>OZ001659.1:13839089-18761318 GCA_963924145.1 Pyrausta purpuralis
TTGCCAATATCTCCTTCATCCCCACTCTTGTATACTGGTGTAATAATAGATTGTTTAAATGGTGCAGGAAATACACCTGTATCAAAACAGAGATTAATTAGGTGAGTGATAATGGGAGACAGGTCATCAACTGCCAATTTCAGAAATTCATTGGGAATATTATCCCACCCTGGGGCGCTAGTTGATTTGAGGTGTAGGAGTGTGCTCCGTACTTCATCAATGTGTGTATGCATAAGAACAAAAGAATTTGGTTGTGCCGGTTTATTCTTATCATGCATATTTGATGCTCTTGTGTCGTGTTGTATGTTATTTGCAAGGTTAATTCCTATGTTGGCAAAATAGTTATTAATAAAGTTTGCTGATTCAATCGGTGATGGCCCTAAATACTGCAGTTCAGAATTAGATTTATGATTTTTATTAGAATATGTAATGTTTTTAATGTTATTCCAAAGTAATTTATTATTGTTCAGGGATTTTGTAATGGTATCCCTGTCGTATTTCCTTTTTATTCTTTTTATTAAATTATTGCAATAATTTCTGTAACGTCTGTAAGTTATGCGAAGAGTTTCATTATCAGGGTCCTTCCGAAGTCTTTTTTGAAGTTGATTCCTATTTCTTATGCATCGTAAGATTCCAGGAGAAATCCACGGTTGTATAGTTCTCTTGCTACATGACACACGCGTCACTTCAGTGTTTACCTTTAAGCTTTCCATAATTTTATCTATAAGTTGGTTAGTTACACTTGTTGGGTCATCATTCAATAATAGTTCTGAAAGGTTAGTATTTCGTAAGTGTTTAAGAGCAGCTTCAAAATTTACAGTGGTTTTAGTTCTGTTATCTTTGGTTTGTTTTTTTATTTTCGAGATTGATAGAAAAATGGTGTGATGGTCCGTAATTGTTGTTTGCAAAATCGCTATTTTAGGTTCATACTTGATTTTATTTAGTCTCAGCATGAAGTGATCAAGGCAGGCTTGCTGCCTTGTAGGTAAGGTGTGTCCAGCTAAGATGCCATGGTTAACAAGCATATCCAGGTAATTCATTCTGTTTCTGAACTCATGCGGTGGCTCCAAAGGCTTTACTCGAATATTTATGTTAATATCTCCTGTTATTATAATGTTTCTATGGGAGGGAAGGGTCTCTAAATGAGAATTCAGAGTATTAATAAAGTTTTCTGCGTTTGGACCCAGATAATATAATACTACTAGTACAGATACCTCATCTCATACAAGAAAACGGTTCCGCCGAAACGGGTGATAGTAACGGGCGATAGAGAAGACTACAATACGGACTAGATGGAGCTACTGGAGTAGACTGGACTTGCCGATATAAAAGCACATCGGTTGCTCGCAATACAGTCCACGTTTTTACTTCCTCAATAGATGGCGCTAAACTCACTGCAGTCCACGTATTAACTTCATCAATAGATGGCGCTAAATTTATTTTCGTGTGCGACCAGTAGATTTCAGCTTCGGCTGTTGATACGATTGCATCCAGATTTGGGTAGGTACCTACACAAATAAATAAAAAATGTGATCACTCGCATAAGGTAATTTATTTTTTTAAAGATGTTATTGTATTTATCCCTCAAGCGTATTTGAACGATACACAATAGAAATTCCATTGTTATGCGGTCTCATGCGACCGCTTGGGCGTTGAAGCAGAAACCCTATTTGTTGTTTGTTTTCTTATAATACAGAGTCTAACAAAACTAGTTTTATAGAGTTTTTTCAAAGTTATGTTTCTTAACATACTAATTCACTTCTATATAAGGAAAGGAAACCTGCTAAACTTCTACCTATATACCTATACACACATACGAACCAAAGGTTCTATAAACTGCTCTGTAAGTCAAATGTTCATGCTTTCTACTCCAGTCATCTCAGTCACCCGTACCAGGATAACATGGGAGCAAGCAAGATGGCTTTAGCCGAAATAACGTGCAACGTCTTACAGAGTAGGCCCCCAGTTTTGTCTACCTACTCATTTGACACTTACGAATGAAAGAAACTTTTAAACAAGCTGTGTAAATTAAATGAATAATCTAGTTAGTATAGTTTACGGAGTTAGTGGCAGATTTGCATACTTACTTTATAATTGCAGTCTTTCCTTTTTACTCCTACTACTAAAATAATAACAGACACAACCTTATCAATAATGTTAATTAACGTTGCCTAACCAAAATAAATAATCAGCCAGGTAAGAAATTGTAAGACAATGGCGTTGTAGTGTTTACCTACCTAAACAGTTAACTGATTCTATTATGCAAAAAAATAAGTCTCCTACCTACCTAAACCTCAAAAGAGACATAAGCAAATGATTCCTTTGGTATAAGCAGGCTAAGGATATAGATAAGCATAAAGAAAATACGACATTGATGCAACAATTTATTTTGAAACGTAAAATACTCGTGGATAATGTTGTTATTAATAAACAATTATTTTAGCCCTCTAAAACAAAAATTATTCCATGGCGTCTTAGCTAATTCATAAAAAAGTTATTAACGGTAGGTAATATAACACTAAATGTCTAAGGTTTCGATACATATCATCACGTATCACTTGTTACACGATTTAGAATGTTTTTATAACTTCTGCGTAAAACTGGTACAATTAATGATTAAACGAACTTACCTGTACGTGAAGTTCTATCATAATTATACGAAGTATTCGTCCGAAGATATTAGTATTATACACATGTAGTATCGCTTGCACTTATAGCACAATTTTAGATCTAGAAAAAAACTAATTGCAACAAAATACAACCAATTTCCGTGTCCGGTAAAAATAATTAAATAAATTATGAACACCTCCGTTACGTCACATCCTCCACGCCATAGTTTTCGAAGTCTTCATTTAGTTTAGAAATAATAATATGATGATATTTCCTAGAGGGGTTTTTGTCAACACAAAAATATGCATCGGGTGGGTGGGACTTTCTACTAATATCTTCGGACGAATACTTCGTATAATTATGATAGAACTTCACGTACAGGTAAGTTCGTTTAATCATTAATTATACTTCAGTATTCGTCCTCGATATTAGTATTATACACATGTAGATGTTTAGAGCATGAAATAAGGAAATATCATCTATGAGTAATTTTCTATGAGTAGGTGCTAGATCTATTCTTATAAAGAACCATGTAAAACAAATTAGGTACTTATGAAAGTGCCCCTAGTGGCAAAATCAGAAAAATATGTACTGTCAACAATGACTATTTTTAAAATAGTTTTACTACTACGGGTTTTTACCCGTGCGAGGGTATTTTGGAGTTGTCTAATAAAGTTACTGTATTAGGTTGACATGAACAACTAGACTATCAGCTGCGGACGTCGATGCATGCCTAGGGCTGTGTAGAAAAATATCGATAATATGTCAACTCCACTAGTCCGCAAAGTCACATTGATATACTGTTAAAAAAGTTTTCTAATCAGAAGGTATAAGTTACTAGATTTTCTTAAAGGTTCATTTTGGAATTGTAAACGCATGAGATGCGCCTGAAAGAAATGGTTTAAGTCCGTGTTTAGTCTATCAGAAAAGAACATATTTATAGATTATTGAAATATTTAACACTCATAGATTGTTGTAGTCAATAAAAAAAAAAACATTTGTTCTAATTGCATCACGAGTGAAAAGCTTGTCCAGATAGTCTACTGATCAAAAAGTCCAAGTAATATTATGTTTACGTAAGTGAGCCCGCAGCCTATAAACTCCTTTACAATATCAAGAATACACTTTATTTTTCAAAAGCATTAAAACCAAATTTAAAGCAACAAAAATGTCTTTTTTTTTAAATATATAAATAAAATGCAATACTGTTTTATTTTATGGTTCTGGTTGTGTTGTAATCTGAAATCCATTTAGTATTCGTTCGATAGAAATCAATAGATATTGTAAGTTATGCAATAACAATACCATCTTTTGATAAAAATATCATTCTGAAATGCTACAACGTGTTTTTGTACTATTAAAGTATTGTATTGCATTGGACACCAATCACATGCATTGCTCTGATCCCAAAGTAAGTAACTAATGCACTTGTGTTTTGGAAATCAGACAACGGTGGTACCACAACACCCAGACCCGTGACAATATAGAAAATTTTGATTTCTACATTGACCTGACCGGGAATCGAACCCGAATAAAACCATTTTAAAAAATATGTATTAAGTCTGTTATTACAATCTCTCACAGATATTACGAAAAGAGGGTATCAATGTTGCAAATGGCCAATTCGGCACAATTTACTGAAGTAATTAAAAACGTTATTTTGTACAAACCACAAATTTCAGTCTTTAAATCTAGACAAAAAAGGATAATGGTGTTATAGTAATTACTGGTATCAAAAGATCTACGCTTGGTAGCTGCCAGTATCGACAGTAAAAATCAGAACGATAATATTTGTGTCACAATAACATGATTATTGCTTCTGCTGTTATCATTAATATTTTATTCTTACACGTTTGAGAAAATATGAAACTGAAAAGTTTTGAAAATAAATATATAGATGTATTAAAGACAATTGCATACGCTTCCAATCACGACTCATATTTGGCACATATGTTATTAATATTAGAAAATGCAGTTAGCCAGTTAGCAGTTATAGGTGTACCAAATTAACAAATCACACACTGTAATGTAACCCTGTGTAAAATAAATGCTTATCATATTTGGGTGACAGCGCGTCACTAATTGCTATAAAACATTATTATCAACCAACGGATTTTATATTTAGCAGAATTGCAAACATTTATAGAAATGTAAATGTGGGTATTATTGTTTACCCTCTCATGTTTTATGCGGCTATCGTTATGTTACCTAATGAAGGTATTTCGAAATTATGCAGTAAATATTAGAGGTCCACAAAATTCGATATGATAAAAAATAGTGTTTCTAGTTGTAATCACTGAGCGCTTGCTGACCCGTTCTCACAGGCCGCGTCCTACCCCGTAGTTGAGGCGTCAGAATAATCTCGCAACCAAAGTTTCTGGATAGAATTTATAAATAATATCTAACCAGCAATAATATCGGATAAAATGTATGTCGGTATTATATTCTTATAGCGATCATAAGCGTCATAGTCTTTTAAATTAACATGTATGCTTTGTTTCATAGTCGAAACCAGCTGAGAACAAAAACAAACCATGCAGATTTTGTATGTTTTTAGAAAACAAATAAGGAAAAGGTGAGCAAAGATAATAATTAACTTGATTCTCTACCGTTTTTCTGTAGTAAACTAGTGTGTCAATGTTTAGAATTAAAAAGTAAAGTTTAAATATTTAGCCTTGTATACTATACTGTATTTAGAATAAAGTAAAGATATCCTTATACTTAAACATTGTGTCTACTGTGTCGACTGTCTATTTATTTTGAGGTCTTTTTTCTACTCCAAAAAATACTTGTAGTCTAATTAGAAAAAGTATACAAAACCGCGGTTGTAATTTAAGTCCACCTTGGTTAATATATCAAAATGTAATTGTTAATTGGCGTGCACCAAACAACTTAACAGTAATATTTGACATCTAAAACTCTTGTTAAATTAGTTATCTCTTCCAAAATCTCCATATAAAAAGAGAAAAAAGCAACAGAATTACTGTGGAAAAAAGTTCAAAAATGTCTTAAGGAAAATTGATAAAAAACCTACAATATTCATTTCCTTTATAAAACAAGCAGTATTATAATAAAGTACAAAATCTGCCACGACAAGGTGATGATGGTTATACAACAATGTTTTGAAATTAATTTATACTGTACAGATATCATCTGTTTTAAAGGTTAAATTGTGTTTTTTATTTTTCTTAAAATGCATATTAAATTTCAAAAAGAAATAACTCGACTTGTAAGACATCACGCTATGTACATCATACATGCAGCAGCAATGAAATAAAAACTTGTTTAATTTATAAAACTGTGTTCGCTCGATATTCGAATTTTTAATAAGGTGCGACTCGCATCTTGTCAAAAAATATTTCAATAACCCTTCACCTAAGATAGTGTCTGATCATATTATGCTACTATTTTTCAAATGACTCAAGTCGACTCACGTAGCGTAGGTACCTCGTGTTCTGCAGTCTGCGTTTGTGTTGCGGTCCGATGCGATCCCACGCTAGAGGACGTCACTTGCGACGGCGATGGCGGTAGCTGGTGTTAAAACCATTAGTAGCTGCTTTCTACTTGTGCGGTGCACTCACTGTATTCCAACTTTTATTAATTGGTAATAATACCTGATTGTTCGTGACGAGAAAGTCATAAAATAAAATAAGAAAATTGCAACAAAAACATTCTTAATTTAAGCAGGGCTATTAATAACCTGCAACTTTTGGCAACTAATATAGCTGCACTCTCACTAATCGAAATAACACTGTTTCAAAATTGTTAAACCATTATAAATTATGTAGATGACACTTGTGAAAAACAACGTTGTCGAACAAGGAATCTACCCTTGTGTTCCATACAAAGTTCGTGTAGTGATAAAACACTATACATATAGTTTCAAAAAAGTACCTATAGGCGTGATTTAGAAACTGTTTTGGCAGTTTTCGTCGTTTCTTTTTTTCTCGGCGGTAAAAATGAAATAAAATAAAATGATGATGAATGGTGAAACTGCGCGTCGCACAGTAGGCGAGGGCAGGCAGTGGCGTGAAATAAATATTTCAGCTTTCGTAGCCAGGTTTGGCCGTGTTCAGATGAACACACACACAAAAAAAGAAATGTGTGGCGATTTTCATGCTTAGGCAAGTAGTAGGATCGGTCCAGAGAAAATATCTAATAGGTTTGGAATGGAAACCAGGCAGGATTTGTAATGACTCACCGGTTGTATCCCGATCTCTGGTAGTGTCGTCGACCGCCCTCTGTCCCAGCTGCATCACACATATATACATGCGAGACGTGGGCGGCTCGGCGGTGTTGATGGTGGCAGGACTACATCATCTCTGGATGTAAGGGGCAGATGCGACGCCGCCCATGCGGGTTGCACGTGTGTAGCTTTTTCTGCGTTGCCCGTCAACTGCAGCGGCCGTGTTCAGTCAAGCTAAGTCTTGAGACGAAGCATGGTTTTAGCGTGGAAGAGTCCGAAATACAAATCCGAGTGCTAGAAACCTTGTAGTACGCACAAAACAGTCCAAAATACTGTACGATGCGTATTGACTGAACAGTAGAGGCCGAAATGGTTTAAGCGTGGAAAAGTCCGAAATACAGTTCCGAGGTACTATAAAACTTGTATTTACGCACAGACATGCGTATTTGTTCAACAATCCGGAAGGATCTTGAGTTCAAAGAATCCAATCTTGATAGTTCACTAAAATTACTGAAATCACAAAAAATATTAATAAATGTTTTATGCACGGAACGAAAATAGATGTGCGTTAGTGGCGAAGCACAATAAGCGAATGAAGACTTCGAAAACTATGGCGTGGAGGATGTGACGTAACGGAGGTGTTCATAATTTATTTAATTATTTTTACCGGACACGGAAATTGGTTGTATTTTGTTGCAATTTGTTTTTTTCTAGATCTAAAATTGTGCTATGTGGTGATAAGTGCAAGCGATACTACATGTGTATAATACTAATATCGAGGACGAATACTGAAGTATAATTCTACGTAATCACGCACTTAACAAAATCACAGTCATCTTCTCTTCATAAACAATGCCATGTCCTTCACGTAGGTAGGTATAAACAATGTCATGTTCTTCACGTAGGTAGATAGGTAAGGCATGAAGAGGTGATAGGTGGGGCGCCGCGCCAGCCAGGGCACCGGGCCCACCCTGAACCACGACGGCCGAACCCGAAGGAAGAATACACGGAGGCCAAGATGTCCGTGCTGTAGAGGAACACCCGCCAGACCTCTCAAGTCCACCCGTCTAGCCGCTACAGGAAGACTGTTGTTGTTTACTGTTCAAGCCGTTCTTGACTACATGCAATAAGTGAATATCAAATTCAGTCGATGTCCTTTACGTGGCAAAATGATTTTGCGACTGATGGCTGCAATACAAATCACACGCGCGCGTGAGGACGGCGAAAGAAGAACGCCGCCACCCGCCCAGACACAAAGGATACCGCTCCTTTGTTTGCGTCTGCCGCGGCGCGGCGAACCGACATATGACTGCTGGCTTTGTTGGTGTGCGTGCGCATTTGACAGTGTTGTATAGTAAACAGGTGCATGCAAATAGTGTGTTTTTTTACACATTTAAAAGTGCTACTTTTTTGATCTCTGAAACTAGCCTGTTTTTTTTTCTCAAATTTGGTGAGCGTAATCTGTATGATGTATATATACCGCACGTTGGCGGTCGATCATTGGTTTTGTTAGACCCTGTCTGTATAAAAGTCCTGTGTAATAATAATATGTAATAAATCATTAACCCCAACAAAAGTGATCGCAATCTTTTTTGATGTGTGAATTATGTATCTTAGGTAAAAGAGAGATAGATGAAGAATGAAGAGTAGGTACCTACCTACCTGAATTTTCGATTCTTTCTGATTCTGCAAGGAATGGGATAAGCTCTGAGCCATACTGCCATAATTAATAAGCATATCTGGCGTTAAGCATTTGTACATAGATATATATTCATTTATATCAATACGTTTTTACCTAGTAACATATTGAATTTATTTGCCAGCAGTTAAGCCAGAATCAAAAATACGCACTCGTAAAAGATCCCGTATCTTTGACATGATGTAATTTCGGTGGTATCCATAATCATTAATGTCTAAAGAATGTTACATTACCTACATACTACGAATATAGTTTATCAAGAGCATGAAAGTATTTTAATTAGCTGCAGGCGGTACCGGCTTCCCCGAAATACTAAATAATAAGAAGACCGTTTTAGTACTAGTAGTATTATATTATCTGGGGTTTTAGTGAAATTAAACCATTAAAAAAGAGGTCAAAAATTGCGAAAAATACTCAAGTATTTTTCTTGCTAATGCGATTTTGCGCCTTATGCGTAAATATGGATGCATTTTCTATTAAATACTTTCAACTTATTTTAGTAGGCAATATAGAGCCGGAGGCCCTATTTTTGAAATACTCGCGACAAGATGGCGTATGACATTCACTGATTATACTCCAATTTTGGAATGAAAACCAGTTGAAATCCATTCAGAAGGGATTTGAATAAATATATCTAAATTTTGTGAGTACCTACTCACGTCCTTATTCACGGTATTTTCGTTGATTATTTGTTCGTTTTCGAACGCAAATCACACGCCATATCCAAGCGAGAGATTCAAAAATAGAGGCACAGGAGCTCTATTTTTGAATCACTCGCTTCAAGATGGCGAGTGATTTTCGTTCGAAGATGAATTAAAATCCATAGTAAAAACTCGTTGTCGAACGAAAATCACTCGCCATTTCGAAGCGAGTGATTCAAAAATAGGGCTACTGGGCGCCGATAAGAAACTCAAAGGCTCAAACGAAAAGTATTTCCCTAAAGTAGGTATTTCGTTTTGTACATTGTCTTCTATATGCAGCAAAATTGGTAGGTATTTACCTCCCAACCAGGAGGCCGATTCTCGCGACAATCGAATCTTTTTTCGTGTGTTTATTTACCGAAAAAATCTAGTAAAATATCTACACGTAAAAAAACTATCACACGAACAAAATCTAAGTAGGGTAAACATACCGGTTATCGGCCGTTTAAGCGACTTGTTGACTTCAGAGTTGATTTCTGTCATAATGCTGAACGTCAAGACTTTAACAAAATAAAACATTTGGACCTACAATAGTATAGTTTCATAATACCTAACGTTAATAGACGTAGTAGTGATACATGATTTAAAAAAAAAAAAACTATTTTTAAATATACGAGGGTCAAACTGAAAGTTCCTAGAAAATCAAAAACTGATTACATTAGCCAGTTATTAGTTTTATTATATCTTTTCAAAATATTGTCCATTGACGTCAATACACCGCTGCATGCGATGGAACCACTGGGAAAAGCACTTTGCCCACTCGTCCTTAGGGGTCTCTTCAATGGCATCGCGATACGCAGCCACCGCTTCTTCAGCATTCATAAACCGCTTTCCTTTAAGTTTTTCTTTATTTTTGGAAATAAATAAAAATCACAAGGCGCGAGGTCGGGGCTATACGGCGGGTGACCCAGTAATTCAACGTTTGATGTCGCCAAATAGTCGATCGTTCGCTTGGCGGTGTGCGACGAGGCGTTGTCGTGGTGAAGGAGGATCCTACTGCGAGGTCGTTTCTCTCGAACTTTTTCCAAGACAAGTGGCAAACAATTGGTAGTGTACCATTCTGCAGAAACTTTTTTTTGATCCTCTAACACAATTGTTGCGAAATGACCTATCCTTCCAAAGAACGAGGCCACCATTTTTTTTCCCGCACTTCGATCTCTCTTCACTTTAGTTGGCAACTGCTCGAAAGGAAACACCCACTGAGCAGATTGTCTTTTGGTTTCAGGATCATAACAGTAAATCCAGCTTTCGTCACCTGTTAGTATGTCGAACACAGCATTTGAGTCACCTCCGTTAAATCTTTCAATCATTTTACGGCACCAATCCACACGATGGAGTTTTTGAGCCTTAGTCAAATTATGAGGTATCCACCGGGCGCAAAGCTTCCTGACCGCTAAATGTTCGTGGAGGATTTTGTGCACTTGACTCATACCGATGCCTAAGCTTGTCCGAATCTGCTGATAGGTCACTCTTTTGTCAGTCTCTATCATACGCCGCACAACACAGATGTTATTTTCAGTCGTCGCCGTAGAAGGCCGTCCCTCACGTACATCATCAGTGAGATTAGTGCGACCACGTTTAAACTCATTAAACCAGTTGTAAACAGTCGCACGAGATGGGGCTTCATCGTGAAAGGCCAATCGTAGTCTATCATAACTTTCTTGTTGACTTAAATGACATCGAAAGTCATAAAAAATCATTGCACGAAAATTTTCTCGTGTTAAATTCATGTTGACGTGACACAGACAATTTTCAATTTGCCGCCAAATCGTAAAACAAATGACAAATGAATGAAATATATTATACTCAGTAATATTGGCAAAGAGTTCTATTTTCAAATTTTAGAATATTTTTTTTATTATATTGTTTATAAGTGGCCAGTTCTAAGAACTTTCAGTTTGACCCTCGTAGCAAATTTACCGGTTATCGGCCTTTTTACTTAGTTATCGTCCACCAATGCACTGGTTATCGGCCACCTAATGCACGGTAGGAAAATTAGTGTTATTCAATAGCACATAGGGCTCATAATAGAATGAAAGTAAAACAAATAATAAATAAGAAAAAAACAGAAGAAAACTCTAACAGTGGCTAGTGGGTCTGGATCTAAAACTTGCAGTTCCCGTTCCATTATTCGAAAATTCTATAGAAGGTATTGTTTGATTTTCTGTCAATGTAATAAAAAAAATGTCACGCCTTTTAATAAATACTGCCAGAAATAGGTTTTGTGAAGACTAGCTATCGGCCGTCACACTTTTGGTATTTTTAAAGGTCATATCTTTGGAACTATCAGGTAAACGGGCGGCCGGAATCTAGTTATCTCTTTACAAAATTAAAGCTGTTTACTATTATAATAAGATCTCTGTTTGTAAATATAAGGTTTCCGCAATATTAGCAAAGAAAAATGACGTAAGTAAACTGGTTTCCCGATCACAGGGTCGGAAAGAGGATTTTTAAACTAAACGATAACTTATTGTCCGACCATCAAAAATACTACATATTATGAAAAGTCTGGTCAGTTTGGGCACTTTAATATTGAATTAACACATGCTTCATACAAATAAACCAATTCATTCACATAGGTGAATGAATTGGTTTATGTTATGATATATTCACATAGGTGAATGAATTGGTTTATGTGTTCGTACAATCGTAACACTCAAAAACTCACCTTTGAAAATCAACCCACCTGCTATTTTTTTTTGGCTAAATTTGTCACGCCTCCAGACACCAAATTTTGAAATGGCGCGTGAGGGCTCAGATTGCAAATTTCCAGGTTAAGCCGTTGGATTATGAACCGTGAACGTCGTCCGAGTCGAATGACGTGAAATTGGAAAGAAGCTGCCTATACACTGTTTATTATTCAAAATAATGTGCGAAGTGGCCGAAAAGGGGTAGTGGCCAGTGAACCGGTATGTTTACTTTGATACCTGGTTTTGAGCCCTGGTGCTGATTTATGGACGTACTTTTAAAATAAAAATAAATAAATAAAATAAAATCCATTTATTTCAGACGATGTCCATAAAGTATAAAATTATATCAAAACACAAAATAATTTTAAATTTAGAAAATAACTATAGTAAATTGCAATTAAATTAAAATTAAAATTAGTCGAATCAAATACAAACACTAAAAAATATGTCAATTACAAAATAAATTAAATTATAATTAATAAAGTTATTCAATGTTCTATTATAATTATTATTATTTAATTTAAATATCGGCCACTCTCTGGAGCACCAGGCACACTTGTATGTACTTTCGTCCAGTGCTGCAGAAGAGGGCAGTCTGGCTTCTGACTGAGGACATTCAGGATGGTGTTAGGGCTCCCGCGCGCACGGATCATCAGCGAGGCGATACGCTTGCGCAGCACTTTTAAGACCTGGTACTTGAATTAGCAAGTACGACCTACGCCCACTCTTAGCGTCTGCTGGACACTAAGTTTCTCGGAATCAATTGTCTATTTATAAGCTAAAATACTTGATTAAAAAATCACACATTGTGGTTAATGGATGGGTTATTCCAGTATTATGTTTAAGCACACAACTTATTTCATTGAGTTTTCAACCGAGTTCAAAAAAGGAGATTCTCTGCTGTACTAGGTAGGTATTTGTCCGCGAGTTTCGATGCAGTTTTCAGTATGTTTTATCAGGACGTTTAGTTACTTTTATGGAAAAACATTATTTAAGATAATTGAGTTTGCAATCAATTCAATACTTATTTTCATTTTTAGTACTTTAACTTACTGGCTCTATAAATTTATCGATTACTACAAAATACAATGATACAATACAATTTATGACACTGTGCGTACCCAGCCTGACCTTGATATATAACTTGTCTTAACATTGCTTCACTTTCCTCCTCCAACGATATTGTTCGTAGTTGAGTTACAGAATTTTTAGTGTTTTTTTCGTTCTTCCTTTTTATGTGCATTAAGATTTATGATTATATTATGATATGATGATTTGTATTACAAACACATAAAAATGAAGAAAAAAAACACTAAAAACAATAGACGTTAATCTATTCTATGCTTAAATCGTAAGATATTACTGCTACGATGCATTTTGTTAGTCTACAATTTAACGCATAAGCGCAAGTTAGTATACTATATTAATTATTAATTGAAACCAGTTATGCGTCTTTATCTAATAAAATTTAAAAACCGTATAGAATTCCGTTGAATCTTGACACCCGCGCAAAATACCTATAGAGTGACCATGATCAAAGCAATGAGTAAGAATTATAGTCACTTCAGTTCAGAATCAACAAAAAAACTTATAATTGTGAAAAGCATGCCGTGATTTAACAAAATCACTTACCTATACATAAATAAACGTTTTATCAAATAAAAGAAAAACATTCTGGAAAAGTGGAACATTAACTTGTAATTTTTTTCACACCAAGCTGTCTCAGGGTAGATTAATTTTATGACTGCTGCCAAATATGTGGCGTTTTTAAATTAGGCGTTTTTGACCATATTTGACGAATATTTCTTATTTGACGTTGGTAAATTTTTTCACACAAGTGTGGAAAATCGGGATAACCTCTTTTCCTTGCCTACCACAGTTGCCTTTACAAGTCGCATTTACAAAATTATGTTTGCGACAAAACATAAACAAAAATAGGGTAACTCGTACATTTTCTGGCATCCGGCAGTTCATGGCCACCTGGCAACAATTCTCTAATGTTTAGGTTTAACCAACGAAATACTATTATTTGTGATTGATATTATAAATAGTAATAATAATAGTAATTAAAAATAATTAATTACTTAACAACCGTGGTCGAGAAATCGCCTACTACGCAGCGGGTTGCGGGTTCGATCCCCGCACAATACAACATTTGTGTGCATGAACATGTCTGTTTGTATTGGTCTGGGTGTTTTCTATGTATATCATGTATGTATACCAGACGGGTCGTCATTATATCCTTATCTCACTCACGGTGATGAAGCGAACGATCTTTACGTAACTTTATATCGAGAGATCAAAATGAGCCGTTATATCAGAGAGAGCCGAATGAGTAAAGAGCTACTTACGATGATGCGAATGATTCTATATATAAACAAAAACCCTTTAATAAGGATATGCTATTGTTTGTTGTCATACAATACATATTTACTAATAAGAAGCTCACAGTTTTTTGTACGTTTTATACTTATTACGTACGTTAATTATTTATATTACTTTATAAAGAAAATAATAACCATTTGATTTTCCTTCATACTAAGCAGGCTTAGGACTGTCAACCTAGATAAAAAATGTTAATGACAGTTTTTGAATTTAAAACACCTGAAAAGTAACTAACTCAATGTTTGTTTACTAATAAAATCAAGTTGTCGCATTCAGTAATCCAAAAACTTGCTATTATTCCGACAGCCAAAGTGCGCCGGCTCTAATCACAAAAGAAACTAAAAAAACGTCAACAAACATTCAACCAGCCAATATTTATAGAACCACAGGCAATGCAAATTGAACTTTATTTTGTTAACACTACGAGAACATACAGATTCTACCGTTTTACCGAGCCACGGTTCGGTCATAATACCTACGCACACTGCGAACGTATCTTCCCTTCTCTTTCTTTCGCTCTAGAAATGAAATGAAGCCGTCTTTCTTTATCACCGGCTTCGACTCAGTTAGTACAGCTGAAAATTCAACTTTATCTCTCGGATATAGAGATTTATTTGAAACACAAGTGAGCTACGGATATATGAGCCGTTTGGGTGAGAGAGGTTTTTTATCTTTCTCTCGCGAGCTACACAAGTCTACTTGAAATTACCGTCTGGCATCACTGGTCAAATGAAACGCATTCATAAAAATGCGCCATCTATACTAGTTTGTTGTCAACTTTCCACCATGCCACATAGTTTTGTCGTATGCCGACAGAGGGTTAGAGGGTAGTAAAAGCATGCTTTTATGCTTTTTACACTATTTTTGCCAATTACGGAAAAAAACAATGGTATTGAGTTTTTTTCTCTTTTAAACAACTGAAAATGTTTATTAACATATTTTTCGGGTATTATCTTCACGTATCTTAAGATTTTAGTCTATCTAATAAACAGTAATTGCGCTAGCTATACACGTGTCGCCATCTATTGAGAAATTTTAATGGCTATGTAACTTATGTACTGAATGAGACCCCGTGGTTTGGATTTGATGGTGATCTATATATACACAATATTGTATTATCTAAGACGTCAATTTGAAGGCATGAAGCGTGGTATAAAATAACTTCCTTTACTTTATGTTTTAAACTTTTTTTTATATAAATAACTACTCCGTCGTTCTGGTTGAGCTGGGAATGGGTGCTATAAACCTCATAATTGTTTAATTGTGGTAGATGTTTATTGGCATCTAATCTACATTCAGTAAAAGTGATAATGTCTGTTTCAAAAGATAAATTTGCCAGTGTGAGGTTAAAATCGTCAAAATTTTTATAAATACTAACTATATTCTGAGATATTACGGTAAGATTGTTTATATTAATATGCATGTATTTTTCTAGATCGGTACTACTGCACTCTATTGTTTTTGCTATTTCAATGCTGTCTATGTCATGCAAAGGCGAATGTAGCGATTTAGCCATAATGAAATAAGTGTAGAAATAATCGTGGGGTAGTGATTATTGGAATTTGCTTAACAAGTATATATACAGTCCAAAAGAGTATGCTGAGGAAGTGCTGTTCTATTAGTTTTATGAATGTGATAATGAGTAGATATATGTATATTAATGTAGGTTGTATTTTGTTAGTGTATATTTGTTGGATTAAGTAATGTATTTTATTATCAGACTCTGACGTGTATTTTTGGGTACGTAAATGTCGAAAGAGTTTGATTGTGTGTGTGTGCATGTGACATGTTGTGTGAGTGTGTTCATGTAGGTGTAAATTGTGTGGTTTTTCAACATACGCGATCGCGTGTATTGAAGTGTGTAAATGTCTATGTAAAGATGTAAGTGTGGTTGCTCGGGCAAGATAGTGTTGTGTTAGGTATTTGTCATTTTTCATATTTTCCAGATATTTAAATATAAATATAAACATAAACGTGGTGGTGCACATGATATTACAATGACGGGTATTAAGCTTAAGACATAGTGTAATACAAAGCAGTAAAATTTCAAAAAAATTTGAACTTGAAGATAAGTAAAAATATAGTCAGTCTTGTTCTAAAAGTAATCTATGTACCTGTTGCTCCGTTTTGATCATAATAATTGGCGATTGTTCACTTTTACGTACATAAATTTTGCCGTATGACGTCCACACAAATCTATAGCCCTTAGATTTGGCAAGGTCACGGGCCAGGTAATGAAGACCTGTAATTTACCTGTATATAATAATAATGATCTGACTATTGTCGCCTGTAGTGTAAATAATATTTGTATAGTTTCTGTATATATCCCTCATCCTTCCTTATCTATTTTTAATGACCTAGATCAAATTATCTCTTCACTACCTAGACCATTTTTAGTACTAGGTGATTTAAATGCACATCATCAGGCCTGGGGGAGTTCTGAAAATAATGGTTATGGAGAGGCACTTCTTGAAATTATTGAAAATCATAATCTTTGTGTTTTGAATAATGGTGCCCCCACTCGCCGCACATCACCAGGGCAGATTATAAGTGCAGTAGATCTTGCCATATGTTCACCAAGTTTAGCAGCTTCTCTGTCTTGGGATATTCTTTCATCCTCACATGGAAGCGACCATTTTCCAATTCTTCTCTCACTTCCATACAGTAAGCCTGTAGCCCTGAAACACACTTCTAAATTAAAACATAAGTTACCAGACAGTACCAGTAAAAATTGGGAAAAACATAGAAAGTGTGTAGAAAGTAAAGCTTCTATCTTACCTGACTTATTTGCAGGTAGTGAAATAGAATGTGCTCAAGCCCTTGCAGATATCCTTATAGAAGCAGCTAATGAGATTTTTCCTGTTAAAAGAAAAACATATAATAAAATCCCCTCCCCACCTTGGTGGGATGCAGAATGTACAGAGGCTGTAAAGCGTAGAAAGGAAGTTGAACGTCAGTATAAGTTTAACATGACTCAGGAGAATTTTGACTTGGTTATAGCTACTGGTAAAGACACGAGCAAACTACTCAAACAGAAAAAATCAGAGAGCTGGAAAAACTTTTGCCTGTCGATTTCTCCAAATACTCCATCCTCTGTAGTGTGGCGTAGTATCAAGAGATTTAAGTCTGCATTTAGTGATGTATCTAGTCCAGTTATTCTGTCAACTTTGGCTGATGACTTTTTTTTTGGATAGACTAGCACCGCCATGGGTCCCTCAAAATATAATTGAAACACCACTGACTTTAACTACTATTTCCTCTTCATCAAAATTAGATTCACCCTTCACCCTTTATGAATTAAAAGGAATTCTCTCTCACATAAAAAACTCATCTCCAGGTGCTGACGGAATTCCATATTCATTCTTATCTAACCTAAGTGACCGTCTATTGTTATATTATTTAAATCTTGTAAACAATATGATGTTCTCTGGTAATATTCCCTCAACATGGAAAACACAAGTAAAGTAGTGTTGCCAGTATTGAAACCTAATAAATTCCCTACTGACGCATCCGCTTTTCGTCCAATTGCATTTAGAAAGCAACAATTTATTGGCGACCAGTCAGTATGGATTTAGAAAGGGAAAATGTACTTTAGATAACGTCAGCCTCCTCGTGTCAGATATACGTTTAGCCTTTTCAGTTAACAAATCTTTATTAGCAACCTTTTTGGATGTTTCAGCGGCCTATGAAAGTGTGCTGCTGGATATCCTAAAAACAAAACTTCTTGCTCTCAGAGTTCCTCTTACATTATCTAACTTTATTTTAAATATCCTATATAATAGGACTGTATGTCTTTCTGGTGCAGAGACTGTGGGAGTAAGAAGTGTGTGGAACGGTATTCCTCAAGGATCTGTCCTTAGTCCCCTGTTGTATAGCGTATATACTTATGATTTGGATAGTTTTGCCGACACTGACTTAAAGATTTTACAGTATGCTGATGATCTCTTACTATATACTACCCACAAATCTACTGAAGTTGCCCGTAACGTGATGTCATCTGCACTAACTTCATTGAAACAATGGATGAATCAGAATGGTTTAGAAATATCCGCTCTTAAAAGCGCTGCAGTCTTTTTCACCAGAATGAAATCGCCTCCACCCATTCAATTGTCGTATAATGATACTCCAATTTCAATTAAAACAGAGTTCAAGTTTCTGGGTGTAATTTTAGACAATAAACTTTCTGGTAATCAACACTGTGAATCAAATCAAATCAAAAATCAAATCAAATCAAATTTATTTCAGTATAAGGTAAGTACAATGTAGTTTTAACAGAGGATCATACTTAATTACTTTACAAATAGGTGTGTACTAATTAATCATAGAGCTTTGCTTCCTAAGTTAGGGAAAGAACCCTGTGTTTTAGGATAAGCAAGATGCTCCTCCCGTTTTTTATATATATTTTTTATACGTGTAGGTATGCACAATATCAACATTTAATATACAGTCACCAGTACATCAGGCCATTCATTTATGGTGAAAAAAATAACCCATAAATAACAATTCCATAAGATATCAAAGCGTTAAGCTTAAAGTGCTGTCGTCTAAAACTGTATTTTTATGCTAAGTATTGTGTAGTTGGTTATCTTTAAAATAGATTTTTAAAGAGGTACTTACAAAACAAGTCCTACGAAGTTCGTAGTACGAACACTTCACAATCCATAGCATCTACATATTATGTTAAGTATGACATGAGTAAAAGCATCAATAAGTATATATATATATAAAAAAAATAATGCACACATAGATATTGAAAAATTTGCTATTCAATTACAGATAATAGCGCCTCCGTTTTTTCATATGTCTGCTGTTGTAGCCACTCTTTGACAACATTGCTGCATGCGTGCCTATTCATAGGATATATTATAAGTAGCCTATTTAGCTTATTGTATAAGTATGGGCCAAGAAATTTAAAGAAATTCTTACAAAATTTTGTGTTAGTCTTAAAGTCACGATTTGCCACCATGTCTTTACGTCGTTTCCTATTTATGCTGTCAGAGTCTGAGTCCAGTAGTTGGTGTTGTTTCTTAATAATGCTCAAAATAAACATTTGCCGAACAGTCAGTACCTGACAAAATCCATAAAGAAGTGACGTGGGATAATCTAACGCCCTGAAAGTGCAAACCTTTAGCACTGCTCTCTGAGCTCTTTCTAGAGGAAGTAGATTAGTTTTAGCGACTCCTCCCCAGCAAGCAATACAATAATTTACTATGGGTTCGCATAGGGCTCGGTACACTTCTTTTAGAAGATTAGGTTTAGCAACATGTCTTAATTTCTTAAAGACATAAATTAATTTGCGAACGCGTCCTATTATTAATTGCAAATGAGGCTTAAAATTTAGATTTTTGTCCACAAGAACCCCTAAATATTTAACAACCTCCACTCGTTCTAACAATGGACATTGACAAGATGCTACAGAAGAGTCCAAAAAGCAGCGACCACTATGGGCAAATATTTTATATGTATTTACCGGTTGTGTTGTGTTACGAATGGAGAATGTTACATATTTGGTCTTGTCTGTGTTTAATGTAAGTTTGTTTCTACACAACCATTTTTGTACACTATTAAAAGATTGTTGTGCAGCTTGAAAGGTTTGGTTTACATTATTAGTAAGGGTTTGAATACATTATTAGTAAATGTGAACGCCAATTAAATATGCTCAGATGTTTGTCAGGTGTGTGTGGTGGGGTGCTCATCCGTTTTCTTTGAAACTTGTATGCAACGCGCTAGTAAGATCTGTTTTAGACTATGGAGTTTTTCTCTTAGAACCCGGAAATGTTACAAGTTTTAGAGAGTTGGATCGTATTCAATCAAAAGCATTACGTATAGTTACAGGGGCTATGAAATCTAGTCCCGTTAATGCTTTGCAAGTAGTGTTGCGATCCTTCATTAATCTTGCGCAGACAGCTTCAATCAGATAAATTCTTATATCATGCTTTACAATTTTCTAATCATCCATTGATTGAAAAACTTCAAATGTTGTCTGACATGATACCAATCTCTAGTTATTGGATCCATAAATCACTTCCGTGCTTAATAATTAGTTACCGAAAATGGACTTCTTGCAGTTCCTTAACCCATCGTTCTAACTATTTACCTCTTTTCAAATGTGATCTTGAGGCCCTTATAAATCCACTTACAATTCGGTATCTCCCCATTGATAAATATGACTATTATGCAGCAACAAGTTTTAACTCAATCATAGAGACAGAATATAATGACTTCCATCACTTATTCACTGATGCTTCTAAGCATGACGATTTCTCCTGTACAGGAATAGGAGTATTCCATTCTCAATTTAACATCGTACAGAAAGTTATGGCTCCGCCTGAAGCGACAGTGTTTACTGGTGAATGACTAGGTCTTCTTAAAGCAGTAGAATATATTTTACTAGCGAGACTATCAAAATCAGTTATATTTACTGATTCAAAAAGCGCTTTGCAGGCTTTAGAAAAGTTCCCTTTTAAATCTAAACAATATCCTGTTATTTTTCAAATAAGGAATGCGATTCATAAATGTCCTTTAAAAGGATATGTACTACACTTTGCGTGGTTTCCGAGCCACAGAAATATTACAGGCAATGAAACGGCTGATCGACTTGCAAATGAGGCTGTGCATTGTGGAGATAAGTTCCCATACTTAAATTACTGCCATGATTTAGCTACACTCCCTAAAACACTCTATATTCAAAAGTGGCAAGAAGAATGGGAAGAGTCTAGTAAAATTAAAGGTAGAGCATATTTTAAAATCCAACCGAAAATCCCAGTCAAACCCTGGTTTTTAAAAATAAAGTTTAACAAAACGGAAACATCAATAATTTCGAGAATGCGTTTGGGCCATACTTGCACCCGCGCTCATCTTGCTAGAATCAAAATTGTTTATAATGAACTATGTGAGTGTGGTGAGGACGTAGAAGACCTGAATCATATTTTCTTTTCTTGCCCACGGTATGACCGATCCCTGTTCCTTGCAAAACTATTATCTTTACGTATACCATTTCCTACCTCAATCATTTCCTTATTGCATATTAATAGTAGTGATGTGTATAAATGTATAGTACCTATCTTTTATTTCTACCAATAATAAAAAAATAAAATAAAGGATTCCTGTATATAAATGTAAATATGTTTAATTATATCTGTATTTGTGTTTCCACTCCTTTCCTGATCCTTGCTTTTGTAAATCCGCATTTTCCACAAATGTTTCCTTATTTCCCGTTTCCCCGTTTTTAAACTCGACTCTGGCAAGGCGAAGGCCGCAGATTGCCATTAAAAAAAAAGCCGTATTGGAGTTGAGAGTACGCAAAAACAAACTTACTATAGTTGAAATCGCTGCTTTTGATGAATGATTAGATCAATTGACAGCCTTTAATAAAATCACAATTGGTTCTAAAATATACGTAAAATAC
Organism: Pyrausta purpuralis; assembly: GCA_963924145.1. Classification (NCBI taxonomy): domain Eukaryota; kingdom Metazoa; phylum Arthropoda; class Insecta; order Lepidoptera; family Crambidae; genus Pyrausta; species Pyrausta purpuralis. The sequence continues at coordinate 13,860,769 of OZ001659.1, forward strand.
ATAGAAATTAGAAGGTTATAAGCTTCAAAGTAGTATACAAAATCTGTACGATTTCAAAATATATTTTTTTATAATTATATTATTTCTACGGCTTATAATAACTCTTTGTCGGCATTCCTGCTGTGTAATCAAATCGATGAGCATTTTTGTCTTTATAATTTTCGGTGATCATAGCATTTTATCTCTTTATCCATCAATCGTATCAATCATAAATTATGGCCATATTATAGTGATGGCGTTGGCGACGCTATAGGAACAATATTGAACAATGCCTTGCTGGCACAAAGATTTTGTCTGTTATGTTTAATGTTGTACAATAATGTATAAGTCTTTTGCTTTTATTTACATAAAAAATGTCCGAACCCAAATAAAACTAAATTGATATTGAATTACAGTTTCAATTATTACTTAATCGATGGTAAATCTTACGCAAATTGTATTATAATTATTTATATGCTGTTTTGTGTGGCTAAGTAGGTCATTGTACTTTTTATTTATTTAAGACCACATCTTTCATTGACTAAAGGTTAGTCACTAAGCCCAACTTACAGACAAGGATTTATATTTGTATATAGATTAAACTATAGTACTAAACGACCTGGTATATACAAAATGTTGTAATATACCTAATGTGGAATATTTGCTATTACTGCGCGAATGTCGTAATGACTCAAGAAAATTATTAATTATCTTAAACAAGTTTTTCAACACACTTGCTCAAAACGACGTTATTATTCCACAGATTTTTGGCTCATAATCATAGATATTAAACACGCGTGCTTTTTCATAATATTATTGCACTAGTGCTTTTAGTTTATTAACCCGACCAATTTACATTTGTACCCTAGTACCAAGTCGTAAGTAAGAAGAAGAAGCGATTTAATTTAGTCAGGTTAAACAATACTTTTATTTTAGCAACAAACAGTATTTATGCGAAAAATAACAGTATCTACATATTTATTTCAATAAATGGTAAATCCGGATTTATTACTAAAATATAGCTCAAATTCATTTAACATTTAGTGTGATTTGTGTTTTAAACACGAATTATTATCTACATTTTTAATCTTGGTTGTTGGCCGATCTAGTTCGCGCCAAAGCCTTGCGCGCGCATCGGTATCGCGGCAAGAAAAAAAAAACAACGCGACATTTTTCGTAAATAATAATTGTCGGCAGTGACGAAGTTTGGATTAATTATGAAGTTAAATATTAATGAAAATGTCTACTTCAAGTGAAGAAAACCTATAATTAACTCCTCCGGATATACGTAACGAGGCGAAAACGCGTGCGAAAGTCTTTGCCATAAAAATCGAGTGAAATGTATTTTTACTGTTTTAATAATGAAAAACTTAGTAAATGAAGAGTCTTGTTTTTTTCGCAAGTGTGTTGAAAAACGTCGTATGAAACACGTGTGCCTGTGACCATAATATACGCGGCTTTCTTATGGCGCACTCGCTTTCGCTCGTGCGCACACAATATCGCCTTGTATATAATGGTCAACTTAGCACACTTGTATCATAATGTACTATTATATATACTTTTTAGGGTTCCGTAGCCGAATGGCAAAAAACGGAACCCTTATAGTTTCGTCAAGTCTGTCCGTCTGTCTGTCTGTCCGTCCGTATGTCACAGCCATTTTATTCTGTGACTAAAAGCATTACACAATTGAAAATTGGTAGGAAGATGTATCCTATTAACCGCTTACTGATTCTCATATAAAAAATAAAAAATAATGACACTAAGGGGGGGCGGGGCTCCCATACATGAAACTAAAACCAAAAAAATTTGGGGAGTCTATGGATAGGTCTTTTAAAATGACATTGAGGTTCCTTAAACCATTTTCTTTTAAAGTCTAACGTTTCATAACTAGACGCTTCCAAAGTGGTAAAATAGGCGTCAAAATCTAACTTCTAAACCTAGCACGTGTAAATTTTGAAAAAAATATGGAATGTAGATCTTAACAAATGCTTTCAACGAAAATTGCTTCGAACGGGATCGAACTAGAAGTTTTTGAGATATAGCATATTTTCAACAACCGCAAACATGACTTTGTACTTCATACAAACACTATGAAAAACAAAGTTATATTTGCAGTCAACAAAATATTGTGGTATTTTACTAAGTACAAGTAAGTGGATTCCCTAATTCAGTTAAAGTTGGCACGGAACCCTCAGTGCGCGAGTCCGACTCGCACTTGGCCGATTTTTAGCATATTGTAACTAAATTTTCATTATTATGAAAGTAAAATGAAAACGAAAATTTCATGTCTTATTCATGTTATTATTATTTTCTTTGCATTAATAATTATTCATGCACATGTAAAAATATTTGAATTCAGTTTGAAAACTTTAAATTACACTTGGTTGCTTTTATTGATTTATTCAAAATCGTAAGGTTATGTTTGGGTATTTATGTTATTTGTGTACTCATTTCAATCCAACTGAACTGCAAGCCATTCGAGCGCCAGGAGGCTGCTCGATGTAGGACGGCCGAATGTTGTAATTTTCAAAAAAATAGCTGCTATAATTTATTCGATCTGGTACTTATAAATAACAGTTAAATTTAAATGTATTTACTGTCAACACCGATATATTTTTGGAGGGGAGTTTTGTATTCGGGGAGAGCGCGGAGTCCGGCAGTTCCGTTGGTTTGTGTTATCAAGTTGAAGAGGTTGTACCTAAAGTTATACCCTGTTCGAAGAATAAAAGTCTTGAAGAAGTCTCAGTGTTATAATAAATTCCATAATATTATGATATATTGAATTTCATTGAAAAATGAATGTTTAAGATTATAATTGTACATTATACCTATTGTGTTTTACTCGTTTACATTTAATTTACGTTGGCGTAAAACAGTTATCCTCTGCCATATTCCTGAAAGTCAGACAGTACCATCTCCAAAAAAATGCTCATTGGTCTCAATAATATTTCACGTGTCATTTAAATTATAGTTTGACCAGAAATCAATGAAGTGAAAATTACAAGTTAATTTAATTTAAAATCGCTAAAGTTGTATAAAGGGACTTATTTGAGCCATAAAAATGAAACATAAAATTTTGCAGCTAACTATACAAGGCCAAGTATATGTCAACCAGATTGTAAACAAAATGAAGGAGGTCGTTAATTTGTATATAGAAGCCGCTTTTTTGTGACCATTCTAATTTTGTCGGATAATCAATAACGTAAAATCGATTAGCCTTATTGCTTTGCCTCATTTCAATGTAAAATTTTCAAGACACTTTCTTTGTTAAGCACACTAAACGATGGTGTATACTTCTACACCTACAGTTAGTTCTAATTATTGAAGTCACAAAACAAAATTATGCACTGTGAGTTTGGAGTCAAAGTGGAATTATTAAGGAAGTCTTTGAGGTGGTTTAAAATAATAAATGTGTTCTTCAAACGTTGGAACTGTATTCATTGGTTGCTTATTTAAATAGTTCTTTCGATTTTTACATTTCCAAATACATGCTTATTTCTCAAAAACCAGAAAGATATAGTTAGATACAAATGATGGAATAAGTGTCACAAATCAACACCTCTTAGTGTGTTTTTTTTTACGGTCGCACATTAAACGGTTCCCGTAATGTAGGAGAAACGAATGGAGAAACGTTTTTCAAGCAGGAAATGGAATATTTTAAAAACGGTGAGTCCTACAGGTTTAATTTTTAGTCGCACAAATTATGTGTTATAAGATCTATGTAACAATATACTTGTTCTGGTCTAGAGTTATTATTTAAAAAAGTTCCTGCTGGAGCAGCGTTTCTCCAGCAGAAAACGTATTTTGCTTCTGATCGAAAATTTAAATAAAATTGTTGGTACATTGAGAGAATTAAGCTTAAATCATAATATATAGAATATGAATGAGCACACACCATCGTAGGCAGATTTGATATCGAGGAAGCAAGCAAGAAAGAAGTCATTTCTTGAAAAGGCATGACTGATATCAGTGGTAAGTGTCGCAGTCACTCCCGGCTAGTGTGGACAAAGGGTGTTTAAAAGGTACTAATATTCGAATGAAATAAAGAAATCCGGGTATAGCATTTGGCAACAAAAGTTTATTCAAATTTGCTATTACACATCTACCTTTTAACACCTTTAAACAAATCAAATTCAAAACTTAATAGCTCAGAATACAGTAGAGACTAGGTTAGGTTCTAATTTAGTTATCAATATCTATACTATTACAAATCTTAATGTTCACAAATTTCTAATTAAATAAAGATAAACCACCAATTTAAGTGTTTAATTACCTAAATAAATTCCAAAATTTATCCTCAAAGGGATTCCTAAATTATGCCTAAATTAATAGCTAAATTATCCCACTTTTCACTAAAGTTAAAGTAATACAAGGAAAACCAACCTTTGATTTCAACGGAGGTTACTATTTCAAATCTTTGTTGCATCAAACTACAAACAATTCTGCAACATTACCCCAAAACTTCACCGATACCGATCCATCCTCAAAACAGCAGACAAGAAGCAAATCAATCCATAAGGAAGTTCTGACTTCAAAAATTAATCCAAATGAGGTCTAAGTAAGGTCTTAGTAAGGTCTAAGTAAGGTCACTGAAAAGAATTTACAAAAGGTTAGTTCAACGCACAAACCAAAGTAAAAGTTAAAAAAAACTAACTTTTCATAATAAATATTTACCTGAGGTTACAACATGATCACCAAATTGTGACTGTTCAACTTACAGACACATATCAAAAGCGAAACCTAGAAATAAAAGAAAGTTCTAGTTAACAACCAATTTTTTTTTTCTAAGTGAGGGTGGTTATACTTTTCATCACCCTATTTATGAAATCTATAATAAACCAATTTAATACCTGCAAAAGCTGGCTCGCCATATAATTTCTGAATTAATTACTAAACATTTATGCTAATTTTTCTATTTGAGACCTGAAATGATAAAAATTACAACTCTCAATACAATATGACCAGATGTAGGTAGACTACATTTTCTTTACAAGGATTTCCAAAGGGGTTTTCTCCACATACTTACCATTTTTCCAGTCATTTATATCAAATCATTTTCGGGAATTAATTCATCCAAATTGACATGTTGGCGGCGTCTGAAACGATAAAAAGAACCATGTGCTCAGACTCTCAGAAATGTCTCGCAACAAACAAAAATCAACGCAAACCTTTCTGCAGATACTTACCAGGAATAACTATCAAACTACAAAATAATTTGGGGCGTGCCCCATTATAATTTTCACTTCTAATACATTATTATAACAAACGTTCCACTCCGACGCACGACCAACAGTGCGGAACCGGAAAAACGGCAGCTGTCACACTTGACAAATGTCAGTGTCAGCATCCATTATGTCTATGCCAAAATATGGACTGGAGTCCTACATCCATTTAGCTTTTCGTTTCACGCGAACTTATATAAAAATATACAACGTTACATAAGTATGCCGAAATTGTCCATAGTAGGTACTCTTACCCTTTCTAAACCATAGTGATTGTTACCTACCTTGTACGTAATCCTGCGCTCTCAACAAACCATTCCAATATTTTCTTAACTAGATGATCTGCTGATTTTAGGATGACTAACCATAAAGCAATCGGTCTGTATGAATTGGCATGATCATTTTAAATAAGAATTATTCAGTTAATTTTCACAAGAGCAAATAGAAGTCGACCAAACAACCCGACGATTCCCGCGCTTTTCAATTGTTAAGTTGGAAAATAGTTATTTTTTTAATGGCTCGCGCGATTTTCGCATTACCAGTGTCTATGTAAAAGAGAGGAAACGGCAATTTTGGCGAAAAGGGTCGGTCAACGGAATTTTGAAACTTATAGATCAGGCTTGGACCTCAACCATATTTTTAGTTGTAAGCACTGAGGAAGTAATTAGTTGAGACTAACACCTAGCTAAAAATCAGCAACCATAGGTACTTCACATAATAACTATGCAAAAAACATATATATTTTTTTCGTTTTTGGCTTGCACGGCTTGTGCTTTGCGACGACGATGTGGGTAAAAGTTAGGGAAACGAAAGGATGGGTAAATTACCGGAGAATGAATAGGAAAAAATGGAATATAGGATCAAACAGTAAAAAGGTAAGAAATATTAGAAACATCTATACTAATATTATAAAGCTGAAGAGTTTGTTTGTTTGTTTTCTTTGTTTGAACGCGCTAATCTCAGAAACTACTGGCCCGATTTGAAAAAATATTTGTATATTGGATAGTCCATTTATCGAGGAAGGCTTTAAGCTATATAACATAAAGATACGACTCACAAGACCACAGCAGCAATGAAAAATGTTGCGAAAACGGGAGAAAGTTATTCCTTTTGAGAGCTTCCGCTGCGTACGCTGCGGAAACCGCTAAAGTTACGCAAAAATCATGTATGACAAAATTGTTCAGCATTAAGAGTTCTATAATAAAGTCCGCGACAGCATAAGTCCATCTTTTATGGTTGACTTACTACAACCTTTTTTATGTTAATAAATTTGTAAAAATAATGCATCATTTTTAGAGGTGTATTGTACACAAAGGTATTTATTTTTATCAAAATAAATACATTCATCATCACAAGCATTTCATTTAGAACAAAGTTGCCCTGTATATCATTTGATTCCAATAAATATCTTAGGAGCTATCACAGTTTTAACATAACTCCGCACCAAAATAATGTTCGAAGCTTAAGTACAACGTGCGCTTGCGCTAATTATATTATAAAGCTAAAGAGATTGTTGGTTTGAACGCGCTTATCTCAGGAACTGCTGAACCGATTTGAAAAAGAAATTCTGTGTTGGATAGCTTATTTAGATACTGCGACGGGAGGGGAGAGAGCAAACTCAAAACGCGCGGACGAAGTCGCGGGGGACCGCCAGTTACGTATAAAATAAAAAACTGGTCTTCTTTACTGTTAACAGTAAGTAAAACTGGTCTTTTTGCCCTATAAAAGATTTCACGCTTGCTACACGGTGCTATAAATGTCAGGAATTTGGACATGCAGCCAAGACATGTCGGGAAGAAACCATCACCTGCGGCCACTGCGGAGAAGTGGGACATGCCATGAAAGATTGCGCGAAGAAGGCCGAACCACCAAAGTGCGCTACATGCTTGCGCTTCAACAAGCCGCACGCTCACAAGACGGGAGATGTCGATTGCCCGGCCAAAAGGGCCGCTGAGACCCGTTACATCGGTACTGTTGATTATGAGGGCTCGTAATTATTTTACTACGCTAGAGGTATTGCATAAGGTTTAATATTGTAGGTACCACATTTTTTCTAATTTTATACTTAGGTATAATAATTAATGTATTGTAACTAAAAGAAAATCAGGCCTTCGGCTTTGTCCTACTGACCCACGTATTACCGCTGACAAAGAATTTTGCTACCTGTTGCCTTGACCAAATATCTATTAGCAAACAACTTTACTTCACTGAATTTGCCGTAGTAATTATAATTATGCTGACGGTACTAAAATTTATGACTAAGTATTGCTGATTTCTCGCATTTTGATTCATTATTTTTAGATGATGGTTTTATTTTGACTTTGATATACTTTTGAATTTTGTATAAGTTTAGTTATTATTGTTAAATTATGAAAGCCGCAAATAGCTTGTGTAAGCTCTAATTAGCCTGAGATACAGTTTTAACCTAGTTCAGGTAAATAAGAGAATGCACTTAGTGATTAATTTTAAGTTCTAAGATGTATCTCAGAACCAATGAATTTTAATAAACAGTTTATTATTATAAAAGAACAAACGTGCCCCAGCCTCATGCGAATAATAGCTGAAGTTGATATCTTGTCAAGATTTATTTTTAAACACCATGGTTTTGCAGGAATACCAGGTTGAATCCGTTTATAATATGTCCCTTTTATCTAGCTACTACTGTTCCATTCCTCTTCCCATGAATCACGTAGATAACTATTTGGAAGAGCGGCTAGATCGTGGCAGTAATTTTTATATGGATAGGTGTCACCATTAAATATTGCAGTATTAGCTAAATTATCAGCTTTGACATTACCGGTTATACCACAGTGCCCTGACATCCAAACAAAGGCTACACGTAATCCTAACTTAACACATTTAGTCAGTAGCTTCCTGCACTCAATTATTATTGGGCAACATCTTAGGATGTTAAGGAGCCGCTCGCATTTTGTACAAATGTAATAGAAATGGGAGAGGCCAGTAAGTTTCGAGTCTAGAATAATACCTACGAATTTAGTTTCATCGTTAACTGGAATAAGTAAATTATCATAAAATACTGAAACAGGAGGAGAACATCGCATTCGGGAGAACAAAACTATGGAGCTTTTTGCTACATATAGAAACATATAATTATTAATTGTTGTCTAACCACAGTTTTAGTTCGGCTAGAGATGCAGTAAGAGTTCCGCTAAGAACCTTAACACTTTTACCTGAAGAATATAATAACAGGTCATCAGCATATTGCAGTACATTAACTCTATTACCAAATATGGGTTCCAAATCGTAAGAATAAATGTTAAAAAGCAAAGGAGATAACACCGAACCCTATGGTAATCCATTCCACAATAATCTAGATCTTTTATTTAAATCCCTATCAATGATGTGAATGCTTCTTCCAACCAGCACATCGATTATAAAGTTAGTAAGCATATCTGGGATATCTAAGTTACGAAGTTTTTCAAGAAGAATCGATATCACAACGTTATCATATGCTGCGGAAATATCCAGAAAAGCCGCTAAAAGATGTTGATTGCAAGAAAGGGCTATTCTTATATCACTTACAAAAATTGCAAGGCTGTCAAAAATACTCCTACCATTCCTAAATCCAAATTGCCTACTGCTTACTAAGCCTCTACTTTCAAGGTACCATTCTAAGCGGTTTTTGATTAAATGCTCAGTTTTTTTTTAAATGTTGTTGAAAGTGCTATCGGACGGTAAGACTCTACATCAGATGGAGGTTTATTTAGTTTTAAAACTGGTATTATTTCTTGTACTCTCCATGAAGATGGTATACTCCCTAATGTCATTATAGAGTTAATAAGAGATAAATAATATTGTAGGGTTGAATCAGATAAATTGAATAAGAATGAGTATGGAATTCCATCACTTCCAGATGCAGAATCTTTAATATAGGAAAGGACGCCTTTGAGTTCAGTCAAGCTAAATGGGGAATTTAGTCCTGTTTGTTCGAAATCTTTGTTTAAATTATTTTTAAAAACAGTACAATCTAGCGGGGCGGTAAGAAGGGCAAGATTATCTAAGAATTTTTCTGCTAAAAGATCCGGGAGAGAATTTGGTTGTGATTATTTGTACACTGATCTGAATCGTCTAATATTAGCCCATACAGCAGCCTCAGGAGTATCAGGAGAAATGGTTTCGTCCGAACGTTGTTGGAGTTGGACGTGTGCTCGCGCTCTCTAGACGAGATCAAAAACTATTTGCGCTAATGTCACCCGAGCATCAATACTAAGTGAACTTTAATCGAACCAGAGTCCCCTGCGCGGTAACACGTGAGTAACCTTTACCACAATCACAACGCATCTAACGACACTATCGCAATAGCTGCACAAGCAATGATGACTCGGACACCAACAAAAGCGGTATCCACTACAGACCTCTCTTCTCTGGAGAATGCAGACACTGACGGGGCGCAGCATCAAAATGTCAACATAAGGAAGCGTAAGCAACCAGATCAAGATGTTGTCACCCCGACAAAGTTTGAAGCTCTAATGTTACGTATGCAGCATTCCTTTGACGAAATTAATAAGAACATTAACGACGTCGTCAAAGTTGAGCTAAATAATTTATCATCAGTTTCCTCTGAAGTTAAGTCAGAACTAAACTCATTACGACAAGAGAACGCTGAATTAAAAAGCTCAATACAAGCAATGTATGCGCAACAACAGGAAACAGCCGCCCTTGTTACTGACTTACGTGCATCCCTCGACTTCACATCAGACCGTGTTGACGTTTTAAGTAAGCGGGTAGACAAATTTGAAGAATGCCGCAAACATGATGATGATCTTGTTATCGAACTAAAAACTACAAAACAAGCTCTAAGGAATATAGAAATTGAACTAAACCGTCAACAACAGCGAGAGAGACTCTTAAATCTCGAAGTTACCGGAATTCCAGAAGCAAAGAACGAGTCCTTGATAGATATTTTTGAGAAAATTGCTACCTGCACCGGAGTCCCTATTACCGCTGAGGATGTTGAGCATATCAATCGAGTCCAGCCCAAACAGCCTGTTAAAGGCCGCCCACGTACCATTGTCGTCAAACTAAGGAACCGGATACACAAAGATAATATCATTGCTGGCATACGTAAACGCCATGGAATAACTACCAAGGATCTTAACTTATCTGGAGACTCGAAAACAGTGTACGTAAATGAGCATCTGACTTCCCAAAACAAACTCCTTTACAAAAAATGCAGGGAGGTAGCCTCAAGTAAAATGATAAAATATGTCTGGATAAGAAACTGCAACATATTCATGCGCAAGGATGATACTTCACCAGCAGTATTAATCAACACTGAAGAAGACTTAAGGAAATTTCGTTAAAACATACAATTTATTACGTAACTATAGTTTTGTTAGATTAAATAGTTCATATGTTACTAGTTCAGCGCTCTCTGTCCTTATTAAACTGCTTTCATTTACACTTACACACAATCAAACACATATTACGTTTATGTACCTTATACACTCGTCCATTTTAAACATCTTAACACATCTATTTACTTACACAGTTCATACGTTCTGCGCCGCTAAAAATCATGTTAAAACTTACATCATTCGTTTTGGTCATCGTCTTAAAGTAACATTTATTTTGAGTAGGTACGATGCCAAACACTGAAACTGTGAGTGAATATATCAGCTGTAGTGGTGACGCTAATAACGTTATCTTACTGGCGAATGAGGCGGCGGGAATATTCCAAAAATATTGCACTTACAAAATTTTAAAGCCACTTTCACTATCAACATTAATAGTCACATTGAAAATTACTAAGATATTTGATATTCATCGTCTCAAATTTTATAATTACACCATATCTAGTAGGTTTATCATTAATGTAGATATTTCTATGATTAAATCTTGTAAAGGCACGTCAACTCCCGCCGCCTTCTATTCGCCTTGCCGCACTGAATGGATGGGCCGCTGTTTGCCAAGTATTTATTATCGCACGCAAAACCAGTTTGCTACACCGCCACCACCGATACGAGTAAGCTCGGTGCGTAAATGCGATAGCAAACATTACCGTGGTATAATACACGCACAGCTGATCCTATGGAATGTTTCATTCTATTTGCAATTCCTTCAATTAGTTTTGTCATCGTACTTTGCAAACGTAACATCGCAACTCGGGCAATGCAGTAATAGTTTTTTCAACACACTTGCTCAAAATGACGTTTTTATTCCACCGATTTTTGGCACATAATCATAGATATTAAACACGCGTGCTTTTTCTGTATATTATAGCACTAGTGCCTTTTATTTATTAACCCGACCAATTTACATTTGTACCCTAGTACCAAGTAGTAAGTAAGAAGATGAAGCGATATAATTTAGTCGGGTTATAACTTACACAACAAACAGTATTTATGCGAAAAATAACAGTATGTACATATTTATTTCAATAAATGGTAAATCCAGATTTATTACTAAAAATAACTCAAATTCATGTATTTTTTTTTGTAATTTGTGTTTTAAATCGAATTATTACATTTTTAATCTTGCCTGTTGGCCGATCTAGTTCGCGCCTTAACCTTGCGCGCGCATCAGTTTCGTTCGCGGCAAGAAAAAAAACAACGCGCCATTTTTCGTAAATAGTTGGCGGCTGTGGTGTGACGAAGTTTGGATTAATGGCAAGTGTGTTGAAAAACGTCGTATGAAACACGTGTGCCTGTGACCATAATATACGCGGCTTTCTTATGGTGCACTCGCTTTCGCTCGTGCGCACACAATATCGCCTTGTATATAATGGTCAACTTAGCACACTTGTATCATAATGTACTATAAACATACTCTTTATTTTATATTAAGCTGGCCATCTATGATGATTATTATTTTAATTCTATTGATTGATTTTTTACAAAAATGGGTCCCGTAGATAATACTAAAGGCTTAACTATCTATTACCAAAATGTTCGTGGGCTTAGAACGAAATGCTTACAGTTAAGACAGCAAATTTTGTGCAATGAATACGATATAATTGTTATTGTGGAAACCTGGTTACATAATGGAATTTTCGATCGAGAATTCTGTGATAACCGTTATGATGTGTTTCGAAGCGATCGTAATCTATTAGTCAGCGAAAAGATGACGGGTGGAGGAGTCATGATATTGGTTCGTAATGAATTATGTGCGATGCACTACGCCTCTGCTGACCCCTCGCCTCCAACCGAAATGTTGACCATTACTATACCTGCGCGTGCATTTGCAGGTCAAACAGACCTGATTCTTACCGCAGTTTATGTACCACCTTACCAAGAACGTATTGCAGCTGACACTGCCAATATTTTGGGTATTATTGAATGGTTAGTCGATGCGAATTCCTCAAAAAACTTTCTATTGATTGGCGACTTCAACTTGCCATGTATATCATGGACCAATAATGGCCCCATTCATAAGAATGTTGGAACCTTAGAAATACAAAGCACAGGCGTAAAACTTACTGAAAGCCTAAGTTTCATGGGTTTTAGACAGTTTAATACTCTTAAAAATCACGCTAATAATACTCTAGACCTAGTGTTTTCTAATCTTCCTTTAAATGTTACAATTTCAGATGATCCTTTAGTAAATGTAGACCGGGCTCACCCGCCTTTTGTAGTTGAAGTTCATGATTTAGCAATAGCACCCTTAAATGAATTGCCAATTAAAAAGTTCAATTTTACAAATGGTGACTATGACAGCATAAACAAGGTTTTTGGAAGTACCGACTGGTCTTTTTTGAGCCAGGACTCTGCCGAAAAAGCCTGTGAAAACTTATATAAAATCATAAATGACACAATTCTTGAATACGTCCCACTTAAAATCAACCGTAATAGTAACCGTAACTATCCAGTTTGGTATAGTCGTGCCCTAATAAAAATTATAAAGGAAAAAAGTAAAGCCCATAGAAGATGGAAGAGGTTTGGCAACCAATTGGACTATGAAGAATTTTCCCTTTTACGTAAAAGACAACAAAGTATTCAAAAAATATGTTTTGAAAGTTTCACCAAAACATCCGAAGAATCTATACAGTCTAACCCAAAAGGATTTTGGAAATATGTTAAATCGCTTCGCGGTGGCTCAAACTACCCAAAGCAAATGACATATAGAGGCTCTCTAGTAATGGATGGTAATAACATTTGTCACGCGTTCAGCAACTTCTTTGAAAGCGTTTTTGCGAGTCCTTCTATTAAAACCATTGAGCCGGACTGTTGTAGTACCGCAGTTGATACGATATCCCGGGTTCGCGTAACGCAGGATGATGTACGTAAGAGACTTGTGTCTCTGGATGTGTCGAAAGGACCCGGTTGCGATGGTCTACCACCTTTATTTTGGCGTAACTGTGCTGAATCCTTGTGCTTCCCACTATCAATCGTATTTAATAAATCTATTACTGAAGGAGTGATGCCAGAGATATGGAAAAAAGCCCATATTGTGCCTGTGCATAAAAAAGGAGCCAAAACTATTATCGAAAATTATAGAGGTATTTCGATTCTGAATACCATTAGCAAGGTTTTCGAAAAAATTGTTTATGACACTATTTACCCTGTGATATGCAAAGGCCTGCCTGCAAACCAGCATGGATTTCTCAAACAACGCTCTACGGTTACGAACTTGGTATGTTTCACTGATTATGTGTTATCCAATATGGACGGAGGAGGACAGATTGATGTGGTCTACACGGACTTTGAAAAAGCTTTTGATCGTGTAGATCACATCATTCTCTTAAATAAGCTACAAAAGCTGGGTATGCATGGTGATTTGCTGAGATGGATTGAGTCCTATTTAAACAATAGATCTCAAGCGGTTGTAATGGGTGGATATAGATCGGATTTCATCAGCATACCTACTGGAATTCCTCAAGGATCACATTTAGGGCCTCTTTTCTACAGCGTATACGTGTATGACATTGCAGATTGTTTCACGTCTACAAAACACTTAATGTATGCCGATGATAAAAAAATATTTTTTAAAATTCAAAATTATCAAGATTGTTTATTAATGCAAAATGATTTAGACTCACTTTATATCTACTATAAGGAAAATAATATTACAGTTAATGTTAATAAGTGCGAGTGTATCAGTTATACACGTAAAACTCAGCCAATTGAATTTCAATACAACTTTAATGGAAGTCCAATTCGAAGATCTACAATAGTCAGAGACCTAGGTGTATATTTTGACAGTAAACTGTTGTTGGCTGAACATATCGCTGGTTTGCGAGAATAGCGACGGAACTAAAAATGATAAATTTTAGGGAATGACGTTTTTAAATTTTGTGACAAATGTTTAAGTGTATATTGCAAAATTGTAATGATTTTTCGTGGATTTGAGTTTACTGATCAAAGAAATATTTATCAGGGTATTTGAACACATTTTATAAAATTAAGAATTTGAATAAAATTATACAAAAAAATCGATATCTAAAGGGGGTTTCCGACATCAGTCTTTATTCACGAAAGAACAAATTTTAAAAAATCAAGTTATGGCATTTATTTAAATTTAAAGCCTCTTAAAAATCCAAATAAAAAAGATACAACAGTGTTCAAAACTTTTGTACTTATAAAAAATAAAACCAAAGTTCTATAATATACAATAGAAACGTTAAATTTATGTCTATTTAACTTTGTTCTCTAAAATAAATGAAATCAAAATAAACATGAATTGTTCTAAATAAATGAAATAAATACAAAACGATTGCTTATAAATAATCAATAAAATGCAAAACCCGAGAGATCAAATTCCAAAAAGGAAATATTTAAGTAAAATAAATATCTAATTCTACAACCCCTCGTAAAATTGACGATGGTAGTTTGGAATCATATTTTTGTCTACTAAATCTACGAGTCCTTTTTCTTAATTTATGAGATTCCGGTGCTTTTTTTATAAGCAGATTACCTCATCATCATCATCAGCAGCAGCAGCCAAAAGACGCCCACTGCTGAATAAAGGACTCCCCCACGGCTTTTCACAGAGACCGATCACTAGCGGTCTGCATCCAGTTTGAACCTGTGATCTTTATAAGGTCGTCTGTCCGTCTTGTTGGTGGAAGTCCTACGCTGCGTCTTTGGTCATAGGGTCTCCAGTCTAGAACTTTCCTGCCCCAACGGCCATCAATTCTTCGCGCTATGTGCCCTGCCCATTGCCACTTGAGCTTACTGATTCTTAAAGCTATGTCCGTTACCTTAGTTCTTCTATGTATCTCCTCATTTCTGATTCGATCCCGTAGAGAAACACCAAGCATAGCACTCTCCATCGCTAGTTGTGTGATTTTGAGCTTCTTTATGAGGCCTATAGTTAGAGACCATGTTTCGGATCCGTATGTCATCACTGGTAACACACATTGGTTGAAGACTTTCGTCTTTAGATACTGAGGTAGATGAGATGAGAAGACACTTTTGCATAATTTCCCGAATGCTGTCCAGTCGAGTTGGATTCGTCGATTGACCTATTTCTCGAAGTTGCACCTACCCAATTGGATCACTTGTCCCAGGTAGACGTACTCGTCGACAACTTCGAGAGTTGAGTTCCCAATGGGTACTGGATTGGGTACAACAAGGCAGCTCGACATAATTTTCGTCTTCTCCGTGTTCATTTTAAAATCCACTTGTTGGGAAACTCGGTCAAGGTCTTCGAGCATACTGCCAAGATCGTCCAGCGTCTTTGCCACAACGACTATATCATCGGCGAATCGGAGGTGTGTGATGTATTCGCCATTAATATTGATGCCGATCCCTTCCCATTCCAGAAGTTTGAAGGCGTCTTCCAATGCCGCTGTGAACAGTTTCGGAAATAAAACATCTCCCTGTCTCACAACTCTCCGCAGTGGAATCGCCCTAGTGTTTTGCTCCTGTACTCGGACCGACATGGCGTTGTTGTAAAGGCACTTTACCTATAGTCTATGTGGCACCGCTGCAGAGACTGAAGCACCGCCTAAGTTTCGATCGAATCAAAGGCCTTTTCATAGTCCACAAACGCTAAGCTAGAGGCAATTTATACTCCTCTGACTTCTGTATAATTTGCCTAAGCGTATGTATGTGTATGGATAGCCTTTTCGGAAACCGGCTTGTTAGGGAGGCTGGAAGTCATCAAACCTACGTGCGAGAGGATTCGTGATGACCCTTGAAAACAGCTTGTAGACATGGCTCAGGAGAGAGATGGGTCTATAGTTATTCAATAAGGTTTTGTCTCCTTTTTTGAAGAACAACACCATCACACTCCCGTTCCACGCCTCAGGTGTGATGCCTTCCAGCAGCACGGAATCAAAGAGTCTCTGAAGGACTTTAAGTACCGGTGTTCCACCCGCTTTCAGAAGCTTTGCTGTGATTCCGTCCTCGCCAGGTGCCTTGTTGTTTTTGAACTGTTTAAAAGCCATCCTAATCTCGTAGAGGCTGATGTCCGGGATGTCTTCGGTGTAGTGTCGTGTCAGGATAGCTCGTGGGTCTCTGGCCGAGCTATAAACGAGCTATCAACAAATAATTTAACGTAAATAATTAATTATCAATAAATGAGATATGAATAAATAACTCAATGTTTCTATCCCTTAATCGCTTGAACGCAGACTTATTTCGTAATAAGTAATAACAGAATGCGCATATTTTTCAAAAACATCGTCGTTTCTTATTTACGACGCAATAAAATCTGTTTTTTTTTCGAGAATATAGACTTAAGCTAGATAAAGTCAGAGGAAAATACGATATTATAGGAAATGAACCGTATCCACTCTAGAATACAGACGTAAATAAAAATAACACATAAAAAGACACTCACCTTTATCAAAAACAACGACTAATCACAAAAAATGTCACTATTCTTGAACAAAAAATCAACATATTGCAACCCAACTCTAAATTCGTCGGTATTCATGAGAATCAAACGTTCGTTCACTTTGTTGTGCTCGGTTCAACTAAGCAGAGTTAGGGACATTCCGATACAAGTAAATACGAGTAGGTATTCGATACTTTTGATTCGATACCAAGTAAAAATAGCATCGCATCAATCTTGCGATACCTACTCGGTATCGAAACAAAAGTACTTGGTATCAAATCGAATCAGCATATCATCTTTTAAAAAAACCTAAGACAACTGAGTAGCCCTGAGTAAGTCAGAACATGATGTCCCGTCTACTGCAACACCTGCATACGATTTTGGGAAACATCATATGGAGTTAGCACATGGGCACAAGAAGAAAAAGATATTCATAAAGATGAAATAAGAAACTAAAAATTTGCGCACGGGCGGGACTAGAACCAGCAACTTCTGGCTAACCGGGCCAAACGCTCTACCAATTGAGCTACCGTCCTGTCAGTCCGACCTTGCGAAATTTGTGGTCTCTTATGATAAAAGATTGTCTCCAAAATACCTTAAACAGATACTGTTTTTGGCCAATCTTAATGCTCAAGAGTTTTATGTTTAAAGTAAGCATGTGACGCACACATTTTAAATAAGTAGATTATTTTTCTTCTCATTTTTTTAAAAATATTGTCCTTCAACGTTCATTGTGAGCATCCTCAAAATAAAAAATATAAAATAGTTTTTCGTAAAGTATCGATATAAGTAAGTATCGATACTTTAGGAGTATTTGTTTGAGTAGTATCGAAAGAAGATTTGAGTACTATCGAAATGAGTAGGTATCGATACTTTGATGGTATCGAAACATCCATAAGCAGAGTCAGTATTTAAGATTGACGCTCGAGTGTTTTCTCCCAAATGAATAATGACGCTGTCTCTTTCTAACGAACCCTGGCTCGAAATCTGCGTTCCGTCTCTGTTCACGATAAAATATCACAGGTTTAGGATCGTATAGCATATTTAACTTAATTCGACAAAATTTTGAATTGTGTCGATATTCTCGAACACCAGCGATATAGATAAAATTGTTGATAAGGCATTTAGGAATTTAGGGTTTGTTATCAGAACATGTAAATCATTTACGAACGAGCATACCTTCAAAATTATATACTTTGCTTATGTACGTAGTGTACTGGAATATGCCAGCCCTATATGGAGCCCTCAATATTCAATATACACAGATCGCGTGGAAAAAATACAAAAACTTTTTATAAAATTACTAAATTATCGTATTCGTCATCCTACTTTACCGACTTATGAGGAAAACTGTAAGCGACACGGTCTTCTTACCCTCTCAGACAGACGCAAGCTGATAGATGTTTGCCTACTATACGATATAGTGCGCGGTCGAGTCGACTGCAGTGAGCTGGTAGCTGGCGTGTCGTACCGTGTACCGGGCCGCCGCTCCCAGCGCCAGCAGCCTCGGCTTCTGAGCGTCCCGTTCTCCACTACAAAGTATGCTAGGAACGCCCCACTTTCTCGTTTGCCGCGAGTTTGCAACGACATTTTCAATGAAATTGTTTTATTTACTCACAGTAAATCGACTTTTAAAACTAAAGTTCTTGAGGCTTTAAATAAAAAAGAATAGAACAAACACACACACACACACACACACACACACACACACACACACACACACACACACACACACACACACACACACACACAAACACACACACACTTTTCTAACTTCAACATAACAGTATATGTACACTTATGGAAATCTGTAATTAGCCGTAATTTTAAGCCAAACTAATATAATGTAATTGTATTGTATCGCCGTTGGTTTCCTAAATAAATAAATAAATAAAAAAAAAAAAAATTGTGAAACAAAATTTTCTCCAACTCTCCCATTTCTTCTGTTTAAAAAGTTTCGTCAAGTCTGTCTGTCTGTCTGTCTATCTGTCCGTCCGTATGTCACAGCCATTTTATTCTGTAACTATAAGCATCACACTGTTGAAATTTAGTAGAAAGATGTATCCTGTTGATCGCTTTACGATTCTTATACAAAAAATAAATAATATGAAATTTAAGGGGGGGCTCCCATACATGAAACTAAAACCGAAAAAATTTTTTTTGGTCAAACCTATGCGTGTGGGGTGTCTATTGATAGGTCTTTTAAAATGACATAGAGGCTCCTAAAACCATATTTTTTTAAAGTCTAACGTTTCACAGCTAGACGCTTCCAAAGCTGTAAAATGGGCTTCCCCCCCCCCCCCCCCCATCTAATTTCTAAACTAAGCGAGTCTAAATTTATATATATATATATATATATACAGTGAAACTTGGTTAAGTGGGACCTGGATAAGTGAGAAACCTCCATGACTGGAACTCATGCTAAGGTCCCAACACTTTGGCACTGAATTACCTCTGTTAGTGGGACAAGGTAAGCCTCTATATCTGGGATTTGTTCTTTCGATTTATCATCATAGTTACCTCTATAAGTGAGACAGCGAGTAAATTTTATATGCATAAACCTCTGTAACTGAGATAGTATTGTTTGTTTACTCATTCTTATTCTACCCACAAATTCCACACGTAATTCCAAGTACGTAAGTAATTTTAAGCTTCAGTTACCTTCAGTTTTAGTTTCGCTTTACTATCATACAGATGTTTATTTGAATAATGCCAAAACGAAAGCTACAATCGTTATCATTACGTGAAAAACTGAAGTTAATATCCGTTTATGAAAGTGGGAAGACACGCGAAGAAGTTTGTGCCGAATTTAATGTGCCAAAATCTACTCTGTGTAGAATAATTCAGAGTAAACATAAAATTGACGGTCGATGACGGTTTAATAGTTTCAGGAGAACTTAATAAAAGCGATATTGTTCATGCCTTCTCCTCTTCTTCATTGGAAAATGAAGAAGAAGACGATGAAATGAGCGCGGAAATAAATTTAGTAAAAATTTCTAAACGCGAAGCAGTAAAAGCACTAGAAACTTTGCACAGTTATTTTGAAATGTCATCAATTGGTGACCAAAGCATATTTGATAAAATTTGTAACATCTAAAAACATCTGATGGCTGATACTTCCAAACGACAAACTAAAATGACAGATTTTTATAATTGATACATTCTGTTTCCATATTCGTACATACATATGTATTATGTACGTGTCAAAACGTGCTTGAACATTTTTGTTGATTACATTTGTTTGATTACCTTTAAGTACTATTTTTTTTATTAAAACTCATTTACATACATTACACGTTATTTTATTTAATGATCGCACCTCTATAACTGAAATAACCTGTATTCTCACCTCTATTAATGGAACCCTCTGTAAATGAGACAGATATTTATTTATACCTGTATATCTGAGACACTGGGTAAGTGGAATACCTCTATAAGTGAAACGACATTGCAGGTCCCTTGATGACTCACTTAACCAGGTTTCACTGTATATATATATATATATATATATATATATAGATCTTAACAAATACTTTCAACGAAAATTAGTTTGGACGGGATCGAACTAGTAGTTAAAAATAACTTTGTTTTTCATACAAACACTATGAAGAACAAAGTTATATTTGCTGTCAACAAAACATTGTGGTATTTTAGCTTAGTGGAAGTAAGTGGATCCCTAATTCAGTTAAAGCTGGCACGGAAAGCTCAGTGGGCGAGTCCAACTCGCACTTAGCCGGTTTTTTAACAGTTTTGTAACATTCCTCATCCCACCAAGGGGGCGAAGGTGTTTTATTTATGGAAGGATTTTTTGTAGGGAAAATTTCGTCAGCCGTTTCTAAAAACTGTGAAGCCAATGCCTCAGCGCAATCATTGTGATTTTTACCATCAACAGGAGGAAGAGAAGTTAGTTTTTGTTTAATTCTTTCTTTATAATCATTCCAATCGACATTTTTAAGCCAATATTTTAAACGAGGAGGCCGAGCGAAAGTTGGTTTCTCAATCGTTGGAAAGGTAATTAATATTGGAAAATGATCAATACCGAAGGCAGAATCTAATGTGGACCATGTTAAAGTAGACGCGAGGTTTGGAGTTGATATGGAAAGATAAGGAGTACTGACTCTTTCCTGGGGAGCAGTGCGACGAGTAGGTGTTCCAGTATTTAATATGCATAAATTAAACTTATCTAACATATATAATACGACTCTTGAGCCGTAATAATCGGAGCGACTGCGTCCCGAAGACAAGTCATGAGCGTTAAAATCACCCATGATCAAAACTGGTTTTGGTATGATACCTAACATGCGTTCTACTTCGTCAAAAACTGAGGATGATGGATGAGGTATGTACAATGAAACATATGATATATTATTCACAGATGAGTGAGTGTTAGGTGTACCATCTACACAGATTAGTAAGAGACCATCTAATTGTGATTTACGATGTTTACTCCGTTTCTTTATGCCGTGAATACACACTTTACGTGACGAACGTTTGCGTTTTGATTTTAAACTTGTGTTATTTTTCAGATCCATCCGTGTCGAAAATGGAGCCATCTGTGTCCATAGCCGGAATATCGTCAGAAATAGTAATGAAATTACCTGCCTGGGGGACAAACCCTCCCCCAAGGTCGTCAGGCTATGTCATAGGACAGACAAATTTTGACTTACCAAATACTCAAACAAATTACACAAAAATAATTAAATAAAGTTATAAAGTTATAAAAGTACTAAATATGTTCAAAAGCAACTTATTTGATCCTTATTTTAAATTAAATTTGTAAAATCCAAAAAGACGCCTTCCTTGTTCGCCATTTCCCGCCCTTTTTCCAATGTTTTTTGTTGTGTCTATGTGTTATGTATAATTATTTTGAAATAATCTTTCGTGGTTGAGGGAATTTATTTGAGGCGCGGTGGGTACTAATCTCTTCGGATGAAGACCTCGTATAATCATTATAGAACTTCACTGAGGTAAGTTCGTTTAATCATTTATTATATTTTATGCTTCATCCTCGAGATTAGAAGAACAATTGTAGACATTGAAATATTACAACAGAATATCATTTTAATAAAATTTACAAATTGCACTTATGTCATATTCATTTTATTAATTTGTTACATTGAATTTTTAGAAATAAAAGAATAGAACCTACACCATGCTAGTCATGTTAATGAAAATTCCGGCACAAATTTACTGTATATGTATCCAAAAAATCATGAGTGTGCGTTTAACCGTTTTCGTAATATAACAATTACCAAAACGAATGCCCAGCAAAAAACTAAATAACTCTAAAATCTTAAGAGGCACGGCACATTAATGCTCGTATTTCAGCCATTTTTCTTTCTGTATATTTAATAAACAGTTAGACCCATCAATTAAAAAAAAATGCTGGCCGAACGTTCGTGCAGCAGAATCTGATTTTTTAAAATAATTCAGAGGGCTTAGTTTGAGTTTTTCCACTCACGTTCGATTGCGAGCGCATTAGAATTTTGTATAGAGAAGTTACAGCGCCATCTACCTTAACTTTGTCTTTCCCATACAAAATGTTTCTAAAATCCTAACGCGCTCGCAATCGAACGTGAGTGGAAAAACTCAAACTAAGTCCTCTGAAGCTTTTTGGGCGTACAAATAACAAAATGTTGGGTACATTTACACGATATAAATTTGCGTATTTTCGCTAGAAAAGCTTTCAGGAAAGTTTCGTATACATTACCCCCGGGGTAAAATATGCGGGGTAATGGGCACTATAAAAATTATCTGCAACATCTAATTCTCGAAAAGGCGATACTTTTTGCTGAGCGAACACACACATTTTATAAACTTATTATTTTTGAATGTGTCATAGTCACAAAACAATATCAGGTTTTAAAATCGATAGAACACAGATTCATGACTAATAATTAATTAATTACTTAGAAAATAATAAAATGAGCAAGTAATGCAGACGTAGGGCCAGAAACTACCTATACGAATTTCCCTAGATTCGGACCGATATCGGTTTTAACCTTTTTTTTTAATTTACAAGTTTAACGTCCTCGGACAGAGCCATACGGACAATCCCTCATTAATAAATTCAATATTTACACTTAAACACTACAAGACTAAAACTAACCTAGCCTAGCCTAACCTAACTCATTGAAATGCGGGGCTGGCGTTCGCATTTTAATGCTCAAGAAGGGAGTTTAGCACGAGAATAACGATCCGAATCGGAGGGTGCGATCCGCGATCAGAGCACGCTTTACTTTGTTTCCTCCTTTGTCTTCATTGTTTTCTTCAATAGCACACATTATTATGATGATTCCAACACAAAATCACAATAAATTACTAGAAAAAAACAATTACTAAAATGAAGAAACAAAATCCAACTTCCTCGTTTCGTTTCCCGCGCTAAAAACCCGTTTTCACCTTCATAACTTTATTTAACAGCTGTCAAACATTCCTAATGGCATTTCAGCCACAGATTAGTAAACGATACGTTTTAGTACTTCTGAATAATATTTATTAAAGAAATATTTTCCACTTTTCTGAGCAAGTAATCAATCTGTACATTTACTGTACGTGATTATTTCTTTCTGTTTATTATTCTTTGTGCATTATCGCCAGTTACTTCTAGAAGAGCAATACTCACGTTATTTACGTTTGTTGTGGTTAAACCAAACTATGGCATTAGCACTTCAAAGACGAGCAAATGTAAGTTGCAAACATACCATGCTTTTTGCTTTTACCATGTATTCTGATTAACATCCCATGAACACGGTGCCCGCTCAGATATAGTACCTAACATTAATCCTAGATAGATAACCTTACAAACTACCTTATATTGTTTGATGCATAGTAGATAGTTTACATGTGAGACTTAATGTTAAATTAAAGAGTGCCTCCAGGCCCCAGCTCTGGACATTCCTAGTTTTATAAATAAGTATTAACAAAACTTTTCTGGTCCTTTCCTACCATATACACATAACTGTTTAGCATATGAGCATTTCTATGAAAAAAGAACTATTGTCATTTCAAGGTTATACTAATATTTAGTCTTTCACATTGTGTAAGTATTTAAATGAAAACAAAACTAAACTTTTCAGGTACGCCTGCCACCAGAAGTTAATAGAATTTTATACATAAGAAACCTACCTTACAAAATATCAGCAGAAGAAATGTATGATATTTTTGGAAAATATGGAGCTATTCGACAAATACGAGTGTGAGTATGCTAATCAAATCAATATCTACTAATAATCATCTCATTGATATCTAAAAACAATCAATGAAATATAACAGCATTATATAGTCATTGGATAGCCATCTAAAGTACCAGATTTAGGGAATATTTAATATCTTTTCATTACATCTTCTAGGATGTTTAATTAATGACGTAATTGAACAAACAAAATAGATTTTCAAAATTAGTGCCAAAATTGGCACTCAGTATTTTTGAACAGTCATGTTTATAAACTAGAATTAATTTATTGCTTTTGTTACAGAGGAAATACACCAGAAACTCGTGGAACTGCCTTTGTTGTTTATGAAGATATATTTGATGCCAAAAATGCTTGTGATCACTTATCTGGATTTAATGTTTGCAATAGATACTTGGTAGTTTTATATTACAGATCTAATAAAGCATTCAAAGGTATGGATGTTGAAAAGAAACAAGAAGAAATAGATGCACTCAAAAAGAAATATGGAATATCTACAGAAGAACTACGTAAATGAAAATAGTAATGATGATTTTAAAAGCAAGACCATTAAAACCACAGATTGCTCAGGATCACTTACTTTTGAAATGTTACTGATTAAAATATACAATTATTAATGGTATATGGTTTTTTAATAGTGATTATTAGTGGTCAGAAATTAGCAGAGCTTATTAAAATACTGCATACTGTTTGTATGAAAAACAAAGTTATGTTTGCGGTTGTTGAAAATGTGCTATATCTGAAAAACTACTGGTTCAATCCCGTCCAAACCAATTTCTGTTGCAAGTATTTGTTAAGATCAATATTATACATTTGTTTCAAAATTTCCACTCTTAGTTTAGAAGTTAGATTGGGAGGACACTCATTTTTCCACTGGAAGCGTCTATGAAACGTTAGACTTAAAAAGAAAATGGTTTTAGGAACCTTGATGTCATTTTAAATCAATTCAAAGTACTCTCCACCAGCCTCTATGCAAAGATTCAAGCGTCTGAACCAGTTCTCAAAACACTTTTTCCAGTCCGCTGCAGACACCTCGTTTATAGCCTGCTCGAACGCAGCCAGCGCATCTTCCGGCAACGAAAATTGTATGTGGCCCTTTGAACTGATTTTTATTTTTGGCTGTAAGGAGGGTGACCCAGAAGTTAAAGTTGTGGGGTTCAGCCCAAGGCCCCATTGATTAAAGGGCCCCCAGATAAGTCAAGCTAAAGATAAAAAACGGCCAAATGCGAGTCGGACTCGCGCATGAGGGTTCCGTGCCAACTTTAACTGGATTAGAGAATCCTACTAAATAAAATACCACAATATTTTGTTGACAGCAAATATAACTTTGTTTTTCATAGTGTTTGTATGAAGAACAAAGTTATGATTGCGGTTTTTGAAAATGTGCTATATCTCAAAAACTACTAGTTCGAATCCGTCCAAACCAATTCCTGTTGAAAGTATTTGTTAAGATCTATATTATACATTTGGTTCAAAATTTACACTCTTAGTTTAGAAGTTAGATTGGGGGGACACTCATTTTTCCACTGGAAGCGTCTATGAAACGTTAGACTTAAAAAGAAAATGATTTTAGGAACCTTGATGTCATTTTAAATCTTTTCAAAGTACTCTCCACCAGCCTCTATGATTCATGCGTCTGAACCAGTTCTCAAAACACTTTTTCCAGTCCGCCGCAGCGCATCTTCTGGCGACGAAAATTGTATGTGTCCCTTTGAGCTGATTTTTATTTTTGGCTGTGAGGAGGGTGACCCAGAAGTTAACGTTCTGGGGTTCAGCCTAGGGCCCCATTGAAAATGTGCTATATCTCAAAAAGTACTAGTTCGATTCCGTCCAAATCAAATTTCGTTGAAAGTATATGTTAAGACCTACATGATATATTTTATTCAAAATTATCCTTCGCTTATTTTAGAAGATAGATGGGGGACGCCGAATTTACCACTTTAGAAGCGTCTAGCTATGAAACGTTACTTTATAAGAAAATTAATGGTTTCAGGTTTCAGGAACCTCTATGTCATTTTAAAAGACCTATCAATAGACACCCACACGCGTAGGTTTTTTTTTTAAAAAAAAACGGTTTTAGTTTCGTGTATGGGAGAGCCCCCCCTTAAATACAATTATTTTTTATTTTTTGTATAAGAATCCTAAAGCAGTTAATAGGATACATCTTCCTTCTAAATTGCAACAGTGTGATGCTTATAGTTACACACAGTGTATAGTGACAAACAGACTTGACGAAACTATAAGGGTTCCGTTTTTGGCCATTCGGCTACGGAACCCTAAAATTAGAATGTGCGTGTGGACTGGGTGATCTTTCCAAAAAACTCATCCAACCACAACCAAATTATAAGAGGATTTAGGAAATAATTGTGAAAACTTCATGGTAAGGTATAAAATTTATGAAACCTAAACAAAGAAAGTTAATCACTCAATCTGGACGCCTGAAAAATAAACCATAACGCATATCCACGAATATACTACGTATGTGCACGGACGAGTAAAAAAAGTAAGGACTCCGCGTCACCTACACAAAAAGTGAAGCACCCAAAGTAAGCCAGCATACGTGTAAATACGAACCTCCACGCACACACTGACGCAAAAGTAAGCCGATCGGCCGCCATTACCCTCTCTGCACTTGTCTGTGACATTGCAAACCTTCGCGTATAAAAAATTGAAAAAAATGCCGGCGTGTGTCGTTAAACAGTGTAAAAATATTACATTTCTACAAAAAAAGTGCCAAGGAATTACCTTTCACAGGCTACCCAGTACCTATTACATTAATTTCTGTTCTTTTTAAAATACAAAAATTATTTATTTGGAACACAAAACCTCCACTCCACGTGATTTGCCAGTGACAGTAACAGCCAGTGTGGCCGGGAAATAAATAGGAACTTTACCCGAAAAAACGGGTTAAGTGCGAGTCGGACTCGCGCACGAAAAAACTATAAGTTGGATATCGTTCAAACCAATTTTCATTGAAAGTTTTTGTCAAGTTCTACATCATGTTTTTTTTTCAAAATGTACACTGTTTAAAGATTAAAGGGGGATGGGGGGACGCCCATTTTACCACTTTGGAAGCGTCTTTTGGTTAAGGAACCTTAATGTCATTTTAAAAGGCTTATGAGGTTAGACAAAAAAAAATGGTTTTAGTTTCATGTGTGGGAAAGCCGTAAAGCGGTTAACAGAATACATTTACCTACCAAGTTTCAACTGTGTAATGCTAATAGTTGCAGAATAAATTGACTGTGATATACGGACGGACAGACCGACAGCCAGACAATGAATCCATAAGGGTTCTGTTATTTGTCATTCGACTACGGAACCCTAAAAATGAGGTTTCGCTGTTGGTCCCATACAAAAAGCTGTGTTAAAGCAGTATTCTACTTCATAAACATAACTTTTTTTACTTAATGATAAAATTTAATCAGTTCTTTATTTTTTGGCATTTAAATATATTGTAGTGTTTGTGTAACAGAAAATCAAGCAAGTTTTTTTTTGTATTCGTAATAATAATTGGAAGAAGAAGCAAGCACTTTTTATTTAAATAAAAATATAATGAAATCCAACCAAAAGAAATACAGGTATGTAATTTATCTAGCTATTCCGATCACAGGTTGGCGACTTACATTATTTAAATTTTAATTGTGGTTTTGAAACGCACGTTACTTCAAATTTTACGCACATTGCTCACATGCATTAATTAGTAAAATTTACACCTACACAAAGCGCTGGGCGTCTCGCCCGTCACGCTACCCTTAATGACGCCATCAGAAGAGCTCTTGCCACCATTAATGTTCCTTCCACGTTGGAACCACGTGGTTTGGTCCGTGACGATGGCAAGAGACCCGATGGCCTCACGCTTATTCCCTGGGAACGGGGTCAGGCCTTAGTTTGGGATGCAACTTGTGTCGATACTTTGGCCCCATCCCATCTCAGAGAATCAGCCCTTAAAGCTGGAGCAGCAGCGGAGTTTGCTGAAAACGCCAAGCGTCGCAAGTACGTCTCACTTGCAAGTGATTATGTGTTTGCGCCGTTTGGTGTTGAAACATTTGGGCCGTGGGGACCCTCTGCTAAATTGCTGTTTGGTAAAATTGCGCCAAAATTAAATTCTGTCACAGCCAATAATAAAGCTGGCTGGTTCCTAGCTCAAAGGATTAGCATAGCTATTCAACGCGGCAACGCAGCCAGCATCATAGCCTCCTTGCCTCAAGGAAATGGTTTCGTTTTTTAATAGGTAGACTTTAAGTTTTTTTTATTTTTATGTAGCATGTCTTAGTTTTATTTCTTCTTGTTTGTTATTAATAAAAACCTACACAATAAAAGGAGAAATATTTGTATCAACTGGTATCCCAGTAACGCACACACATACAGCATAAAAGTGGCTTCACTTGCTAATATCGCGGTGCGGAGTCCTTACTTTTTTTACTCGTCCGTGCGTATGTGATTATAATTGTGTACATCCGGCCGTCTGAGCCAGGCTTCTGGAGAGATCTAGCATATCTAGGCTGATAACGAATAGTTAGTGACGCTGATATATCCAGGTTTCATCGTTTGTGACGCAATAGTTTTCTTGGAAAATCAAAAAAACTAGGCTCAGACAGCCAGAATTTCGCATTTTCTGACTTTTCAGATCTCAACTATCAGAGGGTTTCAGGGCGCTATTTCTTATTAAATGTGATGTGACGCGTAAGTGACGGTCATCCGAAGTAGTTTCATCCATTTTAAACCAGTATTTTTGAGAAATCGTGATAAACGTGTGGCTCAGACAGCCTGATATCCGGTCGTCTGAGCCAACTTGTTTTTCTCTATATTTCACGAAATGTTATGTTTCGAACAAATGTTTTTAGGATTTACTGATGTGACGACGTTAGTGACAGCTCTCGACCAGATTTGAACCTTCGTGACGCACGCGTTTTGGAGAAATTGAGAAAAAGCTGCTGGCTCAGACAGCCGGATGCTGGCTGTCTGAGCCACCCAGTTCTACCACTTCCAGGTGTTGTACGAAGCTGAAAACTCATCTAATCTGATGTGACGCGGCTTCTTAGTACAAAAAATCGTAAGTGACGGCTCTATATGCCGCCAATCAAAAGTTATAAGCATTTCAAATGTTTCCCATACATTGATGCATTTGGGTGGCCACACTTCGCACTCTTTATGGAAACGGAAAGACAATTTAGTAGAAAATGTAAGCTAAAGCCCCTCATATCAAGGCGGATGCTTTTTCCTGCTATTTCAATATTTAATTACGTAGTCAATAACTACGCCTACGAAGGAAAATATGTTAATTATTTTTGGTCTCAGGTGTTTCAAGGAACAAAAATGTTAGATTACTATTTATTTGGAAACAAGCGCTAGTTTAATTAAGGTACTACAATATTACATAATTTTGGTAAGGTCCATACTACTTACATATTACTCGACTCTTCCCATGTGATTACGGCCCACTTGGGACAAGATGCAAAAAATCAATATAAATACTAACTTCATTCTGCAAGTCGTTTCCTTTTTTGTTTGGATGGAAAATTTAGTAATTCATTAACTCGTTCCACCATGCCTATAAAATATTTGGGACGAAATGTAGAAAATCAAAGATATATTTACATTCTGCAGCTCGTCTTCAGTAATTCTTAAACTTTCTCAACGTTTAAAAGGAGGCTTTTATTTTTCATTTCTAGTTTAAATGAGATGATCTTACCAAGATCATAGTTTATCAGACCATGTACAGGCTCATATTTTATTCACCATTTAAAAAATCAGGAATATGCTATCAAGTTAAAGAAAATATGTTAAATGAGAACTTTAAAAAACTTTTTAATCACTGTTAATTCGACATGCAAGATAGCGTCAGACAAAAAAGTAGACATTTATAGTGATGACGGTTGCTGAAAAAAAAACCGCACTACTAATTAATGACTAGTGTTGGTTATACTAAAAGGGGGCACAAAGACTTATGACAACAATCAGGCATATTTCGTCGTAAGCTCCAGACTCAGACCTGTCAGCAGATCAGTATTTAGTTGGACTACTTACTACTTTTACTAGACGTAGTCAGCGTTCTCTTAAAAAAAGCTAGGCTCCAGGCTGACTAGGCATACTCAGCGCTTTGCACTTACTTCACTCACTCACTTTTTACTCGGCGTTTAGAAAGCTGTTTACTTTTAATTCTGATCACACCCAACGTCTAAGAATTACGATGTGGAAGTCTCCTGTTATTGATATTTTAGTAAATAAAAAAGTTATTTTACGAATTGTTTCTGATGTAGCATTTATACAAATATTAGCTCATCAATTCATCCCATACATGTCTAGTGCTTATTTTGGAGGAGATGCAGATAATTTAATCAAATGATTTTTAACTTCATTTAAAGTAATCCATAAGTTAAAACTATCAACATTAGTATAATCAGAATAAAATCAATAATATTGTTATAAAAATGTTAACACAATTTTGTTGTATGAAAGGAAACCCTTTTAATGATTACAAAGTTAAATATAATATACATCTGATAAAACAATTTTAGTCAAATGTAAATAATACTACTCGTAAATGGGTATACTATACTCGTCATAAAATCAATAAAGTTTACAAAGTAAGTAAAAATCCACGAGCACAAAACTTATTTCATTGCTTCATTGAAACAAAATAATTGTTACTTGTACTGTGAACATAAACTTCAAAAGAAGATAAACGCTACAACCTGTGATAATAAACATGACAGGTCCAAAACAAAAGATTTAAGTGTGTAAGTTGGTCTCTACGCACCACTCTAACCGCCATATCCATTGTTACTTACTTACATTTTTATATATATGTATACATGTAACATACATATTTAAACTTTCTTGTTAAATTCAACAACAATCTTTTGAGCCATAAAAATAAATGATATTAAAAGGATGATCTCTTTCCATCCTGCATAATTTTATAGTCAATCTACATATGATAAGCCATTTGATCACTATAACACCTGGTAGTAAGTGATGATGTCGTCGAGGATTGATCAATCTTCTCTTGAAAATGCCCAAATTAAGCGTTTCGGGAACACTTCAGCCGGTAGCGCATTCCATTCTTTATCCCTCCGCATCAGAAATATAGATCGAAACTGTTTAGTGCGCATTGATGGCATGTCAACGACACAAAGATGGCGCGCGTATCATGTTCCAAAGGTGAAATAAGGCTGGCTTAGTATTTTTTATTCGTAATAATAATAAGCGGTCCCAGCGAACTACGTTTTACCATCTGCGCCTTTTTATGGTTATTATTTTGCACCCAAAAAAGCAGGAGACGATTTGCATTATGATTAAAATTGATTATTGCATCTTGTCCCAAATGGGCCGTAATCATATGGGACGAGTTAAGGAATGAGTACGTAGTATGTATTTAATACCGAAAAAGTCTTATATTGTAGTAACCAGCTGAAACTACCGGTTAATTTTAAATAAAGAGTAATTTAAAAAATCTGAAATAACATAATTAACATATTTTCCTTCGTAGGCGTAGTTATTGACTACGTAATTAAATATTTAAATCGCAGGAGAAAGCATCCGCCTTGATATGAGGGGCTTTAGCTTACATTTTCTACTAAATTGTCTTTCCGTTTCCATAAAGAGTGCGAAGTGTGGCCACCCAAATGCATCAATGTATGGGAAACATTTGAAATGCTTATAACTTTTGATTGGCGGCATATAGAGCCGTCACTTACGTTTTTTGTACTTAGAAGCCGCGTCACATCAGATTAGATGAGTTTTCAACTTCGTACAACACCTGGAAGTGGTAGAACTGGGTGGTTCAGACAGCCGGATGCTGGCTGGCAGTAGGGAACATTATCTATTAAATTACTGAGAGAATCAAGTTTGCTGTACAGGGGATGGCCATTAAATTGAAGAAAGCGGAAAAGATACTTGTCATATGAATATTGTCGCCCCAACCATAATCGTGGTTCAACACATACTACTTGCAATGCATTAATTGGACTCGACTTCATGGCACCAGTAATTACCTAGTGCTTTTGATTGTATGAGATCTAGTTTTCGTAAACCAACTACACTGCAGGGTTCAAGCATTGTATAAAAGTCTTAACGAAGTTGTATGAGCACCCCACCAGACTCCGAAAACACACCACCTGTCAATCCGCTTCGAGAACTGCGCGCAACTGTCATCAGACAAACGCGCTTGTGGCCTCGACTCTGTCTGATACGGGAACCCATCACTTAATCGCAATTTTCTTCATCGATTTTCATTTCCCATAAAACGATTCGCAGATGTTTCAAAATAATATTCAACAAATACTAGAATCTTGTTACATCACAATTTCATTTACTCGAATGCTTATTATCTACAAACTTACTTCATCGTTACTTCTTTTCATAAATTACGTATTTTATCGAAGTAACGTTAGCTTTCTATTTTGTTACCCATAATTTTATAAGTAAGTTTCAATATGCAGGATTCTTGAAACATCGAATTTTACTTCACTAGTCCGTATTTTCAAACGAATATTTGTTACTATATTATATTGCATACTTTATTATTAGACAATTTAAAGCATAACTGATATAAATATGTAATAAATATTGATCTAATAAATAAACTGCGTTAATCCCGACTCGCCGTGGTACTAGTCTGCCCGATACTAGAGTGTTATTTAAAAGCCGGAGGCGCGGAGGGAGAGCAGCCTCCGCCCGCTGTAACAAGGTGTAGGCACCCGCGCGAGCCGGAGCGGCTGAGGCTGGTCGCCGAAGGCGACCAGCAAGCCGAAGCTGCGTAGGCGAGCGTGGGTGACTGCGCCTTGTTACGCAAGTGCGACGAGGCTGCTATTCCCGCAGCGCCGGAGACGAGGAAATCCTAATGCATGCTGCTTATTTGCATGCCTGCTTGCTTGCTGCATGCATGCCTGTTTGCTTGCATGCATGCATTTATGCATGCCTGCTTGCTTACTTGCATGCATTAATGCATGCATGTATGCCTTCTTACTTGCATGCGCATGCCTTCTTACTTGCAAGCGTATGCAAAAATATATGGGAACCGTTACACATTGAAACAAGTTTTTATGAAAGGTTATATCGATAACTTAATAATTCTATTAAACATTAGTTTGGTATATCGTTATTCTGCTTAACAAAACAGTTGCGAAACATTTTTTTGGTGAACTGTTATTCGATGTTATGAAACGACGATAAATAACTATTCGATTAAACAAGAAAAAAAGATATTAACATTCATTGAATAGTTTTCTGTGAAACGAAATTCGATATCAAAAAATTCTGTGTTATGATAGATACCCCGTCTGATACCAAGCGCCCGCCATAGGGCGGGCCGCGCAATTTACAAAAATATAAATACCTCGCGGTAGGAATGAGCTATCATCATTTTGTAAACGGAGATTTGTTGTTTATTTTATTAGCTATCACACTGTTTTACTAAATATTACGTTACTTTAATATTTTTATTAA
Source organism: Pyrausta purpuralis (assembly GCA_963924145.1). Classification (NCBI taxonomy): domain Eukaryota; kingdom Metazoa; phylum Arthropoda; class Insecta; order Lepidoptera; family Crambidae; genus Pyrausta; species Pyrausta purpuralis. Next base: position 13,894,355 of record OZ001659.1, read on the forward strand.
TACTGAGGCGATAAAGAAGGTAGCGCGGGAAAAAACATGACTCATCGTATTTATAATAAATGTTTACGTTATAAATTTTCAATTATACCTTCAAATACCTCGAAACAAAGCTGAAACATAATATTTTTCATATAAATAAGATTACTTATCACCATAGAACAATTTTTATAAATACAGGGTAAATAAAATCGTAATAACTACATTTTAGTACATGGGGTCTATTCACAAGACCCACCTTCTAAAAACTAGTCGGAACACCCAACTTTTTGGTATCTATGGATTGCTCATTTTACCGTTTAAATGTTAAAGACTTCCCAGTATTCAATTGTCCGCACCACATAGCTAAATCATCGATTTAAAATCGACTACTCAACCGATCCCCATATGGGGAGAGTAATACGTGACGCTAACAGTAGAGAGCATAAAGTAATATAGATTTGACGACCTCCGTGGTCGAGTGGCTAGCACGCTGGTTCCAAGCGTTGCCATCTCGTGAGGTTCCGGGTTCGATTCCCGGTCGGGTCAATGTAGAAAACGATCTTTTCTATATTGTCTCGGGTCTGGGTGTTGTGGTACCACCGTTGTGTCTGATTTCCATAACACAAGTGCATTGGCTACTTACTTTGGAATCAGAGCAATGTATGTGATTGGTGTCCAATATTTATATTTATTTATTATTATTGGTACAGAGAACCCGATATGGGGACAGTAAGACGCTACGACTGCTGCGAATGTGATAAATGAACCCTATATGGGGAGAGTAAAGGCGAGAGGGTAATGTTTAACTTTTTTTCACATTTAGCGGCCACAGTGAAAAAAATTGGGCCCCTGTTAGTTTAGCGTCAAGTATTAGGATAGGACATTTCTACAGAAGGGCACTTTTTTTCTCAATTCGGTGGTTGATTTTTAATTTGGATTTTGTAGTAGTTTAAATAATAAAAAATGAAGTTTACTCCATCCTGAAACATAAAATAACGATTTGCCTAAATTTTGTTGATTGATCTATGAGAAAAGTTAGGCTCCGAATTGAGAAAGCACCGAATTGAGAAAACGATGCACCGAATTGAGAAAATGAATCACCGTATGTAGAATAGATGCAACATTATCTAATGTATTGTACTGTATTGCATTCTATTGTGTATATATAATTTATTTGAATGATCAAAATAAAAAAAATACCTAAAGCGTTATGTTAACTGACTGCTGGTCTATCGATTTAATAGTTTATGTGCCTATCTATAGTAATAATTCTTGTAATGTTAATAATAAAAAAAAACTGATCAACATGTTTATTTTTCAATATAACTAATAATCAGTCTTGATTTTAAAACTCAAACAATTTAAACATTACAATTTTAAATAAATAAATATCCTTAAATATCCTTTGGACATTCCCACACATCGCCATCTAGCCCCAAAGTAAGCTACTCAAAGCTTGTGTTATGGGTGCCAAACAACGGATATAATACTTAAATACTTTTTGTTTGTAAATGCATACATGATATACATAGAAACAATATGTATTATCGATATATTTCTATCTTTATTGTTTTATATAATAAATATGTATATATATTGTCTTTATATCTTTATTGTATTTATTGTATATATTTATATCTTATTCTTATCCTTCTTCTTTATTGCTTTACTTAATTGAAGCGCTAAAGGAATCATTCTGCTAACTGAACAAAAGTTCAAATTAACCTCATGATAGTAGCTAGTTACAATCGAGTAATGTCTGCACCGATTCGAAGATGATTTATTACTGGCTAACTTATTCTAAATACAGGCACGGGCCGTTGAGGCTGAAACGGCTAAGTCGCTAATAAAATACATGAGCTTGCCCTTAAATATGCTGAGGCAACCATAACTCCTCCCTCCCTAATAGTGAAATTATCAGAACGATCATTTTCAATATCTTTCCGATCATTTCCCAAAATTTTTAATAACCTTTTTCGCAACACATATAAAGGGAATACAATTAATCATATTATAACTAAACAGAATATGACAAAATAATCTAAATTAACACTGAAGTTAATGTCTTTTTTATCACTCAAAACACTTTCCACTTCCGCACTGTGCTTTAGAGCATATGACATATATTTTATTTCATCCAGGTTAACTCCAAGCATGTTTAGTGTTAGTGTTAGACTCGTAGATATGGTGATTGATTTTGAGTCCAAGGACTTCTAGGTTGCAGGGTTCATCAATAGTAACGAGGTAAGTTCCAAAAATAGGCTGCTTAGTGTACTGGTCGTGGTTATCACACAGACTAGTTATCGTTGTTGGTCTTCGACTATACAAGATCCAATTGTTGGTATTAACCCTCTGGATTCTTACTTCTTCGATTTGATTTTGATGCTGGTGACAATGTGTGAGAGTATTGTCAAACTCCATAAATAAGCTGCTCCGCACAGGTAGGTTCATGGTAGACAGCTTGGTTGTCTGTCGTACATAAGAAGTGGTCGCCAGCAGCGAGCGCGCGGCATGGCTTGGAAATTGGTAAGTAATTAGACTTTCTCGCCAATAGGTAAGGAAATTCAGGAAAGATTGATATTTTGATGATTTGTGACTCGTGGAATATTGGTAAGGAATAAATCTTATAATAACTATAATTATGATTATCAGTTATTGGTATCTCCATTATAAATGTTATCTTGTCTTTCTTAACGTATGATTTGACATACATTGTTTCCTCTAATTAAAAAAAAAACCTCTAATTTAATACCTCGTTAGGTAAATACATAAGATTTGCAAATTGAGCTATCGATAATAAATGATTTAGTTATTCTTTCAAATTAACTATGGATTGATGTAAAACTGACAATTTACCACACAGGGAAAACGCGAAAACTCCTTGAAAAATCCGATCCGGCTGCGCCAGTTACGTATCGGGAGGCGGGTAGAGAGTTTTGAAAAACTAACTAAATTAATTGAAATTAAAATGCAAGTAATGTCCGTACCGATTCGAAGATTATTTATTAATGGCTAACTAATTCTAAATACAGGCACGGCCCGTTGAGGCTGAAACGGCTACGTCGATAATAAAATACATGAGCTTGCCCTTAAATATGCTGAGGCAACCCTAATCTAAGACAGAAGGGCGAGGGGGTTCCATAACTTGCTACATGGTGCAGCATGTTTTTTAGTAAATTATGTCATCATAATATTTTGTTACATTTAAATTCAATTAATCACTTAAAATATTTTATAATAATTTAATATTTAAATACAATTAATCGCATAAAATAGGAAATTGAATATGTTAGGTACGTTTGTAATATGTTATTGTTGAATTGTTAATTTGTCAATTTTAAGACACTTGTTAGTATTTTTGTACTAACTTACTTATAATTTATAGGGAGATCTGTAATTGGCCATACCCAATGTATTAAAACGTGAGTTATAGCAATGAATGTGCTGTTGATTTTCTCGATAAACAACAATAATCAACAACAACAATTAGCTAAATTAATAATATAAAAGTAAAACCTCAATTCGGTGTAAGTTTTCTCAATTCGGTGCACCATTTTTCACGGAATTGAGATCCATGGAATTGAGAAAATAACACAATACATCAAATTACCCAAAAATGTTATGAGTTACAGTAATTTCTACTAAACCTAACGATAGAAAGCTGTTAAACACTCAATAGTTTTAGCACAAATATCATAAAATACTTTAGATACATAATCGAGGTGGCACACCGATTTGAGAAATTACCCTGTACCAAAAACACCGAACGAATTCGTACCTTTGAAAAATGCTCCTGAGTGCTACAGATATCCCGTTTACACTGTTCGTCTGCTCGGGCGCAACTGTCAGATGACGGGAACAAGAAGTGCGCGTTCCTATTATGCATAGTTAGTGCTACAGGTACATAAAAGTAAATTTCACCGAATTGAGGCACAAGCCTCGGACAAAATTTAAATGTGTCACTGTATTCAAATTAAAGGATTCACGGTTTAAGTAAGCACGTATATGGCTTCATTATTTATTCCTTGTTATAGGAATGTAGGAATAATAATCAGCAACTTATTATTTTAAAAGTTATGAAACGAAAACGAGTAAATTCTGGAAACCGGACACTCCATTTTTGGCCAAATTCTGCCCGTTTTTAAACTTTCCGATTTTTTTTGGCCGTATGTACAACCTGGTGGTCTTCTTGATATGCTCTCCATCAGGCCAAGAGTTGTATAAATACGTGTGATTTTTTTCAGACACGTTATTGAATTTTAAAGGTAGGTTTTTTGCTCCAGTCGGTCAATCAGTCGCTTCTGTAGAAATGCCCATTACCTACCCCTAAAAAATCTTACTTCACTTTCAACTGGGATTATTTCTCCATCATAGAACATTGAAACAGTAGGAGGAAGTCTCATTGTCATTCAATCAAGCCACATTTTAAGCTCTTGATGAGCTTGTTATAAGATCGAAGACAATTATTGTATTGAGGCTCCAGAGACAAACTAAATTATCAGCATATTGAAATACATTGACGAAACGGGAAAAAGTTGGTTATAGGTTATGCGAATATACCGTCTTGCCATAAATACTGTCATAAAGAAAAAAAATGCAAATAATGTTTATTACTTTTACAGTGTGTTGGTTTTATACATAAATATAAATAAATAAATATCCTTCGGACATTCCCACATAACGCCATCTAGACCCAAAGTAAGCTACCCAAAGCTTGTGTTATGGGTGCCAGACAACGGATATAATACTTAAATACTTTTTGTTTGTAAATACATACATGATATACATAGAAAACACCCAGACTAATACAAACAGACATGTTCATGCACACAAATGTTTGTATTGTGCGGGGATCGAACCCGCAACCCGCTGCGTAGTAGGCGATTTCTCGACCACTACACCAGACGGGTAATCAAAACAATTTAAAATATAAAAAGCTTATTCGAAATGGTCTCTATTGGCTGCAATACAGTCCTTTAAACGTTGAGGCCAATTTTCAATAGAAGCACGCACTCTTTCCATGGGAAAATTCTTCACTGTCAATCGTATGGATTGTTTTAGGGACTCCAAATTATCATGGCGTTAAGAGCAAGCCGTACTCTCTAAAACTGACTATAAATCATAATCCAGAGGATTAAGATCGGGACTAGACGACGGCCAGTCTTCAGCTCTGATGAAGTCCGAAACGTTCGCTTCTAACAAAGACTGCGTGGACCGAGCTTTATGACCCGGCGCCGAGTCTTATTGGAAAGACCATGCTTGGTTATTGAACATGGTTTAAAGGGGCTTAACTACCTTCTCAAGAATGGTATCTTGATACACTTGTGCAGATTTTTTGATACCTTTTTACAAAAATATGGCTCAGTCACTCCTTCATAGCTAACACCCCACCAAACCATCACTGAAGTCGGGTAATGCCCACGTTGCACTCTGCCGACTAATTGGGAAGCTTTCTGCCGACTAATTGGAAGAGGTTTGTTAAAATGTTGCTCAATTGTAAAGACTTTCTCATCCGTAATTTTTTTTTTCTGTGACCTCACTTTGCATACCGCTTCAGTAGTTTTTTCGATTTTACCACCCTATTCTTTTTTAAATTATCAGTTAAAAATGACCAGTGTATCTGTTATAGGCTGCAAGTCCTAAGTCATCTTTTAAAATATGTGACATGGTTCTGGATGCTATCTTCATCTCCCGAGATAATAATATTTTACTTACGGACAGGATTTCTGCGAATTCTTTTCCTTACTGCTTTGACCACTTTTTCTTACGAACACTACGTGGACGGCCAGGTGCCCTATTTTTGAATCACTCGCTTCGAAATGGCGAGTGATTTTCGTTCGACAACGAGTTTTTTTCTATGACTTTTAATTCATCTTTGAACGAAAATAACTCGCCATCTTGAAGCGAGTAATTCAAAAATAAAGCTCCAGATCTTTTTCTGTCACAAACAGAGGTCTCATTGTATCTATTGATAGATATTTTGTGTACCACAAACATTTGACTAATACCAAGCGTATGGAGAGTTTTAAAAATTGAATTTGGCTCCATACCAACTTTGTGTAATGCAATCACAGCGATTCGGTTCTCTTTATCACCCCACTCCATTTTAATATCGCAAATATTATAAAATGTATTGGCACCAAAATTAAAAAACACAATAAGCAATCGTATAAAAATGACAGATTCCAAATTCAAATGTAATATCTTTCTTATTTTTAATTGTAACAGTATTTATGGCCAGACTGTGTATTTATATATAATAGGACTTAGAACCCATCCCCAGGGTAGGCCATTCCTCATTTTGTAGTTGGAATCGTCCTGTTTCATAACATTTGCGCGTTCTGATAGGATATTAATTATAAATTTTAATTTAATTGTTGGTAGGTAGGTACATTAAGCGAATTAAGCTTATTATGGAGAATATGAATTAACACACCATCGGACATACTGTTTGTTACCTTGTAATCCTGCACTCTCAACAAACCATTCAGCTACTTTGAGGATAACAAACGATAAATCAATCGGCCTGCATGAATCGGCATCGGGAGGATACATACTTCCGAAAACTAGTCAAGCGAGGCGAGGATGAGTTGAGAGTGGACCTAGTTGAGTTTACTTCACGAGAAATGAGATAGACTTCATCATGATCTCCAAGAGACGGTTAGAAAGGTCCCGCCTTATGAAGTCCACGGTCCGATCTACTCGTGCCCATATCCAAAATCCCGAGAGCTTACAAATCGAGTTGTCTAGCCGCTTTGATTGGACTGCGTGTCAGTGGACAATATCAACAACGGGTTTGTGAAAACTGGCCAAACCCTCGGTTTGGCCAGTTTTGGGCTACGTTTCTTTAGGCCTGGTCGTAAAAACAGACCACACTCTCGTCCTCATGGCAGAACGTCGATTGATGGCACTGCAGACCTCCGTTGGGAGCCCCCCTTAAATATCATTATTTGTTATTTTGTGTACCAAACGTAAAGCGGTTAACAGGATACATTTTCCTACCAATTTTCATCAGTGTGATGGTTAAGTATAGTTACAGAATAAAATGTCTGTGACAACGGACGGACAGACGAAATTATAAGGGTTCCGTTTTTTGCCATTTGGCTTCATAACCCTAGAAAGACTTTTATTAATGTGAGTCTTATCTATTGTACCTATATTAATGCTTTTTAACCGACTTCAAAAATAGAAGGCTATCAAATTGGAGACTAATTTCATTGGAATACCTAAATATAAGGGGTGATATTACATAGCAAAAGCAAAATAATAAACTAATAGCCTTTGGACTATTACATTAAGACTACCTACGTAAAACCCTTACACAAAGTTACTCAAGTATTATTAGGTAGGTACTTATAAATATTATGCTTAATTGAAAGTAAATTTGGCCTGTTCCTGTCAATAATTAGGGACACTGTCTTAAATTATTATTAGTAATTTCGCTGTAACGTAGTCAGTACAAGCGTGCAGCGCGGTCCGCAAGCGGCAACCCAGTGCTCTTTTATCGGCGTATCAAATCGCTCGAACGTACCTTATGCTAGCAAGCCTGCTAATGATAGGTTCGTAATCAATAAATAAATATCTTTTTCAACACACTTGCTCAAAATGACGTTTTTATTCCACCGATTTTTGGCACATAATCATAGATATTAAACACGCGTGCTTTTTCATTATATTATTGCACTAGTGCCTTTTGTTTATTAACCCGACCAATTTACATTTGTACCCTAGTACCAAGTCATAAGTAAGAAGAAGAAGCGATTTAATTTAGTCGGGTTACACAATATTTTTTTTTAGCAACAAACAGTATTTATGCGAAAAATAACAGTATCTACATATTTATTTCAATAAATGGTAAATCCAGATTTATTACTAAAAATAGCTCAAATTCATTTAACATTTTCTGTGATTTGTGTTTTAAACACGAATTATTACATTTTTAATCTTGGCTTTTGGCCGATCTAGTTCGCGCCTAAGCGCGCATCGGTATTGCGGCAAGAAAAAAAAACAACGCGACATTTTTCGTAAATAATAATTGTCGGCTGTGACGAAGTTTGGATTAATTATGATTATGAAGTTTAATATTAATTAAAATGTCTACTTCAAGTGAAGAAAATGAAGAAAACCTATTATTAACTCCGCCGGACATACGTAACAAGGCGAAAAACGCGTGCGAAAGTCTTTGCCGTCAAAATCGAGTGAAATGTATTTTTACTGTTTTATTAAAAACTTAGCGAATGAAGAGTCTTGTTTTTTCCTCGCAAGTGTGTTGAAAAACGTCGTATGAAACACGTGTGCCTGTGACCATTTTATACGCGGCTTTCATGTGGCGCACTCGCTATCGCTCGTGCGCACACAATATCGCCTTGTTTATAATGGTCAACTTAGCACACTTGTATCATAATGTACTATTGGACATTCCCACACATCGCCATCTAGTCCCTAAGTAAGCTACTCAAAGCTTGTGTTATGGGTGCTAGACAACGGATATAATTCTTAAATACTTTTTGTTTGTAAATACATACATGATATACATAGAAAACACCCAGACCTGTGCCCAGACCAATACAAACAGACATGTTCATGCACAAAAATGTTTGTATTGTGCGGGGATCGAACCCGCAACCCGCTGCGTAGTAGGCGATTTCTCGACTACTACACCAACGGGTCGTCATCAATCAAGAAGACATTACTATGCTTATCATGCCCTATTTTAATAGTTCTCAAATATGGGCTGCAAAGAAATAAAAAACAGTAATTATGATAACGTATTTTTATGTGCTTTCGTGTGCTATAATATGTGGATGAGTACCTATGTGTGACATTAAGGTAGTAAGTACTACCTTGCCGCCAATATTAATGAAGATGAAAATATGGTAATACATTTTTAAAAACCTTTAATCTTAGTTACAACAGATTAAACAAGTCATTATATTATCTGATTGCTTTGAAGTAATTGGAGTTACATAGTTACATAATTGGTATAACAAGTAGTGAAATTTATATATTACATAACAGTCATAACGCTGAACCACCTATTCCTTAAGTGCACCTTCACATTAGGGCGTCAGCAGGGCGGCAGCAACGGATGCCCTGCTGAAGTCGTATATACATATGTGTAAGCGGTTATATAATCTCGGGGTTCAGATGTAAACCGGTCACACAGACCGAGTCACAAAATTCTGCTGATACATAGGATATACAACATTTAAGCGGAATAGCATTACCTAATTAATTATGAATCTTATGATCGTAAGTCTCATCGTCGATCTCATCTCATCTCAGCAATCTTATGCTCAAGCGTTTTACTTACACTATGGAAATATGAATACTTCGCAATTGATAAACAAGAATTGGTATGGTAACAATGTTGTTTAAAACAGCAAGAAAATAATATAAGCATACTTATTTCTACGGCTCATTGAAACATGACCGATTTCAATGACCCAATCAACTACAGAAATTATTTATCTTATCTGTTAGCTAATGCAAGTGTATTTAGAATGTATGTACTTGCTAACCATTTATAAAAAATCGTATAAAGACGTTTACCACATATCGTATGCATTTACCTAATAATGAGTATGCCAGTCGTAAACAAAACACTTGAAAATCTATATTAAAAAACCGATCATAAATTTAAGCCCTTAAAATACAATTGCAATATCAATTGCAAGTAACGCTTGTCTAAACTGAAATGATGCGCCCCATTATCTCATTACTTAACGCACTCAAACTTAAAACACAATCAAATTTAAAATACGGAAGCAATACATACACAAATGTCGTTGTAATTGGTCATTCAGTTGGCGGTCAGACTCAAATGATTCATTGTCCAACTTGTCATACGTGTACGCACGAGAGAGCGGACGTTTTGTTTCAGAATACAATGTACCAGCGCTACTCCTAAGGAGAGCGTTGTCGGATTTATCACGCGACTAGTCGACTGCGACATACAGATCTTAATTCGCCGAGCAGTCGAAGCTGCCACACAGATGAAGTATAGTATTTTTTGCACTCACACATCCAAATCAAGTAATAAAGTAGTGGGGCGCATTGTTTCATCGTAGACAAGCTCTAGATACATCATATCAGCGGAATGTTTTAGCAATATTAATAATGCGGAGTTGTTATCATAACGAACACGGCTGTTAATCATTCATAGTAAATTTCAAAATATTAGTAGCGTATCAAAGAAATCGATGTTCATACAATACAAATGGGAAACAAAAACACCCCGTGTAGGTTCATGAAATCATAATCTAAATCCTATCATTGAATAGTTTCACTTAATAAACTACCAAGAGTAGGATGTTATCAAAAACAACCCGTACAATAAAAATTAAACATGCTTAAGTTTAATAAACAAACATAACAGAGATAACAGTTAATGGACTTCTTTTTTGTTTGTATGGCGAGCGAACGTGTATTGAATTGTTAATAATAAGTCTTCCGTCAATAGGTTGTTTCATCACTCATCAAATGGCAGATTATCTCTTTCAATGCGTTATTCGCTTTTGATCAAAACTAATTTTACACATGCGCGATGATTTTGTTTGTCTAAATTCTAATCACTGGCTTTGTCTTAAGCACGAATCGTTATGCACTCGTTGAAGAAAAGATGGAATAATAAAAAAAAATGTATCTGTGTTTGGTGATGGTTTAAGAAGTCCTGAGGTGCACTTACCCCTTTAAACTAGGTCAGCTATTAGAAATTAGAACTATCGAGTATTAAAATAAATGTCTGAAAATTTTGAGAAAGCCTCCTTTTATGGATACGATCTTGATATCGTTAAGTTAATCCTTTCATTACAATAACATGTAATTAAAATGCAATAAAAGGACGATGATTGGAAAAATAAATGGCAAAATTTCCTTAAAATACATGTTCTGGTAGCTTCGAAACCGAAAAATTTTTGTTACTAAAGATGACTGAGCTGATATAAAATACTATTCGAAATACTTTACACAGTTTTTTTAAAAGCATTGCTAATATTCAATGAAAACAATATTTTAAGCAGATGATGAAGCAAGTCGTGCTCTGCACTCAGCAACCAACTGTTTATTGAGATAAATGTCTTCGTCCGTAGACGTGTCAATGAGATCCAAAGTAAGCAATGGCTCATTCGGGTTTAAGGGATCTTTGCCCACATCTTTACAAATACCAACGAATTGCTGATCGACACACAGTTCTTGAAATCTTATACAGTCTTCTACAGTCCAGTCTTGATGTAGTGGCCACACATCTGAAATATAATATCAATATTGATTTTGCATATCTCGAAACCCGAAATAATGTAATATAACATTTAAATGATTATAATAAGTTTATTATCATTAACCTATTATGATGCATGCATATAAAATTTTGCTACCTAATACCATTCACATTAGAAGGCTATAATTACATTATTTTAAAATTTTGTAATGCTCTGCTAATTACCATAAAGACGTGCTTTAATAGCTTGCGGGGGCAGTGAGCGCGCCAGCGGGGCGCCGGGTGGAATTGGGCGAAGTGATTTTGTTGGAAATAAAGCCAAGTCGCCATAGTCACAGAAGTACACGGACACCATCTCTGCAGATACAACCCCAGCCACGGTTACCCTATAAAAATAAAATATTTAACTTTATGCTAATAATAATAATTGTAAATTTAGTTTGTCCGGGCGGTTTATAACGTTCCGAACTTCCTAGTGATCTAGGAATGAAAAATGTCAATTGAAATGAAAATCATTATTCACACATGCTACTTTTTTCATATATCTTGCTACAAATCGTATCCTACGCATTTTATTTCTCATCAAAGGATATGATTTCGTGGATTACGATTTGTAGCAGGATAAATGAAAAAAGTAGCAGGTGTGAATTTTCATTTCAAATCAATTAATAAATCTTTTATTGATTAATTTTTTGATGAGAAGACGCATACCTGTACCATGAAGCATCCTTTTCATAATAAACTGTATATAATTCTCCGCTAGCCGGGTTAGTGGGCGCATCCGCTTCCGATAACTTTGGGCATTCTGCTTGTAAAGTCGACATCATCGTTTGAAGGGTATGTCTAGTACTATTAGGCTGCACCTATAAGCATAATACAATTTATACAATTAATGCGTGCAGTTTTATATGCATATTTTTATTTTATTTTCTTAAAAAGACTTCAAAAATAAAGGCACCCGTATATTTTCTATTTCATTTCTTTACGGTTTCAATGACGTGGTCTGTAGTAATATTGTAAAGTAAAGTTATATTGGACACCAATCACATACATTGCTCTGACCCCAAGTAGCTAATGCAATTGTGTTATGTAAATCTGACAACGGTGGTAGCAAAACACCCAGACCCCGAGACAATATAGAAAATTTTGATTTCTATATTGACCCGACCGGGAATCGAACCCGGGAACTCGGAGCGGCGACGCCTTGAAACTAGCGTGCTTAGCCACTACACTGTAAAATTCAAATTGTAGAAGTAAGATGTCGATATCAATGCTAGTCATTAAGTATTTACTTTATTATGTAATATTACCTAACTTATGTAACCAGAAACCCCATTCAGAATCGTAAGTCTTTAAATGTAAACAAACATGGCGACTTGAATACCATAGACAATATCTAGTGCTGGGAAAAAGTAGAGGAATTCAGTCAATTGAACTAACAGAATCGGTTGGGATGGAATCGAATGGAAAATGAAATTATTTATATGGAATGGAAAATGAAAATATTATAATATTTGTCATAACTAAAGATGGAACGTAGGTAGTTTTGCAGTAATTTTATTATAATATTTAATATTTTCTTTCGTCATGAAGACGATTTTAAGGTGTAATGTCTGTAAATGTCTTACGTTTAGAAAAAAAATTAAGAAAGTAAAGGTTAATGAAAAAAAACAAAAAAGAAATGGCCGCGTCCCCATACATTGTGAGCCCTTAGGCAAATTCTATGATTCAGATCAAAACTTGAGTTAACTGAATTCGTTTTTTAAACTTTTTGTGATAATAGGTATAATAAATTTGTACATAGATAGCAGGGCTAACACGTTAAACGAAATAAACTCAATCTCTTTCACACTGTTTATGTCCTCAATCGCACTAATTTACTGTAATTTGATCACAATGGAATAATAGATTTTGACATTTAGTCCATACTAGAATTGTAAAGAATTCTTAGCAGGATCGGCCACCAAGCACCTAATGCCATCTGTGTGGCCTTAGAGCCTTTGATTTATTTATATATCCTCCTTTAAAGCACAAACAAAATTAAGTACAAATGGCGGACCTAATTTTTAAGTGTAATTATGTGTGTTTGAATGCAATTATGGTATTTTCATTGTTACGCCATAATTGGTGAAGTTGTTTGTGCGTTCTGTAAAGAAATTCACTAGTGTATATGCCGAGAATCTTCAGATAATAGGGTCAATAGGTTAGTCAATGGTTTGTTTACATTTATGGACTAAGGCTGTTGAATAGGGTACAGCATCGTTTCTGATTATTATTTTTATTCTTTTTCTGTTCGGAAAATTAAACTTTAATGTGAAGATAGACGGGTGGAAAATAGCTTATCCATCCCTAGGGTGCAAAGTAATTTAATTTTAATTGCTACGATTAGACATGGAGTTAAAAATAATTGAGTCACAACATATTCTTAAAAATAAAAATGCTTTCCATATTTTTAAGATTAGCTAAACATTAATCAATAAATTTAATTAATAAATGAAAAAATCTATCGATATTCTTAACAATGATCTGAAATATTTGATAACGTTCCCGTTTTATGAACTCTGTTGGGCTCAGAGCAATGTATGTGATTGGTGTCCAAGATTTATATAAAAACAAGCATTGGATGCTTTAGAATGTTTTTAACACTCACAGTGTCATATTTTATATTCATAAAGATGAAATAAGAAACCAAAAATATGCGCACGGGCGGGATTTGAACCAGCAACCTTTTGGCATACCGGGCCAAACGCTCTTAGTTCATAAACAGACGGCTAGATGGCGCTAAGCGTCACGCAATTGACGTTTTCATAAGAAACCACAAATTTCGCCGGTTCGGACTGACAGCACGGTAGCTCAATTGGTAAGAGCGTTTGGTTCGGTATGCCAAAAGGTTGCTGGTTCAAATCCCGCCCGTGCGCAAATTTTTGGTTTCTTATTTCATCTTTATGAAAAAGCATTGGCTTAATTTAACAGCAATGGTTACGGTCCATAAAGCTCACCACAAAGTTCCACGGGTTGGCGGCCATCGCTACGTACACGTCGAAGCACTTCCCGACGGCGGGCAGCGCGGGCGGCGGCAGCGCGAGCGCGCGCTCGGCCGGCGCGCCGCCCGACAGGCTGCGGAAGATGCGCTCCTTCTTCTTGTGCAGCGCTTCCACCGGGTTGGTAGTCTCCGTCGCCTCCTCCGCACTTTTGCCGCTGGGTTCAAACCGACAATGAGGCGAGGAATAGCGCGTCGTTACAGACTCGCCTCCTTATTCGTAATAACTTAAACAGTCTCAAAAACCTATTTTAGCTATAACACTGTTTTGTCACTTTATGTCAAATGATGACAGCGCCTAGAAAGAACGAGACAAAACAGTGTAAATAGTTAAAACATGTTTATTAGACTGTCTGCGTTATTACAAATACGGGGGTTAGGATATGACAGATTTACTGATTTCTTAATAGCGTGCATACCGGCAGTGCAATGTACACGTTCTGTCTTGACTCTCAGGTATTGTTGGATAGTTTATATTTATTAGATTGAGTCGGTAAACAATGAATGAGGGAATAGGGACTCTAAAACGGAAAAAAGAAAGCAACAAATGCTTCATTTCGACGCCGATTCGAAAAAATAATGTGTTACTCGCTAGGTACCTCGAGGGTGCGCTATCGTTTCGCGTCATCTATTTACACGAGTATATAATTATTATTTTTAACGACGTTGGCGTATATTTATTTGTTTATTTTTATTTCAAAACTTTATTGCACAAATAAAAGTGTACTAAAGGTGGACTTAATTCTAATAGCATTCTCTGTCATACCTTTAGATCATGCCGAGAGATTGTTATGGGTGTTTGTGATTGTGATGTTGTGTATATCACTTTCCAAAAGCCAAGAATTTTATTTAAACACGCGACTAAAAAGTATGTTGGTCACTCACTGCTGCAGATACTCGAATTCCATCAGAATGGCGTTGTTGACGGATGCGAGTATGTTCTGCGGGCCGGTGCGCACGAACAGCTCGACGTGCGGCGGCGCGGCGGCGGCGGGGGGCGCGGGGGCGGCGGGCGGCGCGAGCGCGCGGCACAGCACGCGCGCGCCCAGCAGCAGCTCGCGCAGGCGCGGCACCATGCCGCCCGCCGCGCGCTCGGCTGCACCCAGGCCCACCTGCATCGCCTGCGTCACGCGACACACGAGTTTAGCGTACCAAACTCTTCATCTTATTAAGGGGCTCCCCGAATTTTAGACGCGCACACTAGCGCCACTCAATTAAAAATAATTATTACTCCTTAAATACAAAAACAATCAAAAATCTGGTAGACACGATTGTAGTACTGGTTCTATATATTATTTTTCATTCATTCATTATCAGCCAAAGGATGTCCACTGCTGAACATAGGTCTCCCCCACGGCTTTCCACAGCGACCGATCACAAGCGATCTGTATCCAGTTTGATCCTGCGATCTTTTTAAGGTCGTCTGTCCATCTTGTTGGTGGACGTCCTACGCTACGTCTTTGGTCGAAGGGTCTTCAATCTAGAACTTTCCTGCCCCAACGGCCATCGGTTCGTCGCGCTATGTGCCCTGCCCATTGCCACTTGAGCTTACTGATTCTCTATTCTGATAGATTATTTAGTACGTTTAAATTGTTTCAAAAGAAGTTTACTCTAGTTAGAGTTAGAAAAACTGCTAAATATGGCCATTTTAGGCATTTTTTCTGAATGTAACTGCAAATAACTCTGTTTAATTGAACTTAAACATTGAATTTAAACCACGTAACCAGAGCTACAATCGCATCAATCAGATTTTCGATTGGTCTCTTATTTAACCAGTAATAATTTTTCTACTACAGTGGCGCTAGTGTGTGCGTTAAAAGTTCGGGGAGCCCCTTAAGTAGCGTATTCAATTAACCCCGGCCGTGATTGTTTTTAAAATACATATTGAACAACATATCTTATCTCATATTACATGTTTATAAACCCTGGTTATCTTATAATAAATTTAATATAAATAAATCGCATACATACATTACTCCGATCACAAAGAAAGTAATTAAATGTAAGTAAATATGCTGGTAAATAGTTCACCATCGGTCTATAGTATCGATATCTCAGTTTGGTTCAATACTGTCGACGCACCGAAATGCTATCGATAGTTTCCTCTAAAATGTATTTTTTTAGAAATTTTGGTCATAACGTTTGTCACGAAAGCGATCATAGGATGATTTTATTATTATGCCAATTTTGAAGCTTAACCTTTAATCGTCGCGCTATTTTACCTTTGTTGCTGCGTACAAAACATCATTTCACCGTGCAGAGAGTCTACAGAGTGCCACCATGGCTAAAAAACGCTAAAGTATAGACTTTACCTGCCATGGATAGGCGTTAAGGGCCGGAGAGAATGCCTGGAGAGGCACTAGAGATGACAATGGTGCCCTCAAGATCAGCCCGCTGTCAACCAACTGAGTTCGCACGGTGCCTTCGCCGTCTAAGCCACTGATGATTGTGCATCGCACCCTAATAACAGAATATCAGTCAAAATATCAACACTCACGTGTGCGTTTTGACATGCACGCTCACATACATCATGTGGTGACAAACTAGGTGCTAGACCTAGCTAACTAACTAAAAAAGTTAGTAAAATTTAAAGTAAATACAGTATAAAAACATATTTTTATTTATTTTATTTATTTATAATCAGGCTATAAATAATTACATAAGCAATTAGTCCCATAGAATAAATATCTGACAGACTAACATACATACAGCATGGCATAATAATAATAACAAACAGAAATAATATTAAAATATAACACTATTTTGCCAGCGTAGTATTGCGCAACTTTGTGTCCGGTAACCGTCCTTGAAACCGACGATACAGAACACCCTTCGACCAAAACTCTGCTTTCATGAAGTTTGACAGCTGTTCGGTCGGAAATAATGAATATGGTCGGAATATGATTGCAAAGAATGCATGTAAAATGGTTGAAATCTATTGATGAAAGAGACTCAGTCCTTTAAGTCGTTTAAGTAACTACTGAGCGTTTTACGTCAGAAGACTGGGACTAAAAAAGCTAGTCTTATGACTAAGGGTTAGGGACTAAAAGACTGACTCAGTTGTCAGGCGTCAAAATGGAGGCGAGTCTTTTAAAAGCCTTATAAGCCTGAGTCTCTTTCATTGAAATCACTTACGTACAAAGAAACTGTAAATTTACTTGAAAGAATGGTATAGTTTTGATATAGTTGTTACAATGGTACATACCCGCTCACAACACACACATAATATACAAACATGCATTACACAAAAAATAACACACAATTACACACACACATACACACGCTATTTTCAAAATGGAATATTTCGTTAATTTAAAATATGACTCTAATTTTTGTCATCCATTTAATTTTCATTAGCATACCTATGTCTTACTGTTGCAATGGCTTTGAGCGAAACAAACCCTAACACAAGCATTTCTAAAATTGCTTAATAGGGTGGTTGCATTTATAAATATGCAATGGAAATGTTTATGCAAATAAAATATATTTTTTTATGTTAAGCTAATTCGCGTATCAAGTAATGTTTGCACTGACCAGTCGCCGGCGAGCGTGCGCACGATGTAGAGCGTGTGCGCGTTGGGCGCGGGCGCGTGCGGCGCGGCGGGCAGCGGGCGGCGGTACGGCCCCGCCGTGAGCAGCGCCAGCGCGTCGCGCACCAGCGCCGCGCCGCCCGAGCGCGACACCCACACGCGGCCCTCCTCGCTCACGCACCCCACCTCCACCTCGCACACGCACACACACACGCACACGCGCACACACACACGTGCGCACACACACACACGCTCACGCGCGCACACACGCACACACACACACACACACACGCACACACACTATATTCAAAATTGAATATTTCGTTAATTTAAGATATGACACTAATTTTTGTCATCCATTTAATTTTCATTAGCATACCTATGTCTTACTGTTGCAATGGCTTTGAGCGAAACAAATC
This sequence comes from Pyrausta purpuralis, assembly GCA_963924145.1. Taxonomy (NCBI): domain Eukaryota; kingdom Metazoa; phylum Arthropoda; class Insecta; order Lepidoptera; family Crambidae; genus Pyrausta; species Pyrausta purpuralis. The sequence continues at coordinate 13,912,541 of OZ001659.1, forward strand.
CTAACACAAGCATTTCTAAAATTGCTGAATAGGGTGGTCTCATTTATAAATACGTAATGGAAATGTTTATGCAAATAAAATCATTTTTTGTTATTTTAAGCTAATTCGCGTATCAAGTAATGTTTGCACTGACCAGTCGCCGGCGAGCGTGCGCACGATGTAGAGCGTGTGCGCGTTGGGCGCGGGCGCGTGCGGCGCGGCGGGCAGCGGGCGGCGGTACGGCCCCGCCGTGAGCAGCGCCAGCGCGTCGCGCACCAGCGCCGCGCCGCCCGAGCGCGACACCCACACGCGGCCCTCCTCGCTCACGCACCCCACCTCCACCTCGCACGGCTTCTAAGGCACGGGACAACACACATATGTAAAAGTACACATCTGCGCCACGGTACGACACAACACACACATGTAAGTGCACATTTCACATATTGTAACATTATAATACAAGATTCTGAACAGAGTATATGGCCGGACTAACAGCCGCGGTAGCTCAATTGGTAAGAGCGTTTGGCCCGGTCAGCCAAGAGGTTGCTGGTTCAAGTCCCGCCCGTGCGCAAATTTTTGGTTTCTTATTTCATCTTTAAGAGTATATGCAATATTTTTTTGCTAATTCTGCGAATGTTACAATTACTCAATTAATTAAATTAAAATGCATTTTTACGGTTTATTTCGAGATTTATCATAACTGAATTAAAACTTCAAGTTAAGTAAGTAAGTAAGTCACAGATAGACAACGCTCTAATAATGTAAAGAAGAGGGAACATTATAATCTAAGAGAAAAACAACGTGCAAATAAATCAAAAAGTAGTCCGTATATTACGAGAAAAAAAATGCGTCATCTAACTGCAGCTTTAAGCTGCGTTTTCACAGAAGCGAAGCAGACGCAAAAAAAGACGACCCATTACGTCATGTACCTAACACAAGACTTACCTTCAAAAACTGCACAGCCGTCGTAAATGGCAAAGCAACTATCCTAATATAACACAGATTCCTCACGGATGTGTTTATCAACAGTCTTTTGTTATGCTTTTGTTTATGCGACCGCCAGCAGCCTTTTGAGCACAGTAAAGAAACGCTAAACGCGCCACACATCAATAACGTATCCACAAACTCACTTGGGTGAGGTTAAAAGCGCCAGCGATGCAGAAGTCTTGCACAATCTCCTTGTTGAGGTTGAGGTCGCGCTGCGTGGAGGTGTCGTAGAGCACGAGCGCGACGGACGGGTCGGCGGGGTCGGCGCGGGGCCCGGGCGCCGCGACGAGTACTTCTCCGGGCAGCCGCCGCGACACTAGCGCCGCGCCCGCCGCGCTCGCCGCCAGCTCCTCCGCGCCCTCCAGCCGGCACAGGATGGCCTGCGAACACATTGCGCTTGCCGTTTTAAGCAGGGTCCAAACAAATGTAAAACGTAATGCAATCCACCGTGTAATGAAACACGAATTCTACGTGTATACGTACTACGAGCATTTCGTGTAAGGATCGTAGTGGCGTCCACACGTAGTTATATTCGTGTTACATTACACGCTGAATTACATTACGCGTTACACTCGTCTGGACCCGGCTTTATGCGTCAAATGGTACGTTTTTATGCAAGGGAAAAAATCGACCCACTTCACTCGAGATGTTTCTAGCGCTCGAACGGACTGAGAGCACCAATATTTCGAGAGTGAAATGGGTGCTTTCATCCCAGTTAAACATACTTTGTTTGTTTACATTTCGACTGTGAGGAAAAACAAAAATTAACTTTGGAATTGTAGATGTGATGATAATGAGTTTTTAATGTAATTTGGGGAGAGATGAAACCTCAATATTTTGCCAGTTTATTTTCTGTCGTCATTCATACACCACACTAATAGAAGGACTAGTACGGCATGGAAGTAAACAGAGTACGTAAAATGCGGACGGCATCAAATAATTCAAATCTATGTTATAAATATTGATTGATTTTAACTCAAAGACAATAATAAATGGAAGAACACGACCTCGAAGTTGTCACCAAAAATACCGCAGGTTATGTCAAATTGCAGATTCAATTTTGTTTTTACCCGACTTCGCCGACGCAAAAAGGAGGGTTATGATTTTGACCTGTATGTATGTATGTATGTATGTGGGTATGGATGTTCATATGTTCCCTCATAACTACTAAACTATTTATCATAAGTGAACAAATGAGGTGTCGTTTGAAGCCTTTTGATCGTCCGCTGGTTATAGGCTACATGATGTTACGTTAAATTGACTGTAGTCAATCGCCCTCTAGGAGTCTTTCGTGTCGTGTGGGGTATCAAAATAAAGAGCTCTTTTAGCACATTTCAAATCTGTAAACAATAAGCTGTTGTTCACGGCTTTGCTTGCAATCACCTGATAATTGCAAAAAAATATAAACGCACTTTTAAACTAGTTAGGTGTTAAGTACTATACTAGGTCTGCTCTGCAAAATAATTATACCTAACACAAATTTACATAAATGCAAAAAAAGTTTCTAAAACGAGTCACATTATACCCTTGTATAACAATCTACTATTTTATTTTTAATTGCTACGATCAGACAAGGAGTCCAAGATAATTATCTAGTCACATCGTATTATTAAAATAAAAGAGCTTTCCATAATTTATTGAATGGTGTTGTACATTATCATCATCATCATTATCAGCCAAAGGACGTTCACTGCTGAACATAGGCCTCCCCCACGGCTTTCCACGGCAAGCGATCACTAGCGGTCTGCAACCAGTATGATCCTGCGATCTTTACAGGGTCGTCTGTCCATCTTGACGGTGGACGTCCTACTCTGCGTCTTTGGTCGAAGGGTCTCCAATCTAGAACTTTCCTGCCCTAACGGCCATCAGTTCTTCGCGCTATGTGCCCTGCCCTTTGCCACTTGAGCTTACTGATTCTCAAGACTACGTCCGTTACCTTAGTTCTTCTACGTATCTCCTCATTTCTAATTCGATCCCGTAGAGAAACACCCAGCATAGCCCGAGAGCGATAGAGAATCGCTCTTTGTGTGATTTTGAGCTTCTTTATAAGGCCCATAGTTAAAGACCATGATTCGGATCAGTATTCCATCACTGGTAACACACACTGGTTGAAGACTCGTCTTCAGACACTGAGGTAGTTGAGATGAGAAGAAACTCTAGCGCAATTTTTCGGACGATGCGATGCCCAGCCGAGTTGAATCCGTCGATTGACCTCTTTCTCAAAGTAGGTAGGTCCACTACCCAATTAGATCACTTGTCCCAGGTAGACGTACTCGTCGACAACTTCGAGTTGCGACGAGTACGTTAAGTTTGCAACGGATACTGGAGGGAGTACAACAAGGAAGCTCGACATAATTTTCGTATTTCCATGTTCATTTTAAGACCCACTTGTTGGGAGACTCGGTAAGTCTTCGAGCATAGTGCCAAGATCGTCCAGCGTCCTAGTCCATTATAAAAATATCATACGCACTCCCACCTTTAGCTTTCACTCATGCATAATATTTTATAGCCTGTAGCCTTCCTCGATAAATAAGCTATACAATCCTTCTTTTTTTTTCATATCGGTCCAGTAGTTCCTAAGATTAGCGCGTTCAAACAAAAAAAAAACTCTTCAGCTTTATAATATTAGTAAGATAGTAGAGAAATATTATACATTTATTTTTTTGCCTCACAGTCAAAATGAAAAATAGTACGTTTAGCTCGGGTGAAAGCACTCATTTCACTCTCGAATTATTGGCGTTCTCATTCCGTTCGAGGGCCAGAAATCTCTTGTGCAATATGAGTCGCTTTCTCCCCGTGTTTAACAATCTAATATTTCGACATTGATATTTTGAAGAATCTCGACGTTGCTCTGTTTTTTTTTTACTTAATACAAGAAGAAGTATGGGGTACTTCCTCTATTTTACATATAAGGTAAATACGTTATAAAACTCCCAAGTAAACTTTCATAGAGATTTCGAAAACTCCTGGAAAATGTAGGTATACTTTAATTTGTTAATTTGTTGTGGGTTTTTTTATTAATTGTGGGTGGAAAATACATAATATCATAGTGAAAAATACTTACTTGAGCGGGCAGTTTCCTGAATTGAGGCTCAAGAATTTTTATCTTATGTATATTAACTATATCATCGTCGCCGTGGTCGCCCAAGAAAACGGTTGCCGTATCTTCATCGATTTCCAAAATTTTAGCACGCTGCCAACTGTCATCTAAATTCACGGCATACCTGAAATTAATTTTCCTTAAACATATTTTTCAGGCAATACACTTTTGAAAGAAAAGGCCTACTGTCCAAATAGACTGCACGTCACGAGCACGATATACTCGTAGTCAATAGGGAATATGCAAAAAAAAAAGGAAGAGAACGTGTCATGTGGCGTCACATCACGACATATCGTACATCCTTGTAGACCAACAACTTTTGAAAGTTATGTACACCTTAAATAAAACCAACTATAATTAAAAAAAACGGTCAAGTGCGAGTGGGACTCGCGCACTGAGTGTTCCGTGCCAATTTTACCTGAATTAAGGGATACACTTACTTCCACTAAGCTAAAATACCACAATATTTTGTTGACAGCAAATATAACTTTGTATTTCATAGTGTTTGTATGAAGAACAAAGTTATGTTAACGGTTGTTGAAAATGTACTATATCTCAAAAACTACTACTACGATCCCGTCCAAACCAATTTTCGTTCAAAGTATTTGTTAAGATCTACATTACATAGTTTTTTTCAAAATTTACTCTGGCTTAGTTTAGAAATTAGAGGGGGGGGCGCCCATTTTAACACTTTGGAAAAGTCTATATATCAAACGTTAGACTTTACAAGATAATAGTTTTAGGAAACTTTATTTCATTTTAAAAGACCTATCCATAGACACGCATGGATTTGACAAAAAAAAACTTTTTCGGTTTTAGTTTCATGTATGGGAGCTCCCCCTTACTAATCAATATTTTTTATTTTTTGTATAAGAATCGTAAAGCGGTTAACACGATACATATTCCTACCAAAATTCAACAAAACACAACCTAAAAAGAAACATTTCACAAATGGAATAAACGTGCATATTTCCGTATAAGTAAGGATAAATAATTATTAATGACTAATCTTACCAAGCATTTTTTATCAACATAGATTTGTCCACCGAGGTACCCGAATGCTCATAATATGCGGCCATATCCGCCAAAAGGGTTTCAAAAGCGTCCTAAAATATATAAAGGAGATGTTATACAGTATCTCTAAAAATTTCTATAAATACACGTAATTAGACGGTCTATATTAAGTCTTAATTAAATTCGTCATTTTTAGGTAGTTAAATAATAAACTTTTAAAAACCTAGCATCTCCATCTGTCTATTTCAACTCTTAAATAATGTATATATTGGTGTATTCACACCGGCTGACGGCTTTGCCGGCCTCTTACGTCGAAAACTGTCAGATACTATGGAAAATTCTGCTCCGCAAAAAGCGACATAGGGTGTGGATACACCATAAGGCCACAAAACGTTCAAAAAAGTTAATCTATCAATGACAAATGCTATTTTCCTAAAAAAATTAAACTGTTGATTGGTACTACTTGGTTAACAGGTACTGGAAAGATTTATGACATCATGAAACATTGCTAGATTTTATTATGTAAAGTACATTTACCAAAATTTTAACATTTTACTGACGACAATCATTCTCAAAACGATTAAGCTTTACATAAGCTATTTTTTTGTGTCATGTACAAGGTGTTGGTATTTTCCCATACAAAAAATATGTCCTATAATGAATCTAATTCTTTCAGTACAACACTAGTTCAATGTATTTATAGTTAAATTTGGTCCAGAAACTACAAAACTGTAACTATGTTCAGTTTGCCTTCTTATTTCATACAAACCGTTTATGGTGATTGACATATTTCAAATTGGCTACTTATGAAAAAAGCGATATAAATTTTCACATAAATATTTGTCGACTATCGGAAATGTTTGCACTATGCGCCTTCTAGGTCAGTAAAATAAGAATCGATAAATCTTGTAGAGGGGAATTCGAAAGATCACGATTTTTGACTTCGTATATTTGTTTGGACTAGTAAGGCCCGTAGACCTTGAGCAGGGAGGACGGGGAAGGTTTGAAGGTATTTTTTTAGATTTTACACTTATTATTGAAAACTATAAATTTTAGCGACATAAGATCTTCTACAAAATAAATCTGATAAATTTTGCAATAAGTTTAACTTATTCAAGGTTTTCTAAAAAGTGTCAATTTCTAAAAAGGGTCAATTTCTAAAAAGGGTCAATTTCTAAAAAGTGACATCTTTGGAATTTGATAATATTTGAGAATATCAGGCCTCCAAACACGTGTGATAAATTTCATGCAGTCGTCGTTGTTTGTGTTTTTGATATTTGTATACCTATTTGTAAAACTTAAGGTTTGTTGACAAATATGTTTAAAAGGAGATGATGTACGAAGAATAACCCTTTTCTTTTTAATCGAATAAGTATACTCCGACTTCAGAGACTGGTGTAAGTTTCATCAGAATTGGTTCCTATTGGTAAATCCGGGTTGGTAACCTATTGGTAAAGGTACGGGCTGGGACTTTTGATATGGTAACCTCCTAACCAGTAGTCCAAACAAAGTTACGAAAGAGTATTCAGACGTCATTTATATCAATCGTCACTTCAGATAACTATTCCTAATATCTTTCGTTTCCGCCGCTCACCATGACTACCTAGGTCACCCTGGGCGACGCAGTCGTCGTCAGCTCCTAATGGACTGCATTGTTAAAAAGTAAGATAGAAAAGAATTTCATAAATAGAACAATGATATTTCGGGTAAGCAAATGCAGTTCAAAGATTAGTAAGAGTATGTCTAAAGTTGGTCGCAATTTGGTTATTTTGCAAAAATGTAATATTTAGTAACATTCTTATTGAGAAAATAGATATGCTATTAACAGTCAAGTAGCCAGCTAGTTATAAGGAGTATCTACGAAAACCAATACAATTTTTTAAAAAATACTTAATTTACTTACACTATACAATGGTCCGATTATCCTAAGCCAGATTTCAAGTGTGGAATTAGCGACAGTCACAAAAACGTTCCAATAATCATCATCGGGAAACTGTAATGGCGGGAGTTCACTGTCGATGGCGTCGTCTGAGATACTAGACTCGATGTGTGGCGGTATAACGACTTCCTAAAAAAGGGTTTTAAGATTCGATCATCATCATTAGGTCTACACATATTTGGTAGACCTGATAATGATGATGGTATTGAAGTTGTTCACAATAGTTTAAAAATAGGTATATGAAATAGGTTTGCTCTTGTCTCTAGACAATACCAGTCGTGGCAAAGGCGATTTATACCATTTTACAGAAAGCCAACCAAATATTGTACATACATGTTGATGAAATTCATGAAGATAAAAGATTATAGAGCAACCATTCAAATAACATACCTCATTATTAGGAAGAAGAACAAATAGTCCATTTATAACTCTATCTTTTTTTATTCGAGGACAGTTCTCAACCAATTCTTGCCAGTTACTTGGTAAATTCTCACCATACTTTTCCCTTGAAAACACAAATTAACGATGGTTTAAATACCATAATGATAAAAAGATATCTTTCTTGCACAATAAATCAATGCCATGTGGCATTCTCTAACAGTTATTCCTTGGGGCTAAGCAGAAATTGAACATATGAAATCACAAACTTTAAGGCTCTCGTGCATCATGGACAGCAGCATTAAATATGTAGATGTATTTAATATGTGTTATGTATCTATAATAATACTACTAACTATATTAATAATATAAAGCTGAAGAGTGTGTTTGTTTTAACGCACTTATCTCAGGAAGTACTGGACCGACTTGAAAAAAAAATTGTGTTTGACAGACAGGAGGGGAGGGAGCAAACTCAAAATCTCGCGTTTTGCGAGATCGCGGGGACCGCTAGTATAAAGTATTAAAATATACTATCTTATAAACCATAAAACAAAAATATTAATACTCTGTAGGAAAAGTCCATGAATAACTTGAATAAACAGAAAATCAAAAAAACATGAAAGCAATATCACTAGATAGTATAAAAAGTTACTTCCCGCTGTCTGTCTGTGTGTGTGTATGTATGCTTAAATAGACAAAATGATTCAAGAGTAATGTTTATATGTATAAAACATGCAAAATATAGTAGTAAAACGCTGATAATCCGAGAAGTTTTAAAGTCATAAATAATCTCATGTATCTGCGCTTACATTGCAAACGCTGTAGCTGAATCCTACGAGATGGATCAAAATAATGTACTGTAATGTAATGTAATGAATATTTTCGAAAATATTAAAGATTTAAAATGCAGTGACATTGGTTGCGGCGCTACCAGCCAGGACCGGAGGATTACCTTTTCACATAGTGTAAGATTTTTAGGTACAGAAATAGATAATAATTTAGACTGGAACCAAAATGTAGATATTGTATGTTCTAAGATTAACAGATTCTCATTTGCGTTATATAAATTAACCAAAGTAGCAAATAAGGCAACAGCCCTCACTGCCTACTTTGCGTATGTTGAATCAGTACTTCGATATGGACTTGTTATCTGGGGAAATAGTACCAATTCGCACAAAGCATTTGTAGCCCAAAAAAAATGCGTTAGAGCAATCTGCGGCGTAGCACCGGATCAATCCTGTAGACCTTTATTTAAGTTACTGAACATCCTGCCATTACCCTGCCTATATACAGGGTGTCCAAAAAATGAAGGATAATCCTGTAACAGGGGACAGGTCACATTAAGGCCTATTATACGGCAAAAAAAAATTCAGGTAAAAGTCTCACCATTTTCAAGCTATGAATATTTTTAATTTTATTTCGGAATTTTTGTACTCGTTTAATATAATTTATGCCATTTTTACAAATGATGACTTTTTTGAGTCCTGTTTTTTTTGTAACCCTCACAAATGCTTGAGTCATCTAAAGCAATGTCCCTTTTAGTTTGGAAATGGTACGAAAACTAAAAAAAAATACATGTTTTGCAAATAATTTTAAAAAAAATATTCAATAGCTGACTTTCATAGCCTGTGGTGTAAAAAAAATGTACCAAGCGGATCGTGCCAATTACTTTAAAAAGTTGCTAGTTTACTGACAATTTGAGAAAGGTATTATTGTTTAGCAATTACTTTTAAATTAATTTTTTATTGTAATTCTAATGAACAAACGTCGTTATTTCGGACTCTTAAAAAAAGTTACATCGAAACGAAGTAACTATGCAAGTCTTTTGTCGTTGTGTGAGTCATGTACGGGCCAGGTAGGAACCTTATTTGCGATTTCATTGTTCATAATTATGAACAATGAAATCGCAAAAAGGGTTTCTACCTGGCCCGAGGTTGACCTTAAAATAGCTACCTGATTGGTAGAGCGCGGCGCTATCGCACTGGAAATGGAAGGGATCCGAATCTCAAATAAACAAAAAAATGTTTTAGTGTCCTGCTTGACTCTGCTCAGTTGTGACGCGCACGTGATTTTTTTGGGTTTTGATTAGTTTCTTTTACGTTTTGTGCTTTGAAATTGGACTTGTTGTGCTTTGTGATTTGGACTTTGATACTGGTGATCTCGACGACTTGGCTTTTCAACGGACATCTAACCTTCGAGGTTATTTTGGGCCACTATGCCTAGACACGTGTACACGGCTAGCGAGTATGCTGATATGCATTTAATTTATGGAGAATGCCGTTGCATCGCTACCGCAGCTGCTCAACTCTATCGTGAGAGGTAAGATAGTTTTTACTTAGCCTTCTCTATCAAGTCATATTAATCAGAGCAGTCTTACAAATCTTATTTGGACGTTAATTAAAAACTTTTTCTTTTTCAAACTACGTCTTGTTACGGGTTTTTATGCAAAAAACATCTTTAAACGGTAAATTTCCTTTTCCGACGATACAACGCACGTTGCACAAACATTAGTGTTATTTCTTTTTGTTGTAGGTATCCTAATCGACATTCTCCAGGCTACCGAGTGTTTATAAACGTCCATCGCACGTACTCGGAAGGACGGACTCCAGGAAGAGGAGGCAGCCAAGGAAGACCAAGAATGGATATCGATGATGAAGTGTTAGGTGAAGTGGAAGCAGACCCCTCTACTTCCGTAAGGAAAATACAACGCGCTACAGGAATTCCAAAAAGCACCGTACATAAAGTGTTAAAAAGATACGAATTGCACCCATATCACGTGCAGCGGGTGCAAACTTTATTACCTGCCGACCACCCGCGAAGAGTTCAGTTCTGTAGGACAATGCTTACTAAAATTAATGAAGACCCTACATTTTTGAGTAAGATTTTGTGGAGCGACGAGTCTTCGTGCCGAAAAGACGGATATTTAAATATGCACAATGTACATAGCTGGCAGATGGAAAATCCCCATGCCATAAGAGAAGACCACTCTCAGACACAATTTAAAATTAACTTGTGGACCGGAATAATAAATGGACAAGTGATTGGCCCGTACGAGCTGCCACCAAGCTTAACAGGAGAAATTTATTTAGACTTTTTACAAAACCAATTGGAAAGTCTCATGTTAGACGTGCCGCTTGCAACAAGGCATCGCATGTGGTTGCAAAATGATGGCTGCCCAGCCCATTACGCTCGAGTGGTTCGAGATTATCTCAACGAAAGGTACCCAAGAAGGTGGATCGGGCGCCTCGGCCCTATTGCATGGCCAGCAAGATCGCCGGACTTGAATCCTTTGGATTTTTTTTATTGGGGCTGCTTAAAAGATTTGGTGTACTCTAAAGAAATGACATCTATTACACAGCTGAGAACAAAAATTCGAGAAGCGGCGGAACACATTTCACGCGAGGGTTATGCTCGCCGTATAAATCGGTCTTGCATTAAAAGATTTAGGGCATGCATAAGGGCAAATGGCGGCCACTTTGAACATTTACTGTGATTTTAAGTGATTTTCTAAATTGTATTGGTTAAATTAAAAATTATTTTATAGTTATTCTGTATTTTTATTTGCATTTACACTATTACAAAACCAATTTTCAAAGAATTGTTTAAAATGCAGAAATACTTTTTAAGAACTTTAAATTTTAATAAAAAAATAATTAATAAAGGAACGTGAAAGAATTATAACATTTTAAAATTGTCACTAAACAAGCAACTTTTTAAACCAATTGGCACAATCTGCTTGGTACATTTTTTTTACACCACAGGCTATGAAAGTCAGCTATTGAATAATTTTTTTTAAAGTATTTGCAAAACATGTTTTTTTTTTTAGTTTTCGTACCATTTCCAAACTAAAAGGGACATTGCTTTAGATGACTCAAGCATTTGTGAGGGTTACAAAAAAAACAGGACTCAAAAAAGTCATCATTTGTAAAAATGGCATGAATTATAATAAACGAGTACAAAATTTCCAAAATAAAATTAAAAATATTCATAGCTTGAAAATGGTGAGACTTTTACCTGAATTTTTTTTTGCCGTATAATAGGCCTTAATGTGACCTGTCCCCTGTTACAGGATTATCCTTCATTTTTTGGACACCCTGTATATTCGAGGTGGCAAAATTTGTGAAAAAAAACCCAAACCAGTTTAAACAGGCTACGGATTTATATACACGGAACACGAGGAACGGCAACAGGCTAGTGTTTGACTTTACACCAAAAAGTGCTCGAATGCATAAAAACAGTTTTTGTATGTGTGTAATAATTTATAATAAGATACCTCAGTTTATAAAGGATCAGTTGTTTAATCAATTTAAGAAAATATTACATGAATGGTTAATAATGCGTGGATTCTATTCGGTTCAAGAATTTTTAAATCACAAAAATTAAAAATCGATGACATTTAAATCAATTTATCATATTGTATAATTATAACTAATCTCTTAATAATAATAATAAAAAATATCATTTTTTCAATAAATTGTTGATTGTAGACGATAAGAAAGGAGGTTCAGTATTTGCATGCTATTGACAATGGCTGGATAGGCGCTCATTTACTTAACTGGCATCTTCTGTACACCATATACAAACGCAAATAAACACTATTTCATTTCATTTCATTTCATTTCATTTCACATTTTTTTTTATATATTGCTATTTCAAGAGTAAGATCTAATAAAATTTATTACTATTTTTATCTAATGACATAAAAGCTCTGAACGTTGTAATAAAGACAGCATTAGTAGCATTATCAGCATTGCAGCCGTGCGAAGTCAGGGCAGGTCACTAATAATAAACTAAAACCATTAAGGATGTTGCATCGTCAACAATACCTGTACAAATGTGGCGCAGTATTAGCCCAAAGGCCCGCTTCGTGGTCGGCTACAAGCTCAGTGAGATACGCTATAGCGTCACTACTCGATGACGTCGGCATACCGCCGGCCTCGGAGCTCTCGATCACATCTAACAATTTAACAGCTGCTACTTCTTTGGCTAACTCCTCAGATGGCGATGAGTCAGGATACGACGAAGCGGAATAGGTCGTGCCCACCTAAATATTAATTATTTGTTAAAATACAACATAAACTTTATAAAAACTAACTATACTCGGCCCGGAAAACGTTGACACTTGACTTGACTAACCCTATGACAGTTCATGTTAGTAATGGGTCGTGTCGATGTAACTTAACTTTTTTATAGACAAAGGCGTGACTTGCATTCAGCCAAACGTATGCTCCACTTTGAAGTCCGTTATACGATCTTCGTCTATTAATATCTCTTTTGCTCGACGCGTAACTAATTCGCAAGAAAGTCACGGGGCGATCCGAAGTTCGAATTAAGGATTTGAAAGCCTCATGTTTTTTAAAATATAATCTGCATTTCTAATGTTTGTTATATTCTTGTTATAATGATTTAAGTTTTTTGGCATCGATGAAGTAAGTAAAACGATGAAGTAAGTAAGTAGCTTGCAGTCAAGTGACTACGGACAATTGGAGGAAAGTCGTTGAAAAGACCAAAAATCTTTGTTTTGATGATTGGGATCGAGACGTGCGATACGACAGCATTGAAGATGAGCCGTTTTTAATAAACGTAGGCGACAGCAGCTGCAGTTCAGATTCCGAGATCGAGACACAAACCCTGATGTCATTATCAGATTGAGATATGAATGATCGCTGAACAGCTTTTATTTTATTTGATTTTGTCCTACAGTTAATTTTAAATTCTCTTGGGTATACAATCGTGAGTGTATGTATGCCGTGATTCCTTCTATTCAATAGAGAATGCACTAATACTTAAGTATGAAAAAGTAATAACACTCATAATTGATCACTTAATTATGCCACAAATTAAAACTGATACTAATAAAATCTAATCTTAAATAAAACAAAATCTGGTGTCTCCAAAAATATTTTATAAATTTGAGTGAAATAAAGTCAATTTCATGCAACTTTTTAACATTCAGCACCAATAAATAAAATAATTTAAATCATGTACACTCGTTTCCATTATCGACAGTTGTTTATCGATATTTTTCCGCACTAGTCGATTCCAAACGAAGTAACTTTTGCAGGTCGTGAACGTAATTCTTAATAATTTCTTGTAAATGTTAAGAATTGTTATAATTCCGACGGAATATCATTGTAATGGCATATAATTTATGTACCGAAATTTAATAATTTGTCATTTTTAGAAGCCTTTAATTCGATTCTAATGTAACGGTGACGCCACTGCAAGGTTGTGTCGTAGCAATAACTGTCAATGTCATAGGGATCAAGGTTCGCCGGGCCGGGTGCGCCAGAGGTCCCAAATTCGATCTCCAGGTCGGGCTTAAAATTTACACGCTGTTACTTTGCATCCTTGCCATATTTAAAGAGGTTACTATATTACGGACACTGAACTCAAATTAATTATCCTCGCTCGCTCTGTGTGATCATATGCCGTGTTAAAATGACCGAAGCTCATTCAAATAAAGAAATGGCGCGCTTGTACGCGATAAGTGGCAACAGTTTTCTGTCAAGCGGTATTAATGTTTGTGGAAATGTTTCCGAATCGAGCGAGGCCGTCGCGTCAGGTGCATCACCTGCTGCCACGCAGAGACTCAGAGTTGCCAGATTGACGTTCCTATTCACGCTCAAGCTCGAGGTAGCGTAGGACTCTCAGTCGAATTGCAAGAGTCGATTCTTTAGTTATTCGAGTACCAGAAAGCAGGCGGTTACTTCGGTGTGAGCCACAAGACAGTGTGGAAACTGCTGAATAGTGAGTATACGTTACCCCAGCCAGATTTTGTCGAAAATCACATTTTTTTTTTAAGTAGATAATTAGAAGTCCAACTTCTTCAATTGTTGTGCTGATTTTTAAATTTGTTTTGCTTATGGTTTTTTAGTTATTTGACAAAAACAGATCTGGCTGGCGTAACGTTACCCCAGCCAGATGTTTTATTAATTAAAGGGTTTATTGAAATAAACTTTAGGTACATAATTAGTATTCTGAACGAGGTAAATGTTGCCACAAAATTTGAATTTGTATCGTTTATGGTTTCGGAGATATTCAAAATCCTGCTGGTGTAACGTTTACTTGTTCGCTGTATCTCCGAAACGGCTAAGCCAATATGTATAATTTTTTGTACACAGCTTCTATGAATTTGTTATAATTTGTTTGCCAATAAAGAAAAACAAAATAATGCACCGTTTAGAAGTATTTTAATTAATAAAAAAACTCAAAAATAGCTCCTAGCTCTTCAAAAAAGAGCTCTAAAGCCTTATTTGAAACGTCATTTTGTAGCTTACAACTGCCTTCAAATGTTTGTCATTAGAATCCTGTAGGTATTTATTAAGTTACAACGATATTTAATTCAGTTCTCGTAACGATGCGCTCCGGAGATTTTAAGCCTCCGATTTACTGAGTTCCTTGTGGATTTAAAAGTTGAATAAGATATCATTAATTAGTATTTTAGTTCAATTTTCTACCTGTAAAAATTCAGCGTAATACGATTTGTAATTACTGAGATAATTAAAAGAAAGACATTAGGTAGTGCATGATCATGGCAACCCGACCAAGTATAGATGGTTACGAAAAAGCGGCCGCGTAGTACTTTATGCCTACCTTTTAAAACGTATAGTATAATAACGCTACATGCTCAATACAGTCGCGTACAGAATTAAACTATTCAGCCTATAGCATAGTATATATCTTGAAATGAATTAAATTATATATTTTTAATTTGTGTCTACTTATTTATGTTACCTACTTAAAATACTGTACCATTCATTACCTATCTTATTTAACCTGTTGTGACGTAAGCGCTAAACTTATATATTTATTAACAAAATAGTGAAATATTTAATTGGCACAAACACGGTCCCGTTGCAGTTTTAAAATAATATAGATAGAGAGATAGAAGACTTTGTACTTAGCGCGCTGCATTCGCGCGTGTTCTATGTTCTTCACAGTTATGCACATGAGACGACATCATTGCAACTTACTGAAGAAAGAAAGATAGCGTCGATAACGCGTCCTTGGGACGAGGGACGGAGGGCGGATGATTGTTTGTCGCTCGATAGAGTTAGTCAAAGATTTGGTTTCGTTGAATGAGTGCGCATACGCTTCCTTCGCAATTTCGTTTAATTTAAAGTGAACTACTATGAAGTACTTCTATTGCGGACCATAATACCTGAGTTCGTGAGTTACTAATGAAAAAGGTAAGCTACTTAATGTATAAAAATAATTTTCCTTTTTAATCATTACATAGTAAAAATAAAGTCGCTTTATCTGTCCCTATTTCCCCTTGAACGCTTAAATCTTTAAAACTACGCAACGGATTTTGATGCGGTTTTTTTGATGATGATGATTGATGATTAAAGAGGAAGGTTTTATAATAACTATATTAGAGCTGTATCTATGTCCGAAAGTTTATTTTGATATTTAAAATCGAACATTTTACTAAGTACAATGTGATTTAATTTAGTTTTAATAATGATCTGTGATTTTAATAATAAAACTATTTTTATAAGAATACTAGCCAGCCAGTCATCGTAATGTGCTCTTAAAATAATAATGTCAGTCAATAATTTACGATGTGATTGTTAGTTCATGATTTGAAAATCAATGTTAATCTTTTGGAAGTTAATTTATAATTATGTTGAGCCAATGAACATTAATTATGCTGCTATAAGAAAATATATAACTAAATTAAAGTGTTTAGGTACTTCGCATTTTTCTTTGTAAGTTTATAAGACATGATTTGTAAATAAAAATACTCAAATTAAGATGATATTGTTTTCGTTTTACACTTCTGTACGTAACTGTACTTTACGTTTAAAACTATCCTATTAATTTCAAAAGGTAGGCATAAAGTACTACGCGGCCGCTTTTTCGTAACCATCTATACTTGGTCGGGTTGCCATGATCATGCACTACCTAATGTCTTTCTTTTAATTATCTCAGTAATTACAAATCGTATTACGCTGAAATTTTACAGGTAGAAAATTGACAACATTTCAAAATTTTTGCATACACATTTTTATTTTTTTCCTGCAAGAACTTTGAAAATAAAGGCCCCCATATTTTTTCATTTTCATTTCTTTTCCGTATTTTCCCTGATAATAATTGTTTAAAAACTCTCCATTCTAAAAGAGCGTAAGTACATGAGGTTGGATGTCACGAGGTCATGTCTTTGCTATATTCCATTTAAAAAAAAACTGACATTGATAGTGTTGTGGTCTGTATCAATTGCAGAATTAAGATGTCGATATCGATATTAATCATCGATATTAACAAATTATTTTATTTATTTATTAACAAACAAGAAAAAATTAAACTAAGACATGCAAAAAAAAAATAACTTAATATCTACCTATTCAAAAACGATACCATTTCCTTGCGGGAAGGAGGTTATGATGCTGGCTGCGTTGCCGCGTTGGATAGCTATGCTGATCCTTTGAGCTAGGAACCAGCCAGCTTTATTATTGGCTGTTAAAGAATTTAATTTTGGCGCAATTTTTCTAAACAGCAATTTAGCAGAGGGTCCCCACGGCCCAAATGTTTCAACGTCAAACGGCGCAAACACATAATCAAAATAATTAATTAATAGATATTAATGGTATATCCATTTAGTATTTAATTTTACTTTATTAAGTAACATCTGATTTAAGTTATGCAAACAGTAACTAAACTTATTTAATATTATAATGATGCCTGAAAATTACTCAATTATTTTCTCATACCTACAAATATCAATCATATTTCGAATGAGGAATCATGATGATTATTTCATATCTAAACTAAAAGAATAATTTGAATGCAAAATGTATTTTGTTTTATAATCTTCAATTTAGCATATCGTAATTTATCGATAAAGTCTAATACAACACCGGAAACAACTACAACACATGTCAAAGTGACAGGTGACAGCAAGGTCATATGTTCCAAAGCATTTTTTTTCTGCAAGAAATGTCATTGCAAAGGCGTAACCTGTGAAATGCCAACTTCCATGTTCTTTTCGGTCTTTTTCATTTTACTTAAAAAATAAAGCAGAAAAAAATCTGAATTTTTTTCAACGTGTTTAGAATCGCTAAATCTTGAAATGGTTTTCGAATTTTCATACCTTCGCAAAAATGAAATGTTGTCAATTGAACTAAAATACTAATTAATGATATCTTATTCAACTTTTAAATCCACAAGGAACTCAGTAAATCGGAGGCTTAAAATCTCCGGAGCGCATCGTTACGAGAACTGAATTAAATATCGTTGTAACTTAATAAATACCTACAGGATTCTAATGAAAATTTACAAACATTTGAAGGCAGTTGTAAGCTACAAAATGACGTTTCAAATAAGGCTTTAGAGCTCTTTTTTGAAGAGCTAGGAGCTATTTTTGAGTTTTTTTATTAATTAAAATACTTCTAAACGGTGCATTATTTTGTTTTTCTTTATTGGCAAACAAATTATAACAAATTCATAGAAGCTGTGTACAAAAAATTATACATATTCGCTTAGCCGTTTCGGAGATACAGCGAACACGTAAACGTTACACCAGCAGGATTTTGAATATCTCCGAAACCATAAACGATACAAATTCAAATTTTGTGGCAACATTTACCTCGTTCAGAATACTAATTATGTACCTAAAGTTTATTTCAATAAACCCTTTAATTAATAAAACATCTGGCTGGGGTAACGTTACGCCAGCCAGATCTGTTTTTGTCAAATAACTAAAAAACCATAAGCAAAACAAATTTAAAAATCAGCACAACAATTGAAGAAGTTGGACTTCTAATTATCTACTTAAAAAAAATGTGATTTTCGACAAAATCTGGCTGGGGTAACGTATACGAATAGTGAACAACAACATCCGGTTCACTTACGGAAAATCCAATACGTGCTCCCCCAAGATAACGCCACTTCAACATCTTGTGGACTGATGAGAGCTTATTTACAAGCAACGGGAGCGGGCGGCTTGGCCACGCCCACTTGGTTTATTCCTATTGCGACTTTTGCACATGCGAGAATAAAATGATTTATTCCTATGTGTACTGCAAAACCAAATTTTATACCCAAAGCAATAGTACTGATCCATTATTTTATCTCTGTGAATATGGCAAGGATGCAAAGTAACACCGTGTATATACCTGAGTTTTTCGGTTCAGAAATTCTTAGCGTAGCCCGGAGTTTAGAAGTTGGCGGTGTTTTACCAGTTTTCGAAAAGCACGTAAAGCCGTTGGTCCTGCGTATGATTTCTCTCCGATCGTGTCAGACTGCTGTCCCATCGGGCTATGAGAGTTAAGGAAATGGAGGGTGCATCTGTGATTGCGCACACACTTGTGCGCTATTGTATATGTCCCGCGTAGTAGGTAAGTCGTTGTGACAGGCCACCGTAGTCGAAATCAGCTAGGGGGACTATTATTAAACTTTTAAAAATCTCAATCATACTTACGAATAATTCAAATATGGAACGACATTTTGTATGAAATATTGGATGGATAAGGCTAATCAAAACTTTTTAGGACATTGTGAAACAGGCCGAAATCCTAGCAAATTATGGTTTTACTTACTTTTATAGTACAAGCATAGCTTACTGGACCACGCTTCGGCCTTAAATCGTGCACTTTGTAAATAGGTACTGGTAGTCCAAGTTTTCGACATGTCCATTCTAGTTTTAATACCGATGACGAAGAGTCCGGAGGTGGCTCTAAATTATGTGCTGGAGTAACGCTGGTGACCGGACCACTTATCTCCTGCAATTAATTGATAGTACGTATTAATATACGAGGGTCAAACTGAAAGTTCTTAGAACTGGCCACTTATAAACAATATAATAAAAAAATATTCTAAAATTTGAAAATAGAACTCTTTGCCAATATTACTGAGTATATATTTCATTCATTTGTCATTTGTTTTACGATTTGGCGGCAAATTGAAAATTGTCTGTGTCACGTCAACATGAATTTAACACGAGAAAATTTTCGTGCAATGATTTTTTATGACTTTCGATGTCATTTAAGTCAACAAGAAAGTTATGATAGACTACGATTGGCCTTTCACGATGAAGCCCCATCTCGTGCGACTGTTTACAACTGGTTTAATGAGTTTAAACGTGGTCGCACTAATCTCACTGATGATGTACGTGAGGGACGGCCTTCTACGGCGACGACTGAAAATAACATCTGTGTTGTGCGGCGTATGATAGAGACTGAAAAAAGAGTGACCTATCAGCAGATTCGGACAAGCTTAGGCATCGGTATGAGTCAAGTGCACAAAATCCTCCACGAACATTTAGCGGTCAGGAAGCTTTGCGCCCGGTGGATACCTCATAATTTGACTAAGGCTCAAAAACTCCATCGTGTGGATTGGTGCCGTAAAATGATTGAAAGATTTAACGGAGGTGACTCAAATGCTGTGTTCGACATACTAACAGGTGACGAAAGCTGGATTTACTGTTATGATCCTGAAACCAAAAGACAATCTGCTCAGTGGGTGTTTCCTTTCGAGGAGTTGCCAACTAAAGTGAAGAGAGATCGAAGTGCGGGAAAAAAAATGGTGGCCTCGTTCTTTGGAAGGATAGGTCATTTCGCAACAATTGTGTTAGAGGATCAAAAAACAGTTTCTGCAGAATGGTACACTACCAATTGTTTGCCACTTGTCTTGGAAAAAGTTCGAGAGAAACGACCTCGCAGTAGGATCCTCCTTCACCACGACAACGCCTCGTCGCACACCGCCAAGCGAACGATCGACTATTTGGCGACATCAAACGTTGAATTACTGGGTCACCCGCCGTATAGCCCCGACCTCGCGCCTTGTGATTTTTATTTATTTCCAAAAATTAAAGAAAAACTTAAGGGAAAGCGGTTTATGAATGCTGAAGAAGCGGTGGCTGCGTATCGCGATGCCATTGAAGAGACCCCTAAGGACGAGTGGGCAAAGTGCTTTTCCCAGTGGTTCCATCGCATGCAGCGGTGTATTGACGTCAATGGACAATATTTTGAAAAGATATAATAAAACTAATAACTGGCTAATGAAATCAGTTTTTGATTTTCTAAGAACTTTCAGTTTGACCCTCGTACGACATCTTTTCTAACACTATTTCCTTTATATAAACTCCTTTCGTAAATATAAACAAACAACTTTGGTTCAACCTGTGATGAAATAGTTTTTTTTTTTCACGATTTGACTATTGGTCCGATTTTTATAGTTGTTCTATTCATAAATTCAGTCTGGAAGGTTGAACATTCAAAAAGGTGTTATGCACCACATAAGCCTTTGCAAAAACAAAAAAAACTTAGTATACATAGGTACTAACCAGACATTCGTTGTTGGAAGCAGGCATTTGAAGTGGAATCAGATCTACTGTACTGAGTCGATCTCGTAAATTTGACAATCTTTGGGAAGCTGATACTTTGCCACTGCCACTGTATTTCGTGTCTATCTCATTTTCAGCACGACCGGAATGTTTGAACTGTGTAAAAATAAGTAAATTAGATATGTTTTATTAGTTGATGGCTAGTTGTTTAGGATACTCCGATGGGATGTATGTGTTTGCGTGTGTGTGTGTGTGTGTGTGTGTGTGTGTGTGTGTGTGTGTGTGTGTGTGTGTGTGTGCGTGCGTGCGTGTGTGTGTGTGTGTGTGTGTGTGTGTGTGTGTGTGTGTGTGTGAGGGAGAGAAAGAGAGAGACAATAGACCAATAAAAAAATGAAGTTTTTCAATTCACCCTGTATTCTTTTCAAATCGTTGGAATTGGATAATATTTGAGTATGATGATCTATTTAGGCGTCAAAATACGTGTGTTGAACTTCGCAAGTGTATGTTCGTTCGTATCAAAAAGGAACGAACGGGTGTGACACGGACTGTTTTCCGCGCCACTCGCCACTTAACAAGTGTGAGAGGGCCAGTGAGTTGTTACTCCGTATACGAAGGGAACTCAATAATTACTTAGCCTCGCCGCCTCATGGCGCTGTTGTAACAACGAGTTTTACTATCGTGCAGTAAAGTATACTAAGTAATTTTCAGCCTTTTCCCACCATTTTTTTTGACATCCTTTGGAAACGAAAGTGTCGGTCGGTTTTACAAAAATGCAAAAATAATCAGAATCATCAGAATCAGGATCGGAATCATCATTTATTTGCAAGAACACAGTACATGTTAAGGTAGTTAAACATAAAATACGTTCAGTGCATTCAGCCAAAAATAAAAGCATGCAAATATTAAATTTTCCATGCAATTATTTTAATTTAGTATAACAAAACTCAAAACTAAATTAAAATAATTATTTTACATGTCTCAATTACAATTACATAATTATGATATGTCATTATAGTATTAATGATAATGAACAATATCGTTCAGTGAGAATGTGGTACGGTGACTCTTCTCCTTTGATGGCGACCGTCACGCGTCGGTTAGTCATGAGGCACGCCCTGGTGCACCGAAAACGGCTACTACGGAGGATTAAAGATTCGCGAGATAGATGAGACTGTAGGCATCGCAGAAGGGACAGTGAATATAATCAAGCTCTGCTTCTATGGAAACGCATATCACGCTTTGATAAAAACATACCTCATCAGACAGAATGTTCACTTCCCGTACTCCTGGAGTCGCACTAATAAAACTTTTAGCCGGATAGGAAGAACCATTTTTATCGGAATGCTGGTCACTTATCGTTTTAGTTACTTGTTTCACTTGAGGCGTAGCTTTCGTTTCGTTTCCTTTATAATTATATTTATTGTTAAACTAAAAACAAACAAAATAATTAATAACTGATGTTGATTTTCTATTTAATATTCTTGGAGCGGTCTCCCGCGATCTCGTCTTCCTGTTATTTGATGCTCCTTTGATGTTTCGGGGAACTCCCCACTTGTGGGAAGGTCCCCTTTACAATCTTTAAAACGACTATAGTCCTTTTCACGTTACAAGAGTTCTGTGACAGTTCAATTTCGACAGTTGTAGAGATGTCCTATAGTAAAATCTTACCGATTATTTTCTTAGAATCGAATTTACTTTATAAGAAAATGAAATCTATTTCATTACATAAAATAGCAAAACTGTAAAAAAATATCAGATAAGTATATTTTTCCCGTATTAAACTTTATTGTTCATAAATGGTCGATATGAGATGGTAAAGTACCTACATGGTAAAATAAAATAGGATTGTAAATGCTAAATTATTTATTCAGTTTCTGAGTCATCACTTTCACTCACTTGAAGAGTCATCATCACCAACATTCACCAACTTTCAATATTTTCGGCATTAAATCATACAATGCTGACGCACTCGTACCTACTGACTGACGCGATTGTCAAGTGATTACAAAATGGCTGCCGATTTACGAGTGTCCCACCTCTGTTAGCAAACCGTTCCATTACACGAATTGCGTAGTTAATAAATTAAATGGTTTTTGTTTTAAATTTCACTAAATTTAACCAAGCGATACTGTTTTTAGGGTTCCGTAGCCGAATGGCAAAAAACGGAACCCTTATAGTTTCGTCAAGTCTGTCTGTCTGTCTGTCTGTCTGTCTGTCTGTCTGTCTGTCTGTCTGTCTGTCCGTCCGTATGTCACACCCATTTTATTCTGTAACTATAAGCTTTACACAATTGAAATTTGGTAGAAAGACGTATCTTGTTAACCGCTTACCGATTCTCATACAAAAAATAAAAAATAATGACAGTTAAGGGGGGGCTCTCATACATGAAACTAAAACCAAAAAAAAAAAATTTTTTTAAACCTATGCGTGTGGGGTGTCTATGGATAGGTCTTTTGAAATAACATAGAGGTTTCTAAAACCATTTTCTTTTAAAGTCTAACGTTTCATAGCTAGACGCTTCCAAAGTGGTAAAATGGGCGTCCCCCCCATCTAATTTCTAAACCAAGCAGGTGTAAACTTTGAAAAAAATATATGATGTAGATCTTAATAAATACTTTCAACGAAAATTGGTTCGGACGAGATCGAACAAGTAGTTTTTGAGATATAGCACATTTTCAACAACCGCAAACATAACTTTGTACTTCATACAAACACTATGAAAAACAAAGTTATATTTGTAGTCAACAAAATATTGTGGTATTTTACTAAGTAGAAGTAAATGGATTCAGTTAAAGTTGGCACGGAACCCTCAGTGCGCGAGTCCGACTCGCACTTAGCCGGTTTTTGTTTAATTGGATCAGATACTTGTATTTTTATATTTTTTGTAATAACAGGGCAATAAAATTAAAATATATATACTTTTTTAATATTATTAATTTACAAACGTAAAATGCGTAATTCAGAAAACGATGAAGTGTCACAGAACTCTTGTAAGGTGAAAAGGACTATAGTCATGATGATTACAAAGTATGTACAAGAGTCGAAAGAAGCTTATAATTTCGCTAAAAGAAACCATAAAACAAATACAGCCCCTATTCTGAAAAAAATAACATACGCTCCGGTTGTATTACAAAGGGGCCTGAAGCAGTACTATTATATCGTATAAGCCAAAAGGGAGAGGTATCATCATACAGGGTGTAACAAAACGTTGTAACGAAGCAGTAGATTACGCATTCTACTAAATTTTTTTTGAAGACATGACTATATCTGAGAAATGACGCGTTACTGAAATATTGATATATTAAAAAAATATTAAAAGGAGCACTATGTAATTTATCGTACGCACACGCAAACAACTACGCGATCTTCTCATCCTCGAGGCCTCGAGACGCCCATCATGTGTCTGAGCTAATCCTTAAATTATATTTCCAATAGTCGTTTCCAATAGATTAACTTTTTTACATTGTTACATCCTGTAGTGTTGTTAAGTAAATTAAAAACTTTGAAGTAGAAGAAGGTGCGAGTAAAGTGCAAGTTACCAACCTTATAGTTATAAGACGTATTGTTATAAGACGTATTGTTGTTGAATATGGGTGCACTTTTCGCTCTGTAGTATTGATTTGAGTATTGGTTGTTGTAATTGTTAGAATAGTTTGAAGTGGCAAGCGGTTTTCGCCATGATCCTTGTTTCTTCGGAAATCTATTCTGAAAATAAAAAATGGCATGATAAATTATTTTGTATTAACTTAATTTATAAAAAATCTAGTTTGTTCTAGGAAACGCTAAGTTTATGGGTATTTTTTTTCCATACTAAAAAGGTCTCGTGACCATTCAGATTTCTATGAAGAGTCCATTTTTGTGGCATATTTCGACTCATGTTTCTAGGAAAAAGTTGATAAGTTACTTCTGAGTAGCTCCCATCTATTTTAACGAGTAGTTTTGAAACATCTTGTATAAGAATCATTATTTTATAACGATAGATATATTTTTTTTATTTAAAATCTTAATTGCACAGATAAGTGTACAAAAGGTGGACTAAATGCTAATAGCTCTCTCTCCCAGTCATACCTTTAGATCATGCAGAGATATAGTTATGGGTGCAGGAGAATATTGTAAATAGATATTAAAAGAATAATATTATATACATATTATAAGATACATAAGCTAAATATACAGTATATAAGAGTTTATATACTGTATATTTAGTTTACTGTATATTTAGTGTATTTATTTAATGAAATGGTATCATGAAAAATATCAAGATATTTTTAATGATACTATTTCATGAAATTTTTAATCTGTATGTAGATTTCGTTATTAAAAAACATGATTTAAATGTTTTTATTTAGTAAAACGTACCGACATTATGTAAAAAAAGGTTTTATTTTCTATTTGAAATGAATACTGTCGAAATGTGGAAAAATGGACTAGATTTGACTAATAAGCCTTATTAATTATTTTTTATATATATATATATATATATATTTGTTATGTATTGCTTGCAATTTCATTTTTCTTTATTCATGAAATGCATTTCAAAAATATAATATACGTTTAGCTGTAATAAAAATCTTTCCAACTGTATGATATGACTTTAAATATTTTGACGATGACAAAACGCCCTTTTTTATATGGATACTGAAAATGGGTGACGTCTAACTGAAAACTAATGTACGGCGGTTAACCCAAACTGAAAGTAGCCATCAGGCGAAGCGTAGCAGCTTAATTAACTTTCCGAGGCACGGGGGTGTCATACGCAACTTCCTGAACCAAGAAGCTTTTTAAAACAGAAAACCAAGAACAAATTTTAGTATTCTAACTCTGCCCTTTTTTAAAACTAGTTACGTCTTGTTCTCAGGTTGAGCAGTGGAAAGGGCTATGATCGGTGTTTTACTACGAAATCGAATAAGAAACGAAGAGATACGTATGAAGAACTAAGGTAACGGACATAGCCCTACGAATCAGTAAGCTCAAGTGGCAGTGGGCAGGGCGCGAAAAACTGATGGCCGTTGGAGCAGAAAAAGTACTAGATTGGAGACCCTTCGTCCAAAAGCGCAGCGTACGATGTCCACCGACAAGATGGACAGACGACCTTGTAAAGATCGCAGGATCAAACTGAATGCAGAACGCTCACAACCGGCCGCTGTGAGTGGGGAGAAGACCTATGTTCAGCAGTGGACGTCTTTTGGCTGATAATGATGGCAAAAATTCATAATCTGTTTATGAATATTTATAATATTTTTACAGTGCTTTTTATTTTTAGATACCTACCTACCAATTTATTTTGACAAGTTAGCCTCTGAAATGACTATCGAATGGTGCCAGCCAATACTGGGTGCAATTATATTTATTCTTTGAGATAATTCAACTTGCAATGAAACGAAATATGATCTCAACAATCCTTGAATGCAGTTCTTACTTTTTTACGAGAAACAAAAGTTATAAGAGATGGTGGAGAACAGTGGAAGAGATATTCATGTAGTTGGCCTTCTGGTTAGCCGCCGTGGAGAGGTGACGTACAGCGTTTCCCCCTACTTTTGAATGTCTAATCAGAAATGAGAGCAGTACTACGCAGCTGCGGTTAGAGGAACACAAATTAAGACAAAGGGTCTTTAGTAAGTTTACAAAGCAATGACAAGTTAATGCGAGTCGAATTACTCTCAGCCCTTTCCAATTATACAGCTAGGTATACAAAGTAAGTTTTTTTTTCATCGAAACTTTATATGTATATTTAGTATTTAAGGAAATAAAATCTTCCCAAAAAACGCATGTATACAGTTATTGGTCCGATTTTCTATTGTTGGACAGCATAAACAAGTTAATAGACAATGTTGTTAAGAGTTTTATGACTTACACTAACTACACTACAAAAACAAACATTCAAAATTGAAATGAAGTAAAAATTGTTTGGAGTATGTTTTAAAGGAAGAGTTACTCATTCAATTTAAATACTGCATTTTTTTAAAGGTTTTTATAGTGTTTTGTAACTGTACGAACTAAATAATATAAATTTGAAAAAAGCAACTATATTAAACAAGGAATCGAAACCTGTGTCTTACGCTATTCGGTATGCCTATACCACTCGGCCACCGTAACATTAGAAAGCCTGATGATTTTTTCTTTTGTACATAAAAAATTTTTTTAACGCATAAAAATTTGAAAAAAATTAAACTTTTTAAAAAAATATATACTTACTGGGTAATTCAACTTAAGATTCGTTTTTTTACTAGGTTTTTGTCTTGCAACCATTGCAGCAATATGTTGTGTTTCTTGGCTGGCAATAGCATCAACATACCATTCTCCATTTATTTGGGTTACTTTGAATCCAGGAACATCCAGGAATAATTTTTCTAAAGATGGATAACCCAATCTTTTGAAAGGAATCCATTCTCCCTGAAGTTCTCGATAATCACCTGAGAATGAAGTCAAAAACAAAATGACATGCAGAAGTTTTTAGGGAAGTCTTAAATCTATAAGTCTATTAATATGTACACAGGCTGTCCTCAAAACCAACAAGTATCGGCGGATTTTTGGTAATATAGAACAATATGATCCTTATCGATTTTATCCCAAAGTTCAGTAAAATGTAATATTTTTCAAGATATTTTCAATAGACTTTTGTACCAAGCATAATTCTGACCGGATTGCAACTTGATCTAGAAAAACATGTATCAGGACTACATATGTTAATGCAAGTCACCATTTTATGGATTAGAGCAGTAGTACGGTTCCTGCTCCAAACAAATATCGGTTTTATGGTCCTATCCGGAAGTAAGCATGAAACTTGGAACGATTGTAGCTTTTGAAGTGTACTTAATTTCCGATATTGAATCACGCTGTGAAATAACTGACCTCCCTTTCTCCCCCGTTCTAGTTTTCTTTAATTTCTCGCAAAAACGGTAAGTCCTAGGAGTTTACTGTACACAAAGATAATCATTGTAGATAAATTACCTACGAAACTATAGCAAAATTATAGTGGCAAGACTATTGTTTCTTATAGTACAGCCATCAAAACTTTAGGACGTTATGAAAATACAACCAGTTTTATTACATCTTGCTCTATTAACGAAAAATTACAAGAGTTATGATGAAATGACCTAAGAAGATTATGTATCTTGTATACTGAGCTACAATATGACACCAAAAACTTTGTCGTAGAGCCAGTGGTACTTGAGTTACAGGTCACCGCACCTGCCTCCATGTATCCTTTTATTACGTTTTTATAACGACTCAAAAAAGAAGGATTATCAATTAGGTATGTGATAAAGTTTAAATTGGATGTGTGTTGTAAAGTATAAATTGGTTGATTGCTTCTAGGACTAGTTATTAGTAATTCAAGTGTGCAGTGCAGAGCAGAGATTGGTCAATAAGTGACATTAAGTTGAGTAGGCATGGGTCGTACAAACTTGTGAATTCAAGTGCCAGGACTTAAAAGTACGTTCATAAATCAGCACCAGGGCTCAAAAACAGGTATAATAAGCTACTTGCAAGTATTTTTTATAACGTTGAAACTGAACCTGTCCACATTGCAATAAGGAACACTATCGCATAATCGCGTTTGCGTCCGTATCGTGTTTTAATCTGGTAAGAAGATACATAACATAAAAGAAAATACATAGAAATACTTTTTTCTATTAGGCGCCCACACGGCGCCCCAGGCGGTTGTTGAAACCAAACCTACTTTAATAAAATAATCATCACTTCGATATAATATCCGGTTTCTGAAAAACAATGCAGAATAAAAGCAATGAAGAGTTTTGTTAGTAGTGTAGTAGTTTTCGAGATACGATTTTTTTTATGCTTTCATCAATCGGTTTTTTTGTTTTTTTTATTGAAACCTAATTCTCGTGAAGTGTTCTTTCACATACATAAGAATTAACTGCCTAACATTGCTGCATGTTGTAACAATTTTGATCCAAAGTTAATAAATTACGTTTCTGCGAGCTAGAGTTAAATTTTCAAATTCAAATTTAAAAAAAACAAGAAGGTTGCAAAGATTCTAATAATTTTTAAAAACTTCTCTAGTCTCTAAGGTTTCCAAAAAGTACAAAAAAGTGGTAGGTAAAGGGGCCATTATTTCCTGTAATCCGGCTTCAAAAGTAGTGGGGTGAAAATTTGGCAAATCGAGTAACTTCAATTGTGGAACTTTAATTTCATTAAAATAAATTCTATCGCCTTAAAACATTTAAAAAATTATCCTTAGAGATTTTTAAAATTGTATAATTTATTTTATTACATTAGGGATCAAAACCAATCAGTTTTTTTTATGTAATTTTTTTTATGTACACATTAGCGAAAACGTAATAAAAGGTTACATGAAGTCAGATGCGGTGACCTGTAACTCAAGTATCACTGGCTCTACAACAAAGTTTTTGGTGTCATATTGTAGCTCAATACAAGGTATGTAATCTTCTTAGGTAATTTTATCATAACTCTTGTAATTTTCTGTTAATAGAACATGAGGTAATAAAAGTAGTAATTTAATTATTGGAAATGAAGTACATTATACGCAAGCTACAATTATGACTAGTTTTATGTTTTCTTCTTGATAAGACGGTATTTTATGATAAGGACGCATATGAATTATCATACAGCTTTCTTGGGACACCCATTGGGTATACTGTAGACAAGAAAGTGGCATTTTAAAGTTAATTATTACTAGGTTGAAGTACTTACGATTACATTGTTTGACAGTCAGTGCACCCTTGACAGATATAAGGGTAGCACGAAGTGCTTGTATCACTTGTTCTTTATCAGCCATAATTTTTACCTATAAACAGTACAATATGAAATGTCTCCTAAAAGAAAGGTTATAAATTAAGAGATCATGCAGCAGGTAGATAGTTCCATTGAGTTGCAATCAACTGCAATTAAGGTTGCTATAACTTTTGATCCACTATCAAACTTTTATATTCTATAGATTTAAAATGTATCTACAGAGCAGCCATTGCTGAACACACGTCGCCTTCCTTAAAAATAAATAGAAGCTACAGACAGCACTCATGCAAAAGCAGTACTCATGTAAAGGTAAACAATACCTTCTGGAGATATGCCGGGGTTATTTCCAGTTCCAAGTATGTTACCAAATAGGGATGTTTACTATTTCACATTTCGATAAGTAATATTTGAGGACCATTAAATGGAACTACTGAAAATTTACTGAAAACAAAGTGACGTGTAACCAAGAGAAATCTGTTTCAACACGAACAATTATTTCATTACAAACGACCACTTTCTCTCTCTAGTGTAAAATTATACATTTATTTTATTGTTACCGAAACTTTATTGACCTTACCAGAAAATAGAAATTACAAGGAAGTTCAAACTCAACCAAAAAATACACACACACCAAACCCAACTATTAACCACAAAGCACAAAATATTTCAAAATCTTTTAAAAAATGCAGGTAAGTAGCAGCTGGTCATAAATAAATTCCTAACAAGCGAAGTCGCAAAAAAAAATTAAGCCTAAATCTGTGAGTCTATGGATGGCGGCCATTTTAATTTACGCGGGATTTACACACACATTCGCGCTCTACTCGCCTCATCATTCGACGAAACGTTTCACGATTATGGCGCTTATCCGATTAAAAACCCAGCCGCTGAAAAAATATCCATTTTTACCCACCCAACCAAAATTTATACCGGGAATAAATTGGATTATATTTAAAAAAAAATATTTAACCTTATTAGGTTCAATTACGCCTCAAAAGAGAAAAAGAGTAAAGATTACGCCTCATGAGCTGTAATGAGGTTTAAATTTGGAATACGCGCTCGTATACAGGTGAGTCCAGGCTGGGCCTTTGTTCTCAATGGAATAGTCAGAAGTTGGAAAACTATTTCGGACAAAATAAAACATTCTGGTAAAGAAAAGTTATTTGTGAAAATCCTCCTTCTGCTTTTCGCTTTCTCTAGGTTTGATATTTACCCATCTCCTTTCGTTAAACTAATATTGTAAAAATTGCATATTTACTTATGAATATGAATCAAGTTTATCGAAAGATAAAATCAATTGCTAACAAAAACAATTTCAGATAAAAAGCTGTTGAAATAAATACACCCAAACAAACCTTGAACGTGTCCCGGACAGGTTACGACCCGGCCGCGATACGGTGTAGCTGATGTATAATACCCAGATGAGAAAAATCGTTTGTTAGTTTATGTTCCTACTAGCGACCCGCCCCGACTTCAAACGAGTGTAATGTTTTATCATCATGATCATCTCGTAGGGTTCAGCCGTAGCAGTGTTTATAATGTAGGCGCAAGGAATGCGGTATGAGGTAACATAGATACAAAAAAAACAGTCCAATTGATAACCTCCTCCTTTTTTGAAGTCGGTTAAAAATGAGTTTATGGTGTACTTCGCTTAGAAATCTCTAATAATTAATGTTTTACTACTATATTTTACATTTATTATACGTCATATAAACCATCCTCTTTAATCATTCTATGTATTGAAATATCCGTATAATAGCCCGTTGCGTAGTTTTAAAGATTAAAGCATATACACATACAGATAGCGGAAAGCGACTTTGTTTTGTACTACGTAGTATCTAATATTACGAGTAGTCAACTATTTCCTAAAATGATTAAAAATTTGAAGTATACGCTTAAAAAAGAACACAGACAAAAGGAGTTACTTAAACTTGCAATATTTACTTGGTAGCGGTAACTGGACTGTAGTAAAAATCTTATGTAAATATCTTCACGTCGTATCTTATTTGGTTATTCATCAGTTTAAAATTTGAGTTTTGTGTATTTTTGGGCACTTTTAACACCTTGATATATAACCAAAATTCTAGATTGAAGACCCTTCGACCAAAGACGCAGCGTAGGTCGTCCCGTCCACCGTCAAGATGGAAACGACCATGTAAAGATCGCAGGAAAAAACTGGCTGCAGGCCACTCGTGATCGGTCGCTGTGGAAAAAAAAGGGAGCAAGCATCCTTTTTATTCATCGCATTATGAGTTTTACATTCATAGACTTATAACGTAACAAAAATGCGCACAACGCGATTTTTGTCAGTTTCGTTACTAAATGATTATTATAGTAGGTACCTTAAATCTGTCGTTGGTTGAGGAGTGTAAAAATATTTTTTACAAACAAAGACTACGCGCAGCAACATTACATTAAAAAATACTGGCGAATTAACTGAGACTCGCGCGTACTACGCGCGTAGTACGCGTGAGTCAAGGTACTAAACCTCTAAGTTGAGCCCATTAAACGCGCGCACGTGATTCCCAGGGCACGTACCTAGGGATGATCAATCGGCTAAATTTTGGTACGGAATTATTCAAAGACAGGTTGAGATAAGCAAATTGGGACATGGAGACAAGAACTATAAACAGAATGCGTAAGAAGAAGATGTAGTAACATTTTCAAAAAACAATGACTGCAGAAACAGGAGGACAATGGTGGGGTATCTTTTTATAAATTCGTTCTAAGTAGTACGTTCTAGTCTGACTGAGCGACGTGATTTCGTGCTAGGAAGATGGCCTTGACGCATGCATTGTACGATCAGACAAGCGATTTGAAACGCGGGTGTTGGAAGGATTAAGTGTTTTTTTTATTAGATTTTTTTAATAATAGTTTTTAGCATTCCGTAACCGAATGGAAAAAACGGATCTCTTATAGTTTCGTCAAGTTTGTCTGTCTGTCTGTCTGTCTGTCCGTCACAGCCACTTTATGTTGAAACTATTAGCATAACACAGTTGAAACTTAGTAAGTACATGAATCTTGTTAACCGCTTTACGATTCTTATACAAAAAAATATGAAAAATAATGATATTTAAAGGGGGCTCCCATACATGAAAATAAAACAAAAACACTTTTTTAGTCAAACTAATGCGTTTGGGGTCTAAGGATAGGTCTTTTAAAATGTCATCGATGTTTCTTAAACCATTTTCTCTGACAGTCTAACGTT
The DNA here is from genome assembly GCA_963924145.1 of Pyrausta purpuralis. Taxonomy (NCBI): domain Eukaryota; kingdom Metazoa; phylum Arthropoda; class Insecta; order Lepidoptera; family Crambidae; genus Pyrausta; species Pyrausta purpuralis. The sequence goes on from OZ001659.1 coordinate 13,945,149, forward strand.
TGAGAGATAGACGCTTTTAAAGTGGTAAAATTGGCGTGTCCCCCCCCCCCATTCCCGTCAAACTTTTAAAGTAAGAGAGTGTAAATTTTGAATATTATAAACGGTTATTTTCAAAAAACTTTTTTTGTGTATAACCAAGGGCGATAAAAAATTGCATATTGCAATTGTAAAAGGTCTATTATAGTATCATGAGCCTAATAAGTGGTTTTTGAGAAAAATCACATGCGTCATTTTACTTTGGATGAAAATGCGACTCATGGTAAGATCTGACGTTTTTCTGCGAATAATTTTATGTTGGCTGATACAAAAACTATTTTCTGTGGACTTTGCACCAAATTTTTTTTCGTATGTGAATAATATTTACTGTAATTATATAAATAATTAAAACACAGAAACTGTTTATAATTAAAGTGTTATGGCATTTTAGTAAAGTTTCAGATAGTTAAAGTATTATTTCACAATGATTTAAACAAAACTACAGCTAGTAAAACATGTGTAGTCAATGGGTTTCTGAGTCTTATATGCTTCAACACCCGAGCGGTTGCAGGCAACCGCATAACAATAGAATTTGCATTGTGTCTCGTTCACATACGCTTGAGGGATTAATAATGATTTGGTTGAAATATAAGCCTATATAATTTATTTATTTATTTAAATTTTGTTGGACTGTGAGTTATACGATCGGTGAATTTATTACCTTAGTACATTCTCTACCAGTAATCCGCCTGGTAGATCAGAAAGTTGAATCAGTGGCGGAGCATTTTTAGTAACTGACTGGTTTATTTTTATTTTATAGTGGTCCGCGGCTACATCCACAAGCTATCTAACACCAAAATATATTTTGTCATCTGATTAGTAGATTCTGAGATTAGCGCTTACAAACAATCTCTTCAGCTTTAGTTATTAAGTAGGTATAGATTGACTTACTACTTTAAGAAGAATATCACAATTGTCTTGCCGGAAAGTCTTCGTTCCAATAACCTGACAAAAGTGAATCATTCTAGAATTAAAAGCTTTGGCAAAATCCTAGTTTCTAAATTTTATAATTAGTTCAATTACTTACAACATAAAACTCATGTTGTGGAACGGCATAATATTATGAAGACTATAACTTAGAAAACAGCCGGTGTGTTTTACCAAAAAAGAGGACACAAAACAGAGTTGGTAATCAATCCAGTTAAAAATGAGAAAATTCTTGGTGTTTGGACAAATAGGTACCTACCAAAGAATCTGTTGTGAAAACGTTTGCATTTGATGAGAATATAATTTAAAGTGTCATTTTAGCACAAAATCAATATAAAAGAAAAATGAAACGACGCTAGCGACACCACAAGTTGCAGCCCCAAATTTTACATGGGTCCTGAAAGCTATAAGAGCTTTCTAGACCCATAACAATATTTCTTATACTCTTACTAATCTGTGTTCTTTCTTGATCTTTTAATTGGTCATACAATCATTCTTCTCAAATTTAGCGTTTCCCTACATCAAAATATAAACGCGAAAGAATGAGAACCAAGCACTTAACCCAGAAACTCGTGGAAGTCTGTGCCATAAATAACTTTTTAAAGAATGCACACGCGCAATATTATAAAAAATCACTATAGCTTATACAAATATAAAAACTCATTTTTAAAGTATTGTTATCGATAAATACACGTAACAAATAATTCGCGTCTCTGTGTCTGTGTGACATCATCTATTAATAGTGCAAGTGTAAAAGAGAATGATGTGCTCTGTCTCAATGGCAGGTTTTATTGGGATTATTCCCAGTAGCCCCCACCGGCATCGCCCCCACTGGATGCAACTGGGAAATTCTAAAAAGATTTGCCCAGTTGCCAAAAGTTCCATATTTAGCTTATAATCATATTCGAAAGTGAAGACATTAAAGGATCATAAATCTTCCCTTTAAAGCATTTATAAACATATCTGTTGCCTGCGAGGATCAAAATACATGGACTTACCATACACCACCATTTGGAGGGCGGCACGGGTGGCAACTGCGACATATTTTTTTACAAATTCCCAGTTGCCCCCAGTGGGGGCGATGCCAGTAGGGGCTACTGAGAATAACCGTTTTATTGCGCCGCCTGCCACGAGTCCTTGGGTTTACTATAACATTAGAACTCACAGATATTTCAGATCAGCCGAATTCATGCTCTCAGCAATTGTTCGCATGCTCTATTACCATTTAAATAAAGCGAGTGGGCGTTCTTTAAGACTGATTTACGCTACACCATATCTGGCCGCTTATTATGTATACAATAATGTTAGGCCGGGGCACGTTCAAACATTATTGTTTACATTTTGTATGAAGTGATTCATGCCTAAACGTGCTCCGGGCACGGTGTCGGAATTTCTATGGAATTTTTTCCCGGCTCCGGCACGGTCCGGCCCCGGCACTTTGTTGCGTGAATCATCCTTTATTCTATAGAACGCAATGGATCAACGAACGAATGCTCTGAGTCTGTTTACATAAGAAAAAAAAATGTAGTGAGGATAGAATGAGCATTTGCTCGTCTGATGTAAATGACCCTTCACAAATTCGCAGGATGAACAATATAATTTAAAGCAGCCTTGTAAACGGTCAAATGACTTTTATGTTTTTTTACTAATATTATAAAGTTGAAGAGTTTGTTTGTTAGTTGGTTTAACTGCGCTAATATCAGGAACTACTGGACTGAGTTGAAAAAATAATTTTGTGTTGGATAGCTTGTTTATTGAGGAAAGTGTTAAGCTGAAACACATCACGCTGCGACAGGAGGGGAGCAAACTCCAAACGCGCGGACAAAGTCGCGAAGGACCACTAGTTACTGTAATAAAACTAAAAGGACCTTTTTTATTGTTATCAAAATTCACAGCTCTTATTACATATTCAATTCAGTCTTATTATGTATCAAAAATTAAGCTAATCTTACATTCAAAACTTACAGCCAATAACGATTTTACTAATATAACTAGTAAAAATCAAAGTTGACATGGGTTGATTTGATATAGACAACAAATGATTTAATGTATATTTGTAACTTGTCAATAATACTGTAAAGTTCTTTTTTTATATTATTTTTAAATAAAATATGGTTATATAATTTATAATGGAATTACATATTTTTTTGCTAACATACCTGTTTAATCTTATATAAAATATTAAGGACAAAAATAACAAATTATTTTTTCTCACAATGACAGAGTGGCTCAAGCATGGTTATTATAACACTTTTTTAAAAATGCATGCAAACCATAATATATTAATTAGAAGGCAAAATGCATTCTTCTCATATTATGTTCTCATTCTATGACAACAGCACGTCAAGGTAAATACTGCGGTATTTTATGCAGTTGTAATAGGCAACAAAAGTAACTAAGCCGATGTGCTGGCGACTGTTCATAATAAGACCTCCATTTAATAAATATGTTTGATTGATTGTTTGACATTCTTTGGCGTACAATACACACGTTAAAACTTGCTTGTCAAACATTGCATCAATAAAAATTATTATCAGAATCGTTTTTTGTAAGTCAAAAGCATCAATTTCAACACAGTTGTCGATACAAAATTTGATCGTCTACAGTTCGTTTTAGTTCGTGCTCGCTATCGCTTTGCTCTCGTGAGCACATGAATCAAAAGACGAATATGGAACGTGTTGTTCACTGAATCGCTATCGCTCATAATCCGCCTGGCAGTCCACGCGATTGTTGACACGGAATTATACATTCGGCTCGCAACTCACCTCGTTATCGACGAAACATTCGTACACGAGTGCTGACGCGAGCTTGCTGTTTACACATTTGAGTTTAAGCTTTCAAGACTTTGGATAATCGATAATGGTTTTATTAGTTTATTTATTTATTTCATGATTTTTACCTATATCACAAAAACTTTTGGACCAACTTTAATGAAAATTATACCTGCACTCTAAGTATCTGTTTAAACTAAAAAAAATATCGTCTTGGTATGAATTCTCGTTTTCAAGAAATCCGTGCCTTACCACTTGTACGACGTCAATCGCTTGCATATACCACACAAAAAGAGCGTCATTTTTACCAAACCCTATCCAGTCTCTAATCCTCCAGGCTTTGGCAATTCCAAAAACTTCGGGCTATACCACGAGTGAAAAACTTACAGCGCCATCTAGCACATCCATACGCTAAAATCACTTATCTTTGATCAAACATTATTCTCATGACAACTTTGTAACGATATGTCGGATTTTAATTATTCAAAAAGTAAGTAATCTACATGCTGTTAAAGCCCTGAATAAGACATAATTATTTCGCAAAGGATGGGTATAATATCTATGGCTCGCTTCGTAAAGGCGCTAATATTGCATATTTTAACTTTAAAAAAAACAGCCAAGTGTGAGTCGGACTCGCGCACTGAGGTTTGAGTGTTTGTTAAGATCTACATTTAATTACATACTTTTTTCAAAATTTACACCCGCTTGGTTTAAAGTTAGAGGGGGTGGGGGGATGTCCATTTTTCTGTAAAATTGTAATACTTACATCACTTTGCTCTATTGTCAAAAGGAACGCAGCCTGCGTTTGCGAATTAAAGTTTTTTCTTACACACCTTTGGTTACATTATCTAAGTTTTCATACGGATCCTTTACTTTTTTGAAAATGTAAAATAGCCTTCTTAAGTTCACCATAGATTATGTATGATTCTAATGGTGAAGGATTTTTGTAATCGGTCTCGTAGTTTAAGAGCCAAATAGATGCAAACAAACAATCAAATCATTCCTATTTATAATTTATACATAAAAATTGCTCGCTTCTTTACTGCTGTGTACACCTTATCATTTTGTTTGTTGTAGCTCTCTCCCACGGTGAAAATATTTCATCCGAAAAAAGAATATCCCGATGCTTTTATCGCGCGTACCACTTTATCAAAGCGCGGCATCTCTTCAGTCTCAGGTCCATTAAATAAACGTCCAAACGATGTCTTGTTTTTCATCGATATGCCCTAAGCCCTAAGTCTTCATTTGACACCCTTTCACTGTGGTCCTGCTTAACCCCATCTGAAGGGCCAACAGTTTCTGCTTACGTATGGGATTTCTTTGAATTCGCGCCTTTACAGATATTATCACTGCTGGAGTCCTAATAGAGCGAGGGCGACCACTTATTGACCTGTCATCTACACTAGAGTCTTCATTGTACCGTTTTATGGTACGATAAACGAATCTTTTGGTTATATTAAAATTTTTCAGCAAGTTGAAAATCTGAATTGGCGCGTAACCGCAACGATGCAACGCAACAAACACGACACGGTCTTCATTAATTGTCCACTCCTTAATTAAAAATGAGGAAAATTCTTATAAGTACACATTTTTATTTTCATGAAAAATTCGAAATTCGAATTCAAAAAACTTTTTTGTGACTAGCATTCTAAATTCAAAAGTTTTTATTTTGTGACAGAACTTATGACCTGACTAGGTATACATATGTATACACATATATATCACTAACACACACACACACACATACATAATTTACATATAAATTGCATATCATACAAAAATACGCATAATCATAAACTTCTATACCAATTTTGATAAACCTTACACTGTACTGTAGAGGTTTCAAGCTACGCGTAAAACCTCTATGTCTCATTCGTTCGACTCGACCTTATTTCAAATTATGTAGAAAAGTTTCTTTATAAGTAAATTTTGATAGACGTTTGTCATATCAGTCATATCGGTCATATCGATTGTCAGTCAAACCTTCGCACATATCATATAATTAAAGAATCTTGTGAACCTTTTATAAGTGTTGATTAAGAAGATATCAGAATAGAAGTTCAACTTGGAGTTTAAATAGTGACACCCGTGACACGATAACGTGAACCACACCTGTATATAACGCTGACTGGTTCTTATGGCTTCAGAAACCGCAGGGTAGTGTCAGCTTGAATCCTGCCCACTACTCTTAACATTTTGTTCCTGGCCAAGTGTCTATGTGGCATGACTAAATGAGACGATTGATAACACCGGAGATGCGTTTCACGAAGATTTTTTTGAACATTTATGGAGTATTAATTAAGTAAGAAGTACGTGACAATTTACTTCATGGGAAGAAATGCAATGAATGCGAAATTCATGTTAAAACAAAACCCTTTATATACAAATTTGATTTTTTGAAAAAGGATTTGTCTTTATTAAATCTGACTTTATTAAATCTGTTATTAATATTTTTTGTAAAGCCAGTACTTTTAAAGTTATTTAAAAAAGTTTTATAAATCACTAGACCATGTCGTTGCGTGTACTTTATTGGACTAAACATAATCATCTCGCTATGGCTTTTTGTTTCGAGGAATACGTGGTCATACATACAAATAAACATCATCATCATTCATCATTATTATCAGTCAAAGGACGTTCACTGCTGAACATAGGCCTCCCCCGCGGAACGACTGATCATAATCGGGCACTTCGATCTCGTAGAGAAATCGCTCTATCCCTCGTTGTGTAATTTTAAGCTTCTTTATGTGGTCCATAGTTAGAGACCACGATTCGGATCCGTATGTCATCACTGGTAATACACACTAGTTGAAGACTTTCGTCTTAAGACACTGAGGTAATTGAGACGACGCACGGTGGATTCTGTACTATGAAGCGTTTGGCCAAAAATCATTTTTTTTAATTGAGGGTAGATGACTATTGTTCTTCGATTTAATAACTTGAAGGTATATTACATTACTTTTTGATAAACAAAGTGGTTTTAGTCGTTTAGTATTGTTTCTGTGATCCGTCAAACATAAACCTATTTAGTTTTCCTTGTTGATTGATTGCAGATAACCAAATTTAGTTCCGACTTTAAAACACTATATCTTTAAAAGTTGAAATACGAAGTTAATTTGAAAAATCGTGAGTGGTTATGAAGGTATGCAGTATTTAAATCATATAAATTTAACCCATTAAGGTGACTATTCACTTGGCAAAAAAATATATATGAAAATGGAACAGTTTTAAAAAATCAATTTTGTTTATGTTTATTTTTAAAATCGTGGGGGATTTGGCAACAACAGTTGTTGATTTCTGGTAACTCCTATAGTATTGTAGTATATAGATATGAGTCGAATACTTCGTGCCCAATCCCCCATTGTGAATGGCAGGGCTTAGAAGTTAGGAGGTAGTGGTTTCACAATTTAATGCATAATAAATAGATAGATACTTTTTATTGTACATATAATAATACAATTATATTATAATAATAACATTGATTCCATGCTGACAAAATCTATTTTAAATGAATCAGCAATTTCATTTGGTCTGAGTGTTTTTAATTGTTGGATAAAGTTTTTATTATTGGTATAATATGCCCATAACTGTTATTAAGGTGTTAATACACAGCCCTGCTATAATATCCAATGCTATAATGCCTATAGGTCATTTGAGTAAAGAGGATCTTGAGGCGAGAAATAAAGATTTAAAAAAGTTTAGATAATTCAACGTAAGCAAAACCTCAAGCAAAGACACCCTTACGAACTTTTTAAAATTCTTTTAATTTCATCCAAGTCCTTGTCGTTTCTTGCTTAAGAGTTTATATTATTAAGTTTTATATTTTCTTTTGTAAAAAGCAACTTTTGGCTGTGTGACAGACGAGAAATCGGACCCCGTGTCTTACTTGTCTTTGCTATCCGGGCGTATGCCTGCGTATAGCGTAAGACACACACACACAAAGTTGCTTTGTTCTAGTGCAATTTATATGATTAAGTTTGTAAAGTGACAAAACACTATAAAAACAAAAATGTAATTATAAATATAAAAATGTCCTTCCAAGTGAGGTTTTGGCAATGATTTTACCCGGATAAACAACCCGTCGACCGTTTATACACGCTTTAATTAAATGAAATATTTTTTAACGAAATGTCCTTGAAATGGAATTATTTAGCCTTAAAACACTGAAACAACATAGTTTCAGACAAAAAATTTTGCTAAATAATATTGGCCAAACGCTCCATAGTACAAAATCCACCGTGCGACGCAAAGAGACGAAAAGACGCTCTTGCGGAGTTTCAACTTAGAGTACCTACAGTATAAAGTTCATTAAAATAAGTCCAGTAGTTTTCAAGATATGATACGGGTAATGTTATAACTAAAAATCATGAAATAAGAAATAATTTAAAAAAGTTTGCTAACTCAATGTGCAAAAATGCCTACTGATTATTCTCGCGAATGAATGTGTGTGAACAGCACGCTTGCGGCACGACTATGTAGTGCACGAGTACTTCGTCGAAAGTTTCGTCGAATGACAACCGAGTCACGAGCGCAAATGTGTAAATGCCATGTAATGGTTGTCTGCCTTGACGCCATTTTACTTTTAGTACCAACAAACGTCACCTTTCCTTTGGTGAGCAAGGTGTGTTCACGTGAGGTTGTGTGCTCCCTCGAAATATAGGTCACACAATCCTCATAATTTCGTGAAATATTCTTCTAAAATATAAAAAAAAATCATAAAATTATCAAAAACCCAAAAAAATAGTAAAATATCTAAAAAGCAACGGGAATCACTCGATTTTAAGTTAGTGTACGTAAGCGTGCAACGTGGTCTAAGGAATGCGATAGTCATCACGAAGAGAAAGTGAAGTTATACTGTAATTGAGGCCATTATTAATGTACTTTTAGAACAATTTTAGTGAAAACATCAAGATGAATCCAGGCCCACCTAATTATCCCATGGCATCTTTGTATGTCGGGGACCTGCACTCCGATATAACTGAGGCCATGTTGTTTGAGAAATTTTCGACGGCTGGTCCGGTACTCTCAATTCGAGTCTGTCGTGATATGATCACGCGTAGATCTCTAGGCTACGCTTATGTTAATTTTCAGCAACCTACCGATGGTAAGTCCTTTTTATATATTCAAGGTCATTTAATGATTGCATATTTCATTCCATGAACATCATTTCCTGGTTTACTCATTTTGTGTCAAATTTATCGTCGTACCTACTTTCAATCGAATACTTAACAATGCGGGAAATGATTAGGTCATGATTTCATGTTGCAATATGCAGTTATTGCGTGTGAAGACTGCTATTGGTCTAGAATTAAAATTGAGCAAATTAAAGAGGCCTGTCCTTGACTACCGGATTCTAAAAACCTTTAATCGTTAAAACTTGATAGGTAACTACTCAAGATGACATATCCATCTTTAGGAATCCATATACCTAGATGTATTCCTTTGATTCTGTTCACTTCACAGTCATGACCACTGACTAGGCTTCAGTCTTCAAGAAGAGCTCAAGATCATTGAAATAACATTAGTTCTACATCATTAAAAAAGGTTGTGTTCTTTAACAATGAATCGCTTTTGTTACAATAAAACTGACACATCATGGGCAGACCTTTTTAATTAAATACTTAAATGCAAATTTCACCAACAGGCCCTCAACAACAACGATACGATGGGCTCTTGTTCCTTTTTGTATTGCAAGTGTATAGGATATCCAGAAAGTCAGGGTCAAGCCCTAACCAGGTGGTAGGTTAAGCCATGCCAGTCACTAAAAAAATAAAATTCAAATTTAAACTAAGAATTTTAAAAAATCTCAAAAATGTACACATTAGAATGTTTCTTTTACTGCTGTGACCACATTTGTGGCCAGTTATTTTTTGTTTCTTAATTCATATAGTAAAAATATAAATATTTACTTTTTGTTGCGTATCTGTCAGCTATCCCTATACTTTTTTTTTACCTGCCTCGAGTTACCTATATGCAGTGTTTAAAACAGCCAACATAGGGACTTCACCCACACAACTTTACTGGTGAGGAGCTACCTATGCAGTGTATAAACACAGCCTGTCAGTATAATAAGCATACAACAGAGCCTTAACTTGTAAATTTATTTTAAGCTATCTAGAGACTGAGGCCTATATTATTCCTTTGAATTTACTTCCATTCATTTGCTATTTAAGTTTATTTTTAACCCTATTTTTTGTCTTCATATTTTATATATTGCTTGAAACTTGTTTTAAACATGTGTTTTATCGCATCAACACCCGAGTGGTCGCATGAGACTGCATTACAATAGAATTTCTATTGTGTCTCGTCGTCACATACACTTGATTGCAATGCGATACAATAGATACTCTGTTATGCGGTTGCCTACAACTGCTCGGGTGTTGAATCGTTAATACAACTTGTTTAAATCATGTCAATCCTGTCCACAGTCAGCATGGAACCACAAAATTATGGGTCTGTCAAAAATATCATACAAAATTATGATACTAGTCTTATTAATAACAATATGATATTATATTTTTATGTGCTTATAAAATTTGTGAGTTTCCCTCAATTCAAGGGTGCCTAGCCTAGTAAGTTAGAACAAAGACAAAAATGGACGCAGTTGTGTTAAAATTTTAAACTAATATTGGCATTAGTACTATATAAATAAAATGTGAAAAAAGCTAATCATGTGTGGCTACCATAGTCTACAATCATCATCAGATGTCAATTTAAGATCTTATTTCACAAGTCTATATCTCAAAAATAAAAAAGTCTTGGCCTACCCTATCACCCAGTTCCAGTTGGACTTGAGTTTCTGGATTCCCTGTATGCATTAAAGTTATCTGCAATTCTTATCAAACTGACAATAGTCACTTACTTATACAATACAAATTTCCCATGTATGGTGGGAAATCCCGCGTTTTTGCTAATTTGTACAGGCCAAAAATATGTGGCAACGAAAAATAGGAAGAGCGACTTCCACTCAAGGTAACATACCCAACACGTGTGTGGTTACTTAGTATTAACCACCAGCTGAATCAGCTGTGGCCGGCGTAATGTCGGCTAAACCTAGTATCAGCCACCAGGTTTTGGTTACACATAGGTTACGCCGCAATTATACAGACTAAATCTAACTTTACGCGGTTTCACCTGACTACATATCGTATCTCATAAAATATAATTGTAAATTATAGCCTTTGTGCTATTCCAATATATTATTGTAAAGTTTCATAAAAATCTATCATTGCTTTCCTCAAAAACTTTCCCGTTTATAATATTAGTAGCATTATGTTATTATTAATTAAACCAATAGTAAGAGGCTGTTCCTGGTTCTGAACAGCTAAAACTAAGTTTAGCCACAATTCGGATATTAGCCGTAACATTATTTTTTAATATGATTAAACGCAGCCGTTGCCTCTTGGTGTTATTTTTACTTAGAATTAGTTTTGTTTTTATCATGTGCCTACTTGCTCAGAAATGAAGTATCCCATCCCATCCATTGTCTGTTTAGTTTGATACACACCCTGTATACTATAGTTTGTGCCGAATACAAAAGATAACCTTGTAAATGTTGATAGTAGTACACCAAATAAAAATTGTGAAAAGTGTATGACAGATCAATGCATTTTCCCATTCGCAATTAATATAATAAACTATTAGCGGGTGGAAAACATGATTCTACCCCACAAATGGAGTCGAGACATCTTCTAAGAATATTTTTACATAGCTATGTTACATCAAAGCAAGTTTGCTTTGTATATGGGTTAGTTAGATCATTTACTCTAGCTAGTTTTTTTTTTACCTCTATATTTTAGTTTGTTCGACTGACTAGAAAAGCGTATGGGTAAAAACTGAAATACACTATTGGCCGCCTAACCCTATAGTAACCTATTTTAAGATAATTCTATCAAGCATTACAAGGTTATACATTGAATTTGGATATGTTAATTGATACAATGAAAACCTAAGTTTTTATTAATTTTAATATATTATTTTATTGTAGCTGAAAGAGCACTTGACACTATGAACTTCGACATGATCAAAGGAAGACCTATTAGAATCATGTGGTCCCAACGAGATCCCTCTCTTCGCAAGTCTGGAGTAGGAAATGTTTTTATCAAGAATCTTGACAAGACCATTGACAACAAAGCTATGTATGATACCTTTTCAGCTTTTGGAAATATTTTAAGTTGTAAAGTGGCTCAAGATGAAACTGGTGCATCAAAGGGGTATGGGTTCGTCCACTTTGAAACCGAAGAAGCGGCCAATAAATCGATTGAAAAGGTTAATGGAATGCTTTTGAATGGCAAAAAAGTTTACGTGGGCAGATTTATCCCTCGTAAGGAACGCGAAAAGGAACTTGGCGAGAAGGCTAAGTTGTTCACTAATGTGTATGTGAAAAACTTTGGAGAAGACTTTTCAGATGAAATGTTGCGAGATATGTTTGAAAAGTATGGAAGAATAACTAGCCATAAAGTAATGTATAAAGAAGATGGATCTTCCAGAGGATTTGGGTTTGTTGCATTTGAAGATCCTGACGCAGCTGAACGCGCTTGCTTAGAATTAAATGGAAAAGAACTTGTTGAAGGCAAGCCCTTGTATGTTGGACGGGCGCAAAAGAAAGCTGAGCGTCAAAAAGAACTTAAACGTAAATTTGAACAGTTGAAATCTGAACGTCTGACTCGCTACCAAGGTGTTAATTTATATGTAAAAAATCTGGATGATACAATCGATGATGAAAGACTTCGCAAAGAATTTGCACCCTTTGGCACAATCACTTCAGCTAAGGTTTGTGTCGCAACTTTACTTGTATGTTTTATTTACCTATTTTTGTATTTTGAATAAAGCCTGTCAATTTCGACGAACTACGTGGTGTAATGGCTAAACACGCTAGTTTCTAGGCGTAGCCGCTCCTAGGTACCGGGTTCGATTCCCTGTTGGGATAGAAATCAAAATTTTGAATATTGTATCGGGTCTGAGTGTTGTGGTACCATAGTTGTCTGATTTCTATATCACAAGTGCATTAGCTACTTTGGGATCAGAGCAATGAATATGATTGGTGTCCAATATTTTTTTAAACTAGTCGATTCGAAAAATTGTAACTGTTATTAATTTAAAATATGCCTTTTTGATTTTAACCATCGTATGTAGAAATACATCTTTTACTAGGATTTTTTGAGGTAAGAAAGACTACACTAATAGAAAATATTGCTCTTTCGCTCTTTAACGAAACAGCTATATTATAATTTGCATTCAATATATCTATTTTTCAGGTCATGCTTGAAGACGGTCGCAGTAAAGGTTTTGGGTTTGTTTGTTTCTCTTCTCCAGAAGAAGCCACAAAGGCTGTAACTGAAATGAATGGTCGTATTGTTGGAACAAAACCGCTCTATGTTGCTTTAGCGCAGCGAAAAGAAGATCGTAAGGCTCATTTGACATCTCAATATATGCAACGTATGGCTAGTATGCGCATGCAGCAAATGGGCCAAATATTCCAGCCAGGTGGAGCTGGGGGATATTTCGTGCCTACTATTCCACCGGCTCAACGCTTCTACGGCCCAGCTCAAATGACCCAAATCAGACCTTCGCCGAGGTGGACAGCACAGCCTCCTGTCAGACCCAGCACCCAAACTGCTGCATCTGGCTACCCAAATATGCAGGCTCCATTCCGCCCTGCACCAAGAGGCCCCACCCAAGCCGCACTTCGCACGTCTTTAGGGGCTAGACCGATCACAGGCCAGCAGGGTGTAGCTACTGCTGCATCTATCAGAGCTCCGCTTGTCACTCAGAGCGGCCGCCCGTCGGGCTACAAATATACTGCAAATATGCGCAATCCTCCAGCGCCTCAGCCAGCAGTTCATATTCAAGGCCAAGAACCTTTAACCGCGACTATGTTGGCGGCAGCACCTCTTCAGGAGCAGAAGCAAATGCTTGGTGAACGTCTCTTCCCCTTGATTCAAAGAATGCATCCAGATCTAGCGGGAAAAATTACAGGAATGCTTCTAGAGATTGATAATTCTGAACTTCTTCATATGTTAGAGCATGGCGAGTCGCTGAAAGCTAAAGTAGATGAAGCTGTTGCTGTTTTGCAGGCTCACCAAGCTAAACAGCAAGCTACTAAGAAAGAGTAAGATTTTGCACATCTGGCGTCCAAATAAAGCCAGAATAACAAGAACCGGTATTATTGCAGTGTTCTTGATAATTTTTATGCTTTTAATATTCTTCTTACAAATATAATTATCTATCCCGACTATAAAAACATAAAATAAAAATTGAAAAAATAAAAAGTAGATTGCTTCTTCCCTCTTCAATATGTAACTGAATTAATTTGGGAGTTGGGAGAGCATTCTACAAACAAAAATAATGCAACTGTCAACATTTCTATGTTCAAGAAAGAGTAAAAATAACTTCAGAACTCTTGACTTTTTACATTGACTAGAAGGAATAGTTTAAGTTCTAATGATATATAGATTACCTATTAATTATCATTCTTTTTTCTTTACTTGATAAATGGAGTTGGCTTTATGTTCTTGCAGTTATCTTTTCTTTTCTTATCAGTTTACATTGGACTTTACCATGTATTGAAAGCTTGGTCACCCATGTAACTGATTGAATATTCCTTTGTAATTTGTTACTTACATTAAATATGTATTTGGGATATTCACAATATTTTATTGGTGTTTCATTTGTCTATCCCGATCCCCAGAGAAAAAAGAGCAATAATTATACTTTTATTTATAAATACAGTGTGCCCTTTGGTAATATTTCAATGGAATAGTATGTGAAAGTAGACTTAAAATGCAACAAAAAGTTACTTTTTAGTGAACAAAAAATTCTCTTTTCGACTGGAATTCTAGTGTACAGTCGCCGTCAGATATATTGGAGCAGACAGTGACCAAATACTTCTGAACAGTTTAAAATGTCAATAAGTTCTATACACTACAAGTTACCATTAATATCGGAACATTCATTACTTCATTAATATCTGAGCAGATGCTAGTATAGAACTAGCAATAACTTCTATACATACAACTGACCAATAATATCTGAACATTCATAACGTCAAATGTATCTACGCAGTCGGTCTTAAATACCTATCTGAGCAATCGAGGAAAATTGCAGAAGAAAGTGCTTCCAACGTAACTATACCAGTCAAAACAAAATAAGGGTCACAGTAAATTTTTAGTTTTGTGAAAAATGTTTTGGGTTCTGGGGTAACCAAATGATTAAATTACATTTATTGATAACTTTTTAATGTTAAAATCATAAAACAATAACTAAGAATTGAAAAATTATCAACATTCAATATGTTTTCGAAAATATGCAATTTTATCTGAGGATGCAAACTATTTTAAAAAAAATAAAAGAAATAATAATCGGATTTCTTGAAATGATTATGGTCTTTTTTTAGTATCACGTGTGTCCTCCCCTTTTCTGTACACATTCTCGAATCCTGGAAGGCATACTTTCTGCCAGATTTCGCACAGTGTCTTTTGAAATTTGTTCCCAGCTTGTTTTGAGCACGTTGATGAGCTGTCTCTCATTATGCACGGGTTGATTTGTCTCGGACACTTCTTTTTAACAAATCCCACATATGCTCAATGGGATTAATCCCTCAAGCGTATGTGAACGAGACACAATGCAAATTCTATTGTTATGCGGTTGCCTGCAACCGCTCGGGTGTTGAAGCATTAAGGTCTGGACAGTTCGCAGGCCACGGCAAGACCTGTATTCCGGCTTCTTCTAGAGCGTCCCCGGTAGCTCTAGCAGTATGGGCGCGGGCGTTGTCGTGCATCAATTTGAATTCCGTCCCAAATCTTTGTGCCAATGGCACCACATGGGGTCTGATCACCTGCTCAATGTATTGTTGAGCCGTTACCGTGCCTTCATTTAGGATTACTAGCTCAGTTCGACCCGATAGAGATTCCTTCCCCCCACCATAACATTGGGACCCCCGAATCAATCACTTTCATGGATACAAGCATCTGAAAATCGCTCACCTTCTCGTCTCCAATCCCTTGTGCGACGATCGTCACTAAAAAAAATCACTTTGCTTTCAACTGTGATTTTGACCGTGCTCCAATCACTCATGTCCTAATCCTGGTGTTCCCTTGCAAATGACAATCGGTTCGTACGATGCGTTTCTATCAATGGAATTCGCACTACACGCCTTTTGGAGAATTGCTGGTCTTCACGCAACCGATTTCTAATCGTTTGGTCACTAACACGGGTACCGGTTGCTTAAGCGCAAGCGGTTTTGTAAAGAGCGGGCGGTAACAAATCGCTCTCTGCGTGCAGTCAGGCGTATGTAGTGATCTTCCTGTGATGTAGTTGCTCGAACTCTGCCTGATCCTGCTCTTCTGGTTACCCTCCCAGTCTCTTGAAAGCGGTTGCAAGCATTCTGGATTGTTCGTCGTGAAAAACCCAGCTACAAAACTACAGAACGCTGCGAATGGCCCTCCTGTATTAATATAATGGCTCTAGTTGCGGTTTGGAGGTCCATGTGTCTTCGAATCCTAGGCATTACTCTTTTTAAATATTTACCTACACAATAACCCAGCAAAGCTTTAACTGTTCACAAAGAAATACAGTTTAAATGTGTCAAACATTCGTCATAAAGTGGGGTAAATTTAAGTGGTTAAAAATCTAAATGAAAACTCTACCCACTTTCAATTTTATGCAAGTGGTACAGTCATTAATTGCTCGTAAAAAAGCAAGAGAACACACTAAAAAAAGTTTGCCACTTACGATCGCTTCAAAATTATTAATTCGGTCCAAACATAGAAATAACCAAGTGGCCCTTATTTTTTTTAAATAGTATATGAATACTATTTAAAAATAGGAAGTCTTTTCATAATTTATAGTATAGTAAGATAACGCTGGCAGTTTGTAACGCTTTGTAATTTTCAGTATTGTCATCACTGTCATGAAAGTGTCATGCAATAAATAAATTCAGACAAGTGAGTGTTCAGATATTATTGGTTGGTTGTGTGTATAGAAATTATTGACTAACATCTGCTCAGATATTAATGAAGTTATGAATGTTCTGATATTAATACAGATAGTTTAAATCAGTTGTGCGCGCGGCCCTATGTGTGCGTGGGCTTGTAAATATACAACTTTCATTCGTGTGGCAGTGACGCGGCAGTCGTCGTCCGAGCAAGACGTGTCCTTATCGCTTTTTCTTACGGGTACAGTCGTTTACGAAAATGTCTAGTTCTTCACGGAGAAAATGTTTAAGGAGTCAGGTAAATATTAAAAGATTTTTATTTTATTTATTTATTTTTTTAATTTAGATGTAATTAATATTTATTATTCAGAGATCGGAATTGGGTGTGTGAAAATACCTAAAGTTTGCAGCGGGACATAATATGGAGCACGTGTTATATTCTCGATATTTTGTATTTTCACACACCTAATTTTGATCTCTGATTATGATTCTATATAAGAAAAAAAATTTCCTTGTTGACGTTTACGTATTATTGTTTTAGACTCGAGAAACCATTGCTAAGGTATACGAATTTCTGAAAATAGATGCGAGAGATATATTGGAACTAGTAAGTGATCCAGTTTGCAGCGCAAGTCCAATTTTAATATCGAAATTAAGTGAACATTTAAATAGCGTACGGAAAAGAACAGCAATGGCAGTGGGGGTATCAGAGAGAACAATTACTAATATATTGGCTGAAGGAAAAGAATCTGACTCTAAATTTAAATCTCCGCATAAAGACCGTAAAAAACGTTTAAAGAAGTTAGAATTAGACAACTTTAACGTTGATGTTATACGTTCCACTATTCAAAATTATTATTTAGAACATCGTGAATTACCTACGTTGCTAAAGTTGAAAAGAATATTTCAAGATAAACTTAACTATGATGGAAGTATTTCGACTCTGCGTACAGCTTTGTTAAAGTTGGGATACAAATGGCGAAAAACTGTGGATAACAGACGTGTTATTATAGAGCGGCATGACATCCAAAAACTACGATTTTCCTACCTAAAAAAATTACTCAGATACCGTCAAGAAAATAGGTGTATCGTATATACAGATGAGAGCTACATCTTAACTAGCCATGTGCAAAACAAAGGATGGGGTAATAAAGATGGACCACCTTTAAAGAGAAACCTGTCGAAAGGACAAAGAATTATCATTGTGCATGCTGGCTGGTTCAGAACAAGGTTTCGTACCTAACGCACTATTGACATACAAAGCAAATAGTGTTTCTGGTGATTACCACTCTAACATGAATGCAGAAAACTATGAAAAGTGGCTGAAAGAACGTCTAGTACCGAATCTTCCACCTAACTCTGTGGTTGTGCTTGATAATGCCTCATACCATAACGTTCAAAATGACAGAGCCCCAAATTCTAATTCAAAAAAAATAGAAATGCAGAGATGGATGACAGAAAAAAATATAGCTTTTAATCAAGAAATGAAAAAAATTGAACTGTATGATTTGATTAAAAAAAAATAAAGAAAAATATATTTCTTACAAGACTGACGACATACTTCAGCCATATGGCATAAAAGTTCTTCGATTGCCACCATATCATCCTGAACTAAACCCCATAGAAAATGTGTGGGGAATTTTAAAAAATTATATTGCTTCACATAATGTCGATCAAAATGTGACGGAAATAATGAAACTCATAAATGAACGTTTAAGTCAAATTGATGAAGGGATGTGGGGTAATACTTGTCGACATGTACAAAAGAAAGAAGAAGAATACTATAGACATTTTGACATGGTGTCAGATATCATAATTAACCTTGGTGAGAGCAGCGAATCCGAAAATTCATCATTAGATTTTTCAAGTAGCGATGCAGAATAATGTTCAATAAATAAACATTAAATTACGAAATAACTGTTTTTTTTAAACCCGTATATTATAACCCGTAAATAACAGTATTTGTATTTGTACCCGACTGTACCTCTTGTCACGCACACAAAGTCACTGTATATGTACAAGGTTTACCCACACATAAGGCCGCGCGCACAACTGAGTTGAACTATCTGTAGTAACTTGTAGTGTATGGAACTTATTGACATTTTAAACTGTTCAGAAGTATTTGGTCACCTTGTCTGCTAAGATGTTTTAAAAATATATAGATACGACGTATGCACTCGAAAATTGCTACACGAAAGGTAGGTAATTGCCCGGAGTGCATTCAATTGGGCACGCTTTCTCCTTATGGCTATACGTCCCGACAACGCCATAAATTATTTCTAGTTTGCTGGTAAAAATACCTTCCTGTGTGTTTAGGAGTAGTACCAATTACTCTGCTACTGTTAGAGATAAGAAAAACGTGTCATTACATTTATAAGTAGGTCACTGGTTCAACATTGAGACAGGCGTACACAATGAGACTTGTCAATATTTCTAAAACGCTACGTAGCCAGATCGTGCACATTACCCGTAAACACGCGCACTCGGAACCCCTCCCGCTACCCCAGTTAGCGCCTGTCACTCGCGCGATGCTGACGTGCTGTGAAGACTAAACGGTTTTTTCGTCAAAAAAGTAAGTAATTTTAAAGATTTTTGACGATTTTTCTTGATTAAATGGTAGGATTTAACTTAATTCACGATATTTCATGATTTACTGCATATCACATAGACCCCAGTTCCATAGAAACTTACTTAAATACTTTAGTTTAACGATTTGTATTTGAATGTTTTAGTACTACGCAGTAGGTGGTGTACAATAAGACAGGATAAGACTGGACACAGTGAGACACGTCTCATTGTGTACTCATTGTGTCTAATTGTGCACACACTATTATTGGTTACTGTGCAATTCGTTGCTATTATTTTAAATAGTTATTCCTCATTTAGTAACGGTACCTACCTTCTGCTACTAGTCTGTTTAAATATTAGGTTTTGATTTTACTAAATATATATCTACTGTGGAATATTTTCCTTTTAAAGATGGGGCGTACAAAAGTTGCTAATCGGAAGAAAGGGAGCCACGCCGCAAGGAATATGCTCCGAGCCCTTAGACTTCATAGGCAAGGTTGGAGCCTCCGAAAAGCAGCTAATGAATGCCAAATCTCATTCCAAACTCTGCATCGGTATGTTAAAAAAAATGCCAACGTCAATACGGCTGAGTTAGGTGCTCAAAGATTGACACCAAACTACGATGTAAATAGAGTATTCCAAAATGAACAGGAAGAAGCTCTTAAAGCATATATCAAGGAATGTGCATTGAAGTTTTATGGATCGTCCACGAAAGATGTGCGCCGTATTGCCTACCAAATGGCAATTGTAAATAATCTAAAAATACCCGATTCTTGGAGATCAGAGAAAATGGCAGGCTGGGAATGGCTTCGTTCATTCAGATCAAGACACCAGGATTTAACATTGAAGAAGCCAGAAGCTTGTAGCCTTGCTCGTGCAACCGCTTTCAATGAAGAAACTGTCAAAAAGTTTTTTTGTAATTTAAAAGAGGTCATGCAACGTCATCCATCTTTCGGCAATGGTTGCAGAGTTTACAACTTAGATGAAACAGCAACCACAACTGTACAGAAGCCGCAAAAAGTTATAGCTCCTAAAGGACGGCAGAATATAGGAAAAATAACTAGTGGAGAAAAAGGTACGTTGGTTACCACTTGTGCAATTGTTTGTGCAGCTGGACACGCTCTTCCTCCGGTTTTAGTTTTTCCACGAAAAAATTACAAAGACCATATGTTAACGGGGGCTCCTCCAGGTTCTCTCGGACTAGCCAACCCAAGTGGTTGGATGACAGCAGAGCTTTTTATTAAAGTTATGGAGCACTTTATAAAACATACGTCTGCAAGTCCAGAAAATCCTGCATTATTGATAATGGACAACCATGAATCCCATTTAAGTGTTGAAGCTTTAGATTTGGCAAAACAATCAGGAGTGACGATACTTACCCTGCACCCCCATACTACCGCCAAAATGCAACCGCTCGACGTTGGATTGAATGGGCCCTTTAAAGTTTATTACAACAGCGCTATGGACTCTTGGTTGATGAGAAACCCCGGAAAGCAAATCACTATATATAATATAGCCGAGCTTGTGGGACAGGCCTATACGAAATCAATGACGCCGAATAATATTGCTTCGTCTTTTAAGAAATGTGGCATTTTCCCATTTAATTCAGATGTGTTCAATGAAATCGACTTCATGCCATCGGAGGTGTCATCTAGAGAGCTACTTAATACTCCAACAGATTTACAAAATGATAAGTTCATAAATCATAGTTCATCTTCAATCGCTTTAACAGAACAGCCAATAGAAAGGCAGAATCCTTTTGGGCCGACGTCAAACCTCACCAACATTGAAAAACTTACCCAGATTGCAGAAGATACTTCCAAAGATACAATGGGTTTTGCTATCCAAGAGGGTCACAATCGGAATAGTCCGTCATCAGATGTCACTAATGCTGAAAGTCCAGAACTACAATTCAACGAGATTACATCTGATCACGTTGTGACGCGTAATAATGAAAGCCCTTCAATACTGGATACCACACCATCTAAGCCCATTTCTATTGCACCTGAGCTCACACTGACAACGACCAACTTTAAATCTCCTAAAGAATTTATGCCACCTTTGAAGAGTGAACCTCGGGTTGGAAAACGTAAGCCACGAAAATTAGGAAGAAGCCTGATTGCTACGGATACACCAGAGAAGTTACAGATTACTGAAGAAAGACAGAAAGCTAAAGAAAGAAAGTCTGCAGCAAAGACAATGAAACGATCAATACTTGTGGAGAAAAATCATGAGGCTTTAAAGAGAAAAATAAAACGAAAAAAGGTCAAGATTGCATCAGATATTGAAACTAGCGAAGAAGAAAATACTGAAGTAATA
Source organism: Pyrausta purpuralis (assembly GCA_963924145.1). Taxonomy (NCBI): domain Eukaryota; kingdom Metazoa; phylum Arthropoda; class Insecta; order Lepidoptera; family Crambidae; genus Pyrausta; species Pyrausta purpuralis. The sequence continues at coordinate 13,966,704 of OZ001659.1, forward strand.
TATGCAAGTGAATCTGATATTAGCGAGCTCGATGAGGAAGAGATTGATTCTGAAGAGTTTCCTGTCATTAATGAAAAGTTCAGAAAAGAAGATCGAAAGCCAAAATTTGATGATTATGTTTTGGTATCATTTAAGGCAAAAAAATCGAATGTTTATTATGCTGCTGTTATTACAGAAGTCATCAATGATACGACATACGGAGTATCTTTTATGAGAATTAAAAGTAAAGAGTCTATGAAATATAAAATGCCGCTAGAGCCCGATTTAGCGGAAGTAAATATAAAAGACATAAAAATGATTTTACCAGCACCAAAAATAATTGGATTTATTTTTCCTGTCCGTGTTACACCAAATTTAATTTTACGTTAGTTACCTAGTTAACATACATTATTTTTTGTTGATTTGATGACCCTAAGAAGTTTATTGTTTTTGTTTATTTTTAAGTTTGTTACATTTTAATACGACTGATTAAGTTTAAGAAGCAGTATGTGATAATTATAAAACTAAAACTCTAATAAATGATTGTCCAAAAAATATAAACGCATTTTCAATTAAATTCGTGGTAAAAAGTAAAAAAAAATGTGTCGTCTCACTGTAGAAAATTGCCAGTCTCATTGTGTACATACCTGTGTACACAGTGAGACACAGTGCATTTTTAAAAAAAATCTACTTTATAAAAAAAATATGTCATTTATCGAAAAAGTAATAATGCATGTCTATACCCAAATAAATTTTCTATCTCTGTACAAAAAGCCATATCCCTAGTTTTATAAATAGCGCAGATATGATACTTCAAACTTTGAGTGTCTCATTGTTGGACCAGTTACCCTATAGTTTTTTCATTTAAAAGTATTAGAACTTTAAACACGTATTTATGCTTAACCATAATTTAGCAATGGCTGACATTAGTCTTAAGAGCGAGATGACACGCGGTTGCGCCAATCAGCGCTCAGTAGCAATCAATACGTAACGAATATTATATATTCATCTCTTTCTATCAACAGGCGTACCACATCATTTGTCTTTAATAACGCTTAGTGACGTAATACACATTTATATATACGTTCGTATACAGAGTAATCCTTGCGCCACTTTAAAATGCTTCAATGTAGGTGTAGAACGTGTGTATCCTTTTGAACGTCATTGCTTGTCTGCTCCAATATATCTGACGGCGACTGTACATCCGGCCGTCTGAGCCAGGCTTCTATAGAGATCTAGCATATCTAGGATAATAAAGAATCGTTAGTGACGCTGATATATCCAGGTTTCATCGTTTGTGACGCAATAGTTTTCTTGGAAAATCAAAAAAACTAGGCTCAGACAGCCAGAATTTCGCATTTTCTGACTTTCCAGATCTCAACTATCTTGAGGGTTTCAGAGCGCTGTTTCTTATAAAATGTGATGTGACGCGTAAGTGACGGTCATCCAAAGTAGTTTCATCAATTTTAATCCAGTACTTTTTGAGAAATCGTGATAAACGTGTGGTTCAGACAGCCTGTTATCCGGTCGTCTGAGCCAACTTGTTTTTCTCTATATTTCAAGAAATGTTACGTTTCGAACAAATTTTAATGTTTTTAGGATTTACTGATGTGACGACGTTAGTGACAGCTCTCGACCAGATTTGAACCTTCGTGACGCACGCGTTTTTGAGAAATTGAGAAAAAGCTGCTGTCTGATGACACCCAACGTCTAAGAATTACGATGTAGAAGTCTCCTGTTATTGATATTTTAGTAAATAAAAAAGTTATTTTACGAATTGTTTCTGGTGTAGCATTTATACAAATAGTAACTTATCAATTCTACAGCTTATTTTGGACGAAATGCAGATAATAAGTACCTAATCAATAAGTTAAAACTATCAATATTAGTATAGTCAGCATAAAATCAATAATATTGTTATAAAAATGTTAAACACAATTTTGTTGTATGAAAGGAAAACCCTTTTAATGATTACAAAGCAAAATATAATATACCTACATCTGATAAAACAATTTTAGTCAAATATGAAACTACTCGTAAATAGGTATACTATACTCGTCATAAAATCAATAAAGTCTACGAACTAAGTAAAAATCCACGAGCACAAAACTTATTTCATTGCTTTATTGAAACAAAATAATTGTTACTAGTTACTGTGAACATAAGCTTTAAAAGAAGATAACTACTGCCACCCAGTTCTACCACTTCCAGGTGTTGTACGAAGCTGAAAACTCATCTAATCTGATGTGACGCGGCCTCTAAGTATAAAAAATCGTAAGTGACGGCTCTATTTGCCGCCAATCAAAAGTTATAAGCATTTCAAATGTTTCCCATACATTGATGCATTTGGGTGGCCACACTTCGCACTCTTTATGGAAACGGAAAGACAATTTAGTAGAAAATGTAAGCTTAAGCCCCTCATATCAAGGCGGATGCTTTCTACTGCTATTTAATTACATAGTCAATAACTACGCCTATGAAGGAAAATATGTTAATTATTTATGGTCTCAGGTATTTCAAGGAAAAAAAAATGTTAGATTACTATTTATTTGAAAACAACCGCTAGTTTAATTAAGGTACTACAATATTAGAGAATTTTGGTAATGTACATACTACTTACATATTACTCGACTCTTCCCATGTGATTACGGCCCACTTGGGACAAGATACAAAAAAACAATATAAATAGTAACTTCATTCTGCAAGTCGTTTCCTACTTTTGTTTGGATGGAAAATTTAGTAATTAATTAACTCGTCCCACCATGCCTATAAAATATTTGGGACGAAATCAAAGATATATTTACATTCTGCAGCTCATCCTCAGTAATTCTTAAACTTTCTCAACGTTTAAAAGGAGGCTTTTATTTTTCATTTCTAGTTTAAATGAGATGATCTTACCAAGATCATAGTTTATCAGACCATGTACAGGCTCATATTTTATTCACCCTTTAAAAAATCAGGAATATGCTATCAAGTTAAAGAAAGTGTGTTAAATGAGAACTTTTTAATCACTGTTAATTCGTCATGCAAGATAGCTTCAGGCAAAAAAGTAGACATTTACAGTGATGACAGTTGCTAAAAAAAATCCGCACTACTGATTGCTGACTGATGTACTGACAAGGAAAACCTGCACTTACGAAATTAATCATTAAAAAATGCATTTAAAGAAATTTATAGTGATGATATTGGGCTAGTTATACTAAAAGGGGTCCAAAGACTTATGACAACAATCAGGCATGTTTTGACGTAAGCTCCAGGCTCAGACCTCAGTCAGCAGATCAGTATTTAGTTGAACTACTTACTACTTTTACGAGGCATAGTCAGCGTTCTCTTCAAAAAAGCTAGGCACCAGGCTGACTAGGCATACTCAGCGCTTTGCACTTACTTTTTTACTCGGCGTTTAGATAGCTGTTTACTTATAATCCTGATGACACCCAACGTCTAAGAATTACGATGTAGAAGTCTCCTGTTATTGATATTTTAGTAAATAAAAAAGTTATTTTACGAATTGTTTCTGGTGTAGCATTTATACAAATAGTAACTTATCAATTCATCCCATACATGTCTACAGCTTATTTTGGTCGAAATGCAGATAATAAGTAATCAATAAGTTAAAACTGATTAGATTTAGATTAGTATAGTCAGCGTAAAATCAATAATATTGTTATAAAAATGTTAACACTTGTTGTATGAAAGGAAACCCTTTTAATGATTACAAAGCAAAATATAATATACCTTCATCTGATAAAACAATTTTAGTCAAATATTTAGTAGTTTAGTCAAACTTATTTCATTGCTTTATTGAAACAAAATAATTGTTACTAGTTCTGTGAACATTAACTTAGGTTTGTCTAAAATTATTATTTTCATTTCCTGCACGGAAAATTGAACTTTCATGTGAAGATAGCCGGGTGGAAAATAGCTATTCCATCCCTAGGGTCCACCAACAAGATGGACAGACGACCTTATAAAGATCGCAGGATCAAACTGGATGCAGACCGCTAGTGATCGGTCGCTGTGGAAAGCCGTGGGGGAGGCCTATGTTCAGCAGTGGACGTCCTTTGGCTGATAATGATGATGATGATGATGATCCCTAGGATGGAAAGTAATTTAGTTTTAATTGCTACTATCAGACATGGAGTTAAAGATAATTGAGTCAAATTCACATCGTATTATTTAAATAAACAAGCTTTTAATATTTTTAAGATTACCTAAACATTAAATCGTGTTTATTATTGTCACTGATTTTAAAATTTGCAATTGGTCTAATTTTTACTAATTTAACCTGTGCGACCGTCAGGCCACCAAAAAGCAAAAATGGCGGTACTGTATGAATATTTCAGCGCGCCGGGCCGCGAAACCGGTCAGGTACCGACGACGCGGAATTTACGCAAATACAAATATCTCGTGGTAGAAATGAGCTATCATCATTCTGTAAACGGAAATTAGTTGTTTATTATATTGACTATCACACTGTTTTATTCTATAATAGGTAACTAAAATATTTTCAGTATACTGAGACGTTAAAGAAGGTAGCACGGGAAAAATTATGACTCATCGTATTTGTAATAATTGTTTCCGTCATAGGTTTTCAATTATACCTTAACATTACTTAAAAAAAGCTGGAAGATAAAACTTTTCAAATAAATAACAACACTTAGCACCATGGAACAAATTTTAGAAACACACAGGAGCAAACAAAATCTTATAACATCCATTCTAAGAATTGGCGCGTCTTTACGAGACGATAACTTCCTTAAAACAGCCGGAACACCAATTTTTTAGTGTCTATGAATTGTCCACATTACATAGCTAAATCATCGATTTAAATCGAGTCTACGACCGATCCTCATATGGGGTGACTAAGCCGGACGGCATCGCAACGGCCGTTTGACACGATCCCCATAGGGGTGAGTAATACGCAGGAGGAAATCTACAAATATAATATTCGGTTGCCCCCCATACACAGTGACACTTTTTTTTTTCATTTTAAATTGTCTTTTTTTTTTTATTTACAAGTTTAACGCCCTCGGTCGGGGCAATACGGACAATTTCTTCACTAAATGTTCAATATTTACACTTAAAACTACAAAACTAAACTAGCCTAGCCTAACCTTAATCAAACTCTTATAATGTGTATAATTATTCAAAGTGAATTAAATTTTGATATTATTTATAGTCATAAATAAAGATAGAATATAATATACATCAAAATTATTCATAGCCAAAAGACAAACTATAGAAGAAGGAAAAGGAATACGGAGGGATCTCTAAGTTTGAACTAAGTTTTCAAACAAACAGGAATGGTCATACAAAGGGCCACTGAAAAAAACATGGTTTAAATCTCCTATATCTGTACCACACTCACATATATCAGAAGCTACAATGTGTAACCTGAAAAGATGTTGATGGACACACACATGGCCAATTCTCATGCGAATTAAGTTGCAGCTAGGAATCTTTCCAAGCTTCATTTTGGCAAACCATGGTTTAATAGGTATAGCAGGTTGATTAGCCTTATACCACCTGCCTTTACTAAGACTACTACGTTCCCAATTTATTGCCCAAGAATCGAGTAAATGATACTTGGGAAGAGCAATAAGGTCGTGACAAAAAATCTTATATGGATTCAAATCTCCATCATCAATAGCCTGTTTAGCTAACTGATCAGCTTTTTCGTTTCCAAAAATATTAGATGGCTTGGAATCCAAGCAAATGTTATTTTGAGCTCTAATAAATTACACTTATAAAGTAAATCTCTACACTGAATAATGACAGGATATTGAATATTACATTTAAATGGAAATCTTTCCAAGGGCTGTAACGCACTCTTAGAATCTATAAATATCATGGTTTTCCTAAGTTTAGCAAGATGGACATACTCTACCGCTTTAAATATGCCATAACATTCACCAGTAAAAACAGATGTTTCAGGTGGTAGTTTTATTTTTTCAACAACACCATACTGATGGTGATAAAGACTAACCCCGACAATGCCATCATTACCTTTTTTCGATGCATCACAGTAAATATCAGGCCAGCTATTATTGATGATGAAGTTAAAGTTATTATTAGCAGAAGATGACTTTTTTGGAATATCTAGGTCATATTTAATTTCAGGCGATAAAATTAGAGAGTTAAAAGATACAGAAAAAATTGGAAGTGAAAGGGATCTATGCGTAGGTGTTTGAAGAGACATGAATTTGCGGAAACTCAAAACTAAACAGGGTAGCCTTTTGCGAGCCCAATAGGGTGAGTTTTCAAAAGAGAGATAGCAGTTTTAAAAAGAGAGGGTGGTTCCTAAATTGCAGAGCACGGAATAAATATTTGTCGCATAGAAATTAACGGCGCAAACTAAGCGGTGGTTCGACGCATTCGACCTGTAAAGCGTTTATCGGACTTGATTTCATTGTCCCAGACACAATACGAAGAGCTTTTGACTGGATACTATCTAATTTCTTAAGGCCCACCATATTACAAGGTTCCAAGAAGTAGGAACCATAATCAAGAACACTGCGTATTAAAGCATTATAGAGGAGTTTAAGAGTTGATGGGTGAGCTCCCCACCAGACTTCAGATAAGCAACGAAGAATATTCAACAATCGTTCACATTTAGCAGTTATGTAATAACAATGAGAAACGCCAGATAGTTTACTATCCAAAATCATACCTAAAAACTTAGCTTCTTTACATGACGGAATATTGGCGTTATCATAATATACATAAACTGGAGGAGGCGTTTGCATCCTACTAAAAAGAACCACAGAGGTTTTTTGAACAATGTCAAGCCATTATTGTCTAACTAAGTTTTAAGAGAGTTTAACGCAGAAGTTAAGCTGTGACATAATTGATTAACTGATAATCCGGAAATATAAAGTAAGTCGTCAGCGTATTGTAAAATATTAACTTTATCTCCTAAAACAGAATCTAGGTCATAAGCGTACACATTATAGAGCAATGGACTCAAAACGGACCCTTGTGGTATCCCTCTCCATAAAATTCGAGTCAGTGTTCGTGACTCTTGTGTCGAAACCCTTATAAACCTACCAGATAAAGAATTAATAATGAAATTTACTAAGATAAGTGGAATTTGTAATTTAATGAGTTTACTTTTTAGTATAGTTAAGTCTACCGAATCGTATGCGGATTTTATATCAAGGAAAGCCGCAAGGAGAGACTTATTCGATGTAAAAGCTAGCCGAATATCAGTAGTAAAGATCCCTAAACTATCCATTGTGCTTTCCCTTTCCTAAAACCATACTGACTAGATGATAACAAACCCTTATTTTCTAGAAACCATTCTAGTCTATTTTTAACTAAGTGTTCTGCAAGTTTGTGAAGTACCGATGATAAAGCAATAGGACGATATGAAGAGGCATAACCCGATGCAGCATTTGGTTTTTTAATAGGAATTATTCCCAGTGTCTTCCATGAAGTAGGCATGCTTCCATAAATAATAATAGAGTTTACTATAGCTAGAAAATAGGCTAGACAAGAATCACTCAAGTTAACGAAAAAAGAATACGGGACTCCATCAATGCCTGGTGCTGAATCTTTGACATATGATAGCACGCCTTTCAACTCCGAAAGCGTAAAAGGAAAATTAAGCTCTGTGAGGCTATCTGTAATGGGATAGTTTAGTTCATGAAGTACTAAATCCATATGTGGAACAGTAGGTGGAGTTAATTTGTCTAAGAAGCTATCAGCTATAGTGTCATGTAAGAATGGTGGAGTACTTTCTCGGAAACAATGTCTGTATCTACGGATATTTTTCCAAACTTCAGAAGGAGATACATCAGGTGAGATAGATGAACAAAATGTCTTCCATCCCTCCCATTACTTTTGCTTAAATAACTTTTTAGAACAGTTAATATGAAGTGATAAAATGTCAAGATTTTCAGAACCTATGAACACTCTATAAGCTCGTTCAGCCTGCTTTCTCTTTCTAATAGCTTCCGCACATTCTTTGTCCCACCAAGGAGGAGGAGGAATGCGTCGACTGTGGCTTTTTTTAATAGGAAAAACCCTATCGGCAAATTCTAATAAATTTGACAAAGCGATTCTGCACAGTTAGTGTGATTTGGATTGTTTAATACTAAGAGAGGGAGAGACTCAATTCTTTCATCTACCTTTTCTTTGAAAAGTTTCCAGTCAGCATTAGCTAATTGATACTTCAAGCGAGGTGGACGGACAGCAGAAGCTTTTTCGTTGAAAGGCAAAGTAATAATAAGTGGATAGTGGTCACTACCGTAAGATGAGGGGAGGATATGCCAGGTTAAAGAAGATGCTAGAGATGGAGAACAAATTGACAAATCTGGAGCGCTTAGACCTTCACTACTAAGAGTACGGCGAGTTGGTTCACCGGTGTTTAACAAGCAAAGATTATTTATATCTAAAAAGTCTAAAATTATTGAACCATAATAATTAGAGGGTTGGCTGCCCCAGGACTCGTGTTGCGCGTTAAAATTTCCCATAATTAAAAACGGTTTGGGAAGAGAAGGCAGAATAGTACCTAGAATCTCATTATACAGAGCAGTAGATGGGTGTGGAATATAAATAGATACAAAACAAATACCATTGATAGTGGCAGCAATAATAGAGTAATCGAAAAGGCATAGAGTTTAATTAGCAGGGCAACCCCGCTATATCCGTCAGATCTATCTTCTCTTATGCAAGCATATCTTGCTACCTTAAAACAGCCACCAGGCTTGAGCCATGTCTCTTGAAGAGAAATGGCCACCGGGTTGTATTTATTAATTAAGTAAAACTAGTCGGACTTCTTACTAATTATACTGCGGCAATTCCACTGAATTACCATAGATTGCATTGTTATTAGAACTACTTTCTTGTAAATTGTTTTAATCATTTACACTATTTGGAGATGAGGCAACGTTGGGCGGTATAAAGTTTGCATTATAATGAGATAATGAGTTGATAAGAGTAATAATAAGTTCTTTTACAGACATCATGTCTGATAATAAAGAGTCATTGTTTGAATTCTTTTCTATATAAGCAGTACCAGTTGATGAAAAATTTATGTTATAATCTTTAGTTAATGAATCATGAGCTGCCTTATCATACCCATATTTTAAAGTAGGTGGGTGTCTAGGCTTTAGAAATACAGTTTTCTTATATGAATGACCATTTGAAATACTACTGGACTGACTTCCTATAACTCTGGAATTAGATGGACCAGGAGGAACTGATGTAAGAACATCAGCATAAGATTTACCAATTGCAGGATGCAGTTTTACTGCTTCAGAATAAGAAATGCACTTCTTAGCCATCGACTATCACTACCTCTATCCACTATCACTATCACTGCATACAATGGTTATGTGAATTCATTTTTGCGTTATGGAGCTTTAATCTGGGCTAACTCTGTACACAAAGACAAGGCATTTGTATTGCAAAAGAAATGTATTCGCGCCATATTTGGACTAAAACAGACTGACTCCTGTCGTCCATACTTCAGAACATACAAATTGCTAACACTGCCTGGGCTATATATTTTTGATTGTTGTCTGTTTGTCCATCAGCACCAAAATTTGTTTGTCCAAAAATGTCAAATTTCAAATCGCAACCTGCGCTCTGCATATAAGAATAAACTTGCCAAACCAATGGTTAAATTAGCACTTGTGTCAAACAATACTTTTATTATGTGTATAAAAATCTATAATAAATTACCCGATGATTTTAAAAATATTTCAAAATTTTCCAGATTTAAAACGATTTTAAGGGAATGGTTGGTTCAAAACTGCTTTTATAGCACGCAGGAATACTTAGATTATAAGTGAAATAGAAACAAAAAAACAGTACAAATGTGTATATGCCTGAAAGGGTAGGATCAAGTGAAACTTTTCTAATTATATTTAAGATCGATTTTTTGTTACCTTGTTTTCCATACACAATAAAGCTACTTACCTACTTACTTACTTACTTACTCTTTAATCATCTTTTGACGTGAGAACTCAGGACAATTACTGCTGGTTGCAAAGTGAGAGCCACTACACAAACAGCATTTCACAAAATCTTCCTTAACTGAACAAGTGTCACCTGAGTGGTCCTGACCACATTTAAAACATTTAGGGAGGGACCTACATTGGCTTTTTATGTGTCCATACTTACAACACTGGTAACATTGTATAGTTGGATAAATGTATAAATCAACGGGGAGTGAATTATAGTACACTAGCGGTCCCCCGCGACTTCGTCCGCGCGTTTTGAGTTTGCTCCCTCCCCTCCCGTCGCAGCGTCATGTTTTATATCCTAAAGCCTTTCTCGATAAATAAGCTATCCAACACAGAAATATTTTTTCAAATCGGTCCAGCAGTTCCTGAGATAAGCGCGTTCAAACAAACAAACTCTTCAGCTTTATAATATTAGTATAGATTAGCGCAAGCGCACGTTGTACTTAAGCTGCGAACATTATTTGGTGCGGAGTTTTGTTAAAACTGTGATAGCTCCTAAGATATTTATTGAAATCAAATGATATAAATGGCAACGTGGTTCTAAATGAAATGCTCGTGATGATGAATGTATTTATTTTGATAAGAATAAATACCTGTGTGTATAATACACCTCTAAAAATATGCATCATTTTTTTACAAATTTATTAACATAAAAAAGGTTGTAGTAAGTCAACCATAAAAGATAGACATATGCTGTCGCGGACTTTATTATAGAACTCTTAATGTTGAACAATCCTGTCATACATAATTTTTGTGTAACTTAAGCGGTTTCCGCAGCGTATGCAGCGTAAGCTCTCAAAAGGAATATCTTTCTCCCGTTTTCGCAACATTTTTCATTTCTGCTGTGGTCTTATGAGTTGTATCTTTATGTTGTATAGCCTAAAGCCTTCCTCGATAAATGGACTATCCAACGTAAAAATTTTTTTTCAAATCGGGCCAGTAGTTTTTGAGATTAGCGCGTTCAAACAAACAAACAAACAAACAAACTCTTCAGCTTTATAATATTAGTATAGATTAAATTCCTCTTGGGAAGTACTTGTTCATCAAATTTCAGTACCACTGTCTCTATTGGAACATATTCAACTTTTTCTTTGCCTACATTTTTCCTTTTAAGTCGTCTAATCTTCAATATATATATTGCAACAGCCTACAGGAACAGAAATATTTTGCATGACTTCATCATCGGTCCAAGATGTTGGAACACCCTATACCCATGCGTGTCACATTTGATGTTGGGATAAATGCTTTGTATTTATTACGGCCCAAAATATCATTATTTAAAAACGAATTAGCATCTTCGTGGTTCGAGAAAGATATGGATACCCAGTTCCTACCTATGCGTTTTAGACTGCCATTTATAATGTTTTTGAAATTGTGTTTTTGCAAAAAGAAACCAAGATTAACAGGATGAATTGCAGTATTATCATTACTAGACAACTGTTCTTTTTGAATGTGAATAATGTAAGGGACCACGTCTGAAGCCTGGTAAAGATTCCTAGCTACCGACGAGGGCTGAAAAGTTTGTTCTAGAGGTATGTCAACATCAATTGAATTTAATGGGCAGGGCTGTAAATTGTTTGGATTGGTGTTATCTGGTTGACGTTTTTTAATTAATATGTTTGTTTGCTCCTCACAATTACATTCATCACACTCATTAACCGGTGTCGAAGTGGAAGATTTATGATGACGCTTCCTGAATCTGTTACAATGTTTACATTACTTGGGTGCTGAGTGTTTTCGCTTCGCTTTTATAGTAGGATGATGCTCTGAGCTATCTGTAAAAGAGCCTTCTGTGTCTAATCCTGAGTACGTATTATCTATAGTAACATTAGAGGAAACCTGGGGGCCCAAAGGATCCCCAGGCTCGTCTGCGTCGTTCGCGAAAGGAAAGGTAAGAAACTTACCGAATCACAGCCAAAAACAATAAAAACAAATAAATAATAATAAAAAAACCTAAATAAATACACTCCACTACTTACCTGAACCATATATCACTTTTAAAATAAATAATATCTCAGAAATCAGAAAAAAACACCCGCCTACAACAACGATTCCCGAGCTTTTTCCGTGATTTTGTTGTTCACAGATGGCGCTGCCGTCATATAAACAATAGCTCCGTACTTAAAAAAAAATTTAAAATAGTTATCATAGTTTAAACTCTAAAGAATAGTGTTAAATGTGCGTAACTTAAGCCGATTCATGAACACGAGTGTTTTCTTCCTTGATTATTATCACGTTTGTGTAATTTCGCAATTCAAGACGACCTGGTAATAACGTTAAAAACTTGAAATTCATAAAATTATTTTGCTTTAAATTTCCGCGAAGCGACGCCGGTGCAGGCAACTAACTACACGAACCGTCACCGCGTTCAGTATTAGTTCAGGCAAATGCAGGATGCACCACCCGCCCTCCCTCAATACGCATGCGGCACAGCTGATGCAATTAATAGTACCCAATAACCCAACACCAACGTGCAAAAAACCTCGACGCGTTTCGTCACTACACGTGGCATCCTCAGGAGATGTTGTCGCCTCGGCGGAGCACGGACGACACTTTATGCGGACGACTGAACTGTGTCCTGTTCGCCAGGCCTTTTATACTTTCCGTCCACTAATGAGGTGACGTAATCGTTGTCACGGAAATTTGAAAATGAAGTTAATCGGTTGGTAATTGACGGTTATTATTAATAGATTGTTGATTTGAAAATATATTTAAGGTTAAGTGGAGAGGCGGTATAACTGACCTGTTCGTTCAACAATGTAAGCGTATTATCTTTATTATGTTTTATTATTTCTAATTGTTCCAAAACGGATAGTTTAAAGCCTTTTCCACAAGTATGAAGGACAGAAAATGTATGATTATCAGGAATACTATGTTCTGAATTTAAAAGATGTTTGGCGAAATGAGACCTCTCAGGATGGTTGTTTCGGTAAGCGGAAATATGTTCTTTATAACGTGTGTTGAAGCTACGGCCGGTCTGATCTACATAAATGGCGTTACATGCACTACAGTTAAGCCTATAAACACCAGATTTTTGGTGTTTATCAAGCTTATATTTTCCGTTACAAACTAATCTTAAAGAATTATTAGTTTTAAAAGCTACGCGGATATGATTTTGTTAGTCTTGTTTTTATTAAGTTGTCAATAATGCATCTCTTGTATCCGTTTGATATGGCGATATGATACAAAATATTAAGTTCTTTATGGTAATTGTCTTTACTAAGTGGTACAGTGAAGAGACGATGAATATATGAATTGAACGCGGCCATCTTATGTTGCCGCCACGGATGACAAGATGATGCATGAATGACAGTGTCAGTATGTGTTGGTTTTCGATATATTTGAAATTCGGAGTTTTGCGCGGGAAACGAAAAGGGAAGGATGGACCATATTTCGTCATTTTAGAAATTGTTTTTTTCGGGTCAATTATTGTGTTTGTGTGGTGAAATTTTCATGATAATTAGTGCTTTCGAAGAAAACAATGAAGTTAAAGTGAGAAGCATGGTGAAGCGAGCTCTAATCGCGCCGTCTTACCCGGATCGTTGTTCCTGCGCTTAGCTTCCTTGTTGAGCATTGAAATGCGGACCACCTCGCATTTCAATGAGTTAGGTTAAGTTACCTAGGTTAGTGTAAGTTTTAGTTTTAAGTGTTAAAAAATGAAAATAATAATAAAGAATTGTCTGTATGGCGTACAGCCAAAGACGTTAAACTAGTATTTATAAAAAATGAAATTCATTTTTACCCACTGATCATGTAAGTTTACCCTGCACCCTTGTTATAGTTAAATCTAAAAAGTTAATACTATCGTTTTGTTCTAATTCTAATTTAAATTTAATTTTAGGATGGATGTTGTTTATGTAAGAGAGAAAAATATCTAACTGTCTATTAGTTCCGGTCCAACAAATCAAAATATCGTCAACGTATCTATAATAATAAAGTATTTTTCTTTATTGAATTAAGTATTTATTTTCAAAATAATCCATAAAAATATCTGCCATTAATGGACTTAAAGGAGAATCCATTGCTAAGCCCTCCTTTAGTCTGTAATATAGATTGTTGAACCGGAAATAATTTTGTTTCATGCATAATAATGTTAATGATATGAGATCTTCTATCTCCCCCGGATGCAATCGCTGTTTTTCTAAGTGATTCTTTAAAATATTAAGGCATTTTTGATAAGGTACGTTGGTAAATAAACTTTCTACGTCTAATGATATCAACTTTGCATTCCGAGGGAGAGAGGCAGATTGTATTTTCTTAATTAAATCTAAGCTATTTATTAAAGAATATTTTGGTTTGAATGACGATTTCTCCCTTAATATTGTATTTAGTTGTTTAGCTAATTTATATGCCGGTGCGCCGATGTATGAAACTACAGGACGCATCGGCATATTTTCTTTGTGAATTTTTGGTAACCCGTATAAAACATGGACTACGTGGATTCATTTCTAATAATTTGTTATTAGAAACAGAACAACGCACGAAGAAAGTTCTCAATACTTGCTAGATAATTCTACTGGAGAGAGCTTGTACATACGTGAGCTAAAGGAAGAAATAAAGAGATTGCAAATAGAACTAGATTGTGCTGCCTTCAAAATAGACAAATTGAATTTAAACAACAGTACGCTGCAAAAAAAACTACAAGAACAAGATCGAATAATTCGTAACTTGTCACATAATCAAAACCAGACGGAAGACCCCACCAATTCAATGATTCTACCATCGCCAACCTCGGCAAAAATCAGACGGAAGAAGGAAATACCCGCTGCAGAAAACTTACCCAGTAGTAGCACTCCGAAGCCCCAAGGTGTATCTTCACCACCAGCTTATATTATGCCGAGACTCATCAGCGACGGCAAGTCTACTCCAGCCTGTTGATTCACAAAGTCAACCTCGACACTGATCCATATAATATAGGCGAAGGTCCAAATTATGGACCTTCGCCTGGGTCGAGAAATTGGTATTCACAAACTCTCATCGAATCTAGCGCCGATCACCTCAAACGGCGTGAGATGAAACTAATCCTGGGCGAATTATTTGACACGTTTCTATGGGCTTTGACGCGTTTGGCAGCTGAAAAATTATAGCATTGCCAAAGCTGCAGCCTCGCCTCAGTCGATGTCACAGTAAATAAATGATAAGTAAGATAAGTAGATAAGTATTTAGAAGGAATAAAATAAGGCTGTGAAACTAACTTTTAATATTCTTTTTTGGGTCCTTGAAGGTAATGAAGCTGAGAGACCGTATAAATAAGAGTTTAACTCTTGAAAAATATGCATCAACTTGCTAACAGAACTAACTCTAAAAGTGTCAGACACAAAAAAGTCATACGTTTTTCTGCTATCAAATCAAAATCAATGCAGTATCTACTAGGTATTTTAAATAAAATGAACAAGAACAAATTTTAATTTCTTATTTCCTCTTGTATAAGAATAAAAATAATACTGTGAGTGTTAAATATTCATAATACCATAGGCATTACTACTATATGATAACATGGGTATTTAAATTTAAAAATATGTATGTACTGATACCGCTCAAAAACTAAAAACATTGCACTGTATCTACTGACTATAAAGTGCACTGTGATTACGGACATCGCCTATTCACAACATCGTCTGACATATATCCGTGAAAAGTTATGTCAAGATTATCAAGGCGTCAATACTTATTTGCATAAAATATTATATTTTTTGCAGTAAAACAACAAAATATTCATAAAGATGAAATAAGAAACCAAAAACTTGCGCACGGGCGGGACTTGAACCAGCAACCTTTTGGCAAACCGGGCCAAACGCTCTTACCAATTGAGCTACCGTGCTGTCAGTCCGACCCTGCGAAATTTGTGGTTTCTTATGAAAACGTCAATTGCGTGACGCTTAGCGCCATCTAGACGTCTGTTTATGAAACAGATGGCCCAAGCAAGACATCTACAAGACGTCTAGATGGCGCTAAGCGTCACGCAATTGACGTTTTCATAAGAAACCACAAATTTCGCAGGGTCGGACTGACAGCACGGTAGCTCAATTGGTAAGAGCGTTTGGCCCGGTTTGCCAAAAGGTTGCTGGTTCAAGTCCCGCCCGTGCGCAAGTTTTTGGTTTCTTATTTCATCTTTATGAATATAAAATATGACACTGTGAGTGTTAAAAACATTCTAAAACACAACAAAATATTTCATCGAATTTGGCCATCACACACCAAAAAATAAAGCTATTGAAGAATCCCATTAAGCTTGTAGTACCTACTCTGCGTCCTTAAGACTCCTGGAGCCGCCACAGTAATATAAGCTGGATCTTGGTGCATAATTTTGCGAGATATACATTTTCTGCCTAAGCGAGTATCAAGTACACGCAGGAGCAATATCTTGGAACTTTTTTTTAACGGAAACTCCTCGTGGTGCGGATTCTCAAAGAGAATGAAGATACGTTCATCCAACTTTAAAACTACAGTCCTACTCTTACCGAAGGTACTGAATAGAAAGGCTAGCTAGCCTATAACAATGCTTTGGCTAAGCAGGCGATACGTGTAATCAATCAATTTTATAAAATTACGGAGGCATGCGAAATATAACCTACATTTTATATTTTAACGTTTGCTGATGTTTCAGATTCTATGTAGGTATAGTGTATTTTTAACATAGCTATATTTTTATCTAAGCATTACTGAGACGGAGTAGAGTAGAAAATACAGCCCTTTGCTAAAATATCGTTTCGTTTGTCCACAATATGCAGATGTTGCGTTCTTACTTTGTTATTTCGGTTATCCATTTCCAAGATGAACTTGATTATTTGTGCCAACGTAAAGAGCAAAAGAGCTAGAGGGAAAATCTCATTTAGATGATTGAACTAAGTAAAGCAGCTCCTATTGGTTTGAGGAAGAGATCCAGTATTGCTACTGACGCCAAGAAATGGAGAGAATGTAAAACCCTAGTGTGTAATGCTTAGGTTTATTGCTACAAACCTTTTAATAAATTAAAGTCATTTATTCATATGTATTTTTTATTTAATAAATACACTTAGAGGTATGATGGATGGATGATTGAGTCTACTAAATGTGCCAGATGCTGTGTTTTTGTTTTGCACTGTTGACCTGGTATATGAACGTTCCTTTTGTTTTATTTATTACAATAATAAGGTACTTAATTCAAGATTTCATCAAAAATACTTATTTGCTAAACTATAATACCGTATCATAATATAAATGGCAAGTTCATGAAATATTTCCTTGCCCAGACCGTTTTCTGGTTAAAACCCAGGGCTCGCGTGCCTACGAGCAGCACAACATGCTCCTGAAACCAGCCCTTAGTGTCTTGACGACGCAGCAACATTTAGGTACTTGATTGGTAACATCAAATATATTAGTTTTTGGCTTTTGCTGGCTAGAGTTGAAGTAATAATGATGAATATAGAGCTGAAAAATTCTTTAAAAATGCTTGAAAATAGCGTAAGACTTATACATTTATTTGACATATCACGAATGTATTCTATCTCAGGCGATGTTCTGAATCAGGCGAAGTACGTCCTGGTTATAGAAACAGAAAGTATCTTAATGGTTGTGACCGCAAAGTTTATTTTTGCTTAACCATAGCCGTCACATCACAAAGGCGGATAGCTAGGGCGAGGGCTAGAGCTAAATCAAATTAAAGTTTCAACCATAAAGCAAAAGATATAGACTTTTGTGTCAATCAAATGGTGTATCCACACCGCCCAGCTGCATTGCCGGCGTCCACACGTCAAGAATGTCAGATATACTGTTGTGATTCGTTATTTGAAACATTTACAAACGTAATATTTTTTAAATCAATTATATTATTATTACTTTATTTTAACGTATTTGTTAATGTAATGCATGATTTTTAATAATATGAAAGTGGTTTATATATAATGCTACATCGCCAGAAACTCAGTTTTATTTTATTATAATAATGTTTCTTGTGCGATGTATTTTAAGTGACAGTCAGTTGATCTTCGTCGATTCGTAAGCGACAACATCTTAGAAACTCTGTTATAAGTAAAGTGAATAAAAGTGTTTGATCAGCGAAGCCCTGACTTTCATTTCAATCCATATACCATAATATCGAGATATATTTATTTATTTATTTAAACTTTATTGCACTGTAAGTTGTACAATTGGCGGACTTAATGCCTAGTGGCATTCTCAACCAGTCAACCACCTGGTAATGCAGAGAGTTTAATCAGTGGCGGAATATTAATAATATGTGAGAAGAGTGGTAAGAAAAAGAAGTAAAATGCACTAACATAAACATACATACTAATATTACACAAATAGTATATAATAGGATACATAAGCAAAAAAATAAATAAACATACAAACAATACATAAACTTAATAAATACGAAATTATGAATGATAAAGGTGATGATAATGACGACATCCAAAGAACACAAATAAAAGAAAATGGCTGTTAATTCTGAAGAGAGCCAAGGTTAAGATAGTGGGTGCAGAGAGACTTTTTAAAAGTAAATTTGTTGGGGGACATTCTGATTTCATTGGGGAGAGAATTCCAAAGTCGAATCGCAGAGATAGTGAAAGAGTCCGACATAAAGCCGGTCTTGAAAAGAGGTGTGAAAAGAGTGAGATTATGGGAAGAGCGAAGGTTGCTCGAAGTAGTGGAAGTACGTATAGATATAGTATCTAGATTATTAGATTCTTCTCGGTATGAGCGGAAAATCCGTCAGAACAATGCCACCGTGCGGTGTGGATTAGTGATGTTAAATGAAAAAAAACAATTTGTCTTTTTTCAGTTTTTGAAAAAAAAACATGAAAAAAAACTTAGCACCGTTGTTTTTTTTCTGAATTTGGTTTTTTTTCTACCATACATTTTAGTTCAATGATAAATGAAATTTGTATAATAAATCAACTTATTTATTTAATAATAATTAACTTATAACAACTTCCGATTTCTCCGTGTGCAAATGTAATTGATTTGGGGATTTCCCTTTCGTTGATGTAAATGTCAATGAATGTTGCCAATATATTCATGAAATCTTGATACCACTCAACCAGAAAAGTATAGTAGAGTTAAAAATAGGCCGAAATTGAATTTTTAAGTATTAATCTTAAACAGTAACTGTCTTAAAACTTTTGGATGAAATCTAATACTCTTGAAAAAAAACATGGTCTAGAAAAAAAACAGTATTTTTTCAGGTTTTTTTTCAACGCTTTTTTTCACACTAGAAAAAAAAAACGGTTTTTTTGCAACACTAGTGTGGAATTGTGGATACACCTAAATATGCACAAATATTTTTTCTCATTTTACGGTTTCGAGGTCTAAAGCCATGTAGCGATCATTAAACATACCTAGTTCATTTCAAGGCTCTAATTGAGTTTGCTGTTCATACCATTTAGTTTGATATAACGGTCCTCATCGCAGCTCCGTCTATTTTTCTAAACAGTATTTAGCACATAATTTCGAATATTGTTTAATCCAAGACATGAAACAATGTTATAGTATTTGTAGTAAGGCTGAAAGTTTGACCTGGCGATTAAATACACCGATAGTGTATTTTTTAATAAGATATTGTTATTAGAACATTTTTTTTAAAAACAGATCAAAACCTTATTTTTCAATAAAAATATTTAATTTTTATCTGTCTGTTTTTGCTCTTTGGTTCAATTACACCTTTCATTTGATCTCGCCTCGCCCTTGCTTGCTATTTCGCCTTTGTTGATGTCACGGTTATGCAAAAACTTATTTTACGGCTATACATTTAAAATACTTTTGCATGTTTAACCGTGACGCACCTCGCCCGATTCATGACATCGCTTGAGATGAAATACATCCGTGAGATTTTGACATAAAAACGGCATATCAGTAGCAGTATTTGCAAGCAAATAAATCTATTTACAGTCATTTCATAACTATTTATTCAACTCTGACCAGCACAAACCTGGAAATAATGTCCTTGAAGATGCCAATCAAGCAAATTTATGATGCTCCGTCGTCAAGACGCTTAGAGAGCAGTTGCTGTTAATCATCTTGGGTTGCTGCGTTCTAGAGCATAGTGTGCTTGACACGCACGTGAGCAATGGATTTTATCAGAAATTGTTCTGAGCGAGGAATGTCTGTACCTCTTGTGCAGGAAGAACAAACACCTAATATATCGAAAAACAAAAGGAGTCTTATTTTTCTATGTTACGGTTACGTCCGTTGAACTATTCAAAACGACATTAAACAGTTAAAAAATTTCAGAGGGAGATACTCATTGTGAGGGTAGCTCCTTGATATGAGGAAGTGATCTGTATTGCTGCTGATGACTGCGAATAAGGGGTAATACCTAACAAACCGGTTAGATCAAGCATGAGTAACCATGAATATAATGACAAAGGATCAGCCACATAAAAAGAAAGATAGCGTGAGTGCTTTGGCATATAAAAGCTTTTATGAATAAAAACATTTATCAATGTTAATGATTGTATTTATTCCTTATAAATTTTAAAAACTTTACTTCAGTGCAGATTGTCATTGATGTTGTGCTGAAATGTAGTAAGTGTCTGCTCCCTTGCTGCTAAAGCCAAATTCATGTTACCTATTTCTTTAACTTGTGTTCATTACCTTTTGAGAATGTATTTTTCGAATGTTAATATCAAATCTCTTGAATGTTCTGTAATGTGAATAAGGAACTTTTCTTTAATCTTGAAAGAAAATACAAACATAAATACGTACATAGGCAGGTTGCTACTTAATAGTATCTCTGGGCGGCTTACTAGATAAGACAGATATTAAACATGCACGTCTATCACAATGAATATAACATTTCCATTGGTGACTATTTAGGCATGCAACATGTACATAACTATTGTTTTGGTTGGTGGCGATCGAACATAAGTGCACCAGCGGTGGGCTCACTCACTGAAAAAAAATTACCTACCTACTTAATGATCAGAGGCTCACTGTTCTGTCAAATTACATTTGTTTTTTTTTTTTTTTATATATGGCTCTACGCGGTTTGCGCCAGGCCAGTGTCGTGTAAAATTTGGGAAACGGAAAAGGAAAAAACGGAATATTGGATACGGAGCATTATGAAAGGATCAGGAGTAGGAGTAGATATATAAATAATACAATGGATAATAATATATTTTTTTTAAAGCTTAATATTGTTTAAGATAATGAAGGATGCAAGTGATTTATAAATTGCTGGATCATTGGAATATAACAAGCACATAATATTGGTGGGTAGAGGAATTTTACAAGATAAAAGGTCATGAAGGAAGGGAGCATGGTCATAAAGCGTACATGCAAAGAAAATATGATCTAAATTGCCATCATCCTCTCGACATTCACATATTGTATTTTCTACTATGCCAAGTTTGGCCAAGTGAACAGGAGTACAAACATGCCCAAGTCGCATGCGAGTCAAAATTGAAGATACAGTTTTACTCAGTTTAATTTTAGAAAACCATGGTTTTAAATTTACAGGAATACAGGGTTGAATTAGTGAATAATGTCGGCCTTTAGCTCTACTTGAAGATACCCATATATTTTCCCACGAATAAAGAAGATGAGATTTAGGGAGAGATAGTAAATCATGGGTGTAATTTTTATACGGAACCATATCTCCGCAAGATATGGCATCATTAGCTAACCGGTCTGCAATTACATTGCCTGTAATATCATTATGGCCAGGAAGCCAAGCAAAGTGGATCGTATATCCATTCGAAACACATTCGTGGACAATATTTCTTATCTCAAAAATAACTGGAAAAAATGTTTTAATCTTGAAAGGAAACTTATTCAAAGCTTGTAAAGCGCTTAATGAATCTGTAAATACTATTGCCTTCTTTAATTTAAACAAACGAACAAATTCTAGTGATTTTAAAATACCATAGCATTCTCCTGTAAAAACCGAGGACTCCGGAGGAAGTTTAATTTTCTGAACGATTTTAGACTGCGAGTGGAAAACACCAACACCGACACATTCATAAACTGAATGTTTGGAGGCATCCGAATAAAGATGTTGAAAATCATTAAATTGGGATTCGAGTATAAAATTCATATGCATTTTAGCATTGGGATCATTTTTATCAACTAAATTGAAATGTATGGTAAGAGGCGTTATTAAGGATTATTAACTAGAACTAAATAAAGGGAGACAATTGGATTGATGAGTTGGAGATGACAGAGATAAGTATTTTTGATAACTTAATACCAAGCACGGAGGTGATTTGTAACGCCAGTAACTAGATGTATGGTATAATTCTGATAAAGAATGAAGTTTGGCTATTAAGGGATGATTCTTAAATTGCAGGATTCTAAAGAAAAATTTATCGGCCAGAAATTGCCTTCGTAAATGTAAGGGAGGGTCACAATTTTCTACTTGGAGAGCATTTATAGGAGAAGATTTCATTGCACCAGTAACCAATCTTAAAGCTTTACTCTGGATTGAATCTAATTTACGGAAAGCTGTTACATTGCTAGGTTCGAGTAAGAATGTGCCGTAATCTAAGATGCTTCTTATCAAAGCGTTATAAAGAAGTCTCATTGAGTAAGGATGGGAGCCCCACCAAACTCCCGAAAGGCATCTTAACATATTGAGTAAAGTAAAGTATTGAGTGAGTTGTTTTTTATTGCTAATTTTATAGAAATAAGTGATCAGTGGAGTAAAATTTAAAGTATTTTCTCTGTATAGTGTGTATATATTATAGTTATTATTCATATTCATCGGTATTGGTAAGTCAAAACTAAGATTATTATTGCATGAGCTTTCCTCCGGACCCGGGGGAAAGTTTTCCCCCGGGTGAAATTGCTGCTTCAGCGGAGTTTTTCTCTCCTGTAGAGTTCGCAATCCCATCTTTGCCTAAAGATCCTTCTATTCAGACTGAAAGTGTCCCTCCTGTTGCTCAATATGTAACTGTTTCTACAGACTCAGATTGTTCAGGATCTACAAGATATCTTAAGCGCAGTAATCGCCATTCACATAACTGTAGACAAAAAAGACGAAGAAAACGTCATGACGGAAATGAAATTCGTGATTCCGATTGTTATTGCACCGATACACCAGCCCCAAAAAAAACATTTTTATCCCTGAAGCTGAAGTAAAGAAGAATACTGAATTGCCTCAACCTACTCCTACGTTAATTAGTCGTCAATGCTATAGGAGTACAGATGTAGCCCCATTTGTAGTCCATGTGCAAAAAATTGAAAGTACTCCCAACTCAGGCACATCAATTCACCCAGTAGCATTTGGCAAACTCCTTCACAAAAACAATTTTAGAAATATAGTTAATGGCAGTGTTAAGCAAATTGGTCGTAATAAATTTACCATAGCTTTCTCAGACTACTCAGATGCAAATCAGTTTGTTTCAAATAAGAATTTGGAACTTAGTGGCTTCAAAGCTTATATCCCCACATTCAATGTTACACGAATGGGCATTATTAGGGGTGTTCCTGCAGATTGGTCTCCAGAGGAGATAATGGAAAATATTAAGGTACCAATTGGTTGCGGTGATATAATTAAAGTTAGGAGGCTGAACTTTAAACAATTTGTTGACGGTTCTCCTGTTTGGAAACCATCACAGACAGTGGTTGTAACATTTGATGGACAAATTTTGCCTAAAAGAGTATTTATGTGTTATAATGCACTCAATGTTGATTTGTATATATTCCCTACCATCCAATGTTACAATTGCTGCCGCTTTGGCCATACAAAAGTGCAATGCAGATCAAAGCCTAGATGTTTTAAGTGTGGACAAAACCATACAGGTGATTCTTGCCAAACTCCTGAAGAAAGAGCATCATGTTGCTTATGCACTGGTTATCACTTTGCCACAAGTAAAAGCTGTCCTGAATTTTTAAGACAAAAAGATATTAAATCTTCAATGGCAAATAGTTGCTTATCATATGTAGAAGCCTCAAAATTGCATCCACCAGTTAATAAGTCTTATGCTGATATAGTTTCATCCTCCAGTAAACCCTTCCTGCCAGAAAAACAAATAAAAAATGTTCAAAATAATAATAATAACAAATCATACAAAAAAACAGTGTTCCTGAAACCCCGCTCTCCTCCTGCCCTAGGCAAAGGATATGATCAAGATGCTCACAGAGCTCTTATCAATGAGTATAACATACCTTCTCCATCTAATGGATGTGCTTTAAATTATGACAAGTCAGATGAAAAACCAGTTGATTCAGATCTTTCATTACCAGACCTCATTGTTGCCCTTTTAAGTATTTTAATAAATAAGTCTAATGCCAATTTACCGACCAACGCTGCACATCTGATTGAAAAATGCATGCAATTTATTAGACATGGCGAAGCTAGCTAGGGTAATTCAATGGAATTGCCGTAGCGCTAATAGTAAAAAAAGTGAAATTATGTACTTGTGTAATAAGTTTGATCCATTTCTCTGTGCCTTAACAGAGACATGGCTTAAACCAGATTTTAACTTTAGAGTAAATGGTTACTCTACTGTCCGTGCAGACAGGTCTGATGGGTATGGTGGAGTAGCAATACTTGTTAAAAAATCTACACCTTTCTCCTTAGTGTCTCTACCTACCCATAGTGTAAATATTTGTATTATAGCTGTAAATATTAATAAATGTTGTTATGTCTGTGCATACATTCCCCGTCCCACTAATGGAGTATTAAATGAATTAAATATTATTTTGTCCTCGCTACCTAAACCTTATTTTTTAATGGGGGATTTTAACTGTCATCACCGTTTTTGGGGCAGTTCTTTGACTAAACCTTATGGCGAATATTTGCTAGAAATAATAGATTTTCATAAGCTATGTGTCTTAAATAATGGTACCCCTACTCGTCGAACAAAACCGGATCAAATCATTAGTGCTGTAGATTTGACTATCAGTACCTCTACTTTAGCAGCCTCTGCACAGTGGGAAGTTTTACCATCAACCTATGGCAGTGATCATTACCCTATACTTATTTTGTTTCCTTCAAAATATAATTTGCAGTCAAATGAACTTTCTAGACTAAAATATAAAATACCTGACAAAACTGATGATAAATGGTCAGTCTTTAAAAATTACTTGGAAAGTAAAATTAAATCCCTGCCTCATGTAAACTCGGAAAATAATATTCATTGTGCTGAGACATTTTCTACTAATTTAGCTGAGGCTGCTAATGAAGTATTTGGTACTAAAAAGAACTCTCGTCACTTTCGTCCTCGTCCACCCTGGTGGGATGAAGAATGTGCTATATCTATCAAAAAAAGAAAAGAGGCTGAAAGGATTTACAAATATGATATGTCTTCCGAAAATTTTAAATTAGTAACCGAAGCAATCGCGGACACTCGCAAACTTATAAAGAGAAAGAAATTTGAAGGATGGAGGAAATTCTGTACATCTATTTGCCCTGATACTCCATCTTCCATAGTTTGGCGTAACATTAGAAAATTTAAATCTGCTATATCTGACTTATCTTTTAATATAATACCTAGACCACTAGCTGAAACTTTTTTAGATAACTTAGCGCCTCCCTGGGTTCCAGAGCAATTTGTAAATACACCTGCTTCTCCTTTGGAAACTAATTTATCTTTATCACCTGTATTATCCCTTCCTCATATTGGATCAGTATCTGGTCTAATCTCCCCTTTCTCTATATATGAGCTTAAAGGTATTATAAATAATACTAACGATTCAGCCCCTGGAGCTGACGGTATCACTTACTCTTTGATCCGTTGTTTTGACGATAATACGCTTAATTATTATTTGAACTTGCTAAATTCTCTTTTTGCTTCGGGCACTATTCCTTCGTCTTGGCGAACCCAAATTATTTTACCCATTTTAAAACCAAAAAAAAGTTCTGCTGATGTAGGCGCTTACCGCCCAATAGCCATATCTTCTTCATTATTAAAAATAGCTGAACACCTTGTGAAAAACAGATTAGAGGTGTATGTTGAAAAGAATGGCTATTTAGACAATACTCAATTTGGTTTTAGGAAGGGCAGATCTACCACAGACAGTCTAAGTTTATTCATATCTGATATACGTCTTTCTTTTACACACAATGAGACTGTTACAGCTGTCTTTCTTGATATAAATTCTGCCTACGATAATGTTCTTTTATCTGTGTTAAAAAATAAGTTAGAATGCATTGGTGTCCCCTTCAAGACAAAAAAAATAAAATGGATCCGTACTAGGAGATAGGCAACATGTGCTGCACTATATACTAGTATGGAGTTAATGACAGAGGCCCCACGTTTGCTTGTCACCCTCACGAATGCATAAAAGAGGCCCCACGTTTGCAGTTTTATACATTCATGAAGAACTATCACGACCAAGTGACACCGTCAGGTACACTTGTCGTCCAGTGTCAGAGGCCCAAAGTTAGCATGACACGTCACACTTACTCACCACCCTCAAAGAAAGCTGAGCAAGTATCCGGCGTCCACTCGCCTCGCCACAGCACCATATGTTCTGCAGCCGACTGGGTCTTTTTGCCGTATGACCCGGCAAGCAGTTCCAGCTCGTAGCGGTGATGAGGCAGTGCACGCACGATCCGATATGGACCACGCATGCCTGAGTCCAGCTTTCCAGTAGATTGTGAAGCTTTGTTCACAAACACCACGTCGCCGACAGCGAAGCTTCTTGGCTGCCGTCGACCCTCGTTGACATAATCATCCTGGCGATGCTGGTTAGCGGCGAGCAGCTCCGACGCACGTTGTCTTCTGAGGGGTAACAACGCTTCTCGATTGTGGTTATCGTTATTCAAAGCGACGTCTCTTACTAGAGACCTGATAACTGGTGTCATCGCTTCTATGCCCACTAGCAACTGGAGCGGTGATGCTTGGGTAGTGGTCTGTCGTGTGATGTTGAGGGTAAGTTGAACTTTCCACAGCACATCGGACCACTTAGACCCTTTGCTTCCGACTTCGACGCGTAGCATGTTGAGGACAGTTCTGCAGTACCGCTCGACCTGGCCGTTCTCATGATGCATACCGGGTGTTACAAAATGCAATGAACTACCCTGCTCATTGACCCAACTTTGAAACGTGGTGCTTTCAAACATTCGACCACGGTCGCATATAATTAGAGTGGGAATGCCAAATAATGAGACAGCATTAGTAAATACCCGCTTAAGCTCTTCAGAGTCCTGACGATATATCGGATAGAGCAAAGTATATTTGGAGAATGCGTCAACAATAATCAAAATGTATTTGTACCCATTGGATTCGGGTATGGGACCCAGGGCATCGGTGTGAACTATTGAAAATGGAATGTCTGGCTTTGACCAGGATTCAATTGGTTTGCAAAAATTTACACTCGGAGGATGTTTGCCACTCGGGTCTTCAGAACGCTGTTTTTGAAAACAAGAATCAACGAAATGACCGTTACGTTTACAAAATGTGCAATATTTCAGATTTCTCTTGTCATGAGATGTCGTAGAGGTTGGTTTTGCATGACTATTGTGTGGTACTTGTGAGACTGCAGTCTCAATCTTTGGATTCTTGGGGCAGTTCCATTTTTTATGACCTACTTTACCACAAATAAGGCACGTAATATTCCTATCACTCTGAGGTGCCTCGCGCTTTCGGGGATATGCCGACCCTGAATGTTTTGCAGGACGAACAGAATTGTTGGAGTTCTTATGATCAGACATGGGCTTAACAAAAACTGACAAAAATTCAACTAGATCTTTGGTTTGCAGTTTGGCATTGGTTGCCGCAGCTTTCACATGGGGATCGGAAATGCCTCGTAAAACTATTGCAACTTTCAGTTCATCGGACAACCCTTTCACAATATTTAACCGTAAAAGAGATCTACGGCCATATTCGGCATAGGTCGCGTATTTATTAGAGTTGGAGCACATTACCTCATACAAAACGGTAGCAACATCTATATTACGCGGACACAGTGAGCGAAACTCTGCCTTAAAATTACTCCACGACCTGTCGTCTGTTACCCATTCACTAAGCCATGCCTTCGCATCACCCCGTAAACACCCGCCTATGCGTCCGAGGCATTCGCGATCATCCCAATTATTTAAGTGTCGACCGCGGTCAACCTCTGCACACCACACATCAAAATCATGAACATTTGGATCAAATTGCGAGATAAAAAAACTTTGAGACCTTACTTGAATTAGAGAAGATAGCGCTCCAACTATCCTGTCCGCTGCGTCGTGGCTTTCCAGCACCTGCGAACTACCCTCGGTCGCATGCTGCGTTTGGACCGTGGCACGCTCGCTGGCTCCGATTGATGGGGGCTGCGGGCTAGTTGGATGCTTCGCAAAAGTATTTGGTGGTGTAACCGACGGTTGCAATCTACCCTCAATTGAATTAATCCGCGATAATATTTTTTCTAAAACATCATCGCGTGAGCTATTACGGTGACCGCATGAGCTATCACGACGTCTACAAGAATTACCACGTGAGCTACGTGAATGTTCCCTATGCCTTATAGGACTATAACGCGGAGTACGTATACGTCGCCTAGCTCGCCGCTCGCGTTCCACAAGTGGCGTCGTTTGTCGTTCGATATCCGAACTATCACTGCGTCTACGTGACCTACTTCTATCGCGATCCCGACGCTGTCTACGAGAATTATTACGTTCACCAGATCTCGATAAACGCCCCGTCATGTTAACGATTTTATTTAAATATCACACACTAAACACGGACTTTTTTTTTATCACACACACTACACACGACTTTTTTTTTTTAACACGAATAAAAGATGGCTAAAACGGTAAGAACGCGTATCCGATCCCACTTCTGATTTTACAAACCAGAAGTGAGGACGATTAAAAAAAAAGCGAACGAAAATAGTTTTTATTACAAAAATTAACAAAAATCAAAACGTAGGTATCCTAACCACGATATTAATATTCCTAACAACGACCGTCACATCCAACCGCCACGCGCAAAGTGAGCTCCTCGCTTCGGGTCTTGCGCCGTCCTCCCACCAAGCCGGCCTCTGATGTCACCAGTCACGTTGACGTCACGATGACGCGCTGCTTGGCCCCGCCTCCTCGCTCGGTATTTGCAATAATATATATATATATATATAGTGTATATGTGTGTGTAAAATATAATACGTAACATAAAAAAGGTAATTATAATTATAATGTTCAAAGCTTGATATTATATTTTATGATAAATTTTGCTAGGATGTTTACAATTGGGGAAAAAGAAAGGGAAAGAATATTATTACTTTCGGACAATTGAAAAATATGTGGTCAGCCGAACCTTCATCCAAACCGCATTTACAAATTGAGCTATCCTTTACTCTAATTTTGGCCAAGTGAACAGGCGTAGAAGCGTGACCTAGCCGAAGACGGCAAATAACTGACACAACGCGCTTGCAAAGGTGTTTTTGCTTATAAAACCGCGGTTTAATTGGGATAAGGTCTTGAATTTTATAATAATGTTTCCCAGTTGAGCTTCTTTGCCAATCCGTGTTCCATGATTTAATAAGGTGAGCTTGAGCTAGAGAGAGGAGGTCATGTGAGAAAAGATAGAAATGTTCTGAGGAACCATTAGAAATGGCATTCTTTGCGAAAGAAGAATGCAGGGACTACATTTAAACCGTTGGTTTTGCATTTCCACAAGGTTTCTCTAATTTTCAGTATAAATGGGAATTTGGATTTTGATCTAAAAGGATTAGCTTGTATAGCTTGAAGGCAGCTTAACGAGTCAGAGAATATAATAGCCTTTTGGATGTTGTGTGAATGAATAAATAGAGTTGCTTCAAGAATGGCTAAACATTCGCCAGTAAATGTGGAAGTGAGGGGAGGTGATTTAAACATTAAAGATATTCTATAAAAAGGGATCCAAACAGCAGAGCCCACTTCTCCATGATCAGTGAGCATGGAGGCATCCGTGTAAAGAGGGAGATAATCTTTCCAATGAGATGAGAGCTTATTCAAGAATAATTGAGAAGCACCTGGACAATTTTTGTTAATGCCAAAATTAAGACAGACATTAGGAGTGAAAATCAAAGACTCGAAGTTGTTGTTAAAGAGGGGGTTAGTAGGAGACTTATAAATTTGATAAGAAATCCGATTAATCTTATAATAAGAAAGGAGTATACAAGGAGGTTTTTGAGCTGGATCCGCTGGGTCAATCAAAGTAGTTAAAATACGAAGTTTATTCATTAATGGATGGGAAGAATTTTGAACGACTTTTGTGAAAAAGCGATCGCTGAGGAACTGTCTGCGAAGATATAAAGGGGGGTCGACACATTCTATTTGCAGTCCATTAATCGGGGACGATTTCATCGCAACCAATATAATTGTCTTGATTGAATTTTATCAAACTTATCTAAAGCTAATTTAGAGGAGGGGTCGATGAGGAAAGATGCATAATCTAGATGGGTACGGACTAGTGCGTTATAAAGAAGTTTTTGACAATATGGGTGGGCGCCCCACCAGACACCGGAGAGGGCGCGTAGGACATTGACACCCTGTTCTGCTTTTTGAACTACCTGTTTGGAGTGAGGAATGCCTGAAAGTCTTGAATCTAAAATTAGGCCAAGGAATCTAACTTCATATTTAAGGGCAATAGGTGCGCCGTGGGAACGTACCCATACTACGTAACCCATTCAGGAGGGGGGGGAGGTCTTAAAAATACTACGATCAGTCACAGGAGTGTGGGGGGGGTGGCTTAGATTTTTGTCACGTAGTCGATTTCGCCGAGAGAAACGTCGCGCTTTTTTGGACTATCTTTAAATGTGGCGCGCAATGTTGGGTGCTTCTTAAACTCACAGTTGGTGGCGCTGACGCAGGTGTGTTAAACCTTCAGCTGATTGAAAACAGGCACTGTTTGTGAGGCAGTTTGTAGTTTGGTGAAGTTGTCAAGCAAGTCGAAGAGAGTTCATGCTATACAATAATGTCACTGTACGATCGACTGTACAAAGCTTTTATAAAATGTTACAAGGATTCCTTGTCAATGCAAGCCATACAGAAAAAAACCAATGAATTTTGGGTGCCATTAAAAAATGAGCACAAAAAAAATCAGAAAGAGCTAGAGCGTCTGACATTGTTAAAAATTGAAGAACTTGGTCAGGTCGCGACTAAGAAAAATGCTCGTCTTCTTAATTATTTCTTGAAGGTGAGTGTCTGAGCGCATTTTGTTGAATGTTTAAAACAGTTTATGATACTTGTATGTTTTTGAAAGTTGGTTGGAGATTATAATACGGTAGCAATATGTTTTTACATAAGTTTTTCTTCTTCATAATTTTTAATTTAATATTTAATTTACTAGTATTTATAAGCATGCATGTAGTCTTTTGTAATCAAGGGCGTATTAATAAACGTAAATATGAGTCAAATTATTTTCATTTGCTACACTTTCTCCTCACAAAATGATTGAAAATCATTCTTGCCAATACTACGTAAAAACTTGAAGGGGGGGGGGAAGGGGTCTTGGCATATACTACGCGTGGTTACCGAGGGGAGGGAGGGGTCAAAAAATCTTAAAAAATAGGTCACGTAGTATGGGTACGTTCCCTAAGAGAGATGTTAGGATTAGTAATAGTACGTTTTTTAGAAAAGACCACAGAGCAGCACTTTTCCGTTGCGATTGAAAGACCATGTCTTTCTAGCCAGTCACTCAGGTATTCGAGCGCTGTATTTAATCGAATTGCCGCGTCAGGTATACTTTTCGATGTTACATATAAGGCTATGTCGTCAGCATACTGAAGGATATTGACGAAAGGTTCGACGGTCCTCTCAAGGTCGTGAGTATAGATGTTGTAAAGAAAGGGACTGAGAACTGAACCTTGAGGAAGGCCCTTCCAAACCAAGGCGGGTGAAAGCAGAACAGACTGGCATCTGACCACTAAAAATCTAGACATTAACGTATTGCATATGAACCTGACTAGCTTCTCTGAAACATTCAGCTGCAGCAATTTCTGCCTTAGTGTCGGAAGGAGAACATTGTCATATGCAGAAGATACATCGAGGAATAATCCGACGAGGAATTGTTTGCTTTTGAGAGCTATGCGGATGTCAGTTGTTAATATTGCCAGGCTATCGAGGGTGCTAAAACCTTTCCTAAACCCGTATTGGGAATTAGACTCCTGTCTAAGGATATTATGATATTCCATATGCCATTCGAGCCGGTTTCTAATCATGTGTTCTGAGATCTTAAAAAGAACTGAGGATAGAGCAATAGGACGATAAGACTTGTAGTCAAGTGAGTCCTTGCCAGGTTTGAAGATCGGAATAACAATTTGTTGTTTCCATGCATCAGGAACCAAACCTTGTTCATAGAAGGAATTGACTAAATTTAAAAATAATGATTTAGAACGATCAGATAATTGAATAATGAAGGAATAAGGAATACCATCCACACCTGGCGAAGAGTCGACTAGTCCATTAAGAGCTGTAAGTAGTTCTTCGAAAGTGAAAACATCATCAGGGAGATTAGATGGGGGAGTAGAGAGAAGAGTATTAGATGGAAAGCAGTCAATATAGGGAACAAAAGGAGCTAATTTTTTAGAAAAGTCATATATCCAGCTTGAAGGATCATTAGAAGAAAGGTTATGGGCATTTCTACAGAAGCGACTAATTGACCGACTGGAGCAAAAAACCTACCTTTAAAATTGAATAACGTGTCTGAAAAAAATCACACGTATTTATACAACTCTTGGCCTGATGGAGAGCATATCAAGAAGACCACCAGGTTGTACATACGGTCTAAAAAAAATCGGAAATTTCAAAAACGGGCAGAATTTGGCCTAAAATGGAGTGTCCGGTTTCCAGAATTTACTCGTTTTCGTTTTATAACTTTTAAAATAATAAGTTTCTGATCATTATTCCTACATTCCTATAACAAGGAATAAATAATGAAGCCATATACGTGCTTACATATATCGTGAATCCTTTAATTTGAATACAGTGACACATTTAAATTTTGTCCGAGGCTTGTGGCTCAATTCGGTGAAATTTACTTTTATGTACCTGTAGCACTAACTATGCATAATAGGAACGCGCACTTCTTGTTCCCGTCATCTTACAGTTGCGCCCGAGCAAACGAACAGTGTAAACGGGAGATCTGTAGCACTCAGGAGCAATTTTCAAGGGTACGAAATCGTTCGGTGTTTTTGATACAGGGTAATTTCTCAAATCGGTGTGCCACCTCGATTATGTATCTAAAGTATTTTATGATATTTGTGCTAAAACTATTGAGTGTTTAACAGCTTTCTGTCGTTAGGTTTAGTAGAAATTACTGTAACTCATAACATTTTTGGGTAAATTGATGTATTGTGTTATTTTCTCAATTCCATGGATCTCAATTCCGTGGAAAATAGTGCACCGAATTGAGAAAACTTACACCGAATTGAGGTTTTACTTTTATATTATTAATTTAGCTAATTGTTGTTGTTGATTATTGTTGTTTATCGAGAAAATCAACAGCACATTCATCGCTATAAATCACGTTTTAATACATTGGGTATGGCCAATTACAGATCTCCCTATAAATTATCAGTAAGTTAGTACAAAAATACTAACAAGTGTCTTAAAATTGACAAATTAACAATTCAACAATAACATATTACGAACGTACCTAACATATGCAATTTCCTATTTTATGTGATTAATTGTATTTAAATATTATTTTTGTATAAAATATTTTAATGTGATTAATTGAATTTAAATATTAAATGTAACAAAATATTATGAAGACATAATTTACTAACAAACATGCTGCACCAAGTAGCTAGTTATGGAACCCCCTCGCCCTTCTGTCTTAGATTAGGGTTGCCTCAGCATATTTAAGGGCAAGCTCATGTATTTTATTATCGACTTACGGCCGTTCCCTATATGCAAACTAAGATCAAAGATAGATAGCTATCCTCGAACTGTTGTCACCAGCTATCGACCATAATAAACAGTTTCTATATTACAGATAGGTGTTGCTTATCTCCAGTTAGCAGAAGATAGGCCACATTATCCAAGCCCTCCCTTACGTTTCGAATTACGCAGTTGTACAAAACCCTCTCAATTACGTCGCGTCAACGTTTTCACGATATTTGTGGTCATTATGATACACCAAGGATAATATTTATATAATACGTTTAAAATAATATTTATTTTTATTGCTATGCACGTAATTATATATATGTTCTATTTTGGGTAAAAATATTATGTGAAGCATGCACAGACTTTACGTAAAATGGAACGTTTTTGAGCTCTGACAGACAGCTGATTGATTGACATCATATTGATTGAAAATTAATACTTTTTAACGTAAAAAGTATTTATAAATTTTAAAATTCAAAACGACCGATTGAAAAGAAATAGAAAGTTATAGTTCCAGTTTATTTTCGCAAACGTTTCAGAATGCTATCAGTCCGATTGCTTAGAAAAAACAATGTGTCCAGCTGGTAAACAATGTATTCAAGGAGGACTTTATTTCCATAAAATAAGTGCAGTGAGTGAGTATAAAAATTCTTTCAAATATTTAGGTATATATTTTATCCAAACATTTTTTAAAGACGCATGCTGCCGCAAAGTGTGCAGAGTTTCTATAGAGTTTTGGTCAATATCCTTTGCTTAAATACCAGTTGTTTTCATGTTATACTGATTTGTTTTATTTACTTCTTTCAGCCACAGCAAAAAGTCCACCTTCCCTTGACAAAGGAATAGATGATGATGCTGGTGGAATTATTTCAGGCTCATCGAATGCTATGCAAAGCATCGGGTACCTTCCCAGTCACTCAGCTGTTCCCAGAGAAGAAGTTGACTGCTTGAACTTGGATTCAATATTCTTCGCCACCCGAAACTTATATGTTTTTCATAAATTGTACGAAGTAGCACCTTACATTCTACAACTACGAACATGTCAGTGACCTACATAGCAGAATCCAGCACCGTCGGAACTCACACTGCCGGCTTACCTATTAATGTATCTGTTAATATTTTAAATAAACTAATTTACTACCAATAAATCAGATATTATCTGTCCTTGTTGTTCTCATTTCCCTTCACTGCAGCAGACACCTTTATCCGTCCCTATGATCAGTTTGGGCAGTCTGTCAGACTGGTAGCGGGTCCCACCACCTACCTACCATCTTAACGCTGCTGCCCTGGATGACCTGAATGCAGCTCTCCTACCACATCATCCTTATTATATCTAAGTATCTTTTGTTAGGCGAGGTTATGGCTAGGGTCAGTTTCTTAGGGTAAAGGAACATCTTCGCTACTAGGGAGAAAGTTTCTATCTTAACCTTGTGAGCAGCAGGACTTTTACATAAATAAATCAATGAAACATTTAAAACTAGTAATTTGCCAGGGTGTACAAGAGCGTTATCCTCCAAAATCCTAGGATTGAATTCTGGAGTTACTAGAGATAGTCAAACTGACTGACAGTCAGATGAAAAACATTATAGGAACGCAATAAATGTCAATTTCATACAAATGCCTATCCCTAGTAAGCTATCCGTCCTCCCATCGATAAGATGCATCCAGAGATAGTTTACCCTACTGCCAGTAGGTTTATAGAAACAAAAAATCTAAAGGTAGATAACCATTTCTAACTCTAGTAGGGCAAAACCACAGTTAGAATGGATATAGGGAACGGCCGTTAGCCGTTTCAGCCTCAACGGGCTGTGCCTGTATTTAGAATTAGTTAGCCAGTAATAAATAATCTTCAAATCAGTGCAGACATTACTCGCATTTTAATTTTAATTAATTAAGTTAGTTTTTAAAAACTCCCCACCCGGCTCCCGATACGTAACTGGCGCAGCCGGATCGGATTTTTCAAGGAGTTTCCGCGTTTTCCCTGTGTGGCTAAATTCACAATTAAGGGAGATTGAAACAGCTCTAGCCGTAAGTAAATTGTCAGTTTTACATCAATCCGTAGTTTATTCGAAAGAATTACTAAATCATTTAAAATCGATAGCTCAATTTGCAAATCTTATGTATTTACCTAACGAGGTATTAAATTAGAGGTTTTTTTTAAAAAATTAGAGGAAACAATGTATGTCAAATCATACGTTAAGAAAGACAAAATAACATTTATAATGGAGATACCAATAACTGATAATCATACTTATAGTTATTGGCTGGCGACCACTTCTTATGTACGACAGACAACCAAGCTGTCTACCATGAACCTACCTGTGCGGAGCAGCTTATGGAGTTTGACAATTCTCTCACACATTGTCACCAGCATCAAATTCAAATCGAAGAAGTAAGAATCCAGAGAGTTAATACCAACAATTGGACCTTGTATAGTCGAAGACCAACAACGATAACTAGTCTGTGTGATAACCACGACCAGAACAGTAAGCAGCCTATTTTTGGGACTTACCTCGTTACTATTGATGAACCCTGCAACCTAGAAGTCCTTGGACTCAAAATCAATCACCATATCTACGAGTCGCTAGATACCGCGAAACCGATCCCGATCATAAACTTACCTGTGATGCACGGTCATACGAATCTATCAAGCACACACGCACTAAACATGGTTGGAGTTAACCTGGATGAAATAAAATATATGTCATATGCTCTAAAGCACAGGGCGGAAGTGGAAAGTGTTTTGAGTGATAAAAAAGACATTAATTTCATTGTTAATTTAGATTATTTTGTCATATTATGTTTAGTTATAATATGTTTAATTGTATTCCCTTTATATGTGTTGCGTAAAAGGTTATTAAAAATTTTGCGAAATGATCGTAATGATATTGAAAATGATCGTTCTGATAATTTCACTATTAGGGAGGGAGGAGTTATGGAACCCCCTCTCCTTTCTGTCTTAGATTAGGGTTGCTTCAGCATATTTAAGGGCAAGCTCATGTATTTTATCATCGACTTAGCCGTTTCAGCCTCAACGGCCCGTGCCTGTATTTAGAATAAGTTAGCCAGTAATAAATCACTACCTACACCCGTCTCCCAATACGTAACTAGCTACTATCATGTGGTTAATTTGAACTTTAGTTCAGTTAGCAGAATGATTCCTTTAGCGCTTCAATTAAGTAAAGCAATAAAGAAGAAGGATAAGAATAAGATATAAATGTATACAATAAAGACAATAAAGATAAAAAGACAATATAAATATTTATATATATAAAACAATAAAGATATAAATATATCGATAATAAATAGTAATGTGTTATCCTCTTTGAAAATTGTAATGTTTAAATTGTTTGAGTTTTAAAAACAAGACTGATTATTAGTAATATCGAAAAATAAACATGTTGATCAGTTTTTTTATTATTATTAATATTACAAAGAATTATTGATATAGATGGGCACATAAACTATTAAACCGATAGACCAGCAGTCAGTTAACATAACGCTTTAGGTATTTTTGTATTTTGATCATTCAAATACATTATATATACAAAATAGAATGCAATAGAATACAATACATTAGATAATGTTGCATCTATTCTCAATTCGGTGATTCATTTTCTCAATTCGGTGCATCGTTTTCTCAATTCGGTGCTTTCTCAATTCGGAGCCTAACTTTTCTCATAGATCAATCAACAAAATTTAGGCAAATCGTTATTTTATGTTTCAGGATGGAGTAAACTTCATTTTTTATTATTTAAACTACTAGAAAATCCAAATTAAAAATCAACCACCGAATTGAGAAAAAAAGTGCCCTTCTGTAGAAATGTCCTTATGAAAATTTTGAGAATGGCGAAAACGTTTTATTTGTTTCCAAACAAGTGAAGGGGGGAATACTTTCACAAAAGCGTATCCAACCCATTTTTTTCTTGCATGTGAGAATCCTTCTAGTGTTAGCAGCAATCTGTTTGTATTTTAAAAAAATGTCTAGACATACAAGA
The DNA here is from genome assembly GCA_963924145.1 of Pyrausta purpuralis. NCBI lineage: Eukaryota > Metazoa > Arthropoda > Insecta > Lepidoptera > Crambidae > Pyrausta > Pyrausta purpuralis. The sequence continues at coordinate 14,004,380 of OZ001659.1, forward strand.
GCTATACACTTTCTCAGCTTCCTTTCTTTTATGGATAGCCGCAGTGCATTCTTCATCCCACCAGGGAGGAGAGAGTTTTCTGCGGGCAAGATTTTTCTGTGGGATATGGGCATCTGCCGAAGAAGATAGGATATCAATAAATTTATCATAAATTGAAAAAGAATTTTCTGTGCTAAGGATGGGGAGAGAAATAATTTTACTATCCACTGATTCAGAAAAAGCTGACCAGTCAGCTTTAATGAGTTTATATTTTAGGAGAGGAGGGGGGGGGGGGGGGAGTTTGCGGAGGAGAAGTATTAGACAAAGTGATCAAGATTGGAAAGTGATCGCTGTCGTATGTACTCTTTAAAAGATTCCAAGATATAAGAGATGAAAGATTAGGAGAGCAGATTGTCAAGTCAACTGCTGTAGCAGGGTTTTGGTTAGGAAAACATCTTCTTGTAGGGTTGCCATCGTTTAAGATGCACAAATTAAGGTCATCAAGGAGATCCATGAGGGATGAGCCCGCAGGGTCACAGTAGTAGCAACCCCAAGTAATATGATGAGAATTAAAATCACCCATCACTAAGACAGAAGGAGGGAGGGATGAAATAATATAACGGAGTTCAAAAATCAATGAAGAATTCGCATGGGGAATATAAACGGAGAGAAGTGAAATATTAAATATTCTCATATCCACAACATTGATGTCCAGGGAGTGAGAAGGAAGAATAATTTGAGTATAAGAAAGAGAGCGCCTTACAAGGCGCAACCTGCATACCCATCGTTCCTGTCGTCACGGAGACATGAAAATCCTGGGACACGAAAATGTGACCCAGGAGAGAGCCATGTCTCCGAGACGGCAAAAACAGACGGGGAGAATTTATTAATCATATGTAACAATTCATGTTTCCTACGCCTGATGCTCTGACAGTTCCACTGCACTATTGCCAGCGTGAACGTCAATGTCCAAGGGAATCTGGGTAAGTTTTTCAGCAACGTTGTTCGGTAGGGAAGATTTATGAATGGTAAGGAAATCTAATAGCATAGATAAGAGATTATCCAAAAGCGCTTCCCTTGAAGAGGTGGAGGGGGAGTGAGAAGCATTGATGGCGCACCCATTGGGGAGTGAAGATGGACCATGAGCAATAATAGATTGGTGGGCTTGGCGGTCGAAACCTTTCTCTAGGGAAGCGTAGGATCGAGGGGGACGAATAACCGTCTTTCTATATGAGAGAGACTGAACAGGTGGAGAGGTTTTTTGAGAGTATGTTTGCGGTTTAGACCATGAGATCTTGGTAGAGTCCGCATATGAACGTCGTACAGATGGAAACTGCGAAGCAGCCTCTTGATAAGATATATTTTCTTGTGACATAATGATTTTAATTGACCTCTGTCTTGAATGTTCCGGACAGGACTTGTTGAGTGCGAAGTGAAGGCCTGAACAATGAATGCAAGTGGCTTTATTTTCACTTATGTTGCAGGAATCGCCAGAGTGTGATTGGGAGCAGCGGAAGCACCTAGACTTTGATCTACACTGAGCTTTCACATGACCGAACCTACAGCAGTTCATACACTGAATGGTTGGCAACTGGTAAGACTCAACTGGGAAGGATGTATGATAACAAAAGACTCGTTGAGGAAGGGATTGACCTTTAAATGTTACAACTACCGCTTGGGTTGGAGACCAAGAGGGCTGACCATCAGTGATCTTTTTTTTATTAAGGCGTCTGGCCTTAAGGAGGATATCACACCCTTCAGGGACCTCTAAGCAACTTGCGAGTTCGTCCATGGACATATCGGTTGGGATACCCTTAATAAGGCCAATACGAGTAACATTGTAGGAAGGTATCAAAGCCGAGTAATTATGTTTCTGTAAGATTTCATTTGCTAAAAATTTGTTAGCTTCAGCTGCAGAATTAAATTCAACCGAAATACGATTACGGCCAATTTTCTTGACACCATCTCTTACAACATTGTATATTTTGTTTTTGAAAAGAAATTGACCAAATTTAATGGGCTGAAGGTATGAACCGTCAGAGGGGTTGTTTTCCACTCGGGAAACGTAGACTATGAATGGTCCTTTGTCAGTGTCAGTTATACTGATTTGGGGGATATAACAATAGACGGGTATACAGACTGGATTCGGGAAAGATCGGTGATCGTTCGATCGAAGATCTCCGGCTAGGCATACTGGCTCATCGCTCCTCCTATCAATCCAAGTCGTTTACAGTGACGGCTACGCGGCTGTGGAATACGCTCCCTCTTGAGATCAGGAAGTCAGAGACGAAACTGTGTTTCAAAAACAAACTGCGAAGGTTTCTGTTTCAATGATTGCGAAATATTTAAAATATGTATGTATGTATATTTTTAGTTTTGTATGCATTTGGTAGTTATGTATCTAAACTCTTTTATACTGTATATTTAGTTTATGTATTTTATGGTATGTATATAATATTATAATTTTACTCAATAGTATTCGTTGCAATTTTAATATCTATTTACAATATTCTCCTGCACCCATAACAATCTCTCTGCATGATCTGAAGGTATGACTGGGAGAGAATGCTATTAGCATTAAGTCCACCTTTTGTACACTTTTATTTGTGCAATAAAGTTTTTAAATAAATAAATAAATAAAAATCGTTCTTTTGGCAGGTTCACATGGGTCTGAAACATGAGGTCTTTTAGTAGCTGTATGGGAGCACAGTGGGGGAGAAAGAAAATCCATTGGGGAGGATGGCCTGTTTGAAGGGTCTGGGGGATCGGGAGGATCAGGGGGACTATCAGTATACATGGTTAGTAAACTACTTATCAAGGTTAATTTATATCCACCACAACACAAAAATAAAAAAAAATCCTTATGGACACAGAAAAAAGTGTAAAGACACTAAGAATATGAAACAAAACACTCTCCACGAGCAATCACAATCACCCAATGACAGCTCTGTTTAGGTCTCGCATATCGCAAACTCTTCACTTGATAGATTTCTTGTCCCAAGTTTTCGTTGTATATCTCTTGCGAAATTTCGAAAGACTTCTGCATAAAATTCATGCGTTTTTTTCCTTTTTTCAAGAAAAGATCAATAAGATTTGAAATAAGCGCGCTGCGACATATGTCCACTTCGGCATCGGGCACACAGATCCGTATGATAGGTCAAACGGAAAAGAACAATACGTTTGACAGATCATACCGTACGTTTTTTTTTAAATACAAGTTTTGACGTCCTTTGCTGTATGCCATACAGACAATTCTTCATTTAATAAATTTACATTTTTTCAACTCTTAAAACTACAACTAACACTAAACTAGCCTAACTTAACCTAACTCATTGAAATGCGAGATGGCCCGCATTCCAATGCTCAACAAGGAAGCTAAGCGCAGGAACACCGATTCGAGTAAGACGGCGCGATTAGAGCTCGCTTCACCATAATTCTCACTTTAACTTCATTGTTTTCTTCAAAAGCACGAATTATCATGGCAATTCCACCGCACAATCACAATAATTGACCCGAAAAAAACAATTTCTAAAATGAAGAAATATGGTCCGCCCTTCCCTTTTCGTTTCCCGCGCAAAACCTCCATCATACCGTACGTTTTGAACTAGTGTTGTCGTAAAATCGATTGTGTAAATGGGGCCCAGAGACATGTTACATGTTTCTGATGGGGCCAAATAATCTTACAATGGATATGACAATTGATAGTATCGATATAATCGATAATATCAATTCCTATTTTCATCTAATATAAGTAATCGATTATACTGCTTAGTCAAATACAATATTATCGATAGTGTCGATATCAAGTTTTGAAGCGATACTATCGATGATTGATGATGAATGATGAGCGATATTGCTTGCTATGAAGGTACAGTTCAGGCACCAAGTATCAATCTAAGTCTTGTCGTGTATTCGATAACTAGCGGTCCCCCGCGACTTCGTCCGCGCGTTTTGAGTTTGCTCCCTCCCCTCCCGTTGCAGCGTCATGTTTTATATCCTAAAGCCTTTCTCGATAAATATGCTATGCAACACAGAAATATTTTTTCAAATCGGTCCAGCAGTTCCTGAGATAAGCGCGTTCAAACAAACAAACTCTTCAGCTTTATAATATACTAGCGGTCCCCCGCGACTTCGTCCGCGCGTTTTGAGTTTGCTCCCTTCTCTCCCGTCGCAGCGTCATGTTTTATATCCTAAAGCCTTTCTCGATAAATAAGCTATCCAACACAGAAATATTTTTTCACATCGGTCCAGCAGTTCCTGAGATAAGCGCGTTCAAATAAACAAACTCTTCAGCTTTATTATGTATTAGCGCAAGCGCACGTTGTACTTAAGCTGCGAACATTATTTTGGTGCGGAGTTATGTTAAAACTGTGATAGCTCCTAAGATATTTATTGAAATCAAATGATATAAAGGGCAACTTGGTTCTAATTGAAATGCTCGTGATGATGAATGTATTTATTTTGATAAGAATAAATACCTGTGTGTATAATACACCTCAAAAATAAAGCTTTATTTTTTAACAAATTTATCAACATAAAAAAGGTTGTAGTAAGTCAACCATAAAAGATAGACATATGCTGTCGCGGACTTTATTATAGAACTCTTAATGCTGAACAATCCTGTCATACATCATTTTTGTGTAACTTAAGCGGTTTCCGCAGCGTATGCAGCGGAAGCTCTCAAAAGGAATATCTTTCTCCCGTTTTCGCAACATTTTTCATTTCTGCTGTGGTCTTATGAGTCGTATCTTTATGTTATATAGCCTAAAGCCTTCCTCGATAAATGGACTATCCAACGTAAAAATAATTTTTCAAATCAAGCCAGTAGTTTTTGAGATTAGCGCGTTCAAACAAACAAACAAACAAACAAACAAACTCTTCAGCTTTATAATATTAGTATAGATAGTCCTTTTCACCTTACAAGAGTTCTGTGACAGTTCAATTTCGACACTTCTAGAGATGTCCTATAGTAAAATCGTACCGATTTTTTTCTTAGAATCGATTTTACTTTATACGAGAATGAAATCGATTTCATTTATAGTATAGATGAATTTCAACTTGATAGCTCTACGCGTTCATGAGGAAAAAAGTAATAAGTTTATATTTATTTAAAAATATATATTTTGTAATGTAACAAAAAATTTAAGGTTTTCGGAATTTTTCCTTTATGTGTGCTATAAAACGTTGCTTCATGCCAAATTTCAAGATTCTAGGTCGACTGGAAGTACCCTTTAGGTTTTGATTCCCTTGCGAGTACTTGCGAGTTTCAAAATATGCAGCTTTTTTTTTTTTTTTTTGATTGCGTTGACATAGAAGTTTGATTTTGTTACAGCTTAAAGGTATTATAGACCTGAGTATTTGGTATGAATTTCAATTTAATACCTCTACGCGTTTATGAGGAAATGGGTAGTAAGTTTAAAATTATTAAAAAAATATATATTATGTGATGTAACTAAAAATGTATGGTTTTCGCAATTTTTCCTTTATCTATGCTATAAGACGTTGCTTCGTACCAAATTTCAAGATTCTGAGTTCACGGGATGCACCCTGTAGGTTTTGATTCCCTTGCAAGTGTCGAAAATTAGCGGCATAAACGGCTGTATCTTTTGACTAGCGGTCCCCCGCGACTTCGTCCGCGCGTTTGGAGTTTGCTCCCTCCCCTCCCGTCGCAGCGTCATGTTTTGTATCCTAAAGCCTTTCTCGATAATTAAGCTATCCAACACAGAAAAAATTTTTCAAATCGGTCCAGCAGTTCCTAAGATAAGCGCGTTCAAACAAACAAACTCTTCAGCTTTATAATATATAGATAGATTAGCGCAAGCGCACGTTGTACTTAAGCTGCGAACATTATTTTGGTGCGGAGTTATGTTAAAACTGTGATAGCTCCTAAGATATTTATTGAAATCAAATGATATAAAGGGCAACTTGTTTTTAAATGAAATGCTCGTGATGATGAATGTATTTATTTTGATAAGAATAAATACCTGTGTGTATAATACACCTCTAAAAATAATGCATTATTTATTAACAAATTTATTAACATAAAAAAGGTTGTAGTAAGTCAACCATAAAAGATAGACATATGCTGTCGCGGACTTTATTATAGAACTCTTAATGCTGAACAATCCTGTCATACATGATTTTTATGTAACTTAAGCGGTTTCCGCAGCGTATGCAGGGGAAGCTCTCAAAAGGAATATCTTTCTCCCGTTTTCGCAACATTTTTCATTTCTGCTGTGGTTTTATGAGTCGTATCTTTATGTTATATAGCCTAAAGCCTTCCTCGATAAATGGACTATCCAACGTAAAAATAATTTTTCAAATCGGGCCAGTAGTTTTTGAGATTAGCGCGTTCAAACAAACAAACAAACAAACAAACAAACAAACAAACAAACAAACAAACAAACAAACAAACTCTTCAGCTTTATAATATTAGTATAGATTGCGTTGGCTTAGAAGTTTGATTTTTTCACAGCTTCAAGGGACAGTAGACCTGAGTAATTGATATAAATTTCAGCTTCATACCTCCACGCGTTCCTGAGAAAAAGGGTCTTGACAGACGGACAACAAAGTGATCCTTTATGGGTTCCGTTTTTTCCTTTTGAGGTACGGAACCCTAAAAATAAATCAAATTACGTAGCTCTCCGTCTCGCGGGAGCAAAACGACGTGGAGACGTCGTCAGAGCTAGTTTCACTCTAACACCTTCACCGTCAGTGTTATAAGACTCTGAAACTCCCTCCCTGATACCATCAAGACTTCATCGTCTAAGTATTCCTTCAAGAAGTCTATTCGTGAGCTTTTTCTCAGTGAGAATACCTTCGCCGAGAGTTTCCCCTATTATATTCTCTGTTTGCCTTTGTATGGATAATTGTATGTATAATAATTATAAAATAATGCTATATTCGAGTATGTTTAAATAGGTTTATTTTTAATCATTTATGTAAGTATATTAGTAGCTTTAAATCAATTTGTTGCTTTTATGTGTTATTTTATGCCGCCTCAACGTTCCTGCTTCACCCAATGGTTGACTGGTAGAGAAGGCTTTAAGCATTAAGTCCGCCATTTGTACTTCAGTTTTGTCAGTGCAATAAATAATCATAAAAAAGTTACGTTTAAATATTCAAAACCTTATTTAATTTTATAACAGCGTTTTCTTACTCTTATTCAATAAATTATTATTTTGTATTGACGGAAATCACGTGACGTCAAATAGTCTAAGGAATGCGAATGTCTGCCATGCGGAGTACTTTCCTTTTTAGGGTTCCCATACATGAAACTAAAACCAAAAAAAATTTTTTTAGCCAAACCTATAGGTACGTGTGGGGTGTCTATAGATAGGTCTTTTAAAATGACACCGAGGTTCCTAAAACCATTTTCTTTTGAAGTCTAACGTTTCATAGCTAGACGCTTCCAAAGTGGTAAAATGGGCGTCCCCCCCCCCCCCATTTAACTTCTAAACTAAGCGAGTGTAAATTTTGAAAAAAATATATAATGTAGATCTTTTTTAACAAATACTTTCAACCAAAATTGGTTCGGACGAAATCGAACGAGAAGTTTTTGAGATATATATAGCACATTTTCGACAACCGCAAACATAACTTTGTATTTCATACAAACACTATGAAACACAAAGTTATATTTGCTGTCAACAAAATATTGTGGATTTTACTAAGTGGAAGTAAGTGGATTCCCAAATTCATTTAAAGTTGGCACAGAACCCTCAGTGCGCGAGTCCGACTCGCACTTGGCTGGTTTTTTACTCGTCCGTCGTATGACGGGATTGTTTAGCTAAAGTTCCACATATGGAGCCGTATAAATTATTTGGTTTCAATAAAATATCTTAGAAGCTATCACAGTTTTAAAATAACTCCGTAGGTACCAAAATAATTTTCGCAGCTTAAGAAAAACACGCGCTTGCGTTGACCGCTAAGGTTTTTTTCTGGCCTCTTACTTCTAATGAAAATATGTGTTATGCATTGAAATATTTTACGGGAAATCAAAAATTTAAGCAGGCGACGCCGCGGGGGACTGCTATTGAGTGGCATATAAGCCAACACCATTTTTATATAATTATACACCCTATTTGATTCAGTTTTCTGCTGTCTGTATTCTGTTGCAAAAAAAATTAAATCCCAGTTTTAAATTCCATTCAAAAGCACATTTCATACTAGCCAACACCTTAAACCTCTACTTTAGGTATATATTCATCCGATTATCAATTATTATTAATACACCCCATATAATCTATAGATACTAATATTAATAACAGTGATGGCACTGTTTAAAAATATTTAGTATAAATAATGATACAGTATATGTATTAATTAAATTGTCATCCCTCTGGTTTATTTTCACTAATAATAACTAAAATCAGATCAATCTGTCTTTCAAGAAGACAAACAATCAGACATAGCTAGCTCGAAAAATTGGTAAATAAAAGTCACAATTTCTTCTTCTATAGCTATAATATAATAAAACACTACACAAAGTGTAAGAAACCAATCAAATGTCTAGCATATACAAAAATTGCCCTCCTTACTGCAAGACTAAACCAATTTTATTTGGTGTCATTGTAGGACATCTCCAATTATATAAATAGTATTGCAAATTACCATCACCAATCCCAAATTTTAATGGTTCCAAAAATTCTTTATTGTCCATTAAATCCAATGCATTAAAAACATCAAATCCTGAATTTTTTGCAGTAATCAATGCATCAAGCATCAGGTCAGTCCATGGAGTCTTAGTAGACACATTGTAAAAGGAATAAGCAGCCTTTAAAGTTTTGTGTACAGGATGATAAACAACAGTTGAGGGCAAAGTGTAGTAACTAACAAAGTCAGTTATATTTCCATCAACCTCGACTACAAAACTATCAATGATGCCTGCCTGAGGGAGAAACCAATGTTTGAAATCTTCTTCAGAAAAGATAGGGGCCAAGTCAAATTTTTTTAGATAACTGTTCAATAACTTGACCACTTTTTCAGAATCTTGAGGTTCCATTTTGCGGAACCCAATAGTTTTAGGGGCATCTGGAAGTTTAAACAACTTGAGAGTTCTCTGCATTGTCATATTTCTTGACAAATGACTGAATTTAATGTCAATGAGTTTTTTTGGGTTCAAAGACCTATGCCAGTATCTACATGTAGCAATGGGCTTAGGTAAAACAATACCTGCTGTATAAACCCCCTGAAATATACCAGTTAAATTTACTCTACGAGTAATTTCTCTAATTAAAACAGGTGCAACTCGTTTAGCTCTTAGTTTCTTATGAACACACAAAAAGTTAATTTCTACAACAGTCTGAACATGATCATATATCCGTAAATCAGCAGGTATGGCTGATATAAAACCAACTAGTCTGCCAGACTTAATGACTCGCACTCCACAGTGCCATTCCATCTTCCAACCAGGAGGCTGCAGAGCCCATTTAAGGAACTCAGTTTGATAGTCAAAACGAAACATGCAATCATCATCTTCGACATAATTCTCATTTAGTAAAGTGTACAGTTCTTTCAATACCAGTGGCTCATTTAAATTTAACGTATCCCATTGAAATCCATCAGGTAAAGTATACGGTTCCGCCCGTATATCTTCCGGCGATTTAGGTGGTTCTATAGGTTCATTGGAAACAATTTTTTCGTCCATTTTCGGTACAGGTTGAGTAGACCAAAACTGATACGATTTATGTAACGCCTCCTCTGTTGTTTTCGCCGGTTTTTGTTGCAGATTTAAAACTTCCATGGCCATCTTCAATTCTTTTAGCGATATATTCTGATGAACATCGCCAGTATTTGGTAATGTCACCAAGCTATCCGCTGGTGCGGTAACTTCATGATCGCCATCTCCACCGCTACGTTTTTTCTTGTTTTTATTCCGCTTTTTAGAGTGTTTGTCTTCGTTTTCTTTAGGGTGAGTACTAGACTGGTCCATCTTACTGTCTTCCATTGGAAAAATTGCGAAAGCAGCAAAATGTGCTGAAAAAACTGAAATCCGATTGTTGAATGTCAGTCAATTATTTTACAGCATGAGTTGAAGAATTTAACTTTTTTTTTGTACGCGATGTGACAGTTATTTTTTATGTGACGTCTGTCTTGCTTGCCTCATGCGGCTCCTGCCTGCCTTAGATTCCCTACATCATAGTTCTAACGAGGTGACCTTACGCCACGGTTTCATTCGTTCAATCAATGATATTGTATATTGTATTTAGAAGTAGATGACGCCTCGCAAATTAAAAGAGTACACAAATATGGCACCGTCCTGATTAATGAATGTCAATATACAACGCACTGAGCAAGTTATCACTAGATTTACTAAGTAGTAGTTAGTAGTCACGGACGAGTAAAAAAATACTCGTCCGTGTTAGTAGTATGGAAATGACATCCCGAAAGACCTCCTGCGAAATGAATTGATGGTCCCGGACATCAACGTATGCGCAGTACGCAATGATACTGTATTAAAAGAACTAGATCACCGGTGAGAGGATAAAAGATAGTCAAGCAAACACCACTTTTAGCTTCTCACCGGTGATCTAGTTTTAATAAAATATCATTGTGAGGCATTGAGACTCGTATTAATGCTGACGCCATCAAAAACAGACTACGTCAAAGTTAAGACCCCACTTTTAAGTACGGTGTTAGTTGCTTGACCATCTTTCAGCGTCTCACTGGTGATTTATTCTAAATACAATATCATTGCGTTCGATCGAACTCGGTCGTGAACACAGAGTATGTAATTTTGGCGGTGAATGAGCAGCACAGTGCAATGCACGGCGCGGACTAACCGCAAAATATGTGATGGTGTATCCACATCGCAAACAGACAGATACTATTGAAAATGCCGCTACGGCATCAGCGGCAGTCGCTGCGGCACGCGGCACAAACTGCATGGCGCCACGGAGAAAGCCGACACGTATAGAACACACCAATATAGTGGTGTACTTGACATATCTACACCGCCCGGTACGCACAGCCATGGCTGCGCTTCTGCAGCAGCATTTTCCATTGTATGTATGTGATCTCAGAGTTCTTGACGTATGTATGACCTTGGACGCTCGCTGGCAATGCCGCCGAACGTCGTGGATACGTTATTATAAGGTTTATTTATTTGTCACCAGCCGAACGCAACGCTTGGAAGTCATCGAGTGCAAGCCGCGCTTGATGTGGCGTCTCCCGGTCGCGGGCATCAAGTGGTACGCGTACCAACTCCAACCACGTCTGAGGGTGTGGTATCCTTTATTTGCAGATATATTTTTTTTCATACAAGTTTTACGTCTTCGGCTCTATGCCATACAGACTATTGACAGACAATAACATCTGACAGTGACATTTGAAACTCGACTGTCAAAACTACTAAAATCTTTTTACCCTGGTCTTTACTCTGTCTGGTTAGTGTTTTAGCTATTTTGATTTAATCCATGAAAATCATTGCTCAAATCGGTGCTGAAACAAATAATCAGTGTGCATTGCTATAGCGTTACGTGTCATCTATATTTCAAAAATATTATTTCTTGTTTTATTGTGTTTTTAGGATTTTGATCATAACCAAACATGGGGAAGGGTAATAATATGATACCTAATGGCCACTTTCACAAAGATTGGCAAAGATTTGTGAAGACGTGGTTCAACCAGCCGGCACGTAGACACAGGAGGAAACAAAACCGTATCAAGAAAGCTAAGGCCGTTGCACCTCGACCTGCAGCTGGCCCTCTGCGCCCAGTGGTTCGGTGTCCTACTGTGCGTTATCACACGAAGGTTCGCGCTGGCCGTGGCTTTACGCTTCGAGAAATAAGAGTGAGTACTTGTGTAACTATACATACTATACGTATATTTGTTTACTGTGAACTGCTAACCTGTTATAGACATTAGATTTAGTTGCCCAACCACATATCCACCTCTATCACAATCATTATATATTATATACTATCATTGATCAAATATTATGGTTTACTAGTATCTGGCCCTAATAACAGAACTTTCTATGTTTTCTTGCAAGATAGTATATATAGATAAGATAGTATCCTTCATATTATGAAGTATGTTTTCTGATTTTGCAAAGGATATTGACCAAAACTCTATAGAAACTCGGCCCGCTTTGCGTCAGCATGCGTCTTTACTAAATGTTTGGATAAAATATATAAATATTTGAAAGAATAAACCCAAAAAATATTTTGAAAAAAATAATAATCAGGGATTTATGAGGAATTCAATGGTATATAAGCAATTTTGAGGTTATGTTTTGTGATCGCAGATTTAATGCACCTCACCTACATTCATATTGATACATTCAGAATAATTCAAACAAGATTTTTGAAATATAAACTACAAAGACACAATCTAGGCCCAGCTTTGGTCAATATCCTTTTAAAGTAAGCCAACAAATGTAAGTTGTTAGTTTGTTTGTCTGACCTAAAAATAATGGCTACACATGATCCTTCACATTAGATCATTGTTTATCATGCGCAACACCAGATAAATTATTTTAAGTTAATTTTATTTTAGTTTTATCAACTTTATCCCTTGTGTCATTGTTTAACAACAATATTTTATTCCTGCAGCTGGGTTTGCCTGACGTGTAGCTGAAGTATTAAAATATTACTAAATTTCAGGCTGCTGGATTGAATCCTGCATTTGCTAGGACTATTGGTATAGCTGTGGATCCACGCAGGCGCAACAAATCTGTTGAATCCCTGCAAACGAATGTTCAGAGATTGAAAGAATACAGAGCAAGACTCATCCTCTTCCCTAAGGGCAAGAAGGTAACTATGAAAAAAAAATACCAAAGGCTGGTTTTTCATATGTCAATAAAATATAGAGGTGATGTTTTAAATAGCCAAATTATATTTTAGCTTTTTATTAATTTTAATTTCTTCTCACTCTGTGAAAAATCTGGCCTGAATAAATAATGTTTTTAGACATGTTATTAGTCTTATAAAGTTTTGTTTTATGACAAGTTACTAGTCTTATAATATGCAAAAACTTTTTAGATATTTTTACTGAATTACTGTAAAATCTTCAAACTCAAAAGTTCAAATTATGGTTACTAAGGGTGCTGATATTACAGATATGGCAAATACTTATTTAAGATTTATTAGATAGATGGTCACATTCTTTTAGCAAACGGGTATTATTTGGTATTTTCACTCTTTTGTGGACAGTGAACATCTACACATCATAACAATAAAAGTTCTATTGTGTCTGGTGTACTGCATGTGAAAGTGCAAATAATTGTCAGGTCTCATAATGTATGATAATGCAACTCAAACAGAACCTCTATCATAAATCACAGTATTCCAACATGAAAAAAAATTGGAATAGAAAAGTACCTAAGAAGACATGTTCTTGTGAAAATAGTGTTTTTCATTTATAAAACAACTAATTTTGTGTTTTTAACCAGGTTCTCAAGGGTGAAGCTAATGAAGAGGAGCGCAAACTTGCTACACAACTTCGTGGACCACTAATGCCAGTGCAACAGCCAGCACCCAAGTCAATTGCGCGCCCTATAACTGATGAAGAAAAAGACTTCAAGGCATACCAATACCTCCGAGGGGTAAGTACAAAGCATGAGCATTTTATTGATTTCTAATGAACTTTCAGATAAAGAATGCCTTATGTATGACTAAATGTAAAATTGATAATTACCATCTCACCTAGTAATCTTATCTCTTACTACTCTTTGAAGAGAAGTTACCTTTTATTTTGAACTAGCGGTCCCCCGCGACTTCGTCCGCGCGTTTTGAGTTTGCTCCCTCCCCTCCCGTCGCAGCGTCATGTTTTTTATCCTAAAGCCTTTCTCGATAAATAAGCTATCCAACACAGAAATATTTTTTCAAATCGGTCCAGCAGTTCCTGAGATAAGCGCGTTCAAACAAACAAACTCTTCAGCTTTATAATATATTAGCGCAAGCGCACGTTGTACTTAAGCTGCGAACATTATTTTGGTGCGGAGTTATGTTAAAACTGTGATAGCTCCTAAGATATTTATTGAAATCAAATGATATAAAGGGCAACTTGGTTCTAAATGAAATGCTCGTGATGATGAATGTATTTATTTTGGTAAGAATAAATACCTGTGTGTATAATACACCTCTAAAAATAATGCATCATTTTTTTACGAATTTATTAACATAAAAAAGGTTGTAGTAAGTCAACCATAAAAGATAGACATATGCTGTCGCGGACTTTATTATAGAACTTTTTATGCTGAACAATCCTGTCATACATGATTTTTGTGTAACTTAAGCGGTTTCCGCAGCGTATGCAGCGGAAGATCTCAAAAGGAATATCTTTCTCCCGTTTTCGCAACATTTTTCATTTCTGCTGTGGTCTTATGAGTTGTATCTTTATGTTATGTAGCCTAAAGCCTTCCTCGATAAATGGACTATCCAACGTAAAATTTTTTTTTCAAATCGGGCCAGTAGTTTTTGAGATTAGCGCATTCAAACAAACAAACAAACAAACAAACTCTTCAGCTTTATAATATTAGTATAGATTCTAACTCAATGTAGGTATGAAATTTTTTATAAGTCTATAGTGTATATTTACAAGTTTTATAAGTCTTGAATAAAAATTAACTCCCATAACCCATATCCTCAAAGCAGGACAGGAACAAAATGTTATCCCAGACAATCCATTCCATTGTCCAGATCTGTTAAAGAAATATTGAACTAAACTGTGTGACAATGTTTCAGGCCCGTTCAATTGCCAAACTCGTGGGTATTCGCGCCAAGAGGCTGAAGGATGCTGCAGAAAATCCTGATGATGTTACTAAAGCCCCCTCAGCAGTAAAAGAAGGAAAGTCCAAGAAGTGATTTAATAAAGTAACATTCTGCTAAAAAAAATGTTTTTATTCAAATTCAAAACCAGTGAAGTTGATGTAGTTCACCTCTGAAGACTAGACTTAATAAAACACACACAATCATAATAATCACGGGGCGCGGAGTACTAATTCGAGAAGTATATGAAAATTGAGGACTTGCTTGTGCGTTGTTAATTCCATTGACTTATTATTACAACACCTACTACTTTAGTTTGTAATCACTACGGTTACCTACTACTTTAAGGGCCAATTATCACCATATAAACAGCTAGATAGCTTTATTCTCTATAGATAGCAAGATTTTGAATTTTTCTATAGTAAAATAAGACATATACCTAATAACTCTACTATCTAGGGCATAAAAATCTATCTGTCGCTTCAAGCATCAGATAGCCGTGTTATTCGACTGATAGGTAGTTTGACATTGGCATTGTTTTGGTTTGAGGTTATTTTAAAATTGTTATATTACAACCCCAGATAATATAATACTAAAGTATGGATAGTGGAAGCCAGGCAGACGTCGTGTATACTGATTACAGTAAGGCGTTCGATCGAATTGACCATAGTCTCCTTCATAGTAAGCTGCAAGGTATAGGCGTCAGAGGTGATCTGCTGCGATGGTTTTCGTCCTATATCTCAAATCCGATCTCAGGATGTAGTTGTTAGAAACTATATTTCCAGCTGGGTTCCTATCCCCAGTGGTGTTCCCCAGGGATCGCTACTTGGTCCTTTGTAATATCCGTCAATGATATTGATTCCTGTCTGCTTTCCTCTCGTGTACCTACTTTGTTTTGCCGACGATATGAAAATATACTCCTCGATTAGCTCCCACGAAGATTATGTTGCTCTGAAGGCTGATCTGTCACGTCTGTGCGATTATTGTGACTTGCATAAGTTAGATTTAAACCCATCGAAATGTTGTGTAGTTACTTTTAGCCGGAAACATAAAACAGAGTTCTACTCCTACTCAATGAAAGGCCAGGAGCCACAGAGTAAAAGCCTCCGTTCGTGACCTTGGAGTACTTAATGACTCAAAACTACTTCTTGAGGATCATATCGATCATGTTGTGGGTAAGGCGTTTAAGGCTCTCGGGTTTGTGATGCGTAATTCAGTGTGTTTTAACAATATAAAGACTATAAAAATATTGTACTGTACATTTGTTCGGAGTTACCTGGAATATGCATCTCAGATCTGGAATCCAAGATACCTTACGTTTCACGACTGGAGGGCATACAGAGAAGATTTGTGAAGTTCCTTTGCTATCGCACGGGGAGGAAATATAGTTCCGAGGATTATTAAAGTTATGCAGGCAACGTCATCTTCTTCCCCTATGTTCTAGGCGAGAAATCGCTGACATAGTTAATTTGATGAAGATTATCACAGCTGAGATCGATTGCCCTGATCTTTTAAGTAAAATCTACTTTAACACCCCTAAAAAGCGTGTTTTGCGTTTACAATTCACCGCTATATTTGCCCGTTGTGGGCACTAACTATAGGCGAAATAGTTTTATTGGGCGGGCTAGTAGCGAGTTAAATAAAAATTTTAAATGGGGAGATCTGCACATATTCCATTCTACCATTACTTTCACTAGACGGCTATTGGGCAAGCGCTTTTTTGATTGCAAGTTGCTTAAACAGTTTAAATTTTTTTTCTTCCTTATTATATTATATTGTTTTGTTGCTTGGCAGTATTTTTGACTGAATGTTTATGTTACTTCATACTATTTCTATATGTAAGAACCTGTAAGAGGTTTATGAGTTAACCATACAATCTCATATCATCTATATATTTAAAAACCCTGCTTTTCCTGTAATATTAAAAAAAACTCCTTAATATCAGACAACATCACGTACCTACATAATATTACATATATTGATAAGGGGCCCAAGCCCGTGATAATTTTAAAAATGTAATATTTTTAAAAATCATCATGTATACACTTAAATAAATAGGTACCTACGAGATACCTGCACTTGGTCTAACTCCAAATCATCATTCGACTCAAATATTTCATTTTCCTCCCAGCTTTTCTAAATTCTAATTAATTCTTCTTCACCCGACATGTTTAGCGTACCCACCAACAAATTAATATAGACATGTCGATAAAATTATCAACTTACCCTCACTTTGTTAATATTTTTGCCATCTTAAGCGGATGGATATTTTTGGCGCAGTAGTTCAATATTCGTAACAATAGTGATTTCACATCACCACTGACATTTGTATGTTTATTTGATGATTTTATGATAAAATCAGCATTTTTATACTAAAAACCAATAAAGTAATGACGAAATAAATTTATCAATATGATTGACTTATTTCTATCATGAATAACACATACATATTGTAAAATAACTAATTTTCTGAAATAATAAACACGAAAAATACAGACTGTTTTACCACAACACTACTGTCGGAATTATACGACTGCGCCGTTTTAACTATTAGTAAATCACTTTCATAAATAGGCGAATTTCAAACTTATTTCAAGGAACATTTAACTTTGAATATTTCAAGAAGAGTTTGTATTGTCCGTTTCTCTTTGCTAGTCGAATATTGTTAACAATCTTGACATTCGTTTTTAAATGATTCAAACCAATTTTAAATGAGATAAACTCAAAACGTACATAGGTTCTTTATTGTTGAATGCTGAGAACTTTTTAAATATAATATTTTATTAATTTTATCCACTGACACTGATAATATTTTTTTCAACACACTTTTTTAAAACGGCGTTTTTATTCCACCGATTTTTGGCTCATAATCCTAGATATTAAACACGCGTGCTTTTTCAGTATACAGGATGACTTTGTTATCAGTACCGAAATTTTGTGTAAAGACTCCACTGATGAATATGAACAACTTTTACTATGGGGGCAATAGTGAAATCGAGAAAAAAAAAGCGGTCAAAATGTATGGAACAGCTGATATTTTTTTCTCGATTTCACTATTGCCCCCATAGTAAAAGTTGTTCATATTCATCAGTGGAATCTTTACACAAATTTTCGGTACTGATAACAAAGTCACCCTGTATATTTGCACTAGTGCCTTTAGTTTATTAACCCGACCAATTCACATTTGTAACCTGGTACCAAGTAGTAAGTAGAAGAAGTCATATAATTTAGCCGGTTATAACTTATATTTTCAACACACTTGCTCAAAACGACGTTATTATTCCACCGATTTTTGGCTCATAATCATAGATATTAAACACGCGTGCTTTTTCATAATATTATTGCACTAGTGCTTTTAGTTTATTAACCCGACCAATTTACATTTGTACCCTAGTACCAAGTCGTAAGTAAGAAGAATAAGCGATTTAATTTAGTCGGGTTATACAATACTTTTATTTTAGCAACAAACAGTATTTATGCGAAAAATAACAGTACCTACATATTTATTTCAATAAATGGTAAATCCAGATTTATTACTAAAAAATAGCTCAAATTCATTTAACATTTTTTGTGATTTGTATTTTAAACACGAATTATTACATTTTTAATCTTGGCTTTTGGCCGATCTAGTTCGCGCCTAAGCCTTGCGCGCGTATCGGTATCGCGGCAAGAAAAAAAAACAACGCGCCATTTTTCGTAAATAATAATTGTCGGCTGACACAAAGTTTGGATTAATTATGAAGTTTAATATTAATGAAAATGTCTTCTTCAAGTGAAGAAAATGAAGAAAACCTATTATTAACTCCGCCGGACATACGAGGCGAAAAACGCGTGCGAAAGTCTTTGCCATCAAAATCGAGTGAAATGTATTTTTACTGTTATAATAATTAAAAACTTAGTAAATGAAGAGTCTTGTTTTTTCCTCGCAAGTGTGTTGAAAAACGTCGTATGAAACACGTGTGCCTGTGATCATTATAGTATACGCGGCTTTCTTATGGCGCACTCGCTTTCGCTCGTGCGCACACAATATCGCCTTGTGTATAATGGTCAACTTAGCACACTTGTATCATAATGTACTATTTAGCAACAAACAGTATATGCGAAAAATAACAGTATGTAATGTACATTTTTATATCAATAAATGGTAAATCCAGCTTTATTACTTAAAAATAACTCAAATTCATTTAAATTTTTCTGTTAGGTATTTGTGTTTTAAACACGAATTATTTCATTTTTAACCTTGGCTGTTGGCCGATCTACTTAGCGCCTTAGCCTTGCGCGCGCATCGGTATCGCGGCAAGAAAAAAAAAACAACGCGCCATTTTTCATAAATAAGGAGTCTCGTTTTTTCCTCGCAAGTGCTGAAAAACGTCGTATAAAACACGTGTGCCTGTGACCATAATATACGCGGCTTTCTTATGGCGCACTCGCTTTCGCTCGTACGCGCACAAGAGCGCCTTGTACATAATGGTCAACTTAGTACACTTGTATCAAAATGAAGTTGTAAAAAGATTGTTTACATTATAGGACTAGTAGCGGAAACAGACTTAGAACAATTTTTAATTTCGTTTAGGTATAGAACATAGATTATTTTCGTCAAGTAGCTTTTATGACATAGCATAATAAGTGCGGAAATCAGAAACACAGGGGAGCCATGCCCGATTTTCGGCAGAGTTCAAAACTTGCCGACAAAAGTGGGTAACCTGATGTGCTGGAGACTACATTCGCCAGCATTTCAGGTTACACACTTTTGTTGCAAACTAGCCCTAATATCAACTGCATAAGAAACTACAGTATTAACTTTAACTTGCTATTGCCCGTACTAACTATAAAAAGAAACTTTTATTAATGTGAGCCTTATCTATCATACCTATATAAATGCTTTTAACCGACTGTGATTTATTTTATTGGTGTATTAGGCGTGATATTATATAGCAAAAGTAAAATAATGAACTATAGCTCTTGGACTATTAGATTTTGGACTACGTGAAATCCAAACACAAAATAACTTAAGTACTTTGGTAGGTACTTATAAATATTATGCTAAATTTAAAGTAAGTTTATTGGCCTGTTTCTGTTTATTTTAAGTAAGATTGACGTAAGTAACTGGGTTATACTGAACTGACTGACTTAAACTCAAACCTATTTCTTTGAACAAGAAATCTTGAATACCTACAAAATTACCTATTTCTTTGAACAAGAAATCTTGAATACCTACAAAATTTGTTTTAGTAAATAATGTCATAATTAGGGACACATCTTAAATAACTATAAGTTATTTCTTTGTGACGTAGTCAGTCATAGGCTGAGAATATAAACACAGTCACTTGCGCGTGGCGCGGTCCGCGAGCGGCTGCCCCGCGCGTATTTATGCTCGCCGTATCGAATCGCTTGAACGTACCTAAACTTCGGAGTGACACCCCCCCCCTGCTTATACTTACTATCGTATTAGTTGTTATGATGATCCTGTAATGATAGATATAAGTATGGAAAATAAATAAATATAGAATATATGTTGTGATGAAGTGTGAATAGCTCAACAAAATCCTCTGGCAATGGCATATGCGAATAAAATCGGCGCCCGACGTGTAGAAATAAGCTGATGGGGGGAGAAGGGAGTAAAGACGATTCCATCGACATTTGGAAGATATGAATCAAGCATTTATTATCCTACACATACAATACATTGACAAATTAATAAAAATACATCCACTATGGATGGACATATTAGATCGGTACCTACTAGATAGGTACCTAACTATAAACAAACTCGATTATAATACCCTATGCAGGTGCTTTAACTTCATTGTCACTCTTTTCATTTACATTGTCAGCTATATTTGTTTCACTTTCTTCAGGGCCCTCGATTTTAAGCTTCTTATCGCTTTTGCGGAATTTATCATATCTAAAACAAACAAAAATATGTCATTATTATGGGTTACCACTGGCCTACTCAACACCTACCAAAAAACGATTAACTATTA
This sequence comes from Pyrausta purpuralis, assembly GCA_963924145.1. Lineage (NCBI taxonomy): Eukaryota > Metazoa > Arthropoda > Insecta > Lepidoptera > Crambidae > Pyrausta > Pyrausta purpuralis. The sequence continues at coordinate 14,025,057 of OZ001659.1, forward strand.
GGTCCTTACATATGAAATTGGCGTTTTGTAAGGGAGGAACATAGTCTTTTTATTGTAAAATATATTTAATTAATCAAAGTATGCTCCGTTGTTATCTATGCACTTTTGCCATTTCATAGGTATCTCATTGATCCCTTTAGTAAAAAAACCATGGGGACGAGAATCAATAAACTCTTTGAAGGCGGTTTGGACTACCGCATCGGAGTTGAATTTTTTCCCTTGTAAGAAGTTGTCCAAATTCCGGAAAAAGTGCTAATCTGTTGGAGCAAAGTCCAATGAAAAAAAATAATGGGGAAAAAACAAATGAATGACTGTGCTTAAAACTCAAACGTACCAGCTCAATGAATTTATAAATTTAAATTTCGAATTCCTAACCAAAGAGGAGATATTTCAGATCGAAGTGGTCAGTACGACAAAACGCTAATTTCATATGCAAGGACCTAATATAGTCGATTTTCTCGCTCAAGAAGAACAATAAATGAGTGAAGCGAATTTGGTGAAAAGGGCGACCTGTTACCAGACTCAGATGCAAACCTCATTTATTGGGATCGTGAGCAACGACAGCGACACAAACTATCGGCGGCCGGACGTTGAAATTACAAATGGCTGATTGTCATAACGAAAAGTAATTATATTAAAGTTTTTTCAATGAAATATTGTATTAGCTATTAATTCTATTTTATAAAGTTAATCTTAGTGTCGATTTTTACTTATTAAAATGTATTGCACGGCTATATACCTAAATGTTGTTCGAAAATTGCTAGAGAAATGGTGACAAGTCCGCCAACGTTCCTTTTTTGGCCAATGGGAGCGCTGTCATCGATTCAGGTCCCAGCACCTACTTTGCACACAGCGAATAGCTACGCAACAAAACAATCTAATACTACACTAGCTTCTCGCTGCTCGCTAACTCGTTTATAGTTCTACTCGTTGCCGGTATATAAGACTTACTCGATGGGTCGGTCATATGGCGTAAGTAATCGCTCGCCGTAATTCATTATCATTATATGTATTAAGTATATTTTTAAATACCTGTCAAGATCGTCGTCGTCGTCACTTCCTTCATTGCCTTGCGGGTCTACCTCTCTTAGGAGCTCGCCGATATCCTTGTCAACATCAGCCCACAACTTGTCTTCGTTTCCTGCTAATGTGCAATGGTACAGATTAGTTGATTTTAAGTGACCCGACTTCAAAAAAGGAGATTATCAATTCAACATATATTACCTGGTTATCGTCAGAATGGACCTGTTACTGCGCGGTAAGATGAGTGTGGAAATATGAACTTTATTCATACGTAATGGACAAAAGCGTGTGTGTGTGAGCGGGGAAGTAGGAAGGGCATGAAATGCTTGACTGTCAAGCATGTCAAGTTGACAAGTCTATTCTTACGATCACCGTGTAATTTGTATGTGATATTGTTGGAAACGGATATTACAATAATAAACAATAACAATAAACATTTGGACATTCCCACACATCGCCATCTAGTCCCAAAGTAAGCTACTCAAAGCTTGTGTTATGGGTGCCAGACAACAGATATAATACTTGAATACTTTTTGTTTGTGAATACATACATATGATATACAGAGAAAACACCCAGACCAATACGAACAGACATGTTCATGCACACAAATGTTTGTATTGTCCGGGGATCGAACCCGCAATCCGCTGCGTAGTAGGCGATTTCTCGACCACTACACCAGACGGGTCGTCAATTTATTTATTATTTGAGTATTTTGATCCATTAGGGATTCCAAGCCTGTGTGCAGTTTTTGAAATATTTTTTAAAATTATTTATATCCCCAGACTTTGTAAAACATTGTAACATAATACATATTTCCAAACTGCGTTTCAGTTTGTCCGTATATTTCCGAAAATTTTCGACACTCGCTAGGTAATCAAAACCTACAGGGTACTTTCTGTGAACTCACAATCTTGAAAATTGGTACAAAGCAACATCTTTCCAGATATAGGAATAATTGCGAAGAAAAAAGCTTTATAATATAAGTATAGAATCTACTATAGTAATATTAAACACTCTCTTCTCTGCGGCAATAAAACGTGGGACTGCGACAGCGCAACTTTTTTAACAACTGCAGTCATATCGATGAGCGCGTGCGTACACGGCTCACTGCCTAGGACATTAATAATTTATAGCCGCATAGGAAGCGAATGTTTAATATTACTATAGTTTTAATAATTCATACATACACACATACGGACAGTGGAAAGCGATTTTTATTATTATTTGTTTTATATTGTAATAATTATTAAATTTGTAATAATATTTTTTGACTCAATATTGTAATTTTTGAGTGAAGTTTAATTGAATGGATTTTTTAAATGGTAAATGGTCACTATTATGGGTCTTAGTAACCTGAAATAAATTAAGTTTATTTATCAATTTCTTATTAAATGTGCACATCAAAAATACAAGTTATCTTTTGATTTAAGGCTAAACAGCTTGGGCCTTTCTCATCACAAAACTCAGGTCTATCTGAACAATTCAAGTAATTTGAAGATAAAATCAATCACCTGATGCATTAGCAGTTTCCCCATTTTCAACTTTTTTTGATTCTTCTGTTGGTTCATTTTTCTCTGGTTTGGCTTCATTGTCTTCGGTGGCTGCATCCTTTTCTTCTTCCTCTGTTAGTGATAAACATACTAATTATTTAATGTACAATTAATACAAAATTAAACGTATCACACAAAATATCAAAAGCGATGTTACTGGCACTCATATCCCAGATTTATGATTTATGAGAATGTAAAAGAAAAAACGTAAATATAATATATCAGTAATCGCTCAAATTCGACCTTGCACGGGTCCCAAACGAAGATATCGTGTATATGAGTTCGTGTGTACGAAATTATATTTTAAGAACAAACTGCGTAAATTTCTGGCTCAATAATTGTGAAACTTGTAATATTATATTGTTATACAAGGGGAAAAAGTAACCCAATTCACTCGAAAAGTTTTTGGCGCTCGAATGGAGTGAGAGCGCTAATAATTTGAGATCATTTCGACTGTGAGGAAAAATATAGTAGATTATTATAGAAGGGGAGAAAGTGACCTATTTCACTCGAGACGTTATTGGCGCTCGAACGGAGTGAGAGCGTAAAAATTCGAGAGTGATATGGTTGCTTTCACCAGAGTTAAACACACTATTTTTCATTTCAACTGTGAGGAAAAATAAATAAATTTGGCCATATGATTGTGATGCGATGATAAGATATTATGTTGTTTGGCGAGAGATGAAACCTCAATCACATAGCAGTTTGTTTACTGTCGTTATAAATTCATAAAACACACGATTAGAAGGACATTAACGGCACGGAAGACAACAGAATACATATAACGCGGACGCTATCAAATTTTTCAAATCATTCGCTCGTCCGCGCCTCCGCCTCCGCGCGCGGCAGGTACACGCGGCACAGCTCGCCCCACCACACCTACGAGGGTATATAGCGCTCGTCACCCTTCTGCTGGTGCAGCTGGCGGTGGATGCGCTCGGCGTGCTTGCGCAGCGTGCGCGTGTCGCGGTGCTGCACGTAGCGGCCGAGGTGGATGCGCAGGCGGCAGTGCTTGCGCAGCGCCTCCGCCTCCGCGCGCGGCAGGTACACGCGGCACAGCTCGCCCCACCACACCTACGAGGGTATATAGCGCTCGTCACCCTTCTGCTGGTGCAGCTGGCGGTGGATGCGCTCGGCGTGCTTGCGCAGCGTGCGCGTGTCGCGGTGCTGCACGTAGCGGCCGAGGTGGATGCGCAGGCGGCAGTGCTTGCGCAGCGCCTCCGCCTCCGCGCGCGGCAGGTACACGCGGCACAGCTCGCCCCACCACACCTACGAGGGTATATAGCGCTCGTCACCCTTCTGCTGGTGCAGCTGGCGGTGGATGCGCTCGGCGTGCTTGCGCAGCGTGCGCGTGTCGCGGTGCTGCACGTAGCGGCCGAGGTGGATGCGCAGGCGGCAGTGCTTGCGCAGCGCCTCCGCCTCCGCGCGCGGCAGGTACACGCGGCACAGCTCGCCCCACCACACCTACGAGGGTATATAGCGCTCGTCACCCTTCTGCTGGTGCAGCTGGCGGTGGATGCGCTCGGCGTGCTTGCGCAGCGTGCGCGTGTCGCGGTGCTGCACGTAGCGGCCGAGGTGGATGCGCAGGCGGCAGTGCTTGCGCAGCGCCTCCGCCTCGTCCGCGCCGCCCGGCTCCGCGCGCGGCAGGTACACGCGGCACAGCTCGCACCACCACACCTAACAGGACAACAGACCTTTTTGTTACGAATTATAATTGTATTTTTTTTCCTACCCCATTCAGCAAACCCTTTCATTTAATACCTATATCATGGGGATCTTTTTAGTGAAGCAAATACAAATGATGCATTCTCGATGAAGAAACACTTTTGCCAGCTCTAGTTAAAAAGGAAAAGACGTATTTTTTTAAATTACATTATTGACTGTAGGCTATAGGTGGATGGAAGTAAAATTTATTAATAATCAATTGCGTTGGTGCATTCTCATTTGCGTGTTGTGACCGCAATTTAAAGCCAAAGTGATCGCGTCTAAATGGCTCATCGAAGTAAGCGGTGGACGCATGCTACTTAGTATGAATGAATTTGTATTTAAAAACAAAATGTTTTCTTACCTCCATTTTCTTTATATGTTCGCTGCCGATATTTATTTCTACTTTTGGTTTTTTGGGTGACGATTCCTCTTTCTTCTCGCCGCTAGAATCTTCGTCTTCAACTTCTGAAAAAATATTACATTCCATCAAATTATTACATGATAAAATATAAATTGGTCAAGAATTAAGTAGCATTTATTGTTAAATGAATTACCATCCACATCTCCCACAGAGTCTAGGGTCATAAAGTTGTCCAAGTCAACGTCCATTCCTTCATCGCCGCTGGCTTCCGCCTTGGGGCTGGCGCGCCGTGCCGAATGAGTCGCTTTTTTCTATGTCAAAAAAAAACAAATGTTTTTAACAGAAACAAACTAAAGAAACAAAATATAAATGATATAATACTCGCAGTTTTGGCGTTGCGGCCAAAACGCGTGTCGTATTACCACAAAATAATTGTAAAATAGAATATGTGTTTTAACATTGGATAATAGTATATTTTTGTTTGATCAATTCCGTTCAGTAGTTTTAGCGTAAAGATGTCACAATAGATACGTCCATCCATACTCACATAGTAGGATTAAGAAGGACGGTAACAAGTAACATCGAGGCGCTATGGTGCTTGTTTATCATTGGCGAGCGGAACCTGATGCGGCAAATGAGCTTGTGCGCGTTTCACGTGGTGCGTTAGTTTTATCGGGTTCAGCGGCTTACGTTCGGCGTAAGCTCACGCAGATCTTCAAAGGTAGATTCACCCAATACTTGCACCATAAGTGAAGCTTGTGACTCAGCCGTCGAGGAGAACGTTCGCCATATCTTTAGCTCATGTGTCCGTTACGGCAAACAATGTTTCGATTAAGTCAGGGTTCACCAAACTTAACCCTAGAATGACCTAACACACTGGATGTGTCAGGTTCGGCAAAGACCGTTTTGATTTCGATCAAAAGTCAGGGTACAGTAATCTTAGGTGTCCGTGAGGTTTCACCGGGTTCAGCCCGTTCGCCATATCCTCAAGTCCTCAACTCATGTTTCAATTTGGCAAAGAATGTTTCGATTAAGTAATGAATAATAAAAAAACGAACCTTGAGGTGTTCCAGCGAACAGATGTGGTGCTCGTATATCATCGGCGATCGGAATGTAACGCGACAGATGCGACAGAATGGCATCAGGAACCGCTTCATGGCGCGATGCGTGTCGGTGAGGTTGTGCGCGTGGCGCGTGGTGCGGTGGTTGAGGCGGCACACGAGGCAGAAGGTGGTGCGCGGCGCCAGCTCGGCGCCGGCGGCCGCCTCGAGCTCGCGCTGGGCGCCGCGCTGCGCCACGCGCATGCGCAGCAGCTGCGCCTTGTGCCGCCGCGCCACCGCGCTCATGGCCGCGCGGTGCTTGCTCGACACCAGATGCTTCGCGTAGCCCTGACGAGGGATCAGAGACACTTTAATGCCTACGATTGAGTCTGTATATTATATTAAAAGGACGAATATTGCCGTTCTTTTTTTGGCCACGGTCTAATTGAAAGTAAATGATGATGCGGCCGAGATTAAAGAACGGGATAGAGATTAACTTTTTGTTTTATCATATTTGTCACTATTAATAAATAAAATAATAAAATAAATATCCTTTGGACATTCCCACACATCGCTATCTAGTCCCAAAGTAAGCTACTCAAAGCTTGTGTTATGGGTGCCAGACAATGGATATATTACTTAAATACTTTTTGTTAGTAAATACATACATGATATACATAGAAAACACCCAGACCAATACATACAGACATGTTCATGCACACAAATGTTTGTATTGTACGGGGATCGAACTCGCTACCCGCAGCGTAGTAGTCGATTTCTCGACCACAACATCAGATGGGTCGTCTGGTGTAGTGGTCGAGAAATTGCCTACTATGGTCATTTTATTTTGATAAAATGTTAAAATTCATACCCAGAAAGCGTCGCGTGCATCAATTTAATCGCAAAACGATAAGAAGGTGCTCATAAAATGAGACCTATCCATTATTAACAGTTTAAAATTAGTCGCTGACATCCTAAGTTTACCATTGAAAAGAACTAAAAAATCAATGAAACACGAAGGTGACACATTCCTCCAACGGACACAGGATTGATGCAATTAGGGGCGTGGATGCGGCGACTGAGAAGGTGTATATGTCCAAGCCGGCGTCCTCCGCCGCCTCTACGTCGGACACCTTCACTTAGGGCTACATAAACAAAAAGTCAACGTACCGCGAAGGTGACACATTTCTCCTTGCAATGGACGCAGGAGAGATGCACGTAGGGACGCGGGCGCGGCGGCGCGGCGTCCGAGGCAGTGTCCGGCTCCTTGTCCGTGTCCTCGCCGGCGTCCTCTGCTGCTTCTCCGTCGGACACCTCCGCTTCGGGCTAAATAAAAAAAACATTATAAACAATAACATCATCATAATACTCACATTTTTAAACAGTACATTTCAAATACGTAAATTTATTTCAAATAAGTTATTTGGCCTGTTTGAACAGTTTTATGAAACGCAATATCAATTATGAACACTTGTGTCACATTTGCATTGTTGATTACATGTTTATATAAGTTCATTTAACAAGCGGTCAGCCCATACATTGACACTGTTGCACTCATTTTGTACAAAATGAAAGAGACTGCTTAGCTGAAAAGCAATTGACAATGTCAAATTACTGGCTTTGTACTTTACTCACTATGATAAGCCCAAATGTAAAGAAAAATATCCCTTTCTGTTTCTAGTGATTACCCACCTTAGGTGATTTACTTTTGATTTCCTTTTTCTCCTCAGTAGTTTCTTCTTTTTCATCAGCATCCCAATCCTCTTCAGTAGATGAGGCTTCCTCCTCATCTTTAGATTTGACAGAGCTGTTCAAAAAATATATTTTTTAAAGAAAACAAGTTAAATCTATTCAAGGTATTTCTTTTGTTCATTCATTGGAAAATAAATTTTTGAGATGCTTTTTTCAAGTATTTTTCGAAGACAGGTAAGTAAACCTAAATAAATAACATTTGTTTAGTTTTCACTAGTTAATAGTGTTATAAATTGGGTGGGAAATGCTACTCTTGAATATTTTCTTGTATAAGGAACAATCTTTCCGGTTGATAGGAATTGTGAACACAAAGCTTGTACAGAAACTGTGAAACAATCAAATTTGCCTCCTCTTTTCTTTGCACATTTGATTTTTTTGAATAATATTGTATAAAATCATAATTCTAATTATACAAACTTATGCGAGCATCTTCATCAAATTCTGAATACAAACCACACACACTTTCAGTGTTACCTTTGTGCCAGTTAGGTTCATTGTTGACATATCAGTTCTTTTATTATGGTTTTCAGTACGATCACCAGTAATTTTCACGCTCATGAGAACCCAGATGTAGGAACCTATTATCTCTCAGTAAGGTTTTGAATGAATTTCCACAGCTCGACTGCAATCATCAAAAGAAACTATTTTATTTAGGATATTACTTTCGATATTCAATTACCTTCTTCCCTTGATCGATCTGAACGCACGGGTATAGCCGAGAGCCCGGTCATTAAACCTCCTAGAGGTAAAGGTGCCTCGCGAGCGCGGGGCGCCGCGGAACGAGGCTCGCGAGCGGATCGTGCGGCCGCGGAAGGAGCGGCGCGAGGCGCGCGGCCGCAGCGACGAGCGCGGCGGCTCTCGCGGGGGGCCCATGCCACTCGGCTTGCGGTACGCTTCGCGGTTTGGCGAACGTCTTCTGTCTTCGCCGCCAAACGATCTTCTTTCACCGCTGTAACCCTCTTGTCTACCGCTGTATGAGCCGCCGTAATGTCCGCCGCCATCATGGCTACGTCTATCGCTCGAGGATCCCTGTACATAATTCTGTTTGTTTCTTCCAAGTGGTATGGTAAATCAATTAGCAATAAAAAATAATACAATATTACAATTTTCGTCTCTTTCAGACTCGTCATCAAAAAACTAAAAGATCTTGTTGTCTATATTCACTGTAAAAAATCTAATAAACCAAGGAATGCATACAGAATAAGCACTGAATTCATGATTTGTCATTTGTCGAAAATATGTGCACCTTCCAATAAGGTGAGGTAGAATCGAGTGGGCCTCAATTTTGTCTATCTGCTATCTTTTACTCTGCTGCAATATTTAGTTATATATTTCAACATCCATTGTATTCATAAAATAATTCATTATTTCAATTTTTGCATGAATTTCTCCAAAGTTATTATAACTCATTCCTCTAGGTGTACAGGGTATTGAGAGTGACTGGCTATAACTTTCAACATCAACGTCCTGTCAAAATTTTTAATACTCATAATTACAGACAAATAGTATTTTTGTTCTTTATGATGTCTTGTACCCACAGTACTATATTTTTGGTTTCATCATTTTATATCCTAAGGCTCAAGTCATCTTTACAGTCATCATTATTCTTCCTTGTATATAGGTATATTGCCCCATCAGAGGTGATCATAATAATTGTAAAATCATTGCAAAACATTGATAAAAGAAGGATTCTCTTTGTATAACATTAGAACAAAAGTACAAAAAGAAGCTTTCTTGTGGCAGTGTTTTTCCCCATACAGATTGCATGTCAGTTATAAGCCTCAAAAATCAGTAAAGTTATCCAGGTAGGTCATCATATTTAGAATGGGTTGATGTTCAGGTTTTCATCTGATGTGCCTGTTATACATAAGGCTAGGTGATTTTGTCCTATTCTCCTCTCAGCTGTTAGGGTAATTAAGTACCAAAATTAATTATTACTAACCTCCATTCTCATTCGCTTACGCTCTGGTGACCCAGATCTTCCACCATAGTCGCGATTGGAATAACTTTCCTAAGAAAAATAAATAATTAAACAAAATATTATATATCATTGTGATTAATATATACATCATCATCATAGGAATGATATAAGATCATACTGATGTTTGGTTCATGTTTCTTCATTAACTTACAGATCGATAGCTTTTCTTCGAATAAGGTTCCTCCATCCGGTCCCGACTACTAGAGTATCTATGAGCACTGCTATTGTTGTAACGAGAATCATTGTTGTAAGACGAATAGCCGCCTCCTCGACCTCCGCGACTTTCGTACGATCCGCGATTGCTGCTTCCTCGATATGAGCCGCGATAACTGCTGCCTCGACTGAAGCTTCCTCTTCCGTTGTAACCTCCATAGCCCCGACCACGAGAAGACATCTTTTTGAATGGAAAATAAGTAATTTAAAATATCACAACTAAGAAATAAGAGAATATGAGCCGGTACGAAAGATAAGTTCATAAAATGGCGTCCACGCGCGCCACACAGTGATCACGGGCCGGGCAGCGTCGTAGCGTGGGTCGAATCGATCAGTCAAAGATTACATATATTGCATAGTAGGTTATGTGAGTTTTAGTGATAATACATAATGGAATTGTAGCCTTACCTTATCAATAATTAACTGATATTTGTAGAAATACCACGATACCTACACACACTATTCACAGTTTTCACCATAGATAGATAGCATAGAGTATAGTAAATAATAGATAGATACCACCACAGATTAGTAATAGCACAGAATACACCGTTATGAGCTAACAGCGAAAATGACCCTGGGCTGCGTTCCGTATTGCGCCAACAGCGAAAATGACACTGATATCGCGCTTACAAACCGTTCCGATTTGGCGTTAGCGAGTCAACGAAAGCTATAGTCACGTCTGACGTCACTATCACCGCCATCTTGCGTTCACAGTGCAATCGTGTTGCTGCGTTAGCACCGTGAGCGGCTGTGAGCGGACTGTCACATTGACGCATTTGACGTCTTTTTGCTTCAAAGAACAGCAAAATGTATCTAAAACCGTTCCGAAATGAAATCGCGTCAACAGTGCTGTCAGCACGCTACCAGTGATATTGGCGCAAAACGGAACGCAGCCCTGATATCGCGCTTCCAAACCGTTCCGATTTGGGCTGCGTTCCGTTTTGCGCCAATATCACTGTTAGCACTGTGAGCGTCAAAAGCCGTTCCGATTTGATTAGCGTGCTGACAGCGCTGTTGACGCGATTTCATTTCGGAACGGTGATTTAGCGCATCGTAAGCGAGCGATATCATTTTCGCGCGAGATTTTGTAATAAATGATAACCTAAGACCTAAAAAAAAACAAAGAAAGAGTAGGTACCAAATAAAGTAATAATAAATTATTATCGATATTCATGAAATAAATACTGTATTATTAGACAGCGATGATGACTGTGACAGCTAGTCATCATCATCGTCTTCGAAAGAAGATGATGAGGATTTCGCAGTAGGTACAATTTAACAGTAAGAAATCTAGAGAACCAATCCCTAGAACAAAACACAGATGAATAATAATGTATCTGGAATAAAAGTGTATGTGAATGATGTTGCATTCAAGTACAACTCTGAAACATTTAAATTACATTTGCTGTTCTTTGAAGCAAAAAACCGTCAAATGCGTCAATGTGACAGTCCGCTCACGGTGCTATAACGCAGCAAAACGATTGCACTGTGAACGCAAGATGGCGGTGATAGTGTCGTCAGCCGTGACGTGACTAGCTTTCGTTGACTCGCTAACGCCAAATCGGAACGGTTTGTAAGCGCGATATCAGTGTCATTTTCGCTGTTAGCGCAATACGGAACGCAGCCTTGGTGTTAGCGAGTCAAAGACAGCTGTAGTCACGTCACGGCGGACGTCACTATCACCGCCATCTTGCGTTCACAGTGCAATCGTTTTGCCACGTTAGCACCTTGAGCGGACTGTCACATTGACGCTTGTCTGTCTGTCCGTCCGTATGTCACAGCCATTTTATTCTGGAACTGTAAGCATTACACAATTGAAATTTGGTAGGAAGATGTATCCTGTTAATTGCTTAACGATTCTCATACAAATAATTAAAAATAATGACATTTAAGAGGGGGCTCCCATACATGAAACTAAAACCAAAAAAAAAAATTTTAGTCAAACCTATGCGTGTGGGGTGTTTATGGATAGGTCTTTTAAAATGACATTGAGGTTCCTTAAACTACTTTCTTTTAAAGTCTAAAGTTTCATAGCTAGATGCTTCCAAAGTGGTAAAATGGGCGTCCCCCCCATCTAACTTTTAAACCAAGCAAGTGTAGATTTTGAAATAAATATGGAATGTAGATCTTAACAAATACTTTCAACGAAAATTGGTACGGACGGGATCGAACTAGTAGTTTTTGAGATATAGCACATTTTCAACAACCGCAATCATAACTTTGTACTTCATACAAACACTATGAAAAACAAAGTTATATTTGCTGTCAATAAAATATTGTGGTATTTTACTAAGTAGAAGTAAGTGGATTCCCTAATTCAGTTAATGTTGGCACGGAACTCTCAGTGCGCGAGTCCGACTCGCACTTGGCCGGTTTTTTCTTTGCTTCAAAGAACAGCAAATGTAATTTAAATGTTTCAGAGTTGTACTTGGATGCAACATCATTCACATACCCTTTTATTCTAGGTATTGGCTCTGTAGATTTCTTACTGTTAATTACCTACTGCGAAATCCACATCATCTTTCGAAGACGATGATGAGTGACTGTCACAATCATCATCGCTATCTAATAATACAGTTATTATTTGATGAATATCCATAATAATTTATTATTACTTTATTTGGTACTCTTTCTTTGTTTTTAGCAAGGTCTTAGGTTATCATTTATTACAAAACATATCGCTCGCTTACGATGCGCTAAATAACCGTTCCGAAATGAAATCGCGTCAATAGTGCAGTGCTGTCAGCACGCTAATCAAAACGGAACGGCTTTTGTCGCTCACAGTGGTAGAATAACAGTATTATTGGCGCAAAACGGAACACAGACTATGTATAAAGACAGGTACTGTCTCTATTTCTCACTGTCTCAGACGGCGTTATTTATGTACATAAATAACGCCGTCTGAGACAGTGAGAAATTTTGACAGCTGAATTCACCGCCGGTGACAGCGTTTTTTTTTCTTTCATGACTTCTCTGGCACAGACTATATTTATGCTCACTAATGTAACGTTAACGTTAAACAACAGGTATTTAAAAACGGTACTTACTATACCGTTAAATTATTTTTGGCTCAGGAAAAGGCTTTGTCACACTGGTTGTGTTCTGCAATCAGTTCAAAGTTATTACAGCCCACATAAGTCATACGTCTTATGACTTAAAAGCTGCACTTTGTGATTAAAGCAAGCCACTTTGCACAGTGATAGTAAGGACCGAAATAAGCGATTTTACCCGCAGCAGCGACAGTTTCAACCCTTAGGAACAGAGATGGCGCCACTTTTTTAAATAACTAATAAAAATTTCTACAAGCCAAATTTTTTCAGTTTTTTATTAAACAAGTGTCAAATGAAAGGTAATTATATCATCTATCATAGAAAAAATCATTAACAAGATATTACCTTCTTAACACGCACAAATAAATTATTTTAGTTTAGAAAAAATAGTTTTCGTATTTTTTTACTTTATTTTATAAAAAATGTATATGGCTCGGTATGTTTTTTGTTAGTTCATATAATTACCTAGTAAATACGTTATTCAGTAAAGAAAACTGCACTTCAATACCTTTTACAGTTACTGAGATATATATTTTTTTTATGTGGGAAGTAATTTATCGGGCGCACCAATATCAATGATTAGTATATACCAAATGTTTTGTTTTTAATTAATATGTTTGTTGAAAAGAGCAATAGGCGGCCAAATTTTGCTAAATTTAATTTAATTTCATTTGGAGTAGTGAAATTTTTATCCCAAAGGAACATAGATGGCGCCACTTTCTTTGAAAATAACAAAATAATCTACAATCCAAACCACGGCACCGAATTTTATGAAAAAGGTGTCAAATGAAAGATAAATGCATAAAGTGGTCATACAAAGAAATGATTCCGACCTCACGATCTTATAAATTGCCCATTTTTTTTCATTCCGAAAATAGTATGTTTAGCTGCTTTTACTTTTTTTATTAAAAATAATGAACATTATTGCCAATAAAGTGTAGTAATATACAAAGAAAACTGCATGTCAATACCCTTAACAATTATTGAGATATAACATTTATCATTGTAAATCTATGCGCCCGAGAAAAAATGCCCTCATTAATAATTTTATATCTCAGTAATTATTGAAAAAAATTACATGCGGGTTTCTTTGTATAATACTGTACTTAATGGGCTATAATAAAAATTACCCTTTCAATACCCAACGATGATTATTTTAAATAAAATAAAGCTGAACCTATTTTTTCTGAACTAAAAAAAATATATGGACATTTTAAAATGTCGCAAGGTTAAAATGATTTCTTTCTGTATTTATCTTTCACTTGACACCCTTTTCATCAAAATTGGTGCCATGGTTTGGCTTGTAGAAGTTTTTGATATTTTCAAAGAAAGTGGCGCCATCTGTGTTCCTTTGGGATGAAAATTTTGCTACCAAACCCCATATCGTACGTTTTGAACTGTCAAATGAATACGATTGCTTTACACAATTCCACCTCTGACCGCAAAACGTATCAATTGTGACAAATCCTAAAAAGAAAACAGAAACACCAGAAAAACTTTGATTGTTGATAAAAAAAACAATAAAAATATAGTGTAAATAGAATCCAAACCGCCAACTTGAACCAAATTATATTAAACCAAACGGAATCGCTAAAAGGTATCAAAAATATTCAATGTTTACAATTAATATGTATTCATGGAGGGCAATTGGCGAGCTATAATATATAACTAAGTTACATTTAAGAAGACTTAAACAAGGTACTTTAAGTAAAGTGACGACTCACGTATTGTACACTCAATGCAAATTCCCGTACAGATTTTATCAGTAGTTTCATAATTAAAATTTTATAGCTTACTGTTGAGTTAGGTACATGTTGGCAATTCCATATCCAATTATTCTAACATTAATTTTAAAGCAATACAATGTAGATTAATTTAGCCCTCACATCGTAGTTAACAACCAAAATCAACAACCAATTGCCAACTTGGTTGGATTCAACTGATGTTTTACAAAAACAAACCAAACAACGACTAAAGTATGGTCGAGTGCTCTCAACGCTCAGGACGCTCGTGTCTACATAATAACTATCTACACGATAACGGTCGTGATTACCATCAGAAAACGACGCTAAGTGAAAAAGATTTTGGCTCTTTATGAGGCGTGAGACCTCGACAGTACCCCAGATAATATAATACTACTAGTACAGATACCCCATCTTATACAAGGAAACGGTTCCACCGCAACGGGCTAATATTTAGGGCCATTTTTGTAATTTCTACAATACGGACGGGATGGCGCTATGTAGACTGGACTTCCCGATATAAAAGCACATCGGTTGCTCGCGATTCATCCTACATGTTTACTTCCTCAATAGATGGCGCTAAACTCTTTACTTTGATTTTAATTTCGTGTGTTTATGTTGTGTGTTATGTTTGTTTTAAGTGATAATATTTAAACGGCCAATTTAGAAAAATAAATGAAACACAGTCATTTTGCATTTATTTCTATAAGGTCAACTCGTTTAAGTTGCTAATATTTTAACAAAACATCAAACAATAACATAGAAAGAGGACCCAATATTTTTTTTTGATATGATGCATACGAGGGTCAAACTGAAAGTTCTTAGAAAATCAAAAACTGATTACATTAGCCAGTTATTAGTTTTATTATATCTTTTCAAAATATTGTCCATTGACGTCAATACACCGCTGCATGCGATGGAACCACTGGGAAAAGCACTTTGCCCACTCGTCCTTAGGGGTCTCTTCAATGGCATCGCGATACGCAGCCACCGCTTCTTCAGCATTCATAAACCGCTTTCCTTTAAGTTTTTCTTTAATTTTTGGAAATAAATAAAAATCACAAGGCGCGAGGTCGGGGCTATACGGCGGGTGACCCAGTAATTCAACGTTTGATGTCGCCAAATAGTCGATCGTTCGCTTGGCGGTGTGCGACGAGGCGTTGTCGTGGTGAAGGAGGATCCTACTGCGAGGTCGTTTCTCTCGAACTTTTTCCAAGACAAGTGGCAAACAATTGGTAGTGTACCATTCTGCAGAAACTGTTTTTTGATCCTCTAACACAATTGTTGCGAAATGACCTATCCTTCTGTCACAGTCACTCCCGGCCAGTGTGGACAAAGGGTGTTTAAAAGGTACTAATATTCGAATGAAATAAAGAAATCCGGGTATAGCATTTGGCAACAAAAGTTTATTCAAATTTGCTATTACACATCTACCTTTTAACACCTTTAAACAATCAAATTCAAAACTTAATAGCTCAGAATACAGTAGAGACTAGGTTAGGTTCTAATTTAGTTATCAATATCTATACTATTACAAATCTTAATGTTCACAAATTTCTAATTAAATAAAGATAAACCACCAATTTAAGTGTTTAATTACCTAAATAAATTCCAAAATTTATCCTCAAAGGGATTCCTAAATTATGCCTAAATTAATAGCTAAATTATCCCACTTTTCACTAAAGTTAAAGTAATACAAGGAAAACCAACCTTTGATTTCAACGGAGGTTACTATTTCAAATCTTTGTTGCATCAAACTACAAACAATTCTGCAACATTACCCCAAAATTTCACCGATACCGATCCATCCTCAAAACAGCAGACAAGAAGCAAATCAATCCATAAGGAAGTTCTGACTTCAAAAATTAATCCAAATGAGGTCTTAGTAAGGTCTAAGTAAGGTCTTAGTAAGGTCTAAGTAAGGTCACTGAAAAGAATTTACAAAATGTTAGTTCAACGCACAAACCAAAGTAAAAGTTAAAAAACACTAACTTTTCATAATAAATATTTACCTGAGGTTACAACATGATCACCAAATTGTGACTGTTCAACTTACAGACACATATCAAAAGCGAAACCTAGAAATAAAAGAAAGTTCTAGTTAACAACCAATTTTTTTTTCTAAGTGTAATTCTAATACTTTTCATCACCCTATTTATGAAATCTATAATAAACCAATTTAATACCTGCAAAAGCTGGCTCGCCATATAATTTCTGAATTGATTACTAAACATTTATGCTAATTATTCTATTTGAGACCTGAAATGATAAAAATTACAACTCTCAATACAATATGCCCAGATGTAGGTAGGCTACATTTTCTTTACAAGGATTTCCAAAGGAGTTTCTCAACATACTTACCATTTTTCCAGTCATTTATATCAAATCATTTTCGAAATTAATTCATCCAAATTGACATGTTGGCGGCGTCTGAAACGATAAAAAGAACCATGTGCTCAGACTCTAAGAAATGTCTCGCAACAAACAAAAATCAACGCAACCTTTCTGCAGATACTTACCAGGAATAACTATCAAACTACAAAATAATTTGGGGCGTGCCCCGTACTTAAAAATTTTCATTACATTCTATTTTATCAAACGTTCCACTCCGACGCACGACCAACAGTGCGGAACCGGAAAAAAAGCAGCTGTCACACTTGACACATGTCAGTGTCACCATCCATCTTATCTATGCCAAAATATGGACTGAAGTCCTACATCCATTTAGCTTTTCGTTTCACGCGAACTTAGACAAAAATATACAACGTTACACTTCCAAAGAACGAGGCCACCATTTTTTTTCCCGCACTTCGATCTCTCTTCACTTTAGTTGGCAACTCCTCGAAAGGAAACACCCTCTGAGCAGATTGTCTTTTGGTTTCAGGATCATAACAGTAAATCCAGCTTTCGTCACCTGTTAGTATGTCGAACACAGCATTTGAGTCACCTCCGTTAAATCTTTCAATCATTTTACGGCACCAATCCACACGATGGAGTTTTTGAGCCTTAGTCAAATTATGAGGTATCCACCGGGCGCAAAGCTTCCTGACCGCTAAATGTTCGTGGAGGATTTTGTGCACTTGACTCATACCGATGCCTAAGCTTGTCCGAATCTGCTGATAGGTCACTCTTTTGTCAGTCTCTATCATACGCCGCACAACACAGATGTTATTTTCAGTCGTCGCCGTAGAGGGCCGTCCCTCACGTACATCATCAGTGAGATTAATGCGACCACGTTTAAACTCATTAAACCAGTTGTAAACAGTCGCACGAGATGGGGCTTCATCGTGAAAGGCCAATCGTAGTCTATCATAACTTTCTTGTTGACTTAAATGACATCGAAAGTCATAAAAAATCATTGCACGAAATTTTTCTCGTGTTAAATTCATGTTGACGTGACACAGACAATTTTCAATTTGCCGCCAAATCGTAAAACAAATGACAAATGAATGAAATATATACTCAGTAATATTGGCAAAGAGTTCTATTTTCAAATTTTAGAAAAAAAAAATATTATATTGTTTATAAGTGGCCAGTTCTAAGAACTTTCAGTTTGACCCTCGTACAATAAGCCTGAATTATTTTTAAAAAATCTACAAAATCAGTGAAAGGTTGTAATTTTTGACTCGTTACATTTTATTTATTTATTTATTCGTTTGTTTATATCTCCATTTGACATTTTCCATGTAATATTATCTCAAATAAGTAGAATCGCATTATTGAAAAAGCGTATAACAAATTCAATTAACCGCCTACAATTGAAATGTAACAACACTATTACTATTGCGCTTTAAACATTAAAAAATAAAAAGTTCAATTGAAGCTGTCATTCTGGTCCAGTCCATGTTCTGGTAGGTATAACTAAATCCTAACTAAATTCGTAGACAGAGAATCCTAGGATTCTCTGTCTACGACTAAATCAGAGTGGAATTTTGCGCGGGAAACGAAAAAGGAAGGGCGGACCTTATTTCTTCGTTTTAGTTATTGGTTTTTTCGGGTCAATTATTGTGATTGTGTGGTGGAATTGTCATGATAATTAGTGCTTTTGAAGAAAACAATGCAATTAAAGTGGGGAACCCATTTGCTGCCACACTTGAGACACAATAGAAATTTAATTGTTATAACGCACCGGTGCGTGCTGTGGCATGAAACCAGTTAAGTGAAGCGAGCTGATCCTGCGCTAAGCTTCCTTATTGAGCATTGAAATGTGAACCACCTCGCATTTTAATGAGTTAGGTTAAGATAGGATAGTTTAGTCTTAGTTTTAGTTGTATATAAAATGAAAAATAATACTTAAGAATAGTCTGTATGGCGTAGAGCCAAGGACGTTAAACTTGTATATAAAACAAAACTAAAGCAGAGTATAATCTGTGAGCTCAGATGTTAGACATAGGCTGCGTTCCGTTTTGCGCCAATAACACTGTTAGCACTGTGAGCGACAAAAGCCGTTCCGATTTGTTGATTAGCGTGCTGACAGCGCTGTTGACGCGATTTCATTTCGGAACGGATAATTAGCGCACTAACCTAAGACCTTACTAAAAACAAAGAAAGAGTAAAAACAAAGACAGCTACAATTTAATAGTAAGAAATCGAGAGAGTCAATCCCTTGAATGAAACACAGATGAATTATTATGTACCTATCTATACTAATATTATAAAGCTGAAGAGTTTGTTTGTTTGTTTGTTTGTTTGTTTGAACGCGCTAATCTCAGAAACTACTGGCCCGATTTGAAAAATTATTTTTATGTTAGATAGTCCATTTATCGAGAAAGGCTTTAAGCTATATAACATAAAGATACGACTCACAAGACCACAGCAGCAATGAAAGATGTTGCGAAAACGGGAGAAAGATATTCCTTTTGAGAGCTTCCGCTGCGTACGCTGCGGAAACCGCTAAAGTTACACAAAAGCCATGTATGACAAGATTGTTCAACATTAAGAGTTCTATAATAAAGTCCGCGACAGCATAAGTCTATCTTTTATGGTTGACTTACTATAACCTTTCGTATGTTAATAAATTTGTAAAAAAATAATGCATCATTTTTAGAGGTGTATTATACACACAGGTATTTATTCTTATCAAAATATATACATTCATCATCACGAGCATTTCATTTAGAACAAAGTTGCCCTTTTTATCATTTGATTCCAATAAATATCTTAGGAGCTATCACAGTTTTAACATAACTCCGCACCAAAATAATGTTCGCAACTTAAGTACAACGTGCGCTTGCGTTAATTATATTATAAAGCTGAAAAGTTTGTTGGTTTGAACGCGCTCATCTCAGGAACTGCTGAACCGATTTGAAAAAATATTTCTGTGTTAGATAGCTTATTTATTGAAAAAGGCTTTAGGATATAAAACATCACGCTGCGACGGGAGGGGAGGGGGCAAACTCAAAACGCGCGGTCGAAGTCGCGGGGGACCGCTAGTCTAGAATAAAAGGGTATGTGAATGATGTTGCATCGAAGTACAACTCTGAAACATTTAAATTACATTTGCTGTTCTTTGAAGCAAAAAAAAACGTCAAATGCGTCAATGTGACAGTCCGCTCACGGTGCTAACGCAGCAAAACCATTGCACTGTGAACGCAAGATGGCGGTGATAGTGACGTCAGCCTTGACGTGACTTTGGCTGCGTTCCGTTTTGCGCCAATATCACTGTTAGCACTGTGAGCGTCAAAAGCCGTTCCGATTTGATTAGCGTGCTGACAGCGCTGTTGACGCGATTTCATTTCGGAACGGCTTTAGATTACATTTGCTGTTCTTTGAAGCAAGAAGACGTCTAATGCGTCAATGTGACAGTCCGCTCACAGCCGCCAACGTTCCAAAGCAGCAAAACGATTGCACTGTGAACGCAAGATGGCGGTGATAGTGACGTCAGCCGTGACGTCACTACAGCTATCGTTGACTCGCTAACGCCAAATCGGAACGGTTTGTAAGCGCGATATCAGTGATATTTTCGCTGTCAGCGCAATACGGAACGTAGCCTATAGCTTTCGTTGACTCGCTAACGCCAAATCGGAACGGTTTGTAAGCGCGATATCAGTGTCATTTTCGCTGTTAGCGCAATACGGAACGCAGCCTAAATCGGAACGGTTTGTAAGCGCGATAACAGTGCCATTTTCGCTGTCAGCGCAATACGGAACGCAGCCATACTCTTACTCACTCACAGCACAGATTAGTAATTAGTAAGAAACACAGATTAGTAAGAGTATGTCTAAAGATGTCTAAGATCTCTATGTCTAATGTCTAAGTATGTCTAAGAGTATGTCCCCTTTCACCGTTATAATTACCCTAATATTCAGGGAGATTATACCAAAAGTGGGAACCCTCATTAAAATACTTTTTTTAGTTCTGATTTTTATCACCAGATGTCGTATCGCTATATAGTCTGTGCGAAATAGTGGCTCCTGATTTTTGCATAGATTATAATGCGCTGCCCACTAACTCTATGTCATCTCTATGGCCGTTTCCAACCCGTGGTAAGAAAGAGTATGCTCTTACTAATCTGTGGTACTTTTGTAAAAAAATATTTACTAATATAACGCACTGTTTCATTCAATAGTATAAATTATTACTAAATTTTATTTCACAAACAAAATTGATGGAAATTCCAAAAAAATATGATAATATGATTTCACCGAGAGTTTTCTATTCCGATTAAATTAATGTAAAAAATGGACATGAAGCAAATAAGAATAATGTGTAGGTGATTTTTCTAGGTAAGTGATACATATTATGTTAAATAAGAGTTTTTAACGCTTTTCCGATCTGGTACTATACAGGAATTTGTAGTTATTAATTTGTAAATCCGTGACGGAGGGCAAAAAATCATGTCCCATTAAGACCCCATCTCTGCTATAAAGATTCAAAAGAAGAGACTTCTCTTTCCTTGTTAGTACAGAAAATATCATGTACAGGCCGAAACTTTACTGGTGCAAGCTTAGTCTATAAGTGTAAATGAAAAAGCGCAAACATGAAATTAGTTTGTTCAGAAGGGAGTAGATTTTTATGCTATATATAATTTTACTGCTTTGTGTTTAATCATAAACTCTATTATAAGATAGCATACTTCCACACCACAAAATAAAGAAGGTATTACTATGTAAGATAACAAGCAGCAATGTTACAATCTGTGTTTGACTAAATGTACATACATTCGCAAAGTCATTTAATAAATAATAAATTAAATAATTTGGTGTTCTGCCCTTTTTCATTGACACATTGTTTGTGTGCACAATTCAAGAAATAGTGTGATAAGGCACCTTCTTTGTTAACACATTGATTGCGGCATCAAAAATACTGAACTTACCAAGGGTGCAGCGCAGCATGAACACTATGATTCTCACACAAAACTACACTATGGTGCATCATGAACATCATTTGTTCACATAAGTAAATGAATTCAGGGGCTCCTAGTTATTTTAAATAATAACATTGTTTTGTGCTCTACAGCATAAATTGTTTTTAAATATAATTTGTATTTAAGCAGAAATAAGAATAAAATGACAACCCTAATTTTATGAGAAACTTTTTGCCATGTGGGACTATGTTAGTCAGACGTCTTATTAGTAATAGTAATGGGAAAAAATAAAAACCAACAATCAAAATAAATAATTTAAGGTTAATCATAAATAATACAATAGATACAGCCTGATTTGGTTAATTAAGTTATAATCATTTTGCAATTCATTAATTTAATCACACTTTAGAAACATTTTTGACTTCAAAATTTATACAAAGAACATTTAAAACTCCAAGGGCATGTCTTATTCAAACTCATCTGGTATTTTTTTTAAACAACTCAATATTCAAATTAATTGATATAAGATACAAAATATTTTCACTTACGTAAGAAACGTGCCGACGACATTTTAAACAAGACGCGTTTGAATATTGTAAGTACATCACTAAGTGCGATTGGCGAGAATGGCGCGCTGGCATTCGGTGCGGGCATGAGGTGTGGGTGCGCGATATATTGGACATGCTGCACAAAACACAAAAGCAGATAACTCTATGCATCGTGAACATTGAATATATTAACAATGAATTTAGAACCTGAGAATATAAACACCTAGAAGCTCAGTCCGGGTTTGTAAAGGGCACACTTATCCGAGCCGAACGCGCCGAAAGAAACGAATTTTTACCCGAATTAACGAATTTTAGAATACTTTATATGAAATCTCATGAAACCTCGCACACTTATCCGCGTCGAATCGTCCGAATCTGTAATAACCCTAGAAATTCCAGAGAAATTCGGATGACGTCATCAGATTCGCTGCGGCTAATGCGGTCGACTCGGACGATTCAGACGACGCGCCCGATAAAATCTTTATACTCATTCCCACCTTTTAGATGTCACTCATAGCGCTATCTAATGCCTCCTTGACTTTGATTCGTTCGGCTCGGATAAGTGTGCTTTCACCTTTATACTTATAAATAAGGTTACACGTAGTGCACATCATAATAGGTCAGACACTATGTTTGAAAGTGAGCTTGCTATAAGCGATCTGGTTCAGACAACCTTTGGGTATAGGCATTCATTATTCATGTAATTAGATAGATTGTTACATAACCAATCGACTTAAAACGAAATGCGCTTGAAATTAAATAAACAATTTCTAAATATTAGTTTCAAGCAAGGATTATTGATTGTGTAATGTACTAATGTAGGACATTATTTTCATTCTCAGGTGCCGGCAACAAAGGCAAGTTCAACAAGCAAAAAACATTTAAAATGCAAGCGAAGAAGCGCTATATTTTATTGTTTGTTTCTTGCGCTATTTTAATGTATGGGTATTATAGTGGATACACTTTTAAGTCTGAGCTGATTCAAAAAAGCCGACGTGACCTATTGCCGACATATGCATCCTTCGAAGATTTGTCCGAAGCGCCGTCATTGTTACAAAGACAGCCGCGTTCAACAACGAAACCTTGTCGTATGGAAACATGTTTTGACTTTACGAAATGTAGTGATGAACCTAAAATCTATGTATATCCAACAGAGGGTCCTGTAAGTGCATCCTATCGTAAAGTTTTGTCAGTTATTCGAGAATCACGGTATGCAACGAGAGATCCGAATGAGGCATGCTTGTTTTTACCTGCAGTAGACACACTAGATGCAGACCCGCTATCTCCTGAGCACGTTCCAGACGTTCAAGCTCGACTGAGCCGTTTACCGTATTGGAAAAACGGTCGCAACCATATTATATTTAATTTATACGCCGGTACTTGGCCTGATTATGCGGAGGGAGCATTAGGCTTCGACCCTGGTGACGCAATACTGGCTCGTGCGAGTGCTTCAGAAACGGTGTTTCGCGATGGCTTCGACGTATCACTGCCGTTATTCCACAAGGAGCACCCAGAGCGTGGAGGGGTACCCCCTGCCGCCACAGCGAATCCTTTTCCCGCTCCGCGGCGACACTTACTGGCGTTTAAAGGCAAACGCTACGTTCATGGAATTGGAAGTGAAACCAGGAACTCGCTGTGGCATTTACATGATGGAAATAATCTTATTTTGGTAACGACATGCCGCCATGGAAAATCTTGGAAAGATTTAAGAGATGAACGATGCGATGAGGATAACCGAGAATATGACAAGTAAGAAAACTGATTTTATTTCACATTTTCTCCAGATCTGGGAGGGGCTAGAGTCCAAGTAAAATAAATGACATTTCTTCTGTTCAGATTCGACTATGAACAGCTGTTGGCGAACTCTACATTTTGCCTAGTGGCCCGCGGACGGCGTTTAGGCTCGTACCGTTTCCTGGAGGCGTTGGCCGCGGGATGTGTTCCTGTGCTGCTCAGCAACGGCTGGCGCCTACCCTTTGATGAACGAATCGATTGGCGCCGAGCAGTCATTTGGGCTGATGAGAGACTGCTATTGCAGGTTGCGACATACACAATTAATGTATAACGATGGTTTGTTCTCGTGGTTTACTTGTTTTTTATTGTTTTCTTTAATTGCAGGTGCCAGAGCTTGTTCGTTCAGTACCTCCTGAGCGGGTTCTCGCTTTACGGCAGCAGACCCAACTACTTTGGGAGCAATACTTCTCATCCATTGAGAAGATCGTGTTCACCTCCATTGAGGTAAACGTCCAAATTAAAAGTACCTATATTAATTGCACAATATGCAGATGCTTGTTACCATAAGGTTAGGATTTACCTGTTTTCAGGTAGACCTTAATTTACAGGACCCTCTGTATACTTCCTTCAGGATGCATCAAAGTATCACAGACACCCTATTTATCATCAGAATGTTAGTTGTTAGCTTTACAAAAAAGAAAAATAATCCGTTAAAATTGTTTATTATTGAAACTCAAAAAGAAGTAAAATTAAATGTAAAAAGTTTTTTAGATAATCTATAGTCTATGTGATCCTTCTGCTCAAATTCTGTGCGAAAGTAATACCGAAGTCTTTAAAGAAAAATAACTTTTATATAAATTAAAAGTACCCTAGTTATTTTGGCGTTTCGTATGAAAGAAACGCATTTTACCGCTATTTCGGCGCTTGCTTCGTACATACTTATAACCGTCGCTTAGCTGTGGCTTTTTAAAAATCCACCAACACGTTAACGCTCACATTCAAGATAATACTGGAGAGGATAACGGCTCACAAGACGTCTCGCCAGCGAGAGGCGCTGATATGGAACGCGTCGCCGGGCGCTCTGGGCACGTTGGCCTCGTACGGGGACTCGCGCGCGCAGCTGCCGACGGGCGCCGTGGCGGTCGCGGCGCCGGCGGGGCCCGCCCCCCCGCCCGCGCCGCTCCCCGCGCCCGCCGTGCCGCCCGCCGCGCCGCCGCCCACCGCCGCGCGCGCCTACACCGCGCTGCTGTACGTGCAGGCCACCTCGCCCGCGCTGCACAAGCTGCTCGCGAATATAGCCTCCAGCGAGCACTGCGAGAAGGTAAACGCATTTTTATTTTATTATTACTTGTTGGAAAAAAAACTCCAATAAGTGACTTTTATATCGTTAACGGGGGAGAAAAAACGAATACCTATGCATGTTATGTTTTCACTTTAGAACGTATCGTACATAGTGATATGACCGCACAAATTGTACATTTTCTCTATAGTTTTTTACAAATAACCCGTCTAACCTTAAAATGCTAATAAAGTAGATTGTTTGTTATACAAGGATTATTACGCATGTCGTGGCAGCCTTTAATTAAGGCAAAACTCTGTGTTATCATTTCTTGTATTTTGTGATTGTTAAGTGTACGATTTGTTGGTTATCCTCAAATAAATAATAATAATAAGAAAGCGACCCATTTTACTCGTGATGTTTCTGGCGGTCGAACGTAGTGAGAGCGCCAATAGTTCAAAATGGGTGCTTTCACTCACACGATATAGTTTCACACTATATGATTAAACATAATATTTTTAATTTCGACTGTGCGGAAAAAAAATTGCTATGTTATTTATGTAGATGTGATAATGAGGTATTAATATGTAGCAGCTTTTTGGGATATGTCGGTAATAACTAATAAGAGTCTTAGCGTAGTGTGGTGTTCCCGATTCGGTCAGTCAGTTTTACCTACATATTACTTATTATATATATACTGCACTCCTTTGCTCTCTGTCAAACTAAATATTTGGATTATCAATTTTCTGCCGCCGCCTATCTTTGCATTGAAATCCCCCATTATGTGCCTCTGAGAACTGTAGGTACATGCCTTGTTGAGCATGTCATAAAAATCCTCTACTCTCTCATCAGGATGTGTATTTGTATGAGCGTAAACCTGAATAATAGTTATATTTAAGTCATACTGAAGTCGCTTATACCATCGAGACGCTACGAAGACGTAGCGTACATGACGTGTAGCGTGTGTCTGCAGGTGGTCCTAGTGTGGGACAGCGAGCGCGCGGCGCCGTCGCTGAAGTCGCTGGCGCGCGTGGCGGGCGACGCGCGCGACCCGCTGCCTGTACTCGTCATCGATGCGACCACTCACTACCCTGGGTAAGACATTTGACATAATCTTGTTCCCCTAGCTTAAATCCCGACCGGAAATATTAACCTATCCATACAGATTACTGTCTTTAGTGTTCCGTATGCCTTTACTTACATATTTACCCCTAATACCGGCTCGCCTTATAAGCAGAACGAGCGGCGAAAGTCAACGCCCACTATCGCCCCCGGATCTAGAATTCTAGAGACTATGTTGCACACTACTGACGTTGCACCCAATACGGCCTGCCCCGAGAAAAAAACAAACATTACACTGTTAATTTCATCTACGACCATCCAGCGCCTTTGCTGCAGTCGCTGGCGCCCCGTGGCTGTCGACGTGAAGACTTATAATCTATACTAATATTATAAAGCTGAAGAGTTTGTTTGTTTGTTTGTTTGAACGCGCTAATCTCAGAAACTACTGGCCCGATTTGAAAAATCTTTTTTACGTTGAATAGTCCATTTATCGAGGAAGGCTTTAGGCTATATAACATAAAGATACGACTCATAAGACCACAGCAGCAATGAAAAATGTTGCGAAAACGGGAGAAAGATATTCCTTTTGAGAGCTTCCGCTGCGTACGCTGAGGAAACCGCTTAAGTTACACAAAAATCATGTATGACAGGATTGTTCAGCATAAAGAGTTCTATAATAAAGTCCGCGACAGCATATGTCTATCTTTTATGGTTGACTTACGACAACCTTTTTTATATAAATAAATTTGTAAAAAAATAATGCATTATTTTTAGAGGTGTATTATACACACAGGTATTTATTCTTATCAAAACAAATACATTTATCATCAGGAGCATTTCATTGAAAACAAAGTTGCCCTTTATATCATATGATTTCAATAAATATCTTAGGAGCTATCACAGTTTTAACATAACTCCGCACCATAATAGTGTTCGCAGCTTAAGTACAACGTGCGCTTGAACGTGCGCTTGCGCTAATATATTATAAAGCTGAAGAGTTTGTTTGTTTGAACGCGCTTATCTCAGGAACTGCTGGACCGATTTGAAAAAATATTTTTGTGTTGAAAAAGAAAGGCTTTACGATATAAAACATCACACTGCGACGGGAGGTGAGGGAGCAAACTCAAAACGCGCGGACGAAGTCGCGGGGGACTGCTATATATTATAAATCTGAAGATTTTGATTGTTTGAACGCGCTTATCTCAGGAACTGCTGGACCGATTTGAAAAAATATTTCTATGTTGGATAGCTTATTTATCGAGAAAGGCTTTAGGATATAAAACATGACGCTGCGACGGGAGGGGAGGGAGCAATCTCAAAACGCGCGGACGAAGTCGCGGGGGACCGCTATTATATTATAAAGCTGAAGAGTTTGTTGGTTTGAACGCGCTTATCTCAGGAACTGCTAAACCGATTTGAAAAAATATTTCTGTGTTAGATAGCTTATTTATTGAGAAAGGCTTTAGGATATAAAACATCACGCTGCGACGGGAGAGGAGGGAGCAAACTCAAAACGCGCGGACGAAGTCGCGGGGGACCGCTAGTACCTATATAAATATCCTTTATATTCTTTGGACATTCCCACAGATCGCCATCTAGTCCCAAAGTAAGCTACTCAAAGCTTGTGTTATGGGTGCCAGACAACGGATATAATAC
The DNA here is from genome assembly GCA_963924145.1 of Pyrausta purpuralis. NCBI lineage: Eukaryota > Metazoa > Arthropoda > Insecta > Lepidoptera > Crambidae > Pyrausta > Pyrausta purpuralis. The sequence continues at coordinate 14,053,065 of OZ001659.1, forward strand.
TTCAATACTTTTTTTTTGTTTTGTAAATACATAGGTACATGATATACATATAAAACACCCAGACCAATACAAACAGACATGTTCATGCACACAAACTTAAACACTTAAAATAATTATAATCAGGCGCGGTCGCAGCCTGAAATTTTGGAGGGGGTCACTCACTCACTACACTATTAAAAAAAACGGCTAAGTGCGAGTCGGACTCGCCCACTGAGGGTTCCGTGCCAACTTTAACTGAATTAGGGATCTACTTACTTCCACTAAGCTAAAATACCACAATATTTTGTTGACAGCAAATATAACTTTGTTTTTAGTGTTTGTATGAAAAACAAAGTTATGTTTGCGGTTGTTGAAAATGTGCTTTATCTAAAAAACTACTAGTTCGATCCCGTCCAAACCAATTTTCGTTGAAAGTATTATTATTTTTTCAAAATTTACACTCGCTTAGTTTAGAAGTTAAGGGGGGGGGGGGAGGACGCCCAAATTACCACTTTGGAAAATGGTTTTAAGAACCTCTATTTCATTTTTCAAGCAAATTTTTTCGTTTTGTTTTAGTTTAATGTATGAATTATCGCAAAGCGGTTAACAGGATACATCTTCCTACTTAATTTCAACAGTGTGAGGCTTATAGTCACAGAATATATTTAATATATATTTAAATAATAAGTAGTACCTACTCAGACATATTGTAAAACTGTTTTTTGTCCCAAATAAATAGAAAAAAATGGCTGTGACATACGGACGGACAGACTTGACGAAACTATAAGGGTTCCGTTTTTTGCCATTCGGCTACGGAACCCTAAAAACTGTCCAAGTGTTAGTCGGACTCGCGCACTGAGGGTTTCGTGCCTACTTTAACTAAACTAAGGCATGTTGGCAGCAAATTTAAGTTTGATTTCACAGTATGAGTATGCAAGACAAATTTATATTTGCGGTTGTTCAAAATGTGCTATATCTCGAAAAGTACTAGTTCGATCTCGTTCAAACTAAAGTTCATTTAAAGTGATTGTTAGTTAAGCACTACATTGTCCTATTTTTAATTTTATCTAGTTTATTTCAAAAGTTAGAGGGGGGACACCTATTTTACCACTTTGGAAGCGTAAATCTAACAAACGTTTGACTTACAGATAAAATGGTTTTAGAAATCTCAATGTAATTTTGAGACACCCATAATAGACACATTTTTTGCTCAAACCACATGCATAGCTTTGAGCAAAAAATTTTTTTTTAGTTCCAGACATTATTTTTTGTATAGCATTTGTAAAGCGGTAACCAAGTTACATCTGTATAATGCTATAATAATTTAATAATAAAATAATAACTAATATTTTTGGAATTAAGTGGCTGTGACATGCGGACGGACAGTCAGACAGACTTGACGAGACTATAAGGTTTTCCGTGTATTGCCATTCGGTTACAGAACCCTAAAAAAAGGTATCTGGAATAAAATAATAAGAAGACAGCCTTTATTTTGAATCTTTATCATAGAACAATCTTTATCATAACAACGCATATCGATTTTGCTAGGATTAACGAAACAACGTAGTTTGGTTCCTTGTTTCTAAACTAGAGGTCATTTTCAAGTTTTTTGGACATTGTCCATAGTTCATAAAAACAGTACACTAGATGTCTAGATTTTGGGGAGGGGGGTCATGTCCCCTGTGACCCCCCCCCCCCCCCCCCCCTTCGGACCGCGTCTGAGTATAATATTAATTATTTATTTATTTTAAACTATGTAATTAAAAAATCGAGGCCATACAACTCTGAAATGCTGCTTTTAGTGGTGAGAAGAAACAGCGCAAGATACTTGGTCGCTTCACAAGAAGTACTTTCTTGTAATGTTTTTAGGCCTCAGAGACTCATTATCAATATATCTTGACAGGGAAGGAGTATCGGCGCGATGGAAACCACTGTGGGCAGTCCCCACGGCCGCCGTGTTCTCGCTGGACGGTGACGCGCCGCTTCTTGCGGAGGAACTAGACTTCGCTTTCCGCGTGTGGCAACACTTCCCCGAACGCATCGTCGGGTACCCGGCGAGGAGTCATTACTGGGATGAAGCAAAGGTATTTTATTTTATATTCACTTGTTGGAAAACAAACAGCAATAAGTTATCTTTAAAGAATTTTATTCGACTCATAAAGAATAAAGTCCACCTATGAGACTAATGAGCTTATAAACTAGTTTAACAAAATGTAATGTTATTGTTCAGCATGTCGCACTGATACTATTCAAAAATCATTAATCGTACATAATCTTTCAATTTCGATTTAAAGATGCCAAATATCCTTCACCACACTCCGTTATATCTGCTGGTAAATTACATATACAATACTATCAACGGGAGATTAAAAAAAACTTAAAGTCTCGATGCCAGGATGCGAGCGATCGGGCCCGTTGTCTGGTTTTTTTTGTCTCAGCAGAATAATCGTTGATGTGGGTAGATAGGCGTGGGTTGTGTGAGGTGAGGTGAGTGTTGGGCGAGGAAAATCAAATTCACTTTCAAAATTGTCAATGAATCACTAAATGTAATTACAATCAGATATGCGTTTTTCTAAGTAATCAAAAACCAACGACTCTTCGCCGAATACGTGACGTACAAAAGCGATGCAGAACGATGTTATCGTCGTGGTGGCTGACATTCATCAATCACGGTGGCTGCCGCTCGACTGTCCGCGCGCGCCGGTAAACTAATAAGCCTAAAAAGTTTTTATTTGTCACAGTCGCAAGCTGTCTAAATGCTTTAGTGCTTAGGCAATTTAGAAACTGAAACTAGCCTAGACGCTAGATAGTAGTAATAACAATATCACTGTTTGCTCGTGTAAGTTAGATTGACGTAAGTGAATTGGTAGGTATCTTAAACTCAAACCCATTTATTTGAACAAGAAAAGATGAATACGTACAAAATTAGTTAAAATAAAAACCTAAATTAATTGCATAATAAAATTAATGACATAACCAGTAAAATAAAAGTCATAAAAGTCATTTATTTATGCAAATAGGCCCATTGAGGACACTTTTACACGTCCCAATATAAACCCTACCACAGCTTCGGGACAATTTTGGGCTAGTGCTGAGAAGAAGCTGCGCAACAAACTCAGTCACTATTGTCAATGCCTCTTTTCAAAAGGTTTACAATGTTTGTAGTATTCATGCGAGTCCATACATTATTATCTTTCAAATAATCATCTACTTTATAATACCCTTTCGTCATAAGGGTTTCTTTAATGACAGTTTTAAATTTATTGATCGGTAAGTTTACAATGTGTTCTGGTAGTTTATTAAAAAATTTAATACATTTCCCTATGAAAGAATTACCAACCTTTCGAAGCCTTAATTGTGGAATAGCAAGCTTATTTTTATTCCTAGTATTATAATTGTGTATATCACTTTTTTCCTGAATGAATGTAAATTTTTGCGGACATACATTAAATTTTCATAAATATACTGAGAGGCTACAGTTAATATTCTAATTTCTTTAAACACCTCTCGTAGGGAATCTTGAGGTTTTAGATTATAAATAGCTCGCACGGCTCTTTTTTGTAATACAAAAATTGATTCTATATCAGCAGCCGAGCCCCACAGTAAAATACCGTAGGACATCAAGCTATGGAAATAACTAAAATAAACTAACCTAGCTGTTTCTATATCAGTCAAACGTCTAATCTTTCTTACAGCAAAAGCAGCTGAGCTTAGTTTCCGTGACAAGGCCTCTATTTGAGGACCCCATTGTAGTTTGGAGTCTAAAGTGATTCCCAAGAATGTTGTGGAGTCTATAATATCAAGCGATTTGTCTTTTATCTTAACCTGAGTTGATGCCTGTGATGCCTGTCGGACATTAGGCATCGTGAACTTTACACATTTAGTTTTACTTCCATTAAGAAGGAGATTGTTAATCGTAAACCAATGTAACACTTGTGAAAGAGTATTATTTACATCGTCAAAATTTTCTTCACCTCTTGGAATTCTAAATATAAGTGAAGTATCATCTGCAAACAATACTATATCACAAAGATTTCCTACAAAATAATGGAGGTCATTTATATATATCAAAAATAAAAGTGGTCCCAATATAGATCCCTGGGGCACACCCATTGTTAGAGGCGCTCCAGAAGACTCAATTCCGTTTACATATACTTTTTGCGTTCTACCTGATAGATAAGAATTAATTAAGTTTAATGAGTTTAATGATACCCCATAATGACGTATTTTTTTGAGCAATGTTACATGGTCCACACAATCAAACGCTTTGGATAGATCACAGAAAATTCCTAAAGCATCATGCCTATTATCATAGGCATCAAAAACATGTGTTAAAAGAGCAACTCCTGCATCCGTAGTGCTTCTACCTTTAGTAAAACCGAATTGTTTATTATGTAGTAACTTATTTGATGAAAAGTGAGCTAAAATTTGGTTAAATATAATCTTTTCATATACTTTACTCAAGACTGGCAAAATCGATATTGGCCTGAAGTTTGAGGGGTCGCTTTTGTCACCCGATTTGAAAAGCGGTATTATTTTACTAATCTTCATTAAACTAGGAAATTGGCCATCATCAATACACTTATTAAAAATTATTGCTAGTTGAGGAGCTATTGTGTCGATAATTGATTTTATAATATGCACGGATAGTCCCCACAGATCCTCAGTTTTTTTCATATTCAACTCAAGAAATGTTTTTATTATTACTTCAGGTCCTACATGCATGAAGTGAAATTGAGAATTACATTCGTTGACATAAAGTTTTAGAATAGATTCGGCTATTACTGAAGAAGAGGCAAGTTCTTTAGTTGTAGTGGGCGCAATACGTGAAAAAAACGATTCAAAAGCAGTTGCAACTTCTTGATTTGAATTTAGTGTTTTATCATTGATTTTTAATGTAAATTTATTATCTCTTAATTTATTTTTACAGGTTTCTTTATTAATGATGCTCCATGTAGCTTTTGCTTTATTTTTGGAGCTAGATACTATTTTACGAAGATGGTGTGATTTAGCCGTAGCACATACTTTTTTAAATATTTTTGAATAAGTTTTGACGTAATCAATAAACTTTGGGTCTTGCGAGCTTTCTCGAAGACTATACAATTCATATAGTTTATTCCTACTTTTATGAATCCCTGCCGTGGCCCAATTATTAAATTGACATTTGGGCTTGTTTGATTTATTCTTCCTTAAGGGAAATATTTCATAAAAATCGTTTTTAATTAAATGAAACAGATCTTCATATTGCTTATCTACACTATCACTAGTATTTGGTTTAGTTGCATATACACTATCGCTTATTGTATCCCTAAATCTATCCAACCTATTTACTGTAACAGGCCTATATATAGTCTCAACAGGTGTTATTGCGGTATGATTGTGTTCAAAAAAGACCTTTTGACCTCTATGGTCAGAACTGAGACACATTAAGATACCTTTGTCAACAACACTAGCATTTTCATCACAAAAAATATTATCTAAGCAGGTGGCCGTACTAGGGGTCACCCTTGTCGGTTCCCTAAAGAGATTCTTTAAATTAAACGATTTAAACAGACTAAGAAATTGATTGGCAATTTTTCGTTCTTTTAAAATATCAAAGTTAAAATCTCCACAAACAACTATCTTCTTATTCGATTTCGAAACCCTATTTAGTGCTTCTTCCATAATTGGTTCAAAAAGTTGGTAACTAGCGTCGGGAGGGCTATACACACATAGAATGATATATTGTTCTAGCTCGGTACACGCTAGTTCGACAGTACGTTCTAAAGAGAGCGACACAATGTCCCTGCGATCTTTAAAGTTGAATTCATTATTTACAAGTATGAGCGAACCCCCTCTAGTAGTGGTCTCTCTTGAAAACGAACTACCGACTGTATAATTTTCAATATTAATCATTATTTCCCAATTTCTATACCAATGCTCTGTCACACACATTACATGAACACTTAAATCATGTAAAACTAATGAAAGTTCAAGCTCTTTGCCAGCCAGGCCTTGTATATTTTGGTGAACAACATTAAAACTAGACCTGGCCTTTGTCTGCCCTCTTAGTTTAAAGCGTCAGAGGTTGTCTGGTTGATTACATCAATATTACTATTATTAAATACATGTTGATAACCATGAGATATGGTTTGATTCATTAAACTATTAATGTTATATGCTAACAAATTAGCAATTCGTTTTTTAATTCTATAAGGCAGGTGTAAAGAGCCGCCAGTCAGTAAAAATGTAAGAACAATGCCCACCTTCCATACATTTGAAAACCTGATAATGAAAGTTTATGTATAGACCGCAAGTATAGCAGGAATACTGCGTGCTAGATTGGGGAATAATTCCCTGTTTTCACTTTTACCAGTTAAACGCCAGGAATTTTAAAAAATACGAATTACTACTTTGTAGGTTAGGAATTGTCGCGGGCAAATTATCAACACAAATATCTATGGAAATATGTAGGCAGTACATATGTACCAAGTATTTAAAAGTTAATTAATTATATCATTCTACCTATTAATTACAGAGAGCTTCCACTCAGGTAAATATGTATGTTGGTAGTGCCAATGAGTATGTAGGTAATCACTACATTTTGTAAAAAACTACCTACTATCTGGCTTTTTTAGTAAAAATATATTTTTATGAGTAATCAATCACTAAAAAGATTGCAATACTTTATTCTGAACTAGCTATTCGCTCGCGAAGAAAATAATGTCGATCAAATACTGACCTACAGTCTTGCCTACAGTAAAGCAACTTACTTATCTGGGAAAACAGGAATAATAAATGAAACATTAATATAAGAAGGTATATTTTTATTCATAATCGAAATCTATATCTCTTACTACAACATCATCCAACTGTTCAGCAGGAGCAGATATATTCTCTTCGTATCTAGCCCATCCAAGGTACCATACCAATGTCATGATGTGGGCACAACACCCAATGGTTCTGCGCCCGACCAAACAATTACAACAATATTCAATGATGCCAGCTCTACCAGATACATTGTTATCTATTAAAATATACACATAATATATTTTTCTGGAAATGTGCCTGGACTTAATTTTTCCCCTTATTAAAGTTGTGTCACCACTTCCTCTTACATTGTATTCCGAAAAATCCTGTGTGTCCCTACATACTTCTATTCTATAAGAGCCATGAAACCTAATATGTTCGCCATAATAAGATCTGGCTTGCCTTATCTGATAAGTACCTAGGGCAAAGAGAATCAACTCACTATATGTGAGCCTAGGGAATGTAAACTGATTATCCCGGTCTGCTGTAATACTTTGAAATGCAGTAGACCTTCTGTTCATATTTAACTCGTCAACTAACAGGGCTAAATTGTTCTCAAGATTGATTCTCTCTCTTATTATAGATACGATTTCATTTGCATCGTCCCTATCACGAAAACGAACACCAAATCTGTTTAGTAAACTAGCGGCTATTTGAAAGTTTTCCATCATATGGGGTACAGATTTATTGAAATAGTCTTGCCTCAAAAGTTTAAAATCCCTTTTGAATTGGCCATTCACAGCCTCAACCACCCAACGGCATATGGTGACACAACGACTCCTATTGGCCTGTTGTGTTGTTAATTGGTGTTCGTTTTCAGACAGAGACTCTGGCATATAAGGCCTGTAATTACAACCTTCTAGCATTCTCATGGCATCTCTGAAACCCCTGTCCAATATAAAGACATCATTTTCTTGAAAATATGATCTGAGAGGAGCAGTGTCATCATTAAATAAGGGAATCATGATATCAGCATCAGATGTGGTAGCCTTGTATGGACCAAAGCACTCCAAAATGTAACCATCACAAGCAACAAATAAAAATGGCTTTAATAAATTCCTATATTTGTGAAGGGAATAGGTATCTTTTTGAAAGGAATAATTGGAACTTTTATTTATATATATGTACGTCCCATCACAAATAATTATGGCATTTGTATAGTTTTCATTGTACAAACCATTAGGTATAGTGAGATTGTGTTCCATAAGCTGTTCTCTAGTCATGTGAGTAATGCCGAGGTTTCTAGGAACAAAATCTTGGATAAGAATTTCCCTACATTTGTTCATTAATCGCTCTAAGGTACTGCGAGGTACATCAAGCAATGTAGACAAACGAACATCTGATTCACCCGTCCTTATTTTGATTAAGAATGCTGCTAAGGCTAACATTCCCTTGTGCATTTCTCGTATGCGAGGCACTTCCTCCAGAAAAGCAAAATAGTCTTGTTTTGTCCTTCCAGTCCAAAAAAAAAATATATTTTCTTCAATTTCGTTAATACTTTCGACATTGGAAAAATCTAGATATGGTTTAAACGCATTTACAAAAGAAAATATATGTTCCACTTGTTGAGGGGTGAACATTCTTAAACTATTGCTTGAGTCATAAAGATTACCCCACTCATTACTTGTTCTATGTTCTGTACAGACACGGCTGTGAATAGGTATATAATACTTATATGTGCTTAGCACCATTGCACGAAATGAGTCAGTCATATTGTGCAGACTGGTATTTCCACAATTAGAAAATAGGCAATGAGAAGCAGTATTTGCTGCTCGTCTATAGTTTTCTTCCACTTGAGGAAGCTTCAGTTAGCAGTGTCGGCATTTCCACATTTTGGGTGACTGGTTCGGTGGCAATTGTGTCAGATTCAGGTTCAACTTCAACGTCTTCAATAGGCACTCTACGGATATTGTCGACTTGCTGGTTACGTAAAGCAGCTCTCTTACAACTCATCCAGCATGAGTGGCATATTTTATCATATGATGATACCTATGAAAGACAATTTACAAAAGTTATATTGGGTTAAGGCCCAGACTACATGAATCCGTAATCTACCGGGAATCCATTTAAAAAAATAAGTTGTTGTTGCTAGCAGACATAAAAACAACTGTCTCCTACCTATATTAGTTTCTAACACTTTTTATCCAATTTTAGTTTTTGAAATAACTAGATTATACTAACATTTAAATTACTTATATGCATTTTATAGTTGTTGCTGAACAATAAAAAAATGTTTTATGTGCACACTGCTTGTACTTTTGTATGGAAATAATTTCCTTTTGCAGTTTTCTATTCATGTTATTAAAACAGGGATAAATCACTAACAAAAGCTTTTATAGATCAGTCCAGAAAGCAAATAACTGATTTTGTGAGTAAAAGGTTATTAATAAAAACAGTTACCTGACGGGGTGTTATTCTTGACTGTATAACAGCCAGGATCTGTATTTGTTCTTCGGATGGATTGTCTATAACAATAGGATGGCTCTGACGGTTTAATATTGATCTTCCACAAAGACTACACACTTGTCTACGACCTTGTTGGGATGATCCTGAAGCTTGAGCATTATCACAGCTTGTTTCTAATTGCTCATTTACACTTCTCATGAGTAGATTATTACACGGTTCGCAAATGTAATCTTCCTCAGTAATCTGAAACATTGTATTCAATTCATATTATTACTAGTTAGTCTTGCTACAAAAACATTAATTAGATTTTATTTTTCTCCTTGACTTTTATTTCTAATTCCTTTCGTATAAAATAAAATAACAGGTAGTTACGTAAAAAAATAAACTATAAGGAAAACGATAAAAAAGCTAATTGTCGTTCATGTCTTAATGTATCATACTGTCACAGGAAGATCTTTTAGGTGACAAATAATAATAGCAATTTATACTTACAATCCTTGGTGATATCCATTCGCAAAGTAATGAAATTACTCTTGTGTTGAGCTCAAGAACAAGGTAACGTCGAAATGTATTGACACAAACATTGCAGTTTATGCAAAGTATACGGTCAGGTTTCCGTAGTGGCGGCATCGTTAATCCATTAATAAAAGCAAAGGTCGTCAGGTGAGGAAGGTATCGGAGTCCAAGGGGGGTAAAATAGGTCGTAAAAAACAGGAACACAAAACAAAATCGCACAGTACACAACGAGACGCAAACGCAAAACGAAAGAGACTGCGCCGATTCGAATATGACAGGCGGCTGTCAAACGTCAAAACAATCCGTTTCACTCTATCATCACAATTAAACGTAAACTGATAATGTTCATATTATTTTTTACTTGACTTCAATAAATCTTCATAATAATTTACTATATAGGTAAAAGTATTAAGTACTTAAAATATAACAAACAGTAATAAAACTAGTTCAATATTAAAAGTCAGTCTCCACTCGTCAGTCGCCAGCAAGTAAAACGGAACGTAGCAACTCTACAGGTAACGTTCAAAAACCATAATTTCATTTTTTAAGAAGTTTGTACGAGTTTAGAAAAATATCAAAAATCTTTTTTTCCTGCGTCTCTGATAAAAAAATGATAAGCGTAATGAGTTCACAATAAATTAAGCTAAATTTTAAGATTTGTTTCATTTCTATACATGCTCAGGTGAAAAATGGGCATTGTTCCAAAAAACACAAATTTGTCACTATGACGTTGGGTTAAATTAAATAATATAGTATTCAATACATGAATACAGTTATTTTCTTGCGTCGTGTGGTTTTTCGAAAATGGTATGGCACTAAAGATTATTTTGTGTACATCTAAATTCGACAATATTTCGTAATTTTTGATAAGTATTTTTTTATTAAGATTTTGTCTATTTCCTAGCATAATTACTAATGTAGAATTAGAATTTAAATTACAATTTATTATATAATTAACTATTTGATCCAAAGATGCATCTGGCATACAATGGTTAATAACATTACAGTTAAGGTTTTTATTCAGTAAGGAACCATAACCTACTCCTATTTTGTCTGAAAAAACAAAAACGTTTCTACATTTGTTTATGTTATTATTTGGTGTATTAGGACATTTCTCAGATGTACTAAAGCTATTTTTGTTTGGCGAATGCAACTGCAAATCCACAATTTCTTGCTGCTGAGAGTCAGGTAATAAATTGTAAGTTATATTAGACAGTGAGTTAAAAGTTGAGTCGGAAGAACTCAACTTTAATAGATTATTTGCAGCCAGGATGTGTTCTGCTATTTGTTCCTGGGCAGAGTTATATTTACAAGTCATAGAATGTAAGGACTCCTGCAACCTAGAAATGTCGACCTGCAATTGCTTAATTGTTTGTTGACAATGTGACCTACTTTCATGCAATTTGTTTTGATAAATTTCCAAGCTGTCTAATAGATCCAGTAAAATTCCAAATAAAATGGTCGTCATTTAAAATATTTTGTGAAAAAAAAATACTGTTTGCACTATGTAACAACAAAACAAACTACGTACGTAACCATCGAGTATTTCACTAAAAGCTTAGTTAAGCTGTTAGCATTTAACAGCTTTCATTCGTCTCCTTTTCGTGCAGAGCGCATGGGGGTACAGCAGCAAGTGGGGCGGCGCGTACTCGATGGTCCTCCCCGGCGCCGCGCTGGTGCACCGCGCGTGGCTCGCGCAGTACGCCGCCGCCGCGCCCGCGCTGCGCCACGCCGTGCGCCGCGCGCGCAACTGCGAGGACATCCTGCTCAACTGCCTCGTGGCGCACCTCACGCGCCGCCCGCCCGTCAAGCTGGCGCAGCGCCGCCGCTACAAGGCCGCGCACCACCGCTACAAGTGAGTCGCGCCTCTGCCTCGCCGCAGCTCCTGTGGCTGAGCCACGCCGTGCGCCGCGCGCGCAACTGCGAGGACATCCTGCTCAACTGCCTCGTGGCGCACCTCACGCGCCGCCCGCCCGTCAAGCTGGCGCAGCGCCGCCGCTACAAGGCCGCGCACCACCGCTACAAGTGAGTCGCGCCTCTGCCTCGCCGCAGCTCCTGTGGCTGAGCCACGCCGTGCGCCGCGCGCGCAACTGCGAGGACATCCTGCTCAACTGCCTCGTGGCGCACCTCACGCGCCGCCTGCCCGTCAAGCTGGCGCAGCGCCGCCGCTACAAGGCCGCGCACCACCGCTACAAGTGAGTCGCGCCTCTGCCTCGCCGCAGCTCCTGTGGCTGAGCCACGCCGTGCGCCGCGCGCGCAACTGCGAGGACATCCTGCTCAACTGCCTCGTGGCGCACCTCACGCGCCGCCCGCCCGTCAAGCTGGCGCAGCGCCGCCGCTACAAGGCCGCGCACCACCGCTACAAGTGAGTCGCGCCTCTGCCTCGCCGCAGCTCCTGTGGCTGAGCCACGCCGTGCGCCGCGCGCGCAACTGCGAGGACATCCTGCTCAACTGCCTCGTGGCGCACCTCACGCGCCGCCCGCCCGTCAAGCTGGCGCAGCGCCGCCGCTACAAGGCCGCGCACCACCGCTACAAGTGAGTCGCGCCTCTGCCTCGCCGCAGCTCCTGTGGCTGAGCCACGCCGTGCGCCGCGCGCGCAACTGCGAGGACATCCTGCTCAACTGCCTCGTGGCGCACCTCACGCGCCGCCCGCCCGTCAAGCTGGCGCAGCGCCGCCGCTACAAGGCCGCGCACCACCGCTACAAGTGAGTCGCGCCTCTGCCTCGCCGCAGCTCCTGTGGCTGAGCCACGCCGTGCGCCGCGCGCGCAACTGCGAGGACATCCTGCTCAACTGCCTCGTGGCGCACCTCACGCGCCGCCCGCCCGTCAAGCTGGCGCAGCGCCGCCGCTACAAGGCCGCGCACCACCGCTACAAGTGAGTCGCGCCTCTGCCTCGCCGCAGCTCCTGTGACTGAGCCTAATTCAATACTAACACCGTTAGAAATGCTTGACGGCACCGCGGCGCTTTCTCACGTATCCTATGCTTTGGCAATCAATTGACTTTTATCCGTCTGTCTGTCTGTCTGCTTTTTAACTACTCACTCTAATACTATTTGAAGTTAAGTATATACATTGTCTCAAATAAGAAAGTTAGTTGAGAAGCAAGACAATTGATATCGATATTTTTATTAAAAATTTTAGTAGATAGTAACCGAGACACAATGGAAAATATTTTTTTGTCACGCTTATAGGCGTTTACTGTCCACTAAAGTGTTAATTGTTGATATGCGTAGGTCCTGGACAGCGTTAAGACAACGTTTGCTAAATAGGTAATACGATTCCTTCAAACTGTATGAAAATAATGCATTTGTCCACCTTCAGCTAAATTTCTGTCCTTCTGAACCGTTTGAAACTACTGATTTGCATATGTTTGGTTACCCAATACTTCGTCCAACATCACGCAGGATGAGCAAGCCACTATTGTACCTAAACCTTCAGAACGCGCTTGTTGCCAATCACACCGAATGTGTTTATGCCGTCTGTCTATGGACTCATAAAAGTATGAACATCCTGCTTGACCGCATTGGATTTAAAGCCGAGTACAGACGAGTGTTACGCGTAATGTAAGATTACGTATAATTTGGAGTCAACAGTATGGACGGCACACAAACTCAAACTGGATTCTTTCCACGAATCTATTTCATTAGCGGTTTTCACGCAGTTGCTACGAACATGCTGAAAAGGAAGGTCGTGACCTTCCTTTTCAGCATGTTCGTAGCACATCGTGCTACACGCTACGTGCACGGTCGTGTCGTATGTATCACGATACATACGACACGACCGTCACGAACGCCGTCCAAACGAGCACTTCAAGCGCCTTTGTTTTCGCATAAAAAACCGACAGCCGATGGGCCGAAGCGAGCGTTACATGAAATGCTCGTAAGGCCGTCCATATGTAGAGTTCGTGTTACATTACACGGGGGATTGCATTAGGCATTACACTCGTCTGGACCCGGCTTTATGCGTCACACCAAACTCAGTTGAACTTGCAAGTTGCACAATGTCGTTACAACACCGATGATACAAGTGGGTCCGACTCGTCTCTAAACACGTCAAACATGCGTGAGGCTACTGGATCGCGTAACTGGATAATATTCCCGGTTGGCTGACGGCATCTCGAGTACCGCTTAACACTTATTTATTATACAGAATGACTCTGTAAGGTGTTGCTAAGTTTTGGGGTGTGAATGTAACCATCAATCAATACCTTTTAATTTTACTATGGATAATCGTTCGAATCTTATTTTATTTCTGACTCTCCCTCCGTACTATAATATCGTCAATGTAGTTGACTGATTTGTATCTCAAGTTATATTTAAGATGATGACTATAAGAACCTATAGTAAATGTTGTATGACGTATTGATGATATCATTCGCCTCCTTCAATTTGGTAACACCTTGGAAAGTCATCCTGTTTAGCTTACTGCGTTGTTTTACTACACCTAGAAATACACATAATAAGCCACTCTTTGAAGAAACAAAAAAAAAGATGCTAGTGTGCATTAACCGTCTACAAAATCTACTTTCAGTCAACTGTTACAAAATTATTGAGTTACATTAACAGCCTTGTAAACATTCAAAAACCTAATCCACATTTCTTATCTGCATTACCGTCTTGTGAAACCTATTCCACATCTGTCCCTTCGATGAAACTAGAAAATCATCGATCTATTACTTCCAGATCCTCATGGAGCGATCCGGAGCATTTCGTACAGCGGCAGTCGTGCTTGAACACCTTCGCCACGGCGTGGGGGTACATGCCTCTCATGCGGTCCGTACTCCGCTTGGATCCCATACTCTTCAAAGATCCAGTCTCTACGCTACGGAAGAAATACAGGAAAATGGAGTTGGTCACATCATAATGACTAATGATGTGTTAATATTCAGCATTAAGCATTCGTTAGTAACGTCATTATTATACTTAGTTGATTTAATGAAACGGCATAAAACGGCATAAAACCCTGTGATAGGCATTAATGAGCTGATGTTATTTCGTCTGATTAATTTATGTTTTTTTTAACGAGGAGTAACAAACTACACCCGTTTATTACAGTTTTTTTAAATTACTTTGAATTAACGGTTACTTTGGATAATAATTAATAGACATACAATATTTTGCAGCTTATTACATCATGTATCTCTCAGGTAGTAGGTACTTACTATAATAGGTGTAAGTTGTATTTTTATTTTTCGGATACAATTTTTATAGGATAAAATGTTATCGGATTATAATATGTTGATTCATTCATCTATATGACACCATTTGTTAATTGCTACATTTATTAACAAAAACTATGAATCATTTATGTGGCAACTGTTGCCTTTTTCACTGTATTACTATGCTACATACCAAAAATTAGTCTTAATGTGCGAGATGAATGTGAAGGTTGAGTTACTTATTATATACCTACTTTATTTTATGTAGGTTTCTAGTGGTCGCGCAAACTGTTATTATTTAAATAAGGTATATTTTTGCTTTATTAATTTTGAAATAATAACAGTTTGCTGAATGAGATAATCGCCAAAATTAAATTCAATCCACAGATTACAACTTTGTTAGACTGAACCATAGTAGAATCAAATAATTAGATACGGTAACTTCATACAAACTCACCGCGACAAAACATAAGGAAACTAAGGACGAGGCGGGTCGAGACTGCGTCTCATGCGCCCACGCACAATCTGCCGCTTTTTTTGTAGGTGGCTACGAAAAGCTACAGAAAATATTATATGTTAAAGATGTTTTAATAGTACTCTTACAGCTTATTGCTCTCCTCGGGGCTTTAGTTGGCGTACTTATTTGATTCTATTATGACTTAACCAAGTAGTAACGCGATAATAAACTGGTGTCACGGTCTCCGTTGGTGATAACTGACTGAATAAATGCGTAGAAATTATAAAGTAGCTAATAAGACCCCCTCCTGTATAAAAAAAATAAATCACTCTTGCTCTACTATTGTAGTACTTAGAGTTCCAGTATCTTGTCTGTAATTCAATCATGCAAAATGTATGCGTCGACAGAACGTTTATTTATTGACAGTTAAGTTAGATGCCTTGTATTCTACCACCCAGTAAAGCCTTTTTTAATAAGCGTTAAAATAAATATTTGCGACTATTTTACTGTTTTATTTGTTATCCTTATGACTCGCACACAATCGCTTTCCGTTCGGTGATAAATTGAATATAAAATAAATAAACTTTACTATACACTTCCTTCAAGAAACTCACTAAAAAGTTTATTTTGTATATTATTATGATGCATATGTCTTCTATTTAGAAGAAACGAATACTAGACATTTGTTTTTAGTGATTATTTTTTCCCTTGAATATTAAGTTTTTTTTTAAACATAACTAATTATTAATTATTCAATGAAAACAAATAAAACATCCGTATTTTGATTGTTGCATTCATCAGTCATCATCACACTTTTTAATTTTATTATTAGTTTGTAAGATTTAAGAAAAGAAGACGTATAGAAAATCCAGAATGTTCGCTGACACAAAATGTCGGGGAACCACTAGTTCCATAATAATAGTGATTGGCTGCGCTCGCATTGTTCGTTAGCAATTAATCAATTTGTGAGGAGGCAATATTAATTATACAAATCGATATTACGGGTCCAGTTCGTTCAACTGCATTGGATTTGTAAGCATTGCATAAGTGGAACGCGAGCTGACATAACACCTTCGCAACCGAGTCCGCGCGGCCTTGGCCCCGATGGTGCCGGCGCGACCGCCGCGGCCGCGCGCAGGCGCAGTGCACTCGCCAGCCCCGCGCGCTCAACCGGTGCGACGCCTGCGCCGCTCACGTATTCCGTGTGCACCCGCCCTTAGGTAAATGCCTCTACGACAATCTGATACGATAAACTTAGCCATTTGCGTTCGTAAAAAGTGATAAAATAATGAGTTGATTTTGTTTGTTTCATGAAGTGTCCTGCTCCCTCGGTTTCAAGGATTTCCCACACCACATAAGTAACAGGTAAAATATATACGATGACATTGAATTGAATTTATAGTATTGAAACATATTCTAAATGCAATTTATGTAAAACTTGGGTTAAAAAATAAGAACTACTTAGTAAAGTAGAAATAAGATAGGTATATAGAAGAAATGTACAATTTAGGCGATATTCTTGCTAATACGATAAATGAAATGTGAACTGGATGCATTTTATTTTTTGTAAGTATATAATTGAATCCATCTATTTGGTTATAATAATACGTATACGGTTAGGAAATTGTTTGCGCAAAGCAATAAACAGGTATTGCAGCCGTCTCTATACAGTAGGGGGAAACGTAACCAAACAAACACAACAACAAACAAAATGTTGCTCTGTAGTTGATATTTCATCGTTGATATTATATTCTACAATAGGGTACTTTTAAATATTAGGTTAGTCAGAAAAGTACAGGTTCTTTTAATGCAATGATGATGTCATAACTTTAAATGCTAAATATGTGAGTAATCGATTATCTAATTAATGCACATTATTGGCTTATTGTCTAAATACTTGCACCATTTAATTGTATCTTGTTCTAAGTGCGTATTTGATTATTGTGTACTCTTTCTTATGTTTTCACGCTAAAAAGTCTTAACTAACGTGTATGAATTTTAATAAACTTAGTTAATGGACCTAGGAAATCTAAACGAACTTAATGTTTCTTGGAAAAATAACTAAGTATCTGTGATTTTATCCCATTAAGAATCCTGTAAAAGAGAAAGGAAGGATGTGAATAGGAGTACAAATTTGCATAAACCAATATTTATGCGGATAAATTCGCGAAATCGCATGTTAAGATTTACCTAAGTAACTCTACCTTCTCTTAATTAAAAAAAAACTAAAATCATCGTTAGTAGAACCACAGGGCCTCTATTTTTGATTCACTCGCGTAGAGATTACGAATGATTTTCCTTCGTCATCCCAAAATCGGCATTTTTGAATCATTCGGTCGAACGAAATCCCCAAACGAGTGCCTCCGACCACTCGTTTGGGAAGGCGAGTGATAGACGTAACGTCAAAAAGACGTGTATTTGTGTTAAATTTTGTGACTTGCTTTCTTACTCTAAATTTTAACTAATTAAGTATAAAAGTTCAATTAAATTTGAATGTACATGGATAATTTGCTTTTGCAAAGGATTTTAAAGTAAGGGAAATGACAAAACAGTTGAATATTTTGTAGAAAAAGCTGTCCAAAGAGACATCGAAACAACCCGTTTGACTGGCCAATTTTCAGCTCAAATCTAATTATTTCGAGATAAATAGCTCACTAAAGAATTAATCCTGATTCCGAGACCTATTATGGTCTCGAGTAGACCGTATTGCCCGAGTATCCATTGCAATTGAGGTAAGTTTAAGTCATAGTTATCTGTTTGAACAAATATCTTGATTACATAGAATGAAGGCAGTTCGACTGTTTGCACATAAAGCTAATCTACCAATAATACTTCCAGGTCATTCCAGTCATTAATTGTTTGTTGCTGAATCCTAAAAGTTTCCTTGGAAACCATGGAAATGCAAGAATTGCTCGGGGCACAGGCACAGTTTTTGTTGAATTACTGAAAGCCTTGAATTGCCCTACAGTACTCAGATAGTGTGTTTAAATCCCTAAAAACCTTCCTGAAATGATGGCAGTAGCTTGCAGTAAATATCATGACACAAATTGAATTAAATTTTTCATTACCTCAATGTAGTTAAAGTTAATCTTAATCTTTCCAGGATCCACAACCTTCAAAGACTACCGGGTGTATAAGTGTATAAATAGAGTGCCTGCACTATATTTTGTAAATACACACTACTAACAATGAATTCAAATTAGTATTGGATAACCCGTAGATAATTTCAAATTAAGAGAACTTTGATGAAAAAAGCATTGTAAAGTGTTTGTATAAAGAGGATTATGATGCCAATAATTTGTGAACCCAAAAATACTAAACTGTTGAAAAGATGCCTAAAAACTAAGTGGCTGATTGTTTTTCCGGTGAATTGGTTGGGTCTATGTTGGTTTGGGATGTGTTATGTGCTTCTAGTGATATTTCATGCAAAAAAATTGTTAAATATGATAGCAAGAAACTCTTTATTGCACATTACAAAGGTCAGTTCAAATATGTTTATGGTAAATGAACAAAATTAATGTTTTAATTACTTAAATAAAAATTGTTTTACTTACAAATGTTTGTTTCATTTTATTATTACAACATAAAAAAGTTATTACTCAGATGTACAGTCCATCTATGGTATTATTTAACAGTTAATGAAAAGCTTGTCCGATAAAAAAAACAGCAAATTTAAATTATTACATCAATAAATAATTATCAAAGCTATATCACTGTATTCTCAAACTAACCCAATAGACTTTATTATTAAAATGTTTTATTAAATTGCACTGAAAGTATAAAATAGATATAGGATAGGTCACACACATCATATCAAAAATATAGAATAACTTGTTTGATAATGTTGACTGCAAATGATTTTGGATGATATCTGGTGTTCTCTAGACTCAAGAGTACTTAATTTTCTCTCCATATTATAAATGAATACTACATGTAACCATCTCTTTGCTATGTTATCTTTGTTATCGTTCCTAGTTTGGTTTTTATGTTTGTCTTTTTGCTATACCTGAAAAAGATTATAAACAGATTAAAAGAAATCATAAAGAATGAATAGTAGAAGTGAATCTTAGAAATCACAGTAGCCAGTCTAGATTATCACATTTCACATTAGTTTACCACTGAACCGCAGTAGACTATTGTTTGTTTACCTAAACAGGAGAAGAAGAAGAATAATGCATGATAAATACCTTAAGTCAAGACGCCTCTCAATGTTTATTTAATGAATTGGATTCGCTTTATTTTGTTGTTGATTGTGAAACAACAAATCCTTGCAGTCTAATATTTTTGTGTAGGTATCTTTCTGGTTGAAGTATATTTCTCTGCTCATCACTGATGAGAGCTGCAGGTTTGTATAATGCTAATATAATGTTGAATTTAACTTTTTTATCACAAAATCAAGAAAACAATAATAAATGCAAAGTCCAATAAATTGTTATGTTGACACAAGTGACGTGACATTAATAGTTTTTTCTTATGAAAAAGGCTAACGTTTTGAATATACAGCCAAAATATCGTCAAAATTACGGTTGCGAATGTTACCGGTTTGTTTAATCTTTGGTAAAAAGACATTATTTTATCAATTCTTAGTAAAATGGCAACACCGCAGACGAATGATTCAAAAATACGAAAAACTGCGTTGAAGTGACTTGGGTGGACGAGTGAAATTTTAGGCGTATACGTTTGAAATAAGTCATACGAAGGATTTCAAAAATAGGGGCCCAGATATGGTAGAACTCTAGAATATAACGTTAATATACTTTACCATAAACATAGAGTTATACTTAGGGTAGTAACCATAAAATTAATATTGCTATCGGAATAGAAGGACAAGTAAAAGCTGTCAAACGAAACCGATTTAAGATGTCAGTAACTAACATAAGTAAGCAACATTTGTAGCTTTAAATGAGATAACCTTTTGATCAGGTGATTTATAACAATGTTCCTAAGTTAAATATAGTAGTAACTGCATGATAAACAGTCGACACAAAATATTGAACGTGCAGCTCTAGTGTAAAACTAAATGTTATTTCATTATACAAAATATTCGTCGATATACATTCCCTGTGTTATTCTGTCTTTTTTTTTACGTAAATTAACGTTTGTAGAATAGAATAATCAAACTGCGTACTTTAAATTTGAAGCGTATTGGTAAATATAAGTCGTATATTAAGAGGCTTCGATTTGGACTAATCTACCTGTTAAATGATTATTTGTTGGGGTTATGCCGCTGTAATGCATAACAATCAAGCACCGATCAAGTCACCATGTTTCAGATGCATTATTTCTCCAAAATATGCACAATTTCACTTTTAAATATAAAAAATCAAATGCACGTAATTTTCAGCGAGCTTCTGCAGGGCGGTCAACTGTTTGACATCTGACAAAAATGGTTCTGCTACCCATCTCTTAATTTTATCACACAGTTTGCTGCTAGTGACATCTCGCTTTTGTCGTTCTATTCCAAAGGGATAATAATTTTATGGTAGTAACAAAGCACTAAAAAATTTATAAATAAGATAAAATAAAATCAATTTAATTAAACTAAAGCAGGTGCCAACTAAAAATGAAAAATTGGTCGCCTGCTTATCTCAAGGTCCTCCTCACGAGATTAGAGAGACAGACAGGCGGTGGTAGGACGACAAGATTAGGTGGTGGCATTATTTTGCTACAACCATTTAATAACCTATGTAAACTTGGTAGGTACCTACTTATTTTTTGGGGCTGACGAGGAGTTCATGTCTTGAATCTAAAAACTAGTGTCTTTCTACCTAACTTAACAAAACACGGATGCAGCACCTATTTGAAATCTTATTTTGAGGCATGAGTTGTACCGCTACCAATGACGTAAAAGTATAGACACGTTCTACACCAACAATAAAGCATTTTAAAGTGGCACAAGTATTAGTCTATATACGAACGTATCGTTGTGTATTACGGCACTAAGCGCTAATAAAGACAACAGATGGGGCATGCCTGTTGATAGAAAGAGATAAATATATAACATCAGTTACGTATTGATTATTACTGAGCGCTCATTGGCGCGAGCGCGTGACATCTCGCTCTTTAGTCTAATGACAGCCATAGCTAAATTATGGTAAAGCATAAATAGGCGTTTTAAGTTTTAATACTTTTAAATGAAAAAACTATACTAATGAATGTAATGACACGTTTTTCTTGTTTCTAACAATTGTAGCGTAATTGGTACTACTCCTAAACACACAGGAAGGCATTTTTACCAGCAAACGAGAAATAATTTAAGGCGTTGTCGGGACGTATAGCTATAAAGAGAAAGCGTGTCCAACTGAATGCACTCCGGGCAATTACCTGACTTTTGTGTAGCCATTTTCGAGCGCGTAGGTCGTATCTATATAATTTAAAAACATCTTAGACCGCTACACATTTATTTTCAAACCCAATCAATACGTGTTCAATTCAAATAATAATCGGGATTCACCAATTAAATTGTTCCGCTTATTGAAGTAGGTCTGTCTGTAGTAAGATATTGTCACTTTTTGTAGCATTCTATTGTTTCAATAATTACTGTCGGTTTATAGATTTTACCCATTACGACGGCAGGAGGTAGTATACACGTGAGAACGTTATAAAAACTCGTTTTAATATTACGCAGCTCAATGAGCCTTCCGTAATACTAGGAAAGCATTTCGATGTCATCAACCAAAGTGATGTCGCAAATGGATGTTGGTAGATACTATTACTTATAACTAAGAAGTAATTTTCTGTACGCAGATTTAATAGAAAATTGCCTTCATAGTAGCAGACAAAGTATATTAGCTTTCAGAGTAGCTAAGCGTTAAGTAGGTACGTCTTGTAATTAAGTAGGTAACTATACCCGATGATACGTTTTACTATATCATGTCATGCCATGCAAATTTAGATTTTAGCAGGACTTTACGTTACCTTCCTACCACTAACTCAGAAAAATCTTTAGCTAAGTACTAGTTAGTTTTACTTATGACGCAGTTTTTTACTTGCCTTGTTTCAACTGGATTTGTTCAATCTCAATATTGCGGATTTCCTCATAAAATCTTGAAGCTCGGGCAAGGCCTCACCACACCTTTCACACACTTAATACTGGTGTCCAATGCTAGTGCTACACTACAACAAGTATGCACGAAATGATAAATTCTTAGACTGGGTAGACACGACTGGTATATGTAGGTATTATTACTGCTAAAAGTAATCCAATTCACTAATTTATCATCGCGCCGTCTACTTAAAAATATTCAAGTAACATTAGATTCGTGTTGTTTGAATTTTTCTAGCATCTAAGTACACTGATGTGCGAAACCTTGAACTGGCGATTGTTAGTTAAAAGATCAAACGTTGCTTAATTTGCTACCGTACGTATGGAACTACGGTGATGTTATTGGTTGTAAGAAAAGTATAGACAGAAAATTCGTTTCTCACGTTCGTAAGTTTAATATTATAATTACGGTAACTAGTATTGAAGTAAGTAGTACCTGCTAGGTACTAGGTGCTTTTAGGAAGCGTTTATTTTCTTCCAAAAAATTAGATGTATTTTTTCATCGTATTTTTTTAATTCCCATTCAAAGCATCCCTAGGGAACTTATTATACAGAAATTCACAACATGAAATGTATAGTAATACCGCTAATTACCGCTGTGCATCGTAATGAGATGCTAACGCTAATGCTAAGCTAAACGAATGTAGGTATATACTTACTTACGCAAAAAATATCAAATGGTACCAACTCACTCGTATCGTAGGTGATCGTATTTTCTTAAAATCCATGTGAAGATTCGAGACATCATATACGAGATATCATTAGTGATCTAATCTGAATTCTGTCTGCCCACTGTTCTGCCGAGAATAGAGATGACTGTGTATCAACAGACGTGTCCACACATACAACAGGCAACATGATATGTTTTTATATGAACACTCATTTTGCAACGTGCAAATAGCTTTTGAAATGCATATTATGTTTACATATTAGCATAAACATACCTGGTCGTGTGTATTGTCTTCAGACTACCCGAGGCCACAGGGCAGAGGGGAGATGCCGCAGGGCGCTCGGAGGCTCGCGCTGGCCGCGCTGATGGCCGTCGCGGTTATGGCTCCACACTTCACCGCCCAACCGGTCAGTATACCTACATTATTTTAATAACATAATGATACGCAATAGAATTTATAGTCATTAAAATACTAAAATACGATTTAAATTTAAAGGGAATTTACTTAGATGTGTTGCCATTGCAGCCAACCTAAATCAATCACTAACAGATATCTAAACTAAATCCCCCTTATTGCAAAAACCAAAAACTATATTACCGCCGCGATTATGCCAAGACTAAAATAATGCGACCATTTCAAAAAGTGTATCCCATTATTGAATGCTGTCATTATTATGACATTATTTTTAAATTGGTCGGTTATTATCGTTGGAATAAATATGTTTTTGAATAAGGGGGGCTGTGTTTTGAAAATGTATTTTAATGATTTTCTGATCTTATTATAATCACGACCAAACTATAATTGTGATTCCAGCCGACCGCCGAGAAGTCCATCGATAAAGACCGCGCGCTGCGACAAGCGGCCGCCAAGGCAGGCAGGCAAGTAGCCACTACGCCGAAATGGGGATTCTTTGGCACTATATTTCATCTTATTTTAGAGGTAAAGTTTTTTTTTTGTAGTTGTAAATTACACTATGATAAAAAACTGCTAAGGTATGAAAACGAAATACGTAGTACGCACTTACTTTATATTCAATACGTAAGTACTTTTTTACTTATTTAGTATATTATGAGAATATTATACGTATTTAATTTTAACAGAATACATACCATTAATTAATAGCTTTTCAGAGCGGGCACAGTTGCCCAACGGGTATCGGAGCTAACTCAATCGGATTGGGTTGTACGTTTCGACATACAAAAGACATCAACGCGTTAGGTTGCGTAGCGCATTTTCAGCAGAGACCGATAATGTTAAAAGTAAAAGGGAAAATGATAATCACTTAAAAAATGGTTGAGACAGAGTTCAGAAAGTCACGTTAACTCTCGGTCTTACTTAAATTCGCACTCTACGATATGGTCGTATTCTAATCATAAACATTTGTATAGAGGTCGTTGATTCTATTAGCGTCTAGCGGATATTTTTTACCGAAAAAGGCTCCCTTATTCGGTCTAAGTAACTTAATATATATATAATGTTGTTAATTTTTGGTCGAATAAATTCATTTTCTTTCTTTCTTTCAAAAAGATTTATTTTCTACCCTGGCCCAGTTAAAGTATTTAGAACCCTTTACTGGTATTTAGTATTTCAAAAATAGGGCCTCAGGGCCCCTATTTTTGATTCACTCGCGTAGAGATTACGAATGATTTTCCTTCGTCATCCCAAAATCGGCATTTTTGAATCATTCGGTCGAACGAAATCCCCAAACGAGTGCCTCCGACCACTCGTTTGGGAAGGCGAGTGATAGACGTAACGTCAAAAAAAAGACGTGTTTTTGTGTTAAATGTGACTTGCTTTCTTGCTTTAAAAATTAATTAAGTATAAAAGTTCAATTAAACTGAAAGTACATGGATAATTTGCTTTTGCAAAGATTTTTAAAGTAGTGGAAATGACAAAACAGTTGAAGATTTTGTAGAAAGAGCTGTTTAAAGAGACATCGAAACAACCCGTTTGACTGGGCAATTTTCAGCTCAAATCTAATTATTTCGAGATTAATAGCTCACCAAAGAATTAATCCTGATTCCGAGACCTATTATGGTCTCGAGTAGACCGTATTGCCTGAGTATCCATTGCAATTAAGGTACGTTTAAGTCATGGTTATCTGTTAGAACAAATATCTTGATTACATACAATTAAGGCAGTTCGACTGTTTGCACATAAAGCTAATCTACCAATAATACTTCCAGGTTATTCCAGCCATTGATTGTTTGTTGCTGAATCCTAGAAATTTCCTTGGAAACCATAGAAATGCAAGAATTTCTTGGGGCACAGGCTGTTTCGGAATGAATTACTGAAGGCCTCGAATTGCCCTGCAATACTCAAATAGTTTGTTTAAATCCTTAGAAATCTTCCTGAAATGATGGCAGTAACTTGAAGTAAGTATCATGACATAAAATTAATTAAACTTTTCATTACCTCAATGTAGTTATTAACCTTAATCTTTCCAGGATCCACAACCTTCAAAGACTACCAGCCAGATGTAGTAGGGTGTATAAGTGTATAAATAGACTGTCTGCACTATATTTTGCAAATACACACTACAAACAATGAATTCAAATTAGTATTGGATAACCGTAGATAATTTCAAGCCAAGAGAACTTTAAAGAAAAAAGCATTGTAAAGTGTATGTATAAAAAGGAATATGATGCCAGTAATTTGTGAACACAAAAATATTAAACCGTTGAAAAGATGCCTAAAAACTTAGTGGCTGATTGTTTTTCCGAGCATTGGTTGGGTCTATGTTGGTTTGGGTGTGCTTCTAGTGATATTTCATGCAAAAAAAAGATGAAAATGATAGCAAGACAACTCTTTATTGCACATCACAAAGGTCAGTTCAAACATGTTTACAGTAAATGTACAAAATGATGTTTTAATTACTTAAATAAATGGTTTTACTTACAAATGTTTGTTTCATTTCATTATAACAACTTAAAAATAAATGTCAACAGAATAACATTAACATAAACAAGTTATTACTCAGATGTACAGTCCATGTATGGTATTCATTAACAGTTATTGAAAAGCTTGTCCGATACAAAACAGCAAATTTAAATTATCACATCAATAAAATAATTATCAAAGCTATATCACTGTATTCTTAAACTAACCCAATAGACTTTATTATTAAAATGTTATATTAAATTGCACTGAAAGTATAAAATAGATATAGGTCACACACATCATATAAAAAATATAGAATAACTTGATTGATAATGTTGACTGCAAATGATTATGGATGATTTCTGGTGTTCTCTAGACTCAAGAGTACTTAATTTTCTTTCCATATTATAAATGAATACTACATGTTACCACCTCTTTGCTATGTTATCTTTGTTATTGTTCCTTGTTTGATTAGGGTTTTTATGATTGTCTTGTTGCTATACCTGAAAAAGATTATAAACAGATTAAAAGAAATCACAAAGAATGAATAGTACAAGTGAATCTTAGAAATCACAGTAGCCAGTCAAGATAATCACATTTCACATTAGTTTACCACTGAACCGCAGTAGACTATTGTTTGTTCACCTAAACAGGAGAAGAAGAAGAATAATGCATGATAAATACCTTAAGTCAAGACGCCTCTCAATGTTTATTTAATAAATTGGATTCGCTTTATTTTGTTGTTGATTGTGAAACAACAAATCCTTGCTGTCTAATATTTTTGGGTATCTTTCTGGTTGAAGTATATTTCTCTGCTCATCACTGATGAGAGCTGCAGGTTTGTATAATACTAATATAATGTTGAATTTAACTTTTTATCAGAAAATCAAGAAAACAATAATAAATGCAAACGCATATAAATTGTTAAGTTGACACTAGTGTCGTGACATTAATAGTTTTTTCTTATAAAAAAGGCTAACGTTTTTTAGCCAAAATATCGTCAAAATTACGGTTGCGAATGTTACCGGTTTGTTTAATCTTTGGTAAAAAGACATTATTTCATCAATTCTTAGTAAAATGGCAACACCGCAGTCGATTGATTCAAAAATACGAAAAACTGCGTTGAAGTGACTTGGGTGGACGAGTGAAATTTTAGGCGTATACGTTTGAAATAAGTCATACGAAGGATTTCAAAAATAGGGGCCCAGGGCCCCTATTTTTGAATCACTCGCGTCAAGATGGCGTGTAAAATTCATTGATTAATGTCCGATTTCCCAATGAAAACTAGTATAATTTCACGCAAAAGTGATTTGAAAAAACATAAATGATTTTTATGAGTACCTATGTCTATATTTTGGGTGATTTCC
Organism: Pyrausta purpuralis; assembly: GCA_963924145.1. Taxonomy (NCBI): domain Eukaryota; kingdom Metazoa; phylum Arthropoda; class Insecta; order Lepidoptera; family Crambidae; genus Pyrausta; species Pyrausta purpuralis. Next base: position 14,080,333 of record OZ001659.1, read on the forward strand.
ATTGATTATTAATTGGTTTACAAACGGAATCACTCGCCTTATTTAAGCGAGTGATTCAAAAATAGAGCTCCTGGGGCCCTATTTTTGAATCACTCGCTTCGAAATGGCGAGTGATTTTCGTTCGACAATGAGTTTTTTTCTATGACTTTTAATTCATCTTCGAACGAAAATCACTCGCCCTCTTGAAGCGAGTGATTCAAAAATAGAGCTCCTGGGGCCCTATTTTTGAATCACTCGCTTCGAAATGGCGAGTGATTTTCGTTCGACAATGAGTTTTTTTCTATGACTTTTAATTCATCTTCGAACGAAAATCACTCGCCCTCTTGAAGCGAGTGATTCAAAAATAGAGCTCTTGGTTGTCTTGTAGGTAGTATTATATTATCTGGGCTTGTAGTAAGCACTCGTCTTTCTTTCTTAATGTTTATCAGAAGTTCGGCCCAGTCGGTGATGATTGCTACCCGTACTCAATCTGTTTAGCACTGAGATGTCTACTTCTTTTCGGTCACTTATTATTTAATCATACTCGTTTTTGTTGTAGCTTGGGTGTTTCTATGTCATCTTTCGTTGTAATTACTTTGAAAAGGGTGTTTAGGCAGTACATTTTATGATAGTGGAGAAAGTTTATCAGCCCTCTGTCGTTCCTCAATCCAAGTTCATAAATTCCAATTCATTTCTCTAGGTCTGATAGTTTGGAGCCCACTCAAGCATTAAAATCCCCTATTATGATGTTTAAATGGGATTTACAGATCATTTGGCTGTAGACATGTTTTCGTAGGACTGCTCGACATGTTCATTGGTGTATCTTTTATTGGTAGTGGGTAGGTACTCATACTTGGATTATTGCTAGAGCAAACTTCGACGTGAGCCTAAGCTATTAGTATAGGACCTAATCCCTATTACCCTTCTCGATATAGAGTTAATTTTAGAAATGTTATTTTTATGCTTTTTTTTATAAAAAATCCAACCCAATTTTCTTCTTTTTCTTTATAGTAAAAAGCATCTCTGGGAGGTAGGTAATGTTGTTAGTTCTTCACCATCTCTTCGCAGTTCGCGTAGTCCAATTTCAAGTTCTGTTTCTAGCTCCGTGAAGCGGTCGATAGAAGCGTAAGTCCTGTCCCAGGGATTACTTTTCGCACCCCTTCGTTGTATACTCGCGCGTATTTGAACTGACTTCAAGTTTTTAGGTAACTTAAGTTAACCGACAGCATACGCATTTAAATACGTACTACAGTAACATTATTATTTTTTTCAGCAAATCAATGACACAAAGAGCGCTTACACCCAAATATCGGATCTGCTAAATAACCAGTTTGTAGATGATAAGGTAAAGTAATAAAAAAGCTGGATAAAATGTTTCGCTTGATAGGTTCATGTTTCTTCTCATACATTTGCATATTTCAGGATTTGCCCAAGCAACCATCCAGTCCTCCCACTGAGGGTGGGTCTACAGAAACTCCTAAAATATCAAGGCAGCAGTTCCTGAATATACTTGACCGAAATCTCAAAGGTCTTGCTAGACTACGGAATTTAGAATGGCGAGAAGCTAAGAAGGTACCTGTCCGAATTCTTATTTAACCTAATTATTTTTTACTAGACATACCTACTTATTAAATCGCATAAGCTGGCATTCAGCATTCCATTTATTATTATTAAGTACCTGTGTAATATAGATGTTATTTTCTTTTACTTTTACATGCTGCTGTACCTAAGTAACTTAGGCTAAGTGTTAATTTCTTAGCCCTTTGATTTTTTATTGGTCTTTTAACTTAAATGTTTATTTATGACAGCTGAGAAAAGATCGTAATACAAATTATTAATTTATTTGTGATAGTCACAGTGACCCATCAGACAAACCTACTTAAATTTTCATAAATCTGTTTCAGGATTCGCTTGCTAATTTGCGAGGATATAAAGATGAAATATTCAGAGGAAAAAAGCCTTCAAAGAGAAAATAACAAAAAAATAAATTAATGTTTAATAAAGACTGCTGTAAATAGTTATATTTACCAACCTATGGATGCGAAATAAATTATAATGTAGTTTAGGTAAAAATGCTTGTACATTTATTTTAGAACTCCTTCTAAACCTTTCGCCACATTGGATATCCTATCTCTATCTAAGTTATATTGATCAGGTAGGAATAAAGAATAAGACAAAACTTTTTGATTAATAACGTAATTTATTAACTTAATCAACAATGTTTACTATATATTATAGGGTTTATCAGAATTTACTGCATTCCTTTTTGGGGCTAATTCTGATGCACAAATACAACAACTTTTTGTATGGACCAACATCGTAAACCCAAAAAAAAACAAAAAGATGTCCCGCCCGTGCCCGTGCCCGTGGTTTCATTTCATCTTTATGAATATAAAATATGACACAGAGTGTTATAAATTCTAGATCACCAAAAAAGTATTTCAATTTCCCATACTAGAGTGCCGATCAGCTGATGCAAGTTTGTATGGAGAAGTCTTTTTTTTTTGGGATATCGATGTTGGTCCCATACTATTAGATAGTTGTTGTAATTAAGCAACAGAATCAATACCGAGAAGAAATCCAGTTGTTTTTGTTAAGCCCTGTATTCTAACTAGTGGCTTCTATTTTATCTTTCTCTTTGGTTCTCTGTTCTCTATTTGTATAGATATGCAATATCGCTCGACAGCCAGGATAATATTCAAACTTCGTCCTACATATACCAAATCTAGTCCATTGCGCAACTGACTGTTCATTCATCATTATGCTTAGAGCAGTGTCGCGATTTATGTTTTTCAGGTCCATGGATTTCATTTTCTTATCACATCTGTCAGCTCCATCGACCTTTAATTAGAAAAAAATATGTTAATTTAAATTTTCATAAAACTGGCGTTAATTACATTTACACCGGAAATTTATTTGGTTGTTTCCACACAGTAAAATTATTCTATCTCAGTAGTACAATAGATTTGTGAAGTTTTTTTTATTCAATAAAATAGCAGTTTTACGACCGTTTTTTAACGCGTTTTGGACCGTCGTAAATACATTTATCTAACCTTAACTAAAGACGAACATAAAATAAATAATTAAGGTTATTTTCTTAATCATAATTCATAACTTAATTAGGTAGGTAATAAATATACCATAATTGAATTAGGTATTTATTTCGAGTTGATAATTATTAGAGATGGGCCGAGTACTCGGTTAATACTCGGTACTCGGCGTATATTTTAATACTCGTACTCGGCCGAGTAACTCGGTTTTAATGCCGAGTAACTCGGTTTAAGTAAAGCAGTGTATTTAGGTAGATATCATCTAAACAACAGGGCAAATCTTTCACAATCTCAATTATGATAATAAATAAGTGGTAATGAGACAACATGAGGAGCACTAGTAAATGAAAAAAAATGGAAATTTTATAAAGTAAAATTATGATGCAGTAACACTAAGATCTCTGCGTGTTCTGGTAACGGCCTATTCTTTTTTTCTTCGTAGACGTTAACAGCCTTCGAAAGTTATCACACCCTATGCACGGTGCTTGCAGATGGACATATCGTGCTAAATGTGCCATTTCTGGATACCTTGTTTGGTGCCCTGCCTACCACTCGAAAGGACTCTTGTCTTTTGTCAGCTTATTCTAAAGTAATGGGGTTTTTAGGATCATCGCGCTCTAATGGCTAGATAAAGCTAATTTTGCGCGTACCTGTTTGTACTTGTTTACACACCCGAAACAGGAATTTGATTGTAACCGAGTTACTCGGCCGAGTACTCGGTTGGAAAAAAAAATGAACCGAGTTAAACTCGGTACTCGGTACTCGGCAAAAGTGCTACTCGGCGCATCTCTAATAATTATACTTTTTTTTTGAGTTGAAAACAAAAACATTATTTATTTCAAAAAATAATTTGCATGATCACTAATGGTAAATCGTCCTGCTGCGGGGAAACAACCACTTAAATCGTAAAAATTGTAAAAACCTTGCAAAGAAATGATAAGTTGTAGTGATCATCAACTTGTGGCCATTTTTGGTCAAAGACACTTTTTTCCCAATCAATGTCATTAGGCGTATCCGATCCAACTCTATGAGGCGCTGAGAGGAAACCGGCCCACAGTTCGGCGCAGAAATGAGGAGTCACGGGCGATAACATTATTATCAATGAGGCTAAAGCCGATTCGAATTCTTTACTGTGGGCGATCACTTCAGGGGGCACATTATTCTGAAAATAAAATAGTAATTATAAGTATGACTAACGCCCGTTTCATCAACGGCAGATAAGGAATATTCGTCGAATATAATCGAATATAACGCCTAATTTGAAAACATCACCTATTTGTCAGCCATAATTAATGTAAATCTAATTTCAAAATCGGTCGTTTTATTCTTACAGTCGGATAAGTCTTATCTGACGTTGGTAAAATCGACCCTAAATCAGAGTAAAAGATATGTTTAGCAGCTCTAGAGCCTATTCGTGCAAGTCGGAATTAGCTGAATTCAGGATTAAATTATCATCCTGCCACTTTTTAGGTCAAAGGCACTGACAGACGCAGAATGATGATTTAATTCAGAACTGAAATAAGCTATTCCTGATTTGCGCTAGTCAGCCTAATATGGTGTGATCTCCGAATAAAGTAATAATAGATGTTAGGACTTATTGACATTTATATCCGAAGACGATTTAAATATAACGAAATGCTACAATAGGATTGTACTTTATAGACAACAAGAATTGCGGTCACTCTTAAATCTGTATACTAATATTATAAAGCTGAATAGTTTGTTGTTTGAACGCGCTAATCTCAGGAACTACTGAACCGCTTCGAAGATTTTTTTTGTTGCATAGCTTATTCATCGAGAATGGCTTTATGCTATATAACATCACGCTGCGTCGCGACAGGAGAGAGAGCAAACTCAAAACGCGTGGACGCAGTCGCGGGGAAACGCTATAAAAGATATAATTAGTGTTAATAACACCACGTATAACTTAAGGACGGATGGACCGATTTTTACTTTGTTGGTTTCGTCGCAGCCCGAATAATAAATTTTGTACATTGTACATACCCTTAAAGTACTAGTCAAACTCTGTAGCCGCGATATTGCGACACTGAGCTTATGTGTGTATTTGAAGTGATAAGTGGCGGTTGCTATGTAGTAATTTCTTCCATCATAAATTTTGGCTTCATGTTTTTTAAAATCATCATCAGACATAGTTTTGTTGAGAGTGGATGTTCTATGTTTCAAGAAATCCCTTATGGTTAACCATAAACGGTGCTGCCAATTCAAGACGCCTGGTAATGCTGAAAACGACAGAAGACATTAAATATTCATCTGAAATACATGACTGCATAATATACCTGGTTGGCTTATTGTCCGTATAGTTCAAGTTAATTATTGTATGTAGTTTGATGTTGTTAAGATAATAGCTGCTTAGCACCTAAACCAATTTATATGGATTTTCTTATAAAAAACAGTTTGGAACTATGGATAGGACGATAGGCGATTGGATAGTTTTCAAGAGGGTAGAGAAGAGTTTTCTTTTTCACAACTATTTCGATATTTGAGCGGACGCTATGCGTCGGCGGAACCAATAAAGCGATTTCATTTTATGAAATAGGGGACGTGGCGCGTGTCGCCGCGATAAGTACAAACAGGAATATTCCAAAATAAATACATTGAATATTTCATATGGACAAGCTGTGTAAAATTTTGAAAAAAAAAACTGAATAGTAATAAAACTGGCGAGTATTTCGGTAAATGATTTGCACAAGTTTCAGATCGAGTTAGATCTGGGGGCACGGCAGTGCCCCCACCAAGTCGAGCAAAAAAGCGTCACAGCCGTACCATCCTTTTCTCGAAGCAAATCAGACCATTTTCGACCCCCTGTAACTTCGTTGTGGATAAAACTAGAAGACTGAAATTTTCAGGAACCATGCAGCATTGTAAAGACACGGTATATTTCAAATTTCATTCAATTTGAACCAGTATTTTAAGAATTATAACGGGTCAAATTTCTTAGTTTTGTCACTCACTGACTCACCGATCATCAAAATTCTAAGGCACTTCTAGCAGATCTAGAAGTTTCAAATTTGGAATATAAGTAGTGTTTCGTGTATGAATCAAGAAAAAACTAAAAAATCTAGAAAAGACTGCAAAAAAAATTAAGCCCATACAGCCAAGTCTTCTGTTAAATTTTTCAATATTGACTTTATTCGTAACGATGTTTTACGGCAGTTATTATTATCGCGTGCGAAGCCGCGGGTTTAAGCTAGTCTCATATAAATATAGGCGCATGGTAGTGCCCCTGCCAAATCGAGCAAAAAATGGGTATTCCCGTCATGAAAACACGTGTAAATTAAATTATTTAATGCAAAAAACGTACCTACGAGTACGTGCGTATTCGTACTTATTACGAGTGCGTAAGGTTGTAAATTAATTATTATACCACGCGCTGCGATGCTAGCGAGTGAGCGCGGGCCGTTATTACGCGCTGCGCGGTGCTACCGCGAGGGCGCGGGGCGGGGACAGTGGCGGGGCGCGCGGAAAGGTGAATGTCGCCGAGCGAGCTGGTCGCGGTGCTAGCGCGAGACGAAAAGTTCATAAGTCAGAGAGAGGGCTTTAAGAAAATTCGTTGCTGGTAGATAAACATATATACAATAAGTAGAAGGTACCGAAAAGGAAAAAAGTAGAACTGTCTACAAAATACAAAAAGAAAAGAGATCCCATCAAAAACAATACTTGTCAAAAAAACCAAGTCTCGCAACTCAGTTGTTCTGCGGTAAAAAGTTGTGAGATCCATGTAATACCAAGTCGGTTATTAATTTATTTAGTCTCTACTTAAGCGACTTTCTGTCTTAATACGTCCAGTCTCTAAGACCACGATCGTGTTCCAGACACAATTGAAAATCAATTGTGTCTGGAATCTCCGTACTCGAAGCATTAAGTTGTTACGTAATAATTAACAGCATCTTATACGAGGGTCAAACTGAAAGTTCTTAGAAAATCAAAAACTGATTACATTAGCCAGTTATTAGTTTTATTATATCTTTTCAAAATATTGTCCATTGACGTCAATACACCGCTGCATGAGATGGAACCACTGGGAAAAGCACTTTGCCCACTCGTCCTTAGGGGTCTCTTCAATGGCATCGCGATACGCAGCCACCGCTTCTTCAGCATTCATAAACCGCTTTCCTTTAAGTTTTTCTTTATTTTTTGGAAATAAATAAAAATCACAAGGCGCGAGGTCGGGGCTATACGGCGGGTGACCCAGTAATTCAACGTTTGATGTCGCCAAATAGTCGATCGTTCGCTTGGCGGTGTGCGACGAGGCGTTGTCGTGGTGAAGGAGGATCCTACTGCGAGGTCGTTTCTCTCGAACTTTTTCCAAGACAAGTGGCAAACAATTGGTAGTGTACCATTCTGCAGAAACTGTTTTTTGATCCTCTAACACAATTGTTGCGAAATGACCTATCCTTCCAAAGAACGAGGCCACCATTTTTTTTCCCGCACTTCGATCTCTCTTCACTTTAGTTGGCAACTCCTCGAAAGGAAACACCCACTGAGCAGATTGTCTTTTGGTTTCAGGATCATAACAGTAAATCCAGCTTTCGTCACCTGTTAGTATGTCGAACACAGCATTTGAGTCCGTTAAATCTTTCAATCATTTTACGGCACCAATCCACACGATGGAGTTTTTGAGCCTTAGTCAAATTATGAGGTATCCACCGGGCGCAAAGCTTCCTGACCGCTAAATGTTCGTGGAGGATTTTGTGCACTTGACTCATACCGATGCCTAAGCTTGTCCGAATCTGCTGATAGGTCACTCTTTTGTCAGTCTCTATCATACGCCGCACAACACAGATGTTATTTTCAGTCGTCGCCGTAGAAGGCCGTCCCTCACGTACATCATCAGTGAGATTAGTGCGACCACGTTTAAACTCATTAAACCAGTTGTAAACAGTCGCACGAGATGGGGCTTCATCGTGAAAGGCCAATCGTAGTCTATCATAACTTTCTTGTTGACTTAAATGACATCGAAACTCATATAAAATCATTGCACGAAAATTTTCTCGTGTTAAATTCATGTTGACGTGACACAGACAATTTTCAATTTGCCGCCAAATCGTAAAACAAATGACAAATGAATGAAATATATACTCAGTAATATTGGCAAAGAGTTCTATTTTCAAATTTTAGAATTTTTTTTTATTATATTGTTTATAAGTGGCCAGTTCTAAGAACTTTCAGTTTGACCCTCGTAGTGACGCATATCAATATTAAAATTCTTTAATGTTTTATGTAAATATATTGCGACTTGGCCATTGCTGAAAAAGGGGGGTATTAAATCATTTGCACATGTCTGCCTATGGGGTTCATGGTCACAATAAAATAAATAGGACACATCACATAAATTACTCTGATCCCAAAATAAGAAGCTAATGACGACCCGTCTGGTGTAGTGGTTGAGAAATCACCTACTACGCAGCGGGTTGCGGGTTCGATCCCCGCACAATACAAACATTTGTGTGCATGAACATATCTGTTTGTTTTGGTCTGGGTGTTTTCTATGTATATCATGTATGTATTTACAAACAAAAAGTATTTAAGTATTATATCCGTTGTCTGGCACCCATAACACAAGCTTTGAGTAGCTTACTTCGGGACTAGATGGCGATGTGTGGGAATGTTATTTATTGAATGCACTTCTGTTATGAAAATCAGACAACGGTGGTACCACAACACCCAGACCCGAGATAATGTGGAAAATTTTGATTTCTATATTGACACGACCGGGAATCGAACCCGGGACCTCGGTGCGGCAAAGCCTTAAAACCAGAGTGCTTAGCCACGGAGGTCGTCATCATCAAACATTCATCATCATACAATCATCTTGGAAAATAATAAAATCGAAGAGACATTAGGGCTCTGTGTGATCATGGTATGGAGTTGTAAGAACGTTTTTTTTTCATTTCTACATAATTTATTAAGGATATATTTTATTTCACTATTATAAAGTATGGTAACATATTTTAATAAGGTTTCGAGAAATTAAGTTAAATGTGGGTTAAGTCAAATATTTCTGACGCGTTTTGGAAATTCCAATGGAATGCATTGATTATTTTCAATATTTTTTAATAAAAGTAGAATTTTGTACTTTTAACTTTGCGCGAGTGTCTGGTTGCAAAAAAAAAGTTTTGCCTATGGAATATCAGAGGTTGAATATCTTCCTCGTCGATTTACTTGGTTTTTATAAGAAATTCAAAGATCAGTCTAAGAGGCAGGCATGAGCGCATAATATAGCAATTTATCATACTTACTTAGCGCTGTTAATAGCGAATGCAGAGGCAACACGCCGGCAGACTATTTCTCCGTGGTCCTTCTCATTGTTTTTAACCAATCAATTCAAATCTGCCAAGTGTGCACTTCATACAGAGTTTTTTTAAATCATCATAAAAACTAAACAAAATAGAAAACTACAAAAGACAGAGCCCTGGATGTCTACCTCTTCGATTTTTGTATTTCCAGGATGACTGTGATCATCAACCCTTAAGGAAGAATGTGCACCTAATATCCCCCACCTATTTTTGTACACTTTTTAAACGGTGTAAATTGACAACGCAGCGCCACCATGGTGGCAGACGAGGTCATTGATGTTTCCTAGAGTATAATTATCGCTATTAATAACGTCTGCCGTGTGTGCTAATCGTATTTAAATTTTGCTCACCAGCTCCTTAGCTAGTAAGCGCACTAAGCGACTGCATAACACTTTATAATAATACCCGCCTCTCTATCAGTCGGTTTATTGGGACGTAGCGTAGACATATTTGTGCGAATACGTTTTACGTCGCGTTGCGTACCTATAGTCGCGGAACTTTGCTAGTGATCACACTGATGGCACAAACGCTTAATAAAAATAAAAATTTGGTTGACAACATCGGATAGCGAAGTGAGAATAAGATATTTGGTTAGGGCGCTTCACAACGTAGTTAAATGACAAAGTTTATACGAAATTCTGATAACGGTTGGTTTTCAACGCTCATCAAACCAAGAATATGTTAACAATTAAAGCGCGAGCAAAGCGAGCGCGCTTCAATTTGGTTTACGACGCACAGTGGATCGACGCCATACTAGCAAAGGGACATAGGCAACTTAAATATACATGTGTCAGTTTTTGACGAACAAACAAGTCATTCCATCGTATACGCCTAATTATAAGCTGTAAAAAACTTATGAAGCATTTTCTTATTGGTATCTTATATTGAGAGTTATGGCACCAAACGTGATTTCTTAGTATGGGAAATGACATAAAAAATAGTGTATCTTTGGATTTTCTTCGTGTTTCGACTTGATTTTTTTATATGGTATCTATACTAATATTATAAAGCTGAAGAGTTTGTTTGTTTGTTTGTTTGAACGCGCTAATCTCGAAAACTACTGGCCCGATTTGAAAATTTTTTTTTACGTTGGATAGTCCATTTATCGAGGAAGGCTTTAGGCTATATAACATAAAGATACAACTCATAAGACCACAGCAGAAATAAAAAATGTTGCGAAAACGGGAGAAGGATATTCCTTTTGAGAGCTTCCGCTGCATACGCTGCGGAAACCGCTTAATTTACACAAAAATCATGTATGACAGGATTGTTCAGCATTAAGAGTTCTATAATAAAGTCCGCGACAGCATAAGTCTATCTTTTATGGTTGACTTACTACAACCTTTTTTATGTTAAAAAAATTGTAAAAAAACAATGCATTATTTTTAGAGGTGTATTATACACTAAGGTATTTATTCTTATCAAAATAAATACATTCATCATCACGAGCATTTCATTTAGAATAAAGTTGCCCTTTATATCATTTGATTCCAATAAATGTCTTAGGAGCTATTACAGTTTTAACATAACTCCGCACCAAAATAATGTTCGCAGCTTAAGTACAACGTGCGCTTGCGCTAATCTATACTAATATTATAAAGCTAAAGAGTTTGTTTGTTTGTTTGTTTGTTTGAACGCGCTAATCTCAAAAACTGCTGGCCCGATTTGAAAAATTATTTTTACGTTGGATAGTCCATTTATCGAGGAAGGCTTTAGGCTATATAACATAAAGATACGACTCATAAGACCACAGCAGAAATGAAAAATGTTGCGAAAACGGGAGAAAGATATTCCTTTTGAGAGCTTCCCCTGCATACGCTGCGGAAACCGCTTAGCTTACACAAAAATCATGTATGACAGGATTGTTCAGCATTAAGCGTTCTATAATAAAGTCCGCGACAGCATATGTCTATCTTTTATGGTTGACTTACTACAACCTTTTTTATGTTAATAAATTTGTAAAAAAAATAATGCATTATTTTTAGAGGTGTTTATACACACAGGTATTTTTCTTATCAAAATAAATACATTCATCATCACGAGCATTTCATTGAGAACCAAGTTGCCTTTATATCATTTGATTTCAATAAATATCTTAGGAGCTATCACAGTTTTAACATAACTCCGCACCAAAGTAATGTTTGCAGCTTAAGTACAACGTGCGCTTGCGCTAATATATTATAAAGCTGAAGAGTTTGTTTGTTTGAACGCGCTTATCTCAGGAACTGCTGGACCGATTTGAAAAAAATATTTCTGTGTTGGATAGCTTATTATTCGAGAAAGGCTTTAGGATATAAAACATGACGCTGCGACGGGAGGGGAGGGAGCAAACTCAAAACGCGCGGACGAAGTCGCGGGGGACCGCTAGTATATTATAAAGCTGAAGAGTTTGTTGGTTTGAACGCGCTTATCTCAGGAACTGCTGAACCGATTTGAAAAAATATTTCTGTGTTAGATAACTTATTTATTGAGAAAGGCTTTAGGATATAAAACATGACGCTGCGACGGGAGGAAAAACAAAGCAACGTGGACGGGACGGAAAAACAAAGCAACGTGTGTAACGAAAACTAGCTAATTAGCTTAACGGCTAATATTTGGCGCAACTGTTTTAGAAAGGCAAAGGGAAGCGATTTCTACCGACCGGGTGTTATGGCCGGGAACCAAGGTCCGATGATCACAGTCTTGGTTTATACATATGTAGTTAGTCCGCTCTAAATCTCTAATATCGCGGTTCAGTTCCCATACGTCGACTATAGCGCCATCTAGTCGCATCGAGCCGAGTCAGCGTGTTGCGTTGAAATGTAGTGACAGTGGTTGCTTATAGATGTCGCTACAAATATATATTACGAATCGTTAATAAAAACAATCTTTTCCAGAGATTGCGTACAATAAAAATAAAAAACTGGGAATCTGTTATCAGTTCACCAATGATCTATGGCCTGACCATTTATTAGTAAGTCACCATTGAAGTGAAATTCGGAGTTAAAATATGTCGAAATAATAACTAATGAATCAATTTGTCCATAAGAAGGAAAAAATTGGCCAACGCATGTACCTCGCAAGGGGTGCGTGTGGCGCACCATGTTTGTTTGGAGAAAATGTAGCAAATATATATTTTAATACCATATAAAAAAATCAAGTCGAAACACGAAGAAAATCCAAAGATACACTATTTTTTATGTCATTTCCCATACTAAGAAATCACGTTTGGTGCCATAGCTCTCAATACAAGATTCCAATAAGAAAATGCTTCATAAGTTTTTTACAGCTTATAATTAGGCGTATACGATGGAATGACTTGTTCGTCAAAAACTGACACATGTATATTTAAGTTGCCTATGTCCCTTTGCTAGTATGGCGTCGATCCACTGTGCGACGCGACGCTTATAAAAGTAAGAAAATTATAAGAATTAATGGGCGCGCGAAATGACATTTGTCTAGAAGATATTTGTCTAGGACTCTTCATAATGAAGTAAAATGACAAAGAAAATCTACCATGCCCTTTCTAAATACAAATTATGGTTGTGGGCATGCCCACAGTGCCCACAACGGTATGTCCGCGTCTGCTACAACAACGTTCTTGTAGTTGTTGTAATACACTCATATGTACAAAATTTAGCTACACCTCTTCGCTTTCGTTAAAAGAATTAGGGCCCATCTCCTCTTTCTGTGAACTGAGGATCCTACGTATTCATGCAGTATTCGGAAACATAAGCAATGATAAAATTAAACAACAGAAGCTACAACACTTACTTGCGTCAGACCATCGACGACTGGTCGCGGGAGGAACATCAGCAAGCATTAAGAGTTTTGTCGTATCAGAGCCATATTCTGATAAAAGTCTTTCAGGATTCTCTCCATTGTACTTGGATTTGCTCATTTTTTCCCATTGGACTAAAACTGGTTCACCAGATGTTTTATCTTTAAATGCTTTACCCACTTTTTCTACATTATTTGGGTGGATATATTTTCCTGAAGACTTTAATTTATAGGACTGTCCCATTACCATTCCTTGTACTACAAGCTGCTTAAATGGCTCTTCGGTTGGTGTCCATCCTAATGAATGCAGAAAGTAACTCATAAATCTAGCATAATATAGATGCAGCACAGCATGTTCTTTTCCTCCAATATACACATTGACAGGAGTTTTACCAATCAGTTGTTCTTTATCAAATGGCCTTTCTTTATTGTGGGGGTCTAAAAATCTGTAGTAATACCAAGATGAATCAACAAAGGTGTCCATAGTATCAGTTTCTCGTTTAGCGTCTGACCCGCATTTAGGGCATTTACAATTGACCCACTCTTCTATTTTGGCTAATGTTGGAATGCCGGGTTCCACTGATTCTACCAGTGGCAGTTTTACTGGTAGTTCTTTATAGGGTACAGGAACAGGACCACAACCACTACAATGAATAATTGGTATAGGTGTGCCCCAATATCTTTGCCTAGATATCAACCAATCTTTTAATTTTGAGCTAACATAATATCCACCAACATTTTTTCTTTGTGCCAAATTAACAGCATTCTGATTTTCTTTGTCTTTGTCAATAATAATATTTTCACCTTTACTTACAGGTAAGTTTAAGAGTTTGGCTATTTTATAATCCTCATCATCTATTGCTGGTGCTGCTATGTACACATCCCTATCTGGGGCATAATTAGCTCTGTCTGTTACATGAACTGGCATCTCTTTGTTATTTAATGGATTTAAACATTTTAAGGCACATGTTTTTACATTTAATTCATTTAAAATTATGTTGCTACTACTCATAGTTATAAATTCACCATGAATAAATTTATATGGGTCAGATGTCCATATATCAAAAGGCTTATACTCATTGCCTAATTTGATTTGAAATGTTACAACAACACCATTACATTCCCCAATCCAATGACGTTGCAAGTTAATTATGTCTTTCCAGTCTTCTAAACTATCTGATTGTAATCCATCATGTAACTTTTTAGCAAATTTAGTTGTTTTTATGAACCATTGAGTTAAAATTTTAGATTCTACTTTGGCTCCAGATCTCCAGGAACAACCAAATTCATCAACTTGTTCATCAGCTAATACTGTTTTATCAACTGGATCCCAGTTCACTTTAGCCTGAAATTCACATAAAAACAAATGTGTCCGATCAAGATTCTTTAATGATACAAAGAAAATTAAATTGCACTTTGTCACATTAATTGACCTTTTTTACTATGATGATGATTAATATCAAAATAAATTATTGAATTCATTTAAAATCTCACCTTGCATTGATAAGCCAATCCACTTTCAAAAAGTTTTAGAAATATGTACTGCGTCCATTTATAGTAATCTGGATCACAAGTAGACAGCTCTCTACTCCAATCAAATTTATAGCTTAGGTTTATGAGCTGTTGCTTCATTGAATATATGTTTGTTTGAGTCCATTGATGAGGCAGAATACCCCTTTCAATTGCAGCATTTTCTGCTGGTAGACCAAAGGCATCCCACCCAATTGGATGTATAATATTTTTGCCATTCAAATAATGAAATCTGGCTATTGTGTCAGAAATTGAATACACTCTGACATGTCCCATGTGCAAATTACCAGAAGGATATGGAAACATGGGTAACACATAGTATGTGGAAACATTTTCTTTTGATTCTGGCAGAGATATTACATCTTTTGACCAATGATTTTCTATTTTTAACTTGATGTTGGTATTAATATCTAGATGCTGAAAATTTCAACAAAACATGTAATGGAGAATTAATTTATATGATAAAAATGAAGTGTGTTTTGAACGCTGTAATCTTTACAAAACCAAATTGGTTACACATTTATAACTGGAGAATGGCTGGACTGATTTAAATCCTTTTTGTTTTGCTGGGTTTGCCTTCATCCAAAATAAAAAAAATAATGCAAATAAAAAACATATAGTTGAAGGAGAAGTATACCAAATAGTAGATAAATATATGACTTTACATGACCAAGCAAAGAGATACAAAGTTCAGCTGGACTGCTTAGTTATTATTCTTTCTTATTTGAAGCAGTTACTGCAGCTATTAGCATACGAAACAAATATTAGAAAGGAAAGAACCATCTACACTAATAAAATAAAGTTGAAAACTTTCATAATTGTTTAAGTACAACACGCGATAACACTAGCCGCTAAGGTTTTTGGCCACTTTCTTTCTTCCGATGAAAATGTGTTTTACGTTGAAATATTCTACGGGAAAGCCAGAATTTACACGTGCGACAGCGCGAGGGACCGCTTGATACGTACATACATGTACGAATGAATGTATTAATAGTTTACTCACCCATAACCCTAAGCCATTTCTAAGATTTGGATTTTTTGAATTATGTAAGTATCTTATATGTGGAAGTAATAATCGTAATTTGAGAAAGGACATTATTGTAAATGTGTTTAAGCGTGCATTTCCGTAATTTGCAGTCAAGAAACTTTTAAAAATATCTAAATACTAGAGATGTAAAATCAGAAAACATGAAGACCATTTTCTTACTAATCTGTGGTGCACAGATAAGTAAGAATAAGTAATTTTTTTTTTAATAACAGGTTTCACGGCTTTGGACAGAGTCCATACGGCCTATTCTTTCTTCAGTGTTTCCATTGTGAGGATACTAGTCCTTTGTTCTGGGGAGTTTCTTCAAGTGAGAGGACTTCTACTGCAGTTTCCAATAGTGTTTCCAATGTTCATTCTGACATTGCTTACAGCTCTTTAAAGGTGGAAGATATGTAATCGTAAATATATTTGTAGGTGTCTTGATTTTCAAGTAGCGATGGCAGGAGGCGGGGAATTTCCTTATCTTTATATATCTCTTGTAGGCCATCCGCTAACAGCAGTCGCTGAATGTTGAAAGCAGGACACTTCAAGATAAGATGATCTAGAGATGCTGAGTCCGAATCACAAAATTCACAAATATCAGATGAAGCCAACTTCATGCGCTTCAAGTGAGTGGGGAATTGTCCATGTCCAAGTCGTACACGATTGATTGTAGTGACAAACTTTCTGGAGGGATACTTTTTATACTTGAAGTACCATGGTTTGAAGGGAATACGTTTCTGTATTTGTGCATACCATTTCCCTTTATAACGTTTAGTGTCTTCCCAATCTCTATGCCAGTCTTCTAACATACGTTGTTTAAGTGTTGATCCATAATCCGTGATGGGTACTGCTGGCGACGAATAAAGAGTGGTATTTATTTCAGGATGCTGTACTTTCATTAGCTGATCAACAATTTCGTTTCCAGTAATTCCAGAATGAGAAGGGACCCATATAAAATCAATTTCTTCCTCTTCTGATTCAAACAACATCTGCCTGATTTTAGTAATATATTGATTTGTTTTGTAAGATATGTGTGCATTTTGTAAACAAGTAAGAACGCTCAAGGAATCAGTCACAACTAAAAATTTACTATCATGCTTCAATCCTTGAATATACTGCAGAGCGGTATATATGGCATAAGCTTCGGCTGTAAATATCGATGTGTGATTATCTAATGAGAAGCATCGCCCAAATTTGGCTGTCGAATCATAATATGCTGCTTTGGTGGTAGTTTCCGTTTTAGAACCGTCAGTATAAATTTTTCGATGATCTGGCTTTTCACTGTTTGCAAATACGACAAACTCAAAATTATTTGTGATCTTTTTCTGAATTACATTTGGTACCATGGTCTGAATCTCCACTGTACTAAAGTCCCAACTTGCTTTATGGTCTATGCACTTACAAATTTGTTTTACCTCCCTTAAGTTCTCAGATTGTAGGAGACTATTACTTTGATACAATTCTAACAACATTCTATTGCCTAATATTTTTACATACAACTTTTCTGTAAGATACTTTAATCTAACTAATATAGGAGGAATTCCAGCCTCTATTTCTAAAGAGTTAATTGGTGTAGAACAAAAAGCTCCAGTAATTATTCTTAAACCTTTGTTTTGCAAAACTTCTAACTTTCTACATAAATTATTACTTATATATTTTCCGTAAACAACTAATCCATAGTCGTAATGACTTCTAACTATGGCTTTAAAAATCATGTTCAAAAGCTTTGGGTCCATGCCCCAAGTTACACTTGCCAAATGCCTCATTATGTTTAAAGATTTCTGCATTTTCTCAACAATTTTAAGAACATGAAGATGAAAAGTTAACTTTGAATCATAAACTAAACCTAAAAATCTCTTTTCTTCTACTAATTGAATATTTACAGAATTATATACAATATTTACAGTATCAAAAGAATCAATTTTATTACAAAAAATTAAAGATGAACTTTTGTTAGGATTAACATCTAGTTTTAATCTTACTTTTTAGTATAAATACAATTTTCGTAAAGCTTCATTTAATATTAATTCAGCTTGAAATAAACTCCTGCTAGTCGTGTACAACACAATATCATCCGCATATTGAAGAATCGTCAGATTTGGGACTGATACGAATTTGTGTAATTGCGAGGTATACAATAAGTAAATCAAAGGAGAGAGGGCTGCCCCCTGGGTTGTACCTCTATAAGCTATCTTCGGTCCATATAAATTTGAATTAAATTTTACAAAAACACATCGAGAATAAAAAAGGTTATAAATCCATTTTGAAACTTTACCTGGAATATTATAGTCATGAAGAATCTTGACCAGAATCGATAAGTCAACACTATCGAATGCACCGCTAACATCTAAAAAGGTACTTACAAGATAAGAATTATTATTGAAGGACTCTTGAATATCACCCGTAAATTTTAATAGACTATCTATAGTGCCACGCCCTTTTCGAAAACCAAACTGGTCATGAGGAATTATTGATCTGGATTCTACAAATAACTCTAAACGTGTCTTAAGCATACTTTCAAAAATTTTACCGACACAGGAAGATAACGAAATAGGTCTATAAGAGTCGGCAGAATTAGGATCTTTTTCAGGTTTTAAAATTGGAACTACGGCTACGGTTTTCCAAGTAGAAGGAATAGTACCAACTGACCAAAGATTATTAAAAATTGTAAGTAAAACTAATTTCGCTGCGGGGTCTAACCGCTTAATAAGTATATACGGTATATTATCTATACCCGGAGAGGAATTTCTTTTCCTATTCAACGACAAATTAAATTCTGCTTCGGAGAAAGCTAAGTTCAAATGTGAATTGAGTTCATTATACTCGAAAATGGGATCAAGATTATTTGCATTATAATCTGCTTGGCCAGATGCTATATTATGTAAAAATTCTGTTAGAAAATTATCATCTTTAGATTTGGGTGAACTCCTTTTCCTGCTAAAGGTCTTGATGAATTTCCATATATTGCTAATAGGGGTATTCCTATCAAAGCTAGAACATAAATATCTCCAACTTGATATTTTTTGCTGTTTTATTGTTAGTTTTTTATTCGCTTCAAGCTTTTTATATAAAATAAAGTTTTCTGTTGTAGGATAACGCCTATACATACGAAGAGCCAGTTTACATTCCTTGACTGCATTAGAGCAACTATCGTCCCACCAAGGCATAGGTTTATGAATGCGCTTGTTGCTGTTTCTATTGATTTTATAAATAGGAATGAATTCCAAGCGAAGACAGTTGAGTAAATGACAGAATTCCTCATAAGCAGATAAGGGATCTGTATTTGAGAGTAAATGATTAAACGTATCTCTAGACTTTATCATATATCCGAACCAATCAGCCTTACTATACAAATATTTTTCAATTGGATTAGGATTTTCATATGTATCGGATGTATACTTTAAATGAACAATAGTAGGAAAATGGTAACTACCTAACGTGTCTTCTGTATACACAGACCATTCAATAGATGACGCTAAAGCAGGAGTAGCAAATGCAATGTCAATAGCTGATGGAGATTGATTAAGTCTAGGTAGCGTAGTAAACTGACCGTCATTCAATATAAACATATTAACTTCATCCAACAAGTCATAAATTTGTATGCCTCTTGGCTTATTAGTAATAGATCCAAATGCTGTGTGATGTGCATTAAGATCACCCATCACAAGAACAGGTGAAGGCAAGGCATTAATAATATTTTTGAAAAGGGTTATAGGGAATCGGCCAGGCCGAGGTGGACAATAAACGCCTAAAATTGTTACAGAACTGCTTTGTTTAATTTTGACACTAATTGATAAAGTCTGGATTCTGTCTGAGGTAAGAGTGCTAATTATTGAACATATTAGGGAGTTTTTACAAATGATGGCAACACCGCCATAGCCAGTGTCACTGTCGTTTCTAAATGTTTTATAACCTCTAAAATTCACAATATCTGTAGATTTTAACCAGGTTTCGTTTAAGATCAAAATATCTATATTTAAGGAACTAAGTAACTGAGAGATAAATGGAGTCTTAGGCTTAAGGCTCTGGATATTGTGCTGTACAATAACTAATTCACTTTCCATTTTCACACGCTTTTTTAATAAACAATTCTTTGATTGTGGCTGAATTAACTGGCAGGCTATTGTCCTTGTTAGACAAAGTTAATAAAATATCTACAATAACTTTAATAATCTGTTCATTATTAATTACATCTGTTAACAAATTTTTGTTTTTTTCATCTTTGGTTTCAGTGGGTTTAGTCTTAGGTATGTTTTGCTGAGATCGGGAACCAATTACTTTGGCAAAAGATTTGTCCAGTGTTGGGAAGAAGGAACCTAAAGTTGCTTTATTTAATATTCTACTCTTATTTTCATTAATCTTTTGTTGTTTTACAGGACAAACTCTAGCCACAGCAATATGATCCCCTTTGCAATTTACACAGAATGGTTTACTTGAATTTGGGCACTCCTTGTAAGAGTGAGGTTGAGCACATATGGAGCATACAATATTATGTTTACAAAACTTGGTGGTGTGACCAAATGCCATACATTTAAAACATTGTACCACAGGCTTGACATACTCATCTATAGGAATGGTACATAGACCATATGTAACATGTTTAGGTAGTACATTACCTGAGAAAGTTATTGAAACTGTCTGCAATGGGATGATGGTACCTTCAGGACTCCGTTTCGTGAACCTTCTTACAGCCAGTATTTCCTGAGAGCTTATAAGTTTATCATACAGATGCTTGGTGCTCAGATCAGTTGGAATATACTTAATGAATATACTTACATAATATTAAGGTGAGATGGCGCTGCCGTCATGTTAACATCGGCTCTGTGTATTTTTGATATTTAAAAATACTAAAATAGACATTATCTAAGTAAAACGTGCAACAAACTGTAAATAATAATGTGTATTTCAAGTGGTAATGTTATCAATTAAAAAAACGAGTGCATAAATGAAGAAAATTTAAACTTAAAAAAAAAGTGACAACAAAACATAAACAATTGAATATGGACTTATAAACTGAAAAATATTACAATATAGTTGAATAAAACCTTTAAAACATGATTTTGTGAACCTTAAAACCAATAAAAAGTGAAGTAATAGTGTGCCTTCAGTCAAAAAGAAACGGTTAACTTGTGTCGTATTATGTGTGATTCATCAAGTGCTCATGCTCTAACTTTATGACCATATATGGTAACAAAATCCAAGACAAGAAACTTTTTGTAACAATATCTGTCAAGTTTTCGCTACCATCAAAATAGTCAGTTTGGCGCAGTGGAAATTGGTGTGAACATTAAGATCCATGTACGTGTCTTCTCTGGGTTCAAATCAAACCACTCTTGACTACGACAGAAAATCTTTTTGTGACAAATATAATTATTATGAACATTTTATTACATCGAAATTATTCTCAACTAGACTTTTATCATTTATTTTGACATAAATTTATTATATAATTAAATAACTTGAATATAATAAAAATAGAAATGGCGCAAATTTGTATTAAATGTGGAAAAGAAATAACAAAAAGAGACTTTATAAAATGCATTGACTGTGAAAAATATTACCATTTAGACTGTACAAGTATTGGAGATAAGCTATTCTACCTAATGAAACCAGATAATCGTAAAAAGTTAAAGTGTGATGATTGTAGATTTAACAAAAATAGTAACACTAATATAATAAATGTCCCTACGGAAAATTCCTTTGAAGCCTTGTCAGACGAAGACACCACGGATGATGATGAATACCATACAGATTTTGTAACAGTCCGAGGCAGACAGAACATAAACATGCCCGCTGATATATCATTTTCACCAAGTACGAGCAGTATGCATTCTTGCGCGGCAAATGTTGAGAGCATCCCAGTCATTCCAACAGATGGCGCTGCTAGTCAAAACTACTCAATCGAATCTTTACGGGACGAAATTCACCAACTTAGATATGAATTAAAAATGGCCAATACGGAAATATTCAAATTAAAAAGGACTGTCACTACATTAGAAAACAAATACGTACAACGGGGAAAGGAACAAAATGATTTGAACACTAATAGAAATGACATAATAATTCATCCAACCCCAGATGCGTCCTCTATGGAAAACCATATTCATCACGATGAAATACCCATTCAATGTGAAAAAAAGGGACATCAAAGGAGAATTAAACGGATTAAAAAAACTAAAGTATGCATTATTAGTTGCATCGACCGGAACACAGAGTCAAAGACATTAGTAAACAACTTTGCAGAATGCAATATGATTCACTATCGCATTCCAGGTGGCGGTATTCGCGAGCAATTAAGTGACTTGCATAAGAAACTAGATAACTATACCTTAGATGACTACTGTGTTTTATTTTTGGGTGAGGTGGACTTTAACATATCAAATAATTATAAAAATATGGTTGAACACATTAGAAAAGTATTGTTAACTATTAAGCATACTAATATTATATTATGCCTGCCAACATTTAAATATTGTTACCAAGCAAATATTTTTAATAGACGAATTGAAATGTTTAATGATTTAATTTATTATGATAATTTGAATTATGAATATTGTTACATTGTTGACTCAAACAAAAAATTACATTACTCATATGACATGTTTTTAAAATATAATGGAAAAATTAATCTTCAAGGGTTTAAAACAATTTTGAAGGATGTAAATCAACTTATACTAATGCTAGGTAGTCATGTGGTATGTGGAAATCAAGGGGTAGGAGATATCTTAGATACAATATCTTTGCCAACAAACCATTCCTTTCGTTCCTAATTATTGTAAAATTATGTGTCAAAACATTCAATCTTTAACAAATAAGATTGATGATCTTAATGTTCTTTTAATGAATGCTGATATAGATATTGTTGTAATAGTGGAGCACTGGTTATTGCCGGATAACTATCAACTTTATACATTGGAGGGCTATGAGCTAAAAGCTAAATTTATACGGCAAAAAAGTGCACGGGGTAGGAGTAGGCATGGTGGAGTAGCTATATTTACTAGGAGCAATGTCAAAACAATGGAGCGTTTGGATATTCAGTCGTATACAGTAGAATTTGTAGTAGAATTTTGTGCTATCGAAATTATTAAAAACAATTTATTGATTATATCTATATATCGATCAGATAGGGAAGAAGATACGTTTTTCTCAAAGTTATATGCTCTGTTAAAGCATATCACAAAGCACTCTTCAAATAAAAGGATTATTATAGCAGGTGATATAAATATAGACATAACCCAAAATACTAACTTAACGCGTAGATTCCTAAATCTCTTAAAATCGTTTAGATTACACTGCATCATAAAAGAACATACTAGAGTGACGCCAAATACTGCATCGTGTATAGATCAATTCATAGTGTCTGCAAACGTAAACATGGAAGCGACTGTGAAGAAATATTATATCTCTGATCACCATACATTAATAGGACAATTTCCACTACAGGATAATTTTCGTACTAATAATTTTTCGTACAAAATAAGTAAACGGATATTTAATAACAAAAACATGGATAAATTTCAAGAAAAACTGAAGCAAATAAATTGGAATAGTATATTAAATTCAAATAGCAATATTACTGATAACTATAACAATTTTCTTAAAACCATTAAGGATTTATTAGATATAAATATACCACAAAAGAAAATAATGCTTGTGAATAGTCAAAAAACAAAATGGATTACAAAAGGTTTGCAGAAATGCTGCTACCATAAACGTATCTTACGCTTACTTACATCTACTTATGATAATGAATCTTTAAAAACTTACACTAAATCATACAGCAAAATTCTAAAAAAAATCCTTGCGAAACAAAAAAGAAAATACTACATAAAAAGACTTAAAAATTCGTACAATAAGTATAAAGAAATGTGGAACATGATCAATGAAAAAATTAAACCAAATAATAAAAAACATAAACATGAAAATATCTGCTTAAAAATACAAAATCAAAATGAAACTTCACCCGGAAAAATTGCCAAAACATTTAATGATTACTATGTAGGTATTAGTTCAGGAATAATCACTAATCCTAACCAACAACGAGCAATATCATTGCCTAACTCAATGTATTTAGATTATGTTACGGAATCAGATGTAAAAAAAGCAATACTAAGCCTTAAACGTAATAACTCGTGTGGGTATGATGAAATTCCAGGTATCCTACTCGTACATTGTGTTGATGAGTTTGTGAAACCATTAACGTATTTAATTAACCAGTCCTATAACGAGGGCATTTGCCCTGATGCCTTGAAGTTGGCAATAATAAAGCCTATTTTTAAGAAAGGTGATAAACAAAATGTTGCAAATTATCGCCCTATTGCCTTATTGCCGGTAATTTCAAAGATATTTGAGAAAATAATATGTCAAAGAATGAATAAATTTCTAGAAAAATATAATGTTCTAAATAAAAATCAACATGGCTTTAGAAAAAATCATTCTACTGCAACTGCAGTATTCGAATGTATTTATGAAATACTAAATGGATTAGACAAAAACCAATGTGTGGTAGCTCTTTTTATGGACATTTCCAAAGCATATAATTGTGTTTTGCATGATATTTTATTAAAAAAACTAGATTTTCTTGGCATACGAGGGAAGGCGAAAGATTGGCTCACTTCTTATCTTTCCAATAGGAAACAATTTGTACAAATTATGCATTTGTATAGGGAAATTAAAGAACTTAAGCAAGTTAACTCCACTACTCAAACTATAACAGACTCAATACCTCAGGGCAGTGTATTGGGCTGCTTGTTATTTTTAGCTTACATAAATGATTTACCTTCAGTAGTTTCACATAAAATTATTCTGTTTGCGGATGATGCCACGCTTTTGATTTCTTGTGATCAAAATAATATAGACAATATACAGGGTATTATTAGTGAATGCCTACATAAAATAGTAACTGAACTAAAAGAAATAGGTCTTACAATAAATTTTGGGAAAACTAAAATTATGCAATTTAGGCCCTATCAGAGAACGGAATTAGTTTTGTCCATATCACATCAGGGAGAGTTGATTGAGCAAGTAAATACGTTCCCACTACTTGGAATCACGTTAGACTCAACCCTTTCATGGAAGCCGCATGTAGAAGTCGTAGTAAGTAGGCTTAGTAGTTTTTCGTACGCGCTGCGCGAACTTCGAAGAAACACAAATGAGGAGTGTGCGCTTACTGCGTATCATAGCCATGCTGCTGCCTGGATACGTTACGGGATTATGTTTTGGGGCAACTCCACTAATGTGCATGCGGTATCTGTGTTACAAAAGAGATGTCTTAGAATAATTACGTTTACGGCGCCGAGACACACATGTAGAATGTTATTTGTAAAATTTGAAATACTCACGGTGACTTGCGTCTATATCTTCGAATTATGTCGTTTTATAAGAAAACACAGTAGATATTTTCAGCATTTTAATGACACGTCGAGCCGTTACGCTTTGCGGCGCGCAAATGATTTTATTTTGCCTCCGGCCAGACTGGAGTTATTCAAGGTCGGTCCCTACTATATGGCTATAAAGATACATAACCATTTGCCTAACTTTATTAAAGCCCTCCAAGGTATTAAATTTGATAGGGAATTAAAGAAGTTTTTAGTTAAAAAGGCATATTATAATATAAATGAATATTTCAATGATAAATTTCAATATATTTAGATATGACATTATATAATTTAAACTCTTACTAATCTGTGATTTAAATTGAAAATTGACATGATTTGATTGTATTTTTTTTCTTTTAATTTGAATTTAACATGACCGCATTATTATTATTTAGATAGATAGAAATGACTTTATATTTGACATACTAACAATTTGACAAAATACTTATTGACATTACTATTTTAATGAAGAATTGATTTAATTGTAATTTATTGAATTTAATAACTTGAATTCACAAATACCTCGTTGAGGTCATAATGTAACAAAATAACCATCTTTTGCCTATATGTTATATATTGTCTGCTGTAATGTTATATTATGAAGTGAATAAATGAATATGAATATGAATATAATGACACCGATACATTCTGATGTAGCAGCCGGAATGAATGCTTTTATTTCATGTGACGCCAAAAACGTTGAGTTAGACAGTAGAAAATTTGCATTCTTTGCAGTTTCAAAGAAAACAGCATAGCGTAATGCGTTCACGCGTTTAATTTCCTTGACACCTTTTATATATCGGCTAAAGATGTTGTTAAGATAAATTGGGTCTTTATTTCCAAACTTTACTGCTTCATTGATGCTTTGTATATAAACAGGGAATATATTACCAGGAGAGTTGTCTGGATAGCTGCGTATATGATTCTTTTTTACATATGGAGAATGTTTGATGTCCTCATCCTCATCAGACAAATCAAGTGTAGCCACAGGGGTGTCCGTTTTTCTTTTTTTGTTTGCCTTAGGAGCAGAGCCCCCGCTCTCGGAACCCATCTTGCTCTTTTCTACACTAAAACTTGCTTAACTTACTTATGGAAAATTTTAAATATTTACACGTAAAAATTAAAACCTCCCGCCTCGAAGGTTTCCCGCCAAAAAAACTAAGAATAAGTAAACATTGCACTAAACAGACGTCAGACACTATGACAGATGACAGCAGGCAGGGGTTGGAATGTGCCATCATACAGCCCAGTTTCGTAGTTATTGGCAGCCACATCTTTTAATCTATAGTGATAAGTACCAAGGTGACGGAGAGTTTTGCGCGGGAAACGAAAAGGGAAGGACGGACCTTAATTCTTCGTTTTAGTTATTGGTTTTTTCGGGTCAATTATTGTGATTGTGTGGTGGAATTGTCATGATAATTTGTGCTTTTGAAGAAAACAATGCAATTAAAGTGGGGAATTAAGCGAAGCGAGCTGATCGCGCCGTCTTACCCGGATCGCTGTTCCTGCGCCAAGATTCCTTGTAGAGCATTGAAATGCGAACCACCTCACATTTCAATGAGTTAGGTTAAGATAGGCTAGTTTAGGGTTAGTTTTTAGTTAACAAGGTGACGGACACAGTGAATGAGTGAGATCTGTCATGTCAAATTCAAAAAGGCAATTGAGTTTAGCGCGGGAAACGAGAAGAGGAAGTTGGATTTTGTTTCTTCACTTTAGTAATTGTTTTTTTCTAGTAATTTATTGTGATTTTGTGTTGGGATAATCATAATAATGTGTGCTATTGAAGAAAAAAATGAAGACAAAGGAGGAAACAAAGTAAAGCGTGCTCTTATCGCAGATCGCGCCCTCTTGATTCGAATCGATATTATCGTGCTAAACTTCCATTTTGAGCATTGAAATGCGAACGCCAGCCCCGCATTTCAATGAGTTAGGTTAGGCTTGGGTAGTTTAGTTTTAGTTTTGTGGTGTTAAGTGTAAATATTGAACATATTACTGAAGAAATTGTCCGTATGGCTCCGTCCGAGGACATTAAACTTGTAAATTAAAAAATATATATAAAAAGGCAATTGTTGTTTTGTCTGATGGTGGCCGTTATATTTTCGTTTTTTTTTTGTAAAAATACGTCAAATTGAGTAATTTCTCCTCCGTATTCATTATTTGTGTTCTTATTTACTGTCTTTCGTCGTATTTTTTGAGTAAAGTACGAACTTTGTTCTTCACCCGACGGAACCGGTGTTTGTGAGTTTTACCGCATTCACGTTACTTGCGGTCCCCCGCGGCTTCGCCCGCGTAAATTTCGGATTTCCTGTAAAATGATTCAACGCAAAACACTATCCTATTATCACGGTTAGTACGGTCGACATGCATACAGAATGTAACTTTACTAAGTTATATTCCGTAAACATACCTTCTAGAGATAAATGGCTTGAGGGCCAAATGTCATTTAAGAAAGGTAGTCACGTCTGGTACACAGACGGATCCAAAAAAGGGAATGATGTAGGTTGTGGGATCTACGGAGAGAGGCCTAAGCTCAAAGTTAGTATAAACATGGGGACTGAAACCTCCATCTTCCAAGCCGAGGTCTTTGCCATAAACAAATGTGCAGAGATAAACCTTGAGAAGAGACTCCGGAACCAACACATCTACATCAACTCAGATAGCCAAGCTGCATTGCTGGCTCTAAAATCCTTCGAACAAATGTCAAAACTGGTGCAAACATGCACTGAGACATTGAATGAACTGGGAAACACCAACAAAGTCACACTTACATGGGTACCAGGGCATTCAAAGATTGAAGGAAACGAAGTAGCAGATGAACTTGCTAGAGAAGGAGCCGATAACCCTCAAATCGGCGTAGAACCATTCTGTGGCATCACAAAACAACGCGCCACTACGCTTCTAACCACCCTCTGTAAGCAAGAGGCTATTGAGTCGTGGAAGTCTACACAAGGACAAGAACACTCAAAAGCACTAATTCGAGGTTACAACAACAAAGTAGCTAAAGAACTGTTAAAGTTCGAAAGATACAAAGCTTGTGCAGTGACCAGAATACTAACTGGCCATTGCAAACTGAACAAACATTTGGCCAATATGAACATGACCGAAGACACTCTATGTAGATTCTGTAATACAGAAGAAGAAACGGCCATGCATATCCTCTGCTCATGCGGACCGCTTATGAGCAAAAGAAGTATCCATCTCGGGCGGCACATCATGCACCCGGATGAGATAGCAGATATCACGCTCCAAAGAATCTGGAAATTTATGGACTCAACGGGACTAAGCAGTGAAATTTAAATATAAGGGCGCCACAATAGATCATACCTGGTCGAGCTGGCAACTTTAGAGCCCAACAACAAATAATAATAAATAGTACGGTCGAGGTCTCAGCCGACTAACCACTTATACGACGAAAATCGTTTGAACACACCAAACAAAAACGGGCGTCACATCAAGGAAAAACCGGCCAAGTGCGAGTCGGACTCGCACACTAAGGATTCCATATGTGTGTATGAATAACAAAGTTAAATGTTTGCGGTTATTGAAAATGTGCTCTATCTGAAAAACTACTAGTTCGTTTCCGTTCAAACCAATTTTCGTTGAAAGTCTTTGTCAACAACTACAAAATGAGTAAGATGTTAGATGGGGGGACGCACATTTTACCACATTGAACTATACTACTACGTTTGGAAATGACACCCCGAAGGAACATCTTGCCAAATGATTTGATGGTCCAAGACATCAACGCATGCGCGGCATCCCAGTCACTCACTCCCGCTCATAGCGATATGCAATGTGACATTTGGTCAATCAATTTGTCAAAAATGCCGTCTTGCGTTTTAAAAAGATGCAACAACAATAAAACCTACAAGAAATAAAAATATACCAGAGTTACTTTTCAGCGGTAAGTAAATAAAATGTTAACTATTACCCACTTCATCATTTTTTCCTAAGTTTTAAATGATTTGTATGAAATGAGCACCATTTTATACGAAAATCAATCAAAGATAACAAAACCCGGCCAACTGCGAGTCGGACTTGCGCACTGAGGGTTCCGTGCCTATTTTAACTGAATTAGGGTATCCACTTACTACCACTTAGCTAAAATATCACAATATTTTGTTGACAGCAAATATAACTTTGTTTTTCATAGTGTTTGTATAAAGAACAAAGTTATGTTTGCGGTTTTTAAAAATATGCTATAATAATATTAAAAACTAGGTACTTACTTTGAGATCAGAGGTGGAATTGTGTAAAGCAATCGTATTCATTTGACAGTTCAAAACGTACGGTATGATCTGTCAAATATATGGCTGTTCTGCCGTTTGACAGATCATAACGTACCTACGTTTTGAACTGTCAAATGAATACGATTGCTTTACACAATTCCACCTCTGAGCAATGGATGTGATTGGAGTCATTTTATTTCTAATCTGTGCAATAATAATTATCATCATTTTCAGCCACAGGAAGTCCACTGCTGAACATAGGCTTCCCGCGCGGTTTTCTACAGCAACCATTTATGAGCGATCGGCATCCAGTGTTATTCTGCGATCTATACAAGGTCGACCGTCCATCTTGTCAGTGGACGTTCCACGCTGCGCTTTTGGTCGAAAGGTATGTGCAATTGTTGACGCAGATCGATATAGCTATCATATATTTTAACTACTTGTTCGATTTCGTCCAAACCATTTTTCGTTGAAAGTATTTGTGAGGATGTACATTTTTTTTTCAAAATTTTGGTACATTCACTTAGTTTAGAAGTTAGGGGGGGCGGCGCCCATTTTACTATTTTTGGAGCGTCTTTCTATCAAACGTTACACTTTTAAAAGACCTATCCATAGACACCCCACACGCATAGGTTTGACGATTTTCAAAATGTATTTCGTAAATTTAAATTAATAGCACCTGTAATTATTATCATTTTATTTTGAAAAGTAGTACGTATTCACGACTTTTGTATTCCCAATTTTTAATCAAATCGTGCAATTTTTTTCATAGCAATAGCAACCCCTTTTTTTCAGTTTTTCTAACAAAAAGATTCAAAGAGCCGGTAGCACAAACGCACATCTAAAGTAAGCCCTAATTCAATGTCATACGGTTCGGCAGATTTATGTCGGCAAGGCGGCTCAAAAACGTCAAAGCCACCGCCGCCGGCGCCACCGCCAGGTATTCCGCTTCTGTTATGACTACATGGAGGGTAACAACGGTTTCATAAAGTATTATTTTGAATAAAAATAATATTATTTCAAATTTAATTATTTTATGTTTACATTAATGTAGAGGTGTGTTTAAACTACTAAGAATTAAAACTGCGTTGTTTTTTAAAATGTTAGATTACATCGTTTTATTAAGGTTTTCAATTTAAGCACGTGTTTAAGTTTAGTCAGTTATTTACGTTCGATTGAACATAATTGATTAGGTAAAGCTGAGTAAATGGTTTCTTACTCAACTTTCTGGATTCTCAAGTAGATGACAAGTAGATAGTGATCTGAGGCATGCTTATGATGTAAGACCCATCATCCACTTCATTATTATTAATTGACATACAAAAATGTAAAGGGTTTAATTTCGTCTTCCTTACGAGAATACGTTTAAAAGCGCAAACCTTAAAACAAAGTTGCGATTGAATAATAGTTTTTGAAAAACCTCATTTTTGTATTTAATGCTTCAACACCCGAGCGGTTGCAGGCAACCGCATAACAATAGAATTTGCATTGTGTCTCGTTCACATACGCTTGAGGGATTAAATACTAGACAAGCATTTAGTACCATGGACACCCTACACTGCTACTGCCTACGCGCCACGCGTCGCGTCGGCATAAGTCAATCGCCCCAGTTGCTTCGAAAGTCGTCAGTCTCATCTCGAAATTGTAAAAGTAAAGTCCTCTCATCGGGATGCCATATCGTTACATGAACATCGACTATTTGCGTATGGTAATGTACGAGTATTACCATGACATGATGCAGACTACAATTGCGCTGAAGCGTCGCGAAAGTACGCCGAGATCTACGGTGTCACGCAGCGCCCGCCTCAAACCTGACTGCGATGGGGATGTGTGTGGCATCCTCAGGCGTACCGATCCTCAGACACATACCACTTCCCCCGGGTGCAGGGGCTGAAGCCGCAGGACTTCGAACGTCGTCGTGCCCATTTTTGCGAGTGTATCCAGCAGCGGCTGAACGGCAAGACGTACCTGGACTTCCTACAGAAAACCCTAGAGAAGCTGCTGGCCGACGTACCTCTACATCTTTGCGGGGATTGTACTTCCGGCAGGACGGAGCGCCGACCCACTGCGATCGCGACATAAGTGCATACCTAACGAACCGTTCCGGGCGTCGCTGGCCCGGTACCCTGCTCAGCGCGTTCTCCCGACCTTACTCCACTGGACTTTCACACTCCACTGTTTTGTTTGGGGTAGGATTATGGACTTGGTTTACAGTGACGATAGGCATCACAGCATAGCTTAGAAAAAATACGCCAGCGGATTGTAAATGCCTTAGAAATTGTTAAAGTGATTAAAGACAAGTGTGCGTGAAAACATTATAAAAAGGTCAGTGTAAGCAGTGTTACGTGTGATTACCCAAGGAGGACACTTTCATACCTTTAAGTACTGTATTTATTTGTAAATTGTGTAAATACTTTCTAAGTTAGTGTACTTTTTTATTTAATGATTTATTAAAAAAAACAATTCAGGTAAAAATTAAGTAATGCTAACATTATTTAATGCTTTTAAACGAATCATCCTAAAATAAAGTTAATGTTTAGCCTTAATTTCTCGGTTGTATCCATAACATTAACCTGCTAGTCGAAAGCTTGCTTAAGTGTGATTGTAAGTCATAATAAATTATTAAAGAAATCCCGCATTTTCCTTTTAATACAATCAACCTATGCTACACCTCATTTTTCTAGTAGAAAAATACAAATAAAACTTAGGTAAAGTTTAATTTGCTAATCAAAGCCTATTTGTTTCTTATTAAACATTTAATTTCTAACAAAGTTTTTTGCTTTTGGCTGTTTGTTCATTTAATTGCCATAGGCTTGACTTTCATTATACGATTGTTTATTATCATTGGGGTTTTAAGTAGGTAGGATCATTTAGGCTGCGTTCCGTATTGCGCTGACAGCGAAAATATCACTGATATCGCGCTTACAAACCGTTCCGATTTGGCGTTAGCGAGTCAACGATAGCTTTAGTGACGTCACGGCTGACGTCACTATCACCGCCATCTTGCGTTCACAGTGCAATCGTTTTGCTGCGTTAGCACCGTGAGCGGCTGTGAGCGGACTGTCACATTGACGCATTTGACGTCTTTTTGCTTCAAAGAACAGCAAATGTATCTAAAGCCGTTCCGAAATGAAATCGCGTCAACAGCGCTGTCAGCACGCTAATCAAATCGGAACGGCTTTTGACGCTCACAGTGCTAACAGTGATATTGGCGCAAAACGGAACGCACCCTTAGGCTGCGTTCCGTATTGCGCTGACAGCGAAAATATCACTGATATCGCGCTTACAAACCGTTCCGATTTGGCGTTAGCGAGTCAACGATAGCTGTAGTGACGTCACGGCTGACGTCACTATCACCGCCATCTTGCGTTTACAGTGCAATCGTTTTGCTGCGTTAGCACCGTGAGCGTCTGTGAGCAGACTGTCACATTGACGCATTTGACGTCTTTTTGCTTCAAAGAACAGCAAATGTAATCTAAAGCCGTTCTGAAATGAAATCGCGTCCACAGCGCTGTCAGCACGCTAATCAAATCGGAACGGCTTTTGACGCTCACAGTGCTGACAGTGATATTGGCGCAAAACGGAACGCAACGTCAGCCGTGACGTCACTACAGCTATCGTTGACTCGCTAACGCCAAATCGGAACGGTTTGTAAGCGCGATATCAGTGATATTTTCGCTGTCAGCGCAATACGGAACGCAGCCTAAATGAGTAGCCTGGGGTCCAACTCTCAATGCATGATTTTGACTCTAGCCGTCACGCGCACGCTCGCTCGCACTATCATGATATCACAAATGAAAGAGGCAGCTCGAGTAAAAACATGTCATTGATAACAAAGTAGGCACCTTATTTTTGTCGCACTCGCTCGCGCAGACCTGATAGAAAAAATGACAGGGACGGCTTGAGTGATTAAGCTTGACCATACAAAGTAGTTCCACACAGCTGTTAGATGGCCTTACTTATATCATCTAACAGCTGTGTGTGTGTAAATAGCGTACAATGCTCCTTGAATTATTTGAACAGTGTGCGTGTAACTGTACAATATCTGTGGGTTGAAGCCTGTGTGTGCGTAAGTACGAGGGTCAAACTGAAAGTTCTTAGAACTGGCCACTTATAAACAATATAATAAAAAAAATATTCTAAAATTTGAAAATAGAACTCTTTGCCAATATTACTGAGTATATATTTCATTCATTTGTCATTTGTTTTACGATTTGGCGGCAAATTGAAAATTGTCTGTGTCACGTCAACATGAATTTAACACGAGAAAATTTTCGTGCAATGATTTTTTATGACTTTCGATGTCATTTAAGTCAACAAGAAAGTTATGATAGACTACGATTGGCCTTTCACGATGAAGCCCCATCTCGTGCGACTGTTTACAACTGGTTTAATGAGTTTAAACGTGGTCGCACTAATCTCACTGATGATGTACGTGAGGGACGGCCTTCTACGGCGACGACTTAAAATAACATCTGTGTTGTGCGGCGTATGATAGAGACTGACAAAAGAGTGACCTATCAGCAGATTCGGACAAGCTTAGGCATCGGTATGAGTCAAGTGCACAAAATCCTCCACGAACATTTAGCGGTCAGGAAGCTTTGCGCCCGGTGGATACCTCATAATTTGACTAAGGCTCAAAAACTCCATCGTGTGGATTGGTGCCGTATAATGATTGAAAGATTTAACGGAGGTGACTCAAATGCTGTGTTCGACATACTAACAGGTGACGAAAGCTGGATTTACTGTTATGATCCTGAAACCAAAAGACAATCTGCTCAGTGGGTGTTTCCTTTCGAGGAGTTGCCAACTAAAGTGAAGAGAGATCGAAGTGCGGGAAAAAAAATGGTGGCCTCGTTCTTTGGAAGGATAGGTCATTTCGCAACAATTGTGTTAGAGGATCAAAAAACAGTTTCTGCAGAATGGTACACTACCAATTGTTTGCCACTTGTCTTGGAAAAAGTTCGAGAGAAACGACCTCGCAGTAGGATCCTCCTTCACCACGACAACGCCTCGTCGCACACCGCCAAGCGAACGATCGACTATTTGGCGACATCAAACGTTGAATTACTGGGTCACCCGCCGTATAGCCCCGACCTCGCGCCTTGTGATTTTTATTTATTTCCAAAAATTAAAGAAAAACTTAAAGGAAAGCGGTTTATGAATGCTGAAGAAGCGGTGGCTGCGTATCGCGATGCCATTGAAGAGACCCCTAAGGACGAGTGGGCAAAGTGATTTTCCCAGTGGTTCCATCGTATGCAGCGGTGTATTGACGTCAATGGACAATATTTTGAAAAGATATAATAAAACTAATAACTGGCTAATGTAATCAGTTTTTGATTTTCTAAGAACTTTCAGTTTGACCCTCGTAAACGACAGCATGTTTTCTTAATTAATTGAATTATTTTGTTTGAAAACATAACTTTGAAAAATCACTATAAAACATATGTCAATATTTTGTCATCGTATTCAGTATAATGTATAGATACCCCCCTTTGGCTATCGATCACTAGTTTTGTTAGAACCTATATATATTTTTATTTTTCGTGTAACAATCTTAAAGCGGTTAACATGATATCTTACTATTACATTTCATAAGTGTGATGCTTGTAGTTACAGAATAAAGTGGCTGTGACGGACAGACAGACAGACAGACTTGACGAAACTTCCGTTCCGTTCCGTTTTTGGTTTTCATTTTTTGGTTCCGTTTTTTGCCATTCGGCTACGGAACCAAAAAATGATTCGCAGGTCGCATAGAATAAAAAAGTGGGTAATAAATTGAGGTAAGGAAATGCTATGTTGTGATATTTCCAAAAAGATGTTTTATATCGGTAGTTTTTCCCGAGTGATTTTGTACGAAAATTTTAAATAAAGAAAAACATGATTTGAAAAATAATAAAACTAACACTTCGTTTTATGATAATTTATCGAACCCCCCGCAACTTTAACCACCCGTACGTAGGCTGTAGCGTAATGTTACAATTATTACATTTAATTTAAAAAGAAAACACTTATTTTTAAAAAGGATGAACAAATTTAATAAAGCTTGACTTGTTGTGCTAGGTTCCATACGTAGGATAAAATTATTTAGGACCCAAAAAATATGACTGTCACTTTTGTGCAGTTTCATATTCAACATACACAGCGTCTATCTATCAAACGTTAGACTTTTAGCAAAAAAAATTTTGGAACCCCATGTCGTGTCGTGCTTAGCTAAACGTAAAACTAAGATGATTTAAAAACTGGTCTAATATTTAACAATTACGAAATCAAAAATTAAAATATTTAAGTGGCCGCCATACGTGGTGTCATCATGACACATTGTTTTTCATTTTACTATTTACTTTGTAATTTTTATTTTTCTTCCAGT
This sequence comes from Pyrausta purpuralis, assembly GCA_963924145.1. Classification (NCBI taxonomy): domain Eukaryota; kingdom Metazoa; phylum Arthropoda; class Insecta; order Lepidoptera; family Crambidae; genus Pyrausta; species Pyrausta purpuralis. The sequence continues at coordinate 14,115,974 of OZ001659.1, forward strand.
TTTTGTATTTTTTTTAGTTTTGTTTATTATTGTGTTAGCATTCAGCAAAATAGCCTAGTGATGACAAAGGTGAACGCACACTTATCGGAGCCGAACGCGCTGAACGAATCGAAGTCAAGGAGACCTCACACACATGCGCTATCCGATTCAGCCGAATCGACCGAATTGGAAGAATCGACCGCGTCGAAGAAAGCATGAGATAGCGCTATGAGCGACATCTAAAGTGGGAGTGAGTATGAAGATTTTATCCGGCGAGTCGTCCGAATCATCTAAATCGACCGCATTAGCCGCACCGAATCTGAGGTAGAATACTCTTACTAATCTGTGGGTAGAATGTGTATAGCAATCGTATTCTTTGACAGTTCAAAACGTACGGTATGATCTGTCAAACGGCAAAGAACAACGCGTTTGACAGATCATACCGTACGTTATGAACTCTCATATGAATACGATTGCTTTACACAATTCCACCTCTGATGACGTCATCCAAATTTATCTGGGATTTTATTTTAGGGTTCTTCCAGATTCGGACGATTCGACGCGGATAAGCATGCGAGGTTTCATGAGATTTCATATAAAGAATTTTAAAATTCGTTTTTTCGGCGCGTTCGGCTCGGATGAGCGTGCGTTTAGCTTAAAGCATTGGTGATAGTTAATGCGCCTTGGCATGCGGCGCGGGAGGAGAATAGGTGGCAAACTCCGAATCCTGAGGGCATTCGGGCGCGAGCCTCGAGTTGGTTAGAATTGTATTGCAGAAATATTAATTATTGAAGTGAAACTTCTTTATTGGCGTTGGAAAAAAAAATTCCGTCACATTTTTCGGTTACGCGTCACATTTTTCCGTTACGCGTCATCTTTTTCTTGCCCCTACCACGGTTGGTTCAGACGAAGAGTACTTTGACTTTCTCATGCTGTAACAATCTTAGTAGCAAAAAGGTAAAGTAAAATAATTGTATTATTTGTAATAGTTTCACTTCTTACGTGTGTACACTAGTACACGCACACATTTTATTTATTTATTGTGAATGTCGCGAGATAATAAGTTTAAGTAATACTAGCGGTCCCCCGCGACTTCGTCCGCACGTTTTGAGTTTGCTCCCTCCCCTCCCGTCGCAGCGTCATGTTTTATATCCTAAAGCTTTTCCCGATAAATAAGCTATCCAACACAGAAATATTTTTTCAAATCGGTCCAGCAGTTCCTGAGATAAGCGCGTTCAAACAAACAAACTCTTCAGCTTTATAATATACTAGCGGTCCCCCGCGACTTCGTCCGCGCGTTTTGAGTTTGCTCCCTCCCCTCCCGTCGCAGCGTCATGTTTTATATCCTAAAGCCTTTCTCGATAAATAAGCTATCCAACACAGAAATATTTTTTCAAATCAGTCCAGCAGTTCCTGAGATAAGCGCGTTCAAACAAACAAACTCTTCAGCTTTATAATATACTAGCGGTCCCCCGCGACTTCGTCCGCGCGTTTTGAGTTTGCTCCCTCCCCTCCCGTCGCAGCGTCATATTTTATATCCTAAAGCCTTTCTCGATAAATAAGCTATCCAACACAGAAATATTTTTTCAAATCGGTCCAGCAGTTCCTGAGATAAGCGCGTTCAAACAAACAAACTCTTCAGCTTTATAATATATTAGCGCAAGCGCACGTTGTACTTCAGCTGCGAACATTATTTTGGTGCGGAGTTATGTTAAAACTGTGATAGCTCCTAAGATATTTATTGAAATCAAATGATATAAAGGGCAACTTGGTTCTAAATGAAATGCTCGTGATGATGAATGTATTTATTTTGATAAGAATAAATACCTGTGTATAATACACCTCTAAAAATAATGCATTATTTTTTTACAAATTTATTAACATACAAAAGGTTGTAGTAAGTCAACTATAAAAGATAGACATATGCTGTCGCGGACTTTATTATAGAACTCTTGATGCTGAACAATCCTGTCATACATGATTTTTGTGTAACTTAAGCGGTTTCCGCAGCGTATGCAGCGGAAGCTCTCAAAAGGAATATCTTTCTCCCGTTTTCGCAACATTTTTCATTTCTGCTGTGGTCTTATGAGTCGTATCTTTATGTTATATAGCCTAAAGCCTTCCTCGATAAATGGACTATCCAACGTAAAAATAATTTTTCAAATCGGGCCAGCAGTTTTTGAGATTAGCGCGTTCAAACAAACAAACAAACAAACAAACTCTTCAGCTTTATAATATTAGTATAGATTAGCGCAAGCGCACGTTGTACTTAAGTTGCGAACATTATGTTAAAACTGTGATAGCTCCTAACATATTTATTGAAATCAAATGATATAAAGGGCAACTTGGTTCTAAATGAAATGCTCGTGATGATGAATGTATTTATTTTGATAAGAATAAATACCTGTGTGTATAATACCCCTCTTAAAATAATGCATTATTTTTTTACAAATTTATTAACATAAAAAAAGTTGTAGTAAGTCAACCATAAAAGATAGACATATGCTGTCGCGGATTTTATTATAGAACTCTTAATGCTGAACAGTCCTGTCATACATGATATTTGTGTAACTTAAGCGGTTTCCGCAGCGTATGCAGGGGAAGCTCTCAAAAGGAATATCTTTCTCCCGTTTTCGCAACATTTTTCATTTCTGCTCTATCGTAAAAAACCAAAACACTGTACTTTCAAAATGGTCATTTTGAGATAATTGCGCTAATAGATTTTTACGGTATTTTCTCATTTATGGCTTTCCTAATGTCTTCAAATAATTTATAGCTATCCAAAACGTTAGATATTATAAACACCTGTCTAGCTAAATAGGTTTTAGTACAATCATTAAGGTAGTTATTTAAAAATAAAATAAAACTTGTTTTACTTTGTTAACACTAAACGAAATTTGGTTCTAGTGTATAACCAAGACACTGTATTGTGGGATACATTGTTATGGCTTTACTAAATTGTAAGTCTTCACATATTTAATTTAACTATATCATTAGATTTATTATATAACTTTACAATATTTTAAGGGGTTTTCATAAATAAAAAGTGTCATTTTTATAAAACAATAACTTTATTTATATTTATATTAATTGGTATTAGGAACATAAAATCAAAGGACCAGGTATAAGTCGTTCTAAAAAATATTAAAATTAATAGGATTATTCATAAGGATTAAACAGGTCATATTTTGTTATACATCTAAATCAACATTTGTAGAGAGAACCAAGAAGATTCTCATAAAACAATCGACGTGATTGTGGCATACTTTTGCAAAGTTCAATTAATTCTTTTTTTTTTATTTCATTGACTCCTCTTGGCTGAGATTCTTTCTGAATGTTATTAAATAAATCACCAGTATCTCCTACTTTTATCCTTGTACTTAATTCAGTCTCGATTTTCTTCTTTAAAAATTTTATCTCTTTGAACTCTCCATTGTAGTCATTATTCGCAAATATTGATATCTGACCTCTTCTAAATTCAAACACCTTTAAACTTTGCAAATTCCAGCCTTTAGGAAATTGAACTTTTGCATCATTGCCAACCAAAAACATATTGTTGTGGTCGACAACGTCTACATCCAAATTTTTTCGTGAGTTTTTTATTTTGTTAACGAAATCGTCAAAATCATAAACTTCTCCGGAAGAAGCTAGTTTTTTTGCGATTGCGGCATGTACTGCATCTGCAGCCATGTATGTGTGTCCAGGCTCAAAGTATTCCAAAACGATTTTGTCAATCAACGTGCTTTGATCATTAATTAGTCTTATTAGAGTTGAAAGCAATACTTTATTTTTATTTTGAGCATTACAATTGTCTTGAAAGAAATAGATGCATTTTTTATCTCGGCAATATTTTCTTAAAACGTGAATGAATGTGGAAGCTATGTTATAAGCTTTTCGACCACTTTCACCTTCGTGCCAAACTACACATATGGCTCTCTTATTCTTACCCGAAGGTACGAATGACTCGTTGAACAAAACAAGTTTTCTGGAAAAATAACTATCTTTGATGTCGATTATTGGCATACATATTGCCTTTTGCATATCCACCGTAAACAAAATATATTTTCCATCTGATGATTCACAAATCTCTTCAGCAGCCTGAAGATCTCTTCTTGAATTTCTTTTATTTTCGAGATGTAGGCCCAAATCTTGACAATTGTCACAGTTGCATGGTCTTGGAACATTTCTGTGTTCTTCTTCATGCTTTCTACATGTTGTGCAAATATCTTGCGGCTGTACATCAGTCGATAAATTGAGTTTTTAATCATGTCATGAAAATGTGGCCAACTGCAAATCTTCATATTGTTTTCTACACAGTGTTGTTTAACGTGTTTATAGATTTCTGAAAATGTTATACCTACCGGTAGATACTTTCTGTTAGGTGCATGGCTTATGTTGTAATGAGATGAAACAGGTTTATACCTCAGAATGAAATTTTTCATGTCTTCTTGGTATGCTTCGGAGAACGCAGTGGAAGGTTTACGGCGACCTCTTGTATCAGGAGCTGCGCTGACATGAGGGTTTTATTGCCAACGGCATAATTACTTTTCAATACAGATTGTACGGCTTCATCATTGTTAAAACTTAAAGTATGTAAAAAGAAAACTTTACAGACTGGGACCTTGTTAAGTGACCATTTCAAAGTATTATTTCTTCGAGAATTCCTTTTTTCACGAAACGTAGGTACGAGGGTCAAACTGAAAGTTCTTAGAACTGGCCACTCTTAAACAATATAATAAAAAAAATATTCTAAAATTTGAAAATAGAACTCTTTGCCAATATTACTGAGTATATATTTCATTCATTTGTCATTTGTTTTACGATTTGGCTGCAAATTGAAAATTGTCTGTGTCACGTCAACATGAATTTAACACGAGAAAATTTTCGTGCAATGATTTTTTATGACTTTCGATGTCATTTAAGTCAACAAGAAAGTTATGATAGACTACGATTGGCCTTTCACGATGAAGCCCCATCTCGTGCGACTGTTTACAACTGGTTTAATGAGTTTAAACGTGGTCGCACTAATCTCACTGATGATGTACGTGAGGGACGGCCTTCTACGGCGACGACTGAAAATAACATCTGTGTTGTGCGGCGTATGATAGAGACTGACAAAAGAGTGACCTATCAGCAGATTCGGACAAGCTTAGGCATCGGTATGAGTCAAGTGCACAAAATCCTCCACGAACATTTAGCGGTCAGGAAGCTTTGCGCCCGGTGGATACCTCATAATTTGACTAAGGCTCAAAAACTCCATCGTGTGGATTGGTGCCGTAAAATGATTGAAAGATTTAACGGAGGTGACTCAAATGCTGTGTTCGACATACTAACAGGTGACGAAAGCTGGATTTACGGTTATGATCCTGAAACCAAAAGACAATCTGTTCAGTTAGTGTTTCCTTTCAAGGAGTTGCCAACTAAAGTGAAGAGAGATCGAAGTGCGGGAAAAAAAATGGTGGCCTTGTTCTTTGGAAGGATAGGTCATTTCGCAACAATTGTGCTAGAGGATCAAAAAATAGTTTCTGCAGAATGGTACACTACCAATTGTTTGCCACTTGTCTTGGAAAAAGTTCGAGAGAAACGACCTCGCAGTAGGATCCTCCTTCACCACGACAACGCCTCGTCGCACACCGCCAAGCGAACGATCGACTATTTGGCGACATCAAACGTTGAATTACTGGGTCACCCGCCGTATAGCCCCGACCTCGCGCCTTGTGATTTTTATTTATTTCCAAATGCTGAAGAAGCGGTGGCTGCGTATCGCGATGCCATTGAAGAGACCCCTAAGGACGAGTGGGCAAAGTGCTTTTCCCAGTGGTTCCATCGCATGCAGCGGTGTATTGACGTCAATGGACAATATTTTGAAAAGATATAATAAAACTAATAACTGGCTAATGTAATCAGTTTTTGATTTTCTAAGAACTTTCAGTTTGACCCTCGTACTCTTTCTACTTGCCGAGATATGAAATTACGTCGTCTTTGTCTATCCATATTCCAAAACTGTCTCCATATATCTTCTCTTTCAGATTGCGTCATTTTTTCGGAGCACTTTTTAGCTCACTGACATGGTCTTAATAGAGGATGTTTATCACGTTGAATTTGGGTCATTCTAGTTGGGTCTCTTGCTCTCTTCTTTTTCCTTGGTGGCTCCTGTTTTAAAGAGTCAGCCTCGAACGATTGTGATGTATTCGGCATGGCAGAAATATTAGAGCCAATAGTCTTATTTCTTACGGGTGGTGAACAAACTATTTCAGTTGGCGATGAGCTGATAAGAGCGATGTCAGAATTATCTCTTTCTATGTTCTCGGTAGGAGTAATCGCTTTGGCTAAAACTATCCTATTTTCTGGCACACATGCGGGCCTGATCACTTCATTACTTATAATATGGATCCTATTTTCAATCGACTTCAACGGTTGGACGCTTAAATCGATAGGGAGATTCTGGTAACTTGGACCTGGTTTTGGTGAATGAACGAGAGCAACAGTTGTAATCTTGGCGATTGCACTTTCATCTTCCTAATCCGAGGTGTCGCCTTTAATTCTCAAATGCTGCCGACTGTCTTGGCAGGGAAGCAATTGTGTGTATTCTTTTTTTTGTTCACCTGTTGTTTCTAAAATATAATCCTGAAGTAAAGATTCATAGGCACCATCAGTATGGGACTCAAGTCACGTAAATCAAAATCACTTATATCTTCAAAGTCTTTTTCAGAATTTAACTGATTTAACTCAGAGGCATTCGTCACATGGCTAGAATCATTGTAATACTGTTTATTAGTTTGTGATAACTTGATTAATAATTTATTCCGTTGATTACTCATTTTCGCGTATTTAAAACAAACTATCACCACTAACGTAAACAATACACTGACTGACCGGGCGACACCCAAATGTTTGAACCGTCACAATATCCCCACACCATCAACACGAGACGAGAAACAATTACTATTACGGTAAGTGCAAGCGAGACAGCAATACGACGAGAGCTACGATTCTAGTTCTGACAAGACTGGACGCGCCGTGCGTGGCAAAACACTGTATTATTTACGCGCCAAAATTTTTATAAGGTCAAGACACTGTAAGAATGGATACAGTGTCATGGAATATCGATTCGTACTATTTAGAAGATACAGGTGATTATCACAGTTAAAAATTATAGCCAAATACGCTTTATGGACTTAATGTTAAGGCACAGGGGTATGCATTAGGCTATTAGAAAACGAATAAGAGCTATAGAGACAAAACACTGTATGTGACTTTACAGTGTCATGCTTTTACACGATAGTGCTGTGGTCTTATGAGTCGTATCTTTATGTTATATAGCCTAAAGCCTTCCTCGATAAATGGACTATCCAACGTAAAAAATTTTTTTCAAATCGAGCCAGTAGTTTATGAGATTAGCGCGTTCAAACAAACAAACAAACGAACTCTTCAGCTTTATAATATTATTAGTATAGAGTATAGATATAAGCCGGTTGATTTGTGATACTAAAGTGATTATCAAGTACGAGTAATGTGTAAGTATGAATAATTAAGAAATATAAACTGTCAAGAAAACAATGGATTTTATTGAGAGCTATATCGATCTGCGTCAACAATTGCACATATCTTTTGATCAAAAGTGCAGCGTGGGACGTCCATTGACAAGATGGACGGTCGACCTTGTAAAGATCGCAGGATCACACTGGATGCAGATCGCTCATAATAAACGGTCGCTGTAGAAAACCGTGGGGGAAGCCTATGTTCAGCAGTGGACTTTCTGTGGCTGAAAATGATGATAAATATTTTTTCACAGATTAGAAAAAAAATTACACCAATCACATCCATTGCTCTGATCCGCAAGTAAGTAGGTAGCTAATGCACTTGTGTCATGGAAATCAGACAACGGTGGTACCACAACACTCAGAACCAAGACAATATAGAAATTTTAGATTTATTAACCCGACCGGGAATCGAACCCCGGACCTCAGAGCGGCGACGCTTTGAAATCCAGCGTGCTTAGCCACTACACAACGGAGGTCGACCGACGGTCGTAGTACGCAGGCGGAGGTGACTCGAATGGTGGTGTTCATTGTAAAATCCTCTTACTCACTCCCACCTTTAGCTGTAACCTGTGGTAGGTTTTGTGATAAGGTTGCGTTTTTCCCCTTTTATTATTGATTTGAATTATTTGACGTCGTCCGCGTTTTATGCACTATGTTTTCTTCCATGCCGTTATTAGTTCTGATAGCTATCAACACCATGCATGCGCTTACCGCGAAGGATTCTGACCTCTTACTTCCAATGAAAATATTATGTGTCTTGCGTTAAAATATTTTACGGGAAATTTACCCGGGAGACGACGACGTCGAATGTTGTGGAGTCGATAATATCAAGCGATTTGTCTTTTATCTTAACCTGGGTTGATGCCTGTCGGACATTAGGCATCGTGAACTTTACAGATTTAGTTTTACTTCTATTAAGATGGAGATTGTTTACTGTCAATCAATGTAATACTTATGAAAGAGTATTATTTACATCGTCAAAATTTTCTTCACCTCTTGCGATTTTAAATATAAGTGAAGTATCATCTGCAAACAATACTATGTCACAAAGATACTATACAAAATGCGGGAGGTCGTTTATACATATTAAAAATAAAAGTGGTCCCAATATAGATCCCTGGGGCACACCCGTTGTTAGAGGCGCTCCAGAAGACTCAATTCCGTTTACATATACTTTTTGCGTTCTACCTGATAGATAAGAATTAGTTAAGTTTAATGAGTTTAATGATACCCCATATGACCTTTTTTTTGAGCAATGTTTCATAGTCCACACAATCAAACGCTTTGGATAGATCACAGAAAATTCCTAAAGCATCATGCCTATTATCATAGGCATCATAAACATGTGTTAAAAGAGCAACTCCTGCATCCGTTGTGCTTCTACCTTTAGTAAAACCGAATTGTTTATTATGTAGTAACTTATTTGACGAAAAGAGAGCTAAAATTTGGTTAAATATAATCTTTTCATAAATTTTACTCAAAACTGGCAAAATCGATATTGGCCTGAAGTTTGAGAGGTCATTTTTGTCACCCGATTTGATAAGCGGTATTTTTTTATTAATCTTTATTAAACTAGGAAATTGGTCGTCATCAATACACTTATTAAAAATTATTGCTAGTTGAGGAGCTATTGTGTCGATAGTTGATTTTATAATATGCACGGATAGTCCCCACAGATCCTCAGTTTTTTTCATATTCAACTCAAGAACTGTTTTTATTATTACTTCAGTCCTACATGTCTGCAGTGAAATTGAGAATTACATTCGTTGACATAAAGTTTGAGAATAGATTCGGCTATTACTGAAGAAGAGGCAAGTTCTTTAGTTGTAGTGGGCGCAATATGTGAAAATAACGATTCAAAAGCAGTTGCAACTTCTTGATTTGAATTTAGTGTTTTATCATTGATTTTTAATGTAAATTTATTATATTTTCTTTTTTTTTACAGGTTTCTTTATTAATGATGCTCCATGTAGCTTTTGCTTTATTTTTGGAACAAGATACTATTTTACGACGATAGTGTGATTTAGCTGTAGCCTGTAGCACATACTTTTTTTTTAATATTTTTGAATAATTTTTGATGTAATCAATAAAGATTAGGTCTTGCCAGCTCTTTCGAAGACTATAATTCATATAGTTTATTCCTACTTTTATGAATCCCTGCCGTGCTAAACACTCTGTGGCAAATGTAATGAGCTCGCCAACTCGAAATCTCAGTTGGCAGCTCGGTATTTTTTACCACCAACATAAAAAAAAATGTTAACTTAGACAGACTGGGCTACGTCAATTTATCGGCGCGTATTTTTAATATCTAAAATTAATATTGTACGTTGTTTATGTAACTAACTATTGTAAAGTGGAATTACATAGATGTCATTCAAATACAGCGTTGTTACTGGATTTCCTTCTCATTGACAAGTGGAGAATAAGTAATTTTGCCGAATCATGGACCGTCAATATGGAGTCCAAAACTCCAAGAGCTTTCCAATCTACACATCTGTCATACCTATGGACCATAGTCATAAGTCATATTACTCTTTCTAATCTGTGGACTGTGACAGCAACTAGGAATTTTACGACAAAAAATTGCCTTTGTTTGCTTTTTTCTTGTAATCATTGCATAATTTAATTGTTATAAAATGGCTAAACCTAAAACAGAAGATCCTTCAGCTGAAGACGCAAAGAAAATCGTTGACGATGCTAGAAACTTTATTGAAAAGGCCATTGCCGATATAGGTAAAACCTCCGCAACAAAGCAGCTAATTTTAGGAACTGCGTCAGGATGGTAAGAATTTTGCCATTGTATGGTTAAATAGTTCTATAAATGGTGGTTGAAAATCAGTGATGAAGTTTCCTCATAATTTGTATATGAACTCTCAGTTTAAAGCTCATCTTGAGTAGCATTTATTTTTTAATGATTCATACCTACCTACCTACCTACACAATGTTTATTGTTTGTTACCTACCACATCTTACGTTTTGTCTCAACTCGCCTTATTTTACTTTAACTTTAAGGACCTTCCCTTTTGTAACTTCCAGGATTACTGGTTTTATAACTATGAAAATTGGAAAAGTTGCTGCTGTTGGTTTAGGTGGAGGAGTCATATTATTACATATTGCCAGCCAAAAAGGATATATTGATATAAATTGGGAAAAAATCAACAAGAAAGTGGACAAAATAAGTGATAAAATTGAAAAGGAAACTACAGGAAAGTCTCCAGACTGGTTTGAAAAAGTAAGTACTAGTTGCACATTTTGTACATCTTCAAGGCTTGCTTGCTACCAGTGTGTGCAACCCTCCACACAGTGCATATATTTTTTCCTGGTTTTAATACTTTAATATATACATTGCTTGTTTTCTTTATTGCTATTTGAGATAATTGATGAGTATTTACATTAACATTTGACTGTCGGATAATTTGGCTGCCTGTCAGGTGTTCAAATTGTCGCTCTGCAGCCTAATGACCTGCCTGCATAATTGGGTCTTTGATGGGCCAGGTCTTTTCTCTTATTTGCAACATATTTTTTTGTAAGACCTGAAGGGGAAAAAGAGATGGAGTGGCAAAGTCAATTCAAATAGTTCTAAATATCTATGTGTATATCTAAAAATAAAACTGCAATAAACATGACATTACCAAGAAGTTCCTGACTGTCTGAAAGAATTAAATAGCTTCCTTCCTATATCCTATTTGGTTCAGTTCTATTCTATTGCAAATTTTCATCTTTGTCTAAAAATACTGGAAGTACAAAATCTAATCTTTAATAATCGGAAAGTGTGAATAATAATCATGTTTGTATATAAAACTTTATTTTGTTCCAGGTCTTATTATTTGTCAAAGATAATTCATATTATTCAGCAGGGTTTACAGGAGGATTTTTATTTGGTGTTGCCTCATCCTGAATGTTATTCTTGGAATTCTTAAAAGCATAGTGATTAGGTATTGACATAAAAATATTTATAAACGTTGACATAATTCTATTCTAAAAAAAAAAGACAAATCACTATCAAAATCACTGATGAGTCTGTAGGCTGTAGGTGTTCCCCCATTTGGATATTGTCCATTAGCCTTTTGCTAAGTTACTATAATAACATAGTGTTAATTTGTTATAGGTTGAACGATTTGTGGATCGCAAATTGGACAAAGCTGAAGATTTAATAAAGAAAAAAGAAAAAAAAGCTAAGCGTTGGTATAATAACTTCACTGGAGATGAACACTACCGTGCCACTGAAACTCATGTATTTGTAGCCTCTTTCTTTGCTGGAATGGCCCTTGGCCTCATTTGTGGAAAATAATTTTAAAAAGTTAAAAAAACAAAGTGTAATATAAGTGTTAATTAGATAAAACATAATAAGAACATTAGGACTTCCTACATTAATCATTTTAATTTGTATAATTGTGTCTGTTAAAATTTGCTAATGCTTCTTGTCGTAGATAATTCACAAATAGTATACATATGGAATCAAATACTAATATTGGTATTGTATGTATACTATAGCACTTTCTTATCTCTTATAATACACAATATTTAATAAGTCTCATAATTTGTATTAGTGATCTTAATAAATAAATATTTATTGTTAGCATATTGCTGTGGCTTATCGTTTTGTTTCAAAACTAGAATACACTTTCATGATTATCTTATCATGAACATTTGAATTTTTTTTTTGGAAAGCATTTCGAAAGTAGCAGACGCATTGAGAGATAAATACTTTATAGAAGCAAACTTCATATGCCTTCCCAACAAAAAGCAAAACACAATTTAGGTACTTTAATATAAACGATCAATTTTGGGCCTGGCCGTAAAAATAGACCTCAAAAACACTCGGTCCAAACTCTCGACCAATGATATTGTATTTAGAAGTAGATGACGCTTGCGAATTAAAAGAGTAGGTACACATACATGGAACCGTCTGATTAATGGATGGCAATGGATTGACATCCATCACATCAGACACACTTTCGGAACAGAGTCATAATAGAGTAGCTTTCTTAATACATTTTTAAAGTATGTAGGTACACATTTCAATAGAATCGTCGACCAAATTTTAAAAACGAGTTTACACTTTAGCTTCGTAGTATATCAATCAACAAAATCATTTTATTTTTAAATTATTTAAATAATGTTCTAATAAATGCAATTTGAATATGTCACGTGAATGCTTGAAATGTCATGGCACCTATATAAGAGTCACGTTCACTGCTAGGCATTCACGATCACGAGACCACATGTATATTTTTTTACAAATTAAATTAATGAACATATTTACAGTCCTTATAAAAACAATAAAAAATATATTTATTAATACACCATAGTCATCTGGCATCATGTAAACGGGATGATTCTTTCAAATAACATGCTAATAGTTAGCGTTACTATATTTTTTTCCACAATGGTGAGTGCCATCCCTCACGAATGTGTTTATTAACAGTCTTTTGTTATACCTACTTTTTTTAAGCGAGCGCCGGCGACCTTTTGATCCGTGAGCGTCTGCGCTGTTACTTTGAAGAAATTAAAGCTGTATTTTATACGTATATAACATAGAGACGGATATTAATATATTATATATTATGTCTAATAGACTAATGGGTATTTGGGTCGTGCGGACGGGATTCGAACCCGAGACTGCATATCTTTGTAGTCCGGAACGTAAACCACCACACTATGACGGTCGTTAAATTATTGTTAAAAAAATAATAGTACCAAATTACTCCATGTATGGCACTTTCTTAGAAAATCGACTTTTGACGACAAAATATCGATCACGTTGGTACGTGGGTTGGCTAAGAAACAAAACTCGCAAATTTTATTGAAAATACTTCAATCGTGAATGATAGGCATCATTAAATACAATTTACTGACTGATTTTTTTTATTAAGTTAGTTGTTTCTGCAGTTCTTAAAGGCCCACTGAGGCATTGACACACGTATGAACGCTGACTCCGTCAAAAACAGACTAAGTCAATGTTAAGACCTCACTTTGACGTGAGGTGGTGTTTGCTTGTCTATCTTCTAGCGTCTCACCGGTGATCTAGTTCTTAAAACAATATCATTGCCTTATGGCAAAACGGCGATCTATGGCATTGCAGACCTCCGTTAGTGCTAAAAACTACAGGCAGCTCACGTGGATAGACAAATATGGAAGTCCCTGCGACACGACATCCGTTGCTTTAACACTAATAGTGTTTGCAAATGACCTCTATTGGACAAAGCCTGTTGATGAAGATTAAGACGGAAGACGGCAGTGTAGCGTCGACGAAAGCAGAGGTTTTAAGGGGGTTCGATCGAAAGGTTCTATGGCAGTTGTACACTTTAGTTGCTGGACCCGTTGATGGCTCGGTTAGAGACCCAAGAGTTATCCTGACCCGACACTACACTGAAAACATACCGGACATCAGCCTCTACGAGATTAGGATGGCCCTAAATAGCTCAAAAACAACAAGGCACCTGGCGAGGATGGAATCACAGCAGAGCTTCTAAAGGCGGGTGGAACACCGGTGGTTAAAGTCCTTCGGAGTCTCTTCAATTCTGTGCTGCTGGAGGGCACCACACCTGAGGCATGGAACAGGAGTGTGCTGGCGTTGTTGTTCACAAAAGGAAACAAAACCTTATTGAATAACTATAGACCCATCTCACTCCTGAGCCATGTCTACAAGCTGTTTTCAAGGATCATCACGAATCGTCTCGCACGTAGGTTTGATGACTTCCAGCCTCCCGAACAAGCCGGTTTCCGATAAGGTTATAGTACCATAGACCACATCCATACGCTAAGACAAATTATACAGAAGTCAGAGGAGTATAATATGCCTCTATGCTTTGTTTGAAGCGTTTGTAGACTATTAAAAGGCTTTTGATTCGATCGAAACTTAGGCGGTGCTTCAGTCTCTACAGCGGTGCCACATAGACTATAGGTATATAGAGGTTTTAAAGTGCCTTTACAATTACGCCACGAGTTACGAACGTAACGAATTACGTTACGAGTACAGGAGCAGAGCACGAGGGCGATTCTACTGCGGAGAGGTGTGAGACAGGGAGATGATATATCCCCGAAACTGTTCACAGCGGCATTGGAAGACGCCTTCAAACTTCTGCAATGGAAAGGAATCGACATCAATGTTAGTGGCGAATACATCACACACCTCCGATTTGCCGATGATATTGTCGTTGTGGCAAAGACGCTGGACGATCTTGGCACTATGCTCGAAGACCTTGACCGAGTATCCTAACAAGTAGGTTTTAAAATGAATATGAAAAGACGAAAATTATGTCGAGCTCCCTTGTTGTACCCACTCCAGTATCCGTTGGGAACTCAACTCTCGAAACAAAATTTATTTGTTTTCCTCACAGTCGAAATGAAAATAGTATGTTTAACTCGGGTGAAAGCACCCATTTCACTCTCAAATTATTGGCGCTTAAACGGAGTGAGAGCATAGCAGAAACATCTCGAGTTAAAAAGGTCACTTGCAGAGGTACCTACGTGTGAAGTGAACAATGGCATTGGCGGTGGTGGTGTTACCAAGACTTCGTGTTCTGCTTCTTCTCTATTCACAGGCCTGGACATCACTGTGGCAGTGGTAGGAGCCAGTGGCGTCCCATCACGGGCACGGGTGTGGTTTACCTCACCCTCCCCTCGAACATGCAAGCGAAGATGGACAGCATGAGCTCACTTCTTAATGCCGTCAGAAGTTGTGACTACATACGAATAGCGGTTGGTATAGCGAATATGGATCGATAGAAGCCGGTTTCCACGTTGTGTCTAATGATTTTTTCATTTACCTATACTGGCGTGCCTGCAGGATATATGAGTGTTTCCTGTTTTGTTATGATATTATTGGCTTCTATCTAGCGTTTCTGGAGCCGCATGTTGGAAAGTACACAGAATACTGGACGACCGAACATCAATTCTCCTGGTGATTTGCCGGTAGTTATGTGTGGTGTGATATGGTACGTAAATAGGATTTTTTTTAACCTTTATGCTTGTCATTTTTGCTTGCTGACATTTTGGTCTTGAATGTGCGTACATACAAGTCTCTCAGCTAGTCCATTGGTACGGGGATGGTATGAGTGATGCATTTGAAGGAACAGTATTCTTGGAATTCATGTGACGTGAACTGAGGTCCATTGTTAGATACGATTATTTCCGGTAAGTTCAACGTGCGGAACATTGTCTCCAATCCGGCAATCAATTTGTTCGTCATAGATATATATGTATAAAGAAAAGATAGATAGAAAGCAATTCTTTAGCGTTTGTAGGTGGTGGCGCTTTTGAAATGCTATCTATCTTTGAAGACGTCGGCTGTAACCCGTTTTGGTCTAATTTGTGTCCGAGGTATTCAATTTCTCTTTCCAAGATGGCGCATTTCTTCAATTTTTCTTTTAGGCCAGAGGTTTCGATCATCTGAAAGACTTCAGCCAAGGTATTTAGATGTTCTGCGTCATTACGCCCTGTCACAGCGATGTCATCAAAATAAACGGCCACGTTTTCTAGGCCGTCAAAAAGTTTTTCGAGAAAATGCTAAAATATTTATGATGCTGCCGAAATGACATTCGGTTATAGTCGAAGTATCCTTTGTGTGTAGGTACTCGTATTAATGACCAGGATTTTATTTCGTCCTTTAAATCGTTGTGTTTCGTACTTTAAATCGATTTTGGAATACTTATCGCCGCTAGCGAGGCGCTGACGTAACTGGTCAAAAACTGGTAGGGTCATGTGTCGAACAATAAAACACTAAAAATTCAAAATAGAAAATTATTGATAGAAGGCTGAGTTTTTAGAGATATATCGACAATTTTATTGGGCATCGGATGCCATTAACAGTTTTATCAATTAATGAGTAATTATTCAACAAAAAATAAACTTTAACCACTGTAAATGTTACAATTGGCGGACTTAATGCCTTGTGGCATTCTCAACCAGTCAACCGCTTGGGAAATACAGAGTTAAATCAGTGGTGGAATATTTAAAACTACTAAGAGGGACCAAAAAAATTTTTTTTTTAATGCAGTTACATAAACATACATACTAAAATTACACAGATAAAAGAAATATATGGATATGTAAGCATGGGATTTAATACCTTTATTTTATTTATCAATTCCAATAAATTACATGCTTAGTTAAGAGCCAGTCTACAAAATTATTACGCGCGAGAATAGGTAAAAACTCCGTTATTGTTTATGTGTGCGTTTCTTATTCACACGTACGCAACGCAACATAAGCTGGACGAGATGGACAAAAAAATCTTGAGCCGTGATCGTAATAACAATCGATAATCTTATCAATAGGGTTTATTTATACAAAGAATTTGACTAATAATAAAACAAACATATTTCTTATGTATTTATATAATTACACAATAAAAACAGTCACATCTAAACTTTTAAAATGCTTGGACCTGCGTGACTGACTGGTGGATCTCAGCACGGTCTAGACCGCTGATAGTAGAGACTTGAAACTTGGAGGTAGCGTTGGGTTTGTGACCGGTAATTTACTCAATTTCGAGTAAATTACCAAAAACATGTAATTTACTCGGTAAAATTACCGATGACTGGGAAAATATTCAAATGATTTTAATTAACAAAACTTAATGTATAAATATACTTAAATCCTTTACCAAATTACCATGAATAACATTTCACTCATTTTTACTGTCTTAGCATGATGATACTTCTTTACATGCCAATACGAACACGAACTTTATAAAATATATTTATTAGGTTTATTTTTGTTTTGTACTTTGTAATTTATGAGTGATATTGTGTTTGTAATATAAACATATTAATGTTTATTTTAAAAAAGGAGGTTATCAATTCGACCCATAAGGTATGTGATATTGTTAGAATTTTATATGTTCGAGTGAGTTAATCTTTTAAGGCTTCCAAAGTTCCAAACACGTGTTCAAAATTTCGTAAGTGTATGTGTGTTTTGATGTTTTTTTCACCACGGATTTCTAGAAAACGAGAATTCATAGCGAGATGATTATTTTTTGTTCAATCAGATATATTGCTACTTAGGGTACCTACAGTGTAAGTTCCATCAAAACCAGTAGTTTTCGTTTTATATGTTATTAATTTAATAACTGAAAATGACGAAAAAGGGTACAATTTTTGACAAAAATGCCTCCTTATCATACTGACCTAAAAGCTAAGCTTATCATTCACCTCACCATCGTCTGCGTCGCCGGTTCCTTTTCACTTTCTTACTCAAAATATTCAAGTATTTAAACAAACTAACGAGTTGCAGAGCGCAAGCCACAACTAATTCAACCTTCGGCATCTTCATGTACAACAAATGCTATGATTAATCTCCCATGTGTGAATCACGAAGCGTCTCGCACGTAGGTTTGATGACTTCCAGCCTCCCGAACAAGCCGAATTCTAAAAAGGCTACAGTACCATAGACCACATCTATTAAGGCAAATTATACAGAAGTCCGAGAAGTACGAGTATAATATGCCTCTATGTTTAGCGTTTGTGGACAATGAGAAGGCTTTTGATTCGATCAAAACTTGGGCGGTGCTTAGGCCTCTTCAGTGGTGTCACATAGACGATAGGTGTTAAAGTGTCTGTATAACAACGCCACCATGGTCGGTCCGAGTACAGAAACAAAATACGAGGGCGATTCCAATGCGGAGAGGTGTAAGACAGGGAGACGTTATATCTCCGAAACTGTTTACAGCGGCATTGGAAGACGCCTTTAAGCTCCTGGAATGAGAAGGATTCGGCATCTGCGTCAATAGCGAATACATAACACACCTCCGGTTTACCGACGATATAGTCGTTGTGGCAAAGACGCTGAATGATCTTGGCACTATGCTCGACCAAGTATCCCAACAGGTGTGTCTTTGAAAAAAACATGGAAAAGACAAAAATTACGTCAAGTTCCCGTGTTTTACCTACTCCAGTATCCGTTGGAAACTCAACTCTTGAAGTTGTCGACGAGTACGTCTACCTTAGATGAAAGATCCAATTAGATAGGTCCAACTTGGGAAAGAGGTCAATTGACGAATCCAACTCGGCTAGGCAGCGTTCGGGAAACTGCATAAGAGCGTCCTCTCGTGTCAATTACCTCAGTGTCTGAAGACGAAAGTTTTCAACCAGTGTATGTCACCAGTGAAGACATACGGATCCGTTACGTGGTCTCTAACTATGGGCCTCATAAAGAAGCTTAAAATCACACAACGAGCAATGGAGTGGGCTATGCTCGGTGATCGAATCAGAAGCGAGGAGATACGTAGAAGAACTAAGGTAACGGACATATCCCTACGAATCAGTAAGCTCTAGTGGCAGTGGGCACTTTGGCAGGGCACATAGCAGGGAACTGATGGCCTCTGGGGCAGAAAAGTTCTAGATTGGAAACCCTTCGACCAAAAGCGCAGCGTGGGATGTCCACCGGACAGACGACAAGACCAAACTGGATGCAGACCGCTCACAACCGGTCGCTGTGGAAAGCCGTGGGAGTGGCATATGTTCAGCAGTGGACATCTTTTGGTTGATAATGATGATGATGATGTGTGAACATCAATGTGAACAGCAAGCTCGCGTCAGCTCTCGTGCACGAATATTTCCTCGAACGTTTCGTCAATAACCAGACGAGAAGCGAGCGCGAACGTTAAATGCCATTTAATAATTTACGCAACGCGCACGAATATTTGTTTTCTGTTTTATATGGTGACCCAAGTAACGTAAAAAATAATCAATTTTTGAAGTGTTTTCTACCATCAACACCGCCAACAACCGTTTGGATTAAAGCTTTAATCATGCACAAATTATAAAATAAATAAATATAGCAACTGAATATTTTACGGTCTATTTGGTAAATTACGAGTATTTTACCATTTTTACCATAAATTACCATATTTTTCATTACTTACCATTTTGTTTTTTTACCTGCCCAACTCTACTTGGAGGCTGTGTTCTTTTTATAACGTAGGGATCCGATAAGAAAATATTTTCCAAAATTCTATCATTAAGGGGGTGAAAAGGGGAGGTAAAGTTTGTATGGGGTAATATGAATCCTTGGTCTTGGTGAATTAACGTAAGATGTGTTTTTGAATTTTATTGAAAATTATCACTTAATGGGGTTAAAAAGAGTTGGAAATTATTTTGGGGAGGATTTGCAAAAAAAATATATCAATACTTCTTAGTAATTTATGTTTTAAATAACGTTTTATTTTAACCGCGACACATGTTTAATCACTCAATCCGTGACGTGATTTGACTCATACCTACATGTTATCACAATTTAATTGATGTTGCATCTTATGGTGTAATCACACTGGCCGCCAGCGGCTTGTGTCAATCAAACTACACACATCAAAACTGTCTAGGGATCAACATTATTTTTGCAATATCTTTTCTCTTGATTGATATTCATTTAAATTTTCTTTAAGGATTCATCAAATAAAGTGTTTTCGTTTGTCTACAGTAACGATAAACCAAGTCGCCTTTGCATAAATAAAGAAATTTGCCATTTTCCTAATAAAAGGATTTTTGACATTTGAACCACTAACATTAAAGTTCGAAAAAAAGACTGAAATAACAGTTTTCTTTAAAATTTTATTGGGTAACTTAAACAATTAATAATCCGTGTTTCTACTGCGAACACTAACAATACAAGAACATCGGTTTGGCATACTCAAAATGAGTTCATCCAAATCATGCTGTGGAATGGCCGCCCATGTTCGTTGCAACAACAAAAAAAGGTCTTGCGACTGGATACCCTCCATATTCGGCAGAGCTCTTCTCTGTAGCATATCCCATGCATGCTCAATCGGGTTCAAGTCTGGCGACTGAGCAGGCCAGGGCAGGACATTGATGTTAGTTGCGGCGAGAGTCTGTCTTACAACTCTTGCGGTGTGCGGTCGTGCATTATCATGCATTAACTGAAATAAGGGACCGATTTGCACTTGTAGAGGAACGATGACGTGTGATACAATCGTCTCAGCATAAATTTGAGCGTTGAGGTTGCCTCTGATCCGAATCAAATCAGTTCTTCCGCCGATCCAAATACCCGCCCATACCATGATGGTTCTACCACTATAAGGATGGACTTTCTGGCAGGATTTTAATCGCTGTTGGCGTCCAGGGGTTCTCCAGTGTCGTATACGTCTTGTATCCGGTCTCATACCAAAACGAGACTCATCAGAAAAGCACACGAAACGCCATTGTTCTTCTGCCCAATTTCTGAGTTCAAGAGCCCATTGATATCGAATCCTACGATTGTGCATTGCTATAGGTGGTACCCGTAGCGGTCTTCGTGAATGAAGGTTCACTTCATGCAAGCGGTTTCTGACTGTTTGGTCGCTAATTAAGTTCCCTGAAGAGTGATGAAGCCTCACGGTTAACATCATGGCGGTTATTGTTGGAGCTCTTCGAGCTGTGATTTGAATGTATCGGTCTTGTCTCCGTGTGGTGCAGCGATACCGTCCTCAATGGCGCTCAGCCACGGTACCAGTGCTTCGGTTACATGTCCAAAGTCGACTGATAACACTCTGACTTGTATTCAGAGCTAAAGCCACAGTACGTTGCCGGGAACCAGCTTTTATAATTCCCACGGCTCTGAGCATTTATTCCCTGCTTAAATGACGTCGCCGCTCCATAATAACGTTGGTTTTAATCAGTAGTAGGGAAACAGTAGCACTAATAATGCGTTGTATGTTTTTATAGGGAAAATATTGACAGCTGATTTTCATCTATTACTCGAATTTGATTGGCATTTCCTGTTTCAAATTATGAAATGCACCAAAAAGGATCCATATAAATTTATAAAATCATAAATTTATTACAAAGCCACATCTCATTCTCAAGAAATACTCATAAAAATGCTTGATCCCTAGACACTTTTGATGTGTGTATGAACAAAGCCGCTGCGGCAGGAGTGGCGTGGCCGCCGGCACGGCCGCGGTCTCGTGCTGCCCGTTGGTGTGGATACACCATTACGTTGTTTTCGAAAATAGGATTGATTATTACGTTGTCGAATTCAAGAAAGAGCATTGCATTTTCATCAAAGTCTACTTCGTAATTATCATAATAAAGCTCAAGGTTAAACTTTTAACCCATGGCTCCAAAAACTTAGCAGTAGGCTTCAAACAGTACTGTAATTTAACCGAACAATTTAAATATAATGTCATAATGACAGCATTCAATATTGGAGGTATATTTTTTTATTGTTATGGTAACCTTTGTCTTAGTTTCAACCTGGTGCTATCTTTTTTGTAAATGGGGCTCAGTCCATAGTACCAAACTACTCCATGTATAGCACTGTCTTAGAATATCGACCATGTTAGTCCGTGGGTTGGCTAAGAAACAAAACTCACTAATTTTATTGAAAATACTTCAATCATGAATGATAGGCTTTAATAAATACAATTTACTTAACGAAAAAATGATATTCGGACTGTTTTATTTATTTAGTTAGGTGTTTCTGCAGTTTTAAAGGCGCACTGAGGCATTAAGACACTGACGCCATCAAAAAAAGACTACGTCAAAGTTATGACCCCAATTTGAAGTGAGGTGTTGTTTAGCTGAGCCATCTTTTAGCCTCTCACCGGTGATCTAGTTCTTAAAGGTGCGCTTACACGAGGGCAATAATTGCTCGGCGACACGAATGGACCGATCTGGAGCAATTAGTGGAGCAATATGGAGTAAAATAAATAAATTGCGGCAATTATTTCTAATTGCTCCAGATATTTCATATCGCTCAATGTCGCAGATACAAATTGACGAATATCCAATTGATTTGGAAATTCTAGGCAATTTTTGTATGCATCTCATTCGCACTTGTATGTTTTGCGGCTTACCGCCTTGCTTCCGCGGGGAGAGCGAGAAGTCGGCCGGAAGCAGAATAGCGCGCGAAGTTTTTAATAATATATCATCTAATTCTTTACACAATAAAAATTGCGGCCTTTTTGCCAAAAACGATCGCACCCAGATACGCCTATTCCTTTTCTTTCTTTTTTGTTTTTGATAAATATTTAAAAAAGCGCTACAAGCCGCCGCAGCATAAACAATGTCGTCCATAGCGAGCGAATACTGAAATGCTCGTGTAGGACAGTATTGCCCAGTTAATGAAGTTGCGCCATAGCGCTCAATATTGTATTGCGCAGTATTGATGCTTTTTGCCGTTGCCGTAAATTGCTTGATGTAGTCGTGACGTCATAGTTGACGAAAATAACTTCTACAAATGACTATGTAATAATAGGTACTGGCAGCCACGATACAAATCCAAATGTTCTAATAAAACGAATTTGTATAGCATTACATGAGCTAAGTGGAACAAATGTGATTCTATTGCCGATTATCAAAAATAGATATCTAAACGAAAAGAAAATGAATACTTTGTTAAAACAAATATCTAATACATTTTCTAACTGTACATATATTGACATTCATGACAAAAAGCAGCCTCACAAATTATCTTTGGATTTTGCACGTCTCAAAATTAACGTAACTATCGATTATCCAGCATACGAATCTCGTTTCCTAAAACAGATAGCCAGGACGGGGTCGACTAATACCGTAAATAAAATATTATATGACAAAAAATCAGCGAAATCACCCAGTAGGGGCAAAATTACATTTTACTTTATGCACATCCATAAAAAAGACAACAATAATGATAAAAATATAAAAAGCCTAACAAACACCTCTGTGGATGCTGCCACCTTTTTTCGTACCTAAAAGTGACACAACTTTGATAGGTGTACATCCGGCCGTCTGAGCCAGGCTTCTATAGAGATCTTGCATATCTAGGCTTATAAGGAATCGTTAGTGACGCTGATGTATCCAGGTTTCATCGTTTGTGACGCAATAGTTTTCTTGGAAAATCAAAAAAACTAGGCTCAGACAGCCAGAATTTCGCATTTTCTGACTTTCCAGATCTCAACTATCAGAGGGTTTCAGGTCGCTGTTTCTTATAAAATGTGATGTGACGCGTTAGTGACGGTCATCCGAAGTAGTTTCATCCATTTTAATCCAGTACTTTTTGAGAAATCGTGATAAACGTGTGGCTCAGACAGCCTGATATCCGGTCGTCTGAGCCAACTTGTTTTTCTCTATATTTCACGAAATGTTACGTTTCGGACAAATGTTTTTAGGATTTACTGATGTGACGACGTTAGTGACAGCTCTCGACCAGATTTGAACCTTCGTGACGCACGCGTTTTGGAGAAATTGAGAAAAAATTGCTGGGTCAGACAGCCGGATGCTGTCTGTCTGAGCCACCCAGTTCTACCACTTCCAGGTGTTGTACGAAGCTGCAAAATCAAAAGTTATAAGCATTTCCGCCGCCAATCAAAAGTTATAACCATTTCAAATGTTTTCCATACATCGATGCATTTGGGTGGCCACACTTCGCACTCTTTATGGAAACGGAAAGACAATTTCGTAGAAAATGTAAGCTAGAGCCCCTTATATCAAAGCGGATGCTTTCTCCTGCTATTTAAATATTTAATTACGTAGTCAATAACTACGCCGATGAAGGAAAATATGTTAATTATTTATGGTCTCAGGTATTCCAAGGAAAAAAATCGTTAGATTACTATTTATTTGAAAACAACCGCTAGTTTATCGAAGGTACTACAATATTAGAGAATTTTGGTAAGGTACATACTACTTACATATAACTCGACTCTTCCCATGTGATTACGGCCCACTTGGGACAAGATGCAAAAAATCAATATAAATACTAACTTAATCCTGCAAGTCGTTTCCTTTTTTGTTTAAATGGAAAACTTAGTAATTCATTGACTCGTCCCACCATGCCTATATAATATTTGGGACGAAATGCGGAAAATCAAAGATATATTTACAAACTGCAGCTCGTCCTGAGTAATTCTTAAACTTTCTCAACGTTTAAAAGAAGGCTTTTATTTTTATTTCTAGTTTAAAGAGATGATCTTACCAAGATTATCAGACCATGTACACTTGTACAGGCTCATATTTTATTCACCATTTAAAAATCAGGAATATGCTATCAAGTTAAAGAAAATATGTTAAATAAGAACATTAAAACACTTTTTAATCACTGTTAATTCGACATGCAAGATAGCGTCAGACGAAAAAGTTGACATTTACAGTGATGACAGTTGCTGAAAAAAAAACCGCACTACTGATTAGTGACTGATGTATTGACAAGGAAACCTGCACTTACGAAGTGAATCATTAAAAAATCATTTAAAGAAATTTATGGTGATAATATTGGGCTAGTTATACTAAAAGGGGGCACAAAGACTTATGACAACAATCAGGCATGTTTCGACGTGAGCTCCAGACTCAGACCTCAGTAAGCAGAGCAGTATTTAGTTGGACTACTTACTACTTTTACTAGGCGTAGTCAGCGTTCTCTTGAAAAAAGCTAGGCTCCAGGCTGACTGGCATACTCAGCGCTCTGCACTTACATTTTTACTTGGCGTTTAGATAGCTGTTTACTGATAATTCTGATATCGTCCAACGTCTAAGAATTACCATGTGGAAGTCTCCTGTTATTGATATTTTAGTAAATAATAAAGTTGTTTTACGAATTGTTTCTGGTGTAGCATTTATACAAATAGTAGTTCATCAATTCATCCCATACATGTCTACAGCTTATTTTGGACGAGATGCAGATAATTTAATCAAATGATTTTTAACGTCATTTAATGTAGGTAATCAAAAAGTTAAAACTATCAATATGAGTATAATCAGAAAAAAAACAATAATATTGTTACAAAAAAGTTAACACATTTTTTTTGTATGAAAGGAAAGCCTTTTAATGATTACAAAGTAAAATATAATATACATCTGATAAAACAATTTTAGTCAAATGTGAATAATACTCCTCGTAAATAGGTATACTATACTCGTCATAAAGTCAATAAAGTCTACGAACTAAGTAAAAATCCACGAGCACAAAACTTATATCATTGCTTTATTAAAACATAATAATTATTACTTGTCCTATGAACATAAACTTTAAAAGAAGATAAACGCTTCAACCTGTGGCTACCCTAATAAACATGACAGGTCCAAAACAAAATATATTTTTTTTCATTTTATTTCATTATTTTCGTAAGTTGGTTTCTACGCACCTCTCTTACCGCCATATCCATTGTTACTTACTTACATTTTTATTTATTATGTATACATTTTGTAACATACATATTTAAACTTTCTTGTAAAATTCAACAACAATCTTTTGGGCTATAAAAATAAATGATATTAAGTGGATGATTTCTTTCCATCCTGCATAATTTTATAGTCTATCTATATATTTATATATATATGATCAGCCATTTGACCACTATCACAACTGGTGGTAAGTGATGATGTCGTCGAGGATTGGTCATGTCTGATCAGTAATAGCGTAATCATTCTTCTTTTGAAAATGCCCAAATTAAGGGTTTCGGGAACACCTCAGCCGGTAGCGCATTCCATTCTTTATTCCCCCGCATCAGAAATATTGTTCGAACAAAGATGGACACAAATATGGCGCGCGTCTCGTGTTCCGAAGGTGAAATAAATAAATAAATATCCTTTGGACATTCCCACACATCACCATCTAGTCCCAAAGTAAGCTACTCAAAGCTTGTGTTATGGGTACCAGACAACGGATATAATACTTAAATACTTTTTTTTTTGTAAACACATACATGATATACATAGAAAACACCCAGACCAATACAAACATACATGTTCATGCACACAAATGTTTGTATTGTGCGGGGATCGAACCCGCAACCCGCTGCGTAGTAGGCGATTTCTCGACCACTACACCAGACGGGTCGTCAAATAAGGCTGTCGTAGTAATTTTTGTTCGTAATTATAATAAGCGGTCCCAGATAACTGCGTTTCACCTTCTGCGCTGGTTTATGGTTATTATTTTGCACCCAAAAAAGCAGGAGACTATTTGCATAATGATTAAAATTAATTATTGCATCTTGTCCCAAATGGACCGTAATAATATGGGACGAGTTGAGGAATGAGTAATTAGTATGTATTTAATACCGAAAAAGTCTTATATTGTAGTAACCAGCTGGAGCTAGTGATTATTTTTAAATAAAGTGATAAAAATAAAGATTTTAAAACCTGGAATACCCCATACATAATTAACATATTTTCCTTCATCGGCGTAGTTATTGACTACGTAATTAAATATTTAAATAGCAGGAGAAAGCATCCGCTTTGATACAAGGGGCTCTAGCTTACATTTTCTACGAAATTGTCTTTCCGTTTCCATAAAGAGTGCGAAGTGTGGCCACCCAAATGCATCGATGTATGGAAAACATTTGAAATGGTTATAACTTTTGATTGGCGGCGGAAATGCTTATAACTTTTGATTTTGCAGCTTCGTACAACACCTGGAAGTGGTAGAACTGGGTGGCTCAGACAGACAGCATCCGGCTGTCTGACCCAGCAATTTTTTCTTAATTTCTCCAAAACGCGTGCGTCACGAAGGTTCAAATCTGGTCGAGAGCTGTCACTAACGTCGTCACATCAGTAAATCCTAAAAACATTTGTCCGAAACGTAACATTTCGTGAAATATAGAGAAAAACAAGTTGGCTCAGACGACCGGATATCAGGCTGTCTGAGCCACACGTTTATCACGATTTCTCAAAAAGTACTGGATTAAAATGGATGAAACTACTTCGGATGACCGTCACTAACGCGTCACATCACATTTTATAAGAAACAGCGACCTGAAACCCTCTGATAGTTGAGATCTGGAAAGTCAGAAAATGCGAAATTCTGGCTGTCTGAGCCTAGTTTTTTTGATTTTCCAAAAAAACTATTGCGTCACAAACGATAAAACCTGGATATATCAGCGTCACTAACGATTCGTTATCAGCGTAGATATGCTGGATCTCTATAGAAGCCTGGCTCAGACGGCCGGATGTACACCTTTGATAGGGATTCCTTCCCCAACGTTTAAGATTCTCCACCAAAACATCGCGAGTATTCTATCCAAACAAGTTATACTAGAAATTATCTTACAAGAGCTACGCGAAACAGGTAACGAACCCGATGTGATCTGCCTTACGGAAAGGTTCCTGAAAGAAGGTTACGGCTGCTATTTAAGGGTTTCTGAATTTAAATTAGCTGCTACTTTCTCTAGAGAAAAGGCTAGGGGTGGGTCTTGTATTTTGTTAAAGAAATACGCGTCCTACACCGAACTTACATGTCTAAGGAAATACGCTAAACAATACGTTTGAAGTGTGTGGTGTCGAAATTCCATCTTATAAATTGATAGTAATTTCCGTTTATAGGACACCATCTTCTGATCCCAAACTTTTTCTACAACGATTGAACTCTATGTTGCATGACTTGCAGAGCAAATGCAAAGCGAACACCAAGCTGGTTGTTGCAGGTGATATCAATATTAATACTCTGAAACCAGGTAAATTCACGGTCTATTTGCGAAACGTAGCTAATAGCTATAACCTTAAAATCCATATCGATCAGCCTCCTCAGCAACATTAAGGATGCAACTTCGTTAGTATTGCCGCTGTATCTGTCTGACCATGAGACTGCGCAGCTCTTGCGCTTCCCAATACGACGCAAAGTTACTAGGCCAGCCTCTTATGCTGTCTACAAAAGAGATTTCTGCGATGAAAATGTAGAGAAAGCCTTTCATGGTCGGAGGTGTACAAAGAAACCAATTTTAATGTAGCGTGTTACACGATGATTCCCGATCCTAGTCTGCCCCACATATTTACTTAGTTCTGTAATAGTAGACTTATGCACTAAACCACATACTCACTGTGTGTGACTTATGTAACCCCACTGTATTCACTTAATTACACATTCTCTTCCTCATATTATGTTCAATACATCATAATTGATACACCTATCTAGGTGTCAAACCTATTTTACGTTTGTTATGGAAATTCCGGAAGAGTCCACCATGTTAAATGTAACTTGGCTATGATATAAGAATATTTTGGATTAATCTTTAGATTATCTTATTATTGTAATAATATTTTATTAATTGTAAATTGATTATTTAAAGATTATTGGGACACTTATTAGATTTTTATGTTTGCCGTATAACAAATGTTTATTTTGCCGCCAAAAGGAAGTTGACTCTGATTGGTTGGTGGAGGTTAGATTTATTTTAAATATTGTAACTATTAAAATAATAATCTAAAATGCTTACTAAATTCATTACGATGAATAACTAAATAATTAATGAATTTATATATTTAATTACCACATTGTTTATCCCTACAAATAAATATTATAGTAAATGTTCATATATGGAAACGGATGTCGTCCCCACTGTTTTCCTACCGCGGTTCAGGGTTTTGATTTGTATAAAAGCGAGCTTCATGCCAGAATATAGTCTCTGTTTGTACTTACTTTCACTTTGTGCCCTATATTTGTGCTATTTTGTTGGAATAAAACTATTGGAGAAGAACCTGGAGATTTGTACTACGTGTTTATTATTCAAGCACCCCACACGCGGTCACACCTCAGAAGTGGGATGTGCGAAAATCACGGGCCTTACGCTGCCGGCTCTGATCAAGGAAGATTCAAGGACCAAGAAGACTGCTAAGATTTGGAAGACATGAGAGAAAGGCATCGTTGAGTGACACGTGCTTACGCGGAAGACATCCCCAAATTTCATCGAGAAGAAAGTACGTGTAACATCACAAATTGACTGCTCAAAATCAACTAACTGCGTGAACTCTGTGGATACTAATCTATTGATCATTGTTTGAAAATCTACAAGTAGAAGCCACGGCGACATTGCGAAAATCAACTTGGAGAAGAGGCAACATCACAAATTGACTGCTCAAAATCAACCAGCTGCGTGAACTCTGCGGATACTTTCCTATTTATCATTGCTCGAAAACTACAAGTAGAAGCCACGACAGCATTGTGAAAATCAACTTGGTGAAGAGGAAACTCTGAAGAAATAACCAGTGCAACATGACCAACGGCAACGATACTGCAGCAACCAGAAGTGAGGCGGTGCTACATCTGTCGACGAGTCAGCCAGAGATGCGAGTCTGCAGTACTCAACGACGCGACACCAACCAGCGCAGCGCTCCAGCGACAACGTATGCATCGCTTGATGGTTCGCAGCATCCAGTTCAACGCATCAGCCGCTCCAGCCACCTCAAGGTGAGTCGCATTATGTTTATTTCTAAGTGATGATTGTTTTAGAAAAAATAGAACAAACCATTGAATACTTCAAATTTGCCATCGACCAGTGCAATGCGGAGCTTTCGAAATACTCACACGCAGTCGCTAGTTGGATCACACATAGTTTTACACATAGACAACATTTGCTGGAGTGATTGTTTTATAATAACACATACATTACGATTACGCTGATTAAGATCTCATTGTTAGGTAACATATAACCAAATTATTTTGGTGAAAGCTTAGTGACGGGAAGGTAGACAGAGATAATCCAATCAATCTAGACGAAAGTTAATTGACTAACTTAGTAAGGTTATAATTTTGAACGGTGATTATACTTTTGTTAGTGCGTGAAAAGGGGGTAGTTTGAGATGAATTGTTAAACCTAATAACTTCGTTCTGGGTGAAACATAACTATGTGTTCTGTATATTTCATGAGTACCGTTTACAACAGATTTGATTTAACTGTAAGTAAAACCACGCATACAATATTTTGTATTGCAGTATGAAAAATATACAACATTATGCAATGATTAAATAGTTGTTTAATGAGGAATCGAAGGTCTTTTTTCCACCGTTGA
The DNA here is from genome assembly GCA_963924145.1 of Pyrausta purpuralis. NCBI lineage: Eukaryota > Metazoa > Arthropoda > Insecta > Lepidoptera > Crambidae > Pyrausta > Pyrausta purpuralis. The sequence continues at coordinate 14,146,200 of OZ001659.1, forward strand.
GAAGTTTTTCTTTCTTCAACCTTAAACAAAAGAAATATTAGGGTATAATCATTTATATTGGAGCAGTAGAAATAGTAGTTTAATTTATAGGAGTATATTAGTATTAGCTACAGTATTTCAAATAATCCGGAATTAAACGTTGGCTATGTTATCTACGTAAACTTTGTGTGATCTAAATAAACTGATTTCTGTGTCACATACGGATAATGATTGTCTGTGTGAGCAGCAGTGTCTATGTGACCTACGCAGCTACGTAAAGTAATGTATGTGTGAATGACGTAAGGCAATGCTGATGTGAAATGTGACCTACATAAATTTGAGAAGCAGTATCTGTGTGGCCTACGTGAAGTACTGTGTGAACTACGTAGAGCAATGCTGTGTGAGCTACGTACATTGTCTGTGTGAGTAGCAGTATCTGTGTGGCCTACGTGAAGTATTGTGTGAACTACCTAGAGCAATGCTGTGTGAGATACGAAAATTGTCTGTGTGAGAAGCAGTATCTGTGTGGCCTACGTAAAGTACTGTGTGAACTACGTAGAGCAATACTGTGTGAGCTACGTAAATTGTCTGTGTGAGTAGCAGTATCATGTTTTAATGCAAATAAAGATTTTGATTGATTTTATTGATTGATTGACTGTGGCCTACGTAAAGTACTGTGTGAACTACGTAGAGCAATGCTGTGTGAGCTACGTAAATTGTCTGTGTGAGTAGCAGTATCTGTGTGGCCTACTTGAAGTACTGTGTGAACTACGTAGAGCTACGTAAATTGTCTGTGTGAGAAGCAGTGTCTGTGTTGCCAACGTGAAGTAATATGTGTGAACTATGTAGATCAATGCTGTGTGAGCAATATAAATTATTGTCTGTGTAATCTACGTGAAGTATTGTCTGTGTGACTTACGCTATGTCTGTGTAACTTGTATCGGCTTCTAGAGGGGTATAGAATTTTTTACACATGCTGAAATTTCTTAACTTAGCAACTTACATGAACAAATTATTACCGTGTCCATCAAAACAAATTTCTTGCAAGTTTCCAGTATACTTGTTGATTCTGCTCTTTCTCATTTTCAGCACACCAACAACGCAGACTTCCAAAACACCACCAGAGCACCGTGGGACACGGTGGTTGCAGGATGGCCGAGTGTTACACGATGATTCCCGATCCTAGTCTGCCCCACATATTTACTTAGTTCTGTAATAGTAGACTTATGCACTAAACCACATACTCACTGTGTGTGACTTATGTAACCCCACTGTATTCACTTAATTACACATTCTCTTCCTCATATTATGTTCAATACATCATAATTTATACACCTATCTAGGTGTCAAACCTATTTTACGTTTGTTATGGAAATTCCGGAAGAGTCCACCATGTTAAATGTAACTTGGCTATGATATAAGAATATTTTGGATTAATCTTTAGATTATCTTATTATTGTAATAATATTTTATTAATTGTAAATTGATTATTTAAAGATTATTGGGACACTTATTAGATTTTTATGTTTGCCGTATAACAAATGTTTATTTTGCCGCCAAAAGGAAGTTGACTCTGATTGGTTGGTGGAGGTTAGATTTATTTTAAATATTGTAACTATTAAAATAATAATCTAAAATGCTTACTAAATTCATTACGATGAATAACTAAATAATTAATGAATTTATATATTTAATTACCACATTGTTTATCCCTACAAATAAATATTATAGTAAATGTTCATATATGGAAACGGATGTCGTCCCCACTGTTTTCCTACCGCGGTTCAGGGTTTTGATTTGTATAAAAGCGAGCTTCATGCCAGAATATAGTCTCTGTTTGTACTTACTTTCACTTTGTGCCCTATATTTGTGCTATTTTGTTGGAATAAAACTATTGGAGAAGAACCTGGAGATTTGTACTACGTGTTTATTATTCAAGCACCCCACACGCGGTCACAAGCGTTTACTAATTTTCACGAACAGTTCTGCATTTTTTATGATCTTTGTTTCCCCAGTGTGAGAATTATACACAACAGAATAAATCACAATAAAAAGTGGATAAGCAAGGGTTTGAAAAAAAGTTGTAAAACAAAAAGGGTAGGTACTTCGTTATCGGTACTATAAAAATAAAACTACTCAGATAAACATAAATACGTATCATATTAAACTGTTTTAAAAAATGCATTTAGAGATCAAAAAAACACTCAAAAGTAAAATTTATTCGAAACACTAAAAAAAATGTAAGGCGACTTGGCATATTATTGAAAATGAATTGGGTACTAATAATATTGACAATGACATACCTATGGTAGATAAAAATGACATTAAAATTACTAATCCATCTGACATAGCTAATACTTTTAATGACTTTTTATTGACTCTACAAATATCTTGCATAACAAAGTAATGTCAGGTAACGGTGTGTTTCTTACAAACTCAATGTTCCTTCGAGCAATGACTGAGGAGGAAATAAGAAAGGAGGTAAACTCACTAAATGATACTACTTCTGTGGGTTATGATGAGATTAGCACAAAAGTTAATAAAACTTGCATTAATGAACTAATCACTATTATAACACATCTTATAAATCACTCATTTGAATCGGGAACCTTTCCTGATGCTTTAAAACTTTCCGTAGTAAAACCACTTTTAAGAAAGGTGATAAAAGAGACCTTAAAAATTATCGTCCTATAACACTCATTCCGATCCTATCAAAAGTTTCCGAGAAATGTATGTACTCTCATCTGATAGGTTTCTGCAACAAATTCAACCTTATTAAAAGTGAACAGTACGGCTTCCAAAAAAGTAAGTCAACTACACTAGCGATTTTTAATCTTGTTGATTCAATATTGACTATTATTAATGATAACAAATTAACCACCGCAATATTTTTGGACTTATCGAAGGCCTTTGAGGTTGTGCCACATGATCTGTTGTTGCAGAAGCTCGAAACAGTTGTTGGCATCAGGGGCTTACCCCTTGAATGGTAATCATCCTACCTTCATGATAGAAAACAACGTGTCATGATAACAAAAGTGCACAATAATGTAATGCAGTTGTACTACACTAATTATAGAAATAATAATTTTGGTGTCCCGCAGGGCAGTATGTTGGGTCCCATTTTATTTATTTTATTTATAAACGATATTGTGGACATAATGGTGGAACATAAATGTATTTTATATGCTGATGACATTTCCGTTGTAAAGACAACAAACAGACATGAAAATTCAATAATCAGACATGAACAGGTAATTAATGAAACAGTCGAAAATATTTTGAAATGGCTAGATAATAATAACTTAAAAATAAATTTAGATAAATCTAATTATATACAATTTAATCAATCAAATAAAATTTCTAGGCATAATTCTAGATCAAGATCTAAATTGGAAAATGCACGTAGGTAGCTGACCTTTGCAAAAAGATTAATAAATTTGTTTACGCTATTTACCAGATCAAAAACGTCACTGATTGAAAGACTGCTATCTTATCGTATCAAGCCTATGTTGAGTCCATAATTCGATATGCTATCGTCATATGGGGAAATAGCACAGACAAAAATAAAGCGTTTATTTCACAAAAGAAATGTATACGGGCAATCAATGGGATTGCACCAAGAAATTCATGTGAGCCCCACTTTAATAATCTTGCTCTACTACCACTACCATGCCTGTATATATATATATATGAGGTATGCAATTTTGTGTCCAGAACTCCAGACATAGGGATCTTTTTGGATCGACTTATCGCTGCTTCGGTGCAACAAAGTCTTAACTACCCAAAATTTCAATATAGAGTTGAATAAGCCAAATTGTTCCTAAACCATGCGTCTATACGGGGAAACAAAGACATCCGTCAAATTACAGCAAGTTTCTACTAGATGGCGCTAGTGCCTTTGTGGCTACAGTGATTTTTTCTGTGACTCGTGGGCCAACAGGGGCTGATTGGTCATTAGTGCTCCCCGCGCCCGCGCGCCGCTGTCGTGTTCTGGAGCAACATACGCCTAAAGGTATGTATGACCAATTTTACTACAAATTTTGGAGAAACAAGGGCTCAACTTACCTTATGCCTCCAATAACTTTGAGCTATTATAAAAAAAATTGGAGCTATAACGGCATTGATTATAAAAGCGCTTTTGTTGATCCAATTTTCTCGATTCAATATCAAATTAAAGTGCCTTAAAAGTCATTTTATTGAAATGCGCTTTTATAGGTTCAACATTAATACTGATTCCTATAATAATTGGAATTACAGAATTATTTAAAGGAACGATACCCCAAGCTACAAACTCCATTTACATCCGGAAAGGAGTAAGACAGGGTGACTGCCTATCGCCGAAGCTTATTACATTGGTCCTTGAAGACTGATTTAAAAAAAATGGATTGGTCCGACAAAGGCCTTACCATCTCAGGTGCACGCCTAACTAATTTGAGATATGCAGACGACATAGTTCTGTTTGCAACATCGTCAGGCGACCTACAAGTTATGATCCAGGAACTGATGGAGGCATCCCTGGCTATAGATTTGGAGATGAATCTCGACAAGACCAGGGTGATGACCTCAGAAAGTGAAGACCTGACAAAGATAATTATAGGAAACACAGAAATCGAACGTGTCAACAAGTACGTGTACCTGGGACAGGAAATAAAAATTGGGAAGCAGAACCAAACCAATGAGATAGGCCGACGAGTGCTACTTGGATGAGCGGCCTACTCCAAACTCAGTTTTGTGTTTCGCATGAATCTGTCGCGACATCTCTACAGCAGAAAGCTCAGATTTTCGACCAGTGCATTCTACCGGTTCTCACTTATGGAGCGGAAACTTGGGTTACGACCAAAGAGATTCTTAACAACCTTAGTGTAACGCAAAGAGCTCTAGAAAGAAATTGGAGTAACACTAAAAGACAGAAGAACTAACAAATGGCTGAGACAACAAAGCCAAGTGACTGACGTGGTCGAGAGAGTAGCAAGACTGAAGTGGGAGTGGGCTGGTCATGTTTCATTTACTTTAAGTCGTTATAAATGTTTAAGAATGATTTTAACACTCACAGTGTCATATTTTATATTCATAAAGATGAAATAAGAAACCAAAAACTTGCGCACGGGCGGGACTTGAACCAGCAACCTTTTGGCAGACCGGGCCAAACGCTCTTACCAATTGAGCTACCGTGCTGTTAGTCCAACCCTGTGAAATTTGTGGTTTCTTATGAAAACGTCAATTGCGTGACGCTTAGCGCCATCTAGCCGTCTGTTTATGAAACAGATGGCCCAAGCAGTTATTCTTTACAGAATAAATTCAATAATAAAACACAGTAGTACTCTATTGAAAGACGTAAAACGGTAGAGCTAATATAAACATAGCATTTAAGTAAATTTAATTTTCCTATAATTTTATAAATTTTTAAATAATACCAATATGCTCAATTGTTTAAAAAATGATTATTATATGTGTGTCTTACAAATTGTAGAAAGAATAAACAATGCTCCCTAAAAACTTGATTTTATTTTTAAAAACTAACCTTTTAATTCTAATGAACATAAGACACAAGTTAAAATATTTTATTATTTCTAGTACAACAAAGTCACAATTTCGGTCATTTTTTGTCTTAATTGAATTTTCGTTAAGTATTTATTTAAAAAAATATAATCTTTTAACTACAACCTAAAGCACAGTCAATAAAGACTTAATTATCATTTAAATTTTAAACCTAACACAAAGGGTTATGCCATAATAGGGAAACAATATAAAAAAAAATCTTAAAAGTTAATTTCTGTAAAATTGAAGAATGGGGTGATGTGACTTTGTTGCACCGAAGCAGCGTTATGATCTCAAAAACACAAGGGTACGTAGAAATCCATCGGCTTATACTAAAGGAAAATCCTAAGTCTTCTAAATTTAATAATAGTTGTCTTGCTATGTGCGTAAAAAATTACAATCATATACCTAATGACTTTAAAAATTAGAATTTACCATTATTTAGAATACATTTGTTCCGCTGGTTTAACCACCATAATTTCTAAAGTCTAGATGCTTTTTATTAAAAAAGGAATTTAGGTTTGGAAGGTAATTTCAGCACTGACTCAATAAGGCATTTGTAACTGCATATTATATTGCTAATATTTTTATTGTAGCCTGATGACATTTGCATGCTAATTTATGTAGCCCAAATATGTGATTCCTTTATTTACCTACTGTAATTTGTCACCTTGTATACCATATTTGACGCCAATAAATGATTGATTGATTGAGTATTGACTGGAATTTAGCAATTTTAGTTGCCCGTGTAAAGGTGCGCTTACACGAGGGCAATAATTGCTCGGCGACACGAATGGACCGATCTGGAGCAATTAGTGGAGCAATGTGGAGCAATATGGAGCAAAATAAATAAATTGCCGCAATTATTTCGGCAATATTGCTTGTAATTGCTCCAGATATTTCATATCGCTCAATGTCGAAGATACGAATTGACAAATATCCAATGGGCTTGGAAATTCTAGGCAATTTTTGTATGCATCTCGTTCGCACTCGTATGTTTTGCGGCTTGCCGTCTAGCTTCCGCGGGGAGAGCGAGAGGTCGGGTGGAAGTAGGATAGCGGAAAGTTCACTCTAGTAAAGGTTTTGAATAATATATCATCTAATTCTTTACACTATGAAAATTGCGGCCTATTTGCCAAAAACTATCGCACCCAGATACGCCTATTCCTTTTCTTTCTTTTTTGTTTTTGATGAATAATAAAAAAAGCGCTACAAGCCGCCGCAGCAAAAACAATGTCGTCCATAGCGAGCGAATACTGAAATGCTCTTGTAGGACAGTATTGCCTTGATGAAGTTGCGCCACTGAAATGCTCGTGTAGGACAGTATTGCCTAGTTGATGAAGTTGCGCCATAGCGCTCAATATTGTATTGCACAGAATTGATGCTTGTTGCCGTTGCCGTAAATTGCTTGATGTAGTCGTGACGTCATAGTTGACGAATATTGACTGGAATTGAGCAATTTTAGTTGCCCGTGTAAGCGCACCTTAAGCGCATCTTTAATACAATATCATTGAATATCATTGTCAATTTAATATCACAAAAATAAGTGTTTTATTTTCATAGCATATTTATTAAAAACAACAATCAAATAACAACGGAATTAGATCGGCATGACAGCGGTATGCCATTTCATAGACAACAAACACTATTGCGTACGCATGCTTGTGTCTATTGCAGACTTTATTGCACGTTAAACACGCACGTTACTCATTAAAGCATTCTCTGCCAGTCAAACCTTTAGGTCAATGCCGAGAGACGGAATGGGTGCAGCGAAAAGAAAAACATAGAAAATCAATAAGAAAAAGCAACATTTACTATTTAAGGAACATATAAACCTACTCAAATTACTGCAACAACATATTATATATTTTATAAACATATTTAAACATACATAAAATAAATACAATAGATAAAAATAAAAATATACATATGTAAGTATCTATTCTTTACTCTTGAATGATAACTGTGTCTCGGGCCCTCGTGAAATCCAAGGGAAGAAAGTTCCACAGTCGTCTTGCCGTCCACTGTAAACGACTTGGAGTCGTGTGTGTGTGTATGTGTTGAAGTTACTATGTGAGTCATGATGGGTGCACCCTTTCGTCGACAGAAGTGATATAAGGAAAAGCAAGGGAAATTAAGTGTCAAGAGATCTTAAGCCGATACGATAAAATTTAATAATTTTACTCTTGGATTGAAAGTAGATCCTCGGTTGCATTATAATTTAATGAGGACAGATAGTTCGTAAGTTTAATTTTACATAAATGTCTATTCAATGAATAGAAATTGAGGAAGTTATTGAGTTTATTATAGAGAAAATCGCCGAGAAAACAGAAGAAATTGTGCGACTTCGCAGTTCTAAATAGATTTCTTGGGCAAACCGCTCCCTGTTTGTGTTTATCCTTCAGTAGGTCAGGGTCATACAAGATCATAGAGTGAGTTTTAAGAACAGTATGAAGAATAAACGACTGTCTTATCGTAAGGACACCCCAGTCCTGATACAGCTCGAAGGTGGGGTAAAGGCGAGGACGGCTTGCAGCCACTTTTAAGACCAGACGCTGGGCTCTCTCAGCCTCGATCAACTTAGTTTTATCGGAACCACCCCAGGCACATATGTAATAGTCTACGACTGATTGGCATAAAGCAATATAGACCATTTTAAAGACCCGTCGGTCTGCTATATGCCTGAGGGTTTTAAAGATGTAAACCAGTTTACGTAATCTGACAACAAGTGTATTGATGTGAGGCTTGAATGAGATCGTTTGGTCAATGACAACGCCAAGGTACTTGATGTCAGAAGTTCTGGCAAGACTGGGACAAGAACACGTGCCAGCGTCAGCACAGCTATGTACGAACAACTTCAGGTCCTGGGGCGGCAATTGGTCAGAACGGAAAACAAAGGGGACGTACTTAGTCTTAGCGACATTAAGTGTGAGAGCATTATGTCTGAGCCACTCCCCCACCAGTCTCAGTCCTTGTTGTGCAGACATAAATGCATCCCGCCAGGATCGACCACTAAAGAAAAGAGCAGTGTCATCAGCAAAGGTGAACATTGTTCCATTGGGTAGCGCTAGTTGGCACAGGTCGTTTATGTATACTAGAAAGAGTGTAGGACCTAGTATACTACCCTGCGGAACCCCGTGCGTGACAACAGCCTCAGCACTGGTCCAGTTATCAATCCTGACATGTTGAACTCTGTTATTAAGGTAATCCTCAAAGAGTTTAAGTGAGATGCCACGGCCGCCAACATTCGACAACTTAGACAGCAGAAGAGGGATTGACACAGTGTCAAATGCCTTGGTCAGGTCAAGGAACACAGCTAGGCACTTCTGTTTAGCATCAAGAGATGTTATTATAGAGTTCACCAGCTCATGGACAGCATCGTTGGTGGACCTGGCACGACGGAAACCGTACTGAGAGGACGAAAGGAGGTTTTTATCCTCGAGGAATCCTATCAGCCTACTGTTCATAATTCGTTCTGCGATTTTGGAGAACGTAGGTAACAACGATATAGGTCTGTAGTTGTCCACACTGTCCTTCGAGCCTGATTTATAAATTGGTTTTATCAAGGCAACTTTAAAGACCGAGGGGAAAACACTGAGTGTGATAGACTTGTTAATGATGTGGCAGAGAGGTGCAGTGAGGAGATTTGCATATCTTTTTGTGATAATTGAGGATATCCTGTCAATTCCCACAGCACACTTGTCTTTAAGTCCTCTGATTAAGTTAAAAATCTCTGCCTCGTCTGTCAGGGACATTAATAAAGAGCACGATGTTGTAGAGGATATTCGCGAGGGAACGTTTGTGTTGTTAGCGACAATTTTCGCTGCCAGGTTCCTTCCCACACCCGCGAAGTACCTGTTCACCTCATCAACACTACTCTGGGGATCTAGTGGATCAAGCAGCCGAGGGGAGTGATCAGCTTGTTTGTGGGTACCAGTAAGTTGTTTGATGGACTTCCACAGTTCTTTTTTGCTGTTGCGAGCTGTTTCTAACTGTGCCTTTTCATAGCTCCTATTAGCTTTTTTTAGTAAGGCTGAACAAAAATTTCTGTAGCGTTTAAAGGTGGTTTTAATTACGACGTTAGTAGGATCTTTTTTTAATTTTTTAAACAAGTTATCTCTATTCCTCATACATCTCAACAGAGCCCCAGTCATCCAGGGCCTAAGAGTAGTTTGTCTTTTAGGTAGCAATCTAGTTGAGGTGCTTGATATGATAGCTGAGTTAAGTTGACCCACCAACAAATTGGCTGCGGTGTTTGGGTCGGTACAAAGTAGAACAGCGTCGAAGTTAATTTGTTGGACAAGTTCGTCAAGTTTTACATAGTCAAGGTGTGTAAAAACTTTATTTTTACGCAGCGTTTCAGTTAAGGCTTACGGCAACTGTTTCGTGATCGGTAATGGAGGTCTCCATTATTACACACGTCGTTTCTTGCTTTGTTCTTATCATTATGTGATCTAAGCATGTGAGATGATGTGTAATTTCAGTATGTCCAGGGAGAATGCCGTGACCGGCCAACATAATTAAGTAGTCGTTAGAAGAACTACAATAATTATTTGGTGTAATATCAATGTTGATATTGCCACAGAGAATTATATTTTTGGAGTTTAGTAAGCAGACTATCGATTGACATATGCTGCCGACAGTGGGTCGAAACAGTAATATGAGGGACATAGAGGTTTTTTTTGACAAATCGTATTTTTTTGGATGCCGATCGATAGTCCTTTAGACACTCGTAAAGACATGTTATATAACATTTTTCACAAAACCTAATAGTTTGGCCTAAAAAAATAATTTGTGTTTTTTTTGTATGAAACAAGACCTAAAGTACTAAATATCTCCCAGGAACTGCTTGACCGTGCCTTATAATGACTTAGGGTGGCATAAGTGCATTGTGCACTAACATCTTAATCTATTTTTAGCTGCTCCAAACAGCAATTTTGCCTGTTAAACAGTTCGGGAAAAAATATATTTTTGATAATCCTATTATGGGGTTATAATTACAATTCTAAGAAGAAGCGTCGATTAGGGTACTAGAAACTAATTACGTAGTTAGTCTACATTGTTCTGTACTATCAGAATCTTTTAAAACCTTTTTTTGTTATCATCGGATGACTTTGAAGTAATAATGATGTCAGGTAATTAGGATATTAAAGAGACAATGGTTAAGGGTTGGGGGTAAGTAACCTGGAACTGTGTTATATTATGAAGGTGTATTCATTTTAAAAAATAGTTTGTGCTGTGAAACCTTACCAGTAACACTTAACTTGATTTGCGATCTATTACTTACAATTACAATGGAGTCCATTGTGAATAATTTAGATTTATTCGTAATCCTCAGGGAAACGTTAAAATCTTTAACAGACAGTGAAAAGTTATATATTCATCTTATGCAGAAAATGGGACGAGAAGAAAACAGTGTTAAATTAAAAAAGTTTTGCCAGTGTTTTTGTGCTTATATTAATAGTAGGTGGACAAAATTCCATAGATCATTTCTCCAATTTTTAAGAAGAAACAGAGATTGGTTAGAAACCTCAAATAATTGGCCACAAATTATAAATAAAGAAAATATTGATCATTATTAAAGTACCTATAACAAACAGTATATCGAACAATCTTCTTTTAAGCTCTAATATTATCATTGGTGCTGTAGAATTTAAGCTTTGTATTTTTTATACATATTGTTTAATATTTGTTTTTGTTATAATTTAGATTTTTTTTATATATTTTAAGCTAGCATTGTAAGATTTTAATCATTTTTTCATTTATTTTATATTTTAATTACTATTAAACAAATTTTTATAAATATGTGTTATTTTGTAGAAATTATATTAATATTTTATAGAATTGCTATTCTCTGTTGTCTTACTTAATTACCCGAGATAATTTTTATTTTAAAGTCATCCGATTCTAAGAAAAAAGGGTTTTGAAAGATTCTGTTAATAAAGAACAATGTAAATCAACTACGTAATTAGATCCTGCTACCCTAATCGATGCTTGTATTTAACAGGAGCAGGTAAAACCCCAAACCATTATCTCTTTATTTGTATAATTAATATCTTAATGACCTGATATCATTATTACTTCAAAGTCATCCGATGATAACAAAAAAAGGTTTTAAAAGATTCTGATAGTACAGAACAATGTAGACTAACAACGTTATTAGTTCCTAGTACCCTAATCGACGCTTTTTCTTAGAATTGTAATTATAACCCCATAATAGGATTATCAAACATATATTTTTTTCCGAACTGTTTAACAGGCAAAATTGCTGTTTGGAGCAGCTAAAAATAGATTAGGATGTTAGTGCACAATGAACTTATGCCACCCTAAGTCATTATAAGGCACGGTCAAGCAGTTCCTGGGAGATATTTAGTACTTTAGGTCTTGTTTCATACAAAAAAAAACACAAATTATTTTTTTATGGCCAAACTATTAGGTTTCGTGAAAAATGTTATATAACATGTCTTTACGAGTGTCTAAAGGACTATCGATCGGCATCCAAAAAAATACGATTTTTCATAAAAAAACCTCTATGTCCCTCATATTACTGTTTCGACCCACTGTGGCGGTGTGAATGCAGTATTAAGGTGCGTAGGTATCCATTAGAGCAGCCTTAATTTGAAACAAACCAAGGCTGCTCACTCCGAGGCATAGGCTGGAGTCACATTGATCCAAAGCCAGTGTAAGTCTTCACCAAGTGCACGGCTCGCACTAAGGTATTGTTGCTGATCGACAGTCTATTGATATTCAAACTATCGCAAGACTATCGATTGGGTTAGTGGAATACTTGAATTGTTTCAAAGTTTTTTTTTAAATATGTCAGCTCCTAATTGTTCTCGTTGAATTAGGTACATTTTCTTATCAAACGTACCCAATACTATTGGAAATTTACCGACCATCGATAGTCTTAAATAATCGATACTATCAAGTGTGTTTTATTTACGAGCAACAATTGACGAAACATGACGCGGCGAGCCTCAGGTTAAGGCAGCATCTCCACTCGCGCGGCCCTTGTTCGAGCGGCTGCCACGGCCACGGTCCAAGTCTGCCTCAAATGGATACGCACCTTAAGAAATGTCGTAATCGATGTCACCGAAATATTTTAAAAACCGCGTGATCACAATCTTACGTATTTAAATCCGTTAGATTGTAATATGTCGATTTATTGGGAATTGTACCAAACTTCAAAAGATTATTACGTAAACTGAAATGATGAATCACTGGCCGAAGTCAGGGGGGTGTCACTCCGAAGTTTAGGTACCTACGTTCGAGCGATTCGGTACGCGCGCCCAGCATAAATGAGCGCGGGGCTGGCCGCTCGTGGACCGCGCAACGCGCGTGACTGTATTTATATTCGGAGCCTGTGACTGACACGTTACAAACAACGACATAACTAATAATATCTTAAGATATGTGTTCCTAATTATGACATTATTTATTTAAACATATTTTTTTTTAAATTCTTTATTGCACTGACAAAACTAAAGTACAAATGGCGGACTTAATGCTTAAAGCATTCTCTACCAGTCAACCATTGGGTGAAACAGAAACGATTGAGGCGGCGTAAAATTACACATAAAAGCAACAAATTAAATTTAAACTACTAATATACTTACATAAATAATAATAAATAAACCTACCTAAACATACTTGAATACATACAATTATCCATACATAGGCTAACAGAGATTAATAAAGGGGAAACAGAGAAGGACAAACCTTATCAAGCATCACGTGGTATTCTCACTGAGAAAAAGCTCACGAATAGACTTTTTGAACGAATACTTAGACGATGAAGTCTTGATGGTATCAGGGAGGGAGTTCTAGTTTTATAGCACTGAGGGTGAAGTAGTTAGAGGCATAAGCAGTCTTGTGAAGAGGTGTGTATAGCTGGAGGGCATTGTTAGGACGGAGGGTTCGAGAACTTATGTCTCTCATAAATTTGAAATTACATTTGAGATAGTCGGGAGAATTCGGGTTATCGAGAATACTGAAATTTTGTAGGAAAGGGGCCTAAAGCGGTTATGGTGCCCAAAGCGGATTTTGCTTTTCAAATTAACGCGCCAATAGGTAGGATCATCACAGCACGCGGAAGCAAAGCCCTCCCCCCGCTCCATTTGGGGCAGTCGTCTGAGTCTGCGAGAGCGTGTGACGGACGCAGTGCAATTAAAAATCAAAATTGGAGGTATTTTGAAAAAAAATACGTGGTAAGTGTAGTGTGTTTTCTTTATTTGTGGTTTGAGTGCGTTTTGATCAATAAATTGATGTTGATTATTATGTATTTGACTATGATTTGAAAGTGCCGACATTTATGTACTCGTCCGGTTTTGAGGTTAGTTTTAATAACAAAAATTAAACGGCTGAAAGGGCAAAGTGGTTAGGGCAAAGCGGTAACCTATCCGCTTTGCCCACATTGGGATAAATTGAGTTCTTTTATAGTAACTAAACGTATTCTTTCAGATGGTAAATAAATACAAGCGTAAAACTGCCCAAGTTTCGTGGGACGAGAGGGGTATGGCCAGTGCTTTAAAAAAAGTTACAGATTTGAAAAGATCTGTAAAATCTACGGCACAAAAGTTTGGGATACCTCTTACAACACTTCACAGACATTTAAAAACAGGATCAGCACAGTAAACTTGGGCGATTTGTGACAATCTTTACTCCTGACCAAGAAAACGAATTACTGGAATATCTGTTCCATATGGATGCTCTTCCATATGAACCAAAAAGAGAAAACCAGTGAAAACTAAAGTTAAAAAAAATCTTAAAGACAAACTTTTGGAAGAGATTAATCCTTAAACGAAGCGTTCAGTTACAGAAAACAATATGTCTCAAGGGAGTTCCTCTAACGTACATTATTCTTCTAATGCTGAAGCTGCTGCTGGTGGGAAGGGTAAAAAGCAAGAACCTGAATTTTATTGCATGTGTTGTATGGAACGTTACGTAGACCCGCCCATAGAAGATTGGATTCAGTGTGGAGACTGCAAAAGATGGGCACGTGAAACATGCACTGATTTTATAGGATGTGGTGATATTACTGTGACGAATGCCACAAAATCTGAATTAAGGACTATTGAATCAATTATAATTTAACTGATAAGGCTGATTTACTGACAAGACTGAATCCCATTAAATTATTATTTTTTATGTTAAATAGGTTTATTTATGTCAAAGGATATTTGTTATTATTGTAAACAAAATGGAAATGGATACCACCATGTTTAAAATAAGGTTGTTTTTCAGATACTTAAGCTTTTTCACTGTTATTTTGTTGATTTTAAAAGCTTTTTTGTAGAGTTTAAATAATTAGTTGTTGATTTTCAAAACTTTATCGTCAAAATTCATTTTCAGACTATAAACACATTGATTTAGATGACTTTTAATGTTTGTAGAATTGTTCCATTTCAATTAACGTTACTAATGTACGTCTTTCTTGTAAAACATTAAATATTTTATGACGTAACTTTGCATTTTTTGGTATGACCGCTTTGCCCGATATACAAAACCGCATTAGGCCCCCCCACAGGGCAAAGCGGTTTTTCTTAAAGTTTTTCTAATTTGCTTATAACTTTATTATTTATCAACCGATCTTGAATCTGCTTAAACAGATTTAAACGCCATTAAACACACTAGTTGTTTGTATAAAGATTTAGATTAATATGGATTAACAAGCTAATGATTTTTTGCCTCAATCTTAGCGTATCCGCTTTAGGCCCCTTTCCCCTATTCAACATTTCTTGTTCAAAGAAATAGGTTTGAGTTTAAGATAGGTATCTTAAATTAAATCTAGTTGCTTACGTCAATCTAACTTAAAATAAACAGAAACAGGCCAATAAACTTAGTTTAAATTAAGCATAATATTTATAAGTACCTACCGTGTAAGGATTTTACGTAGTCCAAAATCTTATAGTCCAAGAGTTTTAGTTCATTATTTTACTTTAAATATATCGTTTCAATATCCTTTGGACATTCCCACACATCGCCATCTAGTCCCAAAGTAAGCTACTCAAAGCTTGTGTTATGGGTGCCAGACAACGGATATAATACCTACTTACAATACTTTTTTGTTTGTAGATACATACATGATATGCATAGAAAACATCCAGACCTATACAAACAGACATGTTCATTCACACAAATGCTTGTATCGTGCGGGGATCGATCCCGCAACCCGCTGCGTAGTAGGCGATTTCTCGACCACGACACCAGACGAGTCGTCACTTTTGCTATATAATATCACCCCTAATCTATACTAATATTATAAAGCTGAAGAGTTTGTTTGTTTGTTTGAACGCGCTAATCTCAAAAACTACTGGCCTGACAGGATTGTTCAGCATTAAAAGTTCTATAATAAAGTCCGCGACAGCATATGTCTATCTTTTATGGTTGACTTACTACAACCTTTTTTATGTTAATAAATTTGTAAAAAAATAATGCATTATTTTTAGAGGTGTATTACACATAGAGGTATTTATTCTTATCAAAATAAATACATTCATCATCACGAGCATTTTATTTAGAACCAAGTTGCCCTTTATATCATTTGATTTCAATAAATATCTTAGGAGCTATCACAGTTTTAACGTAACTCCGCACCAAAATAATGTTCGCAGCTTAAGTACAACGTGCGCTTGCGCTAATCTATACTAATATTATAAAGCTGAAGAGTTTGTTTGTTTGTTTGAACGCGCTAATCTCAGAAACTACTGGCCCGATTTGAAAAATTATTTTTATGTTGGATAGTCCATTTATCGAGGAAGGCTTTAAGCTATATAACATAAAGATATGACTCACAAGACCACAGCAGCAATGAAAAATGTTGCGAAAACGGGAGAAAGATATTCCTTTTGAGAGCTTCCGCTGCGTACGCTGCAGAAACCGCAAAAGTTACACAAAAATCATGTATGACAAGATTGTTCAGCATTAAGAGTTCTTTAATAAAGTCCGCGACAGCATAAGTCTATCTTTTATGGTTGACTTACTACAACCTTTTTTATGTTAATAAATTTGTAAAAAAACAATGCATCATTTTTAGAGGTGTATTGTACACACAGGTATTTATTCTTATCAAAATAAATACACTCATTATCACGAGCATTTCATTTAAAACAAAGTTGCCCTTTATATCATTTGATTCCAATAAATATCTTAGGAGCTATTACAGTTTTAACATAACTCCGCACCAAAATAATGTTCGCAGCTTAAGTACAACGTGCGCTTGCGCTAATCTATACTAATATTATAAAGCTGAAGAGTTTGTTGGTTTGAACGCGCTTATCTCAGGAACTGCTGAACCGATTTGAAAAAATATTTCTGTGTTAGATAGCTTATTTATTGAGAAAGGCTTTAGGATATAAAACATCACGCTGCGACGGGAGGGGAGGGAGCAAACTCAAAACGCGCGGACGAAGTCGCGGGGGACCGCTAGTATATTATAAAGCTGAAGAGTTTGTTTGTTTGAACGCGCTTATCTCAGGAACTGCTGGACTGATTTGAAAAAATATTTCTGTGTTGGATAGCTTATTTATCGAGAAAGGCTTTAGGATATAAAACATGACGCTGCGACGGGAGGGGAGGGAGCAAACTCAAAACGCGCGGACGAAGTCGCGGGGGACCGCTAGTACTCCAATAAAATAAATCTCAAATTTGATAGCCTTCTATGTTTGAAGTCGGTTAAAATGCATTTATATAGGTATGATAGATAACATCATATTAATGAAAGTCTATTATTATAGTTAGTACGGACAATAGCAAGTTAAGGTTAAAACGGTTTCTTTTGCAGTTGACATTAGGGCTAGTTTGCAACAAAAGTGTGTAACCAAAATTGCAATAAAAATGCTGGAAAATGTACAGTTTTTACCTTGACGTGCAGTTGTCAGTGCTACAATTTTATATGGTTAGGTGTGATGTACATACTATGTGTGTTTGGTTTGTACTTTCATTTCGGAGAGTTCAGTAATTTTGAACGAAATACTCGGACAAAGTAAACACTTATTTTTATATTTAATGAACGCTGATACTGTCAATTACTTTCTCTTATAGAAGTCACAGTCAAGAAATGTGCTAGCTCCTAGACTATATTATTTTATTTGGTTAGCGCCTTGTTATCTACGCGTATGTTCGCACCACGCGCCGCTCGCAACCCTGAAACATTCAGAGACACGAAACTGCGATAGCGTTAAGCGTTAGAAAGAGACACGCATAATCGGGAGATGAAACAAATTCTGAATGAAAGTCGTGCGAAGTGAATTGCACTTTATTGCGTTGCAACCAAAGTGGCTTGTACTTTATCTTTCTTATCACAGTGATCCTTCTGTACATAGTACTATTATATTTTCTGTGCTGAAGTGGTGGGTCAGGGTAGGTGAAGGATAAACGGGATGAGCGAAGCGAATCCCCTTGTCGAGCTTGTTCACAATAAATCGACAGATTACAATCTATCAGATTAAAAATATTTTTACAATATTACAGTGGCATACGCACTTTTAGTTATACATACCTACACACATAAAGCTGTAATACTGATGGTTTGTCTATTGGGCAAAGCCTGTTGACGAAGCTTAAACGGAGGACGGCAGTGTAGCGTCGACGAAAGCAGAGGTTTTGAGGGAGATCGAAAGGTTCTATGGGCAGTTATACACCTCAGTTGCCAAACCCGTTGATAGCTCGGTCAGAGACCCACGAGCTATCCTGACCCGACACTACACCGAAGACATCCCGGACATCAGCCTTTACGAGATTAAGATGGCTCTTAAACAGCTCAAAAACAACAAGGCACCTGGCGAGGACGGAATCACAGCAGAGCTCCTGAAGGCGGGTGGAACACCGGTACTTAAAGTCCTTCAGAGACTTTTTAATTCCGTGCTGCTAGAGGGCATCACGCCCGAGGCGTGGAACAGGAGTGTGGTGGTGTTGTTCTACAAAAAAGGAGACAAAACCTTATTGAAGAACTACAGACCCATCTCACTCCTGAGCCATGTCTACAAGCTGTTTTCAAGGGTCATCACGAATCGTCTCGCACGTAGGTTTGATGACTTCCAGCCTCTCGAAAAGGCTATAGTACCATAGACCACATCCATACGCTTAGGCAAATTATACAGAAGTCAGAGGAGTATAATATGCCTCTATGCTTAGCGTTTGTGGACTATGAAAAGGCCTTTGATTCGATCGAAACTTGGGCGGTGCTTCAGTCTCTGCAGCGGTGCCACATTGACTATAGGTATATAGAGGTGTTAAAGTGCCTTTACAATAACGCCACCATGTCGGTCCGAGTACAGGAGCAGAATACGAGGGCGATTCCACTGCGGAGAGGTGTGAGACAGGGAGATGTTATATCTCCGAAACTGTTCACAGCGGCATTGGAAGACGCCTTCAAACTTCTGGAATGGGAAGGAATCGGCATCAATGTCAATGGCGAATACATCACACACCTCCGATTTGCCGATGATATAGTCGTTGTGGCAAAAACGCTGGACGATCTTGGCACTATGCTCGAAGACCTTGACCGAGTCTCCCAACAAGTGGGTCTTAAAATGAACATGGAGAAGACGAAAATTATGTCAAGTTCCCTTGTTGTACCCACTCCAGTATCCATTGGGAACTCAACTCTCGAAGTTGTCGACGAGTACGTCTACCTGGGACAAGTGATCCAATTGGGTAGGTCCAACTTCGAGAAAGAGGTCAATCGACGAATCCAACTCGGCTGGGCAGCGTTCGGGAAATTACGCAAGAGTGTCTTCTCGTCTCATTTACCTCAGTATCTAAAGACGAAAGTCTTCAACCAGTGTGTGTTACCAGTGATGACATACGGATGCGAAACATGGTCTCTAACTATGGGCCTTATAAAGAAGCTCAAAGTTACGCAACGAGCGATGGAGAGGGCTATGCTGGGTGTTTCTCTACGTGATCGAATCGAATCAGATCGAATCAGAAATGAGGAGATACGTAGAAGAACTAAGGTAACGGACATAGCCTTGAGAATCAGCAAGCTCAAGTGGCAATGGGCAGGGCACATAGCGCGAAGAACTGATGGCCGTTGGGGCAGGAAAGTTATAGATTGGAGACCCTTTGACCAAAGACGCAGCGTAGGACGTCCACCAACAAGATGGACAGACGACCTTATAAAGATTGCAGGATCAAACTGGATGCAGACCGCTAGTAATCGGTCGCTGTGGAAAGCCGTGGGGGAGGCCTATGTTCAGCAGTGGACGACCTTTGGCTGATAATGATGATGATGATGACTGATGGTTTTATAAATAAAATAAAAATACAACTTTTGCTGGTTGCTGGTTGTTTTGTTGCTGGTTCAAGTCCCGCCCGTGCGCAAATTTTTGGTTTCTTATTTCATCTTTATGAATATAAAATATGACACTGTGAGTGTTAAAATATTCTAAACCATTAGATAGTGAAGCGTCATCAATTTACAAGTTGAATTTATTCTGTAAAGAATAACTGCTTGGGCCATCTGTTTCATAAACAGACGGCTAGATGGCGCTAAGCGTCACGCAATGGCGTATTCATAAGAGACCACAAATTTCGCAGGGTCGCACTGACAGCACGGTAGCTCAATTGGTAAGAGCGTTCGGCCCGGTCAGCCCAAAGGTTGCTGGTTCAAGTCCCGCCCGTGCGCAAATTTTTGGTTTCTTATTTCATGTTTATGAATAAAAAAATACAACTACTACAAACTATTATAATATATTGAAAATTCTAAGATGTTAGTCAAAAAAATTGTTATAGCAATTAAAGAGTTCTTTAGATGGTAAACTTTCTAAGTATGCCTTATATTTCTGGATATAGTCGTTTTTCAAAAGTCGAATAGCTCGTTGATATCGACTTTTCTGTAGACTTGTAAGTGTGGCCCATGATTCATTATGGAAATCGACGGAATTTGCTTGCAACATTTCAAACAGTTCTCTCCCAGTTCTGTAAAAAAATACAAAAGGTCAATTCTTTGAATTTTGATACCTATTTTATTTATTTACTAAAAAGTACGTCTGTAGAAACATCGCGTAGCCATCAGGTTTAATCAGCCAGTTAATGGAAGCTAGGCAGTTCATTAAACGCTGGCGTCGTATTAAATAGCTGAACGTCGTGTAGTCATTTAGTAGAATTAGACACCGATTCTCAAATTTTGTGATGCGTGACTTTTAAAAAAAACTCTGTACTTTAATTTTGTAGACCTACACACATCAAAAAGTCTAAGCAACACATAATACTTCAAATTATTATTCAATTATTATATCATTTTTAACTAAGGAGGTAATACCAACGTAAACTTTTTTGATCTAGAGGCATTAAGAGACGAATACATTTGTTTAAATATTATCTAAAGCATTTTCTTTGCTTGTTAAAATTTTGTATTCTGTATCAGTTTTTATGATTTTAACAATAATCTCAAAGACCGAGGTGCGTTCAGGAAGTTCATCCATAGAACGGCTCAACAGTTATGGTATGGGCGGGTATTATGAAGAACAGATGAACTGACCTCGTTTTTGTAAATGGTAACACCATTGATCGCTGTAAATTATCTATCCTAAAGCGAATTCATATAATTCAAATTTGGTCTGAACCATAGAATTTTAATTTTGGGGTCAACAATTTATATGAAGTGTTTTTGCCTTATAAATATAATATTGTTGTTATTTACCTTACACTAGGAGGAGTTGGTTCAACTAAAACTGGTATTGGTGGACCACTTCTCAAACTTGTGCTTTCTTTTGATTGATCAGAAATCAATGTGGGATCAGCATTGGGTATTTCATCACTTTCATCATAGTTTCTAGCATTACCATATTCATTATTATCTAGATTAGACATTTTTTCTTCAGAGTCATTATCAAACCTTTCTGGAGTTTCCAATTTAGTTTCTTCGGCTTGTATCTGTCTGTAGGTCTGACTCCTAAAGGTAAATTACACACAGATAAATAAATTATCAAACAATAATTAAGAAAAACGAAAAACGCCTTTTATGTTGAAAAATTAGAAGATATGATATCCTTTGCCATTTCTAGCTCTCATGCAGCAGAGAAGTGGGGTTAGTTTACAAGCTGGCCTGGATTAATTTTATTAACACTTTTACGGACAGTACTCCAGACACAATAGAAAATGTATTGTTATCACGCCTATAGGCGGTGATGACTGTCCGCGAAAGAGTTAAGCTTATGGTAAGACGGTGGTAAGTTTGCCAAGTGCTGGCTATAATATCATTTATAGTCTACCTACTGTCAGCTGTAAGTGATGGTAAATATATTTTTTTACTGATATAGATTCTTAAATTGCATACATCGTTATAGATGATCTTTTATGAAGAATTAGAACTAGATGACGGCTCGCAAACTAAAACAGTAATAAAAAAATAACTTTAAAAAAAGTTAAAACGCACTAAAGTCCTTAATAAAGTCTTAACCCTTTAAAGGAAAAGATTCCATTTTAGGCGAACAATTGCGTCGGTGCTCTCAGGTTGATGCTCGAGATGGTCAAAGTGTTGGCACTGACGTAGTAGTCAAGAGGTTATTTAAGAAATTTAGTGCATTTTGGTTTTAAAGACGTTTTTTTTTTAAGTTTATATAATTTCTTTAGCGATAAAATGAGTGAGGGGGGGGGGGGTAACTTATGATCCTGTTCTTTATGAAGTTAAAAATTACCCATCAGAAGTTCTGACATTATAATAACTGAACTCCTAAGCGTTAAAGAACTCCACCATCAGCTCAGCTTCACATTATGTTGACTATCAGATGTAACAACTCGTCGACATTAAGATTGTAGTACAAAAACACTATACGTGCTTTTAAAATTTGAGGGTTTCCGTCGATTGCACAAAGATCCCATCATCAGATCTCGACTTGGCATGTACCAACTAGAAGGTGTAATCTTTAGGGAAGCCGTTTTTTTTAAATCAGTTTACAAATGACTGTGATATTTCTGTTTACAAATGACCTCATAAGGTCAGGTAACACAGACACAAAAAAACATACCTACAGTCGCATTAATAAACTCTTCCTTTTTTGAAGTCGTTTAAAAATGGCACCGTCTAATTACTTGATGTCATGGATTGACATACATCAGATATCTATCAGTTTCGTAAGTCATGGAGTCGCTTTCACAATAATATTTTTATTTTATAATATGTAGGAACATTGCTATAGGCAAAATTTCTAAAAACAAGTTAATATTCACCTACGTGGGATGGGACATTCGCTAAAATCAGAGAGGGGATGTCATGTTCTTTGATAGAAATTCACGATCACGTGTATAATTAAATAAAATATTGACAGTCCTTAAGAGTTTGTTTGTTTGAACGCGCTTCTCTGGAAATACTCGACCGATTTAAAAAAAATAGTTAGGGTAGCTTATTTAATAAGGAAGGCTTTAGATTATAAAACATCACGCTGCGACGGGAGGGGAGGAAGCACAATAAAACGCGCGGACGAAGTCGTGGGGGATCGCTATTTAAGGATTTGGCACACGGACTACGGTCTGCGGTCAGTCAGTCAGTGTGCCAAATCCTTAAATGAATTCGTTTTGTACTATCTCCTAACATAATCTATACTAATATTATAAAGCTGAAGAGTTTGCTTGTTTGTTTGTTTGAACCTGCTAATCGCAGAAACTACTGGCCCGATTTGAAAAATTATTTTTACGTTTGATAGTCCATTTATCGAGAAAGGCTTTAGGCTATATAACATAAAGATACGTCTCATAAGACCGCAGCAGCAATGAAAAATGTTGCGAAAACGGGAGAAAGATATTCCTTTTGAGAGCTTCCGCTGCGTACGCTGCGGAAACCGCTTAAGTTACACAAAAATCATGTAGGTATGACAGGATTGTTTAGCATCAAGAGTTCTATAATAAAGTCTGCGACAGCATATGTCTATCTTTTATGGTTTACAGCGTACGCTGCGGAAACCGCTTAAGTTATACAAAAATCATGTATGACAGGATTGTTTAGCATCAAGAGTTCTATAATAAAGTCTGCGACAGCATATGTCTATCTTTTATGGTTGACTTACTACAACCATTTTTATGTTAATGAATTTGTAAAAAAAATATGCATTATTTTCAGAGGTGTATTATACACACAGGTATTTATTCTTATCAAAATAAGTAGATTTATCATCACGAGCATTTCATTTAAAACAAAGTTGCCCTGTATATCATTTGATTTCAATAAATATCTTAGGAGCTATCACAGTTTTAACATAACTTCGCACCAAAATAATGTTCGCAGCTTAAGTACAACGTGCGTGTACATTCGGCCGTCTGAGCCAGGCTTCTATAGAGATCTAGCATATCTAGACTTATAACGAATCGTTAGTGACGCTGAAATATCCAGGTTTCATCGTTTGTGACGCAATAGTTTTCTTGGAAAATCAAAAAAAACTAGGCTCAGACAGCCGGAATTTCGCATTTTCTGACTTTCCAGATCTCTTCTATCAGAGGGTTTCAGGGTGCTGTTTCTTATAAAATGTGATGTGACGCGTAAGTGACGGTCATCCGAAGTAGTTTCATCCATTTTAATCCAGTAGTTTTTGAGAAATCGTGATAAACGTGTGGCTCAGACAGCCTGATATCCGGTCGTCTGAGCCAACTTGTTTTTCTCTATATTTCACGAAATGTTATGTTTCGAACAAATGTTTTTAGGATTTACTGATGTGACGACGTTAGTGACAGCTCTCGACCAGATTTGAACCTTCGTGACGCACGCGTTTTGGAGAAATTGAGAAAAAGCTGCTGGCTCAGACAGCCGGATGCTGGCTGTCTGAGCCACCCAGTTCTACCACTTCCAGATGTTGTACGAAGCTGAAAACTCATCTAATCTGATGTGACGCGGCCTCTAAGTACAAAAAATCGTAAGTGACGGCTCTATATGCCGCCAATCAAAAGTTATAAGCATTTCAAATGTTTCCCATACATTGATGCATTTGGGTGGCCACACTTCGCACTCTTTACGGAAACGGAAAGACAATTTAGTAGAAAATGTAAGCTAAAGCCCCTCATATCAAGGCGGATGCATTCTCCTGCTATTTAAATATTTAATAACGTAGTTAATAACTACGCCGATGAAGGAAAATATGTTAATTATTTTTGGTCTCAGGTATTTCAAGGAAAAAAAATGTTAGATTACTATTTATTTGAAAACAACCGCTAGTTTAATTAAGGTACTACAATATTAGAGAATTTTGGTTAGGTACATACTACTTACATATTACTCGACTGTTACCATGTGATTACGGCCCACTTGGGACAAGACGCAAAAAACAATATAAATACTAACTTCATTCTACAAGTCGTTTTCTTTTTTTGTTTGGATGGAAAAAATAGTAATTCATTAACTCGTCCCACTACGCCTATAAAATATTTGGGACGAAATGCAGAAAATCAAAGATATATTTAGATTCTGCAGCTCGTCCTCAGTAATTCTTAAACATTCTCAATATTTAAAAGGAGGCTTTAATTTTTCATTTCTAGTTCAAATGAGATGATCTTACCAAGATCATAGTTTATCAGACCGTGTACAGGCTCATATTTTATTCACCATTTAAAAAATCAGGAATATGCTATCAAGTTAAAGAAAATATGTTAAATGAGAACTTTAAAACACTTTTTAATCACTGTTAATTCGACATGCAAGATAGCGTCAGACGAAAAAGTAGACATTTACAGTGATGACAGTTGGTGAAAAAAAATCCGCACTACTGATTACTGATGTACTGACAAGGAAAACCTGCACTTACGAAATTAATCTTTAAAAAAAATGCATTTTAAGAAATTTATGGTGATGATATTGGGCTTGTTATACTAAAAAAAAAAAAAAAGGGGGCCCAAAGACTTATGACAACAATCAGGCATGTTGGCATGTTTTGACGTAAGCTCTAGACTCAGACCTCAGTCAGCAGATCAGTATTTAGTTGGACTACTTACTACTTTTACTAGGCGTTGTCAGCGTTCTCGTCAAAAAAGCTAGGCACAAGGCTGACTAGGCATACTCAGCGCTTTGCACTTACTTTTTTACTCGGCGTTTAGATAGCTGTTTACAGATAATTCCGATCACACCCAACGTATAAGAATTACGATGTGGAAGTCTCCTGTTATTGATATTTTAGAAAAAAAAAATATTATACGAATTGTTTCTGGTGTAGCATTTATACAAATAGTAGCTCATCAATTCATCCCATACATGTCCACAGCTTATTTTGGACGAGATGCAGATAACTTATACAAATGATTTAAAGTAATCAATAAGTTAAAACTATCAGTATTAGTATAATCAGAATAAAATCAATAATATTGTTATAAAAATGTTAACACAATTTTGTTGTATGAAAAGAAACCCTTTTAATGATTACAAAGTAAAATATAATATACATCGGATAAAACAATTTTAGTCAAATGTGAATAATACTACTCTTAAATAGGTATACTATACTCGTCATAAAATCAGTCAAGTCTACGACGTAAGTAAATATCCACGAGCACAAAACTTATTTCATTGATTTATTGAAACAAAATAATTGTTATATGTTACAAAATGTAATATGTTTATTATGTATACATTTTGTAAAATACATATTTAAACTTTCTTGTTAAATGCAACAACAATCTTTTGAGATATAAAAATAAATGATATTAGGTGGATGATTTCTTTTCATCTTGCATAATTTTATAGTCTATCTATATTTTTTAAATTAGGATGATTGATGAGGATTGATCATGTCTGATCAGTGATAGCTTAATCACTCTTCTCTTGAAAATGCCCAAATTAAGGGTTTCGGGAACACTTCAGCCGGTAGCGCATTCCATTCTTTATCCCTCCGCATCAGAAATATTGATCGAAACTGTTTAGTGCGCATTGATGGCATACAACGACACAAAGATGGCGCGCATCTCGTGTTCCGAAGGTGAAATAAGGCTGGCTTAGTAATTTTCGTAATAATAATAAGCGGTCCCAGCGAACTGCGTTTCACCTTCTGCGCCGTTTTATGGTTATTATTTTGCACCCGAAAAAGCAGGGGACGATTTGCATAATGATTAAAATTGATTATTGCATCTTGTCCCAAATGGGCCGTAATCATATGGGACGAGTTGAGCAACGAGTACGTAAATGTATTTAATACCGAAAAAGTATTTTATTGCAGAAACCAGCTGGAGCTGGCGGTTATTTTAAAATAAAGAGTAATTTAAAAAAAACCTAGAATACCCCATACATAATTAACATATTTTCCTTCATCGGCGTAGTTATTGACTACGTAATTAAATATTTAAATAGCAGGAGAAAGCATCCGCCTTGATATGAGGGGCTTTAGCTTACATTTTCTACTAAATTGTCTTTTCGTTTCCGTAAAGAGTGCGAAGTGTGGCCACCCAAATGCATCAATGTATGGGAAACATTTGAAATGCTTATAACTTTTGATTGGCGGCATATAGAGCCGTCACTTACGATTTTTTGTACTTAGAGGCCGCGTCACATCAGATTAGATGAGTTTTCAGCTTCGTACAACACCTGGAAGTGGTAGAACTGGGTGGCTCAGACAGCCAGCATCCGGCTGTCTGAGCCAGCAGCTTTTCTCATTCTCCAAAACGCGTGCGTCACGAAGGTTCAAATCTGGTCGAGAGCTGTCACTAACGTCGTCACATCAGTGAATCCTAAAAACATTTGTTCGAAACATAACATTTCGTGAAATATAGAGGAAAGCAAGTTGGCTCAGACGACCGGATATCAGGCTGTCTGAGCCACACGTTTATCACGATTTCTCAATAACTACTGGATTAAAATGGGTGAAACTACTTCGGATGACCGTCACTTACGCGTCACATCACATTTTATAATAAACAGCGCCCTGAAACCCTCTGATAGTAGAGATCTGGAAAGTCAGAAAACGCGAAATTCTGGCTGTCTGAGCCTAGTTTTTTTGATTTTCCAAGAAAACTATTGCGTCACAAACGATGAAACCTGGATATATCAGCGTCAAAAACGATTCGTTATCAGTCTAGATATGCTAGATCTCTCCAGAAGCCTGGCTCAGACGGCCGGATGTACACCAACGTGCGCTTGCGCTAATTGCTATGGTTGCTGGCTTCTTAGTTACAATAAAACTGCGTATGTTTTGCGTATAAATATTTTACTATTTTTATTCGAACATTATTTTTGAAGGTGTTTTATATACACGGGTATTGATTCTTTTTAAAATAAATACATTCATCATCACGAGCATTTCATTTTGAACAAAGTTCACATCATTTGATTTCAATAAATATCTTAGAAGTTATCACAGTTTTGAAATAACTCCACATCAAAATAATACTCGCAGCTTAATTACTTACAACGCGAGCTTGTGCTAAGTATGGTTGGTGGCTTCTCACTTACTGTAAAATATGTTTTATGTGTTGAAATATTTTCCTAAGACATACCTATTAGATTAATTTAGTCGGCTCCCTACGGAACGGTTGTCCCGCGCAACTGCTTTTTTTGCGATATTTCAAGTGATTTCAGCGCGTAATACATAGTTTTCCTTTCGCTACTGAGTAGTAAAGGAATTGAGCTCATTATTTTGATTGCAGATATTTTCTATTAGGTAGATTCAGTAATACTTTTGGTTAAATTCTTTCTTCAGATTTATGCAGGTTAAAGTTTTCTTTTCGCCACTGAGTAGGTTTTAATTTTGAATGCGTCTATTTATTATTAAGTTTAATAGATTTAGTAGGTAATTTTTGGTATTATTTCTTCTGATTTATGCAGGTATAAGTAACTGCGATAGCTCATCACAGCATGTAATAAAAAAAAATCTTGACTTAGTAATAAGTACCATTTAAAGTAGGTAGGAGGTAGGTATTAAATCTAAATGTGCATTTATAATTTGATTTGATATTGTCTTCTTATTCTCTGTAAAGTGATTGATTACATTACAGATAGTTCAACTCAGTTGTGCGCGCGGCCTTATGTGTGGGTAAACCTT
This sequence comes from Pyrausta purpuralis, assembly GCA_963924145.1. Lineage (NCBI taxonomy): Eukaryota > Metazoa > Arthropoda > Insecta > Lepidoptera > Crambidae > Pyrausta > Pyrausta purpuralis. Next base: position 14,174,669 of record OZ001659.1, read on the forward strand.
GTACATATACAGTGACTTTGTGTGCGTGACAAGAGGTACAGTCGGGTACAAATACAAATACTGTTATTTACGGGTTATAATATACGGGTTTAAAAAAAACAGTTATTTCGTAATTTAATGTTTATTTATTGAACATTATTCTGCATCGCTACTTGAAAAATCTAATGATGAATTTTCGGATTCGCTGCTCTCACCAAGGTTAATTATGATATCTGACTCCATGTCAAAATGTCTATAGTATTCTTCTTCTTTCTTTTGTACATGTCGACAAGTATTACCCCACATCCCTTCATCAATTTGACTTAAACGTTCATTTATGAGTTTCATTATTTCCGTCACATTTTGATCGACATTATGTGAAGCAATATAATTTTTTAAAATTCCCCACACATTTTCTATGGGGTTTAGTTCAGGATGATATGGTGGCAATCGAAGAACTTTTATGCCATATGGCTGAAGTGTGTCGTCAATCTTGTAAGAAATATATTTTTCTTTATTTTTTTTAATCAAATCATACAGTTCAATTTTTTTCATTTCTTGATTAAAAGCTATATTTTTTTCTGTCATCCATCTCTGCATTTCTATTTTTTTTGAATTAGAATTTGGGGCTCTGTCATTTTGAACGTTATGGTATGAGGCATTATCAAGCACAACCACAGAGTTAGGTGGAAGATTCGGTACTAGACGTTCTTTCAGCCACTTTTCATAGTTTTCTGCATTCATGTTAGAGTGGTAATCACCAGAAACACTATTTGCTTTGTATGTCAATAGTGCGTTAGGTACGAAACCTTGTTCTGAACCAGCATGCACAATGATAATTCTTTGTCCTTTCGACAGGTTTCTCTTTAAAGGTGGTCCATCTTTATTACCCCATCCTTTGTTTTGCACATGGCTAGTTAAGACGTAGCTCTCATCTGTATATACGATACACCTATTTTCTTGACGGTATCTGAGTAATTTTTTTAGGTAGGAAAATCGTAGTTTTTGGATGTCATGCCGCTCTATAATAACACGTCTGTTATCCACAGTTTTTCGCCATTTGTATCCCAACTTTAACAAAGCTGTACGCAGAGTCGAAATACTTCCATCATAGTTAAGTTTATCTTGAAATATTCTTTTCAACTTTAGCAACGTAGGTAATTCACGATGTTCTAAATGGTAATTTTGAATAGTGGAACGTATAACATCAACGTTAAAGTTGTCTAATTCTAACTTCTTTAAACGTTTTTTACGGTCTTTATGCGGAGATTTAAATTTAGAGTCAGATTCTTTTCCTTCAGCCAATATATTAGTAATTGTTCTCTCTGATACCCCCACTGCCATTGCTGTTCTTTTCCGTACGCTATTTAAATGTTCACTTAATTTCGATATTAAAATTGGACTTGCGCTGCAAACTGGATCACTTACTAGTTCCAATATATCTCTCGCATCTATTTTCAGAAATTCGTATACCTTAGCAATGGTTTCTCGAGTCAAAAACAATAATACGTAAACGTCAACAAGGAAAATTTTTTTCTTATATAGAATCATAATCAGAGATCGGAATTAGGTGTGTGAAAATACAAAATATCGAGAATATAACACGTGCTCCATATTATGTCCCGCTGCAAACTTTAGGTATTTTCACACACCCAATTCCGATCTCTGAATAATAAATATTAATTACATCTAAATTAAAAAAATAAATAAATAAAATAAAAATCTTTTAATATTTACCTGACTCCTTAAACATTTTCTCCGTGAAGAACTAGACATTTTCGTAAACGACTGTACCCGTAAGAAAAAGCGATAAGGACACGTCTTGCTCGGACGACGACTGCCGCGTCACTGCCACACGAATGAAAGTTGTATATTTACAAGCCCACGCACACATACCCAACAAACATTTATTAGCTGAATAATATTTGCATAAAAGAAATTCGACTGACTTTAAGTCGCTTAAGTTGCGGACATAACGTCTGTGTAAGCGCTTATACAGACAATATTCAAGCGGTTTGGGCACAGATTAACTAGCTTTAATTTGGATAACCGCTGAATAATGGCCACATAGTATCTGAATAAGTGTACAAGAAGATGGATATCTTCTGAATAAATGCTGAATTACCTTTAAAACAGCAGTTATAACAATCTTATTCAGTTAGTAATATTTGAGCTAAGCTATTCAGTTTTTATTCAAATTGCAGGTCTAAATTGTAATTTTATTAAGAAATAATTCAAATAAAATCATAAAATGAGACATTTTGTCCACGTAACCAGTGTCAGCGTTGGATGTCAGAAATATTTAAAAGAAATTGGTAGTATTGACTTTACATACTTATTTCTCGATTCAGAAGTGTTTTTTTTAAACGCACGCTACTTTACTGTGAAAACATATATTTTATTATTTTATTGTTAATTTTCACGCGCCACACGATTAACTACAATTTCGTTAATATTTGGTCTTTAATAATTTTACAAGTGAAATATTTTCTATGCATTTTAAGTACTATAATGTAGTAAAATACTAGAGATAAAACATTCTGATCACATAAAGCATTATTCGACGTAAAAATAGTGCTTTTGATACGTGATTTTGCTTTTACTTTTATAAAAAATAGTTTAGACAATGGCGTCATGTATATCTTGATTAAGAGCGCGCTTGCCCAGCATTTTGTTGCTTAATTCTGCATAAAAGTTAGTATGTGACTTCCTATTCAGATCTTATATGGATAAAAGTACATTTCATAACTCATTTTTGAATAACAGTTCCAATATTACTCAACTTGATACTCTTAAGCAGTTTATTAGGGTCGATTAGATAAAAGTGATTATGGTCAATTTGGAGATAATTGATGTGATATATAAGCAATAATATTCTAATTACTAATATAGTAGGTGAATTAGTAATGGTGTTTCGTAGCGGCCTTAAAATAATAAGGTTTCATGACAAACATTTCAAGAACAAAAAAAAACAGAATTAATATTATTTAACACTTAAAACTGAATAAAAGGGTATTTGTGCTCTTCTATCTGTGTAAGTTAAGTATAAGACCGTCTCATTTACAATTTAGACAATCGTTTTCTGTTTAATAGCTAAAAATTCTGCAATATTCAGCTTCTGGATAGTAAAAATAATTTGATGTGCTAAGCAACTTAAAGTGAAAATTAAACCGATTATTCAGAAATAATCTGTATAATTGAAAGTAATGTCAAAGTTATACAGAGCAATGCTGAATCTTCAGCTACTATACAGCTGTTAGCATTCTCATTTGCTTTAATTTGAATATGGTTTACTTTAAAGTACTACTTACGACCATTATTCAGCTTGGAGAAAGGTAATCAACTTAATACAGAAGTTATCAAGCTTATAGAAATATAATATTTCAAAAACTCTATTATTCAACATAAAGCTCTCACGTCAGCCGTTATACAAATATTATGAAGCTTTAAACTGCTTATTGCCAGCACAAGTTGCTGTTATGTGACTTAAATGTTTGTTGGGTAGGGCCGCGCGCACAACTGATTTAAACTATCTGTAGGTTAATGCTTAATTAATAGGTTGGTTGACTTAATTTATATTTACCAATCTTAATGCAAAATTTGATTTCATTGTAATTGGGTATTGTTTTGTTGTATCTCTACAAAGCTTTGACGTTTTAGTTATTTTTTATGACTAAATTGTTGAATTTTGTTTATCTTCTCACCATTTTTAAATTACCTACCAAATTATAATTTTTAATAAAAAAAGTATCTACTGAATTAATTAGTACAATGCCTAGAAAAAGGACTCAGCTTTCTCGGCAGTCTGCCACGTCTACAACGTCCATCCCTCTCTGACTGAATGCTGTTATTTGAGAATTTTGCTGCAACATATTCGCGGTATATCTTATTTGTAAAATAATTAGCCTAAATAATTAAAAAATCTACCCAAAGTCACTATTCCACGTGGACGAAGTCGCGGGCACAGCTAGTAAATCATAAGAACATTCTGACTTTTGTTCTTGGTGAAAACTAGCCTATTGTAAATACGCCAAACTCGCCCAGAGGACCAAAGTCCTCAGGACATCCCCTGCCTCCTCTGATAAACCAGAGGGGTGCCGGGAGTCCAACGACTGTTAGTGAGCCGCCGCTCGATGCGAGACAGACGCGACTCACTATGGCCACTGCCGCCCGATACAGGAACAGACGCAGCGGCACTCTCCACGGAGCATCTTGGCTTCACCTGCCGCTGGATTGCGACAGGCTACTGAGCCCCCTCGCCACGACAAGGCGTGCTCCATTCGAGGGGGACCCATCTCACTCCTGAGCCATGTCTACAAGCTGTTCTCAAGGGTCATCACGAATCGTCTCGCACGTAGGTTTGATGACTTCCAGCCTCCCGAACAAGCCGGATTCCGAAAAGGCTACAGTACCATAGACCACATTCATACGTTAAGGCAAATTATACAGCCGTCCGAGGAGTATAATATGCCTCTATGTTTAGCTTTTGTGGACTATGAGAAGGCCTTTGATTCGATCGAAACTTGGGCGGTGCTTCGGTCTCTTCAGCGGTGTCACATAGACTATAGGTATATAGAGGTGTTAAAGTGTCTATATAACAACGCCACCATGTCGGTCCGAGTACAGGAACAGAATACGAGGGCGATTCCATTGCGAAGAGGTGTAAGACAGGGCGATGTTATATCTCCGAAACTGTTTACAACGGCATTGGAAGACGCCTTCAAGCTCCTGGAATGGGAAGGATTCGGCATCTCCGTCAATGGCGAATACATAACACACCTTCGGTTTGCCGATGTCATAGTCGTTGTGGCAAAGACGCTGGATGATCTAGGCACTATGCTCGAAGACCTCGACCGAGTATCCCAACAAGTGGGTCTTAAAATGAACATGGAGAAGAGGAAAATTATGTCGAGTTCCCTTGTTGTACCCACTCCAGTATCCATTGGGAACTCAACTCTCGAAGTTGTCGACGAGTCCGTCTACCTGGGACAAGTGATCCAATTGGGTAGGTCCAACTTTGAGAAAGAGGTCAATCGACGAATCCAACTCGGCTGGGCAGCGTTCGGGAAACTGCGCAAGAGCGTCTTCACGTCTCAATTACCTCAGTGTCTGAAGACGAAAGTCTTCAATCAGTGTGTGTTACCAGTGATGACATACGGATCCGAAACGCGGTCTCTTACTATGGGCCTTATAATGAAGCTCAAAATTACACAACGAGCGATGGAGCGGGCTATGCTCGGTGTTTCTCTACGAGATCGAATCAGAAACGAAGAGATACGTAGAAGAACCAATGTAACGGACATAACCTTGAGAATCAGTAAGCTTAAGTGGCAGTGGGTAGGGCACATAGCGCGAAGAACTGATTGCCGTTGGGGCAGGAAAGTTCTAGATGGGAGACCCTTCGACCAAAGACGCAGCGTAGGACGTCCACCAACAAGATGGACAGACGACCTTAAAAAGATCGCAGGATCAAACTGGATGCAGACCGCTGGTGATCGGTCGCTGTGGAAAGCCGTGGGGGAGGCCTATGTTCAGCAGTGGACGTCCTTTGGCTGATTATGATGATGATGATGACTGGATTAAAATTGATGAAACTACCTACTTCGGATGACCGTCACTTAGGTACGCGTCACATCACATTTTATAAAAAACTGCGCCCAAAAACCCTCTGATAGTTGAGATCTGGAAAGTCAGAAAATGAGAAATTCTGGCTGTCGGAGCCTAGTTTTTTCGATTTTCCAAGAAAACTATTGCGTCACTAACGATGAAACCTGGATATATCAGCGTCACTATCGCTGATATATCCAGGTTTACTTTTACTAGAACTTTCCCGACGACCCGTCTGGTGTAGTGGTCGAGAAATCGCCTACTACGCAGCGGGTGCGGGTTCGATCCCCGCACAATACAAACATTTGTGTGCATGAACATGTCTGTTTGTATTGGTCTGGGTGTTTTCTATGTTTATCATGTATGTATTTATCATTTATGGGGGGCTCCCATACATGAAACTAAAACCGATTTTTTTTTACTCAAACCTATGCGTGTGGAATATCTATAGATAGGTCTTTTAAAATGACATTAAGGTTACTAAAACCATTTTCTTTTAAAGTCTAACGTTTGAGAGATAACGCTTCCAAAGTGGTAAAATAGGCGTACCCCCATGTAACTTCTAAACTAAGAGAGTGTAAATTTTGAAAAAAATACATAATGTAGATCTTAACAAATACTTTCAACTAAAATTGGTTTGAACGAGATCGAACAAGTAGTTTTTGAGATATAGCTCATTTTCAACAACCTCAAACATAACTTTGTTCTTCATACAAACACTATGAAAAACAAAGTTATATTTGCTGTCAACAAAATATTGTGGTATTTTAGCTAAGTGAATTCCTTAAAGTTAAAGTTGGCACGGAACCCTCAGTACGCGAGTCCGACTCGCACTTGGCCGGTTTTTTTTGTGGTTAAATGGAAATGAATATTATTAATAAATTTATAAGACCGTTTTATCATTTTGACATAAAATTGATTTTATAATAAAATCTACTAAACTCTGATTTTTAATTAGATAGACCAAAATGACAGCTTCAATCGCACTTTTTATTTTTTTATGTTGCAAGCGTAGTGCAATAGTGTTGTAACAATGCAATTGTGAACGATTAATTGAATTTGTGAAACTATTTTTCAATTTCGTGATTCTACTTATTTTGATAAATAATACATGTAAAACGTTGAACATAATTACAAAGAAACGTAATACATAAATATTTTTATCTAATAGGTAAAAAAATAAGTCCCTTCACATGCCATACCAATATTTTTTATGATTTCAACCTATTTTACTATTTACTACTTTCTATAAATACATTATTAGAAATTATGTTATTATTTTGCAGGTAACATGATTTTAAAACAAAACTTGTTTTTTTTTTGTAATACATAACTATTTTATTTTATGCAAATAATTTTCTGCACAACACAAATTCAAACTACATCCAAATAATTATTCTATAATCATTTAAAAACAACAATTGAATCAGAATTGATGTGTCGAATATTTAGGCACATCACTATTTTTATATTAAGAAAAAGTGGTATCCCACCAAATGTCATTTTGGTCTATCTAATTAAAAATCAGAGTATAATCCAAAAACAACACGCATTTTTATTAAATACTTTCTCATTAATCCACAAAGTATTTTATTTGTTTATACAAAAAAAAAACATCACGAAACTAAATGGAAACATACTTGTTTAATTAAGGCAATTGTCATTAAAATTCTCGAGGCAGCTGCCCTACTATCACACGTTTAGGTACCTCGCGGCTGTAGGTATTTATTTCAAAGAGTCGGCCGAGTTACAACAATACTGTCCTGGTTGTTACTCGTATATGAAATGGAAATGTTTTGAATTTATGTAAGTTTTTATGTTTTTTTTTTTGCAACAATTGAACCCTATGTGAATAGGAGGATTTATTCAATGAAATTATAGATAATACTCAGGTCCAGCGATATTGCATTTAGTACCTAGTAGTGGTAGTTGAGGAACAGCAAGCTGCCTGCGGTAGACAATATAAAGTGTTAATCACATTAATAACAAATAGACGGACACAAACATGTCCATGCTATGCTTAAATTAAGCTTGTTTGCAGTAAAATTATATGTTTTGCCAATTTTAACTAAATTAAGTAAATTTTATCGTTGAAAATCAGTAATAAATTACGCCATCGCCCAATATGCAGATCGCTGAGCTGCTGCACACTGTCGTTTAAAAACCACGGATTTTACCATCACTAATGACCATGACGAAATAAAGGGACAGCCCCTTAAACTCATGGAGACTCCATTCGTCAAAGAAACACAAATGAAGGTATCATTCCACATAAGTCTCAACTCTATCGACCTGCAAGAACTACACAGAATCCAGGGCAAAATCATGATGCAAGCTCCGATACAAACTAAAAGCGATCAAATCGACGGCTTGTACCCTACGACTATACCTTTCTATATCGTATTAATAAGAGCAGACTTATAATAATCGTACTACGCCGACGCTGTAATATCTGCGAGCGCAGTACGCCCACAAAAGACGAACAATCGCCGACGTCGCCCGACGACCAGTCTTATGACTTAAAAGCTGCACTTTATGATTAAAGCAAGCCACTTTGCACAGTGGTAGTAAGGGTAGAAATAAGCAATTTAACCCGCAGCAGCGACTGTTTCACCCCTTAGGAACAGAGATGGCGCCACTAATTAACACTTAACTAATTTCTACTAAAATAACAATTAGATTTTTTTTAAAGTTAAACCATTCTACCGACTTTAATGAAACAGGTGTCAAATGAATGGTACATAATTACATTATCTATCATAGGAAAAATTATCGTCAAGCTAGTCTCTTCCAAAAATGCACCAATATATTTTTATAGTTTAGAAAAAAAAGTTCTCGTCGCTTTTTACTTAATTTTATCAGAAATATATATGGTTGGGTACGTATTTTGCTCATATAAATAATTGCCTAGTAAATACAGTATTTGGTAAAAAAAACCGGCCAAGTGCGAGTCGGACTCGCGAACTGAGGGTTCCGTGCCAACTTGAACTAAATTTGGGAATCCACTTACTGCCACTTAGTAAAATCCACAATATTTTGTTGACAGCAAATATAACTTTGTTTTTCATAGTGTTTGTATGAAGTACAAAGTTATGTTTGCGGTTGTTGAAAATGTGCTATAACTCAAAAACTTCTCGTTCGATTCCGTCCGAACCAATTTTCGTCGAAAGTATTTGTTAAGATCTACATTATATATTTTTTTCAAAATTTACACTTGCTCAGTTTAGAAGTTAGATGAGGGGGGGGGGGGGGGGGGGGGTCGCCCATTTTACCAGTTTGGAAGCGTCTATCTATGAAACGTTAGACTTTAAAAGAAAATGGTCTTAGAAACCTCGGTGCCATTTTAAAAGACCTATCTATAGACACCCCACACGTATAGGTTTGGCAAAAAAATAACATATTTAAATGACATATTTTTTATTTTTAGTATGAGAATCGTAAAGCGGTTAACGGGATACATACTTCTACCAAATTTTTACAGTGTGATGCTTATAGTTACAGAATAAAATGGCTGTGACATACGGACGGACAGACAGACAGACAGACAGACAGACTTGACGAAACTATAAGGGTTCCGTTTTTTGCCATTCGGCTACGGAACCCTAAAAACGCACTTCAATATCTGAAACAGCTCAGGGCACAATTATTTTTATTTTATTTTTCACTATACATTTGACGTTCATAAGTGGCATATTGTGTCCTAAATTGAATAAATATTTTTTTGATTTTGATTTTGATTTTGAGCTGTTATTGAGATAAATATTGTTTTATGTGGGCAGTAATTTTCGGGCGCACCAATATCAATGATGGGTATGTTTTCAAATGTTTTGTTTTGTTATTTTTAATAAATAAGTATATTGTAAAGAGCTACCAAATTATGCTATATTTTTAATTATAAATTTATTTTATTTAATTTACAGTAGCAAAATTTTTATCCCAAAGGAACATAGATGGCGCCACTTCCTTTGAAAATATCAAAAAATCTACTAGCCAAACCACCGCACTGATTTTGATGAAAAAGGTGTCAAATGAAAGATAAATACAGAAAGAGATCATACAAAGAAATTATTTCAATCACACGACCTTATAAATTACCCATTTATTTAAAACACTTCATGCACAAACAAAAGGTACATATGGCGGACTTAATGATAAAAGCATTCTCTACCAGTCAAGTTCAAACAAAATACAATATGGCTAATTTGAAAACATCACTTAATTGTCAGCAATCATAGGTACATGTCATATTTTTAAATCTGTTGCTTTATAATTTATTAGTCTGATAAGTTTTATCTGACCATTGAAAAATCAGCCAATGACCTTGTGCTCGCAACATATTGTATTGTGAATGCATGTAAGGAGTCAAAATCCATTATTTCAGTGTGGTCCTACCAAAAGCCATTTAAATATTATAATTCTCGTAATATGTTAAATTTCACAATTACTAACACTAGAATAAGACCAATATTTTACTAACACTATATGGATTTTATTTTGAAATAAATAACTTGAATTGAATTGAATTTCCTTTTGGAAATTATAATCAGATCTGGTAGACCACCAGGAAGCCGGAACTAAATTAAATATGGTGTTAAGTAATATATTTTTTTTGATCCTCTGACTGCAACTAACATTATTAATATTTTTACAAAAATAATATAACACTTGTTATGAAATGAATGAATTATTTGTTAACCCCAATTTGCCACAGTCCTTTGGCCGCGGTACTAGTCTGCCTGACACTAGACACTGTAATTTCAAAGCCGGATGTGCGGAGGGAGAGCAACCTCTGCCCACTGTAACTGGTTGACTGCCATTTGTTACATAAGGCATACATTCCCTCTTTAATAAAAAAAGAAGGTTAGTTTATAACTTTTTGCTCACACAGCAAGTGCCATTTTCTAGTGTTTTAGTTAGACGGGGGGAAAGGGTCACCTCCCTCAACCATGAATGAAGTGGGTGCTCCCTCCTGTATAGGGAGTAGTGCACAGGGATTGTGCCCCCTCCCCCCTTAATTTGTGACCTTACAAAGGAAATTACTACCCGCATATTAATGCTTACCACAGATTAGTAAGAGTACACCGTCAAAACAGACTAAGTCCAAATTAAGATCCCACTTTGAAGTAAGTTGATCTTTAGCTCTGCCATCTAATTCTTCATCAAAGTAGATGATTCTAGATTGATAGGACCAAAATAATGGAAAAATGCTTTACCTGGTAATATCTCTCTTTTTCAAATAAGGTTGTACCTTACTCAAATAGTTGGCTAATTTAACTTTATGATTCAAACGGCACTCCTTGTATTTATTAAAAAACTGTTGCTTTTCAGACTTGCTAAGTGTCAGCCACGATTGAATTCCTTCCAGCATTTTATTCTACGACAAGGATTATGAAAATAAGACATGGACAATAATAATGGACATCGAGGATGAAATGCAATGGGATTATTTTACAAACCTTGTCACTTTTACTTCTTTTGCAGAAAAGTTTCAGATAATACTTTAAAACAGATTGTGGATATGATATCCTGCTTTTCTTAACATCCATTTTTATCACATGAACTGTTTATATTCTTAGCAAACTTGATACCTAATTAGATATCAATGAACAATACTCAAATACTCAATACTTTTTACACGTTTGTACTCTAACTAAGGTGCCGGGTGCACAGATTAGTAACAGCAGACTGACAGATCGGAAAGCTCTTCTAACGTTTAGGCACAGAAAATATAATAGTACTACGGTTTAGGTGAAGACATAAAGGCTGCGTTCCGTTTTGCGCCAATATCACTGTCAGCACTGTGAGCGTCAAAAGCCGTTCCGATTTGATTAGCGTGCCGACAGTGCTGTTGACGCGATTTCATTTCGGAACGGTTTTAGATTACATTTGCTGTTCTTTGAAGCATAAAGACGTCAAATGCGTCAATGTGACAGTCCGCTCACAGCCGCTCACGGTGCTAACGCAGCAAAACGATTGCACTGTGAGCGCAAGATGGCGGTGATAGTGACGTCAGCCGTGACGTGACTATAGCTTTCGTTGACTCGCTAACGCCAAATCGGAACGGTTTGTAAGCCCGATATCAGTGATATTTTCGCTGTCAGCGCAATACGGAACGCAGCCAAAGAGACGGTAACCGTTTAAACCGTTTGCCGACCAGTGATGTGTCGAGTTGTCTATTTTTGATTTTGACATGCTGAGACTGGGTTCCGGTGCAGACAAAATCAGTACGAGTAGGTACCGATCCGACCAGGCAAAATATTCCAACTAGGTACTGACTACAACATTTCGGGTCGGAATTTTTATTTTTCGTACACAAATGCATTGAGTTGAGATACAGAAGAACCCCGATAAAACGTCCCCGGTTAGTACGATTCCCGACAAACGTCGGTCCCTACAACTTGGAGTGTTTTCACACTTCAAATCAACCGCTTAATACAATTCGTTTCCTCGCTCAGTCTCTGTACGCTCTTTTTGGATGAATCATGCATGACATGAATGAGATGAGGGAAATAATGGTCTAAAAAGACTGTTTGATATTCAACTTGAGGTGCGAAATAAAGACATTATGTCCATTTTTAGATCAGTTGCGTTTATATTTATACCATATCGGTATAATTTTCTTAATTTTGTACTTGTTTGTATCAGACTATTGTAGCTAACAAGTTCTTAGCGCCCATGCCCAGGGATGAAACGGATGATTCAGAACAAAATGATCAGACCAAGAACGAACGAGACCGCTATGAACCATCAGACATACGTCCTGATGTGGAGCCAGACCCCAAGCCTGAAATACTACGTCGATTATCCCGTACTCATCGTGCTTTTAACTTAATGATTTTGAGATACGATGAGTAGGATTTGTAGGCGGGAAGAATGTGGTGTTGTCTATGAGATATCGGAACCTTTTTCTTGTTAAGTCAAGTGCGTCAAAAATGACATAGCGTCAATCAGTGTCAATTTAGCTGACTAAAATTTTATTTCGTTGTGTCTTATTTAATCACATTACCTTATAGTCACAAATAGGCATTCTTCTTGAAAAATCGGTTGCTGGTGCCAGTTACACCAGCTCTAGTCAAATGTTGTTAGTGACATTCGTGTGTGATTATAAAAGTCCTCTGTATTTGACTATAAATCTTGAAATAGATAGCGATAAGCACCGTATTCGTTTCTTTTACTTTTTATGATCGACATACCCAAAATCAGCGTCCGAAGAACTTGAAGCCATACAGACCGGTTTACTTGTTTTTAAAAAACAGTATTCTGTACCGATCCGTACCAAGTCGCGCCAACTAGTCCCTACTGGATACCCTTTTTTAGAAAAGAGTACTCTTCAAAGAATACCAAATATGTATCTGGATAGCAAAACCTGCCGATGGCACTTCACTAGTCGATGCATACATGTCGGTACCGGTTACCCGCCTCTTAATGTTTTAATTATATGAGTCATTCACGAGACAGTCACAAATGTCATTCTAAAATCGGAATAAAGCGACCAATTTTATAATGACATTTGTATAGGTGGTTACTGACGTAAAAGATTGTATTCAAAATAGGCGTATTGTATGTTGTTCGATAAATATTTTTGAAGTGAAAACTTCTTTAGCGGCGTTGAGCACTTTTGTGGGATGGGGGAAAAATGTGAAACTCGCGTCAGGACACGTGGGCTGATCGAAAAACCGTAAGACGGTTGGCGAAATTATGGATGTAAGTTGATTTTTCTGAGAGATAAACTTTTTAATGTAATTTAATATAATATAAATTGTAATGTTTGTGTACGATAGCGCAATAAATAAATATTGTATTCTATAAAAATATATTATTATTGTATTATTATTATTATTATTATTATTATTATTGTATTCTATCACAAAAATGATAGTACTTTTATATTGATAATAAGAGCAATTCATTCAAAATTATTCCCTAACTATTCCAAAAAATCAAAAATGCACAACGTTGATATTCAAGTTTTCACTTCTGCCGGCACTCCCGGAGTGCAATTTTTTTGTCTGACGTTGGAAAATCAGGCCTAAGTTAGTGTTTAGATAAACAGCAAAAAATTGAACAAAATTGACTATGTACCTAACTAAATTAATGTAAGTTTGTTTGTTGTTGTGAAATGAATAAATTGATTTGATTTGATTTGATTATATGAGTCTGCAACTATCGATTTGAATTTTTCTGTAAGGATAGGTATGTGTATAAATAAATAAATATTTTAACCCATATTAATCTGTGAGACATACTTTACAATACAATACTAATGATCAGTGATAGTATTATCACATACCTACTCTTACTAATCTGAGGGTATTATTAAAAACTCTGCCAAGTGCGAGTCGGACTCGCGCACTGAGGGTTCCGGGCCAACGTCAACTGAATTAGGCAATCCACTTACTTCCACTAAGAAGTAAAATACTAATACCACAATATTTTGTTGACAGCAAATATAACTTTGTTTTTTCATATGCTTGCGGTTGTTAAAAATGTGCTATATCTCAAAAACTTCTCGTTCGATCCCGTCCGAACCAATTTTCGTTGAAAGTATTTGTTATGATCTAAATTATATATTTTTCAAAATTTACACTCGCTTAGTTAAAAGTTAGATAGGAGGGGACGCCCATTTTACCACTTTGGAAGCGTCTAGCTAAGAAACGTTAGACTTTAAAAGAAGATGGTTTAACAAACCTTTATGTCATTTTAAAAGACCTATCCGTAGACACCCCACAAGCATAGGTTTGTAAAAAAATATATTTTCGGTTTTAGTTTCATGTATGGGAGCCCCCCCCTTAAATATCATTATTTTTTATTTTTTGCATAAGAATCGTAAAGCGCTTAACAGGATACATCTTCCTCTCAATTTTCAACAGTGTAATGCTTATAATTACAGATTAAATTGGCTGTGACATACGGACGGTCGGACAGACAGACAGACAGACTTGACGAAACTATAAGGGTCCCGTTTTTTGCCATTCGGCTACGGAACCCTAAAATGATGATGGTGTATCCACACCGTTGATGACATATGCCGCCGGGTAGTGTGGATACACCATTACAATATGACCAGTGGACAGCACAGATTTGTATAGGTACCTAGTAAGAGTATGTCTAAAGATTAAATTACTATCCATATTAATTTTATACTTAAGACAGATATACACAACTTTGTCTGGTGTTTGTAAGACAAGAAAGAAAATTCTTCGAAGCCGTGACTTTTGGTGTGTTGCACAGATTAGTAAGAGTTGGAGTGTTGTCCGGCGCATTTATATTAAAGGCTGGATTCAGCTAATGTGGTCTGAACCACCTCGCATTTCATTGAGTTAGGTTAAAAAATGTTTGTTTAGTGTAAGTTTTATTCGGTTGTCCCTTGTTTTGTCGAACAACGTTTGATATAATTTCACTTCACAAATATTTAAAACATCTAATTTCATTTGATATAATTATTCGATTCCTATAATATTTCTTTTATCTAATTTTGATTGACATAATTGTTCATGTAATATAATTACATTTCATCGAATTTTCACTTTGCCTAATATCACATGACATAATGTTTGCTTGGCCTAATGAGTGCTTAATCTAATTTTTATTTAACCGAAAATTTATAACTGAACTTAAATAATAACAAAGGGGATGACATCAACAAAGGGGAATTCTGGCGCTCGGCGGCCGCTGCCGCGGCACGCTCGCTTCGCTCGCTCGCCTTCGCGCGTTGTCGGATCACTGTTCTAACCTAACCTAACCTAGATGACACCAATAGAGGGGAGTTCTGGCGCTCGGCGGCCGCTGTCGTTGTCGGATCACTGTTCTAACCTAACCTAACCTAGATGACACCAACAGAGGGGAGTTCTGGTGCTCGGTGACGCTCCTTTTTTGTGATTAAATGCAAAATATTAAAGCTTTATTTTACTCAATTTGCCCTATATGCTGTCTTTAAAATAATACTGTTAAAAACTTATAATTCAAAAAAAAAACAATATAGGCGAACTGATCATTATACTAAATAAAAGTATGTAAAATGATAATTATACAAAATAAGATTAGATATAACAAAAATTAGATGAAATGATGATTATGCCTCTTAAATGTTAGCACAAACGTTGTTATATCAAAAAAATATTATCTGTTATAAAAATTATGTTAAACAAAATTATGTTAAACAACCATTATATTAAGAGTGATTAGTAAAAGTGAAATTATATCAAACGTTTTTCGACAAAACAAGGGAGAACCGTTTTATTCACTTATTATTGTGTGTTTGGCGTAGAGCCGAAGATGTTAAACATGTATTTAAAAAAAAAGACATACTTAACTCACTCACTCTTATTACCACAGATTAGTAAGAGTATTTCTAACAGACAGACAGACAAAGGTAGAGATACTTTACGAATACAGAAGATACCTACGTAATGAAGTTTCTTACATAATCTTGAAGAAGTAACTTTTGATCCCTCACAGAACAATAATTAAACACTTAAATTATGGAGCATGCAATATGATGGCAGCATTTCATTCCGATTGGCCGTAATGGACTCAGTCCAAAAGCCGTAAAAAGTATATTTTAAAAAAAGGCAAAGGTGGACGGACAGTGCAATCAATATACAATATTATTCACCTGAGGGCCTAGTTTAAGTTTTTTCACTCACGTTCGATTGCGAGCGCGTTAGAATTTTAACACTTTGACAGCGGATCACGTCCGACGTACGTGGCGCTTATTTTATGCTAATTAGCCGCATACATAATGAGCGTACCATTCTGGGCGCGCCGGCACTTTTTGTCCATTTTGTTAGTTTCATAGAAAAAAAACTATAATAGTTGCGGCCATGATTTTTTTTTCATTGTATTGAAGATATTTTATATTATTATATAAAATAATAAAAACATGTGTAATTGTATTTTTTTATTATAAAATTAACTTAGAATGAGGCCCGTTTTAAAAAAAAAAAACTCTAACATCAACATTTTTCGATTTTTTTTTTATTTTTTTACTTTTTTTATTTATTTTTTTTCTCTAGTTTCTCTTTCCGAATCCAGACGAAATCGTCGTCGCGAAGTCATTTCGCGCCAAAAATTGTCACACGTCTCGATCGCTTAGCTACGCTGGGGCAACTGGCGCGCGAGAGTCGACCCGGCTCGGGCGATCCTTTGTTTCCCGCACCCCACACACCGCAAGTATTTGAAGTGCGTTTGTGTATGTAGCCAAAACATTCATCTAAGCTTTGACATGACGCGGATCACGCTTACAGACCGTTGTTTTAAAGTAAACAGTATTGAAATTCACACACGGGCGCAGTACGTGATCAGCGTCTCTAACAAAAAAAAATGGCACGGACAGGGTACGTGATCGGCTGTCAGAGATTGGAAATAAATAAAATGCTTAGCTGTCAAAGTGTTAAAACATTTTGTATGGAAAAGACAAAGTTAAGGTAGATGGCGCTGTAACTTCTCCATACAAAATTCTAATACGCTCGCAATCGAACGTGAGTGGAAAAACTCAAACTAAGCTCTCTGTGGCATGCAAGTCGCCATACTCTTACTAATCTGTGGTCGCCATACAAACAAAGAAAAAGTTTTTTTGGAAAAGCGCGGGAAACGTTCAACTTGACGGGCGTGTTTTTTGTTTCTCAATTTTCAATTTAATTATTTTGTTAAAAAGTGATCAGGAGAGGTCTTTTTGTCTTTTTATATTGTAGTTAGTGTATATATTTATCGATAAAGTGTATTGAATTGCTGGATTTGGGTAAGTTCAATACTTTTACATTGTAAAAATGAATGAGCCCCCCGATCCTGGGGAGGCTCCCCAGGCGGGCGAATTTGTGACGATTCCAGCTCAATCGAATGGTAGTGAACTGGGTGCGATGGTGCCTGTTTCTGGAGATCTGGCGCTAGGCCCGATGGTGCCTATTTCTAATGGTTCTGCAATGGACACGGACGGTGCCCCAGCATCACAGGGTCGCAAACGATCTCGTGTTCGTAAATGTAAGCACTGCAGCAAACGTAAAAGAAAACAACGTGGATCTGAGACTAATGAGCATGACTGTACTTGCGACTCAACACTCTCACCTACTGAATCCATATCTAGTCTAACAAACAAAAGTACTAAGGAAAATGAACCTGCTAAGCCAAATTTTGAAAATGACTCCCAGCCTTCTGCAACTCTTGATTTAAGTAGAAAAGTGTATAATGATACTGATGCTTCACCTTACATCATCCATGTACAAAGAAATCAACAATCTCCAAATGACGGCTCCTCAATGCACTCAGTCTCATTTGGAAATTTTTTGAAAAGAAATGCTTTTAAAAATATTATAGATGGCAGCGTAAAACAGATTGGTAGGAATAAAATAGCCTTGTCCTTTTCGAACTACTTAGATGCAAATTCATTCATAAACCACAATTGTTTACAAGCAAATAACTACAAAGCTTTTATCCCTACATTTAATGTGACACGAATGGGGATTGTACGAGGAATACCAGCTGAATGGTCTCCAGAAGAGATCATGGCGAATATTAATATTCCAATAGGTTGTGGAGGTATATTAAAAGTCCGTAGGCTTAATTTTAAAACATTTATTAATGGCACATCTGTATGGAAACCATCACAATCAGTTGTTTTGACGTTTGATGGTCAAGTATTACCTAAACGCATTTTTGTTTGCTACAACTCACTGTCTGTAGAACTGTATATTTACCCCACAATACAGTGTTATAATTGTTGTCGATTTGGCCATACCAAAGTCCAGTGTAGGTCAAAACCTTGCTGTTTCAAGTGTGGTCATGATCACTCAGGGGATTCTTGCAACTTAGATGAAGATAATGGTTACTGCTGCTTGTGCACTGGTGCTCATTTCGCTACTAGTAAGGTGTGCCCAGAACTTGCACGACAAAAACAAATTAAACTATACATGGCCAACAATTGTGTCTCTTATGCAGAAGCATCTAAGCTGCACCCTCCAGTATCAAAATCGTTTGCAGATGTTGTCTCAACTAGTAGTCCTGTAAATAAATCAAAAGATAACTCATATGTAAATAAAGTCACTCATCCCTCATCTACCTCATACAAAAAGACAGTATTTTTAAAACCATGTTCACCCCCACCACTAAGTAAAGGATATGATAAACAAGCCCACCAAGAACTTTTAAATGAATATAATATCCCATCCTCTAGTAATGGATGTAACTTACAGAATAAGTCTGAGGCTAACACCAATGTCAAACAGATAACAGATTTAATTATTGTCTTAATCAATTTTCTGACACAATTCAGTAATAGTTCACCGTCCAACGTTGCCCCTTTAATAAATTCGATAGTTCAGCAAATAGTTCAAAATGACTCAAGCGAAGGTTCTCCAGTGGAACTGCCGAAGTGTAACTAGTAAAAAGAGTGAGTTAATAAACTTGCTCAATGACCACGAGCCTATGGTGTCTGCTCTAGCAGAAACCTGGCTCAAACCAAGCAGCAATTTTAAAATGAAAAATTACCACATCATTAGAGAGGACAGACCTGATGGGTATGGTGGTGTGGCTTTACTTGTCAGGAATTCTGTTCCCTTCAAACCTGTAAATTTACCTGTACATAATAATAATGATCTGACTATTGTCGCCTGTAGTGTAAATAATATTTGTATAGTTTCTGTATATATCCCTCATCCTTCCTTATCTATTTTTAATGATCTAGATCAAATTATCTCTTCACTACCTAGACCATTTTTAGTACTAGGTGATTTAAATGCACATCATCAGGCCTGGGGGAGTTCTGAAAATAATGGTTATGGAGAGGCACTTCTTGAAATTATTGAAAATCATAATCTTTGTGTTTTGAATAATGGTGCCCCCACTCGCCGCACATCACCAGGGCAGATTATAAGTGCAGTAGATCTTGCCATATGTTCACCAAGTTTAGCAGCTTCTCTGTCTTGGGATATTCTTTCATCCTCACATGGAAGCGACCATTTTCCAATTCTTCTCTCACTTCCATACAGTAAGCCTGTAGCCCTGAAACACACTTCTAAATTAAAACATAAGTTACCAGACAGTACCAGTAAAAATTGGGAAAAATATAGAAAGTGTGTAGAAAGTAAAGCTTCTATCTTACCTGACTTATTTGCAGGTAGTGAAATAGAATGTGCTCAAGCCCTTGCAGATATCCTTATAGAAGCAGCTAATGAGATTTTTCCTGTAAAAAGAAAAACATGTAATAAAATCCCCTCCCCACCTTGGTGGGATGCAGAATGTACAGAGGCTGTAAAGCGTAGAAAGGAAGTTGAACGTCAGTATAAGTTTAACATGAATCAGGAGAATTTTGACTTGGTTATAGCTACTGGTAAAGACACGAGTAAACTACTCAAACAGAAAAAATCAGAGAGCTGGAAAAACTTTTGCCTGTCGATTTCTCCGAATACTCCACCCTCTGTAGTGTGGCGTAGTATCAAGAGATTTAAGTCTGCATTTAGTGATGTATCTAGTCCAGTTATTCCGTCAACTTTGGCTGATGACTTTTTGGATAGACTAGCACCGCCATGGGTCCCTCAAAATATAATTGAAACACCACTGACTTTAACTACTATTTCCTCTACATCAAAATTAGATTCACCCTTCACCCTTTATGAATTAAAAGGAATTCTCTCTCACATAAAAAACTCATCTCCAGGTGCTGACGGAATTCCATATTCATTCTTTTCTAACCTAAGTGACCGTCTATTGTTATATTATGTAAATCTTGTAAACAATATGATGTTCTCTGGTAATATTCCCTCAACATGGAAAACACAAGTAGTGTTGCCAGTATTGAAACCTAATAAATTCCCTACTGACGTATCCGCTTTTCGTCCAATTGCTTTGTCGTCAGTTTTAATCAAACTTGCAGAACATTTAGTAAAAAACCGCTTAGAATGGCATTTAGAAAGCAACAATTTATTGGCGACCAGTCAGTATGGATTTAGAAAGGGAAAATGTACTTTAGATAACGTCAGCCTCCTCGTGTCAGATATACGTCTAGCCTTTTCAGTTAACAAATCTTTATTAGCAACCTTTTTGGATGTTTCAGCGGCCTATGAAAGTGTGCTGCTGGACATCCTAAAAACAAAACTTCTTGCTCTTAGAGTTCCTCTTACATTATCTAACTTTATTTTAAATATCCTATATAATAGGACTGTATGTCTTTCTGGTGCAGAGACTATGGGAGTAAGAAGTGTGTGGAAAGGTATTCCTCAAGGATCTGTCCTTAGTCCCCTGTTGTATAGCGTATATACTTATGATTTGGATAGTTTTGCCGACACTGACTTAAAGATTTTACAGTATGCTGATGATCTCTTACTATATACTACCCACAAATCTTCTGATGTTGCCTGTAACGTGATGTCATCTGCACTAACTTCATTGAAAAAATGGATGAATCAGAATGGTTTAGAAATATCCGCTCTTAAAAGCGCTGCAGTCTTTTTCACCAGAATGAAATCGCCTCCACCCATTCAATTGTCGTATAATGATACTCCAATTCCAATTAAAACAGAGTTCAAGTTTCTGGGTGTAATTTTAGACAATAAACTTTCTGGTAATCAACACTGTGAATACATTATTAGTAAATGTGAACGCCAATTAAATATGCTCAGATGTTTGTCAGGTGTGTGGTGGGGTGCTCATCCGTTTTCTTTGAAACTTGTATACAACGCGCTAGTAAGATCTGTTTTAGACTATGGAGTTTTTCTCTTAGAACCCGGAAATGTTACAAGTTTTAGAGAGTTGGATCGTATTCAATCAAAAGCATTGCGTATAGTTACAGGGGCTATGAAATCTAGTCCCGTTAATGCTTTGCAGGTAGAGTGTTGCGATCCTCCATTAATCTTGCGCAGACAGCTTCAATCAGATAAATTCTTATATCATGCTTTACAATTTTCTAATCATCCATTGATTGAAAAACTTCAAATATTGTCTGACATGATACCAATCTCTAGTTATTGGACCCATAAATCACTTCCGTGCTTAATAATTAGTTACCGAAAATGGACTTCTTGCAGTTCCTTAACCCATCGTTCTAACTATTTACCCCTTTTCAAATGTGATCTTGAGGCCCTTATAAATCCACTTACAATTCGGTATCTCCCCATTGATAAAGATGACTATTATGCAGCAACAAGTTTTAACTCAATCATAGAGACAGAATATAATGACTTCCATCACTTATTCACTGATGCTTCTAAGCATGACGATTTCTCCTGTACAGGAATAGGAGTATTCCATTCTCAATTTAACATCGTACAGAAAGTTATGGCTCCGCCTGAAGCGACAGTGTTTACTGGTGAATGTCTAGGTCTTCTTAAAGCAGTAGAGTACATTTTACTAGCGAGACTATCAAAATCAGTTATATTTACTGATTCAAAAAGCGCTTTGCAGGCTTTAGAAAAGTTCCCTTTTAAATCTAAACAATATCCTGTTATTTTTCAAATAAGGAATGCGATTCATAAATGTTCTTTAAAAGGATATGTACTACACTTTGCGTGGCTTCCGAGCCACAGAAATATTACAGGCAATGAAACGGCTGATCGACTTGCAAATGAGGCTGTGCATTGTGGAGATAAGTTCCCATACTTAAATTACTGCCATGATTTAGCTACACTCCCTAAAACACTCTTTTTTCAAAAGTGGCAAGAAGAATGGGAAGAGTCTAGTAAAATAAAAGGTAGAGCATATTTTAATATCCAACCGAAAATCCCAGTCAAACCCTGGTTTTTTAAAATAAAGTTTAACAAAACGGAAACATCAATAATTTCGAGAATGCGTTTGGGCCATACTTGCACCCGCGCTCATCTTGCTAGACTCAAAATTGTTGATAATGAACTATGTGAGTGTGGTGAGGACGTAGAAGACCTGAATCATATTTTCTTTTCTTGCCCACGGTATGACCAATCCCTGTTCCTTGCAAAACTATTATCTTTACGTATACCATTTCCTACCTCAATCATTTCCTTATTGCATATTAATAGTAGTGATGTGTATAAATGTATAGTATCTTTTATTTCTACCAATAATATAAAAATTTAATATGAAGGATTCCTGTATATAAATGTAAATATGTTTAATTATATCTGTATTTGTGTTTCCACTCCTTTCCTGATCCTTGCTTTTGTAAATCCGCATTTTCCACAAATGTTTCCTTATTTCCCGTTTCCCCGTTTTTAAACTCGACTCTGGCAAGGCGAAGGCCGCAGATTGCCATTAAAAAAAAAAAAAAAAAAAAAAGAAGTTTTTTTTGCGCGGGAAACGAAAAGGGAAAGACGGATCTTCTACGTTTTAGTAATTGTTTTTTTCGGGTCAATTATTGTGATTGTGTGGTGGAATTTTCATGATAATTTGTGCTTTTGAAGAAAACAATGCAATTAAAGTGGGGAATTAAGTGAAACGAGCTCTGATCGCGCCGTCTTACCCGGATCGCTGTTCCTGCGCTGAGATGCCTTGTTGAACATTGAAATGCGAACCACCTCGCATTTCAATGGGTTAGGTTAAGAAGATAGGTTAGGCTAGAATTAAGGTCCCCCTCGAATGGAGCACGCCTTGTCGTGGCGAGGGGGCTCAGTAGCCTGTCGCAATCCAGCGGCAGGTGAAGCCAAGATGCTCCGTGGAGAGTGCCGCTGCGTCTGTTCCCGTATCGGGCGGCAGTGGCCATAGTGAGTCGCGTCTGTCTCGCATCGAGCGGCGGCTCACTAAAAGTCGTTGGACTCCCGGCACCCCTCTGGTTTATCAGAGGAGGCAGGGGATGTCCTGAGGACTTTGATCCTCTGGGCGAGCTCGGCGTGCATTTGCCGTCGGGCGTGGATCGCCTCGTCGGGAGGGTCTCGGACGGTGTGGGAACACCTCTGTCCAATTACCAGAGACCCTCCTGAGGCGCCAGTGTGCCGACTGGAGTGGGATCACCCCACTCCGTGGAGATCCGCCCTCCTGCTAGAGGGTGGACGTTGCTGCTGGCAAGGGTCGTGGGACTGTTGAGACACCGCGACCCCTGCTTTCACAGCCAACAAACACGGCGGGCGCCGTCAGGTTTTAGTGGGTATACCCGGGGGCGAATCCGGGGGAGTCCCACACACGCCCCTCCGTTCCATGACGGAGAGGTACGATGCGTAAACTGCCTTTTCTGACGTTAAAAAAAAAAAGGCTAGGATAAAGGTAGGCTAGTTTAGTGTTAGTTTTAGTTTTAAGTGTTAAAATACTGAAAACTCACTAAGTATTGTCTGTATGGCCTAGAGCTGAAGACGTTAAACATGTAAAAAAAAAACAAACAAAGAAAAAGAAGAAGACACGTAAATAATTGGAGCTGAGCTAGGTACAGGTACTAAGTCTATGGAGTTGAGTATTGAAGATAGTTTTGTTGTACCTATCGTGTATTTATATTCTCAGTGTATCGTAATTTCCAATCAATTATTTTTCTGAAGACAAAGTGGTAGTTACATTATGTCAACCGATAAAAGGTAATGTATTAAAATAATATTTCTATGTCCTGCCATATCATGATTCATTAAATTGTAAGTTATCTATTTCTACATTTATTTGATCGATTAAAATGTGTCAGCCATGAGGGGCTCAGCAGCAACGGTACATGGTCCGGAACGTTTACTGCCCATACCGCAGGTCCTCAATTAAATATTGGCTATGTCCAGAAAACGAAGCAGCACACCAAGTAGAGTAGAGCAATGGTAAAGGTTGCAGGCAAACAACGAACGCCGTTATGGAAGTTTCGAAAAGGCTTGCCTGTAACCTACCAAGAGGGAAACTGCACATGATTAAACGCACTTTAACTGATCACAGTCTCTACTCTCTCTCACAAACATCTATCACAATAGGCCACAATTTACCTAGACCGCGGATTTCGGCGACCGCATTTTTTTTTGAGAAAGGTCTAACTTACCTGGTTCCATGCCACAGCACGCACCAGTGCGTTATAACAATTAAATTTCTATTGTGTTTCAAGTGTGGCAGCAAATGGGTTAAAGCCTTAGCACAAAGTTTACAGACTAACCTTCTTAAAATCACCTGATAATTGCAAAAAATTATAAACTCACTTTTGAAGTTTACAGGCGTACCTTATTAAAGTAAATCAAACATCAACAAGAAGTAGTCTGAGTCACATAAATGCCTTGATTTTGGAACTAACAGTAGAGCTTTACCAGTAGTTGATAATTATTCCTGCTATCTGACTGAACAAAATAATTAGTAAGTTTAAAAGTATGTGCTTAAAAAGATAATAAATGTTGAGTTCTAGTTGCCATTAGGTTAAACAACTTAACTTCACTATAAAATAAGAATACAACAACCATGGGTTATGTGACGTAACATTTTTAACGCCTCAACACCCAAGCGGTTGAATGCAACCGCATAACAGTAGAATTTCTATTTTGTCTATTTTACACTCGCTTGAGGGATTAAAAAGTGTGTTTATAAATTCTTTCAATTACCAGGTGATTGCAAGCAAAGCCGTGAGCAACAGCTTATATTGTTTACAGTTTTTAACCAACTTCAAAAAAGGAGGAGGTTATCAATTCGACTGTATGTTTTTTTTTTTTTTGTATGTTTGTTACCTCATATCTCAGTCGTTTGTCAACCAAATCGAAAATTTTTTTCGCCTACTTAGAGGAGTTGACCTTCTAGTTGGTCCCATTTTTTTCAATTTGGGATCTGATGATGGGATCTTGGTGTAATCGAGGGAAACCCTCAAATTTTAAAGGCACGTATAGTGTTTCTTTACTTGAATCTTAAAGTTGATGTGTTGTTACGTCTAATAGTCAACATCTTGTGGGGCTGAGCTGATGGTGGAACTCCTTAACGCTTAGGAGTTCAGTAATTATAATGAAAGAACTTATAATAGGTAGTTTGTAGCTTCTTAATCCCTCAAGCATATGTAAACGAGACACAATGGATATTCTATTGTTATGCGGTCGCATGCGACCGCTTCGGTGTTTATGCGTTAAAAACAGATTCATAAGGTGCCCTCCCCCCTCCCATTCTCCTGTAATCTCTAAAAATGAAGAAATAAAATTAACTTTAAAAAAAAGTAAAAACCGACTTCAAAACCAAAATGCACTAAAAAGTCTTAAATAAACTCTTGACTATTGAAAGGAAAGGAACCCATTTTAGGCAAACAATTTCTTTTTGGAGTCGGTGCTGTGATAGTTGATGCTTGATGGTCAAAGTGATGGCACCGACTCCAAAAAGAAATTGTTTGCCTAAAATGGGTTCCTTTCCTTTCAATAGTCAAGAGTTTATTTAAGACTTTTTAGTGCATTTTGGTTTTGAAGTCGGTTTTTACTTTTTTTTTTAATCCCTCAAGCGTATGTGAACGAGACACAATGCAAATTCTATTGTTATGCGGTTGCCTGCAACCGCTCGGGTGTTGAAGCATTAAATGTGCTAAGAGCTTTTTAGGGTTCCGTAGCCGAATGGTAAAAAACAGAAACCTTATAGTTTCGTCAAGTCTGTCTGTCATTCTGTAACTATAAGCGTCACACTTTTGAAATTTGGTAGGAAAATGTATCCTGTTAACCATTTTACAATTCTTATACAAAAACATATCACCCCTACATAGCGTTGGGTTTGTGACCGGTAATTTACCCAATTTCGAGTAAATTACCAAAAACATGTAATTTACTCGGTAAAATTACCGATGACTGGGAAAATATTCAAATGATTTTAATTAACAAAACTTAATGTATAAATATACTTAAATCCTTTACCAAATTACCATGAATAACATTTCACTCATTTTTACTGTCTTAGCATGATGATACTTCTTTACATGCCAATACGAACACGAACTCTTGAGCTGGATTCACATCACACAAAAATATATTTATTAGGTTTATTTTTGTTTTGTACTTTGTAATTTATGAGTGATATTGTGTTTGTAATATAAACATATTAATGTATATTTTAAAAAAGAAGGTTATCAATTCGGCCTATAAGGTATGTGATATTGTTAGAATTTTTATATTGTTCGAGTGGGGTAATCTATTAAGGCTTCCAAAATTCCAAACATATGTTCAAAATTTCGTAAGTGTATGTGTGTTTTGATGTTTTTTTCACCACGGATTTCTTGAAAACGAGAAGTCATAGCGAGATGATTATTTTTTATTCAATCAGATATATTGCTACTTAGGGTACCTACAGTGTAAGTTCCATCAAAACCAGTAGTTTTCGTTTTATAGGTTATTAATTTAATAACTGAAAATCACGAAAAAGTGTAAAATTTTTGAAAAAAATACCTCCTTATCATACTGACCTAAAAGCTAAGCTTATCATTCACCTCACCATCGTCTGCGTCGCCGGTTCCTTTGCACTTTCTTACTCAAGATATTCAAGTATTTAAACAAACTAACGAGTTGCAGAGCGCAAGCCACAACTAATTCAACCTTCGGCATCTTCATGTACAACAAATGCTATGATTAATCTCGCGCATGTTTGAATCACGAAGCGTCTCGTACGTAGGTTTGATGACTTCCAGCCTCCCGAACAAGCCGAATTCTGAAAAGGCTACAGTACCGTAGACCACATCTATTAAGGCAAATTATACAGAAGTCCGAGAAGTACGAGTATAATATGCCTCTATGTTTAGCGTTTGTGGACTATGAGAAGGCTTTTGATTCGATCAAAACTTGGGCGGTGCTTAGGCCTCTACAGTGGTGTCACATAGACGATAGGTGTTAAAGTGTCTGTATAACAACGCCACCATGGTCGGTCCGAGTACAGGAACAAAATACGAGGGCGATTCCATTGCGGAGAGGTGAAAGACAGGGAGACGTTATATCTCCGAAACTGTTTACAGCGGCATTGGAAGACGCCTTTAAGCTCCTGGAAGGAGAAGGATTCGGCATCTGCGTCAATAGCGAATACATAACACGCCTCCGGGTTGCCGATGATATAGTCGTTGTGGCAAATACGCTGAATGATCTCGGCACTATGCTCGACCAAGTATCCCAACAGGTGTGTCTTTGAAAAAAACATGGAAAAGACGAAAATTACGTCAAGTTCCCGTGTTATACCTACTCCAGCATCCGTTGGAAACTCAACTCTTGAAGTTGTCGACGAGTACGTCTACCTTAGATGAAAGATCCAATTAGATAGGTCCAACTTGGGAAAGAGGTCAATTGACGAATCCAACTAGGCTAGGCAGCGTTCGGGAAACTGCATCAGAGCGTCCTCTCGTGTCAATTACCTCAGTGTCTGAAGACGAAAGTTTTCAACCAGTGTATGTCACCAGTGAAGACATACGGATCCGTTACGTGGTCTCTAACTATGGGCCTCATAAAGAAGCTTAAAATCACACAACGAGCAATGGAGTGGGCTATGCTCGGTGATCGAATCAGAAGCGAGGAGATACGTAGAAGAACTAAGGTAACGGACATATCCCTACGAATCAGTAAGCTCTCGTGGCAGTGGGCACTTTGGCAGGGCACATAGCAGGGAACTGATGGCCGCTGGGGCAGAAAAGTTCTAGATTGGAAACCCTTTAACCAAAAGCGTAGCGTGGGATGTCCACCGACAAGATGGACAGACGACCTTGTAAAGATCGCAGGATCAAACTGGATACAGACCGCTCACAACCGGTCGCTGTGGAAAGCCGTGGGGGTGGCATATGTTCAGCAGTGGACGTCTTTTGGTTGATAATGATGATGATGATGTGTGAACATCAATGTGAACAGCAAGCCCGCGTCAGCTCTCGTGCACGAATATTTCCTCGAACCTCGAACGTTTCGTCAATAACCAGACGAGAAGCGAGCGCGAACGTTAAATGCCATTTAATAATTTACGCAAGCGCACGAATATTTGTTTTCTGTTTTATATGGTGACCCAAGTAAAGTAAAAAATAATAAATTTTTGAAGTGTTTTCTACCATCAACACCGCCAACAACCGTTTGGATTAAAGCTTTAATCATGCACAAATTATAAAATAAATAAATATAGCAACTGAGTATTTTACGGTCTATTTGGTAAATTACGAGTATTTTACCATTTTTACCATAAATTACCGTATTTTTCATTACTTACCATTTTGTTTTTTTACCTGCCCAACTCTACCTACATGAAACTTAAACCAAAAAATTTTTTTTAGTCAAACCTATGTGTCTATAGATAGGTCTTTTAAAGTAATATAGATGTTTCTAAAACCATTTTCTCTAAAAGTCGCACGTTTGCGAGATTTAAGCTTCCAAAGTGGTAAAATGGGCGTCCCCCCCTTTAACGTCGAAACTAAGCGATTGTAAATTGTGAAAAAAATATATATAATGTAATTTTAACGAATACTTTCAACGAAAATTGGTTTGAACGAGATTGAACTAGTAGTTTTTGAGATACATCATTTTTTCAACAACCACAAACATATATAATATATTTGCTGTCAACAAAATAATAGTACATTATGATACAAGTGTGCTAAGTTGACCATTATATACAAGGCGATATTGTGTGCGCACGAGCGAAAGCGAGTGCGCCATAAGAAAGCCGCGTATATAATGGTCACAGGCACACGCGTATCATACGACGTTTTTCAACACACTTGCGAGTAAAAAACAAGACTCTTCATTTACTAAGTTTTTAATTATTAAAACAGTTAGTAAAAATACATTTCACTCGATTATGATGGCAAAGACTTTCACACGCGTTTTTCGCCTAGTTACGTAGTATGTCCAGCGAGGTTAATAATAGGTTTTCTTCATTTTCTTCACTTGAAGTAGATATTTTCATTAATATTAAACTTCATAATTAATCCAAACTTCGTCACAGTCGTCAATTATTATTTACGAAAAATGGCGCGTTGTTTTTTTTTTCTTGCCGCGATACCGATGCGCGCGCAAGACTTAGGCGCGAACTAGATCGGCCAAAAGCCAAGATTAAAAATGAAATAATTCGTGTTTAAAACACAAATTACAGAAAATTTTAAATGAATTAGAGTTATTTTTAGTAATAAAGCTGGATTTACCATTTATTGAAATAAATATGTACATACTGTTATTTTTAGCATAAATACTGTTTTGTTGTGTAAGTTATAACCCGACTAAATTATATCGCTTCACCTTCTTACTTACTACTTGATACTAGGGTACAAATGTAAATTGGTCGGGTTAATAAACAAAAGGCACTAGTGCTATAATGTACAGAAAAAGCACGCGTGTTTAATATCTATGATTATGGGCCAAAAATCGGTGGAATAAAAACGTCATTTTGAGCAAGTGTGTTGAAAAGTATTTATTTGGACAAGAATCAATATTTAATGTTCATGAAAATACCATAGCAAGTTTCATGCTGCCCAATCAATTTTCCTCTTTATCAAAGTTGAACCTAGCTAATAACTTAATACAGGTATATGTACTCGTGAATAACTGGAGTGGGTACAACATGGGCTTGCTAGATGGGTTTTCAGTAATTTGGAGCAATCACCTATTTAAAATTATGAAATTAAAGTTCCACAATTGAAGTTACTTGATTGGCCAAATTTTCACCCCACTACGTTTGCAGCCCGATTACAGGAAATAATGGCCCCTTCACCTACCACTTTTTTGTACTTTTTGGAAAGCTTAGAGACTAGAAAAGTTTTTAAATTTATATATGTACACCAACAGTACATATATATGACAATCTTAAAAATTATATTTTTTACAAAGTGTTCTTATATACGTACCTATTACAGGCGTACACAACATTGAAAATTAAAAAAAAAAAACTAAATTCTAGTAAATATAAATATGTATACACTACTCCGTACAGTCGGAGAGCAATTTGCGTAAAGCTTTTTTGAATGTCGGTAGCTTGTCGCGAAAAACGTCCAGATCTCCATCGATAGATTTCGCGTTCAGCGCATTATACTGCTCACAGCATCTGACCAGCGGAGCCTGCCTGCCTACATTGGTTTTAAACATGGGAAGAGCAAAGGTTTTGCGTAATGGTTTACGAGGAATGCGTGATGGGACAGAAACAGGTACACTTCCTACAAGCTTGACACTTTTGCGTGACTCATGAAGGATACCATGGAGAAATGCCAGGTCTCGAATAGATCGCCTAAGTCGTAAGCAGTCCATACCCAGGAATGAGAGTCTTTCATTGTAGGGAGCTCTGTGAGATATGCCAGAAGATATGAAAGCAAGATGCCTAGTGAATGAACGTTCTCGTTTTTTTTTAAAATTTGAATTTGAAAATTTAACTCTAGCTCGCAGAAACGTAATTTATTAACTTTGGATCAAAATTCTTCCAACATGAAGCAATGTTAGGCAGTTAATTCTTATGCATGTGAAAGAACACTTCACGAGAATTAGGTTTCAAAAAAAATCATAAAAAAAACCGATTAGTTTTTTTTATGTAAACACTAGAATCGTATCTCGAAAACTAAAAAAAATCGGGGAACATACATGGGGTATTTTTGGGTACCCCTAGGAGGAAGGAATTCAAAAAAAAAATCTTGACGTCATTGGATTGGATTGACCACCCTGAATATTAACAATGTTTTGTATGTAGATATAAATAAACTATGCATAAGGATTTTGTTCCCTCTTTCTTTCTGTAAGTTTTATCATCATAGTTTTTCTAGTTGTAAGCAGCTACTTTCATTTAAATTGAAGTAAGTTAGTTATTGTTTTTCAGATATGGACTTATTGTTCCCGAAAAAGCAAAGCCGCCAGTTTTCCAAGCGTCAAGAAATGTTTTTGGGGAAGAGACAGACTCAGAAGATGATACTAGTAAAAAACCAATACTACTACAGCCTAGCCATAACATAAATCGTCAGGTAGGTGTCTTTATTATTTTTAATATAAGGTCTAACCTAGTGATCTTTAACCCATATCTAGTACTTGTTTAAAAAGTCACTTATTTGAGAACTTGTCATGGAAACACATAAATGGGATGCGGTCCGCTACCGACCGCGACCCGCGTACTAATGGACTGCACCCGTAAAGGTTAAAAAGTAAGATAGAAGAAAATTTCATAAGTATAACAACGATTTTTCGGATAAGCGTATTTGGTTTGTCTATAGTACTGCATACGTCACTATGTATAAAGTTAGTCGATGGTTATAACAGATTCAGATGAAAAAAAATACAAATTTATTTCGATAAAATAAACTATTTAGCAAATGAATCATTTGGCACATGTAGCATGCAAGTGAAGCATTAGGTATCATCATGGTTTTAGAAACCAGATTTTTAATAAGAGCCTCCTAATTTTAATTTTTTTTAGTATTAACTTTTGTACATGCTTTCTTTTCAGGCTAAAATTGTGCAAAGTAAAGCTGTAGTTGAAGACCCTACAGTTTTCCAATATGATGAAGTCTATGATGCAATGAAGAGTGAAAAAGAGGGAAAAAAAGAGAAGAATAAAGAAGTCAAAAAGCCAAGGTATATTGAAAACCTCTTAAAATCTGCAAACAAAAGAAAAATTGAAAATGAGAGGCGAATAGAGAGACAGGTGAATGATTTCTTTATATTAGGAGCATTTCATGTTAAGTGGACAGCAAAAATAATGTCAGATCTTAGATTTTGTTTTAATTTACAATAGAAGTACATTCATCATTTAATTCATGTACGTACATCATTATTTTTACGAACCTTATTTATTTTATAATAAACTATTAAAGAATTGGCTAATTATGATTTACAGATTTTTCGAAAGCTATTATTGTTATTATTTTTAAAATTAAATTTTGATAAAAAATGAACTAAAGTATTTGACTTTTGAGAAAAGATATATGTTTTTCCCTTTTACTACAAATTTGGATTTTCTTTATTTTTTACATAGAAAACCGGAAGTTAACATTTCAAATCGGTTTTTACTGACTTCGGGATATCCAAAGTATAAGATATAGTCTATAAATAGTGCAATCATTGGTTTTTTAGTTTAGACGTGCTATAGTGCGAGAACGCCGCACTGAACGCCACGGGCGATACCTTGCAGGTCGGACTTATTTGTGCGAGCGGTCCAAAAACGTTTTTTGATATAAATTTAAAACAAATTGTTATTAATAAATGTTTGTTTTATATAGAAATACAATATATAAAACAGCAGTCTTTTATCGATGTAGAGTATAACTTGCGCATTACTTAAATTTGCCTAAGATTTTTATAAGAAAGCTTAGTCACACAACGAGCGATGGAGAGGGCTATGCTCGGTATTTCTCTACGAGATCGAATCACAAAATGAGGATATACGTAGAAGAACTAAAGTAACGTAATCTCTACCTTTGCATGTAACACTTTCGGATATAAAGAAGTGTCCCGGCCCGGCGCCGGCACGGTGTAGCGTGAATCAGTCTTAACTGCTCTGCGATGCCACTAGATTGGCACTGGCCTCTAGGTGTTTCACAGAAAAGGCGTTTTCTACAGCTTGCACAAACATAAGCAGTAGATGAAACTATCGTAACTAACTGTCGTTTTGGACAAGCATTTTATAAGTATAGATAAACAAAATCTACGATCTGCAATGGAATGTTGGAAAATTATTATCTATCATCACAACAACTCAGCTTAACTATCTAGACAACTTCCTCCAACCTCCTCAATTTTTGTTTTAATATCGGTCCCCTGCGAATTTTTTGAGCTTTATACCCTTTAGCCGACACTTGGTTTCGTCTTCGCCCCGAATAGCAAAATAGTAAAATATCGCAATTTACGAGTTCGTTCCTGGGGGAAATTAAGTTCGCTGAAAAATTGGTAATAAATTCAGTTTAACATAAGTAAGTTTTAACATTTTAGATCCAGAAAGAACGAGAGTTAGAGGGTGATGAATTTGCTGACAAAGAAGTGTTTGTAACTTCTGCTTACAAAAAGAAATTAGAGGAAATGAGCTTAGAAGAAGAAAAAGAAAAAAGGGAAGAATACTTAGAAAGTATAGGAGATGTTACCAAACAAAGAGATTTAGGTGAGTATAAGTGCAAAGGAGTATTATTACAATTCATAAAAGGTTTTACTTTCAGCAATGTAACATAGGCCTTCTGAAGTTATATGTTTATTCTTAAATTAACTTTTATATAAATTTCAGGTGGATTTTACCGTCATTTATATGAACAAAAACTGGGATCAGAAAAAAGGACAGAACCTGAGGAAAAGCCAGTAGTGACAGATCATGAAAATGTATCTAAAAATAACAAAATTGACTTGAATGTATCTAAAGATAAAAGTAACAAAGCTTTAAAAAATAGAAATTACCGCAAAAGAAAATCCTCATCAGAAAGCAAAAGACAACTATCAGAAGGAGAGGTTGAAGATTCAGATGAAGAAATTAATCGTGTCAATTTAGATGATATTAAATTGGCTAAAAAGATTAAGCAGGATGATGCTGATAATATAGATGCCGATTCTGACTGTTATCACTCAATTGATGAATCTAGTGATGATGAAAAAAGCATTCAAAAACAGGATAACACAGGAACAAAAGAAGATGTCTTTAAGAAACCGGAACTTATTCAGAGTGGTGAAAGTGAGGTTAATATTGAAGCTGACTCTGGTGCTACAGTAAAGCCCAAAGATGTAACTGAAAAGCCAAAAATTAACATTTGGCAAAAGAGGACCGTTGGTGAAGTGTTTGAACAAGCTCTACGCAGATATTATGAAAGAAAAGCTGCAAGAAGTCTTATGTAATAAATATTTCACTAAATATTGCTTATCAATCCATGCCTAATAAATATGGTACCCTTTTTGCTTGTTGCATTTACGTCGCGATTGGTGAGAGCGAAGGTATACGAGCGTTGGCAATGTGTTGTGTCGACGCTGTTATGTTGAAACGGTGACGTTCATTTGAACAGCTTGCCATTCCAGCGATTTGAACACGCGCGCATCGGATAAGATGACAGGGATACGAATCGGGGAGGGCTGCTGCGTTGCGATGACCGACGGGACCTAAGGCCCGGTTTCCACCAAAGCAGAGAGGAGAGGAGACGGGAGATGTTCTGCAAAGCTGGCAGGCTATTGGAAGTTAGGAGAAGAGATGTGAAAATAACGAAATTTGATTGGTTTATTCAAATACATCTTCTCCCGTCTCCTCTCGTCTCTGCTTTGGTGGAAACCGGGCCTAACCGCTTTGCGGTGCGATGTCCGAGCTCTCGTGTGGAACCCACAGCGCTGGCAATACGACTGCAACGGTCGTGTAACGTCGCTCTGAATGTTATTTTATTTGGCCAAAGTTCAGTTGGTACTGTAAAATGCATAATTTCTAATAATCACCCATATATTGGATGATTGATGTTATTTTACAGTTACTGGACATTACGCCTAAAAAAAGTGTTTAAACGTTATAATTTTATGGTAGCAATTTAGTTAAATAAATAATGTGCGTTTATCATCACCCGCATCACCGTACCTCAGGTGTAATGTTTTGGAAATATGCTTTTCTACTTTCTTGCTTTCCACAGTGAAACAAATCTACCGGTCTTAATTTATTTGGAGGTTAATAATTATGTTGTTATAAATAAAACAACCAACTTTTATTAAATACTGTAAGTATTATCTAGAGAAAGTTAAAAAATATATGTACATGTATTTTTTACCAATTAAACATGGTTGTAGTTACACCACCACATAATGGGCCTTACAGTGAACTGAAACAAAGAAGGAAAATTTTAGAAATCTTTCAGGTTTTAATAAGTCGACTTCAAATCAAGTAAACACTGCGATGTCTTATGCCGTTGAATTAAGGGCTAGTTTTCAACAAAAGCGGGTAACATGATGTGCTGTACATAACGTCATACTCTGTACAATCAGCAATTAAAATTTTTGCTCCTATTTACAGGTCACAGCTGTTTTAGAAATTAATGAATTGTTGTGGACTTTGATAACTTCATATCATGTACAGGGTTGGCATGATTAAAACAAATGGTTTTAAAACACATGTTTAAAACAGTTTGATTTTAAACCGTGTTTTTTATCACACGTTTAAAAACACAGATTAAAACAAGTTTTAAACATTGTATAAAACGATGAGAAAAAAACAAGCTTTAAAACTACTTTTCATTGCGAATGAATGATATAAAATGAAAGTAATATTTTTTTGATAAGTTATTTATTCAGTCAAACAAAGATCTAAGTACCTACCAAGTACCAGGATTTATATGGGTAATGGGATAAGATAACACGTATTTTTGAAACATGTATTAGATAGTATAGAATATTAAAAATTTCAATTTAAAATCAATCAAAAACAAAATTATAACAAACAAAATTACCTATATTTAATAAACATTATAAAATCAAAATTGTTTGTCAGTCAGGAGAGTAAGACAATATGACAAGATCAAGATAACAATTATTTCTTCTTTTCCTTATTAAGGTATTTAAAAACTGTAACAAGTTTTGCAGCTTTCTCTGTACCCAGTTTATTTCGTACGTCAGAATGAATAAATCCAAATGTTGAAAACAGTCTTTCAATTCCAGCACTTGAAGCTACAGCAGTGTGAAGCTGAGCCACTAAGTTCATTGTTTGACCATTAATTTGTTTTTTTAATGACTGCCACCATTCGAGAGGTCCGACCTGATTTACTACATGATCTTCAAATAGAAAGTTATGAAAGGGATCTGTCATTGCCCTGTATTTAACAACATAGGGCATCGCCTCTTTGTGATAAGCTTCTATAAATAATAAAGCCTCAGAAATATCTTCACTCGTGAGTTTTTCACCCCTGTACTTAGGATGTAGTAAGTTTGCTGCAAAATGAGCTGGAGACATTGCCATTTCATAACGAGCTTTGAACTTCCTTAAATCATCCAATGAATACTCGGTCTCACGCAGTCGTACATTCTCTCCCTCAAACATATTTTTAAGCTCTATCCATGCTTCAGTCACTTCGCCAATACAGCAGGATGTCTTTTGGGAGATGTCAAGTGTAACTGCGATGTTTTCCAGTTTTTTGTAGAAAGCCTGGACTTGTTGCTTCAGCGCCATGTCATTTACTTTCAATGAAATTGACAGATCTATAGCAGTTGAATGATTTAAGCATATATCTGACATTATATGCCAATTTTCTAATAACACTTTTAAGCAGTCAGCCATTGTGTTCCACCGTACCTGTTGTGGTATAACAATTGCTTTTCCACCAGCTTCTTTATATTTGGCAGATGCAAAGTGAGTGTATTTGAAGTACCGCATTATCGACTTAACTTTATCAGTAATATCTTCTGCATTCAAATCCTTTGCTAGAAGGTTTAATATGTGTAATGAACAGCCGTATGTAAGTATATCCTCGTGAGAAGCTAGTTCTTCCTGTTGGGCTAAATCTCGTCTCATACGGCTCATATTTGCTGCGTTGTCTGTCACTACACTTCGCACCGTACATTTGTAAGTTTCACATTGTTTTATTGCCGCAGTAGTAACTTTAACCAAGTAGTCAGCTGTATGGCTTTCGGCTCCTGTGTCTATTGTATCAATTAAATGAGTTGAGTCTGTCAACACATCGGTAACACAGACACAAACTATCGAGTCCTGCCTGACATTACTCCACCCATCAATTGCCAGATTAACAACTTTGTTTTTCAATTCATTTTTTACGGCTTCTTGAGTCGAGTTGTAGACTTCGTCGAGTAGCTTGCTAGCAATTTGTTTGCGGTTTGGAGGTTTATATCCTGGGCGTAAAATTTCCATTAATTTCAGTAACTCTGGGTGTTTTACGTGGTTAAAAGGCGTGTTAGTAGCAAACATATAACGAGATAATTGTAAATCAATTTTCTTCTTATCTTCTTGACTTGTAGCAATAATAAATCTTTTCATTGAAATGTTCACGCTCGCGCTGCTGCTGGTACTGGCATTTTTAGATTGAAGAGTAGTAACAGAAGATGTGGGTGTAGCAGAAGAATTATCTGAAGATCGGGAAGAACCAGCATCACTCAACAACTCCTCCTCCTCCACGTCCCTGTCCGCGTCAAGATTTGCGTCAGTGTTAGAACCGGTGGTGGTGCTACATTGCTGGAAGTGTGCCTCCATTCTTTTCACAAGTCCAACTAGTTCTTTCTTACATTTTCTGCAACGCACCCTATTGGTCTTCAGTGTGGTATTTTCTTGGGGGATCGATGTGAATTGTTCCCAAATTGCATGCTTTTTGCGTCCTGGAGTTGACATTTTTATGAGGTGTTATCAGTCGCAGAATTAATAATGAAATGAAATGTGAGAAAGAAAGGCACTCGTATTTATAGAATTCATATTAAGTAATTCCCCGCCGGTAAAGTCCCGTTAGGAAAGTCCCTAATGGATGGCTGTCGAATGGAATAGTGGTTATTTTATTCCCCTCATTTAAATATAAATATTAGGGATGGGCCTAACTTCGGCATTCTTCCGAAATTCGGTTGAAATGCCGAACATTCGGTATAAGAAAAGAGTGAAATAGTTGCACAATTTTGATTTTAAGATTAATAAAACATAAAAAAAATCAAATCTGTCATACTCACTCATACCTGATTAAATAAATTTAAGCCTTTTACATAATTTAAAATCATGGTAATTTATTTATTAATCAAGTAACTAACTGTCATTATCAGTTTCCTTTTTCGACATTTCAATCTTAAGTTTTAGAATTAAAAAATCAAATTCAATAAGTTCTTATTAAATTAGGAAGTCTTATGATTTGTTTGAATCAAATAAACTTTTTGAAAATTCAATATATTAATTACTTATAGGTATATTTTATTGTTGTTTGTTAGTTGTTACCATATAAGTGCAGAATAAAAACCGAACTTCGGCATTTTTGATTTTTACCGAATGTTCGGCCGAAATTCGTATTCGGTTCAAACCACATTCGGCCCATCACTAATTAATATATATTGGGGGTGCCCCTATTCATAGAATAGAATTTATAGTTTATAGGTATTTCCCCGCCGGTATAGTCCTGCTAGGAAACATTCAGGGTGAATGTAAATCGTTTAGTAGTGATTAGAGATACGCAACATAAAATAAATGTTTATCCATTGATCGTTTTTTGTCAATATTTATTTTACTATAGAAAATTTGAAAAGTCAAAAGATCTAGTCTGGAAATGAAACATTATAGGTCGAATTAATTTAAAATAATGCCCTAAACTAAAAAGGACAAAAAAAAAACAAAAAAAAAAAAACAAACACTTGTTTAAAACAATTTGAACTGTTTGTTTTATAAAATTTAAAAAAAACTGTTTTTTTTCCAACCCTGATCATGTATGATTAAGATTTCCTTTATTAATAAAGTGTTCCTCATAATTAAGTGCACAAATTTAAAAAGCAGATTTAATTAAATATGGGCTTGAATCCAGTGGCCTCGCCAGCTCTAAAGCAAAATGGCGGGATCACGGCTGGAATAATTATTTCCATAGTGTTATTGTTTTGACACAACTTTGACAGATTTTATTCCGTTGTTTAAAAATCGTTGCCGTAAATATTTTAAAAGACATTTAATAAAAATTGTGGCGACATCTTGACGTCAAGATAGCGGGACCAATTATTTCTCCTTTCCCTTATCCTATTCGGGACAAAGAAGATCCCGCCATTTCGATGGATTCTCAAGTAGTG
Source organism: Pyrausta purpuralis (assembly GCA_963924145.1). Taxonomy (NCBI): domain Eukaryota; kingdom Metazoa; phylum Arthropoda; class Insecta; order Lepidoptera; family Crambidae; genus Pyrausta; species Pyrausta purpuralis. The sequence goes on from OZ001659.1 coordinate 14,213,743, forward strand.
GTAACGAACTATTATTAGTCAACCTTGTAAACCATCTTTAATGTTGAAAAGACAGCTATCAGCTCATTATCGATAGGACAAAGCTATTGATAGGGCATTTAATATTACGCTTTAATACTATAATCGTATCGCTGTGCGTCGATATCCTATTGCTGAGAAAAAGCAATATTATGACGAATATGTCTGAATATCCTTTTTATCAGCAATCTAGGATATATCAATAGACTATCGAGTGGCAACGGTTACTGTCTTCTCATATGCCGGTATGTTTTTGATGTATGTCTTTTTAAATAACGATAGACGATTAATTATCTCACCAATGAATTCTGAAACGGGATCGTTTTCTCCCTCTGCTCTCATTGTGCCTGTGATTTCTTCGTTTTCGACCATCGGAAGGACAAGTTGCACAAACTCAGGCGTGTAAGGGGGTGCTATCGCATCTAAAACCTGAAAATATACAAATCTAACTCATGAAGATATAATTGTATGGTTTAGAATCTTTTTAATACTTAGTGTTGTTTTTGTATTTCGAAAAGACGAAATAAGAAACCAAAAATTGCGCACGGGCGGGATTCCCTTCTGCAACCTCTGGCTAACCTGGCAAACGCTCTTTCCAATTGAGCCACCGTGCTGCCGGTACGTCAATATTTCTGGCTTCTTTGGAATACGTCATAACGTATGCTATTTCATCAAAGATATTATACATTTAAATGTTGTTTTATTTTGCATTTTTATAACTAGTTTACCTCAGTGATGAAGTATCGTATCAAGGAAATATCAGTGTCGCCACGTTGCCAGCATTGCTTGATATATCGCAGCACAGGGACTACGCAGCCACGGCTAAGTAAGTTCACCATACGATCGAGAAGCATTTTCTTGAGTTGGAGCTGAAACAAAAATAATAAAAAATCGTTTCTTTACTTGACGAATATTGAAAATAATATTTTTAAATAATATCAGTGAATAAATCAACTATTTAATTTCAAACACTCTGTACTAGATGACAAATTACCCATTTAAATTGCGAGTTTATTTATTTATCTTATTTTAAAATGGATCATTTTGTAAAAAAGGAATGTCAATATTACAACATTCGACAAGCAAAGAAAACAGACTACACATCGAGCGCCATGGTGGTCACCGGTGACTCCCAAACAATATTTTTCTATTGTCTAGTTTCATGGCAGTCAAAGCCTTAAAGGTTTTTTAAAACACGCTTCAGCATCGCGACTCACGCAATTAACAGATTTAATTCAGCGTCTATGCAGTCGCGCGCTAGTATCACTGCAGTCGCCAAAATTCAGTACATAATTTGTCAAATTCCAGCTTCTGCATCGCGACTGTACCGATGCTAAAAGTAACGCAGTGTGTAAAAATTTATATTTTGCGACTACATCGATGCTAACGCGCGTTTGCATCGCTGCTAAAAGTCGCAGCGTGTAAAGGGTCTTAGTTCGTTCTAAAACCGTTATAGCAGTAGGTTTAGTTCTCATGTTTATTTACCTGAACAAGTATTTCTAATTCGTCTTGCGGCGATTCAAATAGTTGAACGAGAAGCCATAGTAGTCTGTGATGCAGTAAATGATGACACGACGCGACTTCATCGAGGAGCGCCAGGTGAACTGGACAATGCTCAGTGCAAAGTTTAAAATATGACGGCTCGGTTACCACACACTCCACCCAAACGAGTACTCCCATACCGACAACTGGAAACCTGTGATCAAATTAATAGCAGGTTATCAATCCATATTCGTTATACACGACGACGATTAGATAAGTCTTTTGTAAGATTTTTTAAATAAAGTGTTCCTTGGTTAGATTTGTTAGATACAAGTCTTTTGTAAGATTTTAACTGTTCTTTGGTTAGATACAGCGCACTTTCACAGTTTTGATCCGCTGATAGTCGGTCGATTGTTTTCTAAATAACTACAAATATTGCTGCCTTATCCTGAGGGACTGGAACAGCGTCCATGTTGGTTCGAGACCTGCCATAGTCAATATTAAGTAGGTCATATTTGTTGAACCATCTTTTATTTTTTAATGATTTACTAACCCTAGCTCGTAAGATGTTTTTCTGTAACTACTAATCTAATCTATTGAAAGTATTTTTTGGAATAAAGATTAATAATAATAGTATATAATAAGTTTATATCAATCTATTGGCCTTTGACGGGTCCACTATTGGTTGGTTTAGGCACTCCGCTACGCGACACGGACGTTCGCGACAGACGCCCGTCATAAGGTGAACGCACATTTATCCGAGCGCGCCGAACGAATCGAAGTCAAGCAGGCCTCGCACACTTAGCTGATTCGGCCGAATCGACCGGATCGGACGAATCGACCGCGTCGTAGAAAGAATGAAATAGCGCTATGAGTGTCATCTAAAGGTAAGTATGAAGATTTTATCTGGCGATTCGGCCGATTCGGCTGAATTGACCGCGCCGAAGAAGTCATGAGATAGCGCTATGAGCGACATCTAAGGTGGGAGTGAGTAAGAATTGAATAACCGGCGAGACGTCCGAGTCGACCGCATTAGCCGCGCCGAATCTGATGACGTCATTCGAATTCGTCTAGGATTTCTGGGTGTCTTCTAGATTCGGACGATTCGACGCGGATTAGTGTGAGAGGTTTCATTAGATTTCATATAAAGAAATCTAAAATTCGATTCGTTCGGCGCATTTGGCTCCGGTTAATGTGCGTTCACCTGTAAGCGGAGACGCACGCGGCAGTTTCCGTCGTTGTGGAGACGCGGAAGCTCCCTCATTCAGCTCTCTCTGACATAACGGCTTATTCAGATATCGTTACATATAAATCGTACGCCTCATCACTGAGTTAGTGAGCTAAAGATATAAAGATAGATTATATCATGTAATTGAGAAGATATATACAGGGTGACTTTTTTATCAGTACCGAAATTTTGTGTACAGACTCCACTGATGAATATGATCAACTTTTACTATGGGGGCAATAGTGAAATCGAGAAAAAAAATGAGTTGTTCCATACATTTTGACCGCACGCCAATTGAACTTTTGTATGGAAAAGCTGATATTTTTTTCTCGATTTCACTATGGCCCTCATAGTAAAAGTTGTTCATATTAATCAGTGGAGTCTTTACACAAAATTTCGGTACTGATAAAAAGTCAGCCTGTATAAATACTTTTTTTAATGAGCCGTTCTGCGCATGTCTAGAACCGACCGGGGAAATCCGCGTCACATAGCGTAGGGCTTTAGACTCGGGCTGTGGAATCTGAAGAGAGCGGAGGTTCTTACCTAATACAGTGGTATAAAGTAGGGAGTTCAGCAATCAATTCGCTGGAGCTAGCAGAACTGCTGCAAACAGCATGAACTTTTTCGATGGCTTGTACAGTTGCTTTCAGTTCGTCTTTCACAGGTCGACCGGGCGAGTGGCCTTCGCAAACACTAGCAGCGTATGCTAGCAAATACATGTATTTAGACTTGTGCTCTGGGTTCAATTTGCTTCCTAACTTGAACAGCGAATCGACAAGAAGTTCTGGAAAGAAAAATACAGAATTTTGAATTCAGTTTAAATTTTTAGTTATTTTCTTAAAATATAACACTGTGAGTGTTAAAATCATTCTAAACCAAATATAAGTGTGTTAAAAATCGTAAATACCTAGAAACTGGGGTATCCTGAGCAAGTGCACGGGCGGCGGGTCGGGCTGCGTGTACGCGCGGAACAGCACGGATATGTCGGCCGGGTTGAGCGCGCCGCGCGACAGCATCGCCGCCAGCGCCGTGCGCGCGGCCCGCCACGCCTCGCCCGCCGTCAGCGCCAGCGTGATCGGCGTCACGTCGTGCCCGCTACGAGTTATAACCGAAAGATAACCCAGTTATTACGGACAAGATCCGCCTTAGAAACATAAGGTACTATGTACAAAATAGGAACAAAATTTGTTTGTTAAAAATAGTTATACATTTATATTTTTCAAAACTACAATTAAATAAAAATAGGTAAATATGAGTTTCAAGTTCACAGAAAAGATTATTTTTACTAATATGAATTTTAAATAAATGTAAACTGATAAAAAGAAAGCTATAATTGATATAACTACACGTCCTTTCTAATAACTAAGGTGTCCTTTTAAAAGGCCAGTAGTATATAATCTGGGTTAAGGGGCTACCCGGATTTTTAACGCGCATACTAGCGCCACTTTAGTAGAAAAATCATAACTCGTTAAATAAAAGACCAATCAAAAATCTGGTAGACATGATTGTAGTACAGGTTCTATAGTTTATTTAGTACGTTTTTTTTTTTATTATTATTATTTATTTATTGGGACAACAACAGCATATAACTTAAAATAATTACAAGAGGAAATAACTTAATTAGCCAATTACAGTTGACCACGAATTACTTAAATAAGGAACAGTGACGGTGGACATGACGATGGAGCAAGCAGGTACAGTACAGGCCGCCAAACCGCCACGCGATACCAGTACGGGCGGATAAACGATGATTACAGCTAAATTGATTTCGTCGTTCGAATATTAATGAAGCTACTTCTTTCTAGTATCATAAAAAAAATATATATATATATTTGTGCATACCGAACAAACTTCATAACAGTAAATGTTTGTAACTCTGTACCGGTATCGCGAACCAACTCGACGGACCGTAGGTAGGTACATTATGTATCCACCCAACTCAGTAAGTTCTATCGGAACTGATCGCGTGCCAGATCGGGGCCGATGCACAACTGAATGACTCATTTCCTTGCAAATTGACAACTTTAAGGGTACGCGGCCGCATTCCAACAAGACCAGACCTGCGACCAGCCTAATTTAGTCGGTGACATAAGGTTCCAGCAATAAGTACACTAAAATAAAATAAGAAATTTAAACAGGCTCCAGCAATAAGTACACTAAAATAAAATAAGAAATTTAAACAGGATTTCACAGCCAGAATTACGATAGGAAAACATACAACAAGTTTCTATGTATTAATAAATACAATATAGTACTTATTCAATAAGAGCTTGATTACCCTTGAGGAGTGTTATGTGTATCAGTTAAAATATAAAAGATAAAAAAGACATTTTAAAGTTATGTTTAGTAGTGTTTGTAATGCGAGACAGATAAATAACAAGTACAAGTCATACCCTCAGCTATAAATACCTACTCGGTTTTACTGTGATTCATGAGAATGAAGAATAATACACAAGCTAACAGGTTTATGCTTAGGTAATTTATTGCTTAAGAAAAATAATAATTTTATGACTAAATGACTTATTCTTTATATATCATTGGAACTACTGAACCGATTTCGAAAAATCATCTGATGGCAAGCTGCGGTATCCGTGATTTAATATGATAACGTACAAAATATACAGGAGTAGAAATGTGAGTTTGAGTTATGAATACAATAACCTACAAGAACAATTACAAGCGCACTGGGCTAAGTGCCTCATTACGGGTACTAAGTTAAAATCTATTTATTTATTAAGCAGTAATTCCCTAATCCTTTTCTTAAAGCTGTGCCTATTCTCAGCAAAAATATCAACTTCACTAAAAGTTTTAGAGTAATTATGGACAAGTCGGGTTATGACATTGTTTCGGCTGTAATTAGTCGCATGATGTGGTATATAGAACAAAGTTGTATGTCGTGTTCTTTTTTTGGGTACATTAAATACGAAATTAGCAAGCAGCTCAGGACAGTCAATGCGATTATTTAATATATCATGTAATAACCCCATGTCCATTAATGATCGCCGTTCATTTAAAGTCAGCATCTTGTACATGCGACAGTTGTCTTTATAATCTAAACTTGAACGCTTGCTTTTGTAATTTAAATGTGATATGAATTTCTTTTGAATTCTTTCGATATTATTAATATGTTTTTCATAATATGGGCACCAGATTTGCGAAGCATATTCAAATAAACATCGTACGTATGCAAAATAGACAATTTTTAAGCTAATTATACTATTGAACGGTTGACACGTTCGCATTACGAAGCCCAGATTACGAAAAGATTTACTAATGATGGCCTCAATGTGGTCGCGCATCGACATCTCTGAATCCAACAAAACCCCCAGATCACGCACGACTCTTGCCCTCTCAATAACAGTGCCATTAAATTTATAAGAGAATAATATGGGTTGTTTCTTACGCGTAAAAGAAATGCATTGGCATTTATTGATACTTAAAGTAATGTTATTTAGCTGGTAATAGTTAAATAATGCGTCAAGGTCTTGTTGTAATAGTATGCTATCATCTATAGATTTGATTTGCGTATAAATTTTTTTGTCATCTGCGTAGAGAATGTATTTGGAATGTTTTATATGAATACCTATGTCAAATATGTATGCATTGTAAAAGAGAGGGCCAAGGTGCGATCCCTGAGGAACTCCAGAAGAAATCTCGACAAAGTCAGACCTATGGCCGCCCACAACAACAGCCTGAGAGCGATTACTCAGGTAGGATTCAACCCACCTAAGCAAATCGCCATGTATACCTAGACAATTGAGCTTAGTTAAGAGAATGACGTGGTCCACTCGATCAAATGCTTTTTCAAAGTCAGTGTAGACCACGTCAACTTGACCTCCATTACTCATGTGCCTAAGAACATAGCTAGAAAAACAAGATAGATTAGAGACCGTAGAGCGCTTCTGCATAAAACCATGTTGCGCTTCAGGAATGCCTTGGGCAATGATGGGATAAATTTGGTCGTAAACAATCTTTTCAAAAACTTTGGAAACTGTGTTAAGAATCGAGATGGTGCGATAATTTTCAATCTTAGATTTGAGGCCCTTTTTGTGGATTGGGATAATGTGTGCTCGTTTCCATAAGGTAGGGAAAAAATTATGTCTCAAAGATAAATTAAACAATACGCTGATTGGGTAAGAAATACTATCAGCACAAGCAGAAAGAAAAAATGGAGGTATGCCGTCACTACCTGCACCCTTAGATTTATCTAAGTTCAGTAAGTATTTTCTAACCATGTCCTGTGTTATTGAGATACCAGAAATCGAATCGTTAAATAAGTAATTATTTGCAAGTGACTCAGCGTACGCTGGTGATATCGAAGAGGTTTTAGTAAAGACACTTTCAAAAAAGTTATTAAAAGCAGAGCATATTTCCTGTGTATCAGTGTAGTTATTATCACCTAAGGTAAAATTTTGGGGGTAACTTGAGCCGCCTCGTTTGGATTTGACATAAGTCCAAAAGTATTTAGGGTCTGTTCTTATATTACTCTCGGTATTACGAGTAAAAGTCTCAAAACACTGCCTTTGTACGAGATGTTGTCTAGATCTGAGAATTTTAAACTCGTCATAGTCTCTAGGGTTATGAGTTTTTTTCCATTTTTTATGCATTTTTGTTTTCTCACGAATAATTTTAATTAAGGACCTACTGTACCAATTTGGAAAATTGTTATTTTTATGTAATTTAACTGGAATAAGCAGCTGGGCGCACTCGTCTAGTTTTTGGTAAAAAATATCAACAGCGTCATCAACTGAGTCTGTGTTCAATAAAATTTGGTCCCAGTTTATACCATTAAGATGTTTGTTAATGTCAGTGTAATTGCCTTTATAAAAATTGAATCGTGGTCTCTTATTCTCTCGTAAAGGTTTTGTATAAAGATCTAATAATTCGATACAAAGAGGTGGGTGTAATGAATCAATTTTAGTGAGTTGGTCTGTTGTTGTTGTACTGGTTCATAAGATGTGCATGTAAAAGTAGGTAGGAATAAAACGAATAAACGTCAGTCTCATACAAGTTATCTTGCGTTTCACTACATGGTGACAGCGGTGCTACGAGTTTTTATAGAAACGAAAGTTAATTACACGTAAAAGTTACCGTAGATTTGTTTATCTAATTCACCATCGTTGTGTGTGTAATTGCAACAATGGAACACGCGCGGCCGCCGGCGGAATTAGTCCTTGAAGGCGGGCCGGCCAGTCGTGCCGACATGTGGCGAAAATGGCTGCGTCAATTTCGTGTTTTCTTGAAGGCATCCGGTGTGTCTAAGGAGTCAAGTGATGTACAAGCCAGTTTGCTAATAAACTTAATAGGCTCCGAAGGCTACGACATATATTCTACGTTGAAATTTAGCAACGAAATCGATCGCGAGGACGTTGAAAAAGTGATCGACGCATTCAATGTGTACTTTGGGACGAAAACAAATATCATAATGGTGCGATTTAAATTCTATACACGTTCCCAAGAAAGTGGCGAGAGCATTGATGAATATGTCACCGCCTTGAAACTACTCAGCCAGCGATGTGAGTTTGGAGAACTGGAGGATAGCTTGGTACGAGACAGGATAGTGTGTGGTGTAGCCGACAGTGCTCTGAGAGATCGATTATTACGGGCAGATGACCTGTCCCTCGATAAAGCAATAAAAATTTGCCAAGCAAATGAAATATCCACCGATGAAAATCGCCAGATAGAAGGCGTAAAAAGTGAGGTAAAAACCTTGGCCGTGGATGGGTTGTGGCGAACTCAGCGCGGGGCCAAGTCATACATGGGTGAAAGAACGCGTGCTAGTGGCGCGGGCAGCGCGGGCGGCGAGCAGCGCGCGCGCACGGGCGCGAGCTGGGTGAGCGGCAGGAGCGGCGGGCGCGGCGGCGCGGCGAGGCCTGCCGGCGGGCCGGCGTGCTCGGCGTGCGGCAGCATGCGTTGTGATAGTGGTGATCGTTGTGCGGCCAAAAAAGCTATTTGCTTTCAGTGCGGTAACAGAGGTCATTTTCGAGTGAAGTGTCCTATTAAAAATAAGGTGTGTGAAATAAATGAGGACAGCTACGAGGAGGGTGAGTTGTACTTCATTTCAATGATTGAGTGTGTTGATTCCATTTCAAAAACAACTGGTAGCAAGTGGTTCGAAACCCTATATTTACCCACATGTAATACAAACATTTCTTTTAAGTTGGACACGGGCTCCGATCTAAATGTTATATCTAAACAAAATTTCGAAAAGTTAGGATATTTGTTATCTGATTTAACACGTGATAACGTGAGAGCAAAGTCGTTTTGTGGTAATTACTTGTCAATAATTGGATCCATTAAAATCAAAGTGACACACAAGAACAAAGAGTACGATTTACGGTTTGTCATATCAGATCAAGTAGGGTGTCAAAGTATTTTGGGGAAACATGCACTGGAAGAATTAGGTCTTGTGCAAAGAGTATTTTCAATAGATTTAGATACATATGATGATTTATTTAAGGGTTTGGGCAAATTGCCGGGTTTTTACAGAATTCCATTGCAAAGTGATGCTAGTCCTTGCATCTGTCCTGTTAGAAAGATTCCTGTTGGTGTCAGAGATCAATTGAGAAAGGAGTTAGGTCGTATGGAGGAGTTAGGCGTCATTAGAAAGGTGTCTCACCCAACGTCATGGGTAAATGGCATTGTTGTAGCTGCAAAAAAAGATGGCAATCTTCGGGTTTGCCTCGACCCACGACCGCTAAACAAAGTTATCAGACGACAACATTATCCTCTGCCGACTTTAACTGAGATAGCCACCAAGCTGAAAGGAGCAAGGTTCTTCAGTAAGCTGGATGCCAGATCTGGATTTTGGATGGTCCAACTGGATGATGAGAGCGCCGACTTGTGCACCTTTGGCACACCGTTTGGAAGGTTTCAATATCTGCGTTTACCATACGGTATCAATTCTGCTTCTGAAATCTTTCATGCTCGAATCCGTCAAATACTGGAAGACCTTGAGGGAGTCGATTCCTTTGTCGATGACGTCATCGTTTGGGGATGCACGAAAGATGAACACGACAAACGACTTACTAACCTTTTGGAAAGGTCACGAAATGTTGGTATAAAATACAACAGGGAAAAGTGTGAATTTGGTGTCACAGAGGTGACATACCTTGGTCATACTTTTAGTGCGGAGGGCATGAAAATTGATAAATCTAAGCTTAAAGCCATCACAGACATGCCAAGCCCCAGTGATAGAACTTCATTGGAAAGGTTTCTCGGAATGGTCAATTATGTAAGTAAATTTATTCCTCATTACTCGCAAAAAGTCGTGCCACTTCGCAATCTGCTCAAAAAAGATAGTGAGTGGTGTTGGGGAGGCAACGAGGAGCGCGTGGTGAGTGAGTTGAAGGAGGCGCTATGCAGTGCGCCGGTCCTGGCGCTGTTCGCGGCGCGCGAGCCCGCCGTGCTGTCTGTTGACGCTAGCTCGCACGCGCTAGGCGCCGTGCTGCTGCAGGCCGGCCGCCCGGTGGAGTCTGCATCACTCACGCTTACCGATGCGCAACAGAGGTACGCGCAGATCGAGAAAGAAATGCTGGCTATTGTGTTCGCGCTGGAAAGATTTCACCAATATGTTTTTGGAAAGAGCGACATTATCGTAGAAACTGATCATAAACCACTGGAGGCGTTATTCAAAAAATCATTGGATTCTGTACCAGCTAGGTTACAGCGTATGATGCTTCGCGTACAGAGGTATGATTTTACAGTTGTCTATAAGCCAGGAAAATACATGTACGTTGCAGACGCACTGTCACGTGCTCCGTTGACGGAACTGCTACACACAAACTTGACGGAGGAAATAGAGGAACAAACCTGTTTCTTACTTCAAAATGTCAGGGTCAGTAAAGCCATATTGCAGACAATTAGAGAAAAAACGAGCACAGATACAGAAGGGGTTAAATTAATAGAATACATTCGAAATGGTTGGCCATCAAACAAATACGAAACATATGAGTGTGTAAGACAATATTGGAGCTATCGAGAATGCATTGAGTATGCAGATGGTATAATATTCTGCAACGATCTGGTATACATTCCCCGGAGTCTCCGGTCGGAAATGTTATCGCGCATTCACGAGGGGCACCTAGGCATCGATAGATGCAAACGGCGCGCTCGTGACGTCATGTTCTGGGCTGGCATGTCACGTGACGTGGAGCGTGCGGTGCGTCGGTGCCGAGTCTGCGCTGAGAACCGCGGGCACCCGCAGCGGGAAACAATGATACCTCATACTATTCCACAACTTCCATGGAATAAAATTGGATCTGACATATTTGAATATTCGAAAAAATCTTATTTGATTCTAATTGATTACTTTTCGAATTTCATAGAGGTGTGTCCTCTGTTGGCAATTAACTCCAAACAAGTTATTTTAGCCATGAAGGACCAGTTCGCTCGACATGGAATACCGAAGGAATTAATAACAGATAATGGTCCTGCCTACGCTTCAAGAGAGTTCAGGGCCTTCTCAGAGTCGTGGGGATTCATTCATACCACTTCCTCCCCTAACTACCCACAATCCAATGGGCGCAGCGAACGGTCAGTGAGAACAATCAAAGAGCTATTTTTAAAATGCTCAAAATCAAAAGAGGATTTCTACATAGGCCTGTTAAACCATAGGTCCACCCCTAGAGACGGTGTAGCGAGTCCAGCCGAACTTTTAATGGGGCGGAGACTCAACACCCGCCTTCCAGTGCACCCTAAAAAACTAAACCCGGCAACAACCAAGCCGACTATGAAAACTTGCTTCGGCAACAAAGCAAGGGTTGCGAGCGATATAACAGGCGAGCGCGCACGCTCCCGGAGCTGGCGTGTGGTGACGAGGTGGTGGCACTGAACGGCGCGTCGCGGCGCCTTGCGAGAGTCTGCGCGCCGGCCCCGCAGCCGCGCTCGTACCTGGTGGCCGATGGTACTGGTCGAGTGTACCGCAGGAACAGACGCCACCTTATAAAACTCCCAGATTCAAAATCTGACCTGACACCAAACGAGACAATGAGTCGAAATGATTTCAACGAAGAGGAACATTCGAAATCTGATGAATATGGCTCATGCAGCAACACAGATGCCAGCACTGATCACGAAGAATCTAATGAACAAACAGAAACTATTTCTAAAAGGCATGCTGCAACGGAAGCTAGGGAGAGAATTAATAAACTTTTAACTAAAAATAGATAACCTAACACACATTATATTAACTAAACACAACAGTAGGTATGTCATAATAAGTACCTAAAAGTCTAAGCAAAACGTCACTTAATTCCAGCGCATGTTAATCCTGAACTTGAAATTGTAATATTGCTTCCTCATGTAATATTAAGTATTGATACAAAATTGTATAAAATAATAATAATAATAATAATAATAATATATATGATGGTACATGTTTCCATAATTATTTGACAGAATAATGGTGTTAAATATGTACAGTTATGTTCTATATCTCATAAATTAGTTTAATAACCGAAACTTGTTAATGAAATAAAAGTAATAATATTGTAATGTAATTGATTAAGTGATTAATTAATGTAATGATAAATTCCTACTGTTATTGTGCATCGCATAGCAGAACGCATGTTTTATTACCTGGTTATCTAGTTTGCACGTACCCCGTATGTATGTAGGCATGTACAGTCGCCAGCACGTCGAGCTTCTTGCTTTTGTTGCAAACTGACCCTTGTTACAGCTGTACAAGATACCGAAGTGTTTACCTGGACGTGCTGTTGTCCGTACTTATTTGATCTGTTATTAACTTTGCCTTTTGTAAGATGAGAAGATGTTTAAATTATGTAATTGCAGTTAATAATTACTATTCTTATAAAATGTTATGCTCGATCTATTATTTTTATTATTTCAAGGGAAAGATGTACTGGTTCATAAGATGTGCATGTAAAAGTAGGTAGGAATAAAACGAATAAACGTCAGTCTCATACAAGTTATCTTGCGTTTCACTACAGTTGTGACCGATAAGGTCAAGTTAGAAAAACACAAGTCAAGAATATTATCACATCTATTAGGAATAAGATTAAACTGGTTCAAACCCATAATACTCAAGTCTTCAACGAAGCTGGACGCAGTGTTTTGTAATAAAGTGGTGCCTACATGAGTCACTGCCCAGCCCTCCGAGTTCCAACGTAAACAAGGTAAGTTAAAATCCCCTACTAACAGAAAATTATCTAAAGAGTTAGTTTCAAATATTTGTTTAAAAAGTAAATTGTAATTTGTTATAAAATTTGGAAGATGTTTGCTGTCAGGGGACATATAAGACAAGATAATGTTTAGGTTAGCACTAGAGCCCAGCGTGCGTGAAGATACTGTGAGACATAAGGCTTCAAAATCACTTCTTATCCAGTCTGAACGCAATACGGCGCATAACTCTCTGCGTATGCAACACAAAACTCCTCCCCCACCCTCCTTATCTGCTATATTATTCGATAAGTCTCGGTCGCAGCGAAAGACGTCATACCTACCGTCACACAATTCCGAATCTAAAATGTCGGACTGCAACCAAGTTTCTGTGATAAGAATGACGTCATAATCACACACCAGTATGCTGTTATAAAGTTCAACTAATTTGGTACGGAGACCGCGTACATTTTGATAAAAAACCTTTAGTGAATCGCTATTCATTATGTACGAGAATGCTTATTATATGTGTTAACTTATACGCACTACCGACACTAGGTATGCGACTCAAGGGTACGTCCACAAAACACAACACAATAAAGCTCCTCAAAGTTAATGCTAAGCACATTTGCAAACAAATTAGTGAGATAGTGCAGTTATTCATCAAAACTGTTTTGCAATATAGTATACTCATACGTGTGTTTAATATGTAGAAAATAACCAAAACTACCATATCAAACACCATCCACCTACCTGAATGACAATACGAAATAACAATGCAATAATTGTGTGAGAACTCCATATTTAAAAAAATAGTAAGTATGTGATAATATAAAGCGATATAACTATTACTGAAGCACAAAAAAGCCGGTTCATAATGTGACATAATAGCCAGTCATACTATCTTGCGAAGATCTGAAGAGTCCATGATGCGAATAGTCGGTGAAGTTTCATTTTTCCGAGCAAAGATCTTGCCATCCCGTACCCATACAAAGCGATATTGAGCGGCCTGAGCCTTTTCTCTCGTGTTCCTATGTAGAAGCTTATTTGTTGGGGTCAGGTGCTCGTTCACATATATTCTCTTGGGTTCACCAGGTATGCCAATATCGGATGTTCGAAAGCCTTTCATGGCACGCGCCGCTGACAGGATCGAGTCACGTAGGAGACGAGACGTCAACTTAAGCACTATGGCTTTAGGACGACCAGGAACAGGATTAATTGGTCGGATTCTTGTTATGTGCACAATGTCAGCGGCCGATGACTGCACGTCTAGGTATTTCACTATGCGGCAATAGTGTAACGAAAGATCTTCTTTAGGACGTTCGGGGACCCCAGTGATCTCGAGGTTAAAAGCACGGTCCCGCTGCTGCTGTTCATTAATCTCGAATTCAAGTTTGCTTATTTGGCTTTGCATACGAGTGATATCCAAGCCCTGGGTTCCGGCTGTCTTGCATATGTCATCAACTCGCGTAACAAGTTCCTTGTGGACGTTATCCTGGAATTCAATAGCTGTCTTCATCGATTCCATGTCCGCAAACAACTGTGATTGATTTATTTCGATTGTAGTCAGCTTGGTTTTTATGCTGTCTAAGTCACATTTAATTATGCTATTTATATCTGAATGGACATCCGTTATTTTTGATTCAAGTTCAGTTTTAAAGGTCAACAGTTTGGCTGACAATTCTGACGAGAAATGCTTAAAAAGCATGTGTATATCGTCATCCATCGTCTTGCGCTTACGCCTGAGCGTATTAACGGTGTCGTAATCTGAGTCGTAGCTGTTAACAACGTGAAGTTCGGGCGCGGAGCCTGTTTTTTCCAAGTGTGATGAGTCTGACATTGTATCCATGGCGCCAAGTTGTTTAGCTCGCTGAGTGCAATCCATCTGCAATGTGCACACTAACACAATCACCACGCACACCGATAGTCCGATTTGACAGATCGCGGACACTAGAAGCGATGTTAGACGGAGAAAGATACGGTGCAGGAGCGAGATGAATTATTAACGACGAATAACCGATGACTGCATGTGCACGGCAAAATGAGTTCAAAAACGTTGAGATAAAGCACTTTTTAGAAATACTTGTATGAGCCAATTTAAGAAACAACCAAACGCACGTCCACCTCTTATCACTGCGCACGGACGAGTGAAGAGTTTAAATTGTTTCTAAAGTAGTTTACTGTAGTTAGAGTCAGAAAAACTGCTAAATATGGCCACTTTTGACAATTTTTCTAACTTTAACTGCAAATAACTCTATTTTATTGAACTTAAACATTGTATCTAAACCACATAACCAGAGCTACAATCGTGTCTACCAGGTTGTTGATTGGTCTTTTATTTAACGAGTTATGATTTTTTTAGTAAAGTGGCGCTAGTGTGCGCGTTAAAAATTCGGACACCGCCTTTATTTCAGGGGGTCACAAAAAGGGCTCCTTCCCTTTTTGTGACCCCCTGAAAGAGGGGGGGGGGAGGGTTGCACATTAAACTAAAACAAAAAAAAATTGTCAAACCTTTGCGTGTTACCACAAAACTAGACAATAGAAAAATATTGTTTGGGGTCACCGATGACCACCATGGCGCTCAATGTGTTAAGGTTCCTAAAACCAGTAAGGTACTTTACATTTTGTTTTTATGGAGGACTCTATACACTGGTTAGGATGGTTTCTGGTCCAACGTTTTTTAAAAAAAAAAAAAAACCTAAAAGAATAACATTAAAATACCTTTGTTGAGCACAGCGAGTTATTTCTTGTCCAAGTCTTTTCATTATCGCACCACCTTTTTGTTCTTGAGATAAGATGTGCACAATTACTTGACTGTAAACATACGTATGCGCACCATGGCAAACCATTTTCTGAAAATGAAACAGTAAAATAAGGAAAATGAAAATTGCCCATGATAAGAATCATTACTATTCACTATACATGATCTAAAAAAAAACTGTTAGACGAGAAATCAAATCCTGTGTCGTACAATTTCTGGGTGCATGCCTATATCACATGGCCGACACATTGGCAAGCCTGTTAATTTTTGCAAGAGCTTTCTTTTACATGTAGGCTTCACCTCATCAATGTTGCTAGATAGCAACTTATTATATTATGTTTGTTTAGTGATTAAACACTTATATAAACTAAAATAAAATATCTTACAGCACACTCGTTAACACTGTTTTGCCAGTCATCAGAGCTTTGTAAGAATCCAACAATTGCAGATTTGAGAACTCTAGAAAATACTTCAATTTGTTGGGCAGCTGTTGAAATGCTTGTTATTTCTCCTTGAAATCCTGCGTCTGAAATTAACTGGAAAAAGAGAATAAAATACATTAAGGCCAAATTGGGACAAACAGCAGGATTGGTGTTATGAAAGAATTGGTAAAATTTTATGTTGAAAGGGGCAAGAACTATGACTGCATTCTTTATTAACTGTTATATGGTTTTATTACTTAACACATAACCTACCTTTATAGTAAAGTTCAGCATGAGGCAGTCAGGATATTCTTCAGCCAACCGATATATCAGAGATCGCCAAGTTGGATGTTCAATCATTTCTGTTAGCCACGCTGGTGTCTAAAAAGTATTTGTATTAGGGTTTTATAAAACTTATAGATTATTGAACAACTTTTGCATAAAAAAAACTTGCATGCTGTAACATTGGCAAGAAATTATTAAATGCACAATCAAATTTTATTTCTTTGCTCACAACAACTGAATATTTTTAATTGTGTTAATTTGATCACGCTGTTAATTTGATCAAGCTGTACCACATCAATGGATGACATCGGAAATTATACTACTATATAAAAAGGGGGACCCAGCCGATATAGGCAACTACCGTCCTATAAGTCTTATGCCTTGTTTTTATAAACTTTTTGCCTCGTGTCTACTTGAAAGGTTATCCCCAGTCATCGATGCTCACCAACCGATCGAACAAGCCGGTTTTAGAAGTGGTTTCAGCACGATGGATCATATCCAAGTGGTTGATCAGGTGATTGAAAAATATCTAGAATTCAATAAACCCCTGTATTTAGCTTTCATTGACTACAAAAAAGCTTTTGATTCAATTTCACACGAGAGCATCTGGGAATCACTGAAAGCACTAAACACAAACGAAAAGTATATTAATATCCTACAAAATATTTACTCTAACAGCACAAGTAAAGTCAAACTGGAAAGAGTAGGCGAAGTTTTCAATATAAAGAGAGGTGTCCGGCAAGGAGACCCGATCTCACCAAAATTATTTATAGCTGTCTTACAGCACGTAATGAAAGAGCTGCCATGGTCCGATAAAGGTATCAATATAAATGGGAAATTTTTAAGTCATCTCAGATTTGCCGATGACATAATTTTATTTTCGGAAACCCCACACCAATTAAGCATAATGGTAAATCAACTAAACCAAGCTAGTATAGAAACTGGATTGGAAATGAACCTGGAAAAAACTAAAATAATGTCTAATCGCAGTGCAATGCCTATCTCAATAAACAACACACCTCTCGAGTTTGTCAACCACTACATATACTTAGGAAAACAAATCTCCTTTAGTAAGGAAAGAAACACCGAAGAACTTAACCGAAGAGTGGCGATTACCTGGAACAAGTTTTGGCACCATAAGGAAATACTAAAATCACAACTTCCGCTACCGACCAAGAAAATTGTCATGGATACAGGTCTTTTACCGTGCCTCACCTACGGATGCCAATCTTGGACCTTCGATCTCAAAACCAGAAACCTCATTCAGACTACCCAGAGAAGAATGGAAAGGAGTTGCCTAGGTATAAAACTGAAAGATAGGGTAAAGAACGTTGAGATTCGAAAGAAGACAAAAGTATGCGATGCCTTAACTTTTGCAATGAAGGCTAAATGGAAGTGGGCGGGTCACGTGGCTCGTTACAAGGACGATAGATGGACTCTGCGGTCAGTAAAGTGGTCAGGGCCAAAAGGCACCAGATCAAGAGGTCGACCAAGGGCCAGATGGGCAGATGAAATTGTGGCGTGCGCGGGCAAGAGTTGGTTAGACAGAGCTAACGACAAAGAAAGATGGCATTCCTTGGGGGAGGCTTTTACCCGAACGGGGTCCTTGCATTAACTAGTATTAATTCATTATATTTTTACACTTAAGTATGTATTATGCATGGAATTTAATAAAGCTTTATTATTATTATTATTATTATAATTTGATCATGGTAAAGTATTGAAATTGATTACACGGGCCTTGTTCCACAAATTAAATCATATGCTCTACAATCAACACTACATATTACACATACTCACTTCTCCTTCCTCAGTAAATATTGTGTCAGCTTTTTTGGGGTCAAATGTTTTCAAGATCATATCTTTAAGATGATTTTCAACCATAGCTTGGACTTCTGTGACTTTTACACCTAATAACAAATTTATTTACAATTTCAATAGTTTTATTGATTAAATTCTGAATTAGTTAATGAGTGTACTTATAAAAGAAATTAAAATTTGTACCTCCAAGAATG
Source organism: Pyrausta purpuralis (assembly GCA_963924145.1). Lineage (NCBI taxonomy): Eukaryota > Metazoa > Arthropoda > Insecta > Lepidoptera > Crambidae > Pyrausta > Pyrausta purpuralis. The sequence goes on from OZ001659.1 coordinate 14,232,073, forward strand.
AGCCATTCTGCAAGTAAATTGGCCATTTGTGCTACAGCACTGTAATTAATTGATAACTGTTCGATAACTTGTTCAGGATTGCCTCCAGCTTGAAAATATCGTTTAAGTTGGCCAAATATACCAGGTTCCATAATGTAATCTGGGGTTTTGAATTTTTCCAAACATTCTTGCAATACTTCTTCGGGATTTTCAATGATGTCATCGCCGCCCTCATCCTGAAATTATCCTAATTGAGTAAATATACACTAAAATATAGTTAAGTAAATCGTAAAACAGCTCATCTATACTTCGTAATGGGTGTGATTTGAAGATTCCCAAACACGTTCTTCTTCATATTGGCTTGGCATGGTTTTAATAAGTGTATTTGGTGTATAATTAAGAAAAAGCAAGCCGGTTAAGCTTGCTTTACGATGCACTACTCTACTACGTGAAACAAACAACTTGTTGACAAAAATAATCAAATCAAAAGCAGGATTTTCTTCTTCTTCTTCTTCTATTATTTGGCGTCCGAACTTAATGTTTCCCGAGGGGTGCGACATTTGTTCCGCCAATGTCACGTGTGAAGCATTTACACGGCAATAATCGAGTGAAACAAAAAAACAAATGACAAAAAATAACTAAAGAACTAAGCATACTTATCATAGGACAACACAGTTTAAATATAAACAACACAGACGGTAGGAAGGGAAAACACGGATAAACACATTTGATGAAAATTAATAAAGAACTACCTGAACTAAAGGTTAATATTTTTATAATTGATAAATTTTGTAAGGGCTTTAATAATCGGGGGAGTAAAAGAATTTAATAAACATTTAATGTTAGTAGGTCGGGGAACGCTTTTGGGAAGGAAGTCATATATTGAAGCGCCAATTTTGGGACAATTAAAAATAATATGATTCGTAGATCCTTCCTCAAGACCACACTCACATATGGAACTATCTTTGATGCGGAGCTTTGCCAGATGAACGGGTGTACACGAATGGCCTATGCGAAGCCGGCATATTATTGAAACAATTTTTTTGGGTAGCTTAGGATGTTTAAAAAACCATGGTTTTGATGGAATGCTTTGCTGGACTTCTGCGTAATATTTTCCAGCAGTTCTTTTTGTATTAGTCCAGTGGGTATTCCAGGATTGAAGTAAGTGGGATTGGGATAAGGAAGCAACATCATGGGAAAAGAGTTTAAAATGCTCCAAGGAGCCAGATGAGACCGATACCTTAGCGCACGAATCAGCCGACTCATTTCCTGGAATTCCTTTGTGGCCAGGAATCCAAGTTAAAATTACGTTGATACCATTTTTAAGGCACTCATGAAGAGCTTCTCTGATCTTCAGGATAGTAGGAGATCTTGTTTTTGATTTGAAAGGATTCGAAAGTATGGACTGGAGACAGCTTAGGGAATCAGTGAAGATTATAGAATTATTAAGAGAATGTGATTTTGCATATAGTATTGCTTCTAATATGGCAACTGATTCACCGGTGAAGACTGATGATGCTGGAGGACATTTGAAGCTTAAAATAATTTTGTACCTAGGTATCCAAACCGCGGCACCAACACATCCACCCTCGGTGAGCTTGGAAGCGTCGGTGAATATAGGAAGCCAGCCTTGCCAGCGTTCGGACATGATATGTGAGAATTCTTGACTAGCGGACTGAGAGTCTTTGGATATGCCAAAATATAGTAAAATAGGAGGGGTCAAAATCAAGGATTCAAAGCTGTTAGAGAAGAGTGGGTTTATTGGCAATTTTTCTATAGTAGTCGGGAGCCGGTTGAATTTTTGGTAGCTTAGGAGTACACATGGGACATGTTGTGAAGAATCAGAGGGACTACTTAAAGAGTTGAGGAGATCTAATTTGGTCAAGAGGGGATGAGACAGATTTTGAGCAACTTTAGTGTAGAAGCGGTCGCTAAGGTATTGTCTCCGGAGATATAGGGGGGGTTCAACGCATTCGACTTGGAGTGCATTAATTGGAGAAGATTTCATCGCACCCAAAATTATGCGGAGGCATTTCGACTGAATTTTAGTTAATTTTTCGAGAGCTGCTTTGTTACCTGGGTCCAATAAAAAGGAAGCGTAGTCAAAATGGCTGCGTATTATTGCGTTATATAATAATTTCTGAGAGTAAGGGTGGGCTCCCCAACGTACCCCGGATAAAGCTCGAAGAATGTTAACCCCCATCTCTGCTTTTTGACTTATATGATTAAAATGCGCTGTGCCTGTTAAACGTGTATCTAGGATAAGACCTAAAAATTTTACTTTATTGCTGTTTGGAATGTTCTCACCGTTTATAACAATTTGGGAATGTGGAATCGAACGTTTATGGGTGAATGTAACGCAACAGCATTTTGGGACAGATATAGAGAGTCCATGACGAGTTAGCCAATCATTAAGATATGCAAGGGCAGCATTCAAACGCGAGCATGCCCCAGGTACTGTTTTGGAGGAAGTATATATGGCTATATCATCGGCATATTGAAGGATATTGCAAAGTTGGTCCACCGTCCGTTCAAGGTCATATGTATAAATACTGTAGAGCAGCGGGCTAAGTACGGAACCTTGAGGTAAGCCTTTCCAGATGAGACGAGGGGGAAGAAGGACATCTTGGTAACGGACCGAAATTGACCTTGACATCAAAGAATTGCATATAAATCGGACTAACTTCTCCGAGATACTCAGATGTAGCAGTTTCTGCCTGAGTACTGGAAGCAGTACGTTATCATATGCCGAAGATATGTCCAAAAAGACTCCAATCAGATATTCCTTCTTTTTAAAAGCTATCCTAATGTCAGTGGTGAGAATGCTTAAACTGTCCAACGTGCTAGAACCTTTACGAAAGCCGAACTGAGACCTAGCTAGAATGCCTCTAGATTCAACAAACCATTCAAGGCGATTCTTAATCATGTGCTCCATTACTTTAAGAAGAGTAGAAGATAGTGCTATGGGGCGATATGAATTGTGATCTAGGGGATCTTTTCCAGGCTTGGGAATGGGGATTACGAGCTGTTGCTTCCAAGTTTCCGGAATAGTCCCTTGATCAAAGAAGACATTGATGATATTTAAGAAATAGAGTTTAGCCCTATCTGGTGACTTGATGAGAAAAGAATATGGAACTCCATCAATGCCCGGCGAAGAGTCTGAAAGGCCATTTAGGGCTAATGCAAGTTCCTCAAATGAAAAGGGGGCATCTAAATTATTTAAAGGTAACAGTAAAGTAACATTGGAAGGAAAACAGTCAACTGGGGGGACAAAAGAAGGAGCAAGTTTATCAAAGAAAGCATTTAACCAAACTGAGGGGTCATTACATGATGGATTGGGAGAGCTGAGATATTGCCGGTATCTACGAATTTGTTTCCAAACAATGGACGGAGGGGATCTAGGGGACATGGATTCGCAAAACTTTATCCAGCCTGACCTCTTTTTTTTGGAAAAAAGTTTTCCAGTCTGCGCTGCCACCCGTTTGTAGTTTACGAAGTTCTCCAGTGTCATTGATTGGCCGTATCTTTTTTCAGCTTCCCTACGTTTTTGAGCCATAGTAGTACACTCAGCGTCCCACCAAGGAGGAGATATCTTATGGGAAAGCTTTTTTTCAGGAATGTGGTCACTGGCTGATGATTGCAAAACAGCAACAAAATCGGAATAGGCGTATTGAGGGTTAGAGGGATCAATAGAAGGCAGAGAATTAAGTTTGTCATTGATTGAGCAGGAGAAGCCGGCCCAATCAGCCTTGTTTAAATTATATTTTAAAAGTGGAGAGGGACGGGTGGTGATAGAGGGTTGATTGGGAAGAGTGATTAAAATAGGGAAGTGATCACTACCAAATGTACTATTGAGGACACTCCAAGAGATAAGTGGAGCGAGATCTGGGGAAGTGACGGAAACGTCTACGGCAGAAGCTGGATTTTGGGAAGGAAGACATCGTTTTGTTGGCCTACCATCGTTCAGCATACATAAGTTAAGATCATCCAAAAGCTCAGACAATAATGTACCTGGAGGATCCGTATTGTGGCATCCCCAAGCAATGTGATGGGCATTGAGATCACCCATTAAAAGTACAGGAGCGGGAAGAGACTGGATGATTGTGTGTAGTTCATTAAGGGAGGAGGAGTCTGGATATGGAATATAAACAGAGAGAAAGGATATATTGAATGCCCGCACAGCCACAACACATAAGTCCTGGGTGTGCGGGGGGAGGGGGATCTGAGTATAGGGCAGGGAGCGCTTAACGAGTAGAGCGCTTCCTGCATAACCATCGTCTCTGTCATCCCGGAGACAAGAGTAACCCGTCACACGGAAATGTGACCCAGGTACTAACCATGTCTCCGAGATGGCAAAGATAGATGGTCTATATTTGTTTATAAAATAAATTATTTCTTGTTTTTTTCGCCTAATGCTTTGGCAGTTCCACTGAACTGCCGTAGGATTCATTATTGAAACTATTTACTGAGTTAAATTGGGAAAGTTGGGAAAGTTTTTGGGCAACGATGGACGGTAAACGGTCAGTATGACCGGAAACAATACGCATGATCAGGGATAAAAGGAGATCAAGTAGGTTGTTATTATCTTCTGCGGAAGTGGGGTCAGTTGAATTTGCATTGAGTGCGCAACCATTAGGAAGAGAGGAAGCACATTCTCCGACTATGGCCTGGTGAGCCTGTCTATCGTAACCCTTACTCAAAGGAGCTCGGGGACGAAGGGGAGTCCGAGAAGCGACTGTTCTATAAGAGGAGGAGGGGGATGACGGGGAACGCTGACTTTGTGGACGAGGCTGTGACTGAAGAATTGGGTTGGATGTAGGGGTTTTGGTAGTATCGGCATATGATTTCCGGACCGCAGGGTAGAGGGCAGAGGCCTGGTCGTAAGGGACGTTGTCCTGGGACATAGTCAATTTAATAAGTTTTTGTCGAGAATGTTCCGGGCATGACCTATTAATGGCGTAGTGGGGGCCAGTACAAAGGAGGCAAGTCGCCTTGTCTTCTTGTACAGGGCAGCTTTCTGCAGAATGAGGCTGCGCGCATCTGAAACCCCTAGACTTGGAACGACATTGGGCCTTAACGTGTCCAAAGCGGCAGCAGTTAAGGCATTGAATGGTTGGTAGTAGGTAGGTCTCGACGGGAATAGATGTGTGGAAGGAGAACACTCTTTCCGGCAGTACCTGGCCCTTAAAGGTGACTACCACCGATTGAGTAGGAATCCAAGATACTCGGTTATCTACTGTTTGCTTTCGGTTCAGACGCCTGGCTTTTAATAAGATTCCGCAGCCAGCTGGCACTGTTAATGATTCTGCTAATTCATCCATGGTCCAGTCGGTAGGTATGCCTCTAATGAGGCCCATACGGGTTACATTATATGTTGGGATAGAAGCGACGTATTTGTGAAGGGGCAATAGTTCATTGTTTATGAAGCTATTGGCCGCATTCGCTGAGGAGAATTCAACAGAAATTCTATTGCGTCCGATTCTTTTCACTCCATCTATGACCACGCCTCCGATTTTATTGTTGACAAGGAATTTACCAAATCGAATAGGTTGAATTGATGTTGGCGATGAAGGTTCAGGGTCCAGAAGACTTACATGTACCAAGAAAGGACCTTTATCTTGCTCACTATAGGCTGTGGGAGCTATTATCAAGCTTGGGTGAACGTACATGGGATGACCACTGGGGGAGGACGTAGATGCCGGAGTTTCAGAGATGATTCTCTTTGCTGGTTCCGAAGGTTCCTCCGGTTCAAGGCGTCGCTTTGTTGCCGTTTGCGTAAATAAGGGTGGCGAAGACGCATCAACCGACATTTCCACTGCAGACGTGGCCCGATCCGGAGGATCGGGAGGATCAGGGGGCTTAGGATGCATTTTTGTTAGTACTTACCGGTTAAATATATTAATACAACCCACACACCACGTATAATTGACAATTAAGCTTAGATCTCACAAAACAAAATGGAACACTACGCTAAAAACCGCCAAAATAACAAAAAAACACGAAGCGCGTGTGGCCAGCTTGCACTCGCCGACGGAAGGCCTAAATTAAACTCAAGCAGGATTTTAGATTTTGGGAAACAAATGAGTGACATATTATTTAATCTATGTCACATAGATTAAAATATGACAGACTTACTTTTAAAAAAATACTAGTTTAACGGCTTTGGCTATACGCCATACAGACAATTCTTCATTATTATTTTCATTTTTAACTCTTAAAACTAAAACTTACACTAAACTAACCTAACTCATTTAAACGCGAGGAGGTCCGCATTCCAATGCTCAATTGCTCAACAAGGAAGCTAAGCGCAGGAACAACGATCCGGGTAAGATGGCGCGATTAGAGCTCGCTTCACCATAATTCTCACTTTGACTTTATTGTTTTCTTCGAAAGCATTAATTATCATGAAAATTCCACCACACAAACACAATAATTGACCCGAAAAAAAAAAAGATTTATATAATGAAGAAATACCTATGGTCCATCCTTCCCTTTTCGTTTCCCGCGCAAAACTCCGACAGACTTACTAATCTGTAATTGACAGTACCTTCTATAGATTGGAAAGCTCTTGGAGCGTTTAGGTAGGACCCATATTTTGGGGCTGCAACCTGTGTTGTCGCTAGCGTTGTTTTTTTTACCTGCGGTATAGATGTGCCGATGGAAACATTGCCGCTGCCGGGAACATTGCCATGGGAATGTTGCCGGCAACATTCCTTAAGTTGCTGTCAATGTTGCTTAAATTGACATTAAATGACAATATGTGGTAAAATTAAACACTTCATATATTATTTCTTGATTCTTTAATATCGAAAGTGGTTTTTGCTGGATTATGAGTATGAGTCTTATTGACAGTAATAAATATGTTACAGTTCGGGTATACCGAAGTGCGATAAAACCTAGTGTTAGCTGGCTTTAACCAGGCGTAATCCCGTACGCACACTTAAATTTAGTAATAAGCGTTTATTTTCGGTTAAAACCAGGTTTAATCCGTATCATTCCTGTGAAAACTAGGTCCAACAAAATCCTAATGGCTGATACTAAGTCTATCCGACATAATGACGCTCACAATTTTGGTCGACAATGGTGGTCTACCTTGAGTGTAGGCAGCTCATCCAACTCCACAGAGTCACCATATTTCTGTAAAAACAAACACCTAGTGATCTTAAAAACCCTACAAAAAATAAAATTCGTCAAATTATTTGTACTTTTTTTAACAATACCTATAAGACTATAAGACCTATAAGACTATAAGGCGTTGCCGCTCCAAGGTCCCGGGTTCGATTCCCGGTTGGGTCAATATAGAAATCATAATTTTCTATATTGTCTTGGGTCTGGGTGTTGTGGTACCACCGTTGTGTCTGATTTCCACAACACAAGTGTAATTATCTACTTACTTCGGAATCAGAGCAATGTGTGTGATGTATGAAGCTTAAAATAAATAAATACTTAAATAATATAACATTGGACACATAATTTAATTTAAGACTAAAACCTTTATCGTTACTACAACCCTTAGCTACAACCTGGCTATAGTAGGAAGGGAGTCAGAAATATACAATGTGTCCAGTATTGGAGACTTAAGTAGTACCTATTATATATGAATTTTTATCGCTAATTTTTTGTTTGAAATCGTTTTTTACACAAATACAAAAAGCCAATTATTATCTAAAAAATTACACAAAAAAAATATTTTTCTTAGTCTTTAATGATTCATCTATTATTTTTCATAATAATTAAAACATAATGGATGTGTTTTTATTGTCTACATGTTGAGCTATCAACTGAGACCTTTTTATGAACATTTAACATTAACACGACTAGTGGTGGTCGAATTAGTACGAGAGCCCGGTTATTGGTAACTATAAAATCAAAATGGTGGCCAATTTACAACCGTGAGAGTAAAAACAATTTTAAACAGCAATTGGTTGATGCAAAATGACAATTTTATACCATTAAAGTCTCCGACTCAGGTGTCGTGACTTGAGACGTGACACATTGTATTAATTTTTTAGAGTAAGTAGAACCACTTCAACCCAAGGTAACCAACGTTGATATAGCAAAACGCTGGTGGTTTGGTTGATTCCATCTGCAACCGGCATAACGTCGGTTAGACAGTATTTGTACTTAGATATTGCCAGAATGATACTGCCAGACTAACTTTATCCAAAAATAATCGGTTAGATAATACTATAAATGCACCCAACTGGCTTAAACCAGATGCAGCCGCAGTGTGGGTATTATTAACCGTAACATCATACAAAAAAAATGTTCATTTTTGTCATAGGGTATAGTGAGGTTTTATATTTAGTCTTACTTATATTATAAACGCAAAAATTTTTATAAGAAATAATATAAATATAAAAATGAAAATTCTTTGCGTTCGTTTTTTGCCCGAGCTATATAACAGCTTTATTGACGGTAGTACCCTGTAATGTATGTACTAATTTATGTACCAGCTTAACCATCGAGAAGTCGTTTATCTTAATGGTAACGATGTCAAGAGTCCAGGCCACACAGAAGGCATTGCGGAAAAAGTTTTTATACGAGGGTCAAACTGAAAGTTCTTAGAAAATCAAAAACTGATTACATTAGCCAGTTATTAGTTTTATTATATCTTTTCAAAATATTGTCCATTGACGTCAATACACCGCTGCATGCGATGGAACCACTGGGAAAAGCACTTTGCCCACTCGTCCTTAGGGGTCTCTTCAATGGCATCGCGATACGCAGCCACCGCTTCTTCAGCATTCATAAACCGCTTTCCTTTAAGTTTTTCTTTAATTTTTGGAAATAAATAAAAATCACAAGGCGCGAGGTCGGGGCTATACGGCGGGTGACCCAGTAATTCAACGTTTGATGTCGCCAAATAGTCGATCGTTCGCTTGGCGGTGTGCGACGAGGCGTTGTCGTGGTGAAGGAGGATCCTACTGCGAGGTCGTTTCTCTCGAACTTTTTCCAAGACAAGTGGCAAACAATTGGTAGTGTACCATTCTGCAGAAACTGTTTTTTGATCCTCTAACACAATTGTTGCGAAATGACCTATCCTTCCAAAGAACGAGGCCACCATTTTTTTTCCCGCACTTCGATCTCTCTTCACTTTAGTTGGCAACTCCTCGAAAGGAAACACCCACTGAGCAGATTGTCTTTTGGTTTCAGGATCATAACAGTAAATCCAGCTTTCGTCACCTGTTAGTATGTCGAACACAGCATTTGAGTCACCTCCGTTAAATCTTTCAATCATTTTACGGCACCAATCCACACGATGGAGTTTTTGAGCCTTAGTCAAATTATGAGGTATCCACCGGGCGCAAAGCTTCCTGACCGCTAAATGTTCGTGGAGGATTTTGTGCACTTGACTCATACCGATGCCTAAGCTTGTCCGAATCTGCTGATAGGTCACTCTTTTGTCAGTCTCTATCATACGCCGCACAACACAGATGTTATTTTCAGTCGTCGCCGTAGAAGGCCGTCCCTCACGTACATCATCAGTGAGATTAGTGCGACCACTTTTAAACTCATTAAACCAGTTGTAAACAGTCGCACGAGATGGGGCTTCATCTTGAAAGGCCAATCGTAGTCTATCATAACTTTCTTGTTGACTTAAATGACATCGAAAGTCATAAAAAATCATTGCACGAAAATTTTCTCGTGTTAAATTCATGTTGACGTGACACAGACAATTTTCAATTTGCCGCCAAATCGTAAAACAAATGACAAATGAATGAAATATATACTCAGTAATATTGGCAAAGAGGCCCTATTGGTATACGAGGGTCAAACTGAAAGTTCTTAGAACTGGCCACTTATAAACAATATAATAAAAAAAAATCTAAAATTTGAAAATAGAACTCTTTGCCAATATTACTGAGTATATATTTTATTCATTTGTCATTTGTTTTACGATTTGGCGGCAAATTGAAAATTGTCTGTGTCACGTCAACATGAATTTAACACGAGAAAATTTTCGTGCAATGATTTTTTATGACTTTCGATGTCATTTAAGTCAACAAGAAAGTTATGATAGACTACGATTGGCCTTTCACGATGAAGCCCCATCTCGTGCGACTGTTTACAACTGGTTTAATGAGTTTAAAAGTGGTCGCACTAATCTCACTGATGATGTACGTGAGGGACGGCCTTCTACGGCGACGACTGAAAATAACATCTGTGTTGTGCGGCGTATGATAGAGACTGACAAAAGAGTGACCTATCAGCAGATTCGGACAAGCTTAGGCATCGGTATGAGTGAAGTGCACAAAATCCTACACGAACATTTAGCGGTCAGGAAGCTTTGCGCCCGGTGGATACCTCATAATTTGACTAAGGCTCAAAAACTCCATCGTGTGGATTGGTGCCGTAAAATGATTGAAAGATTTAACGGAGGTGACTCAAATGCTGTGTTCGACATACTAACAGGTGACGAAAGCTGGATTTACTGTTATGATCCTGAAACCAAAAGACAATCTGCTCAGTGGGTGTTTCCTTTCGAGGAGTTGCCAACTAAAGTGATGAGAGATCGAAGTGCGGGAAAAAAAATGGTGGCCTCGTTCTTTGGAAGGATAGGTCATTTCGCAACAATTGTGTTAGAGGATCAAAAAACAGTTTCTGCAGAATGGTACACTACCAATTGTTTGCCACTTGTCTTGGAAAAAGTTCGAGAGAAACGACCTCGCAGTAGGATCCTCCTTCACCACGACAACGCCTCGTCGCACACCGCCAAGCGAACGATCGACTATTTGGCGACATCAAACGTTGAATTACTGGGTCACCCGCCGTATAGCCCCGACCTCGCGCCTTGTGATTTTTATTTATTTCCAAAAATTAAAGAAAAACTTAAAGGAAAGCGGTTAATGAATGCTGAAGAAGCGGTGGCTGCGTATCGCGATGCCATTGAAGAGACCCCTAAGGACGAGTGGGCAAAGTGCTTTTCCCAGCGGTTCCATCGCATGCAGCGGTGTATTGACGTCAATGGACAATATTTTGAAAAGATATAATAAAACTAATAACTGGCTAATGTAATCAGTTTTTGATTTTCTAAGAACTTTCAGTTTGACCCTCGTACCAATGGGAGACTGGCCGGCAGTGGCGGATTTACCAATAGGCCAAGTAGGCCGGTGCTTATGTCGGCAGATTTAGAGGGGCGGCAAATTTAGTTTTTTTTTTTTACAGAAATAAAAAATATAATTATACGTGAACACAATCCATATATAAAGAAACGATTAATAAACGCACTGTAATATAATATATAGATACTTAGTACTTATGTGATCATGAATTTTAAAATATTTCAATAGCGTTTCAATAAAAATAAAATAAAAAACTCATAACATAGGATCTTCGGAGCCTAGCACGAGCACCATCTCTCCACAACTTCGTGTATATTCATAAAGATGAAATAAGAAACCAAAAATTTGCGCACGGGCGGGACTTGAACCAGCAACCTTTTGGCAGACCGGGCCAAACGCTCTGACCAATTGAGCTATCGTATCGTTCTTATGAAAACGTCAATTGCGTGACGCTTAGCGCCATCTAGCTGTCTGTTTATGAAACAGATGGGTTGGACTAACAGCACGTTTCGATGATTGAAGAACTTCGGCCGCGCGCGCTGAAATTTGAAATCTCGCAAGAAAATAATGTAAAACTTATTTGATCTCATTGTCTGTCACCATTAACTGGGTTGGTAACATGTAATATTTTAATAGAAATTGTTTTTATTGTTTTTAAACTGTTAAATGCATTTTTTTTTAAATAAAAACAATGTTTACTGACCACACATTAATTTGTCTGTGTTAATATAGTGTAGGTATTTTTAGTCATGCCTTTCCCCACCTTATGATTAGTACATGCTGCTGTTTTTAGGTCAACATTAAACTCTTCAGTACATAGCGGGTTGCAAAAATAATCTAGTAACTGACAGAAATATCATTAAGTTCACAATCATACTAATAACGGGATTAAACTAACGTATTGAATTTCAAAAGTCAGTAGGGGCGGCAAAAATTGAATGACCTACTAGCAGCCAATTTGTAAATCCGCCACTGCTGGCCGGTTAGAATCTTATTCGAAAATATGATTATTTAAGCGGAACGCACACTTCTCCGAGCCGAACGCGCCGAACGCGCCGAATAAAACGAATCATAGAATTCTTTATATGAAATCCTATGAAACCTCGCACACTTATCTGCGTCGAATTCGGATGACGTCATCAGATTCGGCACGGCTAATGCGGTCGAGGGCGATTTGGACGACTCGCCGGATAAAATCTTCATACTCACTCCCACCTTAGTAGTCGCTGAAAGCGCTATCTCATAATTTCTTCGACGCAGTCGATTCGTCCGATTCGGTCGATTCGGGCGAATTAAGTGCGCCTTCGGGCACGGATAAATGTGAGTTCACCTGTACAAGTATAAATAGGTGTTTCATTTACAAAATGTCCCTCCACATTTTTCAGAGCCAATTCAAAGTATCGTGTCTGACTGACTTTAGCAGCGGGGCAGCAGCGCAACTTACGCACGATAGTCGCGCTGCCGATGATTTCATACTACACACGGCAGCGCGGCAGCAGCGTCGCAGCGGCGCGTAAGTCGCGCGGGCCCGTCCCACTATACCCATTACCCATTACAGTGGTAATAATATCCCTGTATTAGCACTGAAGGAATGGGTGTAGTGGGATCGACCCAGTCGCGCGATCGTCGCGCTGCTAATGTATAGGCATAGGCATACTACGCTGCTGCCGCGCTGCTGTCGCGCTGTTGACGCTCTTATGTGAAGGCGTACTTAGAGCTATGTTTTTTTACGGTTTCAAGTGTCATCTGAAACCGGAAGAATTGTTCGATAGACTTCAAATGGCATTTATGAATGAAGGCCCCTCCAAGGCCACCGTGTATCGTTGGTATAACGAATTCAAGCGCGGTCGGCAGACCTTAGGGGATAAAGAACGAAGCGGTCTTCCTAGACAGCACGCCAGTCACCCTGCTTACAGCCCTGATCTAGCTCCGTATGACTTCTTCGGAGTCTGCGCTGGAAAAAGTGTTTTGGAAACTGGTTCAGTCAGACGCATGAATCTTTGTACAGAGGCCGGTGGAGAGTACTTTAAAAAGATTTAATAAAAATATACATATGTGCCTGTAGATATTTTTTTAGTGCGGCAGCAGTTTGTGTAGGTACGGCTGATTTAGGGCTTTTTTTTATAAATAAATGAAAAGTCACTAATATCCTTCTTTTTTTCTCAAGATTCATCTAGCTAGGTTAAGTTTCTTAAGACTTCAGGCGAAAAATTTCCGTTTTTTTTGCGATTATTTACAAAGTTGTAAAATATCTTCAGTTGATTATTGTATTTTGGGTGGATAGGTTATTTTATTGGTAAAGTGCCACTGAATAGGTATTGACACAGTTTGCATCATACAACATAGGAACCTACTTCAAGTAATCACGGTGAATACTTAATGTTTTCTTAATTACCTACTCCAATACTTAAGTACTTATTAAGATAACAAGTAAAGTAAAATGTAAATGAAAGCACAGGTTCAGGCTATCAAATAGTTTATTTACTTAATTCTTAACTTGAAATTTTATTGGAACAACACAAGGAAATTTTATAGCTATCTATTCAAATAGACATTAATAATTAACCAAATAGTTATCTCTATATTCATGATTAGGCAGGTACGTTTAAAACAATGACGTGTGTATTGTTGTGCTTAGCGTGGACAATTTATCACCATTGGCTTGGTATCAAGAGGTGGGTGGGATGCGTTGTACAGCATGATACATGTAGGTAGTTATTTGTTTGTAGCACGAATAATTAGCAAACGGATTTACTTAATAATAGGCAGGTTAATACTTTGCTTACCAGGTTAGGTCCGTTCAATTTTGAATGTTCGATCTTAGGTTACGTTTAAATATTCACAAAAGTAAACGCAATATGCTTGTTATCTGTGTCACAAAATAAAAAGAAGATAATGTATGTATGGACCTACTTACTTCTTCAATCGCAGTTTCCGGAACTAACTACTTATTAATGTGTGGATGTTCTCTTCCGTTCGTGTTGGTTGAATAGCTCCTATCTATTTACATAGACAGTTTACAATAGTCAATACATTTACAAGTTTATGTATTACTCGAATTCCTAATTATATTTCACTAGCGGTAACGGCGAACTACACGTGTCCCGCCTTATGTTCTACCCGGAGCAAAGTCGAATCCAACAAAGTAAAAAACATAAAAATCGGTCTACCCGTTCTTGAATCACTTATTTTGTTCTAAGTAAAACCGAATCATTACGTTGGTGGTATTTCCTACAACAGATATATCTGTTAAACGTAATCACATCAATGAGAAAATCAAGTATAATAAGTAGCTGAAGTAAGCTTCAGGTATTACATCATTGTTGTGACACAGAATAAGAGGCAACCTCACAAGTGACTGTGGGAAAAAATATTAATACGTAATATTCAATTTATCTCCCTTATAAGAGGACCAATTAAAAATTGTACCTCCATGATTGAATCATTATAACAATATTTTAAATTGGTTGGTTAAATTTAGTACAGTTCTAAACATAGTACAATGTTTTTTTTTAAATAAAGGAATGTGTGATAAGTTTTCAAAATAAACTGTTGAAGCACCTACCTATTTATTTACATAAACATACATCGCTATTTATTATACATCCATATTTACACAAAGCCTCTTTCTTATTATGACAAATTCAATCGCTATAGTAGGTAGGTGTATAGTACAACGTACATACTTTTTATTCATTGTTTGAAACTGGCCCTTGATTGCCGTATAAATGTCTTATTTAATGTTTTTTTATTCCCTCCCACGTTTTATACCCACCCATTCTCTCATTATCATCATTCTCAGCCAAAGAACGTCCACCGGCGAACATAGGCCGTAATATAGGAATAACATAGGAATATTAATTTTATGGAAAATACATAACTAATTTTTGTGAGTACCTTATGTCTATATTTTGCGTGATTTAGATTGATTTTTAATTCGTTTTAAAACGAAATTCACTCGCCATATTCAAGCGAGTGATACAAAAATAGGGCCCCAGGAGCTCTATTTTTGAATCACTCGCTTAAATAAGGCGAGTGAATTGCGTTCGAAAACCAATTAAAAATCAATGGAAATCACGCAAAATATAGACATAAGGTACTCACAAAAATTAGTTATGTATTTTCCATAAAATTAATATTCCTATCGGAATAGAAGGACAAGTAAAAGCTGTCAAACGAAACCGATTTAAGATGTCAGTAACTAACATAAGTAAGTAACATTTGTAGCTTTAAATGAGATAACCTTTTGATCAGGTGATTTATTAGAATGTTCCTAAGTTAAATATAGTAGTTTACTGCTTGATAAACAGTCAAAACAAAATATTGAACATGCAGCTCTAGTGTAAAACTAAATATTATTTCATTATATAAAATATTCGTCGATATACATTCCCTGTGTTATTCTGTCTTTATTTTTTGCGTAAATTAACGTTTGTAGAATAGAATAATCAAACTGCGTACTTTAAATTTGAAGCGCATTGGTAAATATAAGTCGTATATCAAGAGGCTTCGATTTGGACTAATCTACCTGTTAAACGATTATTTGTTGGGGTTATGCCGCTGTAATGCATAACAATCAATCACCGATCAAGTCACCATGTTTCAGACGCATTATTTCTCCAAAATATACACACATTTCACTTTTAAATATAAAAAAATAAATGCATGTAATTTTCAGAAAGCTTCTGCGGGGCGGTCAACTGTTTGACATCTGCCAAAAATGGTTCTGCTACCCATCTCTTTTTATCACACAGTTTGCTGCTAGTGACATCTCGCTTTTGGCGTTCTATTCCAAAGGGATAATAATTTTATGGTATTTTCAAATCACTTTTGCGTGAAAGTATACTAGTTTTCATTGGGAAATCGAACATTAATCAACGAATTTCACACGCCATCTTGACGCGAGTGATTCAAAAATAGGGGCCAGCATCCAGTTTGGTCGTCGTCATTCTATCAACTTTACATGTTATATGGTTTTTATAAAACAGTTTGAAAAAAAAGGCAAGCAGTTCCTTACCTTTTATCTAATGTAGTCTTCTAATGCCACTATTAACAAAATGCATGAAACCTATGGCTAAGTATGGCTTTGAGATGAAAAATGATAGTAATAGGTATACCTATAGTGTAGAGATGGTTCTTATCGAAAGTTATGGAAGTGTTAATTATTAATTACTTTAGTCCTAATTGACTAGAAGTTCGTCTTACTAATAGATTCTTAATGCACAATAGTAAATTAAATTTGCTAGGCAACAGTAGGTCCCTTTGTGTGAGTATCAGTAGGTAGGTTTTTATGTAATGAAAAAAGTGCCACAGTAAATTACGTCACAGATGTGGCACTAAACACATTAGCAAAAATGTAAGCCCAAAGTTGGTTCGTTTTGTTTTTTGTTTTCTAAAATGTCTTATAAGCTGTTATTCATTTGCAATTTTGTTATAATAATAGGTAGACCAGATTTATTTGCATGTCCTAAATTTTAAGTTTACGTTATAATATCATCCTTATTATTATCCAGAATTTTAGGCAAATGTTTACCCTGCTTTTTTAAGAAACATCATTTTCTTGAAAAATTTGGTTCATTTGAAGGAAGTAGATAGTAAAAAAAGTTGCTTAGTTTACGTTTCACTTTCATTTCGTGTTCGTAGGTTTATTCGAGTAAGGATGAAATAAAGTAAAAGGCATATTTAAGTACGGTATGATGATTGTGTTGTAATAGGTACCACACGAAAAAATAGCTTGCTATCCCAGTCGTAAAAACGACTTACTTATTGGTCATATACATATACTTTAGAAAAAAGTTTAACAAGCTTATTTAAATGTAGCATAATGCAAACGGGTTGATCGTATCGGTACCTATTGTGTTTATTGAATCAAAGATATGCTTATGATGGTACGGACATGACAAGTTTTCGAACTTAAATAAAAAGATAAGTAACCTGAAGTGGTGTTAACGTGTAAACTCTTCGTTAGTAGTTGCGAATCTTAATCGTAATTCTTTGTTAATTTAAAGAGCAACTTAAGGTCCAGGATAGGGCCTATACCTATGCTGTTCTCGCAATGTGCATGAAATGTTCCAACTAAGGCTGGCTGAAAGTTTATAAGTATATAAGTACGAGTATGAACGTTGTTTTATCCCCATAGGAGTGTGAGGCGGGTCTATATCTCTTAGACATTTTACACACTGCGATTTTAAGCAGCGATGCAGTCGCGATGTAGCATTGATTCAGTCGCAAAATGTAAACCTGTAAACCTTTGCATCGCAACTCAATGCTAACGCGAGTAAGCATCGCGACTGCATCTATACTAAATTAAATCTGTTCATTGCGTGACTCGCGATGCTGATGCGCGTTAACATTACGCGAGATGCTAAAAGTCGGAGTGTGTAAGGGGCCTCAGCTACTGACTGGAAATTAAAGTACCTTGCAAAGTACTTAATTGAATATTTGTAAGGGGCCGTCCATTAATCACGTGAGGTAGTTTTTCTCATTTTTTGACCCCCCCTCCCCCCTGGTGATACTTGGTGAGGTTTGGGACCACTCCCCCCCCTCCCCCCAGGATCACGTGTATTTTGGAAGTCTGTCTATGTAAAGGCTATTTTTCACTGAAAAAAAAATATTTAAAAAATGGTGATTCGAAAAACATTTATATGTATTTGCAATAACATTAATGAAAAATTAATTAATGTTGTCTTCGTGCCACGGAGTTGCAAGACTTTCATTTAAGGTTACAACTGGTAAAGCTTCTTCTTCACTGGCAGTTGTTATTGGCAAAGAGATTTGTGACAACAAATCGTTAAAATTTTCACGCCGTTCAAAATTTAGGTTCAGAAATAGGTAAAATTAATACACGTGATGTCTAACGGGAACCCCCCCCCCGGCTTCCCCCCTCGTGATGTTTTGTGATGTTTTCCGTACCCCCTCTTTTGAGCCGCACGTGATTAATGGACGACCCCTAAGTAAAGAGTTTTAGTGTGAACAGAAACATCCATTTTTATAATTTTATTAAACCCATGCGTAGGTTAGTAAGCAAAATGTGAATGGGTGTTCAATTCAATGTCCAGTTAAGAACGAATTACCAAAAATATTCTCCTACTGAGTAAAATGTTATTATAATCACTAGGATGAGTAGACGGCTTGCAATTGTGTCTTTTTAAGTGTACTTCGGTTTTGCACAGATTTGGTCCAATATTTGGTCCAACATTTTTAAATAATTAAGTTACTTTTTAGGCCTGTCACATTCAAAAGGAGTGACCATTATAAGCATAGTTAATTTTAAAAATATCGTCAGTATTTAAGTCAGTGTTAGGCATTTCTACAATATAGTTATTCGGTCCCAAGTTACCTACACTGCCTACATCGTACGTTTGCTCTACTGTTAGCTACATCTATCGTTTCTTGACATGTTCGTACCAAACATGAAGGTAACGTTGTAACTTCGTATTTTTTAAAACAGTTTATCTTAAAACTAATTAAGGTATTAAAATATTTACAACTTAACAAATAAGTATAAAGTGATTTTTAAAATCAGTAGTTACGCGATGTTCGATTACTTATGCCGTGTTTAGCAAACATTACCTATAATTTAACATATGCTATAAAGAATTACTTTAGCTAGGTATAACTTTTCTGTGTATATGAAGAGTTAACAGATTTATTCGTACTCAGTATTCCAGGTATACGTATTAGCTTACACGGTGTTTTTGTATTTATAATTAAGTTTATAATAAGTATCGAACAGACATGATTTTATTCGCATAAGGGTCAATCTTAATAGCAACTTAAGTTTTATAAATATTAAGGAAAGTTCCTAGTAGGTATCTCTTGAAAATTTTCTATTATAAAAGCCACAATTTTGTGTTTTGAATGGCTTTAGGCCAAATATATAAAGTACATAAAAATTACACTTGTCATATATTAAGCCAAACGTAACTAGCATTGTTTCTTCGTTGAATACCCTTTTGTTTTCTAAAGCACCTAATAATTAAAAAATAAGCGTAATAATACTTGAGACTATCTATACGTAAAGATAAGTACTACTTTCGAGTCTTTGGTCTTTAATTTAATTTTAAAACGAGTGGAAATCGATGATGCTTGCTTACATTAACCACGCAATTACTCGTTGTCGTTGTACATAACTAGGTATTTATTGGAGCAGCACAAGACACACTTTAATCAAATATTCAAACACACTTAACTATGATTGCTCTTTGAACTTCTTAAAAGCACCTATCTAGTTTTATTGTTAATTGTAAACAAAAGCCGTATAATATTACATATTTTTGTGACTGGACAGCATTTGTGTTGTGATAATATAGCATCGTGCAGCCTCCGTCCCGTACCCGTTTATTTATACTAGTGGGATCTAGTAGTAAACACTTACCTAATTATTTCAGCAACTGGAGTCCCAATAAACATAATTTTAAATTAAATATTTGGTGGTTATTACCATATGAGATAAACCATCTAGTCCACAGTAGTCGTTAGTAAATTTGGAATTCTTTGGTATGTAGTTGCGAGTACTCCTATCTCAATCACTTTTTTACGGGACAGTTAATAATAATTATTTTAGAAAAATTACAGTATGTACAATGTACTTTAAATATACTGAGGATCACAAGGGAGATAGCCCAGACGTCATTCGAGCACTTCCTAAATGTGATGTCCGTATAGAAAAAATGTTTTATAACATTTTTGTAATACAATTAGTTCGTCTTGTTGACGTCCATGCCATAAGTGTTGATAAACAAAACCTAAATACGAAATTAAATCCGTTTTAGCAGATGATGTACCATAATAACAGTAAGTATATCTGTGATTTAGTGAATTTATCGGTATTCGTCTTGTTATAAATGAAGTGCTCGTTTGACGTTGTGCATGCGCAGTTTTCACGCGTCCGGGTGTAGCAGGTGCAGGTCGACGGCGACGTCGCGGCGCTGAGCGCGTACGATGCGCGGCGGGTGCGCGGCGTCGCCTAACAGCGCGGCGTCTTCCGCCAGCGAGTCGCCGGAGCCTTCGCCCTCGGGCTCGCCCTCGCACCACGACGCCGAGCCGGTGCTGCCCGACCTCGAGCCAGCTCCCTCAGCTTCGGTCTCTACCTCCACTGAGCAGCTCGCGCACACCTCTGTAACACATCAATCGTGCTGAACAATCTCTTTTATTTTATCTAAATCAAGCGCTATAGAAAAGCACGTAAACGGGAACAAGATTTTATTAAATGATTACGACAGAGAAATTTAGTTTTCCTGTAATTTTCAATTGTTTATCAATTACATAGGTACTTGATTAACTGATATTATCACGGGTCTGTTTCGTTTCATTGGTATTTCATTGTTTTGATAAAAATGTGTAGTGTAGTAGGCATTGTGATTTCAATAAAAAGGCTGAAAGAAAAGTGGTTCGCGCCGACCGAGACGGCCCGAGGGTCTTAATTTTCTCGCTGAATCCGCACTAGCCCAAGAGCTCTTATTGATTTACCGATTCCTTTTTTATGGCGGTGGGATGGCAGTTAAAGGAACAGATGTAGGTAGTAACTAACGTCTGCTTGTGATAGAATGAACTGTAAGGTTCTACGAGTATTGAACAACAAACTTTGTTTTATGTTTGGCACGCCTTTCACCAAACAGATTTAATTTCTGACATTCTTTGGCCAGCACTAATAATTCACAAAGAGTCAAATGAAAAATTTTCTGCTTATTATTATGTGTGAGTAGAATTAACTTGCTACTTACATACGTAAATAAAAGTACTCTACTTCACAAATCATGCTGAGAATGATAGGTGTGGATAAATGAAGAAAATAACATTACATAAATTGTATCGAACAATTGGAAGAAAAGTGGTTAATGCTTGTTTTGTTTTTACATAATTATAATGGACTATTTTAAAGTGGAAAGAAAATCGTTCATGGCGATTCAACGGAATGTTTGGAAATAAAATTAGCTTTTCTTCCATGTTTAATAAAAACTAAAATCTTATTTTATACCATACCATAGCCTCGCTTTAAACTTGTCAATACTACCTTGATTTTCATATTCTCGTAAACTGAAGATATGTGTTTGGCAAATGTTGTAAATAAGATCTGTAGTATACATTTAAAAGTCTAAATAGAGATAGGCATAACATTACGAGTAAAGATAAAAATGGATGAGGAAGAGCTAAATACAACATCTTTGATGGGTACATACACGGGTAGGAGTACATATGGGAAGGGTATCGGGGTGGAGAGAGCCACTATTGTTAACATTCCACACATCGAAAGGGGAGGAGAAGGACTCACGCAGCCGTCGGCGGCCAATTAGTATGGGGCTCTCCCAAGTTGGCGGTCAGAGAGAGGTCGACGACGAATAGTCTTCATAAGATGCTGCAATTTTGTAATATTCTCATATTTATACCTATGGCAACGACGTTTAATTGGTTAACTATCGAATATTTTGCACGCATCGATGAAATGGTGAAAGTTAATGTGCTACTAACTAAAACTTTAAATGGTTATAAATGAATGTTTGTCTTTGAGTAAGTAGGGACAATAAAATCAGGTAAATAGTGAACGTAAGTCTAAATAATACTTCTAAAAAAATATTTTGCTTGCGTGAGTGCCTATGTGGACTTTCGTCCTGAATGTGAATTTAAATTTTTAGTACCTGATTTTAAATTTAATCGAAAATGTATTTAGCTGCCGGTTCGTAAAAGTTCCGGTTTAAATCAGATAATTCACCGTTCTATGCAAAGTTTTTAATCAGGATTTTCGATGTTTTTTTTTATATCTACTCATTCGGGACTAATGCTAGTTCGTGAGTCGGTGTTTTTCTAGTGACTTTGATGTTAAGGTGATTCGAATGAATGTATTATTGTTATGTAATGTGCAATAGTTTCCTAGGTTGAACGAAATTTTAAGAATAATCTCGAACCTGAGCTATCCGTGACGAGTCGCGGGGGCGTATCTTCACGGTCAGTCGGCACTACTATTACCACCTCATCGTCTCTAGGAGATTCACCATTGCGACTAGATGATGTTCTGAAAGACAAATTTCATATTTATATACTCTTGAGTGAATACCAGCATTTTACATACATTAGCTATATAGCTTAGACGTTGGGTGGTTTATGTATTACTGTACAGCATATTATAAGCTCCAAATAGTTTAGTTTGATAAACGGTGCAAATGCTCATTTTGAAACTGGTTCAGAGTCCGCAGTGAGCTTTTGTGGTTTTGCGGTTGGCGACCACAAGTCAGGTATATTCCAACTGTAGCTTAGCCTAGGTACACCTTATCTGCTCTTACTAAAACAAGTAACTTATATCTGCTAGGCAGACAACTACTTTTATGTATGAATGAAATTTAGTTTTAAAATAAAGCTGTTAGTGAAAAATCTACTTTGCTACTAAACTCATAAAGTTTGATTGAAAAGCTGAATCAGTGTTATGAATTCTTGTTAACCATTGATTTTTAAATGAAATTGCAAAAAAAGAACCCAGAGTCGACAAAAAAATATTGTCTACGGTTAGATGTTCATAAAAATATGTTTTTTTATCCATAAATAGTGGGGTATTATAATTATGGCGTAATTACCGGGCCACCTCAATATGGTTCCCGCGAATTCATTTTATAACGTTCCATTAAACCGTACTGTGATGTTTTTTTTAATTAATAAAACTACAGTCCACAGACTCTTTGGTCCGTGCCTTTTTTGATTTAGGTTTTTGTTATGTTGGGTTGTACTGTGATGTTTAATCCTAATAGGACTACATTTACAGGAATTTGGTGCCGATTCTGTTATTTATTCTATGAGGGTTTAGCA
The DNA here is from genome assembly GCA_963924145.1 of Pyrausta purpuralis. NCBI lineage: Eukaryota > Metazoa > Arthropoda > Insecta > Lepidoptera > Crambidae > Pyrausta > Pyrausta purpuralis. The sequence continues at coordinate 14,254,914 of OZ001659.1, forward strand.
ATCTCCTTTAAGTTAATAAATATATAAACTTACTTTACGATGACTTTCTTCCGCATAAATCTCGTTCCTAGATCTGAGTAGCCTCTGTTCATAGGCCTTTTATGCGGTACAGGAGGCGCAGACGCCGGCGTAGGCTGCTCAAAAGTTCGCGAGACCGGCGAATTCGGCTCGGAGCACTGTTTATCAGACACGCGCACGCGCAACGCCAACGCGCCTTCACTTGGTCCCCCATTCCCGCCTCCACACTCGTTACTGTTCCCTGTTAACCTCCTAGAACTTCTTCTATCCTCCTCGTATAATTCTAATAAATGATCCAACTTACTTTCTATATCATCTACCTGTAAGAAAAATATTATTTTATGTATAGAATCATATTTCGAAAATACCATGTCAGTTTTATTTGGCCGTAGCACTTACTTGTCTTTCAATTTTAACTACTCTGGAAGCTAAGCTGATTTTGGATGCATATACGTCTTTCGCTTTCGATCCTTGCTTACCAAGTATTTGATCTAATCTGGAAGGCACGAGAAGGAATTAGTATTTTAGTACTATCAAAATGGCGGTTGTTAATATATTCCAAGTGTTATGAAAACTTCAAAATAACTAGTAAATCTAGAGATGATCACTATGTAAATTCTCTACATACAAGTTAAAATTAACAACACGTAATATTTACTCAACGCCACTAAAACAAGACGAAAGCATTCCGAACGTCCATGACAAAACATGAAACAATAGAATCAGCATTCGAATTAGGTTGCGTTGTTTATCGACAATTATACCAGATTTAATACGAGTGTGTTCTAAACTGAGATTATAGTTGAAGTTAATTATGAAAGTGATAAATCAATCTAACATATAAATGCGTAATCTAGAATTGCTATTTGATCAAGAATTTATTAAAAGAGATGTAAAAAAGTTAATGTTTCGTACAGTAATTACACAGCGAAATTATAGTAAAGTCATTGTGATGTGTAAGTTACTATAACACTTAGTAAAGATACATAAAATACAAAGTAGTAATAATTCAGATATTCAGTGTCAACGTCGTCTTGATGCAACTCTCTTCTCAAGAAGAAATTTCCGTTTGGGAGCATAACTATGATAATCGAATAATTTAAATAATTGTATAAATTGAATAGGTTGTATTATCTAAAAACGAAAGTTGAACTTTAGCAAAGACAAAATGTGGAGTGGAGCTAAATCAGGCATATATTTTAGCAGCTACCTTCTTCCCCGTAGTTCTTGTATCCTTTTTATAAAAAGCGTTTATTTTAATCATTTTAGAATTATATTATATAAGTCAAGAGAATGGCTATCAAATAATGATAATCATGATACCTCCTGCGGTAAATTTATAGACTAAGTTTTTCGATTTTGCAAGACATTCTCAAGTATGACCGACCTCTCATATACTTTCTACTGTGTAAATACTAATGACGAGTTGATGACAATAAAGTGTTGACAAAAACTATGACGCGTTCATGCGATGCAGAAAAGTTTGTAATGGCATGAATGAATAATCAGACGATATCTAAGATTTAGATTTTTAAAAATTGCAGTTTAAATACATTTACACTCAGTTAGCAGTGAACTACAAGCATGATGGTGTTAAGCATGAAGTCAGACATTGCGCTATAAGCGACGATGTGAGAGAAAAGGAATCGTATTAAATAGTAAATGTTTATGTGCCATTTTCAAAGTTAACTTTATGAGGATACTAGATAACGTTTTTAATTTAACATACAGCTACTCGTAAATTCAGTTTTGGAGATCAAAGATGTCAGGCAACGTAGTTTGAAGCAAAGTCTGCTTTATAGTATTAGTGAGTTATTGTTGAACTACATACTTTATTATGAAGCTTAGTAACCGAACACATACTTTCTTTTTATTAAATATTTATGTTTTACTCGAAAACAAGTACAAACAAAGTAACTAGAGGAGACATGGTGAGTCGATTAGTAATTGAACTGTGTATTTTGTCAAAATTATAATAGAGCAAAATCATTTTGAGAAGCTACCGGACAGTTAATAGCACTAGAACATTCCTACAAAAAAATCCTAAATACAATATTGAAAGCTACACCAACAGTCTATCCGATCAACCAAGTACGATTTAATTTGTATTATATTTCTAGTTTTGACATTAACAGCCACCTGTTGCTGCCCACTCTACCGGACATCACCGTACAAAGGCCAATGAGTATGTTGTTTTGGTTAGTGAATGAATTTTGAGTATTATGGCTGGCAGTGTTTGTAGCTCAACATGGTCAGTGGCGTCCACGAGGGGCGGGCGGAGGGGTGATGAAGCGGGTAGGGCGGAAGGCCGGTGCGGGTGGCGCCGTCGCCTCACCTGTACTGCAAGTTCTTGGTTCGGTTTAGAAGATCCGCGTGCCCCGAGGAGTATTGCTCTATCACGTCTTTCACGTCGTAAGGTTTCAACGCTTCTCTAAATCTCTTGCGTGCCACAAAATACTTGAGCTACACGGAAACAACACACAACATGTGGTTCATCAAAGCTAAACTTATTTTGCACTTTAATGTTTAATCAGGTACATTTATTTACGTTGCCGATTTTCGAACCCAACCAAACGAGCGGTTACTGCCAATCACGATAACGAAAGACTATTAGGTACGCTACTCGATCTCGTTTGCTGGCACAGCATTGAATGGTCTAATAGGCAACTGCGCTTACGTATGGCGCAATCAATATCATAGTAATTTATGGCGCTTTTAAAATTTATGATTATGATAAAGTACTGCAAACTTCACGTGAAGTGAGTAGATAAGTTATTTACAATTAATAGAAGGATGTAATATTGATGGTAAACAAATATGCGGCTGCTGTACTTCAGGTGAAATGAACAGTTATATTTAGATATTCAATTAGAAATAGCATTGCACACACACTAGCTACATAAAGGGTAGATATTAGGATTGATGCCAACTCGTCTACAGATCACATTGCAAGACATACGAGGGTAGTATAGGTACAGTCCAGACGACAGGAAGGTAAGAGCGCATAATAAGTAAATGTGCAAGTGAGAGAGGCAGCGGCGGCTGTACTACCTAGTCTGGACGTTTTTCACTCGGCCCAGCAGGTCGACATGCCCCGCGGAATATTGCTCAATAACATCCTTTACGTCGTACGGCTTTAGCGCTTCCTTAAACTTACGACGAGCCACAAAATACTTCATCTGTCAGAATTTTACAACACAAGCTTATTATCTCGTAAAACGATAGTGGAGTACGTTGTTGTAATATGCCTAGCTAAGCTTTGAATCATGTAAAAAATATTTTGGTACTAACACTGGCGTAGCTAGTTTAAGTGTGAGCTTTTCCGCAAGTTAATTTTATGAGTTTTACGTTGTATTAAATAATTAAGTTAAAGTCTATGTTTTGTCGGGTATACTCGTAAATACAGACTCTTTCATCTCTTCCAATTAGCATCCAACCGCAAAGTTCGTTACGAATCTCCTCGTGGCAATATCGGCTGGATTCCTTTGACAATAGTTTGAGTGGGCCGAAGTTCAAACAATGGTTAAAGTTCTTAAAGACATCATCAGCGCAAATAGTATAATTAATTCACAAGCTTACGATTAAATCGTTATAGGGTTTCGTGAAAGAAATATAAAAGAAACTCTTATAAACCGACTTATTATCAAAGGAACTAGCTACGATACGATACATCGTAATTAAAAATGGAAAAAATAATACGTAATTTAAATTGTGGCTCTATAATGACATTAATGCTTATAAGACTTATAACTTCAGTTTATTGTATTTCTATTTGAAACAAAAAACAATTTGGATTTTAGAAACGCAAAATGACGACCTCCGTGGTGTAGTGGCTAAGCAAGCTGGTTTTCAAGGCGTCGCCGCTCTGAGGTCCCGGGTTCGATTCCCGGTCGGGGGTCAATGTAATCAAAATGTTCTATATTGTCTCTGGTCTGGGTGTTGTGATACCACCGTTGTTTCTGATTTCCATACCACAAGTGTATTAGCTACGTACTTTGGGACCAGGGCAATGTATGTGATTGGTGTCCAATAATATATTACTTAACTTTACAAATGTACATATTTATTTATTTATACATATTTTCGGTGGCGGATAGGTACGGAGTATCAACACGAATTCGACTCGTACTTGACCGCTTTTTACGTGGGAGATCAATTATGCAACGAAGACGAGCAGCAATTTACTGAGATCTTAGGATATTTTAGGATCGTACTATTATCATAAAACATTCAAAATTAAATGAAGATTTAATATAGTCTCTACAGCATTTTTTTAAGAGGAGTAAGAATGTACTAACATCTTATACACCACATCTGAACTTGCGCACAAATTAATCGAATGACCCTTTTAAATCAGGTATTTACTCGTTTGTAGCATTGTACTCGTAATGAAGAATATTATACTTGCGCTACGCCGCTATCATTACTCACTTGGATCTATTTAGCCTACGTTTTTTCTACGGTTCGTAGCCGTAGCACTGTAGCTGTAGCACTGCGGTCGTAGCAATCGTCTACGAACTACGAAATTATTTTAAAGTTAGCTACGAGTAAGTTCTGTATAAGTAAAAGCAACCATAGCCAAACAAGACTCAATAGTAGGCATTATGTGTATCATATCAAATACCCTCAAGAATACACATCTCCTCATGTAGGTACGTGACAAAAAAGATGCTGAAACAAAATACGAAAAAGCTCACATTTAACATCGTGTTTATGTACATAGCCTTTCACATTAATAACTTAATTCATATGGTGTATAACCCCTTTAAATCAAGCATTTTGCATGACCCAGACAAATAAAAAACAAGGAAATAATATCTATCTTTAGGTTTTCTTGAACTACACGAGTACTTTGGCAGGAAATTATCCACAAGACAGTAGGGTCGTTGGTTTATTTTTAAACTGTCCTGTATTAATGTAACAGCTCAGTATTATTAACTTATTGTTCAGAGTAATAAGCAAACAATCTTGATATACGTACGTATGTTTCAGGATATTCGGATTCACACATGACATGACTTAGAACAATCAAGGATTCATTTATGTTAATATTTATACTGTTTACAAACTTGTGCTTAACAAATATTGCGTCGATATGGTATTTCAGGAGTATCCTTAGTATGGTGTATTTCTGGTACGTACCTTTCTTATAAATCGAATGGCAGCTTTATGGCGCGGCGTGAGCGTCACACAGCGTGGCTCCTCATCCTCGTCTGCACAGAGAAACATAACAACATTGACTTGGCTCGCCTTAGGCATCTTACACACGAACAGCAGTTTAGTAACGACAGCCACCGATAAAAATTTGCTGTTGTCGATCGAACGTTGTCAAAATGTTATTAACAGTGGTTTGGTGAGGACTGCCGTCGATGTATCGGCAAATGCTGCTCGTGTGTTAGAGATCGTAAACAAAACTTCAAGCGTTGTCTCGATTAGCTGATGATTATTAATAAATTATTAATTTTTTGCTGATGTAAGTGGTTGCACACCTACTCGTTGTATGATTGTTTCATTCAGTTGTAAGAAATGTTATTTAACTATGTGCTTGTTATAATATTGCTTAAATTATTGCTTTAAGAAAAGGTGCTAGTGTTGAAAAAGCTCTCTCCAGGTTTTTACAATTTGACAGCGCCTCTTCAGAACAGAATTGAACAGAACAGACATGATGATGAACATGACAGAATTTCTTCCAAGCTTTACATACGTATCAATCATAACGATGATTGATATACTTAATAGAATCGTTTAAGCTTTTTTTTTTTTCTTTAGGCTTTTTAACGTTTTCTGACAACTGAATTGTATGAGTGCTTGTTTGATACACGATTTGATTTTGTGATCTGTGGACAATGTGCTATAATGTCAAAGTACGCATACTGTGCAGTATCTTTCAGTAAGTCACGTAGTAAATATGGCGAAATGTTGTTTTTGAAATAAAAAAAATGATATTTGTTCGACTAGTAGTTGTGTATGGAAATTTGTTTTTGGGATCTGTTCAATGAAAGTTCATTTGCATGGGTTCCGAGGGAAAGTTTTCCTCCTTTTATTATAGCAAAGTTTTATTAATAATGTGGTTGATTTAGACAAGTTCTATTTGTTCCGCTCTTTATGAAACATCCCTGCTGAATACATATAAATGTTTATCGACCATGTTGAAAAGATAGTCTAGAAGTAAAGTTTAACATTAACTTAACCTTATAACCATGCATTGCGAGTATTAAATTCCATATTTTAATATGGGTCTGTGATTTAAAAAAAATACTGCATGGTATAATTCTACCTACCTAATTTCTACCTACATCTTACTAATCAACCTAATTTGTAATTACGCCGTCTGACATAGTGGATCAGTTTGGCAATCAACTCCTTTCTTCGCTTCATTGCAAAGTAGGACCGTATCGTATTCATTGGGTTTAATTGATTATCAATATTAAAATTGTACGTATGTTAGTCTATACGGTATATATTTTATGGGCCTGTATTTTATAAATTATAAATCTTATTTTATGGAATAAAAAATATTATTATTACTTTATTGAAACGATAAGTTTTTCTCTAATTAGTGGTTAAAAAACTGAAACTCACGGGCCTCAGCCAAATGAGCTCCATGTAAATTTAAATGCTTATATTATTATTATTAACATTAAAAAGTTTTATATCGAGGGAGTGTAATTTTCATAACATCGATAAGCTGTCATAAAAACAAAGTCAGGTGTTTTTTTTACGTTGCAGTAGCATTGGTTGGAATGCAGCGTCGGCAGTTTCTGATAAGTGAGTGAGTTTTGTTTTATTTATGTTTCAGTATTGTAATCCTTTGTTTCGTCGTTAGTCAAGACAAATAACACCAGCTAAGTGCGAGTCGGACTAGCGTACGAAAGGTTTCGTATGTAGGATGTATGTTAGAACTTCAATAATAATATAATTATTATAATAATAATATGTCCTGTAAAACATGATTAATATTGCCTTATATGCTGCTGATGTGAGTTTTTGACGTATCTACCTACTACCGTTTAGTTAGGCGAGTGTGGTAACATCAGATTCTAAGCCCTTTCATGCTAGGAAGCGTTAATTTGACATGGTTATTGTATATTCGTCTCTCCCCGCTAAAGTGGTAGATTAAAGTTTTGAAAAATATTTTTTCTTGGGGTACCGTGGTGATTGTTTTTTTTCTTTTGTTAAACACATCGTGTGCGCGTATCGTTTTATATGTATTTGAAAATTGCTTAATTATATTTTTCATAAATTAGCATGTTTCCATAACATTCAGTTCTAAGGTCTCTAAGCTGGACTGCGGATAGACACACAGACGGACATGACGAAACTATAAGGGTTCATTGTTGGACTACGAACCCTAAATAGGTAGAATCTTTTTTTAACTAAAAAATATTGTGATTAACATGTAAGAAATATGTATATTAGATACCACTCCTTATCTTAAACCCACACAGAACTTGATAAAGTGACTATACTAATAAGTCTCTGGCATTTGACACTGCCCATTAGGAAAGTACGACGTCAGCATAAATTCAATGTTTGTATTACATACGTGTATGGTTTACATTGTAAATTTATATTTTCGTTTCACGTGTTATATTTGTCCTTAATAGTTTAAGTGCTCCCTAACGGCTCAGACGCGGACTTCACGGTTCGTTTCCTCATGGATAAATGTTTGTGCCGAAAACATTGTAGAGCCTTATATTTTGTGAAGTTAGCGACATCGTAGTTTATCTGTTATAGTATCACGACAAATAATCTTATATTTTGTCAAATACTTGTACCAGCTTTGGGTATAGCTGATATCGGGAAAATTGAACGAGCATAGCGGTCACTAGCTAAAGTAGTGGATTTAAAGCCCGGTAGCCCGTAGATACCACCCAATACATATATATGTATAACAGAACACAATTACTATCCGAAAGAAAACTATACCTTCTATTAATTATATTAAACGTCCACAAGACTTTAACATATGATAATAGACTTATGGGTAAAAGAAGGAAACATAGGTAAATGTGTTACCACCGTTGTGTCTGCATGATTTCCATAACACAAGTGTATTATCTACTTACTATGGGATCATGTATGTGAGTTGGTGGACAGCAATGTATGTGATTGGTGTCCAATACAATACAATACAATATAAACTAACACAAATTTGTGATTGCAAAACATCCTTTGCAACAATCCAATTTACTAGACGAGAAGTAGTACTTTTTCCGTGTGGTGATTCGTAACGAAGTTCACAGTTCTATTGTAAAAGTTCGAGTGATACATAAAACTGCTATTCTCGTGCACCGATAGAACAATTCACGTTCGAATTTCATTACAACGTTCCATTACAGCGATCGTACGGGAGTTTTTAAAAACGCTGAAATAAAGTTTAATGCCCATCTAAACATTTTTATTTTGGTGAAACTAGTCAACAAATCTATTTGTTTGTTAATTTAATATACATACTCACAAAACTATACATATTGTTAATTATAAAATATATTAATGGTAGATCAATTATTACAATTTCATTATTCATGCATAGAATGAAATAAAACGTGCCATATTATTACGTCCAACTTTGAGAAGGAGCTCAATCGACGAATCTAACTCGGCCTGGCAGCGTTCGGAAATCACCTGTGTCTGAAGACAAAAGTGTTCAACTAGTGTGTGTTACCAGCGATAACAACGTATCCGAAACATAGTATCTAACTATGAGCCTCATAAATAACCTTAAAATCACACAACGAGCGAATGAATGAATGAATGAATGAATGATAATGAATGAATGAATTAATGATATTTATTGTGCATGGAAACAAGGTTACAGAGGTCTTACAGCTAATTCAAGTTTCACTTGATTCTACCTTTTCAGGTGTATACACATTTTACATAACAATAACAATTTTAAACAATTTCAGTCAAAAGAATATTAGAAAGGCATGTCTTAATTTCAGTAGATATATTAAATTTAAAAAAAAATGTCAATAAGGATTAGTAGGAATTATTAATAATATTTATAAGTATATCAAAATTTAAAGTCAAAAAAGTCCTTAACACTGTTAAAGCAATTCCTTAATAGCCATTTTACAACCAACTGCTTAAATGCTCCTGTTTTAATAATCTCATATTAAAAAGAGTTTGGCAGTTTATTATAAATGTCAATGCATATGTTATTACAATTTTTTGAAACCAAAGCCAACTTAGCACTTGGCTTGAGCAATTTATATTCATATTGTGATCTAACCACCCTATCACTTGCATCGCTTTTTGTTTGAAAAAGGTGTTTATAACTTTTCACAAAGACACAAGCCTCGAGAATGTATAAACAAGGTAGTGGCAGAATATGATGCTGTTTAAAGAATGGCCGGCAAGATTCTCGATAATGAAGCCCAAATATGGCTCTTATGCAACGCTTCTGGATCAAAAACAGTTTGTGCCAATCAGTTGATCCCCCCCATAGAACGATTCCATATCTCAAAATTGAATCTACATAACCGTTATACGCGGTTTTAGCTGCTCGAACTGAGACCACTTGTCTGACCCTTCTAAGAGCGTACACAAAACGATTGACCCTAGAACACAAATTGTCAATGTGCTCCTTCCAATCGTAACCACTATCAATGTTCAATCCAAGAAATTGAATGTGAAGCATATTACGGTTGAGGAAGTCAACCGTAATATTGTCACATTTGATATTTAGTTGCTGAGTCACTGCAAGATCTGTTTGGAATTGAATATATTTAGTTTTTTGTACATTCATTTGTAAATTATTAGCCGTCAACCATAACTTGGCCTCAGCCAGCGCGTTCTCTATATTATTGATATAATTCCTCAATGTGTCCCTGTTTTCTTAATATCATTTGCAAATAACAAAGATTTATATCATAAGTGACGCGGTAAATCGTTGATGTACAACAAAAAGAGAAAAGGGCCCAATATACTTCCCTGCGGAACTCCATAATTGTTACTAACGAAAGGTGATCGATAGGTTAGGATATTTTTATTTTTAGGGTAGTACTTTGCGGTCTCTACACATTGTGTTCTATTTTCTAGATACGATTTAATCCAGAAATAGGCAGGTCCTCTTATGCCGTATTTTGTTAATTTAGCCATAAGCCTCTTATGGCAAACAAAATCGAAGGCCTTACTCATATCAAGAAATATGACTGAGACAGGAATCTTTTTGTCAATACAGGAAGTGATGTGTTTAATTAGTTTAAACGCTGCAAGTGAAGTATTTTGACCCCTTCTGAACCCATGCTGTGCATCTGACAAAATTTTATTTTTCTCTATAAATTGATGAAGTCTAAGAAAGGTACAAAGCTATCTCATAGATTTTTGAAAAGATTGGAATGAGAGTAATCGGACGATAATTATTCATTTTAAACCTCTCATCTTTTTTAAATAATGGTTTTATTAAATACTTTTTTAGAGCACTTGGAAAAACACCTTGAGTCAATGATAAGTTAATAATATGTAATAGTGGATCCAAAATAACATTTATATTGTTTTTAATTATATATGTTCTAACTTCGTCAATTCCTACGGCTTTGGAGTTATTAAGTGACATAATTTGTATTTTTAATTCTATGGAGCTTAGTGTATATAAGAAAATGCTTTTGTCATTATTAGTTATGTTAACATTATTCTCATTATTAATGTCAATAGTACAATTATCTTTTATAATGTCAATAAAATAATTATTAAAAGCATTACAAATTTCTTAAGGGTCTGTTACATCATTATTATTATCAATTTCTATTTTGTCAATTATTTTGTGAGGGTTTCGGTTTCGGATTGTGTGTAATTTTTGATGATACTCCATACATCTTTACATGTCTTTTGGCTATTATTTATACGTCGAGTGTTATCTAATTTTTGTTGTGAAATAAATATTATTTTTAGTGATTTTGAATATTGTTTGCACATATTTTTATATTTAGGCTGAAGACTATGATGAGAAATGAGGAAATACGTAGAAGAACGTGACTAAGTTAACGGACATAGTAGTCCTGAGAATCTTTAATCCCAAGTGGAAATTGGCAGGGTATAACGTGAAGAACTGATGTTAGTCGGGTACCGAAAAGTTCTGGATTGGAGACCCTTTGACCAGACGCAGCGTCGGATGTCATCCGACAAGAGGACAGATGACCTTGTGAAGATTGCAGGATCAAACTGGATGGTCTGCATCCAATTTGATCCTGCAATGATCGGTCGCTGTGGAAAGCCGTGGCGGAGGCCTTGCGATCAGTCGCTGTAGAAAGTCGTGAGGGAGACCTATTTTTAGTAGTCCATTGGCTGATAATCATTATGATGATATATTAAAAAGACAAACCTGTCTCATTGACTTACGTAGGTGGTACATACTAACGTAGGTGGTACAGACTCACGTATAAACGGTTTTCTCACCCCGTTTATCCTTCACCTACCTTGTCCCACGACTTTGCCCAGTTCAGTCATTTCAGTTTACTTTATAATGTATGTAGTTCAGTACAGTTCACAATAAATCGACAGATTACAATCTAACGTATTTAAAACTGTTAGTTCCAAACTTATTACAGAGTTTATAATAAAGTAAAATGATGAATCAAACAAAATTTTAAATTAAATTTAATAATGAACATGAATCCAATTACATTAAACAATTAATCAGTTATATTTCTACATTGAGAACATTTACTATAAAGAGGGCTATGCTCCCCTGGTTGTCACCATTTGCACAAAGCACTTCCAAATGGGTGATGTGACCTATATGCTAATGTCTTTAGGATGCGATTTTGGGATTATAACTAAGGTATTAAAGAAATATACAGCAGCTCAAAATCACACAACGAGCGATGGAGAGGGCTATGCTGGGTGTTTCCCTACGGAATCGAATCAGAAATGAGGTAAACTGAAACGTAGAAGAACTAAGGTAACGGACATAGCCTTGAGAATCAGTAAGCTCAAGTGGCAGTGGGTAGGGCACATAGCCCGAAGAACTGATGGCCGTTGGGGCAGGAAAGTTCTAGATTTGAGATCCTTCGACCAAAGACGCAGTGTAGGACGTCCACCGGCAAGATGGACAGACGACCTTATAAAGATCGCAGGATCAAACTGGATGCAGACCGCTAGTGATCGGTCGCTGTGGAAAGCCGTAGGCGAGGCCTATGTTCAGCAGTGGACGTCCTTTGGCTGATAATGATGATGATGATTAAAGAAAAGCGTTATTGTAAAACTTGAAAAAATAAAGAATACCACCCGTACGAAGTTCGTACATAATATAGACTGATCAACTAACACCGCTTATTTTTGTTGCTTTTGCATACTTTAAAAGTGGATATTGAATCTTCAATAAAATTATGTCATAATCTTGCGTTTACAATATGGGGAAGAGTAAATACACGCGAGGTTGACCCTGTTGTTCGCAGAGACCGTATCTTACAAGTTTAATCTAACTTTGCGAAGCCTTAACTCTTGATTGAAGTCTCAAAAGGACACATTAGTTACTTACTTACTTGATATGTTTCGGATGATGACTTTAGAAACAATAATTTAACAATAATAACATCAGTTATAAATAAACGTAAAAGTCAGTTTTATAAAAAACGTATATTAACCAGCATTTATTTAGATCACAAAGTGAACGTTTCCCAGGTAATCATTTTGTTATAGGAAGTTGAAAGTTGAAGATGAACGCCAGTCTTATAAAATGTGATGCGCAATGATAAACAGTCTCGCTGTTCCCGGGAATTTCTTGAAAAGAGTGAAAGTTAGTAAGTCACAGATGAGAGGTTTTTGACTTACATCTACTAATTTTCTTTGATATTATAATTTTAGAAGGATCAAAGAGAACATATTTTAGGTAAAGAAAACTATAAATTATACGATATGTTAAATTGAAGAAAAAAACATTAAGATAGTAATTAAACGTTTACATCACAGAATGGTTATCTTGTAGTTTGCATGCTGGTTTTACCCGACTGCGCCAGAAGGGGGGTTTTAAAAGATTTCTATGTACAGGACATACGGTATGTTATTTAGGTATACGGAATCCCTGGTGTGATTATATGATACCTTGATTGATGTGGTGTTATTGAATCTACGCTATATTATGTACATTTCTACGTCTATGAAAGTGCGATTGTGCTCATACTCATTCGTATCTAAAAAGCGTTAGGTATTCATTTGTTAGTAGCATAGGTTAACAATAACACCAAATCCATTTTATTAAAACTAAACATGTGTTTTCTACGTGTACTGTTTTCATGTTTACATCAAATCTAAATCAAATAAAACAGTGTACTATATCATAATCTGATTTAAAATGGTTGGTGAAGAAAACGACACAACGTTGCTGATTGTAGAATCTAGAGGGACACATTTAAATTCAGTGATTATTGTTTATACATACATGGACAAGAATAAGTGTCGGTTTGTGTACAAAAATGTCAGCTAAACAATCCACACTATTCGATACAAACATACACCTAAAGAAACTACTCAGAAGCCACAAGAAGAGCCAACAGACGGACAGGTCTAGAACGGAAAGGCTATGTAGAGTTCACAAGACATGCCCCGAGGCGTTCTGAGATCTTACCATCTGAGTTTTTCTTGGAGAGTGCTGTCTCGGCGACTGAGTCCTGGCTGTGCGCGGGGTGCGGTCGCGGGCGCCCAACGCGGCCGCGCCCGCCGCTCGCGCCTGCCAACCCACACAGGTGTGTTCAAAACCTTACTCAATCTGGCGCAAACCCCTTCCCGCCGCCACTGGCGCTCACCATCTGTTTCTTAGTCTGCATATGCTGTTTAGTATACCTAAGTAACATACTCGCAAATCAAAGGATTTAAACTATATTTTATCTTACTAAAAAATACTTATATCGGTTCCCACTGCAAGCATGACGAGGGTGAAGACCGAAGTTTTACAAAAAAATATGATAAAGATAACCTTCATGTTGTTAAAATTATTTACCGCGTCTTTGTCATTACTTTCTAACTTGCTCTTCCTCATTTGAAAAACTCTGTTAAATCGTTGATCTATAGCCTCCAAAATATTCTAATTAAAGTGCTAGTAACATTACCGAATTAGTTCACACTTTCGAAAAACACTTTCGAATAATCTGAAGTTTAGAATACGGCGATAAGAAGCAATCAGTTTGTTGGTCATAAATAGTGAATCGATCGATCATATTACCTCACTTTAGTGGTAGAACTTCATTTTACCTTTGCAGTACACATTTCATAATCATGCCATTTTAAGGAAACTTTTAGTTGACACTTTTACGTGCAGTGCACCAGACACAATAGAACTTTTATTGTTATGATGTCTATGGATGTTTACTTTCCACGAAAGAGTTAAATACGGTATTTTGTAGATTATAAATATATGCTTTCTGACCTATGTTACAGAAATCATAATGTTTTGAAAGTGTGTTGACGTATTCCGAAACGTTCAACTTCAGGCTTCGCTTTCCATCCTAATCCGCCTGTCTGTCTATCTGTGCCTTTTTTGTAATGTAAATGCGTGGAGCTGAGTCTATTGATAAAGGTCGCTTGTATTCAAGCAGTAAAATTATAACGACGTAAGGACGTCAAACACAAACGTTTCGTTAGAAAATAATGCCTTGGAAAAAGTTTGTATAGAATTTCGTGTTATAAAGATATTATCCTATTAAATTCCTCTTAAATGTCATTTCATGCAAAATTTGTTTGAATAATAAATGCGCAAGATGAGATTTACTGCTCTATAGCTTATGCTAAGTAGGATTTGTCTTTCATCTTGCACCATATGACAGGGTTGTAGAAAAAAGAATGAGCTATTTTACATTCCTGTGTTTTGAGAGCAAAAGTTTATTATATCAGTCAATACTTTACATTTGTTACAGAATTACTTAACTGCATTTTTGCATTAAATATGAACAATAAATTTAGTTTGTAATTAGGGGGTTAGCTCCTGTTCCAAAACACTGGCTATACTACAAAATATGACAAATTGGACAAGATTTACCTAGGTTGCATCTGGTTTGAATATTGAGACAAACCTACTTAAATTGCAGCGATAAATAAAAAAAAATGTAATTGACAAATTAAAGCAGCTATTTACTAAAACGATTTTTGTTAGCACCGAAGAAACACCTAAATAAGGAGGTCAATGCAGTGGTTGCCATTTAATGTCTCGACAAACTATCGATCGGTTTGTTATCTCTTTCTAGCTTAGGTGCAAACGCTACCCTAGCACGTTTCATTAAAACGCGTATATTTTTGTTACGAATTTAGTCTTTATCATAACAGACTCTTCTTATTCACAAGTACAATATCATAATGACATTATTACTTGTTAATTTAAGGTGGAAATGTGTCTTCAAAGTAAGAGGTAAATCAAATAATTATGAAAAACTTCCTACAATCCTTTAAATTTGCTTTATTCATTCATAATATATTCTTAGTGAATGCTACAAGGCAAATAAAAGATAAATGAACAACTTCTATATTGTTCGTACAAATAAATATGATAGCGGAAAACTGACTCAGTTTTTATGACAGCCACTAAAATTGTTTACTTCATCCGACAAAGTTCCCTTTTGTTATTTTTGCATTCAAGAACCACAAGGGCGAACTAACTCTGATTAGATAAAACTAGTGTTGTAGTTTTTTAATAGGTAGGACACAACTTAAAATAATTATGTATGTAGGTTCCAGGGATTATTTATTAGCAAAATATATTTAATTACTGTTGATTGATCTACCTATATAGGTATATTATAATTTAAGTCAAATAATGTGTTTGACTAAAATCCATTATCCCCAATATTGCATTGTGAATGGTATATGACTAAAATCTGTCTTTAGATAGCAGGGCTTACTTACGTAAACTTCTTTTCATGAATTATTATGCACTATTTCAAGCGGCAAGTGAAAACTGAACGAGACTATTTTTGTCATGAAACCAAAATAATAAATCCAGTAGTACAGTCGCCATCAGATATATCGGAGCAGACAAAGTGACCAAATACTTCTTGCACAGTTTAAAATTTCAATAAGTTCCATACACTACAAGTTACCATTAATATCAGAACATTCATTACTTCATAAATATCTGAGCAGATGTTAGTCAATAACTTCTATACACACAACTAACCAATAATATGAACACTCACTTGCCTGAATTTATTTACTGCATGACACTTTCATGACAGTGATGACAATACTGAAAACTACAAAGCGTTACTAACTGCCAGCGTCATCTTACTATAATATAAACTATGAAAAGAGTCCCTATTTAACCGACTTCAAAAAAGGAGGAGGTTATCAATTCGGCTGTATGTTTTTTTTTGTATCTATGTTACCTCATATCTCAGTCGTTTGTCGACCGAATCGAAAAAAAAATTCGCCTACTTAGAGGGTGTACCTTCTAGTTGGTCCCGTTTCTTTCTTCCATTTTGGGATCTGATGATGGGATCTTGGTCTAATCGAGGGAAACCCTCAAATTTTAAAGGCACGTATTGTGTTTCTTTACTAGAATCTTAACGTTGACGTGTTGTTACGTCTGATAGTCAACATCTTGTGGGGCTGAGCTAATGGTGGAACTCCTTAACGCTTAGGAGTTCAGTAATTATAATGACAGAACTTATGATAGGTAATTTGTAGCTTCTTAAAAAATAGAATCATAAGGTGCAACTCCCCCCCGGCCCTCTTATGTAATCACTAAAAATGAAGAAATAAAATAAACTTTAAAAAAAAAGTAAAAACCGACTTCAAAACCAAAATGCACTAAAAAGTCTTGAATAAACTCTTCACCATTGAAAGGAAAGGAATCCGTTTTAGGCAAAAATTTATGTTTTGGAGTTGGTGCCATCACTTTGACCATCAAGCATCAACTATCACAGCACCGACTCCAAAAAGAAATTGTTTGCCTAAAACAGATTCCTTTCCTTTCAATGGTGAAGAGTTTATTTAAGACTTTTTAATGCATTTTGGTTTTGAAGTCGGTTTTTACTTTTTTTTTATAGTTAAGTTGGAAGCACTTCTGCAATTTGCCTCGATTGCTCAGATATTTAAGACCGACTGCGTAGATACATTTGACTTTATGAGTGTTCAGATAATTTTGGTTAGTTGTGTGTATAGAAGTTATTGACTAGCTTCTGCTCAGATATTAATGAAGTAATGCATGTTCTGATATTAATGGTAACTTGTAGTGTATGGAACTTATTGACATTTTAAACTGTTCAGAAGTATTTGGTCACTTTGTCTGCTCCAATATATCTGACGGCGACATGCTTATAGTTACACGACGATGACGACCCGTCTGGTGTAGTGGTCGAGAAATCACCTACTACGCAGCGGGTGCGGGTTCGATCCCCGCACAATACAAACATGTACCTACCTACATAAGCCGATGTACACATGTTAATGTAACTATTGTTTGTTTTTAAACAAGTATTTAAATTAAATTTACAGCATTTTATAAGTTGATATCGAAACACCGTAGCAATATTCAAGTGAGTGGATTCTGCTCGACACCTTAAGGCTTTCTTACCCGCGCAAATAATAATTTTCGACTTGTAAATAGTAAGTCTTACTTAGTAAGTCTGGATTTATTAAAGTTCAAAGGTATTAACAAAACTGCATATCATAACATAGGTACCTGACCTATCGCGAGATGGAATCGTCTAGTCTAGACTCGTTACACGGTCTTTTGAGACGTCGCGAGCGCTGAACGGGACGAGCACGAAAGTAATTTAATTCCAAAGATAGAGAGCAGCAGCTTCTTGAGAATTTTAACAAAATCAGTTTAATCTGAAATGAAATATGAATCGACTGGAGCATATGTGAAAGTCTTAGCATAATGGGTTTCTTTTTCTTACGATGATAATTTGTTTATCATTGTACCACAGTTTGGTGACGATAAACAATTACTTGCTATTATAATGTTTGTCTAACTTCAATGAAGGCATAAAACAGTAAAGTACGAGTATGTATGGTTAGTATGTTTATAATTATGTTCACTGTTACGACCAACAGACGAAGCGTAGACAGGCGGACTTTGACCGCGGTTTCGTTACGTTCGAGATCATGTTTGTGATTCGTGAATGTGAATTTTGCCAGATTTCCTGTTAATTTATATAATGTTATGTAATTATTAGCAAATCTTAACTACCGGTAATGTAAGAATACATTACTCATAGAAATCATTATTTTACAAAACTCCTATTAACTAACTGGCATGCATAATAAAATAATGCAAAGCAGTGTAAAATATCATTTATTTTAGGTCAACCGAACTCAAAATACAAGCCTTGAATGAAGCCATTCCAGTAACTTTAGGTTCGCAATTATCTCATGTAGTACTCTGAAAATCCTTTGTGAGAACCGAGCTCTATGATGCTAGAAACTGAATTGTTGCAACTCTCAAGTAATTCCATATTCTTAGACTACCTTAGCATTTATAATACGCGGAAGCGATCATCATTTATAGAAGCCACTTTGTCAAATGTACGTGAAGCTTCTGATTGCAAATGGTAAATTATTTCGAAGCGAAATGTTATCTACGCGGGTGCATTTTATTTCAAAAAGTGAAAATAGAAAGAAGTAGAAGGTAGGTAGAATGTCAGCAATTGTGTTCGGAGCTAAGAACATATTAGCCATCGTCGCCGGAATCAGATACGTTCCGAAATTAACGCTACGTTATCAACATTACTCGATTTCGTGTATTCACATATTTCTGGAAGTTTTTACTAAAAAGAATTAATAAGAAACGCAGCAGAAGTTTATCGACTGTAACTGGTCATGCCATAGTGCCGTCTAAAAGATGAAGAATAGAACCTTTAAAGCAGCTTTTCCAACAATGCAGTAGACAACACGCACGGTCCCCGCCCGACGTGCGAGCATCTACGGAACAGGGCACAGAACATCACTCTCCGCTCTCCACAATCCACATCTACCAGGAATGCAAACTGTTATGTTATAACGTACGTGTCGATATTTGAGTGCGCAGTATGTGATGTGATTGATGGTGGTAATTTTCCCGAATACGATCGTTTTTTCTGTCTGTCTATTCATTTCCATTATCCATCTTTGAAAAATTAAGTAAATTTCTTTATCTCCTCGTTCTCTGTTCCAGTGCGTTTTCGATAAATTAATGGAGTGCCATCTTTGCCGAGGAGTCCTTAATGCGACTCGGCTCTTCTTCGTTTTTTCTGTGTTGTATATCTTATACATTATAGCCAATTCTGATTGTACGACCGTGAACTGGGTATTTCGTTTAAAAGGATTCAATATTTGTGTTGATTTTGAAAAATAATTATATATTTTATGAACAAAAGTATTCTGTTTAGATTAATTGAAAAAATATGTCAATAAAAAAATAATTTATAGTATTTTATCATACTGGGAATGTTACCGATCGCGTTTTGTTTTTGAAAGTAAATGCACAGGTACGTCTTGATCACAAAAAAAGAACGAGAATAACACGTACATACTCCTAAGATTTGCACACTAATAGGTATACGTGGGTGTGGATGATGTGTGCACACTGTTGGGTCGTGTTGTTCGTGTGGAGGCTTACCGAGGTTTTCAGCGCTGGCGTTGACGTCGTAGCGGTGCGCCGAAGCCGGCTTGGAGTGCGGCGCGGGGGAGTGGAGCGAGGTGCTCTTGTGCCGGCGGATCGTCGGCAGTCGCGACACAAAAGACGCATTGTTCTTGAACGATGCACTCATCACCCTGCTGTCAATATACACATACCCGTCACTCAACGCTCCTGTTAAGGCTTTCGCCAAACATCCTCAATTCGGACACTGAATTTCCTTGCAAAGGCTAACAAGACCTTTTTGTTGGGCTAGTATTGTCTGACCGAGGTTGCATTCTTGGCGCACTATACTCTATCGGTCTTATATATGTCGCAGCTCTCTGTTTTGACGACCTGTGTGGTGTAGTGGCTTAGCACGCTGGGTTTCGTCGCGTCGCCACTGCGAGGTCTCGGGTTCGATTGCCGGTCAATAAAGAAATCATAATTTTCTATACTGTCTGGGTGTTGTGGTTTCAGCGTTGTGTCTAATTTCCATAACACAAATGCATTGGCTACTTACTTTTGATCAGTGCAATGTATGTGATTGGAGTCTAAATTTAACTTTAAAATTTAAAATCTAGTTGAATTAGCCAGTTCATTGAATGCCTAGGTAATTAATTAAACGCCGGCGTCCAATTTAATGGCTAGGTCGATGATTTATTCGACTAGAAGAAATCCTCAACATTTAATGGCTTGGCGTATTGAAAGTTAACCTTTTGAAGATGACTAATTTTGTTCAGCCAAATGATAAAAAATTAGTTAAGTTTTTTGCCACCTTAGCGACACCAAACAAAATGGCGTCAATGCAAGAAATTATAAATGATGCTCGACTTTTTGCGTTGTTGTTTACTAATTTAAAATTAAGCTATCATAGTTCATTGTAAAAATAGTTTTAAATATATGGGCTAAAAATAATTGATTCCTGGGTTTTTAATCTAAAATTACTTAATACGATGAACAATACTAAAGTTAGTTTATTGTTATCATTAAGTATTATTCGTCCTAGGTGCAGTGTTGTGTAAAAAGTCATCTTTCAAATTCTGAACTCAAACCAAACATCACAAATTTGGCAAAATTAGATTTAAGTAAATGACTGCACGACGTTCAGTCATCTGGCTTAACGTTGCGTTCAACGACTTGGCTAATTGACGTTAGGCCATTTGTTAGAGTGCTGCCGTGAATTAACTGTGTAGCCATTCGATTAACTCGCTAATTTTACCAGACGGCTGCGACATATACCTTATCAGCAAAAAGGTAGTATAGATTTTCTCTATTCCCTCGAATCTTGCCCACTTTTGTTCCAAATGAATATTTAATTACCTTGTTTGCGGGCTTGGAAGAGGTACTTGGTGTATTTTCCACGTGGCAACACTCATAGAGTGTTCATCCGCCGCATAGCAACGCCACAACGCCTGTATTAATGTTGCAGCCGGTTGTCTTCTTCTTATCATGTGTTTTTGTCGTTGCTGCTGCTGTACTTTTAAAGCGAAACCTGAACCTAAAATACCCTGAAAGCACACACGTAGCACTTATAGGCAGAGTTTTAATTAAAGGTTAAACATTGATACACTTGTGTTAAATGTTTAATGATTCCATATTAATATGTATTCCATACAAATACATTATACATTAAAAAGGACAAACTTTGGCTTGATATACTGTAATTTTCAGTTTTCACCTACACTATCCGACTATGTTTCAATAAATTGAAAATCAATCTCAATTGGGACAAAATGAGATAAAGAGGGTCTCACAGCGGGAAGAGCGAAGAAGGAGATTCCGAGAAGGGCGCAAAAGGACGCTATGAATTTCCCTTGCCACGTCTGTGGCACCATGTCGCCATATCCCACTGTGCACAGCGTGATCTGGAAGACAGCACTTACATTTAGATTTTCAAAAAAATATGTACTATTGGTTGACTGATTTATCTCATTATAGAATAATCGTCAAAATATACATTTCGTCCCAATATAAACAAATGGTACTCACAACTCCCCACCATAATGCTTCCGCGAAGTTTTTAAATTTGGTATCGGCGACGTCTTTTTCAGCTAAATAAACTAAAAATGATGCAAAAATCAACCCGAGGAATCCTATGTACAACGTTGTGATCAATTCCTGAAATAGAAAATACATATTAATTACATTAAACAAACAAAAAAAGTAAATTCCCCTTATTTGTATTTATGCCGAGAATGTGGTTTGGAACATTAGACAAGTTGAATGCCTTAATTTATAAAAATGACTCGACCGGCTTAGGCGTAGCGGGAAGGACGAGCGACAGACAATGGGCGGACTGATTTAAGATGATAATGCTTTACGAGCAACACAAACAAAATAAGGACAGCATTGAGTGACGTACAATACAGCGTCGCCGACACTCTCTAATGGTGTTGAGGACGAAGTATCGATCTTTTAGACCCGTTGCAAAACAGTCTAATTGGTACACTCCAATCCCTAAATTAGGATAAAAATATCTGGGGTAGAAACAAAAATAATATTTCAAAATGAAATGAACACTTATGTCTGAAGGTTCATATAGTATAGGCTATCATATAGAGAAATTGTGCGATAAGTACCTATCATATGAAACGGACAGTGCACAGAAATATAAAGAAAAAATACAGAAGGAGAACGCTGAATTAAGTCAAGAAATGATCATAGAAATTCTAACTTATTAAGTTTCTACTACCGTTAGCTAAAAGTTGCACTAAAATGTATTATTTGACATGGCTCAAGATGTGCGCCTGTCGACTAAAAGTTTAATTTCAGCTGCAACGTTTTGTTCAAAGGTCATAAAAATATTAATTAAGTATATTTTCATGACGTACTTTGTAATCAAAAACATAATAAACAGGGTAACGCTAATCCAACCATTAATTTCGTATTTCTATAATACTGTTTATTATTTGCACAGGTTTGAGTATATTAATTATTGAAAGTCGTCTCAAATAATGTTCCTCCTTTGTCTGCGAAACATTAAGTTTACCTAGTAATTTGTTTTTCATGTTCCATAAATTGAAAATGTCAATTCCAGGAAAACCTCGACGCTTGGTTACTTTCCATACAATTTCTACTTCGAGCCTCTTTATTGAATACTGCAGATGGCGTCGGAATGCGGCCGCGGGTTCTTGCTCTGCATTGTGTACATGCAACTTTAACCTGAACCGATCGTGGTAGATATTGAGTCACGCCTTATGTTGTGTTGTGTTCTACCTATTTTGTCGGAGGAAATTGCGGCCCGCTTTGCTTACTCAGCAACTCAGTACGTTATGCAAGAGCCAAACTTCCCGTTAACGGACTTCGAGTCCGGACAAAGAAGAGGGGGCGGATTCGCGGGGAACAGTCGGCTATTATCACAACTAATAGTTTGTACTAACGCAAAAGTCGAGTCAAGTCTTAATACGAATAATGTTTATTTTTTGTATCAGTTTGACTAGCTGTTTCTCAGATAAAAACAATGAAAAAGATAATACTAGATGTAAAACAAATAAACTATTAGTTATCCCCATATTTTCACAGAAGTTGTTAACTGATCAAAGATTATTACTTAAGTATATATAAGTGTACATAAAGAAAACAGGTTATTGTGAAGCTACTATTAGTACGTCTTCTCTGTTAAGTATATATAGAACCTAGTTCACCCATCAGAATAACATTCAAAATAGGGGAGTCAGATGTTTTAAATTTGTCAGTACAGGCATAAATTTGATTATTAAACATCTGCTTTTCGAATAATTAGGCGCTCGGGCATATTTTGGAAGGCTATTAATTACTGTTCATATTTTCCTCAAAGCGTAAGCCAACATGGCCTCATCTAGTCGTTTGAAAACTTAATTAATTAACGTCACGTCAATACCTTTTGTGTTATTTATTTCAATGTCAATTTAATTAAGGTGGGTAGGTAATCCTTCAAATATTTGTCATTATCGACATTAATAAGGGTTTGTGTTAAAAATTAACGCTTGTTCTCAAGTAACCCACGCCTAATTCAAATTCAATTTTATTTTTGACAATTTAGCATTACATGCAGATGTAGATGCAGCTGGTAATATGGAATAAAGTACTACACATACACCCTGCAAGGGTACAGCTACAACTCACTTATAGACTAAAGTTATCAATTAATAGGTGCTTATGTTTATATATACATTTCTAGACAATATAATACATACATTTTTAGATATATTAAATATCTTTATTTTCATATTTTCAGTTTAATTATTCGCTACAGTTCTCAGAACTACATTGTTAGCAAAATTGTAGGTATGACCTTTGGATCAAGCAACTTCAAGCTCTCATCAACATCCACATCACCCAAAAGATCGATCGAAGTTGAAAGAACGTTACACGCAAATACCTATTCGTAATGCCGTGGGAACAAGCTTGATACCTTCCTACCTCCTACCTCTGTAGTTTGGGATTACTTATTTATAAATCGAAATCCTGTAATATCGCACGTAATAACAACTTCCTTTGAAGCAGTTTGTAGGTATATTACGTACGCCAATCATTACGTAGCGTAGATTAGGAGCTATGTGAAACGTATTAGGTTTCAAAGCAATTAATGGATGAGGTAAGAGTCCCATTAATTATGAAAATTGTTGTTTTTAGTGATACGTTTTCACAAAGCAATTTAATATGAAATCCATTTTGAGTGGAGACCCTCGTGAGTGATGCAATCATTCACACGTGGTGGAGCCTAATTGCAAATTTATCGATCAAACGATTGACCTTTCGGAACACCTTGTATTGTATACATTTATGGTACTTGAAAATATGCTTAGCTATATTAATAGACATAGAATTTAAGAACGAATTCATTCATTTATTCAATTAAATCCTTGAGTCATGCATGATGCAAAACAGACATTGAATGATCTTAGTATTATTATTAAGTCTATAAAAAGACGCATAGGTAAATGTAATCATCATATTTTATTTCATAAAAAGCCTTATATTATTAATACAAATAAATTATTCTATTCTATTCTATTCTATTCTTAATTATATGTTTCATAAGTGCGGCGAAAATATACTTATATTGTGTATTCTGTAAGGTGCAAAAATAAGTATAATGTATGAATACAAAAAGATTTATATTTTGATATATTGGCTTAGTACTGCGGATAGTAATATGTTAGAATGAAGGGTTGTCTAAGGACAAGATACCCGCATATTATTGCAAGCCGCACAAAGACTCCGACTAGATTAAGGTTCCGTCCGTACTGAATTCTGCCAGTCGTGACCTAGATATGCAAATTTCTTGAAAAACGTTCTACTTCCCTTAGCACTTATCAAGCAGGCTTTATAAATTACTCTTCAAGATAGTCGAAGGCGTGGTGTGGGCATATGAAATGAAATCGAGTAGATTGCTAGTCATTGCGTTAAAATTATATCGCATATCCGATATCCAGTTACAGTCGTCTTTCTTTTTTTTTATCAAGGTTTTAAAAAAAAATACTCACTTAATTCTGATTTTACAGGGCTTCATAAGCCTCTTTTCTTTGAATTAATTATTATTATAATGTCGTCGTCAGCTCTTATTTTTCATGAAAATTGTGTCTCATAGTCTTTAAGTTTAATTAAAACACTATTAAAGTTTGATTGGTCATAAGGAATAGGTACCTTATAACTTGAATCATTTTGCTCGTATTCAATAGACTTGACACCTATACAATTCATAATCATTTAAATTTAGTTGTATAAACTCTACTTAATCACCTGAATTATAATTAACTGACACTTTTAACTTTAGTCATCATTTATTCCATTGCGAGTTTTAAGTGTTCTTTGACTAAGATAGTTGAGCCTTGATTTGAAGTACCGTTAAACAAAGCATAGAGCATGCATGACAAAGGAACGGTTGTCGACATTTACTTTGTTTGAGTGGTGTTTGAGTAGTGAGACACGACTAACTTTGACCTCACAAATAATCATCTGATATATAGTCGTAAATCATAATAGTTAACAAACACTAGATTTACTATACGGCAATTTAGGTGTATTAACGACGGACTATTATGCAGTGCCTTGTAGGCACTCATAAAATATTACGATCATCGGCATATTGGCTCGACTGCATGGCATGTACTAAGTACTCGGTTTGTATTTTACATTGACCTCACATAATTGAGTCTATCTATCTGTTATGCTTATAGACTGAAAACGCTCATTGACCGATAAAATTGCTAACAAAGCGTTGTGGTCATAGTAATCCACATGGCGAAATTCGTGTTATTACTCAAATTAAAACGCTCACGACGCGTTGTGGCAATCACAAAAAGACTACATGTCGAAATCCGTGTCGTGGCTGACATGCTCTTCGACCTCAACGCCTTGTGGCAATGATGAAAAGATAATCTCTTCAAACTGAAAAGAAATTGTTGCCTAAAACGGAGTCCTTTTCTATAAAGAGACAAGAAATTATTTGAGACTAATAAGAGAATTCTACCTTATTAGAGAATTCTTATATTAGAGAAATTTAATTCTCCCTTATTAGAGAAACACCTAGCATAGCCCTCTCATTGTGTGATTTTGAGTTTCTGTATGAGGCCCATAGTTAGAGACAACGTTTCGGATCGGTATGTCATCACTTGCAACACTCATTGGTTGAAAATTTTCGTCTTCAGACACTGAGGTAATTTAGACAAGAAAATGCTCTTGCGCAGTTTCCCGAACGCTGCCCAGCCGAGTTGGATTCGACGATTGACCTCTTTCTCAAAGTTGGATCTACCTAATTGGATCACTTATCCATGGTACACGTACTCGTCAACATCTTCGAGAGTTGAGTTCCCAACAGATACAGGAGTTGGTACAACACAGGTACTTGACATAATTTTCGTCTTTTTCATGTTCATTTTAAGACCCACTTGTTGGGATACTCGGTCGAGGTCTTCGAGCATAGTGCCAAGATCAACAAGCGTCTTTGCCACAACGACTATATCATTGGCAAACTGGAGGTATGTCTTCCCAATCCAGGAGCTCGAAGGCGTTTTCCATTGCCGCTGTAAACAGTTTCGGAGATATATATAACGTCTCCCTGTCTAACACCTCTTCGCAATGGAATCGCCCTCGTATTCTGTGCCTGTAATCGGACCGACATGGAAGCGTTATTATACAGACACTTTAACACCTCTATATACCTATAGTCTATGTGACATCGCTGATGAGACCGAAGCACCGCCCAAGTTTCGATCGAATCCAAGGCCTCGTCATAGTCCACTAACGCTAAACATAGAGGCACTTCTCGGACTTCCGTATAATTTGCCTTAGCATATGGATGTGGTCTATTGTACTGTAGCCTTTTTAGAATCCGGTTTGTTCGGGAGGCTGGAAGTCATCAAACTTGTGCGAGATGATTCGTGATGACCCTTGAGAACAGCTTGTAGACATGGCGCAGGAGTGAGATGGGTCTATAGTTCTTCAATAAGGTTTTGTCTCATTTTTTTAGGACCAACACCACCACACCGAATTAAAGAGTCTCTGAAGGGCTTTGAGTACCGGTCTTCGTGGGTCGCCAGGTGCCTTGTAGTTTTTAAGCTGTTTTAGGGCCAGTCTAATCTCGTAGAGGCTGATGTAAAGGGATGTTGCCAATGTTGTTATCAACGGGTTTGGCAACTGAGGTGTACAACTGCCCATAGAACTTTTCAATCTTCCTCAAAGCCTCTGTTTTCGATGACGCTATACTGACGTCCTCCGTATTAAGCTTCATCAACAGGCTTTGCCCAATAGACATATCCCTTGCAAATACTTTGGAGCCTTGATTCAGCTCTATCGGTCATGTCGCAGGGATTGTCATATATATCTTTTATGCTGCATGTAGCTTTCAGCATTAATGGAGGTCTGCAGTGCCATAGATTGACGTTCTGCCATATCGAGGGTCAGGGTCGAGAGTGTGGACCAAGAGTTTTGAGGTCAATTTTAACGCCCAGGTCTAAAGAACTTAGTCCCACCTAGTGATGTAAAATGAAAAAAAAAAACAATTTGTTTTTTTTCAGTTTTTGAAAAAAAAACATGAAAAAAAACCTAGCACCGTTGTTTTTTTTCTAAATTTAGTTTTTTTTCTACCATACATTTTAGTTCAATGATAAATGAAATTTGTATAATAAATCAACTTATTTATTTAATTATAATTAACTTATAACAACTTCCGATTTCTCCGTGTGCAAATGTAATTGATTTGGGAATTGCCCTTTCGTTGATGTAAATGTCAATGAATGTTGCCAATATATTCATGAAATCTTGGTACCACTCAACCAGAAAAGTATAGTAGAGTTAAAAATAGGCGAATAACGAAATTGTATTCTTAAGTATTCATCTTAAACGGTAACTGTCTTAAAAGTTTTGGATTTCATACTCTTGAAAAAAAACATGGTCTAGAAAAAAAACAGTTTTTTTTCAGGTTTTTTTTCAACGCTTTTTTTCACACTAGAAAAAAAAACGGTTTTTTTGCAACACTAGTCCCACCGTTTGGACAGTTTCCACTAACCCGTTGTTTGTTTCGTCCACTAATACGCAATGCTCTTGGCAATCAAAGCGGTTTGACAACTCAAGTTGAAAGCTCTCGGGATTTTGGATATGGGCACGAGTAGGTACTCGTAGGTTGGATTGTGGACTTCATCAAGCGGGACCTTTTCGATTAGATATTTATATTCAAAGTGCCTCGAATTATTCGGTGATCACTGTCGGTCTTTACCCTGTTGATCACAGAGACATCATCGAATAACCGTCTCTTGGTAGTCATGATGAAGTATATCTCATTTCCCCTGGCGTTCCTTTGACCAAAATAATATCCAAAAGGACCAACTTTCAACTCATCCTCGCATTGCTTGCCGAGTTTTAAGTTGAAGTCCCCCATAGCAACAGTGAAATAGGTTTTGTGAAACTTAAGATTATAAGAATATAATTTATCGTCGTTATAAACAGTTAATTATAATTAAACAACCAAAACAATGCAGAGCGATGGTGCTCACGGACATTCTTCACCGGAATGACTTGTAGAGACATAATTTTGTTTACGTTACGGCGTGATTTCAATGTACAAACTACGTCGGTTGCAATTACAAGTGCAGGAGCTTACGATACTATGTTTAACCAGGTAAATTACAATCATTTTTGACACTGTCGGTTACTATAATCTTTGAAAGTTACTGATGCTTACGTCAAATGTTGCTTTTGTTGTAACTTTGTAACAGGCTTGTTTGGCAGGAACTGTTAATGTGGCCTAGTCCAACGGACTAGTTTAAAACATGATTTACGACAAAAAAACACTAATGTCGCTTACGATAAGTTGGCGGTCATGGCTCGAGTCATGATGTAAATTGGTAATACACAGCATAGATAAACAATAATCCGAGAATTTGGGTATTTTTACCTAAACGAAAATACGTTTATTACTCTCTGTGAAAAAATACACGTGCGTATGTATAAGCTAGAATGGGTATGAATAGGAATCCAATATTTTTTTTCGATTTTCGAAGTACTCCAATTCAACTTTTAGCATTTTCCGCGATAACTTCTACCGAAAAATTTCTCTGCTCAATTTTGTTTTGTAATATTGTTTGATTTACTTAAATAAATAGCTAAAATAAGTCATCCAAATAAGAAGTGCGAGATCATTTTTGTCTAATGTTACCCTCACGTCTATTCATGGATTAGTAACATTATCGAGTAATACGTATGCAAACTAAGTATGTAAAACAGAGTATGAGTTGTCAAAAATATAGTATAATCCCATTACGGCTATGTAATTAATCAAATACGAGTATATGGGTCTACAATCAATCTCGATCGATGATATAGCTCAAAAAAAATACGATTATAGAGGGAATTTCAAAGACACGATTTTTGATTTTGTAACTTACAAGTACAGACGACCTTGTAAAGATCACAGGATCAAACTGGATGCACACCGCTTGTGATCGGTCGCTGTGGAAAGCCGTGGGGGAGGTCTATGTTCAGCAATGGACGTCCTTTATCTGGGGATATACTGGACTTGTTCAAATATTGGTATGGAAATCAGATAAACCTTGTATGGGTGGATAAATTCTCTGAGCCTTACAGAATGGAGTGCGGGGTGAGGCAGGGGGGATTGACCTCACCTTATTCTGATGCGCTTCAGTATTTCATTTTTTTGCACATTGGAATGATAACCGCGAGTTTGTGTCTCATCGAAATCGGTGCACATTGGTGCACTCCCTCAGAAAATCTAACGCTCTGGACTAAATTATGTATTTTTTTCATTTTCAACCCTAACGTACAACGACATGACGTAAGAAAGTATGTGCAAAAATGAAATGTATTGACACGAAACGGATGAACGCGGGTGGGTGAGCGGGGAAGCAGGAGGGGTGTGACATGCATGACAGGCCCATTCTTATGATATCCTGGTTATATGTAACCGGGCCTACCTGTCGATGTGCATAGACGACTGAGCCGAGCAGTTTCCAGGTGCCGCCGCGCCGGTCCATGCGCACCATGCGCAGGATCTGGAAGAAGCGCAGCCCGCGCAGCGCCGACGCGGCGAACACCTGGCCCGAGGAGCCCATGGCTAGCACCACCAGCGATGCCAGGATGGTGGTCACATCTGTAACAAAAAAAGGCTTTATATGGCCTATATTTTCTCTAGTCACTTATGGTTGGAAGTAGATAATGATTTTGGCTTTAAGTCCGCCATGTGTACAACTCCCGCGAACGTCAGCATCACTGTGAGGACATCACACTGCCTTTTTCGTACG
This sequence comes from Pyrausta purpuralis, assembly GCA_963924145.1. Lineage (NCBI taxonomy): Eukaryota > Metazoa > Arthropoda > Insecta > Lepidoptera > Crambidae > Pyrausta > Pyrausta purpuralis. The sequence continues at coordinate 14,285,208 of OZ001659.1, forward strand.
CTTGACCGACGTTAGTGTAAGTGGAAATCAAGCCTTATGAAACTAGTGGTGTCGCGCGACTCAAGGACAGATTTCCAATACACGCATGCATAGTAGTGTACTACTATGCATGCGTGTAAGCATAAGGCTTGTATTGGAAATCTAGGCCACTAGGGTTTGGTTGGACGTTAGTTTTAGTCGGAATGGCGCGGGCTAGTAGTTTTACCCGAAAACAATCGGTTATTACTGGATTTACCCATGAGTACGAGGCTAAAAGCTGGGTGAAGCTGCACAACGGGCATGAGCCGCATCATAGAATTGTGAGTAAAATAAATCATGGTTAGGACTACAACACGGTTTAAGAATAATCCGCACTCAACCGTGCCGGCACTGTTGTGTGCATAGATTCAGATAAATAAGCACGGTATCGGAAGATAATTCAAAAGTGGACCGTCATTTCGTATGAATTATTACTGATAATCCTCACGAGACCTTATTGTGAAACAGGCCGTAAGTCTTCGAAGTTTCTAAGATTGTAATCTGGTGCGTAATAAAGATAAAAGGGTGGTAATGCATTATATGAATTAGTTTATTTGCTTCTACTGAATTAGTTTAGCCGCTTACTATTGCATGTTACAAGTGTTGTAAGTAGTAACTAACTGTCTTTTTTGGTTTAATTTTTGAATAAGTAGACTTTAAGTTATTTTTTTATGTTGCATGTCTTAGTTTTATTTTTCTTGTTTGTTATTATTAAAGTACTGTCTATTAAGTTTTGTAATTTAAATATTTTCAGTACCATTTTTACTGAATTTGCTATACCTACAAGACTTGTATATTTACTGTGAAACTCTCTAATTGGCTAGATTCCATAATTAAGTTGTAATTTTCACAAATGTATCTATATATAAAATGCTGTTGAGTTTCCTTAATAAAAAAATAAAAAAGTTGTATGTATCCGAGTAGTGCCACAGCTGATACGGCGCATTATAGCTCTGACAGTTTAACTGGCTGTTCTTGAGCAACTTATCAGAAACGAGAAACACGTTTAAAAATATTTTTAAAATGATCGAAATATTCATTTATAACATTTGGAAAGTTTCGTTCCATGATCTGAATTATACCTAACTGTAGAAATGGGCTTGTCAAAAAAGTATCGTTAAACCTCGTAAGAGGGAATTTCATCATCATCATCATCATTATCAGCCAAAGGACGTCCACTGCTGAACATAGGCCTCCCCCACGGATTTCCACAGCGACCGATCACTAGCGGTCTGCATCCAGCTTGATCCTGCGATCCTTACAAGGTCGTCTGTCCATCTTGTTGGTGGACGTCCCACGCTGCGTCTCTGGTCGAAGGGTCTCCAATCTAGAACTTTCCTGCCCCAACGGCCATCAGTTCTTCGCGCTATGTGCCCTGCCCATTGCCACTTGAGCTTACTGATTCTCAAGGCTATGTCCGTTACCTTAGTTCTTCTACGTATCTCCTCATTTCTGATTCGATCCCGTAGAGAAACACCCAGCATAGCCCTTTCCATCGCTCGTTGTGTGATTTTGAGCTTCATTATAAGGCCCATAGTAAGAGACTATGTTTCGGATCCGTATGTTATCACTAACATACATGTTAGCGGTATCCTTCCTGATGACTTTAAAAAAAGCAAAATGGTCACACTACCCAAAAAACCCAACACTTTGAAATGTGAAGAGCATCGCACATTAAGTTTGATTTCTCAAGCAAGCAAAATATTATTAAAAATAGTACAAAACAGGATCAGACCAATTACGGAAAACTATTTAGGACCCGATCAGTATGGATTCAGGAAAGATAGAGGAACCAGAGAAGCAATACTAGCTCTTAGACTATTGATAGATAGAAGGCTGGATTTAGATTTGGAAACACACATAGCATTCATAGATTTAGAAAAAGCATTTGACAAAATTAATTAGAAAATAATGAGGAACATTTTGAAAGTTGCAGGTATAAATTTCAGAGAAAGAAAGATAATTTTTGAGCTTTATAAAAATCAAGAAACCATAATTGAAGTAGGGGAAGAAAAAGAGACAGCTAAAATAAAGCAAGGGGTTAGACAGGGGTGCCCACTTTCACCACTAATTTTTAATATTTTTATTGAATGTGCCATCAGAAAACTAGTAGAGACGGGAATCCAAAGAGCTGGATGATGAAGATTTGGTACAGGAAATGGATGACATCTTTAGCGAGTTTGGGTTGAAGATTAATAATGCTAAAACTAAAACTCTGATTGTAACAAAAACAATACCCAAACACGAACCGATAAAGTTGAATAATATCGATATAGAGCAGGTTAAATGTTTTAAATATCTTGGCAGCATAATAACGGATGACTCCAGGTGTACAATTGACATTAAAACAAGGATAGCCATGGCAAAGAAAGCTTTTAATGCCAAAAAATATATATTCAAAGCCAGAATATCGAGGCGAATTCGCAAAAAACTTATAAAATTGTACATCTGGAGCATCGCTTTGTACGGCAGTGAAACGTGGACGATGACGCAGCGTGATAGAGAGAGAATAGAGGCGTTTGAGATGTGGTGTTGGCGAAGGATGGAGCGGATTAGTTGGACAGAAAAGAAGACGAACGAGGAAGTGCTAGGAATTGTGGGTGAAAAGAGACATATATTGAAAACAATTGAAAACCGGAGAGGAAAGATGATAGGGCACTTGGTACGACATGACGACTTAATAAGAATCATCATAGAGGGAAAAGTTAAAGGGCGGAGAAAAGGAGGAAGACCTAGAAGGGCATACATGACGCAAATTAAGGAAAAGTTAGGAGTCAAGTCGTACCAAGTAGTCAAGGAAATGGCATGGGATCGATTAAATTGGAAAAAACTCCACCGACAAGAGCATAGCTCTTAAATAAGAAGAAGAAGAAGATGTTATCACTGGTAACACACACTGGTTGAAGACTTTCGTCTTCAGACACTAAGGTAGATGAGATGAGAAGACACTCTGCGCAATTTCCCGAACGCTGCCCAGCCGAGTTGGATTCGTCGATTGACCTCTTTCTCAAAGTTGGACCTACCCAATTGGATCACTTGTCCCAGGTAGACGTACTCGTCGACAACTTCGAGACTTGAGTTCCCAACGGATACTGGAGTGGGTACGACAAGGGAGTTCGACATAATTTTCGTCTTTTCCATGTTCATTTTAAGACCCACTTGTTGGGATACTCGGTCAAGGTCTTCGAGCATAGTGCCAAGATCGTCCAGCGTCTTTGCCACAACAACTATATCATCGGCAAATCGGAGGTGTGTGATGTATTCGCCATTAACATTGATGCCGATTCCTTCCCATTCCAGAAGTTTTAAGGCGTCTTCCAATGCCGCTGTGAACAGTTTCGGAGATATGACATCTCCCTGTCTCACACCTCTCCGCAATGGAATCGCCTTCGTGTTCTGCTCCTGTACTCGGACCGACATGGTGGCGTTATTGTAAAGGCACCTTAACACCTCTATATACCTATAGTCTATGTGGCACCGCTGCAGAGACTGAAGCACCGCCCAAGTTTCTATCGAATCAAAGGCCTTCTCATAGTCCACAAACGCTAAGCATAGAGGCATATTATACTCCTCGGACTTCTGTATAATTTGCCTAAGCGTATGAATGTGGTCCATGGTACTATAGCCTTTTCGGAAACCGGCTTGTTCGGGAGGCTGGAAGTCATCAAACCTACGTGCGAGACGATTCGTGATGACCCTTGAAAACAGCTTGTAGACATGGCTCAGGAGTGAGATGGGTCTGTAGTTCTTCAATAAGGTTTTGTCTCCTTTTTTGAAGAACAATACCACCACACTCCTGTTCCATGCCTCAGGCGTGATGCCCTCTAGCAGCACGGAATTAAAGAGTCTCTGAAGGACTTTAAGTACCGGTGTTCCACCCGCGTTCAGAATCTCTGCTGTGATTCCGTCCTCGCCAGGTGCCTTGTTGTTTTTAAGCTGTTTAAGGGCCATCCTAATCTCGTAGAGGCTGATGTCCGGGATGTCTTCGGTGTAGTGACGGGTCAGGATAGCTCGTGGGTCTCTGGCCGAGCTATCAACGGGTTTGGCTACTGAGGTGTACAACTGCCTATAGAACCTTTCGATCTCCCTCAAAACCTCTGCTTTCGTCGACGCTACACTGCCGTCCTCTGTCTCAAGCTTCGTCAACAGGCTCTGCCCAATAGACATGTCCCTTGCAAACACTTTGGAGCCTTGGTTCCGCTCTATCGTTTCTTTTACACTATTAGTGTTAAAGCAACGAATGTCGTGTCGCAGGGACTTCCATATTTGTCTATTGAGCTGCCTGTAGTTTTCAGTATTAACGGAGGTCTGCAGTGCCATAGATCGACGTTTTGCCATAAGGTCGAGAGTGTGGACCGAAAGTTTTTGAGGTCTATTTTTACGGCCAGGCCTAAAATACTTAGACCCCACCGTTTGAACAGTTTCCACAAACCCGTTGTTAATTTCGTCCACTGTAACGCAATTTTCTAGGCGATCAAAGCGGTTTGACAACTCGAGTTGAAAGCTCTCGGGATTTTGGATATGAGCACGAGTCGGTCGGAGCGTGGACTTCATTAGGCGGGATCTTTCCAATTTGACATTTATATTCAATGTGCCTCGAACCATTCGGTGATCGCTTCCGGTTTTCACCCTGTTGATCACGGAGACATCATTGAATAACCGTCTCTTGGAGGTCATGAAGAAGTCAATCTCGTTTCTCGTGAAGCCATCGGGACTGAACCAAGTCCACTTCCTTTGGGGAATTTCAATAAACACAAATTCATATTAAATGTCCCAGCCCGTAGCCCCTGAACCGGGAGGTGGGGAATGATTAAAGGTTACTTTTTAAGGTCTTTCGCTTAATTATCGGAAACTTTGCGTTTTAGTGACTGAGATCTTTAACGAAATGAAAACTTATTAAAGTTTGAAATCGACTTAACAAAGGAGGTTATCAATTAGACTTGTATTTAGTAGGCAATAGTACAAACTAATTACAAGCACCGTCACGACTAAGTTGCAAATATTGTCCACTAAAAATGAACACAAAAATGCAACCTCATACCCCAAAAACTCACACCATACTACAAATATGATTATGAATCCGTAATTGAAAATTAGAACTACAGACTTTTTTGATCGACCCATCCTCACAGACAAAACCACACACTACAATAGACCTGACCTATCCTAGACCTATCACCTTGCATGACAAAAAGAGCCAAGCTGCATTCATCATTGACATAACTATACCTAATTCCCACAGCTTACACAATAGGTACTATTTCAGAAAAAACTCTCAAAAAACATAGATCTCAGAGACAAAATTTAACGTAGGTATGTGGCGACACTCCAAAGTTACCATAGTACCCATAGTGTACGAAGTACAGTAAATTCATTCACGAGCGCCAGCAGTCAGAATTTTCACCTTGACCCAATTATTGCGTTTTAGTGGAAAAATATTATAAAGACTGTTCCTGATCGGTGACCAACCGCGCCGCGTGTGCTCATACCATTAACCATTACCATTTAATATACCATTTTACATTCAAAACGGCTTTTTACCATTTTAAATATTTTATTTGTTTGACTTAATCCCAACACATGGTTCTTTTAACCACTGGCATCATACCCATACAATTGCACTATAATCTCTTTCAACTCTTAACCTCTCAAAGTACACTGACTGTATATCAGACTTTAGCAATCAGTCATTCTGAATACCTGCCAGATTGTAAGAAACATTTTATCTGCACATTCACACACTACTCCAGGTACAGAACAATCAGAATTTACGCGCTCCAATCATACCATCACACCCACCATCAAAACACATTTGTAACTGATCCACCAGATACTCAAGCTACAGAATCTTCAGTTATTCATCTAACGTAAACCAAAATGTAAAGGCAGCACTTTCCCACTTGCCACACTTGCTCAACTCGGACCCATGCGCCCGTGTTGACTGGAAACACTACAAAATAATAAAAAATATTCTTTATTGCACAAGAAAGTCCTTACTTGTGCAATAAAGAATATGTTATTTTGTGTCCACAAACAACAAAGACATAAAAAAAGAAAACAGACAAATCTCAAGTGCATTATTGGCGGTCTTATTTAACTAAAAGGAATATAATAATGCTTATAAGAGTCAAGCCTAACGGAAAGCAGCAGTCTACGTACGCACAAAAATATTTTTCCTCGATTAAATTATTGTTTAAGTTACACTTAACCTGATTCCATTAAAATAGTTACTGGAACCTTCTTCTTAATATACCAAATATTTTTTCTAAAAACCGCATCAAAATCGGTTCATCAATCGCGAGATATTTGCGGACAAACATACACACATACATAAAACATACAGGTTAAAGTAGGTTAAAAAAGAATAATATCGACTCGTAATTTATTGTTTCTAATATATTCGTAAACATTTTTTTTTACAATCATGCAAATATTAAACATACGAACATACATACACTTGCGAAATTCAACACACTTATTTGTACGCCTACATAGATCATTATACTTAAAAAATATCCAATTTCAACGATGTTAAAAAAAACGGGCGAATTAAAAACCTCCTTTTGAAGTATGTTCTAAACTTTACTGAGTAAAACATGCAACAAATCTCTGGCGCTCAAGCGGGTAACTAGCTTTGATTTCGTAGAAGTTATCATATCGCTAGGCTGCAAAGTTTCCGATATACACATATATGCGATAAAAATTTAACCTTCAAACCGGGAAGGGTTTGAAGGTTAAATTTTTAGGTATCTCCCGGCTCAAGAGGTACGGCCTGGGACTTTTAATATGTTAACCTCTCAACTAGTCCAAACAAAGTTACAAAGTCAATAATTGTGTTCCAAGCAATTCCCTCTATAGCTCAGGTAGTATAAGTCCAAATTAGACAGTTTGGCGGCAAAATATGTACATCAATAAAACTTGTGCTTATAACTTCATTTTGGCACTAAACATCAGAATCTGCAGAGTCCTACCGAAATATACCTAGGCTTCCTTCATCCTCCAAAAAAAAGGCAAAGGCATGGATCCCATTGTAAGTTACACAAATTTCACAAACAGGGCAAGTGTGATATCATATTCAGTATATTCTTGCGCTTTATCGAATAAGACGATTCCCATACTTATGGGATCGACAAGGTTTTGTTGAAAAATTTAAGGATGTATAAGTAAAGTTAGCCTGTGACATCCCACTGCTGGGCAAAGGCCTTACTTCAATTATGAGGTAGTTTGAGCCATACTCCACCACGCGGGCCCAGTGCGGATTAGTGGAGGGGTGTTTGCAAGGCAAGCGACTCACCTTGCTGTCAGATCTAACTCTGCTGATTACCAGGCTATAGCTCAGAGTAGAATATTTAATGTTCCAGACCCATTCTATAGAACAACATTTGCACACCGTTTCAATGCATTCCTCACTCCTTTCATTTATAATAATAAAGTTACCAAAGGCTGTAATATTAAAAACAACACTTGTCGAGAGGCTAAATATAAAATCTGTGTTTGGTTAAGAAATTTAGACTACAACACAACAGACAACCTTTTACAAATCATACATTAAAGTAATAATATAATTCCGCAATTCCAACTAGCTTTGTCTGTCTACAAATACCTTCATAGTACTACCCATTAACAGTAAGTTATTTTTTTCATTAGTTACCAGTTTCTCTGTTAGTAAACTTCCCAAAATTATTTTATTATGGACTTGTAATGTCAACTTGTGTGTCTTGTATTTAATGTGTAATACACCTTGTTTCTTTCATTATATTCAGAAGTTAGTTTGTTATCCCTGCGATACTACATTTTGTTATTGGTCCTCACGATATAAGCTTGCCTAGTGTGGGGCCCAAAGTTCAATTATTCACTCTATCTTTTGATTATACTCGATAAACTAGGATAGTAAGAATATAGCTACATTTATTTCTGTGATTAAAACTGTTTCTAGATTAAGTTAAAACTTACTTTAAGAATTTTTTGTTGTTTTGTTTTCTAAAATATATAGTATATTCATACTACCAATTATGGGAATATTTATTTCTTTGTAAGTGCTAAACTTATGTGTAATAAAGATTTATTTGATTTTAAGATGTTATCAAGCCGCCCATAAAGCCTTACGACTAATATCAAGAGATATTAGCCAGGACCAACGGCTTAACGTGCCTTCCGAAGCACGGAGATGCTCGTGATGTATATCACTTATATGGTCGGAATCTTCACCCATCCAAACACGACCGCGCCGTAGGTTGCTTCACTTTGGTATCACTACCAAAGCGCTGAGTCTCTTGCATGCATATTTATTCAACTAGGCAAGTAAGGTATCATTTTCAATTTGATTTACTGCGCCTTATGTAATAATACAATTTTCATATCTATATGATGAATATTATGCGATATATGACTGAAAAAAGAGACGTTTAACAAACGAGGCAAGTGAGCTATTATTGTCAATGCATTTTCTTGCGCTGTATCGAATAAGACTCATAATTCTACGATTGATGTTTTCAGAGATACGAAGATTATTCAGCGAACGGTTTTCACCCCCGTGCCTCGGAAACAATCTCGGAAAGCACGTAAAGCCGTTGGTCCTGCGCCTGATCTCTCTCCGGTAGTGTCAGATTGCTGTCCCATCGGGCTATGAGAGTGAAAGGAATAGAGAATGCACTTGTTTTTGCGCACACACTATGTCCCGCGCAGTCGGTTAGTAGTTGTGACTGGCCAACGTAGTCGAAATCAACTAGGGTGATCGGATTAATATTACTATTTTCGTATCTAAGCTCTTTGTTGGAGAATTTCATTTAGTATAGTTATGCATAGTGAATAGACACTTAAACTAGTAATATCATCTTAACTTCTGGGTTCCTCGGAACTAAGTTTATTAATCTGATCCCCCTAAATACAACTGTGTTGAAACCTCCACCTACATTTCAATTTGTTGTCTGAAGTCAAATCAGACCCACACACGAGTTGTCACAAACAGCGCTTCAGTGAATTCAAAGAGAATGGAAATTATATTACTCTGGTTCATACCGAATAAAGATTTTTCCTCTTTCTTGAAATGTAGAGTGTACCCTGGTTACTTTGATCAAAGCATTTTCGAATTTTATATTCAACACAGAGCTACTGTACAGTGTAACATCCCTTCTTTAGGTTGATTCCGTATTTCCACACAAATATAATACAGTGGTGTGTGTGTATGGCTGAAGTGTTATCCGATAGGAGGTGAAATCAGATCTCAAATTACGCATAAAAAAGTATAAAAATTAATACATTATTTTAGCTTCTACTGACGAACGAAATTGTCATTATATGTTGTGAAAGTTGAAAAAATGTAAATATCTCTTGACATTGTGACATCATCATTATCAGCCAAAGGGTGCTCCCCCACGGTTTTCCTCAGCGACCGATCACAAGCGGTCTGCATCCAGTTTGGTTCCATTGCGAGCTGATTTCAGTTAAATAATAAAATTATTCCTTAGAAATTACACTGACTAAAAACTTAAAATAAACTAAGCTTTTTGACAGCTTTTTGTAAGGCGGTTAAATTAAAAAAAAAAACATGATTTTACATTATAATCACATCTTAAAACCCACTGAACCGATATTGATGAAACTTACACATTACTCTTAGTTAAAATATACCTAATTGAATTTAATAAAAGGATCATCTCGCCATGAATTCTCATTTTCGAGAAATCCATGGACAAACATACAAATATACAATCATATTGACGACCCGTCTGGTGTAGTGGTCGAAAAATCGCCTACTACGCAGCGGGTGCGGGTTCGATCCCCGCACAATACAAACATTTGGGTGCATGAACATGTCTGTTTGTATTGGTCTGGGTGTTTTCTATGTATATCATGTATGTATTTACAAACAAAAAGTATTTAAGTATTATATCCGTTGTCTGGCACCCATAACACAGGCTTTGAGTAGCTTACTTTGGGACTAGATGGCGATGTGTGGGAATGTCCAAAGGATATTTATTTATATATCCACTTACGAAATTCAGCACACGTATTAGGAACCTTACTAGATCAACATACACGAAAATTCCAACGATATCACATATATACTCATTGAATTGATTACCTCCTTTTTTTGAAGTCAGTAAAAATAAGCAGTTTTAAAGACTTAAACTTCGGTTTTTGTGAGTCTTCAATGCTTACAATTTTGCATATATCTTTTGTGTATTATTTAAGGTCTGCTTTAACCTTCTATCACTTGGGGAAAACTGTAGGATGCAATGTGTCTGTGTCATGTTCATATAGAGGAGCCAATTAATTCTACTAAAAACAGAGTATTATTTACAAATCGTTTTAAAAATAATAATTCGTTCACGTTTTAATTGATAAAAAACTGTTCAGTATAGCCACAAATAATTTACTATTCATAAACCGCCTGATTTGATTGACTCTAATCACAGTGATGTACCTAAGTAAGTAAATCAAAACGATTTGAATTACAAAGAAGATTCCTGTAAAAAATATTAGTAAGTACACCAATAGCTAAACTTCGAAATTTTATGATACATTATGATATTTTGTGTAATAACGTACAATCAGCGTCATAAATAACAGGCACTTGATTTTTTGCTGATTATTTCGTGTTTTTGTTTCGTAGCTAGATTGCGTTCTGCAAATAGAATGTTAATATAATGCAGTCCAGTCCTTTACGGGTAGCCAATCCGATCAGTAATATGACTGACAGCCATTTTACATTCGATTTCCCGGCGGCCCGCTAGCTATCTATCTGCTTTCTGCGGATACTGCATCCTTTGACATTAGATGGCGTCAGCAAATAAAATAAGATATTCACACAGAGCGCAAGTTGTGGTCAATCGTCTCGGGCTGGAGACCACAAGTTGTGTTACTTCTACACGTATATCCGAGTGACAAAGTTCTTTATAATAAAAACAATAACGTTTTGGGACAACAATTAGTGTGTTGTCAAATAATTTTGATGCCGACTGTATTATTGTTCATGCCTTATTTCCGTTTTTTGTGGGCCCGGGCCAGGCCCGAGCATAGCATCCGAAAATAAACTTTATTTCGGTATTCAGCTAATTGTTTCAACGGCCGTAACTGACGGCTGCAGGCACACTTTTCATTCATGTCACACACCAAACGAGCGAAAAGTGGAAAGAAGTGACACATTAATAATGAGAGGGTGGTTGAATAATTTAGGGCAGGTTCATTTTATTGTCCCCAGTAGGAATATCGTGCGGCTATGTTTGGCGGTTAGTACGGTCTCGGGCGGGCCGGCTCCCCTGAGAGCGGAATGGCCGCCGCACGAAACTAGCACCAGGGGATGGAGGCCGAAAATGCGAAGGTCACAGTAGATTGGTCGCACCTGAAATAGGGTCACTTCGTCACGGTTTATAGACGGAACGTGACTTTTACTTGGAAATGCTGAGGATGAAAGTACTCTAGGACACGAGCCTACAGCTCCTATATTTTTCCCCTCACAGCTTTATGATATTTGTTTCGTTGCTCTTGCCGGGTTACATCGTTTTGTCAGATTGAGAAAGAATGAGTGTTATAACAGCGTGATATAACATTGCTTTGTGTGCCCTGGCGGAAGACATAAATGTTGCTAACTTCACTTTCAAAAACAAAGTAACCTATTTGTTGTTGTTTGTTCATGTAGTGTATAGTATGCATAAAAATATAAAATATTTTAAATACACGAGGTAGCCTAACACATTAATTAAACACTGAGTGAAAGCGGGCAGCCCTGAAAAGGGTGGTTTAAACCAATTAGCCCAGGATGATGAACGAAATTGATTGATTTGAGCAAGGTAAACAGACATTGTAAAAATCACTCAAAATTAATTGACAAAAGCTAAAATTACATCAATATACCTGTCATCATCATCATTAATTGATTCCGCGGCTTATACCTAAAGGAAGTGAGAAAAGAGAAAAATAATGGCGGTTTCTACACCGACAATAAGCTCTTTGACGATAAGTTAAAGAATAATTAACTACTCAATGACACTAGATAAATAGTAAATTGAAACTAAAATTCAAAATATTTGGATATGTATGAAGCACCTAACTGTGATGAATGGGCATATATGTGTAAGACCTAGGTAACAATGTTTCTTTTTAAGTTTGACACAAAGTTGAGTGATTTAGAGTATTTTTCCTAAAATTTCGCAAGGTCGTACTGACAGCACGGTAGAGCGTTTGACTCGGCTAGCCAGAAAGTTGCTGGTTTGAGTCCTGCACGTGCGCAAATGTTTGGTATCTTATTTTATCTTTACGAATACAAAGTTGAGTGTTTTCTTCATGAATTAGTAGCGTTATTTTAAGTGTGTTTGAGATTAAAGTGACTAATGACTTACCGATTATGCAGAAAGGTCGCCTCAAAAATTTGAGGCGACCTATTGAGCCTTGATATCGTGACCTGCATCCTGACGACCATAACCTGTGGAGATAAATCAATTTAAATACTTTGCCTTATTTTAAGAACCTTTTATAAAACGATAAAGTAATATTGAAGTTCTGATTACATTGTGTGTTGTGTAAATTTGAGAACTCCCTTTATTTGAAAAGGTAAATTAGCAACTTAGTAGAAAGTCAATATCAAAACAGCTGAATTTTGCGGACCAAGACTGAGCTTGCTCAGTGAATCAAACACAAAGCTTTGAATTTACACTCCAGTTTTGATCTGCACATAAAAAGGAATTTGCTTCGTAAAGAAATATTGACGAATTTGTCCTTATTTTAATATTACACACTGTATGCACAAAAGTTTAAACAAGAACTATTGTATGGTAGGTACATATTGCTGAAATAAACGTAAGTTCTAAGGAAAAATCACATTCGTGAGATGCTACGGTTTATATACATATACCGCTCATATTTTGAAAATCTAGGTAAATTAATAACTATACATGTGGCATACAACGGATAATTTCAATTTGCTCTATGTTCCGAGACGAGCTCTTCGGGCGCGTGCGATGGGACCACGGAAATGGAAACGGGATCATTACACTAGCGGTAGAGCTATTACGTAACGATTGTTATCGCAATGCGATTGTTAGTGGATTTTTGACAATATTTCGAAAGCTTCGAAGTAAGTCCTATTACTATTATATTAGACAGTGCTGAAATAATATTCTCAGATATTCTTGAGATAGTTAAGTACTATATCCGATACGAATCCGTATCTGACCCGTGAAAATAAGACCCAGCGTAGTCGTATTATTTATTTGGTAATTTACGCGATAGATCCGTCATTCGGTTTCCCATATTGCATATCTCATTGGTTGTCTCATGGGCTTGGATCGGTTTTAAATCAGAGTGCGGATCCGCTCTGACATTCTGGTCCTGCCCCAAGGTGTATGCCACCCGGATTGCAAACCCATCGATATCGCAAGTAACGTATCTAATCACACTGCAGCTTCGGCTTTGAATCCGCTCAAACTTTTTCTCTCTTTGTAAAACTAGTCGCGTAATAGCGCTACTATCATTTTATTTTATTAAAAGTGTCTCTGTTCTATTTTAAAAAGCGGTCAAACTCCCGGTATTCTAAATGAGTAAATATTGTGCAACTCCAAATGTATTTTTAGGTGAGTAGCACAATAAGCTTGCTAATATCGTAATTTTAGATTAGGTTTAATAGTTACTGAAGTGGTTTCATTATTTATTCGAAATCTAACGTTAAATAGCTAATGATCCAGTTTGATTGATGTCTTACCTAACTCATGATTAACTAAAGAAAGTAGTAATTGTTAGTAGGCACATACTCGTGCAGAGGCATTATATTACTTTCTGACGAATTTTAGTGCAGCTAACGGTACTTGTGATTGTCGGATGGACAAGTACCGATATGTAAAGTTATTTTTCGGGCTTTTTATATTCAGTACTTATGCAGGTATCAATCTACTCGATAAAGTAATTATTTACAGTTCAAGACGAACATCTACAGACGTCTGTGAGGAACGCTTAGTTCCACTGCTGTATTTATTCGGCGTATAAATGAAATAAATAAATAACGCGTGAGCCTGTTGAAGCGAAGCAATCCGTCTACATTGAGTGACGAATCACTTCACGCGAAAGCTCTCAGAGCTTATCTACGAGTGCTCGCTGTTTGCGCTATATACGTAGAGTTCGTGTTTGAGGCTTGTGCCCACGTATTAGGGTTGCTATCAGCAGAAATATATCTCGTCGAATTCATACTTTTAATGTTCTTCATAGACATAATATAAAATAAGAAGATGGATAGGTACTTTTCCTACTCAAGTCCGTTTTTCTTTGCTACTCCAATATTGTAAACAATCTTTTTCTAACTTTCAAATTATATAATATTAGCAAATAAAACGAATATACTATTTAATTAAAAAAGATCTTAGTGTTCGACGATGATATGCGTATGTATGTAGGTTTTAATTTTTGTGTTCAATTTCTTTCAAATTAATTAAATTTGTTGAAAAGGAATGTCAAGAAAGTTTACAATATTGGACTAGTAAAGAAAAACGAGCTTTACTTTAAAGCTCGTATATCTATACAATATTATAAACTGAAGATTTTAATTGTTCGTTTTAACGCGCTAATCTCGGGAACTACAGGATAGATTTGAAAAAATATGTTTGTGTTGGATAGTTTAAGTAGTAACGAGGAAGGCTTTAGGCTATAAAACATCACTTTGCGACGGGAGGGTAAGGAGCAAACTCGTAATGCGCGGACGAAGTCACGGGGGAGCGCTATACTATAGATATATTTGTGTGGCGAATAAGTATCCCATATATTATGTTGAAGTATACGAGTGCATGTTACGATATGAAAGGAACGGTAATCTATGACGCTGGTCATTGAGTATTTTCCCAAATCACTGCATTACCATAGCGATGACATTATACGAAACAAAAATTATACGGAACAAAAGATACGTTAACCAGAAGAAAATAATGATTAAAATAGAACATTAGCAACCCTAGGACTACAAACAACTAAACTGATGTATATCGTATATACTGTACTTAAGCAGTATAGGTAGGTTTTTTACGATCATTCCGTTTTCAGATAATTATATTGATATTAATTGGCAATTATTTTTACAATAGTGTCTGTAATGACCTTAAGAATGCTCCACGTTAAGGAAGTAACTTGAAAAATCTTAAATTAGGAATGAAAAAAGTACATTTAATAACAAAAGTTACATAGATCTAGGATATATGCTTATTTACTGACCTTAAAAAGAACTCTATTGCGAACCAAATGACTACAACAGTCTCCATGTAGAACAACACAATTCCAGCCTTTGCTTCGTACTCCTCGATTGTCGAAAAAACGGATAGCGACAAGCACATGAACACCATCAGAAACCTAAAAAAAAATTACACTTCAATAATCTTGAAAAGCTTATTATATGGAAAAATAAGTGAACCGAAGTTGTTAGAAACTCGTGCCACTCTAAATACCAATTACGCCAGCAGTCCTTAAGAAGTATAAGAAATTAATCCCAACTTTTGAGCCCGTAGAGGCTTGACGCGAGTCAATATATTCGAGAGCGACCCGCCCGCCTTAAATTAGTTTGCGACTGCTTTGCGGTTGAATGCGCAATTAAACATTTAATTACGGACTCATAGAATATACTTTGAAACAAGTATTAGTCAACATAATCGATCGCTATTTTCTGGCGTAATATAATGTTTATGTGCCGCTTTGCATCCAGACAAATCAAACACACGTGTTCAATTATGCTTGGACGAGAAGCGCTCGAAATAACTTTCCTTGACGATATCGTCTGTGAATAGTATTTTGCGTTGAAGATACTTAACAGCAAGCAAAGTGTTAGTACAAGTGTATGGCGTATGTGTTGTATGTATATAATAACAGTTTGGTCTAAAGATTTTTAAAATTGTACTTCATCTTAATAAACATCGTGATTGGAATTAAAAGTGGTCACAGACACACTAGACACTTATAAGCAAACACTTTTTAAAAAAAAATATTTTCTATGAAACATCTATGATGTGCTGCATCGTATTGAAGAAATTCTACAATACAAGGCTCGGTTGCGTCATCTAGCTAACATAACCAAGCTACTAATAACGTGTAATTTCAACTCTTTAAGAACGTGTTAAGTTTTTTCAACTCTTTAAGAACGTATTAGATCTTTAACTGTAGCTGTGGATCAACGTACATAATTAATTATAGAGATGATAGAGATTTTAAGAACTAGGACTGACGTGTAATAAGTATGTGCGATGACCTAAGTTTCAACTGTTTGAGTACGGATTAGATCTTTAACTGTGGCTGTGGATCAACGTACACAATTATGTGATAGAGATTTTAAGAACTTAGACTGTCATGTAATTAGAATGTGCGATGACCTAAGTTTCAACTCTTTAAGAACGGATTAGATCTTTAACTGTGGCTGTGGCTCAACGGACACAATTATGTGATAGCGATTTTAAGAACGTGGACTGCCGTGTAATTAGTATGTGCGATGACCTAAGTTTCAACTCTTAAAGAACGGGTTAGATCTTTAACTGTGGCTGTGGCTGATTTCATCAATTCAATCAACGACGTTGGTGGTATCAATTGTCTCTTACTGTGGTTGCGGATTAACTTACACAATCATGTGATAGAGGACAGCTTTAACACCTCTCGGCCGTTCAAGGAAGTTGTAGAACTTGGACTGCAGGCGGCGGTAGCGCGCGTCGCGTCGCGTGGCGCGGTAACTGAGCGGCTTGCCCAGCAGCGACATCCGCGGCGTCGCCAGCCGGTCGCCGCCACTCTTGCTCTCACTGCAACCAACGGTACCACCGCTCATTAAGAGGGCTTGTACAACTCTTTGACAGTTTAATTATTATTTTTATCCGAAATATTTTCGAATATCAAATGCGATCGCTTGTGAGAAATCACTTTCTTTACATTCCTGTAAGAATATACTAACTTTGTCGAAAAGTGCACCAAAGTGATTAGATCATAGTGCACGTTCTGTATTTATTAACACGTAAGTTTGGGTAATGTACTCGTAATCGTTAAAATACGAGCATTTTGTGTAAATCCCTCTTAACTGGAAAATTGTTACAGTTTTCCTATTAGCAAAAGCTATGTTGTTAAACAATTTAGTAATGAATTATACAACATTTACACACACACAAGAAACCAATTAAAATAGGACGCGTTTTGATTTTATTTATATATTTTATTATTATGTTATACAGGTTGTTCGGTACACCGTGTGGCAAATGAAAATGGCTTAAAATAGGGATCAATTGCTATAACTTTATGGCTTTAAATACTTTTTGGTCTGGTGTTCTTTTAACCGACTTCAAAAAAGGGAGGATATCAACTAGACTGTATGTTTTTTTTGTATCTATGTTACCTCATATCTCAGTCGTTTGTCGACCGAATCGAAAAAATTTTTCGCCTTCTTAGAGGGTGTCCATTTTGGGATCTGATGATGGATCTTGGTGTAATCGAGAGAAACCCTCAAATTTTAAAGGCACGTATAGTGTTTCTTTACTAGAATCGTAATGTTGACGTGTTGTTCCGTCTCATAGTCAACATCTTGTGGGGCTGAGCTGATGGTGGAACTCCTTATCGCTTAGGAGTTCAGTAATTATAATTAAAATAGAATCGTAAGGTGCAACTCCCACCCGCCCCCCTCTTATGTAATCACTAAAAATAAAGAAATAAAATAAACTTTAAAAAAAAGTAAAAACCGACTTCAAAACCAAAATGCACTAAAAAGTCTTAAATAAACTCTTCACCATTGAAAGGAAAGGAATCCATTTTAGGCAAACAATTTCTTTTTGGAGTCGGTGCCATCACTTTGACCATCAAGTATCAACTCTCACAGCAACGACTCCAAAAATAAATTGTTTGCCTAAAACGGATTCCTTTCCTTTCAATGGTGAAGAGTTTATTTAAGACTTTTTAGTGCATTTTGGTTTTGAAGTCGGTTTTTGCTTTTTTTTTATAATAGATTTTTTGTTTTTATTTACAAAAAATGAAAAATGTGGGAAATTTGGCATTCGAATCATATTAAAAAAAAAAAAAACTGCATATTATTTTTGTATGATATTGTGCATTACTTTGCGGCTTACTCAAACAAAAGTTACATTCACAAGCCATCTTGTTCTTTTTTATTTACTTGCAAAGTTGTGGAATATAATTTTCTCAAATTTGACCTGCAACTAACATGCTGTCTATTTTTCAAATAATCAAAAAACGAAACTTTGGATATTTTTCAGAAAAAAACATAAAAAAAACAATATAACAAACACCGGGCCAAAAAAACTTAAGACAGAAACTGATACTCAATGACCCCCGTTTATAAGCTTTATTCATTTGGCAGGCGATGTATCAAACAACCTGTATATTTACACTATATATATATTTTACACTATATATATTTTTTACACTTTATATTTTACACTAGCATGCATTTGGGAATTAATGGTTTTATAACAAGGGTCTACAAAGTAAGTACACATGCTAACGTTAAAATAAAACTGATCTCTAAAAGTACCTGCCACATTTTCTTCTCATTTTTAAGATTTTCTCTAACAATTTAACTGGCTTAAAGCTTAAGCTAACCAAGGTATTTACTTAAAGATTTTTACGTTCCGTATAATTATAAACTTTCTACTTTAATTAGATTTCAGGGTTCAAGCGGACACAGGTCGGCTTTTGCGGCTGCTTAAAGTTAAATTTGTGCTCAAAATGCCAACTGTGGCTAATTATAACCCAGAAACGTCGCTGCCTCAATAAGAATGTGTGACATTGATAGAATTTCTGAAATTAATATAAGTACGTAAGAAATATTTGGGTAGGCATACTATTTTTTTTCATGAGCTAAATAGTCATAAATTTGGTACAGACCATAAAAATAAATTAATTCTTCACAAAAACTTGCAAACGACTAAACTTTGCGAACTAGGCCGACGAAGATACTAAAAGTACAAAAGCGCGGAAATTATATTGTGGGCGTTGTGGCACTTATTCACACAGTGAGGCGACCCCTTATCGCGAGTTCCTGCGATGGGATATCAATCTCGGTAATCTCGGCGCGACACTTGCGGAAAGCCGGCGAGTAAACAAACCGAGAGCGGCGGGGACGAAATACGTAATAAGTACACTACTGCAAGACGAAGTCGTAGCGAAGTCCATTCAATAGAGTTTGCATCTCTCTTGTATCGCACTTGTGATCCATTTTTACGCTCGATAATTTAAGTATAGGTATGGCCTGCCACCACCGACCCGGGGCGCATCGTTCTCGTTACTAACACCTTCTCGTTTACAAATCGCACAAGCGCGTGACGTTATTGTTTACTGGGATCATATTAGCCGCGTTTACGTTACGCTTCATGTTTACGAAATGTAGCAGCACATTGACACATTGATTCTTGCAGACAAAATGTAGCAATTTTATGGTGAAGCGAATAAATGTAAGCAAGTATACAAATCAGGGCCCCTGAACGTCATGTTAAAGGTAAAGATTGATATAATAAAAAGTTCGATTCCCGGTCGGGTCAATGTAGAAATCACATTGTCTCGGGTCTGGGTGTTGTGGTACCACCGTTGTTTCTGATTTCCATAACTCAAGTGCTATAGCTACTTACTTTAGGATCAGAGCAATATATGTGATTGGTGTCCAATATTATTTTATATATACTTGTCAAAACAAAATAAGGGCCACGAGGTATTTTTTCATTTTGATGGTCAATGGACAATATTTTGAAAAGATATAATAAAACTAATAACTGGCTAATGTAATCAGTTTTTGATTTTCTAAGAACTTTCAGTTTGACCCTCGTATTATGTAATTTAATTGATCCAATTTTAATTTATATGCCAATGAATTGAATGAAATGATAATTTTAAATTTTAAATAATACCTACATATCTGTTATTCTTATCGTAATTTTAAGTTAAAATATTGTTAATATTATTTTATGTTGTTTTTATTAGCTTGTGTTATTTTTATTTTTTATTTCATTTTTTTGTACCTACCCACAAAGGCACTCGCTGAAAATCAGCGTCGTGGTTTGCGTTCTGCTGCTGCCACGACCAATGCTGAGCGGGTGCCTTTTTCGGCCTAAGCATATGTTTTTTTTTTTAAATATATATGTAATTATTCTAACTTTTTGGTCGAATAAATTCATTTTCTTTCTTTCTTTTCTTTCTTTCTTTGATGCCTTAACTTTTTAATATTGTAGTATTCATCTAATGCTGGCAATAATTTTAAATAAAATTTGTTTTAAAATTCTTTTTGAAAATTTTGATTCCATTTTCTTTGAAGTTTTGCTTTCCTTAGCTTCTTGGTTTATTAGAAATTATCAGAGTTCATTGATATCTCGAGTCAGAAACATCTTTTGCAATATGACACAAGCACGCAAGCGTCATATGGACTCGCTGACAGCAACCGAGCCTTTAAAATGATTGAAGAAGGTCATTTGCAGCGATCTGTGGGTTTGCAGTTGGGATTTTCTCGAAGAGCTATTCAAAATCTATGGAATCGCTTCCAAGAGACCGGCAGTATTAGAAGAAGACCTGGTTCGGGCAGAGTTCGCATTACAACAGCTCAAGAGGATCGTTACATTCGAGATCGCACAACGACGGACCGCAAGCTGCAAAATCGTTTACGGCTCACAACGGGTACTCGTGTCAGTGACCTAACTATTCGTAATCGATTGCATGAAGACCAGCGAGCGGGTCCTGGATTCACCTCGATGCAAGACAATGCTCGTGCACACACGGCTCAAGCGACTCGGTTTGTACTGGAAGCCTCTCAAATTCATGTCTTGCCGCGGCCGTCGAACAGTCCGGACTTAAATCCAATAGAGCACATGTGGGATCAGTTGAAACGTAGAGTTAGAGAAGGTGATCAGGAAATCCACAACCAACAGCAACTCATCAACGCTGTTAAAAGGGCCAGGGAAGAGATTCCAATGGAAAATGTCAGGCATTTGATTGAGATCATGTACTCCAGGCTTCAGGAGTGCGTAGCGAAACGATACCCGTTACTAAAAGATGAGCGTGGAGTATTTTCTTATGTTTTCAGTAACTTAACATTGTTTTTATTTTTGACCTTAAATGTGTTTTTTCTTTCAAAAGCAAATAAACTTTTTAATCATTATTATTGGAATAAATTTATTGGTCTACAGGTAAAACAACATTAGTTTTCGTTATGGAGACAAAAAAAATATATATTGGTTTTATTATTTTCATGGTACAGACAAAATACCTCGTGGCCCTTATTTTGTTTTGTAGTATACATATTTTTTCATTTACTTTTACAGATTGAAATTTTACACTAAAAAGGTAACTACTCGGTTTACCACAAGTTCGCTGGGTAGATAGCAAAAATCTTATTTACATTCACTCACAAACTTGTATTTAGATGCAGCAAACACCTCTGGTAAAGTTTCTAATTTTACGAAAGTAAACAGAGGCCGCCCTTTTACATTAAAGCATGAATAAATGTTAAACACGTCAAGTTTAAAGTATAACGTAGTTAGCTGTTACTTGGCAGATGATTAAATTGGCTGGACGTAGGCACGCGAGCCCCCGGGGAGTCCGCCGGCTCTCTTGTCATTCGCCGTGATCAACTCGCAACTACGAGCCTCCCTCTGCTGTCAACTACTCCCTGGTTTGGCATCATTAATTGTTTGTTGTTATATAGTATTGGCTAATTTCATAAAATTAGACCCGAGATAATAGAAACTACCTGACTACTTACATTGAGAAAGAAAGAAAGAATTATACACTCAATGTATTACACGCAGAACTTAACTAAAAACACTCATTTAAAATTATGTGGTAAATACATACATCTTTGTGAGAACAAACACTAGTTGTGTAAAATTCTGAGCATTAAAATGTATTGAAACAGCCATCATAAAAGGGAACGAGTTACCAAGTAGCTCGTATTCGTTTATAGTTTTTGTTCTTTGAAAACTAGTCATTTGTCACAGTTGTTTTGAACTCGTAATATTGTCTCTAAAATTGTAGTTAAAACTGTATAATGTCAGGTTGTTTTCTTTGGAAGTGTTCGGATAGCGATGGTAGGAGCTATTATGTCAACATAAAAAGCGATGTTACATTTTCCTCTTTGTATATGAGCTGTTTTCCATTTCTTTGTAGTCGCAGTGTATGGGTTTGTCCTCACGGAATCGAAATGTAAACAAACAAGGCGGGACGGAGGTGAACTCCCCATCGCCGTCCCGGAACTACTGAATGCTCATGAATTATTACGGTGACAGTATCGTCGATGGAATCAAACCGAAACCACGATTAAGCTATTTTTTGGGTCAAACGTTCATGTCGAGGTGCCTGTTAATGCGTGGTATTTTTTCATGGTTGGCCCAAAAGTGAAATATATTGTTGTTGTGAGTGTGAGTGTTTAATTTCTAGCTTGTTGTCACATACGAAGTCTGTGTTTAAATAAATAGGACTTTTGACCATTAACTATTTATAGAAGTAATACATCTTACATCTTCTTATTTTACATATTTATCTTACTGGATTTTATTACAAAGAACTACAATGTATTAGTAAGTATCTACGAATAAAAACTATAAAGGAAGTTCGTTGAGTACATTTAGTCGTATATCTGTGTCGTATGTACGAGCACTAACTAAATATTTTAGTTGGGAAATCATGCTATCAACTGAAATAATAATCTAACCACAACACGCTTTCCTCAGCTTATATAAGGCAAATCCTGAGCCAATAACATCATAAACAACTCATAAACAGTGTAACCTGACGTCAGAGGTCGTGTCAAAGTTTCTCCTTTAATAATTCCCTTGCAATGAATATTATACTACGTATGAACATTCCTCTGCGAGTTAATTTTCTTCAGCGAGAAAATTAGCACGTGGTTTACTTAGGTTACCTACTGCAATTTCATATCGCTGTAGTAAGCAGTGTTTTTCTCCTATACTGAAATTTACAGTTCTAATCCATATGATAGATAACTTAACTGGAGTCAGTACATTAAAATACTCAATAAAAAAAAATATCAATTATTCAAATTTGACTCATACTCGTAGTTTGGTTTAACATGTTGAAGATCGTTTCAATTTTGACAGAAAATTCATAGGAATATCATTGAACTACTATTACTAGCGAATAGAACTGACACCGCGAATAAATTTAGAGCTCCAATGAATTGACGTTACTTGTCATCAACGCATACAAATGGTCAACATTAAATTTTAAGGAACACGTCACAATCTTCTCATAGAGCCCTTACACACTGCGAATTTTGGCATCGATGCTGTTGCGCGTTGGTATCACCAATATACAGAAACATTTGATAATGTCTTCTGCATCGCGACTACGTCGATACTAACACGCGACAGCATCGCGACTGACTAAAAGTAGCGCAAGTGTGTAAAGGTTGACAATTTGCAACTGCATGCACAATTTTCTGCTGCATCGATGCTGCATCGTGACAGCATCGCGACTGCAGCGCAGCTGAAAGTCGCAATTTGTATAGGGTCAAGTCGCGGTAATTTTTTTGCTTAGCATAGCTTTTCTTTACTTAAAGTAACTACTTAGTCATAACAACTCACTGTTATTGCCATTTTTTTTTTCAATATTGAAAAATTCTTAAATAATTCTTTAACCGGTCTCTCTTTAGATGTTTGTAGTCACATACATTTAAAAAAGTTAGATTTCTTTAATTTATTTTAGATAAATATTCCCGATCTGTATTTGTATCTGTTCGGCGTTAAAAACCTAACATTTCCTCAGCATCAATTAAAAAAAATAGCAACATGTCCGGACTTTGTAAATTTCTTATTTACATTGACAGTTCTCAGTTCAGTTCAGGGGGCCAATTCTCGTGAAGTAGTACTTTTTCCGTGTGGTAATTCGTATACGAAGTTCACAATTCTATTGTAAAAGTTCGAGTGATACATAAAACTGCTATTCTCATGCACCGATAGAACATTTCACGTTCGAATTTCATTACAACGTTCCATTGCAGAGATCGTACGGGCGTTTTTAAAAACGCCGAAATAAAGTATATTTAAGTCCATCTAAAAATTTTAATTTTGGTGAAATTAGACAATAAATCTATTTGTTTGTTTAATTTGGTGTATATATTCACAAAACTATACATATTGTTAAAAATATAATAACGGTAGATCAATTATTAAAATTTCATTATTCATACATAGCATGAAATGAAACGCAGCGACGCGCCATATTACCTTTCTCTATGGCCCTAAATGTCAATGTGTGTGTCAAAATTGTTCCAAATATCGATTTTTCAGTGACTGAGAAAGTTTATTTGTTTTCTCAAAATTTGCCTAAAGAATAAATAAGAATTACAATGCTAAATACAAACTAAATGTATATATTTTCTAAGGTTGGTATGACGCTGTTTGTTTAATTATATGCTTTTTTTATTTACTTATCTACAAGAAACAGGCATTTAATTATTCTTTAGTAGTAATAGGTTCAGTTAACTAACATCACAGATATTAGTGCACCTTCTTATTGTGTAGCCTGGATAAAGTTTTTAATATCCTTTGTAGATATGTAGTGTTCTTACAAAACAAACTATTTTTATTTAAAGATAGTCTGGATTATGTTGTAGCAGAGAGAATATTTAGTTGCCAATCTAATTCGATAAAATACTGGTTAAAATACATGGGAATACTTGAATACCTTAATTCTCTGAAATCTAGGTAAGTACCTAATTAACTAGACACATACATAATGATAGTTTTATTTTCACAATTTATAAATCAAACCATCAGATTTTCCATTTATAATCTAAATCTGTGTGTTATAGTATTGCCTATAGTTGCCTTATTATAAACAAATAGTACATTAGCAATCTGTTCTATGCGTGCTTGAATGTGTTCAAACATAGTTTATGAATTTCACCTACAAATATCTACAATAATCATTATTATCCCAGAAAAGAGATACTAAGCTATGATTGATTGAGATGTGATATTTATGTTTGTTATTGTTTTTTACAGAAGCAAGCAGTAGAACAAATTATAATAATCCAAAAGGAAGGAGCGCCAAATGAAGGGATTTTAAATACTCCTGGGAACACAACCGCATGCATTTCACAACAAAATAAATGATTAGTTAGAAATGTAAGTGCGTTGGATTAAAGGATGGAAACTTTCCTGATATGACCAATGGCTTTAAATTGTTTTTTTTTTAACAATAACATTTCTGCTTCTTAAATGTTTTGTGTTTTGACTGATGTATGAAGAAAATAAAACCACTTGCTAAATTGGTATTTTTTATTTGTATGTTATTTATTTAATGCTTCAACACCCGAGCGAGCGGTCGCACGAGACCGCATAACAATAGAATATCTATTGTGTCTCATTCACATACGCTTGAGGGATAAGTCTGTTTAATCTTCCTTAGTCATTGACATTAAGAAATTTAAATTCAGGATTGTTTTAAATACATAGGAGCAATCCATGTTCATGAGCTTGAAACAGAGTCAAAATATAAAACCAGGGTCTGAGAATGAAGCTGAAGGTGAACAAAGGTACTCCGTAATAAGACAACAAAACCTAATCGAGTTGGACTCGTAAGATTCGACTTGTGAACTACTTACTTTGTCTCTAGCGTATCCAGGGTTGGATAGCTCTTAACATAAAAGTCCTATCGAGGTCACCGCTGCCTAACCATCTTAAGAGCTGAAATCGCTTGCACCTTGTGTAGACTTTTGTTTGAACCGACGCCTATTTCGTGTCTTGTGTGCAAGCGGTTTTCCTTTGAAAGTGGTAAGTCGGGAGTGACCACGGCCTAGGCATGCCGGACAAACGGAGATCCTGTTTTTTGTAAGTCAATTCATATACTAGAAACTTCTCTAAATCGTACAAGTACCTACTCTTCTGAAAACCACATCAAAATCAGTTTAGCCAAACATGATATAATAGAGGGCAAATAAATCTTGATATATTGGACACACAGAAAACCTTCTTTATTTGAAGTCGGCTAAAAATCCTTCAAAGTCAATGTAAATTTTCTCAATTTTAGGTTAGGTTATCATTTTGCCCGATTAGAACCTCAATAGTTCGTATACGAATTTTGAAATCTATTGGTCTCCAGCAATCGAAATGTTCGTGTGACGTTCCATCGAATTAGTTCGACTGTGAAGGTCTGGGGGCCAATTCTCGTGAAGTAGTACTTTTTCCGTGTGGTAATTCGTATACGAAGTTCACAATTCTATTGTAAAAGTTCGAGTGATACATAAAACTGCTATTCTCATGCACCGATAGAACATTTCACGTTCGAATTTCATTACAACGTTCCATTGCAGAGATCGTACGGGCGTTTTTAAAAACGCCGAAATAAAGTATATTTAAGTCCATCTAAAAAATTTAATTTTGGTGAAATTAGAAAATAAATCTATTTGTTTGTTTAGTTTGGTGTATATATTCACAAAACTATACATATTGTTAAAAATATAATAACGGTAGATCAATTATTAAAATTTAATTATTCATGCATAGCATGAAATGAAACGCAGCGACGCGCCATATTACCTTTCTCTATGACCCTAAATGTCAATGTGTGTGTCAAAAATTGTTCCAGATATCGATTTTTCAGTGACTGAGAAAGTTTATTTGTTTTCTCAAATTTTGCCTATAGAATAAGTAAGAATTACAATGCTAAATACAAACTAAATGTATATATTTTCTAAGGTTGGTATGACGCTGTTTGTTTAATTATATGCTTTTTTTATTTACTTATCTACAAGAAACAGGCATTTAATTATTCTTTAGTAGTAATAGGTTCAGTTAACTAACATCACAGATATTAGTGCACCTTCTTATTGTGTAGCCTGGATAAAGGTTTTTAATATCCTTTGTAGATATGTAGTGTTCTTACAAAACAAACTATTTTTATTTACAGATAGTCTGGATTATGTTGTAGCAGAGAGAATATTTAGTTGCCAATCTAATTCGATAAATACTGGTTAAAATACATGGGAATACTTGAATACCTTAATTCTCTGATATCTAGGTAAGTACCTAATTAATGCTTCAACACCCGAGCGGTTGCAGGCAACCGCATAACAATAGAATTTGCATTGTGTCTCGTTCACATACGCTTGAGGGATTAACTAGACACATACATAATGATAGTTTTATTTTCACAATTTATAAATCAAACCATCAGATTTTCCATTTATAATCTAAATCTGTGTGTTATAGTATTGCCTATAGTTGCCTTATTATAAACAAATAGTACATTAGCAATCTGTTCTAGCGTGCTTGAATGTGTTCAAACATAGTGTAGTGTAGTTTATGAATTCCACCTACAAATATCTACAATAATCATTATTATCCCAGAAAAGAGATACTAAGCTAAAAACATGATGGTGTTCAAGTTTTGTTTTTATTTTGTGTGTAGTAGGTAACTTTCTGTGATATTTATGTTTGTTATTGTTTTTTACAGAAGCAAGCAGTAGAACAAATTATAATAATCCAAAAGGAAGGAGCGCCAAATGAAGGGATTTTAAATACTCCTGGGAACACAACCGCATGCATTTCACAACAAAATAAATGATTAGTTAGAAATGTAAGTGCGTTGGATTAAAGGATGGAAACTTTCCTGATATGACCAATGGCTTTAAATTGTTTTTTTTAACAATAACATTACTGCTTCTTAAATGTTTTGTGTTTTGACTGATGTATGAAGAAAATAAAACCACTTGCTAAATTGGTATTTTTTATTTGTATGTTATTTATAATGCTTCAAGACCCGAGCGGTCGCATGAGACCGCATAACAATAGAATATCTATTGTGTCTCATTCACATACGCTTGAGGGATTATTAGGTCTGCTTAATCTTCTTTAGTCATTGACATTAAAAAAATTAAATTCAGGATTGTTTTAAATACATAGGGGCAATCCATGTTCATGAGCTTGAAACAGAGTCAAAATATAAAACCAGGGTCTGAGAATGAAGCTGAAGGTGAACAAAGGTACTCCGTAATAAGACAACAAAACCTAATCGAGTTGGACTCGTAAGATTCGACTTGTGAACTACTTACTTTGTCTCTAGCGTATCCAGGGTTGGATAGCTCTTAACATAATATTAAGTCCTATCGAGGTCACCGCTGCCTAACCATCTTAAGAGCTGAAATCGCTTGCACCTTGTTTAGACTTTTGTTTGAACCGACGCCTGTTTCGTGTCTTGTGTGCAAGCGGTTTTCCTTTGAAAGTGGTAAGTCGGGAGTGACCACGGCCTAGGCATGCCGGACAAACGGAGATCCTGTTTTTTGTAAGTCAATTCATATACTAGAAACTTCTCTAAATCGTAGAAGTACCTACTCTTCTGAAAACCACATCAAAATCAGTTTAGCCAAACATGATATAATAGAGGGCAAATAAATCTGGATATATTGGACACACAGAAAACCTTCTTTATTTGAAGTCGGCTAAAAATCCTTCAAAGTCAATGTAAATTTTCTCAATTTTAGGTTAGGTTATCATTTTGCCCGATTAGAACCTCAATAGTTCGTATACGAATTTTGAAATCTATTGGTCTCCAGCAATCGAAATGTTCGTGTGACGTTCCATCGAATTAGTTCGACTGTGAAGGTCTGAGAATACACAAGCCTTGTTTCCTTCGAAAAAAATTCGAGTGGTGAACATTTTTCCGTGTGTGAACTTTTTTCGATCATGCGAGAATCGGCCTCCTGAGAATACACAAGCCTTGTTTCCTTCGAAAAAAATTCGAGTGGTGAACATTTTTACGTGTGTGAACTTTTTTCGATCATGCGAGAATCGGCCTCCTGAGAATACACAAGCCTTGTTTCCTTCGAAAAAAATTCGAGTGGTGAACATTTTTACGTGTGTGAACTTTTTTCGATCATGCGAGAATCGGCCTCCAGTTCATTAAGTATATTGTCATTTTTTTTCATACATATTATTTTACAATTCCATCCATTCATTACATCAAACGATATACATATTAGAGTAGGATTAGGCGTAAATACTAAAGTGTGGTACTTGTTAATAGCATGGGAGTATATTATTGATCATATGTTTACTGTGCCTTATCGAGGAAAATGAATCTATCAAGTATAATATACTTTCATTCAGATATTTTTTTAAATTTGTCAAGTAAGTATATCTTGATTGTCACAACATCGAGATTCGAAACAAACCTAAAAAGATACTACCGTAAGGCTAGTTATAGTTTTATGAGGAATTGTGAACGCCTTCACAACGGCTCGTTCATCATATTCTAATATCCCCTCAAACAGCTGTTCGCCTTGTCGGGAATATTCGTCGCGCTACCTTTTATTCATATTTCTATTGTTTTATTACGCGTACAAACAACTCTTACATGTTTTTGCCTTGAAACTGTAGCATGTTTATTAATGTTAATATTCTGCCGTAATGGCCTGTAATCTACCGCTGATTGCATGTTATTACCTATATAAATTGTTAATAAGTAAGCGTCATATTTTTCTCATTTACCTAATAGCAGTGTATGTAAGTTTGTGTAAGTGTGAAAAACCTTTGCTGAGCTTACAAATGATATCATAGTGAACATTGTGCTTGAGGGCAAATTGACGAAAGTAAAACCAAATTGGATGAACCGTTATAACTATTTTTGCTTTAAATCTCTTAATTAGCAATTAGAATCGAAGAGTACTACAAATTTTCACTGTTATATACTTTTCCAAAATTAAACTGACTAGCACCGTTATTAATACTTAAACACTTGGATCAGCGTGTAATTAAGTGCCAGCCCATTTAATACATAAATTATCAACAAATGTTCAGTACAGCACCCTAAGAAAATTGTATTTAATGATTAAACGAACTTACCTGTACGTGAAGTTCTATCATAATTATACGAAGTATTCGTCCGAAGATATTAGTATTATACACATGTAGTATCGCTTGCACTTATTACCACATAGCACAATTTTAGAGCTAGAAAAAAATAAATTACAACAAAATACAACCAATTTCCGTGTCCGGTAAAAATAATTAAAAAAAATATGAACATTTCCGTTACGTCACATCCTCCACGCCATAGATTTCGCAGTCTTCATTTAGTTTAGAGATAATAATATGATGATATTTCCTAGAGGGGTTTTTGTTGTCAACACAAAAAATATGCATCGGGTGGGTGGGACTTTCTACTAATATCTTCGGACGAATACTTCGTATAATTATGATAGAACTTCACGTACAGGTAAGTTCGTTTAATCATTAATTATACTTCAGTATTCGTCCTCGATATTAGTATTATACACATGTAGATGTTTAGAGCATGAAAGAAGGAAATATCATCTATGAGTAAGTGCCAGATCTATTCTTATAAAGAATCATATGAAAAAAAAAGGTTCATATGAGAATATGTATACAGGAAAAGTGCCCCTAGTGGCAAAATCAGAAAAATATGTACCGTGTACAATGACTACTTTTAAAATAGTTTTACTACTACGGGTTTTTACCCGTGCGAGGGTATTTTGGAGTTGTCCAACCAAGTTACTGTATTAGGTTGACTTGAACAATTAGACTATCGGCTGCGGACGTCGATGCATGCCTAGGGCTGTGTAGAAAAATATGGATAATATGTCAACTCCACTAGTCCGCAAAGGCACATTGATATACGGTTTGAAAGGTTTTCTAATCAGAAGGTACTTATACCTTCTAGATAACTAGATTTTCTTAAGGGTTCATTTTGGAATTGTAAACGCACGAGATGCGCCTGAAAGGAATGGTTTAAGTCCGTTTTTAGGTTATCAGAAAAGAACATATTTATAGATTATTGAAATATTATACACTCATAAATTGTCGTAGTCAATACGAGTTGTAATAAAAAAAAAACATTTGTTCTAATTGAAAAGTTTACCCAGATAGTTTACTGATCAAAAAGTCCAAGTAATATTATGTTTACATAAGTGAGCCCGCAGCCTATAAACTCCTTTACAATATCCTGAATACACTTTATTTTTCAACCAAATTTAAAGCAACATTAATGCTTTTAAAAAAATATGCAATATTGTTTTATTTTTTATTTTGTAGTTCTGGTTGTGGGGTAATCTGAAATCCATTTAGTATTCATTCGATAGAAATCAATAGATATTGTAAGTTATGCAATAACAATACCATCTTTTGATGAAAATATCATTCTGAAATGCTACAACGTGTTGTTGTACAATAAAAGTATTGTACTTATTATATTGGACACCAATCACATACATTGCTCTGATCCCAAAGTAAGTAGCTAATGCACTTGTGTTATGTAAATCAGACATCGGTGGTACTACAACACCCAGACCCGAGACAATATAGAAAATTTTGATTTTTACATTGACCTGACCGGGAATCGAACCCGAATTAAACCATTTAAAAAAATGTATTAAGTTTGTTATTACAATCTCTCACAGACATAACGAAAAGAGGGTATCATTGTTGCTACTGGCCAATTCGGCACAATTTACTGAAGAAAAAAGGTTATTTTGTACAAATCTCAAATTTCAGTCTTTAAATCTAGACAAAAAAGGATAATGGTGTTATAGTAATTACTGGCATCAAAAGATCTACGCTTAGTATCTGCCAGTATCGACTGTAAAAAGCAAAACAATAATATTTGTGTCACATTAACGTGATTATTGCTTCTGCTGTTATCATTAATATTTTATTCTTACACGTTTGAGAAAATATGAAACTGAAAAGTTAATATATATATATATATATAGGTGTATTAAAGACAATAGCATCCGCTTCCAATCACGACTCATATTTGGCACATATTTTATTAATATTAGTAAATGCGGTTAGCCAATTAACAGTCATTCATAGGTGTACCAAATTAACAAATCACACACTGTAATGTAACCCAGTGTAAAATAATTGCTTGTCATATTCGGGTAACAGCGCGTCACTAATTCCTATAAAACAGTATTATCAACCAACGGATTTTATATTTAGCAGAATTGCAAATATTTATAGAAATGTAAATGTGGGTAGGTATTATTGTTTACCCTCATAAGTTTTATGCGGCTATCGCTACGTTACCTAATGAAGGTATTTCGAAATTATGCAGTAAATATTCGAGCTTCACAAAATTAGATGTGATAAAAAATAGTATGTCTAGTTGTAATCACTGAGTGCTTGCTGACCCGTTCTCACAGGCCGCGCCCTACCCCGTAGTTGAGGCGTCAGAATAATCTCGCAACCAAAGTAATATCGCTAAGTTTCTGGATAGAATTTATAAATAATATTTAACCAGCAATAATATCGGATAAAACGTATGTCGGTATAATATTCATATAGCGATCACAAGCGTCATAGCCTTTTAAACTTACATGTATGCTTTGATTCATAGTCGAAACCAGCTGAGAACAAAAACAAAACATGCAGATTTTGCATGTTTTTAGGAAACAAATAAGAAAAAGTTGAGCAAAGATAATTAACTTGATTTTTCACCGTTTTTCTGTAGTGAACTAGTGTGTCAATGTTTAGAATTAAAAAGTAAAGTTTAAATATTTAGGCTTGTATAACTAAATATTATGTGTAGCTTTTTATTCCTGTACTTAGAATAAAGTAAAGATATCCTTATACTTAAGCACTGTGTCTACTGTGTCAACTGTCTAGTTATTTTGTACTGCAAAAAATACTTGTAGTCTAATTAGTAAAAGTATACAAAACCACGGTTGTAATTTAAGTCTACCTTGGTTAATACATATATCAAAATGAAATGGTTAATTGGCATGCACCAACCAACAGTAATATTTGACATCTAAAACTCTTGTAAAATAAGTTATCTCTTCTATTTAACCAAAATCTCCATATAAAAAGAGAAAAAAGCAACAGAATTGCTGTGGAAAATATTTCAAAAATATCTTAAGGAAAATTGTGATAAACCTACAATATTCATTTCCTTCATAAAACAAGCAATATTATAATAAAGTACAAAATCTGCCACGACAAACCTATTCAAGGTGATGATGGTTATAAAACAATGTTTTGAAATTAATTTGCACTGTACAGATATCATCTGTTTTAAAGGTTAAATTGTGTTTTTCATTTTTCTTAAAATGCATATTAAATTTAAAAAAGAAATAACTGGACTTGTATGACATCACGCTCTGTACATCATACATGCAGCAGCAATGGAAAAAAAACTTGTTTAATTTATAAAACTATGTTCGCTCGATATTCGAATTTTTAATAAGGTGCGACTCGCAACTTGTCAAAAATGTTTCATTAACCTTTCACTAAGATAGTGTCTGATCATATTATTCTACAATTTTCAAATGACTCATGTCGACTCACGTAGCGTAGGTACCTCGAGTTCTGCAGTCTGCGTCTGTGTTGCGGTCCGATGCGATCCCACGCTCGAGGACGTCACTTGCGACGGCGATGGAGGTAGCTGATGTTAAAACCATGAGTAGCTGCTTACTACCTGTGCGGTGCACTCATTGTATTCCAACTTTTATTAATTGGTAATAATACCTGTTTGTTCATGACGAGAAAGTTATAAACAAAATAAAATAAGAAATTTGCATAAAAACATTCTTAATTTAAGCAGGGCTATTTAATAACCTGCAACCTTTGGCAACTAATCGAGCTGCGCTCTCACTAATCGAAATAAAACTGTTTCAAAATTGTCAAAACCATTATACATTATATAAAAGACACTTGTAAAAAACAACGTTGTGAGACAAGGAATCTACCCGTGTTCTATACAAAGTTTGTGTAGTGATAAAACACTATACATATAGTTTCAAAAAAGTACCTAGTAGGCGTTTTTTGTCGTTTCTTAGGCGGTAAAAGTGAAATAAAATGAAATGATGATGAATGGTGAATCTGCGCGTCGCACAGAAGGCGAGGCAGGGCAGTGGCGTGAAATAAATATTTCAGCTTTCGTAGCCAGGTTTGGCCGTGTTCAGATGAACACACACACAAAAAAAGGTATGTGTGGTGATTTTCATGCTTAGGCAAGTAGTAGGATCGGTTCAGAGAAAATATCTAATAGGTTTGGAATGGAAACCGTCCATTTATTGCAGGATTTGTAACGACTTACCGGTTGTATCCCGATCTCTGGTGGTGTCGTCGACCGCCCTCTGTCCCAGCTGCATCACACATATATACATGCGAGACAAGGGTGGCTCGGCGGTGTTGATGGTGGCAGGACTACATCATCTCTGGATGTTAGGGGCAGATGCGACGCCGCCCATGCGGGTTGCACATGTGTAGCTTTTTCTCCGTTGCCCGTCAACTGCAGCGGCCGTGTTCAGTCAAGCTAAGTCTTGAGACGAAGCTAAATAGTTTTAGCGTGGAAGAGTCCGAAATACAAATCCGAGTGCTAGAAACCTTGTAGTACGCACAAAACAGTCCAAAATACTGTACGATGCGTATTGACTGAACAGTAGAGGCCCAAATGGTTTAAGCGTGGAAAAGTCCGAAATACAGTTCCGAGGTGCTATAAACCTTGTATTTACGCACAGACATGCGTATTTGTTCAACGATCCGGAAGGATATTGAGTTTGAAAAATCTTATCTTGATAGTTCACTAAAATCACTGAAATCACAAAAAATATAAATTAATGTTTTATGCACGGAACGAAAATAGACGTGCTTTAGTGGCGAAGCACAATAAGCGAAATGAAGACTGCGAAATCTATGGCGTGGAGGATGTGACGTAACGGAAATGTTCATATTTTTTTTAATTATTTTTACCGGACACGGAAATTGGTTGTATTTTGTTGTAATTTATTTTTTTCTAGCTCTAAAATTGTGCTATGTGGTAATAAGTGCAAGCGATACTACATGTGTATAATACTAATATCGAGGACGAATACTGAAGTATAATTGTGTTTATGGTGCACTTATAAAGAGAAGCGAAACGAATCATAAACGTATTTTTTTACGATCCAAGTGGTAGAATAGCTGATTAGATTGTATAATAATAGCATTAACAGTCTCAAGCAAGAGTCCTCGCGAGAGCATCTCGTTACGTGGATAGTCGTAAAGAAACGGCGTGAAAATATTAAATGTTTGTCTCGTTTGGAGTGAGGTTAGGATATTAATTCAATAAGGCTCAGTAAATAAATGAAACTCTTCTTTCGAGTCTGCTTAAATCAGAGCACATACTAGTGTTCGAGATCAGCTAATAATGTAATTCACTCTCTCGTTTACTCTGCACACACCTTTAATGGGTGCAAATTGTGTTGCAGTAGATACTTTTAAACTAATATTATTAAGGTTCGACACACCTACATGCAATCTTTAGTCCATTTTAAAATGCGGTATGGTTGATTGAGTCAACCATACCGCATTTTAAAATTGACAGTTGCCGTAGAGGACAAACAATGCTACGTTACGCGCTACGAGATTTATTTTCGTAGCAAATGCTACGACCGGCTACCAGCATCGCTCGTTGCCTGTTTTTTATACTTAATTTATTAATAATAACAAAAGATAAAATCAGTCAACACAATTTTTGTCTTTGATAGGAGAGTACGATATTTTGAAAGCTTTGTGGATAAGCGAAATAAAAATAATATATGACCTAAATAGTTTGCTTTTGTATACAAGAGAACGGTTAATAAATATTTTCGAAGCGTATTGAAAAGTGCTCTAAGCTTAAGCTTAAGCTGCCCTAAAGGTCATACCGTCAGAATACTGATTCTTCAAATGTCCTTTTGTCAACTTAAGGAGTGCTTAGTAAGCACAGGAGGTCAGATATTAGGTGTACGGTAATTGTTTTTTGATTTCCAACCCGAAGTAGCAGTATATACAGAAAGATTCTCATTGATATAAAATACTTTTTTTTCGTTATATCATCTCCGAATAATGACATGTTTATTCATATTATTTCCTTACGATATCGTCCGATAATCCCAAAAGATTTTTGTCATGTCCTTCTCAGTCAACGGCACGGTCTTAAATTTTCGCAAAGGACTAGCTCATACCACTGCCTTAACTCTAGTTTGGTCCCTGGGTCATAAATAATTAGCCCAGGTTTCATCTTGTTTAGCACCATTTTAGATAACATTGTCAGTATTAATAACACATGCCTGCAAACAACATTTTAACGCCCGCTTCTGTGCGATATCGGCATTCAAGGAAACAATTTTGCGATTACTTTTTGGTCATATAATAGATTAAGTCATAAATTGTGTAATATAAGGTAAAAATAGAAAGGTTAATGTCGCAGCTATACACTCAAATATTTGTTTCCCAGCACGATTAATTATATTTTTCCGACATTTTGAGTGAAGAAGCTCAATAAGCTGACCGTTGCGGTAAGAAAGGCAGGATAAATAATAAAATATTGATATTCCAGGTATATGGAAGAAGTTTGCTGTGACAACTAGCTTTTATGTAAACGTAATTTTTTTTAGGAATCATAGATTTTTTCCTTTTTTTTGATCATTGTTAGAAAAATACTAATATAAATCAAAGGACAAGAAAAAAGTTTTTGTTGAGCGGTGTAATTGATTCGTCGTTAAATTGAATTTTTTCAATGTAATTTAATTGTTCATCCACTTGCACTTATATTAATATATAACTGACTAACTTCGAAATTCAGCCTACAAATACGTCAAATTTGTAGTGTTTGGTATTGTTTTCGTATAATTAAAGAATGAGTTATTTTATATTAAAGGTGGTTAGGAGCTTATTATCATTCGTAATTTCGTATAACAATTACTTGCTAAAAGTTGTTTCGAGAATAAAGAAAGGGATCGGTCCGCCAACTTGTCATTACTTACAAAGTAAATTGGCAATTTACTCAAGCTTGGGGTATTTCTGTTTGACTTGTTATTGAGAAGTATAATCATGATGTGTGTAAGTACTATCCTACTATAATTGAACTTTTACAAGTATTCCTTCACAAAAAGCCGTGGACAAAGTATCTTCAAGTAACTTTTTCCCACTTCTTATAGGCTTAGAAAGGGCACAAGCACTCACTCTTTCGTTATTTGTAGTGCGGACTTTCGGTTGGTTAAACCTCTGGTGAAACTGGTGAAACGCAGATTTCAGTTCTAATCTTGAGGCCTGGAAGGAAGTAACGAAGAGATATTTCGTAAAGACTTTGCTTTTAAAAGCAAACGTACTTTAGTATTGTATCTGTAAGATGATATTATAAATATTTAAGATCTTCGATTAAATAAACAAATAAATATGCTTATTTCATCTCATAAAAATAAATTTGTGCCAGACAACACACAATTGTCGGGTTTAGTGGTACTTTCTTGCTTTACGAAGAATCAGACAATGATTATGAGGAGGGCGTCTCCCATTAATACTTAAATACATGTAACATCCTTGACTTAGGTACAAATGTTTGTGCTCATTACATAAACATTCGCCGCTTGCGGGATTCGAACCCGTGGTAATGTGGATAATGAATTATTGTGTATTTTATTCATTAAATTAACAAGTCTTAGCTGTTATTATTTACTTTTCCAACTATGTATTTTCAATTTTATGACTAACCATGCGGCGAAACCCTAATAAACTAATTTACCGAAAAAAAAACAAGATCCGGGTATGTGGATTGTATTTTCTCTGCTACTTTGACTTTCATAAAATGGCTGCTTATTGAATGTCCTTAAATGCGGGGCACTCGAGCAGCTGAGAGGACTGGGCCCCTTGAATTGGCACCGAGCCAGCACGTCGTGTAATTTATACGGAAATTCTGTGATTTTCCTTACTTTCTCTTGTTTTTGTACACTTTAACTGATTGATACATATGGTTTAAGTTGTTACATTGCGGTCTAAACAAGTAATTTCCAAAGTGTTACGGATGTGATTGATCGATACAGCTCCATCGACTATGGATTCTAAGGCTATAAGCAATCAATTTAATTTAAGCACGCTACGAAGCAACGCCACCTACTACACAGTAGAAAGCAATACAACAACCAATAGCTTAATACTATAAAACTGTAGATTAGAGGCTGAATACCATTTTTCTACTATTACTATGAATTGATGACACAGACATCAACTCATTGTACAGATCCATAATTTGAAATTCAAATTTCAAGGAAAACGTCCCAATCTTGTCGTCGTATTTGCGACACATTTTTTTGCTTGTAAAAGCTTCTCTATACGTAAACAACTCACTGCTAAATACATCTAACTTGCAGTTAATTAAGATTGTGATACTAGTGACTATTATGAGGTCAATTTCATCTCTAAATTCAAGCTGATAAAATATTGAAACTGAATATGCTCGTTAATTTAAACATTAATTTTGCCTTTCGGCGGGGAGCTCAAAGCGAGCATTGAGGCTACGAGTAATATACCTACTTAAGTCTACAAATGGGCATTTAGGCTTCCATTCAAATGTTATATATGGCCTAGTTAACAGTAGATAAATAACTGCTATTTTATATAAATATTTCATTGCGTGTAGGTTTTAGAACAGGTATTTTAAATGTTTTTTTGTATTTTACTTCATAAAGACAGGATCCAAATCAGTGAGGCTCTTATTTGTCCGTTCGGAAACCAGCATAGAGAACTGTTAGTGACTATGCACTTAATTATAATTTGTGCACTTTGCTTTGGCTGTTTGGTTGCTAAAAGAAAATAGAACGATTAATTTTCTGGCGTAATATACCATTTCAACCTCAAGTTTGAGGTGAAGCATTTGTCTTTGTCGAGTAGTAGGATGTTTAAAAGCAATTAAAATATTTTTGGTTGCTAGTTAAGTATCTTATTATCAACGCAGGGGCAGTTCAACTAATCAACATCAAAATGCATTACTTGATGTACGAACTTCGTACATCACGTACTCACTTCGTAGTACGAAGTGAGTACTTATTCAAATCAACGATATAATGCGTCTCTGTTAATAGTAATGTTCGTGCTATCAATCATGTCAATATTTTATGGCGTCCAAGAATTGTTTTGTCCCTAATGGTTCTCTTTTGCTGGACTCTAGAGACAAATTACCTGTCACCGTCAACTGTGTTATTGTAACCTGATCTTTGTCTGGCGCAACAAGTAAAGCCGAGAGATGTCGTGAAATACTATTTTCACATAAGACGTATTGTTATTCCCTCTACCGTATTGTCTGAAGCGGTGGGATATCGCTTTGTCTTTTTCATAAAAGATTAACTGAATTTTGAGGTAAGTTCAAGAATTGACATGGCTAGATTAGTTTGATAGGTTGCAGCAAGCAGTTATTTGATGGTGAAACACAATATTAATCACAGTGGATTTTGGAAAGGTAAACTTCTTATGAATCTTATAATGAAGTAGCGTATGTTACCAGTAAGTGTATTATAGAAGTTTGTGTCATTATTAGTGTAACAAATCGAAACAATTCAAATAACACCGAGTGAAATAGAGTGAGAGAAGGAAAGTGTGTGTTACTGAAGAATGCATTGGAGTAAGGGTCTAAGTACTCGTAGTAGGTCAGGGATAGGTTCATGTTCAAATATTTACATCTGAGAGTTGCACGTACATACAAAGACTTGAAGAGAAATTGATTGACTAACATTATAAAAGGTAGGTTGTGACGGCTAAGGAGGAACAAATGTTAGTATTGTCATTATTATATCAGCTAATAATGCTTCTATTCAAATTAACATCTAAAGTTATAATTTTGCACGCTATCTACAATGCAAACAAAATCAATTAGGTAGGAACTAGGAATAATTGGATATATTAGTAATTTTTAGTCAAGGTAAAGTAATGAAATGAAGATTTTGTCTAGGCAGAGCTACAAATAAAAAATATAATATATTAAATATATTACCTATGACGTATAGCATCTTCATGTACCCGAACACGCCTTGCCGATTTCATTCTCACCTAAACATTTTATGCCAATAAATATGTTAGGTTGGTGTTTTATAACAAATTGTATAGAGTTGGGGAAATAGGAACATTAAGTATTTAAATTTAGGACAAGGATCACTACAGGCTAGAGCCTTCATTACAATTTGGCATTAGTCAATCATTGACACGATGTTTGTTTGGGTCGGCGGCAAAACAAAGACAGTCCCGCGATTCGTGTATTATGACAATGTACGTAAGTAGTATGTGTTTAGTTACTTTATTTTGTGTTTTTAAACGCATATGTAGGCTGTACAATGGCTGGTATGTAGGTATAAAATGCGAAAACCTTAAGTTGCTAAATTATTGACTTTTCCATTAGAAAGTAGCTTTAGAATTCCGCAGGGGCAGGCACGGAAGGTCAGAACGTAAATAAAAATTTCTTCACAAGAATTGCTTATTGCTTGCAAGTAATGACTAGGAACATTTATGTATTCTACAGGATACATCTAGCTACATTTCATGCCATGTTTGGAGACTATTATTACTTTTTAGATAAAGTTTGAGATAGTGGGATAAAAAGGAATTCTGAATAGGCATGTCGGCGGCGGCGCACTGCCGCTACTCACCGTCAAATTTTAATCACGTAAATGTAATGCGAAAAATCTGTTCAAACCAATGCTACTGGGTACCTACATTTAATGGAAAACTATCGATCCAAATATAGAAGGGTACTTCGTACGCCATTAACCGAAGTCACGGTAGCAATTATGTACAAAGGCATAAAGCACAATGCGATATCGAATTGGCATGCTTATAATTTTATAAATTTTCAATTTAATTAATTTCGCCCATACATAACGACACCAATACGGTACATGTAAAACGTCGTGCAACAATTGAAATCGTGTTAATTAATAACGTACCTTAAAATTCACAGCCAATCTAAACAACTGAAAACTGACATCCATAAATATTTACATTCCGGTAGAGTGAAGGCGCGCTATCGCGCGGTGTACGGTACGCGGTGCGGAGCCGTTGTTGTGCGCAACGGGCGCGCGGCACGTGCGGGCGGCCCCGGGGCGCCGGCATAACACGCGGCACATGGGCAGCGCAGAGGCGCCTGGCGCGGCGGCGGCGGGGCGCGGGAGCGAGCGCCGACTGACGTGCCGCCCGCGCCCGCCCGCCGCACGCCGCCGCGCGCCCGATCGCACGGCACCGCCCGCCCGCGCGTCTCTAAGTCTAATTGTTGCCCACCTCTGACGATCCAGGTCATCGTACCTGCAGTTGATTTTCCCCTAAAAAAATCGGCTACGATTTGCATATTTAACGTAATTTTTCGGTCCATACGAAAATTAGGTGCACGCCGTGATTTCATTCATAAAAAGTAAGTAGGGTATAAATTGCTAATTTATTTAAGATACGAAGGTGTGCACTCACTACGAGAAACGTAAAAGAAGAAGAAAAGATTAAGTTTGGTTTATTTAGATTGTAAATGGTATCCTTGCATGTGTAGCTATAGAGGTGTAAAAGGAGAAAAATAGGCGCATTCCTACCAAGAAAGAAAACATATCTATAAAAAATTTGATAATGCGGAAAGGTAAACCTCTAGGGAGTAGCCCACCAATCCCATTGTTTGAGCCGCGCCGTAGTCCGTAGAGCTACGTGTGCCGTAGCTAGGGACGCTACATCTATCTTCAAATAAAGCTACTATGCAGAACTACGTGAAGGGAGGCTATTCTGCAATTTATGAATGCTCAGGCGTTTTACGTACCGTCCGTGTTCCACTTTAGGAAGAGTAACTTGCCTGTTGTTTGTTGAACTGTTTTAGCTATGTCTCAAAACGAAGGCACTTTTTGTGCCGTTGCGAAAAGGCAACAATAGTTAAAAAAAGAATAACCAAAGCGGTTTTATATATATTACTAGCGACCCAGCGAACTTTGCTTTGCCCCTAGCACCGACCCGCCCCGGCCCCGTCTCGCCCAGCCTCGTAATTTTAAAAGTTAAGAAAAACTATAATTGATCAGTTATCGAGCGGGATAAAAAATGATCAAATTACTAAAATGGCTATAAAAAATAGAGGTTGGTGATAAAAAAGTAAGAAAATAGGGTGTATTTTAAAATTGTATGTATTTTTAATGTCACATTTTAAAAAATAAAAATAAAAAAATTCGTCCCATAATTAAAAAAAATATAATAAGGGTGAACAACCCTTATCGCTTATGGGTATGAAAAATAGATAGTAGCCGATTCTCAGACCTACTGAATACGCATATAAAATTTGGTAAAAATCGGTAAAGCCGTTTCGGAGGAGTACGCGGGAACGAACATTGTGACACGAGAATTTTATATATATAAGATATGGGAATTTGGAATTTAATGTTAG
Source organism: Pyrausta purpuralis (assembly GCA_963924145.1). Taxonomy (NCBI): domain Eukaryota; kingdom Metazoa; phylum Arthropoda; class Insecta; order Lepidoptera; family Crambidae; genus Pyrausta; species Pyrausta purpuralis. The sequence goes on from OZ001659.1 coordinate 14,327,340, forward strand.
GTATAAAATACTAATACTCGGGTTTCGGTATCTATCTCTATTTCAAGTGGGTACTTTACAACGTGCATCTTTGAATCTTATTTACTATTTTTTTGCATAAATAGCAGCACCCATGTTTGACAAATATTACACGTTATTAACATTTGTAGGTAACTTAGGTTGGTAACTTTAAAAAGAGTGCAGCGGTGAAAGAAGTCAATGTCGGCACATTCGATATCCTGCAGCCTGCGATAGAACACAATATCGAAAATACTTATGCAAACTGTAGCTGGCTGTGTAAATACTTAGGCATAGTAGCTATACATAGTAAAATAGCTCTAACTTATCTTGAAATATTGTAGGTACCTAGTGCTAACTTTATTAAAATAAATATAATATCCTCATAATCGTAATATCTTCGTACATTCCAATTAGGTAAAAAATGCCTCTCGTTCTCCTGTTTTATCACTTAATTTTGTATTACGGTTTGTTCATTATTAATTTACCTATTAATGTTGTTGTTTATAAAAATGGTACCTTGGTAATCTAAATGGTAAACCCTTTAATGCGATAGACTAACAACGACTGTAGAATCATGCAAAATACTTTCTTATGCAGATTTACCGCATTTACGAGTAGACAGTTATGATAACTACTAGGGTGGATGTCGTATGTTCAAAAGTCCGCAGCAATTTAGTGTTCCGTGGTGCCGTAAAACTAACCAAGGATATAGTTTTTGTAGGAGTCGCGGTCAGTTTTTGCGGCAGGTAGGCGGATGGAGCTGCAAATTATGTAAAAAGGCTCGATAAGCCTCTGTCGACGCAGCTAGTTGGATGGCCCGTATCAGCGGCACGACGGCGTTTTCTGTCTGTGTCGACCGCCGTCGCAGTGGTATGTGTGACGACATGCACGAACGAACTGCGCTAATTTACTTTAAGGGCCTCTGCGGACGTCGCGATCGAATATGCCAACTGTAAAGTTGGAAATAGATTTTTATACTTACCTACTGCATTCAGAGGAGCAAGTCTGAAACATTCGCAGCTTAAGTACATAGTTAAAAAAATCTGCCCTGAAAATCTTATTCAATATTTCAATAGCCATAACTTTACTGCTGTTGCATAATCCTGTAGCTGTAGCTGTTGCATACTCATTTCAATTTTCATACAAGCTTCGAAGCATCCAGGTGCGCTTGGCGGATATAAATGGCGTTTGTGTCGCGGGATCGGTGTTCAATTGTTAGTTCAGAACTTGTTAGCCTTTGTCAGTTGGCATACAATACCTAATACCTACCGAACCGTCTTCTTATCATGACTGTTGGTGACCAGCATCACCAGCATTAGTTATAATCCTTCTTTCTCGGCCTTCCTAATTCAAAATTATCAGCATTTTTATAATCTATTAAACATTTGTTTTTTATACCAGTCAGAAATATAAACTTCACCTTGCTACATTCAGAGCCCTGGTTTTACTTGTCTTCAACATATTTGGTGTCAGAGTGTACAGTTAGAACCATGCCTACAACTAGGGCTCAAGCTAAAAAGTGTGCTAGTGACAGTGATAAAGATTTTTCGGCTCCCGCGCCCCATGCGCACCCCGCGCCCCATGCGCACCCCGCGCCCCATGCGCACCCTGCGCCCTATGCGCAATCCGCCCTTTTTGCGGACCCAGCGCCACATGCGCAATCCGCGCCCCAAGCGCAACCCGCACCTCTTGCGGACCCCACGTATCAAGCGCCCCCCGCGCTGCGGGCGGACCTAGTGCTGCCAGCACCCTCCACGCCACATGTGCAATGTGCCCCCCTTGTTCACCCTCTGCCATGCGTGCACTCCACTACTGCCTCTGCGTCCAAATCTGGCTCAAGGAGCAGCACAATCAGGTCGCAAAAGCTCGCCGTCATAGTGGAACATGCTAAAAAGCTAGCACAAATTGAGGCCGACAAAGAGAAGGCTGCAGCTGAGCGGGAGAGGGCCGCTGCCAAAAGAGCGGCAGCTATAGCAGACCTAGAGCTACAAGCTGAGCTCGCAGCCATCGGTAGCACCTCCTCGCGCAGCGGCTACTCAAACAAGGATGTGGAGCAATGGGAACCTACTGAGGGCCTTTGCGGTGCCTGTCCACTGGCTTCTGAGTTGCGCCAGTCGCAATTCTATGTCGAGCCCGCGACCTGTGGCGTTGAAAACGGTCTCAAGCTTCCGCCTCCTAGGCCGGGGCCTCTAGAACCATCGCCGCAACAACCGTCCTGTTATGACGGCATCCGGACCAAAAACAAGGACCTAAGCAATACCTTACATGCACCAGGTTTAGGCACACACCATTGCTATAATAATGATTGTAATTTATACACAAATAAAACTCGCAATGACATATCAGGTACACAAGATAGCATCATTTTATTGGCGGAGGCGATTGCGGACCTAGGAAGAAAGAAGACACGGGTAAGTGACATTCCTAGATTCGACGGCCGCGCTCTTGACTGGCTACAATTCAGGCGGACCTACGACCAGTCCAAAGCACACTTTGCTCCGTGTGACAATATCACCAGGATTGCCGCGGCGCTTCATGGACCCGCAAAGGAAGCTGTGGCCGTGCTCCTCGCAACCACTGATGACCCGGAGCGGATTATGATGTCGCTGGAAACCAGGTTTGCCCAACCTGAACACATAATTCTCGACCAGCTCACTCTCGTTCGGGGTCTCCCAAGACTCGGTACATACGAGGTGTCTTGAATATTGAGAGACTTGAATATTTTCGCATGTCGGATACGTAATTTGGTTGAGACGGTCCGGTTTCTCCGTCACTCGGAATATCTCGCGTCCCCTGAGTTAGTCAACTCAATACTCGGTAAGTTGACTCCACTCCTGAGGTGTAGATGGGCCGACTACGCAGCCGCTCGCGTGGGTTCTGGCATGTGGAAACTTGAAATTTTAGCTGATTTTCTCGAGTGCGAGGCAAAATTACACGTACAATTCGGATTAATTACGCCAGAGTTGACGTCTGTAAAAAGTCAGCCTGTCAGACCTGTCAAAAATTGTTTTATTTCTTCCGCACACAATGACGTACCAAAAAGTTCAGATCAATGTTTATTTTGTAATAATGGTGGTTCACACAATGTGAGTACTTGTCAGGCTTTTAAATCTCTTTCGTTAGATGACCGTTGGCAGTGGGTTCTCGATAACGAAGTTTGTCGTAATGTTTTGAAAAACCGCCTCACGATTATAGAAAGTGTAAGAAAAGCTGCACTGTTAAGGGTTGTACCGCTATTCATCGACATCATTCACTTCTTCATAGAACTCGTTCCGCTACAACAGCTCACGTGGAGGTACAGTCGGCTTCATCCACTTCTTCTTCTACGACCGAGATACAGTCGGACTCGGAACCAACTACCAACTCTAATGTAGACACGCAATTAAATGATAACGAACAATCCGCGGTGGTTGCCCATAGCGTTTCGCCTCCAAATTTATTTAATTCTAAGCCTCTTCTCAAAGTGTTACCAGTCACGATCACAGTAAGTCAGGGTAGTGTGGAAACTTATGCATTACTCGACGATGGAAGTTCTGTAACGCTTTTAGACCAGTCTGTGGCAGACGTAGTTGGGGCCAATGGTCCCAAATCCAAATTAAAAATAGATTGTATAGGTGGGTTGAACCGGCAAACCGAGGTATGTTACGTTGACATTAAAGTAAAGGGCCGTTATAGTTCAAGCACTTTTGAGATAAGAGCGAGATCTATCTCTAACCTTGGCATTTCTAGTCAATCTGCGCGTTTAGATGACATGGCCAAGTATCACTATTTGTCAGATCTGGCAGACGAGCTTTGTTATGATAACGCCAAACCCATGCTGCTTATAGGCGCGGATAACTGGCAGATAATGTTTCCGAAGGCTATTCGCCAAGGGACACGTAGGTAATCAACCAGCTGCCGCCCAAACTCCGTTAGGATGGGTCTTGTTTGGTTATTTATCTCGCGGTACCAACTTTTTCCAGGAAAGTGTTAATCACCTTTCCACCAGTGATGACAACGATTTGCCATTAGACAGTATCATCAAAGACTATTTCAAATTAGATTCTATCGGGATAACAAAGAAAGATCATCGTAGCAAAGCTGAGGAGCGCGCTCTTAATATTTTAGAAAAGACCACTAGGCGTCTAGATTCAGGCAGGTTCGAGACAGGTCTTCTATGGCGTGATGCCATTTCTTTTATTCCTGAAACCCGTCAGCTAGCTCTAGCCCGTTTCAATAGCCTCGAACGTAAAATGGCCAGAGACAGCAACTACGCTGAAGGTTACAAACAGAACATTCATGGAATGATTAATAAGGGTTATGCAGAGTTATGTGAAGGTCCACCATCAGGCAAAATTCCGTGGTGTCTTCCTCATTTTGGTGTTGTTCACCCTCATAAAAAGAAGTTGCGAGTAGTTCATGATGCAGCGGCAAAATGCGTTGGCGTAAGCCTCAACTCTCTCCTCTTAACTGGTCCTGATCTTCTCCAACCTTTGCTTTCAATAGCTATGCGCTTTAGAGAACGTTTAGTTGCGTTGTCAGGGGACATCAGAGAAATGTTCCCTCAAGTCAAGATCAGACTCGAGGATCGAGATGCCCAACGTTTTTTGTGGAGAGACAGTCCTGACATGCCACTTCAAGAGTTTCGCATGTCTTCGATGATATTCGGTGCAGCGTCCAGCCCATGTACTGCGTTATGAGTAAAGAATAAAAACGCTAGTCAATTTCAAAATCAGTACCCGGAAGCTGTTCGGTCTATCATTGAAGATCATTACATGGATGATTTTTTAGGAAGTTTTGACGATTCTATGGAAGCTGCTAAACGTGCCTCAGAGATTTTATGTATTCATAAGGAAGCTTGCTTTGAAATGAGGTCCTGGGTGTCGAACGACGAGGAAGCTCTAGCCACTATTCCTCATGAGATCATGAGGAATAGTGGCTAGAGCTTCCTCGTTCTAAGATTAGAGCAGTTGACGTAACTGAGGTAGCGTTGGGCCCGATTTCTCCCGCGCAAATCCGTGTGTTGGGGCTTTCATGGAATGTCAAAGAAGACCGTTTGTATTTTGTAAAATCTCTTCCGAAACTACCATCAAAATTTTCGAAACGTTCTGTTTTATCTTTTTTAATGTCCATATACGACCTTTTAGGTTTTCTCACTCCAGTTATTATGAAGGGTCGCATATTGTTTCAGAAAACCTGGAAATTAGGTCTTGATTGGGATCAGCAATTACCTGATGTTTTGGTTGATGGTTGGAAAAATTGGTTTACTGAAATTCAAAACTTAAAGAATATTTCCATTCCTCGATGCTATTTAGGTAACTCAAGGAATGTCAAGGAAGTTCAACTTCATGTATATGCTGATGCCAGTGAGCGAGCTTACGCTTGTGTAGCCTTTTAGCGGTTTACTCATGTGGATGGCAGCGTAACCTTGTCTCTTGTTGGAGGAAAGGGTCGGCTAGCTCCTTTAAAGCCGGTGTCCATCCCGAGATTGGAGTTACAGGCAGCTCTTGTTGCCGCTCGTTTCAGTGTGTACGTTACTGATGCGCATACGCGAAAACCTAATCAGGTTTTTTACTGGACAGACTCTCTCACCGTTTTAAAATGGCTCCGCAGCGATGCCTGTTTATTTAAATCATTTGTTTCATTTCGTGTTGGTGAAATAGCCGAAATCACCAAAGTTCAAAATTGGAGATATGTCCCAACAGCTTTAAACGTCGCCGACGACGCTACCCGCAGCAATGGGGAGTTTTCCTTGCAGTCACGTTGGTTTACCGGACCACCCTTTCTCTTATTATCAGAAGACTTGTGGCCCTGTGAACCATCTCGTGATATTCTTCAAGTCACAGAAGAAATGAAAACCGTTTCTGAAGTGACTGGATTTATCGTTGGTCATATAACCAACAATTCAACTCTGTTGCCGGTAGTTGCTGATCACCACAGATTCAGCAGCTGGTTACGCCTACTCAGGGCAACGGCTAGAGTCCATCAGTCGGCAAAAATATTTAGATCATTAATTTTACCACAAAATTCAAAATTAACGACTCCTGAGTCCTCACTTCATGATAACATGAACTTACCTCTGATCGTGGCTTCTGATCTCAACGTTGCCGAGATCCATTTAATACGTAAAATTTAATTAGACTCATTTTCCGATGAATTAATTCGCGTCCAAGCAGCACGCTCCGTTTCGAAAGATAGTAAGTTAAAGAATATTTCTCTACTGTTAGGAGACGACAACTTGCTCAGGCTTTCTGGCCGTACTGCTGCTGCTGCCGCAGAAGATGTAGAATCCTATCCGATTGTGATCGATGGTAAACACCCAATCGCCAGGCTGCTGATCCATTCATACCACGTCAGATTCGCGCATGCAAACAACGAGCTGGTGGTGAACGAATTACGTCGAAAATACCACATCATCGGACTTAGGCCAGCAGTTAGGCAGACATCTCAGCGGTGCCAATTCTGCCGTAACCGCAAGTCAGAGCCGGCAAAACCGCCAATTGGAGACCTGCCTGATGCCAGACTGGCTCATCATCAGCGCGCTTTTACACATGTGGGCCTGGACTACTTTGGCCCCGTGAACGTCACTATATGTCGGCGTACCGCGAAAAGATGGATCGCCCTCTTTACCTGCATGACGGTCAGAGCAGTTCACCTCGAAATTGTAGAGAGCCTGTCATCAGATTCAGCCCTAATGGCACTACGCCGTTTCGTATCCAGAAGAGGATGCCCAACCTGTATATATTCTGACAACGGCACTTGCTTCGTAGGAGCAGCTAAGATCCTGCCGGAGCTGTTCAACTTTTGCACAAATAGAAGAATTACGTGGAGGTTCCTTCCACCATCAGCGCCCTTCATGGCAGGAGCCTGGGAGCGCATGGTTCGCTCCGTAAAGACTGCCATAAGCGTGACACTCAAGGATCGCGCACCGAAGGAAGAAGTTCTTCACACCCTACTTTTGGAAGCAGAATGTGTCGTCAATTCAAGACCACTTACACACGTTGCAGTCGACGACCACTCTGAATTGGCGATAACTCCCTTCACATTTCTAATAGGAAGCGGCAGCGACGATCCCCAAATACGGGTGAACGCCTTTGACGATGCGGATTTGACCAGACGAGCAGACTGGCGGAAATCGCAGCGCCTGGCCGATCATTTCTGGCAGCGTTTTGTAAAAGAATACCTGCCAACACTTGTACCGCGTCAGCCCCTGTCAAATACACACCATCAGAATTTGAAGGTTGGGGACATTGTTTTCATCGCAGACGGAACGCTCCCCAGAAACTATTGGCCTCGGGGCCGCATTATAGCTACTCATCCAGGCAAGGATGGCATCGTACGCGTCGTAGACGTAGCGACGAAAGGGGGTGTGCTGCGTCGCCCTACTCGTAAAGTGGCGTTGCTGGTCACCGGCCAATAAACTGGTGCTTCACACCGTCGGGGGCCATGTTGGTGACCAGCATCACCAGCATTAGTTATAATCCTTCTTTCTCGGCCTTCCTAATTCAAAATTATCAGCATTTTTATAATCTATTAAACATTTGTTTTTTATACCAGTCAGAAATATAAACTTCACCTTGCTACATTCAGAGCCCTGGTTTTACTTGTCTTCAACAATGACTTATTCAAATTATTACACCCAGACGGAATTCACATAATAATAACGTCATCTAAGTAGATATGTTTGATTATCAAAAATATTACTAACGTTAAGTTAATAATTAAAATCATAGCCCTACAGATAGGTGTGTTTGTTTCTACATGCTAACTGAGTAAATGTACCTAAATACCTAGGTATCTAAGTCGTCACATTTGTAAAATACAGAGCATTAGTAATAACTGGGTAGTAATTTATGTTAAACTATCATCTAGCATACAGCTTTCGTTGGAAAAATATGGAGCACATGTCATTTAAAAATAAAATGAAACTTTTGGAAAACTTTTTCGTTTGAAACATAAAAGTCATATTGGTATTCGCTACTTCTTATTTTTACGGTCTCTAATTAAAATGCCAGAAATAAAAGCTCGAAATTAGTTCAATGCGGTCGGGAAATATCATTCACATGAAAGTTAAATTGGTTTGAAGACCTAAAGTTTATACACACTTATTTATTTAAAATTTCATTTACAAAAACTTATGGTACATATGGCGGACTTAATGCAAAGAGCATTGTTTACTAGTCAACAATAGGTCTTTAACAGAATAATACATTTGGTTTGTTATTACTACCCAATCCATAACTTGTAAAATGTAAGTAGGTACTATGTTTTTATTAATAAGTTCTTATTTACACAGTAAGGTGTTGAAGTAAAGTTTGCGAATTCGCGTTTGTTTATCCTTCATAAGTAACACTGTAGAATGTTCGCTGCCTACTTTCAGTTAATAAAATTGTAATGTAAGGCTGCATCGAGCAAGCTGCGAGAGAACTTAATTGCGGGTCGCGAGCGGTGGCAGTGCCGGGGGATTGGATATAATAAACCAAATAAAAATTTCACCTGCCATGTAGAAAACATAAATAAATGTATTGTGATATTATATTAAATTGCCTACTTAAATTACGTACTAATAAAATATTAATATACGCCATACATAACATTGGTGTGTTACCAATTGTCGTGGTTTCGAACTAAGGAATTTTCTTCCTTGTGTAACGAATACCTACCAGACAACGATTATGACGGGGGAGTCTACCATAAATTCCTTAATATATATAAACAACCATGACTAAGGTACAAATGTTCGTGCTCATCACAGAAACATTGCCTCTTGTAGGATTCGAACCCGCGACGGCCGCGTAATAGTTAGTAGTAGTAATAGTTAGGAGCACTAACCACTATACGAAATGTGTCGTCAAATACTTACTACTTACTCACGTTCTTAAATAATTTGGTGAAATCATCACATAGGTAGGTAGGTATTAAACGAAGCCATGTCACTCTGTGTGTGATGTTTAAGATGCGTTTCAATCCAAAGGACTTATCAGTCGCAGAAATTATCAGTCTTATAGTTTGAGCTCAACAAAAATAGCATTACCTGACTGAGAGACTAATGAGACCTAATATGGTGCCTACGAGACCTTTAAAAAAAACTGTTATCACACTACCTACTTGTAACAGGTCGTGTCAAAGGAAATCAAGCGTTAAACCGTTGATATAAAAAGCGGTCCGTTTTGAAACGGGTCCGTAATAGAAAGTACACGCGTGGCTGGCTGCACGTTACTTTGTAAGAAAATGTACAGTACCAAAACCTGATACCATTTCGATTTTACCACCCTATTCTTTTTTAAGGGTCTACCTTGTTTCGCACAATTTTTATTGTCATAATTTTATTTGGCAAATCATCAAATAGCATAAACTTCCTTTCGCAGAACATCAATTACAGTCACTCATTTATCAGACGTTTAAAACGCATAATCATAAAAGCTAGAATCATCTTTAGGCTGATATTTAATATCCATAATAGTCTTAAAGCAGAATCATCCTAACGCAGAAAGTTCACAGATAGAATTTTCTTGTGGCATACAATTCGTATATATAGTCATTAATAGGCAGTATCATACTATCGCAGAAAGTTCACAGTCCGAGTCGTCTTTTGGCATATTTTTCATATTTAATATTCTCCTATAAACCTTAATTTCTCTATGTATCCCAAGTAGTTATATCTCAGCAATACTAACATACAACATGCATGGCAAATCAAACATGCAGCATGCAAGCAAGCATTGCATGCAGCATGCAAGCAAGCATTGCATGCAGCATGCAAGCAAGCATTGCATGCAGCATGCAAGCAAGCATTGCATGCAGCAAGCAAGCATGCAGCTAGCAAGCAAGCAAGCATGCAACATGCATGGTTTCTGTCACGGCTCCGGCGCTGCGGGGCTCCGGCAGTCCCACGCGAGCTTATCGTCGCAGATGGTTTTCGCTCACCACGAGCGAAAACCATCTGCGACGGGCGAGCTTTCAAAACTGCTCCTCAGCTCGCGGGCTGCCTCGCCCCTCCGCGCCTACGCGATTTTGAATTACACTCTAGGGGTGGGGCAAACAAGACTGCGTGGAGTCGGTTTTGCACCGATTCGTTTCTATCACTAACTTTTTGTACCACAACTTAATGACTTTTATATTCAATTTTAGGGCAAAATACTGTTTAAAAGAAATTGCAATATGCGTAGTGAAATAACTCTAAACGAAATTCTGCTTTCTTAATAGTATGCCTAGTCAAATTATGCCAAATAAACATCGTACTAAATAAACATTATGCTTAGCGAAAGTATGCAAAGTAAAATTTTGCCAAAGGTAATTATGCCTTATAAATTTCTGATATGTTAAAAGAATGCCATTGTGAATTCGGGCATATAAATATTCGACCAAACAATAATTATGCTAACAGAAAATTCTGCCAAGTGACTTTCGGAGCAAAAAGATTCTGCCAGATAAAGGGAACCCCTTTTTTAAATTATCAGTTAAAAAATGATCAGTGCGTCTCTTATAGGCTGCAAGTCCTAAGTCATCTTTTAAAATACGCGACAAGGTTCTGGGTGCTATTTTCATCTCCCGAAACAAAATCTTTTGCTTTCGGACAGGATTCCTGCGAATTCTATCCCTTACTGCTTTTACCACCTTTTTCGTACGAACATTACGAGGACGGCCAGGAGCTCTATTTTTGAATCTTCGCTTCAAGATGGCGAGTGATTTTCGTTCGAAGATGAATTAAAAGTCATAGAAAAAAACTCGTTGTCGAACGAAAATCACTCGCCATTTCGAAGCGAGTGATTCAAAAATAGGGCTCCAGATCTTCTTCTGTCACAAACAGAGGAGGTCTCATTGTACCTATTGATAGCCCGATACACAAACATTTGAGTAATACCAAGCGTATGGAGAGTTTTAAAAATTGCATTTGACTCCATACCAACTTTGTGTAAAGCAACTACAGCGATTCGGTTCTCTTAATTACCCCACTCCATTTTAACATCGCAAAATATTATAAAACTAGCGGTCCCCCGCGACTTCGTCCGCGCGTTTTGAGTTTGCTCCCTCCCCTCCCGTCGCAGCGTCATGTTTTATATCGTAAAGCCTTTCTCGATAAATAAGCTATCCAACACAGAAATATTTTTTCAAATCGGTCCAGCAGTTCCTGAGATAAGCGCGTTCAAACAAACAAACTCTTCAGCTTTATAATATATTAGCGCAAGCGCACGTTGTACTTAAGCTGCGAACATTATTTTGGTGCGGAGTTATGTTAAAACTGTGATAGCTCCTAAGATATTTATTGAAATCAAATGATATAAAGGGCAACTTGGTTCTTAATAAAATGCTCGTGATGATGAATGTATTTATTTTGATAGGAATAAATACCTGTGTGTATAATACACCTCTAAAAATAATGCATCATTTTTTTACAAATTTATTAACATAAAAAAGGTTGTAGTAAGTCAACTATAAAAGATAGACATATGCTGTCGCGGACTTTATTATAGAACTCTTAATGCTGAACAATCCTGTCATACATGATTTTTGTGTAACTTAAGCGGTTTCCGCAGCGTATGCAGCGGAAACTCTCAAAAGGAATATCTTTCTCCCGTTTTCGCAACATTTTTCATTGCTGCTGTGGTTTTATGAGTCGTATCTTTATGTTATATAGCCTAAAGCCTTCCTCGATAAATGGACTATCCAACGTTAAAAAAATTTTTCAAATCGGGCCAATAGTTTTTGAGATTAGCGCGTTCAAACAAACAAACAAACAAACAAACAAACTCTTCAGCTTTATAATATTAGTATAGATGTATTGGCGCCAAAATTAGAAAACACAATGAGCAATCGTATAAAAATGACAGATTGGAATCTGTCATTTTAATATATTTTCTAATATCACTCAATGTAATATCTTTCTAATTTTTAATTTTAACAGTATTTATGGCCAGACTGTGTTAAACTTAATGATGAGTATGGTCTAATTACAAAATTTAAGGAACAGACTAATCAAAGTTCATTTTTCGGACCTGGTTCCTAAACTTATGCATGGATACGCAAAATGTATCAACATCTTTTTTATGTTTGTGTGTAAAATCTGCACATTCTGGGGATCGGGCTATTGGAACCAAAAACGGTTTTCCTAAATGGTGGGCTAAAAATATCGATTCTTTAAGATCTTGGATATTTGTAGGGAAATTAGAAGTTAATTTTTGAAAGAATGTCAGGAATGTCAATTAAACCATTAATAATTTTATAAAGCAATATAAGGTCAGAGGAATTTCTGCGACTTTCTAAAGATTTAAATTTTAAATGCGCTAATCGCTTTTCGTAAGATCTGACTTTTTTGAAATGCTGGAAGAATATGGGAAGTGACTTAGAATAGCTTCTACTACCTAGGCTCCACCATCCATTTCAACTTCTCAAACAGCAAGGAGCTCGACACCCGTATTGGAAGAGCTGCTACGACGTTTGGAAGGCTTTCTGCAAGTGTTTGGAAGAATAATAAATCTTTGTATACCAAAGGTGCGTCCTAAGTGTCCTCCTGTACGCATCGAAAATGTGGACTACTTATACCAAGCAGGAACGTCGTTTAACGCCTTCCATATGTGTCATTTGCGAACTATTCTGGGAGCCACGTGGGAGGATAGAATGACGAATGAAGCCGTTTTTTCGAATACCAACTGCCACAGCATTGCAGCAATTTTGAAACAGTCACAACTTCGCTGTCTAGAGCACGTCTATCGGATAGGCCGGCCCATAAAGACTGCCGCGTGTGATCATGCTCGGATAAATTGCTTATGCTAAAAGGTTGAAGGCCGAGGTTTAAAAATGCTTGCATACAAGATATGGACTCTTTTGGCATCAATACTCAAACACGCGCAAGCATGAGACCACGGTAGTGGCGCAAAGATATTGAGCAATATCGTGGCGTTGATGGGGAATGACTCGGTGGGACCAAATGTCGCAATACGATGAAGCCTGGCTGGACCATCTTAAGCAGAAAAAGATACACGCTTCCTCTTAATACACGCTTCACCTGCGACGTCTGTGGCAAGAAATTCCGTGTTGAGATTAAACTAAATATATCAGTGTTGTACGAAGATTTATCCATGTAGTCAGTGATTTTCGTGTTTATTTTATTTGAAAATGAATTATTTCATAAAAAAGGAATGTTGAGATTGTTGACACTATTCGACAATCAAAATGGAACGGACTTTAAGTTGATTAAGACGTCACAAGAATTAAGTGCACACATGAAGAAGAAGCTTCGAAGTTACCAAACGTTACAGCAGTCGACTAGTTTTAGAAAACGAGAGCTTAGCTTGTGGTTTTACAAAAAATGCCAGTATTTTTTTATTCAATGCTCGACCCAAAAGTCACGTGAAACGCGTCCCTTTATAATTTTAACCCACCCCTCTCGGTCATTGTCATTTGTGTCACCGCTTTGGGAATAAATTGCTTTTTATTGGAAAGCAAATTTGTATGAATGGCAACAAATAAAGAGCGTGTGTAGCCATTGTATTACGACATGGTTATTAATAATATGGACACACAATAACGTCACAAGAGTTAAGTAGGTATGTTTTACTTTATTAGGTACTTTTTCTTTGGTTTGCAGTACAAAAATAATTTGATTAAATTCTATTATTACTATTTATTATTTAAAACTAACGTTTTTACATAATTCGTGCAGTATAATAACGAATCTTTAGCCTAGAAACATCCAACTGTATATTTAATTAAAAGTACATACTAAAATATTAAGAAGCAAAAGTTCTCGAACCTACAATCCGCCACTACGCGGGATTGAAAATTAATAAGAGTGACTGGGGAAACATTTTCATGGCTCAAAGTAAGCCAACAATATTTCCCCAGCCGACCCTCGTAACTATCCCTTGGCTTAGGCCCGACACGTAGTGTGCATTGACAATGATTACCTACATACATCCGGAGTAACAAGGGGCCGTCCATTAATCACGTGAGGCTCAAAAGGGGGGGGAGGGGGTCCGGAAAACATCACGAAACATCACGGGGGGAGGGGGGGTCTCGTTAGACATCACGTGTATTATTATTTTTTTTTTCAAAAAGCGTTATTCCTGAACCGACATTTTGATGGCGCGTAAATTTGTTTGTTGTCACAAACCTCTGCCAATAACAACATTAATTAATTATTCATTTTTTTTGCAAATACATATAAATGTTTTTCGAATCACCATTTTTTAATATTTTTTTTCCAGTCAAAAATAGTCTTTACATAGACATCCAAAAAATACACGTGATCCAGAGGGGAGGGGGGGAGGAGTGGTCCCAAACCTCACCAAATATCACCAGGGGGGGGGGGGGGGTCAAAAAATGAGAAAAACGACCTCACGTGATTAATGGACGGCCCCCAAGTCGATAATAGTCAACAGAAACGATAATTAAAAAGGCAATTTACTGCCTGTAAGAATGTTTGCAAAGAAAGGGTTAATTATTTTCAATTAATTCGATTTACTTAATAGGCAGCTAAATATTTCATATCGTTTATGATTAGTATACTATGTTGACAATCTACACAGGCATTTTTATTGAATCCTAAGTAGGTAGGTATTACAAGCAAGGGCTGTTGCATGTAGAAGGTTTCAAACTGTCGATACATCCTCGCCAATATTTACATTTCTTTCCGCGCCGGTGAATCTGGCTCCGAAAACATATTTTTGGGATCTAAACCTAATATTCGCAGTGATATTTACATAAATTGTAATCTCATCCTCGTCTATCATATATGGGGACCCATACATTATTTTGTATGCATGAAAATAACTTTAATAAGAAACAGAAGTGGGTAACCTTTTGGTAATTCAAAGAGCGATGTTTAACGGTTGAAGAGGTAACTGTCATACTTAAAAAGTGTAGGTAGTTTAATGATATTTAGGTAAATATAGATTAAACTTATGCCACAATCCATCCTCAATAATAATTCACATAAGGTACTACCGGGCGACAAAGCCTACAGTTTTGAAAGGCCGAAGCGCAGAAAAACAATTAAAATACATTTTTAATTTTTGTGTTGTATTTTGACGGTCCTAAACCCGTAAAGTACGGACAACAGCACGTCAAGATTAACACTGCGGTATCGTATGCCGTTGTAATAAGGGCTAATTTGCAACAAAATTGGGTAATCCGATGTGCTGGAGACTGTACATACCTAAACTTGACTTGTGTTGCAGGGCCCACGTCGTTCAGTACGGCCCAACAAAGTTGTTGCTTTGGCCTTACAAGACTCAGCTGAGCCTTTCAACCTTACTGCAGTCTACTAAGGCTCATTAGAAAGTAAGTCCATGATGATGTAATTTCCCATTAAAATAATACTTATTTGTAGAGAACTTGTTTTTTTTTTTACTTTTACATCACCTATTCAAACTAAATTAATATTAACAGTACCTACACTTCACTGAACTACTTACATTTCGGTTCTGATGAATTATTCAGGGCCTTGTAAGTTGTAACCCACAATAGAGGCCTTCCATATGTGTGGATTATAAGGCCAATAGGTATGAAAAATATAAATAAATAAATCTTGACAACAATTACTTGATTATAGCATGAATAAAAATATTTTTAAGTAAATTCCTAACATTTATACACTAAGGACCTGCAAATCCAATAAGTAGGTAGTTAATCAGTTAAGCTGTTTTCTTTATTTTATAGGTGCATGTTTACGGACTTACGGACTGTAATGCTTACTTTTGCGCAAACTACTAACAAACGGCAAGGGCTTTATTACACGGACCATGTTTAGTAAAGCCAAGCTACAGTTTTGGGTTACATTTATTTCGATTTTGAATTATTTGTAGCTTTTATTGTGAGCCTTTTCGCCCTTAGGAGTTCCAAAATAAAGGTTTTATTTCAATTTGTTAAAACCTTAATGTGCTTCATAAAGATGAAATAAGAAACCAAAAACTTGCGCACGGGCGGGACTATGATGATGACATATCCATAAGAGACCACAAATTTCGCAAGGTCGATCCGACAGCACTGAATCTCAATTATTGGTAGAGCGGTGGCCCGGTTAGCTAAGAAGGTGCTGGTTCGAGTCCCGCCCGTGCGCAAGTCTTTGGTTTCTTACTTCATCTTTATGAATATAAAATATGACACTGTGAGTGTTAAATCATTTAAAACCTTCAGACGCGTTGTCGCCCAGTAGTCTCTACCTTATTAGGTATTTCAGAATCACAGGAGACGCAAAAAAGGAACTTTTCCATTTCTGATATGCTTAAGCTGAGGACTAGTTTTCCCCTGTCTTTATAATTTTGGGTACCTATTTTAAAATTAGGGTGAGCTGTTACTAATCAGACATGATCGATCCTCGGATACCTACATCACCACTTACAATCAGGAGCTATCGTTGCGTTCCTAGCTATTCAGAAAATGTTTGTTCCCAAGTCATTAAATAGACGGGCGGTATGTTGCATAGACGATTATAAATAAACTCATAATATCGTTTCTGTCAACACATGCAATAACTTTTAGCGCATCGTTGTGAAAGGGATCAATAGCGCTCGCTGACATTCTAACTAGCTGAATGAAAGCAATACTAATTTATGCTATATTTTGCAAACAATGAGCGGAACATGAGTGATTTGCTTACACAACCACCCACACGAAGACGTTTGTAGCTTGCACGTAATGCATATCTACTGTGTAGCTGGTACACAACCATACCGACCTAAAATAGGTATTTTCATTCAATTACGTGACTACGATGTAAGAAAAAGTTACCCATGGCTTTATTTGAAAACACAAGCTGACATACCTAACTACTTTCATGATAGTTTAATATTTAGGGTTCAGTAACTTACAGAGAAGATATCACTTTACCTCTAGATTTAGTTACACCTTTATCTTCTGACGATCAGAATAAGTAGTGTCACTCCTGAAGATGAGGAGGTGGACTTCGCTCTAAGGTAACAAGGTTATGTATCTACGTACAGGATCACTTCGTTGTAAGTTCGTCCATCATGCTCTTTTTGTAATGAGTAAGATCAAACTGAAATATTTATATCCAATACATATACACTAGTTGTTCCCCTGGACTTCGTTTGAAAAAACCATCATTTAGGCTCCGCGGCGTCGTTATAATAATTTATGCAAAAATGAATATCTGAGTAGGTATTCATCTGAGTAATTATGAATTTTCTTCAGCTGTGACAAACCCCGATCTATCAATTAAGTCAATGCGATCAAAAACCGTATACAAAACCAAATAACAAAACCGTCTAATAATATAAATTGCAAATTGCACTTGTAAAAAGCAGCTTTGGCTGTGTGACAGTTGAGGAATCGAACCCCGTGTCACATTAGCAAGCCTGTTGAATTTTGCAAGCGCTTTCTTTAACGCGTAGGCTGCATGACGCCATCAATGTTGCGAGATATTTCCTTCGGTTATTGTGAGAGCAATCTCGCAACATTGATGGCGTCACGCAGCCTACGCGTTAAGGAAAGCGCTTGCAAAATTCAACTGCTAATTAAATTAATTTCAAATACTAATGTGACGGTGGCCGAGTGGTATAGGCATACGCCCGGATTGCGTAAGACACGGGGTTCGATTCCTCGTCTGTCACACAACCAAAGTTGCTTTTTACAAGTGCAATTTGTAATTTATATTATTAAGTTTGTATAGTGACAAAACACTATAAAAACAAAAAAATAATTATAAAACCGTCTAAGTCACATAGTAATGCATATTCTCTAGGAAATCGAAACACATGGGTCTAATAACTTCCCGATAAACTAAAAATAATAAAATTATGCAAGAAGCAGTCATGACAAAACGTGTGTGTATGTAGGTGGGCCCTTTTTAACCGACTTAAAAAAAGGCGGAGTTTATCGATTCGACTGTGTTTTCTTAGGGTTCCGTAGCCGAATGGCAAAAAACGGAACCCTTATAGTTTCGTCAAGTCTGTCCGTCTGTCTTTCTGTCCGACCGTATGTCACAGCCACTTTATTATGTAACTATAACCACCGCACTGTTGAAATTTCGTAGGAAGATGTATCCTATTAACCGCTTTACGATTCTCAAAAAAGAAACAATAATGATATTTAAGGGGGGCTTCCATACATGAAACTAAAACCGAAAAAAATAAATTTTTGCAAACCTATGCGTATATGGATAGAACTTTTAAAATGACTTAGAGGTTCCTAAAAACATTTTCTTTTAAAGTCTAACCTTTGATAAATAGACGCTTCCAAAGTGGTAAAATGGGTGTCACCCCCATCTAAATTATTAACTAAGCGAGTGTAAATTATGAAAATAATAATAATGTAGATCTTAGCAAACACTTTCAACGAAAATTGGTTTTGACGAGATCGAACAAGTCGTTTTTTAAATACATTTTTAATAACCGCAAACATAACTTTGTTCTTCATACAAACACAATGAAAAACAAAGTTATATTTGCTGTCAACAAAATATTGTGATATTTTGTTGACAGCAAATATAACTTTGTTTATATGATATGATATTTAGGGGGGCTCCCATACATGAAACTAAAACATATTTTTTTTCAGTCAAACCTATGTGTATGGGGTATCTATGGATAGGTCCTTTAAAATGACATAGAGGTTCCTGAAACCATTTTCTTTTGAAGTCTGACGTTTGAGAGATAGACGCTTCCAAAATAGTAAAATAGGCGTCTCCCCCCCATCTAACTTCTAAACGAAGCGAGTGTAAATTTTGAAAAAAATATGTAATGTAGATCTTAATATATACTTTCAACGAAAATTGGTTTGGACGAAATCTAACGAGAAGTTTTTGAGATATAGCACATGTTCAACAACCGCAAACATAACTTTGTACTTCATACAAACACTATGGAAAACAAAGTTATGTTTGCTGCCAACAAATTATTGTGGTATTTTACTAAGTGGACTCCCTAATTCAGTTAAAGTTGGCACGGACGGAACCCTAAGTGCGCGAGTCCGACTCGCACTTGGCCGGTTTTTTTTAAATAGTGAAGAGTTTATTTAATTTTGTGTTAGTGCATTTTAGTTTTGAAGTCGGTTACAACTTTTTAATTTTTCTTTTGGAGTCGGTGCATGCGCGGATACACCGTTGTGGGCACTGTGGGCATGCCCACAACCCTAATCACAATTTATGAAGTGCATAGAAGCTGTTTGTCATTTTACTGCAATAAGAAGTGTCCATAGGAAAGTCTTCTAAACAAAGATCTCGTTTATACTTCACTCGCTCATTTATTCTTATCATTTTCTTGTTTTAATAAGCGTCGACGTGAATAAAATTTTAACGCGCTCGCTTCGCTCGCGCTTTAATTTTTACCGTGTTCTCGATTTGAGAAGCGTCGAAAACCTTATTGTCCCGCGATCGCTTCGCTCGCGCTTAAAATTTTATCATGTTATTGGTTAGATAAATATTTTTTGCGCGCTCGCGCTTTAATTAATGTTACGAGTGTGTTGCATCAGAAATAAACTTTTGTGCCTTCATAGTTTTTTGTTTGATCAAAACATGGCGTGCCCACAACCTTTTTGGAGGGCTGGATCCGCGCCTGAGTCGGTGCATGATGTGTGTAGACTCTAATTAGTTGATGCTTGATAGTCAAAGTGATGGCACCGACTCCAAAAAGAAATTGTTTGCCTAAAACGGATTCCTTTCCTTTAAATTGTGAAGAGTTTATTTAAGACTTTTTAGTGCATTTTGGTTTTGAAGTCGGTTTTTACTTTTTTTAAAGTTTATTTTATTTCTTAATTTTTAGTTATTACATAAGAGGGGGGGGGGGGGGGTTGCACCTAATGATTCTATTTTTTAAGAAGCTTCAAATTACCTATTATAAGTTCCGTCATTATAATTACTGAACTCCTAAGCGTTAAGGAGTTTCACCATCAGCTCAGCCCCACAATGTTGACTATCAGACGTAACAACACGTCAACATTAAGATTCTAGTAAAGATACACTATACGTGCTTTTAAAATTTGAGGGTTTCCCTCGATTACACCAAGATCCCATCATCAGATCCCAAAATGGAAAAAATGGGACCAACTAAAAGGTACACTCTCTAAGTAGGCGAAACATTTTTTCGATTCGGTCGACAAACGACTGAGATATGAGGTAACATACATACAAAAAAATAAATAAAAAAAACATACAAAACATACAATCGAATTGATAACCTCCTCCTTTTTTGAAGTTGGTTAAAAATATATTTTAATCATAAAATTAATATTCCTATCGGAATAGAAGGACAAGTAAAAGCTGTCAAACGAAACCGATTTAAGATGTCCGTAACTAACATAAGTAAGTAACATTAAGAGCTTTAAATGAGATAACCTTTCGATCAGGTGATTAAAAACAATGTTCCTAAGATAAACATATTAGTTTACTGCATGATAAACAGCCGACACAAAATATTGAACATGCAGCTCTAGTGTAAAACTAAATATTATTTCATTATATAAAATATTCATATAATATACATTCCCTGTGTTATTCTGTCTTTACTTTTTATGTAAATTAACGTTTGTAGAATAGAATAATCAAACTGCGTACTTTAAATTTGAAGCGCATTGGTAAATATAAGTCGTTTATTAAGAGGCTTCGCTTTGGACTAATTTACCTGTTGAATGATTATTTGTTGGGTTATTCAGCTGTAATGAACAACAATCAATCACCGATCAAGTCACCATATTTCAACAGAAATATTTCTTCAAATTATACACAATTTCACATAAATTTTCAAAAACTCAAATGAGAGAAATTTTCAGCAAGCCTTCATAAGCCTCCGAACTGTTTGACATCTGGCAAAAATGGTTCTGCTACCCATCTCTTTTTATCACACAGTTTGCTGCTAGTGACATCTCGCTTTTGTCGTTCTATTCCAAAGGGATAATAATTTTATGATTTTAATAGACTTGTGAAAATTCTGTGATCTGTCAATCATAATCAAAAATAGAGACAAAGGTATACGTTAAACGGAAACAAAATATGAATGATTGAATGAAGATGACTGATTTAAGCAAGGGTGGTCAGACCAAAAAAAATATCACCTGTTAACAATCGATTCGCTAATTTTAGGATGAATTGCTTTTCAGCAACCCACGGTTGTCTAACAGATTGTCAATTATGACTGACTGTTAACGAATTCATTATTTGACAAGCGTTTCAGAAACCGGCCGTTAATGTTGCTTTCAGAATTCTTGTGTTATTTTCCTGCCTTTTTTCTAGGTTCAGCATTCGTGAGCTAGAGTACCTATTAGCGCATTTTGGTTTTTAATAATTAGTAAGGTTTGTGATAAGTAGTAAGATACGCAAGCATCTTTCTCCTAGTAACATAAGTAATGTTTATCATCTGATCTTTGCTGGTAATGTACAATAAAAGTTTTTAAGGCAAAGTAGTGTACTTTAACGTTCATGAAAAACTCTTGTCGAAAGCGTGCACGGAAACATAAAACACTTTCCCTTGATAAATGGTATAAGACTGCTTGGTAACGACATCGTTGCGTAACGAAACGAATGACCCTTATCTCTGCGATGGACGGGCAACTTGACATTGGTCTATATCGATACCTCTGGGCTCAAAGGTCGTAAAGGACAAAACGCTACTTTTCAGGAGAAGCAAAAAACCATTTTTTTAAACTTCTTTCGAGTATAACTTTTTTGTTTCTTGAGCTATGATTTCGATACCTAGGAACAAAGTTCTTAAAATTTCATGTATTTTCCGAAAGTTTGTACCGCAATTGGACTGCTGCTATAGTTAAGGAGATAAATTTCCTTTACGCCCTCGAAATTAACATAAAATGTCCTTTACACCCTTTGAATTTTCGTGTTTTTTTTTAACTTGAGGTGTAAGTCTATTTTCACCTACATATCTGTATTAAATTAGGGCATTAAAGGACAAAATTTACATTATTTTAGGTAGTAAAGAATAAATATAACATGGAAAAGTTAATTAATTTTGTTTTTTTTTGTGGATTATTCAGATTTACTAGTGACATCTGTATAATATTTTATAAATTAATGTGTTAAGACTTTATTTCCAAAAAATTACAGGTAAAAAAATATACCTACATAACAAACAGGTTCAAATTTACATGGAACGTTTATAGTTGAACTAGTTGGCAGTAATGAATAGTCATTATTATGTACTATAGATGTCTGTAACTTAAAACTTATAACTGCGGGTCTATACGCGACGCATATTATGTAGTATTATTGTTACTACTTACACCCTCGACGTTTCAACGGTGTTGCAACCGTCGTGGTCACGAGGAGACTGGTGCTCGGCGTCTTCGTCTGCATCGGGCGGCTGGTTCTTCTCCTACCCTCCAACTATCCGATATTTGTTGTGCACGTGAACTAGAGTCAGTAGGTTCAGTGCGACACACAACACTCACAGTATCAGGGTCAATGTTTATTGATAGAGGCGACACACACGGTTTGCACTTATTAATCACTGGATTTCAGGTCGATGACAATTTAAACCCGTCTTCCCGATTGAAATTATTATACTTTTTGATTTCAATCGCTTCACGTATTACCCTAGTATGGTAATGGCGATCCGTGGAAAGGATTTTCGGGTTATGTAACTCCATCCAGTGATTAGTCCCAATATTAAGCAGATGTTCTGCCACCGCGGATTTATTGGTCTGCCAATTTTTCACTGCAGCGAAGTGTTCCTTGACTCTTTCGTCTATAGTCCGTTTTGTCTGGCCAATGTACGAACAATGTACCACAGCTGAAGTCTATTTTGTAAGCCCCCAGAGTTTGAAAAGGCAATACGTCCTTAGGCGATCGTGATATTTGTGATATTTTACGTAACGGAGAATATACAGACATAAGAATGTCTGCAGTGAAAAATCGGCAGACTAATAAATCCGCGGTGGCAGAACATCTGCTCAATATGGGGACTTAGCACCGGATGGAGTTACATGACCCGAAAATCTTTTCCATGGATAGCCATTACCATATTAGGGTAATACGTGAAGCGATTGAAATCAAGTACATATTATAATAATTTCAATCGGGAAGACGGGTTAAAATTATCATCGGCCTGGAATCCAGTGATTAATAAGTGCAAACCGAGTGTGTCGCCTCTATCAATAAACATTAACCCTGATACTGTAAGTGTTGTGTGTCGAACTGAACTTACTGACTCTAGTTCACGTGCAAAACAAATATCGGATAATTGGAGGGTAGGAGAAGAACCGGCCGCCCGATGCAGACGAAGACGCCGAGCACCAGTCTCCTCGTGACCACGACGGTTGCAACACCGTTGAAACGTCGAGGGTGTAAGTAGTAACAATACTACTACAAAATATGCGTCGCGTAAAGACTCGCAGTTATAATAAGTTTTAAGTTATAATGTAACGCGAAAGTTTAAAAAAATATCTTATAGATGTCTGTGTCTGTGTATTTGCGTATGGATGTGGGTGTGTGTGTAAATCAAGTATTTATTATTTAATAAAACAGCTATTGTTGTAATCATTATTTATTAAGTAAGATCTTCATTGTGATATCTTGTTTAATTTAAATGCATTAAGTTTTCAATGGAAAAGGATTTTCATGTCAAAGTAACTAAAATGTGTGATATTTACAAAATAGAAAGTAGAATTGAAATTAAAGGATAAATGTTATCTTTTAAATATTCTTGTCTTAATGGTCAATTTAGCTTTATTTGTGAAGGTAAAAAACCATCAAAGGCGAAAGGTATTTATTAACATGGAACATTTTTCAACGAAGTGGTATAAGACTACTGCTACGAAAAATCATTTAATGAACTTTCCAACCGAGGTAAGTTAATTAAAGGTCAAGTGGAAACAAAGATGTATGCCAGTTGTAAAGACTATTAATAATTTCTTTAAATAAATCTAACAATAGAACTTTTAAGTAGGTACTAAAACTGTATGAAAACTAACTTCTTCATCAAGTATCACCGTTACACCCTTTGGGCTTTAGAAACTTAGACTTTTTACTAATGGGTAAAGGAGAGTAATTTTATTTTATATAATATTTTAGGGGCGTAAAGGACAGTGATCTTATTTTATATAATATTGTAGGGGCGTAAAGGACGAGTGTTGACCACAATTACCTTTACAACCTAAAAAAAATAATTCAATTGGTCTTTACCACTATAGTCAACATGTGTAGATAGTTACATGTCTTTTACTCCCACAGTTTATGAGTAAATCCTGTCAAATATGAATAATTTCATAGGTCGTAAAGGACAAAAAAATGCGAATTTCGCTAAATGGAATACACTGATCGATAGAGAATTTAATTCTGAGAAAAACTGTGTATATAACTCATTTTGGCCAAAATGTCCTTTACGACCTTTGAGCCCAGAGGTATCGATATGTGAGAGGGATACGTAGATGTATTTGGTGGCTAAAGGGCACCACCACGACCACTATTAATGAAGATGTCAATAAATATGTGTACCTACATACAATGGCCTCGGTATCAGTTATTATCACCATGCAAAGTGATGTGTGAACATATTAAGTAGGTATACTTGCTTTGTCCGTACGTCTTTCTAGACTTGGCCGGTTTTTTACGTCGACGCTAGCGAGTAAAACCGCCGTAGGTAAACTCGTGGTAACGGTACCGAATGCACTTGACTAACTATATTCTATCTCTCGCTGTTAACTAGTTATATTTTAATTTCAGTGCATTCACTTGGCAATGTCAAATCTATTATGATTTCCTGTCTTACAATTTACCTGAAGAATCGCATGTGAATCGAAAAGTAACGATGGCTACAAACAATCTGTACGCTCGTTCAAATCAATTTACTCTGATACTTCACTAATCATATTAAAGTGAAGGAACTGTGCCGTTACCATGAGTTTTTCGGCGCTTTAACTCGATAGCGATGACGTAACTTTTTGTATGGAAAATTTTAGTTCTGCAAGTGACCGTTAGAGGCGCTGTGCAATTCTACATAGACTTTTTAAGGTTCCGTAGCCGGATGCCAAAAACGGAACACTTATAGTTTCGTCAAGTCTGTCTGTCTATCCGTCCGTAAGTCACAGACACTTTATTCTGAACCTATACGCAATACATGATGAAACTTGGTAGGTAGCTGTGTATCTTGATAACCGCTTTACGATTCTCATACATATAATAAAATAAAATTACATTTGAGGGGAGCTTCCATACATGGAACTGAAACAAAAAAAATGTTTACTCTTAGGCCGCAAACTGGACGGCCGCGGGTGCGACTGCGGCAAGACAATTGCCCGCCGCCCGCAAAAAACACGTTTCCCGTTTGAAAAAAAAACTAGAGATGTACCGACTAGTCGGTAAAACCGACTAATCAGCCATTTCTGTAGTCGGCGACTAGTCGACTAAATCCACCGACTAGTCGGCCCGCTTATTACTCGTGTTAATATGCTTAAAAAATAAAGAGGGTGAATAAAATTAAATTGTATCTTTACTCTTGTTATTTTTTATTATAAGAATCACAGTTTTAAATTTAAGTAGGAACTCTTCCTTTAGTCTTTTTATAAAATAACAAAATACAGGTTAAAGAAAATAATTACTTATTGGTAATAAGTAGGTTTAATTATAGGTACTTAAAAAATAAGAACTCTTCCTTTGATATCCCCTTATGATATTCAATCTCGAAATTAATAAAATAAAACAATACTAGAAGTACCTAAGTATAGTAAGTAAGTATTAATTGGTTTAACAAACTTTTTTATTAAAAATGTTATCTGTGAAATATTTTCTACTTGGTAGGTTATACTTTGGTTTCACTTTTTTCATAAAGGTTTTAAAGCCAGTATTTTCAACAATGGACAACGGCTAGTTGTCAAGGCCAATCCTTTGATCGCGAATCTTCATAAGACCACTGTAGGACAAAACTTTCTGCAATATTTTGCTGGTATTTTTATAATAAACTAGCTTCTGAAGAACCTGGTGACGGCAAGATTGGAGTTGGTGGTAGAATATCCAGTTGCGACTGCGACTGCGACGTACCCGGCGACAGATCCTCTTCTCTTGACGAGCTACTAGTAGGTACTTTTAATCGCAGAACTTAGTTGAGGCATCAGTTGTGAATGTTTGTACTTAATATGATTTGTCATGCTCGTAGTATTTGACCAAAAATAACTGCTTGACCTTCATTTTACTGCTACCTTCTCCCTCCACTTCGTCAAAAAAATCCAAATGCGTGATTTCTTTATTGACATGACGCAAACAAACTATTTAGTTAATTTCACTATTAATTCAATTATTTGCATATAGATCGCGCTCACGAACATTTCCGACGTCACCCAGATTTTACCGAAGGTAATGATCGGCCTTGCCGACTAGTCGGCCATTATGCTGCCGACTAGTCGGCCAAAGTCATAGTCAGCACATCTCGAAAAAAACACAATGTAGTGCTTTACAAATAATTTCAACGAAAATTGGTTTGAACGAGATCAACTAGTGGTTTATGAGATATAAAACATTTTCAACGACCCAAATGTAACTTTGTCCTTCGTAAAAATACTAGAAAAAACAAAGTTATTGTGGTATTTTGGCTAAGTGGAAGTAAGTGGAACCCTAATTTAGTTAAAGTTGGCACGGAACCCCCAGTGCGCAAGTCCGACTCGCAGTTGGCCGGTTTTTTACGTCGTCGTAAACTCGTGTTAATGGTACTAAGAGCAATTGAGTAATTATCTTCTACTTCTACTATTTTTGTTTTATTAAGTACTACATCAAAATCCACAGTTTAGTACATTATGATACAAGTGTGCTAAGTTGACCATTATATACAAGGCGATATTGTGTGCGAAGCGAGCGAGCGAAAGCGAGTGCGCCATAAGAAAGCCGCGTATATTATGGTCACAAGCACACGTGTTTCATACGACGTTTTTCAACACACTTGCTCAAAATGACGGTTTTATTCCACCGATTTTTGGCACATAATCATAGATATTAAACACGCGTGCTTTTTCTGTACATTATTGCACTAGTGCCTTTTTTTTTATTAACCCGACCAATTTACATTTGTACCCTAGTACCAAGTCGTAAGTAAGAAGATGAAGCGATATAATTTAGTCGGGTTATAACTTACACAACAAACAATATTTATGCGAAAAATAACAGTATGTACATATTTATTTCAATAAATGGTAAATCCAGCTTTATTACTAAAAATAACTCAAATTTATTTAACATTTTCTGTAATTTGTGTTTTAAATAACGAATTATTACATTTTTAATCTAGGCTGTTGGCCGATTTAGTTCGCGCCTTAACCTTGCGCGCGCATCAGTTTCGCGGTAAGAAAAAAAAACAACGCGCCATTTTTCGTAAATAGTTGGCGGCTGTGGTGTGACGAAGTTTGGATTAATGGCAAGTGTGTTGAAAAACGTTGTATGAAACACGTGTGCCCTTGACCATAATATACGCGGCTTTCTTATGGCGCACTCGCTTTCGCTCGTGCGCACACAATATCGCCTTGTATATAATGGTCAACTTAGCACACTTGTATCATAATGTACTATTTCAACACACTTGCTCAAAAAGACGTTTTTATTCCACCGATTTTTGGCACATAATCCTAGATATTAAACACGCGTGCTTTTTCGTTATATTATTGCACTAGTGTCTTTAGTTTATTAACCCGACCAATTTAGGTTTGTACCCTAGTACCAAGTCGTAAGTAAGAAGAAGAAGCGATGTAATTTAGTCGGGTTATAACCTTTATTTTAGCAACAAACATTATTAATGCGAAAAATAACAGTATTCTACATAGGTATTTATTTCAATAAATGGCAAATCCAGATTTTTCATTTAATTTTTCTGTAATTTGTGTTTTTAACACAAATTATTAGATTTTGAATCTTGGCTGTTGGCCGATCTAGTTCGCCCTTAGCCTTGCGCGCGCATCGGTATCGCGGCAAGAAAAAAAAACAATGCGCCATTTTTCGTAAATAGGTAATTGTCGGCTGTGACGAAGTTTGGATTAATTGTGAAGTTTAATATTAACGAAAATGTCTACTTCAAGTAAAGAAAATGAAGAAAACCTATTATTAGCTCTGGCGGACATACGTAACGAGGCGAAAAACGCGTGCGATAGTCTTTTGCCATCAAAGTCGAGTGAAATGTATGTTTACTACGAGTAAATGTTTTAATAATTGAAAACTTAGTAAATGAAGAGACTTGTTTTTTCCTCGCAAGTGTGTTGAAAAACGTCGTATGATACGCGTGTGCCTGTGACCATTATATACGCGGCTTTCTTATGGCGCACTCGCTTACGCTCGTGCGCACACAATATCGCCTTGTATATAATGGTCAAGTTAGCACACTTGTATCATAATGTACTATAATAATAAAGCTAGATTAATCATTTATTGAAATAAATATGTACATACTGTTATTTTTCGCATAAATACTGTTTGTAATAGTAATAAAAGTTATAACCCGACTAAATTATATCGCTTCTTCTTCCTACGTACTATTTGGTACTAGGGTACAAATGTAAATTGGTCGGGTTAATAAACTAAAGGAACTAGTACAATAATATACCGTAAAAGCACGCGTGTTTAATATCTAGGATTATGAGCCAAAAATCGGTGGCATAAAAACGTCGTTTTGGGCAAGTGTGTTGAAATAATACATTATGATACAAGTGTGCTAAGTTGACCATAAAATACAAGGCGATATTGTGTGCGCACGAGCGAAAGCGAGTGCGCCATAAGAAAGCCGCGTATATTATGGTCACAGGCACACGTGTTTCATACGACGTTTTTCAACACACTTGCCACATTAATCCAAACTTCATCACACCACAGCCGCCAACTATTTACGAAAAATGGCGCGTTGTTTTTTTTTCTTGCCGCGAAACCGATGCGCGCGCAAGTTTAAGGCGCGAACTAGATCGGCCAACAGCCAAGATTAAAAATGTAATAATTCGTTATTTAAAACACAAATTACAGAAAATTTTAAATGATTTTGAGTTATTTTTAGTAATAAAGCTGGATTTACCATTTATTGAAATAAATATGTACATACTGTTATTTTTCGCATAAATACTGTTTGTTGTGTAAGTTATAACCCGACTAAATTATATCGCTTCATCTTCTTACTTACTACTTGGTACTAGGGTACAAATGTTAATTGTTCGGGTTAATAAACAAAAGGCACTAGTGCAATAATATACTGAAAAAGCACGCATGTTTAATATCTATGATTATGTGCCAAAAATCGGTGGAATAAAAGCGTCATTTTGAGTCAAGTGTGTTGAAAAAATGTTTTACATGTTTTCATTACTAATCAAACGTCGAACTAAGATTGGATTTACATTTTATAAATCAAAACATGTAAGTGTAAGTATGTTTTTGAAAGCATAGCATGGGTTGACCTTAATCCATTAAGATAAATACCACATTTATTTTTCTTGGAGAATATAATATATCAATGCCTTTATAGTTGTGCGCGCTGCAACAGAAGTTACCAACATACTGAAACCTAATAAATGTAAGATTTAGGAGAATTAAAAAAATGAGTACTGTGTACACGGTTCTTTTATTGCTATGTATCATATTATACTACATTAAACCCTAAGTGAATATCAGACCAAATTTATATCTTCATGCTGGAAATAAACCATATTTTTAAATACATTGCAAAATTTGCAAACAACACCAACGTGACCTTTGAGACGCGTCATTATGATCGCAAATCAGGAGAATATTTTTTCGCCGTTTCCCACTCCAAAACTCGGTGACTCGGGTATACACAAACCTTTTATGAACGTTATTAAATACGAATATTGCTTAAAACTACAGCGAAATAGCAAGCCTGCCTGTATTCACACTTTCGGTAAATCATGTTATCAAGGCTTAAAAAATATTCATATGATTTGCACATCATACTCGTATAACATACATACCACTATAACTGAAATTAAACATCATCCTATTGAGAGTAAAGAAATATAAATAGGGTGAAAAATTTATGAGGACATGGATCTACATAAAAACTTAAACTTAAGGTGAATCGAACTGATCAACCAATTTGTACAATCGTTTATGCATTTTATTAAAACAAAGGATTACCAATTACAACTGCAATTTCAGGACTTAAATTATGAAGGCAAATTTTATAATTAGATTTTCTGACTTCAGGTTAGAAAAATAAAGAATAATATTTATTTACTATTATCATGAACACTAAGGGTCAGCAGCCACAATTAAATATTATCCACCTTTCTTCCACTTTTCACCAGGGGTATACTCAGTCATGGGTCTACCAGAAATGCCGCAAGTTCCAATACCAACCCTGCCGGTCAAATTGTCAGGTGAGGCGAATATACTTTTGCCACGAACACCTGGTTTTTTAGAAGCTTTAGTATGAAATGACAACCATTTGTTTTTTTCACTTTCTCTTTCTTCTTCAATCTGTTTGAAACGCTGCTGCTTCTTTTGTTTTTTCTTTTTTAAGTATTCTCTGTTGTAGCTCTTGCCATGTCTGTAATAAAACAAGTAAGTCATTAGTGTTATGTGTGCAAAATTATCGCACCTCGGATAAAACAAGGTCACAAGTCAAACCACCTTGATTTTCAGGACAGCGATTGCACACAATTTTTTTAAACTATTAATCTTATATGTGCAATAATGTTTATTTTCTTGTAAAGCTTGAAAAAAAAACCACTTTTGAACTAATAATTTCGTTTTAAATTTTTCTGAAAACCTGCCTGTTTTTTAATTATAACGGTATTTTAGGTAGCTATTTGAACTTTTACACATAAAACTCAGCATGATGTAACAGACGTATTTTTTATTTTAATTAAAAGCAGGCTGTTACCTACACTTTTTGAGCTTTATAAATTGAATATTACTGTGGACTTGATAATACTTATAAAAAATCAAACTTTAACAACAATCTTTAGTATGATCATCTTTAAAAACAATTATAATATTTTTTTGTCATATTTTTATCAAAATAATTTTACAAAAAAAACTAATTATTGTTTAAAAAATGCCGCTTAAAATCGCGGTATGTACGGACAACAGCACGTCAAGGTAAACACTGCGGTATCTTATGCAGTTGTAATACGGGCTAGTTCGCTACAAAAGTATGTAACCTGATGTGCTGGCCACTGTACATGATTGTCATGCTTACTATTTACCAAACTCATTTAATCAGCTTTCTTCCTCTCGCTTCTTGAGAGGTGCTGTTTACAGTAGCAGGATTTAGTACGAATTCAGCTTTTTCATAGGAGTTTCAGGTACGCAAAGTGTCTTTTTTTAATAAATTACAAGCATTATTTTTTAGGTTTAGAGCGACATTTCTCAAATTCAAAATCGGGATCTACCACAATATTATCACTATCCTCATGTAAAGCTTCTGATGAAGACATACTATGTTTGAAAAAGTGATTGTTTGATTTAAAGATGTTAGTCCCCTGGATAACAGTTAATTTATTGTTCTGTACTTTCAGTAGCAGAATAAAGCGCTTATAGAAGCCACTTTTGTGTAATCCATAGTGTTCCCGCTAGAATTACTTTACTGTTAAATAAGAAACATCTTATTTCATCAAATGTACAGAGTAAGATACAATGCATTGGAAATTGAGAAAATAAAATTAAACAAATGTTAATCGAATCAAAACTGATTTTCCTGTCAAGTCTGAAACAATTAATTGAAATAATAAAATTCTCATATCTCTTCTTGACCCTTCAGGGTAGACTTACTAACCCTGCAAAATCTTATTATAATCATTAGTCTAGAGCCAAGCACAATATTGCAACATTACATTTCTTTTTGACCCTAGAACCACAAACAATATTCACGTTCAAACAAAACAGAAAAAGTTTTATGGAAATTTTTTCATATAAAATATTCCGATTTGAGAGTTTCCGTAGTGTACGCAGCGTTAACGCTTTGAGATACACAAATATCATGTTTGACGGGATTTTTTCCCTTCAATTGATCTACAACAAAGCCTGCGATAGATGTCTATCTCATTTGGTTTACTCGCTACTTTTTTATGTTCATACTTTTCATAAAAAATAATGATTGATTTTCAAAAGTATTTTGATGCATACAGGTTTTTATTTTAATGAAAATAAACATATTCATCATTATGAGCATTTCATTTTGAACAAAATTGCCCTTTACATCATTTTACATTATTAAAATAACGCCGCACCAAATTAATCCTTGCAGCTTAAGTACAACACCAGCTTGCACTAACCGCCATGGTCGCTGGCATCTTACTTATAATGAAAATATGTGTTTTGAGTAATAGTATTTTACGGGAAATCTGAAATAAACAGGCAATGCTACGGAGGACCACTAGTTATTTATAGTTTTAATCCCTCAAGCGTATGTGAACGAGACACAATAGGTATTCTATTGTTATGCGGTCGCATGCGACCGCTCGGGTGTTGAGGTATTAATAAGGATTACTTATTTTGCATAATTATACAGTCACAAGTCAATACAATAGAATATAATAGATTTTTCGTCAAATAGTGTGATTGTGTTGAAAAATAGCACAATTTTAAGGTACTTATTAGTAATAAAACACTCTTACAATACCAAAAGTATCACTTTTATACATGAAGATTTGATGAATATAATTACATCCTTTAATAACAAACTATATTATCACATGTGTCCGGCCGGTTATTACATAAAATTACTGAGTAAAAATATGTTTACCTTTCAAAAACACGGATATATTTCAGATTGTGACCTTTTAGGCACATTGGCAGATGCACATCTAACCTTTACAACACAAGATGTGTCACTAACAGAGATTAGTATGGTGTAAAGATGTGTCAGTGTTGTAGCATTTGAGTGTTAAATTGAAACTAATTTTTTAATAATATACAGATAATTATTTTTTGTATTTCGAGTTGTAACCCCATTTTATCCAAGATGTGTTATGATCCTTTCTTGAGTTAATATTTTTAGAAGAGACATATCTATGGAGACTTTGAGAAAGAGATAAAACCTTGTTAAAGTTCATGGTATCATGCAGTAACAAAACTATATTCTACATGTGATTTGGAGTCATTGGCTCCTGACACTGAATGGAAGGTGTTGGAGGAGACCTCTGCATGGCACTAGGATGAAAAAGGTTGATTAAAAAAGTTTATAAGTTATGGAAATTTTTAACTTACTTGCTTTCATCTCCACTCAGAGGTCTTTTTAAGCCTGAGTTTAAAGGCTTAACATCTTGAATAGAAACTACTTCTAGTGTAGAATAACCATCAAATTTGACTTTCAAGCTATCATCTTCAATTTCTTCTATAAGGGCTTCATAAAATCTGTAAAAATACAAAAGTATTATTTCAAGAGATGTTTAGTATAATTTAGACAGTTCCCACATAAAAAAATATAAAAATAGAATATAGTGCATTGGAAGGGTTGCTGCCCTCCCCTCAATATATGCATGCGGCACTAATGAAACTATGTACATTCTGTGATTTTTAGCCAATACTATTGACTTTAGTACTCACGTGCCATCAGCTCTCCATTTTGCAAGACATTTCTCGCCAACGCGCCATCTGTTTACTGAACACTCGGCTGGCTCACTGTCCTCGGCCGCTAGCAGGGACGCTGTAACATCATCAACATTACTAGGACTATGAATGTTAGACACATTGGATTCACCGTCTTGAGTTTTTATAAGATCTTGTGTCAACTCAATTACTTCTTCTAAATCTGCTTTCAACTTCAGCAGTTCTTCATTTTGAGGATCGGTGAGCAAGGCCGCTTCCACCTGGATAAAAGTAAAAAGATACCGATTAAAAACAAGACAATTTGACAGCATTTGAAGGCATGCAGTCAGTGCATCATGGATTCTTCAAATCAAAATTATAAATTCACTTAGGTACCTGTTGCAGTTGCAATTTGTAGTTTCTTAAATCTTCAGCCATAGCTGAGATTCCAACAAGTACACTTGTTTTTCACACGTCGCGATTATTAATTTCTTGAGAGAAAAAGGAAATAGCATGAAAACAAGCCAAGCAAATCCATAGATAGGTACCTATGTATCACAGATTAGTAAGAGTATGGTATGATGTATATAGATGACAGTGACAACTAGAGGTGGACGTTTAAATGAAAAGCGCTTAGGCATGCTTATTTTAATAAGTGGAAGAGCATGCTTTCAATTTAAGTCAAAACATGCTTTTTACTTTTTGTTAATAAGCAAGTTGTATGTCCTGCCATCTATCGTGATCTGGAATGAACTTACTAAAAGCAATGTTCCATTTTATTTCGGCGTGTTACGTGCGTTGTTGTGGCAGCACTTTCTACTGCAACTAAAATGTATAGCAACCCATACAACTTTATTTGTTTGGTTATGCTTTTAAAAATTTTAAACGTAACGAAACTTAAAACAGCAGTTTAAGCAATGCATTTTTTGCTTTTGCGGAGTAAACTAGTGTCGCTCATTTTGTTCGTTTGTGGTTTGTGTAAATAAAACTTTGTCAATTTAATATTGAACTATAAATTTTAGGGTTGTGTAAGTAAATATAGAAATGACGAGAAACAGTAATAATATGATTTGGGACTACTTCCACAGACATGTAGAGGACAAAATTTGAGAATGTAATATGTAATATGTGTAAAAAAACATTTCTTTTAAATCTACAATTACAAATCTGAAACAACATTTGAAAATAAAACAAAGTGTATATTATGAATATTTGTCGCGTAGTTTAGCGCGGCCCGGCAGCAGCTCTAACAGCTTTTAGCAAACACAACGCAAGACACACAACGCAGCAAGCATTTCACTTCAACGATTTCCAAACGTGACAAACAAAAAGCGTTTAAGCAAAAACGCGTGTTTTTAAGCACGCTTATTTAAATAAGTAGAACGTTTAAAATTTTTAAGCAGTTTTTTCCACCTCTAGTGACAACAGAGACAGAAAGGAGTTTAGCGCGGGAAACGAAACGAGGAAGTTGGATTTTGTTTCTTCATTTTAGTAATTGGTTTTTTCTAGTAAATTATTGTGATTTTGTGCTGGAATCATCATAATAATGTGTGCTCTTGAAGAAAACAATGAAGACAAAGGAGGAAACAAAGTAAAGCGTGCTCCAGATCGCAGATCGCGCCCTCTGATTCGGATCATTATTCTCGTGCTAAACTTTCTTCTTGAGCATTGAAATGTGAACCCCAGCCCCGCATTTCAATGAGTTAGGTTAAGCTAGGCTAGTTTAGTTATAGTTTTGTAGGGTTAAGTGTAAATATTGAATTTATTAATGATGGTTTGTCCGTATGGCCCTGTCCGAGGACGTTAAACGTGTAAATTAAAAAAAAAAAAAAAGAGACAGAAACTTTTATTTAATACAAGTTTACCGTCTTTGGCTGTACGCCATACAGACAATTATTCATTTGTATTTTCATTTTTCAACACTTAAAACTAAAATTAACACTAAACTAGCCTAACTTAACGTAACTCATTGAAAGGTGAGGTGGTCCACATTCCAATGCTCAAAAAGGAAGCTAAGCGCAGGAACAGCGATCCAGATAAAACGGCACGATTAGAGCTCGCTTCACCATAATTCTCACTTTAAGTTCATTGTTTTCTTCAAAAGCACAAATTATCATGATAATTTTACCGCACAATCACAATAATTGATCAAAAAAAAAACTATTTCTAAAATGAAGAAATATGGTCCGCCGTCCTTCCCGTTTCCCGCGCAAAACCTTGACAGATCTTTTTTTTTCATACAAGTTTTACGTCTTCGGCTCTAGGCCATACAGAAGTGAAAATTGTTCATTTTTTAACACTTATTAACTAAAACTAACACTAAACTAGACTATCTTAACCTAACTCATTGAAATGCGAGGTGGTTCGCATTTCAATGCTCAACAAAGACACACACTTAATTCCCCACTTTAATTGCATTGTTTTCTTCAAAATCACAAATTATCATGACAATTTCATAATTGACCCGTAAAAAACAATTACTAAAACGGAGAAATAAGGTCCGTCCTTCCCGTTTCGATTCCCGCGCAAAACTCCCATTGACAGATCTTTTTTAGCCTAACCTAACTCATCGAAATGCGGGGCTGGCGTTCGCATTTCAATGCTCAAGAAGGAAGTTTAGCTCGAGAATAACGATCCGAATCAGAGAGTGCGATCTGCGATCAGAGCACGCTTTAATTTGTTTCCTCCTTTGTCTTCATTGTTTTCTTTAATAGCTCACATTATTATGATGATTCCAACACAAAATCACAATAAATTACTAGAAAAAAACAATTACTAAAATGAAGAAACAAAATCCAACTTCCTCGTTTCGTTTCCCGCGCTGAACTCCTTGGCAGTTTTTTTTTCATACAAATTTTACGTCTTCGGCTCTATGCCATACAGACTATTTTTCAGTAAATAATGTTCATTTTTTACACTTATTGACTAAAACTAACACTAAACTAGCCTATCTTAACCTAACTCATTGAAATGCGAGGAGGTTCGCATTTCAATGGTCAACAAGGAAGCTTAGCGCAGGAACAGCGATCCGGGTAAGACGGCGTGATCAGGTCGCTTCACTTAATTCCCCACTTTAATTGCATTGTTTTCTTCAAAAGCACAAATTAATATGATAATTCCACCACACAATCACAATAATTGACCCGAAAAAAACAATTACTAAAACGAAGAAATAAGGTCCGTCCTTCCCTTTTCGTTTCCCGCGCAAAACTCTTGACAGATTTTAAGCACGTAATGACAGAAGTAGTTTTAAAGTGACACTGTGGCACTCTGAAAATGACATTGAAATTGCTACCTGTACCTACAAGTCAGTGTGACCATTATTGATATCCAAAATATATCGAAAGCACTTATGTTAGCCCATGTTTATGGTCTCCATATTATTTTCAGCGTTGATATTGATGCGAGCAAGAAGGCGAACCTTTCGATTGCCTTAAGCCGTAAAGTATACGTGGTAGAGAATGCCATTCGGCGTAAAATTCCAAGGTTTAAATAAATTCTTGATTTTAATTGTTCATTACGTGAAACGGGGCCTTGATGGACTATTGAAATAAACTAACGTAAATTAGCTCATTGAAATGCGAGAATTTAACCTACTATAATAATTAATTGATTTTTTGAGTAAAGGAGTAGCTCACAGAATTTAAAATGTTAATTCTTCTTTAAAAAAATCTATTCAGTTTGTTCCATTCATACTGCACAGCGGGGCGTAGGCTATTTCTGAGGTATGGACTTCAAGTCAAGAAATAAATCCCGAAGTAAAGCGGCTTCACAAAGTCCATCTATTTCAAGATGTTAATAGCAAATACATATTTATGAATTTTTTAAACTTTCGCGTTGCATTATAACTTAAAACTTACAACTGCGGGTCTATACGCGACGCATATTATGTAGTAGTATTGTTACTACTTACACCCTCGACGTTTTAACGGTGTTGCAACCGCGTGGTCACGAGGAGACTGGCGCTCGGCGTCTTCGTCTGCATCGGGCGGCTGGTTCTTCTCCTACCCTCCAACTATCCGATATTTTTTGTTCTCGTGAACTAGAGTCAGTAGGTTCAGTGCGACACACAACACTCACAGTATCAGGGTTAATGCTTATTGATAGAGGCGACACACACGGTTTGCACTTATTAATCACTGGATTCCAGGCCGATGACAATTTAAACCCGTCTTCCCGATTGAAATTATTATACTTCTTGATTTCAATCGCTTCACGTATTACCCTAGTATGGTAATGGCGATCCGTGGAAAGGATTTTCGGGTCATGTACTCCATCCAGTGATTAGTCCCCATATTAAGCAAATGTTCTGCCACCGCGGATTTATTAGTCTGCCGATTTTTCACTGCAGCGATGTGTTCCTTGACTCTTTCGGCTATAGTCCGTTTTGTCTGGCCAATGTACGAACTACCACAGCTGCAGTCTATTTTGTAAACCCCCGGAGTTTGAAAAGGCAATACGTCCTTAGGCGATCGTAGTATTTGTGATATTTTACGTAACGGAGTATATACAGTCTTAATGGAGTATTTACTAAGTACTGATCGAATTTTGTCCGTTACGCCTTTTAAATACAGTAAAAATGCTGCTTGACGACTAGCCTCAGAAGCCTTCCCCCCTCTCCCTGCGCCCTCTTCTTTCTTTTTTTTTAATTCTTTATTGCACTGACAAAACTAAAGTACAAATGGCGGACTTAATGCTTAAAGCATTCTCTACCAGTCAACCATTGGGTGAAACAGAAACGATTGAGGCGGCGTAAAATTATACATAAAAGCAACAAATTAAATTTAAACTACTAATATACTTACATAAATAATAATAAATAAACCTACTTAAACATACTTGAATACATACAATTATCCATACATAGGCTAACAGAGATTAATAAAGAGGAAACAGAGAAGGACAAACCTTATCAAGCATCACGTAGTATTCTCACTGAGAAAAAGCTCACGAATAGACTTTTTGAACGAATACTTAGACGATGAAGTCTGGATGGTATCAGGGAGGGAGTTCCAGAGTCTTATAGCACTGAGGGTGAAGGAGTTAGAGACATAAGCAGTCTTGTGAAGAGGTGTGTATAGCTGGAGGGCATTGTTAGGACGGAGGGTTCGAGAACTTATGTCTCTCATAAATTTGAAATTACATTTGAGATAGTCGGGAGAATTCGGGACTCGAAGATTTCTGCGCTGACGAATAGTGATAGCCAATTAAGTTGAGAACGGAATGGAGAAATATGGTCATACTTTCGTATGCCAAAAATAAATCGAAGGCAGTTATTAAGGAGACGCTCAAGCTTGTTTAAATGGTTTTGGGACAAGTTGGTACAGCACACATCGGCGTAATCGATTACAGGCAGTACCAGTGCTTGGACCAGCAGAATTTTGGTACTTATCGGTAGAAAGTTCCGAAATCGGTAGAGTGTTCGAAGCGAGTAAGCTACTTTTCTGCTAATCTCGGCAATCTGGTTAGCCCAACTGAGTGAGCTATCTATCACCAAACCTAGATTTTTAACATGACTGCTATATGGTATGATGCAGTCGTTATAACGCAACGCAGCAATAGGTTGACCGATTTTACCCAATTGATATGGATTACCAATAAGTAAGGCTTCTTTCCTTCGGCATCTTGTATCCATTTCATGTAAATGCTCAGGGTCACATAGGTTGTGAGCTCTATTCGTTAATGACGTTATGGCCGATTGAAGATGCCGAGGATGATGATGAGAAGAGGCGTGTAAGTATTGGTCTGTGTGTGTGGGCTTCCTGTACACAGTGTGTGCCAATGTTCCATCCACCTTCATCTTGATCTTCAAGTCAAGGAACGCGAGGCATCTGTTGTTCTTCATCTCATAAGTAAATTTTATTTTCGGATGGATGGAATTCAGGTGGTTAATCGTTCTATTTCCTGTTGACCTCCATGGACAACGCAAAAAACGTCATCAACGTACCTTTTCCAGAGTTTTACAGTACTCGGCCCAGTAGCTAGAGTTAGGTCTTCAAAATGCTCCATCCACATATTTGCAATAACCGGTGCGAGTGGGCTACCCATTGCAACGCCGTCGATCTGGAGGTAGTACTGATCTCTGAAGAGTAGGCAGTTCCCGTCCAAACAATTTTCAATAAGAACGATATATTCCTTGGGTAACTCATGATCACACAGTTTATCCTTGATGACCTCAATGCAATCCTTTAATGGTGCATTAGTGAAAAGTTACTCCACGTCGAAACTCACCATTAAATCTCCGGGTTCCAACCTTATGCTCTTCACTATGTCCCTGAAGTGTAAAGAACCCTTCACAAAAGACGGTGTTTTCCCAACTAATGGTTGCAGCACTCCAGCAACGTGTTTGGCAAAGTCATATGTCGGCGAGTCAATTTGGCTCACAATACTCCGTTACGTAAAATATCACAAATACTACTATCGCCTAAGGACGTATTGTCTTTTCAAACTCCGGGGGTTTACAAAATAGACTGCAGCTGTGGTAGTTCGTACATTGGCCAGACAAAACGGACTATAGCCGAAAGAGTCAAGGAACACATCGCTGCAGTGAAAAATCGGCAGACTAATAAATCCGCGGTGGCAGAACATTTGCTTAATATGGGGACTAATCACTGGATGGAGTTACATGACCCGAAAATCCTTTCCACGGATCGCCATTACCATACTAGGGTAATACGTGAAGCGATTGAAATCAAGAAGTATAATAATTTCAATCGGGAAGACGGGTTTAAATTGTCATCGGCCTGGAATCCAGTGATTAATAAGTGCAAACCGTGTGTGTCGCCTCTATCAATAAGCATTAACCCTGATACTGTGAGTGTTGTGTGTCGCACTGAACCTACTGACTCTAGTTCACGTGCACAACAAATATCGGATAATTGGAGGGTAGGAGAAGAACCGGCCGCCCGATGCAGTCGAAGACGCTGAGCCAGTCTCCTCGTGACCACGACGGTTGCAACACCGTTGAAACGTCGAGGGTGTAAGTAGTAACATAATACTACTACATAATATGCGTCGCGTATAGACCCGCAGTTATAAGTTTTAAAATATTTATGAAGACTATATTAATGGA
Organism: Pyrausta purpuralis; assembly: GCA_963924145.1. NCBI lineage: Eukaryota > Metazoa > Arthropoda > Insecta > Lepidoptera > Crambidae > Pyrausta > Pyrausta purpuralis. The sequence continues at coordinate 14,367,800 of OZ001659.1, forward strand.
ATTAAGCTAACACACACTTCTTCATCTTTGCCTGGCCCTTTCCCGTGTTATTTGGGGTCGGCCCTCTATGTCACGCGTCTCTAGGAGGCTCGGTCCTGGGTCGTCTCCTGGCTAACACATACAAGCACGCTGTAATAGATCTACACTTATTTTCACTAGAGCTCTATCAGGAGGTATGAAGCTTAACTCTAATTTTAACTACCTACTTACAGCGACTCCATGTCATAATGATACTACCTCGATATGAAACCAGTCAGTAGTAGCACATAATATGTGGATAGTGATAGAAAAATGATACAGTGTAGTTTATCATTACCCACATTTGACTGTGTCATGTGTGTCTAGGTAAGCTAATTAATGTTTAATTCTGATATTTGTAAGGAAATCAAAAAAACTAAACATATGGAATATTATTATATCAAAAACGCAAATCAGGTAAGATAAAGTTTTATTGTGTAAGTATAAAAATAAAATTATCATTACTTATTCCTAAAAATCATTAAATAAATATATGCAATTAATTTACGTATTATTTAGAATATCATAGCATTCACTTTAGGCAATTAAACAATTAGTACATCAATAAATCACAATAACTACAATGCAATATTGTTTGTGCTCTTTTGACGCTAAAAAGAAAATCAGTGGGCATTGGTACAATTAATATTCTTTCATATTTTTTAGTGGTGGTTTATAAAACTATAGAATGAACTCGGTTTGAATGTGGTTAGGCGGCAGATACCTCGACCGTACAGGCCTCTCCTAGGTAAGCTCGCTTCACCTTAGCTTACATTGGCCACGTCTGAGCACAACTGGATAATAGATTAGGATTAGTTAGATAAAACAAGAAAAATAAACAGTGTGAGGACATCACAATATTTTTTGCAATATTTCAAGAGAACTTGCTCTTGCTCTAGGATAGATCGTCACTAAAGCGGCTGACCATGTCCTTTGACTGTTTTAGGTAGAAAAATGTATAAAATGCAACTATCATTTCTTACACAATATTTATTAATTAAGGAATGCAATAATGAAGGTCCAGGTCGCACTAAAAGTTTCTTTAAAGATTTATATCATACAAGATAGGTAACACAGGTCACGCTCACGTCACATTTATTTTAAGTCAAGTCAATTACAAAAAATGCAATTTAAATCTACCATTGGACCCTATTTATATTCTGTTCTTGGATGATCAGGCTGGGGACGCATCACCATGTTCATAAGGATATTTCACAGACAAGCAATCGAGCATAACTCCAAACATAAAGATAAGACACAACCATTTTGATAAAATAAGTTCACCAATGTCGCGATGGTAAGTTTATACACTATGGTGCTTTTTATCGAAATAATTTTACATATCTGTACAAAATACTCAATTTATACAATTGGCTAACTAATCGTTTAAAAGACGACAACCTTATATTGGGAGGTGTTTTGTCTGTTATCGAAGCAAAAAAATTCTCAAAGAATACTGAAGCTGTGCTGCTATTGGTTGCGTGAGCGTTCTTTGGGCTTGTACAATGTTTTCAATTGTTTTTAGAAAAGTGCCTCCATCTCTGTTTCTAAGGGGTGAAACTGTCGCTGCTGCTGGTGAAATCGCTTTATAAGTATACAACGTGTAACGTTAAATGCGCAAAACCAGAAAAGTTTCGACGCGCAGAACCAAAAAGGTTGATTGGAATAACAAGCAGAATCAATTGAACCACTTTTTAATATGGGTCTCATTTTCCAAAAAATCCTTATTAAAAAGTTTCCCTGTCTATTTATTAACAAGACAAGCCCTACATGTAGGCCCACCCACCAAAATACGTAAACAAGCAATGGTTAGTTTTCAATGAGCGTAGATAGTAATAATATTAAAGTCAGCGTAACGCAGCGACCCGGTGACTGCAGAGCTAGAAATGATCAGAAGTGCCAGTAAAACTTTTAGTTTTACACCACACAAAACCTTTAATATTTTTTTCTTTTTCTTTCGGATTTAGGTCAATTGAGTTAAAAATTAAAATTTGTGGTGTCGAGGTTGAGGTTTTGTGCATTCAACATTACACGTTAGTATAAATGCTTAGACTGTTTCTTTGGGTCAATTTGTAATACAAATACATAGACGGGCTTAGTGATGTTACCGAGTTTATCATACATCATAATGTTGTTCACACTACATAAATATACTAATAGTTAGGGAGGCGAATAGGGGAATTTTCGGTAATACTCGAGCGTGTCAGTTTAAGATATGAGATATACCTTGGACCTAATAGAACAACCTTGTAAAGTATTTAGCTCTATATGTAGTGACGCGCGCCTAGGATAGACGATCAGATTAGTAAAAAAAAATCGATAGTCTGAAATACTCGAGCGCGTGAGATTAAGATATTAGGGGTTGATTTTAGTATTTTAAGACTAAATTTAACTAATCTGACGATAAGTCCTTGACGCCGCCGAGTTATAGGGTCGCGGACTTGTAAAAAAAAACTTTAATCCGGCATTCTCGAGCGCGATTATTTTTTATTTTATTTTAAAGAATATAATCTAAAACGTACTAAAAATACAAAATCTGCCGGTTTCCGCATGACCGGGAGTGTGGAGGAGCCATTTCGTCTTCCGAAAAACGCGTTGCGGCATATAAGTCGCGAACGATACATTTTACAAAAAAAAAAGTTTAAATAAACAAAAAGGTAATTTTATTTTACACAAAAAAGGCCTCTTTACATTTTTGACCAGGGTTAAAACTTTTTGACTTGAAGCATCATAAAAACTCTAATTCACGGTTTTTTAGTATATCTTGAAAACTGAGGATGTTAAAAAAAATGATATGAAATAACGATGATTAAATTATGTTACTTTTATTATATCTCAATTTTTTTTCTAAAGCTTCCCAACAATTTTTGTGGACTCGGAAAAAGTTACGCGTATCTGTATACAAAAGTATTATTAACATGTACAGTTTCATGTATGTATATTATTCAATAGCCTGTTGATCCTCGAATTGTTTTTTGGACGTACCGTAAACAAAACGAAGTGAAGAATTATTAAAAAGAAAAAAGAAAGGAAAAAAAAAAGAAACCGAAAAACCTTTCCGGTCAGATTAAGAGAACCCACCAAGATTTTTGTCAGATTAAGAAAATATGCTTTCAGGATACCGAGATAAACCTCCCCTATGAAAATATGACGCGCTCGAGTATTTCAAAAAAAACATTTTTTTTTGCATTTTCAAAAATTCATCGTAACTTATGGTCACGCCGAAATCGTCAGTTCTTTTAAAGGGAGCTTCCTTGGGGCCTACTTAACACCCCTTCTGAAAATCTGACGCGCTCGAGGCTGAAAAATTTTTTTTTTGCATTTTTGACTACTTTATATTTACACCACGCAAACCGGCAGATTAGTATACCGTTGTTATCAGAGGCACTTGAGGCATACGTAGTATGAATATCTGACGCGCTCGAGGATGAAAAACCGTACACGCCAAACCCACCGCAAAAATGATTTTTAACATACGAGCTTTTCTTTTCGAAATTATTTTATCTTTCAATTTTGATAGGTCTCGACGGAATGTTGAATTACGCCATTTAGCTACCTCGCCTCCCTAACTATAACGACCGGGTTCTCTGCTAAACTTTTCTGAACCGCTGCCCTTAAAAGGCAAACTATACGAATTTTCGAAATGGAGTCTCTTTCATTGGTATTATTTACTATCGAGGACACCGCCGCCTAAACTTCAGGAGCCAAAATCGCTTGAACCCTATGTCATCCATTAGTGTGTAGGCGGCAGAGACCTCAACCGTACGATACAAAAACATCCCTACGCTAACGAAATAAGGTTCAGTCTCACGAGTACTTTAACAGATGAAACTATTGTTTTTTCAGTATGTATTTAACACTCAGTGTCATATTTTGTGTTCTTAAAAATGAAATAAGAAAACAAAAATTGCGCTCGGGCGGGACTCGAACCAGCAACTTCTTGGCTAACCGGACCAAATGCTTAACCAATTGAGCTACCGTGATGTCGGTCTGACCTTGCGAAATTTTTGGTCTCTTAGGGATACGTCATTACGCGTCACGTTAGCGCCATCTACCCAACTGTTTGTGCAACAGAAGTTGCTGGTTCAAGTTCTTATTTCATCTTTAAGAATATAAAAATATGACACTGTGAGTGTTAAAAAACATTCTTAAAAAAACATTAAAAATCGAAGCTTTATCAATTTTCAAGTTGATTTTATTCCGTAATTAATAACTCCTTGGCCCACTGTTGCATAAACAGTTGGGTAGATGGCGCTAACGTCACGCGGAATGACGTATCTAAAGACCAAAAATTGCTCAATCGGTTGAGCGTTTGGCCCGGTTAGCCAAGAAGTTGCTGGTATTTCATCTTCAAGAATAAAAAGTTGAAACGCGTTTAGCTGTCAACGCTGACGAGATGGCTTTGCAGCGTGGACTGGTGGTAGCGGCGGCGCGACGCGAAGTCCTCGTTGTCGTCGTTGAGCCGCTCCTGCTCCACGCTGATGTCGCCGTGCACCGGCGTCACGACCAGTTGCTCGTACTCCAGTGGCCGTTTTCTGTAATAGCACAAATTTAATTATGTATTAAATCAAATCAAATCAAAATTATTTATGTGTGTTTGACGACCTCCGTGGTCGAGCGGCTAGCACGCTAGTTTCAAGCGTCGCCATCTCGTGAGGTTCCTGGTTCTATTCCCAGTCGGGTCAATGTAGAAAACGATATTTTCTATATTGACTCGGGTCTGGGTGTTGTAGTACCACCGTTGTTTTAGATTTCCATAACACAAGTGCTTTAGCTACTTAGCTTGGGATCGGAGCAATGTATGTGATGTTGTGAAATATTTAATATTTGTGTTACACTGGTAGGTAATACCGATGTTTAAAAAGTTAAGATGGACAGTGCTCTGTGATCTGCCACTTGGTGTACAAATGGCATAATTATAACTAGTTTAAATTATTTTCTTTACGGGATAAATTACAATTACATTCATTAATTAATATTTATGGACACAGTACATAATTAGATACTTTCATTAATATTGTAAGTCACAATTTAAATTAAATAATAAAGGCTAGGCTAATGTCAGGTGTGTGTGTGTGTGTGTGTGTGTGTGTGTGTGTGTGTGTGTGTGTGTGTGTGTGTGTGTGTGTGTGTGTGTCTGTGATATGTCAATTACTTTTAGTGTCAAAAATTCTTGAACCGAATAGAATACCCTTTCCGCCAGATATTTGAAAAGCATTCTCTTAAATATCAGAATATTATATTTTGCCCTAATTTTCTTTGGTAGCGAGTTATAAATTTTAGTTGACATGCCAAAGATACTGTTGCTATAGAGTTTTGTTTTGTGGATAATATTTTGTTTAGTTGTCATAAAATCACATCGTCTGGCGCTTGAAACACGTGGGAATAGGTCAGGGTTTCGTTATACATGGAGTGCAGCTTCAAAAATGTAAAGTGATGGTATTGTCAGCAATTTATATTCATGAAAATATATAGTATTACTAGCGGTCCCCCGCAAATTCGTCCGCGCATTTGTGTTTTCTCCCTCCCCTCTGCGTGATGTGCTTTAGCCTTTAAATCGGTCCAGTAGCTCCTGAGATTAGCGTGTTCAAACGACCAAACAAACTCTTGAGCTTTGTAATATTTTTATAGACGTCTCTGTTATTATTATCACTTACGACTTGTCTCTTTTACGTATTGCTACGTAGCTTTTATAGAATACATGTGCCCCCCCCCCCCCCCCCCCCCGACTAAGACGCGCGTTTTGATTCCACTCCGTTTTCTAGCCGTAGCGTGATAAGTTTTAAAGGCTATCTTTCTATTATTAAGAGTTATTTCAAACTAGCAGTCCGTCGCGGTGTCGCGGTTGTACTGTTGTACATGTATTATATGTAATAAATTGAGTACCTTAATATATTTAGTATTCATCGGATCCACATTAACATTTTCATCACATTATCTTTGTTTTTCCATGCTTTCATTTCCTTTTTCCATCCAAAGATTGCTGGTTCATTTGCTGTAAACACGAACATAGAGTTAATCATAGATTCTATCTACCATAACGCAGTTCGTATTTTCTCCCTAAAAAGTCGTACTGTAGACGTTAAACTATAGGCATTACCTGCCTTTCTACTCTTCTTATACTATTACTCTGTATTTTTGGATTATTGATGTTTTCTAATCCTTTTTGAACAATATTTATTGTGAATCTAAAAATGTCAAACTTTCAAAGCTCTGTTATTCTACTTTTCTGTACATAATACTGTAAAAATAGCCGTGTTTTACCTTTGTTTGCAATTTTCCTTTAATTTGCATTGGGTGATGATTCGTTATTCAGATTATTTATTTAAATTGCTTGATTTTTGACATATTTTTATCTTTATTGACATGGTTGTTATGACAATATCTTTCAAAGTCTGACAACTTCTATCAAAGTCTATTACTTTTTCGGGTTTAATCCTCTGTAAACCACCAGTATTCATGTTCTACTTTTGAACCTACCTCGATCTAAATTTGAACGGCCCAGGCCCCTATATAAGCCTTTACTTTTTTCATTCAATTCATTCGATTCCGAGTTCTAAGCTCGAACAGTTCTATTATTCATTAGACATACTACAAGTTTAACACTCTTCATTTTCCCTCAAGAAGTCTTGAAGAACCGCCGGTGACTGCTGTAACACCTCCTCACGCTAGGGGAGGGACCGGACCCATATCCGGAGGAGTATCAAAGTCCATTGACTGCAGTAACACCTCCTCGCTCTAGGGGAGGGACCTGTCTCCTTCTCGGAAGAGGACCCGAGACCAAGTACTTCTGGCACTCCAACTGATCATAACATTTTCTACATAGTTCCCGTTACCCTCATCACTGCTGTGAGTTACTCCTTCACGGCGCCTGTCACCGCTGCACATCGGCGTCGCTGCTCTTCACGGCGCCTGTCACCGCTGCACATCGGCGTCACTGCTCTTCACGGCGCCTGTCACCGCTGCACATCGGCGTCGCTGCTCTTCACGGCGCCTGTCACCGCTGCACATCGGCGTCGCTGCTCTTCACGGCGCCTGTCACCGCTGCACATCGGCGTCACTGCTCTTCACGGCGCCTGTCACCGCTGCACATCGGCGTCGCTGCTCTTCACGGCGCCTGTCACCGCTGCACATCGGCGTCGCTGCTCTTCACGGCGCCTGTCACCGCTGCACATCGGCGTCGCTGCTCTTCACGGCGCCTGTCACCGCTGCACATCGGCGTCTCTGCTCTTCACGGCGCCTGTCACCGCTGCACATCGGCGTCACTGCTCTTCACGGCGCCTGTCACCGCTGCACATCGGCGTCGCTGCTACCTCCGCTGTGTCGGCCCTGCACTCCGACGCCGCCCTTTGCTGCCTCCAGGACAATACTTATAGAAGATCTGAAGACACTAACTCACGCCCACTGCACTTTACTTACATTCATACAGACATCAACTCATCTCATATTTCGGTACTGTATTTTTTTTGTTTTAATATAAATTCTATTCCCTCTTTTCTACCTCTTTCTTTTAACTTCTACTTCTTCACATTTGTCGCTTCACGACACGGTATATGTTATATTTCTAAGATATTGAAATGATGTAAAGTGTTTTTTTTTTAAATGAAATGCTCGTGATGATGTTCGACGTTTTAAACATGTTTATTTTAATAAGAATAAATTCCCGTCCGCATCAAAACACCTTTGAAAAGAGTACATAATTTTGATACATAATTTTGATACAAAATTTATGAACATTAAAAAGTTTGTAGTGAGTAAACCATATCAGGATAGCCATATGCTGTCGCGGACTTTATTGCAGATAGATAGATATAGGAACAATCCCGTCAGTCATGATTTTGATGTATCGTAAACGGTTTACGCTACGTACGCAACGGAAGCTCTCAAAAGGACCGTTTTTGCAACATTTTTCATTGTTTTTGTAAGTTTTGCTCTGCTTTTGTAAGTCGTATCGTAATGGTTTATAGCTTAAAGACTTCCTCAATAAATAAGGTATACAACACAACAATATTTTTTCAAATCGGTCTAGAAGTTTCTGTGATAAGCGCGTTCAAACAAACAAACAAACTCTTCAGCTAGTGACAGTGCATACTTATCTCTCTTTTACACTCATAGGCTTACAGACCTAATGGGGAGGTACACTGCACAGTTATCGAAAAGCGAGTGCGCACACGGCTCATTTTCAAGGACGTGAATGATTTATATTTAGGGCCGCAGAGGGAGCGGGTGTTTAATATTACATAGTTTATGAAAAAACCGCGTTCATCCTTTGGTTAGAGACTACACGTGCAAAACTCTCTCAATGTGGATTACGTTTATCAACTACATAATTTAGGATTTGATATCTAAATAATTCCGTTATCAATATTTTCACACCATACAATTACATATCAATGCTTTATTACAATATTTGTTTTTAGATAACATACATCTACTAATTAAACAAAGAAATATGCTTTGAAAATGACGTGTTCTGATAAGTTATTAACAATTTCACTAATAATTTTTCCTCGCGCCGCGGCGTGTTTATTTTCATCGATAATAAAGTGATTGTTAAAACAGTCTAAAATCACAATTTCAATAAGTTGAGACTACTTGAGGATTAAGATACCGTGCAGTTTATTATTCTTTCAACAATACAAAGAGTCGAAGTTATGAGCAATAAAAATTAGAACAATATATATAACTGTTAACATTTCATGCATATAGTCCACTATTGTTATATGTACTTAATTACATAAAATACCTAAAAAAGGGTTTTCCTTGTCCTCTAGGCCAAAAGTTTGACAGTTGAGATAAAATCCCACATATTTTCCTCATAACATTTTTGGCTCATTAAAATGTTAAAATAATAAAAATGGGTATTTTACTTTTAAAAGCTGACTTTTTATTAAAAATACCGGTTTTTTATTCCTTACTTACGTTTATAACGTAAACGTACTTCGACTTTTCAATATACTCTCAATGGAAGTGCATCTTAATGACACTTATCACAAGAACATTACGGCACAACGTCACATTTTTCAAAAAATCTTCATTAAAATGTTGCCCTGTCTATTTTATTTATTTATTTATAAAACTTCATGCACAAACAAAAGGTGCATATGACAGACTTAATGCGAAAAACATTCTCTATCAGTCAACCATAGGTCTACGCAGAGAAAATGCTGGCGGCGCGAAGGAAGTGATAGAAGGGCAAAAGTCAGAGCTTGATTAAAACTGTCAACGCAGTGCAGCGGCCCGGTGAAAACCTACCGAATTATTTCTCGACAGAGCGTCGTCGGTAGAGCAAGAAATGATCAGAAGTGCCAGTAAAACTAAAACATCACATAATACCTTTAATATTTTTCAAATTAAAGTTTTTCTTTTAGAATAAGATCAATTGAATTAAAAATCATTTGGTGTGTCTGAGGTTTTGTGCATTTAATATTATTGGACACCACTCAGATACATTGCTCTGATCCCAAAGTAAGTAGCTAATGCACTTGTGTCATGGAAATTCAGACACAACGGTGGTACTACAACATCCAGACCCGAGACAATAAAGAAAATTTTGATTTCTATATTGACCCGACCGGCAATCGAACCCGGGACCTCTGAGCGGCGACGCCTTGAAACCCAGCTTACTTAGCCACTACATCACAGAGGTCGTTAAATATTACACGTTGTATGTGCGTTGCTTGACCGCAGTTTGTTTGTGAGTAGGGGAAGGAAGCGCATGATTATCTTAATTCTTACCCTATGGCATGTAGGAAGGATATCTTCAGCCATCGGAAGAATTTGAACTCTGACGCGCGGCCGGGCTTGACCGCGGGGTTGGCGGCGCCCACGTACAGCCACAGCACCCACAGGATGAACAGGCAGCCGAGCGCGTACGCCCAGTTCACCAGGAACATCAGAAGTAGCTTTATGCCCACCTGTAGAGAGATAGGCTCACTAGAATACTTTATACAGGGTGGCCCAAACAGTGACTACCAAAAATTTTGAGGCCATCCAGGGCCATCCAAATATAACATAAATGTATGTTAGCCGCATTTGCGTATCGAGATATTAATTTCTTTCGCAAACTTTTAGAATTCTCAAACAAATAATTCCTCCACTTTTAATGGTGTTATATCGTTTTTTTTTTTGCAATAAGATCCTTATAAATTAACTTACGTACCTAGATAAAATTACGAGCTTGCTAAAACTAAGACTAATAAAAGTTTACAAAAAAAAACCTGGCACTTATAAAATTTGGCTGTCATAAAATTGTATATTGGATAGCCCTGGATGTGAAGAACCCCAAAAAAAATCGGACATCACTATTTGGGCCACCTTGTATAATTTGGCATGGTTGTTTTATTTGACAATTCGTCTTATCCAGGTCATCATCAGTCATCCCAAACTGTTTTCAAATTACTGGAATTAACTAGTAAACTTAACATCTGCTACAAAAGACCCAAAACCGACAAAAACGGATTTTTTTTGCTGACATGATACTTTATTGCAATTTAAAAATTATTCAAAATATGCCTTTATTTCTGACGTAATATAACGGCAGTATACTATTTATTAGCCATACTAGAGCACTAGATGAACAACCGCTGTTTATCTAGTGCTGTAGTATGGCTAATCTAACTCGAAAAGAACTCGGACATTTCTAATATTTGCTGAAACGATCAACTAAAAGTCGTAATGTAATGATGTTTTATCACTCACCCCAGCGAGGGAGAGCCATCTGTTACAAAGATGCGAATACCAGTTCTTGTTTTTGGAGTGGACGCTGATGCTTGGGCGTCTGACGTCACCGTTTGATTGCCGCCCATTCATGATAGCGGGATCCGTCGGAGATGGAGTAAAATCCTGAAATAAATGTATAAATAGATAAATTAATAATACAATACGCAAAAACTGTGCGATTATTTGCAATATAGCGGTTTGCCGCGATCTCGATCGCACAAATATTGAATTATTTGTAAATTGATGATTACACGTACCTACCTACATGTAGTTACCTTCCATATGTTTTTCTTGGCTGAATATATAAATATAAGTTTTCTTCAAAATCGGTTGTGACGTTTCAGCTTTAACGAACGACACTTATACGAAACATATACACCTCGTTTGTTTATAATATCAGTATGGAAATAACAAGTATGTGTTACAGACTACTTACACCCACATTCTTGTGCCTTATTCTTTCTGGAAATAATAGGTCAAGATCACTTCCTGTAGCTCCATAAACTTGCGTATCACGTTGAGAGTGACCTTGGAATCTGAAAGTTAAGATTTACATTATATAAGAATAATGCACACTAGTTATAACATTGAATGCTTTATTTGATTTGAAGTGTTATGATGAAAATGATAAAAATAATAGAAAAACACATACCTCATCTCACGTTTAAGTTGCAAATCAAACGTTTGGGCGAGAGCAAAATAAGAATAATCAATGCTAGCATAAGTGATAAGGAATGGCATCGTGACAATTGGTGCGAGACGGTTGATGCCACCAATGATGATGAATGTGATAGTAATAATGGCTACAACTACCATTGCATATATTGGTACTTTGTTGGGCCCTCTCTGAAAATTTAAAATAAAAACCAAGAATGATTTAATACATGAAGGAGTGATTGTTAGTTAGCAAGGATAGTTCAGAAGTTATTTACCCCACGACCAAGAGCATCCAATCCTGGTATCACTTTTTCATTAGCAATACTTTGTAATACCCTTGGTGTACCATACATTGCGCCGAGGCATGAGCTCATGGAGCTTACATACAACCCTGCCAGCAATAGCACCCTCACGGCAGATATGTCGGCAGTAATGGAGAAGGTGTGTAGCAAGGCTTCCCTGGTGACCGTTGCTGCTAATGTTATAACAAACATTAGGTATAGGAAAGTTCTGTAAAAGAATTGAGGTATTATTACACTATATACTAGTTTTTAAATGTTAACAATGGTTCTGCTCATGGAGTAATGTGTTATCAATTGTTTTTTTTATGTTATTGTTACTTTAAGCAAAGTCAAATTCATGACATTGTTAATTTAATTTTATGTTGTTATTATCACAGTTTTGATATTATTTCATTTATCATTATAAACTGACTTTATTTATTAATTTGTAAAAAATATTTATATTTGCACGCATGCATGCAGGCTAAACAGACTACCTTCTGCTTGTAGACCAGGAGATTGTAACTTTGTAATTTTTTGTGTACTCTGGCAACTAAATGATTGATTGAGTGTGGCAGAACAACAGGCAAATATTCTTAAATCCTCAGCTACACTCCTGGAGGGCTGTAGTAATCTAGGCAGATTGCTAGCCTTTAAGAGGGTAATACACACAGTGGCCCCCAGTCAAACTAACTAAAGGTGTAAAAACAAGTCAAATCATTTACCCTGTGCCAATAGCTGCCAAAGAGCCATTTGGAATATTCACTGATGGATTTTTTAAGTCACCACTCATATTGATCCCAGCAAGTATTCCAGTGATGGTTGGGAAGAAAACACCAAAGCATTTAAACCAGGAGTACCCTGGTTCATAATCAGACCATGTGTTGTTGGCGATAGAACTATTGAACCAGCCCACAAATTCAGCAGCTGTAATAAAATTGTTTTTGTAAAAAATGAACAAATTAAAATGTATTGTATGTAAATGACGACCTCCGTGGTCGAGTAGCTAGCACGTCAAGCGTTGCCATCTCGTGAGGTTCTGGGTTTGATTCCCGGTCGGGTCAATGTAGATAACGATCTTTTCTATATTGTCTCAAGTCTGGGTGTTGTGGTACCACTGTTGTGTCTGATTTCCATAACAACTTATTAACTTACTTTGGGATCACAGCAATGTATGTGATTGGTGTCCAATATTTATTTATTTATTATTGCTTTTGTATTACTTATAAAAATCTGCTTAAAAATGCAATTATTTATTTATAACTAAGAACACTTTGAAGAAAGAGTTTACTTACTTGGCAAAGTAGTGAAGGATCCAAGGAAAAAGTCAAATGCGGCTAACAATATGACTAGAAGAAGCACAAACTGCAGCTTTATAACCCATTTTACACCAGCAACATTGATTGTGCCTAGTAGAAGCACTGCAGCAATGGCAAAGCCCTGCGCTGCCCATGTATTGTTGAGGTTGACTAGATCAGCCATAGACTCTCCAAAACCAACTACATTCAGAGCACATCCTACAGCCTGAAATTATAATTATAAAAAGATCACCTCTCAAAATGTAATAAAATAAATCATAATTAATCTGACTATTACCTACAATCATTCAGAATAACTAAAAGCACAAGTAAGAAACATTTTAAGTGTCATATAAATACACTTTAGTGTATTTATATGACACTTAAAATGTAAACTTTGTTTAAATGTAACACACATTTTGCTTATCATTAACTATATTTTTAAAGCCTAGGCTACTAACCTGTCCAAAACAATACACAATGCCAAGTGAGCCACCCATTCTGGACCCCAAGGTGTGGGCCAGAATAAAGTATACTCCACCACTCTCTATTCTGCATCGTTCACATATTCCTACAGCAGACAGTACTGAGATCAAAGCAACAAATACTGAAATGAAATAATAAATAAATAATAAATAAATATCCTTTGGACATTCTCACACATCGCCATCTAGCCCCAAAGTAAGCTACTCAAAGCTTGTGTTATGGGTGCCAGACAACGGATATAATACTTAAATACTTTTTGTTTGTAAATACATACATGATATACATAGAAAACACCCAGACCAATACAAACAGACATGTTCATGCACACAAATGTTTGTCGTTCGTTCTTCGAAAGAGTGACTGAGTACTGCAATTTATTGTATATTCACTTTGTAAGAATGATAAAAATGTGACTTAAATAAGTAGAGTACCTGTAAAAATTACAATAAAAACTGCATTAACTACACCAGCTTGGCCAACAATCCAACCTGATCTCAGGAATACAATTACTCCAAAAATGTTTATAAGGCATGATGTAAACACTCCATCCCAAGTTCCAAATAGCACTGGTTGTGAAATGAAAAAGTTCGACTTCCACCAAGGTACGTCGCCCTGCAAGTTTTATTTCCAAGTCAATTTAATAATGTTATTCACCTTATTATTAAACTAAGTAGGCTATTTTGATCCCACGATACTCAGCGTGGAGTCTAAACCATTACCTGTATATCAGCAAATATTTCATTTGCCCCAGAAGCTTGGTGTCCACCTGTACCATACTGTGATTCATTTCCAAAATCTACAAATCCACCAGATTGTCGTCTCATACGAGCCCTATCAAATCCCGGTTCATCACTTCTAAAACTATCTATATCTAAATCGTTTCTTCTGGAGCGGTTATTTTGTTCCATTTTATATCTTAAATTTAAATATACATAATAATCTCAGAAAGCTAGTTAGAGTTTATATTTTTTTTTATAAATAGCACAGATTAGTAAGAGTATGCAAATAGCAATAAAAAATATATCGGGAAATCGACCGTGTCAAATAACTGTCAATGTCATTTATTAAGTGACATATGTCAATGTCTTTTTTTATTTTATATACAAGTTTAACGTCTTTGGCTCTACGCCATACAGATAATACTTTAGTGGATTTTCATTTTCAACACTTAAACTAAACTAACACTAAACTAGCCTATCTTAACCTAACTCATCGTAATGCGAGGTGGTTCGCATTTCAATGCTCAAAAAGGAAGCTCAGCGCAGGAACAGCGATCCGGGTAAGACGGCGCGCTCAGAGCTCGCTACACTTAATTCCCCACTTTAATTGCTTTGATTTCTTCAAAAGCACAAATTATCATGACAATTCCACTACACAATCACAATAATTGACCCGAAAAAACCCAAATACTAAGACAAAAGGTAAGGTAAGGGATGGATGGACCATATTAATTTCTTCATTTCATTCATTTCTAAATTGCTTTGTGGTGGAATTGTCATGATAATGTGTGCTTTCGAAGAAAACAATGAAGTAAAAGTGAGAATTATGGTGAAGCGAGCTCTGATCGCGCCGACTTACCCGATCACTGTTTCTGCTGAAAAATAAACATTCAATTAAGAATTGTTTGTATGGCGTAGGTATAGCCAAGGACGATAAACTTGTATATAAAAAAAATATATGAGAGAAGCGATGTATGTTTATTACCATTGAATATTACAAATAACCTTATTTATTTCCATTATTTATATAGTATTGTTTTTTACCGCTTTTTTTACCCGCTTTTTATTATTATTTTTTGCCTACTTTTTGTGTTGTTTCCTTTAATATTTTATAAAACAAATAAAATACTTTGTGAATAAGATAGGAAGTTTTCAATAAAATGCGTTTTGTTTTTTGATTGGTATATTTGATTTAATAACATCACCATACTCGTATATATTCGTTACTTATCTAGTCCATTCTTAAAACCCCACACATCCATCTTAACATTCTCATCTCCACTACATGCATTCGCTTCTCATCAGTCTTCTATTCCGATCCGTACATTAAGGTCTATTAATTCAGGTTTATTAACGGTTTTGTAAATTTTGCCCTTTAACCGTAAGAGCATCCTTGGATCGCATGTTGTTGCGGTGCACTGTCTCCATTACATACAGCCTGCGTTGATTCTGTGCCTGACGTCACGATCACTATTTTCGTCGTTCTGTGCGAGAAACCCGAGGAACCGAAAATCGGAACCAACTGGGAAGGACATTCCATCAAGTTTTATAGGAAAAGAACTGGAGCGACCGCCAAAGTCACAGAACAGATATTCTATTTTGGTTCTGCTTACTTTAAGGCCAAGCCTCCAGCCTTTGTCAGCATTCCTCTAGTCTATCCTGAACCTCCTGAGCCTCTTCAGCAACAAGTAAAATGTCTTTAGCAAAGAGAATGCACCAAGGGGCCTCTTTCTGTATGTCCGATGTCAGACCAGCCATTACTAAGCTCTGAACCTTGGTGCAAGCCCGCAGCGACATTAAAGCTCGTGGTTATCACCTGCGGATCGAACGTGAGTACAGCATCTGCCGTACAAGGCCTTTATCAGCTGCAGGTATTTTTCGGGTACACCTGTCATCTTAAGGGCCCACCACAGAACCTCACGTGGTATTCGATCGTATGCCTTTTCGAGGTCAACGAACACCATGTGAAGGTTTTTTGGGTGCGCTTCTGTATTTTTCACACATTTGGCGAATGGAAAAGATGGCGTCCGTCATACCACCAACCTTTTCTCGATGATCTTCTCCCAAACCTTTATGCTGTGTGACATTAACTTTATTCCTCGATAATTATTGCACTCTTGCACGTCCCCCTTGTTCTTAAATATTAGTATCAACAGACTGTTGCACTTATTATCTGGTATCGTCTCTTCGTGCAACAACTTATTGAAAAAAAAAGTTAACCACTTCCTTCCGTCTGCTCCAACTAACTTCCAGACCTCCACTGGTATATCATCAAATCCCATGGCTTTTCCTCTTTTCATACTATTAACTGCCAATTCCATTTTGATTAATTAAATAATATAAAAAAATAAATTCATTTATTTCGGAAAATCATAATTCATAAGTTATGAAATGTTATGAATCATAACATTTTCCATAATGTGATTTGTAACATTTTTTTTAACCTAAAAAGTAAAAACCGACTTCAAAACCAAAATGCACTCAAAAGTCTTTGACCATTGAAAGGAAAGGAATCCATTTTAGGCAAAAAAAAATTCTGGAGTCGGTGCTGTGATAGTTGATGCTTGATGGTCAAAGTGATGGCACCGACTCCAAAAAGAAATTGTGACACTCAACAAATGTGACATTATATTTGCCTAAAATGGATTCCTTTCCATTTGCATTTTTAGAAACTACAGGAGAGAGTGGGGGGGGGGGGGGGAAATTGCTTATTCCCCCCCCCCCACTAACACACCCCACAATAAATTATTATTTTTGGTTAAAGAAATATACTTACAAAGTATGGAAACATACCGTTCATTTCGAATTTAACCATAAGTACCTAACTAAAATCTCCTGAACATCACTGTTACTGAAGCGACGAGACTAGTGCCTCGGCGCAGCGGCGGCGGCTTTCGAAAAGCAAGAAAATAATGTTGCACTTGTTCTGATAAATTTTGTAAGTTTTTTTTTTATTATTTACCTTACAAGGAAATCCTGATTTTATAACACTGGGGCTGGGTAAAGTTATTAAATCGTAACCGAATGGTTTTGAATTGGGGGGCAGTCTCTGAACGAATTTCATAGCATTTTTTCATGGTAGACCATACAATTTATGGTAATGAGCATGTCATATTTTTCTACAATTTTTTAAATTTTTTGAGATACTTTTCATCTCTTCATAAACACGGAAAAGCTGTCTAAGAGTGCTAACTGACGGACTCAGCAGCACCATATCGCCAGCGTAGTTAATGTTGTTTACGAAGGTGTCATCAATTTAACAACCTACCATGATGCTGCTCGTTCCCGATAAGTCCAATAACGTACAGGTAGAAGAGCTTGAGTAAGGACAGCCCCCCTCCTGCCTCACCCCGCACAACCTGCAACCTATACGAATCTAATAGTGACCCTACCCATCTCATCATGTTACTTTGGTGGCTGTTCCAATGCTAGAGCAGTTCTATGAGCTCTCCAGGCATTGTCGCCTATACAGTTTTTCCCGAAATTTGCTGTAAGACAACAGATCCTTTGATAGGTCTAAAAAGCATGCGTAGACCGCCGGTGTTTTCCCGTCTGTGTAGTAACGAACAGTATGCTTGAGACACAGTATTGCCGCCTCTGTAGACAGTGCGGACCTAAACAAACTGTGCGTTATTGAGAGCAACATCCTTGGCAAGCTAGTTGTCAAGTATTACTGTCTAATATCTTGGCTACAATTGTGGCCAGTGATATAGGTATGTAATTATTTATATCTGAAGCATCACCTGTACAAATTTTAACTATAGGAACAACCAGAGTCATCATCATCACCTCAGGTAAGTAGGCGTGATTGACCCAGAAATTGAAGACCTTGGGAAGTAGGTACTCTAGAAATGTGGACACTAATCAGAGTAGACGGGGTAAAGTTTATTATATTTAACGAGCATGATGAAGTCATCCTTCCTAAAAATGCTCTTCCTAATTTTAATATTTTGTTCGATGATGTTGCATGTGATCTATCTTCAAACGTTTTGGTATAAAATATTGTTTCTTGTTTGTTGCTATTCCTGTCTGAAGCATCACCACCATCACTGTGCCCAGGTGATATTCCACGAGTCATTACAAAAACATGAGACATTAAACCAAATATGTTTATGTTAGAATAACAAATAAAATAATAATAATAAAAAAACTTTAAAAAAACGACACCGTCGGTTCGTCACTGCGACATAGTCGCGAATGTCTGCGTACCGAGCGCAATACCGAGATGGCATAGCTCGCGCTCTGTCCGTTTGTATGAAGTTGGAATAGGTACTGTATATAGAAGATAACGTTACCGTGACAGTGACCCATGTTAGTTAGTCTGGTGTATGACTTAATTATAATTTAGCAACCCAAAATAAATCATTTGCTGTTTTTAATTTCGACTGCAATTATTTTCAACTACAGAACGGCTTCTGCACCCGCGTAAATGTCACATCACAAAAAAAAACACATTGATTAAGCCCCATATGTTATTCCCATCTCGGTATGAATTATAATTCTGTAAAGTTTCATCAAAATCAATCCACGTTTCCGCAAAGGTGTAACATTCAAACATCCATCATCACAACCTTACATAGGACCCAGCGATCGGCCCCGACCCCGTTTCGCCCCGACCGCGGTAAGAAAACAGGCTTAAATTTATAATATTTGCTTGCATGATCATTCTCCCGATAAAAACAAACAAAAAAAATATATTAGCGAAATCGGTCCAGCCGTTCACGCGTGATGCCATGACCAAAGGAAATATGGATTCACTTCTATTAATAAAAATGAATCAGGATAGCAGGGTTTCCAAACTGTTCATTTTGTTTTACTTCAAGTTACTACACATAAATAAAAAGGTTGGGGGGACGCTCATTTTACAACTGTAGAAGCGTCTACCTCTAAAATGTTAGATTTTAGAGAGATTGGAACATTGATGTCATTTGAAAAGACCTATCCATAGACACCCTACTCGCATAGGTTTGCCAAAAAAATGGGTTTTAGTTTCATATATGGAATATCATTTTTTTTTTGTATGAGAATCGTAAAGAGGTTAACGGGATACATCTATCTAATAGTTTCAGAATAAAGTAGCCGTGACATACAGACGGACAGACAGACAGAATTGATGAAACTATACGGGTTCCGTTTTTTGCCATTCGGCTATGGAACTGACTTTAGGTATTATAACTATGATTTGTTGAAAATAACTTAAATGGTATGAGTACTTTGTTTTTATTATTGTAATAGGAATAGGCAACTCTCGGCTATTCAGCGACCGACGGTCTCTGATGGAATGTACTAGACGAGGGTACACTGATTTCTCAAAATGCACTAGTCTAAGTCACACTTGGCAGCTTTATTACAAGAAACCGAAATACTTTATAATTCATTTTATACTTGCCTGTCGCAAGGAACACTTAACAGCGTCCGTGGTCACAGTTAAAAATATGGTAGGTGTTTGTCATAACTACTTATCTAAGTAGTAGTATTGCAGTATTTCTAGATTTGCAGCTAAATTAGTCAAATGAAATCAAGTTTATTTCTCAACACAAACAAACACACATTAATTTCTAATAATGTATATTGTTTGTGTGAGACTGATGCCACACACAAACAGTGTGTGTGTGTGTGTGTGTGTGTGTGTGTGTTTGTGTGTGTGTGTGTGTGTGTGTGTGTGTGTGTGTGTGTGTGTGTGTGTGTGTGTTTGTGTGTGTGTGCGTGTTTGTGTGTGTGTGTGTGTGTGTCGTCTATGACGTCCACTGCTAAACATTAGGTGACTTTACGGTTTTCCACAGTGAAGTTGTCTCCATCCAGTGGATCCTGCGGTCCTTACAAGTTCGGCTATCCAACTTGTCGGTGGACGTCCTATGCTATGCCTTTCGTCGAGGAATTTCTAGAAGTGTTCTACCCCAACAGCCATATCAGTTCTTCTCTCTATCTTTAAGAAGCTAATTGAGTTTTAATGAAATCCGTTTTATATCGATGGTAGAAAACGTTATTTCTGGAAGTGCCAAAAATGGCATAAGTGAACAAAATGCAAAGTCGAAATCAGAAAACTAATGGTTCGGGTCTCATGTCGCTACGACGACAAAAAACTTTGTTGAGGAGATTTTTTAAAAAATTACGTGTTCATTTTGTCGTTGGTAGGCCAGAAAAAATGTATTTGGTACTTATTTACTTACAGCAATTTACTACGAGTACACAGGTGATTGTAAAATAGTTTTACTTACGTCATTCATATTAAAATCCTAAACACACTTATTATTATTATACCGTTATTTTTAATTTCAAAACACTTTATTAGCAACTGAGCCAGATCTTTAGCTGATTATTATTTCTAAAGAACTTAAAGCTCCTAAACTTTGGTCAGTTTAGAGAAGAGAAATAAATCTCAATTAAAAATGAATGATGCAAAATGATTTCTTAACGATTTTTGAGTTTATTTTTAACATTTATGAATCAATGCGAATATACTTCTTAGTTTCAAAGAACTTTTGATCAGTACAACTATAGTTATGGACAGTATAAAATAAAAATAATCTCTGCTTTGCCTAGAATTATTGTATAATGGAGGAAACAAAACTAAAAAAAATACGTAATTTTATTGTTTTTAGCAACGTAAATCATTTCAGCATTTTTAAGGTTAGCAAATAAAAAGTCAATTGCTGTAAGTAAGTAGTAAAAAAATCCGGTCAAGTGAGAGCCGGAGTCGCATACTAAGGGTTTCGTGCCAACTTTAATTAAATTATAGATCCACTTACTTCCACTTAGTGAAAATACCACAATATTTTGTTGACAGCAAATATAACTTTTTTTTTTCATAGTATTTGTATGGATAACAAAGTCATGTATGCGGTTATTGACAATGTGCTCCATCTTAAAAACTATTAGTTAGATCTCGTTCAAACTAATTTTCGTTGAAAGTATTAGTCAAGATTAATTTTTCAGAATTTACACTTGCTCAGTTTAAAAGTTACATGGGGATGGGGGGACGTCCATTTTACCACTTTGGAAGCGTCTATCTCTTAAATGTTAGACTTTTAGAGCCTAAACCTGACATTTTAAAAGACCTATCCATAGACTCCTACACGCATAGGTTTGACTTTTTTTTTGTTTTAGTTTCTTGTATGTGACCCTCCCCTAAAATCTCATCATTTTTAATTTTATGTTTGAGAATCGTAAAGCGGTTAACAGGATACATAGTTTCAGAATAAAGTGGCTGTGACATACGGACGGACCGACAGACTTGAAAAAACTATAAGGGTCCCGTTTTTTGCCATTCGGCTACTGGCTACTCAAAAATATTATTTTTATTCATGTAATAACTAAGCACCACAGAATGTTTCTGTATCCGTTGAAATAGCTTGTTTAATTATTTTACCTTTTTTCAATAAACTAAGCGGTCCCCCGCGACTACATTCCGTGCGTTTTGAGTTTGCTTACTCCCGTCGCAGTGCGATATTTTATAGACTAAAGCCTTCCTCGATAAATAAGCTATCCATCACAATCTTTTTAAATTCGGTCCAGTAGTTCCACAGATTAGCGCGTTCAAACAAACAAACAAATTAACAAACTCTTCAGCTTTATAATATTCGTGTTGAAGTATATATAGATAGATAGATAGTACTACAATGTAATCTATTTACTGCAAAAACATTTATAATATGTCTACAATATTCAAATATTATATATTTCTCTACCTTTTTGTATCTCCGGAACCCCAAGTAAGCCATCTGTCCTTGACCGGAAAGTAGGTCAGCCAAAGGAATATTTTATGTTCGCATTACACTAAGGTTTTGAGGACATTAGTTAAGAAGTTTATCATTGTATTTTTTAAGGGTAAGTTAGTTAGTTGGTCTATGTATTTTACGACTCAGTCCGGTTTCGCATGGTTAAAATTGTTTTAAAATAAAATAACTGATATTCGAGATAGTGAAGTTTTTCACTGATGACAGAACTTCCAAAATCTTTTCGTCAAACACGTATAAGCCACAACAAAGTTCACAACCTTTACCTGATTATTAAATGAACGTTATAACACAGTACACTTTCAGCTTATACAGGGTGTGGCCTGTAATAGGAGCAAAAGTTTTAAATATAGGCTCTTTAAGTAACCAATTATCAATTTCAAATGGCTAATCGAAACACCAATGTATTGCAAACAAATGAGTCCAGCCATAGAACTTGCCATCGTCATCTACTACAACGACGAGTTAGCGGTTTCGATATACATTGATTAGGGACTATAACTTTGGATAAATATAACTCTGAGTCAAAACATTTTGGAGCACTATGACCAGGTAAAGGTACTAAGTGTACTCTGTAGAATCACAGCATATTTTTTTTGCTACTATTACAGGTCACACGCTGTATGTGCAAACTCATAGGCACGGCTATGGTTAAAGTTAATAAATGAATAGATTGAACGATAACATTAAACTACTTCCTTCTAGTTACTTACAAAGAGGACAATGCGCTAATATTTTGTAAAGACTAGTTTCTCATCCTAAATAAGGAAACAGAAATTAGATTTAGTAGATACCAACATATAAGTAAGTTTTAATAATGTCCAGGATAATATACCTTTTTGAAAATCTGCGGCCGCTACTGAAAATGACTAAGTAATTACGTGAATTACTTACAGCGAAGTTACATAGCCGTTACACTTAACGACGCTATCCAAAGAAAGTTTGGAAGGGATCTTATCTTAGAATAAATTAAAATGGTTTTTGTAACACAGGAGGCGCGGACGGGTAATCGGTTAAAAATAGGTCGTCGAGGTGAGGCTTCCGAATTCGAGCGCTATCTTAATCGTCCAGCGTTTAAGCATATTTATGTAGCAATAAGTTATCAGAGGCCTAATTACGGCCGCGAAACCACCTGTCCGCTATCATTTGTACATAGGCCTTCGCATATACTTCCGTGCATCTTACGCGCGGGCCCACCCCCGGGTCGTGATTGGCGGGCGCGGGCGGTGCGCGCGCACCGGCCCTCCTCGCAGCGAGCGTGAGATGCTGCGACTCCGGAGGAGCCGGACGCGCGATGGGCTCCAGTGCGATCAGTGTACCTCGCACACGCCGCCGCTTCGCACCCGAATCCGTACGCGACGCCGCGCGACCACGACCACGACGCACCGCGTGCGCCGAACAAAATAGAACTGACTTCTGAACTTTCGGTTACTTTCATAAATGTTGTACAAAATTGTAACTTTTTCAAAACTTTTCCATTAAGTTTCGTAGTGGTAGTTAAGTAGAGACGTAGTTGGTGATGTGATATGGCTAAGCGAAGCGAGCAGAAGCGTCGTGCAGCGCTGGTGGCAGGATGCGCGTGGGCATGCGCGCTGTTCGCCGCCGCCGCCGCCGCCGACGCGCACGCTGATGTCGACACCTCCACCGGGCTCGGGGACAACACCCTCACCAACTCAGGTAAGTTATGAACACAACCCCTATACCTAGGTTTATCACCGTGCCAAACTATTAATCGCCAAATCGACAATGAAGGTACTATCTTTTTTGAAATAGGAGGGTAGGAGAGCAATCTTAAGGGTATTGACGATGCTTTAGTACAGGGCTTAGAAACCGATATTTTTTCTAAACCGGTTTAACGAAAATACAGATTGAAATTTTTGAAAAAGGTTATGTTCCTTTGAACCATATGGGTATCCTTCATTAACCGGTTTAACTTTTCGTTCAGGCAGGACTACCTTAACTTCGTTAAGATCAGCGTGCGGTGAGCGCATTGACGTTTGTTTTTATTCAATAAAACGTATTTTGTTTATATATCCTATCAGATAAGTACTGTGGTAATTGTTCGACACATTTTTGGAAATTTTAATTATATTATAAAAACAATAAAAGTGCAAAAGGAATAATTCTGTAGAATCTGATAATTATTCTAACCTCTTTCGAAGAATATACGGTCAAAAAACAAGTCACGTTGCTATCGTCGCAAGCAGCCGCAGCCGCTTAGGAATTAACCGGTTTATTAAGGTTTACAGTATCACTCTTATTTGGTTCCGCTCCGGAACAGAATTTTACGTTAAAACCGGTTTAACCGTTATAATACCGGTAAATCTTGAACCGGTTTCAAGCCCTGCTTTAGTGCCGGCAAGAGTAGTTTTTGTATCTTGAAGATGTTAAGTGTTTTGTAAAATCATAAGGACCAACAGATTCTATCTTTGTAAAACTGTAACTGGGTGAATCATATTCAGACGACAGTATTTATGTAGAGAGATCCATGACTGTAAGAGCATGTAAGAACTCCATCAGCTGATTAAAAAATATGCTGAAACTTATACTTTGCTCCATAAAAGTAGCTGAGTGCTTATTGAAAGGTAACAAAGGGGTTTTGTACTTGACAGCAATATTATTTTAGGTATAGCTGTAACTCAAGCAGGGTGCAGCAGTTACAGATCGTTTGTAATTGAGTTAAAAGTACCTATATTGTATATTATTATGAGCAGTTTCAAAGTATCGCTTAGAAAGTTTGGTAGTCGCAAATCCACGCAATAAGACTTCGAAAATATAAATTATGCAGTTTTTTTTTATAATTTGAGGACTTTATTTAGACTTTAGGAAAAATCCTTAGTTGAGCGTAAATCGTATTTATTACGTGATTATATCATATGGGTTAATTCCGCTTTTCTTTGAAGGATGAGATAAGGCGTATTTTTTAAATTATTGTGCTCTCTTATAATCGCTGGCGGCGTTTCTTTAAATGTAAATGATGTTGATTCGTTTTCATTCGTTTTAAGATAACTTATAGGTTATATCAACTCCGTACTCAACGAATTTTAATTATCTACTACCTGCTAGATTTTGTATGAAAATTATGATATCAGTTGCGTAGTATGTGGAATGTGGCAGATGGAGTGAACAGTGTGCACTGATTGAATCATTAAAGAGGACCGTGTTTACATAACTAATTTATCACTATACGTTTCCGCCGACTGCGCCTGCAATTTTCAAATATATAATAAATATATATAAGATGGTTCTGCGAAATTTTGTTTTTTTTGTCATGAGAACAATATTGTATTATTTTTTTAGGAAACCAAAAAGATGATCGAATTAGGTAGAGTCATAATGTCATAGCGTGAAAGAGATGAGGATTCATTTTCGTTAAGTAGGTCTGTAACGAAGTTTAGCTAGTGGTATTATTGTTCCATGAGAGACCGATCTATTTTCATGTCGGTTAGGAGAATCATCAATAACTTGATTTAAAAACAGTTTTTTGTTGCGGTCTGTTCCTTTGATGGTTTTTATAGTGATTAAGAAACGCTTTGATATTATATTCTGGGATTAGATATTAACTCTACTCTGCAGAAGTTTTTGTAAATAAATCTTAAATAATTATAAATAAAATAAAACAAAGCCCACTAAGAACTGTTTATGTTTATTTATCTTTATCGATATTATCTTGGACAAAATATGTAAAAATATTATAGGCAATTAAGTAGATAATTCCTTAATTACATGTGTTCTAAAATGTGTTGTTATAAATCTTATTTAGATGTTTCCTAAATTTTATTTTATTAAAAAATGTAAGTATTAGGCTATAATAACGAATAGATACTAATACAATTCTAATAATTAACCATTTTAAAAGCTCAACAGCAAGTTACTTATTTTTCTACTTTATCTGAAAACATGTGAAACCTATATAGAAGTCCAATAATGAAAAAACATCGAAAGCAGAGAAAGGCCTTCATTTCTCTTCGTTATTTATATTATTATGAGTGGCGGGTGGGCGGTGACGAGAGAGAACAACACCTACCAACTTACGTATTTATTCTACGTTGGTAACTCAAGATTCAACTCAAATATATCTACTTATAACTAAATAAGTATCTAATCGCTTAATTCATCCAGGTGTTACTTTTGATATAATAAAATTGACATCACTCCCGATTAGAAATAAACAAGAAGTCAGCTAGAACCAATGATATTACCTCTAAGGCCCCATATTTAACCGACTTCAAAAAAGGAGGAGGTTATCAATTCGACTGTGTGTTTTTGTGTATCTATGTTACCTCATATCTCAGTCATTTGTCGACCGATTCGATTTTTTTTGCCTACCTAAAGGGTATACCTTTTAGTTTGTCATATTGTTGCCAATTTTGGATATAATGATGGTATCTTGGTGTAATCGAGAGAAACCCTCAAATTTTAAAGGCGTGTTTTTTTACTGGAATCTTAATGTTGACGTGTTGTCCGCTACTCAACATTTTGTGGAGCTGAGCTGGTGGTGAACCTCCTTAACGGTTAGGAGTTCTGTAATCATAATGATATGTAGTTTGTAGCTTCTTAAAGAACAGAGTCATAAGGTACAACTCCCCCCCCCCCCCTCTCCTGTGATCTCTAAAAATTAAGAAATAAAGTTAATTTTAAAATAATTAAAAACCGACTTCAAAACCAAAATGCACTAAAAAGTCTTAAATAAACTCTTTACCATTGAAAGGAAAAGAATCCATTTTTTAGGCAAATAATTTCTTTTTGAAGTCGGTGCCATCACTTTGACCATCAAGCATCAACTATCACAACACAAGAGTTTATTTAAGAATTTTTAGTGCATTTTGGTTTTGAAGTCGGTTTTTACATTATTTTTTAATAGTAGATTGTTACACAAGGGGAGAAAGTGACCTATTTCACTCGAGAAGTTCTTGGCGTTTGAACGGAGTGAGAGCGCTTATAATTCGAGAGTGAAATGGGTGCTTTCACCCGAGTTATACATACTATTTTTCATTTCGACTGTGAGGAAAAATAAATAAATTTATTAAGGTATTATGTTGTTTGGCGAGAGATGAAATCTTAAGTTTTTAGGTACATCACATATCAGTTTGTTTACTGTCGTTATACATAAAACACAAGATAAGAAGGACAGTAAAAGCACGGAAGACATCAGAGTACTACATAAAACGCGGATGATATCAAATATTTCAAATCATTGTAAAAATATCGATCGATTTTTTCTCACAGACAATAATAATAGGAGAAGAACGCAACCTTAAAACTACCACAGATTACGTCAAATTCCAGGTTCAATTTTGCCTCATGAGATAGCGCTATGGATGACAGCTAAAGGTGGGAGTGAGTAAGAAGATTAATGAACAACAGAAATGGCGGCAAGTCGCTTCCGCCTGCTTAATAATCTATTAAGATTAATAATTATTATTTATTCGAGAGTGAAATGGGTGCTTTCACCCGAGTTATACATACTATTTTTCATTTCGACTGTGAGGGAGCGGTACATATGGCGCAAAATCGGACCGAGTGGAGAAGATTGACATACAGTCACGATCCTCAGCATTGAGGGAACGACCAGAAAGAAGAAGAAGAATAATCTATGCAATAATCAACCAAACTAAAAGAAATATGTGACAAACAAAATGTGACAATTTAAAATGGAAAAAAAAGTGACACTATGAATGGTGGGAAACCGAAATATATTTGTAAATTTTAAATTGTAAAAAAATAGACCAATTGTAAATTTGTAAAATCAGTGACCATAATAAACACGCTTTCAATGTTTAAACCTTAAAAAAATGAAAAGCTTGTTTATTTTAATAATATAATGTGACTCAATTACCTTTAGCTTCATGTCTGATCGTAGCAATTAAAACTAAATTACTTTCTACCCTAGGGATGGAAAAGCAATATTCCACCCGTCTATCTTCACATGAAAGTTCAATTTTCCGAACAGAAGAAATGAAAAAATAATTTTTCTCATAGTAATAGTAAAATGTCGTTTCCAGCGGTTGAATATTTAAGTCATACCAAATGACGGAATGACTCTTCTAGTGACCAATGTTTAAACTATTTTTTCTTCAAAACACACACAAGCACAAATATTCAATCGCTGGTAACGATAGTTTGAATATTTTTAACACTCACAGTGTTTTTTTTTGTAATTTTAAAAATAGAGAATTGAAAATTTCCGCACGAGCGGGATTTTAACCCAAGGTGGTAACGATATTTAACCATTTCTATCGATCACGCAACTGGGCCTTTGGGTGTTTCAGAATAGGAACCTATCTCATGAATGGACATTAGCAACCCACAACTCTAAACAAAAAAATAATGCACACCCGTACCTACCAACTAATCTACATTTTCAATTTATCCTTTTAGATTTTTTTATCTGAATAACCATCCTGTTATTGTAATTTTTGTGTTTCAAGATGAGTCAACTCGCGGACAATAAACTCGCGCGAACCCACGATATGGCTCATTATAATTTTAATAAAAAAACCTGTCTTCATCTCGCGGACGCCTCGAAGTACAGTCAACACAAAAATGAATTGGAACCAAAACAACAAATCTCAGTATTTTTCGTGGCTTAAAATATAATACGTAAACCAAATGATGTTTATTTTCATAAAGATGAAATAAGAAACCAAAAATTTTTGCGCACGGGCGGGACTTGAACCAGCAACCTTTTGGCAGACCGGGCCAAACGCTCTTACCAATTGAGCTACCGTGCTGTCAGTCCGACCCTGCGAAATTTGTGGTTTCTTATGAAAACGTCAATTGCGTGACGCTTAGCGCCATCTAGCCGTCTGTTTATGAAACAGATGGCCCAAGCAGTTATTCTTTACAGAATAAATTCAACTTGGAAATTGATGTCGCTTCGCTATATAATGCTTAAGAATGTTTTTAACACTCACAGTGTCATATTTTATATTCATAAAGCTGAAATAAGAAACCAAACATTTTTGCGCACGGGCGGGACTTGAACCAGCAACCTTTTAGCAGACCGGGCCAAACGCTCTTACCAATTGAGCTACCGTGCTTTCAGTCCGACCCTGCGAAATTTGTGGTTTCTTATGAAAACGTCAATTGCGTGACGCTTAGCGCCATCTAGCCGTCTGTTTATGAAACAGATGGCCCAAGCAGTTATTCTTTACAGAATAAATTCAACTTGGAAATTGATGTCGCTTCGCTATATAATGCTTTAGAATGTTTTTAACACTCACAGTGTCATATTTTATATTCATAAAGCTGAAATTTAAACCAAACATTTTTTCGCACGGGCGGGACTTGAACCAGCAACCTTTTGGCAGACCGGGCCAAACGCTCTTACCAATTGAGCTACCGTGCTGTCAGTCCGACCCTGCGAAATTTGTGGTTTCTTATGAAAACGTCAATTGCGTGACGCTTAGCGCCCTCTAGCCGTCTGTTTATGAAACAGATGGCCCAAGCAGTCATTCTTTACAGAATAAATTCATAAGAGCGAAGGAATATGTACCTGCTAACCGCTTTACGATTTTTATACAAAGAAAAAAAAAATAAGGGGGGGCTGTAAATTTTGAAAAAAATATATGTTATGTAGATTGTAACAAATACTTTCAACGAAAATTGGTTAGGACGGGATCGAAGTAGTAGTTTTTGAGATATAGCACATTTACAACATTACAACTGCAAACATAACTTTGTCCTTATCCATACCGTCACTAGGATCAACAAAATATTGTGGTAATTTAGCTGAGTGGAAGTAAGTGGATTCCTTTATTCAGTTAAAGTTAGCATGGAACCCTCAGTGTGCAAAGTTAATTTTATTTCTTAATTTTTAGTGATAACGGGAGGGGTGGGGGGGGGGGGAGGTTGCACCTTATGACTCTGTTCTTTGAGGAGCTACAAATTACCTATAAAACTTGTTCTGTCATCATCACCATGTGTGTACCATTATCAAGTTCTATAATTATAATCACTGAACTCCTAAGCGTTAAGGAGTTCTACCATCAGCTCAGGTCCATACAATGTTTCAGACGAAACAACACGTCAACATTAAGATTTTAGTATAAAACACTATGCGTGCCTTTAAAATTTGAAGGTTTTCCTCCCTTACACCAAGACCTCATCATCAGATTCCGACTTGGTAACAACGGGACCATCTAAAAGGTATAACCTCTACGTAAGCGAAAAAAAAAATTCAAATCGGTCTACAAATGACTGTGATATGAGGTCAGAACACAGCCACAAAAAAAACATACAGTCGAATTGATAACCTCCTCCTTTAGTCCTAAGTAGAAGACGAATGCGTTATTTAAAGCTTTTTAGGTAGTTATTTGAATGTTTAGTTTTTTAAAATATTTTTGTAATCCATTCTGTTCTGAATGAATCCTGTCACTTTCATGTGTAGATAGCCGGGTGGAAAATATCTTTTCCCTCCCAAGAGTGGAAAGTAATTTAGCTTTAATTGGTGATATCAAGCATGGAGTTAAAGAGAATCGAGTTACATCATGATATTACAATAAAGCTTTCTATACCATTTTTGCTTAGCTATACATTACAAACCGGCCACTGGCAAGTCAGACTCGCACACTGTTTTATATAAGATCCCTGTTAAATATTCATTTTAATGCTTATAATTATTATAAATATAAAAATACAACTGAGTATTTGTAAATACTTCAAGT
The DNA here is from genome assembly GCA_963924145.1 of Pyrausta purpuralis. NCBI lineage: Eukaryota > Metazoa > Arthropoda > Insecta > Lepidoptera > Crambidae > Pyrausta > Pyrausta purpuralis. The sequence goes on from OZ001659.1 coordinate 14,398,386, forward strand.
GCCTACCTGTTGTTATTATTGAAATCGAGCATAAAGGTAAAAAAAATCGCGTTTTGTTGAATGGGAGCCTCCCTTTGAATTTTTTTATTTAGTTTTTAGTGTGTTTTGTTATAGCTATAACTGAAATAGATCATTTGTGAAAATAACAACTGTGTAGCTTTCGTAGTTCTGGAGATACAGCCTAGTGACAGACGGACAGACAGCGAAGACGTAATAATACTGTCCCGTTTTTACACTTTGGGTACGGAACCCCAAAAATTTGCTGTGACCATTGATATAAAAAATATAAAATTGGTCCAATTTTAACAATTTATGAAAATTATCACTTAAAATATTCGGCGGTCTGCCATAGTGACCAGAAACTTAATGTTCATTTTACATTTTGTAACCTTTTGCTTACAAGGATTTTCTGTTTTTAGTAGGACTCATTTTTTTTAGTCTTGTCAATTGTTATAATCTGTAAGCAAAATTAGATTGTTATTTTTATTTACTTTATTTTAGAATTTTAATTATTTGACAACGCCCGCGTTTTATGTACTCAGTTTTCTTCGGTACTGTTACTCCTTTTAATCATATGTTGCATGCTTAACTAATGTAAATATTCTTTCGTGTTGTGAAAAAGGTTCTCCCTTGTTTTGTCGAAAAACGTTTGATATAATTTCACTTTTACTAATCACTTTTAACATAATGGTTGTTTAACATAATTTTGTTTAACATAATTTTTATAACAGATAATATTTGTTTGATATAACAACATTTGTGCCAACATTTAAGAGGCATAATCATCATTCGACCTAATAATAATTTCATCTTATTTTTGTTTTATCTAATCTTATTTTATATAATTATCATTTTACATACTATTATTTAGTATAATGATCAGTTCGCCTTTATATATTTTTTGGATTATAAGATTTTAACAGTATTTTTTTAAAGACAGCAAATAGGGCAACTTGAGTAGAACAAAGCTTTAATATTTTGCATTTAATCACAAAAAAGGAGCGCCACCGAGCACCAGAACTCCCCTCTGTTGGTGACATCTAGGTTAGGTTAGGTTAGAACAGTGATCCGCAGCGCGCGAAGGCGAGCGAGCGAAGCGAACGTGCCGCGGCAGCGGCCGCCGAGCGCCAGAATTACCCTTTGTTGATGTCATCTAGGTTATGTAGGTTAGAACAGTGACAGTTTTTTTTGTTGTTTTATCTAGTGTTAATCTTACAGATATTAACCTAGATGACATCAATAAAGGGGAATTCTGGCGCTCGGCGGCCGCTACCGCGGCACACTCGCTTCGCTCGCTCGCCTTCGCGCGTTGTCGGATCACTGTTCTAACCTAACCTAACCTAGATGACACCAACAGAGGGGAGTTCTGGCCGTAGATATTTTACTTGATTTTTTACCTAAAACGGTTAAACTCGCAATCGAATTACCACACGAAAAAAGCTCGATTGATGCAAGAATCGCCACCCTGGAAGTCTTTTGACGCTCAATTAGCGTAAGCATAAATGTGATTATTTCTTGTATTATTTAAGTTCAATTATAAAGTTTCGATTAAATAAAAATTAGATTAAGCACTCATTATGCCAAGAAAACATTATGTCATGTGATATTAGGCAAAGTGAAAATTCGATGAAATGAAATTATATTACATGAACAATTATGTCAATCAAAATTAGATAAAATAAATATTATAGGAATCAAATAATTATATCAAATGAAATTAGATATTTTAAATGTTTGTGAAGTGAAATTATATCAAACGTTGTTCGACAAAACAAGGGAGAACCTGTGAAAAATCTTAAATTCTTAAACTATGTTGTAACTCATAGTCACATCTACAACCACACGAGTCGTTTTTTTTTTCTTCAGAGTTGACATGGAATATATATTATGTTCTCGTATGTTCTTTCTACCTAATTGTGTGAAACTCGGGTGAAATCACCCATATCACTATCGAAATATTGGCGTTTGAACAGTTGCAAGCGGTCGCTTTCTTCCATTGGTTAACGATTCTACTATTGACTCCAAGTGAAGTGCTTGGAGGTATTCGTTTTAGGTAATAGAGTATCAGATACTAGAAAAGAAGGAGCTAGAATCCCTCGCTTCACTCAGGAGTGAAGCGAGGGATTTTAGCTCGCTTAAGACGAAGACACTTATATTCTCGAGATGAATAATCTGCTTTTCACAAATTCAGTGAGGCAATATACCAGATTTACTACTTTGTTCTTACTAATTTTCTCTTGACCGCACGCAAAGCGCTGTATTAAAGCATAAGTAACTTCAAGTAAGTATATACGATTCAGTAAAGTAAGTAATTAGATCTTATTTTGATCTAAAACTATCTGTCCACCCTTTTTCCAAATGTAGCACAAACAATCAAGATCATATAACATGAATTTTCTTTTAAGAAAACCTTTTTCTGACCAAAATTAATAAAGGCAATAAAATATTGATTTATAGTCAGTCAGTTCTTTCCTATATTAAGTATTTAAACTGAATTTTTTTAAACGAATGAAATAATACAATAATTTTTGATCTCGTAGTGTAGCAAAAACACAGTCCCTTTCATTACTCGTTGCCCTGACTTTAAAATTTAATTGTTTATATTCCACCTTCTCACGCTTCGATTATCATTGGCCTCACAATATTAAAGCTCTTTTTAACCGACTTCAAAAAGGAGGTTTTTAGGGTGGAGGTGATGCCGATGTGACTTTTTATTTCCGAATATTTTTTGGTTAAACAAACTACATACTTTCGCAAGAATTAGCACTTGTACTAGGAAGTCTTAATTCTTCTAAGAATAATATTTAATTATGATGCTATATGTCATACTTAAATTTTATAAAATTCCAACACTAGCACATTCATAAAGGTCAACTTATTGATAACATCCTCAATTGAAATCTGATTGAATCCAGACAATAAACCGGGGCAAAAAACCCGCTGAGTCAACTATCCGGCTCTACCCTAGTAATTTCATGTCAGATAGTAAAATATCGATAACACAATTGATGCCAAAAACTAGGTACCTCAAGTTTTTTTCGATCTCTGTGAAACTGCCGTAGACTATCGCCTATTATATTACACTGATCATCTTGTGCGCTGCACACTAATTCATATCATCGTGCTAATGTTGTATTTCGATTGCGAGTTTAAACGTTTTACCTAAAAAATCAAGTAAAATATCTACACCAAAAGAAAAACTATCGCACGAACAAAATTTAAATACCTAGAAATCGTGACCCTGAGAAATCAAAAACTATTTTTTTTTGACAACTTTTTTCGTATACGAATTGCGTGAGAATTGCCCCCAGGTACCTACCTATTTATCTATTCGATCAAAAGTTTACTTCTGCACGTCACTAAATATGCTAACAGTATGTAGAAGGGCCTAGACCTAGTTACCATAATCATTATTGGCCCTTACTATTCCCAGTGCGTCATAATACATTCGCCGACGACAGCGCACGCCATTCGAATTACGCATAATTTGCATTTATCAAATTTGTATGTTGTATGGATTGCATTGTTGTTACGGCTCGTATCTGATAGCCGGACACAGTGATGCCAGTAATTTGGCCAGTCATAAATTACTCGTTTAACTGAATTACGCGAGCTGAAAGCATTCCCGTTCTGCCGAATGCGAGCCATTTCCATTTCCCAGCAACTCTAGCGCGTCCACTGATATGTAGGCATCCGGCGCACTTCACAAATGAGCTTTGAATCAATGAAATTTAATTAGCGAGTCATTTGCCACGAATGTGTCACGCCATGGACCGGCTGGGCTCCACTAGCTTCCGATAACACATCTTCACTGCACTCCTGGCTGACTAGTTAATGTGATCGCGTAAATCCAGTTTTGTTTGATACGCCGTAGTGCTGTGTTTCAGTCCAATAAGGCTAGGTACTCACTGCTGTCTGTTCGGTATGATGTTTACGCATGCACGCAAGTATGATGGTTACGCATATGTATTGTACTGATACAATACATATGCGTAATCGGAATCTTTTATTAGCATACGAACATAGAAATAGAAATATGTACGAAATTCAAGAAAACAACTTGCATGTATCAAATATCGAGCTATCACTTGGGTAGAAATTACTTTTCTGTCAAAGGTTATATATTTCATAAAAAATCTTAAAATTATTATCGCTTTGGAATAGAACGACAAGAGCGAGATGTCACTAGCAGCAAACTGTGTGATAAAAAGAGATGCGACGTAATAGAACCGTTTTTGGCGGCTGTCAGTGAGTTTGGAAGCCCATGAAGGCTCTTTGAAATTTTCTTTCATTCGATTTTTTTTAAAATTAAGTGAAATTGTGTATATTTTGAAGAAATAGTTCTCCTGAAACATGGTGACTTGATCGGTGATTGATTGTTGTTCAATACAGCGAAATAACCCCAACAAGTAATCATGTAACACGTAAATTAGTCCAAATCGAAGCCTCTTAACATACGATTTATATTTACTAATGAGCTTCAAATTTACAGTGCGCAGTTTAATTATTATATTCCATAAACATTATTAATTTACTCGTACGTAAAAAAATAAGACAGAATAACACAGATAATGCATATTTACGAATATTTTGTTTAAAGAAATAATATTTCGTTTTCCACTAGAGCTGCGTGTTCGATATTTTGTGTCGACTGTTTATCATGCGTTAAACTAATATGTTTAACTTAGGAAGATCAATGATAAATCACCTGAACGAAAGGTAATCTCATTTTTAACCGACTTCAAAAAAGGGGGAGTCAATTCGACTGTATGTTTTTTATTTTTATTTTTTTATGTATGTTCCCTCATATCTCAGTCGTTTCTCGACCGAATCGAAAAATTTTTTCACCTACTTAGAGGGTGTATACCTTCTAGTTGGTCCCATTTTTTCCATGTTGGGATCTGATGATGGGATCTTGGTGTAATCGAGGGAAACCCTCAAATTTTAAAGGCACGTATAGTGTTTCTTTACTAGAATCTTAATGTTGACGTGTTGTAACGTCTGATAGTCAACATCTAGTGGGGCTGAGCTGATGGTGGAACTCCTTAACGCTTAGGAGTTCAGTAATTATAATGACAGAACATATGATAGGTAGTTTGTAGCTTCTTAAAGAACAGAGTCATAAGGTGCAACTTCCCCCCCCCCCCTCTTGTAAACTCCAAAAATGGAGAAATAAAATTAACTTTAAAAAAGTAAAAACCGACTTCAAAACCAACATGCACTAAAAAGTCTTAAATAAGCTTTCAAACATTGAAAAGAAATGAATCCATTTTAGGAAAACAATTTCTTTTTGGAGTCGGTGCCATCACTTTGACCATCAAGCATCAACTATCACAGCACCGACTCCAAAAAGAAATTGTTTGCCTAAAACGGATTGCTTTCCTTTCAATGGTGAAGAGTTTATTTAAGACTTTTTAGTGCATTTTGGTTTTGAAGTCGGTTTTTACTTTTTTTAAGCTACAAATGTTACTTACTGAAGTTAGTTACTATTATCTTAAATCGGTTTCGTTTAACAGCTTTTACTTGTTCTTCAGAAATCTGATAACATGTGGGAGGGAGAACCATATATTTTCGCATGGTCTAAGTTAAAAGGAAGGAATTCAAAGACATCGAGTCCAGTTGGCTGATTAAGATGTGTCTGTTTCATATTTATGTGTATCCAGGCTTAGGAGAGATTAGCATGTGTTTGGTTCAAATTATTAAACCCTAGCTAGTACCTAGATCACGGAGTTTATAAAGTAACTCACTCAAATCAGAGATTCTTGACAACTCAAATACTACATTAATATTGTATTGGTTTTCAATTAATCTAAAATTGCTGACATCGTGACAACGGCGTTGCAGTTCTATTGAAAATTATGCCAATGCAATTATTCCAAAGCTCGACCCGGCTTTCAGCGAAGTTTCCCGGGCGGAACTAAACGATAACCGGGAGCACTGTAACGAATTAATCAAAATTTCACCTCGGGCCTAATATGAGTCACGACTCCTGGCTAACAATGGCGGAGGAGGCGAAATCGAGTCGAATCGAAGTTGAATCAGTTCGTATATTCGGTGAGTTCCTTTGTTACGGCAACCGAGTAATGAAAGCCCTGGCTGATAATAATTTACGAACAGCAGAAGTGTCGTTGTTTAATGGTGAAAATAGGGGCCGAGGAGCATTCCAGAGCGGCGAGAGGCGAGTGACAGCGCCCGCGCCGACAGAACTAAAATAATTATCATCATTGTCCCTGGCCACGGCGAGAGCTTTAATTGTTCATTTACATTTGCAACGATGATACCAGTTCGGAACTATTTCGCCCGGCGTTTATTTTACTCGTGCCCGTTCCGCCGCCCTGTTATTGTCCAGAGTTAATGGTCTGAAAAATAGAAATGAATTGCAATTTGTATGATGTTACTGTATGGAAGTTATTGCTGATGTACATTTTGTTAATGCGTAATGTCATGTCAGTAAATCATACTAACGTAAAGTGATATGAGACCTTGCAAAAATCGATAGGGGAAACATTAAGATGGATGAGGATGATGAAACCTAGGCTATGTGCGAGTTGGATTCGCACACTGTTGTTTCGTGCCAATTTTAACTGAATTAGGGAATCCACTTACTTCCACTTAGCTTAAATACCACAATATTTTGTTGACAGCAAATATAACTTTGTTTTTTATAGTGTTTGTATGAAGAGCAAAGTTATGTTAGCGGTTGTTGATAATGTGCTATATCTCAATAATTGCTAGATCGATCCCGTCGGAACTAATTTTCGCTGAAAGTGTTTGTTAAGATCTAAATTATTATTATTTTTCAAAATTTACTATCGCTTAGTTTAGAAATAAGATGGGGGGGGGGACGCCCAATTTGCCACTTTGGGAGCGTCTATTTATCAAACATTAGACTTTTTAAAAAAAATTTAGGAACCTCTATATGTCATTTTAAAAGACCTATAAATTCGGTTTTAGAGTCATGTATGGGAGCACCCCTTTAAATCCCATTATTTTTTACTTTTTGTATGAGAATCGTAAAGCGGTTAACAGGATACATCTTCCTACCAAATTTCAACAGTGTGATGCTTATATTTACCGAAAAAAGTGGCTGTGACATACGGACGGACAGACAGACAGACTTGATGAAACTATAAGGGTTCCGTTTTTTTGCCATTTGGCTACGGAACCCTAAAAAAAGCGAAGACGCACATCTTGTACAAAACTAGTCAACTACTTTGATTAATCTCAGCCTACTGAGGCATATACTACTATTTATAAAGTGTGTACATTGTAGAGCTTATGTCAGAAAGACAAGCATCTTCATGCGGACGAAATAAATGTGAAAAGAAATTTATGCATAGTTAGTGCTACAGGTACATAAAAGTAAATTTCACCGAATTGAGGCACAAGCCTCGGACAAAATTTAAATGTGTCACTGTATTCAAATTAAAGGATTCACGATATATGTAAGCACATATATGGCTTCATCATTTATTCCTTGTTATAGGAATGTAGGAATAATAAACAGCAACTTATTATTTCAAAAGTTATGAAACGAAAACGAGTAAATTCTGGAAACCGGACACTCCATTTTAGGCCAAATACTGCCCGTTTTTGAACTTTCCGATTTTTTTTAAGACCGTATGTACAACCTGGTGGTCTTCTTGATATGCTCTCCATCAGGCCAAGAGTTGTATAAATACGTGTGTTTTTTTTTCAGACACGTTATTCAATTTTAAAGGTAGGTTTTTTTGCTCCAGTCGCTTCTGTAGAAATGCCCTTAAAGAACATGATTTGTTTTAACACATGATTTGATTTCATGATGTTTTAGGTAAAGCCCATAAAACAGCGGTAAACATTGAGGCAGGCGCTACTCTGAGCGCGCACCTATTGTGACGCGTCAGTAGTGAGGGCGCCTCGGAATGGAATTAAGAGACGCTCGCGGACGCGGCTCCTCCCGCGGCATTAATTTGTATCAAGAATTTGTAGAGATTTAGCTTGAGCCAGAGTGTTCATCGCAGCCGGCGAGCGTTAACACTTATTAAGGGGGTGCATCCCTGCGACAGATGTAGGGGAGGGCCCGCCATTTGCGTAATGTCAGGAATGGTTACACTCGATTTAATAAAACTCCTACAACATTTCATTCTGAAGAATTTAAGAGTCAATTCGTTTTAAACGCCACCGTGGCATAGCGAGAAAAAACCGTGAGCCGAAACGTGCCGCGAATACATTGCCACGGCTTGGATTTCTTATCGGTGGCAATTGAGATGAGTACTTATGGCTTTTCGAGTGGCTCGGCTTCGTTTAATTTGTTGTTTCAGCGCGGAATTTTTATTAACGTCTCCCCTCATTTTACATTTTTAGGAACGTGGTTCTTATTGGCGCGCCCACGGAGCCGAGGAACATTAACTTAGTTATTTTGTTCGTTTTTCTTTGTAACAGTAAAATCAAAAGTATGTATGCAAAAGCGCATCTAAGTGCTACAAAGTAAACCTATAATCTTTTTGATACTGTAAAAATATAATTGAATATCTCATTTACTACTTACCCAATTTATGAATAAGTCTTTACCTCTAAATTTCAATAGCTTGAATTAAACTTCTACTAATTTTTAGTAAAATTTTGTATAAATTTCCGCACTGTACTAAGATCATATATCATGTAAGTAAAACCATATTGTTTTATACAGCGCACCCTGATCAATTGCCTCCACCAGTTACTTAACGGCGGAGCTGAACACAGACCTCATGGAATTCAAAGGCAGCCGAATCCTGCATAATTACTACTAGTAATGTATGCAATAGGTATCATTCAGCGCAGTCGTTCGATTTATTCTCCAGACGTGACTACACGATTGCACGAAAGAGTCCCATCCGAATTTTACTTGCAAATATAATCACATTATGTCCAAGCCTGTGTATTAGCTTTGTGACGGGGCGCAGAAATTAATAGCAACAGCGAGTGCGCTCCGATCGGAAAACAGAAGGGGACCACTCAGCAGATGCTTATCTCCACACACGCTCGCCTTTATCAACATTTCGTATTCTAACCACTGTGATATATTATACATGCTCTTGTGTACGCATTATGCGAATAATTATCTAAACGTTGACGTTGCGATTGATTACTTTTTTCGTGGTTCAAATTAACAAACTTAGTTAAACAATGATCGGGCCGTAGTTAAAGTTTACGGGTATCAGTGAAAGATTTGAAAAACATCGTGTTTATTATTACGACTACGAATATTCATATAGAGTTCTTTCTTTGTGTTATTATGTTATTAAGTGACCTGCTTTTTCGTTTCCAAACATTGTATATTGACACACAAGTGATATGACTATGACATTTTAAAGTAGGTTTGATTTACAAACTATTTATTTTCGGTTAGCCTTTGACGCGGCAGGTACGGTATTATTTCTCTTTATTTTCTTTCCCTTATCAAAATATTGCTGAACAGAATTTAATTCATGCTAGAAAATATCATGCCTGTTAATGCACAGTATCAATATCAGTGTTCCTATCAAATTCAACACGAGCCTACCTAGACAAAGGTATTGAAAACTAAGCAATCTCACATAAGTACCTAAGCAAAACAAATGACGTTTCGGGTGTCCCGCTAAGTAGGCCTAACGATGGGGTTTCACATGTTAACATGTGGCGCGTGAATGTGACTAAACGTAATTAATGATCGATTGTAGACCATACAGAATGGTTCTGCGGCCCCTTGCAAATCTTTGCGACTCAAATAGGAGTCCCGTGGGGCCGGCGCGCCTTTTAATTTGCGTTGGGGTGAGCCCCTGCTACTGGCCTTGTAAGAATAAATTTTTAAATTACGTGCTCCTGATCGATAATGAACGTACCTGATTATGTGGGGTTCCGAGATTTATGAAAATATCGCAAGTAAACATCAAATATTAGCTACATCCACCTTAAAAGGTCAATCGGCTTTTTTTAGATCCGTTTCAGTTGATTTGGCGAATAAGACTCTTACTCGATATTATAGTAGTATAATTAATGACGTGCACGTCTCTACGAATTCTTTGTAAACACTAAAGATCTACAATATTACTTTTCGCAGTTTCTAATATCTATAGATAAGCTCTATCTATACAAACGTCAATTGTACTGTTCGGATTCGGTAGCAGCGATACGGAGATGCATACGGCTCGATAACACGGCAGATATGCTCCCCTGCCGAATTTTTAATCGTGCAGCTTGATGTCGTTTGTCTGGAGTTAGGGCTTTCAACATCATCTAGTTTTAATTATTTTTACAAAACTTTTAAGTGATGACTTGCTATCACAGTCGATAGGCATGATGCTCTATCATTTTGCAGGAAGACGCTTGCTAAAGTCAAAAAAGTCAGAAGTCAAAAATAATTTATTCAATTTAGGACACAAAATGCCACTTATGAACGTCAATAATTAGTGTAATATCAATCAGTATTGGCCCGTATGGGGCTAGAACATGTCTCCTTATCTTTTGGGCCCTACTACCGCTTCGAGACAAAACACAGACAATTTGGCAAGTGCTGAGAAGAAACGCCGGAACAAACTCAGTCACCACTAGCTGCCTCAAAAATGACACAAATCAAAATAAACAGGTAGGTACATCAGTTTGATGCAGGCTGGACTGTCCATACATTTTCGTCATTAAGATAGTCTTGAATTTTATAATACCTCTAAACAAACTCACCTTTACAGCACAAAGATTATTTAAGCCCTGTTCTTTTGTGCTTACCGACCATATTTATTTTCTTCATATATTCAATTATGTGTACACGTAGGTATCAGACATACCTACGTGTACACATAATCAACATCAGGAGGCGAATTGCGATCCAACTTTAGCCGTTCAATTTCCAGGCAGCTCAATTCCGACTCGGTGGAAGCGAATATTATCAATATAATAACAATACTACAATGGCACGAATATTAGTATTAATGTTGTTTAATTATAAAAATATTGTAAATATTATGCAAAATCGCACAACTAACTGCTAATTTGACAATAAAGCTGAGTCGCTTACCTATCAAAACTGCATCGCAATTCGCGCTCTTCATGACATCATGCAATATGCATTAACAACTAATAAAACCAATATAAGCTCAAAACTCTTGATAGTAGAGTGTGTCCAAGTATGTAGTATCTATTTTTTGTAAAAGTAAAAAAGAGACACTAAATATGGTGGATTTTAGAATTGGGGTAATTTCCTCGAAAAATTCATCGTAGATATTACGTTTTATTACTAACCACTGTATATCAAGAGTTTTGAGCAAAGTTCTCAACCGGTATATATGTTATGGACCAAGTGATAAATTAAGCAGTATATATAGTGCCCGCTCATTATGAAAAATGTCCAATATGAGAGTGCAATATGATAATAATTATTCAAATAATCAAATTGACTGGGCACTATACATATTGCCCATCACCTTTTGGGCAGAGTAATACAAACATATTTAATTACTATTTTTTTATTGATATTGTTATTTAACTTAAAATAAACTAAATATTAAACCACTTATTTGGATTAATTACGAAGGTCTTCTACCTTAAAAATCCACTGGTTTTTGCATTTAAAACATGTGGAAAGTCATATAAAAAAATAACATACATTATAATTAAATTTAAAACAAAAAATTTACAACGTATCTTTGTTTTATAGAAATGACTTATTATTATAAAACATAAAATAAATTAAAGTTTAAGCAATCAGACTAATTATTTGGCATAATTAGCATCTTCTCTTGATACAAGTTAAATGAAAATATAACATCAAAATTGAAAACAACAATCATACAATATGTAGCAAGTAACAGGTTTATTTATTAGAACAACTGCCACTGTGATGGCATTTCGAGGTAGGTACACAACTTTTTGGCTTTGCGACAACTACATTCATCAGACTTGCAACCACCTTTACAACCAAATCTACTATGACCTTACCCTCCGCATTTAGAGCACATTCTACAACACTCTTTTAGCTTTATTATTAAATTGCCCAACTATCATGTAGCAATATAATAATGACCGTGCAATATGATAAATAATGAAGTTAAGATAGTAATTAATCACTTTGCCCGATAAAGCTAGACGTTATTCATAATGCTCGGGCATTGTAAATAATCACCTGGTCCATAACATATACAATATAAATACCCAGAAAATGACTTTAACGACTTTAAGATCTAAATAATTTGTGTGACCCTGGAAAAAGGACATTTCGGTTAATCCGTGCAGGCTGGCAACAACGAAGCACGGTGGTGCCCGGGGCATCCGGGTGCACCCCACGCCAATTTAAAATTCATATCATACTGGCTCCGTAAATTACTTTTCTCTGTGCACTATCTCGGCAAAATCTTAACAGTTGAGTTAGTGTTCTAGTAAAAACGGGCCGAGCGGAAAACATGACAGGCTGTCAGATAAACAACGGTGAAAAGGTTGTATTATTTCCAAATATTAGATAGATTTTATTAGATGAAAGTGAAAATTCCAAACCCTGCATAGAATATTTAAAAATAATGGTGCATAAAATAATGGTAATCTCGAGACTCTCCTTGTTTTAGTCTAGTCACTTTTGGAACGCGAAAAAATGAGTTTTGGAATGAATTATAGAGCTCACTTGAGCATAGGGACTTGTTTACACCAATATCTTGATCTAGTAACCTTCGTTATTAGGTCTTAAAATCACGGTTCATTGTAAAATGCTCGTTCCATTATGAGATCGCGTTTACAGGGGCTTTTAGCGCCCCTTGACTTCCCGCCAATCGCCACCGTAACAAAACCCGCTCGTGGGAAGGGGCCTTTATTGTGTCGCCGTGATAATGTAAAGTAGCCATAAAAGTTACTTCAAGAGCATAACACTGCGTCGATTTACCGTCTCGTTTGATGTTGATGTTTTTTTCAATTCCGCAACGTTTTGGTTACTATTTGATATTTTACTAAAACTTTTATCCTTTGGTGCCTTTTGACAGCAAAGGACGACGTCTCTAATAAGCTGGGGTTGGTAATTACTTATTTTGTTATCATAATACTTAAACAGAGGGTGGGCATAATAAATTAATTAATGCATTAGTATCGTATAACACTGTTGTTCGGAAATGTGATCCGCATTACGTCGGGTAACAAGTTTGTAATAAGGCGTGGACGTATCTAATCGTAAATCAATTTTGTGGCCGAAAAACGTCGATATCGTTATTGGCGAAACCACACGCGGTCCCACCGATATATGAGAAGCTGAGTCCGGCGTAATGTTTATTTGATACATATAATCGGCACATGATGTATGGGGCGATCGTCGTTCGTCGCTCACTCTCCGCGCATCGCCCAGCGCGCCACCGACGTAAGGTTTATGATGATTATTCCCTCTAAATGATGATTTATTACAGGATTAGGCATCCACACGGTCCATTTTGTGGGGAGATTGGCTTTATTTATAATATAATACCATACTCACATTAAATCCGAAAGAAATCGGATTTGCTGAATATAAACGATCGAGTTATTTGTCATAACTGATAGCGTTGGTTGGTTGGTTGTGAAATAAAGATATGAGGCCCTATTGTAACAGTTGTTACCTTTTAAGTACTTTAACATGGATTCAAGTAATTAATATTGCTCAAATTAGAAAATAGGCGGTATAACAAATCTTTGTGATTTAATTATTTGTTCTTATAATAGAATAAAGTATAACCTGTTTATTTTAAGGATAATAAAGAATCCAAAATTGAACCTTTATTAAGATTCTATCTTAAAGACAAAAATTTAATAATGCCCGTAGACAGATTTTGAAATTTAATATAAACAGCAGCTTGCTTAAATGGACAAATGCTTATTCTATCGCAATTTCGAGCGCAAGGTAATCAAATTATAATTTGACAAAAATGTGGTCTCTACAAGATGTTAGAATTTGGCCTTACTAAATAAGTAAGTAGACAATATTATTGCAGATTCCGCCTTTCACTGGGAAACAAGACAAAGCTAATCAAATTTTTAGTACATTGAGTTGTTGGCTTCTGGCTACTGGAAACACAATAATACAGATTGATGTTTTCAATAGGTGTGTTCACGAACCCAACACAGTAATTTATTATTGGTGGATAGCTCAGCGAATGTGTGTACCTACTTTAGGTGGATAAATGATAACAAGTAATGGAAGGAATATTAAGTTTACTGATTTACTTTATTATAAAGCAGTGGACGGATAATGATGCCGCGACAATATGTTCGATTAAAAAAAAAGATATGACCGAAGCCTTTTGTGACTATTAAAACAACAGCCTCTATAAGGTAAACATATTTTATTACAAACATAGTAAGATACAAACTTGATTATTTATTTCGTGCTTGCTGGTTCTACTTCTTCAAATGAATGACCTAAAGTGAATAATAAACGTGATGTTTTCCACTTCGTTCACGCAAAAATACAAAATGCATAACTTCGAACTTTTGGCAAAGAATAACAAAGACGCCATTTAAATTACTTTAATATAAGTTTGTTTCTTTGAATCGCAATGTTGAGGGGAAATTTTTGGAATTTACTTTAAAGCATTTCTTGCAAAGAAGCTTCCGACGTTGCTGAAAGTTAGACGAGCCACAATATGTTATAAATAAAATAAGTTATTTGTGAACTAAGCTAGCAAAGCGCTTTGCTCTCTATGAGTGATTATGTCGTCTGTCTGCGTCGGTCAAAATACTACCTTGTACGGAATTCAATTTTTATTACAGTGCGATGTAGTGCACTTAGTACAACTTGGATCTCGTTTATTGCGATCTACAGCCTTAAGGGATGTAGCGTGTTAGACAAAATTAATAAACTTAATGCATATCCTTGAATTCTACTCAACAACACAGGCATTGTGATATGTGTATCTACCTAAATAATCGGGATACAACAAGAATAATAATGATTTAACCATAATGTACTATAGAGAAACTTTATGAGGTAACCACAATTCCTGCAGGTTGACATTATGGTAACCTCCTGAAACCTAAATATTTTATGGCTCAGTATTGGCAAGTAACGCAGGTAGCTTGTCGAAACTGCAGTATGGGTTATTATCAAACCCAACACGGGCCGTAACGACCATCGATTCAAAAGAAAGACGAGTTGAAAGTTTCTCGTCGAAGACATGAAATCATAGAACGATTTCTTTTACGACTTTGGTTTCAACTTCGTAGCGATGAATTATGCAGGGAGTAGAGATTTCCTTACGATAAAAGTCGTAACACCCAAGAGTGTTCTAAAAAGAGCTCTTAAGATATGATCACAAAAATCTTTGTATAGCTTCCTACGTTTCAGTCGTAATCACTACGGAACTTGTGATTGACTCGGTATATCGGCTTATGGAATCAGATTCGTTCGTGTATACAATGTTGAATTTAACTTTTTACAAGTACTTAATATTAATATTTTACGAGAAATATTGAAGACTGATGAAAGCTTATAGATGTGCAATTCAGTTTTAACTGAATGTGTATGTTAAAGTACTTATTTACAGTAAGTACAGTTGTTGGTCTGTTTTTAACCGAATTTACAAAAGGAGGAGGTAATCAATTCGACTGTATGTTTCCTTTTATCTCATTCATTTGTAAAACTATACCGATGTATACCTTTTAGTTGGTTCCATTGTTACCAAGTCAAGATCTGATAATGGGATCTTAATGCGACATCATCAAGAGAGATCTTCAAATTTTAAGGTTCGTATGTAAAGTGTTGTTGTACTAGAATCTGAATGATGATATGTTGTTACGAGGGTCAAACTGAAAGTTCTTAGAAAATCAAAAACTGATTACATTAGCCAGTTATTAGTTTTATTATATCTTTTCAAAATATTGTCCATTGACGTCAATACACCGCTGCATGCGATGGAACCACTGGGAAAAGCACTTTGCCCACTCGTCCTTAGGGGTCTCTTCAATGGCATCGCGATACGCAGCCACCGCTTCTTCAGCATTCACAAACCGCTTTCCTTTAAGTTTTTCTTTAATTTTTGGAAATAAATAAAAATCACAAGGCGCGAGGTCGGGGCTATACGGCGGGTGACCCAGTAATTCAACGTTTGATGTCGCCAAATAGTCGATCGTTCGCTTGGCGGTGTGCGACGAGGCGTTGTCGTGGTGAAGGAGGATCCTACTGCGAGGTCGTTTCTCTCGAACTTTTTCCAAGACAAGTGGCAAACAATTGGTAGTGTACCATTCTGCAGAAACTGTTTTTTGATCCTCTAACACAATTGTTGCGAAATGACCTATCCTTCCAAAGAACGAGGCCACCATTTTTTTTCCCGCACTTCGATCTCTCTTCACTTTAGTTGGCAACTCCTCGAAAGGAAACACCCACTGAGCAGATTGTCTTTTGGTTTCAGGATCATAACAGTAAATCCAGCTTTCGTCACCAGTTAGTATGTCGAACACAGCATTTGAGTCACCTCCGTTAAATCTTTCAATCATTTTACGGCACCAATCCACACGATGGAGTTTTTGAGCCTTAGTCAAATTATGAGGTATCCACCGGGCGCAAAGCTTCCTGACCGCTAAATGTTCGTGGAGGATTTTGTGCACTTGACTCATACCGATGCCTAAGCTTGTCCAAATCTGCTGATAGGTCACTCTTTTGTCAGTCTCTATCATACGCCGCACAACACAGATGTTATTTTCAGTCGTCGCCGTAGAAGGCCGTCCCTCACGTACATCATCAGTGGGATTAGTGCGACCACGTTTAAACTCATTAAACCAGTTGTAAACAGTCGCACGAGATGGGGCTTCATCGTGAAAGGCCAATCGTAGTCTATCATAACTTTCTTGTTGACTTAAATGACATCGAAAGTCATAAAAAATCATTGCACGAAAATTTTCTCGTGTTAAATTCATGTTGACGTGACACAGACAATTTTCAATTTGCCGCCAAATCGTAAAACAAATGACAAATGAATGAAATATATACTCAGTAATATTGGCAAAGAGTTCTATTTTCAAATTTAAGAATATTTTTTTTATTATATTGTTTATAAGTGGCCAGTTCTAAGAACTTTCAGTTTGACCCTCGTACGTCTGATAGTCAACATTGTGTGCTAAGCTGATGGTAGAGCCCCTTAACTCTTAGGAGTTCAGTGATTAATGGTAGAACTTTTGATATCGTAGGTAAATCGTAGGAACAGAGTCAAATGGTCCAACCCCAATAAAAAAAATCAAAAAATATCACTAAAAAGCCTTAAATAAACTCTAGACTTTTTAAAGTAGTTTAAAGGTAAGGAATCCATTTTAGGCGAACAATGCTTTTTGAGTCGGTTCAGTCAGTACAGAGTCAACAGTGTATTTAAGACTTTTTAGTGCATTTTGGATCTAATGTCGGTTTTAATTTTTTTTATTGTAATATATGTACCTAATATGAACACAGTGACATAATATTGTCTGTGAGATAGTATTGATCTACAAATTCAAGCTTAACAGCATAATGATTCGAGCAAGTCTAGTTACCCGAAGTTATATTAGAAAAAAATAATTAGTGTCTGGCGATCAACTGGCACTTTGTGTGGCAATATCGGGCTGGGGCTCCGTTATTGCAGCGTAGAGGAAAGTGGCTTCGGCGCGGACCGCAGCCATAGTACATGTTAGAACACACAAATCAACAAATAATAATAAGAAAAAAAAAGTTAACGCATCTGTGCTTGAGGTGTTTACTATAGAAAAGAACTCGTGGATGTATTCTGTTTATGCGCAATCATTACTACACCATGTTTGGTAATTCAAAATACGTTTTTGGTCGAAATAATATAAACTCGTGGGTAATAAATTGGTAAATTGGAGCTTGTATTAACGTTAAAAGCACTTATAATTAATTTTATTTGAACAACACGACTACTTAAAGCCCGTTTCTTTTTTTTTTGAATATTTTAAGCAATCTGGACAATCCTTTTCAACCGACTTTAAAAAGGAGGAGGTTGTCAATTCGACTGTATTTTTTTTGTGTTTGTGTTACCTTATATCACAGTCATTTGTATCATTAGTAGACCGATTTGAAAAATGTTTTTGCCTACCTAGAGGTTCTACCTTCACCATTGTTGCCAAGTCGGGATCTGATGATGGAATCTTGGTGCAATCGAGGATAAACTTCAAATTTTAAAGGCACGTATAGTGTTTTTGTACTAGGATCTTTATGTTTGCATATTGTTACGTCTGATAGTCAACATTGTGTGGAGCTGAGCTGATGGTGGAACTCCTTAACACTTAGGAGTTCAGTGATTATAATGACAGAACTTATCATAGGTAATTTGTAGCTTCTTATAGAATAGTGTCATAAAGTACAACCCCTCCTGTAATCACTAATAATGAAGAAATAAAATTAACTTTTAAAACAAAGTAAAAACCGACTTCAAACAAAAAGCACTAAAAAGTCTTAATAAATAAACTCTTGACCCTTTTGGAGTCGGTCCCTTTACTTTGACTATCTTAAGCATCAACTATCAGAGCACCGACTCCAAAAAGAAATTGTTCGCCTTAGGGCTCATTTTTCAATAGTCAAATAAGAAATATTCGTCGAACAAAATACAATATGGCTAATTTGAAAATATAAACTAATTGTCAACAATCATAGGTACCTGTATTTTTTTTAAATCTGTCGCCTTATAATTTATCAGTCTGATAAGTTTTATCTGACTATTTTCAATCGGCCGTTAAACGGGTTTCTTTTATTTAAAGGGTCAAGATTTTACTTAAGACTTTTTAGTGCATTTTTGTTTTGAAGTCGGTTTTTGACTTTTTTATTGAAATAATTCATTTTTAAATAAGATAAACACAAAACTTACTAACTACATATAGGTTCATCGTTTAGCACTGAGATCTTTTTAAATCAAATTGTTAATGAATTTGATTAACTGATATTATTTTAAAAGTTATAAAAAAATGTTTCCATTGTTCGACTAGCAAAGAAAAACTAACTTTACCCGTACTTCATAAAGATGAAATAATAAACCAAAAATTTGTGCACGGGCGGGACTTGAACCAGCAACCTTTTGGCAGACCGGGCCAAACGCTCTTACCAATTGAGCTACCGACATCAATTTCTAAGTTGAATTTATTCTGTAAAGAATAACTGCTTGGGCCATCTGCTTCATAAACAGACGGCTGGCTAGGTGGCGCTAAGCGTCACGCAATTGACGTTTTCATAAGAAACCACAAATTTCGCAGGGTCGGGCTGACAGCACGGTAGCTCAATTGGTAAGAGCGTTTGGCCCGGTCTGCCAAAAGGTTGCTGGTTCAAGTCCCGCCCGTGCGCAAATTTTTGGTTTCTTATTTCATCTTTATGAATATAAATTATGACACTGTTAGTGTTAAAAACATTCTAAAGCATTTACCCGTACTTATTTAGTTGAATGTAGAATAATGAAGAAGAAATCTAACGAGGAAATCTAGCTCGGCTGGGTGCGGGAGTTAAGGTTATCAGTACGATGCTTTATACAGATACTTACTAGACAGTGTTGCTTACCTTAATACCTTGCAAGTAACTTATTACTGTATTAAATGACATTAAAATAATTTTGAAAACCTTAAAAAGTTTCCTTAAGTTTTGGAAGTTTTCAGGAATACTTACTTAGAAGTAGAATGTTTCCACCTCTATAAATCACAACCACGGAGTAACATAATCTAAAAGAATGCATTCATGAAATAGTAATATTGAAAGACAGTCTAGCTTCTGAGACGAGCTTGCTGTTCCGTTTGGCGAGTGGCGCAGTCGAACGCAGCGAGCGGGGTGCGCCTCACCGCGCGCGCCCTGAATACCTAATTGACTAATATTAGTTGCCGCGGGGGAACTTCCTTAGAGGTGAGTACAAAACTTGAGACAAAGAACACGTACGAGCCTTGTAAGGGCTACTTTTTAACTTTTAATACGAGAACTTGGACGATCTGCTCCGATATGACCATCATTGCCGAACTTTGTGATATCGCTTCTTAAATTTTAATTTTCGTGTGTAGCTCAAAGCAAATATTTGTTAGATATGTATGATCCTGTATACCTGTAATATGCTGAGCAGTTGGTTATTTGATGTTTTTAAATAAGATTCTTTACATTGATTAAAGATGTGGTAACTAAGTTATCCAAAACTTGCAAGATATGTGAGATTACGGCTAACCAACCTGAAGTAAGCAAATAGTGCGGTTGTGGCTTTGAAGATAAATTTGTACTGACTAAAAGACCAACAAATTTAACCCTATTATTGAATAATAGTGTATCATGACGAGAAGGTAAAGATTATGTATGGATATCTTTATGTATTCAAGTATGTTTATGTAGGTTTATTTTTAAGTATTTATGTAAGTATATTAGTAGCTTCAATTGAATGTGTTGCTTTTTTCGTGTTTTTTTACGCTGCCTCAATCTTTTCTGCTTTACTCAATGGTTGACGGGTAGAGCCTTAAGCATTAAGTCCGCTATTTTGTTCTTTATTTTGGTCAGTGCATTAAATGAGATGCCTTAACACTACCATAAATATTTGTTATTTCGGCAAAGTGAAATCAGAATGTACAAAGCTTCCAAGTAAGAACTAAGGACGATGGAACATTGGCATTGCGTTGCGTCGACGCTGCAACCTCGGAGCGGCGCAGCTCCTTACTGTCTCAACGCAAAGGAAACGCAACGCCAATGTAACTTCGCTTTTGCGCAACCATTGTGGGTTATGTCTATGTAGTTATAGTTCGTATATACTACTACAAAAACTGCCACAAATTATATTTTTTCATAAAAAATATACCAATACACATCTCTGACCATGAATATTTGGCAAGGCATCTCCACGCGGCGAGTGAGGTCCAACGGTTCGCCTCCGACGATACCAATTACGCTAATGGAGTTTATTTCATTTAGTCGCCGCTCAGAGTGCACCCGATATATATTGTGACTGAAATCAGATGCCTAGGACCTTCGTGACTTCTTTGGTTGGACGCAACCTTTGACCTAAAGGAACTGAAGCTCCGCATTTTACCGAGTGCTCTTTCAATTTCGCTACTTGTTATTACCCAATACTTTTTACCTCATCACTTTACTCTTTACTCTAGTAAAGAAAGATAAAAGTCACTCGAAATATTAAATTTTTTCTCTTACTAAAAAAAAGCTCTAATATAATATAATATCCTTTGGACATTTTCACACATCGCCATCTAGCCTCAAAGTAAGCTACTCAAAGCTTGTGTTATGGGTGCCAGATAACGGATATAATACTTAAATACTTTTTGTTTGTAAATACATACATAATATACATAGAATACATAATATACATAGAATACAACTAGGTACTTATTACTGCCAGAGGTCCCGGGTTCGACCCCGGGTCGGGCCAAAATTATGTACCCGGGTTATTCTGTTTAGAAATTCTCAGGGTAGCCCGGAGTTTGGAAGTTGGCTGTGTTTCAACTCGGAAAGCGCATAAAGCCGTTGGTACTGCGCCTTATCTCTCTCCGGTCGTGTCAGATTGCTGTCCCATCGGGCTATGTGTGAGAGAGAGAGAGATAGGAATAGAGAGTGCACCTGTGTTTGCGCACACACTTTTGCACTATAATATGCCGCGCTGTCTACTGGCCACTGTAGTCGAAATCGGCTAGGGGGACTATTATTATTACTTATTCAACATCAATTTTGTTGTTTATTCTGAAAATATAGAATAAACTATTTGATCGCAAAAATACTCCACCAGTACTTATTCAGTTTCATCATTTAGTAACTTTTCTCGCCAAGTAGCTAAGTTTTAAAATTCTTGAATACAGTAAGTGGCAGATTTGTGAGTAGCAAAGGCGACGCATTCCCAGAACACAGTTTCAGCTTACTTTGTTATGCTAATCTTCATAATTCTTTAGGCGGGGACTCCGCGCGAGTTGCTTTTTTGGAAATAACTTGTAATTCACTCGTAATTTGTTGCTCGTTGAATACTTACTTGAACATGGAAGGGGAAATTTTCACGCAGAACCTGGCATAAAATGAATATGATTAAAAAATAGCCTGTCAACATTATGTTTATTTATAATGGATCTCTAGTAAAAACAACGTAGGTAGGTATAATTTGCCTTTTTTTCAGTTGTTAGTACAACTAAAGTTCTTGGATCAAAAAATATGTTAATATATAAAAAAATAAATTTGGTTTCGAGCTTTAAGTGGTAAATGATCGTAAAAGTGTCAATAATTCACCACTATTTGAACTCTCTGCATTCTCAAGCGGTTGACTGGTTAAAAACGCCTTAGGACATTAAATTCCCAAATTGTACATCTTACAGTCCAATGAACTGTAAATAAATAAGTGGGTGTCCTACATATTAGTATTCGTAGTTACCTTGACCTGGTCGTAGTGCTCTAAAATGCTATGATTCAGAGATATAGTTATCTAAAGTTTCAATCCCTATGTATAATAAAATCGTTAACTTGTTGTAGTCATAGAAGGTGACAACGTCAAGTTCTATGACTGGACTATAAAATTAATATTCCTTTCGGAGGAGAAGGATAAGTAAAAGCTGTCAAACGAAACCGATTTAAGATGTCAGGAACTATCTTAAGTAGGTAAGTAATATTTGTAGCTTAAAATGAGATAACCTTTCGTTCAGGTGATTTATACCAATCTTCCTAAGTTGACATGGAAAACAGTCGACACAAAATATCCAACATGCAGCTCTTGTGTAAAACTTAATATTATTTCTTTATACAAATTATTCGTAGACATGCATTACCTGCGTTATTGTCTTTCCTTTTTACGTAAATTGACTTTTATAGAATAGAAAATCAAACTGCGTATTTTAAATTTTAAGCGCAATGGTTAATATAAATCGTATATTAAGAGGCTTCGATTTGGACTAATTTACCTGTAGAATAATTGTTTGTTGGGGTTATTTTGCTGTAATGAACAACAATCAATCACAGATCAAGTCACCATGTTTCAGAAGAACTATTTCTACAAAAGATACACAATTTCACTTAAATTTAAGAAAATCAAATGAAAGAAATTTTCAGCAAGCCTTCATGGGCTTCCAAACTGACTGACAGCCGCCAAAAACGGTTCTGCTACATCGGATCTCGCATCTCTTTTTATCACACAGTTTGCTGCTTGTGATATCTCGCTCTTGTCGATCTATTCCAAAGGGATAATAATTTTATGGACTGGACACATTTGTTTGCAATACATTGCTTTTTTGATTTGTTTTACTAGAAAATAGCAATAAATTTATTTTTCATTATTTTCATATACAACTATTTAGAATTGATAACTGGATACTTAAAGGGCCAATATTTAAAAAAAATGCTTTGATTACAGGCCAAACCCTGTATATTCACCTTCTTACTCGAAACCGTCAACTTGCGAGATAAACACTTTGCTAATAGAAACCTTCATTGAAATAACTTATCTACCTAAAGATTTGTTATGATATGATCATGACAAACCTAACATTGTTTCTAAACTACCCTGACAGTTAAGTGAAGCTTCTTACTAGTTCAAATTAACGAAGAAAACTTCTCGATCAAGTCCGTCTACCTGAAAACACAAAGTAAACTCCGTGCCTTCGCAACTTATCCATTAACTTAAGTAGAATCTGTAGACAGCACGGGGAGGATAGCGCCTCCGTCGTGTTAGGAGTTTGAGCGTTAAACGAAATTTATGATGTTAGATTGATAGGTGAGCTGCTTTACCTACTAACTTACTTTTGCTAGATAGAAGTAACGTGTTTGCCCAAAATAAATAACAGCTCTATTTTGAACAAACGCTAAGTCATTTATCACTTATTGAGAACGAAAAGAATACTGTTTCTTGACAGTCTATGGGCCAATAATGGCGAGTCACTTTTTGACAATATGTGTCCCAAGAGCACGTGATTACGTGAAACGTTTTCCAATTACCATTTTTCTTTTAAACCAAAAAAGAACTTTACAAGTTCCCTCGATTAGTAAAGGTTTCAAAAGTCACAATCTTCATGAAATCTTCATTAATTTAAGAAACTTCCAACAATTTCCTTTTGAGTTGGGACCCCAAAAGTGAAAAATTATTTCTTGAATTTTTTCTTCACTTAAAATCTGCACAAGGTTGTAGTCGACGACCGCTTTATTATTTATGACAAGGAACACGAAACTCATCTCGAGTTATAAACTTCTTGGAATTTCTCCTGAAGTAATACAGAGCTATTATTATGATGTCCCCACAAAAAATATTCTGTGTAGCGGTGGCAGGGTCGGTTTTAGGGGGCGCGGGAACGTTGTCGGGCGCCGGGGTTCAGGGCGGACACACGTCACCTTTGTGCCGCGATGCCGCTCATGCCGCGCTCCCCTTGACATACGACGAGATTCCACTCCCAGCGACAAGCGAGTTTTTTTTAACAAATATTAGCTGCGTCAACTTCATAAAGTCATCTTGTTAATAAGTCTAGCTATTACCAAACGACAAAAGATCTTCGTTCTTAGCTTTTCCAGAAGTAACTGGGAAACAATGATCACTGAAATCGATGTCACGTAAAAGTTACGGAGTACATCCGTCCATTGTCTAGAAAATACTGAGCTATTAGTTCTAAACTTACTTATGTATATTACATACACACTTTTACATCTATTTTAGCACCATTGTTATTTATAAAATATTTAACGAATACAAAAATCATGCATTTTCAAACTCTACACACTTCACACTAGGTATATCCCGCCCCCTAAGCAGACAAGCTCGTATGTTTAGAATTCTCTATTTGAAGCGATTGTATAAAAGGGGATTTGGAAAGTCTGTATTTATTATCCTACGATCTTTTTACGAGTACTTGACAACCGTAAAGTTTTACCGCTCTTCCTTATCTGGTGATATCACTGCACCCGTGCCGTTTGACCGACAGGCTTTCTCGGAGTCTAGGGCGTAAAATTGAGGGGCTAAAAAACCGCCACATGTGTCGTTTTGTAACCTCAAAAAGACCTTCCTGTTTTTAGGCTTAGTATACTTAATAAATTTCTGAAGTTTCACTTGAAGAATTACAAAGGTTTTTATTACGAAGTCCCGGTAACAAAAAAAGGCGACTGCCAGCGGAGGGATGTATAAGGAAGTTCTGAGGGCGATTTCGGACGATCTTTCGCCGTTAGTAATTAAAGTTGTTTTGTTATTTTGAAGCAAGTCTGTCAGGTAAGTATTCGTGGTCTAGAGATTACAGTGTGAAAAAAAAACTTTTAGTTAGGTAAGGTTTACTTACCTAAAAGTTACTACTGTAACTCTATCTGACACTTAATTTTAATTAGTGTAATGTACAAGAACTATCTAAACTGTATCTATATAACAATATAATCTTTGTAAGCGCTGTCTACGTTATGCAATTGATGTATCTCAATAAATAAACACAATACTTTGGATGACCTACCACATATATAGAAAAATATATATAATAAAGGTCAAACCAAGAACCGCCCTTTTTTGAAGCTGATTGAAGGAAACAAGTCTCCCACAAAGGTATTGTTCTACATAGATTCTTGTGCGAAAAAATATTCAGTAACGTAGGTAATCAAGTAAGAGGTAGCTTACCTCCGACAAATGCCTTAAATGGCCTACAACAATAAAAAACTTTTCTGATGTTTTTCTTCCAAACCACTTAACCAGCTTGGCGCACGTAGGGATGTTTGTGTCTTGCTTGCATTATGACACCGTGTTGCTATAAGATTTAGAGGGGACAAAAGTGAGGAGACTCCGTGGCGCCGGGAACATTGTCAACGTTTTCATAACTACTTTGACGAAGTTAGTAAATAGGTAGACGCTTATGGTTTACTTACTTGGCTTATGCTAATTGTATGAACTATCTATACAAAACTAATTTACAATATTTATTAGTTACTTATTTTTATTATTTAAATAAAATATTATAAGTAATCAATATAATAAAGTTAGTAAAGATATATCTTGGACTTTGGAGAACACAATGAAGGAAAGCGTACAGATACTTCGTAAGTATAATCATCAGTAAAATGGTAGTTGTTATGGCGTCAGGGGATGCGGGGATGCGTCATGTTAAAAAGGGCAGGGGTGCGCCAAAGTTCCGCTGATCGTTTATTGCCAGGATTGGGTCGACAAGAAAAACAAAACATTTTATCAATGACATATGTTTTGTTTACTAACACCTCGTGCCAATTTCAAACGCAGCTTGAAAGGGTCGATTACGTATCCATAGTCGTCGCCTTGCTGTTGCATTGTTAGTGACTCTAATTACCATTTGTGAAAGTACAAATAATATGATATATTTTTTATATTGTTTAATTAATTGTCAATCATAGTTAACAATTTGTAAGATCAAAGAAATATAATTTTGAAAACATTTTGGTGCTTTGCAGACGACGGGCGGGCTAATTTTTTTGACTGCGAACTAATAATGACCGCGACTGCCCATCGTAGATGCCCGCAATGCCGCGACTGCCCGCCAGTACGCTGCCATTGCCCGGCGGGCACCTGCGGCCCGGTTTTTTTGCCCTTCATGTGCGTTGGTAGTGTAGAATTTCCTTTGCATTATCGTTCGTGGTGAGATCGACCGGCCCGGCCCATCCCGCCGTCTGCAAAGCGCCTTACTGGAATTAGAAGTAGTGACACTAAAAAATGCAAACGCATATATTTTTAAGAATCGCCACTATCATCATAATTAGCCAAAGGACGTCCACTGCTGAACATTGGCCTCCCCCACGGTTTTCCACAAGGACCGATCGCAAGCGGACTGCATCCAGTGTGCTCCTGTGATCTTTACAAGTTTGTTCCTCCATATTTTCGGTGGACGTTCTATTAAAAACATACTTTCTTATTAATAAAATAAATATCCTTTGGACATTTCCACACATCGCCATCTAGCCCCAAAGTAAGCTACTCAAAGCTTGTGTTATGGGTGCCAGACAACGGATATAATACTTAAATACTTTTTTTTTTTTGTAAATACATACATGATATACATAGAAAACACCCAGACCAATACAAACAGACATGTTCATGCACACAAATGTTTGTATTGTGCGGGGATCGAACCCGCACCCGCTGCGTAGTAGGCGATTTCTCGACCACTACACCAGACGGGTCGTCAGATGTCAATGACTTGACAGCGCTGATTTCGGTCAATTTAAATCACATTGCAAGTATTCGTAACTAACATAGTAATCACCACAGAGCCTGGTATCCAGTAGATATGTATTAGCTTTACACAACATCTCAAAATACTAGGTACGGTCCTTCCGCTGAAGTATAAATAACATATTTTTTCGATATTTCTATGACTTTATTTCAGTTTATTTCCCCGTAGTCACCAGCCCTACCCACTCATTACAGCGGGACCTCTTGAAGCCGGCTGTTGTCACAAAGTTAACCACTAGACGTGCTCCCTTTATTTGAAAAACAAACTTTTAATAAGCCGTACGACATGCGCATCTTGTTAGTTCCCAACTTGCCAATAAATCCGATAAGTAAGACTTATGTTATAATAATTAACGACATTATTATGACTATTAACTATTAGGTAGACATTTCTTGAACACAATCAAAGACTTGTAGAGTGGGAAATCAACTATATATTAGATGTTTTTTTAATGTTAAATCTTACTTTTTATGCAAAGATCTTTAATAGGGCATAGGTAACTATCGCCATCAAAACACCACACTTCGATTTTTATCTTAACATACGAAAGTCTCAAGCTTTTTCATATCGCATCGCTACTACTGTGATGTTTTTGTTCTCCTAAAGCACTCACGATATCAAAACTGGCTAGTAACTTGCTAATTTTTCGTTAACGATGAAAAACGAAGGACAGAGGGCAATGTCTCAGCGGCGTAATATACGCTAACGGCCCGGGACAAGACAAATGTGCTTTCTCTCGCTCACTATTAGACTCTTTCTGGCTCACTCCACCGCTGGGATCTTGATTGAAAACAATAGGTTATTATAGGGTAAACGACACAAATGCCCCACGACTCGTTTGTATTTTTGTCGAGTGCTCCCAGCCAGTGGTTTTGAGTTGTAGTGTGTTGTGTAACAAACCGTCCCTTCAACTCGTCACGTCCGTGCTCTATACGCGCCGGAATTCCGTTATTCAATCATTTTTACCACTTTTATTTCGCATTTGATTTTATTTCTGTCCCAAAATATTTACGAAAAATGATTTTAGACTAGCTGAAAATAAATAGAATGAATGTTCATATTCAATCAACAGGATTTGAGAAGTGGTATTTGTAATTATATGTATTAATGGAGCTATGTTTTGATTGTAATTCATTTAGGTTTCAAATCCTTTATAAGCGTCAACTTTCTTAACATTGTTACATATTCCTACACTTTTCTCTGTGCGCTGAATATGTGAGAGGAAACGAAGACTGAATCGTTAGATAGATATAATATGAACACAAGGGTGGCATTCACGTCTCGTTAGCAGCGCAAACTGGCTCGTCGCCGCCGCTCGCGCAAATTCAATTTGTGCCGAATGCTCCATGAGAGTTGGGCCCGGCTCCGTCCACTGCTGAGCACTGCCCGTTTCTTTCAATAATTGTCAAATACGCTTATCATAAGAACCCCTCAGAACGACCCCGTAATTAATTACTCCCGCGCCGTGGTTGCATTCGAAATGACTTGTGAATAAACTTTCGGACAACTCCCGGGGAAAGGTTGCGCAAACGACAGGGCAACTTTTCCGTTTGAGGTGACAGTTTTTGTTATTTTAATCTTTGACAAGCACTGAGTCTGAGTTCTTTATTAAAAAAATATATTTAGAAGGCAGGTGTGATGAAAAAAAATATATTCAGAAGGCAAGTGTGATGAAAATCTGTTTTAGAGTGATTAACTCTTGTCGCAATAGTAGCAAAGACAATCTCAGTACTGAACTGACGTGGCGACATATTATAGTCACCGCAATTCGTCGTGTGAATCGTCAAAGTTCCGCAGAATGTGCTCGGCTCAGAGGTAACTTTGCGTGTGCCGTGCAAGTATTACATTATATCGTGACTTGCGTTTTATCGAGTGTTAGCGAGATTAATGGCGGCTCGTCGCGCGTTCGCGGCAATTACACGCGCAATGTGCCACGAGCGCCGACATGGTTTTGTTGCCTCGCTGATTAGTGATGTGCCAAGTAACTGATTTTGGGTATCGAGTGTATGATTACCATGAAATGTCAATGTCACATTTATGTGATATATGACTTAACAGGGGACTGTGTACTTGAGCTTATTTTGGATGAATGTGCTTAATCTTTTAGTAAAGATCCAAAACCGTTATTTACGGAGCTAATTTCGCGTAATTTGTATAAATTAAGTATTAATAAAAAAAAACACGCGTATACGTGACCCGTCTGGTGTAGTGGTCGAGAAATCGCCTACTACGCAGAGGGTGCGGGTTCGATCCCCGCACAATACAAACATTTGTGTGCATGAACATGTCTGTTTGTATTGGTCTGGGTGTTTTCTATGTATATCATGTATGTATTTACAAAAAAAAAAGTATTTAAGTATTATATCCGTTGTCTGGCACCCATAACACAAGCTTTTAGTAGCTTACTTTGGGGCTAGATGGCGATGTGTGGGAATGTCTAAAGGATATTTATTATTTATTTATATGTCAATGTAAGCACATTTTTAATTTTGCTAACCTTCTAAAAAGTTTTTTTTTTTAAATAGTTAAATAGAATATTTTTGTCACTCGTAAATTAGGTAAAGACAGTGGGTCTCAGCACTACACAGCCGCAAGTGAACACGTGAAATGACGCGCTGAATCGAGATCGGAACGCGCCGGGATTATGACTCGTAGACTTGGCTGATGAGGAACATTCTTTGTTCTTTGAAGAACAAGGCTCGAAAAAAAAAGACAACCATAACACTCACGTTAAATAATAATACCTGACTATTCAAAGTGAAGGAAACAAATTTGTTCAATTATAAAAAAACATGTCACTATTAGTATTACAAGATAAACGTGAAAAATATTTTCTAATTATCACTGAAACATCTTTATAATTTATTATCAATCGTATCGATCACTGATTTCAAATGCAGCTGACTATATAATTACACGGTACATTCCAAGTTTACCATAGTATAAACACTCGAATTACATTTATAAACGCACTCATTAGGCATGCAAATTCACGTAATTTCTCTCTAGTAGCCACGTCCTCATACATATTAATTTCTCATTCATAAAATATTCAAAATCTCATGTTCCTTAATTATCTATGTTTGTACGCCAACGAAAAGTTTCACATGAAACATTTGAAATGATTTCAACACAGAAAAGTGTATCTAATGCTTATTAAAATGGAAAAAAATACACATTTAATTGTAATATTATGTGATTCCTGAAAATTTGTGCTGCATTTTCTCTCAATTTTTAGGGTTCCGTAGCTGAATGGCAAAAAACGGAACCCTTATAGTTTCGTCAAGTCTGTCTGTCTGTCTCTCTGTCCATCCGTATGTCACAGCCACTTTATGCTGTAACTATAAGCACCACACTATTGAAATTTGGTAGGAAGATGTATCCTGTAAACCGCTTTACAATTCTTATACCAAAAATAAAAAAATAATGATATTTAAGGGGGGCTCCTCCCATACATGAAACTAAAACCGAAAATATTTTTTTTTGTCAAACCTATGCGTGTGTGTGTAGTTTTTGAGATATAGCACATTTTCAACAACCGCAAACATAACTTTGTACTTCATACAAACACTATGAAAAACAAAGTTATATTTGCTGTCAACAAAATTTTGTGGTATTTTACTAAGTGGAAGTAAGTGGATTCCCTAATTCAGTTAAAGTTGGCACGGAACCCTCAGGGCGCGAGTCCAACTCGCACTTGGCCGATTCTTATAATATTGTCGTGCACTAAGCGTCTCTTTTCTTAATTTTTCTTTGAAAGAGCTCTTACAGAAATTTCAAAAGAGCAATGTCTCAAGCAGCAAATTCTGAAAAGTGTCCCAGTCGGGGTGTCGTATATTTCTCCTTAGTTTACTTAGTGGCAGTGCAATTTCCCGTAAGTAGAGGTGGGTTCATAACGAATGTTTGCCGATGCATGCGCGCGTACAGCGCTCTGGAGCTCTATTTATGAATCACTCGCATCAATATTGCGAATGATTTTCGTTCGAAAGCCAATTAAAAATCAACGAAAATCACGTGAAATATTTTCGTGAGTACACACAAAATCGTGATGTTTTTTAAAAAAATCTTGTATGTTTGTTATCAGGTTTTTATTCGATAAACAATTATTTATCAACCAAAATCACACGCCAAATATTGAGACGGGCGTTTCGAAAATAGGTCCCTTATACCTGTACCTCTATGCCTACCACGGTGGCGGTCGATGCGTTCCGCTATTATCGTGTGTAAAAAACTCGTCTTTTGAGTTTCATTTGTTCTACTGTATGATATGGAAGTGGTTAGTGTCCTATTAGCATTTTTTTATTTGCAATCTTTGAAGTTTTCAAAGTTATTTGTCTATGGAATAAGTTATTTAGGTCAATTTACATGGGTAGCTTCTAGAACGCATACAAAATTTATGCAAACAATTTGAATCAAGGGTATTAAATGACTATTGTTATCAAGTAAATATAGTCATTTAGAAGGAATTATTTCCCTTTCTAAATATACTTTGGCTTAGGAAGCATCGTAAACATTTTATCTTTCTTTGCTCACATGAGCACTTAAGCATTAATGGGCCTCCGTGTTTATTTACGTGAATAAGCCGAGTTGGAGTTCAAAGCAAAGACAATCCCGGTACACGCGCTACGCCGTAGCAGCCGTAGTGTTCGTAGCCTGTAGCTCGTAGTGTGCTCGTAGTCCGTAGCACGTGTCTACGTGCGACAGCTGTGCGTCGCTTTGCAATTACACGACAAATGACATACTACGGCTAGTAATCTTGTTAGCGAGGATATATTGGTATAATAACAGTCATTGTTATTATTTATACTGCATTATTTAGTTATTACATTACCCGATAGTTACCTTCTGTTAAAATAATTGTGTTATGAATTATAAGCAATACAAATATTTGCAGTGTTACTGTTATGATGTTGTTCTTTACAAAGTGGGTATTTAAATGCAGCTTTGAAAGTTGGGCAGGTCTGCTTTATTGCCAAAGTAGCAATTCGTAAACAGCGTTTTTACATTACAGAGACTAGCCCAGAAGCAAAAGTAAAGGTACCGTAGCGTAAATTTTAAGATTATTTATCGTTTATTATACTATGGAAATCCTATTACGACCAGAAGGTAAAATCTGTACCTCATGTAAATCTCCCTCAAATATGATATTCATATTTACGTGTATCCACCGTCCCGCGGTTAATGCTTACCAAAGCGCTGTACACACGTAGATCTCCTTTCAATCCCTTTCAATAAACAGCTAGGGAGGCCTAAACATACGCTTACCAAATCTGCTAAGAGGCCCATTTGGCCGTTACGTGACCGAATCGAAAAGAATTTGTCCCGCTAAAGCCACAGCTTTTTTCCCACCCGATGGACGGATAGAGATAGTAGTCCCTTCGACGAATCGCCTTCTAAATCCTTAACACTCAACTTCGCTGCGTCTTGCAACTCGATTTAGCCAAATCAGATATACAAGACGGTGGTCAAAATAAAGCCTTTTCTTTGTTCTTTAAGCTACCGCTTTTCGTTTGTTTTAATAAAACACGAAATTAGCAACACGAAATTACTTTTATGTTGAGAAGATATGAAAGATTGAATTAATAAATACAGTCGCAAGTTCTTTTGTTGAGCAAAATAGAAATATGTCTTTCTATGAAAACAAACAATCTGAAAGAATGTTGCTTCTGGCAAGAATCAGAGAGGAAATAATGAAAACAAATCGTCAGTCAGAGCGCGAAGCGTGCCCCCCGGAGCTCCTACCAGGTGCAAAGATGTTTCATGATTTAATTTGGGACTTAGGGATCTGTTTTATTGAATCTATTGAATCGTGCAATCTTTTCATCTTACATTCTATGCTCGTACGGTTTATGTTTTAAGAGCTCTACAGAACAAACCTAAAGCCATCAAACGCTATTTACAGGTCCTGTTTCACAATCGCTAAGTAAGTAAGTAAGTTTCCAAATATTTTGCACGACATGTGTTTTTTTGTAGGTTGTATAAAATTGCACGCTTCTCTCGGTATTAAAAGACCCTAATTCTTCTAGCTACTTAAATCCCAGTTCACCTTCCTCAGTGAGACGCATTCGCGTCCATTGCGCTCTTCTCATAACCTATGCCTCGCTACTCCTTCACACCGCACAGGTTATCTCTCAAACTCTTTTCTTGTCCATGCCATTCGTCTTTGAAATGCCCTTTCGGCAGAAATTCAATAGGCTCTCAGTAAGTTTTCATTTTAGAGACTCGTCCGTGCACACTTCATTCATAATATCGGAATCATCTCCATATCATCTATCTACAACTTTCGTCATAAGATATAGCAGGTACGAGTATATCTAGGTATATGTTTTTTTATTGATATATATTTTTTTTATTGTTATAAAATTCACAGCTCTTATTCCAAAAACTTAGCTAATCTTACGTTCTAAACTTACAGCCAATGATGAATTTACTTTATATACATATTGCAAGAAATTATCAAAGTTGACACGGTTTGACTTGACACAAACTACAAGTGATATAATGTGACCTGCCAATAATACTCAAAAAATCAATTTTTATATTAAATAGAGATATGTGTTTATATTTATTTATTTATTGTTTATATATGAATTATATTTATTTTAAAGCTTGTGTTACGTATGTGTCATATTATGTAAGTATTAATTGTATTAACTTGGTCTTCATTTTATTGCATAAAATCTAAGTATGGATTGTTTATGTAGATAATTTACTTTTTTATATATACTTAACTAGCGGACCCAGCGAACTTTGCTTCGCCCCTAGCACCGTCCCGCCCCGGCCCCGTCTCGCCCATTGATCAGTTATCGAGCGGGATGAAAAATAATCAAATTATTAAAAAGGACTATAAAAAATAGGGATTGTTGATAAAAAAGTAAAAATTTAGAGTTGTATGTATTTTTTAATGCCAAATTATAAAAACAAACAATTTCGTCCAAAAATTAAAAAAATATATTTAAGGGTGAACAACCCTTATCACTTAGGGGTATGAAAAACAGATAGTAGCCGATTCTCAGACCTACTGAATACGCATTAAAATTTGGTAAGAATCGGTAAAGCCGTTTCGCAGGAGTACGGGAACGAACATTGTGACACGAGAATTTTATATATAAGATTTTGTTTTTTTGTCGCACCGCCCAATGATTGTCATTTCTGCTTAGCATAAAGACATTACTAGTAGAGAACGCCATATGGCGTTAAGTCCACCTTTTGTATATATATTTTTTGCTGTAAAATAAAGTCAAATCAAAAATTTTGTATATGTATTTAAGTGTGTTATACCAGCACAATGGTTGTGAAACATCGAAATAACCGCAGTAAAGTGCACAGACACTGAGCAAACGCAAAAACAAAGGCACGCATGGCCGCGCGCGTGGACGCTGAAAAATGAGTGAGTGGTCACAATAATTGCGAACCTGCACTCAAACAATACAGCCGTATTGGTTTTCATAACGCATTTAACATTCGATTGCCGTTCATTAATTTACTTTACTGTTTCATATCTAGGTGTCACGGATAATTCTTTAATAACTCTTCAATGTATAAAATCTGTGCCGTGCGTGAAGTTATTAAACACCTCCTTTCTCTATCGATAAAATAAAACGTATCCGATAAAACGGTGACGGTGAATAGGCTGTAAAGTAGATTCTTCCTCGTTTCGCCCTACGAAAGTTCCTTCAGCCGTTGTGACAGCCCTTGTCGTAACAATGATCTTGCAGGTGGATGTGTGTATTACGTGTTTAGCGCACTGTCTGCCAACATAACAGCTAAAACCGAGCGGACAGCCTCACGCGAGGAATACCAAAGCGCCCACCTCGTAGCTTTCTTACGTTGAGTCTCACATGGGGAATACACCGTACGTCATATTTTTCGTCCATAACTTTTTAATTAAGACTCCTTCGCTACATGGTTTGCTCAACATAAGAATGCAATGAAGAGCTGATCGTATTAAACGTAGTAATAACGTACCGTACTAATCGTTCTGTCAGGTACCGTAGTACGAAACTGGCTTATTGTGACTTTGTTAAGCTTAAGCTTAGATTACCTAGAATTCATTCACCAGTTTCAAACATACGGAGTTGAGTATCTGCAAGATTTTCCTATGCTGTTTCAGATAAAGTTTATAGGAAATTAGGTCAAAACTATTTTAGAGAAACAAAATACCAGTGTGTCGGTGTTACTGCGGTTTAGACGGGTAATGGCAAGAATCAGTCTGCGCTTTGTTCTTTGGTGTTGTTCCTTGGCGAGTATCCAGTATAGGTTGAAAATGGTTGCGTAACTATATCCGAAACTGCGTTGGGTGATTTGGGGGTTTCAAATGAAAACGTAGATACAGTCGAGGTAATAGGCACCTGCTTTGCGGGCTTTGCTTTAGTTAGTTAGGCGACAATCATCTCGATAGTACCGATTACAGAACTAACTTTAAATAAATGTGAGAAAAGGGGCCAAAACGCATTCTTTTTATTTCAGAGTTAATTTAAAAGACAACTTAGTACTAAACCTAAGACATTGTTTGAATTAGCAGTCATTCTAAATACGATTATAATGTACGTAGAGCAAGTTCTCAAACCAAATCCATGACCTATAACAAATCTTTTTATTCTACGTACACGGGAATCAATGTAAGCTGAGAGTAGTTTGACAACATATATAGTCCATTGAATAAAAAGTTCTAGAGTGCGTGAGTTAGTAACGTAAGATGTTTCTTCGGAAACATGTCAAGAGTCCCTAGGTAATAAACATACTAAAACCCCGGGACACTAGGAGGAGCCCTGGAGTGGGGGGAGGGGGGGAAAGGGTTCATTTTTTCATTTTTCGCTTAAATCTCAAAAACGGCACATGTTAGAGAAAAACTTTCAAGGAAAAGTTGAAAAGCCATAAAATTATCTACAAGTTGTACCTAAATCATTTTTTCCTATATCCTACCATTTCTGAGTTACACGCAGTAAAAAATGATTTTGGCTCAAACAATTTCCCCATACTACATACCCATGTTTATCACATCAATCGATCAAAAAATATTTCTTTCTTACAAAAAACTCAAATATGCAACTTGTGACCGGTACTGATAGATTGCTCTTAATTAGGTCTATAATTGGTAAAATAAACACATTCCTCCATGGAAGCCTTTAGGAGGAATCGATTGTCAAAATATTATTTTAGGATAGTTTGAGTTACTGAACTTGATCTTTTTATTTTTTTCTTTCAAAAAACTCAAAAATGCAACTTGTGACCGGTACAGATAGATTGCTCATGATTAGGTCTATTATTGATAAAAAAACCAGATTCCATCATGGAAGCCTTTAGGAGGAGTTGAATTTTATTAGGGTAGTTACGATACTTGAACTTTTTATTTTTTTTCTTCCAAAAAGCTCAAAAGTGCAACTTGTGATTGGTACTGATAGATTGCTCTTAATTAGGTCTATCATTGGTAAAAAAAACACATTCCTCCATGGAAGCCTTTAGGAGGAATTGATTGTCAAAATATTATATTAGGGTAGTTACGCAACTTGACCTTTTAATTTTTTTCTTCCAAAAACCTCAAAAGTGCAACTTGTGACCGGTACTGATAGATTGCTCTTAATTAGGTCTATAATTGGTAAAATAAACACATTCCTCCATGGAAGCCTTTAGGAGGAATCGATTGTCAAAATATATGTTAGGGTAGTTTGAGTTACTGAACTTGATCTTTTTTATTTTTTTCTTCCAAAAAGCTCAAAAGTGCAACTTGTGACCAGTACCGATAGATTGCTCATAATTAGGTCTATCATTGATAAAAAAAACAGATTTCACCATGGAGGCGTTTAGGAGGAATTGAATTTTATTAGGGTAGTTACGATACTTGAACTTTTTTTTTTTCCTCTAGTGCCTCTCATATGACATCAATGTCCCAACATTATCCGTTGTTCGGATTTTTTCGATGAAATTTCACACGTAGCATGGGAAGGGGTCCGCCCTCGTTAAGCTTATGCTAAAGTTTGCTTGTTTTCGAATTTTTCACCTTTCATGGGATGTAGCTCGAAAACGGCTGCTAATAGAAAAAAATGATTTAGCTACAACTTGTAGATAATTTTATGGCCTTTCAACTTTTCCTTGAAAGTTTTTCTCTAACATGTAACGTTTTGGAGATTTAAGCGAAAAATGAAAAATGGACCCTTTCCCCCCCTCCCCCCACTCCGGGGCTCCTCCTAGTGTCCCGGGGTTTTAGTATTTTTATTACCTAGGGACTCTTAACATGTTTCCGAAGAAACATCTTACGTTACCAACTCACGCACTCTAGACCCCCCTTGGAGAGACTCATTCAATGGACTAATAGTGTCGTGAAGCGACAAATGTGGAGAGGTAGAAGAAGGTTAAAGAAAGAGGTAGAAGAGGGAATAGAATTTATATTACAACAAAAAGAATACAGTACCGAAAAATGAGATGAGGTGATGTCTGTATGAATGTAAGTAAAGTGCAGTGGGCGTGAGTAAGTATCTTCAAATCTTCAATAAGTATTGTCCTGAAGGCAGCAAAGGGCGGCGTCGGAGTGCAGAGCCGACACTGCGGAGGTAGCAGCGACGCCGATGTGCAGCGGTGACAGGTGCTGTGAAGAGCAGTGACGCCGATGTGCAGCGGTGACAGGCGCCGTGAAGAGCAGTGACGCCGATGTGCAGCGGTGACAGGCGCCGTGAAGAGCAGAGACGCCGATGTGCAGTAATGAGGGTAACGGGCACTATATAGAAAATGTTAGGATCAGTTGGAGTGCCAGAAGTACTTGGTCTCGGATCCTCTTCCGAGAAGGAGACAGGTCCCTCCCCTAGAGCGAGGAGGTGTTACTGCAGTCAATGTGCTTGGATACTCCTCCGGTGTCCGGTCTCTCCCCTAGCGTGAGGAGGTGTTTCAGTAGTCACCGGCGGTTCTTCAAGACTTCTTGAGGGAAGATGTAGAGTATTTATTTATTGGAGTGTAATAGAACTGTTCGAGCTTAGAACTCGGAATCGAATGAATTGAATAAAAAAAATTAATGCTTATATAGGGGGCCGGGGCCGTTCAAATTTAGATCGAGGTAGGTTCAAAAATAGAACATGAATACTGGTGGTTTACAGAGGATTAAACCCGAAAAAGTAATAAACTTTGATAGAAGTTGTCAGACTTTGAAAGATATTGTCATAACAACGATGTCAATAAAGATAAAAATACTGTCAAAAAGTAAGCAAATAACGAAAATACAGGAAAACGAATCATCACCCAATGCAAATTAAAGGAAAATTGCAAACAAAGGTAAAACACAGCTATTTTTACAGTATTATGTAAAGAAAAGTAGAATAACAGAGCTTTGAAAGTTTGACATTTTTAGATTCACAATAAATATTGTTCAAAAAGGATTAGAAAACATCAATAATCCAAAAATACAGAGTAATAGTAATAAGAAGAGTAGAAAGGCAGGTAATGCCTATAGTTTAATGTCTACAGTACGACTTTTTAGGGAGAAAATACGAACTGCGTTATGGTAGATAGAATCTATGATTAACTCTTATGTTCGTGTTTACAGCAAACGAACCAGCAAAAAGGAAATGAAAGCATGGAAAAACAAAGATAATGTGATGAGAATGTTAATGTGGATCCGATGAATACTAAAAATATTAAGGTACTCAATTTATTACACGTTATAGATGTACAACGGTACATTTCCCCCACAACCCCAGAAAAATTTTCGACTTAGAGAAAATTTTTGAAAGAAGATCTAAAGAAAACCTAGGAATCTATTTCGCCTAATATACAACCTTACATAAAAATATTTATTCTTCTTCTTGCATTCTATCATCTTCATACCGTAAGGGTGGAGTTCACATTCAATGACTGCCACTCTAGAAAAGAATTCCTCAATAACGACAGGCTTATTTAGGGAGTTGTCAACCGCTCCATAGATGGGAAAAAAAAAAATTTGATTCTAGGCCTACGTAAGGAGTAATCAACCGCTCCAATCTAAGGCTTATTTAACGAGTAATCAACCGCTCGGACCTAAGGCTTATTTAACGAGTAATCAACCGCTCAAAAGAACGTACTAGTTAGTACTAAGGGGTTAAGAGTCCCTTAAGTAAAGAGAAGAGGTTTAGAGCCTCCCGAGTTAACGTAAGGGATTTAGAGTCCCTTAAGTAAAGAGAAGAGGTTTAGAGCCTCCCGAGTTAACGTAAGGGATTTAGAGT
Organism: Pyrausta purpuralis; assembly: GCA_963924145.1. Classification (NCBI taxonomy): domain Eukaryota; kingdom Metazoa; phylum Arthropoda; class Insecta; order Lepidoptera; family Crambidae; genus Pyrausta; species Pyrausta purpuralis. Next base: position 14,437,652 of record OZ001659.1, read on the forward strand.
CCCTTAAGTTAAAAAAATAAAAAGTTAAAAAAAAAGTTAAAAATAAAATTGAGTACCTTAATTCCTCTTCAAATAGTGCGAAAAGTGAATTAGTGAATATATAGGTTGAGAAAGAAAAACGGAGAGTAAAAATAAATAGGTAGAGAGTTTAAGAAAAATAAGAGTTCCGAGTTAATTAAGTTAATTAGAGAACAATTATTTAAATCAAAGTTAAGTTAAAAGAACAAAGTTAACTTAAGACCAATTAAGGTAGATTTAGTAAAGTTAATAATTCTCAAGTTTAGTTAATTAGAGAACAGTTATTTAAATCAAAGTTAAGTTAAAAGAACAAAGTTAACTTAAGATCAATTAAGAAAGATTAAGTTAAGTTAATTATTCTCAAGTTAAGTCAATTAGAGAACAGTTATTTAAATCAAAGTTAAGTTAAAAGAACAAAGTTAAGTTAAAAGAACAAAGTTAACTTAAGACCAATTAAGGTAGATTTAGTAAAGTTAATAATTCTCAAGTTTAGTTAATTAGAGAACAGTTATTTAAATCAAAGTTAAGTTAAAAGAACAAAGTTAACTTAAGATCAATTAAGAAAGATTAAGTTAAGTTAATTATTCTCAAGTTAAGTCAATTAGAGAACAGTTATTTAAATCAAAGTTAAGTTAAAAGAACAAAGTTAACTTAAGACCAATTAAGGTAGATTTAGTTAAGTTAGTTAATAATTCTCAAGTTAAGTTAACTAAAACAAAATTTTACTATCTCCGAGTTTCAAGGGGTTAAGTTCTGAGATGATAGTTAAGGTGTTAAGATTTAAGATGATATGAGATGATAGTGAAGGGGTTAAGATATGAAGATAGTGAAGGAGTTAATAATATGTTATCCAAAAGAGATAGCCAAAGAGGGTGATAAGGTAAAGAGGGTGAATAGGTAAAGAGGGTGAAAAAGTAAAGAGGGTGAAAAGGTAAAGAACACTAGATAAAGTGTTATTTTTGAAATTAGAAAAAAAAGGTAAAGAGGGTGAAAAGGTAAAGAACACTAGATAAAGTGTTATTTTTGAATTTAGAAAAAATAAGGTTAAGAGGGTGAAAAGGTAAAGAACACTAGATAAAGTGTTATTTTTGAATTTAGAAAAAATAAGGTAAAGAGGGTGAAAAGGTAAAGAACACTAGATAAAGTGTTATTTTTGAATTTAGAAAAAGATAGAAGATGAAAAGAATGAGATGTAAGAAAAGAAAGAAAGAGGGAAGACTGAAGACTAAAAGTTGGGCGCCAATTTGTCGTGAAGCGACAAATGTGGAGAGGTAGAAGAAGGTTAAAGAAAGAGGTAGAAGAGGGAATAGAATTTATATTACAACAAAAAGAATACAGTACCGAAAAATGAGATGAGGTGATGTCTGTATGAATGTAAGTAAAGTGCAGTGGGCGTGAGTAAGTATCTTCAAATCTTCAATAAGTATTGTCCTGAAGGCAGCAAAGGGCGGCGTCGGAGTGCAGAGCCGACACTGCGGAGGTAGCAGCGACGCCGATGTGCAGCGGTGACAGGTGCTGTGAAGAGCAGTGACGCCGATGTGCAGCGGTGACAGGCGCCGTGAAGAGCAGTGACGCCGATGTGCAGCGGTGACAGGCGCCGTGAAGAGCAGAGACGCCGATGTGCAGTAATGAGGGTAACGGGCACTATATAGAAAATGTTAGGATCAGTTGGAGTGCCAGAAGTACTTGGTCTCGGATCCTCTTCCGAGAAGGAGACAGGTCCCTCCCCTAGAGCGAGGAGGTGTTACTGCAGTCAATGTGCTTGGATACTCCTCCGGTGTCCGGTCTCTCCCCTAGCGTGAGGAGGTGTTTCAGTAGTCACCGGCGGTTCTTCAAGACTTCTTGAGGGAAGATGTAGAGTATTTATTTATTGGAGTGTAATAGAACTGTTCGAGCTTAGAACTCGGAATCGAATGAATTGAATAAAAAAAATTAATGCTTATATAGGGGGCCGGGGCCGTTCAAATTTAGATCGAGGTAGGTTCAAAAATAGAACATGAATACTGGTGGTTTACAGAGGATTAAACCCGAAAAAGTAATAAACTTTGATAGAAGTTGTCAGACTTTGAAAGATATTGTCATAACAACGATGTCAATAAAGATAAAAATACTGTCAAAAAGTAAGCAAATAACGAAAATACAGGAAAACGAATCATCACCCAATGCAAATTAAAGGAAAATTGCAAACAAAGGTAAAACACAGCTATTTTTACAGTATTATGTAAAGAAAAGTAGAATAACAGAGCTTTGAAAGTTTGACATTTTTAGATTCACAATAAATATTGTTCAAAAAGGATTAGAAAACATCAATAATCCAAAAATACAGAGTAATAGTAATAAGAAGAGTAGAAAGGCAGGTAATGCCTATAGTTTAATGTCTACAGTACGACTTTTTAGGGAGAAAATACGAACTGCGTTATGGTACTCGTAGATAGAATCTATGATTAACTCTTATGTTCGTGTTTACAGCAAACGAACCAGCAAAAAGGAAATGAAAGCATGGAAAAACAAAGATAATGTGATGAGAATGTTAATGTGGATCCGATGAATACTAAAAATATTAAGGTACTCAATTTATTACACGTTATAGATGTACAACGGTACAATAGGTAAGTTGGTATTGATTGAGACGCGAGTATAATAACACGGGTTATGGTTGCGCTCCTGTGATTCAGTACGTATACCCTCGGATGGATGCGGTTAGGTAGAATGGAATCGGGCACGCATTATATTGCGAACATACTGCAGCTTCATAATGACGCATTCCATATAATTCTGTTTGTGTCTGGGTGCATTGTTTGTTTGTCTTGCAGGTTGCGTTGTAGTAAAGCATTGAATGTGATAAATCTATTGCTTTGTAACATGTGCAGCTATTTGACCACATAATGTCTACTTTTCATGTATCTGGTACACAGCAAGCCGCCTACGTTATTTTACAAGATGCCTTACATGGAACAAATGAAGCGTCATGAGGCAATTAGGAAAATTAATCGTATTTAATTTTGCAGTACATCATTTTGGTTGAATAATTACTAATAAATGGGTGCAATACGTGGGTTTTACAAAATTGTTGTCACATCATACACGGGCCAAACATATTTGCGTGTTGTCACATGTTGATCGAATGCTTAATGTGTTTTGATATTCAAATTATGTTATTAGAACTGAATGCATTGTGTGAGCGGACATATTGACCATCTATGTTTACATAGGCATCGGTCGGTGGTACCTGTTATTGCACTGCGGTGAGATTGAGATTTAAATTAACGACAGCACGTTCTAATTTGGATTGTTAAATAACACTTGAAATCGTCGCAGATAAATACAAAACTAACCCATGTAACCATGAGCTGCAAATATCAATCCATAAATCAAAAGTTAAGAGGCTTCTTCCGATACCATCAGTCATTTGTAATCGATATTGAAGTTAAATTGCACAATCGAGCGAACCGATCGCGAAATTAGCAAAAAGAAAAAGTACCATCAGATATCATTTAAAAGGAAGATAAAGAACACTAACCGTGCGTTAATCCTTAAAGGGACTATAGTCGGTGTGTAACTTCTCGCTTCTTTATCGTACCGTTGAAATCGTACTTCTTTGTGAGTAATCCCTCCACGTCTCAGCTATGTCGCCGACGAAGATAGAGCACGATCTTCACAAATAATGTCACATGCGATTCGTTTCAGAGGACGTGACTCGCATCACGGCGGCGGCCGCGTGCCGTGCATAATGGGATAAATATGCCGCGGTTATGTGTCCACATGGCCCTCAAATTAAGCGAGGGCTATTTACGCGCGCTCCAACTTTCTTACCCGTTTTATTAACTTAATTGTGTTTACTTTCGTATTTGCCTTATTAAGTGCAACGTGTTTGTGCGGAACGAAAAGCCGCACCGAATGTAGCGTCGCGCCGCCGTCTGCATATCATTATTATAATGTGACGATATGCTCCATAAGAAGCGAATTAAAGTCACGTTTGAGACACATACTGTGAGCTCGAAACTTCTTTATTTTATGTCGTCTAAAAACTTATTTTTTATGATCCACAACAATATTATGTCTCCCTTCATACGTTCTAAATAAGACATTGTAGAACGTGTACGGCAATTTGGCTTTCAGATGTCTTAATTTTTTACAGTTTTTTCTTATGTTAATACGGTACGAAAAAACATGCGATTCCAGGAGCGTCTCAAGTAAAATATGTAATTTGAGATAAAGCGGCATCCCATTCCAGATAAGACGCAGCACGACCCACGTCGAGAGCCATCCGACTCGTTACGAGCCGCCCGAAGCGAGGTGTGATACAAAATCATCAATCTTTCCCGAGATTGTACTATTAAATGCCTCTTCGCTCTTTTCCCTCGAACTCGAGACCAGAAACAAATGTAAAAAGTTGTGTGATAAGTTCAATTTGAATTTGTAAAGCCCCTTTCAGCGTTTCTCGCCTGTTTATCTCGGCGAGGAAAGAACGGAAAATACAAAAGTAAGAGATAGGAAATGAAGAGGCGGAAAAAAGTGTCGGGTGCGGAACAAACGCGGAAAAGTTGGCGTTATCCGAGAGACAAGTTAAATCGCAATTTATTAGGGCGTACCAGTGGGCTTAGCGCCCAGGTTTTGCGGTTTGTAGTGTAGGACGACGGTGCGCGGCGCAGTACTTGATTGCGGAGCTCTGGCTTTGGGTTTCCTTGCCGCCATTCGGAGGCCCATTGCACGTGCCCACTGCGTTTCGGCGACCATAATTGAAGAAGCCCGTATAACGAATTGATATTATTACATCGGACAAATTGGTTGCGACTTGCGACTACTCTACAGGGGGATATTTTTGTACGATTTGTGAAAGCAAATTGAATGTTTCTATTGAAGTTCGTTGAACTGCTCGCGAGTAGGGACAAAATTGACGATATTTCAAAAAGATTTAGGTACGTTCTTATGAACATTGCTTAAACCATTATTTTAATAAATGAATATTTATCAACTTAATTAGGCATACTTAAAGACTAATCTAAATCAATCGAACACATCATCGCTATTCCTACATCTTTGCACTTAAAACATAAATAGTCATCCTGCAAAAAATGCTATTTAGCTGCTCCAAAACTTTCAACGGTTTATACGGGTGGTTTATTCTAAAATTCAATATTTGTACAGATACGTGAATAACCAAAGTTTTAAAGATTATTTTACTAAAAACAATGACATATAACGTATAGGAGGGTAATTTTACTTCGAGCACGAACTTTGGTCATGGATGAATAATCCATTCTTTCTCCATAATCATCAAATCATATATCCAATCGGCTCAGTTGATTTGATTTAACGTAATAAAACGGTCCAAATAATTTCCAGTTAAAGATTCCAAAACGAGGAACAAACCAATAATTCTAGTTTTTCTGCACTACTTAAATACCCAGTGAACGTCATGAAATGATTTAAATTGCCAATTTCCTTCCTTATCATTCAATTGTTATTTTCAAGTCATTTTTGTACACATTTGATTCCACGGAATATATCGCGATTTTTACAGTAACGTGTTTTAGAGTAAATCTATATTCTCTTTACAAAATTACTCATTTAAAGTTATTGATTTTAATTGAAGGCTAGCTTATATCTTGTAATCAAAATTTTCAACTGATTGTACCTTTATAGAGTATTTGATCAAACGTACCATTAAAATATCTGAATAGTAAAATCTATCTCTGCTTATAATGTTACAAAGATGATTTCTAAAATTATTATTTCATGATTTCGTGTACACGATGATAGGACTTATAACATTTGTCAAATTTATTGAATGTTAATTCTAGTCAAATTCGATCAATGAACCTAATATAGTGTTTTAGTGCAATAAAGCCTACAGTTTACAATTTATAGGAAGGCACACACAGTTTGCCCCACAAAATGTCTTGAGAACGTGCCTACGACGAGGTTGTACTATCGCGGGGACCAAGACGTTCACAAATCTTATGTCGTATTAAAAGTAGGTAGTAGAGCATTTTAAAAAGTGTACTTTCTAGACAGTATGTATTGAGTACTATGCACTTGTAGTGCTATACTCGGTTTTATTATAGATGATACATTAGAAAAAAGGTTATGGGTACTATAATAAAATAACAATTTATATTAAAGTAATTCAAGTAAAACATGATCAAGCACGGCGTGTTAAATATATCCAGTCTTACCACAAATAATTAAACTAGGTTTGGACAATTGTTTAAATATGATACGGCTAGTTTAAAATCAACGTCAATCAAGTCAAATTACAAAATGGTGATTTACATTTCACTTTCGCCGCATAACATTTAAACAGTAGTTCAAACCTTGTTTATTTATTTGTGGTAAGGCCGATCATGTTTAACTTTATTGTAATCATAAAAATAATTAATGAAATAAAATGTGATTGTTTCAGGTAATAATGACTACGAAGTGCACACACTGTGCAAAAAATGAACAACCTTCCATTTAATTATGAGAGTTCAAGATAAGTGTCAAGATCAATAAGAGTTGTGATGATGATGGCGGTTGATGATACATAATGTAGATAAGATCTACTTATACCTAGCTGATTTGCAACACTTTGAATTTATATGAGTCGCATCACTAATGATTTAAACACTATGGCTCTATCTTCCTCGTCTAATCTACCACAATAGTTTCCACACAATGGAACTTTTAAATCTTTTTGCCGCGTCCACTAATTGTGTCAGGGTATAATCTGATTCGCTTCCGTGTGCAGATTCCATTATCTGTAGGATCGTGTCCACCCGCCCATACATATTCATACGGCTGACGAGTCTCGCGCCGCCAGACGACTAAAATCAACCCGATATCAACTAATTTTTACTATTCCTAATCTAGACTATGGTAGAACATTACAATATTATTTTGATCATTCGTTTCTTTGGAATAAAAAATAACTTCTGTTTTAGGAGTAATTCTAGTGTATGCAGGTAGACACTACAAAATAACCTCTTACATATATTATAAGCCAGTTACCAGTTTCCACTAAAAATGCTACAAGATATTCATTTCCTTATTTGTCGGAGAAAGCTTTAAACACTCTTAAATTCCTAAATTGTTGTACGTTACCAACTTAATTATAGGCGAAGTACAGTGATCGCCATACCGAAATGGCCATTACCGGCGGCTGTACAGTCATGCACACAGGATGATTCGTGCGTAACACCAATATTATAATCTCAGTAGAGCTCGAACATAACAAGCTACAGTCGTAATAAAACAAACGACGATCAAGTTCATTCATAACGGAACGCAATGCGCCGTCACCGCGTGTTGAGTGTTGACTATTCATTACCGCATCGCGCCGCGGGCAAACAAACCTCGTGTTATTAGATTCCGCAGAGGAGCAACGCCAGCTAAATTAACTAAATCAACGCTATTAGTTTTTTCTAATTGCTATATACAATACGCACTTTTCAAATAACTAATTAGCTGAACGAATATATGTTTGATAAAAACGATTTAAGTAATGATAAAAAGCATGTCTGAATTTTACCTTTGTTTAAAATAAAAACTTGGCACTATTTGAACTTCTAGAGGATTTTTACTTTTTTAACATTTTGTATTTCTTCAGGTTTTTGAACATTTTATATTAACTTCCGAAGGTAATTGTGGCCTTAAAAAGAATTATTGGTAATTTGACCGGGTCCTTTTAAAAGTCTTTGGGGGAGTGTATTTGCGCCAATTTTAACCATATATTCTAGTGCTTTAGAATGTTTTTAACACTCACAGTGTCATATTTTATATCGATAAAGATGAAATAAGAAACCAAAAATTTGCGCACGGGCGGGACTTGAACCAGCAACCTTTTGGCAGACCGGGCCAAACGCTCTTACCACTTGAGCTACCGTGCTGTCAGTCCGACCCTGCGAAATTTGTGGTTTCTTAAGTAAACGTCAATTGCGTGACGTTTAGCGCCATCTAGCCGTCTGTTTATGAAACAGATGGCCCAAGCAGTTATTCTTTACAGAATAAATTCAACTTGGAAATTGATGTCGCTTCGCTATCTAATGCTTTAGAATGTTTTTAACACTCACAGTGTCATATCTTATATTCATAAAGATGAAATAAGAAACCAAAATTTGCGCACGGGCGGGACTTGAACCAGCAACCTTTTGGCAGACCTATCATATGAACCAGTGTACCGGTTTAGGCGCCTACAATGTCTTGAAATAAAATCCTGGCCCAGCTTATATTATTGAACTGATATTCCACTCTTCTTGGCGACTTGGCGAACAAACTGGATGTGACTGATTGCATGACTGACGACTTGGCTTGGTCTACAGCACAGTTAACGATAAAAACACGATAAAACTGATATTCTATTCTTCTGACGTGAGACGTGACTTGGCAAATATACTGGGTGTAACTGTTTGCTTGCCTGACGACTTCACATATACTCTAAAGGACATCATCATCATAATCAGCCAATGAACGTCCACTTTTTAAAGACTCTTCCACCAAAATGCACGTCCACCAACAAGATGGACAGACGAAATTATCAGATTACATCATTAAAGGACAATGACTAAAGATTTTTTTCTTATTTCTCTCGACGATAAATACGAGTCCAGCCACTATTACTTCGCCTCCGCCGAACTCAGCCAGTTTCTCAAAGTCGCTTATAAACTCATTCAATTACAGTCTCTTGATGCATCTAACGATATTTATAAAATCTCTACCATCTCATATCATAATCTTTTATCGCAATCTAACTAACTTACAACGGCGTCTATTGCAACACGTTTATGAATAGTTTTCCTTTTTGGAAAAAATAGTTCTGAATTCAAATTATTATGTATTTAAAAATCTATCTGGCATTATGCTCGCAAATTATTGTTTTTTCTCTAAAACTTCTGTGGCTAGAACCTGCCAGAAACAATGATGTTCTCAATAGATTACAAAAATGGATTGGATGAAAATAATTTTACTTACAAATAAATTTTAACAGTCGAGCAGTTCTCTAAAGACAAAATTAATTTCAACTTAGCGGACGCGGAAATTATTAATTGCATCACAAAGGTACTGAAATTGCAATATCAATTCCCTGATAGCTCGATAAATCACATAAAACAAGTAAGAGGAAGCAACTTATTCTATTTGAGGAAAGACAAATGGATACATATGTATCGAACAGAGGAGACACAGCTTGTTTGTCCTCGCAGACTAATTAAAAAGTTTGTTGCCAAAGTTCGGCGCGGGAGTGGCGACAAAGTTAACTCAGCACTGATTCGATACGGGAATAAATTTAGATGGCTAAGCTGAAAAACCTAAAATAACATCGTATCTTTTCCAATCTCCGAAGTCACAAAAATATTTAAAAGTTAATACAATCTATCGATTTAGTATTAGTCAAAAATGCTTTTAGAATTTAGTACACCTTTGTACAACATTATTTGTGCAATAAAATCTTTAAATAATAAAAAAATTAGATCCCACCTAAACCATACAATATGATCACATCACGTATTTGACATGGCTATATTGAAAGAATTTTTATATTTCGGTTTTCTTTGCCATTGGGCTGTACATCGCCAGGTTGAGCGAAAGTTCACTTTTATTTTTTTAAATTTTAAGTTAATCTGTGATGAAACGTTGAGTGAAAATTAATGAGTGACAGGGTATAATCAGTAAATGTGCAGTGTATCACGCAAGGATACAGCCGCGTCGTCGCCGCCTCCGGCGCCGCTACCCGGCCTCCGTAAATCATAAACATCAACCCCCCATTTAATCCAAATTGTCCGTCGTTAGTCGAGCAGCCTGCGTCTAATTTGTCTCCGGTAACAGCAGATTAATTTATTAACATCAATTACGTGACAATAGATACGTGGCTTGTGATGTCTCCCCAAGTTGGTAGACACTTTCAACGCCTTTCTTGCCATGTGCGTCTTTCTGGAATATTAAATCATAATACGGTTTTAGTAGCTGTAATGATTTATTAAGTTAAATAAATTTAGAGATAAACTGATTTTCGTTTTCAGAACGTAGATTTTCTTTCATAACTTCTTCATACTTTCTTAATAAAGTTTCCCAATATTTATTAACACCGATCGACAAAATTGTGGCTCGTAGATAAAGTTCGATACAGATTTCGTCTTGCGGTGCCTTTTTCATTTTCCTATATTATTAATTTTCTGCAGCAATATGTTGCACCGGTGCCTTAAAGTGTAGCTGGATTAGACGGAACTAAATGGGGCATAACTTTTTATGGGTATTTTGTTTCGACTAGGTAATTCTAATAAAACTTTGCCTTTGCGCGTACAATATGCGGCTGTCAGAATTCGTTGCATACAAAGCGGGCTGAGTTGAGTTGAAGAACAACTAGATTAGATTTGTTTTTAAAATAGTTCTTTACATCTTGCAGGATGCCAAGAATGCTTTCATGAAGGTCAGCATAACAATGAAAAAAAGGACATACGCACAATGGCCCGATCTTGTGGCTTAGTGCGGAAAAAACCCTAGCCAAACTAACTAACTAACTAAGGTCGGCATAACGGAACATTAAAATGCTTCAGGCTGTTTGATCAAATGACTGAGTCATACTGGGGGCCGCAACGAACCATTTAAAAAATTATTTGACATTTTGTATAAAGCAGAAAATATTTCCAATACATTTCGTTCAATTTGCATGAATTTTAAGTCCGCTGCAGAGAGCTTCTGCTTTTACCCATTTTTATTGCCGGCATTTAGTTTCTGCGGTTGAACTCGCTCGCGTTTTATGAATTTCTCATATTATGGATGCACATACATTTAATTATTATACTCTTCTGTGGTCCAGCGGCAGCCATTAACCAATAGACCATTCACAATTCGACTACGGTGTGGTTTATTCTTGTTTACTCTTCAACGAATACGAAAATCATTCAAACGTATTATGTGCTACCCACAGAGGTCATCGCTTGATAACCACCTTTGGAGACTAAATTGTTAGATTCTTTACGTCGTCTTTTCTTTAAAGTGACGCCCGTTTATTTAAGGTTCCACAGCCGAATGGCAAAAAACAGAACCCTTATTAGTTTCGTCAAGTCTGTCTGTCTGTCCGTGTGTCACAGACACTGTATTCTGTAATTATAAGCACCACACCGTTGGAATTTAGTAGGAAGATGTATCTTGTTAACCGCTTTACGATTCTTATACAAAAAATCTAATATATAAAATTCTCGTGTCACAGTTTTCGTTGCCATACTCCTCCGAAACGGCTTGACCGATTTTGATGATTTTTTTTGTGCTTATCTGGTATCTATGAGAATCGGCCGACATCTATTTTTCATCCCCCTAAATGTTAGGGGTAGTCCACCCCTAAATTTTTTGATTTATTTTTTAGACAAAAAATTTAATTTCTATTTTTTTATGATACAACATACAAAAATACATACAATCCTCAACTTTCACCCTTCTACAATCAACCCTTATTTTTTAATAGCAATTTTAGTAATTCAAGGGCGAAACATAATTTGCTGGGAATGCTTAACTTTTAAAATTACGGGACTCGGCGGGACGGGGCCGGGGCGGGACGGGGCTGGGGGCGAAACAAAGCTCGGGTCCACTAGTAAAATATAATGATATTTAAGGGGGGCTCCCATACATGAAACTAAAACTGAAAATATTTTTTAAACAAACCCGTGCGCGTGGGGAATCTATACATAGGTCTTTTAAATGACATAGAGGTTTCTAAAACCATTTTCTTATAAAGTCTAACGTTTGATGGACAGACTTTCAAAGTGATAAAATGCCCCCCCCCCCCCCCCTTATCGAACTTCTAAACTAAGCGAGTGTAATAATAATGTAGATCTTAACAAATACTTTCAACAAAAATGGTTTGGACGGTATCGAACTAGTAGTTTTCGAGATATAGCACATTTTCAACCGCAAATATAACTTTGTTCTTTACACAATCACTATGACAAACAAAGTTATATTTGCTGTCAACAAAATATTGTGGTATTTTAGCTAAGTGGAAGGAAGTGGATTACCTAATTCAGTTAAAATTGGCACGGAACCCGCAGTGCGCGAGTCCGACTCGCACTTGGCCGGTTTTCATGGTTGCAAGCGATTTTCGATTGAAAGTGGATAAGCGCCGTTGACCGCACAGATCTGTAATTAATATGATACAGATTATTATAAATAGCAGATTCCGTTCCTAAATTTCATATGCTCACATACGAGGGTCAAACTGAAAGTTCTTAGAACTGGCCACTTATAAACAATATAATAAAAAAAATATTCTAAAATTTGAAAATAGAACTCTATGCCAATATTACTGAATATATATTTCATTCATTTGTCATTTGTTTTACGATTTGGCGGCAAATTGAAAATTGTCTGTGTCACGTCAACATGAATTTAACACGAGAAAATTTTCGTGCAATGATTTTTTATGACTTTCGATGTCATTTAAGTCAACAAGAAAGTTATAATAGACTACGATTGGCCTTTCACGATGAAGCCCCATCTCGTGCGACTGTTTACAACTGGTTTAATGAGTTTAAACGTGGTCGCACTAATCTCACTGATGATGTACGTGAGGGACGGCCTTCTACGGCGACGACTGAAAATAACATCTGTGTTGTGCGGCGTATGATAGAGACTGACAAAAGAGTGACCTATCAGCAGATTCGGACAAGCTTAGGCATCAGTATGAGTCAAGTGCACAAAATCCTCCACAAACATTTAGCGGTCAGGAAGCTTTGCGCCTGGTGGATACCTCATAATTTGACTAAGGCTCAAAAACTCCATCGTGTGGATTGGTGCCGTAAAATGATTGAAAGATTTAACGGAGGTGACTCAAATGCTGTGTTCGACATACTAACAGGTGACGAAAGCTGGATTTACTGTTATGATCCTGAAACCAAAAGACAATCTGCTCAGTGGGTGTTTCCTTTCGAGGAGTTGCCAACTAAAGTGCAGAGAGATCGAAGTGCGGGAAAAAAAATGGTGGCCTCGTTCTTTGGAAGGATATGTCATTTCGCAACAATTGTGTTAGAGGATCAAAAAACAGTTTCTGCAGAATGGTACACTACCAATTGTTTGCCACTTATCTTGGAAAAAGTTCGAGAGAAACGACCTCGCAGTAGGATCCTCCTTCACCACGACAACGCCTCGTCGCACACCGCCAAGCGAACGATCGACTATTTGGCGACATCAAACGTTGAATTACTGGGTCACCCGCCGTATAGCCCCGACCTCGCGCCTTGTGATTTTTATTTATTTCCAAAAATTAAAGAAAAACTTAAAGGAAAGCGGTTTATGAATGCTGAAGAAGCGGTGGCTGCGTATCGCGATGCCATTGAAGAGACCCCTAAGGACGAGTGGGCTAAAGTGCTTTTCCCAGTGGTTCCATCGCATGCAGCGGTGTATTGACGTCAATGGACAATATTTTGAAAAGATATAATAGAACTAATAACTGGCTAATGTAATCAGCTTTTGATTTTCTAAGAACTTTCAGTTTGACCCTCGTATATACGTATACTTTCCAATTAACTTTGAAGGCAATTGAGATTTTATTATTCATTTCATATTACACAATCATCACACAAGTATTATACATGTAAACTCATGCGATACGGTACGTTTGAAGCGATTGTTTTTTTCGTTTTTTAAAATAAAGGGCGAGGGCAAAGCGATGCTGATGGTTGTTTGGGAAATTGCGGAAAATTGCCCGCGGAAAAATTACGTAGTAGAGCGGTCGCGCCGGCCACATGGCGCGACGGTGCGCCCTACATAACTGATGACTTTCCAATGGCCATTCATTCGCGGACTCGCCGCCGCCCGCCGCCGTCCACCCTTAGCACCACACATAAATTCATGAAATCGCTCGTGTGCTCATGTGTAAAACAATTACCACAGCTATGTTAACTCGAAACGCCGATGCGCTTGTTTTACCCTCTTTTTGGCGACAAAAAAGGAAAACAGTTTCAGGCCGTGTTTGGGCAATGTCCTTGTTTTCCTTATGACTTTTGATGTGACCTTTAACGTTGTGTTTTTAACTCCCGACACAAAAAGAGAGGAGTACTTATTATAAGTTCACGTGTGTCGTGTGTGTCTATGTATCTGGCTATGGTATCGTAGCTCCTAAACGGGGGATGAACCGATTTTCGTTTAGTTTTTTTTGTGTCAGAGTAAGTAATTGTAAAGCCATGTTTCATAAATATCTTTTTAATACTTTTTAAGGTTCCGTAGCGGAATGGCAAAAAACGGAACACTTATACTTCCATCAAGTCTGTATGTCTGTCTGTCTGTCTGTCACACCCACTTTATTCTGAATACAAAAAAATAAAATTAATGATATTTAAGGGCTTCAATACATGAAACTAAAACCTTTTTTTTTACAAACCTATGCGTGTAGGGTGTCGATGGATTGGTGTTTTAAAAAGACATCGAGGTTCTTAAAACCATTGTCCCTAAAAGTCTAACGTTTGAGAGATAGACGCTTCCAAAGTGGTAAAATGAGCGCTCAACCCCATCTAACTTTTAAAATAAGGGAGTGTAAATTTAAAAAATACCTGATGTAGATCTTAACAAAGACTTTCAATGAAAATTGGTTTTAACGTTATTATTACAAATACTTTGAAAAACAAAGTTATAATTGATGTCAACAAAATATTGTGGTATTTTGTCGAAGTGGAAGTAAGAGATATTTGATCTCTAATTCAGTTAAAGTTGGCACAGAACCCGAAGTGTGCGAGTCCGACTCGCACTTGGCCGGTTTATAATTGCGGCGGTAGTATTATTAATATAAACTTTTATGTAATAATGGTTCAATTATTCATACAAAATATTCGATCTAGTCAATCTGTTAAGGGGCTACCCGAATTTTTAACGCGCACACTAGCACCACGTTATTTAGTAGAAAAATCGTTAATTAAAAGACCAATCGAAAATCTGATTGATGCGATTGTAGCTTTGTATTTAAGGAGTAATTATTAATTAATTAAATTATTTTTAATAGAGTGGCGCTAGTGTGCGCGTAAATAATTCGGGGAGCCCCTTAAATAGATGAAACCGTTACATACTAGTATATTTAGGTTATATAGGTATTCTTGCTCGTGTGTAGACTTATGGAAATTGTGTGAAAGTAGTTTTGAGTGTGACAATTGATTTGGTATCATTTGCAGATCGATTCATTAGTTAAACTTACTAACGATGTATCCCATTACCCTGAGATGTATACGAGTAGTTATTAAGTTTTCAATGATTTCATTAACGAGGTTCGAGACTCGGGAACGGGGACTCGAAGTAGGTAACAAGACAGTCTTCGATTATTGTCGTTAAACTAATTAAAAAGTTCAGAGTTGATCGCTGAGCAGCAAGAGACAGCCCGCGAGACACTCAATGGATAGGTATACGATAGATAACAATGAAAGTTAAACCTTACTTGCTGTAGGTAGAGTTGATTAAACAGTTACTTACCTTTTGTGTGTTTTGGGAATGTGGAAAGGTTGATTTAAGGTTTAAATACAGGGTGACTTTGTTATCACTACCGAAATTTTGTGTAAAGACTCCACTGATGAATATGAACAAGCTGTTCCATACAAAAGATCATATGGCGCGTGGTCAAAACGTATTGAACAGCTGTTTTTTTTTTCTCGATTTCACTATTGCCCCCATAGTAAAAGTTGTTCATATTCATCACTGGAGTCTTTACACAAAATTTCGGTAGTGATAACAAAGTCACCCTGCTTATTTTTACACTGAAAGTCGGTTAGATTCTATAAAATTTCATAGCTTCAAAAATTGTTCCTCTGCTATATATTACTTATAACTTTGGAAACTATTAGCCTTATTCTAGAAACTGCAAGACCCATCAGCAGTCGATACTTTGTTTCTTATTGAAAATAACGACGTGTCCAAAGTATTCCGAGTTCGCGGTGACGTTCAGCGAATGAACGGCAAACTAGAGCCTTCAATATCGACGAAATACATAACAACTTCTTCATGAAAACTTTGTTATGTTATTGTTTGTTTTCTCTTGATATATCTTTAAAAAGCTCGTTTAAAATTTATTTTTATTTACTAACGGCCTGCGTACGAGCAAGGAATGTCATAAATTTTCACGATGACCGCATTTACCTGTATTCAACATTTTGCACACAATCAAATCACTTCGCATTTAGCCATAGAGCGCTAAATGAACGCGTTCATCAAAACATAAGTACCTTTGAACCAATTTGAATCAATTTATCATAAATAGTGTTATCATTTATCATTTTTTTTGTGTTCACCCCGCGACCAGAATACTCACAATGTTCTCATAAGTAACCAGTACGTAACGTTATCTTATAGTTATTCTTTAGTTGGTTCTTTGGTATTTGTGTATGTTGAAACAGGCTCTTAATATAGTACATAACGATATATACCTATAGACTGCCTCGGTGGCGCTGCGGTAAGAGGGTCGCACTTTAAAGCGACGGCTGCGCCAGAGGTCCCGGGTTCGATCCCTAAGTCGGGCCAAAAATATATATCCCTGAGTTTTTCTGTTGAGAAATTTTAGGGTAGCCCAGAGTTTGGAAGTTGGCGGTGTTTCACCCCCGTGTCCCGGAAAAGCACGTAAAGCCGTTGGTTCTGCGCATGATCTCTCTCCGGTCGTGTCAGATTGCTGTCCCATCGGGCTATGAGAGTGAAAGGAATAGAGACTGCACCACCTGTGTTAGCGCACACACATGTGCACTATTATATGTCCGCGCAGTTGGTTAGTCGTTGTGACTGACCACCGTAGTCGTAATCGGCTAGGGGGACTACTACTATAGTACCTAACTAGTCCTAAACCTAATTTTCTTATGAGATTAAGATTGAGACTAACGTTGTATATTTTCGGTAAGTTTATTTTATTTACAGAAAATTAATATAAAAATACTTCCAAAATCTGAATAGCTATCAATAAATCAATAACCCTTTATTACCATTGCACCTAACAATTATTGCGACAACGCAAGAGCGAAGCGAGCGAAAAGCGGCGCGCTCAACCAGACAGCGCCAACAAAGCAACACGATGGCCATTGATTGCCGCACCGCTGCACCACACCGTTTTTCCGCCACCCGACCTTTAAACTGAAACAAAATCGCGCTCACCACACAAATTGGCCTGTTCACAACACCACCGTAACGCGAGATACCAGCATAAATATTGACAAAATCCAATTCTGTTGCGCCTTCGGCTGTATGTGTTTGGGTTAAATTGAATTAATCTAGCGCACAACATGCCATCAGAAGAAATACGAAATGGCTACTACAGCTGATTTTACTGGGAAGGATTTGTCCACTAGGTCAGTAGAATAATCCTAGGATACGCGCACAATAGAAGTGTATTTAAATATTATGATCACTGAATTCGTATCTTTACCTAGCCTAGACGTTGATTAGACATATAATTCTCAAAGTAAGTTTTTGCTAAAAGACTGAACACAACCTGTTAGTATATGACCGAACATGTTTTGAGTATTTAGTATCTTAAACTTCAATAATTCAAACCCAATGGTCACACGGACAAAGTACCTAATGAAGTGAGTAAAATAGCCATATTATACCGTCTTGGTGCTATATTTCGAAACTCCCGAAACTCATCACTGCGCGGTGTCAGACCTGCAGTAAAGTCCATCATACAGGGTGTGAGGTAAATCATTATTCAAAGGTGCTAAGAGGCGGTTAGTGGTGGGGGCGAAGAGCGACTCTTAGGGGCCCGGACACAACCGGGACTCTTTTGATAAATATTGTATGCCCCGCGCGACTCACAACGCATAACTTGCAATATTTCTCCTAGTTCAGATTAAAATAGTTTCTCTGTTCTCTTCATGCGATAGTCATTAATATTCATCTTGCTTCTTTACTGTCGTCGTAGCAAATGTAGATGATATTCTCCCATTTATGATACATATTATTTACATAGCTTGATCTAACTTAAATATTCCATTAACTACATTAAAGTGATCTTATTTCTAAGGTATACATATCCTCCTTTTCATAAGTCGGTTTAAAGATAACACTGAAAATTTGTTAGGATGACAAATTGTTTTCTATAAACTATATAGGTATTACTAATTTATCATTTTGAAGATAATTAATAGCTAGCTAAATCGTTAACTTTATTAGTTCCAAGTGTGTGTACCTTTTACGCTTTGGCGTTAGAATCCTTGTTTTCGGTCTGACCTCGCTAACAGTTAAATAAATTAGATAAGACGGGATACAAGCCGACGAAGGCACTTACCAAGTTTCTGAGACGTCAACACTTTTACCCTGTATTCGGTTGACCCGCTACGCTGACTCAGACCAACGCTCATACAAAAATATTGTAATTATGTTCATGGTAGGGCTAATCAATAGTTAACGAGCATAAATATCTCTTCTAAATATTCCAGCATGTTTATGCAAACAGAATTCGCAAGTAACGCTAATCTAAGATAATGTTACTATCTGAGTCTGTACGTGCGCTGTAGGTACGCTGATACTGTTTTGCATAAATCAGGAAATCAAAGAAGCGTTTTCTTTTTATCACTTCCTCGTGGAGCAGTCGCACAAAGCTAGCGACCACAGATTCGCAGGGGGAGCGCACTGTCTGCCGCGTTTCTAAACTTGGACGCTTCATTTAATCAAGACCTCATCCTTTGAGTGTTTATTCAACCAAAGTATTTGAGGACTCTTTCAATTCCTTCACCATTTTATTCGGGGTTAAAACACAAACTATTTAAATTTAATTGGATCGCAAAGGCTGGCGAAATCGTAAATATATCTCGAGCTTAAAAGAATTCGGTTTATATATTAGGAAAACTTTATTAGGTGTAATTTAACCGATGTCAGGAACCGAGCGATTCAGTGGTAAGAAAAGTTTTAATATCTATTCCGATTAGATTCAGTGTCAGGAAGGAACGCAGATAGCGTCGCGCGGCGAAGTTGGAAGGAAATATTAGATGGATCGGGCTTCGAATACAAATATGGGGAGATAGGGAAATCGGATTTGCGAGTAGTCCCAGACATGTCGTATTATCGGACTCTTTTTGTTAAACATATTACATTTTAATAAGAAAAGACTACCCACCACAAGGCGAGTGTCTTGTATCCTCCAATATGGTAGACAGTAAACACAAACCTTATATTTTATTAAACGTATTTATTTTTAGTAAGGCAGTCTGTCTACAGACAACTTATTATTATGCATGCCATACGAAGTAATGAAAACCCTGCCGTAGTTATATTTAGTCGTAACTACTGTTAATTTTTAGGGTTCCGTAGCCGAATGGCAAAAAACGGAACCCTTATAGTTTCGTCAAGTCTGTCTGTCGGTCCGTATGTCACAGCCACGTTATTTTAAAACTATTAGAATTACACAGTTAAATCTTAGTAGGTAGATGTATCATGTTAACCGCTTTACGATTCTCATACACAAAAAAAAAATATTTAAGGGTTTAAAAACAAACCTATGCTTGTAGGATGTCAGTGGATAGGTCTTTTAAAATGACATCGAGGTTCCAACAACCATTTTCTCTAAAAGTCAAACTTTTGAGAGATAGAAGCTTCCAAAGTGGTAAAATAATGGCGAGTCGGTCGTCCTTTTCGCCAAACGTTCGTTCACAGTAACGGCTACGCGGCTGTGGAATACGCTCCCTCTGGAGATCAGAAGATCAGAGACGAAACTGTGTTCCAAAAACTAACTGCGAAAGTTTATGTTTCAATGATTGCGAAATATGTAAAATATGTATGTATGTATATTTCTAGTAATGTATGCTTTTGGAAGTTATGTATATGATAAACTCTTTTATACTGTATATTTAGTTTATAAACTTATATGCATATTATGGTATGTATATTATATTATTATTTTACACACTAATATTTTTTGCAATTTTAATATCTCTTTAAAATTTTCTCCTGCATCCATAACAATCTCTCTGCATGATCCAAAGGTATGACTGGGAAAGAATGCTATTAGCCTTAGTCCACCTTTTACACACTTTTATTTGTGCAATAAAGTTTTTAAATAAATAAAAATTAAACGGGCGTCTCTCCATCTAACTTTTTAACTAAGCGAGTGTAAATTTTGAAGAAAAAAATACATGCTGTACATGATCTTGACAGAGAGATTCAACGAAAAATAGTTTGAACGAAATCGAACTTGTAGTATTTGAGATAGAGCACATTTTCAATAACCGCAAACGTAACTTTGTTATTCATACAAATATTATAATAAACAAAGTTTATGATACATACAAATATTATGATAAATATCGTGATCGTTTGGCTATGTGAAAGTAAGTGGATCTCTAATTCACTTTAAGTTTGCACGGGACCCTTGGTGTGCGGGTCCGACTCGCACTTGGCTGGGTTTTTAGATTGTGGTCACGTGGTGCGAGTACACAAAACATAGCGCTTTCAGTTGTTTGGATTTCCAAACGTGCATAATGTGGTTATTCAAATGAACTATCGCCAAATTAATAATAATTATCGTTTCCCGATAGTTCAAACAAATGTTGTTGCATCAAATATTTATCGAAAACCTATTAGCCTTGCTTTGATACATCTACCATCTACCATACCGTAAAAACGAATTGAATTAATCTGTTGCTGCCCTTTTACGTTTTAAATATGTTATACCTACTAATTTAGTATAGGTAGGTAAGAAAATGCTCAATTTCATGACATTACGTACATAACTTCAAAAACCGGCCAAGTGCGAATCGGACTCGCGCACGACGGGTTCCGTACCTACTTTGTATGTAAGTACTTTTAATACCATAAAAATCACCTGTTAAACAGAATAAAGGATTCGATTCCCTTCAAACAACAAAATATTCGAAATCACAACTTTGATTTTTTTATTGTTTAAATAGACCATCAATACCCTTATTTGACTACAAATTCAGTTTCATGTCTTAACGCATTTTTGAGGAGAAAAATTGTCATGAAAAATAATTTGCTTAAATGCAGCCAGCCTTCTCGGCACCATGCCACTATTGCAGGTCTCAGATTTGGGAAATGTTTTTTATTTGTAAATAGTTTATTTATTTGTTTTAATTCAGTTTTTTTTTATTTAGTATGGGTTCGCTCTTGACTCCAGCCCAAGCCTAATGCGACTAAGACAAAGTCGAAGATGAAACGAGCTCGCCCAGAAGAAGCCTGTTCACTCGAATTTTGAAAAGATTCGGATTGTATTTTTTCTATTGTATCACATATAATAAATTAAATAAATACCTATTCAATATACAAACATACATACACTTCATAAAGATGAAATAAGAAACCAAAAATTTGCGCACGGGCGGGACTTGAACCAGCAACCTTTTGGCTGACCGGGCCAAACGCTCTTACCAATTGAGCTACCGTGCTGTCAGTCCGACCCTGCGAAATTTGTAGTTTCTTATGAAAACGCCAATTGCGTGACGCTTAGCGCCATCTAGCCGTCTGTTTATGAAACAGATGGCCCAAGCAGTTATTCTTTACAGAATGAATTCAACTTGGAAATTGATGACGCTTCGCTATCTAATAGTTTAGAATGTTTTTAACACTCACAGTGTCATATTTTATATTCATAAAGATGAAATAAGAAACCAAAAATTTGCGCACGGGCGGGACTTGAACCAGCAACCTTTTGGCTGACCGGGCCAAACGCTCTTACCAATTGAGCTACCGTGCTGTCAGTCCGACCCTGCGAAATTTGTAGTTTCTTATGAAAACGCCAATTGCGTCACGCTTAGCGCCATCTAGCCGTCTGTTTATGAAACAGATGGCCCAAGCAGTTATTCTTTACAGAATAAATTCAACTTGGAAATTGATGACGCTTCGCTATCTAATAGTTTAGAATGTTTTTAACACTCACAGTGTCATATTTTATATTCATAAAGATGAAATAAGAAACCAAAAATTTGCGCACGGGCGGGACTTGAACCAGCAACCTTTTGGCTGACCGGGCCAAACGCAAACCGGGACTGACAGCACGGTAGCTCAATTGGTAAGAGCGTTTGGCCCGGTCAGCCAAAACGTTGCTGGTTCAAGTCCCGCCCGTGCGCAAATTTTTGGTTTCTTATTTCATCTTTATGAATATAAAATATGACACTGTGAGTGTTAAAAACATTCTAAACTATTAGATAGCGAAGCGTCATCAATTTCCAAGTTGAATTTATTCTGTAAAGAATAACTGCTTGGGCCATCTGTTTCATAAACAGACGGCTAGATGGCGCTAAGCGTCACGCAATTGGCGTTTTCATAAGAAACTACAAATTTCGCAGGGTCGGACTGACAGCACGGTAGCTCAATTGGTAAGAGCGTTTGGCCCGGTCAGCCAAAAGGTTGCTGGTTCAAGTTCCGCCCGTGCGCAAAAATTTTTGGTTTCTTATTTCATCTTTATGAATATAAAATATGACACTGTGAGTGTTAAAAACATTCTAAACTATTAGATAGCGAAGCGTCATCAATTTCCAAGTTGAATTTATTCTGTAAAGAATAACTGCTTGGGCCATCTGTTTCATAAACAGACGGCTAGATGGCGCTAAGCGTCACGCAATTGGCGTTTTCATAAGAAACTACAAATTTCGCAGGGTCGGACTGACAGCACGGTAGCTCAATTGGTAAGAGCGTTTGGCCCGGTCAGCCAAAAGGTTGCTGGTTCAAGTCCCGCCCGTGCGCAAAAATTTTTGGTTTCTTATTTCATCTTTATGAATATGAAATATGACACTGTGAGTGTTAAAAACATTCTAAACTATTAGATAGCGAAGCGTCATCAATTTCCAAGTTGAATTTATTCTGTAAAGAATAACTGCTTGGGCCATCTGTTTCATAAACAGACGGCTAGATGGCGCTAAGCGTCACGCAATTGGCGTTTTCATAAGAAACTACAAATTTCGCAGGGTCGGACTGACAGCACGGTAGCTCAATTGGTAAGAGCGTTTGGCCCGGTCAGCCAAAACGTTGCTGGTTCAAGTCCCGCCCGTGCGCAAATTTTTGGTTTCTTATTTCATCTTTATGAATATAAAATATGACACTGTGAGTATTAAAAACATTCTAAACTATTAGATAGCGAAGCGTCATCAATTTCCAAGTTGAATTTATTCTGTAAAGAATAACTGCTTGGGCCATCTGTTTCATAAACAGACGGCTAGATGGCGCTAAGCGTCACGCAATTGGCGTTTTCATAAGAAACTACAAATTTCGCAGGGTCGGACTGACAGCACGGTAGCTCAATTGGTAAGAGCGTTTGGCCCGGTCAGCCAAAAGGTTGCTGGTTCAAGTCCCGCCCGTGCGCAAATTTTTGGTTTCTTATTTCATCTTTATGAATATAAAATATGACACTGTGAGTGTTAAAAACATTCTAAACTAATACATACACTTACGAAATTTGCTTATAGTTTAAGTATATGGTGTAGTTTATGGACCAAAATTCTGTCATTCGTTTACTAAATATAGCAGTGATCGTTTTTCTTCTGAATTCATTGTATATGCTAGTGCTGTGATTTTTTTTACGTATCCCCCTAGCCCTACTTCCGTTATGTTGGGAGAGGGTGAGGACATCGGAATCTAACAAAAACTTGCAATTTAAAGTTGAATGTTACGGAAAATAGCCAAATTATTGAAAAATATGTTTAGAAACTCTTAAGCATATTTAAAGACCTATTTAACGAAACCCCACGCGATGGGTTTGGCAAGAAAAAAAAATCATCCCCACGTTTCTTGTATGATAAACCATAACATGGGCCATAAACAAAGTGAAACTTTAATAGGTTGCTTTTTATCTCAAAAATCATAATTAAAGTTTTGTGAAATCGCAAAGAAATGTAGTAATTCTGCTCTAAATCAGGCGAAGGTCAAAGTTTGACCCAGCGGTAAAGCGTCCGCTAACAGGCCCTTTCTACACATCCATTTGCGAAGTGGGCAGAACTTGAACAATCGATATCAATGAGCTCAAAGTTATTATGTGAACTGTAGAACATCGATAGACCGTGTCCCCACGCGAAGCACGGCCCGCGGCTGGCTGCCCGTGGATTGTTCTCCCACTAATTAAATCTCGCCGACGACGCGGTTTCAAACCGACGGCCTCTTAATTATTGTTCCGGCTCTTAACATCTGTCTTAACGTCACTTTACATTTAATTCAGAAATTCTTCGGTGTTATGTTAGAATGTTCATTTTCGGGGATTGTCTCTATTTCTCGCGTTAATAGTGATTACTCTCGACGCGGTCATTGCACGCTGCTGTAAGGCGCAAGTGTCCTAGACTGCAAATTTATATGATCCAGACGAGGCTGTAATGGTATTTTGCAATTATTTATATGTTTGTTCTATATTAATATCAACTTTATTCACACCAGGACTTAAAGACTTATTCCTTAAGCAATTTCATTGAACCTGTAATTAAAAATCAAACTACAGTTCATTGTAATAATCAATTGAACCACCGCGCCGTTAGAACTCAAATGTGTGGAAAGCCCAAAAACAAATAAACTGAATGTGGCTTGGTACAGAAATTCAAATAGTACGGATAGTACAACGAAACTATTTGCTTTTATCAGACAAACGTAACTAAGAAAACTAAAAGTTTTAATTTTCTTACTAGTATACAAATTGGTTTCTGAAGCTACAAAAGAAAGGAGCACACGCTTGCGCCTCCTGGGCGAGCCGAGGGTCGAATACAAATTAAGACCGACTTCGTTCTCACAAAAGTAGTTAATGTGTGCAATGTCTGGATTTGAGATAGCTAGTTCTAAAAGCGTGCTGTTATTTACAACTGCACTTTTATTGATATCGACGTTTTTATTTCATCTACTTTCGGACGATTAAAAATTTAGTCTTTTTACTGATGCTTTCTAAGTGACTTTCTAAGTGACCCTTGGAGTACTTTTGCTCAAGTTTCTGCATTACCATCACTCCTCCACGCAACGAACAAGCACGTCTTAGATGTAAAGGGAGTCAAAACCTCTTGTAATCCCTTCTAATGAGCTCTTGCATTTAATTTTCATTGCCTATCCCGTCTCAAAGTATAAAAAAGAAAGGTTGTAATTCTAATTAGTACTCACTTGGGCCAGCCGGGGCGGGCTGCGTCGAACGGTTTCTTAATTATTTATGCGCTGCAGGCTGAATAAGGAACACACTCTTGCTTCACTGCGCCAAATTTAAAAGAAAAACGTTAAAATATGTCTGCGGAATAACGTAGCTAGGTCTAATTTAACGGTACTTATACTTTTTTACTTTGTGTGTAAGTAGAATGGGGAAGTTAATATAACGCAGAATTAACTTTTCTAATCTCATTTTTTAATTTGTGAGGTTGTATTAGTGAAATGTATTCTGTGCATCTTTTTAAAAAGCAGACGGGCGGTTGTGGGGGCGCGCTCAGTAGGCACAAAGGGCCAGAGGAGTGCGGACGGAAAGTTTTAATATCCCTCCGATTGGATTCAGCCACAAGCAGGGACGAAGGTACGGCCGTCGGATTGAAGGGAAATGTTTTGCCATTGAACGCGATGCGGATATCAGCGATAAGCAAATCAGCTGAGCTACCAGATGATGCTCTTCGCTATGTTTATTGGATTTTCTTTAAACTTGCCAATTTTAAGAAATTGCATTCAGTCGCTAGCATTTTTAGATTTCTTATTTACATTTATTTATAGAGAGTTTGAGTGTACGTTAGTATAATTTATTACTTACACAACAAGCTATTTTAACGACTTATGATAGTAGAGATTAGAGACAAGATTTTTTTAAAGAAGAAAGAGAAAGAATCGCCTTCACAAAAGAAGGTTATCAATTCGATATGTACGTATCTGACATCGTTCTAGTTTGATAATATTTGAGGAAGTTAATCTGTTAATTAAGGCTTCTTAAGCACGTGTGCGAAATTTCATAAGTGTGTGTATCTTCGGATCCACGGATTTTTGATAATTTACGAGTACGAGTATAATATTACTTAAAATCCTTACCTCAAACCTCCAAATGATGAAACAAAATGCAAAAGTTGCACTCATGATCTCACTACTTACTATTAGATTATTTATTTTCGGTTGTCTGATTGCGATAGGGCTCCGGAGGGTGGGCCGGGGAGATTCTAAATCCATATTCGATCAGTGGGATCGGCACTGAGCCGATATGACAAGCTGCCGAACTGTTTTGCATTTATATAAACAGCTCTCACCTTAATACACGCTTTCCCCGAGCTGACTGACGCTTTCTGACAGGGTGAAAAATACTGCCATTATTTGTTTGTAGTGTGTTTTTTCGTTCCTTATGACTTTTCACAGTTTTTTTTTTCAATAAGCATAACTTAAGTATTTAATGTTTGGGACGATTTTTCAAACTTCAGATAAAACTTATCAGACTGAATAAGTATAAAACCAGCCAAGTGCGAGTCGGACTCGCTCTGACATACGGACGGACAGACAGCACACAGACTTGACGAAACTGCAAGGGTTCCGTTTTGTGCCATTCGGTTACAGAACCTTAAAAACGACCGATTTTTAAAATACATTTACATATATAAGATTGCTGACAAATAGGTGATGTTTTCAAATTAGCTTTATTGTATTTTATTCGATGAATATTTTATTATCTGGCTATTGAAAAATCAGGCCTAAGATAAATAAATGAAAATTATCGAACATAAAATTAAAATTTTTATAATTGCAAATTTTTATTTTAATTCGTTGTGGCAAAGTCGCTGGACGATCTTGGCACTATGCTCGAAGACCTTGACCGAGTCTCCCAACAAGTGGGTCTTAAAATGAACATGGAAAAGACGAAAATTATGTCGAGTTCCCGAGAAAATTATCTCCAGTATCCATTGGGAACTCAACTCTCGAAGTTGTCAACGAGTACGTCTACCTGGGACAAGTGATCCAATTGGGTAGGTCCAACTTCGAGAAAGAGGTCAATAGACGAATCCAACTCGGCTGGGCAGCGTTCAGGAAATTGCGCAAGAGTGTCTTCTTATCTCATCCACCTCAGTGTCTGAAGACGAAAGTCTTCAACCAGTGTGTGTTACCAAGCTCAAAATCACACAATCGCACCTGGGACAAGTGATCCAATTGGGTAGGTCCAACTTCGAGAAAGAGGTCAATAGACGAATCCAACTCGGCTGGGCAGCGTTCAGGAAATTGCGCAAGAGTGTCTTCTCATCTCATCTACCTCAGTGTCTGAAGACGAAAGTCTTCAACCAGTGTGTGTTACCAAGCTCAAAATCACACAACGAGCGATGGAAAGGGCTATGCTGGGTGTTTCTCGACGGGATCGAATAAGAAATGAGGAGATACGTAGAAGAACTAAGGTAACGGACATAGCCTTGAGAATCAGTAAGCTCAAGTGGCAATGGGTAGGGCACATAGCGCGAAGAACTGATGGCCGTTGGGGCAGGAAAGTTCTAGATTGGAGACTCTTCGACCAGAGACGCAGCGTGGGACGTCCACCAACAAGATGGACAGACGACCTTGTAAGGATCGCAGGATCAAACTGGATGCAGACCGCTAGGGATCGATCGCTGTGGAAAGCCGTGGGGGAGGCCTATGTTCAGCAGTAGACGTCCTTTGGCTGATAATGATGATGATGATGATGAAATTTCAATTTGAAAATCAAAGTTTTTTTCGAAAGATTTTCTTACAGCTTGTTTCACAATGTTGGTTAGTGATGTAACTACTAAATACTTAGTACGAAATGATGTTACATGTTTGAATTATTTGTCGGTTAGTATCAGCCGGTGGTGAAACAGGTCCTTAGTCTTTTTAGAGAAAAGATGTAAAGTGTAAGTAAAACCAAGAACACTAACGTTAACGTTACATTGAGATGCATCTTAAAAAACATGTCGAATATCATTTTAATTACGTCTGTTATTGTTCAAACGTTATAGTACTGTGTATTTTAAATATGCAAACCTACAAATCTCTCCGCTTCACGGCTCAGTAAATAATCGCCTATTAACCAAACCGCAAAACGGGGTCGAGCAAAGTGCGATAACTGTACTTCATGAATAGTCTACAATATAAATTGAGCGTTGTTTTTTTGTGGTGTTTGATATGGTATTTTGAGAGAGGGTGGTAATAAGTATATGTAGGAGTTAACACGTCGGCAGGGGAAGGGGGACGCGGGCCGGACCTTCATCAAGCGGTTGACTGCTATTAGGCCGTGCAATTGTTCCACAACGACGCATTCCACACTCTATACAACACATATTTCACTCTGTGATTTTACAAATTAGCACCCATGTCTAAAAAGGGATCATAATTGCGAAACTTGTCGCCATTCTACAATAGTAAAAACTTGATGCCGTCACGACTATAAAAGCTTTCATTTGAATATTACCATTTTTTACTTGGAAAAGTAGTACATAAGTAGTGACCTGTAAGTCGAAGTCAAAGGAAATTATGGATATTTATGTAGAGGTGCTCGTAGCGCAGTGGTAGTAGCGCTTTGGTAGTGATACCGAAGTGAAGCAACCTACGGTGCGGTCGTGTTTGGATGGGTGACCATTCCGACCATATAAGTAACTTATATCACGAGCATCTTCGTCTTCGGAAGGCACGTTAAGCCGTTGGTTCCGGCTAATATCGGTTGATATTAGTCGTTAAGTCTATACACAGGCCTTATGGGCGGCTTGATAACATCTGACAGCAGGTTAGTTGCTTGCCTTACAATTACCCCTCCACCAATTCGCACTGAGCCGGCGTAGTGGAGTATAACTCGAACTACCTCACAGTTGAGGTAAAGCCTTTGCCCAGCAGTGGGACGTTACAGGCTAGCTTTACTTTACTACGTAATTGCAGAAACATTTAAATAGAGCAAACACATTAACACTCCGCTTGTTAAATAAAGAAAATCCTAATTTTCATTTCCATTTCGCATCAAAGAACAAAAAGTGTTTGTTCAAGAGGTGTAATTACAAAATCCCTCGTGTACCGAATTTCCCGATGTTTTCGCGCGGGTGGGAGAGTATGTACGTGCCGTAAAAATAATTCGACGCTCCTCGGGGATCGTTTGTAAAACGTCACGCGTAAAACATATTATAAAGCCAATAAAACGTGTTTACAAGGGTGAGTAGCGCTCGCCGTCCCGGGCGCTGCTCCCGCACACGATATCCGTAAACATTTTAGCGCTGCAATAAATTTAACATTATCCAACTCGCGAGACATTCTGTTTTCTTCCGCCCCCGGATCAGTTGGTTAACGGTTGTAATCTCGGCTGTCTCGGATTTCCTGCTCTTTGCAAGCAGGAATTATACAATTATGTGGCTTCCCTATGCTTCGTGCGCTCAGCTTTATTTATGGGGATTTTTGAGATTTTTTCTTTTGGTATTGACATAGCTCCTGAGCGGGAAGACTGCGAATTGTTACGCAATTTAAATACGGTATTTTTATAGGGGCTAGGTGGATAAACTATTTGTTTAATTTGGACATAATACCAAAATAATACACTCCTCCCATAATTAGTGGTGAGTGAAAAATTATCGGTATCTGTGGTCTGAGATCAAATATCGAAATAAATACAAGGTCACAAGTAGCGACGTCACTTCTTCCATCACTCGTCCCATCTTACTATTATCCACCAAAACCAATTATTTATGTATTTTGTACATGATTGTATTTTAAATTAAAGTTTTTTTTTGGTGCCGGCATTTACTTTGTCGCATTTCATTTGTGCTGTGCTTAGCCTTGAGGTATGACTGGTAGAAAATTCCAGTTGGATTTAAGTCCATCTTTTAAACAAACCTTGGTTGAGATATAAAGTTTTAATTAATAACTCAGGTTATAAAAACTTGGTCCAAAAATATCCACGAAGTCTAGTCTAAGACTTCGCAGCGCTTCATTCACTGGCAACATTGAGTAAAAAGAACCCCGGAATGCGGCAGACGTCGGGACCTTTTACCTTACGTGGGACCGACAAAATAAAGCTTCTTGTTTCCGTGACGGGCGAGATGGCCGCGCCGGGGCGGGTAGTGTTTCAACGCCGACTAACCGCTCGCATTGTCGCATTATGTTTGGAAACACCTTTGTGGATTTCAGAGTCAGTTGGGGTCGGGGCAAATCACGTCAGCCATTTAAAATGTTTGTATTTTTTTCAGTTTCATTTTATTTATTTTAACATAATATTTCAAAATAGAGTCGTTCTTATCGAAGTCTTCGAAGCTTAAACATTGATTAACTAGTTTCTAGATTTGATTAAGTGAGGTATATAAAAGTAGTGCCCTGGCTTAGGTTTATATTTCATTTAACGATATGGGCTACATTGCGGGTCGCTGAATGCCTCCGTGATTTGTACAAATTGGACTTGATCAATTTTGCGTGCCTCTTACAATGTAAATCTCAAGTAAAATAGGTATCCGATCTCAATGTCAGCGTCTTTTATGCCGAAACAAATAGAAGTGACATTGAAGCTTGTTTAACTAACAATATAACAGCGGCTAATACTCGCACAATAGATTAATCAGAAGCGCGTCTGCATTGCAATGCCCTTTTGCAGAGCTGATCCACTTTTCTACGGTTGCGAGATTAAAGGGGAGAGTAACAAAATGAGAAATGGAACGATTTCAGGACGCATTGTCGGACGGCTGGCCGTTGTCGGATTTATGACAAAGAACGGCGGATGATTCAATCAGTCTGGTTCTTTAGTTTGTTATATTCATGTTACAGTCGCCCATCCAGTCTTATTGTTATCAGCATTCTCTCTTTTAGCTCCATTTCTTTCAGATTCTGTCCCATAAAATAATTCGTTTTTGTTTAGTATTTGTCTAGGAAAATAATTCCGTTTTCTTTTTAAAATACTTGTCCATGAGAACGATTGAATGAACATCAACTCTTGCCACGTTTTACTCATTGAGCAAAGGTTTCGCTGCTTGAATATTTATGACCCAGAACGCTTATCTTATTGTAACAGATCGTTTGCGTAGTCTCCTACATAAACCAGTACAAACACAACCTGTAACCACATAGAATAATATTATTTCGGTAGAATCGCATTAAATTAGGAATACAAAGCAACACGAGTTTTAAAAGTCTTACAACAGCCATTCGTCATTTGCGTTCGTTAACCCAAAAATTCCGGGTTTTCGCGACGGTTGTAAAGGGCAAACTTTCATCAAATAGGTATTCAGTGCAGGGGAGCAATTTACAATTTAAATATTCTTAATGTCTCCAAGTTGTCGCGGGGCGATCGGGAGGGGCGCGCTTCGCCGACGCGACTTCCACTACATCAATCACGCGGACGCTGCGTCTGAACATTTCTAATTATTCGCCTCGCTTTCAGCCGGCTCAAATGCTTATAGCGACACAACGCGCTCCCACAATCAGAGATGGACTTAGGACTGAGCTTCAATAGATAAGTACAATGTTGCATCTAGTTGATGGTATACACTACCTGTCTGTTTTCGCTGCACTTTTATTTATATAACTCTATAAATTGGCGGAAAAGCAATGTTTTCCAACTCTTAAACTTTTATGGAATGAGAAAAATTTGTTCTCATTAATTTTCATACATCCTTTACTAAGATTAAACGACATATTTTTTAAAAATAGGTGTTGATTGGTTAAATATCCCCGCAAGCATATTTCGACCACAATTCTGAGTTCTGAGCGAATCCAACATGTAAAACTACTTTTTTTTTCTTACTGTATGATTCTATAAGTAAATTTGCCACCAACCAACATCAGTATGAAAGCAATTTTGTATTTAAATTTCACCGTCTAGTAAAGCAAGATGTAAAGCAACACGCGTTACTCTGTTATGTTTGACGGAATGCATTATTTAGGAGACTTAATTAAACTATACTTATGTTTTATAGCTACACCCGACCTTAATTTGAGAGCGTGTTCTGCATATTTTGTCAGGGCTGTGTTTGCTCACAAAACGTCGGGGCGGGGAGGGCCCGTCTCGAGGGCCACTCCACTTCAGTGAGAGCTCCTCAAAAGGTGACAACCCTGTCTAATCTTCGCAGCTTAACCCTTTCTCACCGATCCACTCGCGCTTTCCACTTTCGTGATCAAGTAAAGGAATTCGGAAACGAATTGATTGAGGTGACGATAAATATTTTAGTGTAAAATAATAATGTAGCCTGTAAAATGTGGTATTGATTGTGGGTACACAATCTGAATCTGAGTTATCAGATAAAAAGCATTGAAATGTTTAAACTACTAAAACTGTTTAAAACTACGAATTGTCAACTAAATGAGGCTAAGTTTGTATTGCATGGAGTTCTTTGACGTCATAATGTCTAATCTGACAATTTAAGGCCGATTTCACCAACGTCAGAAAAGACGACAGATTATAAAACGACTGATTTTAATATAACATACATAAATGGTTGCTGACAAATCATATATTTGTCAATGACATAAATGTTATAACATTTTCACATAAGGTATTTAAATTGTATTTAAATCAACGAATATTCCTTATCTGACGATGGAAAATCAGGCCTTAATCGATTACAAAATCACGTTACATTATTACAGAGTAATTAACACCTCTTTCCATATTGTGATTAATTGCGTGGCGAACGATAAAGTGATAATGAAGCGATTTCAATTCATTTGCTAAAATTAATTCTTCGCACGAGTGGAGATTAATCGCGGTGCATATACAATTACCGGTATTAAATAAGGTATAGATTGAGCCGAAAATTGATTTTCCTGGCTACGGTCATCGGGGGGTTAACAAGTATTTTTGAAATGTGCGTCAAATGTGGTGGAACAATATGTTATTAATATGGGATAGGGAAGGGGTATTATTGGAATGGTTTTACGGGGTGAGGTGGAATACCGACGCGTCTGGAACACAATGGGAGTGTTTACAGGAAATCACGGAGCGGGGCCCACATTCGCGCAAACAATTGTAACATATTCACAAGAAATATTTTTTACATAACATACACGGCTTGACAAAATTAAATGCATTCCTTCTCGGTGGTGATGTTGCCTAAATACAACAACTTTATATATGGGTCCAACATCGACATCCCAACAAAATTTTGACTTCTCCATACAAACTAGCATCAGCTGATTGGCACTCTAGTATGGGACAGTGTTTTTTTTTAAATTCCAATGTTGTACAAAATAATTATGCAATTTGTTAAAGTGAAAACACGATTAGCCACTAGCTTATCTATTTATTCAGACTAAAATCTTAAGCTCCTTGATGCGAAGACGCGTTATTAAAAACATCTTAGGGCTGCATTTCTTACAGTTATATCCCTCGTAGCAACTAAATATTATTCTTTTTTATACCTAATAAATACACACATTTGCATGTGTAGGCAATGAAAAAGGTTTCCATTTACAGTATTCAATATTAAATTGACATATTAATTATTTTAAACAATGTTAACTGTAATTGATTATATATTGTGATTGAAAATTTATTACTGAGGGCACAGGATTTGCATACAATACCAGCCATAAACTTAAAAAGTGAAAATAACTTCTACCTGTTGTTACGGCAATTTTACACCAGTACTGAAATAAAAATAGCTTTTTTCCAATTAACAAAATCTTGTTGTATATTTCTAGTGCCTAAAAGTATAATATTAAGGACCTATTCTTTAGAAAATAACGTTGTTTCGAAAGACCCTTTGCAGAAAGAGGCCAACACATAACATTAACAAGCCAAAAATGTGCAGTTAAAAGATACACCAATGAAGCACGAAATCTGTTGATTAATTTATTGATTCCGTGTGTTCATATTCGGTCTAGACGTGTTGTCCGTGCAGATCTGTATTCATGGTGTGTGGGAGGCGTTATGAATACCTACGGCTCATCGCATTATCTGCGTGTTCGGTAATGTATTCAAATATGTATCAAGCCCCATCCGCACCACGTTGTCCTTGTTATTTTATTTCGTACGCGTGACGCCGCACCGGCTTTATTTTTTTCACGTTACAAGAATATCATACTGTTCCGACTATATGTGCTGCAGATACGGATACGAGTGTTCATAAAATAATTGTTACTGGGCACAAACAGAATCGTAACTTACATTCCATGTATGTTAGATACGTGTCTACGTAAATATTTGCGTTCACGTGGAAAACTGAATGTAAGGAAGTTTTAGCTAAACGTTTCGAACTTTATTTTCTATACGAGTAGTTTTTCCCGTGACTTATTACAGCAAAAAAGGCAGAATGAGATAAAAAAGTGCAATTTGCAATCATTGGTTCATTAACTTCCTCGTAGATTCACTAACTGCGCCAGCGCACGTACAAGAAGAGAAATTGGCCCGTATAGGAGACATCCCTGTCCGCGCTCCGACGTCGGAGCGGATATTGATTACTTGTCTGTAAGGAATACAAATGTATCAGGAACCTGCTCCAGCAGCACTAAGAGCCATCCTTTGTACTGACATCTAACATTAAACTTCATACACAGCGTAACACAGCCTTGTACTCGTATTTCGAATCTTCGAACAATATAGATTGCGATTGCTAGTCAATATTTTTCTTTTTTTTATGTTGCTTGGTTGCTCAAAGGCTACAGCCAATTTTAAAATAAGATATCTCTGTAAAACACATTTATTTTTGTAAGCCCTGAAATATTATACAATTTATATCTTCTTTATGATACTAGAAATGGTCCAGCCAACATTGGCGGAGCAATGAGAGCCCGCGGCAGCTAACTAGCAGGTGCACGTTAGCAAAGAAAAATGAAATAACGCAAAAAGGAGAAGTCGAGGCGAACGAGGGGGGAAGGCGAAACCGTCGGGGTGGTTCTTTCGTAGAAAAGCCAGTTTCCTTTAGTGGAAACAGATAACGATCCACTGCCGACGACAGAATACGTAACTGCACTCACTAAGCATAGATCTACATGCTAACGGAACGCTCCTATCAAAGGTATCTAACACAACAGATTCTCTATACCGAGCGGGGAGAAAGTGCTCAGTCAGTGTTGTCGTCGCGATCACATTCCGCTTCATTCATTTTGCCGTATCGACAGCTACGCAGGTTCATATTTATTATACCAGCTAACTATGCTTCCAATTCTGTAAGGTATTTTTTTCTAGAAAACATTTCTACGGTAGCATTTCCGTGCATAAAGAGAATAGGTGCAATGAAAACGTTGGTTCGTTATTAAACAATGATATCAATTTTTATATTCGTTGACTAAATCGAATCAGGAAGTTTACACAAACGGGGTGCAGGGGAAACGTTCGCGTTGATTCCTCGGAGACGCCGCGTCATGCATCCGTGCGCGGCATCGCAATGCAGGGATCGCGCCCGCGGCCGGTGCATGCACCGACTAAAAAAACGTTTGCTTTCCGCTGTGCAAAGTTCCCGAATTGACGTGTTCTGTGTGTGATTACGCCGATTAAAAAGACTTTATCGATGTGTGCTCTGCAATGCCCGCCGATATGGTTGTAAATCTGTACGATGACAATCAATGTACGGACAACAGCACGTCAAGGTTAACACTGCGGGATCTTATGCAGTTGCAAAAAGTGCTATTTTGCAACAAAAGTGGGTAACCTGATGTGCTGGCCACTGTACAAACTGAATGGAAACTTACCACCTTAAATATCGTCACTCACATACCTATTCTCATTCTATTAGGGTTTGTAAGTCTTTAAGACAAAGAGCTTACATTACATTATTACTAAATATAAAAGTTTTTTATGTAACTGGCAACAAGTTATAAAATAAAACCACCTCTAACTAAAAACAAGTCCAATCTAGGTAACTGCCGCGGCATCCAGCCTCCACGATGAAGAGACGGACTAGCGACGTGGACTCGAAAACTAAAGGACATGTAAATTGACTTTTGTATTTAGAAATTTGTTATACATGGTGTATTTATATACGTATGGATTAGTGATTCATTCGCGTTTTGGAATCAAATATTGAATATACGGACGATGAAAACCCTCCACGCAGCCTGTCTTTGTACAGACCATACAGTAACAAAGATGGTTTACCTAATTGGCCATCATAAAAAGTTTTACATTTTTACCGACTTCAAAAAACTTATAAAGATAATCAATCCTACCTGTAAGTATGTGATATTGACAGAATTGGATAAAATTTTAGTATGTTGATCTACTAAGGTTTCATAAGACGTTTGCAGAATTTTGTAAGTGTATGTATGTTTGTCTCAGGTTTTCGAGACAAACAAATTTCGAGACAGGACAAAAACGAGTAGTCGGTCCAGTAGTTTTTGAGATACGAGTACGAGTAATAACTAAAAATTATGAAATAAAGAAAACCCGTTAAACGGTGCACCGACTCCAAAATAATTTAATAATCCTAAATAGTAGACAAATGCGTTAATTACATAACATCTGAAAAACACTTTTTATGTCCTGACGTGTACTAAGGCAGGTTTTAATTATATACAAGTTAGCGTTATGGTGGAGTGTTTACCGTATCCGTACTATTTTCAAGGAGTCTCTGCATTCTTTGGGGGTTTGTGTGTGTGTGTGTGTATGTTATTAAGGATGCGTGCACAGAGCGGCGCGGCGCGGTGCGCTCGTGACCTGCATTCATGAAGGCTACAGTCTACACCGTTGCTACCACAAACTGCAAAGTTTAGGGCTATAAGTTTGGGCGTTATTATCATCTTTATATATAGAGGGAGGTAGTTGCGGGTATGTACCTGTTTAAAACAGGCTGTAACTAGGAAAAAACGTAGAAAAAAGTGCGAAGCTTTTCATTTTGGTTAAAGCGACTGATGTTCTCTCATGATTAATGAGTTGGTCAGTTTGAATTTTGATTAATTAAGGACAGAATTTTTGCAAATATATTATACATAAAACATATGTTTCTCTACAGTCGAATGAAAGAGCTCGCTATACACATTATAAAGATTCATATAACAATAATGTAAAATTGTAAAAAAATATAAACGTAGGTGACAAGATGTTGCATAAGAAACCTTATATCGACTCAGTGTATTAACATATACAACTGTAAATGGCGAACGTCAGACGAGCGTAAAGATCTAATTAGTGGTCCAAAAAAGGCCATGAAGAAATGTTCGACATGACGCCGCGTGGTTAATAGCGCATTTACATTCCGAGTATTTCTCCGCAGGTGAGGCCACAGTCTTATGAAAGTGTAAAGCGGCTTAATATTGCACAAAGAGTTTGTAATGTTCTTACAGACGAGTCGGATAAGCACGTATGTTACAAGTTATGTTGTCTCTAGGAACTAACTGCACCTAATGAATGGAGTGTAGTGTTAGGGAAGATATATTTTTATTTTGACAATTGTGACATTAAAAACCAACTCATTTTTACGTATGATTTTGCTTCATTGGTTTTGATGTTTAATTAAAATAATTCCAATCGATTGAACTATCATAAAATAACTACTTAGCCCAGCAATTATTTCTGCTGTTACGGGTGTTAGTACACAACCATTTTTTTACACTGTTACGAATAATATGGTAAGATTGCTGACAAAATTATGCTCCGATATTATTAGACTCATGTCTTACCACATATACCTATTCATATTTTCTGCATGATAGTAAAATGCATTAATGACTTATGTTTAACCTTGTATTGTGATTTGATTATTAGCTGTAAACTAAAAGTGTAATTGATGGAAATAAATGAAATATATAAACACATTGGCCTGCGATAGCGATACGGCTGAACGATACCGACAAGGATCATCTCTAGCTACGTTAGAGTGAGACATAGCATATCTGAATTTCGCATGCCACATGCGAATGCGTTTGTGGGCTAACGTGCTTTACTGTAGGCAGGAGTAGTAGCACTAGTATATAACCAAAAATATATCGCGGATACGAGAATTACGGAAATGCTGGGAGGCGATTTTAGCGTCAATCGATATTTTTTCGTATGTTAATTCGATTGCGAGTTTTATCTCGAGTAATAAATCTAGACGTAAAAAAGACTACCGCACGGACGAAATCAATATGCATAGAAATCGTGACCCTGAGAAATAAAAAACTATATTTTCTCGGGAATCACTCGCGTCAAGATGGCGTGTGATATTAATTGATTAATGTTTGATTTTTCAGGGAAGAAATTGTATCATTCCACACGCGAGTGATTAAAAAAAGATAAATGAATTTTGTGAGTAGTAAATTTTAATTCGTGATCGATTTTTAAATTCATTTTCGAACGAAATCAAACGCTATATTCAAGCGAGTGGTTCAAAAATATGGCCCCTTGTACTCGCACAGGTAATAGGTAAATCGACGCGGTGCGGCGTGCGGCGACTAATAGCGCATTACCATTCCAAGTCGGCAGGTGAGCGCGACCGCCTTGTGAATATGCAAAGCGGCCCGCGCTAAATATTGGCCCGTATTGCGCCTAAATGCAAGCACAATTCCTGCCTTCTCGCACCGGGATCACACCTAATACCCCTGAGAGTAGGTTGCATGTTCGTCTTAAAGTTTGCTCCATCCATCATAATGCGTTGCATTATAATAATAAATATAGAAGCATTAAAGAAGAAAAAAAATAATGAATCAAGATAAAATTTTCATGTAGGAAAGTTACGGTCAGGCATCTCCCAAAACGTAAAAAAATATCACATACTTAGTATACGTGAAAAATGGAGAGCAGTTGCCATTGGTAAAAAAATAATACGATAATATTGGGAAGGCAAATGGTATTACCTACAAATTATCGCAAATAAAATTTGAAACTATTTTCAATTTGCTTTTATAATAGTCGACAAAAACATCTTTATTTATAGCTTACGGACTCTACATCTTTCTAACCACGTTTAGTTTGTTTCTACGGAATGAAAAGTTTAGATTATCCAGTCGCGCTTAGAAATGGAAGAACAGGGTCAGAAAATTGAGATGTTTTATTATTGCATTCTTGCAGAGATTACTTCAAAGATAAAATGTAAATTTTCACAAAAAGAAATTGTATTTTTTTAAACTAAATATACTGAGTATATTTTTGTAGCAACAGCTACATCGTATAACTGGCAAAATATACGCCTACCGCGAACGTATACCACACAAAAATGTAATAGTTCACTCACGCCTTAAGATACGTCACTCATATCCACGGAATACGGATTTAACGTGAGTCGAATATAATAAAAGCGTATCCGCATAAAATATTCTTCGATAAACTGATAAAAAGCAAACGCCGGGCGTGTCGGAACAAAAATTGCCAGGCGTCGCGTCCCTCGGCGCACGGCATTGTGCCGAAATGACACGTGAAAGCCGTCAAGAGAGGCGCGTTGCTGCCT
Source organism: Pyrausta purpuralis (assembly GCA_963924145.1). NCBI lineage: Eukaryota > Metazoa > Arthropoda > Insecta > Lepidoptera > Crambidae > Pyrausta > Pyrausta purpuralis. The sequence continues at coordinate 14,476,798 of OZ001659.1, forward strand.
TCACAAAAGGCTTACAGATGCGCGCACCAGAAGATTTTAATGAGGCAACGACTCTGTGTGATTTTTTCGCGTGTGCAGTAATGAGAAATAACCAAGCGCGTCCTCTTTGACTGCACTCGTATGGCGCTGCCAGCAAAAATGCTACAAGTGACACCGCGATGCGTCGCGCGGCGCGTATACATTGAATCGGTATAAAAAGTGCCTGTGAAAGAAACGCAAAGTCGAAAACGAAAGCTGCACCTACACATATTAAGAGAAGCGCTATTTAACTTTTTTAATAAGAAACGCTAAAGCTCGTGTAACAAAGGAAACAAAGTTTTGATTAATATCATGTTTTCGGAATAAAGTAATTTACTCCAGTAGGTATGGCTACTACACTTTAGAAAGGAGATAAACAACACTCGGCTTGCAGCAGCACACCCACAAATTTAAGGCAAGTGCATTTTTAAACTTCAATCTTATATTTATGGTAACCATGATGAGCTATTATGTTGAAATACTAATTATGCTACATAATGGTGAAAAATACCATTTCGCAAACATATTAGTTTTGCAAATATTACGGCCTTACCACAAATAAATAAACAAGGTTTGAACTACTGTTTAAATGTTATGCGGCTAAAGTGTTATGTATGTCACCCTTATGTCATTTGACTTGATTGACGTTGTTTTTAAACTAGCCGTATCATATTTAAACAGTTGTCCAAACCTAGTTTAATTATTTGTGGTAAGGCAGTTAAAGTTTAATACTACGAAAACTGCAATGCATGCAAAGTCGTTAGTAATTACAAATAAAGAACACAAATTCCTATTATGTAGTGTAAACAATATCGTATCGGTGTTAGCATCAAATCGGTTGAGCAAACGCAATAAAAACAAATTAGGCGACAAGTAAGTTACGGGCTCCGGGCGCACCGGCCAATTTTCATCAATGCAAATCACGTTGTCGACTCGTCAACCCAATTACCAAGAAGTGAATTTAAATAAAGATAAGTATCGCCCTCGAGGAGACAATGCTAATAGGTTCGGAGGCGTGGTAATGGGCGCCGACTGGGGCGGAGGTGGCTAATTACATTCCATCTCGCGCCGTGAGCCGCAAAACACTTGTTCAATTAGTGATCAACCAGGTTTGTGCGAACTTTGTTCAACTACCGCTACGGTGTGTTAAGTAAGAACGCTGCGATATTCAAATTTCTTTACATTATTATAACTTACTTGACGTAAATGCAATTCATTAATATTTATAGCATATGAATATCCTAACATTGTACTTAACCCTGTAGTTGAACTCAGTATATATTAGATTAGTAGTCGTTAGTACGTAAGTAGACGCAAACTGAGCGTATGCTCTGTGGGGCAATTCTCGAGCAATTTGTCTACGAAAAAAGTTCACTGATCGAATTTTCTTTGTCGATTTGGATTTCTCAAGGTCACGATTTCTATGTATTAGGATTTTGTTCGTGCGTAAGTAAGATTTTTTACGTGTAGATATTTTACTTGATTGTTTAGGTAAAACACGAATTACCACACGAAAAAAGTTCGATTGCCGTGAGAAGCGGCCTCCAGATCGTAGCAGTTTGCTACGATGTTTTACTTGCTACGAACATGCTACAATATGGTGCTACAATTTTCGTAGTATTACGTAGCAATGTCGAAGAATCTCCTCCGTGGTGTAGTGGCTAAGCTGAGTTTCAAGGCGTTGCCCCTCCGAGGTCCCGGGTTCGATTCCCAGTCAGGTCAATGTAGAAATCATAATTTTCTATATTGGTTCAGTTCTGGTTCATGCTCTGGTACCACCGTTGTGTCTGTTTTTTTTAACACATGTGCATTGACAACTTTCTCAGAGCAATGTATGAGATTGGTATCCAATATTTTTTTTAAAAACTTATGAATTTATTGCTTTCAATCACGGTCGTATCTAATCTTTTCCCAATCAATCAGCACCCAGCTAAAGCAAGATGTATCCGTTAGCTCCAAGACACGATCGATCAATAAGTAATAAGATATCGATTGCCAAACATTTTTGTGGTCTGATATCATTTTTCAGGACCTGTGAAAGTTATTCTATGGGGCATCTGAAAGAGATTGAATGGGTCTTCCAGGCAGTTGTACTGAGTAGTAGTGACAGGTAGAAAGGGGGGCGGGAGGGAGCTGTCAACTTGTGCTTCCGCGCCGCACGTCAAGCCAAGTGACCTCGATGTGACCTCTGCGAAGTGTGATCTTGTATTACAACTTGTTAACACACTCATAAGTCACATTTATATGAAGAAAAACAAATGTTTTTTTTTCTAAGCTAAAAGAAAGTTTTTATTTCATTTCATAAACATTCATTTCATATTAAGAGTTTTACTTTGCATTTTTTATTATAAATTAAATAATCTCAGTAAGTCGAGAATAAACGTTAAAACTTAACTTTATTTGGAGTCAGTAACCAATAAATGTAATATAAAGAGCATAAATTTAAAACACGTAGACTTATAATATTTAAATTCTGAATAAGGTGATTGCTGCAATACGATTTGTATAATAAGGCTTTAGAGCTCATGCAACAGCGTGAGCTCTACCGTGCACCCGTCACCACTCATTTTCGTTCGGCGGCCAGTCAGAGCCCGGGACATGATCCGCTAATACTCCGCTTGTAAGTCAACAACTGTTGGCAGCTGTCAGACCCGTGTAGCCCTGTGTGTTTGTAGGTGAACAGATACACCCAATCTCGACTGTTAGACTCAGTTACACCACCTATCTAAATTAACTATAACCACATCTATCATTTCTTTATAGAGTAGTTTGACATTCGTTTTAGTAAGATCGTGTCTTACTGGTGGTGGTAAATAAATTTTGTTATAACCAACTTAGTAAGTAGCGCTATATCCGGTAGCAGTCAAAGATTATTATGTGCGCTTTTTGGTCCGATCCCATCGGTCGTAGCGTAAATTTTATAACTTGCAGATATTCTTTCCCCGATTAGTAGGTAAGCTATCTAACGACTACATGATTATTTATTCGGATCAGTAGATCCTGACATAAGTGCATGGGAACCAAGAATAAAAAAAATTAAACTTTAGATTATGGAATAGATAATATTATAAAGCTGAAGAGTTTATTTGTTTGTACGCGCTAATCTAAGGAACTACTGGACCATTTTTTTTTTGGATAATTTGTTTATTGAGGCAAGGCTATAGGATAAAATATCACGCTCCGACGGGAGGGTAGGGAGCAAAATCCAAACGCGCGGATGAAGTCGCGGGGGATCGCTATCAGAATAGATAAAAATATAAAATAATTTCTCAATTAAAATTGCCTTTTGTAAATTAAATTTATTTATAGAAGAATTATGTAGGTAATGCAATGTTTTTTCACTTTATCTAAATACTAGCGGTCCCCCGCGACTTCGTCCGCGCGTTTTGAGTTTGCTCCCTCCCCTCCCGTCGCAGCGTGATGTTTTATATCCTAAAGCCTTTCTCAATAAATAAGCTATCTAACACAGAAATATTTTTTCAAATCGGTCCAGCAGTTCCTGAGATAAGCGCGTTCAACTTCAAACCAACAAACTCTTCAGCTTTATAATATAATTAGCGCAAGCGCACGTTGTACTTAAGCTGCGAACATTATTTTGGTGCAGAGTTATGTTAAAACTGTGATAGCTCCTAAGATATTTATTGGAATCAAATGATATAAAGTTCAACTTTGTTCTAAATGAAATGCTCGTGATGATGAATGTATTTATTTTGATAAGAATGAATACCTGTGTGTATAATACACCTCTAAAAATGATGCATTATTTTTTTACAAATTTACTAACATAAAAAAGGTTGTAGTAAGTCAACCATAACAGATAGACTTATGCTGTCGCGGACTTTATTATAGAACTCTTAATGCTGAACAATCCTGTCATACATGATTTTTGTGTAACTTAAGCGGTTTCCGCAGCGTACGCAGCGGAAGCTCTCAAAAGGAATATCTTTCTCCCGTTTTCGCAACATTTTTCATTGCTGCTGTGGTCTTGTGAGTCGTATCTTTATGTTATATAGCTTAAAGCCTTCCTCGATAAATGGACTATCCAACATAAAAAGAATTTTTCAAATCGGGCCAGTAGTTTCTGAGATTAGCGCGTTCAAACAAACAAACAAACAAACAAACAAACAAACAAACAAACAAACAAACAAACAAACAAACTCTTCAGCTTTATAATATTAGTATAGATTGTATTGAAAAAGCCTTGCATTACCTAAATGATTAAAACATAGGGATATACTTCAAATCTAAGCCTCCTCCTCCGCCACGCTTAAGATACCCCAAAATATCGATAACGACAAGTAACACATTATGTACCACTCCACTATTTTAAAGTAAAAAATAAGTATCAAAACTATTCACTTAATGCTATTTGGCTTAATTTTATTTATTTTAACAACTGTTACTATGAAAGAAGTTTAATAAAACTACTTACCGAACTTCAATTCATAATTTAAATCACATTTTCATTATATTGGTCTGGGTGTTTTCTATGTATGTCATGTATGTATTTACAAAAAAAATAGTATTTAAGTATTATATCCGTTGTCTGGCACACATAACACAAGCTTTGAGTAGCTTACTTTGGGACTAGATGGCGATGTGTGGGAATGTCCAAAGGATATTTAAATAACTTTCATCAAAACATGGTTTTCATCAATTCTGATTAAGAATGTGTATGCAAAATTTGAAGGAGATAAGACCAAGGAATCACGTTGTCTCATACAAATTTTGCCCCACTTGTCCTTCCCTTTAGGGGTAGAATTTCTAAAAATCATTTCTCATCGGATCTTCGCGTTATACAAAGAACACAGCCTTCAAGTTTCAAGCCTCTACAATTAGCGGTTTAGGCTGTGCGTTGATCTGTCGATTAGACCGTCAGGCCAAAGCATTTTATAAGTATAAATGATTAACATTTAGCTTGTCAAGAAATATTAGCAACTGTCAGAGCCACTTAGTACATGTTTTTCGGTGAATAAATAAACGCTTACTCGTATCTCGACTGTTAGGTTCAGTCGTACTATCTAAATTCACTATAGCAGTAACTACAACACATCATGTCTGAATTTGGTTATGAATTAGTTAGTCACATGACAAATCTGCATCAATCAATCATCCTATGATGCACTACTTAGTTATAAATGAAGGTTATTATGTGCCTATCTATCATCATATTATTATAAACCGAAGCCTTTTTTAATCCATCTGTCAATATTAAGTCAACTAACTTAATTTGAAAGACAGCTGAGAAGTATTTATCTTTCATTCACTAGTAACGGGGGGAGGACGTCAGGCCCGTCAACCTCAAATCAAGTAGCTGAGCCTTGACCTTCTAACACATGGACAAAACGTCCCTAATTTACTCCTTATTGCGTCTTACATTATACAAATTTTTGATAGACCAATCCTTGTTCAGGACTGAAACTTGCATTTTTAGGATCTTCTTATCTTTTCAAGTGAATGTAGCTTTCATTAAATGACATATATTTAGAATTTTTTCACTTTCACAATACAGCATTATTTATAAAGAAACAAATCTCTTATCAAAACATCAGTTCAGTTCTATAAGCCAAATGGGTAACACAAACGAAAATAATATTTGCGTTATCCTTATTTGTTTACATAAAAGAAAACCAATCCTTCAAATAGAAACCATGACGCGGTACGCAATAAAACAAATATGTATTTTTTCCACAATCCGTCCACTAAAAGATAATATGTTACTTTATTTCTATTTTCTGTATTCACTGAGGGTTTATGTATCTCGAATAGTCACGTCCCCTCTCGGGCAGGGTAAGGCATACAAATAAGTGAAAGTCCGAGCGGCCGACACCCGCCGCGATGTTCTTTATCTACGGATCTCTTAAAAGAATTTGAACGCACGAGAATATTACGAGCAACATCTGTGACGAGGGGTGTATACTGGAATATTTGGACAAAAGGGACGCTCTTAACATAAAGACAATCATCTGGTCAACCGCAGACTGTGTTTACCTTCGCCTAGAGCGACGCAAATTATTTGAATTTAAAATAGGAATCAGTAAACTTATTTGGTGCCTTCTATCTTCGTGTAGCCTTAGTAAATACTGACGTCTAACAATCAAGTGATGAGTCATCGCTTTTCTAACACTGAAGGAATGTGGATATATTTTTCCAACACATATTTTAACCTTCGTGGCATTTCCCAACTATCCAAAAAGCAAATAATGAACTCAGCGTATCTAGCTAGAATCACGTGAGGTCCAAGAGTTGGACCGATTCCAATTCTTTTATATCGTGAATCCGCAGCCTAATTGACTGCAGGTTTGCTGCACATAAATGCCTAATTATTTATATCGACAGATCTAGGAAAACTTAAAGTTTTCAAAGATTTTAGGTAAGTATCTGAAAGTAACGCAAAAGACGTGAGTTAGTTTTTCTAATTTTATCCAATTTATGTAGTTAATTTTCTTTTAGCTGCATTTGTGAAATAAAACATGACTTTTAATTAAACTTTAGTATTAATATAAACTTCGTGCATACAGTTTGTAAAGTTTTTTTTTTTATTTGAAACACAATTTGGCTTGAATAAAAATGCATTGCAAACGTTTAAAGCAGATAAAATTTTCAAGTTCACGCTGAATAAAAAAACTGACTAAGAAGCTCAAAATAACACTTTTGTATTTTGTTTAGAAGAAATATTTTATTTGGAGTCAGTGTATGATGTGCGTAGACTAGAAATGAACGTAAGCTTCAGATCATGTACCGACTCCAAATGAATTAGTTTCGCCAAAACACAGGCAAATGTGTTATTTTGAGCGTTTCGCCAGTTTTTTTTTGAGGTCTTTATATTATGATTTTCAGTTATAAATATATCAAAAACTACTGGACCGGTTTTGATGAGTTTTACAATGTACACTCAGGTTAAACAAACCTAAGTGAACTAAAAACGAATCATCTCGCTATGACTACTCGTTTTCGAAAAATCCGTGGACAAAGTATACAAACATACATACGGTTTTTCACACGTGTTTGGAAGCCTTAATCTCAAATATTATCAAATTATAACGATATACATACATTGAATTGATTACCTCCTTTTTCTGAAGTCGGTAACAGCTAAAGGTAATTAAGATACCCTTAAACTAAAAAACACTTTTAATCAGCTGTAAATGAAAAATGTTGCCATTCGCCGGCGTCCCAGTACAAAATGAACATCCTCACTCAGCTTTATCTCACAAGCGGATAATAGTCTTGATTCCCCATTGTTTGAAGAGCATCCGACGTGACGGCAGTGAAAGCTAAGAAACTGAACACGATTATTGTAGGGGTGTCAATTTGTCTACGACTCTCTTTTCTAAATGAAATAAACGTTCTCCGAGCAAACTGTAAATGAAATATTCAATTTTATATCGCGTGTTGAGAAATTCACTCACACAACAATTTACGTATTGTTTCAAAACGATCACAAAAAGCTAATAGGTTAACCATTTAATTGGACCTTAATTGGCTACTTATCACCCACCCTCTCGGCGACTGTAAAAAGATTGCTTACAAATCCGAACCAATTTCTATGGCCATTCATTTCTTTTTAGATCGAAAGTTTAATAAAATGCTGAAAAGCAACTGGTGAATTCAAAGTGGTTTGGGAAGAGTAGTTTTTGAAGAGATAAACAAATAAATTGTCAGCGTGTTTGGAATATTAATAGCGTCGGCCATGAATTGTTTTGGGTGGGTTGTGGGAGTGATACATTATTTGTTGGCGGCCCATCACGGTATTATAACGAGGTGTCTGGGCCGCCACAATCAATCTGGCGGGGAAGCGTCTGTCAATTTGTGCGTCGTTCGGCCAGCGGCGCCCGGCACCCTCTCGGCTCGCGAGCTGATGACTTCCGAGTGACCGCCTCGGATTTGCATAAGGGCTCGCTTTAATATGAGATTATTTTCGAGTTAGAACCCGCAGAAGCGGTCCCATTCATTATTAGTTTCGGAATATTTAGTAGACCCAATCCCCGGTCGTTATTAGAATTGCCACTCGAGTTTCGATTGCTGTCCAATTACGATTAAAACAAACACGGCGGTTTATGGAATTTCATAAGACAGCTTGCTGAACTGCATTTGTTTCTTGATTATGTTAAAAGCAAAATGTGGAAAACATTTCAGAGATAGAAAACTATGCAGTTCACTCCATTTCAAAGGCCAAAAATCTGCTTAGTATTTTCCGTTTTACATTCTTAGACAGAATAAAAGAAATTCTGCTGTATTGTATGTAGCTCTCAGAATTTTTGGTAACATGAGGTATTTATAGGTTCACATGTTTTGAATGTTTTGTCAAGCAGATTAGCTCTTTAGTAAGCCGCGGTCATATGCGTCCTACATAGATGTTTTCATGCTGTAGCCAGATTAACGCTTTCGGTTATTTTTAGTTAATTTCTTGCGGGATTTTGTAAAATAAAGAAAATTACACTTGGGGAACATATGACCTTAGCCTGTGGAAGTTCATACTCATCATCAAATTACCTTCTTACGAATACTCGTTATTTCTCCCAAAAATTCTTGTTATTTTATACTTATAAAAACGTTAATAAAATAAACCTCCTTTTTAGCATTCAGTATAAATAAGCATGATTCAGATTATTTTCAAAAAATATATGTAGCGACAAAGAAAAGTAGACCTTACCCCAGACACGAGGATTATGGTCAGCCACATAATATTTTCAGAGTTATCAGAATTTTTCAGAAATCTGTTGATGAGGAATCAAACAGAGCATTATCTAAACCCAAAATCCATATGCAACACTAAAATTTCTTCCAGCAATTCTCCGCGGCCTGGTTAAGGGTTAGATTGCTTGTAGGTAGGCTATCTTACTTCATATAATGACGGATTTCCAGCTATTCATCCCAGTTTGCGTAGGGATGTTCTATTGAAGTAAATCAATCTCCGCCTTTCATTGAATTTAATCCCCATGTTGGGCGTCACACAATATCACATACAGCGTAGGTACTGTGGAAAATCTGGAGTTAGCTAGCCGTTCCATAGTCACGCAGTACGAGCGCTAGATTGGTTTCACAACAATGTTACGTACCGTAGTGACGGCAGAGCCACGTCTTGCCATCGGTGACAAAGGGATTACCTCCCCGCCACCCGCTGTCTGCGGTTTCTTAATTAACCCCTAAATACCCCTCATGCCACGCGCGTGCGGTGTGTAAGATTATTGCCAACGTTACCCCTTGTTAATTTTAATGTACAGTATTATTGAAACAAATAGAACTTCTCTTCGAGACGAGCTCCTTATTAACTTAAATACGTTTGCTCATGCTTGTATGTCATTATTAGGATTACACAAAATGCTTACTTGTCTCATTTTGGTGTAACTGACAAAGTAAATACCGTATTATTTGTGCGTAAACGGCTTTTGTGTTGTTACTTGGTTCCCAGGATAATATGTTTTGCTTCTAATTAAAAATAATTATGTAGAAATAATCTTAATGTTTGAAGTTAAATAGTTTTTGTCAAAATAAAACGGCTTGTTAAAGACGTAGTGAATCGCATAGACAGCTAATAGAGCGAGTTGTGGATAGTAATGCACGATTTACATCAGTTGAGTCAGAGCAGCCGGGTAGAAAATGGAGCGGTGCTTAGAGCTAATACGATCAGGTGAGCAAACACGTAACGCGAGGCTTTCATCTTCACTCGAGTATCGTCACACACATGGACAGTATGAATCCAAAAGATGTTGCTTCTTGTGTGCCACTAATTGAAGACTGTGCACTCACAATTTTATACGTTTTGAACCAAAATGAACAACCCTTTTCCAGATGAACACATATATGTATTTTTATTTTTATTCGTTTGACCTAATTTAGTAAATTTAAATAGGACTTAATCATAAAGATGAAATAAGAAACCAAAAATTTTGCGCACGGGCGGGACTTGAACCAGCAACCTTTTGGCAAACCGGGCCAAACGCTCTTACCAATTGAGCTACCGTGCTGTTAGTCCGACCCTGCGAAATTTTTGGTTTCTTATGAAAACGTCAATTGCGTGACGCTTAGCGCCATCTAGCCGTCTGTCTATGAAACAGATGGCCCAAGCAGTTATACTTTACAGAATAAATTCAACTTGGAAATTGATGTCGCTTCGCTATCTAATGCTTTAGAATGTTTTTTTAACACTCACAGTGTCATATTTTATATTCATAAAGATGAAATAAGAAACCAAAAATTTGCGCACGGGCGGGACTTGAACCAGCAACCTTTTGGCAAACCGGGCCAAACGCTCTTACCAATTGAGCTACCGTGCTGTTAGTCCGACCCTGCGAAATTTTTGGTTTCTTATGAAAACGTCAATTGCGTGACGCTTAGCGCCATCTAGCCGTCTGTCTATGAAACAGATGGCCCAAGCAGTTATTCTTTACAGAATAAATTCAACTTGGAAATTGATGTCGCTTCGCTATCTAATGCTTTAGAATGTTTTTTTAACACTCACAGTGTCATATTTTATATTCATAAAGATGAAATAAGAAACCAAAAATTTGCGCACGGGCGGGACTTGAACCAGCAACCTTTTGGCAAACCGGGCCAAACGCTCTTACCAATTGAGCTACCGTGCTGTTAGTCCGACCCTGCGAAATTTTTGGTTTCTTATGAAAACGTCAATTGCGTGACGCTTAGCGCCATCTAGCCGTCTGTCTATGAAACAGATGGCCCAAGCAGTTATTCTTTACAGAATAAATTCAACTTGGAAATTGATGTCGCTTCGCTATCTAATGCTTTAGAATGTTTTTTTAACACTCACAGTGTCATATTTTATATTCATAAAGATGAAATAAGAAACCAAAAATTTGCGCACGGGCGGGACTTGAACCAGCAACCTTTTGGCAAACCGGGCCAAACGCTCTTACCAATTGAGCTACCGTGCTGTTAGTCCGACCCTGCGAAATTTTTGGTTTCTTATGAAAACGTCAATTGCGTGACGCTTAGCGCCATCTAGCCGTCTGTCTATGAAACAGATGGCCCAAGCAGTTATTCTTTACAGAATAAATTCAACTTGGAAATTGATGTCGCTTCGCTATCTAATGCTTTAGAATGTTTTTTTAACACTCACAGTGTCATATTTTATATTCATAAAGATGAAATAAGAAACCAAAAATTTGCGCACGGGCGGGACTTGAACCAGCAACCTTTTGGCAAACCGGGCCAAACGCTCTTACCAATTGAGCTACCGTGCTGTTAGTCCGACCCTGCGAAATTTTTGGTTTCTTATGAAAACGTCAATTGCGTGACGCTTAGCGCCATCTAGCCGTCTGTCTATGAAACAGATGGCCCAAGCAGTTATTCTTTACAGAATAAATTCAACTTGGAAATTGATGTCGCTTCGCTATCTAATGCTTTAGAATGTTTTTTTAACACTCACAGTGTCATATTTTATATTCATAAAGATGAAATAAGAAACCAAAAATTTGCGCACGGGCGGGACTTGAACCAGCAACCTTTTGGCAAACCGGGCCAAACGCTCTTACCAATTGAGCTACCGTGCTGTTAGTCCGACCCTGCGAAATTTTTGGTTTCTTATGAAAACGTCAATTGCGTGACGCTTAGCGCCATCTAGCCGTCTGTCTATGAAACAGATGGCCCAAGCAGTTATTCTTTACAGAATAAATTCAACTTGGAAATTGATGTCGCTTCGCTATCTAATGCTTTAGAATGTTTTTTTAACACTCACAGTGTCATATTTTATATTCATAAAGATGAAATAAGAAACCAAAAATTTGCGCACGGGCGGGACTTGAACCAGCAACCTTTTGGCAAACCGGGCCAAACGCTCTTACCAATTGAGCTACCGTGCTGTTAGTCCGACCCTGCGAAATTTTTGGTTTCTTATGAAAACGTCAATTGCGTGACGCTTAGCGCCATCTAGCCGTCTGTCTATGAAACAGATGGCCCAAGCAGTTATTCTTTACAGAATAAATTCAACTTGGAAATTGATGTCGCTTCGCTATCTAATGCTTTAGAATGTTTTTTTAACACTCACAGTGTCATATTTTATATTCATAAAGATGAAATAAGAAACCAAAAATTTGCGCACGGGCGGGACTTGAACCAGCAACCTTTTGGCAAACCGGGCCAAACGCTCTTACCAATTGAGCTACCGTGCTGTTAGTCCGACCCTGCGAAATTTTTGGTTTCTTATGAAAACGTCAATTGCGTGACGCTTAGCGCCATCTAGCCGTCTGTCTATGAAACAGATGGCCCAAGCAGTTATTCTTTACAGAATAAATTCAACTTGGAAATTGATGTCGCTTCGCTATCTAATGCTTTAGAATGTTTTTTTAACACTCACAGTGTCATATTTTATATTCATAAAGATGAAATAAGAAACCAAAAATTTGCGCACGGGCGGGACTTGAACCAGCAACCTTTTGGCAAACCGGGCCAAACGCTCTTACCAATTGAGCTACCGTGCTGTTAATCCGACCCTGCGAAATTTTTGGTTTCTTATGAAAACGTCAATTGCGTGACGCTTAGCGCCATCTAGCCGTCTGTCTATGAAACAGATGGCCCAAGCAGTTATTCTTTACAGAATAAATTCAACTTGGAAATTGATGTCGCTTCGCTATCTAATGCTTTAGAATGTTTTTTTAACACTCACAGTGTCATATTTTATATTCATAAAGATGAAATAAGAAACCAAAAATTTGCGCACGGGCGGGACTTGAACCAGCAACCTTTTGGCAAACCGGGCCAAACGCTCTTACCAATTGAGCTACCGTGCTGTTAGTCCGACCCTGCGAAATTTTTGGTTTCTTATGAAAACGTCAATTGCGTGACGCTTAGCGCCATCTAGCCGTCTGTCTATGAAACAGATGGCCCAAGCAGTTATTCTTTACAGAATAAATTCAACTTGGAAATTGATGTCGCTTCGCTATCTAATGCTTTAGAATGTTTTTTTAACACTCACAGTGTCATATTTTATATTCATAAAGATGAAATAAGAAACCAAAAATTTGCGCACGGGCGGGACTTGAACCAGCAACCTTTTGGCAAACCGGGCCAAACGCTCTTACCAATTGAGCTACCGTGCTGTTAGTCCGACCCTGCGAAATTTTTGGTTTCTTATGAAAACGTCAATTGCGTGACGCTTAGCGCCATCTAGCCGTCTGTCTATGAAACAGATGGCCCAAGCAGTTATTCTTTACAGAATAAATTCAACTTGGAAATTGATGTCGCTTCGCTATCTAATGCTTTAGAATGTTTTTTTAACACTCACAGTGTCATATTTTATATTCATAAAGATGAAATAAGAAACCAAAAATTTGCGCACGGGCGGGACTTGAACCAGCAACCTTTTGGCAAACCGGGCCAAACGCTCTTACCAATTGAGCTACCGTGCTGTTAGTCCGACCCTGCGAAATTTTTGGTTTCTTATGAAAACGTCAATTGCGTGACGCTTAGCGCCATCTAGCCGTCTGTCTATGAAACAGATGGCCCAAGCAGTTATTCTTTACAGAATAAATTCAACTTGGAAATTGATGTCGCTTCGCTATCTAATGCTTTAGAATGTTTTTTTAACACTCACAGTGTCATATTTTATATTCATAAAGATGAAATAAGAAACCAAAAATTTGCGCACGGGCGGGACTTGAACCAGCAACCTTTTGGCAAACCGGGCCAAACGCTCTTACCAATTGAGCTACCGTGCTGTTAGTCCGACCCTGCGAAATTTTTGGTTTCTTATGAAAACGTCAATTGCGTGACGCTTAGCGCCATCTAGCCGTCTGTCTATGAAACAGATGGCCCAAGCAGTTATTCTTTACAGAATAAATTCAACTTGGAAATTGATGTCGCTTCGCTATCTAATGCTTTAGAATGTTTTTTTTAACACTCACAGTGTCATATTTTATATTCATAAAGATGAAATAAGAAACCAAAAATTTGCGCACGGGCGGGACTTGAACCAGCAACCTTTTGGCAAACCGGGCCAAACGCTCTTACCAATTGAGCTACCGTGCTGTTAGTCCGACCCTGCGAAATTTTTGGTTTCTTATGAAAACGTCAATTGCGTGACGCTTAGCGCCATCTAGCCGTCTGTCTATGAAACAGATGGCCCAAGCAGTTATTCTTTACAGAATAAATTCAACTTGGAAATTGATGTCGCTTCGCTATCTAATGCTTTAGAATGTTTTTTTAAAAGTTTTTTAAAAGTTTGCCAAAAGGTTGCTGGTTCAAGTCCCGCCCGTGCGCAAATTTTTGGTTTCTTATTTCATCTTTATGAATATAAAATATGACACTGTGAGTGTTAAAAAAACATTCTAAAGCATTAGATAGCGAAGCGACATCAATTTCCAAGTTGAATTTATTCTGTAAAGAATAACTGCTTGGGCCATCTGTTTCATAGACAGACGGCTAGATGGCGCTAAGCGTCACGCAATTGACGTTTTCATAAGAAACCAAAAATTTCGCAGGGTCGGATTAACAGCACGGTAGCTCAATTGGTAAGAGCGTTTGGCCCGGTTTGCCAAAAGGTTGCTGGTTCAAGTCCCGCCCGTGCGCAAATTTTTGGTTTCTTATTTCATCTTTATGAATATAAAATATGACACTGTGAGTGTTAAAAAAACATTCTAAAGCATTAGATAGCGAAGCGACATCAATTTCCAAGTTGAATTTATTCTGTAAAGAATAACTGCTTGGGCCATCTGTTTCATAGACAGACGGCTAGATGGCGCTAAGCGTCACGCAATTGACGTTTTCATAAGAAACCAAAAATTTCGCAGGGTCGGACTAACAGCACGGTAGCTCAATTGGTAAGAGCGTTTGGCCCGGTTTGCCAAAAGGTTGCTGGTTCAAGTCCCGCCCGTGCGCAAATTTTTGGTTTCTTATTTCATCTTTATGAATATAAAATATGACACTGTGAGTGTTAAAAAAACATTCTAAAGCATTAGATAGCGAAGCGACATCAATTTCCAAGTTGAATTTATTCTGTAAAGAATAACTGCTTGGGCCATCTGTTTCATAGACAGACGGCTAGATGGCGCTAAGCGTCACGCAATTGACGTTTTCATAAGAAACCAAAAATTTCGCAGGGTCGGACTAACAGCACGGTAGCTCAATTGGTAAGAGCGTTTGGCCCGGTTTGCCAAAAGGTTGCTGGTTCAAGTCCCGCCCGTGCGCAAATTTTTGGTTTCTTATTTCATCTTTATGAATATAAAATATGACACTGTGAGTGTTAAAAAAACATTCTAAAGCATTAGATAGCGAAGCGACATCAATTTCCAAGTTGAATTTATTCTGTAAAGAATAACTGCTTGGGCCATCTGTTTCATAGACAGACGGCTAGATGGCGCTAAGCGTCACGCAATTGACGTTTTCATAAGAAACCAAAAATTTCGCAGGGTCGGACTAACAGCACGGTAGCTCAATTGGTAAGAGCGTTTGGCCCGGTTTGCCAAAAGGTTGCTGGTTCAAGTCCCGCCCGTGCGCAAATTTTTGGTTTCTTATTTCATCTTTATGAATATAAAATATGACACTGTGAGTGTTAAAAAAACATTCTAAAGCATTAGGACTTAATCGTTAATATATATATCAAACAAAAACTAAGATATTTCACTACGTAAACATACAAAAATATATTGCTTTAGGCGCTAAATCTACTATCGGAGAACAGGATGTATAAATCTATTGGTGTCGGTCTGAGGGAGACGGTAATACGTAAACAAGTGTGAACTAGACATTGGTCAGTCGCGGGCGAGTTTGTTCTCAAAACTGCGAGACGCGACGCGCTTGCACGCGCTCGCCTCGCTTCGTCCGTGCTTGCAGCGCTTGCCAATGACCCCGACTCGCAGGGACAAATGTTTACACACGCCACCCACGAATAACCTCGTCTTCACAATACTATTCAAACTTCACAATTTTCCTTCATATTCTATTCCAACATATTGATGCCAACCCAGCAAAACTGAACAAACCAATATGCATCGATACGCAAATAAAAATTTAAGAGGAAAACAAAGAGTGGTAATTTGGCAAGTCGAAGACAAACGCATTTAAAATGGGCAGAGCAGAGCGGCAGCCATCTATCTTGGAGCTTGATAAACGACGACATTATTCCTTATCGCCCACTCAATTTGTTTAAAAGCGTTCTGCTTTGATAATTTGAAAATTACAAATCGTATTCTGACACAAAAATGACCTCATAACTGTAAAGTCTTGCCGTCTCGATAAGGCTAAGGAGAGAGATCTTCCCAATTTATCTAAATTTATATCTTTGGAATATGTTTTGTTTGTAAATAACATGGGGGATGGGGAGGGCATTTTCTATTTATCGTGTATGTTAAGTTACGGTAGTGTGTAGGAATCCGAATTAAAAAACGTTTGTTTGTTCTAGTGGTGGAGGAGCCGGAGTTCACGGACGTGATTCAGAACGTGACGATGCCGGCGGGGCGCAACGTCCGGCTTGCATGTTCAGTGAAGAACCTTGGTTCTTATAAGGTATGTATCTATCTAATTTTGATCATTTATCATATCCATAAGTAAGATAGTAAGTGCTGCCCGCTTAAGACACGCGTATGTTTAGGGTTTTGTAAGGTAAAAATATGTTGTTGGGTGACTTCAGCTGTTTCATACACTTATATATTTTTAGGTTTCCGTAGCCGAATGGCAAAAAACGGAACCCTTATAGTTTCGTCAAGTCTGTCTGTCTGTCTGTCAGTCCGTCCGTATGTCACAGCCATTTTATTCTGCAACTATAAGCAATACACTGTTGAAATTTGGTAGGAAGATGTATCCCGTTAACCGCTTATTGATTCTGATACAAAAAATAAAAAATAATGACATTTAAGGGAGCCCCCCTTAAATGTCATTATTTTTTATTTTTTGACATACATGAAACTTAAACCAAAATTTTTTTTTAGTTAAACCTATGCGTGTGGGGTGTCATTAGATAGGTCTGACATTGAGGTTTCTAAAACCATTTTCTTTTAAAGTCTAACGTTTCATAGCTAGACGCTTCCAAAGTGGTATAATGGGCGTCACCCCCATCTAACTTCTAAACTAAGTAAGTGTAAATTTTGAATAAATATGTGATGTAGATCTTAATAAATACTTTCAACGAAAATTGGTTCGGACGGGATCTAACGAGTAGTTTTTGAGATATAGCACATTTTCAACAACCGCAAACATAACTTTGTACTTCATACAAACACTATGAAAAACAAAGTTATATTTGCAGTCGACAAAATATTGTGGTATTTTACTTAGTAGAAGTAAGTGGATTCCCTCATTCAGTTAAAGTTGGCACGGAACCCTCAGTGCGCGAGTCCGACTCGCACTTAGCCGGTTTTTTTTTTAATCTGTTTAAACAAAGTAACTTAATTTTACCAAAAAACATTACGTAAGAAAAAAACATGATGTTTTTATTGTGTATTTTTTACTGTCATTCGCAGTGTGTAAGGGGTCTAAAAGTTAGATAGATAGCTGATTTCGTGAAAATATCAGAAACGATTTTATTCCCGCTGAAAGGAACAAAATCACGTCTGTGGGGGCACACCACTTAGACCGCAGACACACTCCGCGATGGGGTAGTCGACAATATGCGTGGAGCGGCGAAAGGAAACATAAAATAAGAAGCATTTTATCATTTGATTTAGAACGCGCCGTCGTAATAAAGTGTCCATATAAATGGAGGAAGATATGATTTACCCCCTACGTCGAGTTTGCACCTCTCTCGCATAGCTGAGACGGTTTAAAAACTAAAATAATGCTTTTGCAAAATGAACCTAAAGTCAACGTGTACAGATTATTGTTTGGTCTACAGCCGCAATGTTTGTGTGTGATGATTGGATTAGCTTTGAGAGAAAGGTTTATTATTGGGAAGATCCGTAGTAGGCTAGTCGATAAATGTGGGGTCTTTGACCCTTACAATGACCCTGAAACAAGTCTTATAAAGCATCGAATATTTTTCACTGTAGAAACGTAGCCGGAGTTAAATGTCACGCTGAAATCGTTATTCTCAAGACAACTGGCAAGGTGCGAAGTTCAAAATGTTAAACACTGTGTCGTGGAGAATGCTAAAAACTTACATCTGCGCCAGGCCAAGCTGTGCTGTAACTTTATGGTGCATTAGGGAATATCCCGGTTTTATACAGTGAAATCTTGTTTGTTTTTCTTACCGCCACCAACAATGTTGACTTTCAAGAATGATTTAAGCACTGAAGTTTTGTTTTACTCTGAAAGAAGACTATTTATTAACACAAATTAGAACCGAGAAAATTGTTATTATTTCTTTGCTTTTAACATTTTATTTAATTTATTTAAAAATATATTTGAAAAACACAGACTTGAATATTAATATGTTCACCCATGGTAGATTTGATTCAACACAGGAGTGATAAAAATATTACTCTATTTTGTGAGTTTTCACGTATGTATTTTCTTCTGTGTTTGTTGATTTCAAGTTCGCTTTCGAACGAAAATTACACATCATATCCAAAGGAGTGATTCAAAAATAGAGATCCATATTTTTAAAGTTGATACTTTTCTAGATGACATACTCGTATAGGTACAGAGCCTCGAACGGCCGGCAACTTCGGTTTTCATTAGTACACACATCCAGCCAAAAGCTCTAATTAGTTTTGCACACATGGTGAAATGTGTCTGTAATTTGATTTCAACTCACATCAACTACGACGCGAGGTGATTACCCTATTCAAAGTCACGTATTAATGAACATACGTTTTAAATAAAGTTGCCCAGGGCAACTTATATTGCCGGACACAATATTTTAGATTCGTATGCTTTCATTTATTATTATTATTTAATAATAATGCCAACAAACTGATATTAGATAAAATTATAGGCCATTTAGTAAGAAAATCGTTTGATTTTATTTATTTTATGAATATATTCTAAGTTTGTTTTCTAAAGATTGGTTTGTAGGACACGTTCCCGTAATGTTATTTTGTAGTTTTGTCATCAAATAATAATGGATGTGCTTTATTTTTGCTTTATAAAATATGATGTACAGTTAGTATGAGCAGAGTTAATAATATTTACACTAGAGGTTTGCTTAACTAAACTAAATTCTGAATTTTATTTGCTGGCAAAGCACATTCTCCACCTTGGTGATTTTGACCCCCCTACAGTATCTAATATATGTATACGTATCTTTAAACAATATTGTGCTCTCTCACGATACTCTACAACAAGTTACGTTCGAAGTCTCTGCTGCCTTACCACTTTCAAACGAATATCGCTTGAACACACGAGCTTTTCCACCAACGTGCGTCACTTCAAACAAACTACTACGCGAGGTGCAAATGATTTGAACTCTTAAGACGGTTAGGCGGCGGCGACCTCAATAGCACAGTCACTACACAGTTTTCAAGTGCATGTAACGGGTCTCGGAGTCACCAATATATTAGCTATTTATTCACTGATAACTTAATAAAAGTAAGTTAATAGTAGCGTATAAAAATGAAAGCTTTTACAAAATTCAATTACAAATGTAAATTCATCATTATCAAATTTTTGGAAGGCTTTTGGCGGTGGATGTTTTTCCTTGTGAAGTTTATATTTCCGAATTAGTGAATAGAGTGCGGTGGTTTCCCTCTTGCCTTCCACACGGCAGTTATAGAAAATTCAGCAATGTCAATATCTTGCAACTTCAGATAAATCTATATACGATAGAGTTTTTTCTCCGCCTCGTCTGAGATGCGATCGCAATAAAAGCCAAAATAGTGTTCTGAAATAAAGGCTTAACTGGGGGAGCCATCACGGTTGCCCTGTATTGACAACAAGAAGCGGATTTTCCCGAAAGCCTCGCCTCTGCCATTAGTTTCCCGCATCGCTTAAAAAGATTTGCCTTTTCAACGGTTTTTAGAATTATTGAGTTTCACGAAATATTGTGATGAATAACGAACTCTTTGCCGTATTTTCATTTGAAATTAGCTTTTGTTTTTGTTACAAGAGCTTACAATCTTTACAAAGCTTCAAATAGTTCTTGAATGTTTGGAAATGAAATTGATATGGAACAACTGTTATGAATGGAATCATAGACAAACAGGAATCGCAATGGACGTCTGAATGTAATGCGGATTGTGTATTTTATGCAAATGTTAGGAAGTATGCGCACGTAGCCGGTTCATCGGCATGAAATGTCAGATACTCGGCAGTAGAACGTATGTGGGTTTGCAATAACATGCCGCAACGAGTCGCAGCTATGTTACACTCGCGCCGGCTGTTCAAATTCTGACATATTTCTCGTGCCGGTGCCGGGGTTGGAGTGAAGAGGCTACGACGTCCACCCCCGTTGGCGGCTGCAGCCGGAATGAACGCAATTATGGAATTAGTTTATCACGATTCGCAATTTAATTAAAGGGTTTGCACCTGTAAACAAGTAGATGATTACTGCTGCTTTTATAGAATCATACTTATATGACAAAGGATATTTTTTGAACTCAATTACCCGTCTGGTGTAGTGGTCGAGAAATCGCCTACTACGCGGCGGGTGCGGGTTCGATCCCCGCACAATACAAACATTTGTGTGCATGAACATATCTGTTTGTATTGGTCTGGGTGTTTTCTATGTATATCATGTATGTATTTACAAACAAAAAGTATTTAAGTATTATATCCGTGGTCTGGCACCCATAACACAAGCTTTGAGTAGCTTACTTTGGGGCTAGATGGCTTTTGCATTATTAAATAGTAGTAGAGTTTTTACGACTGATATTTCTATGCAACACGTTTGATATCTCATAATTTATTTTTAAGTCAAGATTGTTTAAGGTTTATGTGGTTGTAGCTGAGTGATTAGCAAACCTCATTAGACAAAGTGATTTTACTACTAATATCATAGAGTACCTAACCACATTATGACATGGAAACTACGTAGTAGGAGCTCACACGATACTTATTAGCTTCTTTAAAACTTCGACTTCTACTTCGAAAAAGGAGGTAATATATTTTTTTACTTCAAATAGTCTAGTGTACGAGAATGAAAGTTTTTTTTATTACCCATTACAAAAATAAGAAGAACGAATCGTTATTTTATAACACACTACCTGATGCCTGCGACTGCGTGGTATTTTGATTTTTCCAACAAACATACTACAAACGGCGTTAAGTCCACCTTTTGTACAAAATTTTATTAATGTGCAATAAAGTATAAATGGAAATAGAAATAGAAAACGTATAAATATACAATCATACATACACTTACGAAATTTAGCACACGGGACGTCTTATCAAATCAACATTCTCATCTCTTATCAAATTTTAATGCTATCACATACACAATAAATGAATTGCCTCATTTCTAAAGTCGGTAATTTAATTTCTATAACATAGTTTGTAGGTCATGCGTTACTAACATTCATATGGATCACACTTGTACTTGTCCGAAATAAAAGACACTTTATTGTATTTTTTTTTATAAAGTAATATTGGACACCAATCACATTCATTGCTCTGATCGTTGATCAGAAGGGTTTGATCCCAAAGTAAGTAGCTAATGCACTTGTGTTATGGAAATCAGACACAACGGTGGTACCACAACACCCAGACCCGGGACAATATAGAAAATTTTGATTTCTATATTGACTCAGAGCGGCGACGCTTTGAAACCAGCGTGCTTAGCCACTACACCACGGAGGTCGTATTTTTAAAAAGCTTCTTTATAGACAACTTCACTATTAGTAAGTAAATTTATAAAAGTGTTATATAAGTCGCTTCGGAGTTTAACACAAACAGACCGACAAACAGACAAACAAATAAATAAGAAATTTGAAAAAATCTAGATTAGTTCTATTGCACTTCTTACATCCTCCTTACTTGGTATTTAGCATTTTCTTTTATTTTACAAAATGTCGACCTCTACAAATTTATTTCATGCATTGATGTAGTCAAAGACAAAGCGAGCGCGTAACCAAAGGTTATTTACACACATCAGCAAAAGCTTATTGGCCGAAGATCCGTGAAAGTTGGAGTGCCCTCGGCACAAATCCGCGACTGAAGAGATCTCTAAGTGGGCTTTTAGCAGCAGCGAGCTAAGCCGCCGCACGCGATGTTAGCTCATTGCGATCTGCTGCATTAGTGCGTCAGCACCACGCTCAACTCACGTTCGACTGTGAGGAAAACTATGGCGAAGTGCTCGGAAATCGCTTTAGATGTAGGTGCCTATTGTAAATGTGGACTCTTCATTTTTTATTGGCGCTGTAAGATTTTCTGCTGTGTCTATAAAGAAGCTTTTATTTCGGACAAGTACAAGTGTGATCCATATTAGTAACGACCTACAAACTATGTTATTTAGAAAAAAAATAGGTAAATAGCACAACTTATTTCTTAAATGTTTTCAATACTGGTAAAATATTGTTTTTATTGGAGACTAATAGTTAGGTACCTACCAATAATTAAAATTGGGTGACATATTCAAATTAGCCATATTGACTTTTGTTTGACGAATATTTCTTATCTGACTATTGAAAAATCAGCCCTTAGTCGACTAAATAAAGCAATAATGCTCTCGCAGAAAAACACTCCAGGAGCTCTATTTTTGAATCAATTGCTCAGATAGAAGACTAGGGCCTTATAATGTGTAGAAACTCGTAGCATATTCGCGAATAGGTACCTACATAAAGCAAACCTATCACGGAACCATCTAACATGAAAAGTTTACACCAAACATTTTCTGTGTGTAGGTAATATAGCAAGAGTACTCGCGTTTTTGATAAATAAATCACTCCACACAGCAAACCGACAGGATCAGCAAACAAAAGTTCCAATTGAAATCAGTCTAAAAACCACGCCACGTACTAGAATTAAAACTAACTAAACTTTTGGACTGTAATATGTATAATAATACCTGGCAGCGAAGTCGGTTACCGCATTACGCACAAAGAAGCTTTTCAAATAACTTGAAACAAACAAGCACTTAACCTAAGATGAGGCTCTTTAAACGTTCCATAATTAAATCTGTCGTAATATTATTAAACACGTCTACGAATCATCTCCTCGGGCGATAGGGTCCGTCGTTAAAGAGGTTCGGTGCGGTGCGCGGCAGAATGGGCAAAGTTTGCAACGAGTCCATTATAAATCAAACGACGCCTTCGAGGCATGTCCTGAGGGACGCCAGCGCCTCCCGCCGCGCCTCAGAACTTCAACTTTGCCTCCTTAATGCCTCAACAATTAAGATAAAAAGAAAGAACGGCCAAAATTAAAGGTGGTTAAAAGATAACGAGTTAATAGACCGCTTTAACTTTCACTGAAACCCGCTGATTTCGAATTGACCTAATTGCGCATCGCTTTACGTAAACGTAATTGATAGTAAAACAGATAAATCTAAAGTTTAACAAACTAAAACATCCTAACACGCAACCCTATCTTAAATAACATTACATGTATCAAATCAGTTTAAGTGGTACCGTCGT
This sequence comes from Pyrausta purpuralis, assembly GCA_963924145.1. Lineage (NCBI taxonomy): Eukaryota > Metazoa > Arthropoda > Insecta > Lepidoptera > Crambidae > Pyrausta > Pyrausta purpuralis. The sequence continues at coordinate 14,500,215 of OZ001659.1, forward strand.
CACAATTTGCGACAAATTAAACATCAGGAAACTTGTCCAATTTGTAGCTAATTTAGCATATTTAACCAAGACGCGGTACCGGCAGAAACCGCCGAGTGACGTTGTCCCTAACTCGTTTAGGATCTGCAGACGAATGAAATTAGTTAGCCGCTGCCGTCATTTCTAATATCATATTTGCATCTACCAGCTTCATTTCTCACTTAGTCCGATGAATATTTTATTCTATTTTTCTCTTTTACTTGCTATTAATTAACCAAGTAAGTGCTTAATAATCGTAAAAGAGCAAAGAGGTGTTCTCAGTAACATTCTTAAGATAAATATTCGTATTTAGGACAGTTTCTAAAAACAAACTGTCACTGGTTCAACAAGTCAAATTTACAAAAAAGCCTAATAATATTGATTATCCGCTGAACCATAGTCATCAAATAATTATATAAATCGTAACGTCAGCTTGGAGTAATCAGAACTTGCTACTGAAAGCCATTCCGTTCGTAACGTTTTCCTTAACTAAGCAATTTTATAATCCTAACATTCGCGAACTTCGAACATTCCAAAGTATTGCGTACCGACTCCGAACATGCAGAGCTCACGCTTATCTCTTAACCTCTTGAAATTTTGATTTCTCCTTAATTTTATCTTTACTGTTAGAACAATAAAAGTGAAGTTTGAAAATATCATTTATGTTTTATGGATCTAAGATAACCATTTATGGCAAGTTTTTGATTTAGCTTATGTTTGTGTAAGTCGCTGATTATGGAGACATTCGTATTAAGCTCCAAATCTTGGCAACAATACTTGTATTTTATCGGCATTGCCCTTTTCAATACCATTAACGATCGGTACTTCTCCATTTGAAGTAATTTTCATTAAAGACGCTATTGCTCTATTTAGACAAATCTTCTTAGCAACTGATAGCTCATGAAGTCACAGTAAATCGTTAGAGCGTGTCATTTTACAAAATGCGGTCATCTGTTCTTGTTAGTAGCATAGTGTGGTATGGCTGCGTTTAATTTAAAGTGTCTAGTCTAGTCGCTATAATTTTTCATTAATAATGAAATTCAAATTACAAATTAGATAGGTACGAAAACCATCATAATTAACTACGTGTTTTTGATACCTACAGAAGTATTTTACAATTGCCGTTTGACAATAGTGGCTATTGAGTTGGTTAACCTCACAGAGCTTTTTGAGCTTGGCAATTTGTCTCAAAAAGGCAGTTGATCGAAAATTTGTCAAAAAAGGAGCATACTAATTAATTAATATTGTCAGCGTTGTAAGCGTCCGGTCGGCGATGAGCGCAACGTAGCAAGCTGCGGCTTGTAATTGAATGAGCGGTGCGGGGGGGCCGCGCCCGGATTAGATTAGACGCCGGCCACAATTAGGCAGATCGGATTTACATCCGCCGTCTCCGCGCCTCCGCCCGATGCCGCCGGTTTGGTACTAGTTCGACTCGATTGCAACGTTCATACGAGTGTGTTTAATTGAATGCGGAGAGATGACATGACAAACTTGACCAGTTTCTCGAAAGTTCTGAGGATTTATTCGGAATATTAGGTATCATATTGTTGGTAGAGCTGTATGTAGCTAGCGCGCTTTAAGTCGACTACATAAACAGTATACATTCGTTTTAATAAAATTAATATGTGTTATCAATCACCGACAAGAGCCTTAGCTCTTAGATTAGATGATGATCAATCAATCCATGATCCGATTTAGATTTAGATCATCTTGCACACATGCATAGTTAGTTCAATATAAACTTAATTTACTTATTTGTAGAAACCAATACGTAAAAATTCTAAACTCTTAACAAAAAGTTCTACGGGAACGTAATTTGTAAACACACTGCCTGTTTTACATGAAATTATTTCAACATAAATCAGTTGAAATATTAAGTCTTGTTTAATATCGTTGAGCCCCAGGTTACGCCGACAAGTCAGGTCGCCGTCATTAGAGGGGTTACCGTCCCATTGCATAATAAAATGGGCGAAGTTTCCTCAAGTCCATTATAAATTAGACAGCGGCTGAGAGCCGCATCACTTAAGATAGGTAAGATGTGACCCGGCACGAGTTTCAGCCACCAAACTTCCCCTATATTACAGCCACAATCTTGATAAAAGAACTACCCGCTTACCATGATTCAAACTCAAAGCTGGATTAAGAGATAAAAGATGCACGTCGAACTTTTCGACTTCGGCATTTCTTAATTTCCACCCAAAGATAACTTTTTCCCACAAATTTTTCCTCTTATGCGTCAAACTGCCATTTGATCGGAGCGCAACCGTAACTATCGGCAGAAACTTTCCTTTTAAATACCTTTTGTTAAAATTGTTTACTTTGAACTATCCCGCGAGCTTAATCTTCTTGATGAGTTGTAGAAGATGGGCAAGTTTTAAAACAATATAACTGTAGATGATTGACTTTAGACTTCAAAGTTATCTTCGAGTTTAATTCGTCTCGTTTGATAGTTTGCGCTTAATTAGGATATTAAGATTGAGAGTTTTCGAATCGGCGCGTAGAAAGCTGAAAGTGGCAAAATGGCTGGAAGTGTAACAATCTCTGCGAAAAGTATTTTGAGCGCTTAATGCCGTGGAAATTGGTGTGAAGCGCGACGCGATGGCAGCTCGCTGCAATTACACAGATGCCGCGCCACCGCCCCTCCACTAACAACTAATGGCGACTCGTAAAAGTTCAAGTTCGCTTTACCGTTGGCCCGTTTTGCCTCCATCATGTAATATTATACGCATTTAATCTAAATAATTGTCGTAGAGCGACGTCACGAGCCCATTCGGTGTTTACAACCGAAATTGTGGCGCCCGACTCTCCTACCTGCAATTAAGACGAAAATTTCCAAACCAAAGAAACGAAAAATGTATTTTTATTTAGCAAGAAAAAAATATTAAGACGGAACGTTGCTTTCTTTAATTTCCGTTACGTCACTGGTCCAATTGGAAAAACGATTGGAAATCATTGAGGCACGACATTCTCCACACCCCGCGTCGCCGCGCAGCAGCGGGGGCGCCTCGTTCAGATAGAAGTGCGTGTATACGCTATTTATACCCTTTCTTTAATAATAATACTAAATATTCTTTATTGCACAACATATACAACAAATAATTACAGAAAACATCTTAAGTATAACGATACAATTCAGGCGGTCTTATTGCTTGAAGCAATTTCTTTCAGACAACCTTCAGGCGAGGAAAATCATTAAGAATGAGAGAAGTGGCATAGTGATGAAATATTTTAAACAAAAAAGAAAGTGGACAGGTTTGATTAAAGAGAGATAAGAAAAGAGGCTTATGTACACATTATCTACATAAAATTACATGTTATAACATGTTTCTTTGTGTATATTATTATTGGCGTTGACTGCCTCGGTGGCGCAGCGGTAGGAGGGTCGCACTTTAAAGCGACGGCTGCGCCAGAGGTCCCGGGTTCGATCCCCGGGTTGGGACAAAAATATGTACCTGGGTTTTTCTATATAGAAATTCTTAGGGCAGCCCGGAGTTTGGAAGTTGGCGGTGTTTCACCCCCGTGCCTCGGAAAGCACGTAAAGTCGTTGGTCCTGCGCCTGATCTCTCTCCAGTAGTCTCAGATTGCTGTCCCATCGGGCTATGAGAGTGAAAGGAATAGAGAGTGCACCTGTGTTTGCGCACACGCTTGTGCACTATAATATGTCCAGCGCAGTCGGTTAGTCGTTGTGACTGGCCACCGTAGTCGAAATCGGCTAGGGGGACTATTATATTATTATTATTCTTATTTATTTATTTTACAGTAAACATACAGTGACAGTTAGCCGTAACGTACGCCGTTAGTATGCTAGTCGCACAGTTCACATAATACAAAAAAAATATTTTAGTAAATAAATTAAAACAGAATAGATACAGGCATCGGGATTACAATACAATTTGTTCAAAGTGAAAATTATTACGTTTCAAAAAATACACATGCAATTCGGACACAATCAGAATAATAATCAAATTGTAATGTTAGTTCAGTAACATTATTACTACGAAAATACTCGAAAACTACACTTTGTTATTAAAAAACAGCTTTGTAAATGAATTGGCTCAAGCTATCAGCAAATATGTCGATGTAATAGTTGTCAGCGAGTATATACATATACTTACGAGGTGACTTTGAGATCATTGGCAATTATCGGACCTGTTAAACTACTCTCATAACGAAATGCGTTTACGCTAATCTAATTCAATATGACATAATTCAATAAATCAGTTGTATGTAATACAAATAAAATAATGTACTTAAAGGTATCAACTTAATTAAAAATAGGTACTGTAATTGTGTAGCTGAAGTAATTAATAACTTCCAAATTCTTTTTGTCCCAGGTCGCATGGATGCACTTCGAGCAGTCAGCCATCTTAACGGTTCACAACCATGTAATCACGCGTAACCCACGAGTCAGCGTGACACACGACAAGCATCGAACCTGGTTCCTCCACATCTCGGACGTGCGGGAGGAGGACCGCGGCCGGTACATGTGTCAGATCAACACTGTTACCGCCAAGACGCAGTTTGGGTACCTTCATGTTGTCGGTAAGAAACAAGCTAAAAATAAACTAACATACTCGTAAATGACTATAAATAATAATATGATTATTCTGCTCATAAAGATGAAATAAGAAACCAAAAATTTGCGCACGGGCGGGACTCGAACCAGCAACTTCATGGGTAACCGGGCCGGACGCTTTACCAATTGAGCTACCGTGCTGTCTGTTTGACCTTGCAAATTTTTTGGTCTCTTATGGATACGTCATGACGCGTGACGTTAAGCGCCATCTACCCGTCTGTTTATGTAACAGTAGGCCAAGTAGTAATTCATTACAGTATAAATTCAACTTGTAAATTTATGACGCTTCGCTATCTAATAGTTTAGAATGTTTTTAATTCTTTATTTCATCTTTATGAATGTAAAATTTGACACTGTGAGTGTTAAAAACATTCTAAACTATATGATTATCCTATGTTAAAAACTTCGTTTTTGTACTATGCACCTGACGGTACATAATATGTGAATTCACGTCAAATCATACAAATGTAATGTAATTATGATTACCTACTAGCGAGATGATATGCCTACACGACAAGCAAATCCTAAAAATAACCGCAGAATAAGACAGAGTTCTGATAAATGCACCTACACCGAGCACTTGATATCCACGCGTCTAAACTGTAAACTCGGACCGTTATTTACTGTCATTTAACTTCCATTAAAGTGGTATTAACGTTTGTTTGTAGTGCCGCCGACGATCGACGACTCGCTGAGCTCAAGCGACGTTATCGTCCGAGAGGGCGCCAACGTCACGTTGACGTGCCGAGCTAATGGCTCCCCTAAGCCCACCATCAAGTGGAAACGCGACGACAACTCAAAAATATCCATCAGCAAGGGCCACACCGGTTAGAACTCGATTTTGTTAATGGCCGCAAAAAATATTTTCCCTTTTTCACACCCCAACGATCACTATCTACCGTGATATTACTTTTTCAGTTTCCGAGTGGGAAGGCGAGGTTTTGGAGATGGCCCGTATATCACGGCTGGACATGGGCGCTTACCTCTGCATCGCCAGTAATGGCGTCCCACCTACTGTGTCCAAACGAGTTAAAGTTAGCGTTGATTGTAAGTTCGATTTGATATTTTACGAAGTTACCAAAACAGGGCCCCTAGTTTTGAATCACTTGCGTCAAGATAACGTGTGATAGTCATTCATTAATGTCAGGTTTCCTAATGAAAATTATAATAATCCCACATGGTAGTCACTGGAAAAAAGATTGCTATATTTTGTGAGTATTAACGTCTATATTTCGCGTGATGTTCATTGATTTTTAATTCGTTTTAGAACAATAATCACACGCCATATTCAAGCGAGTGATTCAAAAATATTAATAGCCCCATGCACCGTTTAAATGAAACTCTTTTGGAAGTTAGTCGAATGCTTGATGAATACTTTTTGATTTCTTATTACAATTTCTAATACCATTATTTATTTTCAGTTCCACCAATGCTGTGGATTCCACATCAGTTAGTTGGTGCCCCTCTAGCCTACAACGTGACGCTAGAATGTTTCACCGAGGCTCACCCGACGTCTTTGAACTATTGGACTAGGGATGACGGCCACATGATCCATGAAAGCGGGAAGTATCACATGGAGAACACGGTGGGCCAGCCAGCTTACAAGACCCACATGAGACTTCTCATCAGACACATCACCAGCGACGACTACGGCACTTACAAATGCGTGGCTAAAAACCCACGAGGAGAGTCGGATGGAACGATAAGATTATATAGTAAGTTACATTTGCTTTGAAATCCTACTGCAAAATGTCAAAAGAATTTATAGAAGCAGACAAAAGTAAATAAAAGTCAAGAAAATAATGTAATTAGCGAAGTAAACTGTAGCGGATTTCACTCCTTTGTCCGCCTTGAGAGCGAACGCATCGCAATGACAAGGAGTTTCAAGAGACAATTTTCTTTTCATGTTGGTTCTAGGGTCATTATTACAATTGCAAACTTGCCTAATTGTTAGGCAATGTTGTATAGATACGTGTGTGAAAAAAGATAATACGTATTCAAAGATAGAAAACATTTGTTACCTAGTTGATACATTTAAATTAAAAAAACCGGCCAAGTGCAAGTCGGACTCGCGCACTGAGGGTTCCGTGCCAACTTTAACTTAATTAGGGTTCCACTTACTTCCACTTAATACTCACACTGTCAAAATACCACAATATTTTGTAAACATCAAAAATAACTTTGTTTTTCAGAGTATTTGTTTAACGGATAAAATTATATTTGCGATTGTTGAAAATGTGCTATTTCACAAAATGTACTAGTTTGATCTCGTTCTAACCAATTTTCGTTGAAAGAATTTGTAAAGCACAACATCTTGAACGCGCGTTAGCAGCGATACAGTCGCGATGCAGAAGCTGGAAATTGACAAATTATATACTGAATTTTGACGACTGCATCAATACTAACGCGCGTTAGCTTCGATGCTAACGTGCGACTGCATCGATGCTAAATTAAATCTGCTCATTGCGTGAGTCGCGATGCTGAAGCGTGTTTTCAAAATGCGCGACAGTATCGACGCTAACGCGCGTTAGCATCACGACTGTATCAATGCTAAAAGTAGCGCAGTGAGTAGAAGTTGACATTTTGCGACTGAATCAATGCTAACGCGCGTTTGCATCGCAACTGCATCGCTGCTAAAAGTCGCAGTGTGTAAGTCTAATTAGTTACACAATTAAGTGGCTGTGTCATACGGATGCACAGACAGACAGACAGACTTGACGAAACTATTAAGGTTCCGTTTTTGTCATTCGGCTACGGAACCCTAAAACGGTTCTTTGATAACAATGATTGCAAAAAACAAAAGTCGAGGTACAACGGTGGATATCGTTGTCTCCCTTCACATTTTGTTATAAAAGGGACGCCAGCATGTTTCAAAAAACCTTGTAGATCTCTAAAATAAAAGAATCTGTTTCCACAGCGTCATCTCCGCCGACCACAACGCCGGACCCACGCGCTATCACCTTGCCGCCGCCGTCGCGCCCGCCGCGCCGAGGCGACACGCCACTCACCGACAAAGGTAGTTTCATAATTATAAGAACTATCAACGGATACCTCGCTACCTACTTGGTAGGTCATTTCAGAAATGAATTTATCTGACGTCAGAAAAATCAGGCATACCTATGTATCTAATTTAATTGAAGTACCTATTCTCATGCTAGACTTTTGTGTAACCAGTTTTTAATAAAGTCAATAACTGTTTAATTCACCTTATACGCAAGATAACGATCTGCATACCGTAAATTTCAAAATGATGCAAAGCAAGAATACGCCTTTATTTTAACAAACATAACATTATTCATGCACTCATAATAGTTTGAAACAAAATCACGATAAGATGCAAAGAAAACATCGTAAACGAAAAGGAAATTCTTTAAAGATATGATAAAACTCTGTGGGTAAAGGATTCAATATGGCTAGGGATGTTGCGGGCAGTCACCGAACAGTTATTGAAAAGTTGCGCAATATTGTCGAGTGGCCGGGCCACCCGTAAATTCGTAATGGGCGCAAAAAATAAAATGCGAGCCAACCCGCGCGCTCGCAAAAACAACCCACGGCGAAACTTACGCCCTGCCGTCTCGCTATCTAATGGATTTTTCAAGTTCATCGGTGCATCGCATGCTCAAATGATATGCGTCTAGGACTTTTTTCATCGTCTATCTTGATGGCGGTTGCGTTATTGCAACCCGCGCAAATGTTTTTGAATCGCAATCTGTGCTTTTAATGCGATTTTTACAGCTGCGTGCTTTCACATGCGGTTGGAGTAGATAGTTGCGTTGATGAAAACACAATATGTTTATTAGTAGCGTCAACATGAACGTGGTTTCTCACTTTTTTAAACAGACTCATAACTCTTAATATCAAATCCAATTAGAACTTCTGTTCTAAAATGAACATTGTTTGTTCAAGTCGTTCAACAATTCCGAACGTTGTTTCCAAATGATAGTGGACCGTATGAAAGTAAGTTTACAACAGTTTTATAGGACAAAGTTATGCAGACGTCCGTGACGGGCGCAATAAGGAACCGGGATGAGTGGACACACTTGTCCGTAATAGGTTGTAGCAAGATGTCGTGCCGCCCAACTTCCCAATAACGGGTAATGACGCGAGACGGCTGCGCTGCCCACATAACCGCTTATTGGCAACAACTAACAATATGAGTACTTGTGACTACGCGCAGTCAAAATTTCTATAGTCGTTATGTTACTGTGCAAAGTATGAAGCAAGAAATGAACAAATTATAACTGTATAACAACGTCAAATATTGCCTTTTACCTCTTGCTTTGAAAGAAAAAAAAGTACGACAGTTAACAGTATCTTGTTTAGTTTTATTTTAAGAAACTGTAAAAAGAATAATTGGTGTCGTAACATAAAATTCCGAGTACAATTTCTTTATAGCGGCAATTAATCCTATTAAACAGGGCAAATGCCTCTCATCAAAAGCATTTAAAGAGTTGAGCCCATCAAGTCATTATAAAACATGTTTTATGATCAAATATGAATGCATCGCGTATTGTACCACTCCATAAACCGTTTGTGTATGATTTGTTAATGCTTTATGACGCTATAACATTCGGAGCGAGTTAACAAGGTACGTGGCGACAAGCAGATCGCCGTTACAGTTTACGATCTATAAACAAATATAACGGCCACTATTAATAACTGAAACAGCAACAAACAATGAAAACAAACTGAACGCTCTCGTGGATACAACTCGTAAAGGTAATATTATCTCTTAATAAACGAAATCGCCGACGTAAAAACGTTGTATCGTGCATTTTATCGATGTCAGTATCAGATATTAATGGACCGGCCGACCGTCGCGTTTGTAGGCATTTAATATCAGCGCGGCAATTTAGTTTTGTTTGCGTGTGATTTAAGAGTAGGTGGGACATTACACTTTTATTGGCCGGGTTTTGGCTTCTTTGCTAATGTTTGCAAAACTTATTCATGTGTTTTCGGTTTTATTGAAGAAAGTAGCGAGTTAGGATCCTAAACCTGATGATTATTATTAAGTGATCCGGAATATTCGTCAAATAAAATACGCGAATTTGGAAAAGCCTATGTCAGTCAGATAAGTCTTACTTGATGTAGGTAAAATCGGCTTTTAGTGTTTCAACTTATTTATTAATGTCCTTCCTTGCATTCAGGAACAAAATACCAGTCGAACCTGAACGAGATCGACAAAGGGAAACAAAAGACAGACGAAGGCGGCGGAAAAACGCACCTCAACTGGGTGGGCGCCCCGCAGGTCACAGGTCAGGGTTTGCCACTAATTTTATTATAACAAGTTATTTTTACTGAACAGGAATCGATAGTATTTCGATGTTTGTCAAATTTAAACTAAGACAGTGCGCAAAAAATAAAAGGAGTTGAGGTCACCGCCCCTTAACCACTTTTAACACATTTCGTGCCCACCACTCGGGCCCTATACTCTGAATTTTAAATAAGATATACCAGAACGTCAGCTTAAATCGAAATTTTTATTTTTTAATATTGCAAGCGTAAGGCAATAGTGTTGTAACAATTCAATTGCGGGTGATTAATTAAATTTGTACGCTTATTCAATAATGCGGTTCATTAAGGTTAATAATACATGTAAAACGTATGTAACGTTAAGCCCTATAAAAAGTGGTACAAAAAATATTTTTGTATAAGTAATAAAAATCAATATTCTTGTATGATTTTGCCTAAGAAAAGATAAAATCTTTTTAATACTTTTCATTAATAAATTATTGGAAATAATGATGATCTTCATAGCAAACATTTTTTTAAAAACAAGTTTTATTTGAATATTTTACAATCGAATAAAAACAACTTAAATTGAAATTTTCGCTTATTTAAAACCAAAACGATTTAAAAAATTTGTTGAAGTTAAACTAAGTGTAAAAGTGGCCACCCACTAAATGTTTCTTTCAATCAAATTAAAAATCAGAGTATAGCTCATAATAAATAGGGTTTTCTGGCGGCAAAATATGCACATCCATCAACCTTTGTTAATTATTTCATCTTTGCACTAGGAATCAAGGACTGTCGAATCCTACCAAAATTTAGGCATCCTTCCTCCTCCCAGGGAATAGGGTCTATACCCTATTGTGTATAATGCACATTTGACATACTAGGCAAGTATGGAATCATATTTTATGTAATTATATGCGTTTATCGAATGAGACCGTAATCATACATAAAGGATCGATATTTTGTGGAAGAGTTTAGTTGAAAAGCGAAGGATGTATAAAACATGCACATTTATTAAACTACTCAAGTAAAGTACTATTTTCAATGTATTTCTAGTAGCTTAATCGAATGAGACAATTCATATCTATGAGATAGATATTTGGCGAAATATGAAGGGATATTGTCAAAAATAGAAAAACGTATAAAACAAGCACATTTTATAAATGAGACAATGATATAATTTTCAATGCATTTTCTTGGGTTGAATTAAATGAAATTATACACAAACTTATATCATCGATATGTCGCCGGATATAAAGAGTTCGGAAATGTTTTGTTTTTTTAATATTCAAAAAAGCTAGGCCAGTGAGATATAATTTTCAATGTAATTTTTGCACTTAATCGTATTTAACTATGCTCATACATATGAATGGTCGATATTTTGAGAGATTTGAAGAGTTTGTGGCAACTCACTTGCCACGAAGCTCTCACGCCGCCATGCTGAAAATCCTTACCAACTCGCAAAATATCGATCGATTTTGGTAGGACTCGGCCAAAAAGAAGTTACAAACAAACGTTTTATTGATCATGCTGCCAAACAGTCTCATTAGAACTAATTTTGCCTTAGCCTAGTGCGCGAAAACCAATCTTGCGGCGCCTACTACTCGGGCCCGAGTTTACGGTGACGTCATTTTAAATAATAGCACTTGGATATGAGTGCTTGACCACCGCATGATGTGTGTAGACCACTCGGATCAAGTGATAGACACTTTTTAGTTTAAAAAAAAAAAAAAAAAAAAAAAACATTTTTAAATATTTTTTTAAAAATTGCGGATTCCTGAGAGCTTTTCGTATTTTTTTAAGGAACTTAAAGTGTTAAAAAAAAATTGATCGCACAAACGACACAAAAAGTGCATTTGATTATATCTCTTATTCTGGTAACGCAAGTAATAGATTTAACTTACTCCTTACTCGTAATTAGTCATTACAAAATAATGTTTTTACATTATATCCTTCTTTACAGATAATGCTGATTGGAGGAGAAGCTGTAACTTAGTTTTGCTTTCAACTATTATACCCTTTTTCTTTTTATTCGTACACAAATTCACACTGTCCATATTGTAAGAAGAAATGAAAGCTTAGAGCTTATGTCATAGTTACTAATTTATTGTAAAACAAAATAATGTTTTAGCTTTTAAACCAAAGACGCTTATTATTTATTTAGTGAAAATTGTAACAAACCTATCGACAAATCATACCAAAACCGATAATAAATTTTTTACAATGTCGTTTAAGAGTTGTACGATTTTTTTTTCATAAAATTTGGGCAAGAATCTTCACGTGCCGTCTAACTATAAACAGACTGTTTTAATATAGCCTTTAGCCACTACGAGTAGGACACGTGTCGCAAAACAAATGGAGCATTCATTGTTCGGACATCTATGTCAAATTGTGTCGACATTCATCCCCTAGTTACGGGTAGGCAATAACTTGCATCGGTGGATGTTTTTTTCATACGTGGCGAGGGCACACGTGGCCAGCAAACACACAATGTGGAAATGCTTCTATCCATTTTGGACAAAATACCACACTATTCACGATTGGGCCAGTAATTGTGGTGTCCTAGTTGCAGATTTTGTGCAATTTTCATACTTGGAGTATCATAACTTTTCAATCCATTTAAAATAAGTATTGTTGATTGATGCAGCACAGAATAGTAAAATTGAATCAGATTTATTTTAAATGAAATGTTACTGTGTTTGTTTCAACATAAAGATTTATTTTCATACACGTGATTTGTAGATAGGTAGGCTATTGACAACTTGTAGAAACTTATTGTATCTCAATGAATGCATTTAAAATTATAAGTTTTACGACAGCAATGAATTTAATAAATCCGATGAGTGTCATGGAAAACAGGTAAATTTTAATATAGTAGACATCATCGTTATCATTCATATACAATAGTTGATAGAGTTCAGTTTCGGTCTTAATAAATGTATATGTATAAACGTTGTTGTTAATTATATTATTATATACATGACATAATTAATATACAAAATTAATATATTGAACAACAGTTCCTTGATTATTTAAATTTTATGGTATAGCAGATTTTCTCTTACTACATGTAGTGATTGCTTACTTAAATTTGATTAATTATTTATCAAATCTGCTATATCGTGAATGTATTATATGAATAGCAAAGTCACTGCACACGTATAAAATATTATAAAGTGCACTAAATATCATACAGTTATTTTGTATATAGAGTAAGACTGAGTGAAGTATATACAATTATGTCTTTAGGAAACAGTATTAAATTATTAGTTTGTCATTCTATATTTTTAGTGTCTGCTTTTTGTTAACCTCATATTCGCTGTGATACGTTATAAACTTTTAAAAAACTTAGCTTGGGAAGTCTATACTTTTGATCACAGTTAACTTATTTGTCACCAACTGTATCCGTTATTTATAACAATAAGTTTACTTCCCAAAAATACAGTGAAGGGACAGTGATTGTCACTCTATAAAAATTTATTGGAACATATTTTAATTAAAGTTTTGAAACCCAATTTATTCTGTCAATTATAGTTTAAATGTAACGTCGTATGTAAATGTTACCGTTAAAAATGTTGCCAAATTTAAGATAAATGCTACATAGGTAGATACAATGTAAATATAAACCTAAGCCATAAACGGTAAGCGTTTAAAACAGAGTGTATTATAGGTACTGCTAACTGTCCAAGTCTCCATCTTCAAAATCAAGACATGAATGTTATAAAACATACCTACTACGTAACTACATGTGTAATGAATGATACAAAAAGTGATTAGGTTATAAACTAAATAAAGCTTGTTTTAAATAACAATCTTTTATTATCTTCACGAGAACTGTTATAAGCCCATATCGAAGTTTGATTGAACAACTTCGACGAAACCTAATTGCAAGTTTCCGCAGATGAAAATTTGTAGTCTCAGTTCGATCTGAAGATTTGCTTGTTTGTCGATATAATTTATGTGGGGAAACTTTTCCGACGTCATATTTTGATGGACCGAAGCGCTTGCAAACAATCTTGAGGGAATCTTCGAAGATTAGGGCAGGCTCGGGCGCCCAGAAGGCTCCGCGGCGTATGGCCGCCAGCCAACTCCGGTAAGCCAATCTAACTTCTTTTAAATGTGTTTTTGATGTAAAAAACACATTTTGGTACGCATCGCTTTCCGACTTCCAAATCGGGAATCCAAATTAGCTTTTGATTTATTGGCTCTATATTTTGTTTTGTAACGTGTCTCTTACTGCATTCAAATGATGAATTTTACTAGGTAAGTACACGTAAGTACCTGCTGAGATTGTATTTAATTGGTTCAAACCTAACCTTTAAACATATTCATAGAAGCAAAGACTTAGCTATTGATACATCATACGAATATTAAGCAATCTACGATTCATAACGAATTTAGTCCATTACTGACCGAGCAATAACTGTGGGACTTGCCAAAACCTAGCAAGCTCGTATATCGCTCTGCGAACGAATTCGTACTGTAAGTATTGTGCAATAAAAGTCAAAATTGATTGTTATGACTATTGTGATTGGTCTTTTTCAGTCGCAACGCATTTGTAACAGTAGCCTCATTACTTAGCGGGTAGGCGTGCACTTCCGTTGGAACCGGATATCGTGGCTCGTACAAATAAAATTAACGCTTATTGGCGTCAACGGAAAGCACCCTTAAACGCGTCGTTCGAGTTTCATTGCATTGATCTAATTCTAAGTGGTATAAAAACAAACTGGTAAGCTTTGATTAAAGTTGTATCCATTACAAAATTGGTAGGTGATTGATTGAACTGATATTGTTACGTGTCTTGGTAAGTTGAAACATTGGATCAAAAAAGTACATTGTTAAAGGCCTTATTACCGATTTCAAACAGCAGTTGGTTTTGATACACCCATATTAAAACTCTGAAAATAAGTGCTGAAGCTTTTTTCACAATTTACTCTTATACAACTTTGACTCCTTACGAATGGCGCTTGGTTTTCACGACCTATTACTATGGCATAACAACAGAGTAATCGATCACCAGAATCACCACTATACCTCTATAACGAAAGGATATCAGAATAAAAAGCCATCGTTTTGGTTTGAAACCAAAGTTTTCTAGTTTATTGTTCCATTTTAGCCTTTTTCTTTTCTTTCACTAACATACCTGACATTAAAATTACGTTAACAACAAACCTATCAATTTCTTAATAACCATCTGCATACTTTTGCTTGTGTCATCGAAGGCCTAAACATAACGTTATTACCTATAAGTTTACAGACTCGAAACATTCTTGCGCAGCAAAACGTTTAAAATTTAGGTGTCCGCTGTGCAAACCGCAAACATCCTCGCAAGTGAAAACAGACCGATACTCGAGTGATCGTTACCGTAGCCCAAATAAAACAGACTACATTGTTAAGTTAAAACTTTATGCTCTGATAAAATTACCGTTTTGGAATTCTGGCAATTATTACATATTTTTTAATTTATTTAAAAAACTTGCAAAAATTTAATAAAGCGGCTCAAAATGTATGTATAACAGAAGTCTGTTGCAAACATAAACTCACACTATCAAATCACATAGAAATCGATATATCTCTTTACATGTCGATAAAAAAACTGTCATTTTTGACATATTTAATTATTTTCAGTTAATACTCATATCTTAAAAATTACTAGACTAATTTTAATGAAACTTTCACTGTACCCTAAGTTGAAGAATCATTTCGCTATGACACCTCGTTTTCGAAAAATCCGTGGGCAAACAAAACAAATTCTGACATTCATATACTAACGAAGGATTACACACGTTTTAAGAAGTCTTAAAAGATCAACATACTCGAATATTATAAACGATCTTTTCTATATTGTCTCGGGTCTGGGTGTTGTGGTACCACCGTTGTGTCTGATTGCCATAATACAAGTGCATTGGCTACTTACTTTGGGATCAGAGCAATGTATGTGATTGGTGTCCAATATTCATGTTTATATTCATATTATCAAATTCTTACCATATCACGTAAATACACATTGAACTGACTACCACCTTTTTTGAAGTCGGTAAAAAGTAACTAAAATTTAACCATTTTACACTTAATTAAAACATACAATTAACCAATGACAGATGTAAGAGAAGGCAAACGTATTATACGTTTTCAACTCTACCCGGAACGAGATGACCACCCAGCACTTGACAGCACTAAGCTACGGTCGCAACCCGACAACTCTGCGATAGCTGACAAACTTCAGTGTAAGCGCTCATTAACCGAGTGAGTTGTTTCTTCTCCCCCAGCTGCGTCAGCACACAGCCGCCATAATATTCAGAAGGCAAATTAATCCGGGCACGGGCCTGATCGGCGCCGGTCAGCGCGTCCTCGCATACTAATGCTATTGTTTATCGAAGGGGCTAATCTGTGCGTGCCAGCCGCCTGCGTCGTCCGCCCACAAAATTATAACGGATCACTTTCGCTTGTCTAATATAATCCGACGGATGCGGGGTTCTCAATCATTTTTATAGGTATTATAGCTTTATACGTTGACTTACATAAAAAAAAAATGCACAAAGATTTACTTCTTGTATTGCAATTTTTTTATAACAATATAGATGCATCTTTTAACGGCGTATTATCATGTCTTTTTGTTTTCGCTACCAACGAATGAATCCTTCATTAAATCAAGTGATAACGATCAATATTATCCATATTATAACCATAATAATTTTTATAGCCAACCATCAACTGAGGCATCGCCGTAACAAAAACGATAATAATATTTTGCCAATATCACAGAGCCGCAGTTTTAAATAGCGTCATAGAAGTTGCAGATGCTATTAAAAGTTTAAAATAGTATAGCGAACCGATTTCAGCGATCGTATAAATAACATGTGTAAAGTTGTAAAAGAGTCGTTCCGCGTTGAGTGATAATAAAGGTAACCCTCCGCGGCACCTTTATTGTTATCGAATAAAAATAATCCAGGGATTTTTCGGGATGATCGTAAATTATAACAGATCCGCAGGGGTGAGCGCCGCGCGACGCCGTGGCTAACGGCACCTCGCATCCAAAGTTAGCTTTTACCGCAGTCGCAATATTTTATGGAACTAAAAATCTGAATCCCTGCAGCGCGAGTGCTTGTTACGTTAATATTTTATTTGCGTCGACCCTTAAGAGGATGACTGAGCGCGTTTTTCACAGAGACATTTATTATTCTTTTAACAATTCATAAAATATGCCTCTCCATGAGACATTTTAAAATGAACGAGATGGTAAAGAGTACTGTCTAACAATAACCAGCCCCTCACCGCATATTTTTGGCGGTGTGAAGCGCTGAAAATCCACCGATACCAACAAAAGTGGCAACTGAAACTGATGAATTATTCATAGCGGCGGCGCGGTGCATGTTCTATCACTGTTTTATCTATTGTGGGGCTCGGGTGCCGCGGCCGCGCCCGCACCCCGTTCGCGTCCCGTCCGCGGCCCGCGCTCCCGCCACCGCGTCCGTGCAAGGGTTAACTACCTTGCAACCAACCATTTTAGTGCCGTTTGAGGAGACTAGATAAGCTTCATGTTGGGAATAAACATTAGCGTAATGCGACCGCTAACGCAATAATTGCTAAACACGGGTCCTTTGTTTATTTAGTACCGTATCTTGTTCGCTGGCCGTCCGGAGCTACGGCGCTACGACTTTGCTACGACGTGCTACGGCGTAGACATGAATTGATATTTTTATGCGCCAAATTCTTTTGGCCAACCATTATGGTTTTCATTTCATTTTGGTGTCAATACACCAAAATGTATAATAAAATAATGCTTTTAAAAGAAAGACATTTTTATTATTATTTGTTACCCTTGTAATTAGTCTTATAATGTTTACTAATAATTGGCTCATAGTTGATAAAATAAATAAACTTCATTATAAATTATTACATCAGAGGCTATATTAATTGATGCCAATAAACACACTTATAAGATGGAGGCAATAGAGCATTTAATATTACTTCTCGTAAAATAGGTAATTTTATTACCAATAACGGTAAGTATTTTAATATACAATTTAGGTCAGCACACATTGCTTATTAATGTCTACTTTTACCAAGTATCACAACACAAAGCTAAATATTACTAGCATACATGTAAACAAAACTGCTAACTTCATCACTTGGGAAACTCTTGAGACAAATAGACTAAACACAAATCTGTCCGATTGTGACCAAGAATAACTCCTTATATGAATTTTCCGTTTTAAATAAAGAGGACAAGCACAATATCTCTGCTTTAGTAAGTTATTGCGGTAGCAGCGTGACGTGACTCTCGGGCCGTAAGCAAGATATACTGACACTGCAAGAAAAGCATCTTCACCTATGCACTCAAGTTGCTAGATATACATATTCTATAACTATGACAGAACTGGCTGCAACTCCACCGGTAAATAAGGTTTTCTATCTCAATATTTGGAAACGAACTTAATTTCTAAAAGGGTAATTCGTAGTAAAAGACTTGATAATGAAATAGAAAAGGCGTTTATTTGTGTAACTTTGAACAAACATGCATATCTGATGATGACCCCAGTAATAATCAAATCTAGATTTTATTACATAAGCACTAATAAACACTTTGGGTTTTTCAACTCTTTTAAAAAACCATCAAACAATATGTTTCCACCTGGAAATGTTATGATTCGACCACGCTTGCAATTTTCAATAAGAATTAGAGCACAGACTGTTTTCAAAAAATAATATGTGATTAGTATCACAGAACGTTAATAAATCTTTTTCTATCTTAATAATACAGTTTCTTTTTGACTCTTGTTTTAAATTCAAGTCTATACTAAATTACTAAGGGCTGATTTTTCAATAGTCAGATAAAAAATATTCGCCGAACAAAATACAATATGGCTGATTTGAAAACGTCACCTAATTGTCAGCAATCATACGTAAGTGTCATTTTTTTAAATCTGTCGCTTTATAATTTATCAGTCTGATAAGTTTTATCTGACCATTGAAAAATTGGCCCTTAATCTATATATATAAAAGAAAGTTGTGTTAGTCACACTATTTATAACTTAAGAACGACTAAACCGATTTGGCTGCAAATTGGTGAGGAGGTAGGTTAGAACCACAAAAAAGACATAGGATACTTTTTATCCCGTTTGATAACGCCGAGGCTGGGAAAGGACGGGGCTAGGAGCGAAACAAAGTTCGCTGGCTCCCCTAGTAATATTATAAAGCTGAAGTGTTTGTTTGAACGCGCTAATCTCAGGACATACTGGATAGATTTGAAAAGATCTTTTTGTGTTGGCTAATTTACATATCTAACGCTTTAGGCTACGAAACTAGCTCAAACATCACGATACAATTTATAAGATCAGAGTAATAATGAAGGATTTTGCTGCTTTTCATATTAAATAATCCAATCTAATCCAATACAGTAAATGTCTGTCAGATAAGGTTTACTCACTACAAACTTTTTTTAAATCATAAATTTGATCAAAATAGTGTACTATTGCAATTGCAATAGAATATTACAAGTGCAATTTATAATAATACCTTCTAATCCAATAATACCATCGTATTATTATAAATTGCACTTGTAAAAAGACACTGTGTCACCAGAGCACGCACAATATGCACCTGGTGACCTGTGTTACAACTTTTTCTGAAACCTAATTCAGGCACCAGTCTCTCACAAATTATCGGAACTTCTTTACAAAACTGTAAGTCAACCTTATTTATGTTCATGTTTCATAATTACTATTTGTGAAGAGAAAATAAATCATATGGACTTTGAATTGAATTGTTATTATTCAACCTATGGTAATGTCTTTAACCAGTAGTTGAGTTAATGATCGATCCCCGCCCTTTTGGACATTCTGTTATTATTTGCTCGTGTCGTCATGTTTTTATCGTAAATATTGTTATATTAATTAATATTCCGACTAAAATGCCACATAAGAGCTTGCATAGTTGATTGGTTAATAGTTTAAAATAGAATAAAGAGACGTTTAAAAATACTAATTTCTAAATAATTATTTAAAAACAATCACCAATATCACACACTGCTCTGATTCCCAAGTAAGTAGCTAATGCACTTGTGTTATGGAAATCAGACACAACCCACCACACTCACACCTCCACCACACCACCACCAAGACCCAAATATAAAAATAATGAAATGTTTGAATTTGTTGAAAAATATATATTTTTTTTAAAACTACAAAATCTTTCAAATCTACCCTCATGAGGCGCACGTTTTAATCGACATGGGGCAGTTGTAAAAATGGTTAAAAAGCAGGAAAAAATGAGGATAGAGAAATAATTTGTATTTATTACACTGATATTTATTGTTATTTTTTTTAAAATTAACTGAGGGGCCGTCCATTAATCACGTGAGGTCGTTTTTCTTATTTTATGACCCCCCCTCCCCCCTGGTGATATTTGGTGAGGTTTGGGACCACTCCTCCCTCCCCCCTGGATCACGTGTATTTTTTTGGAAGTCTATGTAAAGGCTATTTTTGACTGGAAAACTATATAAAAAAATGGTGATTCGAAAAACAGTTATATATATTTGCAATAAAATTAATGAATAATTAATTAATGTTGTCTTCATCCCATGGAGTTGCAAGACTTTCATATAAAGTTACAACTGGTAAAGCTTCTTCTTCACTGGCAGTTGTTATTGGCAAAGAGGGTTGTGACAACAAATCGTTAAAATTTTCGCGCCGTTCAAAATTCCGGCTCAGAAATAGCGCTTTTGACAAAAAATTAATACACGTGATGTCTAACGAGACCCTCTCTCCCTCCTCGTGATGTTTCGTGATGTTTTCCGTCCCCCCTCTTTTGAGCCTCACGTGATTAATGGACGGCCCCTCACTAAACTGCAACAGTTTATTATTTACAATTATAGTTACAAAAAAAACTGAGTCCACCTTCCTTTTCGCTAACAGAAATAATCATATTGTACAAGAGTATTAGTTTATTCTTATTATTATTATGTAATACTGCCTCAGACGCAAAATTAATTAAACATAAAGTAACCGTTATATCAGTCTTCCTTATCAAACATCTCGTTCAAATCTGCCCCGTGTACTTTGATCATTTCTACCACATGGTCACTTCGAAGACATAATTTCCAAAAAACTGTGATATAACTGACAAGCAAACACTACAAGGTGGATTGGAAACTAATAAGTACTGCCCAAATTTGAGAAAAAATGTTGGAAACCTTTACTCACGTGATTATAAATCCCTAGCTACAACATTTATATTTATTGTTACCTCACCGGTACAAAGACGACGATAGATTATGACTTTTTTGACAACAAAACATTAACATAATGCTGCGTTCAGTAATTAACATGTTCAAATCTGCTCCTGTGCTAAGGTGCCTCCTTCTTCCATTATCGCTGGATCTACACTTGTAGCTTTTACTTGATCTTGTTTTTGCGGCCATTACGAAAAATACTTCTCCTATGTATGACATGTTTACATGTCTTGATAGAAAAGGTTCTTATAATAAATACCTTATCTGATAATGAGAATCAGAAGGGCTGACATAATATAAGTTATCTGGATAAATTATCCGGGGTGGTTTCTGTAAGCGTACGGTGTTTATGGGAAGAAATTAGTTGAGATTAATAACGTAAGTATTTCGAAACACATGTGTAGTACAAGTATAAACAGAAAATATATATATTCGAAGATACTAACTACAGTACAATTAATTAGCAAATACTACAAGTAACGCCAAACTAATAATTGCTATCTCTACTGATAAGAATCCTCGAACTGCAAACTTCTTGAATTCTTGGCTACACACCTATTATCTTCCTTGAGAAAGCGACTAGAAATCGATAGGTACTATTAAACCTGTATTTGAATACGAGTTGACAAACTCTTTAACAAGGCAACTAGACTATCTCGGTTGTCCGTTAGACGACATTTCTAGAGTTGGAGGCAGGTTGAGTCGCCGCGCCGTCTGCGCAGTATAAACAACTTTCGCAATTAAACTTTTATTCGGAAGATCGATATTGCCCTGCTCCCGGGCTATATTTTGCTTATCGCCTAAATACGACTCTGGGAACTTGTGGACGAGAACTAGAACGTCTTCAATCCCAGCGAAGTGCCAACTGCCAGCTGCAACTAAACGACGCGGCAGCTTATAATTAACTGATAACAAAGTTGGGATTCGAAGACAGGACGTAAGTATTTGATCAAAATTAATATTACTGTTTATCTTACTCTCCTAAATAAAAACGAGCCCTTTGCGTGTATCTTCATTAAAATAGGGATTAATTACTACTTACACAGTATTAAAAACAAATAATTTAAAAGTGAAGAATGAACGTGAACAAAAAGATAATGTAGTTTGAACAGATAAAAAATATTTTAACAATCAGACTAGAACCTGACCTGGAACGGTGGACAAAAGTTTTGATTGATAAAATCGCAGTAAAAACTCACGGACTAGGTAATAATCTAATGACCAACTTCATAATTAATTCTGTTTTAAAGAATCGATTGCTTTTTATGTCGATAGTTTCCGATGTTATTGATAAAGTTTGGTTATTATGATTGTATGAGAATATGTTCCGCAAATCCACAAACTTGTTTACACAGAATTCAAATAGGGTTTTTAGTTTGAATTATACAGTCGTCGGGGCTGCCAAGTGAATGCGGGAACACTACGGACTCCGCTATGCATTTGCTTTTGTTCCTCGAACTTCGGCGAATCGGTATAAAATGACTTCACAGATGAAGCAAGAGATTCGAAATTTAAGGAGGCTGAGAAAAGAGTTTTATTTTTTTATTCGTCTTCTTTATCTCGCGTAAAGCCGCTGTCGTTAACTGACATGATGAGGCAATCATTACCTGGGGCGATTATTACATCATCAGTGCATTAATTTATTTTATTTAAAAGTGACATAACCATAAATATTACATAATCGGTCACTCTATAAATTTGTTGTTGTCCTTATTCCGATGCGCTCAAGATCGTAGCTCGTTCCTGAGATACAGCGCCCTCCGCCACACGCCACCGTCCGCACATAAATTCTGCCGGCAATATGAGACGCAATATCACAATAACTCCTTCCCGCGGTGATGCCATCGCTGCCCACCGGTATGAGACGCGAAATGAAATTATTATCTACACTGCAATGTAATAACTCAAACGATTTTTCAGGGAATTGGGGTCACTTTACGTGACTGTGTTTTAAAGTCACCTCGGTGTCAAATAATGTGACAGTTATTTTTGTTTGATATTTATACGCGTTTACCGTGGGGAATTCACTAATAAACTAGGATCGTCCGAGACTTAATTGGAACCTTATTTCTCCGACAGTGCATATCAACTTAATAAGGATTTGCATTTGCCCATAATTCTAATATTATTTACGTAGTTATAGATTCTCCTTAAGCTCAAAGTTGAACCTACTTATTACCTAACTTTTCGTTGACAATGAATAGTCAGATTTAATATTTTTTTATAATTTATATACCTTCCATTACCATACCATTTACGAATTAAGACCAAATAATAACATATCCGGTAATAGTACTCTTCACAATTGAGTAAGCTTCACAGATATCCAGAGGCTGGGGGCAGAGGGAAACACGTTCTCATTATTCAAATGCATCGAAGCAAATTATGGTAATCTGGGCAACCTGTTCTGTTTCACTAATATTAATACACAAACATCGGACGCCCGTTCGTCTGCCCTTGCCCCGAGTTCGAGAACCTAGTCGAATCAAGTTATCTTCGAGTTGGGAGACAGTGGTTGCTACTTGTAATACAATACCTTAAGTAGTGGTACCTATATGCACGTTTTGTGTGACATAAATACTAAACAGAGGTGCATATGCACGTTTTGTGTGACATAAATACTAAACAGAGGTGCATACGTAGGAGTTTATCAGTCGATTACAGACAAGACTTTGTATTTAAATGGCTTATTGGTTAGAAACTCTATTTTCATAACCATTAACTGATCCGTTATTTGTAATCTAAGTTTAAACTGGATGAAGCAATGTGATGAAAGAAAAAAAAACATTCTATGATAGCGAAAATAATATTTCTCGATAGCAACATGGAAACGTTTTCGCAACAAACGCTATTTCTATTCCCATGCACCAGTGAATATTTTACCTGTGTTTTTAAGAACATTGTTGTTCCATTAGGGCGGCTGTACACTGTTCGCATTTGTGGGTCGATCGTCAGAATTAAATAAAGCCATACTATTTCCTGCTGTCAGGTTACATGTGTGACGTGTTCATCGGCAGCGGACGTGTTCCAAACGCAATACGTGGTGCTACGTCACGCCACATCACAACACGCGTCAACCGAAAGTACATTACAAATGACACGTTACTAAATATGTGTCATTAGGATTTGGAACAGGTAATCACTACATTACAATTAGTTCAGTCAACGAAAGGTTGTAGAGGGAATTTCAAGGTACACGATTTTTGACATCGTAACTTTGTTTGGACTAGTTAGCAGGTTCACATATCAAAAGTCCTAGGCCGTACCTCTTGAGCCGGGAGGAGGGGAAGGGTTTAAAGTTATTTTTTAGATTTTTCTCATATATATCCGTAACTATGCGTCCTAGCAAGATGAGAACTTCTTCAAAATCAAAGCTTATAAGATTTTCTTCAAATTTTACTCAGTCCAGTTTTAAACCGACTTTAAAAAAGGAGGTTATCGATTTGCCTTGTATTTTATTGCCGTCGTTAGAATTTGATAATATTTGAGTGAGTATGATAGTCTATATGTGTAAGCGTCCAAAAAGTGTGTTAAATTTTGAATGTTTATGTTTGATATTTGAATAATTCAAAATGTTGTGTTTGCTTACGAATAAATAGAAGCAAGATATTGTATCGAGATTATAATTTATTTAATCTCTGAAGTATTTTCCCACTTGAGGACTTTTGCAAGTATTATCAAAATCGGTTAAGTAGTTTTGGAGATTTGGCCAAAAAGAAATACTTTTGAATAAAAATATGTTCAAACTTCAAAACTGCCTTCAAAAGTCTCAAAAAAAAGCAGTAATAACAACTTTGTCTTCGGTTTGGTAAGAACCAATTAATTTGTAATCTTTTAAGTATTTTTATGGATTTATTGAATACTTTATATATACATACACTCGTATATATTTTACTACATAGTATTTCTTTTTGCATATATCTCATATATGTCGAATTGATAACCTCCTTTTTTGAGGTCGGATTAAAACTGAAAAACATTAAAATAGTAGCAAATTTTGTAGAAGGTCTTATGTCGCTAAAACGCATAGTTTTCGATAATTAAGCAAAAATCCTACAAAATAACTTTGAAACACTCGGACCTCCTTCCAGCCCAAGGAGAACGGTCTGGGACTTTTAATATGTTGACCTCCTTTTTAATTTAAACAAAGTTATGAAGTGAAATATCGTGCTCTATTAAATTCCCTCTACAAGGTTAGACGATAGTTATCGGACTTGTATAAATAGAGTGCCAATTTTGAAGGCGGTCCATTTACTATAACTGATTGGAATTCAGACATGGATGTGGCATAAATATCGTAAAATTATCATACAATCTATAATACCCACATATAAAATCTATGTATTAACAACTGATACCTATTATAACTTCAGTAGCTATCATTATAACACTGTCTATACTTTATTTTTTATTCGATAGATCAAAATGTAATTTGGTGGAATGCCACTTTCTCGTAATTTGAAAATGTGTTGTTCCTATATAATCGACAAATTCCATTTTTATTCAATCGCTGCTTCAAATTTTTGTGGAATACTTAAATATATAGATATACAGTTTCAATATGTGTTGTGCAGAAGCTTATTATAATGAAATAATACAGTGTTATTACAAAATTAATATCCGTTAAAAATAAATTATTGTTTCTAGATACCATCATAAGTTCGAATTAGGTATTTATAGAATGTTGTAAAAAGTCCAAATAGGTGACAGTCGAACAAGAATATTATTCCAGAGTGAATAAACTTTCATTTTTTACTCATAAGAAAATTTAACTTATGTCTCGTGTTGATTTATAGTTAGTTGTATTCAACGTTTTACATGTACTGTTAATCGAAATAAGTTGAATCGCTTTATTGAAAAATCGTATCTTAAATTCAATTAATCTCCCACATTGAATTGTCACAACACCAGGTATTGAACTACGCTTGCAACATTAAAAAGTGTGATTGAAGCTGTCACTCTGGTCTATCAAATAAAAATATATAGTTTTTACAAGTGCAATTTGCAATTTATATTATTAAGTTTGTATGGTGACAAAACACTATAAAAAACAAAAAAAAATAGTATTATGAGATTTAAAAGATTTTCAAAATTACTTTTAATCTATTATTGCCTCCAAATTGACTGAAACTAACCAAATCGTTCAAGTATTGAATGTAACGTAACACTTAACCCGTTAACAATCTATTTAGCCGTAACGAGGCGCGAGCTATCGGCGACCGCGTCGGATCCGACGGTGCGATACCATCGACATTGATATTTAGCCTTCCGTCACGTTACGTCAGCTAATTCACATCCAACAAAAACGCCCGGAAATTGGATATAAGGATCTGCGCGCTCGGATCCGGCTACGTGACGTTTGTCGAACACGTCACTACACTATGTGGTAATTTCCGCTCAGTGCTCGCGGAAAATTACTTTAGCCGCATGAAATTTCCGACGCCATAGAAATAAACATGATAAAAAATCAGATAACAGACCCGCTTGAAAGCCCTCAAGATATTTTCACCAATAAGATAACGTGATTTGAAACGTGATGAGCTTTGCGTTAAGCTCACAAGTGATCATGATGCCGAAATCGACATGGAATCACCTAGAGCCGTTTTGATTAAATTTCAGATGCATAAGCCGGAACTGGCCGAGACGTCCCATATCGGCGCAGAAGCTGATTGGAATGTAAATTAAGTTATTTTAAGCATGATCTCTATTTAAACAAAGATAATCTTTTCAAAAATAAAAGTCACTTTCTTAATTATAAAGTTTATAATATGCAGTAATGTAAAAACTACTATTAAATCTTGATAGACATATGTTTTTAAATAAGTACATTTTAACGCACAAAATATTTCCTTACTTACAACGCCAAGTTAAGAAGAAGACGGAAGGTTGATTTTCAACGGCTGTTCAAGAGCGTCTGCCCGGCGTGTCCCGATGAAAACTATCTCGAAAAATCAAGTCTGTCCCCTCGCATCCGTCGCAAAAGTTGAAAAGGTGTTTGTTATTTAATACTTATTTTTTGCGGCGAATGCTCGCGGAGGTGGAGTGCCGTCACTCGTGGGGGCAGCGGAGCGCGCGTAACGAAGTCGCGGCTGGCGAGGGCCGCACTCCAGACTCTAAGATACTACGCTTACATACAATATCTTCTTCAAAATATTCGGTTCTTGAAATTTGAAAATGCTACGCAAATGTTACGTTTGGTGAGCAGGGGCCATATTTTTGAATCATTCGCTTGAATATGGCGTGTGATTTTTGTTCGGAAACGAACTAAATATCAATGCAAATCACGCAAAATGTAGACGTCACTACACACAAAATTCAGTTATCTTTTTTTAAATCACACCTGTGTGAAATTATACACATTTTCATTGGAAAATCGGACATTAATCAATTAATATCACACGCCATCTTAACGCGGATGATTTAAAAATAGGCGACCTGATCTTCGAGTTGTTGCATTATTAGCGTATATAGGGATCTATTGCTATTGGTTGCTATTCATGTAACAGAAAATCATTGTAAGTTTATCAACCTTTAATGTAAGCTATATTATTATTTGCTAAATCTAAAATAAACAGTTGATTATCATCTTTTGCAGATTATTAATATTTCTTTGCAACAGATGAACAACAGTGCCACAATATCAATGGCATATCCATAATTCCGTGCGCACTCAGCCCTCCTGTCATTGAAAAGTGAATGCTTATGAAAAATTACTTTTTCGTCTCACGGTAGAGCCGCGCCCCTGCCACGGTCGGATGCAAATACGAGATTCCTTTACTCAGTACAATAGACGTGATGCTGAGCTCCGCCACTGGAAAATGTTGAGATAAGTTATTTGTCTGTTGGCATTTTGTACCGGGAACATCAGTGCGTCAACGTAACTCAGAAGTAGGTTAACAAATACTGTCGGCTGTGTTTACTGTCCTCTATATTCTTTACTGTTCAACCAATTTTATGAGATTGGCATTCGCTGCTTTTAATGTGGAGTTTTTAACGATTCATTTCAATTCGTCTCCCTTTTAGTATTCGACTGGAAATGTTTAAAAGGCTCCAATCCAATTCAGCTGTGTTTCAGTCAGTTGTGAACATTTGTTAATAAGATTAACTGAGCGCGGTTGGCACGCTAAAACTATATTCAAAATCAGTATAAATCTAGTTGCAGTAAATCAGTTTAATGCTAGCTTTTATATTATTAATTTGCAGTTTACAAATGCACTTTGCAATCAACTTTTTAAACTTACAATTCAAATATACAATGTAGATATATCTACAGATGTAGGCCATCGTATGGGCTCACGCCACACCAAAAATATCAATCATCCCATGGAAAACATCCCTGAAAAGTTTGACCGTAACACGCTGACATAGAAAGCCGTGGATCCGTGTGTATTGTGGACAAGTGTGTATAATAAAATACACAGCGCGACGACACGACTACATGGAGCGTCAGGGGAACTGCTGAGCTGCGTGCAAACTAATTGCATACAGCTGATTTATGTTTATGAGTCCGTGCCGCTGAC
This sequence comes from Pyrausta purpuralis, assembly GCA_963924145.1. NCBI lineage: Eukaryota > Metazoa > Arthropoda > Insecta > Lepidoptera > Crambidae > Pyrausta > Pyrausta purpuralis. The sequence continues at coordinate 14,528,797 of OZ001659.1, forward strand.
GGCCAGCGTTTAACACTTTTGAGTTTGCACGTTCACATACTCGTACAAGTCAAAACTGAGCTTGCGTTTTAATACGACAATCTATTTGAAACTCTTGCTCACCTTACATAAGATAGCTGGATGTGCAATTATGGCACTGCTTTACAGTTATGACAACTACATCGTTATTTAATTCACATATATTTATATAGTACAAGAATAAAGACTAGTTACCGAGCAGTTGACATTCAAGTTAATAGACTTCTGTAGCTTTACTGAAATATTATACCACGAGCTCACTTCACAAAGTTATTACGTTTCAAGCGTGTTTGACGTAAGTATACTTTGCTCTTACTTTTACGAGAGAGTCACAAAACGATGAATAGCAAACTACGACCGTGTGCCCTCTAGATCTTTTTATCCTTTATGCCACATATAAAATATTCAGATTCTGCTGCAGAATCCCTTAAGATTTGACACATAGCCGTTTTTTTAAAGTCACATAGGCACTGAAAATTATGTCGAGTTCCCTTGTTGTACCCACTCCAGTATCCATTGGGAACTCAACTCTCGAAGTTGTCGACGAGTACGTCTACCTGGGACAAGTGATCCAATTGGGTAGGTCCAACTTCGAGAAAGAGGTCAATCGACGAATCCAACTCGGCTGGGCAGCGTTCGGGAAACTGCGCAAGAGCGTCTTCTCGTCTCAATTACCTCAGTGTCTGAAGACGAAAGTCTTCAATCAGTGTGTGTTACCAGTGATGACATACGGATCCGAAACGTGGTCTCTTACTATGGGCCTTATAATGAAGCTCAAAATTACACAACGAGCGATGCGAGCGGGCTATGCTCGGTGTTTCTCTACGAGATCGAATCAGAAACGAAGAGATACGTAGAAGAACCAAGGTAACGGACATAGCCTTGAGAATCAGTAAGCTTAAGTGGCAGTGGGCAGGGCACATAGCGCGAAGAACTGATGGCCGTTGGGGCAGGAAAGTTCTAGATTGGAGACCCTTCAACTAAAGACGCAGCGTAGGACGTCCACCAACAAGGTGGACAGACGACCTTAAAAAGATCGCAGGATCAAACTGGATGCAGACCGCTAGTGATCGGTCGCTGTGGAAAGCCGTGGGGGAGGCCTATGTTCAGCAGTGGACGTCCTTTGGCTGATTATGATGATGATGATGATGAGGCACTGATAGGCTAAATTTCTCCGGAATGACTAAACTCTACATTGAAACTAATCAATTGTTAATAGCCATTACAGTTTACTTTGTTTTTTTTTTTCTTATTTATAAGTTAGTATTATACAGCCAAGGAAATAATCTACAAAGATGTATGAACGTAATCTAGGTACCTAAATACCTTATTATCTTTTTTAGAATGTCTGCTTCATAATCTCCACCCCATGGGAGGAACAATTGTGAAATCACTTGCTCACACGTGTGCCAAAACATGTCATAAAGTTTATAAAACACGGACATAACGAGACAGCTCAAGTAAATCGCATGATGACAGGCTGCGCGGCTTAATACCAGGCTGTGGCGAGGCGTTGGCTAATGTGCAAAGGGTAGGAAGTTTCAGGTAAGCGTCTTCTTTCGCACGTGACCGGCGTACCGATGTAGCGTTTGCGTATATTGGACGTAAAAATAAATGTTACTATTTTATTCGCTTTTGGAGGCGTGATTGTGTCACTGTGAAGCTGAAATGCTGTGTAGATGAAGATGAAGGTATGTAGGTATGTACTGTGAAGTAGTATTTGAAGAGTTATCTTATTCTCACATTGAACAATGGCATGATTCCAGTGATGCATACAAGAACGGTTTTACCTTTGATTCATGTGATACTCGTAGTCAGATTTTTGTGACATTATTGATTTGAATAGTACTTTTTAAATTTTATAGCCAAGACACAAAATTAAACTTTCTCTTTGATAAAGGGTTAAAGTATTCCTCAATCACCCCTTAATCGATTTCAATGTTACGCACTTCACCGGTTCAATAAAGATCAAAACGCAACGTAGCGGAGTGAGTCAAGCAATCGCATTTAAAGCGTGACAAAAAATTCAAAGAACTGCGCCGCGTGACTCCCTGTCTTGGGACTGGCTGAAGATGAAAATATAATAATAGAGGCGCATCAAACGTGATGTTATTAAGGGGTTCCGTGACCGGGGTCGCGATGCGCACGCACACGCGTGCCATGCGTGCATCGAATACGATCCATTCACATGCAAAATCACCTGCTTACCAAATCCAACCCAACTTTAGAAACTCAAGAACGTGATAAATCCAATTCGGACAACTGTCAGGTTTCTTTGCTTGAGAAATGAACGCAAAAATCGGCTCGGAGCGATAGCAATTTGACTCAAGTATTCGCATTAAACTTCGGTTGAAGTGCTACTTTTCACATTCGTTTCAAGAATCGCACCTTTGACTTTCACTTGGGCCTTTGATATATCAAATTACTAATACCTCACTCTCATCTCAGTATAGTTAAGGTTATTTATTCTGATATTTTTTTGTATCTGTCAGTATTTATAAATGCATTTAAACTAAGCAAGTTCATATTTCTCGGAGAGAATCTTCACGCACATTTGCTTCGAGCGCATCCTTCGACTCACAATGAATTCTCCAGCTGGCCGTAAAGGGGGAAATTCTTTTTATTTTGTTGCTGGAGAAGCAACGCCCGTCGGCGCCTAATCAAGGAGTTGGCCGGAGCTCGCGCCGCTAACGAACAGGTGTACCTATAAATACTTTCCGGGGCGATTGCTTCAGGCTTTAATCAGCGCGCGGCACCACTTTACCGCTTTTCATTGACTCCCGGCTGACCCGCAAGCGCCGATTGGAAACCTACACTCCCGGGAAATTCTGCCGAAGGAAAATTTACGCGCCATTTCGGCGTCTTCGCGATTTAGAAGAATCGACTTAAAAATCCCCAGGTGATCACTGATGACAACCATTCTGTTGTGCTTAAGAAAATTCCGAGACATTTTTGTAATTTTTATCAACAGTGTTCGTTATTGCGTCTTTTAAACCAAATTCAAATAGGACTCAATCAATCTGTATTTTTTTCTATGTATATTCAAAGTACGAATTATTTTTATTCAGAAAAGTTGTTGTATTAAATATCATTTGATGTGCGAATAGCTGTAGGGCTGCATCTTTCAATTTCCAATATTATTCTGAAAATTAATTATTGGAAACTAAGTAAATAACGTAATAATTAAATATAAATATTTTATGGATATGGCATAATAAACATACCTAATAGGTCAATACGAATTTCCTGTAAAAAAGCAAGTGTATTTTTTAACAAAACTAATAGCTAAACTAAGCGTTTTTACCACGTAAAATACAGATGAAAATTCAAGTCAATTTACCTAGCTAGACGACACCTCGATCGATGCCATAGGTACAAAAGTGGCCAATCAACATTTTTTGTTTTTGTGCTAGTTATGATTTCTGGCGCCCTGCTTCGTGTCGCGATCACCGAGCTTTCAATACGAGGTTTTAATTGGATCCGCGTCGCTTCTCCGGTCTGTCCCGCCATCCCACCTCAAAAATGAACAACTTCTGCTAAAACCGTTGCAGCTAATTAAAATTTTCAATTTATCCGATCCAGAACTAGTTGCTTAATTATGTTCAGCGTGTTTTCTCTTGCTATACGTGGTGAAAAGCTGTGATGATATTTAAATGCAAGTTATGTAAATGAACTGAGCTTGGTAATCAGCAAACTGCGTAAACAACTTTTTTAGTATAGACCAAAAAATATAAAATACTAGCGGCCCCAGCGAACTTTGCTTCGCCCCCGGCCCTATCTCGCCCGCCACTGTAATTTTAATAAGTAAATTTATTATCTTATTCATAAGGGGAACGAATCTTAAAAAGTAAAAATCATGAAAATCGGTCCACCCGCTCAATTTTCTTAATTTTTCTATCATAAGAACCTTCTCCTGACCATAATAATTAACACAAAAAAATTATTAGCTAAAATGGTCCAGCTGTTCACGCGTGTTGTGACCAAGGGAAAAACGGAATCATTGTGTTACGGATTCATTCATTTCATAACGGATTTATTTTACTTTATAAGAAAGATTCACCACATCTTTAGTAGCCAGATAGATCATAGAGGTAAAACTCGTACACAAGTAACTGAATAATGAATGATAGTTTTCAAATCAATGGGTAAAACTCCTGCCTCCTGTTAAGTTACTTGGAAAACATAACAACACTTACTTTCCTCGTAGCTGCAATGTAATGAATACTAATAAATCAAACAGCTATCTGAAACTCCTCAAATAAATTAATATAAACTTGTGCAGTCTTACGTGCATTAGTATTCTGAATGTATGCTCATAATACGGAAACGAAAGATTTTAATGAAACTCTGACTGGGTATTTATACAGAGATCACATGTCAGAGGATGTTGTTAGATAATAAGATCAATAAGTACAATAAAAAGGTAATTTGATGAATTAGCAGTGACGTGACAATAACTAGCCAGTGACTGTCTTGTTGACTCAGTTAATAAACCCAATTTCACAATAATAAGTAATTATAAATTACAAGCTTTTATAGTTTACTTGTTGGTACATTTAAAAGTCCTACATTTACGTTCGTTCTACAAAAATCTATTTAGTATTACGTAAAAAGTATAATTTCCAAAAACCTGCCGTAATTAAGCTTACCCGAGCGTAATTTTTGGCGTTGTGCCACTGCAACCGGATACCGAGTTCCCATTACCGTAACTGTGAGATAGGTACTCAATTCTACCAATAAATTTTACAATTTTTAGGTAGCTACATAATTAAATTTGTATTAATCTTTAAATATACATAATAAAATATTCATATATTGATAAAATAAATAGGTAGGTTCTTATGCAAAATACATATTAGTATTTACTTTTAACAATAATTACTAATAACAGATAATTAAACCAAAAATTTATTATTGATATTATCAGCTCTATATAATTCGTGTTGCTCTTCAATGCGATCTCGGAGTAGCGCTCGCGGCAGCTGCTGTTTCTTCAGTACTTGTGCGGTCCGCGCTCCTTAATTATTTGCTCACCCCAATTTCATTACTAATTGCCAATCGTTTTCAACAGACGGAAATATATATTTCAGTTTAAAATTTTGAAACTATTTTGTGTGGAAAAAAATGATAGGTTAAGAAGTAGTATGTAATATTTTTTCAAACCAAGAGATACACATGCATTGAACTCTTACTGCACATACTTCTACATTTACTGTCGTGACTTGTTTAACTAATGGCCAACTGCCTCGGTAGCGCAGCGGTAAGAGGGTCGCACTTTAAAGCGACGGCTGCGCCAGAGGTCCCGGGTTCGATCCCCGGGTCGGGCCAAAAAAAATACCTGAGTTTTTCTGTTCAGAAATTCTTAGGGTAGCCCGGAGTTTGGAAGTTGGCGGTGTTTCACCCCCGTGCCTCGGAAAAGCACGTAAAGCCGTTGGTCCTGCGCCTGATCTCTCTCCGGTTGTGTCAGATTGCTGTCCCATCGGGCTATGAGATTGAAAGGAATAGAGAGTGCACCTGTGTTTGCGCACACACTTGTGCACTATAATATGTCCGGCGCAGTCGGCTAGTCGTTGTGACTGGCCACCGTAGTCGAAATCGGCTAGGGGGACTATTAACTAATGGCCAATGTAGATATAAATCAAGACATAATAGTTAATAGTGTCAAACTCAAAAAGGGCATAAGTAGGACTTGAGAAAAATTGAAACGAAGCTTCAAAAAGATGAAATAAGAAACCAAAAATTTGGCCCGGTCAGCCAAGAGGTTGCTGGTTCAAATCCCGCCCGTGCGCAAATTTTTTGTTTCTTATTTTATCTTTATGAATATAAAATATGACATTGTGAGTGTTAAAAACCATTCTAAACCATGAGAAGCTTAAAAGTAAAGTGTTTGGAAGGGATGAGCAAAGCTAAAGAACTAGAGCTGCATTTAAACAAAATCAGCAGTCAATGTTTGTTGCGGAGATAAAGCTGAAATGTGACTTTCCAAAAGTTACCCTACCTTTCGTATCTGACCGACGCGGTCAAATTACGCGGCCGCCACCGCAAACCATTCTGGGATCATTAAATCCCACTATTTGCTTAGGACCGCAGCTCAAACACGCCGTCACTCCACCAGGAATAACGGATTTTACGATTTAAAATATTTAGGGAGCAATTTTACCTTTCTGCGTTTACAACAACAAACAAACCTGTTTTTACGCGCTCAAAGAGACCGGAGCAATTTTCTGTCTCTCACTTTTAATATTTATGCAAATTGGTATATAACTTGTTTGTGCTGCTACTTACTTAAATATATATGTAGACAGACGTCTAGCAAATACTCGTGTTGCTTTTATTTACATCAAGATAGTGTAAATCTATGAATAATTTAGTAAATATTTTTAATTCAAAACAAGTGACAATCATTTTCATTAATAGGCGAGGCGAGCTTTTACAAGATTTGCGAAAATATTAAGTATAAGCTACCTACACACATGTGGTTTGATGGTTAATTTTTCAATCTAATACGAATACTTACATTAAAAATTATTAAAAAAATACGTTATTTATTATATTTTGAAGTAACAACAAGATGCTATTAATTTAGAAATCAATCTCCTAAAACTATCTTGTGACGATTAGGTTTTCCAATTGCTAACGCAGTAACCTACCACAACGTGATTCTAACAGTGTAAACAGGCTCCTTTTTCCGGCCGAGCGAGCGCACCGTTTACGTCGCACGAAATTATCATACCTACTCAATGACCTGACAATGGGAACAGCCGGCTGCGGCCAGATGTCAGCTCACAATTGCAGCACACGTTGACAAGGTAAATTTTCATTGCAAATTCTGTCATCGTGCCACGTTTGAGGGGCTACACAAACAATCGCGTTATGGATGTCAAACTTAAACGAACCGAAATCGACCCCGTGCCTCCAAACTACGAGAACCTACGATGTTCTTTATTGTTAGCTCTCTACTTATCAAATGTTTTCTACTTTATCCTTCTCCTGGTAACAGATAAGGACAAAGCTGCGTTCTGTATCAGAATAGTGATGTCAGGGTAGGGTTAAGCCTCAAAAAGCTTCCAACTATGTATTCTAGTCCCGATTTTCGAACACAGATGTAACGAACCAAGCATACGCATGATTCTATGAATCGAGCTGCTTCTCGATGAGAAACAATTTTATGTATGTACTAGTGGCCGACCACGACTTCGTTCGCGCGTTTTAGTTTTACTCCGTCGCCATAGGTAAGCGTAATATTTAATCGCCTATATCCACTAAACTACTCCTATAGCCTTCCTCAAAAATAAGCTATCTAGCACAAACATGTTTTCTCTAATTGATCCAAACGTAGTTTCTGATTAGCGCGTTCAAACAAACAAAAGTCTCCTCAGCTCTATAATATTCGTATATATAGAAGAAAAGATAAAAAAACAGTTACAACGTTATCTTCTCAACGCAGTGGGAGAAGCAGCTTTCCTTCAAGTCTACTCCCGTCACGTTAAACGGCGACGCAACGCAACTAGTCACCGCTACGCTACTATTACGCTGTACAGTGTAATGGTAAAATATGAGGTAGCTCTGAGTGTGGTGTGACCACTCCGGTATCTGAATGGTGTCTCATTTGGTAGCTTACGGACACCACAGTGGCGATACTGATGCCGCCGCTATATTGTTCCGGTGAAATATAATAAATAAAATAAAAAAGATTATTAATACAGCCCAAATGGTTTTACAATGAGCTCCATTTATAATTATTACGAGATACATTTTATGAGGAAACTGCAAAGAATTATTACTGGTGCTAGAATCACTTATCAAGATATTATGTCCAATTAATCTGAAGCATGCCACAATGCCTCATTATACAGCAGACTGTGCGAGAAGCAGCTTATTTATAAAGACAATTTTATAGTGAAACCAAAATCCGGAATAAATGCGATCGAGAACACCGGCAACATGTAACATTATTAACAATAACGAAAATATATCAAAACATGTCTTACAAACACGATGTGTCAATGACAAAAAATAAAATAAAAAGCAGTCTCTAAGAAGTATCAATATCAACTTTGAATAAATCATCCCTAAATAATTTTCTACAATTTTTAAACCCGGTTATAAGATTAATTTCATTAAAATACGAAACAGGACTTTCGTCAATTATTAGAATATTTATACAAAATTTGAACTTTATTGGACCACGGAATTATGTTATCTCATACAAACTTTGCTGCCCCTTTTGCCCCCTTAAGGGTTGAATTTCGGAAAATCCTTTCTTATCGGATCCCTACGACATACGAGGGTCAAACTGAAAGTTCTTAGAACTGGCCACTTATAAACAATATAATAAAAAAAATATTCTAAAATTTGAAAATAGAACTCTTTGCCAATATTACTGAGTATATATTTCATTCATTTGTCATTTGTTTTACGATTTGGCGGCAAATTGAAAATTGTCTGTGTCACGTCAACATGAATTTAACACGAGAAAATTTTCGTGCAATGATTTTTTATGACTTTCGATGTCATTTAAGTCAACAAGAAAGTTATGATAGACTACGATTGGCCTTTCACGATGAAGTCCCATCTCGTGCGACTGTTTACAACTGGTTTAATGAGTTTAAACGTGGTCGCACTAATCTCACTGATGATGTACGTGAGGGACGGCCTTCTACGGCGACGACTGAAAATAACATCTGTGTTGTGCGGCGTATGATAGAGACTGACAAAAGAGTGACCTATCAGCAGATTCAGACAAGCTTAGGCATCGGTATGAGTCAAGTGCACAAAATCCTCCACGAACATTTAGCGGTCAGGAAGCTTTGCGCCCGGTGGATACCTCATAATTTGACTAAGGCTCAAAAACTCCATCGTGTGGATTGGTGCCGTAAAATGATTGAAAGATTTAACGGAGGTGACTCAAATGCTGTGTTCGACATACTAACAGGTGACGAAAGCTGGATTTACTGTTATGATCCTGAAACCAAAAGACAATCTGCTCAGTGGGTGTTTCCTTTCGAGTAGTTGCCAACTAAAGTGAAGAGAGATCGAAGTGCGGGAAAAAAAATGGTGGCCTCGTTCTTTGGAAGGATAGGTCATTTCGCAACAATTGTGTTAGAGGATCAAAAAACAGTTTCTGCAGAATGGTACACTACCAATTGTTTGCCACTTGTCTTGGAAAAAGTTCGAGAGAAATGACCTCGCAGTAGGATCCTCCTTCAACACGACAACGCCTCGTCGCACACCGCCAAGCGAACGATCGACTATTAGGCGACATCAAACGTTGAATTACTGGGTCACCCGCCGTATAGCCCCGACCTCGCGCCTTGTGATTTTTATTTATTTCCAAAAATTAAAGAAAAACTTAAAGGAAAGCGGTTTATGAATGCTGAAGAAGCGGTGGCTGCTTATCGCGATGCCATTGAAGAGACCCCTAAGGACGAGTGGGCAAAGTGCTTTTCCCAGTTGTTCCATCGCATGCAGCGGTGTATTGACGTCAATGGACAATATTTTGAAAAGATATAATAAAACTAATAACTGGCTAATGTAATCGGTTTTTGATTTTCTAAGAACTTTCAGTTTGACCCTCGTATAAAGAACACACCCACCAAGTTTCTAGTCTCTACAATCAGCAGTTAAAGCTGTGCGTTGACCATTAGTCAGTCAGTCAGTCGTTCAGGACAGTGTTTTATAAGTATAGATAGATAGATGAAGCAGCCATAACTACTGACGTCTTATACACTTTACAATCCTTTTAGATTTGGATATTTTTTACTGTTTATCTATTTTGAAATAAGTAATCATAACAAAAATAATAATGAGGATAAATCTGAAAGGTGTAGGTACGACCTAAATGATAAAAGGCTTTAACTGGCTGTATCCCCTGTTATTAAAACACATAACGGATATACTTCGCGTACATGTATTTTTAACCTAAACGCCTGACGTTTCAAATGCTTTCCAGCATCTGAGGTCACAGGCAAGACAAGACAGGCGGTCTTCGGCAGCTGTACGAATCCTTAAAGTTTTTTAATTCAATGAGTGTGTTTACGTAATTTTCAGAACCAAATATACTAACTATAAAATTAATATTTCTATTTTATCGGAAGAGAAGGACAATTAAAAGCTGTCAAACGAAACTGATTTAAGATGTCAGTAACTAACTTGAGTAAGTAACATTTTTAGCTCAAAATGAGATGACCTTTCGTTCAGGTGAGTTAAACCAATCTTCCTAAGTTAAGTATATTAGTTTACCACATGATAAACAGTCGACTCAAAATATCGAACATGCAGCTCTAGTGTACAACTAAATATTATTTCTTATACAAAATATTTGTAGATATGCTTTACCTGTGTTATTCTGTGTTTACTATATTTACCTTTATCTCGCTCTTATCGTTCTATTCCAAAGGGATAATAATTTTATGATACTAACATATCGTTTAGATTTGGAATACGAACTACTGACTCATGTTGTTAATTTTTCAGTCAGTAGGTAAACAATATTCAGAGATTAATTCGCAACGATATCACACAAATGCAGCATGATATCGGAATCCAAGCAGAGATATGTGGCGCAGAAATGTTGAATATGTCTACCGGCGTAGGGGAAACTCGCCGATAGCGTATGCATCGCCAAAACACGGAGAATGGTCGCAAGATAGATATTATGGCGTATATTGATCGAGTCATCGATGCGACAACAATTTGCCGGTCCGCTCGGCTCCGGTGTCGCTATGCAAATGCTCGCTCGCTCCATTTTCCGCTTGAGGCACCAGCGGCGGCGGTGGCGGAGGCGGTCGCGGGCACTGCACGCCGGATGTTCCGCTGTCGTCGCAGGAAATTGAGAGCGCAGCATAAATCCCGTTCCTACAAACCAAATTTGATTCGACCTAATCCGGATATTGATACGAAACAAACACCGCATGTATTTTAATGATCCACCCCAAGATACCGTTCCATTTACGGACGTATGCCCCGAAAGCCCTTAGTAAGCGCATGACTATACGCAAATACGTTTTGAGTAATTCTTACAGGGGGCCTTGTGGAGTTACGTGGACTGCCAACGGAAGAAATATTATCGGGAAAATTGGATACGTGCAAGTATTCAGTGCTCTCGCAATTCGTTGGTTTGCGGATATTTTGAAGGTAAGTTCTTTAAATATCGCTAACAAATGTTTATATGCACTTTTAGGCTTAGTTTCGCCATTTTATTTCAGCTGTAATGAGTATCAAAATCCGTCAATTACCTCTACATACCTACGAAGACGGACAAGTGGGTAACGGTTGTTGTTAGTAAGATAGTGCAACCGAACCCTAAGGAAATGCACTACCACCTACTGTTTAACGTATAAGGCAACATTTCTTATACTTGCAATCAAAAATCAGAATAAATAGAATCAAGCAATTTCCCACTACTCCGCACAGAAAGCTGAATGTGATAGGAAATTCCAATATGAAAATTGCTCCTCGGTTCGTCCCACCTGTTCTCCGTGATTAAAGTGCGTTCCAGCAAACACTCGCGCGGAACGGAACGAAGACGACGCCAAACGTAAATGTTGGCTTGCGGCAAGGTCCCGCTTTGCGGCGAACCAAAAGAAAAAATCACACATTAGCTCGCTTACTTTGTACCTCATTTGCGCTTAAATTTGACGTTCAAAGAAAACTAAACACGATTTTCTCTAGCAAATAAACGTGTTTACTCAAACTTCTTGCGGCACGTTACCTCTAACGCCGAAGCCAAATAAAAAAAGCATTACTGGCTCCTTTAGTACCAACAAAGTTAGCAATTTTACGTTGAATATCGACACTTTCAGGAATGTCTACAGATCCGAGTGATTCTGCCGTTGAATGGAACTAGGTACGAGTACAAGTAAGGGTACATTAAATTCAATAACACGAGTTAGGGAGTTCGACGCTCGCTCCGACCGTCCTCAAAATAAGTAAGAAGAAAAGTTTTAAAACTTCGTTCAAGTTATTCTGTTCTATCACTATGTGCAAAGTATCGAAGTGAAAAACTATTATGCAAGCATGTCCTAACGGTTTGACAGCTGCCAGTCCGCACCTACTTGATTTGAATCAAATAAAATGGGTTTTGAATCAAAGAACTTTCCAAATACAAACAAAGGGATATTGCCCACAAACACACTATGGAATATAACTAGTAGTCGTATGCTAGTCCGGGACAATCGAGTCAAAGTGAAATTATGAAAATGATGATGTGATAATAACATCGCTTACCATCTAACTTGTCTAACTAATTTTATTTCTGATTTTTCGATGTCGTCATTATCATCACCTTTATCATTCATAATTTTGTATTTATTAAGTATATGAATTCTATGTATATTTATTGGTCTTTTACTTATGTATCCTATTATATATAATTTTGGAATATTAGTATGCATGTTTATGTTAGTGCATTTAACTTTTTTTTACCACTCTTCTAACATATTATTAATATTCCGCCACTGATTAAACTCTCTGCATTACCAGGTGGTTGACTGGTAGAGAATGCCATTAGGCATTAAGTCCGCCAATTGTACAACTTACAGTGCAATAAAGTTTAAAAAAATAAAATAAATAAATCTAACCCACAAGCCAGACTCCCCATATCCGCCTACCAAACAATGGGTACAGTTTGAACGCAACGCTACATACACAAGGCAAAAAGAAATAAAAAAGTTAAACGCATGTGACACTTGTCAGTTGGCGCCCATTTAAACTCACGGGGCCCAGCCAAGACACCGGCGAAGTTTGCATGTCGTTACAGAATTTGCGGACCGATGGCATTGTTATGCGCCGCGGGTTCGGACAGTTCACTCGTTAGAACACCTATACTCAAACTTTGTACGACTATTTTATTAAGAACTTGACAGTAGACATGGCTCTCACTATGAACAACTCTATAAAGCAATCAGATGTATATTTTCGGTAAAGTCGCCTCATTGCTTTTAGCCACAGTTAGTTAGAATACATTCAGTGCCAGAATAGGTATACATGTCATAGTCATCTGGTTAAATCAACTAGTTAATTGTATGCCTAGGAAATTTATTCAACGCTGGAATCCAATTTAATGGCCAGGCTGATTCCATCAACAATACTAAGTGTAAGTTATGCTTTTAGCATTGCTGTGTAAAATGTGATTGGGTAGTACAATACATACAGACATAGTTTTGAACTCAAAGTCACTAACCAAAGATCCGTCAATATCTAATTTAACTAAATGATAACAAGAAGTTCAGCCATCTGGCTAAACGTTGCGTTCAATAACTTGACTAGTTAACATTCAGCCATTTAATTGGATGCCGGCATTAATGAACGACTTAGGCACCAAACTAACTTACCGATTTAATTAGATGGCTGCGACATAAAAATAATGAGTGAAATAGAGGCCTCATTAGTCATCATCAGCATTAGTTATGATGACAATACACTAGTTAATGTTGACAGTTTTGAAGTTTTAGAGCCTCCATTGGTTAGAAGCTGCTTGGTACAGTAGTTCCATGGTGTCACTAGATACAAAGCTTTTGGGCGTAAAAATACCTAAACAGCAGCTCTATTTTTTAATCACTCACGTTGATATTCCCAGTGATTTTCGTTAAAACTCCAACGGAAATTCAACATAATAGTCACGCCAATAGTTACAAAAATCGAGTTATCATTTCTAAAATCCCTGTTTCAATCCGAAAATCGAACATAAATTAACGAAAATCACATGCCTAACATGATTTAAAAATAGGGGCCCAGTTCGTTGCAACTAAAACTGTCTAGCGCTAAAATTGTTCTTTCGTCTGTTGAGAGCACGTGCAATGTCAGAGCAGTGACTATCGTTAAACCTAGCCCAGTGTCGCTGTTTACCCTCTAATTTTCACTTACGTGCAGGCACGTTATGTTGGCTCTAGGCTACAAGAGCTCAACTTCGGACGCACTCGTGTTTAGTTAGCGGCAAACAGCTCTTATGCGGAAGCTGTTAATAACTATTGAGTTTCAGAGTGTGTTAACATGCTCAAGAGTAATCACACAAGCTTAGACGCGTCTCAATGCTAATAGCTAAGGTAGCTTTGTACTGTAATGTTTATCTTTATCGTACGAGCAATATCACAAGCTATTTTCTTTAGTTAAGAAGCTCAAAGAATTCATTCTCAAAACTTTTTAATTTTAACAGAAAATGTGAAGAAATAGTACATTATGATACAAGTGTGCTAAGTTGACCATTATATACAAGGCGATATTGTGTGCGCACGAGCGAAAGCGAGTGCGCCATAAGAAAGCCGCGTATATAATGGTCACAGGCACACGCGTATCATACGACGTTTTTCAACACACTTGCGAGGAAAAAAACAAGACTCTTCATTTACTAAGTTTTTAATTATTAAAACATTTAGTAAAAATACATTTCACTCGATTTTGATGGCAAAGACTTTCGCACGCGTTTTTTGCCTCGTTACGTATGTCCGGCGGAGTAAATAATAGGTTTCCTTCATTTTCTTCACTTGAATTAGGCATTTTCATTAATATTAAACTTCTTAAATAATGCAAACTTCGTCACAGCCGACAATTATTATTTACGAAAAATGGCGCATTGTTTTTTTTTTCTTGCCGCGATACCGATGCTCGCGCAAGGCTTAGGCGCGAACTAGATTGGCCAAAAGCCAAGATTAAAAATGTAATAATTCGTGTTTAAAACACAAATCACAGAAAATGTTAAACGAGTTTGAGCTATTTTTTAGTAATAAATCTGGATTTTCCATTTATTAAACTAAAGGCACTAGTGCAATAATATAATGAAAAAGCACGCGTGTTTAATATCTATGATTATGAGCCAAAAATCGGTGGAATAAAGACGTCGTTATGAGCAAGTGTGTTGAAAAATTTATTAAGTCGGGAATTATTTCCATTCAGTTAGTATCAAAGTTGTTCTCTGGGCGGCTAAACATGTAACACTAAGCAGCTACTAAAAAGGTACTGAAAAATCTTATTTATCATTTGCTTAAACAGGGTCCGTCATCTGTCAACGTCTTCTATAACATAGTTACTTTTTACTTACTAAACTACTTATTAGTATACGCAAAATAGATTTACTAGAGAATAGACTTACTCCACCCGATGGTGAACGAAAGCTAATAGGATGCTCATTTGTCGATTCAAATAAGCATCCTATTAGCGTTTATTTCGTATGAAGTAGTAGACAAATTACGCTAATTGGAACTTATTCAGACATTGTGAAATGAGGCGTTTAAACTATTAAACACAAGTATTTTTTGTTTTAGTAATCATATTCCATTAAATTATGATTGTGGTTCATTATATAAGTTTTATAGATGTTATAAAACGCTAAACTGTGGGGAGGCGGTCGGAAGTGCAGCTAACAGGGCCGGCCTCTCATCAAGCAATCATTATGGATGCGCCATGTTTTTAAAACGGCTTCGGATAGCACATAGCTGATCCAAATTAATCCCCTACTACAGTCTGCCACTAAATTGAGGCTATATTTTTTAAAAGTACGAAATAAAGTGTCAATAATTTCAACAGTTTGAAATAGCTTTTTGATAGTTCGATTTTTTTATAACAGTAATATGAGCAACTTTGCTACGAAAACACACTACTACGAAACACATGCTACGAACTAAGGAAGTAAGTGAGGAAACTTCGGAATAGCACTTTGCTTAGTTATAGGCTACTAACTTAACTTAATTTAGTCCTTCAGAGAGCCCTATAAAATGAAGGTCTTTATGAGGCATCGATATTAATTATTTTCGCCGAAGTCCGCCCGTTCCGGTCGGGCCGTGACTTACGCCGTGATTTTGCATATAATTTTCTGCTCAATGAACCTCGTCGCCATGCTAAGCTGTGTGACGGATCCCCCTTGAAAAAAGGAACTTTAAATATATTAGGCAACAGTGATATAGCGAAACCCCGGCCCCGTATATCAATTAGACAGCTTTAAAGCTTATTAAATAGTTCACATCTGACAACAGAAAACGAAAATAAGCAAAACAACTATTACCGCTAAACGTAAGCAATCAAAAGCATTGCAATAATTGTATTAGCACGTATATTATATTACGTATTCAAATATTTTAGATTCCAAGAGCTGTTTTGACTTAGCCTTATATACTATATATTATATAATATGTCTTAACACAAACTACTTGCAACACTTACATTGTCAAAAACAATTCAGATTACACTCGATTGTCATCACAAAGTACGTAATTATTACAAAATGGGGTAAGTTAATGAGTTTATAAAGATCTCTGACATTGTTTTAAATAGTTAGATTATGTACCGTAAGCACTGTAGCTAAAGTTTCTTAAAATAAACACTAGAATACATAAATAAGTTCTAGACTCAAGTGAACTCAGTATCAAAACTATAAATAATGCAGTAGGACACAAATATATAATCTGTACCTGCATAGTGTTTAATTTCGTGTTTCTTACGAGCGCGTTTCGGATGTCGCCGCCCGCCCGCGTCGTGTAGCAATAACGCCACAATGCGGTACAACTAACGACAGCTCCCTTTGGTGTCGCCAAAGTCCCGGGTATTGATGGGACGTCCCGTTCAAATGGGTGCATCAAAAAAAAATGGTTATAATAATGAAAATACTATTTCCAGACCTCATATTTGATGCGTTTAGTGCTTAAATGCGTTTTTCATGGATCAAACCTTTGTTTTCCAATGGTTAATATTCTTAACGGGACGTGGGTCTTTTATACCCGAATGTAGAGAAGTAAATCGAAGTTGTTTGTCACTCTCTCAAATCCTGACTCGTTGTTATTGTGGGTAACCCGACATTATTTTAATTTTTGTTCCCAGTTAATCTGAACTTGGTAACTCAATTTGTTGTAACTAGATGTAAGTACGCTTGTTAGGCTATGTTTATTTAAACTATTTATGTTATGTAATTTCTCAGTAAGTGAATTATCTGTAATTCTTTTGAGAAATAAAGTTCTTAAACCTAAATATTTCTTTCAGCAGCAGCAGCATTTATTTAAAACATTAAACAAGTATAGTATTATACGCAGAAAACATCAATTAAAAAAGCTATGAAACGTATGTTGCATCCATCTGAGGTGAAATTGTGTAAAGCAATCGTATTCATTTGACAGTTCAAAACGTACGGTATGATCTGTCAAGTGCTTTATTCTTTGCCGTTTGACAGATCATACCGTACGTTTTGAACTGTCAAATGAATACGATTGTTTTACACAATTCCACCTCTGGTTAAATCAGCCTGTTAATTGAATGCCTTGGCAAGTAATTGATCTCCGAGATCCAATTAAATTAACGTCAACTAGCCAAGTCCTTGAACGCAACGTTTAAGCAGATGGATAAACGCTGTGTAGTCATCAAGGATGACTTTGTGGCTGAATCAAGTCAGTCATATTCAAAGGGCTAACTTTTAGTACGCCAAGTTGTTAAACGTTGAGTCTTACTTATCGATGTAATCATCTGCCTAGTCATTTAACCAGATGGCTGCGACATATATATTTAGTTATAATATCGTTCCGACACGTTGTATCAGCACAATGTGTATATCATCTATTATTACAACTGTCCCAATATCTCTCTGAGTATTGGCAACACTAGCCATCTCTAGCGACGCGGCTGCGACTGCGGGCGCTAGTAATAAAAGCACGCATTCCACTTGCAAGTCACGGACTAGATTACGGGACGGGACACGGCGACGGCACGGTCGACCGCCCAGCGCTTGGTGTGCGCCGCGCCCATACGCCAGCTTTTAACCCTTATCACTGATGATATATACCTACTGTGGTTTGTTATTTCAGAGTTAGGTATTTAAATAAAAGGAAGCAATCTATATATATATATATATATATATGTATACACTTGGAAGTAGCTGAATCGTAAAAAATTCAGCTTTCACCTACACGCGAATAATTACTTACTCTCAATACGCCAAGTTGTAAAACGTTTAGTATTACTTATTCATTTAATCATCAGCCGAGTCATTTTATAAGATGCCGGCGTTTAATTTACTGACTGATTTAACCAGATGGCTGCGATATATATAAATAGGTATAATTAGTTAAAATATCGTTTCGAAACGTTGTATCATCTGTTATTACAACTGTCCCAATTATCTCTCTGAGTATTGGCAACACTAGCTATCTCTAGCGACGCGGCTGCGACTGCGGGCGCGAGTAATAAAAGCACGCATTCCACTTGCAAGTCACGGACTAGATTACGGGACGGGACACGGCGACGGCACGGTCGACCGCCCAGCGCTTGATGTGCGCGCCCATACACCAGTTTTCAACCCTTATCACTGGTGATCGTATATACCTACTGTGGTTTGTTATTGCAAAGTTAGGCAGTAGAAAGTTAGGTTTTTCAAATAAAAGAAAGTAATCTATATAACACTTGAAAGTAGCTGAAATGACAAATTTTCAGCTTATACCTATACCGGAGAATTCCAAATAATCGATTGCATTGATTTACACTGGTTACAGAGCTCTATAGCTCTAATTTTAATCTGTTTGTAATCTATCTTTCTATCGTATAACTGTAACCTATAAAATGTTTCACATTATTTAAATAAGTACCTAGCCTAAGCTGCTTTAGAAATAAGTAGATAATCTGGATGGCCACGTTACTTTAATGAAGTAAGTTAAGGTCGCTTTAATGGCCGAGAAAATGAGCGATACTAACTTGTTATATGATAATCAAACGTTTAATCTTAATTAACTACACCTGCAGCAACTCACATTAACCTCGGTAACCACGAACCGAAGTGGTTAACCCTTACGCAACCTTCCCACCAGCCCTTCTAAAAGGGCCCGTAACCCCCGACTTGAATAACATTAAGCGGTACACCCTGTGAAAAGTTTTGAAATCGCAAATCGTTTAATAACCGAAGACCATACTGTATTAGAAAATACTACAGGTGTTGGATAATCACATAAAAAGTTATCCTCATTAGAATTTAGATTCATAGTTGCTCACAGAAAAGATATTTTATTTATGATGTCTTATTTAATCAAATGTCTAATTTCATCAAATGAATGATATTTAATTGTAATTGAAATTACACTTCACATTACTAAAGTTTCATTTAACATAATGGATTTGTAATCAACGCTTTCATTCACGCAACCAATTCATCAATTACCAGCGTTTTTTAAAAAAGCAAGTGTTGAAAATCCTACCTAACCGTATCGCTAATGAAAACAACAAACGTGAATCCAACACGGTGATTAAAATGCCGGAGCCGGCGGGCCACGTCCGGTTAACATTTAGCCTTTGTTGTGATTCCGCGCACTGTGCGGCCGGAATTAGGCGAGGACAAAGAAAAGTCGTATCAATAAGTGGCAGTGGTGCCTGCAAATTGAATTGAATAAAACACACAAGTCGCTAACGAGCCGGTGTTTGCCCAAGTGGACACTAATTGGTTTAGCCAACGGTCGCCGCTGCCGCCACGCGGAGCCACAAGCCGGAATATTGTTTGGACAAGTCATTTTTACAGTCTGCGAAAATGCTTGGTGGAAAGTTTTGCACAGAAGCTAATTCATTGTTGATATAACCGATTTCAAACTATTTGTTTATTGGATTATGGAATCTTGGGAGTACTGTTTCCAGTTTCCGATCTTTAAAGCAGTACACTGTCAACATATTTATTTTCAGATAAAAATAGCATTCATTCAGACAAAAGATTATTGTTGGGAAGAAAACTAGTTATTACATTACCTAACCACCAAAGATTTAAAGCTATGTATGATATTTGTGATGTCATAACATTTCCAGCGCAACTAACATTTTAACCAACATATTAATTGTTAAAAGAGCCTTCTACCTATCCCTCAGTAACTCACAGAAACTATTTTCCAATATGAATAAATGGCCAAAACTCAAGCAACATCACTGATATCCACAAGTCATATCCAAACTAAAAATATTCATGGTTCGTTTGCGGCACAACATTTGGCCTGGTTGACTCCTGAATGAAGATGCAATCACTGTAACTAGACGCATAGTCCGAGCAAACAGCCTCTTGACCTTGCATACTAATAGAAAACCGACGGCAACAAGAAATAGTTAAACGGATTTGTTGGGACAAGTTTTCTTAAGAACTCGGCTTAACGGAATTGTGGCAAACACAGAGTTTGCATTGCATTGCATTGTAGTTATTACCTTGGAATTAATGTGATTTTAGATGAGAATGTGAAATTAATGGGTAACTGCAATATTCTTATAAGGTAAAGTATAGGGCGGGGCTTTCTGGCAATTTCAGGTTTCTTATTTCATCGTATAAGAATACAAAAGATAACTTTTAAATAAGTACAAACCATTTTAAATGCAATGTCTTGAAAGTTACTAAGGCGCAGCAATGAAGTAAATAAACAAAACGGTCTGCTGCAAAACAGCAAAGTACTGACTCTAGACAGACTTGCAAAACCTATCTATCATCGAAACTATGTAAAACTCTAATGTAACTATAATGTGTGAGAAAAATAGTGTTAAGTTTAGACTTTTATAAAAGTCCAGACGTGATATTCAAATAGCTTAATTTAAATTAAAATGCTGTTCCAAAATGATATTTCGGAGATGATAACCGAACGGAATTGGTATCGCGGGACACGGAGGCGGCGGCGTGCAGCCTTGTATCTTGTGCTGAATTAGCATATAAATTGTGTCTTCCGGTCAGAAAGCTGGCCAAGATGACTCACGCCCGTGGTGCCCTAACTACATATTTATGCATTCACACTCCACCCATCAAACGTCCATGTTTATAGAACATATTCGACCCGCATTATAAGAAGTGTGGATAATGAATATTAATATATTTTGTATTATAAATACTGGCGCCATTGGAAGATATGCAACAGCATCATTCGTAACTTTGTATTTTTCTCTGAATCATCCCCTGCCAGTTATATTGTATTTAGAAGTAGATCACGCCTTGAAAACTATAAGAGTACACAAATATGGCACCGTCTGATTAATGGATGTTAATCGATTGACATCTTTCACATCAGACATCAGTTTCGGAACAGAGTCTTAACAGAGTAGCTTACTTAAGATATTTTTTAAAGTATGTTGGTACATTACAATAGACTCGTTGACCTTATTTTAAAATTGAGTTTACACTTTAGCTCGGTAGTATATTAATCAACAAAAACATTTTATTTTCAAAAAATTAAAATATTGAATAACTATCTAATAAATGAAATTTGAATGTATCACGTGAATGCATGAAATGTCATGGCGCCAATATCAGAGTCACGTTCATTGCTAGGCATTCACGATTACGTGACCACACGTATATTTTTTTACAAATTAAATTAATGACAATATTTACAGTCCTTATTTAAATTAATAAAGAAATATTTATTGATACACCATAGTTATCTGGCATCATGTAAAGAGGATGATTCCTTCAAAAACATGCAAATAGTTAGCGTCCATATTTTTTTCTACAATCGTGAGGATCATCCCTCACTGATGTGTTTATCAACTTTTGTTAACGCGAGCGCCGGTGACCTTTTGATCCGTGAGCGTCTACACTGTTACTTTAAAGAAATGGAAGGTATACATTATAGTTATATAACAAAGAAATATTAACATACATGCCTATAGACATATGTGTTGGGGTCGTGCGGGCAGGATTCGAACCCGCGACTGCTTATTTTAGAAGTCCGGAACGTAAACCACCACACGATGACGGTCGTTAAATTATTATTTTTAAAATATAGTACCAAACTACTTCATGTATCGCACTGTTTTAGAATATCGGCCATATTGGTCCATGGAATGGCTAAGAAACAAAATTCACTAATTTTATTAAATAAACTCTAATTATGAATGATAGGCATCATTAAAAACAATTTACTTAACGAAAATATGATATTCGGACTGCTTTTTATTTATTTAGTTGGTTGTTTCTGCAGTTTTAAAGGCGCACTGAGGCATTGAGACACTGACATCATCAAAAACAGACTAAGTCAAAGTTAAGACCTCACTTTGATGTGAGGTGGTGTTTGCTAGACTATCTTTTAGTCTCTCACCGGTGATTTAGTTCTTAATATCATTGCTGGATACATTTGTTTGCAAAACATTGCTGGTTTGATTTATTTTGTAAAATAAATGTAATTTTTATTTTAATAAATCAAAACCATTTAGAAGCGATCAGTGGTTACTTTCAAGGCCTATTATTTTTATTTGCTTTTATTACTGGTCACACCATGTATAGCTTACACTGTATCGAATGAAGTTGCCGCGTCTAAAGCATTTATTTGCTTTGTAATTAGTCTCTTTAATCTTAATTTTACAGCCTATTAATCCTAAGTAGAATGTCATAAAAGCAAAAGAAATTGTATTCGTAATAAATCAGATGATCGTTACTAAGCAAAATTAACGGTTGTATTAGTCTTCATCACCGGCGCGTCGTTTCCCAAACGATAGGGGGCAATAAAACGATGAAAAGAAGCTAATTTTTCAGCAAATCATCCCGGGACCCATGGAGTCATCAATATTCATTTTGCGGCGCGCCTCGGAAACAAACACCTTTCCGTAGGAGCATAACGCGCTTCCTTTGCCATAGTGATGTGGTTGACGATCCCAAAACAAGACTGCTAACTCGATGTGAATAGTCGAGATCAAAGTCGATTACGCCATTCGCCTGCCTTGAGCTTATTCATTAAATCAATATGTGTGCGGCGCACCTATTTACTATTATGAATACTCGATTTAATTAGCCCTAGAGCCTGAAAGAAAGGCATTTAAAAATGCCCTAGCCATGGAGTTGGTAGCAGCTAGTAAGAAACACAATAAAAGTCACCATAATCTCTTATTATCTAAACATTGTTATAATAGGTATTTGTTGCAACTTTGTATCGCTTAAATAATAATCAGGGTGTTTGATAAATTCGTTCAATTGTTTGTGGTGTTCAAAATCGAGTGGCAATTACTATGATTTGCTTTGTATAGTTTGAATCGAGTGCTCGAATCGGCAACACTTGTCACATCGCTACAGCGAGCCTTTGAGGCAACTATGACGAGGGGCGCGGGCGCGGCAGCCTAACTCAATTTATTTGGATAATTGGTTTGTTTCACTGACGTTCCCACAACGATAAATTGTTTCATATCATTGTACAGATAAGCGCAAACGACACTGTGTAAATAGTTCTCCCTTTAACATTAATTTTATTATGAAAATAAATATTAATATGTAAATCATCATCATCATCAATATCAGCCAAAGGACGTCCACTGCTAAATATAGGCCTCCCCCACGGTTTTTCACAGCCACCGATCACAAGCGCTCTATATCCAGTTTGATCCTGCGATGTTCACAAGGTCATCTGCCCATCTTGTCAGTGGACATCCTACGCTGCGTCTTTGGTCGAAGGGTCTCTGTGATTCTCGGGGCTATGTCTGTTACGTTAGTTCTTCTACTTATCTCCTTATTTCTGATTCAATCTCGTAGAGAAACACCAAGCCATCGCTCGCTGTGTGATTTTGAGCTTCTTTATAAGGCCCATATGTAAATACCCACTCATATTTTACACAACATCTTTGTTTCGGGTGCAATGAAGAAGTGCCTACGTAACACCTATGGAGAGATGGGAGTGGCGGGAAACCAGCGCTAAGTGGGATTACATCCCATATCAGCACGAGCTGAGCCATTCGCCATTTTCTGTCTCCCCTTTATAATTCTCAGTTGTTTTTATTCAATATTTTTTTTTGTAAGGAAGTCAATAAATGTTTCAATTTATAAAACAAGTGTGTAACTAATAATATGGACGTTCTGAGTATAACTGTTATCAGTCAATTTAATAATTTGTTGCAATCAAATCCTTTTCCTCGAGAACATGTCCAAGGTAATTACAGAACATTCATTTTTTCTATGTACAGAACCATTTTCGTCGCTACATTCGTAGCGAGCTCGTAGCGTCGCAGCACGTAGCTTTCGTAGTACGTCGTGTTGACTCGATTTCGTCTACATTCACACGAAGTTTTAAACTCTATTTTGTAATAATAGGAATTTTCATTTTAGTATATTTAAACTGATGCTATATTACTATAATTTTCATATTTTACATAATTGACAATGCAAAAAGAGATTTGCACATCCTGATTTTAAATTGAATTTGTTAAAAACATACATTACCACAGATAGATCAATATCAATTTATCGTATCTGATCAAGGTAGTACTTATGGTTCGCCATGTACTTATTAGTCAGTACTATGCAGGTTATTGAAAATCATACCTAATTCAGTTCATACTTAGGATTAAACTGATGCTTTCAGCTAGTCGGCGAAGGCAGCTCACGTCCTGCGGCCGCGCCATTACGCGCCGGCAAATTGCCGTATCCGCTGCCGGCTGGCTTAATCTTGCTGCCCGGTTGATAAAGAGCGTACAGCACGTTATATGACAGTATTTAAATGTATGTAGGTAAACTAAAAAGTTGCATTACCCACCAGTGTCGGTGGTGGTGATCAAAAAGAATAGCCAAATGTGCAGGTAATTTTAATACGCAGTATACAAGTGCGCTCTATGTTACTTTTCTTTGATTATTTCAGAAGACGGCGATCAGGAGAATCGATCCGATATGAGAAGAGATCTCATATCGGATCGCCGTGTTCTGGAATGAGGCTGGTTAGGTCTGGGTCAAGTGCTAAACTAATGGCTGGGTGACAGTGGAATCGGCTTGTAGTGAATCTGAACTGAAGGTGTCACCACCACCATCTTCCTGACATTGTAAAAGTTTCTAAGTATACAATTTCATGACAAATAATTGATTTAGACCCGACACGGTACCGAGATCAAACCCGTGGTTTCGAATCAATGTTATGATAAATAGAAAATGAAATACAAAAATGGTCTACCATGAAAAGTTTAATCGCGGATCAAGACCGACACGAAAGTGGTTTATTAATTTCTCGTAATGACCGCGGGGCGCGCGCCGGCCGTAGGTGTCCCGGCCCGGCCACAGCAAGCCACTCCTGTTTATTTTGCCGCAATGAATTTCCTTGCAATATTTCTTTCGTTTTTTTTAATTTTGAATACATTTGAGTACAATTCTCCGTAGCGGTTGCGCGCCCCCGGCAATCTCCAAATTGCCTCTTTATGTGCAGATGTTCCGACCCTCGGTTTTTCCGTCTTTTGAATGTCGTTTTGCTGTTAAATAACGTGCTCTTTTATTGTAACTGGAGTTTTCAAGTTCACTTTCCACATCAGCAACCGTTATCGTTATTGTCGCGGAACATCAAATCAGCGTTGATGTGATCACGATAAACTTAGCTAGTTACAACCGCAACGCTTTAGATTGATTAGCGTCTTGATTGATTAGCGATCCGCGACACCTCTGTTAGGGTCACTGTAAAGAATTGTATCCCCTAAATAGAAAATTAATGCGTTATGTTTTAGCTACAAATAGTTGTTAATAGTGGCAGACTGGTTGGACAGAAAACAGGCTGGCTGCTATTGAACAGAACAGTTTTGGGTTTCGCGACAGCTCTGTAAGGGTCTCAAAAGATAGTACTATCATCTGCATAACCAACGATACCTAGCAGAATTAGATCAGTAATGTGTAGCAGGAAATAAGTTGCATAGAGGACTGACCAACAAGGAACACCTGCATTGATAGCCCATGGGCCAGAGGAGCAGCCATCTACGAGTATGACTACTCTGATCGACCGCTCACTCAGGAAATCAGATACGGTATGGAGGTAATGACGATCGGTCGGTAGTTGGCAGGGTCAGCCCGGTCTCCTTTTTAGGGTTCCGTAACCGAATGGCAAAAAAACGGAACCCTTATTGTTTCGTCATGTCTGTCTGTCCAACCGTATGTCACAGCCACTTTATTCTGTAACTATAAGCATCACACTGTTGAAATTTGGTAGAAAGATGTATTCTGTTAACCACTTTACGATTCTTGTACAAAAAAAATAATGATATTTAAGGGCCCCATACATGAAAGTAAAGCCGCAAATATTTTTTAGACAAACCTATGCGTGTGGTGTCTATGGAAAGGTCTATTAAAATGACATAGAGTTTCCTAAAACCATTTTCTTTTAAAGTCTAACGTTTCATAGCTAGACGCTTCCAAAGTGGTAAAAAGCTCCCTTCCCTTCTCCCCCATCTAACTTATAAACTAAGCAAGTGTAAATTTGGGAGAAATATATAATGTAGATCTTAACAAATACTTTCAACAAAAATTTAACGAGAACGAGATCAAACCGTAGTTTTTAAGATATAGCACATTTTCAACAACCGCAAACATAACTTTGTTCTTGATACAAACACTATGAAAAGCAATGTTATATTTGCTGTCAACAAAATATTGTGTGTCACTTTGGTTGTTCATTAATTATTTATCACATCACCTATTTTAAGCCAGGTACAAGGTATATCAAAACACAAATTACACCTAAATTAACATAAATGAAAGACCTACTTCGGGATTGGTTATTTTCTTTTACAAATTAATATCAAGTAAGTTCAAGAATCTCCGTGTTATGAGTTTTTAAGAAATACTCGGAGCATCTTGTTCCTTCAAGTCGTAAAATAACATTCACGTTGAGTGGTAGCAATCACGAATTTTCAAATGTTCCCACCAATGGGATTTTCTTTGAATTAAATTCTAACTAAGATCACAATTACGCATTTTACAAGATTCGAACTCGTTTATTTTCCTCGAACAAATTATTTCTCGTGAAGCAAATTAATTCCTTAGCATTATACTTCTTTCAAGATCTGAATAAATCCGAGCGAGATTTCATAAAAAATAGACGGGCTGAGGGCCTGCGGCTAACGCCAAATTACGTCTTTATTTACAAGTACGTACCTAAACATTTTCTTCTCACTGGGGATTTAGATAAAATACTGTGTATCAAATTTAAATTATATTTGTTGAGTAAACTTAACAAAATTAAATAAAAATGTCAATGTCTTTTCACAACTATTACCTATTATAATGTGCCTTATCAACCCACTACACATACTCGTAATGTGCTTTGCCTAATTCAAAAACCTTCTCTTTGTCATTATATTAATATTAAAAACTATCTTATGTTGGTGAACTTAGGCAAGTCAAAAAAATAGATAAATATATTTGCTCTTAGTTTATTAATTAGTAATTAAGATACACTTGTCAACAACTCGTTAGCTTTATTTGATGGAGCACGGAATCATCTTAGAATAAGAAGTAGAACTGAAAATAAAAAACCGTACTTAATAATTTTACAAAAATATATCAAGACGAACTTCTCAGGTCATCAAACACTTACTTCTGGATCCTTGGCGTACGAGCACTTGTGAACATCAAATGCCCTCTGACAACTATCCTTATCTGGAGTATCTAAAAAAAATTGAATGGCACATGTTATAATTAACCAGTCTATTAATTACACTTAAGCAATCACGTATGGTAATTTATTCAGTACGTATAAAGGTACTTGCCAAGGTGTTTGCAAGAGAAAATCATGTTCTTGGCTCTTTCCGCGTATTGCTCTGGTATTATGCTGATAACCATGTCGTAATCAACCGAGCCGTCATCCTCCACCTGTTCACAAAATAATTTGAATTTCAAAACATCTTTAATTAGATACTAATAAAATTCTAGAAAATTATACAGGAAACGACCAAGTTATCTTCGTTGAAACAAGATTCTACCTGAAAATGAATATACGCAAATACAAAAAGCAAACGCGATATTATCCGTTTAACCGTGGCATACCTTTGAAAGCGGAGCAAACGAATTGAATTAAAAATAAATTAAACTCATGTTTGTATCTAATTTCGCGGAGCTGGGACGGTGAAGAGAGAAATAAACAAAAGACAGAAAACTCACAAGGTTCGCTTCCTCCATCAGGCAAAACATATAGCACTTCAATTTCTTGTCCTCCTTAAATATGCCGTTTTCGCAATTCTTTATATCCTCTGGGGGCAAGAAGAATAAAGGCTCTTTAATGTTTGCACACATGAGTGAGCTATACACACAGTTTCACTCATCGTCAGGTAGAAGCACCAAACATATGTAAAATAAAGCTTTGTATTTGATTCTTTCTTTTATGGGACCTCTTTTAATTGTTATATTTTTACCGACTTCAAAAAAGGACGTAATAAATTCAATGTGTATATATATTATTTGTGTATAAACACGTGTGATAATTTTCGTTGGTGTAGGTATGTATGTTTGTCCACGGTTTTTCGAAAACGGGAAGTCTTACCGAGATGATATTTTTTCAGTTCAATCAGGTATATTTCAATATAAGGTACAGTGTAAACTTCATAAACAGTCCAGCACTTTTTGAAATATGAGTAATAAAAATGATGAAATAAAAAATCAACTCCCTAAAAAAATTAAAACGTTAAGAAAAAAAAACACCTGGAGTCGGTGCATTATGTCAAGCTTACGTACTCACAACAACATGATGCACCGACTCCAAAAGAATTGTTACCCTTAGATAGAATATGAATACATTATCATTACCTAAAGTGACCTATAGATAGTTGTTAATGGCATGCAGACTGGTTGGCGAGAAAACAGGCTAGCTGCGATTGAATAGAACGGTTTTGGCAATTATTGACCGAGTGTTTTGTCAAGTGAGTATTTGTATAAACACTTTTATGCCCCAAGTGTAAGACTTATCCGCGATTGTTTCACGTCACTCACATCCCCGAGACACGCTCAAAGGAAAAACACAAACTCACCCTCGGCGACCCCGGTCTTACCGACGCATTCGTTGTGAACATGTTGTATTATTTCTTTGATTTCGTCGCTCAGTTCCTGAAATGAGATTTAGTTATATAACAGTACAAAAAAACACCGCAACAAATCTCCTCTGAGACCATGAGGAAAACCATTCAAATTATTTCGTTTCGTAAAAAGGTACGAGCCGTCAACACCGTGAAAGTGCTCTCGATGTTACACCGCATAAGGATAAGCCATTTTTGTAAATGTATGAAAATGTATTTCGTACGTGGAAACGCGAATAGTGTTGATATTTTATTTGTTTTTTTATGTTTTGGTAAGTCGAATGTAGTGAAGCCATCAGAAATCCGCATACTTGACATGATGAGTAATGTGTATGGTATGGGTTTAACATATTCAGAGGCAAAACAGTTGCAAGACTGGGCCTGCTGGCAGGTGTAGTGTCAGTTTATGAATGTGCCAGTGGGCTGCCTCGTGCCGGCTGCGCAGTGATGGATGAGTGCCGGGCGGGACCCGCGACTCTATTGCTCAATGTCTTTGTCTGTGCATACATAATGCACTTGCCACCGTGTACAGGGCTCCAAGGACACACGACACGATGAGTATCGCGAATCGTACACATAGTTTGCAATATTAAATTAAGAGGCTAAAATAGTTTTATGAAACCGCTTTTTTAACCGACTTCAAAAAAGGAGGAGGTTATCAATTCGACTGTATGTTTTTTTTTATCATTTTTTTTTTGTATGTATGTTACCTCATATCTCAGTCGTTTGTCGACCGAATCGAAAAATTTTTTCACCTACTTAGAGGGTATACCTTCTAGTTGGTCCCATTTTTTCCATTTTGGGATCTGATGATGGGATCTTGGTGTATTCGAGGGAAACCCTCAAATTTTAAAGGCACGTATAGTGTTTCTTTACTAGAGTCTTAATGTTGACGTGTTGTTACGTCTGATAGTCAACATTTTGTGGGGCTGAGCTGATGGTGGAACTCCTTAACGCCTAGGAGTTCAGTAATTATAATGACGAAACTTATGATAGGTAATTTGTAGCTTCGTAAAAAATAGAATCATAAGGTGCAACTCCCCCCCCCCCCCCTCTTATGTAATCACTAAAAATAAAGAAATAAAATAAACTTTTAAAAAAAGTAAAAACCGACTTCAAAACCAAAATGCACTAAAAAGTCTTAAATAAACTCTTCACCATTGAAAGGAAAGGAATTTGTTTTAGGCAAAAAAATTCTTTTTGGAGTCGGTGCCATTGCTTTGACCATCAATAATAAATAAATAATAAATAAATATCCTTCGGACATTCCCACACATCGCCATCTAGCCCCAAAGTAAGCTACTCAAAGCTTGTAGTAAAGTATTATATCCGTTGTCTGGCACCCATAAGGTGCCAGACAACGGATATAATACTTAAATACTTTTTTTTTGTAAATACATACATGATATACATAGAAAACACCCAGACCAATACAAACAGACATGTTCATGCACACAAATGTTTGTATTGTGCGGGGATCGAACCCGCACCCGCTGCGTAGTAGGCGATTTCTCGACCACTACAGAAAATATTAAGTCACACACCGACTATCACAGCACCGACTCCAAAAAGAAATTGTTTGCCTAAAACGAATTCCTTTCCTTTCAATGGTGAAGAGTTTATTTAAGACTTTTTAGTGCATTTTGGTTTTGAAGTCGGTTTTTACTTTTTTTTAAAGTTTTATATAGAACATGATGATTTATTCTTAAATTCTACAGAAAGTTTCTTGGCGTCATATTTACATTTTCATTCAGACGGTTTCTGTCTTATTATTAACAATTTTAATGTCTTCGTGCATTAATCATTACAGCAGTATATAATGCCTAGGCACTAATTACAAAGTTGTTGCTCTACCAGCTTCTAAGTAATATAAATATTCATTAAAATGAAAGTCTACGTATTTATTTCGCGCTCATTTTAATAAAACTATATACCTGACTAACAACCTTTAAGTCAACAATTTGTTTGTGCATAAAGTGTTTAAATAAATAAATAAACCAAGTAGGTAATACTGAGTAGGTGGGTATCTCACCAAAAGTAAATACTACGACAATGGAGACGAACCCACACAAGTTAAATGAATATTTAACGTTATGATACAAGTTGATGCGCATTGGGTAAGTCCCCATGGAATCACGACTTAATATTTTCTTTGAGAATGTTATCTCATTTTTAATATTGGAACGACTTATTTCCCCTACGGTGTTCACAAAGGCAACGCATGTAGATCAACAGAGGAGAACTCACTAGAACTGAATAGTAATAAGCGACCTGCCTACCCTTGAATAGTTAAGGATCTACATTTGCATTCACTACTCTCATACTCCTGTGTTTTTTATATATATTTTTTATTGTGGGAAAAATCGATGAAACGGACCTGAATTATGATCGTTTTTTTCTTTTACGACGCCTCTTCTGTTTCTGTCTCGCCCAATAGTTGTCTGGTCGAGAATGTTTTAAAGCATTAAGTCCGACATTTGTACTTTATTTTTTTGATGCAGTAAAGAATATATAATATTAATAATCATACGCACCGTATTGTATTGTGTAGTGTGGTTAGGTGGTGGGTATCTTAGCGTAGCGCTTAAATATTAGTAATAAAACAAATGAAAGAGTTAACTCACCAATGTCTTTTTTGCATTTCCAAGACTCAAAAATGCAAATATTATTGCCAAAGCATAACAGATCATGGCGGTGGGCCATCCACGCCCCAATGGCCATATTATGTGCCACGTTAGCCTTATATTGTAGTAGCATAAGGTCTCAAATTACAGCCTCAAAACTGTAATCATGAAAAACGCCAATTAACACATCAACATGCAACAAAACTGCAAGCAATTATAAGGCGGAGACTTAAGCGCTTGAATGAATAAGCGGGTATCTTCGAGCGTTAACTGCATGCACCTCAATTAAATTCAAAGGAAACTGTTGAACACTAAGGTAACGTGCAAGGCATTCACGATGAAGTTATTATTTCTTAACCACGAAAACAGAGCCCTATTTCTCTTTCATTATACAGAGTTTGTCCAAGAACAAGATAGGTTCTCTAACACGATAGTATATTGTGGGCGTGAGGAATATTAATAAAATTATTCTCAAGAGCACATTAGTGTTGTGAGAAAAGCAGAGATGTACGCTTAGAGCGGTATCTAGGAGTATCCACTTGACCACTTATCCACTACGTAGGTATTAAGTCATATCACCTATCAAATCAGTTCCTATAGCCTACTTTACGTAACACAACACACTTATGTATGTGTAATTTTTTACTTACCTAAGTACTTTTCCATGACTAAGTATGGCTATAAGGGCGCGATTACACCAAAGTACGCTGCGACAGTTTCCCCGAGTCATTTCCCAACCAGTTTTGAACAATCATTCATTGTTTTCTCGCCGAACAATAGAAGGAGCTTACGTGTTTTTTGTGCGCCCGGCCCTTTTGTGTTCCACACAATAATAATTATAAAATTAATGTCATAATTTGCGGTGCTCTGACGGGAGCGCAAGAAGCCGGCGATATCAATCCTAATGATTATTAATGAGCTGAATACAGGCACAAATCACTTTGAGCATTTAAGAATAAGTATCTAGATGTTTTGTATTCTTTGACAGACTAGTTATTAAGTAAGTTGTATGCTGTCGACTTCGTTTCTTGAAGATTTCAGCAAGAAAGTAGCAACAGGCAGACAAAACTAAGCTAAAAAAACTCTTATCTAATGCATAGGCAAAGAACATAAATTCTTATCGGACACTGCAGCTTGCAGCCGAAACAAAACACTGTAGATGCGGATTGTTTTAAAATATTCAATTATCTTGCAGGCATACCTATGCCGTGTTCAATCGACATGAAAAATCCATTAGAATTGTTTGCGCGGGCTAGCAGGCCGGAGCAGGCGGCCAGTGACCGTGCTAAGAGGATTTGTTGCTTCTGCCGGCTGCATATGTAGCGGATAATACGCAAAATAGATAAATCTATTAGGACAAACGTATTCTCTCGGCGTAAGTCACTGAGATGTTTTATTCAATTTAAATGGCGAAACAACAAATGTTTAATTGATGTAGGTATTTAATATGCTGTTCAAAGGCAGTTTTATTTATTAGGTGTACAAAACAGAGTTACAACAGTTGCTTGACAAATAAAATAAATTAAAGTAAGTATATATATATATAATTAAAGTAAAAATACAGAGATATGCTGCGACTCCACTATCATATTATACACACAGCATGATAAGCTTGAACTGTTGAAATTTAAATAATATAAGCTCTACATGTTCCCTACATGACTATTTATGCAATGGGTATCTAGTAGTATGTAAGAAGGTACTAGCTAACTATATAACTATTTATGATAGTTACTCTAGTAATTTTACAAGTTGTTGACCCTGAAGAAAATGATTGACCCAAATAATACCCTAGCTTGCGCACTAATAGTCTAATCTCATGATATTCTCTCAAAACTTTCAATCAATTTCAAAATTATTGTAGCAACACTTGAGTTCTGTAATTAAAAGATGCGCCGTCATTAAATTGAAAAGAAATTATTATTTGAAGATAGTGCGCGGCTTTCGGAGTGGCGAGAACGGAGAGCGGGCAGAAGAGACGTCATTACCGCAATCAAAGCATCCGAAGCCGCACGCTCGTAACGACGAGGGCTCTCGATAAAAATTAAAAACACGTGCGAGCCAGCCTGAGGAAAGTTTTAATGAGAGAACACGGCTCATTCTACACCGGGAGCTACGCTACATGAAGAAAAAAATGTAACTTCAATGTATTTACTTATTTAAGAGCCTTGACCTTTACCTTTAACGACCTCCGTGGTGTAGTGGCTAAGTACACTGGGTTTCAATTCAAGGCGTCGCCGCTCCGAGGTTCGATTTCCGGTCGGGTCAATATAAAAATCCTAATTTTCTATATTGTCTCGGGTCTGGGTTTTGTTGTGTCTGATTTTCATAACACAAGTGCATTAGCTACTTACTTTGGGATCAGAGCAATGTGATTGGTGTCCAACATTTATTTATTCATTTATCGGCGACGTCTAGTTACCAGTTGTAGAAGTAGAGAATTGAGTGCATATTTTCACTAATCGTCAATACTTTTTATTTTTTTATTTAAGAACATGATACTCAGCATTTGTTGAGAAACAATTCATCATATCAGTTAGTCATTCCATAAGTAACATAATCTATAAAAAAATAGCAACGAGCAGCCCGTAAAAAGAAAGTCATGTTAATTACACTATTGATAACTCAAGAACAGTTGACTAAAAGTTGGTAGAGAGGAAGTATAGAAACAGAAGAAGGACATAGGACACTTTTTATCCCATTCGACGGGGTTGGGGCTGGGGCGGGACGGGGCCGGGGCAAAACGATGTTCGCTGGGACCTGGTGCTAGGAAGAAAATTGCTTCATGAAATTGAAATAAGACAATTTATGTTTGAGTGATGCTATCCAGTTACTGGATCACAGTGTTTTTTGTTGAAGCGGAAGCTTCAACCACGCTGAATGATGCTCTAGGTGAAAACACTTTTTTACTGAGCGGACTTAGATGGTAAGCATAGGTATACAATACTGGTGTTATACTGAGAAGTTTGAATTTCTGACAAATTAGTGGTTTGGAAGGACAAACACCAGCGACTCTATGCAAAAGGCACTCAAATAACAATATTTTATAATTAGTGTGGCAACGACAACTAAATACGTAAACTGCGAGAAGGTACTACCTGACATAGTGGTGTTTAAACCGACTATAAAAATTACGATCCGACAATCTCCGGCTGGGAACGCTGGCACACCGCTCCACGTACGTCTCCAAGTCATTTTCAGTGACGGCAACACGACTGTGGAACTCTCCTCCTTTGGATGTCAGGAGGGCCGAGTCGAAGGTATTATTCAAGAGGAAAGTCCGTCAATGTCTTCAAGAATAGATAATTGCAAAATATATGATTATGATAATGATACTATGTTTTGGGCAATAAAGTCTTTAAATAAATATATAACAAAATGCATCAACATTACTTCTACAGTCTACAGTTCTACACCTATAAAAATATAACTTCGAGTGCACGAATAAATCGTTTTGGCAAGTTGCATTTCCATTTATTGATGCGGGCCGTTTTCCTGGCAACATGAAAAATCCATTAGATTTGTGCATCAGTACCAGCAAGCCAGCGGGGCAGAGGACACGACCGTGCCATCGTCAGTTGACCGTGTGTAAGCGGCTTTACTGCCGCGCCCGCCAGCCGTCATCCAAGCAACTGTTGCAGTCACTTTGTTATATTTTTGAAAATCCAAATTTTAGGCACAAAGCCCAATAAAGGTGTTTGAGAACTGGATCTTTGATTGCAACATCATAATAACTTACGTAAACTAAAGTTTTAGATTTATCTCGTTATGACGATGAAATTGAAATTGCACCACAAACTTAGTATACAAAGAAATGTTAGGAATAAGTGTTTCAGGCGCGTTTTTAACCGACTTCAAAAAAGGAGGAGGTTATCAAGTCGACTGTATGTATTTTTTTTGTATGTTTGTTACCTCATATCTCAGTCGTTTGTCGACCGATTCGAAAAATTTTTTCGCCTGCTTAGAGGATATATCTTCTAGTTGGTCCCATTTTTTCCAACTTGGGATCTGATGATGGGAACTTGGTGTAATCGAGGGAAACCTTTTAAATTTTAAAGGTACGTATAGTGTTTCTTTACTAGAATCTTAATGTTGACGTGTTGTTACGATTGATAGTCATCATCTTGTGGGGCTGAACTGATGGTAGAACTCCTTAACGCTTAGAAGTTCAGTAATTATAATTAAATAACTTATAATAGGAAGTTTGTAGCTTCTTAAAAAAAAGAGTCATAAGGTGCAACCCCCCCCCCCCCCCCCTCCCTCTCCTATAATCTCTAAACATGAAGAAATAAAATTAACTCAAAAAAAAAAACGACTTCAAAACCAAAATGCACTAAAAAGTCTTAAATAAACTCTTGACTATTGAAAGGAAAGGTGGGTTCTAGGCAAACGATTTCTTTTTGGAGTCGGTGCCATCACTTTGACCATCAAGCATCAACTATCACAGCACCGACTCCAAAAAGAAATTGTTTGCCTAGAAAACTACCTTTCCTTTCAACAGTCAAGAGTTTATTTAAGACTTTTAGTGCATTTTGGTTTTGAAGTCGGTTTTTACTTTTTTTAAAGTTATTTTTTTTACTTAATTTTAACTTAAAAGGTGGACTTAATGGTTACAGCATTTTCTCCCAGTCATACCTTTAGATCTCTTGTAAATAGATATTGAAATTGCAACAAAATTCTTGCTGCAGAATAATAATATTAAACGTATGTACATATCATAATTTACATGTAAGTTTATAAACTAAATATACCTACAGTATAAAATTGTTTGTCATATGCGTTACTAACAAAAACATAAATAACTAAAAACGAATTCGCATTTCGTTTTTGAAACACAGTTTCATATCAGACCTCCTGATCTCCAGAGGGAACGTATTCCACAGCCGCGTAGAATGACTTGGATTGATAGGAGTAGCGATGAGCCTGTAGGGATAGCCGAAGAATTTACAGCTACATAAAAAAATAACTTAAAATATACCTATTCAAAAACAAAACCATTTTCTTGCGGCAAGGAGGCTATAATGCTGGCTGCGTTGCCGCGTTGGATAGCTATGCTAATCCTTTGAGCTAGGAACCAGCCAGCTTTATTATTGGCTGTCACAGAATTTAATTTTGGCGAATTTTTTCTAAATAGCAATTTAGCAGGAGGGTCCCCACGGCCCAAATGTTTCAACGCCAAACGGCGCAA
This sequence comes from Pyrausta purpuralis, assembly GCA_963924145.1. Taxonomy (NCBI): domain Eukaryota; kingdom Metazoa; phylum Arthropoda; class Insecta; order Lepidoptera; family Crambidae; genus Pyrausta; species Pyrausta purpuralis. The sequence goes on from OZ001659.1 coordinate 14,565,346, forward strand.
ACACATAATCACTTGCAAGTGAGATGTACTAGCGACGCTTGGCGTTTTCAGCCAACTCCGCTGCTATTCCAGCTTTAAGGGCTGTGAGATGGGAGGGGGCCAAAGTATCGACACAAGATACCAATATTATCAAAAATATTTGAGAAATGTATGCTAAATAGACTTCTGACTTCTTTCACAAATCTGCCGTTATAGATAAAAACCAATTTGGTTTTCAGAAAAACAAATCTACTACGTTAGCCGTGCACAAACTTTTAGATTTAGTTCTATCTGGGGTTACTGACAACAAATTTACTACTGCTTTGTTTGTCGACCTCACTAAAGCATTTGATCATGTCCATCACCCACTGCTACTCAAAAAATTGAAATCTGCGGGAATTGTCCAGCCAAAGAATGGATTAAATCATACTTATGTGGAAGAAAGCAATGTGTTGTCATAAACAAATTAAACCGATTTAACGAAGTAGTACCACATTTCTCAGAGTACAATTGCAATAGATATGGCGTCCCTCAGGGAAGTGTATTGGGTCCATTGTTGTTTCTTGTATATGTTAATGACATAAACTTAATAACTGACCATCAGTGTATCATGTTCGCTGATGACATTTCAATCGTAGTGACATCTAATAAAAAGGACAACACAATTGTTGACCACGTAAATGACATAAATAATAATCTTTCTAAATTAATTAAATGGCTTGACATGAACGATTTAAAAATTAATCTGACCAAAACTAATTACATTCATTTTAATAACTACAAAAATATTGAATCTAAAAAAATTAACATTCACTATAACGACACAGACATTGACGAAGCAAATGAAATTAAATTCTTAGGTTTAACTGTTGATAGAGATATTAACTGGAAAGGTCATATAATCATATAAGGGCTAGCACGAAGGAAATATGTAAATTTAGGCACAAAAAGACGCGATTTGAGTATAGTGAAAGCAATGTGTGAATTTAGGTGTTCTAATCTGGGGGCTGAAAGGGTGAAATCATTCAATTTTTTATCAAGAAGAGGTTCGATGCTGGGATTAAGAAGAGGGGCACCCAAAAGGCAAAGCGATTCAGATTTAAGAATTTTAATGTTAGGAGCAAGGGAATTAAATATATCAATGATATCCTGACGGTGACCAGACGAAACGTGATCATTAATAAACAGTTCACATTTTAAAAGGTTCAGTTCTAAGCCTAATTTCTTAAATCCTTCTATAACCAGGACAAGATCTTGGAAAACAACATCTGCTTTGCCTCCAAAGGAGCCGTCATCCAGATACCAGGCATTGAATTTAGAATTTAAGGATGAAATGACAGGATGAATGCCTAAACTAAAAAGGGCTGGACCTAAAGGGTCGCCTTGCTGTACACTGACTGCAGAAAAAAACGATTGTTATAAATAGCAAATTGCACTTGTAAAAAGCAACTTTGGCTGCTGTGACAGACGAGGAATCGAACCCCGTGTCTTACGCAATCCGGGCGTATACCACTCGGCCACCGTCACATTAGCAAGCCTGTTGAATTTTGCAAGCGCTTTCTTTAACGCGTAGGCTGCGTGGCGTCATCAATGTTGCGAGATTGCTCTCACAATATCCGAAGGAAATATTTTTACACATATTTAACAATCGGTTAAGATGAACGAAGCCAATTTATAATTATTATTTTGTTTTTATAGTGTTTTGTCACTATACAAACTTAATAATATAAATAGCAAATTGCACTTGTAAAAAGCAACTTTGGCTGCTGTGACAGACGACAAGACGACAGCAGCCAAAGTTGCTTTTTACAAGTGCAATTTGCTATTTATATTATTAAGTTTGTATAGTGACAAAACACTATAAAAACAAAATAATCATTACAATCGAATGTTCATCGTAAAGCAATTTTGATTGATTATTGTAACACTGAAAAACAAAGGGATAAATCTGAGGAGTGTGAGTCTGAACTTCATTCAGCAAGGCAGACCTGTCAAGAGAATTGAAAGCATTATTCACTTCAACTTTCAAAAAAACTTCAGATTCGTCACAGGAGAGGAAATTGCGAGCGGAATGAACCACCAAACCAAGTTGTATGGGTTGGAAATACTCTTTCAAAGGAGAAAAAAGATCACGACAGGCCAGTTTGGCTGCAAGACGGCGAAACGTTGAGCCAATAGCAATAGGGCGAATGCCACCATCTTTTTTTCGAAAGGCACAAAGTCTAGCACCAAATAAAAACGGGAGAAAACTTTCAGTACCTAACCCTGCCAGATAAGAGAAGGTTGCACAGTTTCGTAATGCTGGAAAGCAAAATTCTACCGGCGTCAGCAGCTCGTACTTGCCGTACGAGTGTCGCAAGCAGAGATTGTACAGCAGTGCCAGAACACGAGGCAAATAAACCCCAGCATTTCTGAAGTGTTCCACACTTAGCCCGTCATGTCCAGGGGACTTTCCCCTTGACATGTGCGCGATCACCGTAGCTACCTCTTTAGCTGTGATGATTAATGGTAGAGAACACTGTCAAAAGTAGTATCAGCCTACGTGCAACGCGCAGGTTCAATCTTCGACTTGACCCGGAAATGGTTCTTGAAGAGGTTGACAATAGCTTGTGGCTCACTCACCCCGTCAACGCTCACGGGCATGCCTGGCCTGGCATTCTGTTTAGCTACAGCTTTCCAAAAGTTCTTTCATTATGATGTGTAGCCAAAATATCCATTTTAATCTGTTCTTGATTCCTAAGACACCAGTTAATTTAGTTTAAATATTTTTTCGACTTTCACACATTTTATTGTAGAACTCGTCACATTTGGGTTTACCAAACATTACCCACAATTTAAAGTCATGCCTCGCCTGCCCGTGAGCGTCTCTGACATGCTTATTCCATCCCGCTATGTACGGTTTTTAACCAGCCTTTCTTACCGTTACATCATTTGTAGCTATTACCGCTGCCTCAGATAGTGATTTTACAATGTCATAGTACACATGTCTATTACTTTTCTATGGTCTTCAATTTTAAAAATGGGGTAACTACATTCTTGACATTCAACTGGAAAATCAATTTTACTTAAGCTATTGTGACACAACTGTGTATACTTTGCAGTCTGATTTTTATCCCTATCTCCCCAAAAGACATTATTTCGAGGTTGTTTACTGTAAGGGATTGATAATTTAGGTTTTAAAATATTAACATTACAGTTTAATAACAAAGGAATGGAAGAATGGTCGGACCAATATACACCGTACAAAATATTTACATTTTCCACAGTTTTCCATGCAGCTTCGGTAACAATACAGTGGTCCAACCAACGGTGTCATCCGTGAACATCACTAACATACGTATAGCTATGCAAATCGTCACTAAGCTTATCTAAGTCAGCATACAACCATTCTTGTTCTAAGCAGAAAGACAAAAGTTCCTTACCGAACGGCTCTCCCGGATGAGCATTAAAATCACCCAATACGTATACGCAGTCTTCCCCTTCACTTTCTATAATAGCATAATTTCCGTAAAAAATATAAGATTTTCCGCCTTGTCTGTTGGCATATAAACACTCATCACTACGAATGATCGATCATCAGACCGCACTTTTATGGCACAAATACGCCTGTTATGCACTGGATGACGGACACCACAGGAAAGGCAGCTCGACGCCACAGGAGGGCCACGCCACCATAGGGGCAGCCTCGCAGCAGGCCTGCTTCAGTGTCCGCCGCTGATACTCGGGTCGCGCCAAACTCGTTGCTGATGCTGCCTAACAGTGGAATATCGTGGGGCAGCAGCCACGTCTCTTGCAATGCCACTATATCTGCCTTGTCACACAGACCACGAATACATTACATTGATTTCTTTAATTATATACAATTAAAAGCACGCAGTCTCATGTTTGTAATGTTGCATTTGTTGTTATCAGTTGCTAGCTAATTTGTTTTATATGATTACTAACCAATTTCTCTTTAAAACGAATGAACTGTCTAAATTAAATTTCAGAAGGCCACATTTTATCTATACTTATCTATACTAATATTATAAAGCTGAAGAGTTTGTTTGTTTGTTTGTTTGTTTGAACGCGCTAATCTCAGAAACTACTGGCCCGATTTGAAAAATTATTTTTATATTGGATAGTCCATTTATCGAGGAAGGCTTTAAGCTATATAACATAAAGATACGACTCACAAGACCACAGCAGCAATGAAAAATGTTGCGAAAACGGGAGAAAGTTATTCCTTTTGAGAGCTTCGTACGCTGCGGAAACCGCTAAAGTTACGCAAAAATCATGTATGACAAGATTGTTCAGCATTAATAGTTCTATAATAAAGTCCGCGACAGCATAAGTCTATCTTTTATGGTTGACTTACTACAACCTTTTTTATGTTAATAAATTTGTAAAAAATAATGCATCATTTTTAGAGGTGTATTGTACACACAGGTATTTATTCTTACCAAAATAAATACATTCATCATCACGAGCATTTTATTTAGAACAAAGTTGCCCTTTATATCATTTGATTCCAAAAAATATCTTAGGAGCTATCACAGTTTTAACATAACTCCGCACCAAAATAATGTTCGCAGCTTAAGTACAACGTGCGCTTGCGCTAATCTATACTAATATTATAAAGCTGAAGAGTTTGTTTGTTTGTTTGTTTGTTTGAACGCGCTATTCTCAAAAACTACTGGCCCGATTTGAAAAATTATTTTTACGTTGGATAGTCCATTTATCGAGGAAGGCTTTAGGCTATATAACATAAAGATACGACTCATAAGACCACAGCAGAAATGAAAAATGTTGCGAAAACGGGAGAAAGATATTCCTTTTGAGAGCTTCCGCTGCATACGCTGCGGAAACCGCTTAAATTACACAAAAATCATGTATGACAGGATTGTTCAGCATTAAGAGTTCTATAATAAAGTCCGCGACAGCATATGTCTATCTTTTATGGTTGACTTACTACAACCTTTTTTATGTTAATAAATTTGTAAAAAAATAATGCATTATTTTTAGAGGTGTATTATACACACAGGTATTTATTCTTATCAAAATAAATACATTCATCATCACGAGCATTTCATTTAGAACCAAGTTGCCCTTTATATCATTTGATTTCAATAAATATCTTAGGAGCTATCACAGTTTTAACATAACTCCGCACCAAAATAATGTTCGCAGCTTAAGTACAACGTGCGCTTGCGCTAATCTATACTAATATTATAAAGCTGAAGAGTTTGTTTGTTTGTTTGTTTGTTTGTTTGAACGCGCTAATCTCAAAAACTACTGGCCTGATTTGAAAATTTTTTTTTTACGTTGGATAGTCTATTTATCAAGGAAGGCTTTAGGCTATATAACATAAAGATACAACTCATAACACCACAGCAGAAATGAAAAATGTTGCGAAAACGGGAGAAAGATATTCCTTTTGAGAGCTTCCGCGGAAACCGCTTAAGTTACACAAAAATCATGTATGACAGGATTGTTCAGCATTAAGAGTTCTATAATAAAGTCCGCAACAGCATATGTCTATCTTTTATGGTTGACTTACTACAACCTTTTTTATGTTCATAAATTTGTAAAAAAATAATGCATTATTTTAAGAGGTGTATTATACACACAGGTTTTTATTCTTATCAAAATAAATACATTCATCAACACGAGCAATTCATTTAGAACCAAGTTGCCCTTTATATCATTTGATTTCAATAAATATCTTAGGAGCTATCACAGTTTTAACATAACTCCGCACCAAAATAATGTTCGCAGCTTAAGTACAACGTGCGCTTGCGCTAATATATTATAAAGCTGAAGAGTTTGTTTGTTTGAATGCGCTTATCACAGGAACTGCTGGACCGTTTTGAAAAAATATTTCTGTGTTGGATAGCTTATTTATCGAGAAAGGCTTTAGGATATAAAACATGACGCTGCGACGGGAGGGGAGGGAGCAAACTCAAAACGCGCGGACGAAGTCGCGGGGGACCGCTAGTATATTATAAAGCTGAAGAGTTTGTTTGTTTGAACGCGCTTATCTCAGGTACTGCTGAACTGATTTAAAAAAATATTTCTGTGTTGGATAGCTTATTTATCGAGAAAAGCGTTAGGATATAAAACATGACGCTGCGACGGGAGGGGAGGGAGCAAACTCAAAACGCGCGGACGAAGTCGCGGGGGACCGCTAGTTATATTATAAAGCTAAAGAGTTTGTTGGGTTGAACGCGCTTATCTCAGGAACTGCTGAACCGATTTGAAAAAATATTTCTGTGTTAGATAGCTTATTTAGATACTGCGACGGGAGGGGATGGAGCAAACTCAAAACGCGCGGACGAAGTCGCGGGGGACCGCTAGTCATCCAAATACAGTGACAGCTTACTCTTAGATACGAATAGCTTTTATGAGTCATAGGTTTTTTCACGTTGCATACGCAGTTTATATAATAACACATGCTCTTTCGTCTTACTGTAAATATAATCCTTAACGTCCTTTTCTGTCGCACCCTTGTCCACATTATAAACCAACAATGGCACCTTGGATTCAGCCGCCTTAAACTTACTAGACGTTTCTGTGAGGGCACTGCCGGTTTTTCCAACAAAACGGTATCTTAGCCGTTTTCTCTGCATTAAAACCCAACTCTCGTTAGGCCTGTCTTTCTTCCATTGTTTGCTATCGTTAACAATATCCGCAAAGGACTTCATCCCGCTGTGTAAAATATCGGTGTTATGTATTGAAACGGCTTTGTTGTCATCAGCTGACTGTAGGCAATAACAGCTATTCGACCCGCTATAGAGAAAACCCGCCAATAGAGGAAAACTCTTGCTTACAACAAAACCTAGCGAGCTTAAAAAAAAAATAATAGTGCATCCTAAATAATAAATATCCAAGGCTTATTCGGGATAGAAGAATAATTATTATTCATACAAGAAAAGAATATTCATGTGTCACTGTGCACTGGCTACCGACTGTGCACTGACTATCGAAAAGTATGAACTTATGTTGTCTTTTGAAAATTGTAGTCTTATTAGTACGTTCTCAAGGGAGACGGCCATCAATATTTTAAATCTAACTTAAGTGATAAAAATCCGCTGTTGCCATTTATTAATGACAATGTTAATAATAATAACCAATATAAGTATTTTTTGAATTGATTAAAAGAGAATTTGACAAAAAAAACGTAATAGAATTTATTACAAACAATTTTAAATAAAAATTCAGTGACTGGGCTGGCTGTATCAAAACAGTAGGTATATACATTAGTAGCAAAAAAAGTGAATACTATAATCATGAAGTATATAGAAATAATGACCCAACATCTTTAGAATATGTTAAAAAATACTCAGTTATTCAAGAACGTTCGCATGGTAGCTAAATCTAATTATATACGTGATAAAATTAATAAATCTAGTAATAAAAATAAAGAAACTGGGAATATTTTATACAAAGAAATTTGTAAGATCAACCACGTGAGCACACGTTTACATTTAAAATTAAAAATCAAAACATTTAATCAGATAATGAAGTTGCAGTTGCCTTCGAGAAGTACTTCTGTAATATACCTATCGAAACCACAAAAAAACTTAATTCGTGCGCTTTGCATGCGAAATCACTGTTGGTGTCTAGTGTTGACAGGTGTAACTCCTCATTTGATTTCACTCATATTAACCCTTTAATGATAGTTAAAACTTTCAAGGAATTAAAACAAAAAAAAACTGAGCATATATGAGGAATATCAGCTAACACAATAAAACCCATTATACCTCTCGTAGCATCTCACTTAGCACATATATTCAACGAATGAATTAATAAAGGTCAATTTCCTACTTTAATGAAATATAGTAAGATTTTACCTATATTCAAATCAGGAGAAAAAAGTGACCCAAGCAATTTCAGGCCATTTTCCATTCTACCTGCATTTAGCAAAATTTTTGAAAAAGTTATATTTAATCAATTACTCTCTCATTTTAACCTTAACAATTTACTGCATGAGAAACAGTTACATTTCTCCAAAGGTAGAAATACGACTGATCCTGGGGTGGCACTCGTCAACACATTTTGGATGCTTATGAAGATAATCATGATGCGATAGATGTATTCTGTGACTTATCGAAGGCATTTGATTGTGTCGATCATCAAATACTAATTATTTAGCTAGAACATTACGTTGTATCTAATAATGCGTCTAAACTGTTGAATTCTTACCTCTCAGGCAGACTACAAATAGTAAACGTTAATGACATTAACTTCTCAGGTGCCCCGCTTCAAATGGGAGTGCCCCAGGGCTCAATATCGCTAACCTTTGCTGTTTTTAATCTATATTAATGAACTTCCTTTTTATTCAAAGGACTCCTGTGAGATAGTTCTGTTTGCTGATGATACTTCTTCAATATTCAAATCAAGAAGAGGCGAAGAATCATTTGACAATGTAAGCGGAGCTCTCTCTAAGGTATTAAATTGGTTCACTAGCAATAACTTGCTTCTTAATACAAAAAAGACTAAATGTATTAAATTTACCATGCCTAACGTGAAGCAAGCTAATACAGAAATCAAACGAGATTTATCAAACTCCACTCTTTTTCTAGGCATTACATTGGATTTAAAATTGCAGTGGTGACCACATGTTGACGCTCTGATCGATGTCTTTATATATAAACATCGGTTAAATTTTATTGGGTTACTTCACTAAAATTGACGAAACGACAACGTCTCAGCGATCATCATTTAAGAAAAAATCTAACGTTTCGCAACTAAAAATTCGCAACTGGCTTGTACACCAGTCCTTTTAGCTTTATGGGCATTCTACTGTCACATGTTACGCCCGTAACTTCACGCCACTTGAGTCAGGCGGCTGCTATGAGGTGTAGGGTATTCTCCAGATTACCAGACTCGTTCATCACGGGTACGAGGTACTTGTACTCCTGACACTGTTCAATCACCTTTCCATCTATTACGATCGAAACAGGTCCGGGGCACGCGATATTAAGCGCCATGTATTGGGTTTTCTTAACACTATAGTCCGCCTGCTTGCTTATTACAGCAGTTTGCCACATCATCGGCGTGTATAAAAATACCCGCAGCTTCATGTTGAGCATCTTCGGTCAGCGAGTCCAGTACTAGACTGAATAGGTAAAGACTCAAAACTGATCCCTGATGGACCTCTTTTGTGACTGAGAAGACTTAGTCATTTCGGCTGTTGTGTCATTCAATGACCTAGCCCCCCTGTACGTGTCAACAACAACGGACGGAGTCTTAGGAAAAGACATATCCCTGAGGTATACATCCTCAGGGATAGGTCTTTTCCTAGGACTCCACCACATAGCACTCGTACTTCCAGGCACATAGTCAACAAGGCCATGTAAAGTGGTTCTTTATTCACTCTGTGTTCTTCAGCAATCATAGTTATAGCGAATTTTCGATCTACATTTAATAGACATGGCACGAAGCCGTACTGGTGTCGGAAAAGTGAGCACTCCATGCGAAGTCGGCTATCTATGATTCGTTCGTACAATTACAATCTTAACAATTGAAATACATATTTTTGTAAAATATAGCCTATGTGTTATTCCGATGTATAAGTTACATTTCTGTAAAGTTTCATCAAAATCCATTCAGTTTTTGTGTGAAGTAGTAATAAACAGACATCCACACATCGATACATCCATCCTCACAAACTTCGCGTTTATAATATTAGTAGGTATTATTATGCATACTTTATTGCACAACCAAAATTTGTACAAAATGTGGGCTTCACGCCATATGGCATTATCTACTAGTCATACTTTTGGGTTAAACAGAAATGATTGTGGGAGCTGCGACAAATAAAAAGAAATTTAGTAATTATTACAAGGAAAGTACATTTCCCACATACAAAAAAAAACATTAACAATCTATAATGTAAAATAAAACAAAATCATTACAATTTATAATCAAACCAATATAATCTAATATAATATTACATATAAGTAACACAAGCGATAACATTTATACATATAACTATAATACAGAGTAATATCAATAAATGATAAGCCTTGTCTAACCCCATAAATCCCACGAAAGTTCAAGGTTTACATAAAAAACTCATCAATCAATCAATTATTTATTAATTCATAAATAAGGTTATTACACGATGTAAAATACAAAATTATTATAAGTACAGCCATGATTCACCTTATAGTTATATGAATAAATTAAAGTTATTTACATTTTGACGTCAAGAAATAATCTTACCTTTGTCATAGAATACTTTTTTAGCACGGAAGCCATTGAGAGCAATTTTAAAGGAGACAGCCGTAGGTCGTTTCATGTTTGATTAGAGAAATACACCAAGAGACTTGACTTCAGCATTTTTATTTCAAAAATTATTCATTTATAGAGCTGAATCACTTATTACGCATTATTTTAACTTAAAACGAGGTGACCTTATACAGAATGTTGTTTTGGTCAGCGACGAGCGACTCAGGAGTGGCTTCGTCTTCTTATCGTGTCGATGGTTAAGCGACTTAAAATTTGTTGTGCCCAGTAATGGGCGACGCGGATTGCCTTGTCATTAGCACACATAAGGTCTTCTAACAAGCACGAATCAGGGCACGCAGGACAAGACAATAAATGGGGCATGTTTTGTGGAGTGAACCCGCAAACACAGGACAGATCAGTTTCGTCGGAAAATCCCCACTTGAACATGGAGTCCTTTCATCTACCCACTTGGGTCCGGAGTCCGTTAAGGGACTTCCAGGTGGGCCATGACAGTTTGTGTCCTGCAGGAGGATGTTCGGAAGGAGGAACAAAAGGAGCAGGCGGTAAGGGGCCGTTCTCCCATAGGACACGTCTCGCTGTAGGGGGATCGCGGTCAAGAGGGGGAACGCATCTTCTCTGAATCATCTTCATGAAGCTTCTGCGGCTTTTAAGTCTTTGACTGACCGTACAATAAGCGTGCATTGGATGAAGTGCGCTCGTCTCCTGCTTACGACGCTCTACTCCACTAGCCACTCGCCTGCGAATGTCCGGAGGTGCGATACCAGCTTGTGGATACAGCATTTCTACCGGGATGTGTATTAGGCAGCCTGTAATACTTTGGCAAGTCTCGTTTTAAGCTGTATCCACCAGCTTTGTATGAGCAGATCGACCCCAAAATGGACATGCGTATTCACCAACGGAAAACGACAGGGCCAGAGTGGAAGTCCGCAAGACATTCGGTGACGCGCCCCATTTAGTGGAGGTAAAACGATGAATTAAGCTGTTGCGGGCATGAATTTTAGCCTTGGTATTCTGGTAGTGTTTTTTATAGGTTAAAGACCTGTCCAGTGTAATACCCAAATATTTGGGGTAGTCATTGTATGCTATAGGCACTTCCTTTCAGATGATGTTTAATTTGCGGTTAGCCTCTCTGTTGCGCAGGTGGAAAACACAGGACTCGGTCTTAGATGGGTTGGGTTTTAGTGCGTTTTGTGTGTAATAATGGTCGAGAGCACTAAGGGCAGTAGTCAAGGCTGCCTCAACTTGCACAAAGTTCTCGGCTTGTGAGGTCAGTGGTAAATTGTCGGCGTACGGGAAACGGGTTGTATCCATAGTCATTGGCTGGTCGTTAGTATAAATGTTGAACAGCAACGGCTCCAATACGCTCCCCTGCGGGAGGCCGTTTTTTTGTGTTCTACGTCTACTTTTTTCTTCCAGAAGATGAACGGGGTTTCATCCGGGAAAGATGTACTGCAGTTAGACTCTTAAACTTACCCAACATATAGAGGACGGCTTTGAAACACATAAAGTGACAGGCACGGTGTTTGTAGATCTATCTGCAGCCTATGACACCGTAAATATCAGACGCCTTTTGTGGAAGGTAGAGTCTATTACTCAAGACCGTAGATTTGTGCAGATCCTAAGAGAATTGCTCCACAACATGCGCTTCCAAGTTCTTCTTCTGGAAGAAAAAAGTAGATGGAGGGGTGGCTGTACCTACAAACGATACTGATGCCAAAAAAAATATAAAAAATATATATTCTTGGAAATGGAAAAAACCCATTTTTTATGCGGTATAGCGATCGAGTCAAAACTACCAACACCAGGTAGCCTCTTCATAGCTTACTAGCTACGGCGTAGTATTTCGTAGATAAGCGCTAGCTACGCGTTAGGGTGCGAGTTTTTCCATTCGTTTTGTAATTTTTTTGAATGTTGTGAAGAGGTTTTCTTGTATATAACTTGCTCAGAATTTAAAGAAAACTTTTTTTTAGAATAAGCATAACTCATATTATCATCCCTGAGTTGGATGTTCCTGACCAAAACAACACCATGTATGCAGGCACGGCAGAGTAAGAATTTTCTCAAACAAGTTATCAAAATAAATAACCACTACGTGAAGTTGTTCCGTGAACGATTACCCCACTAGTAAAGGACAATCTAAAAGTAAATTATCAACTACATGACATTCTATTCGAGCATAGATATAGCTATAAATAAGTCATCTTTCAAAATACGCGACATGGTTCTAGGTGCTATCTTCATCTCCCGAGATAAAATCTTTTGCTTAACGTCTATATACATTTGTGCGATTCCCTTTGATAGGTATTCAATTCGTATGCTAACACAACGGCTGTCCAAAACCAAAGCCTAACAAGTACATCTGACTTAATTTTACAGGAGAAGATTAAAACATTTTCTTCTGCCATTTAGAATAAAATTCCTGCTTTATGCTTATTTTGTGTTCATATGAATAATTATGAATTGGTTTACTTTGTGAAGTAGTTAAATTGAACATTAGTGCTTTTAGTCAATTTTTCTTATTCCTTTTTAGATACATCAAGATATGTACGATACTAAACCAATAGCAAAAACCTAGTAAGATCTCTACCTAGGTTTTTATCTGGTTTCTTTGAACGTAATGTTCTTGGTTTAACATCTTCAATGGTAAACCAAGAACATTATCTAGCAAAAACATTTACTAGGTTTCTGTATTAGATTTTTAATTATTTTTTGATACCTTATGTCGCATTTCATCCTTGTAAGTACCTAGCATAACGGTAAAAAAAATAAAAATAAGCGTAAAAATAAAAAAAAGTTTAATTATTGAGAAGCGTAAGGTGCATCAATAATCATAATATCATCTCACTCGTCTTTTTATTTCTGTCAATTGAACAAAACTTGTGCGGGGGGTGTAACCCCCCTAAACTTTTAACTAATTCTAATACCTAATTAATACTAAATTATAAACTATCTTAACTTAATCTTAGCTTATATAAAATTAATCTCTTTCATACTTTAGTGAATCCCTCTCATGCTTTCATATTAATTATATCAAACTATTCATGCACTTAATAATAATTTAACCTAAACTTACATACTAATTACTGTGTTCAAACAAAACATAGAACCTTGATAGCTTAGAACTTTGTGGTATGAATAATCTTAATATTTAATTTGGCCAGTGATCATCTAGTGAACCCTATGTTGTGAACCTTTTACAAATAACCCTGATACTTTTTATTGTTATGAGACTTGGAATCTGACAAACCTTGCATTAAATCATTTATTTAACTACACAACCCTAACAATTCCTACTACCTATACCTAGCCTGCCTTTCTTTAAAGTTGGTAAAATCTCAACATCCCCAAGTGAATGTAAAACTATTGTTGGGTAACTATGTGTTCATATATTAGTAGTAATAATTATAGAGAAGTATAATTAGGTAGTGAAAATAGATAAAATAAGGACAAGTATTATGTGAAAATACTAATAAAAGTTTATTAGGGCGTGGTAAAGGCAACAGGCCCCGTCACTCGCCTGCCCCCATGGAACTCATCTCCTTGCTAATAGCTCCCCTGCCACAAGGGTTTTCCTGTGCAGATTCTAATAGATACCATCACCTAGTATCATCAAAGGGATATAAATTAAAGTAATGAGCTGTCCTTCACTCAAAACTTGCATTATTAGAGTATATATATTTGGAACTGAATCATTTCTAGTCCCAGTTGGTGATTTTCCATACATTTACATTAACTTTACTTATTTGGCAATTTTGCACAGGAAATAATTACTGAATTTACTTCTTAAAATAGGACATTTAACCAAACTATTGGTATTTTAACCATCTTAATTTACTGCAATATATGGCAATTCTAACTGTTTTATTAAAAGTTCAAATCAGTATAGGTATTTCACAATAAATAAATATTTATAAAATGTATATAAATAAATAAAACCTTTATTCTAGTCAGTTCTATTTTTAGGAAACCTTTCCTTAGTTCAGAACTTGTTCTGTAATTTCTGTCATTGTCTAACAACAGTAACACTAAGATTGTGAGTTTCTCTACAAATCTAGTGTAAGTTTTGCAATCATTTCTTGCAAATAGAGATAACTTTTCTCATAATTAACTCTTATTCTGAGTAAATATTCAGTACCTTTGGTAACCTTAGTTTAAGCAATATTGCTTATTTCAGAAGTTTAGATTTGTCTACCTTGAGAACAAATGAAATTAAGTTGGTTTTCTTAATATTGAAGTAATTTGTTTATTTATAACTTGGGAGTTTTACTCCAATTTAAAGTAGAATAGTACTTGACTATGTATTGTTATGTAATAATCCCTTAGGACATATTTTCCTAGGTTTATATGAAACCATTTCCAATGACATAATTCCATAGAACTTGACTGACTTTATTCTTTGTAAGTCTCTTGAATATTAATGCTGAACTGATGTTTCATCAGTGATGTAGTGAAGAAAGGTAGCATAATTGCCCGCATGGTACAACTAGTGGCTACAGAATTGCCATTTGGTCAACTCTTATATGTGTTTGAATTAACATCAGTGGTTAGTTGTTATATTTATTACAACTAGGTTCCCTAACTCAAATACTAAAATCAGTCTACATTCTATAAAATCTATCATTGAACTTAATGACCCCCTCTATTGTCATGAATGAATTTACCTACATAAAATTAAACCTTATTCATTTCCCTAGGACATTACAGTCTTTATTTACCTGCTGTATATGTATATAAATGATACCTATAACATTCTAGTCTGTATTCACCTGCCTATTATGCATATAAATGATACCTATAACATTCTAGTCTGTATTTACCTGCCTATTATGTTCATAAATGCTACCTACTAAAGGTGTAAATCCCTATAATCCCTAAGATATAAAATCCGTTCCTACCTGCCTATCAAGCTTTCCTTGAGATCCATCTAGAGTCTTTCTCAAGCCAACCATTCATCACATACCAATTGCGTCTGGGGTGGACATTTCTATCCTGACCCTCAGAATCATTCGCGCGGAACCCAAGGCTCGCCGACTTCACCACAAGGGGTGCAACAACTGATATGCAACTAGGGGAGGACCTGATTCCAACAGAAGATGTTTCTCATGACCAAGCTACTATTTATGTCTACTGTTAAGGCATAACATTCCCTACTATGTGTGTATTTACAAACTAGAGGCGGGGCCTCACATTTAATCTAAACGTGTGGTGTGTGGTGTGTGAGTTCACCCCCCCTGTAAAGGGATGTAACTCCTAAGCTAGCTAAGGGATCGAGGCGGAATCCTCTAGTGTACCTATCCTACTCCATGTGTATGTGGATCCGACCGCTAATTGGACTTGGACCGCGGCCGGTTCCGGACAAGAGGTGGGGAGACCTCCCTAGCTTTCTTCACCAGCCTGATTTCTCAGTCCAGCTACTCCGGTCTAGGAAGTGTGTCGTTTAGCGTTGTGATATATAACGCTTGCAATATAAGACACAATCAATTGCATCCTGGCGTTCGCCAGTTAAGATGTCCCATTTACGTGTATCACCGTTAGGTTTCCATGGAACACCCCGAGACACTTACGTCTCGTTAGGACTTCGAGTTACACAATTACTAAGTTAAATTTATGAATTATTGATAGCAAAATAATAACACAGATTTTAAAATAAAGAAAAGTATAACTCGAAATCAAGTAAGGCACGTACCAATGTACTACGATGCCAACACCGAGTCTCACCGGAGAGACGATTGTAAACGAACAAGCCCCGCGCCCGCCCGCTTTTTTCCTTTTATTTAGGCGGCGACATCGGCGACATTTTACTACGCATGCGCAGTAGCGATTTTAGGAAGTTTTGCCGCCAAAAACCCGCGTCGCTACGCGTCTATGCCTAAGGCTGGACACACACGGCCTAATTAATTAATAATTTTATTGAATGAAATAAGAATTTTAAACTTGACTTTAATTTTCAATCACTGCCAGTTATAGGAGTGACGGACGTTCCGTTACAGTCGGCCCCAGGTTGGTTTTAAGCTAAACGACACTGTTCGTAGCGATAAACCTACCTAAAATTCTAACTGGCAGACAACCTCCCACAAGCATTCCCATATTTACAAAGTAAATAATATCTATTTCTTATTATTTCTGATCAAAGTTCCCTCTATTGAGTATTATAAATAATTTTCCTTACCCCTTTCAGACCAATACACAAAATCTAAATGAGAGCAAAGCTTTGTTCCCACTTGGTGGAGTTAAATGTTACACTAAATTAGACAACTAGTCCTTTGATTCCTTCCAATTTTCATATCTGACAGTTCCGACCTCCTTTTTTCATTTTATTTTATTTTATCAGTAAATTTAAATATTTACATGTCTGAAATAAATAACTGTTATTTATTTCATCCCTGAATACCTACTAGAAATTAAAATTTCCACACTTATTTGACTAATAACGAACAAAAGTCAAGAAAATTTATCAATTTGTAATACGTCTTAAACTGAATAATTTCTCAGTCACTCAGCTAAAGATGTATTATTACATATTATAACAAGTTTAAATATACAATGTTCTCAACATTCTAATATTTTGAAACAGGAATGTTGTTTGTTACTGCTAACGCGACTACAACGCTAATCTCAACATTGAGCGTTATCACTTTTAAATCTTGTTTTTTTTGTTTTAGTATTTAAGTACCTACAATAAATTTTGACCCATCGAAATGACAAACATATAATCAAACTATCAAACTTTTCAGTGACGACTTATAATAGCAATTTGAAATTATAATTATTATAGAGGAATAATTTCTTACTATCGATTTGGGAAATGTTTCTTATTTGTAAATAGTTTATTTATTTATTTTAATTTAGGTTATTTTTTAATTGTATCACGAATTATTCTTGTGAGAAATAAATGTTCACAATAGACATACGATCATTTTATAGAGCAAAACCGGAACGGAATCTAAATAACGGTTAAAATAATAATAATGGCTCATTTTTTTAATTTTATTTTTAGTTAGTATATTGCGTAACTTGCTTTAGTCGATCGCTTAAGTGCGTTATTCTAAATATTTTTGAAACTATTAAGATTTCACAAAGTTAGTAGCTTATTATATTGACACATGTCGAATGCAATAAGTAGGTACCCCAAAATAATTATTTATATGAGCTAACTCAGTTTACTTGTATGAATCTTTCTGCATAACAATTATCCAATGGATGATCCCTCCACAGAGATAGCACGACCTCGTTTCTACAGCCTCAGGTTCCCTTCTGTCGAAACTAGTAAGTTCTCCCTTCCACTTCTCTACTACAGAGCTACCCTCCACTAGGCAAAAGACATCCAGACTAATCCTTACAACAACTGAGCTACTTGCTTCAGATTCAAATACAAATGTGGACCACTCTATTTTAACGTGTATTGAGAAACTCCCATTTCTCCGATTCGAACCTGAACCTCTCATCTGGATATTATGTCAATATCATTAAAGATACGTTAGTAATTAATTATGTAAAAATAAACTTAATGCATTATCCTAACCCCCCTGAACATGTGCAATATTTTTTTGTGTCTGTATAATATATATATATATATTTTTTGTATGACTAAATCATTGTAGTTATTGTAAAAGTCAACATAGAGTCCCCGTAACTATTCACAATTGTACTATAATAGATCTTTACTTTACGATTTGCTTGTTTCAAATATGAATACAGATAATAACCACTCAATTTTAACGTGTGCTGAATGACTTTATCTCTCTCGTCTCATATCTGAATCTGCAATTTTATTCTCTCTTTAGGAGTATAACCAATCAAATTTCCTCCAGTACAATATGCAAACAATCACTGCAAAACCCTGCTTTAAATATTTTAACATGATTTTAGGTTTCCTGCTTCTACTTTCAAGTTTGCCTCAAGTCACATGAGTTTTTTAATCTTAATTTTAAGTCATCGACATCTCTCTCTTTTTTTTTCATTAAAGTTGAAACCTTATGTTATTTTTAATGTATTTCTTATAAATAGCGTTTTTATTTTTATTTTATTTACATACCTAAATTTTCTCTGACACTATAATTAAAAGTCTCCAATTAGTCATTATTAATTTTCCGGCCCCCCAGTTATTATTCTCTTGGCTAAACGTCAAACAATATAGTATTCCTCACCATATACAATAATCTAGTAGTAGTTAGTCAGAAATGGTTATCGTAAATGTTATTTGTTTACAAAATTTTAAAATAACCCCTTGATAATACCACCTTCTTCCTTCATACAAACTCATTATTCATTCAGAACCAGCCTAACTTGTCTTTCAATATACCTGGGCGTCGAACCCAAAACTAGATCCCTCAGCAAAGGCAAATCTGTGCCGCGCGTCGGCCCCAAACTATACGATTTTATATTTCTTCACACCAGCCTAACATATCTGTCAGTATACCTGCTCGGGAGTCGAACCCAAAACTAAGTCCATCAGCGAAGATTTAATATCTTTGCCGCGCCTCGGCCCCAGACTATACGATTTTATATTTCTTTAAACCAGCTTAACATATCTGTCAGTATACCTGCTCAGGAGTCGAACCCAAAACTAGGTCTCTCAGCTAAGGTATAATATCTGTGCCGCGCCTCGGCCCCAGACTTTACGATTTTATATTTCTTTAAACCAGCCTAACATATCCGTCAATATACCTGCTCAGGAGTCGAACCCAAACTAGGTCTCTCAGCTAAGGTATAATATCTGTACCCCGCCTCGGCCCCAGACTATACGATTTTATATTTCTTTAAACCAGCCTAACATACGTCAATACATCTGCTCAGGAGTCGAACCCAAAACTAGGTTTCTTAGCTAAGGTATAATATCTGTGCCGCGCCTTGGCCCCAGACTATACATTTTTATATTTCTCTAAACTAGCTAAACTAGCCTAACATATCTCAATAAGCCTGCTCAGGAATCGAACCCAAAACTAGGTCTCTCAGTTAATGTATAACATCTGTGCCGCGCCTCGGCCCCAGATAATACGATTTTATATTTCTCTAACTAGCCTAACATACGTCAATATACCTGCATGCTCAGGAGTCGAACCCATAATTAGGTCCCTTAGCTAAGGTATAATATCTGTGCCGCGCCTCGGCCCCAGACTATTCGATTTTATATTTCTCTAAACTAGCCTAACATTCACATAATTCATTCAAAAACCCATCTCTTATAAGACTTTAGATTCCGGCCCCACCTTAAATAACTTTACATTTCTCTACTATCTTTCCTCTCTCACAACAAACATTCCAACAACACAGATGGCATTATATTGCTAATCCCACACAGAAATACTTTCGCCTGTATTCATAAATCACTCAAACAAAAGAATTCGACATCTCGTTATTATATACAAGCCCAATACCTAACAACTCTCATCAATCTAAGTTTGCAATTGATCCTATACCTACCTACTTATTATGTGAACTCCCTTAAGCTCAACTCCCATAATAAGCTCGAACACATTACCGATATTTGAAATCGTAATCACATTTTGTGTGTTGGCTAAATTCGATGAAATACTCATAATATTAATATTGGTCACCAATCACATACATTGCTCCGATCCCAAAGCAAGCAACCAATGCACCTGTGTCATGGAAATCAGATAACGGCGACACCACAACACCCAGACCCGAAACAATACAGATAACCATGACTTCTACATTGACCCGATCGGGAATCGAACCCGGGACCTCAGGGAGGCGACGCCTTGAAACCCTGTGTGCTCACCCACTACACCACGGAGGTCGTCAAAAAATACTCTTAATACACCTTAATCGGGACAAGCAATCGATTCTTACTGAATTCATTCATTTACGAGTAACCCACTAATTAAACTCATTCATAAATCAACAGTCTCAGACATCACCTTCCAACATGGTCTTTTTATTAATGATTTATTTTAATAAAAGAAAGTCATTTCATTTTACTAACTAAACACCCTTTTTTTTTTCGCAAAATATTACTTACAACTGGTGGACTGTTTATTAACAAACCTTCTACCTACTCCACACAATAAATTTTGAAAACCGTCAAGACTTTCGCCAATTTCTTTGCTGCAAAAAAACTAAAACCCGCCTATCCATACATTTTATTTATTTTTAATTTAGATTAGTGACGAGTTTAAATGCATGCTTTTAATTTAATTTATACCAACGAATTCATTTAATTTATAAATTTGTGGCTTTTCCCTACACTAGAATGGTGTGGCTTCACCTTAATGAATTTTAATTTATGTGGCGTCCCCCCACACTGGTATGGTGTGGCGTCACCCTAATGTATGAAAACAACAATAAATGTCTACTTTGTCTATGATTGTCATCATTGTCTTTGATTACAAAACCAACACTACTTTGGTCAACATTTAAAACTTTTGTTTGCGAATCTTATAACCTGCATATTTATGTACCTAGGTTAGGTAATATGAAGTGCAATTTACTTTTACTCATAATTGAAACATTGTATTTTGTTGGTTTTATACTAACTAAATTTTCCCTTTCCTTTCAGAAGATTTTGATTTTATGATGGACGACCTACGACGTACCCGGATGCCGAACAGTGATTTTCTCAAGAATAATAGTGCAGTGCTCAGTGATCTACTTTCCTTTGTTTTATCCTTAAATTCTATCCTATAAATCTCTCCAACACCTGATCCAAAACTATTCATTTTCCTTGTATGTTAGTCAAATTCCAATTCTCAAACAATATCCTATCCACGAGAACATTTTGTGGGATAAACACCCACTTTTTGATAACATTACATACCACATTGCCCACCTGCTATCAAGGTCCCATGAAACTAACTGTAGTACTCCCATAATCCTGGTCACTACGCTCCATTTTGTAACTATCTCTTTTGAATTAATTCACTATTACAATAATCCTGGTCACACGGGACCATTTTGTAACCCCCCTAAACTTTTAACTAATTCTAATACCTAATTAATACTAAATTATAAACTATCTTAACTTAATCTTAGCTTATATAAAATTAATCTCTTTCATACTTTAGTGAATCCCTCTCATGCTTTCATATTAATTATATCAAACTATTCATGCACTTAATAATAATTTAACCTAAACTTACATACTAATTACTGTGTTCAAACAAAACATAGAACCTTGATAGCTTAGAACTTTGTGGTATGAATAATCTTAATATTTAATTTGGCCAGTGATCATCTAGTGAACCCTATGTTGTGAACCTTTTACAAATAACCCTGATACTTTTTATTGTTATGAGACTTGGAATCTGACAAACCTTGCATTAAATCATTTATTTAACTACACAACCCTAACAATTCCTACTACCTATACCTAGCCTGCCTTTCTTTAAAGTTGGTAAAATCTCAACATCCCCAAGTGAATGTAAAACTATTGTTGGGTAACTATGTGTTCATATATTAGTAGTAATAATTATAGAGAAGTATAATTAGGTAGTGAAAATAGATAAAATAAGGACAAGTATTATGTGAAAATACTAATAAAAGTTTATTAGGGCGTGGTAAAGGCAACAGGCCCCGTCACTCGCCTGCCCCCATGGAACTCATCTCCTTGCTAATAGCTCCCCTGCCACAAGGGTTTTCCTGTGCAGATTCTAATAGATACCATCACCTAGTATCATCAAAGGGATATAAATTAAAGTAATGAGCTGTCCTTCACTCAAAACTTGCATTATTAGAGTATATATATTTGGAACTGAATCATTTCTAGTCCCAGGTTTTGGTGATTTTCCATACATTTACATTAACTTTACTTATTTGGCAATTTTGCACAGGAAATAATTACTGAATTTACTTCTTAAAATAGGACATTTAACCAAACTATTGGTATTTTAACCATCTTAATTTACTGCAATATATGGCAATTCTAACTGTTTTATTAAAAGTTCAAATCAGTATAGGTATTTCACAATAAATAAATATTTATAAAATGTATATAAATAAATAAAACCTTTATTCTAGTCAGTTCTATTTTTAGGAAACCTTTCCTTAGTTCAGAACTTGTTCTGTAATTTCTGTCATTGTCTAACAACAGTAACACTAAGATTGTGAGTTTCTCTACAAATCTAGTGTAAGTTTTGCAATCATTTCTTGCAAATAGAGATAACTTTTCTCATAATTAACTCTTATTCTGAGTAAATATTCAGTACCTTTGGTAACCTTAGTTTAAGCAATATTGCTTATTTCAGAAGTTTAGATTTGTCTACCTTGAGAACAAATGAAATTAAGTTGGTTTTCTTAATATTGAAGTAATTTGTTTATTTATAACTTGGGAGTTTTACTCCAATTTAAAGTAGAATAGTACTTGACTATGTATTGTTATGTAATAATCCCTTAGGACATATTTTCCTAGGTTTATATGAAACCATTTCCAATGACATAATTCCATAGAACTTGACTGACTTTATTCTTTGTAAGTCTCTTGAATATTAATGCTGAACTGATGTTTCATCAGTGATGTAGTGAAGAAAGGTAGCATAATTGCCCGCATGGTACAACTAGTGGCTACAGAATTGCCATTTGGTCAACTCTTATATGTGTTTGAATTAACATCAGTGGTTAGTTGTTATATTTATTACAACTAGGTTCCCTAACTCAAATACTAAAATCAGTCTACATTCTATAAAATCTATCATTGAACTTAATGACCCCCTCTATTGTCATGAATGAATTTACCTACATAAAATTAAACCTTATTCATTTCCCTAGGACATTACAGTCTTTATTTACCTGCTGTATATGTATATAAATGATACCTATAACATTCTAGTCTGTATTCACCTGCCTATTATGCATATAAATGATACCTATAACATTCTAGTCTGTATTTACCTGCCTATTATGTTCATAAATGCTACCTACTAAAGGTGTAAATCCCTATAATCCCTAAGATATAAAATCCGTTCCTACCTGCCTATCAAGCTTTCCTTGAGATCCATCTAGAGTCTTTCTCAAGCCAACCATTCATCACATACCAATTGCGTCTGGGGTGGACATTTCTATCCTGACCCTCAGAATCATTCGCGCGGAACCCAAGGCTCGCCGACTTCACCACAAGGGGTGCAACAACTGATATGCAACTAGGGGAGGACCTGATTCCAACAGAAGATGTTTCTCATGACCAAGCTACTATTTATGTCTACTGTTAAGGCATAACATTCCCTACTATGTGTGTATTTACAAACTAGAGGCGGGGCCTCACATTTAATCTAAACGTGTGGTGTGTGGTGTGTGAGTTCACCCCCCCTGTAAAGGGATGTAACTCCTAAGCTAGCTAAGGGATCGAGGCGGAATCCTCTAGTGTACCTATCCTACTCCATGTGTATGTGGATCCGACCGCTAATTGGACTTGGACCGCGGCCGGTTCCGGACAAGAGGTGGGGAGACCTCCCTAGCTTTCTTCACCAGCCTGATTTCTCAGTCCAGCTACTCCGGTCTAGGAAGTGTGTCGTTTAGCGTTGTGATATATAACGCTTGCAATATAAGACACAATCAATTGCATCCTGGCGTTCGCCAGTTAAGATGTCCCATTTACGTGTATCACCGTTAGGTTTCCATGGAACACCCCGAGACACTTACGTCTCGTTAGGACTTCGAGTTACACAATTACTAAGTTAAATTTATGAATTATTGATAGCAAAATAATAACACAGATTTTAAAATAAAGAAAAGTATAACTCGAAATCAAGTAAGGCACGTACCAATGTACTACGATGCCAACACCGAGTCTCACCGGAGAGACGATTGTAAACGAACAAGCCCCGCGCCCGCCCGCTTTTTTCCTTTTATTTAGGCGGCGACATCGGCGACATTTTACTACGCATGCGCAGTAGCGATTTTAGGAAGTTTTGCCGCCAAAAACCCGCGTCGCTACGCGTCTATGCCTAAGGCTGGACACACACGGCCTAATTAATTAATAATTTTATTGAATGAAATAAGAATTTTAAACTTGACTTTAATTTTCAATCACTGCCAGTTATAGGAGTGACGGACGTTCCGTTACAGGGGCACGACAAGCCTCATGCGCCTTCAACGCGCGTCCATATTGACTTACTATTATATTGCTATAGACACGATTTGATAATCTTGTACTATCCTTCAGTATGCGACATACGCATGCGTCATCGTAGTTCTTTAAATCAAATAGGTACCTAGTACGGGACAATTCAAAGATCAAAAACATAGTAAAGGACCAATTTCAAATTCAAAAGCCTCGTAAGTTCAATTCGAAAATTCAAAAACCTAGCATGTATGGTATTTGTTAAATTTTTAACTTGGCAATGTTACTTACTAGATTTTTCACTTTTTAACCTCCGAGAACAAAGGGCACGTGCTATGTTTGAGAATGTTCATAACTCTGATTCTAATTTAGAAATACAGATGTTTTTTCCTTAGGCGTAGCTAAAGATTTTGGAAATATTGATTTTAGAAAATGTGTTTGAGAAAAAAAGTCCCTTGCTAGGTTTTGGTTTTGGACAGCCAGCAAATCACACGCCATATTCAAGCGAGTTATTCAAAAATAGGGCCCCAGGTCTAGGAACAGTATTACTATAGGTGTTGTTAGAATCTGACGTAGATTTTCCTTTTACAGTGTTACGTTCGATATAGTCATCAGAAACAGTGAAAGTTTCTCAGGGTGAGTACAACGCAACGCGTTAACACTAGACATAACCATTTTGTCTGTTAACCCGTAAATAATGCAATCCAAATTGTTTTGCTTTATATTTCCAGCAACTAAAATCACGAACCGTCACCGCGATGAGTAGTATGAGTTGAGGCAAATGCAGGATGCACCAACCGCCCTCCCTCAATACGCATGCGACATTATATTTTCAAAATCCCACCAATACTAGACCAATAATAATTCTGATCTGAGATAAGTGCATTTAAACAATAAATTATACAAAAAATTCAAGAATATTTAATAACAATATTTGAAATTATGAATTAAATGTATAAATAAGAATATTATACCAACCTTAGGAAAGCTTAACTGTTACAGACCCCAATTTGTACAAAAGGATACAAAAGCTTTTCATTTCAGAAGAGCCATAAAGCAGCTGTTTTTGTTCTCCATAACCCCCTTTAGCCTGTACAGTCGGTTAAAAACAAGAATAAATTGTGAGAATCTTTGCAAAACAATAGTTGGGAATGGTGTACGCGAGAAAAAGCCGGATGCAAATGCCATTCATATTAATTAGCAAAGCGAGACGGGGCTTTTACGAAATTAGACCGTGATTCCAGTGAAGATTTATTGTTGTGTTTGAAATGGTTTTCGGAGCAAAGGTAGCCATTTAGACGCAGGCAAATTGGTGTTGTCAGAGCGGGTTTTAAATTGAATTGACTGAAGTTGTTTGCTTTGGGCGGTGACTCACGGGGAAGGTGGAAACTTCAGTAGTGGAAGCTCATGGAGACACTAATTTATTACCTTCGCACATGATACAGTTAAGTGACCGTTTGATCAGAATGATTAATGATCTGTCTAAGTACTATCAATTACCACCTTATTGGAATAACGTAACGAACGAACACGCATTACATTATAACTATAACATAGATGAGGGAACAAAATTATGTGATGAATGTGTAACATATTAGTGGTTTATAATGTTTTCAACACTGACAGTGTCATATTTAATATTCATAAAGATGAGAAATCAAAAATTGCGCACGGGCAGGACTCGAACCAGCAAATTTCCGGACCAAACAACATAAGAAGGTTAAAGTTCAAAATAACGATGGAATTAAAAACACTGTTGGGTAGCAAGTATTCATACAACGTTTTATTTTTATTTTTTGAAAGATTAATCTTTCAAAAAATAAAAATAAAAATTAGAAAACATATATCTTATTTTGACGTTTCGCAGAATGTGGGAAAACACAACTGCTTATATTTTTCTAAATATAATTCATGTAAATAAAAGACATCTGTCGGATCAACGTGGCGAACAAAATAACTTAATAAAATATAATTTTGTATCTATGCATCATCATCATGTATCCGGCAACAATGAAAGTTTTTTTTTTTGTTTTCAGTCTAATTATTAGGTGCGGCGCGGTCTTTTTGCAATTCAAGTGCGTTAGTAGGATAGGATTCCCTTGGCACAATCGTTCGCGGTGAAGTTGACCGGACCGGCCCGCCCCGGTGCCGTCTGCAAAGCGCCTTTAAGTCCATATTCCTTTGCTTGTCGACTATTGTAAACAATCTTGTCATTCCTTTATAACAAAATCATCATCCTCTCGCCATGCTCCCAGTTTATCTGGGGTCGGCGCAGTATGTTTTCCTCTTCCAAACTATTCTATCACTCGACACAATCTCCATCCATCTCTTTGAAGGGAAGAGGCCGACCAAAAGGTCGGCCTCTTCCAGTTACATTCATACTCATTAGTCTTTTAGTCACATGACTTTCTTCCCTCATCATTACATGACCTTAGCAAGACAGGCGATGTTCCACCATCTTCTCGGTTATCGATGCCACTTTCAAACTTCCTAGTAATACTCATTCCATTATAGCGACTCATGAATGACTCATTTCAAAATAAGATTTAAACAAAAACCCGCAAGTTACGTAGGTAATTGAATCATCATTGAATACTGAAATATTTTTAAATCAAATACTTTTATTCAATGATATTATTTTACATTATTGGACTAGCAAGGGAAAACGGACTTTAGTTACCTATTATCAGTACAACTAGGTACCTGTCTACCTAGGTACCTCCAATTTCTATAAATCGGCGTAATTATGCATGATATAAATATGCTGTTAATGGTATACGCACTCCGCGCCTGCACCGACCGCACCAATCGAATTGTCCTAACATTTCCATATCGTCCAAATAGGAAGATAATATTATGATGGAGAATCCGTTAGTTGAGAACGCTACGGACAAGCTGTACGTTCACCTTTAGGTTTGGGATATCTACCAAATAAAATGTTATGACAGAAACCTAGAATAACAATCATTTCAAATGCACAAGAATCACACGAGTACCGTGATAAATATTTGAAAAGAATATTCGGTGTTATTCTTTAGAATAAAAATATTAAGGTTTCACCATCGAAACACAGCACTAACCAACGAATAATTCAAGACCGAAACGTCATTTCTTATGAAGTATTGGACAGATAACGGAAACTAGAACTTATTACTATAAGACATTGTGAAACAGGCCGTAAATCAATAAGTAGGTAGCGAAAAAAATAGAATTTGTTTCCACAAACGTAGTCAAAAAGTAACAATGAATTATCATCAATTGACTACATCAGTATTAGGTATTACAAAATAATATGATATTTAGTAGTCAAGCAGATAAAAAATAGTTACTGTGTATTACTAGAGCTCACTTAGGCATGATGATTCAATCAATCAAATATTTATTGTATACAGTCTGGCCATAAATACTGTTACAATTAAAAATAAGAAAGATATTACATTTGCATTTGGAATCTGTCATTTTTATACGATTGCTCATTGTGTTTTCTAATTTTGGCGCCAATAAATTTTACAATATTTTGCGATATTTAAATGGAGTGGGGTGATAAAGAGAACCGAAGCGCTGTTATTGCATTACACAAAGTTGGTATGGATCCAAATACAATTTTTAAAACTCTCCATTCGCTTGGTATTAGTCAAATGTTTGTGTACCGGGCTATCAATAGGTACAATGAGACCTTCTCTGTTTGTGACAGAAAAAGATCTGACCGTCCACGTAGTGGTCGTACGAAAAAGGTGGTCAAAGCAGTAAGGGAAAGAATTTGCAGAAATCCTGTACGAAAGTAAAAGCTTTTATCTCGGGAGACTTAGGACTTGCAGCCTATAAGAGACGCACTGGTCATTTTTAAACTGATAATTTTAAAAAAAGGATAGGGTATTAAAATCGTGAAAACTACTGAAGCGGTAGGTACGCAAAGGCAGGTCACAGAAAAAAATGATTACGGATGAGAAAATCTTTACAATTGAGCAACATTTTAACAAACAAAATGACCGTATTTATGATCAAACCTCTAAGGAAGCTTCCCAATTAGACGGCAGAGTGCAACGTGGGCATTACCCGACTTCAGTGATGGTTTGGTGGGGTGTTTTTGTGAAAAAGGTATCAAAACATCGGCAAAAGTGTATCAAGATACCATTGTAGAGAAGGTAGTTAAGCCCCTTAACAACACCATGTTCAATAACAAGCATGGTCTTTCCAACAAGACTCGGCGCCGGGTCATAAAGCTCGGTCCACGCAGTCTTAGTTAGAAGCGAAGGTTTCGGACTTCATCAGAGCTGAAGACTAAATTGTTTTATATTTGTATATAAAACTAACACACTGTAAAAGTAATAAATATTATTAGCATTATTATTTTTTTCTTTGTGACAATATTTATGGCAAGACTAGGTATATCCCAGGATTACGCGAATCCTGGATTAAATAATTATTTTATCTCGGTCAGTTTATTTGACGTTGACAGAGACAGGATGAAGATTTAATTCAAGATTAGCGTAATCCTGGGTAAAGTCATTATGCGCACGCAAGTTCACCTTAGTAGACAAAGTTGGTTTAGTGATAATTGTTTTGCTTTTGATGTCATCTTATGTACATAATGTACAAACTAAAAATAAATTTTCAGACTGATCATTATAAATATTTTATTTTAAGTTATAAAATACATGTAAGTTGTACCTAGCCTTATTAAAACATGCCCAGGTACAAAAAAAGCCTCTTATGAAATACTGCCTACTTCACCTAACTGTGGCAGGAAAATATACATGTATACAAATAAAAAAATCATCAAAAACCTTGAATATACTTAATGAATATACCTAGGTTTAGATACAACTTCAAATATATGTCAACGTATGCTTGTAACCATGTTTGTATATTAAAGATAATCCAAAAAACATACAACCTCTTAGGGCCTGTTTCTCAATCGATAAGAAAACACTTTTACTCGAAGAAAAAAAACATGTTGGATGACGTAATTGTCAGCTAAGCAACTCCGGAAGTTAAACTGGCGATAGGGAGACAGGCCCCATGCGAATATACTAAATAATATACTTAAAATGCATTAAATTTTAGTAAGAAAATAAATAAAATGGACAGGATTAGTCTAGCTAGGGCAAGAAACACAACCATTACAAACACAGAATAGTAGGTAAAACTAAATTTGAATTAGCTAACACAGAATATTCATACCATATTCTATGGTATCCATATTCTATGCATTATTACAATATCTTCACTCACGTCACCAGAGCGTCTAAACAAGTAATTGAAGGGCGATAAGACGAAGTGTGGTTATTAAATAGAGTAGGTATTTAGTCACACATACCTTATTAAGTAGTTGTTATTGTTTACTAATTAGTATACCTTCCGCCAACCATAGTAGGAGTCTTGCAATTGAATACTTGCAAAAAAAAGATTTAAACAAAATATATTTGCATTAATTATAAATAATATTTGATATAGGAAACAAAAACCCATATTCTGTACTGAAGTAAAACATACATTTGGGACAGTTCAAATTCATTCAATTGCACTATTTTATCAAAAAAACAGAGGAACATAGTAAAGGCATCAAAACTTGTGGAATAAAATGCAGTCTAAATCATAGGTAAATTAAAACAATCAAAATAATTTAATATGAGCAATATTTGAGCATATTTCATTTTGTCTTTGTTCTTCATAATGAGTTGATTCTTACAGAAGTTTTACAATTCACACATTCAATATATGATGCATGTTTGCTCCATTACGTTTTTGATTCAAATCAACTATGTTAAGTTTTCCATGTAGCTCTATTTTATTTAATCTGTTTTGTCACAAGCATGGTGGTGGTAAGGGCATATCAATTAATTTACAAACTTCCAATAGAAAGTTTTTCAGAATTGCGGCTTGATTGCCTTTGGAACCATTTAATGTTATAGTTGGAATAAAAGTAGGGTTTATTATGTGAGTGTCATCTCCATGTTTCTTGAGTAATGCAGACCCTTGTTCTCCTGCAGCACAGCTGCTAATTGGATCAGGATCAACCTTCAAATCTTTTGCACACTGCAATAAAAAAAAACACATGTTTTATATATTTTTTGCAAACAGCATTTTCACATATACATACATTTTCATTTCAAATTGAAAGTAATTAAATAAAATTGGAATGTAAAACTAAATTACCCTTGCTAAGGCTGCATCAGCATCTAAGTTATCTATAATCATACAATCTGTTATTTTCACGGACTGAGTCATGTTGCCAACAGCTACTATGGCACATGCATGAATTTTGTTGGCATAACACTCTTCCTCACCATGTTGACAGTTGAAAACATAATTGCCATTTATCTCTTTAGTCTGAAATAAAGATGTAAGAGGTGAATAGTCAGATATTTTTAAGTTCTAATTGAATGAATACACATATGAACCCTCAGATTAAGTATATTCATAGTGACTAGATACAGATATAAATATTTGCACACCCCTAACCTCCTTGCATATTTTTGTAGGCTCATGACGACAACACTCTTGACTTGACAAATATTGAGATATATCATTTATAGAAGTACACTTACAGTTGCTTTACCATAAGGAACCAAGGTTACATCCAGAAAGTCTGATAGTTTTTCAGTCACAGGACCCAAGTGTTTGATGAAAAAATGTTTGGAGTCTGGGCAGAGAGCCTCATAGTACACTCTTATTTTAACTTTATCCTTTTTATGTTTGTTATACCTGTCATCTTCCAATTCTTCAATATCCTGTAAAATAAGTTTCTTACAACATGTAAACACGTCAGAAATAATAGATAAAATGCGTATGATAATCTCAGATTAAGTAATGGATTAACTTTACGATAAAATTTATCAAATGCTCACCGCAGTCAGGAGAATTTGCTTCTTTGGTAATAATTGAAATATCTGCCACATTATTAGGGCTAGTAATACTAAAACCAGAAGTCTGTACCGATTGCATGAATAAAATGCCATATTATTGTTGGTTTTAGTGATAAATATTATTTTAATAACAATAAACTTGATTCGATTGTATTGTTCTTGGCCACTTAAATTAATAGCATTACATTATGATTTATACCTAACCTTTAATTCCACTTAATAATCAAAGCTATAGATCAATCAGAAATAGATGTGTGTTCACTTTGAATTACCTCTAAAAGTAAGTTAGAAAAATAGCTTGGCTAAAAAGTAAGCAGCTGATGTTGCATGAAATAGATTGTCATTGTCAAAAATTAAGTGACAGTGACATCTCGTTTGACGTTAGATGTCATATAGGCTGCGTTCCGTTTTGCGCCAATAGTACTGTTAGCACTGTGAGCGACAAAAGCCGTTCCGTTTTGATTAGCGTGCTGACAGCGCTGTTGACGCAATTTCATTTCGGAACGGTTATTTAGCGCATCGTAAGCGCGCGTTATGTTTTGTAATAAATGGCAACCTAAGACCTTGCTAAAAACAAAGAAAGAGTACCAAATAAAGTAATAATAAATTATTATGGATATTCATGAAATAAATACTGTATTATTAGACAGCGATGATGATTGTGACAGTCAGTCATCATCGTCTTTGAATGAAGGTGATGAGGATTTCGCAGTAGGTACAATATAACAGTAAGAAATCTAGAAAGCCAAACCCTAGAATAAAAGGGTATGAGAATTATGTTGCCTCCAAGTACAACTCTGAAACATTTCAATTACATTTGCTGTTCTTTGAAGCAAAAAAAAACGTCAAATGCGTCAATGTGAGTCCGCTCACGGTGCTACAGATAGTTTAAATCAGTTGTGCGCGCGGCCCTATGTGTGCGTGGGCTTGTAAATATACAACTTTCATTCGTGTGGCAGTGACGCGGCAGTCGTCGTCCGAGCAAGACGTGTCCTTATCGCTTTTTCTTACGGGTACAGTCGTTTACGAAAATGTCTAGTTCTTCACGGAGAAAATGTTTAAGGAGTCAGGTAAATATTAAAAGATTTTTATTTTATTTATTTATTTTTTTAATTTAGATGTAATTAATATTTATTATTCAGAGATCGGAATTGGGTGTGTGAAAATACCTAAAGTTTGCAGCGGGACATAATATGGAGCACGTGTTATATTCTCGATATTTTGTATTTTCACACACCTAATTCCGATCTCTGATTATGATTCTATATAAGAAAAAAATTTTCCTTGTTGACGTTTACGTATTATTGTTTTAGACTCGAGAAACCATTGCTAAGGTATACGAATTTCTGAAAATAGATGCGAGAGATATATTGGAACTAGTAAGTGATCCAGTTTGCAGCGCAAGTCCAATTTTAATATCGAAATTAAGTGAACATTTAAATAGCGTACGGAAAAGAACAGCAATGGCAGTGGGGGTATCAGAGAGAACAATTACTAATATATTGGCTGAAGGAAAAGAATCTAACTCTAAATTTAAATCTCCGCATAAAGACCGTAAAAAACGTTTAAAGAAGTTAGAATTAGACAACTTTAACGTTGATGTTATACGTTCCACTATTCAAAATTACCATTTATAGTCCAGTCACCTTGGACAAAAAAAGGGGCAAATCTCGGAATCGGAGATAATAAGCTGGAAACTCGTATACAGCTTCATTTTGGCGTTCTAAAAGTTGTCTCAAAAGTCTCAATAAATCTCGTGTCTGCGTCGTAAGTTATTCGAGGTCAAAGGTCACGAAAATCGGTTTTTTGCCATTATCTCCGTTTCTATGGCTCCAATCACTTCAAGACTTATTATGAAAATTGAAGATAATAAAATTTGGCACAACTTTTGTCCCAACTTTTTTTTGTACGCTCAACCCTTTTCGAGATAGAGAGCGGAGAGCACCCAGCGCTCAGGCATATATACTATTATACAAGGTCAACCGTGAATCTCGGTGAATAATATCTTGTATATAGTTACTAATTCTTTAAAATATTATTAATAATAAATAATTTGTATTATTTATTAATTAATACATTGTTTTTCTACAAGTAAACTGCCCTGTACATCAATTATACGAAAATGGAGTATGCATCTTTCTAGCAGTATGTAATGCTCCAAAATCTGAAAATAATATTGATCATCACAGATACATTCAATTCATTAAATCTACTAAACTTCATAAACCTGTCCAGTTATCTAATCTTCCACCAACAAGTGCAGCAGCTCATCAACACATAAATCGTGTTTATTACCAAATTCAAAAATGGTAAGGACATGATTTAGAACCTCAAGAATGGGGCTGGGTACTCCAAGATGAGTTTCTGCAGCCAATAACCACACTATCACCACCAGCTCCAGATGAATTACTCAGTACAATATTTTGTAATTGTAAGAATGGTTGTGGTTCACGCTGCGGATGCAGAAAATCGGGCTTGCAATGTACTTTAGCTTGTGGACAATGCAATGGGCAAGCTTGTCTCAATGCTGTTATATTGCAAGACGATTCTGAGGAAGAAACTGCATTCGATCCAGACATTTTAGAAGGTTTGGAGACAATTATACAAGTCAACGAAGATGAAATCGAAAGTTTCAATTCCCCAGCAGATGATGATGAAGAAGAAGAAGAAGAAGAAAAAAATTATGACTTATTTCAATTTACCATCTCTCTATCTATCTATCAATTAATTTATTTCCATCTATTATCAAATAAAAGTAAATAAATTTACTATATATATATATATATATATATAAAATATTGAATACAATGTATTAATTAATAAATAATACAAATTATTTATTATTTATAATATTTTAAGGAATTAGTAACTATATACAAGGTATTATTCACCGAGATTCACGGTTGACCTTGTATAATAGTATATATGCCTGAGCGCTGGGTGCTCTCCGCTCTCTATCTCGAAAAGGGTTGAGCGTACAAAAAAAAAGTTGGGACAAAAGTTGTGCCAAATTTTATTATCTTTAATTTTTATAATAAGTCTTGAAGTGATTGGAGCCATAGAAACGGAGATAATGGCATAAAACCTATTTTCGTGACCTTTGACCTCGAATAACTTACAACGCAGACACGAGATTTATTGAGACTTTTGAGACAACTTTTAGAACGCCAAAATGAAGCTGTTTACGAGTTTCCAGCTTATTATCTCCGATTCCGAGGTGAAACCCCTAAGGTGACTGGACTATTAGAACATCGTGAATTACCTACGTTGCTAAAGTTGAAAAGAATATTTCAAGATAAACTTAACTATGATGGAAGTATTTCGACTCTGCGTACAGCTTTGTTAAAGTTGGGATACAAATGGCGAAAAACTGTGGATAACAGACGTGTTATTATAGAGCGGCATGACATCCAAAAACTACGATTTTCCTACCTAAAAAAATTACTCAGATACCGTCAAGAAAATAGGTGTATCGTATATACAGATGAGAGCTACATCTTAACTAGCCATGTGCAAAACAAAGGATGGGGTAATAAAGATGGACCACCTTTAAAGAGAAACCTGTCGAAAGGACAAAGAATTATCATTGTGCATGCTGGTTCAGAACAAGGTTTCGTACCTAACGCACTATTGACATACAAAGCAAATAGTGTTTCTGGTGATTACCACTCTAACATGAATGCAGAAAACTATGAAAAGTGGCTGAAAGAACGTCTAGTACCGAATCTTCCACCTAACTCTGTGGTTGTGCTTGATAATGCCTCATACCATAACGTTCAAAATGACAGAGCCCCAAATTCTAATTCAAAAAAAATAGAAATGCAGAGATGGATGACAGAAAAAAATATAGCTTTTAATCAAGAAATGAAAAAAATTGAACTGTATGATTTGATTAAAAAAAATAAAGAAAAATATATTTCTTACAAGATTGACGACATACTTCAGCCATATGGCATAAAAGTTCTTCGATTGCCACCATATCATCCTGAACTAAACCCCATAGAAAATGTGTGGGGAATTTTAAAAAATTATATTGCTTCACATAATGTCGATCAAAATGTGACGGAAATAATGAAACTCATAAATGAACGTTTAAGTCAAATTGATGAAGGGATGTGGGGTAATACTTGTCGACATGTACAAAAGAAAGAAGAAGAATACTATAGACAT
Source organism: Pyrausta purpuralis (assembly GCA_963924145.1). NCBI lineage: Eukaryota > Metazoa > Arthropoda > Insecta > Lepidoptera > Crambidae > Pyrausta > Pyrausta purpuralis. Next base: position 14,600,617 of record OZ001659.1, read on the forward strand.
TTTGACATGGAGTCAGATATCATAATTAACCTTGGTGAGAGCAGCGAATCCGAAAATTCATCATTAGATTTTTCAAGTAGCGATGCAGAATAATGTTCAATAAATAAACATTAAATTACGAAATAACTGTTTTTTTTAAACCCGTATATTATAACCCGTAAATAACAGTATTTGTATTTGTACCCGACTGTACCTCTTGTCACGCACACAAAGTCACTGTATATGTACAAGGTTTACCCACACATAAGGCCGCGCGCACAACTGAGTTGAACTATCTGTAACGCAGCAAAACGATTGCACTGTGAACGCAAGATGGCGGTGATAGTGACTTCAGCCGTGACTTGACTACAGCTGTCGTTGACTCGCTAACGCCAAATCGGAACGGTTTGTAAGCGCGATATCAGTGTCATTTTCGCTGTTAGCGCAATACGGAACGCAGCCATTGACTAACTATTATTAGGACCACATCGTAGATGTGTCTCCACAGTAAGCAAAACGTATAATTCTGCCGCTTATTTAAGTCGCCAGTTTATAACATAAACTCGCGCTCGCGGTTTTGCAAAATGCCGAAGGCAAAATGATAACTGTTCAAATGTCTTATTGTCGACGACACGGTTATTGGATGACGATTTAATCACCATGATAAAATACAGTTTGGTAGTAGTAGGACAAACAGACAATGAAAGACCATTTCATTGTTAGGGCATTTTTTTTAAGAATAAGATAGTCTAGATCACTAATACTCATTCATTACATCATTCATTTTGACTCTGAGCTGGAATTGTGTAAAGCAATCGTATTCATTTGACAGTTCATAAGGTACGGTTTGATCTGTCAAACCCTTTGTTCTTTACCGTTTGACAGATGATACCGTACGTTTTGAACTGTCAAATGAATACGATTGCTTTACACAATCGCACCCCAGATGATAATTTATTATAGGTACCCTGCAGGTGTCCTCCTCCGGGATGCTCCGGGTCCCAGATCCATGAGTACACCGTAGCTTTCTTGAACTTAACTTTTTATTCATTGTTTCATGTATTTATTATCGTTCCCGATCCCGATTGAGTATCGTAAATTTTTTGGAATCCATAGATAAGTGAAGGGAGGTTCGCCACTTAATTGTTTAACGACTGAATTGTTGAATGCAAGTATATTTCTGAGCAACTGGCAGAATTGAGTCCACTGACTTATTTAAAAAGCCGGCTAAGTGCGAGTCGGACTCGCCCACTGGGGGTTCCGAGCCAACTTTAACTGAATTTGGGATCCACTTACTTCCACTAAGCTAAAATACCAGAATATTTTGTTGACAGTAAACATAACTTTGTTTTTCATAGTGTTTGTATGAAAAACAAAGTTATGTTTGCGGTTGTTGAAAATGTGCTATATTTCAAAAACTACTAGTTCGATCCCATGATCCCATCCAAACCTATTTAAAGACACACATAGGTTTGACTTGATTTTTTTTGGTTTTAGTTTCATGTATGGGAGCGCCCTCCTTAATTATTTTTTATTTTTTGTATAAGAATCGTAAAGCGGTTAACAGGATAAATCTTTCTACCTGATTGCAACAGTGTGATGCTCATAGTTCCAGAATAAAATGGCTGTGACATACGGACGGACGGACGGACAGACAGGCAGACCGTTCGGTTTTTTGCTATTCGGCTACGGAACCCTAAAAAATCATGACAAAATTAGAGGCTGAACAATCATAAAGTCAACGTTTATTCACCTTATTATAGGTTAGGTAACCCGGGAGCTCCGGTTGCTATTTCTGATTACGTTTTATGACCTACATTAATTTTTGGTTATTCTTATTTTCATATAAAAATGGTGACGGAATTTATTTTGCTGTTTGGGTTGATTACTAGTTGTTAGAGTTTTATCAGATAAAATTTCATCATTTTAATTATGTACAGTGAGCTTTTTATGCTCCCGACGCGATAGAGGTAAAATTTTTAGCATTTTTCCAAAAAGATGCCTCCCTTACAAATTCATTATCTTACTTTTTTGTACCCGGAAGGTAGAAATAAAGGATTTTGTTATTTTGCAATTTAGAAGTTTTTAAGGAAACAAAGTGTCTAGTAATTAGATTTTGTTTTACAACAAAAAATTTATCGGGCCAAAAAAATAATGTTATTTTGGCTACATAGTTCAATTATGGAAAAACATAATAGTTCAGAAAACATTAGTTTTGTGTACATCCGGCCGTCTGAGCCAGGCTTCTATAGAAATCTAGCATATCTAGGCTGATAACGAATCGTTAGTGACGCTGATATATCCAGGTTTCATCGTTTGTGACGCAATAGTTTTCTTGGAAAATCAAAAAAACTAGGCTCAGACAGCCAGAATTTCGCATTTTCTGACTTTCCAGATCTCAACTATCAGAGGGTTTCAGGTCGCTGTTTCTTATAAAATGTGATGTGACGCGTTAGTGACGGTCATCCGAAGTAGTTTTATCCATTTTAATCCAGTACTTTTTGAGAAATCGTGATAAACGTGTGGCTCAGACAGCCAGATATCCGGTCGTCTGAGCCAACTTGTTTTTCTCTATATTTCACGAAATGTTATGTTTCTAACAAATGTTTTTACGATTTACTGATGTGACAACGTTAGTGACAGCTCTCGACCAGACTTGTACCTCCGTGACGCACGCGTTTTTGAGAAATTGAGAAAAAGCTGCTGGCTCAGACAGCCGGATGCTGGCTGTCTGAGCCACCCAGTTCTACCACTTCCAGGTGTTGTACGAAGCTGAAAACTCATCTAATCTGATGTGACGCGGCCTCTAAGTACAAAAAATCGTAAGTGACGGCTCTATATGCCGCCAATCAAAAGTTATAACCATTTCAAATGTTTCCCATACATTGATGCATTTGGGTGGCCACACTTCGCACTCTTTATGGAAACGGAAAGACAATTTAGTAGAAAATGTAAGCTTAAGCCCCTCATATCAAGGCGAATGCTTTCTCCTGCTATGTAAATATGTAATTAAGTAGTCAGTGACTACACCGATGAAGGAAAATATGATAATTATTTATGGTCTCAGGTATTTCAAGAAAAAAAATCGATTGTTTACTATTTATTCGAAAACAACTAGTTTCAGTAAGGTACTACAATATAAGAGAATTTCTGTAAGGTGTAATACTAACATATTCCTCAACTCATCCCATGTGATTACGGCCCACTTGGGACAAGATGCAAAAAATCAATATAAATACTAACTTCATTCTACAAGTCGTTTCCTTTTTTTGTTTGGATGGAAAATTTAGTGATTCATGAACTCGTCCCACCATGCCTATAAAATATTTGGGACGAAATGCAGAAAATCAAAGATATATTTACATTCTGCAGCTCGTCCTCAGTAATTCTTAAACTTTCTCAACGTTTAAAAGGAGGCTTTTATTTTTCATTTCTAGTTTAAATGAGATGATCTTACCAAGATCATAGTTTATCAGACCATGTACGGGCTCATATTTTATTCACCATTTAAAATTCAGGAATATGCTATCAAGTTAAAGAAAATATGTTAAATGAGAACTTTAAAACACTTTTTAATCACTGTTAATTCGACATGCAAGATAGCGTCAGACGAAAAATTAGACATTTACAGTGATGACAGTTGCTGAAAAACAACCGCACTACTGATAAGTGACTGATGTACTGACAAGGAAAACCTGCACTTACGAAATTAATCATAAAAAAATGCATTTAAATAAATTTATGGAGATGACATTGGGCTAGTAGTTAGTAGTAGTATACTAAAAGGGGCCCAAAGACTTATGACAACAATCAGGCATGTTTTAACGTAAGCTCCAGACTCAGACCTCAGTCAGCAGATCAGTATTTAGTTGGATTACTTACTACTTTTACTAGGCGTAGTCAGCGTTGTCTTCAAAAAAGCTAGGCTCCAGGCTGACTAGTCATACTCAGCGCTTTGCACTTACCTTTTTACTCGGCGTTTAGATAGTTGAATTCTGATCACACCCAACGTCTTAGAATTACGATGTGGAAGTCTCCTGTTATTGTTTAGTAAATAAAAAAGTTATTTTACGAATTGTTTCTGGTGTAGCATTTATACAAATAGTAGCTTATCAATTCATCCAATACATGCCTACAGCTTATTTTGGACGAGATGCAGATAATTTAATCAAATGATTTTTTTAACGTCATTTAAAGTAATCAATAGATTAAAACTATCAATATTAGTATAATCAGAATAAAATCAATAATATTGTTATAAAAATGAAAGGAAACCCTTTGAATGATTACAAAGTAAAATATAATATACATCGGATAGAACAAATTTAGTAAAATGTTTTGGAAAAGTTAACACAATTTTGTTGTATGAAAGGAAACCCTTTTAATGATTACAAAGTAAATATATATCTGTATAATATACATCTGATAAAACAATTTTAGTCAAATGTGAATAATACTCCTCGTAAATAGGTATACTATACTCGTCATAAAATCAATAAAGTCTACGAACTAAGTAAAAATCCACGAGCACAAAACTTATATCATTGCTTTATTAAAACAAAATAATTATTACTTGTCTTATGAACATAAACTTTAAAAGAAGATAAACGCTACAACCTGTGGTTATAAACATGACAGGTCCAAAACAAAATATATTTTTTTCATTTTATTTCATTATTTTCGTAAGTTGGTTTCTACGCACCTCTCTTACCGCCATATCCATTGTTACTTACTTACATTTTTATTTATTATGTATACATTTTGTAACATACATATTTTTAACTTTCTTGTAAAATTCAACAACAATCTTTTGGGCTATAAAAATAAATGATATTAAGTGGATGATTTCTTTCCATCCTGCATAATTTTATAGTCTATCTAAATATTTTTATATATATGATCAGCCATTTGACCACTATCACAACTGGTGGTAAGTGATGTCGTCGAGGATTGGTCATGTCTGATCAGTAATAGCGTAATCATTCTTCTTTTGAAAATGCCCAAATTAAGGGTTTCGGGAACACCTCAGCCGGTAGCGCATTCCATTCTTTATTCCCCCGCATCAGAAATATTGTTCGAACAAATATGGCGCGCGTCTCGTGTTCCGAAGGTGAAATAAGGCTGTCTTAGTAATTTTTGTTCGTAATTATAATAAGCGGTCCCAGAGAACTGCGTTTCACCTTCTGCGCTGTTTTATGGTTATGATTTTGCTCCCAAAAAAGCAGGAGACGATTTGCATAATGATTAAAATTAATTATTGCATCTTGTCCCAAATGGACCTTAATAATATGGGACGAGTTGAGAAATGAGTACTTAGTATGTATTTAATACCGAAAAAGTCTTATATTGTAGTAACCAGCTGGAGCTAGTGATTATTTTTAAATAAAGAGTAATTTTGAAACCTGGAATACCCCATACATAATTAACATATTTTCCTTCATAGGCGTAGTTATTGACTACGTAATTAAATATTTAAATAGCAGGAGAAAGCATCCGCTTTGATATGAGGGGCTTTAACTTACATTTTCTACTAAATTGTCTTTCCGTTTCCATAAAGAGTGCGAAGTGTGGTCACCCAAATGCATCGATGTATGGAAAACATTTGAAATGCTTATAACTTTTGATTGGCGGCATATAGAGCCGTCACTTACGATTTTTTGTACTTAGAGGCCGCGTCACATCAGATTAGATGAGTTTTCAGCTTCGTACAACACCTGGAAGTGGTAGAACTGGGTGGCTCAGACAGCCAGCATCCGGCTGTCTGAGCCAGCAGTTTTTTCTCAATTTCTCCAAAACGCGTGCGTCACGAAGGTTCAAATCTGGTCGAGAGCTGTCACTAACGTCGTCACATCAGTAAATCCGAAAAACATTTGTCCGAAACGTAACATTTCGTGAAATATAGAGAAAAACAAGTTGGCTCAGACGACCGGATATCTGGCTGTCTGAGCCACACGTTTATCACGATTTCTCAAAAAGTACTGGATTAAAATGGATAAAACTACTTCGGATGACCGTCACTAACGCGTCACATCACATTTTATAAGAAACAGCGACCTGAAACCCTCTGATAGTTGAGATCTGGAAAGTCAGAAAATGCGAAATTCTGGCTGTCTGAGCCTAGTTTTTTTGATTTTCCAAGAAAACTATTGCGTCACAAACGATGAAACCTGGATATATCAGCGTCACTAACGATTCGTTATCAGCCTAGATATGCTAGATATCTCCAGAAGCCTGGCTCAGACGGCCGGATGTACACTTAGTTTTCACTTACAGTATTAAAATAATGTTGACAGCAAAAGTAACGCAAATCGAATATTTGATTTTTTTAAAATCAATTATTGAATATATTTTAACCCATGTGAGCCTTTTTTTGATTTATGACCTTATTCATCTACGTATTTCGTTCGGACCACTACTTACGGGTAGGTACTCTGTATATAATAACTCGGCATTATACATTTTGACTTTGGCATTTTGAAAAACACAGAGCGTTTATAAATTGACTACGTACGTCTGTAATCGGTGGAATTATACGTTTTGCCTGCGAGAGATGCATATAATGATGCTCAGCCACAAACACAGTCGCACGCAGCGCAGCTCGTAGTAGTGGGGCAGCCACGCAATGATGTGGTGTAGCAGGTCACACAGTCATATAATTCATAATTCACATTCCACAACTGCTATGGGAAATCGCCAATCAAAGAAAGAGTACAGCTTGGATTTGGGATGTTGAGATAGGTGTGTACTATTAATTTCACCTCCACCGAACCACCTTTAGAGCCAAAATCACTTGCACCTCGTAACATCCTTTGATGGAAGTGAAGGCATTTTTTTTGTCGTGGGTGCAAGAAATTTTCGTTGAAAAGTCGTTAAGTGTCAGAGAGCCCGAATGTACAGTGATGTCTTATAATACCTGAGAATATAAACACCATATTACTAAAATTATTGAAGTTAGATTTATTTTATACAATTTATTCCATAAGCTGCAAGGAATTGAATTTTTCTACATCATAGAACCCTGCTTTAACTTGACGACCGCCAAAAAACCGACCGTTAAGATCGACAACAGCTTTTATGGCGCTTTCAATACGCTTGAATTCCACAAATATTCTCACAGCTTCATCAGAAGGAGCATTGGGCAACTCAAAAATGAGTACTTTTATAACATCACCGTATTTTGTGTTGCATTCATCTTTCACTTCTGGTTCAAGTTCTTCATCCACATCACCGGGGCCTACCATATTCTGAAATAAATAAAAACAATGGTTTAGAATGTTTTTGACACTCACAGTATTCTGGTATTCTTATAATATGAAAAAAGAAACCAAAAATTGCGCACGGACGGGACTCAACCCGCAACCTTTGGCAAACCGGGCCAACGCTCTTTACAAGCGAGCTAAAACAGTAGGGTAGATACCGCTGACGTCACGCGTAATGACGTAAAAGTTCGTGCGGTCGGACCTACTGCACGGTAGGTCGATTGGAAAGAGCGTTGGCCTGGTTTGCCAGAGGTCGCGGGTTCTCCCGCCAATGCGCAATTTTTAGTTTCTTATTTCATCTTATAAATAAAAAGAATTAGATCAATAAATGGAATATTTTTACTAATTAATTAGGATGATAATAAAGATAGAAAACTTACCCTCAATAAAACTACTTTGCTTGGTGATTTCATAATCTCAGTAATAGACGGTTCCTGCTTTGTCTGAGGTGAATTTGATGCAGTTGGTGAATCTGAAAAGGCAAATATTATAATATACATTGTGCTAAAATAGTTCCGATGACAAAATATTTTTGTTTTTTTTAAATACCTGGACCAGGGGGAGCAGGCATCGTAAATGCTGGTGGTGGCATTGTACTCCCATCTTTTTCATGGATAATTCTACCTCCACGTTTAGATGTCTTTTCAACTTGCAAAGCCACTGACATGCCTTGTTCTTTTTTCCCCAAACCTTGACCTTCCTAAATAAGGACATTAATAATTATCAATTAGATAATGGCTATAAGTGAACGCACATTTATCCGAGCCGAACGCGCCGAACGAATCGAAGTCAAGCAGGCCTTGCACACTTAAGACGATTCGGCCGAATCGACCGAATCGGACGAATCGACCGCGTCGAAGAAAGAATGAGATAGCGATATGAGTGAAATATAAAGGTGGGAATGAGTATGAAGATTTTATCTGGCGATTCGAACAATTCGGATCGTCCGATTCGACCGCGTCGAAGAAGTCATGAGATAGCGCTATGAGCGACATCTAAGGTGAGACTGAGTAAGAATTGAATACCCGGCAAGTCGGCCGCATCGAATCTGATGACGTCATCCGAAATCGTCTAGGATTTCTGGGGTTCTTCCAGATTCGGACGATTAAATATGTGTTAGGCGTTAAAATATTTTACGGAAAATATAATATATAAATTTCATTACCTTAAATCCATATTTTGCCATTATTTTAGCAGCAATTGAGCTGGCTCCATAGCCACCAATGGAAAAGCCAGGGGCAGGGGTGTTGGGGGTGGCGATAGGTGGTGGAGGTGAAGGAGTTTCCACAGTCAATGATGGCGGCGGTGCAATAGCGGCACCAGCAGCACGCTTTGATATCTCTTCAGCTTCTTCTTCTTCTGGTTGCTGGTTATGAGATTATTTAGTCCAATAAATTTTATTGTTAAATTGAAAATGGAACAGAAAACTAGTTTCTACCAAAAATTCAAATTTAAATAATAATAAAATAAATGAAGTAGAAGTAGAACTTTCATACCTATTTATATTGAGAGATATCTTTAGTATAACTCGTAATCAGATAATTGGATGCTTATTTACCTAAACATGAGGTGTTTGCCACCTTTGCTATGAAATGCACTTTTGAATTGAAAAAATCCCCGGATTGTGGCATTAACAATATCGATTTTTGCTATAGAATGAAATCTGATGTAGGTATTCACCTATTTTAAGGTATTGGCTAATATGGAATTCACTTTTAAATTTAAAAAAACCCCAGATTTAAGAATTGACAAATCTAGTGTTTTCATTACAGAACCAAATTTGTGTATGTATGTATTGCCTACTGCTCTTCTTACACTAAGCATACCTACTCATAATTGATGGGAAGCTTAAATTCACTACAAGTACATACACATTACCAATGTGACAAGGGGTCCTTTTCACTACAGACAACATTCTTATTCGCGAATTTGCTGGAATCTCAGGATGTATACTAAAATATATTTTTTAAGAAGCTACCTCCATAATTTCTTTGTCAAAAATGAATTTGAAGTAAAAATGCATCTGATTATCCGGTCCACTTATTATAACCCCATAACTTTATCAAGCTATCAACAAAAATAGAAGTTGCAATTCAAAGTGTAGAATAGTATCAGTATAAAACAAACATATTTCTCAGAAATATAATACAAATAAATATTATTGAAATAGTAACCATAGGTATGAGTGTTTTTTCAGGTATGACATCTTCTTCATCTCCAAATCTACTTTTACGTTTTCTTTCTGACCTATCATTTCTGTCACCACCATCTAATTGTAGCCGCTTGGCTTGCATTTCTGAAAATTAATTAAGTTATTTATGAAACACAATGTTTGATCTATTTTATTTCATAATTTGCAGTAGCAAACTATGTCTATGGTTATTAAACATTCAATGAAATAAAAATACCTTTAGCTACTTTCTCATAATCATTAGGCCACATTGGATCATATTCATTAGCAACATTCCAATCAAAATCACGAACATTGAGTGATGCTGTTAGGGTTTTGGGCTGTGAGTTGGGACTGCTTGGATTTGACTCATCTTCATCTTTTTGTTTACTTTTCAAGTCTATTACAGGAGTTAAAACCTGAAAAATAAAATAAATATCATTATAAATTTATTTTTTTATATTTGTGCTGTGATGGTTTGGCTATTTTTTCTTTTATTTGTCCACCAACAAGATGGACAGATGACCTTGTGAAGATCACAGGATCAAACTGGATACAGACCGCTAGCGATAAGTCGCTGTGGAAAATCGTGGGTGAAGCCTATTTTCACTGATTTAACTCTCTGCATCTCCCAAGCGGTTGAGTGGTAGAGAATGCCATAAGGCATTAAGTCCGCCAATTGTACTATTAAGAGTGCAATAAAGTTTAAATAAATAAAAAAATATTTTCAGCAATGGACGTCTTTTGGCTAATAATGCAGAGAGATGGGTGCAGTTAAAATTATCCTATTAAAATCGAATTTTACCTGAGCTGATCGTCGCAGAGCTTCTCTCTTGGGTTGCGTTACAGCGGCCTTTTTGAGCTGAAGTTGTGATTGAAGTAATTTTATTCCTGACGACCATCCTGCCACTTTCTCTGTTGTGCGTGCTTTTATGGTGTCCAGATCATCGTATAAGGACATTTTGATAATGAATACCTTATGAATAAACGCACTCTTCTCTTCTTTTTCTTTATAAAAAAATGTGAAATTAGTGTTAATGCAGCAAAATATTTGAATAGAATACAACAATGACATTGACAATACAACCGCTTGACAGGTGACACTATACCTTTTCTCTACAAGTTAAATATTATTTAGTCCTTGGACGTAATATTCTTTGGACATGCATGCAAAATCTGCTTTGATCAATGGCTTATTTGATTCATCAAAGAAAATTCTTATCCACACCACACTCTTTGATACATACGAAACGCCTTTTAGGAAACTAGGCTTTATTCAACATAAAGAAATATACTATGTTAATAAATAATAACAGACATTATAGACAGACATTGACACACACAGATTGTCTAATAGAAAATTCTATAGACGTATGATCTATGATCTATGAATGATACCGAAGAGGTTCATAGCATTCTTCCCCCCTTCAATTCCATTCAGGCACAACTCTCGACTAATTACTACAAACGTAGTCAACGAGGTAGCCTGGTATTCTGCGGGTGTTAGAAGATCGAACCTGAGATGCTTCTGAATCTTGAGTAGGGGCAATTTCATCATCAGCTGTTTCAGATCCATCTTCAGATGTTCCATCAGTTGCGGGTGTCGTATTATCCCCATCTGGCAAAGGTGCTAAATGTCTGTTAGAGACGGTAGTTTCTCTACCATCTGAGAATCTTACATGCAAATAAGATGGATTCGCTTGTAATATTTCAACTTCTTCCACTAACGGGTCGTATTTTGAGGAACGAACATTTTTCTTCATTAAAACAGTTCCGGAAGACGTTAGCCAAGTTGGTATAGATTGTCCGTTCATTGTTCTTCGAGGGTGACTAAACAGACGTTCGTGAGGAGTATTATTCGTGGCTGTACATAAAAGGGATCTTATCGAGTGTAGTGACTCAGGAAGTACTCGCTCCCATTCTGTCACATCTAAGGCCTTTGATTTTAAAAATAACTGAATAGTTCTCCATAAAGTTCCATTTAAACGTTCGACTTGTCCATTACCTTGAGAGTTGTATGGTGTAGTGCGGCTAGTCGCAACGCCTAGAGATAGCAAAAAATTCCGTACTTGTTCAGACATAAAAGCAGATCCTCTATCAGAATGAACAAAAAGAGGAGTGTCAAACACAAAAAATACGTCTTTAAGGCATCTGATAACAGTGTCTGCTGACAAATCATGACATGGATATGCAAAAGAAAATCTGGAGTACTCATCGATGATAGTCAGGATGTATTTGTTTCTCGTGTTTGAAGGTATCGGTCCTTTGAAATCGATACTCAATCGTTCAAAAGGAGATGTTGCCTTAATCAGTTTTCCTTGGGCTTTATGAAAACGTGGTTTTATTTCGGCGCAAATATTACATGTAGAAGTAACTGATTTTATTTCGTTAACTGAGTATGGAAGATTCTTAGACCTGACCCAATGTATCATTCGTGTGACACCAGGATGACCCAGAGCGTTGTGTAATTCTGTTAAAGTACTAGTTTGAACTTGAGCACAGACACGTGATAGCGCATCAGCAGCAGAATTTTCTTTTCCAGGTCGATATATAATATCATATTTGTATGAGGATAGCTCCAGTCGCCAACGTTCTACTTTTTCATTGATTTTACTATTATGCGGTTGGAGCATAAAAGCCACGGACTGTTGATCAGTAATCAAGATAAAATGCCTTCCCAGAAGAAAATGGCGCCACTTACGAAGAGCTTCAACGATTGCACATGCTTCTTTTTCTATGGAAGAGTGTCATTTTTCTGGAGCTGATAATGATCGAGAAAAATAAGCAACAGGTCTTTCGTTTTGAAATAAAATAGCTCCAATTGCAAAGTCGGACGCGTCCGTTTCAACAGTGAATGTAGCACTTAGGTCAATGGCATGTAAGCTGGAGCAAGCGAGTTCATTCTTCAGACTATTGAACTGTAATACTGCTTCATCAGTAAGAGGGAACTTGGTTATATCAATCAAAGGTCTTATTTTATGAGAAAAATTTCGTACCATGGGCTGTAGTGTGCAAAAGGTCCTAAGGTTCTTTTGAGAGAACGAGAGTCTGATGGTATGGGTAAATCAAGTTGAGCTTGTATTCGTGATTTATCCGGTTTTATTGTCTGGTTGCTAATAGTATGCCCTAATAGGTTGATTGTCTGTGAGCAAAAAGTGCATTTGTCTCTATTCAATGTTAGTTCGTATTTTTCAACTGCCTTTAGAAATTTGTTCAAATTAGCGTCGTGTTCTTCTTTGGTAAGTCCGCAAACTGTCAAATCATCGAGATAAGCGTAGGTTCCAGACAACTTTTCTTTCTCTATTATAAATTCCAGTGTTCGCTGGAACGCTGCTACTCCATTGGTGACTCCAAAAGGAATACGTGTAAATTCGTATAGTTTGATGGTTCTGGAATAATCGATGACGAGACGTTTTCGATGATTATTACCTCCAGCGACAAGAACTTGCGCTCTCCATGGGGAGACACTTGGCTGAATTACGCCATCTTCCAGCAGCTTAGATACTTCTTGTTTAATAAAAGACTCGTCTTCCTCACTGTATCTTCGAGATTTCACAGCAATGGACTTGATAGATGGAGATAAATTAGTAAAAATCGAAGCCGGAGGTACTGTAGCTTGCATGACATTGCAAATGTTAAGGGGCTCTTGCTCGCCACCAAAGTTCAATATAAGCGACGAGTGCGTTTTTAGTATATCATGCCCAATAATGACGTCAGCGCATAAATTGTTTACTATGAGCAAGTTCTGTTTATGATAAGTATGCTTATCGATTTTGAGAGTAGCAATACACGATCCTTCTACGACGGAGGTATTGTTAAGTGATGCAAACGTAATTGACTGGTTGCAGTGCCTCTTTTTCAGGTTTAATGTTTTAGCTAAACCTTTGTCGATAAAGCTTATAGAACTTCCTGTGTCCACGAGAGCATCAGCAGTATAATCATTTATGACAATGGGAATAGTAGCTTTCCTTAAACTTCCTGGGGCGGCAGCAATGACAGATGCTGTTTCTTCTAAAATGTTTTCTTGAGTGACTGCATTAACTTTGGGGCTAGCACCACCGACGCTGCGACAAACATTTGCAAAGTGTCCTTTTTTGGAGCATAATTGACACTGAGAATGAAACGCAGGACACTTGATGCGTTGATTTGATGTACATTTCCGCCACAAAAGAAACATCGTCGTTTTTTTGAAAAAATTACAGCTGCTATATTAGTTTCAATCTCTTTTTCGTGTTCTCGAATAGTGTTGAGCGTGGGCATGAAAGAAGTTGGGTTCGATGTTAATGAAAACGAATTTAAACTCTTTTCAGCGTTTTCTAACGTCAAAGCTTGATTTAATGCGTCATCGAATGACAATGTCAAGTTTTCCAAAAGTCTTTGACAAATTTTTTTTGAAATTATGCCCGATATGAATGCGTTACACATAAAATCATTCTGATTTTGCTCAGCGGAGCAGCTCAGCTTGAAAATCACATTCTTGAGCTAGTAGTTTAAGGGCCCGGACATAGTCAGATATAGATTCTTCAGGTTTTTGTTGTCTGGATGATAAGATGTGTCTAGCAAGTATACGATTCTTTGGCTTTTCGTACGATGCCCTCAAAACTTGTATCGCATCATCGTAGGTACTGCACACTTTGATAAGAGCATATACTTTTGAAGATAAATTATTAACAAGTAACTTAAGCTTCAGTTCAGTAGAAGCGTCAGGAACTTCTTCGGTTATAAAGTTTTGAAAAGTATGCAGTCAATGGTACCACTGCAACTCGGCACCCACTTCACCAGGGTCCGTACTAAATTTCTCGGGGTTTAGGTAACGGGATCCTCGGGTTGTCACTATTGGTACTTTATTTTCGCTCATCGTGCAATTTTAACTTTATGTTGAATAAATTGATACATACGAAACGCCTTTTAGGAAACTAGGCTTTATTCAACATAAAGAAATATACTATGTTAATAAATAATTACAGACATTATAGACAGACATTGACACACACAGATTGTCTGATAGAAAATTCTATAGACGTATGATCTATGATCTATGGATGATACCGAAGAGGTTCATAGCACTCTTCACGTCTTATCCCTACCCTAAGAACAAGATAAAGCTCGAATTCATTTCATTTTTATTTTATAATGTGTATTGTAGTCGTTAAGATATCTTTTGTATGGGCCTTTGTTACCTGCAATAAATGATTAAATAAATAAATAAATTTGTCCACCTTGCCGACTTGCCAAGTATTATTTCCATCTGGTAAAAGTGCTTGAATGCAGTTTTTCTACCATCTGAGTACTTAATTTAACCCTTCAATCCATAAGTTTAGAGTAAGCGGTGAATAGTACTTTAATAATAATATTCGCCACAGACAGGTCACCACAGGTACAATCCATGCAAAGTTTGGTAGAGTTTGGTTAGATGACTACCAAGGATTGCGAAATAATAACTCCGTTTAAGGTTGTAGAAGGAATGTATATTGTAGTAAACTTAACCTAGTATTTTGTGACCGCATGTGGGGTGCTTGAATAATAAACACGTAGTATGAATCTTCAGGTTCTTCTCCAATAGATTTATTCCAACAAAATAGCACAAAGATAAGGCACAAAGTCAGAGAAAATACACATAGAGAGAGAAAGTACAAATAGAGCTGAATACCCGTATGTTCTGTGCATGCAGCTCGCTTTTATACAAATCAAAACCCTGAACAACGGTTGAAAACAGTGGGGACGACATCCGTTTCCATATATGAACATTTACTAAAATATTTATTTGTAGGGATAAACAATCTGCTAATTAAATATGTAAAATCATTAATTATTAAGTTATTAATCGTACTGAATTAAGTTAGCCTTCTAGATTATTATTTTATTAGTTACAATATTTAATATAAATCTAACCTCAACCAACCAATCAGAGTCAACTTCCTTTGGCGCCAAAATTAGCATTTGTTATACAGCAAACATAAAAGTCTAATAAGTGTCCCAATAATCTTTAAATATTCAATTTACAATAAATAAAATATAATTATAATAATTAAATCATCTCAAGATTAATCCGAGTAATTCTTATATTAATCATAGCCGAATTACATTCAACATGGAGGTCACTTCCGATATTTCCACAATAAACGTTATTATTAAGACAAATCTAGATAGGTGTATAAATTATGATGTATTGAACATATGACGAAGAGATTGTGTAATTTAGTGAATACAGTGGTGTTACATAAGTCACACACAGTGAGTATGTGGTTTAGTGCATTACAGAACGAAATAAATATGTGGCAGACTACGATCGGGAATCATCTTGTAACATTCGGCCATCCTGCAACCACCGTGTCCCACGGTGCTCTGGTGGTGTTTTGGAAGTCTGCGTTGTTGGTGTGCTGAAAATGAGAAAGAGCAGAATCAACAAGTATACTGGAAACTTGCGAGAATTTGGTTTGATGGACACGGTAATAATTTGTTCATGTAAGTCACTACGTTAGGAAATTTCAGCATGTGTAATTAATTCTAGAGGGGTATTAGCCGATACAAATTACAGACATAACGTAAGTCACACACATAATACTTTACGTAGATCACACAGACAATTTATGTTGTTCACAGAGCATTGCTTTACGTAGTTTATACAGAGATTACTTCACGTAGGCCACACAGACACTGCTTCTCACACAGACAATTAACGTAGCTCACACAGCATTGCTTTACGTAGTTCACACAGTACTTCACGTAGGCCACACAGATACTGCTACTCACACAGACATAATTTACGTAGGTCACACAGCATTGCTTTACGTCATTCACACAGTACTTCACGTAGGCCACACAGATACTACTACTCACCCAGACATAATTTACGTAGGTCACACAGCATTGCTTCACGTCATTCACACATACATTACTTCACGTAGCTGCATAGGTCCCATAGACACTGCTGCTCACACAGACAATCATTATCCGTATGTAACACAGAAATCAGTTTATTTAGATCACACAGTTTTCGTAGGTAACATAGCCAACGATTTATTCCGGAATATTTGAAATACTGTAGTTAATAATCTATACTAATATTATAAAGCTGAAGAGTTTGTTTGTTTGTTTGTTTGTTTGTTTGTTTGTTTGTTTGTTTGAACGCGCTAATCTCAAAAACTACTGGCCCGATTTGAAAAATTATTTTTACGTTGGATAGTCCATTTATCGAGGAAGGCTTTAGGCTATATAACATAAAGATACGACTCATAAGACCACAGCAGCAATGAAAAATGTTGCGAAAACGGGAGAAAGATATTCCTTTTGAGAGCTTCTGCTGCGTACGCTACGGAAGCCGCTTAAGTTACACAAAAATCATGTATGACAGGATTGTTCAGCATCAAGAGTTCTATAATAAAGTCCGCAACAGCATATGTCTATCTTTTATGGTTGACTTACTACAACCTTTTTTATGTTAATAAATTTGTAAAAAAATAATGCATTATTTTTAGAGGTGTATTATACACACAGGTATTCTTATCAAAATAAATACATTCATCATCACGAGCATTTCATTTAGAACAAAGTTGCCCTTTATATTATTTGATTTCAATAAATATCTTAGGAGCTATCACAGTTTTAACATAACTCCGCACCAAAATAATGTTCGCAGCTAAGTACAACGTGCGCTTGCCCTAATATATTATAAAAGCTGAAGAGTTTGTTTGTTTGAATGCGCTTATCTCAGGAACTGCTGGACCGATTTGAAAAAATATTTCTGTGTTCGATAGCTTATTTATCGAGAAAGGCTTTAGGATATAAAACATGACGCTGCTACGGGAGGGGAGAGAGCAAACTCAAAACGCGCGGACGAAGTCGCGGGGGACCGCTAGTACTAATATACTCCGATAAATTAAACTACAATTACTACTGCTCCGATATAAATGTTTATACCCTAATATGTATCAATGTTCTTTTATTTGTGCAAAAAAAACAGCATTTTTATTCAAGATCTAGTTTAAAACGAAAAATTACTTATTAATTGTGATTTTAACATAATAATAATCATTAATTTCAGATTTCGTGAATTAAAATCCGTTAACAAACACACATATACATTCATTGAAATTGATTGCATAGAAAGTTTGGCGACATCAGTCACACTCACAAAGTAAAGTAAAGTAAAAGGACATTTATTTCAGTAATCAGATATACAGAGCATTGATGAGACTTCCCATTGAGTAATCAGGAGATACTCGTGTTGGGAATGACTCGCTTCTTCCCTTAACTATTACAATGATTACTATTATATGACATATTTCATTTAAAATTAAAGGCTATCTGTATGTTTCAGTGTGTGTGTGTGTGTGTGTGTGTGTGTGTGTGTGTGTGTGTGTGTGTGTGTGTCTGTGTGTGTGTGTGTGTGGGTGGGTGTGTGTGTGTGTGTGTGTGTGTGTGTGTGTGTGTGTGTGTGTGTATGTGCGTGTGTGTGTGTATGGGTGTGTGCGCGTATGTGTGTGGGTGTGGGTTAGAGGGTGGGTACGCATGTATGTACATATATATGAAAGGGCTTAATGAGAGAGAAAGAGTGTACACTATTATAACAGATATATATTGTTGTAGATATATATTATTGTAGAATTATTCTAGTCACACTGGCTATGTTATTCTAGACAAAAGTGTTTCAACTTCGTCATAAGTTAGGGAAACCAACCAATGCATTACAGATTTTTTACAAAAATATGTTGGCATAGGGTATATTTTAAGAATTCTATTCAGTTTATTATATATCAAAGCTGATTGAGATGGGTACTGTCTTTGAGCAAATACGGTATGAACTAGAGGTGAGGGGGCAACAATATCATTTCGCCTCTTTCTTTGTAGGGAGTCATTAAACGGTAAAGATTTGTGCCGCTTTACGATTATGTTAAGCACGTATAATTTTCGAATGGAGAGAAGTTTAGTAGAAAGATATAGGGCATCCGTAGAAAATCTTCGTGGTCTAAAATACATAACTTTAATAAGAGATCTTTGGGCCCGTTCAAGAATTAAAAATTCGGTTTTATTTGCACCGCCCCAAATGGGAATACAGTAAGTTATTATAGATTGAGCTAAAGCAATATAAATTTTATTCAGAAGAGAGCTAGTCATAACTGATCTTAACGTTTTGAAAACCCAGATTAGCTTTCTTATTCGAGTTGCTACTGTTTCCAACTGCGGGTACCAGCTAAGCCTCTGATCAATAATAATTCCGAGATATTTCGTTTGGCACACTTTATCTATAATAGGACAGTCACACAGAGAAATTTCAGGATTAGCGCAGCTGTGGATTTTGATACAAAAGTTGTCACAGGGCTGAGATGACGTATAAGGAGCAAAACACATGTAATTTGTCTTTTGAACGTTCAGAGTTAGAAGGTTATCACTCAACCACTTTGAAACGCGCACCATACCAAGCGTAGCCAACTCATGAACATTTTTCCAAGATTTAGCAGTAAACACAATAGCCGTGTCATCAGCGTAGGAGAGTATCCTTCCTCCGACTTCCTTCAGGTTGCACAATTGATTAATGTAGATCAGGAATAGAGTCGGGCCAAGGACACTCCCCTGTGGAACACCAAATTTTACCACTTTTTTATCACTGACGAAGCAGCCTATCTTTACCGCCTGAGTTCTGTCATATAGGTAGCTAGTAAGGAGAGAAAGTGCATTGCCTCTGATTCCTATGTGCTCTAACCTGTTCACAAGGACTGGAATAGAAACCGTGTCAAACGCCTTTTTGAGGTCAAGAAATATCGTAAGGCATTTGTTTCCTCTGTCAACCTCTTCAGTTATAGCAGTTACTAGATCTAAAATTGCATCTTGAGT
This sequence comes from Pyrausta purpuralis, assembly GCA_963924145.1. Classification (NCBI taxonomy): domain Eukaryota; kingdom Metazoa; phylum Arthropoda; class Insecta; order Lepidoptera; family Crambidae; genus Pyrausta; species Pyrausta purpuralis. Next base: position 14,619,859 of record OZ001659.1, read on the forward strand.
TGATATTCCTTTACGAAAGCCAAATTGAAATTTAGATATTATGTTAAATTTGGTAAGGTAGTTGGTTAGTCTATTATTAATAAGCTTCTCGATTATTTTGCAAATGGTTGTTAAAACAGAGATTGGCCGGTAATTATTTACGTCAGTCTTATCCCCGCCCTTAAAAACAGGAGTCACAATAGACTGTTTCAACGCGCTGGGAAAAATACCAGTAAAAAAGCAAAGATTCGCCAACTTACAAATGTAAGGAACTACGAAATATCTAGCGCGCTTTAGAAATGTGGTATTTATTCCGTCCCAGCCCGGTGCACTATCTGAGTCGAGACCCATAAGTATGCTGTCTACCTCCTCTGGATCAGTCTCAAGCAAGACAAATGAGTGGGGGTGCGAATAGCCACTCAATGCATAGTTAGAGGTAGAAACATAGCCTGACTTCTTGATGATGAGGTCTGCTAGGCTGGCACCAATGTTTACAAAAAAGTCATTAATATGGTTGACTGAGTCTTGAGGATGCAATTTTAAGTTAAGTAAGTCTGTGTTTTTTGTCTTCGGGGGCTTATATTGCGTGATTTCGCCAATCGTGCGCCAAAGTTTTTTCGGTTGATTTAAAGATTGAGTAATGTTTTTGCTGTTATATTGACGCTTCAGTTTAGTTATGAGATTGGAACAAAAATTTCGATATCGTTTATAGGTTATTTTTAGGATTGTATTATGAGGGTCTTTGCTAAGTTTGATTTGCATACTATTTCTAAGTCTAATACACTTTATAGCCCCTGGGGTTATCCAAGGTTTTAGAGATCTTTTACTACTTGGAAGAGTTTTCGTCGAAGTATTTTTTAGAATGGCTGCCCTGATCATTTCTATAAAACCGGTAGTAAACGTTTCAGGATCCTTGCATGCATTCAAGAAAGTCACATCCGAGGCCATAAGGGTTTTTAATGCATTCTCATAGTCTATTATGTTTTTAAAAGAGTCGTGATTGACTTTATTGTTTACAATAGAGAGTTTGACTAATACCAGTTTATGATCGGTAACAGTTGTTTCCAAAACCGCAACGCTAGCAAGGTCAGAAGTTTGCAGTTTTAGCATAGCATGGTCTAGGCAGGAGTCACCTCGAGTAGGAAAGTTGTGGCAGGGCAGGAGGCAGTGCTGAGATAAGGTGTTTAGGTAGCTGTGCCGATTATTACGTTCGAATGATTTTTCTTTAGGTGACCTGATCAAGTCAATATTGATGTCGCCAATAACTAGAATATTCTTACACTGCGAGATGGTTTCTAGGTAGGCATTAAGAGAGTCAATGAAGCTTTCAGCAACTAGGTGAGATGGAGATCGGTAGATAGCGACAAGAACATAATTAGCGATAACAATCTCAAGACCGGTTGCACAGCTTAAACCAAGTTCTGTGACTTTAGCTTGATAGTTGTTTTTAATATAAACTACAACGCCATCATTGATTCGACACATTGCATGTTTTGTAGGAGGTATAATTATTTAATATTGGCAAATGTTTATTAGAATCCAATCTGCATTCAGTCAGAATCATAATATCAACTTCGCAGTTTAGCAGTGACAAAGTAACTTGAAGATCGTCTAGATTTTTATAAATACTCCTGATGTTTTGGGTGATAACAATTAGATTATTATATGTACTGAGCGAAACATGTTGTGGCAAGTCTTGTATGTTACAATTATAAGAATCAGCTAGTTGCAAAGAGTCCAATTCTTGGATTGATTGAATTTTTCTATCCATGGGAATTAGTTGTATACTTCAAGTCAATACTAGCCGGGGAACTTAGTGTGATATATATGAAAATAATTATGCGTGTATAAAGGTACTTATTTGTAAATGTTTTAAAAGTTAAAACGACGGCATCAAATATTTTGTAACTACTTTTATATATTTTAAATTGAGTGTGTGAATGGTTGTAGGCTATGTATATGCAAGTGGTGTGAGTGTTTTTGTGAGTGTTTTTTAGTATTGGTATTTGGTTGGTTGTTATAAGTATTGATAAAGTTGAGGAGCTTAATAGTGTTATTGTGTACATAATATGTTGTGAGAGTTGTGTGACATACTTGAAAAACTTGTTTTTATAAAATGTGACTACATAGTAAAAATGAACATAGAATCGAGAAATCAACTTATAAGTAAGCAGGATCAGTCATGAGTTTTGCATAAGTAAGTGCACTTGAGATTCACTTTGAACGCAAATTATTTTAGATGAATCATCTTTACGTACAAAAATTCGTCCAAATGCAGTCCAGCAATATTTATACTGTTTGGACTTAGCGAGGTCCCGGGCGAGGAAGAATAGCCTTGCAGCTTTAGGGGTCAACTGCTCGGAGATAAATATAGGGGTGTCTTCATTCACAGTAAAACCTAGATGTTTTGCCCGGAGTTTCTCTTTGTTCTTAATATTGAATTCCTTCGTCTTTTTTATAAAATCCGTTTTTAGGATTGTTGAGCCCAACTCAACAATAATAGGAGGGTTTTTGTCCTTTTCGTTTCTACCCCTAAGTCTAAAAATGTCTTTAACGTCTCGCGGGCCAATGTTGACATTTATTGTTTTTGATAAACACGAGACCATATTCATTAAGTCATCCCTATTCTCGAGATTTTTACGCGGGACGTTTTTCATTTCAATACAAGTCTTCCGGGTAGATCTCTGTAAGTCCTCTATTTTATCCTCAAGGATTGAGATGTATTCTCGATCTTTTTTCGCCTGTGACTCTAACAAGTCGATCTTTTTTCGGAATTCTTCGTTTTGGGTGATTAAAAGAGACACAGATTGCTCAATGTTCGTGTTTGTAACTTGAATTTCCCTCAAATTTTTAGTGATCACACCTAATTCCTTTTTCTGGTCATTAATTAAAGTCGACATGAATTCTTTCATTTCCTCTTTAAAGCAGTGAAGTTGTGAAGGTGAAAGGTTATCGTCTCGGGGTCGTTTGTTACGGTGGAAAATATAGCATGGTGGGGAGTTTTCATCGTCCTGTAGGTCCCTTGTTTTGTTTGTGGAGAGTTGAGGGTCCGATCCATAGGTAGCAGAGGTCTGCTGCCTTAAGTTAGGTAACGCGGACGCTTTGACGGGCGTTCTATTTACATACATTGTGACAAGGCGGATTGTAGGCTTAAATGTTGTACTGAGCCGACGGGCAATGTAAGCGTTATCTCAGTAGTGCAGTGAATCACAGTGGGAGGAGCTTGCCCCTTATAGCGATAGGAGGTGTACCTGGTCGAGATAAGCCGTCGCAATTGGTTGGTGGGCGGGGCTACGTCAGATAGTTGCGCAGGAGCAGGTGAATTTGTATCTTCGTCGCAGGTCTAGTTGTCTTGCTCGCACACTGGTCTGAGGTCGCGCGCAGTGTTATTCGACACGACCGTTCACTACGGCGTCCAAGGGGAGAAGGAAAATGGAAATGTTCTTTTATTTAAGGTTGAAGAAAGAAAAACTTCTCAACGGTGGAAAAAAAAACCCGAACCGTCAATTCCTCATTAAACAACTATTTATTTATTGCATAATGAATGTTGTATATTTTTCATACTGCAATAAAAAAAATATTGTATGCGTGGTTTTACTTACAGTTAAATCAAATCTGTTGTAAACGGTACTCATAAAATATACAGTACACATAATTATTGTTTCACCCAGAACGAAGTTATTAGGTATAACAATTCATCACTAACTACCCCCTTTTCACGCACTAACAAAAGTATAATCAGTAATCACCGTTCAAAATAATAACCTTACTAAGTTACTCATTTAACTTTCGTCTAGATTGATTGGGTTATCTCTGTCTACCTCCCCGTCACCAAGCTTTCACCAAAATAATATGATTATAGGTTACCTAACAATGAGATCTTTATCAGCGTATTCGTAATGTATGTGTTATTATGAAATAATCACTCGAGCAAATGTTGTCTATGTGTAAAACTATGTGTGATCCACCTAGTGACTGCGTGTAAGCATCTCGAAAGCTCCGCATTGCACTGGTCGATGACAATTTTTTAGTGGGTATTTAATGGTTTGACCTGTTTAGTCTATATACGTCACTTAGGAGTAAACATAATGCGACTCACCTTGAGGTGGCTGGAGCGGCTGATGCGTTAAACTGGATGCTGCAAACCATCAAGCGGTGCATATGTAGCCGCTGCAGCACTGCGCTGGCAGGTGTTGCGTCGTTGAGTACGGCCGTCTTGCAACTCGTGGCTGACCCATCGGCAGATGTAGCAACGCCTCACTCCTGCTTGCTGCAGTATCGTTGCTGGTGTTCTTGTTGCACTGGTACTTCCTTCAGACTTTCCTCTTCTTCAAGTTGATTTTCGCAATGCCGTCGTGGCTGCTAGTGGTAGTTTTCGAGCAATGACAAATAGAACAGTATCTACAGAGTTCACGCAGCTGGTTGATTTTGAACAGTCAATTTGGGATGTTACACGTACTTTCTTCACGATGAAATTTGGGGTTGACTTCCATGTTAGCAAGTGTCACTCGACGATGCCTTTCTCTCTGGTCTTCCAAATCTTAACAGTCTTCTTGGTCCATTAATCTTCCTTGGTCATAGCCGGCAGCGTAAGGCCCGTGATTTTCGCACATCCCACTTCTGAGGTGTGACCGCATGTGGGGTGCTTGAATAATAAACACGTAGTTTGAATCTTCAGGTTCTTCTCCAATAGATTTATTCCAACAAAATAGCACAAAGATAAGGCACAAAGTCAGAGAAAATACACATAGAGAGAGAAAGTACAAATAGAGCTGAATACCCGTATGTTCTGGGCATGCAGCTCGCTTTTATACAAATCAAAACCCTGAACAACGGTTGAAAACAGTGGGGACGACATCCGTTTCCATATATGAACATTTACTAAAATATTTATTTGTAGGGATAAACAATCTGCTAATTAAATATGTAAAATCAACATACTCCGATGGACGCCGTAGGAAGCAGACGTGTGTGTATCTAATTTCTCGCAAATATTGAACCCGCAGACATCCGAAATAAGCATCTGTTTTAAGTGCAGTTACAATCATATTTGTGTGTTTGTACTCGAAGTGAAAAATACTGTTTCAAATAAAAGTGACAGTTCGCGGAACACATCAGCGAGAGGGGAGCCCTTACACCTCACCTCTGACACGTGAGACATCACCGGCTATAATTGCTATTTCACTCGCACAGCCATCACGGAACGTAAACATCGGTGCAGTGCAAGTGCAACTCATTTATACTTATACCTGCTTTTTGAAATCCGGAAAGATGAAATCGTGCTTAGCGTGTAATAATGAAATCAAGGACAAAAACTACTTGAGATGTTCTAAATGCAAGGAACACTATCATTTCCTGTGCCTTAATATGAGTGCTAGTGAAATGGAGCGCATCGATACGGTAGCACTGGCTGGTTGGTTGTGCCCTCTTTGCATGAGCAAACAACCAAAAGGGGACAATTCCGAATTATTGACTCGTCCTTCCACACCTACTTCACTCGCGGAGGCTTCCTTCAACGTGACCCGCCGGAAAACGGCGAGCAAGCTAGAAACTTCCACTCCCAGCAATAACCCTGATTTAGCATCAAACGATAATATCCCCCGATCAGAACTGCGTGAGCTTATTCGTGATGAGATGTTGAATGTTTTTAACAATCAGATTAAAAATAGCTTGAATACACTTAACGAACAAATAGGCGGCATTCGTGGATTTATGGATTTCATGAGTGATAAGCTCGACAAATTCACCGAAGATTTTAATCGCCAAGGACAAGAACTTTCACGCATAAAGGAAGAGAATATCTCATTACGGTGCGAATTGAACTCGATGAAGGTTAAAGTTAGCCAGCTCGATCAGTTATCGCGTGCTTCGTGCTTAGAAATTCAGTGCGTGCCTGAGAAAAAGTCCGAAAACGTTGTAAACATTGTAAAAACGTTACTACGCACTGTTAATTGCACTGTTAACGATCACGATATTCAATTCTGCTCACGAGTGGCTAAACTTAACCCCAACAGCCCTCGACCTCGTACAATTGTCGCGAAATTCTCCACACCGCTTTTACGTGACTCTGTGCTATCAGCTGTTACGCAATACAACAAAAAACATGCACATGACAAGCTTAGCACTCGCAACTTAGGCTTTGCGAGCGATGACAAATCGCCAGTGTTTGTGGCTGAAAACCTGTCGCCTGAGAACAAACAACTTCATGCCGCGGCTCGAAAACGAGGAAAGGAGCTGAATTATAAGTTTGTATGGATCCGTGCCGGACGAATATATATGAGAAAAACAGAAACAACCGACACTATTTATGTTCGTGGCTACGACACACTAGAGAAACTAAAAAACTAAGTTCGATTTGTATGTGTGAGGTGCTTTTTCTTAAGCTATTTTTCTTACGTATACATATAATACATTCTTTGGTTTCCTACATAGTAAGAAGACAATTTGTGTCAATTTGTTTTACATGTATTGATTTAGGTGAATCATCAGTTACGATTTGCTTCCGTTATGGTAGCCTGGACGGCATTGGGGGTAAGCAATTATTAATTATTATTTTTTGGATTAAACCAATATTAGACTCTGGAACTTTAGTTTCTTGCGAAGATATTGATATTTTTACAATGATTATAGTCGAATTAAACCATCTTTTAAATTCAATTAATAAAATGTGTGTTTTAGAACTACGATATTACAAGACTAACAAATTCAACACGCCTTTTGTATTGATGCATAACTTATTACTTCAAGCAAATAGTAGGTTTTGGCTAGCAAATAACGTAAAGTCTTTATCTTGTATAGTAATTGGAATGGGAATTGCACATGAATCAATCATTATATCTAGATCTTAATGAGTTCATCTAACATACAGCCTATAAGTATCTATTATCAAAACGTAGGAGGCGTAAGGACTAAATGTTTGAATCTTTTTAATAACATATTGTGTAGTGAGTATGATATCTTGTTGTTTACTGAAACATGGCTACAGGACGACATTTTTGACGCAGAGCTGTGTGACAATAGATACGATATATTTCGTCTGGACCGCAACTTATTGGAAAGTGACAAACAAAGCGGTGGCGGAGTATTGATATGTGTTAAAAAGTCATTAAATGCTCAGTTATTACAAAATTTTAACACCATTGAGTTGACGGAATTAATAAGTGTAACTATTTCAGCCGCTAAAACAGGTTCTCGTTGTAATTTAACTGTTATTTTAGTATATATTCCCCCTGACGCATCACCTAAGCCTGCCAGACTTACAGAAACCAAGGAGTATATCGCCCAGTTATTTAATCAATACCCGAATCATACATATCTTATAGTAGGAGACTTTAACCTACCATTCCTCGGTTGGAACGAAGGTCAGTACTCGCTTGCACCCCTACCTAAAGTTACGCAGGAACAAAAAAATGCAGCTCTTTCCTTTGTAGAAGATTTGACATTTTTAGGTTTAACCCAATACAATAATGTTTGCAATGATAATAATCGCTACCTTGATTTAGTTTTTTGTAATTTGCATACGAGATGTGATAAAATTGGTCTCCCAATATTAAAAGAAAGTGCTCATCACCCAGCTTTACTAATCAATGTTACAGATCTTTATTCCAAACCGCTCTTTACGCCCAATTTAGTGAAACGCCGATTTCATAAAGCTGACTTTGTTCAAATTAATGAATATTTAAAAAAAATCGAGTGGCACGATATTCTTTCAAAGGGATCCGTGAATGAATCTGTGGATATGTTTTATAACATTTTATATGAATGTTTTGACAGATTTGTTCCAAAATCTAAAATTAATACTTATGCTAATAGGTATCCGCTGTGGTACAGTCACGCGCTGAAAAAAGTTATAAAAGAAAAAAACAAAGTGCACAAAAAGTGGAAGCGGTATGGTAACCCACGTGACTATAATGAATTTGTACTTCTTAGAAAGCGGGTGCATATGTTACAGAATCAATGTTATAAAACATATATTAATACAATCGAGAACGGTATGCGCTATGACACGAAAGCTTTTTGGACCTATACAAGGTGTTTCAAAACAATGAGTAAAAAATGAAAGGACCTACTCAGAATCAGTAACTGAACATCTTACTCGTATAAACATAGGTCGAATAACGCCAAAAATAATTTGACTTCCCATACTAAATCGGTCATGTGACCCGTCTTATTTCTATGGAGAGTGAATTAATATTTGGCATATTACGACCCATGTTTCTAGGAGAAAGTTGTTGAGTTACTGATTCTGAGTAACTCCCTTCAATCTTTACTCGTTGTTTTGAAACACCTTGTATTAAATCAAAGAGAGGCGGGTCACAGTATCCTAGTCAATTCATACGGCAAGGTGAAATTATCTCTGATGGTACTGGCATTTGCCAAGCTTTTAATAAGCATTTCCAAGAGACGTTTTCTAATTATTCTAGGCCTGGACATTCAGTATCGGAAGATAAAACTTCCGGTATTGTAATGTCAAAATTTGAAAATATTACGTTAGACATGGTCTGTAAACTTATGAAAGATCTGGACATCTCCAAAGGCCCGGGCTGCGATGATGTACCCCCTTTTTTCTTACGCAACTGTGCTGAATCTTTAGCTTTTCCTGTCACCCTGCTATTTAATCGCTCTATCCGGGAGTGTGTCTGCCCATCGATCTGGAAAAAGGCCCATGTAGTTCCAGTGCACAAAAAGGGTTCAAAAATGGATGTAGCTAACTATAGACCTATATCTATTTTGAATACTCTCAGTAAAATGCTAGAGAAAATAGTATATAACTGTATCTACCCTTTAATAACTAACTCCATTTCAAATCATCAACATGGCTTCTTAAGAAAAAAGTCTACTCTGTCTAACTTGGCTGAGTTTACTGATTACGTTATCTGCGGAATGGAGGAATGCGGTCAGGTGGACGTGATCTACACTGATTTTGAAAAAGCTTTCGATCGTGTGGATCACGTCCTTCTTATTGATAAATTGTACAAACTTGGTATACGAGGTGATCTTCTCAGATGGGTAAAATCTTATCTTTCAAATCGCTCTCAAGCGGTTGTAGTGGGAGGATATAAATCTGACTTCATAGGTATACCGTCCGGTGTCCCACAAGGTTCCCACCTTGGGCCTCTTTTCTACTGTGCGTATATTTTTGACATTTACACATGCTTTGCAAATGCCCGCCACCTTTTATATGCTGATGACAAAAAAGTATTCATGAAAATTAAAACCCCTGATGATTGCGAACTAATTCAGCGTGACCTAGACGCTTTAAATGCATACTACCAAAACAATAACATAACAGTTAATATAAATAAATGCCAATCTGTAAGCTTTACCAGGAAAACAAGCGTGATCACCTACCCTTATAATTTTGGAGGCACCGTAATAGAGAGAGCCAATGTCGTGAGGGACCTCGGAGTGTGGATGGACTCCAAAATGCTATTCTCAGATCACATTAATCGTATTACGAAGAAAGCTTATCGTAGCCTAGGTTTTTTAATAAGATCATGTAAGCCGTTCAAAAATATCCATAGTCTAAAAGTAGTTTATTATGCATACTGTCGTAGTATCCTTGAGTACGCAAGCGCTGTCTGGTCTCCGCAATATAAAATTTATATTGATAGAATCGAGAGAATCCAGCAACTTTTTATTCGACATCTCAACCAGAAAACTCGTAGGCATCCCACTACGTATAAGGAAGATTGTCGACATTACTCGCTTATGCCTTTGGAATCCCGACGTGAGCTCCTGGACATTTGCTTACTGCATGATATTTTGACCGGTAAAATTGATAACCCTAACCTACTTGAAGGAATAAAGTTTTGCACACCCAAGTACCGCACAAGAAATACACCACTTTTTAGCGTGCCCACTCATCGTACCAACTATGGTAGAAACACAGTGTTATGTCGTCTACTCAAAACGTACAATTGTAAATTTCACACTATTGATCTCTTCAATTCATCAAAACATTCATTAAAGCGAAAATTAGCCAAACTCGTTTGATACTATTGATCGATCGATCGTCCCCACCTATTTACACCATATGAAAGTGTATTTTTTAACTCGCCAAATGTAAGCAACTGTTTAGATTAGTAGTAGGTATTCTTTTGAGTACCTACTGATCCCAAGATTCTAAAGTCGTAGGGCTAACTTAAAAAACCTAACTAACATAACTTATCTTAACTTGGAACATACTCAATAAGTCCAATATGTCGTTTTAAAATATATTCATGCATACATAATCTCGCACACAAACACACACACACACACACACACTAATGAATAAGTTTAAGCATAACTTCCCCCTTTTTATTAATCTTAATTAGAACTCGCCGAACGCTATTTGCTACCCTTAACCGTCCAGGTTACATTCATTTATTTAGGTACATTAATTTGCTTGTAGAAAGTAGGTATGTATAATGTGCTGCCTATTATGCTGCTGATGTTGTTTACGCATATGTAAGTTCTAAAACTGTTACTCTAAAATCTGACAAAAAAGGTTTTGAAATGTTAAATTTTTTTTTTTTTAAAGATTATAAATCAGAAACAGATCTATTGATATGTTATCTTATCTAAGGTATTAGTTGTAACTTACTGCCTATTTAGTTTCTGTAACTGTATATGTAATTTTAATATTCTCAGTACCATTTTTACTGTATCTGCTATACCTACAGGACCTGTATACTTGCTGTGGAACTCTCTAATTGGCTAGATTCCATAATTAAGTTGTAATTGTCACAAATGTATCTATGTATAAAATGCTGTTGAGTTTCCTTAAGAAATAACAAAAAAAAAAAAAAAAAAATCATTAATTATTAAGTTATTAATCGTACTGAATTTAGTTAGCCTTCTAGATTATTATTTTATTAGTTACAATATTTAATATAAATCTAACCTCAACCAACCAATCAGAGTCAACTTCCTTTGGCGCCAAAATTAACATTTGTTATACAGAAAACATAAAAGTCTAATAAGTGTCCCAATAATCTTAAAATATTCAATTTACAATAATTAAAATATAATTATAATAATTAAATCATCTCAAGATTAATCCGAGTAATTCTTATATTATCATAGCCGAATTACATTCAACATGGAGGTCACTTCCGGCATTTCCACAATAAACGTTATTATTAAGACACATCTAGATAGGTGTATAAATTATGATGATGTATTGAACATATGACGAAGAGAATGTGTAATTTAGTGAATACAGTGGTGTTACATAACACACACACTGAGTATGTGGTTTAGTGCACTACAGAACGAAAAAATATGTGGCAGACTAGGATCGGGAATCATCTTGTAACAATTTATATAAAAATATGTACACAGTTGACCAATAGAAAAATATACATTATAGCCATTCAGAGCACTTGGACACAGTATTTGACCATCATTGACCGTTACAAAATATTAACCACCACAATATGTTTTCTACACATCTCTGTCTAATCATTACACTATCTCCCTTATCGCGGCAGTGTCGGCCGGCCGCGGCGAGAGCGTGGAACGAGACGGCGTCTGGGAGTGCGAGGGAGCGCGCGAATGTAGGCCACATAAATATTTCCGCGGCTTCTCGGCTCTTTCTTTCTTCAAGACGAAGTTTATGACATGTCGTCACAAGACGGCCGCTTAGCGGCTCCAAATACCGTGGGCCAGTAGGCCCATGAGAAGAAGCCCGGGGAAGGAGCAAGGGCTCGAACCCGAGCCGCCCAGTAGGGCGAAGAAACCCGACGACGGCTCTTTCTTACGGCGACGTAAATAGTAGTGAGAAGACGTGTGCTAGCTGGGAGCGCGCGCCACGATGTGTGTCGCGCTGCGATGCGTAGTCTTCGTGTGATAACAAAAACAGTTCTTAACAGAACTACCATCTGTGTTTCTGTCGTATAAAAGCTCTTTTCAGGGCTGTTTACCTCTTTCAGAGTACCATTTCCAATACTATTAAAATAAAAAAAAACTTCCATTGCACTATCCACTACCAAGCATAGGCCTCCCTCACCGTTTTCCAAAGAAACCGATGTGAAGGGTCTGCATCCAGTCCAGTGTGATCCTGCGATTCTTAAAAGCTCGTCTGTTCATCTTGACTGTGAACGTTCTACGCTGTGCCTTTGGTCGAAGGGTATCTAATTCAGAACTTTTCTTCCCCAACGGCCATCAGTCCTTTTCGCTATGTGCCCTGCCCATTGCTACTTAAGCTTACTGATGCGCAGAACTTTTCTCCCCCAACGGCCATCAGTCTTTTGCGCTTTTGCTCCATTGCTCGATGTGCGATTTTGAGCTTGTTTATAAGGCCTATAGTTAGAAACCATGTTTCCGATCCGTCGGTCATCCCTGGTAACAAAGACTGGTTGAAGACTTTCGTCTTTAGACACTGCGGTTATAATTGAGATGAGAAAACACTCTTGCGCAGTTTTTCGAAAACAGCCCAGCCGAGTTGGATTCGTCGATGGACCTCTTTCTCGAATTTGGATCTTCCGTAATTGGATCACATTTGTCCCAGGTAGCGCAGGTGTCGACAACTATTTGGAACAGTTCCTTACAATGAGAGCGAATACTCTTACTAAACTGTGTAAGTAATAATAATCATATCATAGTTAGAAGTTTTGGAAGATTATAAATCAATTGGTAGCTCTATAACCTCCTACTTCTTAGAAAGAAAAAGGAGGTTATAGGTAAGAAAGTTTACTGAGCTTCTTCCGCAAGTCACCTAGACACCTATGTCGACGCCTGTCTACCTAGACATCTGACAAAATTCTACCATTCACGTGCCATTCACCATGTGTTCACATTTGTTTATAAAAAATCATCTTTGACCGATGATTTATATATAATTATGTTTTCAAATTGTTTGTAATTTATTTCATTTATTATTTTGTTTACGAGTCTAAGATGGGAATCGTTTCAAGTAAAGACACACGGCGTGTTAGTTTTGATAATACGTTTGCTTTAAGCCCAGCAATTAATATTCAAAATTCAATCAAAGACAAAAATGCTGTAGAACTGAAGGACCTAACATCAGTAAGGAACTGTTATTTATTTTATGTGTAAAATCAAACTTATTTATCTAAATGAGGATCAAAAGTATTTAATAGATATTTTTCCTATGGTCCTAGGATCCCGAAGATGACCTTATTTTCAAAGATGTGAAATCCATTGAACCTTTAGAAGAAGGTGATGGTGATTATTGGGTCCATAGAGTAGAATCCCTTAAAAAAGAGCATCAAACGATTAACAAAATTGTTGAATCTGAATACGAAAAAACCGTTGAAAACACCTTTAAGACTTTTGAAGCTCCCAGGATAACAAACGAGAGACTTCAGAAAATTAAACCATGTTTGGATTGGCGCACTAAGGTAATTGTAGTAAGATAAATGAACTGTATGTTCTGCGCTAAGCAACACATTATTAGATCCTCGTTATAAAGTCACTATTTTCTTTGTCGTAGGTACTACTTAGTATTTTATATGTGCATCCTGTATACATCTTCCATCCGAAACTAATATATTCATTAGATAGTTCATTACGATACAAAAAACCGTAGCTCACATACCTAACATAATTACAGTTTTCTACAAGAAACCAGTGGATTTGTTTAGCTGTACTGTAAGTATTTTAAAGTGTGATGTCTTATAATCTGCTACCATGAATGATCGCTAGGAACCTAGGTTGCCAAATAGGAACAATATTCTTTACAGATTTTGGAATGCTACGAAGAACATCCTCATCGACCGTTGGTGTGCTCGTCTCTCGTACAAGCATTCACCAAATGTGTCGAGGCCTGCAGACGTGAGAAGTGAATATTGTTCATTTTTCTTTCCGTTGAAAAATAAACGAATTTTAAGCAACCATTTTATGTTTTTTTTTTCTCTTTAATAAGCTAGCTATTTAATAAATTTTGTGGTAATAGGTAGGTAGAAGTAGGTACTATTTTTTACTATTGATGTTAAAACGTAGCCTAGATACGCAGTCGATGAATAGCATTTCATACTTCAGCTACTTATAACGGGCAGTAGATAGCTAGCAGCTAGCAGCAGAATTAAGATAACTTCATGTAGAGCATTAATTATAAGCATAAACCTTTGTTAATTATTTCCTGTTCTGTATCGTACGTGGAAAGTAAGTTGATTCGATATACCTACTTACTTTCCTATTTCTTCATCTCGGCACGCGTTGTCTCGTTGTCTTGGATAGACCCGACATTGACGACGACGACGCATTTGGTGTATTGGTTAGAACTCGACTATTACTCGTCGCAGGTTCGAATCCCGCAAGGGACAAATGTTTGTGTATGAGCACGAACATTTGTACCTGTGTCATGGTTGTTTAATATATACTTAAGTATTTATGGGAAACGCCCCCTTCATTATCATTGTCTGGTATTTGTAACACAAGGAAGAAAATTCCCTACTTCGAAACCACCACAATTGGTGTGTTGTTTGGCGCATACTTATTTATGTTGCTGCTTTGAATATCAAACTTTAATAAGTTTGCATTTTTAATAAGCCGAATAGTCACAGGATTTGGTTGGAGGTGGTCAGTTCCACTAAGTCCATGTTGCAGACAAATCGCATAATGTTGTCATTTACATGGCGTCGTCGGTTTTTATACTCTCGCAATTCAACAAAATGCCGAAGGCAAATGTCAACAAGTTCAATTGTTAAAACTTCGTTGGTTGTAGTGTTAGGGTAACCATGATTTAAATACAGTTGGGACTAGGGACTAATCTAACTTTATTTCAGCAATTAGAAACAAAGTCTGATTTCCGCTTATTGAAAATTTGAACTAATAAAAATACACACATCAAAAGTGTCTAGGGATCAACATATATTTTTGCAATTACTTTTCTCCTGATTGATATTAATTAAAAAAATCTTTAAGGATTCATCAAATAAAGTGTTTTCGTTTGTCTACAGTAACGATAAACCAAGTCACCTTTGCATTAATAAAGATATTTGCCATTTTCCTAATAAAGGGATTTTTGACATTTGAACCACTAACATTAAAGTTCGAAAAAAAGACTGAAATAACAGTTTTCTTTAAAATTTTATTGGGTAACTTAAACAATTAATAATCCGTGTTTCTACCGCGAACACTAACAACACAAGAACATCGGTTTGGCATACTCAAAATGAGTTCATCCAAATCACGCTGTGGAATGGCCGCCCATGTTCGTTGCAACAACAAAAAAAGGTATTCTTGCGACTGGATACCCTCCATATTCGGCAGAGCTCTTCTCTGTAGCATATCCCATGCATGCTCAATCGGGATCAAGTCTGGCGACGGAGCAGGCCAGCGGGCAGGACATTGATGTTAGCTGCGGCGAGAGTCTGACTTACAACTCTTGCGTTGTGCGGTCGTGCATTATCATGCATTAACTGAAATAAGGGACCGATTTGCACTTGAAGAGGAACAATGACGTCTGATACAATCGTCTCAGCATAAATTTGAGCGTTGAGGTTGCCTCTGATCCGAATCAAATCAGTTCTTCCGCCGATCCAAATACCCGCCCATACCATGATGGTTCCACCACTATAAGGATGGACTTCCTGGCAGGATTTTAATCGCTGTTAGCGTCCAGGGGTTCTCCAGTGTACTCCAGTGTGTATACGTCTTGTATCCGGTCTCATACCAAAACGAGACTCATCAGAAAAGCACACGAAACGCCATTGTTCTTCTGCCCAATTTCTGTGTTCAAGAGCCCATTGATATCGAATCCTACGATTGTGCATTGCTATAGGTGGTAGCGGTACCGTGGACCGTGGACCCGTAGCGGTCTTCGGGAATGAAGAATGAATGTTCACTATATGCAAGCGGTTTCTGACTGTTTGGTCGCTTATTAAGTTCCCTGAAGAGTGATGAAGCCTCACGGCTAACATCATGGCGGTTATTGTTGGAGCTCTTCGAGCTGTGATTTGAATGTATCGGTCTTGTCTCCGTGTGGTGCAGCGATACCGTCCTCAATGGCGCTCAGCCACGGTACCAGTGCTTCGGTAACGTGTCCAAAGTCGACTGATAACACTCTGACTTGTATTCAGAGCTAAAGCCACAGTACGTTGCCGGGAACCAGCTTCTATCATTCCCACGGCTCTGAGCATTTCTTCCCTGCTTAAATGACGTCGCCGCTCCATAATAACGTTGGTTTTAATCAGTAGTAGGGAAACAGTAGCACTAATAATGTCAATGCGTTGTATGTTTTTATAGGGAAAATATTGACAGCTGATTTTCATCTCTTACTCGAATTTGATTGACAGTTCCTGTTTTAAATTATGAAATGCACCAAAAAGGATCCATATAAATTTATAAAATCATAAATTCAATCTCAAGAAATCCGCATAAATATGCTTGATCCCTAGACACTTTTCATGTGTGTATTAAAGAAAACTATAGCATGAGGTTTGATTCTCTTGAAGTAACGACACTTCACCAGATAATTATGGAACTTTTAAATAAAAGCAATGTTTCAAGTCTTATATTATTGTCATCCTAAGAAGAGTCCTCCGAGAACCAGATACCTTAGTATTTTTTTGGTGCCAAATAGCCAGATTTTTCATGGTTCCATAAAATAATTCATTCTGGACAAGCAACTCTTCTGCTATCGCCGACCTTAGTTCACTATCTGACTCTATTATTCAAAAATATTTAAAAAAGTTTGTGCTGTAGCAAAATCCCATCATCTTCGTAGAATAGTCTCTAGCTCCAAAAATAAAGCAAAAGCTACATGGAGCATCATAAATAAAGAAACTTGTAAAAATAAATTGAGAGATGGTAAATTTGCATTAAAAATAAATGATAAAACAATAAATTCAAATTTAGAGGTTGCAACTGCTTTTGAATCGTTTTTTTCACATATTGCACCAACAACAACGAAAGAACTTGCTTCTTCTTCAGTAATAGCCGAATCTATTCTAAAAGTAAATGTCAGTGAATGTAATTCTCAACTGCACTTTAGGCATGTAGGACCTGAAGTAATAATAAAAACATTTTTAGAGTCGAATATGAAAAAAACGGAGGATCTGTGGGGACTATCTGTGCATATTATTAAGTCAATTATTAACATAATAGCCCCTCAACTAGCATTAATTTTTAACAAGTGTATTGATGAAGGCCAGTTTCCTTGTTTAATGAAGATTAGTAAAATAATACCGCTTTTCAAAGCGGGTGACAAAAGTGACCCCTCAAACTTCCGGCCAATATCGATTCTGCCAGTCTTGAGTAAAATATATGAAAAGATTATATTCAATCAAATTTTAGCACACTTTTCATCGAACAAGTTATTACATAACAAACAATTCGGTTTTACTAAAGGAAGAAGCACCACGGATGCAGGAGTTGCTCTTTTAACACATGTATTTGATGCCTATGATAATAGGCATGATGCTTTAGGGATTTTCTGTGATCTATTGAAAGCGTTTGATTGTGTGGATCATGAAACATTACTTAAAAAAATATGTCACTATGGGGCATCATTGAACTCATTAAACTTAATTAATTCATATCTCTCAGGTAGAATGCAAAAAGTATGTATAAACGGAACTGAGTCTTCTGGAGCACCTCTAACAATGGGTGTGCCCCAGGGATCTATATTAGGACCTCTTTTATTTTTAATATATATAAATGACCTCCCGCATTTTGTAGGGAATCTTTGCGATATAGTATTGTTTGCTGATGATACTTCACTTATATTTAAAATTCCAAGAGGTGAAGGAAATTTTGACGATGTAAATAATACTCTTTCACAAGTATTACATTGGTTCACTATTAACAATCTCCTTCTTAATGGAAGTAAAACTAAATGTGTAAAGTTTACGATGCCTAATGTCCGACAGGCATCAACTCAGGTTAAGATAAAAGACAAACCGCTTGATACTATTGATTCCACAACATTCTTGGGAATCACTTTAGACTCCAAACTACAATGGGGTCCTCATATAGAGGCCTTGTCAGGGAAACTAAGCTCAGCTGCTTTTGCTGTAAGGAAGATTAGACGTTTGACTGATGTAGAAACAGCTAGGTTAGTTTATTTTAGTTATTTCCATAGCTTGATGTCCTACGGTATTTTATTGTGGGGCGCGGCTGCTGATGTAGAAACAATCTTTGTGTTACAAAAAAGAGCCGTGCGAGCTATTTATAATCTTAAACCTCAAGATTCCTTACGAGAGGTGTTTAAAGAAATTAGAATATTAACTCTAGCCTCTCAGTATATTTACGAAAATTTATGTAAGGTATATATAAGGAAAAATTTACATTCATTCACGAAAAATAGTGACATACACAAACATAATACTAGGAATAAGGATAAGCTTGCTATTCCACAATTTAGGCTTCGAAAGGTTGGTAATTCTTTCATGGGGAAAGGTATAAAATTTTTCAATAAACTACCAGAACACATTGTAAACTTACCGGTTAATAAATTTAAAACTGTTATTAAAGAAACCCTTGTGACGAAAGGGTATTATAAAGTAGATGATTATTTAAAAGATAATAATGTATGGACTTGCATGATCACTACAAACATTGTAAACCTTTTGAAAAGAGGCATTGACAATAGTGACTGAGTTTCTTGCGCAGCTTCTTCTCAGCACTAGCCCACAATTGTCCCGAAGCTGTGGTAGGGTTTATATTGGGACGTGTAAAAGTGCCCCCAGTGGGCCTATTTGCATAAATAAATGACTTTTATGACTTCTGACTTTACTTTTTTATGACTCGCAACTAAGGAATCCGCAGACATAAAAACCATCATCAAACAAACTAATTAACGCATTTCATATGATGATAGGTAGACTTATATCATTCTCTGGAAACCCAGATACTAAGAAACAATAGCAATTAGACACCGGCGATCGAAAAAAAAAAAAGTGGATCAACATTATTATAGTAACGAAATACGCTCCTTCAATCCGGCTGGTTGGGGGAAAATACCAAAACCCTCCAAGTCTACCAATAAACCTCGGACATATACCTGCATAGCTACCTTCAGCATCCGTAAGCATTACGAACCACTGGAAAGCGCATCGAACTCGAACTAGCTGTATCAGAAATAAAATGGAATATGATGGGAGTAAGTGAAATGAGAAAATACGGCAAATGTAGGTATTCATCCTACACTACAAAGGTGTTACACCAGGATTGTATGGTTTTTTTTTTTTTAAAAAAAACATACCGTTTAAAACGATATTCTTCTTAATTGAAATAATAAACAAATATTTTTTTTCCAATCCCTATACCAATAGGTGGATACCTATTCACTTTTGGTCTGGGGATTGGAATAGATTTATTTGACTATTTTTTTTTCATTAAGAATAATATCTAGTAACACAATCCGAAAATATGATACTGCAACGGAATATTACTATGCCAATCTATAAATCATAGACGATAAATTACAAATCCACTGCAGATAACTGTATATTAATTGGTCAAGCCGTTCGAGTATAAATGGGAACATTCCGAGTCATTTTACAGGCAAAGATATGGCAACTGATTTTCTTCTACCTATTTCATTTCGCTGCACCCATTGACATCTCTCTGCATGACCTAAAGGTTTGACTGGCAGAGAATGCTTTTAGCATTATGTCCATATACCAACTATAATACCTTTCTAAGAATCATCGCCAATAAAAATCCACTGCAGAAAATTGCATGTCAATTAATCAAACCGTTCTTGAGACACATAAGAACATTCATAAAATTAATATTCCTATCGGATTAGAAGGACAAGCAAAAGCTGTCAAACGAAACCGATTTAAGATGTCAGTAACTAACATAAGTAAGTAACATTTGTAGCTTTAAATGAGATAACCTTTTGATCAGGTGATCAGGAAATATAGTAGTTTACTGCATGATAAACAGTCGACACAAAATATTGAACATGCAGCTCTAGTGTAAAACTAAATATTATTTCAATTATACAAAATATTCGTCGATATACATTCGCTGTGTTATTCTGTCTTTATTTTTTACGTAAATTAACGTTTGTAGAATAGAATAATCAAACTGCGTACTTTAAATTTGAAGCGCATTGGTAAATATAAGTCGTATATTAAGAGGCTTCGATTTGGACTAATCTACCTGTTAAATGATTATTTGTTGGGGTTATGCCGCTGTAATGCATAACAATCAATCACCGATCAAGTCACCATGTTTCAGACGCATTATTTCTCCAAAATATACACAATTTCAATTTTAAATATAAAAAATCAAATGCACGTAATTTTCAGCGAGCATCTCCGGGGCGGTCAACTGTTTGACATCTGACAAAAATGGTTCTGCTACCCATCTCTTTTTATCACACAGTTTGCTGCTAGTGACATCTCGCTTTTGTCGTTCTATTCCAAAGGGATAATAATTTTATGAGAACATTCGATAGACATTTTATGAAAGATAGAAATAGCCATTGCAACGCTCCCTGTCGGATTCAAACTATAAAACCTATTTAATAACCATCGCATACAAATCCATTGCAGAAAACTGCATGTCAATCGGTCAAGCCGTTCTTGAAATACATGAGAACATTCGATAGTCATTTTACGAAAGAAATAAATAGCAATTGCAGCGCTCCCTGTCGGATTTAAACTATAATACTTATCAAAGAACCATCGCCAATAAATTACAAATTCAATGCAGAAAACTGCATGTCAATTAATCAAACCGTTGTTTAGATACATGGGAACGTTCAATATCTAGTCATTTTACGAAAGAAAGATGGCAACTGCAGCTCCTCCTGGTAGATTAACATTAAAGTATTTATCTAAAGACCATCGTCAATAAATAACTAATCCGTTGCCGAAAACTGCATGTCAATCGGTGAAGCCGATCTGGAGATAGATGGGAACATTCGCTTGTGCACACAAACACAAACTTCCTCTCACCCCAAACGCTTACACTCTTTGTTCGCATAAGAACAGATTCTCAAAAAGACGGGTTCGCATAAGGACAGATTCTCAAAAAGAATGATTCTCAAAAAGACAGATTTTAACAGTTCTTTAGCTACTTTGTTGTTGTAACCTCGAATTAGTGCTTTTGAGTGTTCTTGTCCTTGTGTAGACTTCCACGACTCAATAGCCTCTTGCTTACAGAGGGTGGTTAGAAGCGTAGTGGCGCGTTGTTTGGTGATGCCACAGAAAGGTTCTACGCCGATTTGAGGGTTATCGGCTCCTTCTCTAGCAAGTTCATCTGCTACTTCGTTTCCTTCAATCTTTGAATGCCCTGGTACCGATGTAAGTGTGACTTTGTTGGTGTTTCCAAGTTCATTTAATGTCTGAGTACATATTTGCACCAGTTTTGACATTTGTTCGAAGGATTTTAGAGCCAACAATGCAGCTTGGCTATCTGAGTTGATGTAGATATGTTGGTTCCGGAGTCTCTTCTCAAGGTTTATCTCTGCACATTTGTTTATGGCAAAGACCTCGGCTTGGAAGATGGAGATTTCAGGCCCATGTTTACACTTACTTTGAGCTTAGGCCTCTCTCCGTAGACCCCACAACCTACATCATTTCCTTTTTTGGATCCGTCCGTGTACCAGACGTGGCTACCTTTCTTAAATAACATTTGGCCCTCAAGCCATTTGTCTCTAGAAGGTATGTTTACGGAGTATAGCTTAGTAAAGTTACATTCCGTATGCATGTCGTCACTAGGCATGCTTAGTAGTCGGTTTTCAAGTACTGATCCCTTGAGTCTTGATCCCAGATTTTGAGAAGCCCATCTGACTTTCGTGCGGGAGCAGATTCTATAGGTGCTCTGCTTGGCCTCTTTTTGTACGTGTAAATGCAGAGGTGTTAGATCCAGCAGAGCGTTCAAAGCTGCCCCTGGTGTCGTAGACAGTGCTCCAGTTGCTGTAATGCAGGCAAGCCTCTGCAGGCTGCTCAGTTTCTGTATTGTTGTCGCTTGGTTGACCTTGCTGTACCAGACGGCAGGTGCATATGTTATTACTGGTCTCACGACCGCTGTGTACAACCATAGGGCAATTTTGGGTTTTAGTCCCCATCTTGACCCCGCCATTCGACAGCAGCTCCACAGAGCCATTTTGGCTTTTTGAATGATATTATCTAGGTGTGAGTTCCAAGTAAGTTTTTGGTCAAACGTTACCCCTAGATACTTGGTTTCACTAGAGTAAGGAAGAATTTTACCGTTAAACTTTGGATTCACCAGTTTTTCTTGTTTTCTCTTCCTTGTGAATGGGATTATCACTGTTTTATCTGCATTGATAGATAATTCGTTTTCTCTTCACCACTTACTTATGGTGTTGAGAGCGCCTTGCATTAGATTAGAAATTGTGCTGAGGCAGGGACCTCTGATGATCACTACTAGATCATGAGCATAGCCTTGTGTATCATAGTCTTTTTCAGCCATCTTAACAAGTAGTTTGTCTACTGCTAGGGTCCATAGAAGTGGAGACAGTACTCCTCCTTGTGAACATCCTCTCGTGGCAAGGAATTCAAGCATTGAAGCATTGAGGGTAATGTCTGCTACTCGATTTGAGAGCATGTTTTTTACCCATCTGATGGTGCTTTCATCTATCCCTTTTGCCTCCATTCCATTACGAATGGTTTCTATAGGGGTATTATCAAATGCACCAGCGAAGCTCTTTAACGCCAGTGTTGAAGCTATACTCGGCTCCACTCCCAGCTGTCTCAGAGCCGCGAAGCGCTTTTTGGCAGCACTTGACAGTTTCCTGTCACTACGTTTGGAGGCGGTGGATTCATCAGTCGGCGAGGGTGAGCCGCAAGCAGCCCTTTCCGTCGTGCTGATGGAGTCCTCTGTCTCCATGGAGAGTTGCTCCGATATTTGGGCAGATTGCTCTGCGCCTTCTATCAGAGGCATAAGTTCCTGGCATAGGTCTTCCAGGTTACCATCGTCTTTGTTTTTTAATTCTTTATTCATTTTGGTCCCACGAGTAGCTAGGGAAAGTAGGTCCACTCCGGCAGAGTCCCGCATGCCGGAGTAAGGCTAGATACACCTCGAGGTCGCCTGGTATCGAGGGCCCACCGTTAACGACTGAGCTCCCCCTCAGCCACGCATCTCTCGGCACGGTACGGATAACACCTTATATTGGGGATGGTATCGAGTCTTTAGCCGCCGGATACCACGTCATTGAGATCCCAGAGTGAAATTTCAATGCCGCACTACCTGGCGTTGCCCAGGGTGAACCGCGACAGGCGCTACTGCTTCCCCTCTGACGAGTCAGAGTGGATTCAGTAACATCCCAGTCGTCACGTGGAGGTAACTCGAACTGACACCCTTAAATTGTACAACCCATAAAATTCGTATGATAACAATATAAAATATTTTTTGTACATAATTGTACTTCGTCTTTTTGCGAATCTGTCTTTTTGAAAATCTGTCCATAGGCGAATCTGTCCTTATAGTTAGGGAGGCGAATAGGGGAATTTTCGGTAATACTCGAGCGTGGCAGTTTAAGATATGAGAGATACCTTGGACCTAATAGAACAACCTTGTAAAGTATTTAGCTCTATATGTAGTGACGCGCGCCTAGGATAGACGATCAGATTAGTAAAAAAAAATCGATAGTCTGTAATACTCGAGCGCGTCAGATTAAGATATTGGGGGTTGATTTTAGTGTTTTAAGACTAAATTTAACTAATCTGACGATAAGTCCTTGACGCCGCCGAGTTATAGGGTCGCGAACTTGTAAAAAAAAAACGTTAATCCGGCATTCTCGAGCGCGATTTTTTTTATTTTGAAGAATATAATCTAAAACGTACTAAAAATACAAAATCTGCCGGTTTCCGCATGACCAGGAGTGTGGAGGAGCCATTTCGTCTTCCGAAAAACGCGTTGCGGCATATAAGTCGCGAACGATACATTTTACGAAAAAAAAAGTTTAAATAAACAAAAAAGGTAATTTTATTTTACACAAAAAAGGTCTCTTTACATTTTTGTCCAAAGTTAAAACTTTTTGACTTGAAGCTTCATAAAAACTCAAACTCCCGGTTTTTTGAGTATATCTTGAAAACTGAGGGTGTTAAAAAAAATGATATGAAATAACGATGATTAAATTATGTTACTTTTATCTCAATTTTTTTTTTCTAAAGCTTCTCGACAATTTTCGTGGACTTGGAAAAGGTCACGCGTATCTGTATACAAAAGTATTATTAACATGTACAGTTTCATGTATGTATATTATTCAATAGTCTGTTGATCCTCAAATTGTTTTTTGGACGTACCGTCAGCAAAACGAAGTGAAGAATTATTAAAAAGAAAGAAGAAAGGAAAAAACAAGAAACCAAAAAACCTTTCCGGTCAGATTAAGAGAACCCACCAACATTTTTGTCAGTTTAAGAAAATATGCTTTCAGGATACCGAGATGAACCTCCCCTATGAAAATCTGACGCGCTCGAGTATTTCAAAAAAACTATTTTTTTTTGCATTTTCAAAAATTCATCGTAACTTATGGTCACGCCAAAATCGTCAGTTTTTCTTAAGGGAGCTTCCTTGGGGCCTACTTAACACCCCTTCCAAAAATCTGACGCGCTCGAGTTTTTTTTTTTGCATTTTTGACTACTTTATATGCCTACCCCCACCACGCAAACCGGCAGATTAGTATACCGTTGTTATCAGAGGCACTTGGGGCATACGTAGTATGAATATCTGACGCGCTCGAGAATGCCCAAGTAACTGTTTTTTTTTACATTTTTGAAAAACCGTACACGCCAAACCCACCGCTAAAATGGTTTTTACCATACGAGCTTTTCTTTTCGAAATTATTTTATCTTTCGATTTTGATAGGTCTCGACGGCGCCGTTGAATTACGCCATTTAGCTACCTCGCCTCCCTAACTATTATGCGAACAAAGGGCTTACTCGTTCTCGGTTCCGTCGCGGGTAAAAAGAAATTTGCAAACAGAATAAAATAATTAAAAGAGATATCAGAAAGAATCAGTGTTGAACCTCACGTTACCCTTAAAGAAGAATGAAAAGTGGTCTATTATACAAGCCTACTCACCAACTGAATTAAATAAGAAAGAAAATTTTATAGTAAAAATCAAGCAAATTATTAAGATCTACAAACATCTATTATAAATTGTCCCCAAAACCTTATTGTAACTGGTGATTTTTATGGCCAAATATGATTTTTTAATTATAAAGAGAGGAATACACAGTGGACAAAAATACGGGCATGGTAAAAGAAGTAAGAATGGAAAAAAAATAGTTACCCTAGCTCTAGAGTCTAGACTCTAGAGAATAAACTGAGAATCCTCAATAGAAAAAAGACAACAAAGAAATACAACAAAGAAATGGATTTGCATTGCCCTGATCGGAATACATAAAAACGAAATTGACTTTACTTTGTCCTACATTGCGAAATAACTCAGTATGTGTCAGTAATACATAATTTTAGCTTTTGATCGGACCACAGAATGGTTCATGCTAGACTGACAGGTGCGCCTATAAATAAAATAAAAAAACCCGGCCAAGTGCGAGTCGGACTTGCGCACTGAGGGTTCCGTGTCAACTTTAACTGAATAAGGGAATCCACTTACTTCCACTTAGTAAAATACCACAATATTTTGTAGACAAATATAACTTTGTTTTTCATAGTGGAACAGCCCTGCGGCCACGGAAACGAAATTTAGAAACCTATAATGGGAAATGATTGAAAATGATTAAACAATTTGATTACGTGCCGGCATTTTGCATAACTGCGAGCGTTTATAAACTGACTTTTAAACGGCGGCATTATTATGCGATTTGCCTGCGACTTCCACACCACATACAATATTTTAATGTATTACGACGCTATTGGACCAATAAATGGAAGTCCAACGACAATGGTCATTTACATTCGTGACATAAGGATGACAATGACTTTGACAGATAGTTTCTTGTCTGCCTGTGTCAATTTTTTGTTTGAGTTTTACGTTGGTTTATTCAAATTCAAATTTTATTTTCTAATTTTTAATTAAAATTGATTAAATAAATTGATGATTACCTACTTAGTTTAAAATGGCCTCAAATGATTCAAATGCAGATAGTTCCGTGTGTCATACAATTCTCGAAAAAATAAATGAAAATGTGAATACCAAGGTAGGTACATAATGTTTCAGATTGCTTCGTTTTATTTTTGTAATTGAAACTAATTCACTACATTAATTTTAGGCTCCAGATATTAACGATTTTACTATTGTTAAACCCATCAGTCGAGGTGCATTTGGGAAAGTATTTCTTGCTCATAAAAAGAACAACAAAGAACTAATGTATGCTATCAAAGTCATGAAAAAATCGGATATGATAAACAAAAACATGGTTACGCAAGTCGTAACAGAGAGGAATGCTTTGGCTTTATCTAGAAGCCCATTTTGCGTGCACTTATTTTATTCATTACAATCTTTGTCTTCTGTGTATTTGGTATGTATGGTTCTTTTTTACTTTAGCAATTATCTAATTAAGAGGTTAATTATCCAACCACTGCCCTTTTTTATTTACTGCGTGTTGGTTCTGCCCCATCATACTCATAGATAGGCATGTTCAGAAGAAGAAAACGGCTATAGAATAAGTGGTGGGTGCTTACATTAATCTTGTTCTGTCAAAACCCCCAGACTATGCTTAGCTGACTAACTTAATACAAAACATTTTCATCTCAATCAGCACAAATTAAGCAAAAGAATCCTTGCAAATCCTGAATGGTTTTCAGTAATGGTAGCAGTTATGATGTGCTCACTCAGCCTGCTTGATTAGTTTCAAATTATTATACATATTATGTTTATCATTATAAATGTAATAGAAATGGAATGTCATTTAGATTATTATTAGTGATAGTTTTATAGTACCTAAGCTTTTTTATTTGACAAATTCTAAATGGAATAAAAAGCATTAAATTCAAAGCAATTCAAAACCTTCAATATACTACAGGTAATGGAATACATGGTTGGTGGAGACTTAAAGTCCCTTCTGGGCGTTTATGGGTTTTTAGAAGAGTCAATGGCTGTTTTCTACATAGCTGAAGTGACACTGGCTTTAGATTATTTGCACAAACACAATATAGTGCACAGAGACTTGAAGCCAGATAACATGTTGATTTCTAAAAGTGGACATGTAAAACTCACAGACTTTGGATTGTCTAGAATAGAAATACATAGAGGTAATTTAAGTTTTATTTGCTTATTTCAAATGATTCAAATTCGAATTTTTAAAGACTACTTACTGATAATATCTGATTGACAATATTCATTTACAGATTTGGAAATATCAGATTTTGTGAATCGGACACCAAGTTTAAATATGAGGACACCGGGACAGCTTTTATCCTTGACTTCACATCTTTCATTTGGTTCTGGGGGTGGAGATTCCACACACACCTCTGTCATTTCTGCTGATGCTTGTGAGAACCTCATTGATGAACTTAGGGAGACTAGTATGCAATTCAATGCTTTATTTAATTCATTAATAATATGTCAAGTGGTTTGCTGCTACATTTTTTTTTTATATTTTTAATGGGTTCTTTATGCACTATCGAGGTTACCGCCACCTTACCACCTACCACCAAGAGCCAAAATTGCTTGCACCGTGTGTCACATTTTGTTTGAAGTGACACCCATTTTAGATTTTTGTGCAAGAGATTTTGATTTAAAAAAAGATTGGCACCAGAGACCTCAACCAATCCTACATGTTGTTGAGTTATTTTGAAAAAAAAAAACTTAGACACTTTATGTTACTTTGATACAATTTTATCATGAACAGGTAAACTACAAGGAATGTTTGACGGAGTCAGTAACTTAGAATCTTCACAATTGATGGAACACTCTCAACTCTCTGGGATCCATCCCTTTATGAGTGCAGAAAGTATTAATCTGGATGATGTAGCAGTAGGTGTTAACTGCTAAAACATATTTATATGAATACCACATCTTGATGCTTCTATTTCAATATATATTTGTTTCTCATTTTTCAGTCTCAAGACTCAGGATCTGAATCTCTAAGCTCGTACCACACATGTGAAAGCTCTAAAAATAGTAGCAACTCAAGGAGTAACAAGTCTACAGATATAAGCAGCAACAATGGATCATCTTTAGGAGAATCTGCTGTACTTACTGATTCTCAGCATGATCAGTCGACCTCGCCTGTATGCCGCGGCAATTCACTAAAAAGAATACCCAGGTATTAAACTTAAATGCTGCATGGCAATATTTTTTTGAATTCAGTTCTAAACAAATAAATTAAATCAGTTTTAGAGCTAAAAAGAGAAAACGAATATTAGAAGGAGATGGAGACACGCCCACAGGCGTGACAAGCCTCGCAGAGTCTAAAGAGAACCACAGTGGCCTAACTCAAGAGATCATGGCTTTGGAAGTGAGCCAGAACACTCCGAAACGCATGGCTATGCATCCCACACCAGACAGGCGTAAGAATCCGATTAAGGGTGTCTTAAAGAAAAGGTAAAGTCACTTTCTAATACACGACTTGTCCCCCGCGACTTCTACCGCCCGTTTTGATTTTAGTCGGTTTATTTCTGAGTTATAGCGTGATTTTTTGTATAATGCCTATAAGTAGCCTTCTTTGATAAATAAACTATCTAATACCAAAATGTTATATAATTATTTACTTTATTCACAGATGGGCTTCCCAAGATGATAGTCATCATTTCAATGTAGGAGTGATATTTTCAACTCCAGTGTCCAACAACAAGTCGCCAGGTGCCAAAAAGCGACACAAGGCTACTCGTTTCAACTTGCCCAAGGATGATCAACCCGCATCGGGGACCAAAGAGAAAAATATTATGTTCAGCAAACACATTTCTACCAGTTTAGAAATATTTCCGTCTAGACGAATGAGTAAAGTAAGTTGGCATTATATACCTAGTGTGGACTTCATCCATTATAAACTTAGAAATAAGACCATTTTATCTATATAAAAAGGAGGTCCAAAATTTCCCTACGTCCTACAAAGATGAAACATATCTTATTTTTTTTAATAATATGGCATAATCATAACCACAATTTTTACGTTCTAAAAAAATGCTTTGATATTCGTTCAGAGACTGGTATAGAAACCAGTTAATAGTTAGAATCTGATAACAAAAAAACCTTTGATCAAAAAGTACACTACACTACCACTAGTGTCATAAAATAAGCATTTTTGAAATTAGTATAGGCACGGGGTCTCATTCGGTACATAAGTTACATAGCCTTTAAAATTTCTCAATAGATGGCGACACGTGTATAGCTAGCGCAATTACTGTTTATTAGATAGACTAAAATCCTAAGATACGTGAAGATAATACCCGAAAAATATGTTAATAAACATTTTCAGTTGTTTAAAAGAGAAAAAAACTCAATACCATTGTTTTTTTCCATAATTGGCAAAAATAGTGTAAAAAGCATAAAAGCATGCTTTTTACCCTCTAACCCTCTGTCGGCATACGACAAAACTATGTGGCATGGTGGAAAGTTGACAACAAACTAGTATAGATGGCGCATTTTTATGAATGCGTTTCATTTGACCAGTGATGCCAGACGGTATTAATTTCAAGTAGACTTGTGTAGCTCGCGAGAGAAAGATAAAAAACCTCTCTCACCCAAACGGCTCATATATCCGTAGCTCACTTGTGTTTCAAATAAATCTCTATATCCGAGAGATAAAGTTGAATTTTCAGATATACTAACTGAGTCGAAGCCGGTGATAAAGAAAGACGGCTTCATTTCATTTCTAGAGCAAAAGAAAGAGAAGGGAAGATACGTTGGCAGTGTGCGTAGGTATTATGACCGAACCGTGGCTCGGTAAAACGGTAGAATCTGTATGTTCTCGTAGTGTTAACAAAATAAAGTTCAATTTGCATTGCGTGCGGTTCTATAAATATTGGCTGGTTGAATGTTTGTTGACGTTTTTTTAGTTTCTTTTGTGATTAGAGCCGGCGCACTTCGGCTGTCGGAATAATAGCAAGTTTTTGGACTACTGAATGCGACAACTTGATTTTATTAGTAAACAAACATTGAGTTAGTTACTTTTCAGGTGTTTTAAATTCAAAAACTGTCATTAACATTTTTTATCTAGGTTGACAGTCCTAAGCCTGCTTAGTATGAAGGAAAATCAAATGGTTATTATTTTCTTTATAAAGTAGTATAAATAATTAACGTACGTAATAAGTATAAAACGTACAAAAAACTGTGAGCTTCTTATTAGTAGTTATGTATTGTATGACAACAAACAATAGCATATCCTTATTAAAGGGTTTTTTGTTTATATATAGAATCATTCGCATCATCGTAAGTAGCTCTTTACTCATTCGGCTCTCTCTGATATAACGGCTCATTTTGATCTCTCGATATAAAGTTACGTAAAGATCGTTCGCTTCGTCACCGAGTTAGTGAGATAAGGATATAATGACGACCCGTCTGGTGTAGTGGTCGAGAAATCGCCTACGACGCAGCGGGTGCGGGTTCGATCCCCGCACAATACAAACATTTGTGTGCATGAACATGTCTGTTTGTATTGGTCTGGGTGTTTTCTATGTATATCATGTATGTATTTATAAACAAAAAGTATTTAAGTATTATATCCGTTGTCTGGCACCTATACGGCTAGATGGCGATGTGTGGGAATGTCCAAAGGATATAAAGGAAAGGAAAGGATATATCTTCTGCTCTTCTAAGCCGTAGCGTGATTTTTTATAGCCCAAAACCTTCGTCGATTAATAATATATCCGACACATTTTATTTTTTATCGGTTCAGTAGTTTCTGAGATTAGCGCGTTCAAACAAACTAGATTTCAGCTTTATAAATTAGTTATAGTAGTACAAATAAATAGAAAACTCATTGTATGGCCAGAATTAAATTCTAACTCCTTAACGATAGAAACTAAACACGATGTTAGGAGATTTTGTCACATTATTAGGTACACATATTGATAGGCAACCAACGCTAAGAGCGTGTGCAAAATTTTGGTTGTTCGAGTAGGTTCTTGCCGTTTAAGGACTTTGAATAATTCAAAAATATCTCTTGTCTGCATTGCTCATATTATTTGATAAGTATTCATTACTCAAAAAATGATTTTCTGGATATAAAATCTGATTTTGTTTTATTTATGACCAGTTTTTGGCCGTGTTGACTTGCAACCGAATTTTGTACTATAACTATTTTTTACATAAATAAATGTATCCTAACAATGGAGACTTCAAACTATAATCAAAAAACGAACAGACTGCGCGGGACATATTATAGTGCACAAGTGTGTGCGCAAACCTGTGGACCTCTGGTGCAGCCGTCACTTTAAATTGCGACCTTCTAACCGCTGCGCTACCGAGGCAGTTTAAACGATTAGACCACGAACGAATGATGACAAACTTCAATATAATTAAAATCGACTTTGGAACTTTTTTAAAGATTTATATTTAGTTTTTTTTACTACGCACACCTAATAAAGTGCAATAGGCTGGGTTAAATCTTGCACCTAACAACTAATGTGTTTTCTTAAAATTTTTAATAAGTGGATATGTGTATTTGTAAAAAAAACTTGGCAAGAAAAATTAGGTTGCCTCTCCTACATAAGATTCGCATTGGGGAAAAATCAACATGTATCATGACGGTGGCTGAATTATCACACACACTGATTGATATCCGATGAATTAGTCAATGTATTAAAGATGCTGGATAATCTTGATATTGTGCTGTTAACGTTGACCGAGCCTCTCACCTCAACAGATATTGAAATGTACAGGGACAAGAAGAAAATATTGTCGAACACTCATATAATACTTACTCCAGTACCTATCTATTGGAAACTGAACTCTTGAATTGCGTATTAAGCAGTAATTATTTGGATTTTTAATCCTCAACGTGAAATAGGAACTTCAAACGGATGCAACACATGATTTCCAACTATGGGCTTCATAAAAGAGCTAAGTTTTCTTCGATCTCGAAATGAAGAGATGCGTAAAGCAAAAGTATGTAACTAACATAACCCTACGAAACAGTGAGCTGAAGTGACAATAGGCAAGGCCCATAGCGCAAATGATGATGACCGTTGGGGCAGGAAAAATCTACATTGGAGCATCAAAAGTCAAGTGAAAATGTCTACAAGCATACGACTTTGTATAGATTAAAGGATCACCATACATGAATACCACCGTTTAAAGGTTTCATGGAGGGGGTTTATGTACAGTGTCCATCCTGGGGCTATCAAAAATGATGATAATACTCAAAACCGCGTGCTTGTGAGTTACTAGTTTGCGCAAGCGGTGCAAATGCCTGGTGCGCAGGGTGAGGGCCAGTCGCAATAGAGTACCTACCGTAAGCATTCGCACAGCGATTTGACTGAAGTTACCAGAACCATTGTGATATGATTCATGCGCAGTCAATATACTATTTTTTTTGAAGTTATAATATTTACTATTTATTAAATTTTATTGTAATTTTATTTAATAATGATGCTTTTGATGATTGAATTAATTTCATAATTTATTTAAATCTTTTTTAACAGCTAACATAGTTATTCAACCCACAATCGAAATATTTTCATTCATTGGCTCCTAGGCCAGAGACCTCAAAATATTGAAATACTTAACTATAATTAGAAAATGATAACAATTCCATTGCAGTTGTTAGCCACCCCAACAATTCTGTTTTGTATGAATTATCAAACAAAATGAAGTAGTATATTATTCATTTAATTTCTGTTAACATGCAGTAAAGTTACAAATAAAACCATTGATGTGTGTGATGACATTCTGTGATCAACACCATTTTCCGAAAATTCAAAAACGATATCTTAAACGGCTAACGGCTGGTTGCTAATAAATATCCTTTGGACATTCCCACACATCACCATCTAGTCCCAAAGTAAGCTACTCAAAGCTTGTGTTGTGGGTGCCAGACAGCGGATGTAATACTTAAATACTTTTTTGTTTGTACATACATACATGATATACATAGAAAACACCCGTAACATTATGCGGGGATCGAACCCGCAACCCACTGCGTAGTAGGCGATTTCTCGAACACGGTTGCTAAGTAATTAATTATTTTTAATTACTATTATTATTACTATTTATAATATCAATCACAAATAATAGTGTTTCGTTGGTTAAACCTAAACATTAGAGAATTGTTGCCAGGTGGCCATGAACTGCCGGATGCCAGAAAACGTACGAGTTACCCTATTTTTGTTTATGTTTTGTCGCAAACATAATTTTGTAAATGCGACTTGTAAAGGCAACTGTGGTAGGCAAGGAAAAGAGGTTATCCCGATTTTCCACACTAGTGTGAAGAAAATGACGTCTATTCATCCCATAATTTTCGCGGTGTGTTCAAACTCGACGATGTTAATTATTTTACTTTTTTACTTAAAGCCGATTTTACCAACGTCAAATAAGAAATATTCGTCAAATATGGTAAAAAACGCCTAATTTGAAAACGCCACATATTTGGCAGCAGTCATAAAATTAATCTACCCTGAAACAGCTTGGTGTGAAAAAAATTACAAGTTAATGTTCCACTTTTCCAGAATGTTTTTCTTTTATTTGATAAAACGCTTATTTATGTATAGGTAAGTGATTTTGTTAAATCACGGCATGCTTTTCACAATTATAAGTTTTTTTGTTGATTCTGAAGTTACTATAATTCTTACTCATTGCTTTGATCATGGTCACTCTATAGGTATTTTGCGCGGGTGTCAAGATTCAACGGAATCCTATACGGTTTTTAAATTTTATTAGATAAAGACGCATAACTGGTTTCAATTAATAATTAATAGTATACTAACTTGCGCTTATGCGTTAAATTGTAGACTAACAAAATGCATCGTAGCAGTAATATCTTACGATTTAAGCATAGAATTGATAGAATAGATTAACGTCTATTGTTTTTAGTGTTTTTTTTTTTCTTCATTTTTATGTTTTTGTAATACAAATCATCATATCATAATATAATCATAAATCTTAATGCACATAAAAAGGAAGAACGAAAAAAACACTAAAAATTCTGTAATTCAACTACGAACAATATCGTTGGAAGAGGAAAGTGAAGCAATGTTAAGACAAGTTATATATCAAGGTCAGGCTGGGTACGCACAGTGTCATTAATTGTATTGTATCATTGTATTTTGTAGTAATCGATAAATTTGTAGAGCCAGTAAGTTAAAGTACTAAAAATGAAAATAAGTATTGAATTGATTGCAAACTCAATTATCTTAAATAATGTTTTTCCATAAAAGTAACTAAACGTCCTGATAAAACATACTGAAAACTGCATCGAAACTCGCGGACAAATACCTACCTAGTACTGCAGAGAATCTCCTTTTTTGAACTCGGTTGAAAACTCAATGAAATAAGTTGTGTGCTTAAACATAATACCGGAATAACCCATCCATTAACCACAATGTGTGATTTTTTAATCAAGTATTTTAGCTTATAAATAGACAATTGATTCCGAGAAACTTAGTGTCCAGCAGACGCTACGAGTGGGCATAGGTCGTACTTGCTAATTCAAGTACCAGGTCTTTAAAGTGCTGCGCAAGCGTATCGCCTCGCTGATGATCCGTGCGCGCGGGAGCCGTAACACCATCCTGAATGTCCTCAGTCAGAAGCCAGACTGCCCTTTTCTGCAGCACTGGACGAAAGTACATACAAGTGTGCCTGGTGCTCCAGAGAGTGGCCGATATTTAAATTAAATAATAATAATTATTATAGAACAATGAATAACTTTATGAATTATAATTTAATTTATTTTGTAATTGTCATATTTTTAGTATTTGTATTTGATTCGACTAATTTTAATTTTAATTTCATTGCAATTTACTATAATTATTTTCTAAATTTAAAATTATTTTGTGTTTTGATATAATTTTATACTTTATGGACATCGTCTGAAATAAATGGATTTTATTTATTTATTTTTATATTAAAAGTACGTCCAAAAATTAGCACCAGGGCTCAAAACCAGGTATCAAAGTAAACATACCGGTTCACCGGCCACTACCCCTTTTCGGCCACTTCGCACATTATTTTGAATAATAAACAGTGTATAGGCAGCTTCTTTCCAATTTCACGTCATTCGACTCGGACGACGTTCACGGTTCATAATCCAACGGCTTAACCTAGAAATTTGCAATCTGAGCCCTCACGCGCCATTTCAAAATTTGGTGTCTGGAGGCGTGGCAAATTTAGCCAAAAAAATAGCAGGTGGGTTGATTTTCAAAGGTGAGTTTTTGAGTGTTACGATTGTACGAACACATAAACCAATTCATTCACCTATGTGAATATATCATAACATAAAC
Organism: Pyrausta purpuralis; assembly: GCA_963924145.1. Taxonomy (NCBI): domain Eukaryota; kingdom Metazoa; phylum Arthropoda; class Insecta; order Lepidoptera; family Crambidae; genus Pyrausta; species Pyrausta purpuralis. The sequence goes on from OZ001659.1 coordinate 14,655,058, forward strand.
CAATTCATTCACCTATGTGAATGAATTGGTTTATGTGTATGAAGCATGTGTTAATTCAATATTAAAGTGCCCAAACTGACCAAACTTTTCATAATATGTAGTATTTTTGATGGTCGGACAATAAGTTATCGTTTAGTTTAAAAATCCTCTTTCCGACCGGGTGGTCGAGAAACCAGTTTACTTACGTCATTTTTCTTTGCTAATATTGCGGAAACCTTATATTTACAAACAGAGATCCTATTATAATAGTAAACAGCTTTAATTTTGTAAAGAGAAAACTAGATTCCGGCCGCCCGTTTACCTGATAGTTCCAAAGATATGACCTTTAAAAATACCAAAAGTGTGACGGCCGATAGCTAGTCTTCACAAAACCTATTTCCGGCCGTATTTATTAAAAGGCGTGACATTTTTTTTATTACATTGACAGAAAATCAAACAATACCTTCTATAGAATTTTCGAATAATGGAACGGGCACTGCAAGTTTTAGATCCAGACCCACTAGCCACTGTTAGAGTTTTCTTCTGTTTTTTTCTTATTTATTATTTGTTTTACTTTCATTCTATTATGAGCCCTATGTGCTATTGAATAACACTAATTTTCCTACCGTGTATTAGGTGGCCGATAACCAGTGCATTGGTGGACGATAACTGAGTAAAAAGGCCGATAACTGGTATATTTGCTATATTTACAAATAGATTTTTTTAAATCATGCATCACTACTACGTCTATTAACGTTAGGTATTATGAAACTAGACTATTGTAGGTCCAAATGTTTTATTTTTTTAAAGTCTTGACGTTCAGCATTATGACAGAAATCAACTCTGAAGTCAACAAGTCGCTTAAACGGCCGATAACCGGTGTGTTTACCCTACTTAGATTTTGTTCGTGTGATAGTTTTTTCACGTGTAGATATTTTACTAGATTTTTTTCGGTAAATAAACACACGAAAAAAGTTCGATTGTCGCGAGAATCGGGCTCCTGTTTGGGAGGTAAATACCTACCAATTTTGCTGCATATAGAAGACAATGTACAAAACGAAATACCTACTTTAAGGAAATACTTTTCGTTTGAGCCTTTGAGTTTCTTATCAGCGCCCAGGATCGACAACGAGTTTTTTCTATGGATTTTAATTCATCTTCGAACGAAAATCACTCGCCATCTTGAAGCGAGTGATTCAAAAATAGAGCTACTGTGCCTCTATTTTTGAATCTCTCGCTTGGATATGGCGTGTGATTTGCGTTCGAAAACGAACAAATAATCAACTAAAATACCGTGAATAAGGACGTGAGTAGGTACTCACAAAATTTAGATATATTTATTCAAATCCCTTCTGAATGGATTTCAACTGGTTTTCATTCCAAAATTGGAGTATAATCAGTGAATGTCATACGCCATCTTGTCGCAAGTATTTCAAAAATAGGGCCTCCGGCTCTATAGTGCCTACTAAAATAAGTTGAAAGTATTTAATAGAAAATGCATCCATATTTCGATACCCATAAGGCGCAAAATCGCATTAGCAAGAAAAATACTTGAGTATTTTTCGCAATTTTTGACCTCTTTTTATGAGCGCAAGGTTTAATTTCACTAAAACCCCAGCTCTTGATAAACTATATTCGTAGTATGTAGGTAATGTCACATTCTTTAGACATTAACGATTATTCCCTCAAGCGTAACCGCTCGGGTGTTGAAGCATTATTGATACGACCGAAATTACATCATGTCAAAGATACGGGATCTTTTACGAGCGCGTATTGTTGATTCTGGCTTAACTTCTGGCAAATAAATTCAAAATGTTACTAGGTACAAACGTATTGATACAAATGAATATATATATATCTATGTAAAAATGCTTAACGCCAGATATGCTTATTAATTATGGCAGTATGGCTCAGAGCTTATCCCATTCCTTGCAGAATCAGAAAGAATCGAAAATCCAGGTAGGTAGGTACCTACTCTTCATTATTCATCTATCTCTCTTTTACCTAAGATACATAATTCACACATCAAAAAAGATTGCGATCACTTTGAAAAATCTAAATCTTTTTTGTTGGGGTTAATGATTTATTACATATTATTATTACACAGGACTTTTATACAGGCAGGGTCTAACAAAACCAATGATCGACCGCCAACGTGCGGTATATATACATCATACAGATTACGCTCACAAAATTTGAGAAAAAAAAATCAGGCTAGTTTCAGAGATCAAAAAAGTAGCACTTTTAAATGTGTAAAAAAACACACTATTTGCACCTGTTAACTATACAACACTGTCAAATGCGCACGCACACCAACAAAGCCAGCCGTCATATGTCGGTTCGCCGCGCCGCGGCAGACGCAAACAAAGGAGCGGTATCCTTTGTGTCTGGGCGGGTGGCGGCGTTCTTCTTTCGCCGTCTACACGCGCACGTGTGATTTTTATTGCATCCATCAGTCGCAAAATCATTTTGCCACGTAAAGGACGTCGACTGAATTTGATATTCACTTATTGCAAGTAGTCAAGAACGGCCTGAACAGTAAACAACAACAGTCTTCCTGAAGCGGCTAGACGGGTGGACTTGAGAGGTCTGGCGGGTGTTCCTCTACAGCACGGACATCTTGGCCTCCGTGTATTCTTCCTTCGGGTTCGGCCGACGTGGTTCAGGGTGGGCCCGGTTCCCTGGCTGGCGCGACGCCCCACCTATCACCTCTTCATGCCTTACCTATCTACCTACGTGAAGAACATGACATTGTTTATGAAGAGAAGATGACTGTGATTTTGTTAAGTGCGTGATTACGTAGAATTGTACCAGTTTTACGCAGAAGTTATAAAAACATTCTAAATCGTGTAACAAGTGATACGTGATGATATGTATCGAAACCTTAGACATTTAGTGTTATATTACCTACCGTTAATCCTTAACTAACATTCCCGTAAATAGGTAATTTTTTTATGAATTAGCTAAGATGCCATGGGATAATTTTTGTTTTAGAGGGCTAAAATAATTGTTTATTAATAACAACATTATCCACGAGTATTTTACGTTTCAAAATAAATTGTTGCATCAATGTCGTATTTTCTTTATGCTCATCTATATCCTTAGCCTGCTTATACCAAAGGAATCATTTGCTTCTGTCTCTTTTGAGGTTTAGGTAGGTAGGAGACTTAATTTTTTGCATAATAGAATCAGTTAACTGTTTAGGTAGGTAAACACTACAACGCCTTTGTCTTACAATTTCTTGCCTGGCTGATTATTTATTTTGGTTAGGCAACGTTAATTAACATTATTGATAAGGTTGTGTCTGTTATTATTTTAGTAGTAGGAGTAAAAAGGAAAGACTGCAACTATAAAGTAAGTATGCAAATCTGCCACTAACTCCGTAAACCCCCAGATTATTCATTTAATTTACACAGCTTGTTTGAAAGTTTCTTTCATTCATAAGTGTCTAATGAGTAGGTAGACAAAACTGGGGGCCTACTCTGTAAGACGTTGCACGTTATTTCGGCTAAAGCCATCTTGCTTGCTCCCATGTTATCCTGGTGCGGGTGACTGAGATGACTAGAGTAGAAAGCATGAACATTTGACTTACAGAGCAGATACCTTTGGTTCGTATGTGTGTATAGGTATATAGGTAGAAGTATAGCAGGTTTCCTTATATAGAAGTGAATAAGTATGTTAGGAAACATAACTTTGAAAAAAACTCTATAAAACTAGTTTTGTTAGACTCTGTATTATAAGAAAACAAACAACAAATAGGGTTTCTGCTTCAACGCCCAAGCGGTCGCATGAGACCGCATAACAATGGAATTTCTATTGTGTATCGTTCAAATACGCTTGAGGGATAAATATAATAACATCTTTAAAAAAATAAATTACCTTATGCGAGTGATCACATTTTTATTTTATTTGTGTAGGTACCTACCCAAATCTGGATGCAATCGTATCGACAGCCGAAGCTGAAATCTACTGGTCGCACACGAAAATAAATTTAGCGCCATATTTTGATGTAGTTAATACGTGGACTGCAGTGAGTTTAGCGCCATCTATTGAGGAAGTAAAAACGTGGACTGTATTGCGAGCAACCGATGTGCTTTTATATCGGCAAGTCCAGTCTACTCCAGTAGCTCCATCTAGTCCGTATTGTAGTCTTCTCTATGGCCCGTTACTATCACCCGTTTCGGCGGAACCGTTTTCTTGTATGAGATGAGGTATCTGTACTAGTAGTATTATATTATCTGGGGTATAGGTATTTAAAAAAACAAAATATATTCCTCAGAACGAGTGAATGATTATTCTTACTCTTGCTATCCGACAACCGTCGCCGGTGCTAGTAGTCGCAACAATCAGTAATATCGCTAATTGACTTTCGCGTGCCTCAATATTACTATCATCAATATTACTATCTCAATATTTTGGGATAAACTCCAAGATGAGGATGAGGATATTGTGTATGCCCAATTTTTTTTTATCCTTTTTTTAAAAGATGCGTTTCATCTGTGTACGACGAGGGGCAATTTTCTATGGAAAATGGTTATTCTTCTTTTTTACTTTTTGTGGTAAAAAACTATCTCTTTGATTATTCCAGGATGACACCAACCTACCACCAACAGATTTGTGTAAAACACCGGTCGCTACCGCCCACACTCCATACAGAACGCCAAAAAGCGTGAGACGCGGAAATCAAGTATCTGATCAAAGGATTTTGGGAACGCCCGATTACTTGGCACCAGAGTTATTATTAAAGTAAGAAAAAAAAAGTTTTATCTAATAATTGCACACGGTTCTTTTATAAGTAACCAGCAATCCCGGTGAACATATTTTCCCCTCGTATTCGGGACGGTGACGAAACTAACAAAGTAAAAACATGAAATTCAGTGTACCCGTTATCGAGTGGTGTAACATGACTCTCTTTCAAGAAGAAGATAGAAGAAGTAATAAGTAAGTGTGCGTGACGACAGCGCAGCGCACAGTGTTCAATTTGATTTAAAAAAATTCCCTCTGCTGTTTCAAGCGTTATAAGATCAAGGGATATATTTTAAATGCCTTAGTAAACCTCTCACGTGTCTATTTCAAATACTTTTTTTTTAAAAAAAATATGAAGTTTACGTGACCTTTTCAGGAAAAAAAATTAAATAAATTCTGAAAACGTAACCGTCCAAGATATTTATTTTTGCTAAATACAGTCTGATGTAGTATCATAAGACGCATGTCCTCCAGTTTTTACTTTCGAAAAATCGCCTCTAAATACCGAGTTGTTATTATTTTTACATATTTTTGATTTTATTTTTTTTCTCCTTAAAAACTCAAAAGTGCGACTTGTGACTAGTACAGAAAGATTACTCTTATGAGGTCTACCATTGATAAAAAAATCACGTTGCACTATTGCGGCTTTTAGGAGTAATAATTTAAACAAGAATTGTGTTAGGGTTGTCACTATGTTATATTCGACGGTGTCGTAGTTCCCTTCTGTAATGTGGTAAAAAAAGGCATTTATATGGATAGCTCTTTATCTTGGGAGAAAGAGATCAGCGAGGTAAGCAGGAAAATCTATGCATCGGCTAGTTCACTAAATCGACTGCGTAATTTTCTACCGATACCTACCAAGATTGCTCTTGTTCAGGCACTGCTGCTTCCCATTCTTGACTACGCTGACTGTAGCTATCTAGACCTCAGTGAAAAGTTCCTTGATAAACTTGAACGCCTCCGAAACTTCTGCATTCGCATTATTTTCGGCTTACGTAAGTATGATCATGTCTCCGACTTCCGTACTCAGCTTGAGTGGCTTCCTATACGCTTGCGACGTAATCTTCACATTCTTTCTCTGTTGTACAATGTTCTTTTCAATCCACAATCTCCCCCCTATCTCAAGGAACGTTTTCACTTTCTGCAATCCGCCAACGACCAGGTTAACATGCGTTCTTGCCGTCGACTACACATTTCCTTTCCCCCTTTCTCCTCCCAATGCTACTCACAGTCGTTTACTGTCCAGTCCGTTCGACTGTGGAATTCTCTTCCACTGCGTATTCGACAATCTCAGTCCCTCTCAGTGTTTAAAGCTAGGGTAAAAGCGCACTTCCTTTCGCTTCAAAAAAACTGACGGAATTTTCTGTAATAGATCTAGTATATGTACGTATATTATATGTATTTATTAATTTGTTTTATTGTATTTGTAATACAAAATGTATTATTTACTTGTTTATTATATTTTTATTTTGTATATGTTATAAAAGTGTAATATTAAAATATTAGCTATATTTTGCACACCGCTTTCTACCTCACAAATAAAAGTTGTTTCCTCTACCCAATGGTTGTCTGGAAGAGATCGCTTCCAGTGATAAGACCGCCAATATTGTACAAATGATTTGTCTGTAATTTTATTCTTTCTTGTGTCCTTACTTGTGCAATAAAGAATTATTATTATTATTATGTTTGACCTTAATTAATTTTTATTTTGATGAATTTTTATTCCTTAACTTAAAATTATTTCATCAGTATAATTTTGTTTCAAAAAGAAAGACACATCAATAACATATTTGCTGGTTTTTCTTTGGAACCCCGGATTTTTGATTAAGTGGTAAATTCATATAAAATAATAGAGAGGTGGACGATGATAAAGATCCATCCTGTGCCAAAGATGAGAATTCATGCAATGATGATGGTGATGATTGCGTGTAACAATTAGTAACGAAAGCGATTTGTACGAATGGACTATGTTATTATATAAAAGTGTGTCAGTGTTATTTCTTTTTAGGGTTTCGTACCCAAAGGGTATCAACGGGACCCTATTACTAAGCCTCCGCTGTCTGTACGTCTGTCAGCGGGCTGTATCTCGGGAACCGTAACACTTAAAAAGTTGAAATTTTTACAGAATATGTATATTAGTTGCCGGTAATACAAATACTAAATTTGAAATAAAGTTAAAAATTAAAGGGAGTCTCCATACAAGTTACGTGTTTTTTGCCTGTCGATTATTTTTAGTGTTATGGAACCGACTCGCGCTTTTTTGGTTTTTTAACTCAACTTACAAAATGACTGTATTTGACCTTTAGCGACGACAACCCTATCTTGCATTATTTGACCTTAGAACGAAATACTAAATTACTTCTAAAAGCCGCAATAGTGCTACGTGATTTTTTTATCAGTGGTAGATCTCATTAAGAGTAATCTTTCTGTACTAGTCACAAGTCGCACTTTTGAGTTTTTAAGGAGAAAAAAATAAAAATAAAAAATGTGTAAAAATAATAACAACTCGGTATTTAGAGGCGATTTTTCGAAAGTGAAATCTGGAGGACATGCGTCTTCTGATGCTACATCAGACTGTATTTAGCAAAAATAAATATCTTGGCCAGTTACGTTTTCAGATTTTTTTTTTCCTGAAAAGGTCACGTAAACTTCATATTTTTTTTATAAAAAAAATATTTGAAATAGACACGTGAGAGGTTTACTAAGGCATTTAAAATATATCCCTTGATCTAATAACGCTTGAAACAGCAGAGGGAATTTTTTCTGTGCAGCGTCACAAACTATAGGCGGACGTTGAAATGAAAAATGGCTGGCTGTCATTACGAAAAGTAATTAAACCAAAGTTATCAAACTTTTAGGAGTGAGCCGAGTCGTGGCATGATCACTACGCTACCATGTTAGTGGCCATGCCACGACTCGGCTCATGGTGTTGTTGTGACAACAAACGGTGACTGTGTACCTGCATTTTAATACAACGTATAACGTCAAATGCGCAAACCCTTAAAATTGATTGACGACCAGAATTTATTGAACCACTTTTTAATAGGCATCACATTTAAAATATTGCCCTGCCTATTTATTAATAAGACAAGCCATCACGTGCGCAAACCCGCCAAAATACGTAACCAAGCAATGGTTAGTTCTTAGCGTAGATAGTGATAACAATAATGTCAGCGCGGCGCAGCGTCCCGGTGAATACTTACCGATTCCTCTTTCGTCAGAACGTCAGCCGCAGAGCAAGAAATGACCAGAAGTGCCAGTAAAACTAAAATACCACATAAAACGGCAAGCAAAAGCAATTAAATCAAAAATCATTTGGGGTGTCTGAGGTTTTGCGCATTTAACATTACACGTTGTAGAATTCACGGTATATGATGTTTTTTTTTATTAACTTGTTTTTTTTTAAATAGGCAAGGCCACGGTCCACCTGTGGACTGGTGGGCGCTGGGCGTGTGTCTCTACGAGTTCATGACAGGCGTCCCTCCCTTCAACGACGAGACTCCACAGGCCGTATTTACGAATATACTGTCTAGAAGTGAGTTTCCAATTTTCAATATATCTTTATGTAAAGTTTGTAGGAGCATTTTTGTTCTACTGTGTGCCAGTAATAAAGAATCATTTCATAAATTGCGATAACATTCATCGATGTTTTATAGCCTAAAGAAATCCTCGATAAATAAGCTATCCAATAAGTATTTCCTGAGATAACTGCGTTCAAACAAACAAAATCTGAGTAGGTCTGAGAATCGGCTAACATCTATTTTCCATATACATATATGGATGTTATATATATATATATATATATATATATATACACATATAACATGTGGCCAACAAAATATATATATATATATATTGTTGGCCACATTTTTCTTTAATTACGTGGCTGGGCGGGACGAGGCCGGGCAAGACGAGGAAGAGGGCGAAACAAAGTTCGCTGGGTTCGCTAGTAATATTAGTATAATTTTTTGACATATATTATTTTATCTGCTTCCAGATATCGAATGGCCCGAAGACGACGAAGCGCTCTCGGCCGAAGCCGTGAGCGCTATCGAGGCCCTGCTTACTATGGAGCCTAGTGAACGTCCCGCGGCCTCCGAGGTGAAGAAGATGTCCCTCTTCAGGCAGGTCGACTGGGAGAACCAGCTCAGCAAAGAGCCACCGTTCATACCCACCCCCGATGATCTGCACGACACTGGCTATTTTCAAGGTGATATTAGCAGCTATATAATTTATTTAGAGCCTGCACACTAAGCCACTAGGGACTTCACACACATCTCCGATACTTCACACACTTCCGATTTGCTGATGATAACAGTCGTTGTGGCAAAGACGCTGGACGATCTTGGCACTGTGCTCGAAGACCTTGACCGAGTCTCAACAAGTGGGTCTTAAAATGAACATGGAAAAGACGAAAATTATGTCGAGTTCCCTTGTTGTACCCACTCCAGTATCCGTTGGGAAATCAACTCTCGAAGTTGTCGACGAGTACGTCTACCTGGGGCAAGTGATCCAATTGGGTAGGTCCAACTTCGAGAAAGAGGTCAATCGACGAATCCAACTCGGCTGGGCAGCGTTCGCGAAATAACGCAAAAGTGTCTTCTTATCTACCACAGTGTCTGAAGACGTAAATCTTCAACCAGTGTGTGTTACCAGTGATGACATACGGATCCGAAACATGCCTCATAAAGAAGCTCAAAATCATACAACGAGCGATGAAGAGGGCTATGCTGGGTGTTTCTCTATGGGATCGAATCAGAAATGTGGAGATACGTAGAATTACTAAGGTACCTAACGGACATAGCCTTGAGAATCAGTAAGCTCAATTGGCAGTGGGCAGGGCATATAGCGCGAAGAACTGATGGCCGTTGGGGCAGGGAAGTTCTAGATTGGAGACCCTTCGACCAAAGACGCAGCGTAGGACGTCCACCGACAAGATGGACAGACGATCTTATGAAGATCGCAGGATCAAACTGGATGCAGACCGCTAGTGAACGGTAGCTGTAGAAAGCCGTGGGGGAGACCTATGTTCAGCAGTGGACGTCCTTGTTGGAGTGACACCTTCTATGGTTGCTATGGTTACTTATTGTTGTTATGTGTCATTAATATAAATAAAGTAAAACTATATTCCACTGCGCTAACTGTTTTTACTTTATTATGGTAGCAGAGCGTTAAAATCGATCATAAAAGCTCGGTGAAACAGTATTTCCTGAAAGGACAAAGGTTAATGTCAAGTAAATATGTCTGCAAATGTAAAACTCGACATACGACCGTTCGACGGAACAAACTGGACAACTTGGAAATTTCAAGTGTTGATGCTGCTGAAAACCCACACTGGAACCTTGGAGGCGGTACAGGGTACACTCACAAAGCCAACACAGCCAGGTGCCGACGCTACTTCTGAAGAAATAAATAAGTTTAAAATCGATTATGATGCATACCAGCGAATCGAAAGTATTGCATTTCTGCTACTCACCACCAATATGACGGAACAGATGTTGTCTAAAGTGATGTGTTTTACTACAGCAAAAGAGGCTTGGGATGAACTAAACCGGCTTTATGAAAGAGTGTCACAGGATCGTTTCTATGACGTGTGCATGAAGTTCTTTGGCTACAAACTTGATCCTACACATGATATGGGGACACATTTGACCACAGCCAAGAACTTATGGCATGGGATGAATCTGATTTTGATCAAACAAGGTAAGAGTCAACTTCCTGACATGTTGTTAATATGTAAAGTTATGGATTCATTGCCAGACGAATACTTTAACTTCAAGTCAAGTTGGGCCTTGATGTCAATTAACGATCATAATATAGAAAACCTGACTTCTCAGCTGTGCGCATACGAGAGATCACTGAAAGAAAAAACCGACAAAGAAGGTGAAGGTAGTAATGAACTCTTAATGCTAAAGAAGCAAGGCAAGAAGAAAATCAAAGTTTGCAAATATTGTAAAGAAGGATGTCACAAAGTCAGATCGTGCAAAAAGTGGATTGCTGATGGGAGACCCCCAAAACATAATTCTACCAGTGCAATGACGACGTTGACAGGCCTGACTCAAGCCTGCTACAAGCTCAAAGACGATGATTCGTGGTACGTTGACAACGGAGCGACAAATCATGTCACTAATAAGAGAATATTTGACAGTTTTGAATACTTTCATGAGCCACATAAAATAATGACTGCTAATGGCCAAATAGTTCAAGCTATTGGTAAAGGTACAGTCAAGATTGAATCTAATGTGAATGGTCAGAAAGAATTGTTATACAGGGTGTTGATTTCAATACGAGCGGAATTTTCAGAGGTGATTATGTACCTTGTTCTGATCATGAATCACAAAAAAAAATGAGTTCGAAAAAATATTTTTATTTTTATTAAATAATGACGGTTTTCAAAGTAGACCCTAGCGATTTCTAGAGTAGGCCCCCGACACCACACCGCGCCGGCTTGCGTGCGAACGAACGATACCTACAAAGCACAAAGGCACCGCAATCCTTTGTGTTTGGCGCGTGAGCGCCGCTCAGGCTTTCCGCCGCCGCCCGCAATAGCGCCGTGCGGTGGAGTAGCGGCTATCTCTTTTTATCGCCCAGCCCGCGCTATCTCGTTCTCGCCCGTCGCTCATACCTCAGTTGTGCTAATAACATCGCATAGGCAACATGTTTTGCGAAAATGACTCAAAATTATTCTAACGGTGAACTCGTTGAAATGGTGCGATTGTATGCAATAAGTGACAATAGTTTGAGTGCAGCTATAAGGATGTTTGGTGAACGTATTGTGTATACCGAAGAATCAACAAACGTTAATGACCTAAGACAGAGAATAGTCAGTGCATTCGAGTTAGTTTGACAAAATCGTTTTGTGCTGAACAGTTTAAAAGGGAACACCAGACGCCGTGCCAGACTGTGTATTGCTCAGTCTGGTGGACACTTCGATCATTTATTGAGGTTAGTGTAAATAAGAATGTACAAAAAACTAGATGTAAAGATAAATCGATGTAAATAAGTTGATTCCAAATTTTTAACTACGCCAAAAATACTTTAGACTCGCGTCATTTAATAATCTTGGTACTTTTTTATTTTGAAACGGTTTAGCATAAATCTAGACAAAAGCTCAGGGTTCGATTTCCGTTTGAACTCCCGAAGTTAGTTAAAATGATATACCTACGTACATGACTTTTGCTCATTAAGTAATAATAATTAAAAAATCATAAACCATTAAAACTTCTTTTGATTTTCAAAAGATTAGCCAAGCCAATTCCCACCTGAAGGCTCAAATTGTGTTTAAGTTACAGTACAGTACAGATGACTTTAGTTAGCCTAGATTAAGATTCAATTCGTAGTAGTAATTTAGAGTTTGAGGTTCGATAGATTCTCGATGGATTGCTCAAATTAATAAAAAACAGTGCGATCGATACCCAGTGCGCCATTAATTGATTCAAATTTAAGTGTTTCGGGTTAAAGTTTCAGAATTTCTGGTGGATTGCCCAATTTCAGTGAGTTTTATTCAAGATTAGGTAATTTGATTTGTTACAGATGAGTTTTAGGTATGTTTGTCCGTCCTAAGCCCGATTAAAGTAGGAAAGGAAATTTGGAATCAACTAATCCAAACACGTGAAATCGCTTATTCTTAAAGTCGGTAAAAATAGCAACATACACACTCGGGCATAACGTACCCGGCAGATAAAGATAAATCAGCACTGACCGCTAGTTAGTACCTACTTGTCGCGTGCTACGCGATTCGCGCCCGCTACGATTACAGTGCAAACATAATGCAGTGTCTGACGCCACAACGCAGCAAGGGTTTCATAAAAAATAATCGCTTAAAATTTCAGTTTAATTATTTGTAATATTTGGTTCCACATACCTGTTCTATATGGGATCATACATTGTTTTTATAAATACCGCTCGGATTGAAATCAATACCCTGTATTTCAAGAATGTATGGTACGTGCCAGGCATTGAGCGGAATTTATTTTCTGTATTAGCCGCACAAGACGCATTAAATGATAGCATATTTATATCTACTGCTCAGTCGTGCTATTTAAATAGTTTTACTTTATTATGGTAGCAGAGCGATAAAATCGATCACAAAAGCTCGGTGAAACAGTATTTCCTGAAAGGACAAAGGTTAATGTCAAGTAAATATGTCTGCAAATGTAAAACTCGACATACGACCGTTCGACGGAACAAACTGGACAACTTGGAAATTTCAAGTGTTGATGCTGCTGAAAACCCACACTGGAACCTTGGAGGCGGTACAGGGTACACTCACAAAGCCAACACAGCCAGGTGCCGACGCTACTTCTGAAGAAATAAATAAGTTTAAAATCGATTATGATGCATACCAGCGAATCGAAAGTATTGCATTTCTGCTACTCACCACCAATATGACGGAACAGATGTTGTCTAAAGTGATGCGTTTTACTACAGCAAAAGAGGCTTGGGATGAACTAAACCGGCTTTATGAAAGAGTGTCACAGGATCGTTTCTATGACGTGTGCATGAAGTTCTTTGGCTACAAACTTGATCCTACACATGATATGGGGACACATTTGACCACAGCCAAGAACTTATGGCATGAGATGAATCTGATTTTGATCAAACAAGGTAAGAGTCAACTTCCTGACATGTTGTTAATATGTAAAGTTATGGATTCATTGCCAGACGAATACTTTAACTTCAAGTCAAGTTGGGCCTTGATGTCAATTAACGATCATAATATAGAAAACCTGACTTCTCAGCTGTGCGCATACGAGAGATCACTGAAAGAAAAAACCGACAAAGAAGGTGAAGGTAGTAATGAACTCTTAATGCTAAAGAAGCAAGGCAAGAAGAAAATCAAAGTTTGCAACTATTGTAAAGAAGGATGTCACAAAGTCAGATCGTGCAAAAAGTGGATTGCTGATGGGAGACCCCCAAAACATAATTCTACCAGTGCAATGACGACGTTGACAGGCCTGACTCAAGCCTGCTACAAGCACAAAGACGATGATTCGTGGTACGTTGACAACGGAGCGACAAATCATGTCACTAATAAGAGAATATTTGACAGTTTTGAATACTTTCATGAGCCACATAAAATAATGACTGCTAATGGCTAAGTAGTTCAAGCTATTGGTAAAGGTAGAGTCAACATTGAATCTAATGTGAATGGTCAGAAAGAATTGTTATATTTCAAGAATGTATGGTACGTGCCAGGCATTGAGCGGAATTTATTTTCTGTATTAGCCGCACAAGACGCATTAAATGATAGCATATTTATATCTACTGCTCAGTCGTGCTATTTAAAGCTTAATGGAAAGGTAAAATTAATTGGTAATCGTCATATAAATGGTGGCCTGTACAGACTAAATGTAAGAACAGTGACACCTCCTGTAGAGATTGAGATAAACCAGATAATGACACCTGAAAACAAAATTCAGCTGTATCACGAACGTCTTGGACACCAGAATAAGAGACATGTAGCAAAACTGATACATCAACAACTCGGAATAAAACTAGACTCCAGTTCGAATGATATCTGTCAAGGCTGTGTTTTTGGAAAGAGTCATAGACAAACGTTCGGACAGAGACCTAAAGCTACCAAACCTGGAGAGCTAATAAGCACAGACGTATGCGGACCATTTCCTTATTCTATATCCAAGTATAGATACTATGTTTTGTTCAAAGATCATTTCTCGAAATATCGTTGGATTTATTTCATTCGACAAAAGTCTGAAGTTCAAGCACGCATGAAAGATTTTCTTGCTGAAGCTAAGAATTCTGGACACGTCATAACTGAATTACTCAGCGATAACGGAGGAGAGTTTGATAACGAACAAGTCCGAAATACTTTGAGAGATTTTGGCATCAAGCAGAGGTTAACAATGCCTTACACACCCGAACAAAACGGTTCTGCTGAGAGAGAAAACCGTACTGTTGTGGAGATGACAAGAGCACTCATGCATGCTCATGATGAGATACCTAAAGGCTTATGGGCTGAGATAACTAGAGCTTCAGTTTATATACTGAATAGAACGGGACCAACTCCAGTTGAAGGAAAGTCACCGCATGAACTCTGGTACAACAGAAAGCCTAAAATAGACCACCTCAAAATCATAGGCAGCGTTTGCTACGTTCATGTTCCAAAACAAAGAATGTCAAGGAAGTTAGACAGAAAAGCCGAGAAAGGAATACTTATTGGATATGATGGAGATAAAGGATATCGTATTTTCGACGTAAATACCCTAAAATTGACAAGATCTAGAAATGTCATATTTGATGAGGTACCTTTACGAGAAAAACATAATACCGACACACTTACCGAGTCACCAATCAAGGTAAAAACTTTCCAACTACCTGTTCCTTCCACAAGTTCACAGACTGTTGATATTGAAGAACACGAAAACGACGAAGAGTTATTTGTTGAAGCTGATGATAATGAGATTGATATAACGCGACAAAACGAAAGCACGCCAATACTAGAAGTACCTAGTGGACGACAGCTTCGTGATCGAAGCCAGATTAAACTCCAAATAGGTTTAATTTTGACCAGTTTATCAATCAGACAATTTCTGTTTCTGAGCCAACAAACTACCAAGATGTTTTACGTAGCACTGATAAAGACAAGTGGCTTCAAGCAATGAACAGTGAACTAAATTCACTACAAGAAAACCAAACTTGGGAGTTGACAAGACTACCTAAAGACAGAAAAGCACTGAAATGCAAATGGGTATTCAAAATCAAAAGGAACCCTGATGGTTCAATTGATAAATACAAAGCACGTTTAGTAGCTATTGGTTATTCTCAAAAGAAAGGCATTGACTACGATGAAACCTTTAGTCCAGTTGCAAAAATGAGCACAATCAGAATTCTGTTAAGTATCGCTGCAAATGAGGGATTGGCGCTAAAACAATTTGATATTTCTACAGCATTCTTATATGGAACTGTAAAAGAAGAGATTTATATGCGACAACCTGCGGGATTCGATGACGGGACTGGCCGTGTTTGCAAACTGAGACGCAGCCTTTACGGCTTAAAACAAGCTCCAAAATGCTGGAATGAATGCATACATGATTTTTTAATGGAATCCGGCTTTATTCAAAGTGAAGCAGATCCTTGTCTATACGTAAGAGAACGAGGACAAAAGAAGATTTTGCTGAGTCTATACGTTGATGACGGTCTACTTGCTGCCACAGATGAATACGAGGCTGAAAATTTCATTGAAAATAAACTAAAAAGCTGTTTCAAAATAACAACGAAGCCGCCATCCTATTTTCTTGGACTAGAAATAGAGCGACCCAAAGATGGTATTATCAAAGTACATCAGGCTGCATATACAAGAAACTTATTAGAAAAATATGGAATGAGTGATTGCAAAGTTGTTGGAACGCCAATATTAAAAGATTCTGAAAAAGAAATGGAGGAAAAAGACAGCCCAACTGTTTTTCCCTACAGACAAGTTGTTGGTTCTCTAGCTTACCTGATGGTTGGTACAAGACCAGATATTGCTTATGCAGTCGGAGTGGTATCAAGAACCTTGGATAAACCTAGTAAAAAGAATATTCAGCAAGTCAAAAGAATACTAAGATATTTGAAGGGAACTATAGATATGGGACTTGTATACAAGAAGAGCGAAAAGCGTCTTGTATGCTACAGCGATGCAGATCACGGCGGTGACGACGCAAGTGGTTGCTCTACAAGCGGGATGCTGTGCCTCTTCGCTGGTTCGGCAATATCCTGGCGAAGTACAAAGCAAACGTCAGTTGCACTCTCGTCTACTGAAGCCGAGATAGTAGCTGCGAGTGAAGCTTGCCGAGAGATCGTTTGGTTGAAGAGATTATTTGGTAAACTACAAATGAATCTGAATACGCCTGTCTTACGCATTGACAATGAGTCCGCAGTTAAACTATCTGCACACCCTCCATACGAACAACATAGAAAAACTAAACACATTAAGCTGAAACATTTCTATGTCAGACAATGTGTAGCAGAAGGAGATGTTATAATTCAGCAGGTCTCTACAGATAGGCAACTGGCTGATCCATTTACAAAGCCGGTGTACAAGCCTGCACTGATAGACATGCGTCGTCAGATTGGGTTATCCCAATAAAAAGAGGAGTGAATGTTGGAGTGACACCTTCTATGGTTGCTATGTTTACTTATTGTTGTTATGTGTCATTAATATAAATAAAGTAAAATGCAAATGGGTATTTAAAATCAAAAGGAACCCTGATGGTTCAATAGATAAATACAAAGCACGTTTAGTAGCTATTGGTTATTCTCAAAAGAAAGGCATTGACTACGATGAAACCTTTAGTCCAGTTGCAAAAATGAGCACAATCAGAATTCTGTTAAGTATCGCTGCAAATGAGGGATTGGCTCTAAAACAATTTGATGTTTCTACAGCGTTCTTATATGGAACTGTAAAAGAAGAGATTTATATGCGACAACCTGCGGGATTCGATGACGGGACTGGCCGTGTTTGCAAACTGAGACGCAGCCTTTACGGCTTAAAACAAGCTCCAAAATGCTGGAATGAATGCATACATGATTTTTTAATGGAATCCGGCTTTATTCAAAGTGAAGCAGATCCTTGTCTATACGTAAGAGAACGAGAACAAAAGAAGATTTTGCTGAGTCTGTACGTTGATGACGGACTACTTGCTGCCACAGATGAATACGAGGCTGAAAATTTCATTGAAAATGAACTGAAAAGCCGTTTCAAAATAACAACAAAGCCGCCATCCTATTTTCTTGGACTAGAGATAGAGCGACTCAAAGATGGTATTATCAAAGTACATCAGGCTGCATATACTAGAAACTTATTAGAAAAATATGGAATGAGTGATTGCAAAGTTGTTGGAACGCCAATATTAAAAGATTCTGAAAAAGAAATGGAGGAAAAAGACAGCCCAAATGTTTTTCCCTACAGACAAGTTGTTGCTTACCTGATGGTTGGTACAAGACCAGATATTGCTTATGCAGTCGGAGTGGTATCAAGAACCTTGGATAAACCTAGTAAAAAGAATATTCAGCAAGTCAAAAGAATACTAAGATATTTGAAGGGAACTATAGATATGGGACTTGTATACAAGAAGAGCGAAAAGCGTCTTGTATGCTACAGCGATGCAGATCACGGCGGTGACGACGCAAGTGGTTGCTCTACAAGCGGGATGCTGTGCCTCTTCGCTGGTTCGGCAATATCCTGGCGAAGTACAAAGCAAACGTCAGTTGCACTCTCGTCTACTGAAGCCGAGATAGTAGCTGCGAGTGAAGCTTGCCGAGAGATCGTTTGGTTGAAGAGATTATTTGGTAACCTACAAATGAATCTGAATACGCCTGTCTTACGCATTGACAATGAGTCCGCAGTTAAACTATCTGCACACCCTCCATACGAACAACATAGAAAAACTAAACACATTAAGCTGAAACATTTCTATGTCAGACAATGTGTAGCAGAAGGAGATGTTATAATTCAGCAGGTCTCTACAGATAGGCAACTGGCTGAGCCATTTACAAAGCCGGTGTACAAGCCTGCACTGATAGACATGCGTCGTCAGATTGGGTTATCCCAATAAAAAGAGGAGTGAATGTTGGAGTGACACCTTCTATGGTTGCTATGGTTACTTATTGTTGTTATGTGTCATTAATATAAATAAAGTAAAACTATATTCCACTGCGCTAACTGTTTTACTTTATTAGTCCTTTGGCTGATAATGATGATGATGATGACTAGTGGCTTAGTGGCTGCCACCAGTTATACTTATCGAGCCGCTTGTGACTATGGAGCCCTAGGAGCGTCCCGCTCCCTCTAAGGTGAAAAAGATGTCCCACTTCAGGCAGGTCGACTGGAAGAACCACTTCAACAAGGAGCCGCCGTTCATACCCACGCATGACACTGGCTATTTCTAAGGCGCTTGAGGCGCTTGTCACTATTGGGACTGTGCGCGACGACGGCGCATCAAACTATTGGCGGACGTTAAAATGACAAATGTCTGGTTGTCATGACGACAAGTAATTAAACCAAAGTTATTTCAATGAAATCTTGTATTATCCATTTAATCTATTCAATCCGTTATTTTATAATGAATGGATAAGTATATTTTGTGCTGAAGTTGCTAGAGAAATGGTGACAGACGTCCTCCGATCGTTTTGTTTGGTCACTGTAAGCGCTGTCATTAATTCAGGTTATAGGAATAGAGCTTATTGTTCTCTTAGCAAGAAGCAAGTCTCTAGACACGATCAAACTAAACTAATACAATACGCTGGCAAATAATAAGGATAGATACAGCCTAGAAACGCGCTACTTCAAAAACGTGTCTAATATTTTTTTATTTATATATTCTTTATTGCACAAACAAAATGAAGTACAAATGGCGGACTTAATGCTTTAAAGCATTCTCTACCAGTCAACCATTGGGTGAGACAGAAACAGTTGAGGCGGCGTAAAATAACAAAAAAAACTAACAAATGAATGAATTACATATACTTACATAAATACTTTTAAATAAACCTACATAAATACAATAAAATCCATACTTCACGCTGAACAGATATCATGTTATTTATTCTCATTCAGAAAAAGATTGCGTATAGACTTTTTGTACACATATTTTGATGTTGATGTCTTGATCGTATCTGGGAGGGAGTTCCAAAGTCTAAATATAATCTAATAAAAGAACTAATGTTTTTTTGTCTTGTTACAGCACGCAACATTTTGCAACAACTGCATGTTTCCAACTTCGACATGTAAAGAAGTGAAAGGTACGTTTGTTATATTGATTTGATCTTCATTAAACTTTAAAGCGTGTTAAAATTTTACTGTTAAAAATTATGTGATACTAATGTTACTATACAATCATGCTTTATTATTGTAATGATTAAGAAAGACTGAATTATGTATGTGGGGTAAACAAATATGAACTTAGGTATGTATTTCTCTTTTTAAAACTCTAACATAGCTAGAATGTATATTATATTAAGAAATTATAAAATAAACAATGCATCTTAATTTAATATTTTTATTTATGGTAAGCTTAAACTAATTGGCACGGTTTTCAAAATTTCTGAAAACTTATTTTTAGTTCCATCCCAAAATCCACCTTCATACTAAAATACTGTTTCGAATTTAATACCCTCGTCACCAATTTATTAAGAAAGGCAAGTTGAGAGGTTGTCTTTCTCAAAATAATTGATGAATACATCCTACATATTGATCAAAACATCCTGCAAATTTTAATATTACGTTTTGAGTATCTATAGATAGATTAGGTTCTAAATACTGGGGTCAGATTCTGCTATTTTAATTGTCACAAAATTGTAATAGAATGGTCACTTTTGACACTATAATAGAAGCGTAAAAATGATAAACACATAACAAATCCTTTGCGTCGCGTAGTCGAGCAAATAGCAATTCCATAACGATTATAATAGCAGAATTGATCACTTAGTAAACTGGCGTGCCTATTTGGAGTTCTTCTGAATCCAAGGCAGGAAGGCAGTGACGCGCGTATACACGCCGGGGTATTGTCCTTTGCCGCAGCCGATGCCCCACGAGACCACGCCGACCTGGGTCCACCGACCGCCTTCGTTCACCATCAAGGGGCCGCCGCTGTCTCCCTGTTGTAGATAAAAATGATACATTAGCAAACAATAAAATGTTCGCTTTCGCGAGCATTCGGTATAAATATTCGATTTAGGGCAGATTTAACCAACGTTAGATGAGGAATATTCATCGTTTATACATCAAAACGCCTAATTTTAAAACCATTGAGTTGTCACAGACACTCGTGTTTGCGACAACTCAATGGGTAGACTCGGAAAAACATTGTAAACACAGACTATTGAAATAAACGATTTTTTAATATTATTTATTACTAGCGGTCCCCCGCGACTTCGTCCGCGCGTTTTGAGTTTGCTCCCTCCCCTCCCGTCGCAGCGTCATGTTATATCCTAAAGCCTTTCTCGATAAATAAGCTATCCAACACAGAAATATTTTTTCAAATCGGTCCAGCAGTTCCTGTGATAAGCGCGTTCAAACAAACAAACTCTTCAGCTTTATAATATATTAGCGCAAGCGCACGTTGTACTTAAGCTGCGAACATTCTTTTGGTGCGGAGTTATGTTAAAACTGTGATAGCTCCTAAGATATTTATTGAAATCAAATGATATAAAGGGCAACTTGGTTCTAAATGAAATGCTCGTGATGATGAATGTATTTATTTTGATAAGAATAAATACCTGTGTGTATAATACACCTCTAAAAATAATGCATTATTTTTTTACAAATTTATAAACATAAAAAAGGTTGTAGTAAGTCAACCATAAAAGATAGACATATGCTGTCGCGGACTTTATTATAGAACTCCTAATGCTGAACAATCCTGTCATACATGATTTTTGTGTAACTTAAGCGGTTTCCGCAGCGTATGCAGCGGAAGCTCTCAATAGGAATATCTTTCTCCCGTTTTCGCAACATTTTTCATTTCTGCTGTGGTCTTATGAGTCGTATCTTTATGTTATATAGCCTAAAGCCTTCCTCGATAAATGGACTATCCAACGCAAAAAAAATTTTTCAAATCGGGCCAGTAGTTTTTGAGATTAGCGCGTTCAAACAAACAAACAAACAAACTCTTCAGCTTTATAATATTAGTATAGATATTCGATTTATGCCCGACTTAACCACTTAAGAGGAATATTTGTCAAATATAATATCTCACCTAATTTTAAAACCTCACCTTATTTTTCAGCAAATTTATTTGTGTAAATGATATTTACACAAATGTTTGCTAAGGTTGTCTTATATGACGTTGGTAAAATCGGCCCTTAGTCGGATAAGTCTTATCTGACGATGGTAAAATCGGCTCCAAGAGATTTATCCAGTTTAACTTTAGCATTCACTCGAATCCGTTTCTTGTTTACTTTTGTCATTTTCGTACGCATCGCATTCGGATAAGTGCGCTCTAAGAAGACCAAATCCAGATCAGAAAAACTTAGAGATCAAACTCATCACTCACTCATAGACACCTGGAGAAGTAAGTGGTAAAGTGGTAATTTACCTTTCAAATGTATTAATTTAGACTGGTTGATATGATATGATAACATATCATCAAGTTATTAACATCAGTCAACAGACTGATGTTAATAACTTATTAGGTGTGGTGGTAGAAACTTACGCTGCAGGAGTCCATGTTAGCCTTGCCAGCGCACAGCATGTGTTCCACTATGCCCCCTGGTGCCGCTGCGCCGTATTTGAGGCGGCACTCAGCGTTCGACCAGATGGGTATTGACACTTCTTGAAGAGTCGCTGGTTGGGGACCGCCTGGAAAAAATAGGTGGTCGTCATATATTGTTATAGTACGACTGATCGCTTGAACGTCTCACTGTAACAAGCGAGGTTACTATCCTTCAAATTTTTCGAATGGTGTCAAAAAGGGAGTCTGTTTTATCGAGGTCACCGTCGCCTTAAGAGCTAAAATTGCTTGCACTTCAAAGTGACGCCAGTTTTTGTGTTGTGCATGCAAATGATTTTCGTTTCAAAGTGGTTAGGCGGCAGAGACTTATATAGTTTGTTGCGTCTGTCTGTAAGTATGTATGCAAGGTGTTGGCGTTTGGTTAATTGTCTCTAACTTTGAACTTACTTATTTACGTTAGACTACATAAATAGGGCGCAAAACACTATAATTCTAAATATTTTATGTCTCGTAACTGATAGCTTCCTTCTTCATTAATATTGCTGCAATATTTGTGGTAACTTACTCTCTCGCAAGCTGCCCCAGCCAATGACAGTCGCCATTTGACCAGCATACGCTCGCCCACCGCTGGGTAGGCAGACCGGACGCACCGCCTTTGTAAACGTTACTGGCTGGTCCAGAGTCAGGATAGCGATGTCGTTATACTGTAAAAAAATACTTTATAAGAGATACCCCAAAAAGCCTCGGAATCGTAAGATCAAGTAATCAAAAAAATATTACATCGTCAATGAGCAGTTTTCTTCAATCACTTTATTGTTCTCACTAGATGGCGTTAGAATAGCTTTATTTTATTTTTTCACGTTGGCGGAAAACCATAGTCAAAGGATAAAGTTGCCTACATAAATATTGTAAAATGCGTAAATGACCTTCAGATTTATTAAGATACTTATTTTAATCATTATAAAATCCTTTTTCTACCAAAGATACACATTAATATTGTTTATGTTTTTAATATTTACTTTGGCGAAAACCAATCCTTTGCTATAATACTTTCAGTATTGTATCTAATTGTTAAATAAAGTTTACAAAGTTATTTCCTAAAGTGACGCTATGAGCGCCATCTATCGATGGTATAAACATCTAATGATACGAAAACTGCTCATTGGCTACAGTTACATTAATCCCTCAAGCGTATGTGAACGAGACACAATAGGTATTCTATTGTTATGCGGTCGCATGCGACCGCTCGGGTGTTGAGGTATAACTAACATAGCCTAGGGATTGACCTTGTCGAAGTAACGGAATGACTAAATCTAAACACGTGCAAAGTACCTTTTGTCAATTATAGCTATGTATCTGTTAAAAAGTAAATTTTACCAAGGTCCGCATGTCGAAGCCACGGTGTCGAACGACACGTTTGATTTTCCTCTCGATGTGACGGGTCTCAGCGTTTGTGTGAATGTTGTGGTCTCCAAGTCTCGCCGTCAAGCGGGCTACGTCCCAAGACGTCATACTGGAAAAATTGAACGAATTATGAAGCCGTGAAAGTAAGTACACATTTTTGGTACGCAGCTCGTTGATGTCTTTTATATGAAACATTTTATAGCTGGTTTCGGCCTTTGACGTTGTGTCTTCATTATGCCATTTTCAGTGATGAACTAATAATTATTACGCTATAAAAAATATAAAACATCTAATCCAAATAACATACTCATGAATATCGAAAAAAGTTGCTCTATTGACGTTGCACGATGCACCTACCTACACGGGTTGTATATTTATTTTGGCTTTGATGATGTTGAGGCATCTCCCACCTAACCACTTGTATTGAAAATCGCTTGCGGTGGTGTAACTTTATTAAACAAAAGACGACGCAAGTTGCAAGCGATTTTTAGGGTTCCGTAGCCGAATAGCAAAAAACGGAACCCTTATAGTTTCATCAAGTCTGTCCGGCTGTGACATACGGACGTCACAGCCATTTTATTCTGTAACTATAAGCATTACACAATTAAAATTTGGTAGGAAGATGTATCTTGTGAACCGCTTACCGATTCTCATACAAAAAATTAAAAATAATTAGTCCATTGAATAAAAAGTTCTAGAGTGCGTGAGTTAGTAACGTAAGATGTTTCTTCGGAAACATGTCAAGAGTCCCTAGGTAATAAACATACTAAAACCCCGGGACACTAGGAGGAGCCCCGGAGTGGGAGGAGGGGGGGGAAAGGGTCCATTTTTTCATTTTTCGCTTAAATCTCAAAAACGGCACATGTTAGAGAAAAACTTTCAAGGAAAAGTTGAAAGGCCATAAAATTATCTACAAGTTGTACCTAAATCATTTTTTCCTATATCCTACCATTTCTGAGTTACACGCAGTAAAAAATGATTTTGGCTCAAACAATTTCCCCATACTACATACCCATGTTTATCACATCAATCGATCAAAAATATTTATTTCTTCCAAAAAACTCAAATGTGCAACTTGTGACCGGTACTGATAGATTGCTCTTAATTAGGTCTATAATAGGTAAAATAAACAAATTCCTCCATGGAAGCCTTTTGGAGGAATCGATTGTCAAAATATTATATTAGGGTAGTTTGAGTTACTGAAATTGATCTTTTTATTTTTTCTTCCAAAAAACTCAAAAGTGCAACTTGTGACCGGTACAGATAGATTGCTCATGATTAGGTCTATCATTGATAAAAAAAACAGATTTTACCATGGAAGCCTTTAGGAGGAATTGAATTTTATTAGGGTAGTTACGATACTTGATTTTTTTATTTTTTTTCTTCCAAAAAGCTCAAAAGTGCAACTTGTGATTGGTACTAATAGATTGCTCTTAATTAGGTCTATCATTGGTAAAAAAAACACATTCCTCCATGGAAGCCTTTAGGAGGAATTGATTGTCAAAATATTATATTAGGGTAGTTACGCAACTTGACCTTTTTATTTTTTTTCTTCCAAAAACCTCAAAAGTGCAACTTGTGACCGGTACTGATAGATTGCTCTTAATTAGGTCTATAATTGGTAAAATAAACACATTCCTCCATGGAAGCCTTTAGGAGGAATCGATTGTCAAAATATATGTTAGGGTAGTTTGAGTTACTGAACTTGATCTTTTTTATTTTTTTCTTCCAAAAAGCTCAAAAGTGCAACTTGTGACCAGTACCGATAGATTGCTCATAATTAGGTCTATCATTGATAAAAAAACCAGATTCCACCATGGAGGCGTTTAGGAGGAATTGAATTTTATTAGGGTAGTTACGATACTTGAACTTTTTATTTTTTTCTTCTTGTGCCTCTCATATGACATCAATGTCCCAACATTATCCGTTGTTCGGATTTTTTCGATGAAGTTTCACACGTAGCATGGGAAGGGGTCCGTCCTCGTTAAGCTTATGCTAAAGTTTGCTTATGTTTTCGAATTTTTCACCTTTCATGGGATGTAGCTCGAAAACGGCTGCTAATAGAAAAAAAATATTTAGGTACAACTTGTAGATAATTTTATGGCCTTTCAACTTTTCCTTGAAAGTTTTTCTCTAACATGTACCGTTTTGGAGATTTAAGCGAAAAATGAAAAAATGGACCCTTTCCCCCCTCCCCCCACTCCGGGGCTCCTCCTAGTGTCCCGGGGTTTTAGTATGTTTATTACCTAGGGACTCTTGACATGTTTCCAAAGAAACATCTTACGTTACTAACTCACGCACTCTAGACCCCCCTTGGAGGGACTCATTCAATGGACTAAATGACAGTTCTCACACATGAAACTAAAACCAATTTTTTTTTTGTCAAACCTATGCGTGTGAAGTGTCTATGTATATGTCTTTTAAAATAACATAGAGGTTCCTAAAACCATTTTTCCAAAAGTCTAACGTTTCATAGTAAGACGCTTCCAAAGTGGTAAAATGGGCGTCCCCCCATCTAATTTCTAAACCAAGCAAGTGTACATTTTGAAAAAAATATATGATGTAGATATTAATCTTAATAGATACTTTCAACGAAATTGGTTCGAACGGGATCGAACGAGTAGTTTTTGAGATATAGTACATTTTCAACAACCGCAAACATAACTTTGTACTTCATACAAACACTTTGTTATGTATGTACAAAGTTATATTGCAGTCAACAAAATATTGTGGTATTTAACTAAGAACAAGTAAATGGATTCCCTTATTCTGTTAAAGTTGGCACGGAACCCTCAGTGCGCGAGTCCGACTCGCACATGGCCGGTTTTTGCTCTTCAGGTGGTTAGGCGACGGGCACCGCGATAGTACTTACTGAGCAACGCAGTGGGCTGCTGATAGCACATGCCGGTCATCCATCAGTGAGCCGCCACAGAACTGGCGGCCACCGTTGAACAGAGCCACTGCCCAGGGCCACTCGTTCAACTCGGCGTTGTGACCTCCGACTATGCGCTCGTCGTCTTTGATGCTCTAAAATAAGAAAATAATTAAAAAATCAAAAACATTACGAGGGGCACTCAATAACGGCGCTATTGATACAAAAGAGTTTTACTATAGTGCAGTAAATACTTTTTTAAGTCTACTAAATATTTTTCAGTCTTTTCCCTTCATTTGTTTTGTTTTGATAGCATTTAGAAGCGAACGAGTCGATCGGTTTTATAAAAATGGAAAATGAACAATATCGTTCAGTAATTATATTCTTGTGTTTGGAAGGGAAAACGCGCGACGAAATCAAAGAACGCTTGGATGCTGCGTACGGTAACTAATCTCCTCCAATGGCAACCGTCCAAAATTGGTTCAACAAGTTTGCTCGTGGCCGCACATCGGTTTTTGATGAACCACACCCAGGTGCACCGAAAAAGCGAACGAGTCGATCGGTTTTATAAAAATGGAAAATGAACAATATCGTTCAGTAATTATATTCTTGTGTTTGGAAGGGAAAACGCGCGACGAAATCAAAGAACGCTTGGATGCTGCGTACGGTAACTAATCTCCTCCAATGGCAACCGTCCAAAATTGGTTCAACAAGTTTGCTCGTGGCCGCACATCGGTTTTTGATGAACCACACCCAGGTGCACCGAAAACGGCTACTACGGAGAAAAAAGAAAAAAAAAACACTGTCTTATGTTGGCAGACCGGCGATTGAAGATTCACGAGATAGCAGAGACTGTAGGCATCGCAAAAGAGACAGTGCATCATATTCTGCACAAAGAACTGGGTATGAAAAAGTTTTCGGCACGATAGGTACCGTCTTTGCTCACACCAGACAACAATCGCAACCGTGAGACCACATCGGCGACATGTTTGGCGCTGTTTAAACGTAATCCGGCGTAGTTCTTGCGTCGTTTTGAGACTTTCAACGAAACATGGGTTTACTGGTACACACCAGAGACCAAGGAACAGTCAAAACAGTATTTACCCGGCGAACGTGCTCCAAAGAAGGCGAACACTGTTCAATCGGCCGGAAAGGTGGTGGCCAGTGTTTTTTGGGACTCGCACGGTGTGATCTACATCGATTACCTTGAGAAGGGTAAAGCAATCACGAGGCCCTACTATTCCGACCCATTGGGCCGATTCGACGCCGAATTGAAAAAAACAGCTTTATTTCAGAGGTTCGGAGACTTATTTTAAAAACGGGTTAAAAAGTTGTAGCATCGCTGGGCCAAGTGTATTGAATTGAAAGGGGACTATAGAAAAATAAATATCTACGTTCTCAAAATTTTCATTTCAAAAGTATATTTATTGAATGGCCCTCGTATTTGTTTGACCTTTGTTAATGTAAATGATTCTATTTACCTGCCTTTTAACCATTAAATATATTACAGGTAAACCGTGAAATTGAGACCTAGCCTCCGTCCGACAAAAGTAAAAAGATTGACCACCTCTCCTGAGAGGTGATCAGTTTGCAATAAACTGCAGATTGATCAGTCTTCTTATTTCAAATACAAATGTTCAACTTTGTGTTCGAACCTTACTGTAGAAAATCATTTACCTTAGCATTTTTGTTTCCACACGAAAAATCGACAGCTGGCTGTGAGGGCTTCGTTGGTTGTGTTGGGTACATTGGTGGCCATGTCTAAAACATATTTGGTGTGTGTTAAATAATATGTTCGTAAAGAGTGTCTTCATTAACTAAAATGTGGTAGATATTTTACCTGTTTAGTTGTAGGCTTGGTTGTCATCTGAGGTCTGGTGGCCCATGTAGTTTGTTGTGTTGTGGCGCTTGGTGGTCTTGTTGTAACACCTCCAGCAACTGATGACCAATATTTTTCATTTAAATGATATCCAATATACAGGGTGTAACAAAAAGGCGAAATAATATTTAAGGGTATGTATGTAATGTGAAAATTAAGTAGTAAAAGTTTTGGTTAAAAATAAACAACGTTTTTCCCATACTTAGTAAATAAATTGTTTTTTTACCGAAAGTGTTGACAACCCTGAATCTGCGGTCATTCGTTGGCGAACCCCCGCCCGTAACCCTCGCCCGCCGCATGATCAGCTGATGCGCGGACCCTTATTTAAGGTTGTCACCGATAAGTTTTTGTTAAAACTTTAGCATCATTTGCATAGGAACTACACATTTACTACTCTACACGTCCTTTAAATTTTATTTCGCCTTTTTTTTACACCCTGAATTATAATCCCGCCCGTTTGTTTTGTGTCGGCTTAGGTGGCAGCCGTATTCTTTATAAATATCTCTTCTTTCGCGAATATCGACTAATCCCGAAGCAATCATTCTCTACTGATGAAAATCAAACCAAATTGAACTAAACCTACTTATTTGGATTAATGCGCCAATAAGAGTCAGTATATTTTTCAAATCTATAAATCTTAATTAATTTCCCTTACCCTTTGCGTGGTGTCCGGAGTATCTTGCTGGTGGTATAAGCAGAGTGATGATACGCTGTGCGGCGGTATTGTTTGCGGTCAAATTATTTTTATGTCTTTGTATAAAAGTAAATTACCCAGTGAGGGCGGGTGTGTTGGAGCGGTGTGGTCCGGCGGGTGTGTTGGCAGCGGTGGAATGGTAGGTGGCCAGTTGGCTGGAATCTGGCGCAGGTTAAAGTTGGTCCCGAACGGCCACTGCCCAGACAGCGCTGACAGAACTCCTCTTTGTAGCCTGATTTATAAAATAAGAAAAACTATATAAATTTTTGGAAATGAGATGCTAATGCAGCTTTCATTTTAAATTTATGTCATTAATTATTCGAATATGATTTATTCCGTCTACCAAAATAATAAATTAACACACAAAAATATGTCTTTTAAAATAAAACAAAATGTTTATATAAATAATTTGCGCCGAACAGTGAACGTATACATATTCAGTACTCTTAGTTCTGCACTTAGAGGCGTAACTATAGATGTCTTGCATAGTTTACGTGACCATGAATTCTATGATTTATTATGACGTGTCATGGATATATGTATGTGATTCAAAACAAGAATGAGTCCATGAATTTAGAGCAAATATGCAACTATTAACATGCGGGTTAGCTTTAATAAAGATAAAAGGCCAATAATTCAGCCTCTCAAACGATCCTAGTGGCATTCTGTTGCTATAATTTCCGTAGATAATATTAGCAAAGTTAAAATATGTCGTTTATCAAACTAATCTATAAAATTTTATCTACAATATACTTGCATTTAAAATGCTAATAACACTTTCTAGCAGACTTTCTAGAAATGCCATCTTCCCGATAAATTTCGTTATAATAGAACAAATAGTATATAAAAAAACTCGTTTATCAGGTTTAATGTATGACGAAATTTAAAGTCCACCTTAGGTATGTACATGCTTTGGCTGTGCAATACTGTGTAATCTATACTAATAATATAAAGATGAAGAGTTTGTTTGTTTGTTTGAACGCGCTAATCTCAAAAACTACTGGCCCGATTTGAAAAATTATTTTTACGTTGGATAGTCCATTTATCGAGGAAGGCTTTAGGGCTATAGAACATAAAGATACGACTCATACGACCACAGCAGAAATGAAAAATGTTGCGAAAACGGGAGAAAGATATTCCTTTTGAGAGCTTCCGCTGCATACGCTGCGGAAACCGCTTAAGTTACACAAAAATCATGTATGACAGGATTGTTCAGCATTAAGAGTTCTATAATAAAATCCGCGACAGAATATGTCTATCTTTTATGGTTGACTTACTACAACCTTTTTTATGTTAATAAATTTGTAAAAAAATAATGCATTATTTTTAGAGGTGTATTATACACACAGGAATTTATTCTTATCAAAATAAATACATTCATCATCACGAGCATTTCATTTAGAACCAAGTTGCCCTTTACATCATTTGATTTCAATAAATATCTTAGGAGCTATCACAGTTTTAACATAACTCCGCACCAAAATAATGTTCGCAGCTTAAGTACTACGTGCGTTTGCGCTAATCTATACTAATATTATAAAGCTGAAGAGTTTGTTTGTTTGAACGCGCTTATCTAAGGAACTGCTGGACCGATTTGAAAAAATATTTCTGTGTTGGATAGCTTATTTATCGAGAAAGGCTTTAGGATATAAAACATGACGCTGCGACGGGAGGGGAGGGAGCAAACTCAAAACGCGCGGACGAAGTCGCGGGGGACCGCTAGTTAAATAAATAAATGTAAAAAATTACGCGGCTAGTTGCAATGGCGGCAGTTGCGCTGGCGCAGCTGGAGGGAAGACGCCCAAACGCTGCACGTCAGGCTCTTGTTGAGGCGGTGTGCCCACTGGCTCGGTACAGCACACACCGAATACCTAAATAAATATATAAAATACATATTTGTCTGAAAAATTACTTAAATTTCTCTGGCTGAGAAAATAAGTAACTACGGTAGTATATTATAATGCTACCCCAAAACATTGTGATAACTAACGAGCGGGGATTGCCGGAGATCTACCGAACACTGATGGACTTGATGATTCATCGCCCCATACATGATTCAATAAGACGTACAATATTTCATAAATCTGTGTGCTCTAACAGTGTATGCTCTACCTATTAGTCTTGCCATAAATATTGTCACAAAGAAAAAAATAATTTATGAAAATAATATTTTTTACTTTTACAGTGCGTTAGTTTTATACATTAATATAAAACAATTTAAAATACAAAAAGCTTATTCGAAGTGGTCTCCATTGGCTGCAATACTGTCCTTTAAACGTTTAGGCCAGTTATCAATAGAAGCACGCACTCTTTCCATGAAAAATCTTCACTGCCAATCGTATGGATTCTTTTAGGGACTCCAAATTATCATGGCGTTTAGAGCAAGCCGTACTCTCTAAAACTGACCATAAATCATAATCCAGCGGATTAAGATCGGGACTAGACGATTTAAGACGACGGCCAGTCTTCACCTCTGATGAAGTCCGAAACGTTCGCTTCTAACCAAGACTGCGTGGACCGAGCTTTATGAACCGGCGCCGAGTCTTGTTGGAAAGACCATGCTTAGTTATTGAACATGGTGTTGTTAAGGGGCTTAACTACCTTCTCAAGAATGGTATCTTGATACACTTGTGCCGATGTTTTGATACCTTTTTCACAAAAATATGGCTCAGTCACTCATTCATAGCTCACACCCCACCAAACCATCAATGAAATCGGGTAATGCCCACGTTGCACTCTGCCGACTAATTGGGAAGCTTCCTTAGAGGTTTGAGCATAAATACGGTCATTTTGTTTGTTAAAATGTTGCTCAATTGTAAAGATTTTCTCATCCGCAAACATTTTTTTTTCTGTGACCTCCCTTTGCGTTTCAGTAGTTTTTCGATTTTACCACCCTATTCTTTTTTACATTATCAGTTAAAAAATGACCAGTGCGTCTCTTATAGGCTGCAAGACCTAAGTCATCTTTTAAAATACGCGACATGGTTCTGGGTGCTATCTTCATCTCCCGAGATAAAATCTTTTGCTTTCGGACAGGATTTCTGCGAATTATTTCCCTTTTACTGCTTTGACCACCTTTTTCGTACGAACACTACATGGACGGCCAGATCTTTTTCTGTCACAAACAGAGGAGGTATCATTGTACCTATTGATAGCCCGGTACACAAACATTTGACTAATACCAAGCTTATGGAGAGTTTTAAAAATTGCATTTGGCTCCATACCAACTTTGTGTAATGCAATCACAGCGATTCGGTTCTCCTTATCACCCAACTCAATTTTAATATTGCAAAATATTATTAAATGTAGTGGCGCCAAAATTAGAAAACACAATGAGCAATCGTATAAAAATGACAGATTCCAAATTCAAATGTAATATCTTTCTTATTTTTAATTGTAACAGTATTTATGGCCAGACTGTCTATATTTCTATAAAAAACCTCAAAATCGATTTAGTACTTTTAGTGTAAAAGAGTCACCAACATTCATACTTCCATCCATCCTCACAAACTGACATTTATAATATTAGTAGGATAGAATACATAAATTTATAACTTCGGTATGGTACCAACCTCCATATTGTCGCCGCTTATGTAGCTGCATGTATCATAATGGCCCATGACCCACCCATCCAGTCCTGATAGGTCCACCACCTTCACCAAAGGATAGCATTCACGGAAACTTTTACATGTCCCCTTTTTGCCTAAAGTGGTTTCACAGTCCAAACCAAACGCACCTTCATCTGTTTGCTGAAAAAGTTAAAATTTTAACTTTATTTTGCATCTGTGAATGACGATGCCCATTTTGGATATCAATTTTCTTGTAAGCTTTTGTTTCTTTCAAAAATTACTCACCGATCTTGTTTGTATAAAGAATAATTGTTTTCCATCTCTGGTGCTGTTCGCAGCGTCCCTTCTTGTACGGCTTACAGGTGCTGAGAAAAGCATTTTTATAATCATAATTGTTAAAACCTGAACGAATATCTTCTACTTAAATAAAATTGTACCTATAGCCAACAAATACGCCTTCTAAAATCAGGTATATCTTCGTATATAATAATAACAATCATTTGTGATTTTTGTATCGTAATAAAATCTTATGACTCCGTACAGTTAATTCGTTTTTTAATCTAAATAAGTACTAACGGTATCGTCATTTAAGAGTACCGTAACAACATCAACAAAGTATGTATGTATGATCGCAAAACCAGTCACCACCCACGTCAAGCCAGTTTCGGCACCTTCAATACTATTTATTTTTTTTAAGGTCGATTTTATGGTTCGGATATAAAGATATTTATAAATACCTGCAGAGAAATTTGCAGGCTTCCGCGCAGATATGTACTACATGAGAAAAGGTTGTACGCAACATGCGTCAGTAACATAACATAACATGAACGTCAGTGCATGAACGTTGTTAAGTAGGTAGTTAAAAAAATGTTTTTTATTTTTTTATTTCCATAATTATGTTTATTTGGGTGTTATCCATATCCGTACCGACTTCAACCTAAAAATAATGTTAGTGATTTGCGTAATTTCCATAACCCGTAGTGAAAAACATATTTCTCTACCACTTATGGAAACAAACACGTGTGTACCTGCGTATCAACCACTTAACCGTCCATTGTTATTCCAAGAAGGATCAGCGAAAATTAGTCACAGCACAGCACCGTGTTTGCGTATGTAAACATGCATGACATTTATTTGGGACCAACGCATACCGTTACCGTTGTATTGTAACGATTTTATTGGTTGCCATTCCAATGCCATTGAAATTTTACCCGCATTGTCTTGTCTACGTTCGAAGAATTTGTAAATTAGTAGTAGGTGCTTTAAAATTCCTTATAAACCAGGAATTTTCGCGTTTTATTATTTTTTTAAAGTCATCATCATCGTTATCAGCCGCATGACTGCTGAAAATATTTATTTACAAATCAAATTATTAACAAAGCTAACGAACTGAATAAAAATAATTTAATGGATATTAAAGGTATATTGATGTCGTTAATCGCGCAAGCCTGCAAGTGTAATCCTGGATTTATTGTACAACTTTTTATCTGCCACATCTTCATTTACTCATCAGCAGTAAATTGAATCGGATTGGAGTCGCAGTACTTGAACTTGACAAGTAAATAGTCAGCCTTGATGCTAATGTTGAAGCTTCTGCAGTTACATTTTGACGTCCGCACAATTAACGATCATTCTTCGTAGTGTTTAAGTCGGATTTTCTCTGACGATAAAACAATAATGTCTGTCTCTTAAAGGTTCCTAGATCCAACATGTTAAAATGTGGCCTTCCACAATTTATGCTGAAGTAAACTTTAATGCTGGGGATGGGGAGTGGTTTTTGATCGTTACCAATCAGTTGTTTCGTGTCTCGTATCTTAAACAGCTTTGCCTATATGGAGTACTGGTGGACCGATTATTGCACCTATAGAGCTACCTTGAACTTGATTTAGGTTTACTTCTTTGAAAGAAAAGATTTTAAACACGAGTAAAAATACAGATTTCTTACGGTACTTCGCCGTGGTTTCATTTTCGGTTTGAGTCAAATCACTGAAGACCTTTTTGTCAGTGTTTTATTTAGCCAAGTGTGCTAGAAAAAGACTTCGTAGCACGGCTCTATCAAGTCATTAATGATGTCTTTCTTATCGTTGTTTATACCTAAGCGGTTATATTTACTGCTCACACAACCTGATTTAATAATAGATTTTGACTTTTATCGGGTGTAAACAAGTTGGATAGGTTGTCTAAAAAATAAATTGATCTCAGGATTCCGGGTTCAGCGATCCAAGGTAGGGAAATGTCAGCAGCGTCACCAGCTCCAATCTCCAGTCTCCGATCTAATTAATGTCCTCGCACAAAAAACGCACTACTTAGAAGCGGCTGAAGTAACAATGATTTGATTGATGTGATCGGCTGAGGAGTGTGGGCGTTTGACAATTTGCATTGAATCGATCCCATACTTATTTTTTCGACTTAGTCCCACATGTGTTTTGCGGTTTGCCGAACGCGAGTTTGTCGACCATCAAAATTTGAAATTATAAAATCGCTAACATCATACTTAAAAGTTGCGTTTACAGATTCTACCAATACGCCGATACCGTATGTGGTATATGTAATTTACATATCAGATTGTATCGATCGATCAAATAATATTTATTTCCGATCGTTTTCGCCTGCGGCCGGGCATCTCAGTTGCAAATAACTTTCTCTAGCCTCAAAACCTCAAACTAACAGTGACGTGCATTGTTTTGTGTCAGCACTGTACGAATGCTTAATGACTCATTTAGCAAAAAAAAGGGGAAATAGGCCCTATCATGCTAAGCTTCTTTTTGAGAAACAGTTCTTATATTTTTAGAATAATGTTAAATTTGCTACATTAGTATACTTGTAGTCTGATAAATATGAAACCTCATAATTTGCCTTAATCATAAGTTATCATTTACTTTTTGTTACGTTGTATGGTTCATTATAAATGAAATATAAAAGCTAAGCTGGGAAAATATTATGTACCTAAAATATTGTGCACCCATGCGATTTGTGAATCCAATCAAAATCACTGCGCAAAATTATTTAAATTCCCGCACTAACATTACTTTCATGTACATGTATATGTAATTGTAAGCGAGTGTAGGAAATACTTATATTGGGTGACCATTCATTATGTTTATCATTTACGAATACGATATTTATTAAATTGAATACACAAAAAAAAACTCACCATTAATAATAACCGTATCATCAGTATAAAACGCGCCATCTTTCGGTGAAAATCCATTTCCATTCTCGGAGACACTGCCGCATGTCGAAGCAAAGAGCCCCATCCAGATAATAATTAGTTTCGTTCCTGTTTTCATTTTAGTTTCGGTCGGTACATTCACTGAATACAAGAAGATGGTGCCGCGGTGCCGGCGCGACGCGAGGATGTGCGACCCGCAAGGAGTCGTTCCGCAAAATGCTTCGGGCTCCTCACTTCGCGGCTTTATAATATTTTACTGACGCTCTACATTAGGTTAAAACATAACAGAGCTTTTTTTTTTCTTTTGTATTTCTTGACATCTCGGTATGAAAGAGCTTTATAAAATATGACAACCATTCGGCTGAATGCATTCGCGAGGGTGTCCGCGATTGATGGTGTTTATTTTTAAGCGTTCACATGGATCACAACAAAGAATGATTTGGAGGAGCGTTGAACTCTGCAGGAATTTCTTTATTATGGATGCAGTAATTACGCTCACAAATTGATACCTGCAGTAATTTAAAGGGTGCAGTGCAAGATAAGGTTTCCATAATAATACTTGACATGGGCGCCACGGCGCCAGTCCGTGAAATCAGGGGCCGCCAAATTTTTTGCATTACATTCTACACAAAACAAATTGATTTTGACGAGATGAGGTAATCGATGAAATTAACACAGTCGGAAGGTCAAGTCTGTCTGTCTGTCCGTCCGTATGTCACAACCATTTTATTCGTAACTATAAGTATCACACTTGAAATTTGGTAGTAAGATGTATCCTGTAAACCGCTTTACGATTCTCATACAAATAATTATGTCATTTAAGGGGGCTCCCATACATGAAACTAAAACAAAAAAAAAATATTTTTGACAGATTTATGCGTGTGGATGAGTCATTTTCTTTTAAAGTCTAACGTTTCATAGGTGGACGCTTCCGGTATAATGGGCGTTACGGTATAATTTTGAAAATAATATATAATGTAGATTTTAACAAATACTTTCAACGAAAATTGGTTCGGATGTGATCGAACGAGGAGTTTTTGATATATACAACCGCAAATATAACTTTGTACTTTATACAAACACTTTGAAAAATAAAGTTATATTTGCTGTCAAAAAATATTGGGGTATTTTACTTAGTGAAAGTAGGTGGATTCCCTAATTCAGTTAAAGTTGGTACGGAACCCTCAGTGCGCGAGGCCGACTCGCACTTGGCCGTTTTTTTAAAATCCTTAGCAGTCTTTAGCGCGACTCATTGATTTGACATAATTAATAAGATTTGTAAAAAAAAATATTTTACGTCACAACCTTCTCTAGGGTCCTACTCGATTGGGATTTTGTCTATTTATTACTACTTGTAAATCACCACGATCCAAAGGACACAGCGAAGATCGAATTGAGTCTATCACTTTTTACCATTTAACTTCGGGTAAATGAGTAATACTTAGACTTATTTCTGTAACATTTTGGTCCCGTTTTCCTGTATGGACCAAGAACTTAAAATTTTGCTGGCTTAATCCTTGTCAGATGGAGATACCGAAACCACAAAACCATTAACGAATGTCGACGACCTCTTTCGAAATATGTCTTGTTATTATTTTTGACTAACGCTTTCAAGAGAAAGAGCTAACGTACGCTCCACTTATCTAGGATTAATTACTGTCTAAGCTTGAGCAGTTATGCCATTAATTCAGCTTCAAACATACAAAGTTGTTTGTTTCATTTATTTAGTCTAAATAAATAAAAAATATAAATATCACAGTCAAAATAAATAGATCTATTTATCTAGATCACAATTCGAGATTGGAATGTAGATTGTAGATACCAAAATCGGACGTCTATTAAGTATACTGTGACGACGTGAAAAGTAAAGCGATTAGTTATACCCGCATATAAGTGTAGTCGGTCGTGTACATAGTGATTACTGCTATTCAAATTAGACCAGTATTAATATGAGAATAAAAGACATAGAAACATCAAGTCAAGCGTAATATACTCATGCTTACCTTAGGTTATTATCGTCGTTAATCTTTTAAAATATGCCGTTATGTCAATGATCGTTTCTTTAGGAATATTTGCACTGCTAAAAGAGGTACACAAAATCAGTCTAACTACAGTTAAGAAATGTAAAGAAACGTAATTAGCCATCAAAGAATATGAATATGTACAACGATTAGACCCTGATTACATATTTATATGATATCTATACTAATAAGTATTATAAAGCTGATCGACCTCCGTGGTCGACCGGCTACCATGCTGGTTTCAAGCGCCGCCATCTCTTGAGGTTCTGGGTACGATTCCCGGTCGAGTCAATGTAGAAAACAATATTTTCTATATTGTCTCGAGTCTGGGTGTTGTGGTAACATCGTTGTTTTCGATTTTCATAACACAAGTGCTTAAGCTACTTAGCTTGGGATCGGAGCAATCTATGTGATGTTGTCAAATGTATATATTTATATAATCTAAGGAACTGGACCGATTAAAAAAAATATTTTCGTGTTGGATAACTTATTTATCGAGGAAGGCCTTAGGATATAGTACATCGCGCTGAGAGGGGAGGGAGTTTTTCAAAAATTCAAAATTCAAATATGTTTATTCAATTTAGGACACAATATGCCACTTATGAACGTCAAATGTACAGTGAAAATTAAAATAAAAATAAATGTGCCCTGAAGGGGCCGAATCATGTCGCCTTATCTTTTGGGCCCTACCAGCGCTTCGAGACAGAACACAGACAATTAGGCAAGTGCTGAGAAGAAACGCCGGAACGGAGTAAACTCAAAACGCGTGGACGAAGTCGCGCAAGGGGGAAGGGGGAGCGCTAGTCATGAATAATCGTAATCTTCAGGTATTTGAAATAATTTCGACATAATGATATAAAAATATCATCGTCGAAATGTGCATTATTTCCGAATAACGACATGAAATATGTTCCTCCTTCCTTCCATTTATTTGTTGTGTTCATTAAATTCTATTTTAGGTTTTTTTTTTATTTTATTTATATGACTTACTTATAGTCAACATACAAAAAACCGGCCAAGTGCGAGTCGGACTCGCGCACTGTTCCGTGCCAACTTTAACTGAATTAGGGAATCCACTTACTTCCACTTATTAAAATACCACAATATTTTGGGGGGACGCCCATTTTACCACTTTGGAAGCGTCGAGCTATGAAACGTTAGACTTTAAAAGAAAATGGTTCTAGAAACCTCTACGTCATTTTAAAAGACCTATCCATAGATACCCTACACGTTAAGGTTTGACTAAAAAATTTTTTGTTTTAGTTTCATGTATGGGAGCCCCCCTCCCCCCTTAAATGTCGATATTTTTATTTTTTGTATAAGGATCGTAAAGCGGTTAACAGGATACACATTCCTACCAATTTTCAACAGTGTGATGCTTACAGTTAAAGAATTAAATAGCTGTGACATACGGACGGACAGACAGACATACAGACAGACAGACAGACAGACATACAGACAGACAGACAGACTTGACGAAACTATAAGGGTTCCGTTTTTTGCCATTCGGTTACGGAACCCTAAAAAGGTAAGTTAAATTTCTGATACATACTTAGGCTAAGTGTAATGACTACTTACAAGTAAACACAGCATGCAATATACCTCTAATAATAAATCTATATAAAAAATCGATCAACAAAGCGGGAAATCACATTAAAGCAAACTGCTAGCTCGAGACTATGACGAAATTGATACAATTTATTTGCTGTTTTCTGTTGAAGGAGTCAAAATTTATATCGATTGAGGCTATATAAATAAGAATTTTGCAGAGTCTGGGCAACAGGGATCCAAGACGGTACTTCTGAATGGCGACTTCAGTGGTAATATCTCGCAGAAACTCAAAGAGTCAGTAAATCAAGAGAGCATATTTTGCACTTGAGAATTTTGTGGTAAGTCCGCTAGCTCTCTGTGATTATCTAAAGACAACATCCATTTTAGAACATTGTAGAATTTCAAAAAACTTAAACCAATTATAGATATATTTTATTTATAATTTTCTAAGCGACTGAATTGCTTTGCTATTTAAAAAGGAGTTTAACATTTTACAACAATTTCACGCTAAGTTCTAGGAGGCTGAATTGCTATGTTTTATTTTTAAGGCGATATATTTGTGCAAATCTTCGTTCATCAACTAAATAAGATGACCTACTATTGGGCATAACAAGTTGTAGGGTAAAACGTGTTTGACGTGTTTCGTGCAACTTTTTATTGTTTTCGCTGCCTTGCTGAATATTTAGCAGCCATTAAATTGATCTTCTCAGATATTGTGGTATGGTTTGATGTTGTTGTTTTTTGATAAAACCTTTAATGTTTTTAAAGTTTGTCGGTGCATTCCCTTCTGCATAAGTAAGTGATTAGAATAAGTAACCCATTAGACTGGTTTCTCGGACGGAGCTCGAAACTATGACATAATAGTCTAGGTCGATCAATTTCGCTCGTCGGTCTCGCTGTTATTTACCTCTTCATAGCGTTATAGTAAACACCAACTTGACTACCTACTGCATAAGCACTAATAAAAACCGGCCAAGTGCGAGTCGGACTCGCGCACTGAAGGTTCCGTGCCAACTTGAACTGTATTTGGGAATCCACTTACTTCCACTTTGTAAAATCTACAATATTTTGTTGACAGCAAATATAACTTTGTTTTTCATAGTGTTTGTATGAAGTACAAAGTTATGTTTGCGGTTGTTGAAAATGTGCTATATCTCAAAAACTTATCGTTCGATTCCGTTCGAACCAATTTTCGTTGAAAGTATTTGTTAAGATCTACATTTCATATTTTTTTCAAAATATACACTCGCTTAGTTTAGAAGTTAGATGGGGAGGGGACGCCCATTTTACCACTTTGGAAGCGTCTAGCTATGAAACGTTAGACTTTAAAAGAAAATTTTTTTAGGAACCTCGGTGTCATTTTAAAAGACCTATCCATAGACACCCCACACGTATACGTTTGAAAACAATTTTTTTTGGATGTAGTTTCATGTATGGGAGCCCCCCTTAAATGACATAGTTTTTTATTTTTTGTATAAGAATCGGTAAGCGGTTAACAGGATACATACTCCTACCAAATTTCAACAGTGTGATGCTTATAGTTACAGAACAAAATGGCTGTGACATACGGACGGATGGACAGACAGACAGACAGACAGACAGACTTGACGAAACTATAAGGCTTCCGTTTTTTGCCATTCGGCTACGGAACCCCAAAAAGGGTATATCGTCTAGTATACGTAAAGTATCCACAACTAAGTACTCATAAGTGTAATGTAGAGCTTTTTAGGGTTACGTAGCCGAATGGCAAAAAACGGAACCCTTATAGTTTCGTCAAGTCTGTCTGTCTGTCTGTCCGTATGTCACAGCCACTTTAATCTGTAACTATAAGCATTACACTGTTGAAATTTGGTAGGAAGATGTACAAATGTACAAAAAATAAAAAATAATGACATTTAAGGGGGGCTCCCCTCCCATACATGAAACTAAAACCAAAAAAAAAAATTTAGTCAAACCTATGCGTGTGGGGTGTCTATAGATAGGTCTTTTAAAATGACATTGAGGTTCCTAAAACCATTTTCTTTTGAAGTCTAACGTTACATAGCTAGACGATTTCAAAGTGGTAAAATGGGCGTCCTCCCCCTATCTAACTTCTAAACCAAGCCAGTGTAAATTTTGAAAAAAATATGTAATGTAGATCTTAATGTATACTTTCAACGAAAATTGGTTTAGACGGGATCGAACGAGTAGTTTAAGAGAGATATAGCACATTTTCAACAACCGCAAACATAACTTTGTACTTCATACAAACACTATGAAAAACAAAGTTATATTTGCAGTCGACAAAATATTGTGGTATTTTACTTAGTAGAAGTAAGTGGATTCCCTAATTCAGTTAAAATTGGCACGGAACCCTCAGTGCGCGAGTCCGACTCTCACTTGGCCGGTTTTTTTTAATTCATGGTAGGGACAAACATCTTACTCAGATGATGTTACGATTATCGTGTGCAGGCGTAGCAATTGACGGAATTCCTTAGATTTGCGGTCTAAAGATGCTTGCAAAAACGTTGTCTCCCACGTTTTCCAACCCGTAAACCTTAATTTGGTCTCATTCATTATCATACATCATATTCTAAGCTTTATCGTCCTTTTTTAATAAGGGTTTATTGGTTAAACATGGTCTACATTCTAAAGCTTTTTTGTAAAAAAAAGTGAATGTTTTTGGTTCTTATATTTACTTAAACATACAGGTTGTTGTCTACAAAATTCTGCCGTAGGCTCGTAGCTATTAAGCTACGAAGAAGCGACCTGGGGTCCTATTTTTGAATCACTCGCTTGAATATGGCGTGGATTTCGTGTGAAAACGAATATAAAATCAATGAAAATCACTCGAAATATAGACGTTAGTTCTCACAAAATTAATTTGATCTTTTATCGAATCACTCCCGAGTGGAATTATACTAATTTTCATTGGAAAATCGGACATTAATAAATAAATATCTAGACGCTAGTTATTCAAGACTAGGGGCCTAGTGTTGGTATTTTTGACTCGTTCGCTAGTATCGCAGTAATAAATTAAATTTTGTAAGTTTTTTTCCATTAAAAAATTTTTTTTGGCATCAGGATCGTTTGTACAAGCACCCCTTATCGCTCGTCGCTGACCAAAATAACAACCTGTAAAATATTAAAAAAAAAACAAGACGTACAAGCTTAGTTTAAGATGTATCAAAACCAATGAGACCAAATTTGTCTCATTCCATAAAGGTTTGAAAACGTTGTCGCGCAATGGTATTTCGGCCGCTAATGTAGGGAACTCCGTCCGTTCCGCCTATACACGACAATCTTAATGTTGCGTCTTTCTCTACCGACTCTACTGACGAGCGAAACCTAAATATAACCTTTTGTTTGGGTATTTCTAAAATATAAAAATTATGTATTATTTAAATATTGGTAACAAGTTTTTAAAATTCTTAGATTTTTTAGATAAATGAGTTAGCAAGCGTCTTCATTAATTTAATAGACAGATGTTCAAACTGCAAGGCTGATTGTTCAATTGGCTGCCTTAACCGGCGTCATTGTTAAGAATGATTGACGTAATCATGAAAGAAATCACGATTTGTGTATTCCGTAGGACTAGTAGATGACATTGCGTGGTGGAGTTTATGCAATCTGTTCCAACGGCCAAAGCTGACCGCTCATGCAGTCAACACACGAAGCCCGGCTCTCGGTCACGCTACTCGCGTTGAAAATAAATAATAATTTATTTTATTTTACAGCTTCGTAAGTGTTGAAAAATAAGAATGAAGTTCCTTATAAAATATATTGTAGTATTGGCAACCACTCTCGCATGCCATGGATTTGTTGACATTGGTAAGTGCCTTCAATTATTTAAAACAAACACTTTTATTGTTACGCTTGACCTTAACCTACATTAATTAATTTGTTTTGACGCCGATTTGTGCCAACTTGAACAGTTTTAGAACTTAAATATCTACACAGCACGATAAAATACGTCATCGTAAGCTACTGCATCCGTAGTAAAAAAATATACATTGTTACGTCTGTAGGTACAACCTACTTACATTCTACAACTAAAAGTTACACGGCGCTCGACTTGGAAGTATTTCGAATGTAGATATGGATTTTAAAAATCAACTTTCTTGAGTTCATCTTGAACATGACCTTGCACATTACGTCCTTTAATTGCTAGTTAAGATATTTTCCGCGACAGTAAATAGCTCTTTGTATGTACCAAGTGTAGTACAATTTTCTTGTTACTTGTTTTGTCCAGTCAGCTCTATAATTTGTATCGCTGATAATTGTCGCTCTTTTGATAGTTACCCAATGATATTGTATTTAGAAGTAGATGACGCCTCGCGAACTAAAAGAGTACACAAATATGGCACCGTCTGATACATCACACACATCACACATCAGTTTCGGAACAGAGTCATAGAGTAGCTTTCTTAATATATTTTTTAAAGAATGAAGGTACATTACAATAGACTCGTTGACCTTATTTTAAAAAACGATTTAACACTTTAGCTTGTTAGTATATTAAATCAACAAAAAACATTACTTTTTTAAAATCCTTAACATTTACAATATTTAATTATAATCTAAATTTGCAATTTGAATGGGTCTCGTGAATGCTTCAAATGTCAGGGCGCTAACATCACTTTCACTGCTAGGCATTCACACATGTATATTTTTTACAAATTAAATGGATGAAAATATTGAGTCCTTTTTTTTTATTATACACAATCATCATTGCTTTAATTAAGCTATATAACATCAAGATACGACTCATAAGTCCAGCGCCGCAACGAAAAATTTAGCGGAAACGGGGGAAAATATTTGTTTTATGAACATTCGCTGAGTAAACCGATTAAGTTATACAAAATCATGTATAACGAGATTATTCTGCATAAACAGTTCTACAATTAAGTCTTCGACAGCATATGTCTATCTTATATGGTTAACTTTACAACAACCTTTTTTATGTTTATACATTTGTTAAAAAACACTATTTTCGAAGGTGTTTTATACGCACGGTTACTGATTCTTATCAAAATAAATACATTCATCATCATTTATCCTCACGAGAATTTCATTTTGAAAAAAAGTAGCCATGTACTTCATTTGATTTCAATAGATATCTTAGAAGCTATAACAGTTTTGAAATAACTCCGCATCAAAATAATACTCACAGCTTGAGTACCTATACAACGCGAGCTTGCGCTGACTATGGTTGCTGGCCTCTCACTTACCTACATCTGTTAATGTTATGAAGCTGAAAGGTTTATTTGTTTGTTTGTTGTTCGAACGCGCTTTTTTATTGAGGAAGGCTTTATATCAGGCTGCTACGAGAGGGGTGAAATCAAACTCAAAACGCGCGGACGAAGTCGCGGGGGACCGCTAATAATAATTATAATAAAAGTTAGCGTACTTATTTTTTTCTAAAATGGTGAGTCATCCCTCACGAATGTGTTTATCAACAGTTATGCTTTTGTTTACGCGAACGCCAGCGACTTTTTGATGCGTGAGCGTCTACGCTGTTGCTTTAAAGAAATCAAAGATGTACTTTATATTTATATGACACAGAGACGGATAACATTATTAATATACATGTCCATAGACA
The DNA here is from genome assembly GCA_963924145.1 of Pyrausta purpuralis. NCBI lineage: Eukaryota > Metazoa > Arthropoda > Insecta > Lepidoptera > Crambidae > Pyrausta > Pyrausta purpuralis. The sequence continues at coordinate 14,699,700 of OZ001659.1, forward strand.
TAAGTGTTAGGGTCGTGCGGGCGGGATTCGAACCCTTGACTGCTTATCTTTGTAGTCCGGAACGTAAACCACCACACTATGACGGTCGTTAAATTATTGAAAAAATAATAATAGTAGCACACTACTCCATTTATCAACTTTTCACGACAAAATATCGGCCATGTTGGTGCGTAAGTTGGCTAAGTAACAAAACGAGCTAATTTTATTGAAATACGTCAATTATGAATAATAGGCATCATTAAATAAAATTTACTTAACGAAAATAGGATATTCCAACTGTTTTTTTTAGCTTTAGTTGTTTGTGCCGTTTTTTAAGACGCAATGAGGCACAAAGTGAGACCCTAACTTTGACTTAGTCTGAGACTCGCACGTGACGTGGTGTTTGCCTGACTATCTTTTAGCGTCTCACCGGGATCTAGATCTTACTACAATATCATTGTTGTGCGTGACTTAATTGTCTTTTTTCTTAAAACATCAGCGGGCGAAGTCTGATGCATCATTTTTGACAGTTCACGTCGACAATTTCAATTTTATGATTTTCTAATTCATCAAATATCATTTTAACTTACGTAGCTATATCTTTAATAAATCTTAAAAAATATTTGTAGTTTTTTAAGCATCATTCAAAAATTCTTCTCAATCAATAAATACACGAAAACACCAATTTTGTCTCAGCATTTTTCGAGCGCCACCTGGTGGTTTTACACGGAACTATGTCGAGACTTCCTACACAGGTGCCTTATTTTTTTAAACATTCGCGTCAATATTTCGAGTGAGTTTCGTTCGGAAATCAAATCTACGCAAAACAGTGAATCAAAAATTCTCAAAAAGAGCTCCTGGTAGGTAACTTCACTAGATTTTTACTGTACTTTACTGACGATATCACTTAGCATTTGTAGTGCCATTATCCTTCGTAAAAGCTTGTTTTTGGCTTTGGATTATATTGAGTAATTTATGAATGTTAATATTTATAATTATATCCCCGTCCTTCAATATGCCACGACGCTATACCTAAGTAATACTCAAACTAATCATGTATGGTCAGTACTTTGATGATGAATGGAAGATTTGATATTTCCATCTCGACAAACTGAGCTATATAAGGTAGGATTATATTAGTTCCGTCCCATGAATAGATAGAACAGTACGTGTGACCCTGTGTCGTGTGATATGTGTTGTTTTGTTTTTGTACTTCCCGCTAAAAAAATGGGCTGATGGATAAGTAAATTCAAAAACAAGACTGAGTCAAGCTGTTATTTACAGAAAATTTTAATACCTAATCATTTTATACAAATACAATTTTCTTTATTCATAAACAGGTGATTTTACATTTCCATGTTGCATCGAGGATTTCTTTTAAGTAAATAAATACTTGTGGTAGAATATCCCCGCTCTCCATATTTATTTAACAATAGATTAGAAAAATCCCGGTATATAAACTGTTTTCTAAACAAAATATCAATAGAGAACTTATTATTTATTAATTTTATTGATCCAACATTCGTCATACAATATGTTTTTCTATGAGTTATTTTGTGGGATCTACAGCCTACCACATACAAGCTTCTTGACTGATTGTACTTGCATTACATTTTCAGAGAACTACCTAAAAGTATGTGATAGAAATTCCGAAGACGTAAACGACTGCTTAGTAGATGCTGTGCAGGACGGCCTGGCTGCCCTGGCTGGCGGTATCCCGGATTTGGACGCGCCATCAGTTGACCCGTACATTCAGAAGGATTTACGCATAGAGTATAAAAATAACCAGGTAAGATCTTACTCGAGAATACGACAATACTAGGTCTATAATGGCAGGTTGTAGAGTTACCTCAGATGCTGGATTATAAGTGCCTTTACTGTCATTTGCAATTTTGTAATTTATACTATTAACGACAAACATTAGTTGCAGGCATCGTAAAGAGTATCGTACTGATTAAATAGAACCAAATAGTTGTGATTAAATAGTAGATACTATAAGATAAATATTATTTACGAATACAAGAAAATTTTCATGATAAAACATTTATAGGACTACTAGGTGTGTTAAAATATCAGTTTAGTTAAAAGTAGTTAGTTTCCATGACAGTTATCACATTAATTAAACACCAACCTAGCTATATCGCTTGTAACTTTAGTTAAAAAAATTGACTTGTTCGTGAGTGTGATTTTAAAAGCACTACACTTAGTCTTTCTCAAAGTTGTGTCAATGAATTATTATATGTTTTTGCAGATCTATGCAAAGTTAATAGCCAAAGATATTTCTGTGGAAGGATTAAAGGACTCGACGGTGCATGACGCGAGGTAAATAATAAGTGATACGAAACGTTGCTAAAGAACACTGTAGCATAATTATTTAGAAGGAATTATAGTGCATTACAAGATACCCTATCTATTTACAAAATTATAGGTGTACGTTCTAAGGAGACGCTAAAATATACAACCTCAACTTTTTCAAATCGCTAAAGATGAATTCGCGGAAACAACACATTTTAATTGTTCCACCGCAGAAGCATGCTATTTTAGCTGAAATTAAAAACTTAATTATAGCAACTCATGAAATTGTTAGCTTGATTTCCGTGCCTTTTTTACTTATCATTTAAACGAACACTGTATTTATCATTGATTGCCAGGCTTCGTGCGGATGAAGATAGGTTTCACCTAGAACTGGATATGACGACACCAAGGGTCAAAATCAGAGGGAAATATATCGGAGAAGGACGTTACAACTCGCTTCAAATCCAAGCCAACGGGGAATTCAGTACAAACATGAGTCAGTATATTTTTGACGTTTGCATATACCTTATAATAATATTATACAAGATAGTTTCATAATAGCCGTCGGTGTTTAAGTATTATATGCTAAGATCTAAGCAATCAAATAATTTGTAATTTGTGAAGCGCTTGCGACCCGCCTCGACTGTAGGGTGCGATATAGCAAAATATTCATAATCATTTCAGTAATTCTAGTCTTACAATCCATATCAACCTCTTGATTATTATTTATTTCAGCTGATTTGGTTTACACCTGGAAACTTGAGGGTGTTCCTGAGAAAAAGGATGATGAAACTTTTATACGCATCACTGACTTCTACATGCGGCCTGACGTCGGAAACATGAAATCATACCTCACCAATGAAAACCCAGACAGCAAGGAGTTGAGTAAGTTAAGAATAGGCTGATTGACGTTTATTTACCTTTTATAAACTTTGAAGTTATTTGGAAGAACTTTTTCCAGAGAGAATGTTTTCTTTTAAATCATTTTTACTTATTTTACTGGTACTTTATTGCTAGGTGCCCGTAGCGCAGTGTTAGCAGCGCTTTGGTAGTGATATGACTTAACTTTGTTAAAAGCAACCGACGGCGCTATCGTGTTAGGATGGATGGGTGACCATATAAATGACGTATAGGTATCACGAGCATCTCCGTGCTCCGGAAGGCACGTTAAGCCGTTGGTCCGGGCTAATATCGGTTGATATTAGTCGTTAAGCCTAGTCAGAGGCTTTATGGGCGGCTTGATAACATCTAACAGCAGGGTTAGTCGCTTGTCTTGCAAATACCCCTCCACCAATCCGCACTGAGCCCGCGTGGTGGAGTATGGCTCAAACTGCCTGATAGTTGGGCTTAGACCTCTTCCCAGCAGTGGGACGTTACAGGCTAACTTTACTTATCGCTCAAAAAAATGTTGAACAAAGGTTGACTTAATCAAAAAAGCTTTATCTAGGTACAAGAATTTGTGTATGAGGGTTATCTTTCAACAACAATTAATTGTATAGGTACTTCTACATACTAATAATCTTATTATAGTCGACGGGTCATCAACTGAGTCGTGAAGCCATAATCAATAGATTTAATATAGGAATGTGCCGCGCGCCGCTTTACCGGTAAGCAAGCGAGACATGATTGACGCTGGCACGACTCTGTTGATAACACACCGACTATAGTAGATATACTTAACAAGTTTGTTTATGAGAGATTTCTAAGGGAATGGACGAATTGTTATTTTAACAAGGTACTGAAGTGTTCAGCTACTTATGCTGCTAACTGTACCTACCAAAACATGAAAAACCAGTATTTTAAATGTACATTGTTCGCCGGGTAATGGTAACCATGCGGAAGTGCAAATCTTATAAGATGATTTAAGGCGTATAAAAAATAAAATTACTTATTTAATATTCCATGTTCTGTGGTAGTCATACACCAGTGACTATGCATTAGGAAATACATAATATGTGCACTGGAACATGACAGAACGTTCTAAACGAAACGCAATAGCGGTCCCCCGCGACTTCGTCTGACCATTTTGAGTTTGCTCTCTCCCGCAACGCAACGTAATATTTTATAGCCTTCCTCGATAAATAAGCTATCTAACACAAAAATATTATTTCAAATCGGTCCAGTAGTTCCTGAGATTAGCGCGTTTAAACAAACAAACTCTTCATCGTCATCATCATTATCAGCCAAAGGACTTCCACTGCTGAACATAGGCCTCCCTCACGGCTTTTCACAGCGACCGATCACTAGCAGTCTGCATGCAGTTTAAACCAGGGATCTTTGCGAGGCCGTCTGTCCACCTTGTTGGTGGACGTCCTACGCTGCGTCTTTGGTCGAAGGGTCTCCAATCTAGAACTTTCCTGCCCAACGGCCATCAGTTCTTCGCGCTATGTGCCCTGCCCATTACCACTTGAGCTTACTGATTCTCAAGGCTATGACCGTTACCTTAGTTCTTCTACGTATCTCCTCATTTCTGATTCGATCCCATAGAGAAACACTTAGCATAGCCCTCTCCATCGCTCGTTGTGTGATTTTGAGCTTCTTTATAAGGCCCATAGTTAGAGACCATGTTTCGGATCCGTATGTCATCACTGGTAACACACACTGGTTGAAGACTTTCGTCTTCAGACACTGAGGTAGATGAGATGAGGAAACACTCTTGCGCAATTTCCCGAACGCCGCCCAGCTGTTGGGATACTCGGTCAAGGTCTTCGAGCATAGTGCCAAGATCGTCCAGCGTCTTTGCCACAACCACTATATCATCGGCAACTCAGAGGTGTGTGATGCATTCGCCACTAACATTGATGCCGATTCCTTCCCATTCCAGAAGTTTGAAGGCGTCTTTTAATGCCGCTGTGGACAGTTTCGGTGATATAACATCTCCCTGTCTCACACCTCTCCGCAGTGGAATCGCCCTCGTGTTCTGCTCCTGTACTCGGACCGACATGGTGGCTTCAACAACAACAAACAAACTCTTCAGCTTTATTATATTAGTATAGATGATTATACAGAAATGGACTATATTTTTTTTACTTGTGTCGATGGCTCAGTTTTTTTAAATATTCAACTAAATAAAATTAATATTATTTTGGAAGGAATATTAATTTTATGATGAGTACAGTTAAGTACTATTGGTATTGTCTTCTGTTTCCCCACTTAGGAAAAGGTAACGATGGAGATCTTGCAGAGTCTATAGTAATATGTATGCATTATATAATTACTCACATATCTGTTTCTTTTCTGTACAGCTGAACTGGGCAACAGATTCACCAATCAAAACTGGAGACTTCTCTACAGGGAGCTGTTGCCATATGTCCAAAATAATTGGAATAAAATTGGGATCCGCGTTGCCAATAAGATATTCCTCAAAGTACCTTACGATCAACTATTCCCGGTTGCGTCGCAAGCTTAACTTAACGTGTATAATTTTAGCAAGTATTTTTATGCTCTAATTATTAAGGTGAGGTACACAGTTAGTACGTACCCCCGTTAGCTACGGTGTAAATGGCTTTGTCTGTGATAAAAAACATTATAATAAAAATTGCTATTACCATTGACATCAATCGTTTTTTTATTTAATTAACGAGCCAGTTTAATCCCAGCGCTGGTCAATGTTCTTTTATAATATGTTATACCTACTCACTAGTTCTCTTTACCTTTCGATGTGGGACTCTTTGACGTTCTGTTTTCAAGAGTCAAAAGTAGATAAAATAAATCACTTTTTAACTGACTTCAAAAAAGGGGGAGATTATGCAGATTCGATTTGTTGTATATAAAACCAGCAAAGTGCGAGTCGGACTCGCACATTCGTGCCAACTTTAACTGAATAAGAGATCCTCTTACTTCCATATAAATACCACAATATTTTGTAGACAGCAAAAATAACTTTGATTTTTATAGTATTTGTATGAAAAACAAAGTTATATTTACGGTTATTAAAAAGGTGCTTTATCTTAATAACCACTATAATGAGGGATGAATGGGCATACAGATGGACAGACAGAGTGACAGATAGACTTGACGAAACTATAATAGATAAATAGGTACAGTTTTTTGCTATTCGGCTACGGAACCCTAAACGAAACGGATTTTATAGGTAGGTTATACGTTCTAGTTGGTCCCATTGTTCCCAAGCCGGGATCTGATGATGGGATCTTGGTGCACTCGAGTTAAAGACTCCCTTAAATTTTAGAGGTACGTATAGTGTTTTTGTACTAGAATCTTAATGTTGACATGTTCTTACGTCTGATAGTGTGTGAAGCTTAGCTGATGGTGGAATTCCTTAACGCTTAGAAGTTCAGTGATTATAATGACAGAACTTATGTTAGGTAATTTGAAGCTTCTTAAAGAACAGAGTGAAAAATTAATAAATTAAATTAATTTCTTTGCTGATGTTTTCCTAATAATGGTAAAAACTCTCCATTCTTAAAAAAAACGTAGGTACGTGCATGTGTTCAGATGTTACGAGGTCACGATCACGACTTTGCACTCTTACTAATCTCATCTGTGCTTCGCTCAAATACTCTTACTAATCTGTGACTGACTGCTATATTCGATATAATTTATGAAATAACATAACATAGTTTAGTGCTGTGGTCTTGTGGTGTAAAAAAAGCTAAAAATGATCAGTGGCAATGCCGCTACCGGCTTTTTTCATGGTAGGTATATGAATATGACAGTTAATTGACCTATGCCGGTGGGCGGTGTGGGTACACTATTCTATTTTAAATTAGGAATTAGGTATGTAAACAGTGACCAAACAAAGTTTACGTAGCATCGTTTCATATATCATATTATTATGATGTTGAATGTTGATTTATAAGTTTACTGCCCGCTACTACTCCTGTGTAGCCAGGATCTACAGCATGGCTTAATTGAAAGTCCTAACCAGTGAAGGCTAGGGAGTCCCATTATTATGATTTCTTAAATTACTTACATGAATTATTATAACTACATATATCAATCATATTTTGAAAGATGAAATAAGGTGATTATTTCGTATCTGCGGCCAAAGTTTAAAGCAGATGAATTATTATTTTTCGTCATTTCGCGTAGATAATTTTAAATTTCTAATTTTCAGCTGCTGCATCTAAATATCCTTACAACTTACGTAGCTATAACTCCGCTAAAAACTTAACTAAATCGTTAAATTTCGTGATACAATAGAAAAAAAAGAAAGAAAAATTAACCTAAATTAAAAGGAATAAACAAACTATTTACAAATAAAAATCATTTCCCAAATTTGAGACCTGCAATAGCGGCATGGTGCCGAGAAGGCTGGCTGCATTATTAGATTTCTAATCTTCATTTTACTATACAGCATGTGTTATCGATAATTTCCATTACAAAAACGGAAACAACAACAACACTAAATGTCAAAATGACAGCTGACAACAAGCTCGTTTAAATGTTTTTCTGAATAAGTTTTTCATTGCAAAGGGGCTACCAGTATAATGCCTACGTCCAAGTTCCTTCATTTTTTTAAATATAACTTTCAAAATAAAGCGCAAAAAATATATGAAAAATAGTAGATTGTTATACAAGGGAAGAAAGTGACCCATTTCACTCGAGATGTTTTTGGCGCTCGAACGGAGTGAGAGCGCTAATAATTCGAGAGTGAAATAGGTGCTTTCGCCCGAGTTAAACACACTATTTTCATTTCGACTTTGAGAAAAAATAAATAAATTTTGTTGTGTGATTGTGATGCGATGATGAGATATTATGTTGTTTGGCGAGGGATGAAACCTCAAGTTTCATCACATATCAGTTTGTTTACTGTCGTTATACATAAATACAACAGAATACATAAAACGCGGACGATATTGTTAAAAATATCGATTGTTGTTTTCTCACAGACAATTATATTAGAAGAAGAACGCAACCTTCTCAGCAAAACTACCACAGATTATGTCACATTCCAGGTTCCATTTTGCCCATAGATATAGATTTTGCCTCATGACATAGCGCTATGAGTGACAGCTACAGATGGGAGTGAGTAAGAAGATTAATGAACATCAAATTTGCGGCAAGTCGCCTCTGACTGCTTAATAATCTGCGCTATAACTAAAAATAAATATTGTCAGACAAACAAAATGTGACAATTTATTAAAAAAAAGTGTCACTATGTATATTAAATTGGTAGATTTTAAATTGTTTATAATTAGACCAATTGTAAATTTTAAGTGTGACCATAATAAACACGTTCTTAATCTTTAGCTAATCTTAAAAATACGGAAAGCTTGGTTATTTTCATAATATGAGGTGGAATTGTGTAAAGCAATCGTATTCATTTGACAGTTCAAAACGTACGATATGCTCTGTCAAACCCTTTGTTCTTCGCCATTGGACAGACCATACCGTACGTTTTGAACTGTCAAATGAATACGATTGCTTTACACAATCGCACTCATGATGTAACTCAATCATCTTTAACTCAGTGTCTGATCATAGCAATTAAAACTAAATTACTTTCTACCCTAGGGATGGAAAAGCTATTTTCTAACCGTCTATCTTCACATGAAAGTTCAATTTTCCAAACAGAAGAGATGAAAAATATTTTTGTGTTTAGAATCCCTTAGTCTCGAAATAGTTTCCGAATTTTCATATCTATACAAAAATGAAATGTTTAAATACATGTGGTTGAAAGTGGAAATATTATTTAATGTGTGTATGTGTTGCTTTTGAAATTATTTAATAAGCATTAAAGTTAAAGTGAGAAATTAAATAAGGAAAAGTGCTTCTTCAGTGAATGCAGTTTTCCCGCATAAAACTTCGTCAAGCCCTAAAATGTAAGTCGTTCTCAAAGGAGAATGCGCAAACATGGTTTCACTTTGTACCATAATAAATTTAGTATCAAAAATTAAGTTCTTTTTTTAGTAAAACTTGTTTAAAATATCAAGCAATAACTTCGCCGGGTATAAAATTGCTAATTAATTAGAAAGTCATTTTATTACTTACTTGCTATGCCAAAAACACTTTTTCCAACTTTTCCAATGTTGCCAGTGTTTAAGGATGGAGGAAGCCGGTCATCTTTCCATCCCCTGGCGTTAATCGATTCTGGCGAATATCAATTCACTATAATAGATATAAAGGCACTAGAAACCGAATGAAGAATTAGCTACAATGCTAATATGTTTGAAATTGACTCTAGCTCATATTCAGGGTCTGATGATGGTGCTGGTAGGTAAACATGGGAACTCTGCAATAAAACGGCACAACATCATCGAGTTTGGGCTTTTTTGAATAATTTTGACAAGGACTCTGTTCGGTTCGAGATGATATCTAAGGTCTCAAGACGAATTGAACGAGCCCAAGCTGATAAGGGTGCAGCATTGTTTAATTAGATACAGACTACATCATCAGACCCCAAATACGGACCCGAGACCCATAAAAAAAATATCGAAAGTCCATTTAACATAGTTTATGCATTAAGAATTATAAAATCTTGTATTAAAACGTAACTATAGAAGAAATATTAACTGTCTGCTTAAGGTATTTTCTGCAGTAAAAACAGATAGATAAACAGTATTTACTCGATTTGAGTATTTAGTCGGTAAATACTCACCGTCTGCCTATCAGTAAGTATATTTGCTTTATTAATTAATAAAAAAATTATATTGTTTCGGATGATATTCGATTACAAAAAACCTTAAACGATGATCGATTATTTTAATCTTTAAAATAATGTGGCGGGCAACACCAAGAGTGAAAAAAAATTACAAGTCATTTATTGTTATTTTGTGTTGGAATCATCATAATATTGTGTGCAATCAAAGAAAACAATGTAGACAAAGAAGGAAACGAAGTAAAGCGTGATCCGATCGCATTTATTATAGATTCGATAATACGGAGCTCGTTCGTATAATTCTATTTGTCAAAAATAACCTAATGGCCAGCGCTGGGATTAATTTCGTGAAGCTGCTGTTCACAAATCCGGCGAATTTGAGATTTATTCTTATGTGTAATTAATTGTTCGTTTAAAACCCTACAAAATGAGGTAGGTTTCATGGAGGTACATCATGATACAATCTGAAACGAAATTCCATACTTCAATGCACAATCTCCTTTCTCAATGATTTATCGTTTTTCAATTGGACCTAGTTCTGCAGAAAGCAGCCACCTGGCACTTTTCCGAAAATCGAGATAATAACACAGCCATGCTTGATTCGACATGCCGGATTTTTTGCAAAGACAGCCATGTCGATATCTCTTTTTACGGTGAAGATACGAGCCGTCAAATGCAGCCATTCAAAAAAAAATATTTTGTAAAAAACAGTCATCATGGTGTAAAATGCAGCCAATTTTAACATAAACTGCCTAACTGATATTGCATAAATCAGCCAGCTATATGGCTGTTTAGTACAAATTTCAAAATGTTAGGCGGTATCGGGGATGAAGTTTCGTAAAAAACAGCCAGTGAACGTTAGCTGTTTTCTGTAAATCGTGTATTTGTTACGATTCCATACTTGGCTTTCTCCAACGTCAGCCAGGCTGTTTTTATCAAATTTTGATGTAACTAAAATGTACTATTTTACGTGTAGTACCGTAACCGCCGTACTTGGAAACAATCACTAAGCTATTTTACTCCCTTACATAAAAAAAATAATGACACTTAAGTTGAAGCGAATAAGGACGTTTTTTCTTCTGTATTGCGGAATCTGCACAGAGTGTCTTCGGTCATGTTCATATTGAACAAAATGTTTGTTCAGCTTGCAGGGCGGGTTAGTATTCTAGTCAATGCATAAGCTTTGTATCTTTCGAACTTAAACAGTTCTTTAGTAACTTTATTGTTGTAACCCCAAAGGAGTGCTTTTGAGTGTTCTTGTCCTGGTATAGACTTCCATGACTCAATAGCTTCTTGTTAACAGAGGGTGGTTAGAAGCGTAGTGGCGCGTTGTTTGGTGATGCCACAAAACGATTCTACGCCGATTTGAGGGCTATCGGCTCCTTCCCTAGCGATTTCATCAGCTACTTCGTTTCCTTCAACATTTGAATGCCCTGGTACCCATGTAAGTGTGACTTTGTTGGTGTTCCAGTTCATTCAATGTCTCAGTGCATGATTGCACCAGTTATGACTTTTGTTTGAAGGATTTTAAAGCCAGCAGGGCAGCTTGGCTGTCTGATTTGATGTATATGTGTTGGTTCCGGAGCTTCCTCTTAAGGTTTATCTCTGCACATTGGTTTATGACAAAACATTGAGCTAAGGCCTCTCTCTAGATCCCACAGCCTACATCATTTCCCTTTTTGGATCCGTCCATGTACCAGACGTGGCTACCTTTCGTGAATGATATTTGGTCCTCTAGCCATTTGTATCTAGTAGGTAGGTATGTTTATGGAGTATAGCTTAGCAAAGTTACAAATTTCAAATACTGATTCCTTGAGTCTTATCAAATTTTGAGACGCCCATCTGACTTTCGTGCGGGAACAGATTCTATATGTGCTCTGCTTAGCTTATTTTTGCACATGCATATGCAGATGTGTTAAATCCAGCAGAGCATTAAAAGCTACCCCTTATGTCGTAGATAGTGCTTTAGTTGCTGTAATGCTGGCAAGCCTTTAGGCTGCTCTGTTTCTCTATAGTTGTCGCTTGGTTGATCTTGCTGTACCAGACAGCAAGTGCATATGTTATTAGGTACTGGTCTCACGACCGCTGTTTACAGCCATAGCCTTTCTGCCATCTTACAAGTAGTTGGTCTACCTCTAGGGTCTATAGAAGTGGGGACAGCACGCCTCCTTGTGGACATCCTCTCGTGGAAAGGAATTCAAGCTTTGAAGCATTGAGGGTGATGCTTGCTAGTCGGTTTGATAGCAAGTTTCTTACCCATCTGAGGGTGCTTTCATCTATCCCTTTAGCCTCCATACCTTTTAGAACGGTTTCTATAGGGGCCTTACCTCACCTTCAACGTCTAGAAAAGCGCATAGGGCTGTTTATCCTCTAGGGATTTTTGCACCTTGTTGACCAGATCGAGTAGGGCTGTTTCAGTGGATTTTTTGGTTTGCATGTTGGTCAATACATAGTAGTCTGACCACGCCAGCTCAACGCTCCTCGTACGTTTTTAAGTCATTTACAGTAACCGCAACACGATCTCTCTTCCCCTAGATATAAAGAAGACTGATTCGAAGTTATCTTTCAAGAATAAAACTCGCACATTTTTGAGAGTGATTATTGCATAATAATATTATTAGTATTTGTATGTCTTATTGCTTTGTGTATGCTTAAGTACTTATAATTATATAAGTTTATAGTTAAAGTTAAAGCGACTATTTTAAAGTTGGTTTATTTATTTATATAATATATTATAATATGTTTATTTATTATAACAGGATTATTATACTATGTTCCTTCTTTCTTTAGAAGCTTTTCAATGCACCCGTTGCCATCTTTCCTCATGACCTAAAGGTGTGACTGGCAGAAAATGCTTTTAGCATTAAGTCCACCTTTGTTCACTAAATTTGTGCAATAAAGTCTTTATTTAAATAAATAAACACGCCTTGGTTACACTAAAAAAAAATTGAGACTTGGTTCCTTTAACTCTCAGACAAATTTTCTGGGCGTTTCTGTAAAAGAGGTTAGAAACGGGAAATCTACAAAAAGGAAAGAGTTTTCTTGAAGATATAAATAGAAATTTTTACTGTTTGCAGTGTAAAACTCTGAATATATGCTTAACAAAAATTTCAACGGACATGGATAAAACTTATTTGGGAAAACCATTGCTTGTTTTTTTTATCAAAAACTTATAACAGGGTTTTTAGTTTTCTTAAAAAACACTAATATTATTTTACATAAAAATGTATAGGTATGTCAATACAATTAAGGTAATACAACTTTTCTTGGCTGTCTTTTATAAACTGTTATTCATTTTTTAATTAATGCAGGACACAGCCAACTCATGTGGCTGGTTTCTTCTTTATTGCGAATTCGATGAAATGTGCTATTTTGGAGAAAACAGCCACTTCAAAAACGCTATTATTGGTATTATTCTAAACGATACGAAGTACTGGATAGGATATAAAAAATTGAAATAGCATTCCTTAAAATTTTCAAGTATAACATTAACAGAAAAGTAATAAATTACTGAAGGAGAACATTCGACAGAAAAACGCCCATATCTCCGTTCGTACTTTTCCTCATATGGCTGCTTTCTGCAGAACTAGGTCCAATTGTGATATAAATTGAAGGGCCCAGTTGCAGAGTCCCTAAGTCCACTTAGGGACTTTATCATCTGGTAACGCCAACGTGTTGGCCATGTTAAATATCATATTAAGCATATCTTTTTTTTGTTAACAAGTGCCTTGGTCTCAATATAGAAACGCCTTTTTTCTTTTTAAATGGATTTTGAGGTTAAAAAGTCACTTGGCGCTTAATAAGTCTCTACGTCCCAACAATTTTGATTAAGAAGTCATTAAGTGACCTCTTTTAATATTAAAAAGTTCCTAAGTCCATCCGATTTGTACATTAAAAACCATTAGTGTGCTGGCAGCATTAAAAAATAAAACATAAACCGTTTACATTCTATATCGTGTTGGAGTACAAAGAAATAAAAGATGTGACCCTGAAAATGCAGATGAGTCGCCTTGGAGACAAAGGCCTGGAAGAATTAAAGATTTTTTGTATTTGCTCACATATGTGTGTGATGATGACAAATATTTTTATTCTGATATACTGCCAGCTGATGAAAATATTGTATCAAATCAGAGAGAACAATCATTGGTTGACTCTGAGGATGATAAAGAATAATCCAGAAGAATATTGATCTTACATTAAAATATTTTTGTGATTTTAAATTATAACTAAACTAAACCAAATTTAAAATTAGATTATTTACAAAACTAAAAAGTTTTACATTTGAATAAAACTTTTATATGTTAATATAAAACTTTAGAATGTAAGCAAGTTCTTAATTTTCATAATTTAGTTACTAATATAGATTATAAGTACCTACAACAAATATGTTACCAAAGTAGCAATGAGAAATGTATTTTTCTCAGTTATGTATATGTTGAAAACATTTTTTATACATAATATAGTAGAAGTTAAGTGGACTTTGAGGATTTTAAAGTGATCGTACGAAACAAGGTAGTATTTGATTTTATATGAAAATAAATTTGTTGTTTTTTTTTGTTTAAGTCCTTAAGTCCACAATATTTTGTTACAACAGTTTTAAGTCCACCAATTATGTAACCAAAGTTCCTAAGTCCTTAGAATAAGTGTTAAAAAGGCTAAGTCCAATAATTGGGACCTAAGTTCAGTTAATTTAAAGTTGATTTTATAGAGAATTGTAATAATATTCTTTTGATACTTTTTCATAAAATAAAAGGCTAATTATTCCTAATACCGTTTGATTTTCTCCCATAACCTACATAGAAATATTTCAGCGATATTTTTTTTGTTTCATCATGACATATTGATAAGTTCAGTTTTTGGACTTAAGGACTTTTGCAACTGGGCCCTTCAATTCCATAGACATGACTCTCTCGCTCGCTTTGTTCTTCTTTCAACTTCTTCACCCTGAGTAAGTTGCACGATCTCAGACCTTAGCCTGTAGGTCCTGCTTGAAAACATCAAAAAGTTTGACATATGTCAAATTTTAGAGATAATTTCTGAAACGATATAATTTTATTTCATAAATAATTTAGAATTTCTGGACAGTACCTATCTAAAAGACTCGTCCAGTAACTAAAGAAAACAGCATTTACACTACAACAGCACAAGTATTATAATGAGATATTGACAATATGGCAGTACTTTTGAAGTTCTTAGTTGCCGGCTTAGTGAGGTATTGGCTTATCCATTTGGATTATTGGCAAACAATAGCAAATAGAGTGGAAATCGCTACTCCTCTGAACTCATGGAAAAGGTTGGTTGAAGGCGTGTACTTATACGATCGCAATATTAACCCGTACGATGGTGATTCCTTCCACGAATCGCCTCTTATGTTAGTATGTTTTCATTACCTATTGAAGAAGGTACCATACTTATTACCGCTTATATTCACCGTTTTGGACCTGCTCACAGCGTATCTATTGTATAAAACATCGAAGTCTTTCATAAGACTCTTCAAGGAGACTCAAGAAAATAACATTACTGAAACAGCTGATGAATCAAAGACAATGCTTTTGAATGATACCCAGTTGGACGAAGCATCTGAATATGTTTTGTCTGTGTATCTCTTCAATCCATACTCTGTGTTGAATTGTGCTGGTATGACAACAACTGTTATTCAGAATTTATTGGTGGCATCATCATTGTGGGGAGCATCAAGTGGCCAAAGAGTACTTTCTTGCGTGTTTGTGGCTCTTGCTACACACCAAGCCTTGTATCCAGTTCTTTTGATTGTACCTATTGCTATACTCTTAGCAGATGTCAATAAGGGCTGCAACAAGTGCTCCTACATAAGGACACTGTTGGTATTTGTGCTGTGTTGGGGTTTCCTTATTTACATCTCAGCATACATAATGGATGGCTCTTATCAGTATGTTAACAATACATATGGATTCATGTAAGTATCTGTAAAAGAAGTTAGTACAAGTTTATTCTATCAATGAATTTGAAATATTTTCTATGCATAGTTATATATTTTTATGAACTTCTTTTCTTTTCTGTTTCAGACTTACAGTACCAGACCTAAAGCCAAATATTGGTCTCTTTTGGTACTTCTTCACAGAAATGTTTGAGCATTTCAGGCTGTTGTTTGTCTGTGCATTCCAAATCAATGCATTGGCATTGTATGTGGTTCCCCTTACTCTGAGGTTTAAAAAGGAACCTGTGCTACTGGCAACTGTGCTCATTGCCCTGTCCACCATATTCAGATCCTATCCCTGCATTGGTGATGTTGGATTCTACTTGGCACTGTTACCAATGTGGAAGCATCTTTTTACATGTAAGTAGTATTGTTTACTGAACTGTAGTTAATCAAAAGCTTTCCATTATATTAAGTATTATTAATTTCACCTTCAATAAATAAGTACTAATAAATTAATAATTCAAATATGGAGACATTTCGTATGAATTATTAGGTAGATAACACTAACCAGGACTTTTTTCAATTGGTGTGTGCTCTTGCGCATAATTATTAATATTAATTTTTATATTTAAATTGTGGTGTTCGTTAATAAATTTATTCTTTATTCTTATTCTTAATTGTATCAAACTAGCAAAATGTGCTCCTAGTATTATTTATACTTGTTGCCCATAAGATCTAACATGAAATCGACTTTCTTTTTCAGTTATGCAGCAAAAATTTATTGTGGGATGCGCATTCATCATTACATCAGCATTGGGTCCAACAGTGTGGCACCTTTGGATATACTCTGGCTCAGCCAATGCCAACTTCTTCTTTGGAGTAACTCTATCTTTCGCCACAGCTCAAATATTCCTCATAACGGATTTACTGTTTGCTTACATAAAGAGAGAATTCACCTTAAAACATGGGTCATCTAGGCAAGTTGATGGGAAACCTGCTAAATTAGTTTTGCGATAATAATACTTATTTAATGTATTTGGTTTATTTGTTATTCTGCCAATACAAATAGGATATACTAAAGAACAATAAAATAATTATAATTTTACACTTAACACTATTTTGTACAGTTTGAAATTGTTGTGACCATCATATCCTAGTAGTATTAGAGTTGCTATTGTCCAATTGTAAATAATATGAGAAGGGATGGCATGTAGAAAGAATACAATATCCATTATTTAATCTGCATCAATGTAAATGTGTGGATAAGTAATAAATTTAACTTGTGTTATTTATTGTATATTTCTGATTGCAAGTAATTGTTACCAAAAGTGTACATGAAATAATACACTGAGAACAATGTGAACAACTCTTTTTATATCTTAACAATTTAACTTTATTTTATTTTGAGATTAATCTCCTAGCCATCAAAGACTGTTTCTTAATAATTACTTTTACAAATTGTTATGCATTATAACTGGTTATGCTTATGTCATAGTGCAACTGAGCGTTTGTCTGTGCATTTATGAACATGAAAACATTTGAGTTTTTGAATTGGTTGTGTATTGAATTAGATAGATGATTGATAGAGTTCAAATAAGCTCTCGAAAAATGTATTTTTTTATCATTATTTATGATCTTCCTGATGACTTTGCATAATAATAAGTTGGTAAATATGTATATTTCGAGAGAAATAATTGTAAAACTTTAAAATAAGCGGCACTTGAGCCAATTTTTTGAAGGTACAACCCCTGCGAGGGGAAGCCAAGCTTAGTCAGCCTGCAACTATCGATCCCATTTCTCCGCTTTATTTGCTGTGCAACTATCAACACTTTCGAAAATTAAACCCAACTCTTTTACTCGCAAGCAATTATTATTTTATTTTATAATTTGTAAAAGACCTCCTAACTTACCTAGGTTTAGGTTAAATAATTTAAAACATAGTATGGTCGTAGTCTCTGGCACCTAACCACTTTTCTATGGAAATCTCTTCAAACTTCAAACAACGCAAGATAATATCTTTTGGACATTCCCACACATCGCCATCTAGTCCCAAAGTAAGCTAGGTAATCAAAGCTTGTGTTATGGTATGGGTGCCAGACAACGGCACTTAAATACTTTTTGTTTGTAAATACATACATGATATACATAGAAAACACCCAGACCAATACAAGCAGACATGTTCATGCACACAAATGTTTGTATTGTGCGGGGTTCGAACCCGCAACGCGCTGCGTAGTAGGCGATTCCTCGACCACTACACCAGACGGGTCGTCAAGATGTAAACGATTTTGGTTTCTACGGTGGTTACGCGCCAGAGACCTCGATTGTAACTAATCTATTCTTTACGACATTTAGTATGTATGTAGTTGATGAAAAAGTTGAAGAATTGCACATGTAATTATCATGAAATAAAAATATTTTTTCAATTTTGTATGCTTTTATTGACCGCACGATATACTTAGTGTATAAATTAGGTGTGCCCTTTATCGCAACTATATTCTCAATGATTCACTATCTTATCTCTCACCTGTATTCAGCATTATCTTTGCACCAAGCGTAGTACAATGCGTGCAATGATTTATTTTGTCTTAAATTAACCTAACAATTTAACGACAAAATGAACTGTTGGCTCCTTGTTTACTATAAATTCCTTACTTTTGTGATGCTTCTTTCATGTAAGTGAATTATTATTAATTAGTCTGCATTATAGTAAATTGAAACAAAGATGCTAATAATGATATTTTAGTGAGATATGACTTTTACTTGTGTTATTTTCTGTGATCAGTGAGTAAAGGTGCTATAATTCCAAGGATCCCCAACCATCTCCTAGAATGCTACAGAGGCGGAGGACCACCTCTCATGGCGCCAAAACGTTTGGACGTGTACATTTCCCTTCTGAGAAAACTTGAACTCAATTCTAGACTTGACATAAGGCTGTTCAGTACTTCGTTGCTCAGAAGGTATATTGATTGACTTTAAAGTTTACTAAGTTTCTGAATATTATAAAGTTTACTAACACTTTACAACTTTTCAGTGTTCGACTAGACGGCATTGAGGAATCTACGAATGCAGTCGAAACTGAATTCCTTCTGCCATTTCGAGCAGGTGGCTTTCAGTTCCATAGATACCAGCTTTTCATGGATCTGTTTCTGCCTACTCAGAATCTTCTAGAAGTGGATAACATTATGCCTCTGTCAGAGAAGTGTTTACTGCACAGAATGATGAGTTCGACTGTAAGGCAGTGGGAGAGAGGAGATGAGAACGTTGCCTGTCCACTATCTGCTGAACAGAGACAGAATATGGCTACGCAAAGTCCTGGTAGGTCAGTACCTAATCAATTTTCTGATATATTTAAAACTGCCCCCTTGTAACAAAAAAAGGGCTAAGTTTAAACATGATTTAAGTAAGTCCAGCAGTTAAAAAGTATACCTCCTATGGAATGTCGTCATTATGGCACTATTTTAAAATTTGTTGGATAATAATAATTCAGTCCGATTATAAGCTCTAAGTTTTTGGAATAAAGGTTTCGCCAACTACGCCGTAGTATATAGAATGCAAGGAACATGCCAGGAACAAAAAAATATTGAATAGTATGACACCTTCCCACTAGACCATTCCGTCACCGACCAACACCGTCGCGTGCTAAACACGGAACGTATCAGCACCGGCAAAATCATAGAAGTACTATCCCCTAAAGGGATAATAATTTTATGGGCAAAATACATTCTCGCTCGCTCTCGCTCCATAAAACGGTTAGACAGATCGCTGTCAATCCGTTCAGTGGGCAAGTTAGAGCGTATCGTGTACTTTTCGTGCCTGAAATGTCCGCGCTGGACATGGTATGGTGCGGTGCAGTATTACAACTGGAAGTGGTAAAATCAAATACAATGGTATTTGTATACATTATATCTTCTGTTAAGTAAATGGGTAAGTTTCACGTATCATCATCATTATCATTAGTTTTATTCTTCTATCTTCACAAGGTCGTCTATCCATCTTGTAGGTGGACGTCCTAAGTTGCGTCTTTGGTCGATAGGTTATCAGATTCTCGCACTTTGTGCCCTTCCCATTGTCACTTGAGCTTACTGATTCTCAGGGCTATGTTCGTTACTTTAGTTCTTCTACGTATCTCCTCTACACTGAGCATAGCTCCGCATACCTCTTTATCGCTCGCTGATTTTAAACTTATAAGGCCCATGGCAAGAGACCTCGTTTCAGATCCGTATGTCATCACTGGTAAGACACACTGGTTGAAGACTTTCGTCTTCAGACACTGAGGCAATTGAGACGAGAAGGCACTCTTGCGCAATTTCCCGAACGCTGCCTAGCCGAGTTGGATTCGTCGATTGACCTCTTTCTCAAAGTTTGACCTACCTAATTGTATTACTTGTAGGATACTAGGATTTTTGTCTTTTTCATATTCGTTTTAAGACTACCTTGTTGGGAGACTTGGTCAAGGTCTTCGAGCACAGTGCCAAGGTTATTCAACGACTCCACAACGACTAGGTATACTATCGGCAAACCGGAGGTGTGTGATGTATTCGCCATTGACTCTGGTGCCGAATCCTCCCATTCCAAGAGCTTTCAGCGGCGTTTCTACTGCTGCTGTAAACAGTTTTGGAGTTTAATACCTCTATATACCCTACATATAAAAAGTCTACGTGGCACCGCTGAAGAGACCGGAGCACCGCCCATATTTCGATCGAATCAAACGCCTACTCATAGTCAAACGCTAAGCATAGAGGTATTCCACGTATACAAATCCGCTAATGACCTTACTATCGCGTTTTCAGGATACATAGTCGTTGTCCAATCGAAGAGGGCGTTATACAAACTGACTGGGGCCCCGTAGCCCCAGGCACCCTTGTCGCAGCTGTGGCAGCTTCTCTGGAGTCGCAACGAGTGTTGGTTTCTGAGATCCTCGACACAGATATATTCAAGGAGGGTGTAGCCGAACCTCTAATGGCGTCAGCGAAGCAAGAATGGTACGAAGACATAGAGGCATTCAACGCTCAGGAGCAGCCGTCAGCAGCAGATATAAGCAACATTTGGGTAGCCACGATAGCCGGTAAGTTAGTTAGACGATCACTGATGAGTTGAGCACGGAAAACAGCATGGTATTGATATCGCTGACGTATGATGATGGATATAGAATAAAAGACACGTAAATTATACGATAACTTTGATGTAAGTATTTCTATGTCCTCCTCCACAAAGTAACATTGTAGTAAAAATTATAATTGACCTTTTTTATAAGGTCACTTCCGTCGTTATGTTAATTGCGACAGGCGCACAGTGGGTCGAAACAGTAATATGAGGGACATAGAGGTTTTCTTTGACAAATCGTATTTTTTTGGATGCCGATCGATAGTCCTTTAGACACTCGTAAAGACATGTTATATAACATTTTTCACGAAACCTAATAGTTTGGCCATAAAAAAATAATTTGTGTTTTTTTGTATGAAACAAGACCTAAACTACTAAATATCTCCAAGGAACTGCTTGACCGTGCCTTATAATGACTTAGGGTGACATAAGTGCATTGTGCACTAACATCCTAATCTACTTTTATCTGCTCCAAACAGCAATTTTGCCTGTTAAACAGTTCGGAAAAAAAAATATTTTTAATAATCCTATTATGGGGTTATAATTACAATTCTAAGAAAAAGCGTCAATTAGGGTACTAGGAACTAATAACGTAGTTAGTCTTCATTATTCTGTACTATCAGAATCTTTTAAAACCTTTTTTTGTTATCATCGGATGACTTTGAAGTAATAATGATGTCAGGTCATTAGGATATTAATTATACAAATAAAGAGATAATGGTTTGGGGTTTTACCTGCTCCTGTTAAAAGAAAAGCATCGATTAGGGTACCAGGAACTAATTACGTAGTTGATTTACATTGTTCTTTATTAACAGAATCTTTCAAAACCCTTTTTTCTTAGAATCGGATGACTTTAAAATAAAAAAATATCTCGGGTAATTAAGTAAGACAACAGAGAATAGCAATTCCATAAAATATTAATATTATTTCTACAAAATAACACATATTTATAAATATTTGTTTAATCCCTCAAGCGTATGTGAACGAGACACAATGCAAATTCTATTGTTATGCGGTTGCCTGCAACCGCTCGGGTGTTGAAGCATTAAAAGTAATTAAAATATAAAATAAATGAAAAAATTATTAAAATATTACAATGCTAGCTTAAAATATATAAAAAAAACTAAATTATAACAAAAACAAATATTAAACAATATGTACAAAAATACAAAGCTTAAATTCTACAGCACCAATGATAATATTAGAGCTTAAAAGTAGATTGTTCGATATACTGTTTGTTATACTTTAATAATGATCAATATTGCGCTCAATATTTTCTTCATTTATAATTTGTGGCCAATTATTTGAGGTTTCTAACCAATCTCCGTTTCTTCTTAAAAATTGGAGAAATTATCGATGGAATTTTGTCCACCTACTATTAATATAAGCACAAAAACAAAAACTTTTTTAATTTAACACTGTTTTCTTCTCGTCCCATTTTCTGCATAAGATGATTATATAACTTTTCACTGTCTGTCAAAGATTCTAACGTTTCCCTGAGGATTACGAATAAATCTAAATTATTCACAATGGACTCCATTGTAATCGTAAGTAATAGATCGCAAATCAAGTTTAGTGTTACTGGTAAGGTTTCACTGCACAAACTATTTTTTTTAAAAAATACACCTTCATTATATAACACAGTTCCAGGTTACTTACCCCCAACCCTTAACCATTGTCTCTTTAATATCCTAATTACCTGACATCATTATTACTTTAAAGTCATCCGATGATAACAAAAAAGGTTTTAAAAGATTCTGATAATACAGAGCAATGTAGACTAACTACGTTATTAGTTCCTAGTACCCTAGTCGACGCTTTTACTTATAATTGTCATTATAACCCCATAATAGGATTATCAAAATATTTTTTATTCCGAATTGTTTAACAGGCAAAATTGCTGTTTGGAGCAGCTAAAAATAGATTAGGATGTTAGTGCACAATGCACTTATGCCAACCTAAGTCATTATAAGGCACGGTCAAGCAGTTCCTGGGAGATATTTAGTACTTTAGGTCTTGTTTCATACAAAAAAACACAAATTATTTTTTTATGGCCAAACAATTAGGTTTCGTGAAAAATGTTATATAACATGGCTTTACGAGTGTCTAAAGGACTATCGATCGGCATCCAAAAAAATACGATTTGTCAAAGAAAACCTCTATGTCCCTCATATTACTGTTTCGACCCACTGTGAGGCGCCTAACGCACGTATTACCTTGTTTGTCCCCAAGTAATTTTAATTTGCATGATTACACCATCTTAGTATGAAAAGTAGGTACTTTGGGACGATATGGTGTCCTATAGGCTGTTATGTATGTAATTATTTACTGTAATACCTAATACTTGATGATAAAATACCACACGTATAATACCTTCCCTGCGTACCAACTTGAAAACTGACCTAGTTATTTGAACGACGAATGTCCTAAGACTCGGTAATCTATTGTAATAACTTTTTAACCATACCTACTTATCATTTAGGAGACCTCGCTGAAGTGGTGGTGAACCAAGGTCCCAGGGTGGGATTAGCGCCACATGCAGTGGTCGTTGGCAGCAGCAACCGCTGGAACGATACCTTGCTGCCGAGGGATTTTTATTTGCTGCCCTTAAACGCATCCAATGTAGATTGGCATTTTACCGATGCAGAAATACTTGCTGGTGTTGATGGTAAGATCGTATTTATTTATAACTGTATGTATGTAGGTACATACAGTTTTGTATACCGTTCGAGGTTTACACCACCATCCATACCACACTACGAGCCAAAATCGCTTGCATGTTGCGTCGTCTTTTGTTTTAAAACTTGATGCCAGTTTAGTCGTATGTACAAGCGGTTTTCTTTTGAAAGTGATAAAGCGGCAGAGACCCGTACCATATAGGTACCTATACCTACTGTACACCGTACAGTATATAGTACAGGACCATGCGTATCTAAATTCAGCCGTTAAACTTCTCATAACTCAAAAACAACCAATCAGTAGGTAAAACTGAAGATTTGAATAGCCTTTGCAACTCAGAGGTCAATCAAAACGATTAAGAAAATCTGTGTAACATCTTCTTCCAGGTTTAATCTTAGCGAACTATACGCAAAGATGGAACGACCAGCGACGCACGTTACGCCTATCACAGATTCTAGACATGTACTATTCGCATGAAGGCGTATCCTTTGACCCTCAAGTGAAAGCTTGCAACCGCCAGGCATTGTTCAACCAGTTGTATACAAGCAGTCAGCTGTTGATGGAAGCTTCTCGATTTGCTAGAGTGCTGGCTCTTAGGCAGATCACAGCATATGTACCGAGCGAGGAGATGGACAGGATAACTGAGGCGGCAGTGCAAGCGTTCGTCAGTTATGTCCGTGAGTGTACCATATATTAGTACCCTGGCCAGTACTAAAACCTTTAAAACGAAATATTTTCTTACTTCCAATAAAGTATTTACTCATGAATGTAAATATGACCTACGTACTATATAAACCCAGCATGGCTTGTAGTGTTGTCAAGTTTAAAAAGTTATATGTTAACACATAAAAAATTTGGAAAAGAGTGACATTTCGTAAGCAAGCAAATCGTTATAGAGTTACTGAAACATCGTTGACGAGAACACTTGCTCTTGAAATAAAAGTTACTTACCAGCTCCTGCACTATGTAAACATTGCAATAATTAATCCATCATCTTTTTTAGCGAATGTCCTAAGCCAGAACCACCTGGACTGTCGTGCTAGCGCGAGCGTGCCGGTCATTGATATGGTGGTGGCAACTGACGGCGCTTGGAGACAGTATGACGTCGAACAGTTTATGTCGTGAGTATCTGCTCAATATAATATTATAGGAAAAACCTAAATAGATTTTGTAAAAAGAAAAAAAGGTTCATGATCATCATGTTAATGCTGCAAACTAGTGTTATAAAATGCAACCTATCACTTACTTATAACTCGGCAATGCTAGCAACAGCAAGACTCGCGTTGATGTTAACACTTTTGGTTATTAGTTTACAATAAATACGATAGGGGCGCTGTTCTTACAAGCATCGCGATGTGCGCACGCGCACCCTTTGTCGCACTGTTTTCAAAGCATGACAGTAGATGTCGCCTCGTTACTCGAACGATTAGTACTTAAGTAAACTGATCTTATCAATACTGTTTTGATTAAAATAATTCCGGAATCCTTCCCAATTAAAAAAAAACCATTGATTATACAGGTATTTGCATCTCATTGACCTGGTTCACCGGTATTTGGTACATTAGATAATCTTGGCAGTTAGTGTTAATTCTTGCATATGATTCATAAAAGCTATTTTTATTGAAATTACAAGAAACATTATAGATAAGAAGCCGAATCATCTGAGAATAGATTTTACGACATAAGAGGGTTTTAAGCGCGTTTTTACGCTAATAAGACTGCCAGCGGCGGTAGATTAATAAATGAGAACTGTAGATATGGAATAGGCAAAATGGCTATTTTGCAGGTGGCTTGGCGGAGCCCTAGAGATCAACCATCAGCGTAGCTCCCTGGCGCTGCTGCACGGGAACACCGGCGAGTGGATAGTGCCGCCCTCCAACAATCTGACTGCAGTATTCGACTACATCAGCAACTACACTGACCCATGTAGGTAAATATTCGTAGAACTTCATTAATGCACATTCTTTTATGCTGTTATGGATGCCTACCTGGGTACAGATAGCGATTGTTAACGTATTTTTATTTCCAACTTAACCCTACTCTTCCATAGAATACGGCTGCTTCATACACTGTAGGTCTTAAGTTTCCACATCTCAATTTATGGACGAGAGAACTTGAAGTATTTTAATAGAAGTTATAACACCAAATTTAAATATTATTTTCAGGGCCAAACCGTCTAAATCTCCCCAACATCATGTCACGAGCAATCAGGATCTCTCGCGAGAAGACAATTGAAGAGGTTGAGCTTATGGCCAGTGCAGGCCCAAGCACTATGATGCTTATAATCAGCCCTAGCGACCGGCCCTCGGCCCCCGAGCTGCAGAGGGCTACGGAACTGTTGCTATCACTCAGGACCAGCTTCTTTGATGTATATTTTGCATATACAGCACGAGACTTAACAGACTTTCAGAATATTAACACCGAGTATTTGGACTACTCTGAACTGTTCCTATCGGTAACTACTTGATTTCTATTTAACACAACAATCATCGATTTTCTATAGACTACTCTAGTTCCTTGCATATTTTATGCTGAGTAAATCACTTCACAATATTTATTCATAGTTTTATACATAGACGAGTTTAGTTCCGGTCACAGGTTCCGGTCAAGTGATGGACTTCCTGAACGTCATTACTATTCTAGTCGGAGGCGTCAGAACATTCCAATCCTTTTATTATAACTATGACTCGATAATTATACCTATCAGAGTCTACATAAATTAAATAGTTATGTTGGCTCAAAGATCTTACTCACGTTCTCGTACCTATGCAAAAATATTCATTATACTAGACAATATGAATCGTACGGAAACAATGCAAAAATCGTTTATTATTATAGTTCACACAATTTCAATAATATTTAGCCGCTGGTCTTGATAAGTTTCATTGTTATTTTTTTTATTTTCCACAATTTACTTAGCCCACTTTGAGAATTTCGATAACCCAATTCCAAGAATTTATGTTTACTTATTGACGCTATCACAAGTTAGTAAAGTAAATACGTGTATTAATTAATATTTATTTACGACAAAGTGAGGGTTATCAGTTGCCTAATTAAACTGGTAGGATCAATAACTAAGTAGGGAAGAAACATTGCAAATTCATCATGATCGCGTGGATAATTATTTTAAATCGGGATTTGTCTCACTGCAATCTGTATGCGTTCTGCGGTCCGGTCAAATAAAATGAAGGCTGCGTTCCTTATGACCGGCCGGCCGCTGAACGCACCCAGTATGTCAAAAGTTTTGACTCATAACTTTATAAATTACTAGCGGTCCCCCGCGACTTCGTCCGCGCGTTTTGAGTTTGCTCCCTCCCCTCCCGTCGCAGCGTGATGTTTTATATCCTAAAGCCTTTCTCAATAAATAAGCTATCTAACACAGAAATATTTTTTCAAATCGGTCCAGCAGTTCCTGAGATAAGCGCGTTCAAATTCAAACCAACAAACTCTTCAGCTTTATAATATAATTAGCGCAGGCGCACGTTGTACTTAAGCTGCGAACATTATTTTGGTGCAGAGTTATGTTAAAACTGTGATAGCTCCTAAGATATTTATTGGAATCAAATGATATAAAGGGCAACTTTGTTCTAAATGAAATGCTCGTGATGATGAATGTATTTATTTTGATAAGAATAAATACCTGTGTGTATAATACACCTCTAAAAATGATGCATTATTTTTTACAAATTTATTAACATAAAAAGGTTGTAGTAAGTCAACCATAAAAGATAGACTTATGCTGTCGCGGACTTTATTATAGAACTCTTAATGCTGAACAATCCTGTCATACATGATTTTTGTGTAACTTAAGCGGTTTCCGCAGCGTACGCAGTGGAAGCTCTCAAAAGGAATATCTTTCTCCCGTTTTCGCAACATTTTTCATTGCTGCTGTGGTCCTGTGAGTCGTATCTTTATGTTATATAGCTTAAAGCCTTCCTTGATAAATGGACTATTCAACATAAAAATAATTTTTCAAATCGGGCCAGCAGTTTCTGAGATTAGCGCGTTCAAACAAACAAACAAACAAACTCTTCAGCTTTATAATATTAGTATAGATGGCCCGTCCCTCACGACTGCGTTCGCGCGTTTTGAGTTTGCTCCCTCCTCTTCCGTTTCTCGTGTCATAACTTTTTTTTTTAATCGGTCCAATAGTTCCTAAGATAAGAGCGTTCAAACAAATAATAAAACAAACTCTTCAGCTTTATAAAGTTAGTATAGATAAAAGAGAAGTGGTTTCTTTTTAATTCCAGACATCTTCAACAGCTGTGACATCAGTGATCGAAGCCGTAGACGCTTCGGTCGTAAAAAGTGAGGTACCAACGAGAATATTCGGGCCCCACTGTCCTTTTAACGGCAGCTCTTTCGACCAAGTGGAGTACGAAGACTTTGTCTTGCCGAAACGAAAAATAACATATCGAATACACCCTTTCTACTTACAGCAACAACCGTTAGTCAACATTCATGTAAGATTTACTAAATTACTATTTATAATTCTAGTCTAGAAGTATTGGCTTGTAAGATAGGTTTAATGTATGGAATTTGAAGGTTGCACAGTTAACGATATTCCGAAAATTTTAACCCACGTTTAGTAAACGTCCTATAAGGGCTTCAATTTTGACGTTTCGTGTCGGACCGCAGCAGTGCCGATGTGGTGCGTTTGTCTTGAGGCACACAGACTGTCATTTGTTTTCATATAAACTACACGGAGCGCCAACAGTGCGATGTCCGTACCAAAGACGAAGGACGGCAAACGTCGCGAACTACACGTGTTTGAATAGTGCGGTGACAAGGCGTGAGAGCTTTTCTTTCCGTTGAATTATAAGTTGTTTTAACTAATTTAAGTAACTCATAGAAACAGTCTTACGATATTCTTTAGTAATAAAAAAAAAGATTTTTGTTTTAACCTGGGATAGAGATAAATGGAAATCACTAAAATTACCTAAGTAAATGTTAATAAAACATCGGTGATTAGTACGCGGTACGGGAGCATCGTTTTCGTTTCTGTTGGATGGTTTTCAATAAGACCACTAATATGTTTCTTCGTCAAGTCCATGACTTAACTGCTGTCTAATTAATTAAAAACCATAAAAACGCACGGTAGTCAGTTAACTTACAATTTAGGCGTTTGGTGTCGTCTAAAATGAAAGCGCCCTAATGCTGCAAAACATAATAAACAAACACTAATTAATTCCTAGAAAGTCGTGCTGTGTTTATTATTTCTTACATAAACCTCACGACTCCGCATTCTTGTGTCATAAACATGGAAATGTCGGTAGTTATACGATCACATAATTGTTATAGCTTTAAATAGATAAAGATCTATAGTTGAAATATGATTAATTTTATCTTTTCGTAATTCCTGATTTAATATTAAACATGTCGTTTCCACAATCAGTAAACCAATAAGCAAATGACTCTTTATGTTCAGCCGCCCGCTATCATCAGCGCTATTTTGAAGTTTTCGATTTTAACACAAAATTTAGGAAAGTCTAACTCCCTGAGTTTGCCAATTTTAGACCCTAAGTAGTCAGCAAATCTATAAATAATGTAACAGCTCTACAGTTTGTCTTCTTTACCGTTACCTTAAGTTTAGTTAGACGGTTTCCTCGCTAGCGACAACGAAACTCTTTGTATACAACATTTTAGTTCTGTCAGTGACCGCTAGAGGCGCTGTGTAATTTTCCATAGCCTTTTTTAACGTCGTCGCTAGCGAGTAAAACCGTCGTTAACTCATGGTAACGGTACTTCTTATAAAATGTGAAGAATAAGAAAAATACGTTCCGTATTTCACTTAGGTTCGCAACGATGGCCAAGGCGAGTTGCAGGTGTGTTCATGGCGCGGCGCCGACGCGGTACGCTCATGCCGCACCGTGCCCGAGCGTGAGAGCGACGTCTTCAATCTAACCAACCCGTGTCCTTCCCCTGACTTCTGTGTCCCGGCGTACTACAGCGTCTCTGCTTTGACCGCGGGGAATATGTGTGCGCGTAAGTGTGCATGGATATTTTTAGGGTTCCGTAGCCGAATGGCAGAAAACGGAACCCTTATAGTTTCGTCAAGTCTGTCAGTCTGCCTGTCTGTCGATCTGAAGTAGGTGGATCCCTAATTCAGTTAAAATTGGCACGGAACCCTCAGTGGTCGAGTCCGACTCGCACTTAGCCGGTTTTTAGAGTTCCGTAGCCGAATGGCAAAAACACGGAACCCTTATAGTTTCGTCAAGTCTGTCCGTCCGTCGGTATGTCACAGCCACTTTACTCTGTAACTATAAGCATCACACTGTTGAAATTTGGTAGGAAGATGTATCCTGTTAACCGCTCTACGATTCTTATACAAAATCTAAAAAATAATGATATTTAAGGGGAAATTCCCATACGTGAAACTAAAACCAATTTTTTTTTTGTCAATCCTATGCGTGCGGTGTGTCTTTGGATAGGTCTTTTAAAATGTCATAGAGGTTCGTAAAACCATTTTCTTTTAAAGTCTAACGTTTAATAGATATGCTTCCAAAGTGATAAAAAAGGCGTCCCCCCATCTATCTTCTAAACTAAGCGAGTGTAAATTTTGAAAAAAATATATTATGTAGATCTTAACAAACACTTTCAACGAAAATTGTTTTGGACGGGATCGAACGAGAAATTTTTGAGATATATCCAGGGACCGGAACCGCTTACCCTTAAAGGGGTTTTTGATTGGGTATTTTTCAAAGTAATTTCCAAGAACCCTTATTAATTCGGTAACCTAATCGTTTACTTACCCTAACGAAAGGCTAACCAAATTAATACAATTAATTCGGGTAATCGCTTACCAAATCCAAAAACTCTATCAATAGGCTTACCCTATGAATAGGTTTTATAAATCGATCAAGGAATTTAAAACACTACGCTTACTACATTCGACTTTTGGCTGGGGCCCGTGAGTTTCAGTTCTTTTACCTCTCATGAGAGAAAAACTTATCGTTTAATGCTTTAGAATGTTTTTAACACTCACAGTGTCATATTTTATATTCATAAAGATGAAATAAGAAACCAAAAATTTGCGCACGGGCGGGACTTGAACCAGCAACCTTTTGGTAGCTCAATTGGTAAGAGCGTTTGGCCCGGTATGCCAAAAGGTTGCTGGTTCAAGTTCCGCCCGTGCGCAAATTTTTGGTTTCTTATTTCATCTTTATGAACTTATCGTTTAAATATAATAGTTGATACTAATATAATTATTATTTACGTTTCAAAGGTCGCTTAATGCACTTTTTTAATTCTTCATCAGAATCATGTTTAATTTTGTTAGGTTCCGAGTTAAAAAGAAAAAGCAGCTGAAAATAATTATTGAAATGAACAAGCAAACACCAGCCGCGAATCTCCGCAAGTCCAAAATAAAATATCTGGACATGTCATTTTAAAGAAATAATTAGAATGCGCGGCAAAAAGATACAAATATGGTAACCCTATTCGTTGGTAAGTTCTTAAATATTAAAGTTACTGAAACCCTATTTAATGTGGTAAGCACTAAGCACTAAGCATATCGATATGGTAACCCTTACTTTGTGTAACCTTTTTAAAAGGCTTTCCCTAACAATTGGCTTAATCAAAAAAAGGGGTTTGCCGGTCCCTGGATATATCACATTTTCAACAACCGCAAACATAAATTTGTTCTTCATACTATGAAAAACACAGTTATATTTGCTGTCAACAAAATATTGTGGTATTTCCTTATTCAGTTATAGTTGGTATGGAACCCTTAGTGCGTGAGTCCGACTCGCACTTGGCCGTTTTTTTTGTATTTGACGGGAATATTTATTTGCATCCGCAAAAGCTCGGTCACTTCGTTTTTCGGTACGAACACAAAATAATTATATATAACTATGTCGCTCAGAGAATGTTATGACGTTTAAATTATTTCCATACATTTTATTACAAAATAGAATTATCTGAGCGACTTGACTAAAGCAATATGTAATAAGAATAAAAGTAAATTGAACATAATAATAAAAAAATATTATGGCGGTCATTTCGCCATAGGCCCCGGGGGGATTCGAACCCCCGATCTCCTGTTTACTAGACAGGCGCTTTAACCAACTAAGCCACGGCGCCGTTGAGTACAGTTGTGAAAATAACTCTCATTTTGCTAGTGTACACATGTATACAATAGTACTTTCATAGCATGTAGTAACATAATGCAAACAGAAAATCTATCATAGAAGTTGTGATTTGCAAGTTAAGATATTATAACCTATAGTTCACAATTCCTTTTCTTGTTTCAGACGATGATTGTCGTATGCCGCATCAAGTCGGGTATTATATTCGACAGTCTGGATTACGATGTTTGCCTTTGCGTGGAGCAGCTAATATGACACGTGGAACACTATTCATCGGGATTTTTTCATTGCATTTATTATTTGTTAGTAGGTTCCTATTTTGTGCATAGTGTGCACCGAGAAGGCAGGGCCAAAAATAGAGTTATGTTTTTCAGAGAGCAAGAAGTATAATATTATAATTTTAATCATACATTATATATTAATAGTTAAAAAAAAGAGTTTTTATTCTTGAGCAAATCAAAACAAAAAGATTACGTACCCCTGGTGGGACTCGAACCCACAATCCCCGGCTTAGGAGGCCGATGCCTTATCCATTAGGCCACAGGGGCTTGCGAAGAATGTTGGAAATTACTTAACCCAAGTCATAAGTACAACATGTCAGTAAATTCTTGAAAACGAAGTCAAACTCAGCATTGTGCTTCATCACAGTGGCCAAACTTATAACTATTTTTATGTAATATTTACTATCAATTCAGTTAAGGCCTCATAAGTGCTTAATCAGCGCCATCTATAATACATTTTAACGTCCACTTGAATGACATTTTACTTAGTCCACGCCGATACGATTTGAGTTGGTTCACTAGACAGCGCATAGATGGCGTTGCAGTCTTAGCGTGTTGATTTTTCGGATACCTAATTTTAGGATAAAGGATACAACACAATTATTAGTCTGATGTTGTTGTGATAAATGGTAGGCCGAAATAATAAAACTATACAAACTCGAGATTGTTTATTATTTTTGATTTAAATTCTATCACTTTTATGAATGTGTACTTTATAAATATATTATATAGTATTTCAACTCTATACGCAACGACTCCGTGGCGCAACGGTAGCGCGTCTGACTCCAGATCAGAAGGTTGCGTGTTCAAATCACGTCGGGGTCAATATTATCTTTTTTTTTATTCAACATTTATGCATATATTTAATAACTTTTTTAATCTTATTAATAAAACAAAGCTTTTAATCTGTCAGTCGCGTAAAAACGAGACACAATAGAAATTCCTTTGTTATCGGGGACCCGGGTTCCTCGTGGGGTCCGAGGGGTTAATAAAATCATAGGACCCTTTTTAAATATTTCACCATTTGTTGATTTTTTTAAAATTAATTAGACATCAAATAAATTAATGACATTAGCCTTACCTTTCTTTTCAACTAATTGAATTGAAACCTATGCAAAGGAGTAGCAATCTGGTCATTTATTTCGAGGGACTACCTTTTGGATAATGATTCATCATGATGCTACACTTAGGATTTAATATGATTGCAATAGTCTCTTTCTAACGAGCTACTTAAAGTTGAAAATATCGAAACCGTTTGAAACGATACGGCGTTTCATTTGGAAACTGGAAAATCTTCATTCCTGGCTATATCTAGTCGCCACTATGACGAGATATGCCTTATGGTTGCAATTTAAATCGTGTGTGTAGATGTTTAGATTCAGATTTGTGTTTTACAAGGCTTTAGATAGTGACGTTTCGGTAATACAAGGTGGTTGAGTCGAGGTGGTCAGGTGACCACCAGCTTACGTGCACAGGCGGCTTTTCAAACGAATCGTACTTTTGCCTGTGTTGGCCATCATCATACACACATAAGCGAACATGCTTGTATGCTCTCTTGCACACGTCTTGTGCTATGCATGGACACGAACACGCCTTCTAACTTTGCATGTGTGCTTCTGAAGGTTTCGTTGGTGTACGCCTTCGAGGTCGTTAAGTGATTGGCCTGTACTGTACGTAAGTACAGCAAGTATTCTTTATTTTTAGTAAACATTCAGTGTTATTTCAATTTACACGTATTTATTATGGATGGTCGTTTTGATTGAAGTAGTAATATGCAGATATAAAATTCACTTATACGACACAGTTCAAAGTGAAAATGAAATTCCGTTAATTTATTTTGCATAAAACTCGTTCACTCGCATGCAACCGCATCATAATTACAATTAAAGCTTATAAATTTAGACAAAATTTAAACTCAAACGTGATTCAGCCACCATCAAATATTTTTTTACCTATCCCTCTCATCTGCCAGAGGATACTAAGGTACCTACATAGCTAAGTAAAAAAATAACTGTAATTAATACTATCTTAGCGTACGTGTATGAATTGACGAAGTCTCTTGCTATAGACATAACAATACCATCGGCAATCTGATCTTTAGCTATCACTTGCCCCTCAAGGACTGATGACCCCATTGGCCGCTGTATCATGTGTTCAAATTTTCGCTCTGCGGCCTAAATGATCCTCCATCGGGTCATTGTCGGGCCGGGATCTTTTGTCCCGGCTTTTGTGATTTTTGTCGCCTTTTGTCCTTCAGGAGAAAAGGTGATTTGCATTTTTTTTTGGCTAGGCTTGAAGGGTTTGATCTTGTGCTCAAAACTCTCCTGAGTAGGAGAATCGATCAATACTTCTTAAGGGACTACCCGGATTTTTAACGCGCACACTTAAGTAGAATAATCATAACTCGTTAAATAAAAGACCAATCAAAAATCTGATAAACAAGATTGTAGTACAGGTTCTTAGTTAATAAACTAAATATAGTACGTTTAAATTGTTTCTAAAGTAGTTAGGTATCTGCAGTTACAGTAAGAAAAATCGCTAAAAGTGGCCTTATTTAGCAGTTTTTTTCAATTTCGTCCTGAGCACGCTTTAACTTATTAGATCGACATGTATGTAACTGACTATGTAATGAAATGTTAGGTAACTGATTAACCGTCTTCCAAGGATCGTAGCGTCATCAGAATTGGCAGCTGTATGTACTTAGTTCTGATGAAGATATAATAATATGGTGCTGGCAAACTGATCTGATGATGGAGCAACATATATATAGGTATATTTTTAAATGAATCCTACGCGCAAACTATCCTCCTAAATATGTAGATAAATTCAGGTTTTTCTCTAAATCCTATTCAACTCGGCAGTCATAATAAAGTTTTTCAAAGCTGCTGCTGCATAAATTTTCAAGAAAAACATGGCTTCAATCCATTCATGAAGAAAAAAACATGCACATGAGCGAGAGGAGAGAGCATCTACACTTAGTAGGATTTACCTACCCAAAATTCGAAAATGTTAAATTTCAATGAAATCCGTTTTATGTTTCCTACTTGTCTAACTTAATGCAGATAGGTGCATTTTATTGTATGCACCTACTTTAAAAGCTGACTACTAAATATCATGTATCAGCTTGTTGTTATGACATGATAATAAATTTGAACACTTTGTGAAGGCCGCGCTGGTAATAGGAATTAGTTTTTGTCTGGCTCGCGTGATACAGGCTTCGTCTAGATTTGTTTTTATGTATTTGCCTGTCTCCAAGTCCAATGCATAATGGTGACAAAAAACAGCGACGTCATTCCCCAAACGGTTGACGCAAGTCGCCTAACGTCTCCGAATGTAAATTCATCATGCCTATTAAGATTTTCGCGAACTTTTTGACTCAATTGACCCTCATTGTTGTTGAAGTGCGCACAAATACTGGCGTGTCCGACGCATTTATCATCATTTGAGTATTAGTTTCAATATTCTTTTGTGATGCTTCCTATCCGATCCTAAGGAAATATTATTAATCTCTCTCCGTTTATCCCAAATCCTAACTACTTTGATATTCTTACTAGCTACTCTACTGAAATATCTGGGTTTGTGGAATATGTTATGACCCTAGTGGTGGTTGATCCCGATCGATTAAAACAAAATAAATATGTGCCAGACAACTCACCAATTATCGTGATTTCGAAGTATGGAATTTTCTTTCTTGTGTTACGAAAACCAGACAACGATTATGGCTGGGGCGTCTCCCATAAATATTTAAATACATATTAACAGCCATGACTTATGTAGGTATTAATGTTGGTGCTCATCACAAAAAACTTTGGCCCTTGCGGGATTCGAACCCGCGACGGTCGGCGTAATAGTCAGGAGCGCAATCCACTACACCAAACGCAAATTTGATTAAAAGCAATTTTTATCGACTTCAAAAAAGGAGGAGGTTATCAATTCGACTGTATGTTTTTTTTTATTGTATGTATGTTACCTCATATCTCAGTCGTTTGTCGACCGAATCGAAAAAAAAATTCACCTACTTAGAGGATGTACCTTCTAGTTGGTCCCATTTTTTCAATTTTGGGATCTGATGATGGGATCTTGGTGTAATCGAGGGAAACCCTCAAATTTTAAAGGCACGTATAGTGTTTCTTTACTAGAATCTTAATGTTGACGTGTTGTTACGTCTGATAGTCAACATCTTGTGGGGCTCAGCTGATGGTGGAACTCCTTAACGCTTAGGAGTTCAGTAATTATAATGACGGAACTTATGATAGGTAATTTGTAGCTTCTTAAAAAATATAATCATAAGTTACAACTCCCCCCCCCCACACTTATGTAATCACTAAAAATGAAGAAATAATATAAACTTTAAAAAAAAGTAAAAACCGACTTCAAAACAAAAATGCACTAAAAAGTCATAAATAAACTCTTCACCATTGAAAGGAAAGGAATCCGTTTTAGGCAAATAATTTCTTTTTGGAGTCGGTGCCATCACTTTGACCATCAAGCATAAACCATCACAGCACAGACTCCAAAAATAAATTGTTTGCCTAAAACGGATTCCTTTCCTTTCAATGGTGAAGAGTTTATTTATGACTTTTTAGTGCATTTTAGTTTTGAAGTCGGTTTTTACTTTTTTTTAATTTATCAAAAGTACAGCCAGGTTCAAAATGCTTACAAAAATAGTTCGCAAAATTTTAGAGTAGTTATATTCAAAGATTGATTTGTTATATTTCGTTTTATTTTATATGCAATCTTAATAGGTTTATTGAGAGAGAAAAGTTAAAGTTTTGATGTCTTCTAAAAATGTGACGAACATCAGTAGTTTATTTTCATAATAACTACGATATACCTACATGCATGCGTATATAAACAAAACTCGAAAACTTTTTCTTGCTTAGTGCAAAATGCAATAAATAAATGATATTACATATATTGAAATCGGGGTCAAACACCACTCGCGTCATAATACACGCTTGGTCATCATAATCCATGAATCCAAATATCTGGCGTCTGTAGAAATCAAATATATTATGATGAAACCCAGTGTAATCAGTTAACTCCATAAAAGTGGGTGTGTGCGCCTACATACAGTATTTTCACAAAACATGATAATCGCAAATGCGCAACGTTTTACAGTTAGTGAGAAATCAACAAAAACAGACGTTTTTCGATATGAACGGCAGGACACACCCACATTATGTTTCGCTTCGGCACCCGTAACTAATAATGTCATTTGAAGGCCAGGCCACACTATCTGAATTTGCTAACACGTGCGAGAAGCTGATGCAACTAAGAGAGTGATATAAACAATCAGCTATATCGTAGGAAAATAAATATCCTCATTTCAGTTATTTGGCAAAGGTAAGTATTTATTTAGACACATTTTGTAACAAATTTTAATTACGATCCAAAGGCATTCTCGAGACTAGCTAACGTATTGCAATAATATTCTATACATATATTCCACCGATGTTCTAGTTTTATTTTAGCACTAAATTAGCTCTTTCATCAAATAACACCTGAACAAAGTAATTACAAGGAATAATAATGTTTTGGTAAGTATCCGTTGTTAGCGGAAATTGGGCTTGCCCAACTGATTTGAATTTCTGAATTTATTTCAAAGACAAGACTCTTTCGTCAAGGTGTTTGCACTAGTTATCATAACAATAAGTACGAAATAAAAGAGTTTAGTATACGGAGCTAAGTCACGAGTTACGCTTCGTGATACTGATATTGCGTGACGTGAGGGGGCTTGGTTGTGTCGGCCAATCAGACATTGCCAACGGCCCACTGCGTCAGAGTCGGGAAAAACGTGTTCTCCATTTTGGAAGGACTCACGAATTTTTAATGAATAACATATAAATCAGACATTTGACTTGATTTGAAACTCGAAACTACTTACATTGACATGATTTGAAAAAAACTTTGAATTTATTCGTTTAAAGGTCAAGTCTAGAAAGTTTACATACTGAAATAGCTTTAAAACAGTCTTCAGTGAAGTAGTATTTATACGTATTCAAATACCTAAGTTTAATCAAAACGTTTATTCAGCACCAATTCAATAACAGCAATGTTGTCTGAATCTTATTGCCAATGTAGATTTTTATTAACGACTGGTCCTTATTTAATGCAACCATTAATAGCTGATGCTAAATACTTAATGCAAATCCACTCAATAAATCAGATATGGGTGTGGCTGGTGGCAACAAAACCGTAAGAAGGAATTGTTACGTGTAAATAGATAGGAATAGCAGAGTGCGATTTGTATTTTGCACAGCTCTTGCTGAACTAATTAGCTTATGTCTTATCTCCTTTATTAATCTCTCAAGCGTATGTGAACGAGACACAATGCAAATTCTATTGTTATGCGGTTGCCTGCAACCGCTCGGGTGTTGAAGCATTAATGTAGGTAAGTCTTTCTTTGCAAATCATTTGCAAACTGGCTTAGTTGCATGGCCTTAGGTGTGTGTATGATCAGCGTATAGTTTTATCGAATTCACAATTTTCCTGTAAATTATGGATATTATGGACCACATAACAATGCTTGTTTCTGTAGTTTACGCGAATATAACGGGATAAAATTGAATAAATTTGCGAAAAGTAAGTTCGTAACATAACAATGGTAGTCTAAAATAAACTAAACCACAAGGATACTCTTCAGCTATATTATTGATTGTATTAATATTATAAGCAAAAAGGCGAGTCCTTCTAGAAGTTTTAGCCGTCGATGATTTACCCGCTAGTTAAAAATGTTGTTTTGCTGATGATGTGAATAAGCAAAATATAACACTGATGCAATAGATACGGTGGTTGAGACATTGGCGTTATGCGGCGCCGCGCACGCAACCTATTGCCATAGAATAAAATAACAGATGTAGAGGTACAATCCTGTAATTATTTTTTATTTTATTTCTTAATTTTGATAGTACTTAATTAATGCATTTATCGCACTTCTGTAAAATGACGTTTCAAGTAGGTAAAAAACAATGGCAAAATAATGTCTCTAGAATTATACATTAAATAAAGTGCATTTTTTGTTTAGCGAGCGACCACTTCACTAATTAAAACTAAATCAAACAATAATGCAATTCCTAACAGGCAACAAAACAGACATAAAATGGCAATTGTCATCGAGTCAAAACATTACCTACTTACCTTTATTTTGTTTGTTGTAATCAGTTTATTTTTGTAATATATTATAAGAGTATCCCTATTCTAAAACACGTCGGAATGGAGCAGTAAGAAAAGCAGCATTGCGTGTTTTATCATCCTAGATAAAACGTGCATTTCTGCTTTTTGAGCGACTTAAAAAAAGGCTTTCAGTTCGAGCTGTATGTTTGTATCATAAAATTAATATTCCTTTCGGAATAGAAGGACAAGTAAAAGCTGTCAAACGAAACCGAGCGCATTGGTAAATATAAGTCGTATATTAAGAGGCTTCGATTTGGACTAATCTTACCTGTTAAATGATAATTTGTTGGGGTTATGCCGCTGTAAGCATAATAATCAATCACCGATCAAGTCACCATGTTTCAGACGCATTATTTCTCCAAAATATACACAATTTCACTTTTAAATATAAAAAATCAAATGCACGTAATTTTCAGCGAGCTTCTGCAGGGCGGTCAACTGTTTGACATCTCACAAAAATGGTTCTGCTACCCATCTCTTTTTATCACACAGTTTGCTGCTAGTGACATCTCGCTTTTGTCGTTCTATTCCAAAGGGATAATAATTTTATGTTTTGTATGTACATACCAGGTTACTCAAAAAGTATTGTGAATAAAGTTTTAATTGAAAATATAATTATTTATATGTAGTAATAAGTAAATACTAAGTTTCATTTTCAAAATTTTCCCTCTTCATTTTTTGCAAACCAGTTCAAAGTCTCGTCGAAATGAAACACTATATTTTACGGATGCACTTTTCGCGAATTTATTAAATTTTATCCCGACGTTTTGAACAATTTACAGCGTTCGTCTTAGTTGTAGTAGTTAATGTTATTTGTCATTTACAGAATTTAGAAAAATTTTACTGCCGTCACTCAATAATATTAATTACGTTCTTATCCACGCAAAAAGAGCTTACTGTGTCTTGTGATCTTGCATCTTGCGTGGTCTAGCTTGGGTCCTCGTTAGCACTGGATCCCATGCTGGTGGAATTCTCCAACCATCTTCTCTGTTGAAATTTTGATGTTTTCTTATTTTTATAGCTTTGCGTAGCATACGTGGAACAAACCGACGTTCTTTTGACAGAACTTTGGGCTGGTCAAAACATATGAAGTGGTTGGGTTTGTCTAACTATAGCATGTTCACATACCTACTGCAGATTTTATGTTCCGTCTATGTTTAACGTCAGCTATATGTTCTGTTATCCGCACGCTTATACTTGGTTTTCCCGATGTAGGAAAGGCCACAGTCACATTCCAGTCTATATACACCTCTGCATCTTGAACAGGTATGGAGCACTTAACAGGTGGTAAAAATTGGTTAATCTTCTTTGGCGGCTTGAAATAAGTCTTGATGGAAGCTCGCTTCAAGATATTTCCAAACTGTGTGGCTAAAAGTGTTATCAGAATTCCTAGTAAGTAAAACGTCTAAGAAAGCTAGTTCGTAGTTTGCCTCAATTTCCATAGTAAATTGTTTTTTTGGATGAATAGAGTTAAGATGGTTCAAAAAACCACAAACTTTATCAGTGGGTAATATTGTGAAGGTGTCATCTACGTACCGTTTATAAAAACTTGGCGATATAGTTGATGTGTTCAAAGCTGTGGCCTCAAAGTCTTCCATGAATATATCAGCAACGACAGGTGATATTGGGGAACCCATCGCTACACCATTAATTTTAATGTAGAATTCATCGTCCCATAATAAAAAACGTCCCATAATACGTACAACAATGTTTCATTTCGATGAGTTATATTCGCGTAAACTTCAGAAACAAGTATCAAAGTATCGTGTCTAACTAAAAAATAAATCGCGCCGGGAAAAATTTGGAGCAATGATTTTTGACGATTTCAAGTGTCGCCTGAAATCGAAAGAATCGTTCGACAGACCTCAAATGGAATTTATGGATGAAGGTCCCTCTAAAGTCACCGTGTATCGTTGGTATAACGAATTCATGCGCGGTCGACCAACCTTGGGGTATAAAGAACGAAGCGGTCGCCCTTTGGCGGCTATGACGGAAGCAAACGTGCTATCAGTGAAAATTTTAATCTAAGATAATAGACGAATTACATATCAGGGGATTCGGCACATATTGAAGATTGGATTGAGAACCGTTCACGAGATTTTACACGGGCATCTTCGCGTGAAGAGGATAGTATCACGCTGGGTGCCACACTACCTCACCGACCCTCAGAAGCAGGCCCGGGTGGAATAGTGCCGTGATATGCTGAACAAGTTTGAAGCAGGCTCGTCTCGCCGTGTTAAAGACATCGTTACAGGTGATGAGTCCTGGATTTATAAATACGATCCTGAAACCAAGCGCATGTCGACAGTTTGGGTGTGATGAAATGGACCAACGCGTACCAAAGTGAAGCGATCTCGGAGCGGGGGAAAGATTTTGATCGCCAATTAATTTTTAAATTTGACTGGCCACTTAGTGTCGATTCCCTTACGAGATCAAAGAAGCATCTACTTTCTGAGTGTCCCACGTACATAAAATAAGTATGATTGTCCGCGAATATCTCGCATTCAGCTAGCCCGACTTTGACGCCATTTTCACGAAATTGTTTCAGTGAGGAGGTTTTAGTAACTATTTTAGTACATTGTAACTTAAACAATAACTAAAAACGGGAAGGATTCGGCATCTCCGTCAATGGCGAATACATAACACACCTTCGGTTTGCCGATGATATAGTCGTTGTGGCAAAGGCGCTGGATGATCTTGGCACTATGCTCGAAGACCTCGACCGAGTATCCCAACAAGTGGGTCTAAAAATGAACATGGAAAAGACGAAAATTATGTCAAGCTCCCTTGTTGTACCCACTCCAGTATCTGTTGGGAACTCAACTCTCGAAGTTGTCGACGAGTACGTCTATCTGGGACAAGTGATCCAATTGGGTAGGTCCATTTTTGAGAAAGAGGTCAATTGACGAATCCAACTTGACTGGGTAGCGTTTGGTAAACTGCGCAAGAGCGTCTTCTCGTCTCTTACCTCAGTGTCTGAAGACGAAAGTCTTCAACCAGTGTGTGTTACCAGTGATGACATACGGATCCGAAACGTGGTCTCTAACTATGGGCCTCATAAAGAAGCTCAAAATTACACAACGAGCGATGGAGCGGGCTATGCTCGGTGTTTCTCTACGAGATCGAATCAGAAAGGAGGAGATACGTAGAAGAACCAAGGTAACGGGCATAGCCTTGAGAATCAGTAAGCTTAAGTGGCAGTGGGCAGGGCACATAGCGCGAAGAACTGATGGCCGTTGGGGCAGGAAAGTTCTAGATTGGAGACCCTTCGATCAAAGACGCAGCGTAGGACGTCCACCAACAAGATGTACAGACGACCTAAAAAAATCGCAGGATCAAACTGGATGCAGACCGCTAGTTATCGAACGCTATGGAAAGCCATGGGGGGCCTATGTTCAGCAGTGGACGTCTTTTGGCTGATAATGATGATGATGATGATGAAAAACAATGATGATGATCATAAAAATTGAACCGCCTTCAAATAAAATCCTGCACTGACTTTAAATTAGTCTGTTTCTCCTATTAGCGTAGTTTTAGGCCCACTTGCGCATGATGACGTAACCCAGGATTACGCTAGTCCTGGATTAAATCATTATTCTGTCTCGGTCAGTTTATTTTGCGTTGACAGAGACAGAATGGAGATTCAATCCGGGATTTGCGTAGTCCTGAATTAAGTCATCATGCAAGTGCACCTGAGTGTTTGTTTTTGAAGGCGGTTCAATTTTTATGAGTTTTTTTTTCTTACTGCTCCAATCCATTACTTAGTTTGTTTTTGTATTACGCTAGGTACGCACTACGTTGATTGTTACTGTGATGTTTGGTATCAAAATATTAACCTTACTACAATAAGACGATGAGAAAATAACTTACAAGAAAAAATCCATTAATCATTTTTGCCAATTAACAGGTTTGTTGTTATTTACCTCGTAGCAATTACAAAGGACTTTTTAAAAGTCGCTGCAAACAAACATCTGCAATCCTTTTTAACTTGATCATGAAACATGAGCCTATGGGTACTCTGCTATTAGTTAGTTAGTGGCCACTAACACAGCCAAGCGTGTGGGTGCGCATGCACGCGGCGCGCGTACGTGCTCATACGTGCGCGTGCGCCGACCCGCGTGCAATGTGCGCCACACCTCCGCGCGCCTCCTACATGCCTCAACGCACGGTACCGAGTACTGACTTTCTTTTAGATGCAGCGTCAGTGACCTCCAGAAACACTAAATAATTGGGCTGTACCCGGTCTTAAGCGATTCGATTGACGACCCTGTCTTATTTTGCAGAGATAATTGTTGAGTAATAATGATAATAATTAGTTTTGATTTTGATACATCGATCTTACTAAAGAAATTTAATGACTGCAACAGAAATGAGTACGTAAATGTGTTTGTTTGCCTAAAGGTATGTACTTTTATAAGCTGGATTTCTCGTAACGGATACAATGCAGTTCAGCGCAAAATTCAATAATTCAATCACCAATCGCGCTAAAGTGCGATATCTGCAAACCACTGAACTCCTGGAAAACCAATGAACTACTATTACTAGCGACGGACATGACACCACGAACGAACAAATTTCGTGCTCCATGAATTGACCCCTTCTAGTCATAAACGCTTACAAATAGTTACATGTTCGACATTCACAAGGAATATGTCACAATGTTATCATTAATTTGCAACATTTTTAATCAATTCGACTGTATGTGTTTTTTGTGGCGTTGTCACCTCATATCGCAGACATTTATGGACTGATTTGATTTTTTTTCGCCTGCCTAGAGGTTATACCACCTACCGTCCCACTGTTGCCAAGTCTGGATAATGATGGGATCTTGCGGTGTAATCGAGGGAGAACATCAAATTTTAAAGGCATGTATAGTGTATTTGTACTAGAATCTTAATTTTGACAGTCAACATCGTCTCGAGCTGAGCTGATGATGGAACTCCTCAACGCTTAAGAGTTCAGTGATTATTATGTTTCAGTTCAGTGATATAAACATAAATTTTGATAAGTATCTTACTTGTAGCTTCTTAAAGAATCATAAGTGTAGCTCCCCCCCCTCCCTCGTATAATCACTAAAAATAATCCACGACGTATAAAGCTATATTCTTCTTATTTGAAAAAAAATCCCCGACCAAAAGTGAATAAGTATCCACCTATTTATTAATTGCAAAACCAATAAAATCTGTCGTGTCTGCCATTACCTGCCTCGTAATAACAATTTTACCTACTTACTTGAAATACGAGTACTTAGAACAATGAAATGACAATGGCGACCCCGACGTATTTTCTCGGTTTTGCAATTAATAAATAGGTGGATACTTATTTACTTTTGGTCGGGGGATTGGAGAATAATTATTTGTTTTT
Organism: Pyrausta purpuralis; assembly: GCA_963924145.1. Classification (NCBI taxonomy): domain Eukaryota; kingdom Metazoa; phylum Arthropoda; class Insecta; order Lepidoptera; family Crambidae; genus Pyrausta; species Pyrausta purpuralis. The sequence continues at coordinate 14,744,127 of OZ001659.1, forward strand.
TTTTTCAATTAAGAAAAACATCGTATTAAATGTCGTGGGATTTTACAAAATGTTTAATTTTGTTTTTAATTTAACACTTGTTCGCATTGAAAGCTGACACCACCGCAGCGATAAATCGAAATCTGTTTACTAAATTGCCCCTTAGCGTGTCAAAACCGTAATAACTATCTAATAATTATCGTTGATAAACATTTAAGTACTGTATGTAGGCTTCATCAAAAATGGTCAAAACATCTCACAGATGAATCCGAAAATACATATCTGCATCGTCTCCTGGCGGAATATTACTATTCCTATCTTTAAATCATAGGCGGTAAATTACACATCCATTGCAGATCACTGTACGTCAATCGGTCAAGCCGTTCCAGTATAAATAACTCCAGAAAACCGCATGTCCAGCGCTCTGAAGGAGGTACATGGGAAAAATTGAGTCAAAGTAATTTTACAAAAGACAGAAATGGCAACTGCAGCGCCCCCTGATGGATTAACACTATAACACCTATTTATAAATCATCGTCAATAAATTACAAATCTATTGCAGAAAACTGCATTTCAATCAGTTAAGCCGTTATGGAGATGCATGGGAAGTCTAAATAGTCATTTTACGAAAGAAAGAAATGGCACCTGCAGCGCCCCCTGGTGAATTACCACTTTAATACCTATATAATAACGTTTGCCGATAAATAAATGGGAACATTTGATAGTCAGTTAACGAAAGAAATGGCAACTGCAGCGCCCCCTGGTGGATTAACACTATTATTTATATGTAAGAACCATTGCCAATAAATCACGAATTCACTGCAGAAAACTGCATGCCAATCGGTCAAGTCGTTCAATAGTCATTTAACGAAAGAAAGATGGTAACTGCAGCGCCCCCTGGTGGATAAACACTATAATACCTATCTAGAAACATCGCCAAAAAATTACTAATCTATTGCAGAAAACTGCATGTCAATCGGTCAAGCAAACCGTTCTGGAGATACATGGGAACATTCATCTGCGCACACAAACACACAAACTGCCTCTCACTCCAAACGCATACACGTTCTCTGTTCCGTCGCGGGTAAAAAAATTAAAAACTGACTTCAAAACCATAATGCACGGAAAAGTCTTGAAAAACTCTAGTCCCTTTAATGGAAAGGATCTATTTAGGCGAACAATTTCTTTTTGAAGTCGCTGCAACCATTTGACCATCTCAAGTATCAACTAATAGAGCACCAAATCACCATTCCAAACATAAATTGTTCGGCAAATACAAATCCTACTTCACATGACAAACAGTTTTTGTTTAAGTAGCAGAACGAGGTATATCAAAATATACAACTGCCGAGGTACATATTATATTTTTTTATACCTTATTACTACAAGTAGGTTTTATATTCATAAATAATTGAAGAAGATGCTAATAAACAAGTAATAATTCCCGACAACATGTTGTTTTTGACCCCCGACCCAAAGAGAGAGGGAGGGGTGTTATAAGTTTAACAATATCTGTCTGTGTATCTTTTTTGTGTATCTGTCTGTGGTAACATAGCTTCCAAATAGGTAAAGTGAATTCGTCAAGTATATTTTTGTGTCATAGATAATTTTATCCCAAGTTTACTTAGCTTTTTTTCATGAAAATCTGTTCCACCGTTCCGTCCGATCATCAGCTATTTTCTTGTTGTCCGATTGATTCGAAATTTGGACCTGTCTTACTTCAATCATAACATAATCTTGAAAGTATATGGTAAGGTAACCATGACTTCATTAGTCGTTTGAAGATCATCAGCTCTTTAACAGTTAATGAGGGCATCTGACTACCTTCCATATGTCCTATCGAGTCGAAATCTGATACCGTGTTACTTCAATGATATTGAAATGGCATGGTTAGGTAATCATGACTATAAACGAGACATTGTGTTGAGTTTTTTTTAATTGGGTTTATTTGCTCGTCTTAATTTGATTTTACTAAACGGTAAATAGGTACTTCATTTGTGTACCTATATTAGTAATATATACTAAGAGTAAGGCGGTACATTTTATCAGTAGTAGCATTAAAAGTAGTAAAGCTTTGTAAAACAGGGACTAGTTTATGTAGCCGGACCATATTTGGTACACTCTAATGTCTTGTTCACATTAGCAACAACAAAAACCGGCTAAGTGCGAGTCGACCCCTCGCATTGAGGATTCCGTGCCAACTTTTGCTTAGTCAAAATACCACAATATTTTGTTGACAGCAAAAGTAGCTTTGTTATTCATAATAGTGATTGTAAGATGGACAATGTTATTTTTGCGGTTGTTGAAAATGTCCTAATTCTCGAAAACTACCAGTTCGATATTTTATTTTAATTTTTCACTTTATTAATGCAAAGTCAAGGATGGGGGTGGGGGACGCCCATATTAATACTTTAGAAGGGTCTATCCCCCAAATGTTAAATTTTTAGAAAATAAAAATAAATAGTTTTAGAAACTTCAATGTTATTTTTAAAGATCTATCTATTGATACCCCACACGCATGGGTTTGAGTTTTCTTTTTGTTTTAGTTCCATGTATGGAAGCACCCCCTCAAATGTCCTTATTTTTATATTTTGTATGGGAATCGTGGAGCGGTTAACTTAATACACTTACCCACCAAGTTTTATCTTTGTAATGCTAAGCTTCAGAATAAAGTCGCTGTGACATACGGACTGACAGACAGACAGAATTAAAGAAACTATATGGGTTCCGTTTTTTGCCATTGGCTACGGAACCCTAAAAACTATCATTACGTGACAGTTAGCTGCTCCGCAGAATTGGCGCCACCGCCATCTAGATTGATATAATTGGTGTTGATCAGGAGCGGAATTTTCCGATTGCCTCTAGATTGGTACAACAGTGTTCGTACTGTTATAAAAGCATCACTTAAAAATTTCGTCTTCGAGTTTCGAATCTCTCGATGACTCACATTTAAGCACAGAGAAAGGCACCGCAACTGGATTATGTTATTATACCTTACTCTTACCTTAAGGTAAGACTTGATATAAGCCCATAGTCTTAAAAAGCATTTTACAGTTTCCCTTCCCTCTCTAAAACTTAGCGGTCGACTGTAAATGGTATCAAAGTAACTGAAACATTTCCTATTTCTTGTGAAACCATTTTTGTTCATTTCCAATTAATTTCAAGTAGGTGATGATGAATAAATAATACATATCTAACTTTGCTTAAGGTATAGGGAGCATCGTAGCAGAGATAGAAAGAACAATGTAAGTAGAAAGCGAGTGATGTCTGCTCTGCTTCGGCGTATCCGCAAAACATTTCATAATGTTCTTGATTGAGCTTACTATGCAATGCAACAGAGAGTAATGAAGGATTAGGTACTTGCAATCGGTCTGCCCGAGCCTCATACAACTGTATGTCCATCAAGCTCGAACTTTCAATTGTACACTTCATCGTCAACATTTGACGAGAACATTATATTTTGATTCTTTCACATATTTTTTTGCAAAAAGATGCCACTCAAAGAGGTTATGTTCATTTTATTTTCATAAAAAACACCGTCACAAAGACGTCACTTGCTACCTACTAGGTTAATGCAAAACAATAGTTGTTGTTAACGTTACAACAAGTTACAAGAAATGCCTTATTAATACTTACGTATAAATTGAATCCATCATTGTTTTCAGTGTGAATAATATAACCGCCACATGAAAATTGTATTCTTAATAACTTTGTAAGCACCCTTTTCCCAAGAAATATGTATGTAAAAATTACTATATTACATAGTCTAGACTGTAAATAAAGACTTGCCTTATCTTTTAATTCTTCATCTCCCACATTATTGATATTGTACGTTCTTAGGAGTTAATTAAAATGACCTGTTTATGCTTTTTTTTATCATCCATTGTTTCAAAAATAATCTGATCTCGTAAGAAATCAATATGAAAATCCTAGAAGTCCTATTAGAGCTACCAGTGTAACTATTATTTTTGCAAAGATAGTAGAGACGCGTATATTTTGATCAACTCATATGCTCTGGTTTACGTACTGTATCGTAACCATGAGTTTTACTCGCTAGCGACGAAGTAACTTTTTTATGGAATATATTAGTCCTTTCAGTGACCGCTAGAGGCGCTGTGCAATTTTTCATTGTTTTTTTTTACGTCGTTACCAGCGAGTAAAACCATCGTAAACTCTTGTTAACGGTACTGTACTTAAATTTGTAGGAACATAATATCGACAGTATAGGATAGATAATTAAATAATAGATAAAACGAGATTCTAACCCAGTATTTCATTAGTACTAGTGCATCTCCCAAAAATATCAATAATATTTTATTGTACAGCTACATTGTCTTTCGAATTGTATGTTTACGTTTTTCTCATGTTTTCAGGAGTTTAGGTGTTCAATTTGTCGAAAATGCACATATTTCCGCAGCAGAGTTTGTCATAATATCTTCTTTGTAGCGCCAATTGCGTCAGCAAGAAGATAAAAGATAAACTGTATGCAGGTACGAGCATATATTCACGCAAGTTAAACAAAGCTAAGCATTTTAAACAGTCGAATTTTGTATATATACCTACCTACTTTATGTAAGTACAAGTGAGATCATTATTTACTAACTGCAAATAAAACGAGGTGTAATAACCCGACCTATGTACTTTGTTTTCTAACTACCAGATGAACTGGTCAAAGATGAAACGATTGCACAATAAAGTTTTCTAAAGTAGACTGAAGTGCCATTAAAGAAATTTCGCAATACACGAATAATAAACAGTTTTGGTGAAGTGCGTCACTCACTTCGCTAAACAAACTCTACACGTGTGAAAGCAAGGTTCTCAAAATCAGTCGCCTACCTAACTTCGAGGAAATATTAAGAGCACTTGGTTAACTTGTAACATAATAAACTATTTAATTAGGTATTATCTTAAAACGACTCACTCTCTTCCGCAGCCATATTGCGTGTTAAGAGACAATAAAGTAATCGGTTAACTTGGATAAGTATATAGGTACATAGGTACCTAGGTATATAGATTGCTATTTAACCTCAGTGCGTTCGGAAATTACCTTCGTACTCACCATCAGTTGAAAATTATGCTTTGATAATTCAAAGTTTTGTTTTTATTAAGTATCATAGTTGAAACTTTACCTCCAGCCAGAGCCAATAGCTGTTTTCAAAACTAGCGGAACAACCGTGGCGAATGCCAGTAAAATTATGTCGGACGAGTATCGGGAGTTTTCGCATTGGTGTGTGGCTGACCAACGAACCTAGAAGCATTGAGAAGGAGTTTCTCGAGCATTGTGTAAATGCAAATACAAACAAATCGCGCTCCCTCGGATGTAGACTGTCATCGAATTTTCTGGCTTCAGTTTCGAGTTACCTGCGTCTTGTATGCACACTCCGATGTCCATGGGCGTATTGTTTCATAAACATAGCCTCATTATTCATTGGTAGAGTGGAAAATTACAACGAACGCCGAACAGAGTGACCATCTCTCATCAATAAAACATGCGACTTTTATAGGCGTGGAATTATACTTTATATTGATGTCTTATAGAAACGTCTATTGTGGATTATTGTCGCATCCTACTGGTAAAGTTAATGCTTTTCATTTCGAAATATATTTATTTACGCAATCGTTTTTTTTTTATAGTCTATTCAATTCAGAAAAATATATTTAGAGGACGGTTGAATTGTGTGTGAGCGTGTTGTGAACAATGATTGATTGCACATCCAGTGTAGGTAAGGCAAGCAAAAATGCAGACTAGACCACGCGATCAACGTCATTGATCATACGACGTCTGAACGCTTTATTTTTCACTTTTGCAATTTGTCAGTCAGCAAGTTTTTGTTATTCTCGATTGCGAACGTGTCGTCGACGCTTCTGCATCAAGGCCGCTATATTTTTCAGCCAATGATTTATTCATTCCACTTTGTCCAATTTTAAAACTTATGCTGAAACTCAAAAGGAATTTCTGAACAATAATATACGAGTTTTTTGCGGTTTCTGTTATTGTTTTTATCCGGGATCTATAGTTGCATCATAATCGATTATATGAAGGTTTAGTATACCAGGAGTAAAAATAAACTGAAAATGCTTAATAGAGCAATAAGAACTTCATATAATATTATCTGGAACTTCATAAAGTGATAAATTCAGGAACCTACATAAGTTGGCGCGCAGAAACAATTTACACTATTATTTGTAGGTATTTACCCTCATACTAGCATAAGGTTAAACTTATTCCGCCGTTTTATAAAAAAATAAGAAATAAAGGAGAATTATGGTTGTTTGAGTTGATATACCGATTGATTTTATCGAGGCCTAAAGAAAATGGTATCAGTTTTTGTGTCCGGGTATTTTGTATCGGACTGAATCAGATGATTATCATATAATTCAGTGACATGCAATTTTAAAACAGAGACGTGTAATTCTAAGAACTGAAGCTTAATTTGTTTGTTACGATGATAAGGTTGATGGGCGTTATGAACAGTAGGTACTATTACCTGATTCTGACGCAATGCTTATTTCCATTCAAGGCTAAAGTCGAATGCATTGAAAGAACTGATTATATAGGTAGTTAGTGTTGGCGCGGCCTGATTGGCCGGCGATGGAGGCCTGGCCGGGTGTGGCGGTCGGCCCGCACGCTCAAATGCCACCAGACTATCAGGTTGTGCTGAAGTGACAAAAAAACCAGGAACTCTCCACCGACTATTATTAAATAAACACAAGACAGCGATGTTTGCCTTTTTTTGTAACCGTTTCGATTGGCCTAATCAAATATGCTAGTCTTTGCGACTAGCGACTATAAATCGAGGTCAGCTTAAGTTTTGAGTCTAGGAAGTTTGAGTAGTGAGCGGAATGTGAAAAAATATTTTATCGTCATTAGAAATTCATAAGGCGCTAATTTAAACAATGTTAATTAGGTTCTATTTCTACTGACATTAAAAAGATACTAGGTATAAGCTGAGAGTACGTAACCTTCAGTGTAGAATTCCGTCTAATGACTCAGGCGCCATATTCTTTACAGAGACCTAGATTCTGGCTTAATCATTGTTCACAATAACCCAAAACCTACCAACTCTCCCAATATGAAAATATAACAATTTTAATTTAAGTCTTTGGTATTAGGAGTTACCTACTAACCAACGACTAGAAATACGGTAAGTCATTTCGGGTGAAAAAGTGGACAGATATCCTTAACAAGAAATTATTGATATATTTTGCAGTTTCATGAAGTTAAATAGAGACTATTACAATTTAGGATTGGATAGGTACATTCAATTCCTTAATAACTACATTCAATTCGTGAGATTAATGCATTCGGAATTTATAACAAGAATACAAGTAGGAGTTCTACCTTTATTGCTAATCAATTGATAAGAGCAATAAGAACTTCATATAATATTATCTGGAACTTCATAAAGTGATAAATTCAGGAACCTACATAAGTTGGCGCGCAGAAACAATTTACACTATTATTTGTAGGTATTTACCCTCATACTAGCATAAGGTTAAACTTATTCCGCCGTTTTATAAAAAAATAAGAAATAAAGGAGAATTATGGTTGTTTGAGTTGATATACCGATTGATTTTATCGAGGCCTAAAGAAAATGGTATCAGTTTTTGTGTCCGGGTATTTTGTATCGGACTGAATCAGATGATTATCATATAATTCAGTGACATGCAATTTTAAAACAGAGACGTGTAATTCTAAGAACTGAAGCTTAATTTGTTTGTTACGATGATAAGGTTGATGGGCGTTATGAACAGTAGGTACTATTACCTGATTCTGACGCAATGCTTATTTCCATTCAAGGCTAAAGTCGAATGCATTGAAAGAACTGATTATATAGGTAGTTAGTGTTGGCGCGGCCTGATTGGCCGGCGATGGAGGCCTGGCCGGGTGTGGCGGTCGGCCCGCACGCTCAAATGCCACCAGACTATCAGGTTGTGCTGAAGTGACAAAAAAACCAGGAACTCTCCACCGACTATTATTAAATAAACACAAGACAGCGATGTTTGCCTTTTTTTGTAACCGTTTCGATTGGCCTAATCAAATATGCTAGTCTTTGCGACTAGCGACTATAAATCGAGGTCAGCTTAAGTTTTGAGTCTAGGAAGTTTGAGTAGTGAGCGGAATGTGAAAAAATATTTTATCGTCATTAGAAATTCATAAGGCGCTAATTTAAACAATGTTAATTAGGTTCTATTTCTACTGACATTAAAAAGATACTAGGTATAAGCTGAGAGTACGTAACCTTCAGTGTAGAATTCCGTCTAATGACTCAGGCGCCATATTCTTTACAGAGACCTAGATTCTGGCTTAATCATTGTTCACAATAACCCAAAACCTACCAACTCTCCCAATATGAAAATATAACAATTTTAATTTAAGTCTTTGGTATTAGGAGTTACCTACTAACCAACGACTAGAAATACGGTAAGTCATTTCGGGTGAAAAAGTGGACAGATATCCTTAACAAGAAATTATTGATATATTTTGCAGTTTCATGAAGTTAAATAGAGACTATTACAATTTAGGATTGGATAGGTACATTCAATTCCTTAATAACTACATTCAATTCGTGAGATTAATGCATTCGGAATTTATAACAAGAATACAAGTAGGAGTTCTACCTTTATTGCTAATCAATTGATAACGAAAATTATAAAAACTAATGATAAACTATTATTTTTTCGCGTAACTCTAATTCACATTGTTATCAAATGAATTAAACTAGTATTGAGGATAGTCAGTTCAGAGAACTGCCACATTCAAATGAAAGAACTGTAAGTGTGTAAGGTTGTCAATAAACTGATATCAGTCTCAATTTGTGCACAAGTATTTATCAGCTCATTAATTCGGACGTTTTCGAAACAGAAATAGTTGTTATATTTGATCAAACATAAAACTGTTTAGCTAACATAACTTTATCAAGTTACCGTTTTCCTGTGTAGTATCATGCAGTGACGTATTGAAGGATATAATTAAAATCGTTGTAAAATAACATCCTGCACCTAAAATAATCAATAACAATTTGGATTTAGGGTTCTAAAATTCGATGTAAACACATACAGATGCTCATGTGTTGATTTGTTAGTTAAGACTCCTTAAACCTGCTACTTTTAGCACCGATGTATTCGCGCTTGGAAAATCGCGACAGCATCACGACTCACGCAATGAACTGATTTAATTTGGCATCGATGCAGTCACGCGTTGGTATCGATGCAGTCGCCAATATACAGCATGTAACTTGTCAATGTCACTCCGGCAACGCGACTGCAACGATGCTTACGCGCGTAAGCATCGCGAATATATCGCTGATAAAAGTAGCAGTGTGCAAAGGGTCTAAAAGGCAGTCTACAATTAACTAGAATGTATAAATAAAATAGGGACACAGGTACTATGGTATGTAATAATTTTGTATTATTTCCAGTAGTATAAGATTAAGACAGCGATGCATATAAATCAATACTGCGTAGATTCTACTTGGTCTCGAAGGAATAGAGAAATCGTATCGTATTTAAATAAATAATCCAATCCCCGTAGATCGAAGTTGAACAAATAGACAATGTTACTTACTGATAAAAAATATGTTTCAATTCAACAAGGAGAGATCGACTATTTAGTTAACTTTTTGCAATTGAAAAAGATAAGAATAAAAAGCCATTTAAAGACTTAGTTATTAATCTGGTATGTAACAAAGAAATCATGGGTCGCAGTCGGGTTATAATAATGAAGGAAATATCGTACATGAAAACTACCTACAAGAATTTCAGAATCTATTAGGTATTCATGATTGAAATGGGTTTTTAAAAACTTTTCTTTTACAAAGTGACCAACTGGCCATGAATAAATACAAATATATTCATCGCAATGAGGAACAAACAAATATTTCAATTTAATGTGCTACTATGTAATAGTTCAGTGCGGGCTCTTATCACAATGCCAGCGAGGTGCGGTATATTTACGATAAGTTAAAATATTTACCTACTGCAGTAAAATAGTATTGTATTCAAGTTGTTAGTTCTTAATAAGCCATGTATGTAAGTTAACATTGAGCTTGTGGTACAATAATATTGTTCCAAGAAACTTTTACTCAGAACAGAGATTTGCTCACACATAATAGAAAAATAATTGGTATGGTAATTTTGCTCCTACACGGTAAAACTGGTAATTTTGTGTACCTAGGGTAAAACAAACGATAGGTATATTTTCAGGTACGCATGGTCTCAACCATGCGGGTACTCGACTCGTACCTACTCTGGCATCTAACCACCTTAAGAGCCAAAACCGCTTGCACCTCGAATTATATTTTGTTTGAAGTGACGTCTGTTTTAAGGTCGTGTGTGCAAGCTATTTTTGTTGAAAAGTGGAAAGGCACTAGAGACCGTCCGTACAAGACAAGCTGAAGAAAGTGTTACGAAACGTTAAGTAGCGTTTCGTGTAAGTATTTATTAAGTATCTACTTATTACCCTTACTAGCGACCTGCCCCGGCTTTGCACGGGTGCAATGTATTATACATATAAAACTTCATTTTATTTATTAAAATACTTCATTGCACAATTTTAGTATACCAAGGTGGACTTAATACTAAAAGCATTCTCTGCCAGTCAAACCTTGAGGTAATGCAGAAAGATGGCAACGGGTGCAGTGAATTGAGTATTTTTCAATCACTATCTGTTAAAGATAACCGCATCAAAATCTGTTGCGTAGTTTTAAAGATTTTAGCATCATACAACATACAGGCGACGAAAGCTACTTTTTTTTATACTATGTAGTGATAGTGATATTTAATTTTTTCAACAGAGCTGTTATAGGTAGATAGATTGTTCAACTAAGACGTGATTGGGGATTGGCTCCAGCGCAATTATTACGAGTAGGCCAGGTGACGCCGGGTCGCCGACGATGGATGTGCGTCGTACATAATAATTCAATGTTTCAAGTGATCATATTGATTTGACATTGGTTCTGTCGATTACTTTGATGAATTGCTACCGAAGAACTGGTTAGTACCTACATGTTCCTGTAGGAGAGTCGCATTGTTGGTTACAATTAACATCACGAGAAATTACTTAAAACATTGTTGCTAGCTGCAATGACGTTACCAGTGTCGGAAGTCTCGACATAGTTCCGCGTGAAACCACCAGGTGGCGCTCGAAAAATTCTGAGACAAAATTGGTGTTTTCGTGTATTTATTGACTGAGAAGATTTTTTTAATGATGCTTAAAAAACTACAAATATTTTTTAGGATTTATTAAAGATATAGCTACGTAAGTTAAAATGATATTTGATGAATTAGAAAATCATAAAATTGAAATTGTCGACGCGAAATGTCAAAAATGATACATCAGACTACGCCCGCAGGAACATTGTCTATTCATTCTATTGTTTACAATAGCTCCTACTTCATGGATTTACATGAATATTGAATATGTGTCAGCTGTTTCGATTACAATGAACCGCATTTATTTCAGTTCAGATTATTCACCGGTAGCGGGACTGATGTAGATTGTTGTAAACAATTGACGCATTCAAAATATTGCTGTAACTAATCGGTTAATGAAAATTTGAGAGTAAAAAAAATGATACGCATGTTTAAAACGTTTATGACTAGCTGTGTATTTTATGAAGATTTTAACTCGGGCCGAATTTTGTCAGAAAGTAGGTAGACCTGAATTAAGGAAGCTGATTCTTAGCATTGATCAGTTTTTACGCAGACTGAGCTAAGAAATATTATCAACAGTTTATGTTGTAATATGAGCGGCATTGTCAGTGTCGAGCATCGACTTGAAACACGTTTTCAAGGTGTTTTGAGAAGATCCATACTTGACCATGTCAAGGTAAATAAAATTCAAGAACATTTATTGTTTTTTTTTTCCTGTAAAATTTTGTGATCGATGCTTCTCTATATAAAGTTAACTAAATAATAAAAGCCTTTGAATTATCATCAATTGTCATGATTTCGGATTAGTTAGAGAAGTATATCCTTTAAACCTAACCTACTAGAATATTAAAAACTAGTCACGATAGTTAACAATGGATTCTAACAGTTCATATTGACTATGGTAATATCGTTTCGTACACATTAACGCGTGATAAATATTTAATAATTTTATATAACCCTATGCAAACTGTATACATTTGCACACTGATAACCTGTTCCATTATTTATGATATAGGTCTGAATGCATGTTCACTATTCACACATTGTTCAAGCAATTAAGTACAGTTGGGAGCTAGAGTCCTAATGGACTCTACATTATTTCTATGGATCGTAAGGGTTATTTGCCTCTGCGGTTGACTGTACTAGTAAAGTAATTATTGGTGATCAACGCTTAAACAAGCTTTCTGAGCAAACAAATGAACACACATTCATAATATTTAAAGAAGCGGTGTGTAGACAATAGTGATTTATTGCAGTAATTACTGCAGATACTTTGTTGAACCAGTCTGATATTGGCTTAAGCTGTCCACGAATTACGCGTGCAGGTATCATGTTACTGCCACCCCACTGCCACCATGCTAGCTTTTGATTTAAGATTTTTATTTTCAAGTCATGTATACTCTGAAGTTTTAAAGAATAAGGAAGCTATTTTTCTTTTCATATCCGAAACTGTAAAAAATATAATTGTCATTAAAGCAGTCAGTGTATTCAAAACGTATAACAAGGTGTTAACAAGTATGTGTCACTTTCATTGGATTTTTCCACTGTGTAATGTTTACCATTGGGATTGTGCATATATTTTTTTAGAATTTTATATTAACACAAGTATTCAAGTCATGTTTACAGCTTCAATTGAATGCTTATATTCAATGTTACTGCGCAGCAATCATGGGGCTGTACATCATATAATATCTGAATTAACATGATACAATTTAATTGTTCTCAAGATAATGTAAGTTTGTTTGGAATCTTAGTGATCTTTTAAATCGATACTGTAATGTAGGCCACGTGGCGACGGAAACATAAAACCACGCTAATTTTAGATGCGGAGCTAACTCTTCGTGCACTAAGCTGCATCGGTATGTGGTCACATCGTGCTCTTAGATCAAAGTTATTTTCCACTTCGTCTAAGTAATCCAAATTCATGACCTGAAAACTTAATGAAGGCTTTTTCAACAATCAAAAGGTAAGTTAATAAAGAATATGCAAACTTCAAAACACTTTATTGCTAAACAATTATAGATGCTGTATCTTAACTTCATTCGATTGTTATTTAAAATAAGAAATGAGATGAATTTAACTTATAATAACACTTTATTAAAATAGTTACATGTCTCTAAACAATTTCATTATTAAGAAATAACCTAACGGTGTTTGTTTAAAAAAAAAACTTCAGAGACTTTTCCACCGCGCCTTCAACCTATACAAAAAACGTTTCCTTATCCACCGAACCTCCAGCTGCCTATTTGCCCATGCGCTGTATGGACCACTCCTGCTGGCACAACGGGCAGCGGTTGTTCTGTTTCACCCAGAGTGACATGCAGCAGAAATGGAAGCTGTGGTTGCATTCCCCCCAGACCACCACGCAGTCTTGTTTGCCGTATGAGTCCTTCTTGCTCTCACCCTGGCATCGGAGGCAGGCGTCTGGAAAAAAAAACAACGGTTATCTACGAATGGGTAACAGAATTAACTCTACATCACGGATAATTTTTAAGAATTCAGTACAGTTGAGGTCCGTTGTGCTTTTTTTTGTATCCATTTAGACAGGTGTCAAGGTAAGATTGAAACCTTCTAAATTCTAGAAGAATTTTAAAAAGACGTATGATTTACCATCGAAAAATAAGCAGTAACAAACAAATAGTGTGAGTAAGGAATGTCACTTCGTATGAAGTAGTGATAACGTTACTGGTTACTTAATATGATGAAATTTATATATAATTGTATTATTTATGAACTTTTAAAAAACGTTTGATTAACAAAACCTTATCACGGAAAAAGTGCATCCATAATTTCATATACCATAAAAATGGCAGTTAATCAAGTGCAAGACGTGGTCGTAATTTATGATCACATAAAAATAATAGCAGGCTTTATCTCATAAAAGGCTTTATTACTAAAGTCTTCTGTGCATCAATACTATTCAACAGTCATTGTTTCTGGTATCTTTAGCAATATTAACTTTTCTATCTTCATAATCTATGTTTAGTGCCGTCTCAGCGGGCAAGAACACCCGGAAAAGGAAAACAAAAAGTAAAGGGTTCAACTGTACAGCCAGTAACAAATATCACTATTAGCATACGAATAATGACGAACACATTACGTGTATTTCCAAACAATTTAAATAATACCTCGTAAAATTATTGTGATATGTATCTCGACTTTTCGAGTAGGTGTGATCAACGGGTTTGTTATTTTTTATAACTAAAATAAGAGCAGTAATAACAGTGTGAACGAATAAGTAGTTAAACATTCCAAGTACGTCACATACTTCCGACCGAGTTGAATGATTATCCTGTTTGGACAGGAAGATATTTTAAACGTATCTCGTAAATAATGCGAGGAAAATATTTGGCTGCACATGTATATGAATAATTCCAACTTCATATTCATATTCAATACGAATCAGCAGCTACTCGTACTTTAAGTTCAGATTTTTCCTAACAATAAAACCACTCACCAAATCTGCTCCTCGTCAAAAGGACTGATCGCATGATAATTACGTGAAAAAATAAGATGTTTTTTCTGTTACTTAATTGGATAATCTTATTTTAAGCGACTAATTAAAAGAGTAATAAGTAGAAATAGTAAAGCAGGTTCATTATAAAATCAAATTTATATGTATATATTTGTCAAAAACAAAGTGTAAGTACGTTTCTTATCTATATCACACGCGAACTGTTCGTAGCATGCGCATGCGTCATAGCAAGTCGGGATTTGTTTGTAATCAAAGTATTTTGGGTATGTACACAATTGTTTGACACTGTCGTCAGACACTATGTGCATGACTGATTGTCGTTCTTATAACTACGGCATATATATACATAAAATGTATCAATCAAGAAAGCAACGGACGAGATGATTAATTTTCTTTCACCAGGCGTGGTTCTAATTTTACTCGTAGATTTATGGTTTGTTGTCATATTAGCTTAAATCTAGCACAGGTATCACCAGATTTATCATCAACATAAAAAGACGGTTGCTAAATATTACTTTGATCAGAAATAAGAGTATACGACGGCCGCACTGAAAGTTTTTACAATGGGTTACAAAGAAGAACTTTTGATTATTGTTTTTTTACTCGACTACGGCAAAGCAAAAGGAGGGTTATGATTTTGACAGGCTATGTATGTTCATCTTTTCCCTCGTAACTTCTAAACTACTTATTAGAATTGACAACATTTTATTTCTGCAAAGGTATGAAAATTCAAAAACCATTTCAAGACTTAGCGATTTCAAACACGTTAAACATTTTTTCAGATTTTTATGCGTTTTATTTTTAAAGTTAAATGAAAAAGACTGAAAAGAACATGGAAGTTGGAATTCCACAGGTTACGCATTTGCAATGACATTTCATGCAGAAAAAAATAAGCTTTAGAACTTTGAGCTTGCTGTCAGCTGTCACTTTAACATTTAGTGTTGTTGTTGTTTCCGGTGTTAAATTGGGCAGTATCGATCAATTGCGATATGGTAAATTAATGATTGATTATTTTTTAAAAACCGGCTAAGTGCGAGTCGGCTTCGCGCACTGAAGGTTCAGTGCCAATTTTACATGAATTAGGGTATCCACTTACTTCTTACTACTACTAAGCTAAAATACCACAATATTATGTTGACAGCAAATATAACTTTGTTTTACATAGTGTCTGTATGAAGAACAAAGTTATGTTTGCGGTTGTTGCAAATGTGCTATATCTCAAAAACAACTAGTTCGATCCCGTTCAAACCAATTTACGTTGAAAGTGTTTGTTAAGATCTAATTTATTTTATTTTTTTCAAAATTTACACTCGCTTAGTTTAGAAATTAGATGGGGGGGACACCCATTTTTCCACTTTGGAAGCGTCTATCTCTCAAACGTCAGACTTTTAGAGAAAATGGTTTTAGAAACCTCGATGTCATTTTAAAAGACCTATCTATAGTATCTATAGTAAGTATATATTTAAAAGATATATCTCTACATAGTGAATATTACATACATCAGAATAGTATTGTATGACACTATTGTCAATTTACAACGAAGGCATCTTGTCTACTGTGTTCATTTTCTTGCAACTACATTAGCAACTTTCTTCAGTTCAGTATTCTGAAAATCTTGTTTAATCCTTTTTTAGCGTCGTTTTTTGTCATAGTTGGGTTTTACTTTTTTTAATAATTCCGAATATGAAACTAATGATGAACCAAGAATGAATAATGTGCTGTTTATTTTTATAATTTGGTGATAATTTGAAAACAGCGCAACGCGTCGAAATTAATATCACTGATAATTTTTTTATTTGACTTTCGTTCGGGTTCTAATCTAAAATATTATTTTCATTGGTTAAATTTTCTTTTTTTAAATTAAAACCTTATGAATGTTTATGACAGTGATCATATTCGTACAAGGTGTCTTTCTACGGCGACCGCTGTAGAAAACATGAGTTCTGTATGACTGATAGTAACCCTTGAGTAATTATTGGCATATCACGAGATATAAGCAGGTATGGGCTTTGTTATTTATGACAGGTTACAAAAAAATAAACCTTTATAAGGTGTAAGAGAGTTTTCAACCACGTGGATACCTCATAGTTAATAGGCGGACAGTTGAAAACACCTTTGTTTGGATTGCTAGCTACGGGTAAACACTGAAATAGTTGTACTAACCCGTAGCGACCCTAAAGTAGAGTAAAGCCTACTGCTTAATTCAGTGGTTCCATCTTAATTAGTGGGATACATAATTAATGACGATTATTAATTTATACAAAAACTAGTGGTCCCCCGCGACTATGTCCGCACGTTTTTAGATTTTTTCTCGCCTTTTAAACCTTCCCTAGACCTCCACGAATATTTCAAGACTAAGATAAGATAAATCCGTTCAGCCGTTCTCGAGTTTTAGTGAGACTAACGAACAGCAATTCATTTTTATATATATAGGTAGATAATAACTGTCTCTTACATATCCAGTTTTCGATGTTCTAATAACTTTAAGTGCACTCCACGTATGATGCATTTGACATTTTCTGTTTATTGCGAATACTGGTTCAAAAGACATCAACGCTTAGGGTCTCTTATGTTTCGGGTCCCTAAAATTTAGTCTTATTATTTTTAAGATTCAAGATTGTGTTTTTAATACATATTGTAAAAAAATACCACTTAAATTTCCGAAAGGTAGTAATAAATATCCCAGTGTTACATCTGTACTTACAGCACTTCTATAAATGTGGAAGGAAAATCACTGTGGAAGAAGCCGTAATTGCATTTGGAGAGCAATGAACTGAGCGACACTCTCAAAGTCAAAGAGCATTGTCGCGTTAGTTGTAGTAAAAAACTTTTAAAAAATAACATAATCCTGTAATACCATAGCACTGAAGGAGGATTACCTTAGCAACTTTTGAATAAGCAATAAAATGAGGATATTGAGAATGTAAAATGAAAGTAGTTCCGTTGCGATAAAGTAAGTGTTGCATTTACATACAAATACCTACTGCTCGATGAAATCTTATAACTAATAAATATATGGGGCAAGGTGAAAGATAAACACACAAATTATCAGTTACTCGATATATTCACGGCAAACGCAATTAATCGAGTGTATTATTTGTACAATTGCTGTACAAAGCTGCAGTAATGATATTATTTACCAGGTATTATGTTCAGTTCGTTCTTCGACCTAGACGTATAATCCATGTTAGGTTATGGGGTTGCCAATAGAGTAAGTGATATTGAAATATCTTACAATTAACTGATCTACATATAGATGTATCATTCCGATCCGCGTTAACGCAGTTTGTAGGACAAATTGGTCGATTACAAGAATGTATTTATGGCGGTAAATTACCCATGTCCGGAAACACCACAAGAATTCATCTCGGTCCCACGTCACATTTGATCTTGTAGAAGATTTTTACAACGATTAAGATTAAGATGCAGTACCGAGCTTTATTATGTCTAGTGATATAAGGATAGCAAGTTCAATAAGTGTGACGTTTGTTTGCGGACTAAAATCAGTTATTTGAGAGGCTTGTTAGTAAACACTTTCAAACAAGGAAGTTGAAAGAGAAATAATATCCTAAAACTTTCCATTTGTCACTTTCTAGTACTCGTACTATTTAAATATTACAAATACATAAATAGGAGGGACATGAATTAATCATGCATATTAATGTGGCACTGCCGGATACTTGATGTGTCCTCGAGTTCGCCAAAACCGAGAATGCGCCCGCGGCTATTTAATGGTGGAAAAAAACTGTTTTAAATTAGGTGCCAAACTTTGAGAAATATTTTCCATTGTATTTTTTTTTGCATTACAATCAGAAATAGGTTTCTTTTCGTGTTGCTTTCGTGATGACAGTCAATAGGATCTTGTGATTATTATAAATCTGGCACAGCTTGATTTTTTTCGTAAACTGATAGGTACTTTCATAGCAATTAAAATTCAAGTTCAAGCATTCCAACTGACGTTTTTTACACCAGCTGTATAAGTACTACACGATTCAATACTCTGTATTCATATTGGATGTGGGGTTGTACCTATGTGCGTACGTACAGTTGTGAAATAAATAGCAAGCATGAGCACCTTCTTCTACGTCACAAACAACAAAAAGTGTGGGTGTGGTGAGCATTCACATTGGAGCAAATGCAAAGTTTAACAAATGACAATTTGCCGACCCCGCCTCCAATAAAATTCAATCAAAGCCCGCGTCAGCGCAAGCGCACACCATTTGCTTCTGCAGTATTGACCTTGTTAGAAACGCAAACAACTCATTGTTATTGTGAACTTACAAAGTTTGAATGTCTCAAACGCACGTCATAATATTGTTTTTACCTCTTTTATCACGTGATGCTGCAGCATCTACAGAACATAGGAACGGACGGCTCTCAAACGTAAATGTAACAACATTAATGAGACGTCACAAAAAACCGGCTAAGTGAATTAGGGAATCCACTTACTTCTACTAAGTAAAATACCACAATATTTTGTCGACTGCAAATATAAGTTTGTTTTTCATAGTGTTTGTATGAAGTACAAAGTTATGTTTGCGGTTGTTGAAAATGTGCTATATCTCTTAATCTACTCCTTCGATCCTGTCCGAACCAATTTTCGTTGAAAGTATCTTTGGAAGCGTCTGGCTATGAAACGTTAGATTTTAAAAGAAAATGGTTTTAGGAACCTCAATGTCATTTTAAAAGACCTGTTTATTCATTTATTGACACCCCACACGCATAGGTTTGACTAAAAAAATTTTCTTTGGTTTTAGTTTTATGTAGGTATGGGAGCCCCCCCTTAAATGTCATTTTTTTATTTTTTGTATGAGAATCGGTAAGCGGTTAAAAGGACACATCTTCCTACAAAATTTCAATAGTGTAATGCTTATAGTTACAGAGTAAAATGGCTGTGACATACGGACGGACAGACAGACAGACAGACAGACAGACTTAACGAAACTATAAGGGTTCCGTTTTTTGCCATTCGGCTACGGAACCCTAAAACAGTTGCGGAAACCCATTTTAAAGATTAACAATAAAAATACTTTCTTTCTTTTCCAAAAAACTTGTTCATATGGTACTTAGTACTGTCTGGTTAGAGCGGAGTAAAGTGACGTCCTAATCTCAGCCGAATAACAGCAGATATCTATTTTCATCTACAGCAGATATCAGTTTTTAACCGACTTCAAAAAAGGAGGAGGTTATCAATTCGCCTGTATGTTTTTTTTTGTTTTGTGTTCGTCGACCGATTCGAAAAATTTTTTCGTTTACTTAGAGGATATACCTTCTAGTTGGTCCTATTTTTTTTCAATTTGGCCTCTGATGATGGGATCTTGGTGTAATCGAGGGAAACCCTCAAAATTTGAAGGCATGTATAGTGTTTCTTAGCTAGAATCTTAATGTTGACGTGTTGTCGGTGCTATTACTTAGACTATCAAGCATCAACTATCACAGCACCGACTCCAAAAAGTAATTGTTTGCCTAAAATAGGTTCATTTTGGTTTTGAAGTCGGTTTTTACTTTTTTTTAAAGTTAATTTTAGTCTGAAACCTATCGTGTCATCATATAAACCAACTTAAGTGGATACTAAATGGGGTAAAAAACAAAGCGTGAAGTGATTTTGTGATATGAATTATGACCAAATCGCGAAAAGGATAATGACATGCTCTTTGAAAAACTTATTTGGTTTTTGAGTTTTTTTTTTCTTGGGACACTTAACAAGTTTGTGCAAATTGATACTTTACCGAGCACTCGAACGTTTAACATTTGCACAACAATACAAAATGTTCGAAATGCGTAAGTAGATGTTGCTTATTAGCGAAGCCGACATCATCCTTGCAAACATGGTATGTAGGAAATAAATAGTGATGTTTGCTGGGGCTGGCCAAGTTGGGTACAAGTGCACCGGAAAAAATATTCGATGATGATGTCATTGTGGTATTTGAAATTAAGAAAAATACATTAAAAAAATATTCCACTAAAAATTAATAAGCAGTGACTGAAACTATAAAATGTATTTAAACTAAATTTAATCAAAATTTAATCTAAACAGCTTAAAGATAATGGACTAAATAATGAAGATCATGAGCAACTTGCCAAGATTCAATGATTCATTCTCGAAATCTCAAGATTGCCTCGCCTCGGACGTTCCATGAGTTTCTATAGGTAGGTGTTTAGTTACATCACATTTTATAACACTATGATATTACAATACGATCATCAACCTCTCTATGGTTTTACCTTATCGTTGCACCTCTAACAACGTTTTTAACCGACTTCAAAAAAGAGGAGCCTATCAATTCGACTGTATGTTTTTTGTATCTATGTCACTGTCACCTCATAAATCATTCGTTTGAGGAACGTTTTTTTTTTTACCTTCTTAGAAGGTTTACTTTCTAGTTTCTAGGTCCCATTGTGGCCAAATCTTCATCTGATGATGGAATCTCGCTGTAATCGAGGGATACATTCAATTTTTTAAGGCACGTAATACTGTTTTGCACTAGTACCTTAATGTCGATATGTCTTTTCGTCTGATAGTCACCAGTTTGTGGAGCTGGTCTCATATTGGAACTCCTTTAACGCTTTGGAGTTCAGTGATTATGAGGCCAGAGCTTATGTTAGTTACACCTCTCCCCCCCCCCTCCCCTTCAATAAACCACTAAAAATTTATAAATAAAATTCAGTTTTTTAAAAAAAAACAGACTTCTTAACAAAATGCACTAAAAAGTAAAAAGTCTTAAATAAACTCTTGACTCTTTAAAAGAAAGGTTTGTTTCAAACTATTTATAACTAAATATGTCAAAATCATCATAATTAGCGTCAGACGGAACTTGGAACGCAGCCAAGCCAGTTAGCTCCCACGGGCTGGTGGCTAAAATAAATTGAAAATGCATGAGTTCTTAACGATCGGCGAGAACCGCGCGACAACTACAAAACCAAACAAAACCGACTGCTGTATATTTTTTATATACTAGAAATGAACTTATTTAGAAACGAGGGATGGTTACAGGAGTTAACAAAACCAAGAAAGGTTTTGTTAACTCCTGTAACTTTAGGTTACAAAAGCTTAGTTCAGGATAGAAACTTAAAGTTAGAAAACCTTGGAAAAAAACAGATTTCACTTGTTTTGTAAAAAATAGAAGATTGCTGATACTCTACCATTAACGTCCTAGAATCAGGATCAAAAGTCTTATGTCAGGACTACAAAATGAATATAATTACTTAAGTATAGGATTGTATTATGTGAAAGTAATCGCGAACATTCGACCGCTAATGGCAGGCGTGCCAAAAACGCATCACATGAGTGAGGTGATTGATCCATCCATACATCCATATGGCATCTCTGCGACACAACTTCTTTCAGGAGTATGAGTAGGTGACATTTAAAAATATCTACTTGAGCATGTACGTAGGCGGCTCCCACGCAGACCGAGTTGCAGTTATTTCGATGAAACACAATGAAAACGAAAACATTTACTATTGGTAGAGAGACTTAAAAAGCGTCATCATTAATTCTTTGACAATGCAGCAAAATATTTCTCGATGGCGAGATCAAGTAAGTTAAATATCCCCAATATTGTGGAATAATTTTGATGTTGTTTCCGATATGGTAAATTCCGTAAAACCCGTTACAGTAACCGGCAAATTACAATAGTTGACTTTACTTAAAAATATTGTGATGGTTCGAAAATGACCGGCAAAAACGATCTTTTGCGAGCTTATTATGGAATTCGGAATCACGACGATCATAATGTACCTATAATGATCTCAGCATCGTCTCAATTTACAAAGTGAGACTCATTACTAGGTATTTTGCTCTCCATATCCTGTAATTCGCAGTCAGTAATGCTTTAGAATGTTTTTAACACTCACAGTGTCATATTTTATATTAATAAAGATGAAATAAGAAACCAAAAATTTTGTGCACGGGCGGGACTTGAACCAGCAACCTTTTGGCAAACCGGGCCAATCGCTCTTACAAATTGAGCTACCGTGCTGTTAGTCCGACCCTGCGAAATTTGTGGTTTCTTATGAAAACGTTTATGAAACAGATGGCCCAAGCAGTTATTCTTTACAGAATAAATTCAGCTTGGAAATTGATGTCGCTTCGCTATCTAATGCTTTAGAATGTTTTTAACACTCACAGTGTCATATTTTATATTAATAAAGATGAAATAAGAAACCAAAAATTTGTGCACGGGCGGGACTTGAACCAGCAACCTTTTGGCAAACCGGGCCAATCGCTCTTACAAATTGAGCTACCGTGCTGTTAGTCCGACCCTGCGAAATTTGTGGTTTCTTATGAAAACGTCAATTGCGTGACGCTGAGCGCAATCTAGCCATCTGTTTATGAAACAGATGGCCCAAGCAGTTATTCTTTACAGAATAAATTCAGCTTGGAAATTGATGTCGCTTCGCTATCTAATGCTTTAGAATGTTTTTAACACTCACAGTGTCATATTTTATATTAATAAAGATGAAATAAGAAACCAAAAATTTGTGCACGGGCGGGACTTGAACCAGCAACCTTTTGGCAAACCGGGCCAATCGCTCTTACAAATTGAGCTACCGTGCTGTTAGTCCGACCCTGCGAAATTTGTGGTTTCTTATGAAAACGTCAATTGCGTGACGCTGAGCGCAATCTAGCCATCTGTTTATGAAACAGATGGCCCAAGCAGTTATTCTTTACAGAATAAATTCAGCTTGGAAATTGATGTCGCTTCGCTATCTAATGCTTTAGAATGTTTTTAACACTCACAGTGTCATATTTTATATTAATAAAGATGAAATAAGAAACCAAAAATTTGTGCACGGGCGGGACTTGAACCAGCAACCTTTTGGCAAACCGGGCCAATCGCTCTTACAAATTGAGCTACCGTGCTGTTAGTCCGACCCTGCGAAATTTGTGGTTTCTTATGAAAACGTCAATTGCGTGACGCTGAGCGCAATCTAGCCATCTGTTTATGAAACAGATGGCCCAAGCAGTTATTCTTTACAGAATAAATTCAGCTTGGAAATTGATGTCGCTTCGCTATCTAATGCTTTAGAATGTTTTTAACACTCACAGTGTCATATTTTATATTAATAAAGATGAAATAAGAAACCAAAAATTTGTGCACGGGCGGGACTTGAACCAGCAACCTTTTGGCAAACCGGGCCAATCGCTCTTACAAATTGAGCTACCGTGCTGTTAGTCCGACCCTGCGAAATTTGTGGTTTCTTATGAAAACGTCAATTGCGTGACGCTGAGCGCAATCTAGCCATCTGTTTATGAAACAGATGGCCCAAGCAGTTATTCTTTACAGAATAAATTCAGCTTGGAAATTGATGTCGCTTCGCTATCTAATGCTTTAGAATGTTTTTAACACTCACAGTGTCATATTTTATATTAATAAAGATGAAATAAGAAACCAAAAATTTGTGCACGGGCGGGACTTGAACCAGCAACCTTTTGGCAAACCGGGCCAATCGCTCTTACAAATTGAGCTACCGTGCTGTTAGTCCGACCCTGCGAAATTTGTGGTTTCTTATGAAAACGTCAATTGCGTGACGCTGAGCGCAATCTAGCCATCTGTTTATGAAACAGATGGCCCAAGCAGTTATTCTTTACAGAATAAATTCAGCTTGGAAATTGATGTCGCTTCGCTATCTAATGCTTTAGAATGTTTTTAACACTCACAGTGTCATATTTTATATTAATAAAGATGAAATAAGAAACCAAAAATTTGTGCACGGGCGGGACTTGAACCAGCAACCTTTTGGCAAACCGGGCCAATCGCTCTTACAAATTGAGCTACCGTGCTGTTAGTCCGACCCTGCGAAATTTGTGGTTTCTTATGAAAACGTCAATTGCGTGACGCTGAGCGCAATCTAGCCATCTGTTTATGAAACAGATGGCCCAAGCAGTTATTCTTTACAGAATAAATTCAGCTTGGAAATTGATGTCGCTTCGCTATCTAATGCTTTAGAATGTTTTTAACACTCACAGTGTCATATTTTATATTAATAAAGATGAAATAAGAAACCAAAAATTTGTGCACGGGCGGGACTTGAACCAGCAACCTTTTGGCAAACCGGTCCAATCGCTCTTACAAATTGAGCTACCGTGCTGTTAGTCCGACCCTGCGAAATTTGTGGTTTCTTATGAAAACGTCAATTGCGTGACGCTGAGCGCAATCTAGCCATCTGTTTATGAAACAGATGGCCCAAGCAGTTATTCTTTACAGAATAAATTCAGCTTGGAAATTGATGTCGCTTCGCTATCTAATGCTTTAGAATGTTTTTAACACTCACAGTGTCATATTTTATATTAATAAAGATGAAATAAGAAACCAAAAATTTGTGCACGGGCGGGACTTGAACCAGCAACCTTTTGGCAAACCGGGCCAATCGCTCTTACAAATTGAGCTACCGTGCTGTTAGTCCGACCCTGCGAAATTTGTGGTTTCTTATGAAAACGTCAATTGCGTGACGCTGAGCGCAATCTAGCCATCTGTTTTCATAAGAAACCACAAATTTCGCAGGGTCGGACTAACAGCACGGTAGCTCAATTTGTAAGAGCGATTGGCCCGGTTTGCCAAAAGGTTGCTGGTTCAAGTCCCGCCCGTGCACAAATTTTTGGTTTCTTATTTCATCTTTATTAATATAAAATATGACACTGTGAGTGTTAAAAACATTCTAAAGCATTAGATAGCGAAGCGACATCAATTTCCAAGCTGAATTTATTCTGTAAAGAATAACTGCTTGGGCCATCTGTTTCATAAACGTTTTCATAAGAAACCACAAATTTCGCAGGGTCGGACTAACAGCACGGTAGCTCAATTTGTAAGAGCGATTGGCCCGGTTTGCCAAAAGGTTGCTGGTTCAAGTCCCGCCCGTGCACAAATTTTTGGTTTCTTATTTCATCTTTATTAATATAAAATATGACACTGTGAGTGTTAAAAACATTCTAAAGCATTAGATAGCGAAGCGACATCAATTTCCAAGCTGAATTTATTCTGTAAAGAATAACTGCTTGGGCCATCTGTTTCATAAACGTTTTCATAAGAAACCACAAATTTCGCAGGGTCGGACTAACAGCACGGTAGCTCAATTTTTAAGAGCGATTGGCCCGGTTTGCCAAAAGGTTGCTGGTTCAAGTCCCGCCCGTGCACAAATTTTTGGTTTCTTATTTCATCTTTATTAATATAAAATATGACACTGTGAGTGTTAAAAACATTCTAAAGCATTAGATAGCGAAGCGACATCAATTTCCAAGCTGAATTTATTCTGTAAAGAATAACTGCTTGGGCCATCTGTTTCATAAACAGATGGCTAGATTGCGCTCAGCGTCACGCAATTGACGTTTTCATAAGAAACCACAAATTTCGCAGGGTCGGACTAACAGCACGGTAGCTCAATTTGTAAGAGCGATTGGCCCGGTTTGCCAAAAGGTTGCTGGTTCAAGTCCCGCCCGTGCACAAATTTTTGGTTTCTTATTTCATCTTTATTAATATAAAATATGACACTGTGAGTGTTAAAAACATTCTAAAGCATTAGATAGCGAAGCGACATCAATTTCCAAGCTGAATTTATTCTGTAAAGAATAACTGCTTGGGCCATCTGTTTCATAAACAGATGGCTAGATTGCGCTCAGCGTCACGCAATTGACGTTTTCATAAGAAACCACAAATTTCGCAGGGTCGGACTAACAGCACGGTAGCTCAATTTGTAAGAGCGATTGGCCCGGTTTGCCAAAAGGTTGCTGGTTCAAGTCCCGCCCGTGCACAAATTTTTGGTTTCTTATTTCATCTTTATTAATATAAAATATGACACTGTGAGTGTTAAAAACATTCTAAAGCATTAGATAGCGAAGCGACATCAATTTCCAAGCTGAATTTATTCTGTAAAGAATAACTGCTTGGGCCATCTGTTTCATAAACAGATGGCTAGATTGCGCTCAGCGTCACGCAATTGACGTTTTCATAAGAAACCACAAATTTCGCAGGGTCGGACTAACAGCACGGTAGCTCAATTTGTAAGAGCGATTGGCCCGGTTTGCCAAAAGGTTGCTGGTTCAAGTCCCGCCCGTGCACAAATTTTTGGTTTCTTATTTCATCTTTATTAATATAAAATATGACACTGTGAGTGTTAAAAACATTCTAAAGCATTAGATAGCGAAGCGACATCAATTTCCAAGCTGAATTTATTCTGTAAAGAATAACTGCTTGGGCCATCTGTTTCATAAACAGATGGCTAGATTGCGCTCAGCGTCACGCAATTGACGTTTTCATAAGAAACCACAAATTTCGCAGGGTCGGACTAACAGCACGGTAGCTCAATTTGTAAGAGCGATTGGCCCGGTTTGCCAAAAGGTTGCTGGTTCAAGTCCCGCCCGTGCACAAATTTTTGGTTTCTTATTTCATCTTTATTAATATAAAATATGACACTGTGAGTGTTAAAAACATTCTAAAGCATTAGATAGCGAAGCGACATCAATTTCCAAGCTGAATTTATTCTGTAAAGAATAACTGCTTGGGCCATCTGTTTCATAAACAGATGGCTAGATTGCGCTCAGCGTCACGCAATTGACGTTTTCATAAGAAACCACAAATTTCGCAGGGTCGGACTAACAGCACGGTAGCTCAATTTGTAAGAGCGATTGGCCCGGTTTGCCAAAAGGTTGCTGGTTCAAGTCCCGCCCGTGCACAAATTTTTGGTTTCTTATTTCATCTTTATTAATATAAAATATGACACTGTGAGTGTTAAAAACATTCTAAAGCATTAGATAGCGAAGCGACATCAATTTCCAAGCTGAATTTATTCTGTAAAGAATAACTGCTTGGGCCATCTGTTTCATAAACAGATGGCTAGATTGCGCTCAGCGTCACGCAATTGACGTTTTCATAAGAAACCACAAATTTCGCAGGGTCGGACTAACAGCACGGTAGCTCAATTTGTAAGAGCGATTGGCCCGGTTTGCCAAAAGGTTGCTGGTTCAAGTCCCGCCCGTGCACAAATTTTTGGTTTCTTATTTCATCTTTATTAATATAAAATATGACACTGTGAGTGTTAAAAACATTCTAAAGCATTAGATAGCGAAGCGACATCAATTTCCAAGCTGAATTTATTCTGTAAAGAATAACTGCTTGGGCCATCTGTTTCATAAACAGATGGCTAGATTGCGCTCAGCGTCACGCAATTGACGTTTTCATAAGAAACCACAAATTTCGCAGGGTCGGACTAACAGCACGGTAGCTCAATTTGTAAGAGCGATTGGCCCGGTTTGCCAAAAGGTTGCTGGTTCAAGTCCCGCCCGTGCACAAATTTTTGGTTTCTTATTTCATCTTTATTAATATAAAATATGACACTGTGAGTGTTAAAAACATTCTAAAGCATTAGATAGCGAAGCGACATCAATTTCCAAGCTGAATTTATTCTGTAAAGAATAACTGCTTGGGCCATCTGTTTCATAAACAGATGGCTAGATTGCGCTCAGCGTCACGCAATTGACGTTTTCATAAGAAACCACAAATTTCGCAGGGTCGGACTAACAGCACGGTAGCTCAATTTGTAAGAGCGATTGGCCCGGTTTGCCAAAAGGTTGCTGGTTCAAGTCCCGCCCGTGCACAAATTTTTGGTTTCTTATTTCATCGCAGTCAGTAGTTGCCTACGTCTTTTATAACTTGCTGACAGTTTGTCGGATCTGCAAGTCTATCCTGAAATCGCCTAGGACTTTTGTGTTAATAGGTAGGCTTAAGATGAATAAGATGAGTTTTGTATTACTTAAAATATCTATAAGTACAGTAAAATAAATAAATAAGTCACAATAAAAATAAATACTTAGTTTTCATTACTTACAGTTTTTTTTATATTTCATGGGTTTCAACTGTTCTTCAGTATATTTGTTTCAGAGCAGACAATTCTACAAAAATAAATCATCAAGTATGTTTGAATCTTTGAATCAGTTTAACAGTTAAAGTATTTATAAGAAGATTGTGCAGTTCTAGTGAACCAACGGACATCATGTTTTGCGAGTCTGCGCGTTTAATTTTAGTACCACAGGCGCCTAGTTCTAGGCACCAACACATTCTCAATCTTCATACTGGCTGTAAAAACTAACATGTGTGCGTTACCGTGTTCTATTACGAAACGATGCACGAGTGTGAACATTACACATTAGTGTTTGCTTACTGATTCAGGTTCGACAGAAGTGTTAGACCTTTCTGAAAAATCCTTGAGAATCAATCACACTTATTTATAATCAGTGTTGTAACCAAAAAAATTACAACGAAGCAGATTTTAGATATATCAAAAGGTTACTTTAACTTAGGTGATATCATCTATAGCATGCAAATAACGAATGAGTTAGTAATTTGGTAAAATCACGAAATATTCAGAGCCACAAAAAATATTACGATGACTGAGAAGTGAGAACGGCACTGCAATGAACCGCACAGATTTCATTCTGTACTTTTCCATCAAAGCGTTAGCATGTATTTTAGACAAAACTAGTAATGTCCATTCGTCTCACAGTGGCGCAGCGGTAAGAGGGTCACACTTTAAAGCGACGGCTGCGCCAGAGGTTCCGGGTTCGATCCTCGGGTCGGGCTAAAAATATATACCAGAGTTTTTCTGTTCAGAAATTCTTAGGGTAGCCCGGATTTGGAAATTGAAGGTGTTTCAACCCCGTACCTCGGAAAAGCACGTAAAGCCGTTGGTCCTGCGCCAGATCTCTCACATGTCGTGTCAGAGTTACCGTATTCGAAATCGGTTAGGGGGACTATTATTACTACTATTATTTGACTGATAGTCAAATTAACTTATCACTTGATTGGAACCCGTATTTTTAATACTATCTTTAATCATTATTAACTTATACATACAACAAAGTTAGGTTAAGAAATGCTTTACTTAAATACAGTCACCAGCACATCAGGGTACCCACTTTTTTTGCAAACTAGCCCTTATTACAACTGCATGGGATATCGACGTGGCCACCTTAACGTGGCCTGTTGTCCGTATAATGTAATTAATTCTTTTTTTTACGACTATAAGATCAACAGTTTCCTTTTTTTGCGGACAGGTATTCCTGCGCCCTGGCGTTCTGTATGATTTATTTATATGAGTATTCCGAGACGCAATTTCTCGTACGCAGCGGTAACAGGCTTGTTGGAATTCTTAAGCGTTCCAGTGGCGCCACATCAGGCCACGTCGAGTGCGTGATCAACGCTGCTCATTAGAGTTAATAAGTTCGCTACTTTTACTTCGAAGTCGACAAATCGTAAACGATCTCGTTGGATACTTGTATGGATATTTGTTATTTTTAGCCGTTCTATTTTGAGATTGAAGATTTTATAACTGGTCTGCCCTTACTTAGTATATGCTTTGATGCTTTATGCAACATGTGAGGAGCGTACAGTGCACCTTATGGGGGTGTTTTAATTAAAAAGCTGTAGTTTTTACAATGAAACTACATTTACACTAAGATTGTATGTAGGAATTTATAATTTGATCGAGATGCTTATATGAGGTAAAATATTTTAAACTTATCTTTAGTTAACAGTTTCTGACTGTTTTTGTACATGGAGTATATTTGAGGATGTTGTAAATAAAAAAGAACAAACAGAGAAATAACGATATTTTATATATATTTGATTTAAATGTAGGTACGTAGGTAACACCTAAGGTTATAATATTTTATAATTAATGCACATCAAATAAATGCAACAAATGCACCTCAAAATATGGGGAGATTGATAAATACTCAGCCTTACTTAGATAAGAAATACTCTCAAAACAATTTATATTTTTATTTTCTTAGTTAATGACCATCTGCAACATTCCATTCATAGCGCTTATACCGTTGATTTATTCGTACCAATCAAAATACGCGACTACTGATACTCCTTACTGATTTTTCAGAGTAGGGAACAGAAAAAAGTCGGTTGATTCCGGATCAGGTAATTGTTACGGTAACTATTCAAAGCGGCAGTAACGAATTTCAGCCATTGACTGCACAGTTGTTTGAACAAGGGCAATCTCGTTGTAACAGGAGTTTTCTTCAGAACATCACTGATGGGTTTAATTTTATTTCCTCAAGTAAACTAAATAGTTGCAGATGCATTGGTCATAAGAATTTCTATTACGATCATTTTAAAAATATGAAACCATTTTAACGACCTATGAGCGCCAGAATACTAAAGCAATCACCTCATTTGCCGACAGAATGGACTTGTCTGTTGAGGAGGTTGTAAAGCCAACTTTGTTCTTTAATTTGATTTTTTTTTTGCTTCCGGTGTACTGTGACTGTGACATAAGTATTATCAGTTAAAATAAAGAATAAAACTTTTAGGTCGAAAGTAAATATCTGCAGACATTCGGTGAAAAAGTCAATAGCGTCGGTTTTAGTCAACTCAAAGCAGTCGAGACCCATCTCTCAGACAGATGTCTGAGAGATGGGTCTCGACTGCTTTGAGTTTATACAAGATTGTATAAACCGATTAAGAGTCGAATTTACTAACGTCAGACAGGACTTATCCGACCGATTAAGTATGAAACGACAGATTTTAAAATAGCATTTATGAAAATGATTGCTGACAGATAGGTGAGGTTTTGAATTAGGCGTTTTGTATTGTATTCGACAAATATTCCTTATCTGACGTTGGTAAAATCGACTCTTAGTTGACTATGATGTTTTGTTCAAAAAAATGCATATAATCTAGGCTATCTTTACCATTTTCAATAGTTGGTATTTCATAACCAAATCATGTACATTTTTTATATTTTCCTCACTAGTGGACGTTGATGGCCTTCGCCTTAGTGGACTCTACGACGCATGCATTCAGATATCCATAGTTTTACTGTCGAATATGAAAGAAAATAAACTCCTGATATACTGACCATAACTATCATCATGGAGAGCTTAACTTCTTCAAGTGGACATACGTAATCATAATAACACGCTGCTCAGTTTGCTCCATGTGCCAATATCACGGCGGATTGCTTAATAAATATTTTTTAAAAACACAACTAAATAACGCACACTTTTGAAACTTCGCATATTTTGTTACATTGCTCTTATCCCAAAAAAAGTAGCACTTGTGTTGTGTAGCACTTGTGTTATGGAAATCAGACACAGCGGTTGTGATCTGGAAGCACGGAAATCTTATTTCTTTTACGAGCTAAATGTAGGTACATATATATGATCGTTATATCGAAGGCATATGTGTAATAACTATTTACAATTAGTTTATTATATCAGGTTAGCTTTTTTGTTAGAGTCATAAAATTATGTTTAATATTTTCACGATCGCTATAAACATAGTTATACGACACGCCTATAAATTCCGACTTCGATTCTGTACAATCGCAAAAGGGGCTTGCCTTGATTGACCTTCGTTATGCAACAGTCTGCTCCGCCTCGCCAAGGACGGCCGTTGGCTCTGCGCACACCCCTGACTTGCAGTTGCACGGCGTCGGCAGCCGGTAACTTTGAAACCTCACCCCATTTTGCATAAATTGAGCATGTATGTACGACAGTAAAGTCAGTACTTTGTGATTGTTTCAAGTAATTCCATTAAAGAAAACACTTTTAATGTGCTATATTAAGCACACGTAAAATGTTTTTAAAATAACATGACTAGGTGGAAGTACGTAAACATAACATGACGCAGTGTATATAAAGCTGTTATCATAATTTTATAATCTTATGTCATCTACAGTTTTAACCCTTCCTTGACATTAGGTATCGTACTGAGGTGAGCGGTTTATTTCTTACAGCACTAATTGTATAAAAACTCAGAGCCGTCCTTTATCAAATTGAAATCTTAGATTAGAATATGTTTGATAATAAACGATTCTGATCATGTGATTTTTCAGACGCATACGCAGTTGGTTCTTTCATAAATATTGCAGAGATACAACAGCAGACAAATAATGTTATAAGGTGTGCTACCTATCTTAGATTGCCTCCCTGATATATCGCCACGGATAAATAATAAACTTAATGCGTAGTATGACTTTAATTAAGAAAAAAAATAATTTCGACAGTGATCATGTCATATCGTGTATGTTCTACACCTTCAAACATAATGCCTATGTAACTAAAACATCAACAAAGTAATAATGCAGAGTTAGAAACAAAGCAAAGAATAGTATATTGATTGCCTCAGTTGTTGCGTCACAAATTGCCTGAAAGTGCCTTCGCTAACGACGACATCAAACATTCAAACCGATCCGATTATTTGTATGTAATAGCCGTCACATCAAATAAAGGAAATTGGAAATTTGAAAAAGGAAATTGATTGCGGCGCAGTTTATTTACTGTTTTTTGGGTGAAATTTTTAACGCTGTCTCTTTGCTACACCAACATTGAAAAAAGAAGTAATATAAACAGATGGTAAATGTCAATAGAATGAGACTGAAAAACACATAAAGAAGATGCTACTAATACTCCTTTTTGTTGAGAAACTACAACAAATAGATATGTAATAGGTAAGTGTTGTAACTCAACTATAACCCTCCATGGAAATTTTTAATCGGATATTTATCTCAGTTTACAACTGATAAGATAAGACACTCCCTCTTGAATAAAACGCGTGACACATTTGCGTCTGTTCAAGTGATTGAATATGCACTGTTATCTTTTATATCTGTCTGAAAATGTGTTCTAAAAATGAAAACCTTCTACGTAGTTTTCAGTGGTCCCAAAATTCGTAACTTAATATGAATTCCTGAGGCCATTGAGGAAAATATATATCAATTTCTGAGGCTGAGGCGCAGTTTCTTTTCGAACTTTTAAGCTTCATTTATTGTTAGTTTGTATGATATTATTAAACATTTCAAGGTAATAACCACAGTGTATTTGTTTTTATTTAACCGCCTTCAAATAACTGACTGAAAAGCTTAAAATAATGCATTCGTCTTCTATTTAGGATTATAAATTCTATATTTTTTTTTAGTTGGTGTATGGTAAGCTTGACATGATATACAGGGTGTTGTTTTGGTCAGCGACGAGCGACTCTGGGGTGGCTGTACAAACGATACTGATGCCAAAAAATATTAAAAATAATATTTTTTTTTGAAATAGAAAAATCCCAAAAAAAAAATGCGGTACAGCAATCGAGTCAAAACTACCAACACCAGGTAGCCTCTTCGTAGCTTACTAGCTACGGTGTAGTATTTTGTAGATAAGCGCTAGCTACGGGCTAGGGTGTGAGTTTTCCCATTCGTTTTTCATTCGTTTTTTTTAATGTTGTGAAGAGGTTTTCTTGTATAAAACTTGCTCAGAATTATAGGAAAACATTTTTTTTAGAATAAGCTTAACTCATATTATCATCCCTGAGTTGGATGTCACTGACCAAAACAACACCCTGTATACATGCAACATACTCAAATATTATAAAATTTCAACGATGTCACCTACATACACATTAAATTGATTACCTTTTATTTTTGAAGTCGGAAATAAACAAGTGCACGAAGTAAATGTCAGTCGTACAAAATTAGCGAAAACTCTCATAATGTTTTCAAGAATCTTTATTCAGTATCGACTACTTTTGCAGTGCAATCCGCGAGTTTAATGTGGTTCAATTAAGTGTACTCTCTCTCTCTCACACTTGTTAACATTTTGTCAACATTGAAATTCTATAGGTTTAATGCAAGAGGTGCTCGCTACATTCCGCGTAAAGAGAACGTTCGAGAACGCAGGGACCCGTCCTGCCCGTCTGCTCACGCTAGTAATATTCCACTGACATTTTTGAATCTGTGATGTATGTGTGCGTATTTATGTGAATGTCTTAAGTTTACACAAGTGCGTTAGTGTGACTACAAAGTCATGTCCTACCGCGCTAGCAATCGCTTGGCGACTGACGTAACCCACTGAAATTAAAGGGATACTGTCGCAATTGAGGATAGCCACTTGTAAGATATAGGTTTAATTGTCATTTTGTTTAGAGCATTAGAAGCAGCACGTACAAGTTGTTTGTCAAGTGAGCGTGACGAATGTGTGACGTCGCGCGAAAGCTCTTAGCGTGTGTGTGTGCGTGAGAGGCAGGGCAGGCAGACACAGACGGCAGCTTTCGGGAATGCCGCGCATCGGACGTGATGCCTTGCACGCGCCCATTCATGTCACCACAACAAACGCCAGATGCGTGCCCGACCTTATAACGGTTCTAACTAGAATGTTCTGCTCTCAGTCAATAAGGTTAACCCCTAATCGATTTCGTAGCCTGCGCCGCACTCTGCTTGCCAATACAATTTCAACCTTGATTTATCGACAGTTTGTCTAAAGCTATTAATATTTATGATGTTATTTAGGTGTATTTTATACAATTTATTCTGATTTTCACTTTGCCCCGGTCAAACATTTCTTCTAGAAGTAACATCTAGTCAACTCTACTTACATAAAAATCATACAAGTACATACATACCGGTAGAAAATGTTACAGTTTAAAATGTTTTTTCAACACACTTGCTCATAACGACGTCTTTAATCCACCGATTTTTGGCTCATAATCATAGATATTAAACACGCGTGCTTTTTCATTATATTATTGCACTAGTGCCTTTAGTTTATTAACCCGACCAATTTAGGTTTGTACCCTAGTACCAAGTCGTGAGTAAGAAGAAGAAGCGATATAATTTAGTCGGGTTATACAATACTTTTATTTTAGCAACAAACAGTATTTATGCGAAAAATAACAGTATCTACATATTTATCTAAATAAATGGAAAATCCAGATTTATTACTAAAAAATAGCTCAAACTCGTTTAACATTTTCTGTGATTTGTGTTTTAAACACGAATTATTACATTTTTAATCTTGGCTTTTGGCCAATCTAGTTCGCGCCTAAGCCTTGCGCGAGCATCGGTATCGCGGCAAGAAAAAAAAACAATGCGCCATTTTTCGTAAATAATAATTGTCGGCTGTGACGAAGTTTGCATTATTTAAGAAGTTTAATATTAATGAAAATGCCTAATTCAAGTGAAGAAAATGAAGAAAACCTATTATTTACTCCGCCGGACATACGTAACGAGGCAAAAAACGCGTGCGAAAGTCTTTGCCATCAAAATCGAGTTAAATGTATTTTTACTAAATGTTTTAATAATTAAAAACTTAGTAAATGAAGAGTCTTGTTTTTTCCTCGCAAGTGTGTTGAAAAACGTCGTATGATACGCGTGTGCCTGTGACCATTATATACGCGGCTTTCTTATGGCGCACTCGCTTTCGCTCGTGCGCACACAATATCGCCTTGTATATAATGGTCAACTTAGCACACTTGTATCATAATGTACTATTAACACTCACAGTGCCATATTTTATATTCATACGACCACAAATTTCGCAAGGTCGGACCGACAGCACGGTAGCTCAATTGATAGAGAGTTTACTGTTGCTGGTTCGGGTCCCGCCCGTGCGCGTGCGTTTTTGGCTTATCATTTCATCTTTATGAATAGAAAACGTAATACCTTGAAATATTATTATAAAAGCAACTTAGCAAGCTTAAGGTGTCTAGGTAAGCCTTGAAACTTGAGAATCACGAACGTAATTTTCATGAACTATTTATTGAATTGTTTGTCCATACAGAATAGATTTATTTAATCCGAAAATTTTCCTAACTAAGGTAGCAAACAAAGAAAATACATTTCAGTTACTTACGGTGTGGATGCGGATGACTCATTTCGGTAGGTAAGATTGTTTACACATTTCTTAACACAGATTTTTATCTTTTGACGTGTTTTACAATAATATACGTCATATTAGGAAACTAAGGCAAGCCTCAGACATTTTTTTTCTTTAAATTTCATATTTTTTTAAAAGAAAAGATCTTCGCAATTTACAAAAAAAAACTACGTCGTAACTCGTAAGCTATGAAGAGGCAGCCTGTGTCGGAAGTCTCGACATAGTTCCGTGTAAAACCACCAGGTGGCGCTCGAAAAATGCTGAGACAAAATTGGTGTTTTCGTGTATTTATTGATTGATAGGAATTTTTGAATGATGCTAAAAAAACTACAAATATTTTTTAAGATTTATTAAAGATGCTACGTAAGTTAAAATGATATTTGATGAATTAGAAAATCATAAAATTGAAATTGTCGACGCGAAATGTCAAAAATGATGCATCAGACTACGCCCGCTGGTGTTAGAAATTATGAGTCGCTTTCTGGTATGGCAATAATAAATTGATTTAGTGGGTTGTTTTTAATTCAAAAAAATATCGTTTGTACAACCACCACTGAGTCGATCGTCGCTGACCAAAACAATAACCTGTATAATATAAATGTTTTGAACTTAAAACCAAATGGGTTCTGTATGCTCAGCGGTGCGCGGTGGTCTTAAAACAACAACTAAGAACCCAAAGAAACATACGCTGGGAGCTGGCTAAAACTCCCAAACTCAGTAATTGATCATAGTGTACAGTTATCATGCCTTCAGACTTATGTTGTGGTGGAGTCTGGCTGAAGCAAAACTTCTACAACCACCAAAATTTTCGGCCATCATTCTCGTTTAATTTCCATTGCCCACATTCCTGTAGCCCACTTTCACAAATGACATTTCAAAGATGTCAAAATTTGCTTTCATTGATACTTTATTTAACCAGTTATATCGAAAAATATTTGTTTGTTAGATAGATCCCATGTCAGAATTTGTTAGAGTAAATTAAAGTTAGGTATGATTTCAGGTTTATTTAAAAATCCAGATTCTTGCAAACAAATGACACGTAAAATAATGATTTGGTATGGACTTGATTGCTTAGAAAAAGATCAATAACTCAGAAAATTAACGAAAATTAAGCAACTTTTGCTATTTTTCTGCTACGGGTATGACCAAGTAATAATGGTATCATATGTAAGCAAATTTAATCACCTTTAAAATAAGGTGCCATTTGTGAATGTGGGCTACAAACAATGGAAATTGGACGAGTTTAAATGAGCACCGAATGTTTGAGTAGTTTTTGTACTTAAAGTAGTCTTCTTGCGGCCAGACTACCAACATAAGCCTGAAGGCAAGATAATTAAATACTATAATCAATAATTGAGTTTATGAGTTTTAGCTAGTGTAAAATATTTACCGCCTTTAGCAAGTGCTTTTGCTCCCAGCGAATGTTACTTTTGATAGTTGTTGTTTTGAGAGCACCGCTGAGCCTACAGGTAACAATTTGGTCACCAATAAAAGCTAATTAAATTTACTTCAACTTCATGTTTATTATTTGACGTGAAAATTTAGATCTACGGTTCATTACAATATACAATTAAATTGACTGAATTTGACAGTAATTGGCCGGTATTTAAGGTTTATGACAATTGTGACTGGTCAGATTTAATCATTTTACAACGATAAAATTAATATTCCCATTTACAACACACAGTTGCAAATCGTTTCCATGTTTGATTTGACTGCATTATGAGTGTTACAGAATCCTTTCTGACAGCTTAAGGCTTAAACTTACTTTCAACAATTCAGTAAATGTGTCAATCTTAGAGCTTAGTCAGAGCATGAAAAGATCCAGGGGTATCTCTATACGCAGCAATTGATTTTGCAAGAAAGAAAATGGTTGCGTCCCCATACATTGAATTAATATCCCCAAACTGAATTAATATGAATTAGTATTTTAATCTTGTTTTAGAATATGTAATAAATATAATTCATTGTTTGCCCGAAAAGTAAAATTCTATGTGTCGAACCAAAATTGAATTTATATGAATTTTAAAGATAAAATAAGAAACCAAAATCTTGCGCACGGGCGGGACTCGAACCAGTAACTTCATGGCTAACCTATATGTAATAAATGTATCCGTAAGGTTTTCACGTTTAGCGAAATTAACTATGTATGGTTATTTTTTCCGCTTTTTGACTTACACGGCATGTGAGATAGATTTTTGACATTTGGCCCATACTAGAACTGTCAAGAACTGTGCAAAATCGACCACCAAGTACATTCAGGCCACACAGATGGCGCTAGATATGTGTGGCCTAAATATAAACATTTCGGATAAGCGCCATCCAGGCAAACAAATGTTAATCATGGCAAACCGACACTTTCCCTCCAAGAAAACAATTGCTAGCGCTTTCTTACAAGAGCGAACTGTCAATTCTATGGTATAATCCACCACCTTGGTAAGCGGGCGTCAGTTTCAACAAAGCAATTGGCTACTTGATAGCTTTTGGAAAAGTAGTAATTTGTCACAACAATCAAAAATTTAATTTCTTTTTGCAAAATGCTGCAGAAAGAAGAAATACACAAAGAGACTTCTCTTTGTGTATTTCTCAAATCAAACATGAAACAACTCTGAAGTAGGCTACGACTGTATTATTTACAAACAAGTGGTTCAATAATTATCAATTATTGTCAACCTTTATCCTTGGGGCAATAAAATCAATCCATAAGCCCATCGGCTTATTGTACTGTGCGGGAGCGCCTGCTAATCTGTGGGCGCCTCCTCGATTTATTACTATACGGTGTTTTTTTTTGCTAAAAATGTATCTGAATATTTTTGGATTCCTTCAGTGCAATTTTTCTACACTTCATCTACGTCATCAAGGTTTTAAATATTTAAAAGTAAGCACGAAAAAAAATTTATTAAGACGCGTTGTAGTAAGATAGAAACCTGTAAGAAAATTTATGTTAATAATGTAAAGCTGAAGCTAGAGCTGAACGTGCTGCCTGACTTCTGGCACGAATGGAATTTTTTGTGTTGGCTAGTCTATTTATCAAAGAAGACTTGGCTTAATAAATAGGAGCGGAGCATCAATGTAAAAATGGGTGGACAACGTCGTCAACCGCTAGTAATTCCATAGAGTTGATTACGAACTAGTTTTCAGTGCTTTCCGAGAGTTCAATTAAGTGTACCCTCAATGAGATCAGCCCAGCGCGGCTGACTTATTGTCCTGCGCCGGCGCCGTCTGATCTGCGTGCCCGCATTTCAATCAGCCGCCCGCGAACGCGTTGGATGACGTGCGTGACCTGCCTTCTGCCTCCTGACTGTGACGCGTGCACACAATTTGGTATTTTTTTAAAGATTTGAACTTTAAACTATATTTTTGTACTCAGCCAGTTTAAACTTAAAGGATAGTGAGTTAGTTCAAGTAATATAAGACCATGGTGTGAGCTCTGTAGTGACGAAGAACATCTTTCGGGCGCCTGTTGTTTCACTTATGTATAGCGGTTTATAAGACTCTTATTGTCGTCTAGATTTACTAGAAGCTTTCCTCCGCAAGAAAAAATACCATGAGAGTGATTAATTTAAGTTAATAGTTAACTGAGCTTTATTTAGATCCTGATGGATGACGTTAGATTTGTGCAAAATATTATAATTTTACATAAAAATCACTTAATGTTGTGTTTAAATAATTTGCCCAAATACGAAAATCACTAAGGATGTTGATGATGAGTGTGACGTAGTTCGTAATTTCTCCGCTCCACGCTTCACGTTAGTTAGAGGTTATCTGAATGACAAATTACTCAACCGCTACTATAAAAATTTGGTAGATAGTACAAAATACTACCTATCACATTTTTTTTAAATGCGGATTTATCTACTTTTATTAATAATAATATTTTTCGCAATTTAAAAGGTCATATATGAAAATGACCTAAGAACCAACAAAGATTCGACGACTACCAAAATTATTTTTTAATTTTTGCATACATAAACAATCTGCATAATGCGACGGTTGGACGGACACTTCTGAATTGAGCAATGAAAATAAAAAGGATTTTTAAGATTTCTTTGTACAAAAATTATCAACATTTAAACTATTTCTTTCGTATGGGGTTCTGTGATATCGTTAATAGAATACACATAAATAGATATTTTTTGTACCTCGTTAACACAAAATAAAGTAAAAAAGTATTTTTTCAGTATTTATAAAATATTAATATATCATAAAACCTCATTGGCCAGATTATTGGCGTGTCATGTAATCATCATCATCATTACCAGCCGAAGGGACGTCCTTCTGAGCAAAGGCCTCCTACACGGTTTTCCACAGCGACCGATCACAAGCGGTCTGCATCCAGTGTGATCCCGCGATCTTAACAAGGTTGACCGTCCATCTTGACGGTGGAAGTCCCACGCTGCGATTTTGGTCGAAAAGTCTCCAATCTAGAACTTTTTTGCTCCACCGGCAATCAGTTCTTCGCGCTGTGCGCTCTGCCCACTGCCACTTGAGCTTACTGATTCGTAGGGATATGTCCGTTATGTCACGCACAGAAAATTAAAAGATAGTAACGTTGACTGGCAATGACAATCGTTGCTGTGGCATAGGTACCAAAACATTGAAATAAACATACGATCATTTTTAATATTGATGTTTTTGTTTTGGTTGGTTGTGAATGGTAAATTCTGATTAGGTGATGCTGGCACATGAAGATTCTTTACTAAAACAATGGGTGGCTCAACGCGAATCAAAACCACGTCGTGTCATGGCTCGTCGGGTTTCATGTGGTCCAAACGAAAACCATCGATAGAGGGGTCCAGGGGCTACTCTAAGGACCCCATGGATGTTCCGCGAAAATTTATAGTTTTGGAGAAAACAGCAAAGAAATAAAATCATCCAAATAAAAAAAGTTCACTGTTTATTTTTTAAGCCAGGCAAGCCAGTAAAACTAAAACCTTAAATATTTTTTAAATCTTTTTTTTTCTTTCAGAATTAGGTCAATCGAATTGAAAATCATTTGGGGTGTCTGTTTTGCGCATTTAACATTGCACTTTGTAGTTTATTTACTATTATTTGAATAATAAATACTTTATCTCATTAGAGTTTTAATAACTGCATTAGTACTAGTGCTAACAAGCTGATACTTATACTATATACTATAGGATATTGAGGTCTTAAAAACTTAGGCTAGCACACAGACTAATATCGTCAAGGAAACTCAAAAAATAAATGTACACTGTTAAACTCACCTATCTTGCTGGCCCGAAGGCAACCCGCAATATAAATCATCAAGAACTGTAGATGATATAAGTATCACGTATTTAGCAGGAGTGTACCCCTTTCTACAAAGTAACAGAAGTGAATATACATTTAATTGAGAAAAAAAACTGTTAGCATTCAGCAAAAAGCCCAGTGATACATTAGAAATGATACCATTTGGTGTATGCGGCGCGAGAGGGGAATAGGGATCAGTCAGAGACTGATTTCTGAAGGTATTCGGACGTAAGCCTTGAGTTGGTTGGAAGCGTATTAGTGAAATATGAATTATTATTTATTGTGAATGTCGCGAGATAATGAGTTTAAGTTATGTAAGCCGGATGATTAGTAATTATCAAGTAAAGTGATATTATAAATAACGAGAAAATATAAACTTTAAAAAAACAACGGATATCATTGAGAGCTACATGTATTATATTGACCTGAGTCAACAATACCTACTGCAAACATTATAGCACCTCCCGATACAAATACAAATTTTCAGCCACCCTATATTTCATGCCAATAAGACAAATAACCATAAAATCACTTTTATAACTACTAAATAAATAACTCTTCAGAAGTGTCAGTCAACATATTAATGATTGTAGTTGCATAAAAAATCGTGTTATTTCAAAGGTCTTTTTTTTAATCATAGTTGGTCCTTAGATCCACAATTAAAACCTATTACCAGATTTAAAACCTTTTCCAATATAGGTATGTATGTATTCAGTATGAAATAAAAAATCTTCAAATAAAAATGTATGTGTGAGTAAACTAGGAAATTTTGATTT
Source organism: Pyrausta purpuralis (assembly GCA_963924145.1). NCBI lineage: Eukaryota > Metazoa > Arthropoda > Insecta > Lepidoptera > Crambidae > Pyrausta > Pyrausta purpuralis. The sequence goes on from OZ001659.1 coordinate 14,786,413, forward strand.
GATTCGAAATAAAATGCTTACAGCCTATTTTACCATCGACTAATAAGCACTAACCAATGAATATTTCTAACACGAAAAGCTATTTCGTATTATACTTTGTGAAACAGGAGCATTTTTTATTTTATTTTAATAATTATATGCCATAGTATGTTGGGCAGCAATTCTTTCTTTTTGGTTATAAATAAATAGTTTTTTTGTATGTCATGTTTGTTTCGCAAGACGTGATAAAGTTTCGTGTTGATGACCAAACGCATGTAGCCTTTTGCACACCGCAAACCGCATGCAGCCGCTGGAGGCTCGTCTCGCGTTTAATAATACCAGTAGTTATGTAAATGCTATGAAATATATTATGACAATAGCCTGTCAATCAATGAAATGGTTTCTTGAAAATACTTGAAATGGTTTTTGTTATTGAGTTATTTTTCACAATCTATATTGAACATTGTACCCGTGTGAGTCACGCAGCAAAAAATGGACTTTGTGCTGAAACAATACAGCACCTACTCAAAAGTTTTTGTATGCGAACTATAAAATTTTCAGGAAATATAAATGCAAAATAATTATAAATATAATTGAAAGGCAAGGTGAAAATATTGAATATTTCCAGTTCATTAGAAACGAGGACGGTCAAGGCCGTGGGTATAATGTAGAGTTGAATCACCTGTTAGTATGTGGAAACTTACTGCGCGGTGTGGAGAGCAATTATATCTCCAAAAATAGACACGATTCATACCATGGCTAATTAATAACTCATACCAAATTAGCTTTATTAGTGTACTTTTTCTACCTGAACTCTACCTGAAGATTTAAAATTTTATTGAAGGAGGTTGAAAAAGCTTTCATGTTTAGTATTAGTAGGTTTTATTAATATCTATACGAAGTAAATTAATTTGATTTCAATGCAAATGAAAAAAAAAACGATTAAAAAAAGATTTGAAGAAAAAAAATACAGTTCAGAATTAAACTTATCTACGTAAACGTCGTTGCGTAAACCTACCTACCCAGGCCGTTGTATTTTATCGATGTACCTGAGCTAAGCAGCCAAATTCTTATATGCGACTGCAAACCGTTCACAGTAATTCAGGTATAGTTGATTACACTGAAAGTGTGAGTGCACTCACACCAACGTGTTTTCACAGACATGAAGCGCAGGTACAGCGGGCGGAGGGCGCGGGGGCGGGGGGCGCGAGCTGCGGCGCCGGCCTCTACCAACTTTGCTATATAAAACACTGCGCTGCCATCTGCAAGTTTCAATAGAGAACTTGAATCTGAACAACTCGTTACCGCGTTGCCAACATTTTCGTTTGTTGTGCCTACTAGTTGAATGTTGTGCACCCTTACAGGTTGTGGCGCGAACTTCAAAATAAACTGAATGAATAACCAATAAACATTGTGAACTTTATCTGTAGAACCGTATTTATAACTTTGTCCGTAAACTGTGTCAGACCGCGACGCAAAACACGCTGGTTGCCAATCGCAGGAAAAGTTAACGTTGCGAGTGATGTGTTTAATTTGCCGGTGATCCGCGATCCTGGATTATAAAGAACTGTTAGATTTAAGGAAGAAAAACTGTGTATTATTTTATAGACATTATCATTTTGACGTTCCCTGACGACGTCTATAAAATTCCTGAAGTCACTTGTGTTCAAGTAACGGCATCAAGATGAGCTTCAATAAGAACAACCCCAACGCAATGGGGAAGATCATGGGATACCTGAAGCAGTTGTCCACGGAAATGGTAAGTGTTGTTTTTCTTTATTCCGATAACTTAAACGTTTCCGTGCGCGCTGGTGCCGAGTGAAAGAAAACGTTAGGGTTCTCGAATTTTCTGTTTCGGAAAGCTCTAGACGGCTCCCATCCACCCGCTACGCACCACCCACAGAGCGGGTGGTAGAGGCGGTCGATTTATCCGTTGCCAAGCAACGCTGTTCTACAAATACGCAGCCAACACTATATTATAATGTTATCCAGTGTTGAATTTAACGATCTAGGTCGGTATTAAAATATTCATAACAGAGCGACACAATTTTCTATTAAGTTATGATTGTAAATTCGTAATCAATACGGCACATACAAGAAACCAAGCCAATTAGTGGCACTTTCAATTTTGATGAACATCGTAAACAAATAATAGCGGACAGCCGGGGCGGCCTTGCAAGGTCGGCCGCGGAATGCAGGCATGCCGCGTAGTTTATTGAACAGGATGCAATTTCCCCTAGCAATAAATACCAGCAAATACCTTGATAGAAATTGTTGTTCAGGAAAATATTGATAACGATACTTTTTTATAAATTTTAACATTCCAGTATAATAAAAGATTATAAGTGTTGCTTTTGATGTCTTTAAAGGAAATATGGAATAATCATTATAATATAACGTTTAATTTAATTTATAGAATAGTTCAATTGCTATGACACGCCATCTATTGGTGTATTTGAAATAAATATTCGGATTTAGAGATTTGAAAGTTGTTTTCAATAATTGTTGTTATTGAATTTCAGAGTGTTTTTTTAATCAAAGAGAAAAATAATTTGTTATATTTCGATTAAATACAGGACTCATGTTACTCAAGAAAGAGCTTTAAACAACGCCATCTATCTTCATCATTCACTTTTGTCTTTGAGCATAAAGCGCCCATTCAGTACTTTGCGGCCGTTAAAGGAACTAATCATGCAAGTGGTTCTTGCTCTTTTCAATAGGTAGCGCTGTATTGAGAATGGCTTTACTAAGATTTTTCCATGTTTTTTCTCAGATTCCAATAATAAAAACATAGAACAAATTACAGTATTTACAGTGATGCTTGTAAAGAAGGAATAAGAAAAGCGATAGCTAAATAATACATCACCTAGTATATGTGCTAGCTAGACCCGTTACAGTAAACAAGGGTTGATCGTACACTTTTATAAGTTTACTCAGTTCAGTTACCTATAGCAATAGTCTATTACAGAAGAGTAACATAAAAGTGTACCACTATTGAACTTGGTCTCCATAAAATCCCCTACCGTAATGGAAAGTTTCAGTTATATTTCTACGCTTTCGCATCTAAGCTTTAACTTATATAAACATGACCGTCCTTTGCTCTTATGACCATTACTATCATAGAAATATTTTTGATAAATTATTATGTTATGACTTTTGCATAATGTAAACAAAAAACATAGAAGGCACCTATAAAAGATTTTAAGAAAAATACACACACAAATGTTTATTATAACCTACCTATTTTATACGTAGTGGATAAACACGTGAAGGGTATTCTTGAACCCACTATGTGCAAGTTCAATATCGTCATCAAGATAAGAGATGCAGTCGAATAGGTAGGTACTTTGTGGGAAATAGATATATTTACGACAATATTAATTGGATAATGTCAACATTATTTAAAGGTTACATGATTAATGAGACGATTGGTAGTGGGGATGTGGTTTGATTCTTCCTCATAGGCAAAATGTTCAATTTGTAGAGTAATTTGAGAAACTTTTTGTTTAAGTAAATAAATATGTTTGTTTTGTAATAACATCATGAAAGGATTTTATTTTCAGAGAAATAACTTTACAATCATATTGTACCTCATTTCCTTCTTGGAGATAATGTCGAAAAAAAACCATCATGCTCTTTCAATGTCAGTTTGGACAGTTTTCGTGACAAAATTGACCAAAATTCTCTCGCAGCAGCATGTTTTGAATTATTTATTTTTATAACTTAAAAATTATAAGTAATGGAAAGGAAATTTAAGACAAAATTTAAGAGCACGTCAAGATACAACACTTTCTGTAATGAATCGGAGGTAACTAACATAGGTAATAGTGTTTCAATTTTGCAATAACAATGCTAGCGTAGATGAAATACAAAATCACTCAATGAACACAAACGCCCCGGTCGATATTTAAACAGCTAATAGCCACAATGGATGTGACAACTAAAGAAAATGTTTATACTTGATGTTTTATAAACATCATTATAGTTTCTACAGATCGGCCGATAACGCCAAGCATTCGACATGGACAGTGGTGCCGGCGACACTCATTATTTCGCACAGTGGAGCCTTTATCCAAGCCGGAAAAATAACGTGTGAACAGATAATCGGCAATAATTGTCCATTGATCCATAATAATATGAAGTTAAAGACTGGAATTGTGTCCGAGTTGGGTCAGGGTGCCCGGCATTAGGTTATCGGAAACATGTTGTGGTCATATGATAATCAGTAGTCAATAAGATGCCTTCCTCAGACCGATTGACCCCAACTCCTTTAGGCCATCAACGCTTACGCACTGAAGATAGCGGATATAATAAATACACCCCTATTCGCGGATGGTCACTTTAGTATCTACTGTTGTGTAGTGTGAAGTGATTAGTTGTATTTAGGTAATTGTTGAGCAAATGTTTACTCGGCGGGAACGTTTTAGTTATTAAGTGTATTAATGTCTTTGTTTTGTGTTTCGGTGGATAAAAAACGCGTGTATTTTGTTATTCCAGGGCGGAAACGAGCAGGCCCGACGTGGACAAGGCGACGAGGAGCGCTTGTACCGCTCACGGGGGCCGAAATACGCGAGGGTCCCATCCCGGCCGACGCTTTCTGCATCTACGACCTGCACATCCCTCGCCACCTCTTGTGGTTCCCAAGGGACTCTAGCACCGAACTACGCTGTTATCCCGGAGAACGTTACCACCGAGAGCAGCAGTGAGGACGAACAGGATTCCTTTGAGAAAACCCGCCGCCACTTCCAACAACTCAGACAAATCAGCTTGGGAAACGAGTTCAAATACAAGATGGAGATGGAAATTAAGAGCGCTAAGGATGAGAATATACGCAACTCGGTTCCGTTTGTGAAACAACTGAGCACGGACAGCACTAAAGCGAAAACCGACTACACTATCAATGGAGATATTCCACCGTACAGCCCCACAACACAAAAGATCTATCTGTGGACCCAGGTTAGTTAATATCTTTGTATTTAAGTGTTAACTTGAATTGAAACTTTAGTCTATGTAACTTAATCGTGTCTATCGTTTTGTTATACATAAACAATAAAATCAACGTGATTCGATAAGCCATGCAATAAATGGAAAACTTCATGTCGATTAATCGAATCGCGGAATATTTCCATCCTATAACTTTCACTGGACGGGACTGTGTTTAAAAACTTTGGCAATGATTTTAAACTTGTTTTTGATCGGAAATTTGCTCAGTTATAATAACTCAGTAAGTTTATTTATTGTTGTACATAAATCAAGTAGTTATCTACAATTAATAGCATGATATTGTAAGCATAGTAAACATGCTTCGATCGCAAACAAAGAAACTGTTTCCTACATGGACGTAATTTACTTACATACATAAGTAGAGTATGCTTGTTGACACTGCAAAGGTACATAATAAGGCTGAAACGCTCAGAAAAGCTCACAGCTTTACGGGAAAGGCTTGCGCGCGAACGCAAGGCAGTTCAAAAATAGAGACCTTTGAACGATATGAAATACGATGGGCCGCGGCAGGTTATTCTTAAATATCTCTATAAAAATGAATAATTATATTGAAAAATGTTAAAAGAGTGATTGCTATTGTTACAGATATTGGCTGCATTTGCTGTGTCTATGGGCTCGTTAATCGTCGGTTTTTCATCTGGATACACATCCCCGACATTGACAAAAATGTCAGAAGAAATGAATCTTTCTGAGGAACAAGTAAGTTTTGCAATTATACATGTTAAACTCGTACCTAAATGTACATTTTTAAATAAAAATCCGATCAAACTTATTGATCATGGAATAACATAAACAACAAACAAGCCTAGTTACTACCTACCTACCTATAGCATTTTAACAATTATGTTTTCTTTCTATTTACAGAGCAGTTGGGTGGGTGGCCTTGTCCCACTTGCAGCTTTAATTGGGAGCATCTTCGGCGGGTCACTGATTGGATATTTGGGCAGAAAAACGGCCATATCTGCAACTGCAGTGCCATTTTTTATTGGTTGGATGCTAATCGCCAACGCCAACGGTATCATCATGGTTTACGCCGGGCGAGCTCTCATCGGCATCTGCGTTGGAATTGGCTCCTTGGCGTTCCCAGTATATTGTGGCGAGACCTTGCAACCAGAAGTCAGAGGGGCTCTAGGATTACTACCAACAGCATTCGGTAATACGGGTATTCTTATAGCATATTTCGTCGGAAACTACCTCGACTGGTCGGGACTGGCATATTTCGGATCCGCACTACCAATACCATTCTTCTTACTTATGCTTTTGGCTCCTGAAACTCCAGGCTGGTACATGTCAAAGGGACGTGCTGAGGATGCACGCAAATCTCTCCAATGGCTCCGAGGCAAGAACACGAATATCGACAAGGAACTGCGTGACTTAGCAAGAGTTCAGGCCGAATCAGACCACGTACGAGGAAACGTTATCGGACAATTATTCACACGAAGATACATTCCTGCTATAGCCATATCTCTCGGTTTAATGATCTTCCAGCAATTCAGTGGAATTAACGCAGTTATATTTTATGCTGAAAAAATATTTATGATGTCGGGCAGCAGCATTGACAAAAATTTGTCTAGTATCATTATCGGAATTGTTAACTTCATATCTACTTTCATTGCGACTGCTCTTATCGACCGTCTGGGAAGAAAAATGTTATTATACATTTCTTCAGTCTCCATGATAATAACACTAGTAACTTTGGGATCATACTGCTACGTAAAAGATGCTGGAGTCAATGTTGAAAGTTACGGCTGGTTACCATTGGCGTGCCTTGTGATATACGTTTTAGGATTCTCAATTGGTTTCGGTCCCATTCCGTGGCTTATGCTTGGTGAGATTTTGCCATCAAAAATTAGAGGCACAGCTGCTTCCTTAGCCACCAGCCTTAACTGGACCTGTGCTTTCATTGTAACGAAGACCTTTACAAACATCAGCCTCGCTCTCAACATGTATGGTGCTATGTGGCTGTTTACGGTCATTTGTTTGATTGGCTTATTTTTCGTAATTTTCTTTGTACCTGAGACTCGAGGCATAAGCTTAGAAGAAATCGAAAAGAAACTAACTGGAGGATCTCGAAGAGTTAGAATTACGAGCAGTAATAAACAAACGCAAAACGGGTGCTAACGTCTTACTAAACGTTAGGAGCTTATAATAAGTGATATAGTTTAAATTAAAATGTACATTCCAGAGTGCAATGGCTGCACTTGCGCTGTGCTGATTGATAAAGATGTAGAGATATGATATGAAAGGAGGTGCAATTAAATAGAGCACTGATTGTTCAGTGTGTGATGAAGACTGATTTGGATTGTAGCCATAAATTCTCTATACCGTACATGTAAATTATGTGTAAATAGGTGATAATAATAATTATATCATCGATAGTTCCTCTAGATATATGTCATACTATGTAATAACATTTCGCTCTGAGCGGTATGTTGTCATAGATCAGTTCCTTACAATGGCTTGTAAGAATCTCAATTATATTTTTTGAATTCGTATCAGAAAATTTGTAAAAAGGTTCTGAGTGATTTGGGATTATGTATAATCAATAATTTTTATGCGTAAAGATTTGTTAAACAATCTATTTGTGATCTGTAAATCGTGTGAAACAGTCTAGTAATTTAAAAGTTTGTGTTGATCATGACAAATATTTTAGGTACTTATTTTATGACCAAATAATTATTTTTTAAGTAATTCGTCTAAAAACTTCTGATTTAACAATATAAGATAGTCATAGGATTCTACTGCTAGCCACTTCGTATATTACGGGGTCAATATTTATTTTATTTGTTATATCATTTTTATTAATATAAAAATTAACAGTACATACTGGGTTTTTATCACTCCGAGTCTACCTTCACATTTTACCCTTTTATCTTATCACTTAACAGTAGGTTACAAATAAAAATAAGTTAAGTTTGTTTAAATCTCATTCTGATAAAATAACTAAGTATTTTATATGTCAGTCATTACTTTTGGTAATTGGGAAGCTATTCGTATATTATTGCTAAACATTCTAAAGTCTAAATAGGTCCTAATATACTGGGAACATATTTATTGAAAGGAGAAAAACATATTATATGGCAATGAAAAATGCCAACAAATCTATTATCTTAAATATTTTCTGTAAACATTTTCATAATACGAGTAGGTATATTTAACTGATAGATTCCTGATTCTCCTAAGAAACGCTATCTAAACTATGAGGAAGGCCCCAACCCGTGTGATGGGTATGACCTGAGAAGGCTGGGGTTTAAATTTGGTATTTTATTGATTGCTTAATCGTTGGTTAAAAAACTATTCCACTGTAAGTTGTACAATTGGCGAACTTAATGCCTTAAGGCATTCTCTACCAGTCAACCGCTTGGTACTGCAGATAGTTTAATCGGTTGCGGAACATTAAAAATAACTAAGAAGAGTGGTACAAAAAAGAAGTTAAATGCGATAACATAAATAACACAAGAAATTGGTGGTTTTCATTCATTTTCATGCATTCCACTTTGGAAGCGTCTATCTATCAAACGTCATACTTTTAGAGAAAATGGTTTTAGGCACCTCTATATTATTGATTTTATGGAAAATGTTGCTGAGCTTTAATTGTAGAAAATTGTCTCTTCTTTAATTTTGTAGTAGATATTTTTTTATCTATACTAATATTATAAAGCTGAAGAGTTTGTTTGTTTGTTTGTTTGAACGCGCTAATCTCAAAAACTACTGGCCCGATTTGAAAAATTATTTTTACGTTGGATAGTCCATTTATCGAGGAAGGCTTTAGGCTATAAAACATAAAGATACGACTCATAAGACCACAGCAGAAATGAAAAATGTTGCGAAAACGGGAGAAAAATATTCCTTTTGAGAGCTTCCGCTGCATACGCTGCGGAAACCGCTTAAGTTACACAAAAATTATGTATGACAGGATTGTTCAACATTAAGAGTTCTATAATAAAGTCCGCGAAAGCATATGTCTATCTTTTATGGTTGACTTACTACACCCTTTTTTATGTTAATAAATTTGTAAAAAAATAATGCATTATTTTTAGAGGTGTATTATACACACAGGTATTTATTCTTATCAAAATAAATACATTCATCATCACGAGCATTTCATTTAGAACCAAGTTGCCCTTTATATCATTTGATTTCAATAAATATCTTAGGAGCTATCACAGTTTTAACATAACTCCGCACCAAAATAATGTTCGCAGCTTAAGTACAACGTGCGCTTGCGCTAATATATTATAAAGCTGAAGAGTTTGTTTGTTTGAACGCGCTTATCTCAGGAACTGCTGGACCGATTTGAAAAAATATTTCTGTGTTAGATAGCTTATTTATCGAGAAAGGCTTAAGGATATAAAACATGACGCTGCGACGGGAGGGGAGGGAGAAAACTCAAAACGCGCGGACGATGTCGCGGGGGACCGCTAGTAGTATAATAAGCTGAAAAGTAGACATTGTCTGAAAAGTAAATTTAAAAACCGGCCAAGTGCGAGTCGGACTCGGGTTCCGTGCCAACTTTCACTGAATTAGGGAATCCATTTACTTCTACTTAGTAAAATACCACAATATTTTGTTGACTACAAATATAACTTTGTTTTTCATAGTGTTTGTATGAAGTACAAAGTTATGTTTGCGGTTGTTGAAAATGTGCTATATCTCAAAAACTACTTGTTCGATCCCGTCCAAACCAATTTTCGTTGAAAGTATTTATTAAGATCTACATCATATTTTTTTTTTCAAAATTTACACTTGCTTGGTTTAGAAGTTAGATGGGGGGGGACGCCCATTTTACCACTTTGGAAGCGTCTAGCTATGAAACGTTTGACTTTAAAAGAAAATGGTTTTAGAAACCTCTATGTTATTTTAAAAGACCTATCCATAGACACCCCACACGCATAGGTTTGACAAAAAAAATATTTTTTGGTTTTAGTTTCATGTATGAGAGCCCCTTAACTGTCATTATTTTTAATTTTTTGTATGAGAATCGGTAAGCGGTTAACAAGATACATCATCCATCCTACCAAATTTTAATTGTGTAATGCTTATAGTTACAGAATAAAATGGGTGTGACATACGGACGGACAGACAGACAGACAGACAGACAGACAGACAGACAGACAGACAGACAGACAGACAGACAGACTTGACGAAACTATAAGGGTTCCGATTTTGCCATTCGGCTACGGAACCCTAAAAATGAATATCTCCATCCAACTCCGTTCATGCTCTTGCTATGGCTTTGATGAATCCATTAATTTAAAGATCTGAGAGGCGCCTAGCTGATAGTAAAATTTTTGAGTGTAACTGTAAATACATTTAACAGAAATTTTGCTTGAATTGTGAGAAAAGGCGTCAGTATAACTTGAGCTTTAATAGTATGAATCTATATGCGGTTCTACATTATTGTAATCATTTCCAGTGCGATATCAAGACAATAGAGGAAAAACCGGCCAAGTACGAGTCGTACTCGCGCACATAGGGTTCCGTATCTGCTTTTCATTTTATTGCCCTAATAATATATCCTGAAAAACCCGATAATTATAAGGTTTTGGTTCTCTTAAAATAACAGAATATCCAAAATGATGAAACAAACTGATATATCTTTTGCTGGCGCACATTTATGTTATGTTTTCCAGCCAAAAGAAACAATATAAATTAATATTTGAATACTATTAATAGTTTGTTTTCTCCCCTTCCGTCGCAGCCTGATAAAGCTTTCCTCAATAAATAAGCTATCCAACACAAAAATATTTTTTAAGTTTAGCGCGTTCAAACAAATAATCTTCAGCTTTATAATATTAGTATAGATGTAATGTAAATGAAAGGCCAGCAACCATATTTAGTGCAAACTCGCGTTGTAGGTACTCGTACTAGCTGCGAGTATTTTTTTGATGTGGAGTTATTTCAAAACTTCTAAGCTTCTAAGCTATTTATTGAAATTAAATGATGTAAAGAACAACTTTGTTCAAAATGAAATGCTCGTGATTGTGAATGATGATTATTGTATTTATTTTTATACCTTCGAAAATAGTCATTATTTTTTTAACAAATTTATTTACATAAAAAAGGTTATAGTGAGTAAACCATATTAAATAGACATATGTATGTTAGTCTTTAAGGTATCTATTGTATGGGCATTTGTTGCTTGAAATAAATGATTAATTAAAATAAAAAAATATACCTACCGTCGCGGACTTTATTGTAGAACTGTTAATACAGAATAATCTCGTCATATATGTTTTTTTGTGAAACTTAAACGGTTCACGCTGCGTACGCAGTGAAAGATCTAAATAGGAATATTTTCCCCCCGATTTCGCAACGTTTTTCGTTGCAGCCCTGGACTTATGAGTCTTATCTTGATATAAAGCCCTTCCTCGATACATGGGCTATCTAACGTTAAAATATTTTTTCTAACTAACAAACTCTTCAGCATTATAATATTAGTATAGATTGTTTAGTAAATTTGTATCTAATTTTAGTCAAAAACTTATTCAAATCTACTAAAGAACGCCAAAATACTCATGATACTGTGGAAAAAGGAAATGTCCCTGGCACCTTTGATAGTATTATTGTACCTTTCATATTATTTATGGCTAGAGACGACAACGAACAAATAACAGTAGAGCAGATGCGATATGCGGGATATTTTGAAAATATGTACTAAATTGTAATGCTCCATTTTAATACCCTATTCTAGTAAATTATGATTTACAAAGTAATTACTACATTACACCGCATGCAACGCCTTCGCATCGACTTTTTAAATAATAGAATAAGGGTATGGCCCTAACTTTAACGAACTAAGCTAGTGCATAGCTGATGACGGCAATAAAATGACGCGCAAGGCGCAATTAAATGCACGTATGTTTACAATTGTCTAGTTATTGATCCATAGTATACATAATTTTGTTTATGAAGAACTCATGAACTGCAGATGTTTCTAACGCGCAGTGGTTTTATAGTCATCATTTAGTTTTTTTGACATATTTTACTAAGTTACTACTAATTTAAACAATTACATTACATACTAAGTGGCTCATACAGTTTGATACAGTAAAAAAATCTGCAAAATACATAGTTCATCCAAAATAAATAAAAAATGCTACACGCAAAACCAACATTAAATTTTTACGAAGGGCTGATTTGTGGCAATGTCTATTTTCTTATTCGATTTATCTATGAGACATTTTTTTTCAGGGTAGGTTATGTTGCTTGATAGTGGCGTGGCAGATCAATTTTGTAGAGCTTGTATCTGACTAAAGAGTACACGAACAAACATTTTTGGTGAAGTTTGTTTATTAAAATATGAATACTGGACAAAATGGGTTAAGTTTTTCTTACATTTTACCAGTTACATTCAGATTACTACACGTAGAGTACAACTTTGCTGAAATAAACTATGAAATAAAATCATAGTTTTCTCTGGCCAATTCAAAGACATTGTTTTGAATCGCACAGCCTCGAGAGCCAATCAGTTTTGTCAATCAATTTGTGTCCATATATATCGCGGCAGGCGTAGCGAGGGACACGCATTTCTTCTTTAGCTTATATCGCGTACACTTACACTGTGTGTGTTAAAATATCGTTATAATCAAAAATTGTGTCGTGCTATTGTGTATGGATTGTGACATTACAAAAACATCAAAATGAAGATATTAATGAGAGCGGATACGCATTACAGTATAGGAGTCAGAAACGTCGATTTCGAAAAGCCCAAATATACTTTTTCTCAGGTGGGATTGTAGCGTACGCAGTGCTAAGTAAAACGAATAAATACTAGTGCGAGAATGACCGTTAAACCATTTATAATCCCAATAAATAAAAATATTTCAATGAGTGAGAATGCACAATTGATGCCAATTAATAAACCATAAATAAGTATGTGCGGTATCTCATAAATGAGAAGATTTTTAGAAGCGCACGCTACGAAAGTAATAAAATCTAATATAAAAACTATACCTAGATTCTCGAAAACTCACTTATCATAAAATGCTATTATATTGCTTTATTTACATTTGTTACGGATATTAGTGTCGATCGTTGAGAGCACTTACGACTTAAATGACTGAAAAATAACAATCTAGTGCGCCGCAAGCTAGGAAGTTGATAATAATGTGTAAGCGAATAATACTGTAAAGTACGTCACACAGTAAAAAAAAATTAAGAACATAATAAAATAGTCTCATTGTTTGCATCTCTTTAGGATGTAGGGATCCAATCACAACTGATGATTGCTGAAATGAATCGTGGGCGGGCCGCGCACACCTCTCAGCGAATAACGTCATACGCGCGTAATAAAACAATTATCTTCTGCCTTGTACGTGCTATGTAGCTTTATTATTTTTCCATATAAATGAAGTCAATAACTTAGGGTAATACAAGTTTTTCTCTCCCGAATAATAAACAAGGTATCTTACTTTTACGAAAACGCGGACGCAGTTGTGATTATTCTCACCATAAAACATTACTTTTTAGGTATTAGCTGCCGTAGCTGTTTCAATGGGGTCCATGATCATAGGATTTTCAGCTGCTTACACATCCCCAGCTCTAGTTACTATGGAGAATAGTACCACTATTTCCATAACTAAAGAGCAGGTAAGTAAATATGTTGTGATTATGTATAAGTAATTCAATAAACAAGGTTGCCACAAATCTTGTGACCTAATGGTGTATCCACACCGCCCGGCACCTCATGCCGCAGAGGCTTTTTCAAAAGTATTTGACAGTAAATTGACGTATGCCGCCGGCAAAGCCGCCGAGCGGTGAGGATATGTCGTAGCCGCATCGTAGAATGAAATGATCGGCCATTTAATGAAATGGTTGCATTTCATTAAATATTTCACTGTCCATTGGCCATATCATGATGTGCCCAGGCCAGATCAATGATAAGAAATTGTTTAACGATAGGGTCAGCTGGACACACTGTTATATCATGAAATAATCAATCCTAATCGATCATATCGTGAAATTGTTTCATTGATTACCGGTAGAGACGCTGAAAACGCCTAAGCACTTTGTATGTGTCAAGATGGCGGCCCTTGTAAGCGAAGACGTATTTTTTCACAGCAAAAACGAGAATAATTCGTTATTAAACTTACTTAGGTACCTACCTTTTTGTTCAACATTAGTTAATGTTATGTTACATATATTTTTTTTAAATAATATAAGAGTTCAGTATAAGAGTTAGTAGGTATGTGATTAAGACTCAGGTAAAGAAACATTCCTACCAAAAACTTGAGATACCTATAAAACTCCAGTGCGCGCCTAAGATGTCACGTGTGGTTCAGTGCGTGTGAGCGCGTTCGTCCATGTGCCTTTTTAGATTAAGTAAGTTTGTTATACTTATTTTAAAATTATTTTAATATTCCATAGTAAACTTAAACAAGTACGTAACAAAATTAAATAAATAATAAATATCCTTTGGACATTCCCACACATCGCCATCTAGCCCCAAAGTAAGCTACTCAAAGCTTGTGTTATGGGTGCCAGACAACGGATATAATACTTAAATACGTTTTTTTTTGTAAATACATACATGATATACATAGAAAACACCCAGACCAATACAAACAGACATGTTCATGCACACAAATGTTTGTATTGTGCGGGGATCGAACCCGCACCCGCTGCGTAGTAGGCGATTTCTCGACCATTACACCAGACGGGTCGTCGGAATTATTCTGAGTTTTCATTAAATATTTTATGTTTACTCTATTTTCACGATATGGTCAAAAATGGGTGACCAATTCGCTAAACGTTTATCGTTTAACAATTTGGTTACCATTAGTTGGCCACGTCATGAAATGTGAACACTTCACGAAATGGTCAACCATTTCATGAAATGATCAATTCAGCGATTTGGCCACGACAGATACACCACAACAATCATTTTTTTATTTCTTTGCGCGCTCCTGGGCACCACCCATACTTTCGATTTAAAACCGTGATTAAGATTGACAACCGATAAACCACGTGAATTAATACTAGCACTACATTTGTAACATGATTAATCGGTTGTCATTCGACGTTGATGAATACGGCGTTCCATGATTAGATGCAAACGTACTGGTTTGCGCAGGAGTTGATAATTGTAACAGTATTAAGGGACTGACCAAGAGTAAATGGTTTTTATTAGATTTTAATCTTAGGACTGTAATTTTAGTCGGTGATATTATATCCAAAATCTATATGAATATTAATTTTGTAAGAAATAACTACAGGATAACCAGTTTACAAGTATTGAGTATTGAGCTCTGTAACACAGTTAGAGGATTAAGAGTCGAATGTGATACAAAACGCCTTTTAAAACGTCACCTATTTGACAGCAATCATTTATGAAAATGACATTTTAAAATCGGACGTTTTATACTTATTTGGTCGAATAAGTCCTATCTAACGTTGGTAAAAATCGACTCTAAAGCTAAATTAAAATACAAAATTTTCTTATGTTCACAGGCAAGTTGGGTTGGCAGTTTAATGCCACTAGCGGCACTTGCAGGCGGCATTATAGGAGGACCTCTTGTAGACTACATAGGACGGCGCAGAACGATCTTGTTCACCGCACCACCTTTCTTCGTGGGGTGGATCCTTATAGCAACGGCGAAGTCAATACACCTGGTTCTGACAGGCCGCGTAATATGCGGTTTGTGTGTTGGCGTCGGATCACTGGCGTTTCCCGTATATCTTGGAGAAGCGATACAACCAGAAGTCCGTGGCACTCTAGGTCTATTTCCAACGGCTATAGGAAATATAGGTATTCTTATTTGTTATCTTGCGGGTAAATATCTCGATTGGTCAGAGTTAGCGTATCTAGGGGCCTGTTTGCCAATACCCTTCTTCATATTAATGCTAATGATTCCTGAAACTCCGCATTGGTATTTATCTCGCGGCCGAAATGACGAAGCCCGAAAGGCCTTACAGTGGCTTCGAGGAAAAAATGCAAAAATAGACATTGAATTGCGTGATATTGCTCTTACAAACGCTGAGGCACAAACTAATGACTCCAACATAAAAGAACTATTTAGAAGCAAATACACGAGGTCAATATTAATATCGTTAGGTTTGATGACATTCCAGCAGTTATCAGGAATTAATGCAGTGATATTTTACACAGTATCTATATTTAAAATGTCTGGTAGTTCAGTGGATGGGAATTTAGCTACAATTGTTGTAGGGACCGTCAATTTCATATCCACATTTATAGCTACAGCGCTCATTGATAGAGCCGGTCGTAAAGTACTGCTGTATATTTCATCTGTCACCATGACTATCACATTAATTGTGTTAGGTACATTTTTTTACGTACAGATTGACCTAAAAATGGATGTCTCGTCGTTAGGCTGGTTACCGTTAACATGTCTAATGATTTACTTATTAGGGTTTTCGTTGGCGTTTGGTCCTATTCCTTGGTTAATGATGGGAGAAATCCTGCCTGCTAAGATAAGAGGTGCTGCAGCTTCTATCTGTACAGCATTTAACTGGTTATGTACATTCACAGTAACGAAAACTTTTCTTAATATAATAGATGGTATAGGGCCAGCAGGAACTTTTTGGCTGTTTGGGTGTATTACCTTTGTTGGGCTATTTTTCGTAATCGTTTTTGTGCCAGAAACTAGAGGCAAAAGTCTAGAACAAATAGAAAATAAATTAACAGGAGGACCAACAACTAGAACGAGACGAATGAGCTCGATAGCTAACATCAAGCCTCTGCCAAATGGATGCTGAAAAGATGAATTATTTTACATAATTTTGTAAGAATTCATTTACCTACATTATTTATGTTAAATCTCCCACAAGATTCTGTTACAAACAAATAACCTTATTGAAAGAACCTATTTTTATTTGTAGATACTTAATAATTTATGGCACTTAGATCTTAATCTTAATTTAAGATAAGAATAATTATTGATAGATAAATATTTTTAAGCAATTATCATATTATGCTTCCTAGACTGAATTTCAGTTAAATAGAATACATATTTTATAAGTCTTGTTAAAAACTCTCAACATATGTCAGGATGATATTGTGTAGTTAATAATTCATTCTTGAATACATTAAATAAACATTATTTCTGAGTCACAAATTACAGCAGTAGGTGATGCTACAAAATGTTAATACCTACCTGTAATGTGATAGTAATAAAATGAAATATTCAATATCAATACATTATTCACAGATTATATGCTTTAATTGATGTACCATTTTCTACTAAATAAAGTGTTATTTTACAAAACCTTGTTTCCATACTATAATGTCATTTATAGCTTTTAGATTGAAAGTGACTTGTTTAGTTCAGTAGAGGATCTTAGTTTAAGGTGTATTAATAACACCAATTCTGTGCATGGAGACAGAAGAAACACCACAGCACATGGTCATGGAATACTGATATAACCACTATAATACAATATAACCACTCATATTATCTGTTGTCTGAAAAAAATGCTGTTACATTCGTCCAGGAGCTCCAGCTGCTATAAGTAAGACGTTGTTTTCGCTGAATTGTGACAACTTAAAAAAAAACTTTATTGCACTGTTAATGGTACAATTAGCGGACTTAATGCCTTATGGCATTCTCTACCAGTCAACCGCTTGGGAAATGCAGAGAGTTAAATCTGTAGCGGAATATTTCAAAGTACTGAGAGGGACCAAAAATATATACTAGTGAAAACAAATTAAGGCCACAGTAAATTTTAATTTTTGTAAAAAAGTTTTGGGTTCTGTGGTAATGAAATGATTAAATTAAATTGATTGATAACTTTTTAATGTTAAAATCATAAAGCAATAACTAAGAATTGAAAAATTTTGAATATTCAATATGTTTTCGAAAATATGTAATTTTATCTAAGGATGCAAACCATTTTAAAAAAATTAAAAGAAAAAATAATCGGATTTTTTAAAATGATTATGGACTTGTTTCAGTATCGCGTGTGTCCTCCCCTTTTCTGAACGCATTCTCGAATCCTGGAAGGCATACATTCTGCCAGATGACGCACAGTCTCTTGTGAAATTTGTTCCCAGCTTGTTTTGAGTACGTTGATGAGCTGTCTGTCATTATGCACGGGTTGATTTGTGTCTCGGACACTTCTTTTTAACAAATCCCACATATGCTCAATGGGATTAAGGTCTAGACTGTGCGCGGGCCACGGCAAGTCCTATATTCTGGCTTCTTCTAGAGCGTGGCCGGTGGCTCGAGCTGTATGGGCGCGGGCGTTGTCTTGCATCAGTTTGAATCCTGTCCAAAATTTTTGTGCAAATGGCACCACATGGGGTCTGATCACCTGCTCAATGTATCGTTGAGCCGTTACCGTGCCTTCATTTAGGATTACGAGCTCAGTTCGGCCCGATAGAGAGATTCCTTCCCACACCATAACATTGGGACCCCCGAATCTATTACTTTCATGGATACAAGCATCCGAAAATCGCTCACCTTCTCGTTTCCAAACTCTTATGCGACGATCATCACTAAAAAATTTCACATTGCTTTCATCTGTGAATAATACTGTGCTCCAATCACTCACGTCCCAATCCTGGTGCTCCCTTGCAAATGATAATCGGTTCGCACGATGCGTTCCTGTCAATGGAATTCGCACTACACGTCTTCTGGAGAATTGCTGGTCTTCATACAACCGATTTCGAATCGTTTGGTCACTAACACCGGTCGCTTGGTGCAAGCGGTTTCGTAAAGAGCGGGCAGTAACAAATCGCTCTCTGCGTGCAGTCAGGCATATGTAGCGATTTCCCGAATTGCCCTCCTGTATTAATGTAATGGCTCTAGTTGCGGTTTGGAGGTCCATATATCTCCGAATCCTAGGCATTGCTCTTTTTAAATGTTTACCTATACTATAACCCAGCAAAGCTTTAACTGTTCACAAAGAAATACACAGTTTAAATGTGTCAAAGTTTCGTCATAAAGTGGATAAAAACAAAATGAAAATTCTACCCACTTTCAATTTTATTCAAGTGGTACAGTCACCAATAGCTCGTAAAAAAGAAAGAGAACACACTATAAAAAAGTTTGCCACTTATGATCGCTTCAAAATTATTAATTCGGTCCAGACATAGAAATAACCAAGTGGCCCTTATTTTTTTTTGACTAGTATATATTTTAAAATGCATTAAAATAAACATACATACTAAAATTACATTATAAAATCACATATATAAGTATGTAAATATATAAGCATGGGATTAATGAACGTACATAGAATACATTTATTTAATAAATAAAAAAAACAGATAGGGGAGTGAAGATATTGATGACATCTATTAAGATATTACCGACAGCAGTGAACGAAATTGTGGTTAATTCTGAAGTGGGCCAAGGTTAAGATAGTAAGTGCGGAGAGACTTCTTAAAAGAAAGTTTGTTTGAGGACATTCTAATTTCCATGAAAAGAGAATTCCAAAGGCGACTCACAGAGATGGTGAAAGAGTCCGACATAAAGCCGGACTTGTGACTACCGAAAAAGTAAAAACCGACTTCAAAACAAGAATGCACTAAAAAGTCTTAAATAAACTTTTGACACTTGAACGGAACGGAACGGTGCTCTGATACCTGATGCTTGATGGCCTAAGTGATGGCACCGACTCCAAAAAGAAATTGTTTGCCTAAAATTGCTTCCTTTCCTTTCAAGGGTCAAAAGTTTATTTAAGACTTTTTAGTGCATTCTTGTTTTAAAGTCGGTTTTTACTTTCTTTTAAAGTTAATTTTATTTCTTCATTTTTAGTGATTACAGGAGAGGGGGGGGGGGGAAGTTGCACTTAATGACTAAGTTCTTTAAGAAGCCACAAATTACCTATCATAAGTTCTGTCATTATAATTACAGAACTTCTAAGCGTTAAGGAGTTCCACCATCAGCCCAGGTCCACAAAATGTTGATCATCAGATGTAACAACATGTCAACATTAAAATTCTAGTAAAAAAAAGGCAGACGAAAAAAAAATCCGAAACGGTCGACAATTGACTGAGATATGAGGTAACATAGATACAAAAAAAAAACATACAGTCGAATTGATGACCTCCTCCTTTTTTGAAGTCGGTTAAAAAGAGGTTTCTTCTATTTGTAATCAGATTCTACTAACTATAAACATGATTTCATAATAGTCCATAATAGTTTGCATATTTGGTAAATTATGTTTTCTTTTCGCTTTTTTGTGTAAAAATATATCATTTTTAAGATATTTAAAAAAAAGTCTATGACAATAATTTGAACTGCAGAGGTGCGCTAAAAACATCTATGCTTTTTCAGCATTCTGATAAGGAATAAACAAGCTAGAGTATCATTAGAATACTTTGCTTAAAAAATTGATTACGTACTAGAACCAGGTAGTAGTAAAAAAATATGATACTTAAGCGTAAAAATTCACTAGAGTCAGTGAACTTAAAATAGATATTTTGAGAACTGTTAAGTTTGGTATATGGGTTTCCATAGTGAAATCAGTCAGAAATGATGTAAATTACCAGTTCTTATAGGATTAAGGTCAACTTAGCCTGTAACCCTTTAAAAACACCTTAATCCCTCAAGCATATGTGAACGAGGCACCATAGGTATTCTATTGTTATGCAGTTTCCTGCAACCGCCTGGGTGTTGAGGAGATAAGTGTGTTTATCTTTCAGTAGAAGTGAGTTTGGGCTTTTGTATAATGTAAAGTATTTTTGAAAATAGTTTTACATTCTTTGGCCTCAGAGTCAGATGTTGTATTAACGCTTCAACACCCGAGTGGTCGCATGAGACCACATAACAATAAAATTTCTATTGTGTCTCATTCACATACGCTTGACGGATCAAAGCCATTGCATCATTAAATCAAGGATTGATAACTGATAGCCTGCTGTCAGGTAGTTTTGTATTGACCAGACCGCAGACCACATTCAGTGTAAGTGAGACAAATCCTTAATTCACATCATAGGATTTTTTTCTAACTAACCCTGACATGATTTGTCACCACCACAGCTAGAGACCTACCCTCTTACAATATCCAGCATCAATTTTGATAAAAATATAGTACAGTTTTCTCTAAACCTCTCAGTAAAATAATTAAAGCTATTGTGATGTTGTATGTTGTGCCTAGTAATTAAGGTATAGCTAATGTGTTGCAGCACATGCGTTTAGTGTTATTATTGCAATTTAAGGCCACTTACCCATAACTTGGACCCGACAAATAGCACAAGTATCACATTCTACATCCCAGCTCCACATTGCGACGGCATTCCATTTTTTAAGAGTGAACATTTTATCTGATTTTTGTCCATCACTGTCACCACGGTCTAATGCATCACAATCTTCACCAGACATTGTAAATTCTTAATTAAATAATTAAAATTACAAAAACACTGTGAATTCAATACGGGTTTATTTACCTTTTTTGACGTTTATTTTTTTTAATAACCTTCTAAGGCTTTGGGCTGAGTCTGTACGGCTTGACACCTATTTTTTTGACAAGTTTAACGTCCTCAGCTCTAAGCTATAAAGACAATTCGTCACATTTTTTAGCAGTTATTATCTATCACTTAAACTATCACTAAACAATACAGTTTATCTTGATTGATATGCGAGGCCGTTTGACATTTTAACGCCCTCGTTAAGTTTAGCGCAGGAACAGCGATCTGGGTAGATGGCGAAATAAGAGCGCGCTTCTCTTTATTTTTCAATTTAATTTCATTATTTTCTTCAAAAGCACAAATCATTATGAAAATTCCACTACACAATGAATGAATAATAAAATATAACTTATTTGCCTACATTAGATGAGACAGAATACCCACAACTGTAAATACTTGTTGTTTGGTGTTAAAAATAGAATTTAAAAATACCTGAGATGCTAAAGTTACATTTGCTTATTTTATACTATTTCAGTATTTGCTGTGTGAGAAGTAGGTAGAAGGTGGTGGGGGATCCCGAATCGGAGACAGCGCAAAAAAATAACAACATTGGCGGACTTCTGTCACTGTTTTCTGATCTGTTCTGTTTCTGTTGTAATTTTAGTAGCCGTTCATAATTGTTTATAAGTAAAAATAGATACTACAGATTAATGTAATTGAATAAAATAAATAGATAATACAACATGTCATTATAATAACACTGTATCGGAAGTCTCGACATAGTTCCCTGTAAAATCACGTGTTTTCGTGTGTTTATTGATCGAGAAGAATTTTCGAATGAAGCTTAAAAATTACAAATATTTTTTAAGATTTATTTAACATACAAGCAACGTAAGTTAAAATGATATTTGATGAATTAGAAAATCATAAAATTGAAATTGTCTACGCGAAATGTCAAAAATGTTGCATCCCGCTGGTTTCATTACTTTTCGTAATGAATGAGAGTCGGCCTATAGTTCGTGGCGCTGTGTAGTCGCGCTCGGTTCGAATGCCTACAAACAGTATGCTGTCACATTATTACATGTGTAACGTCTTTTTTGATCATTAAAAACCATTCATAGAAGTACTATCCAGAGATAATTATTATGGAACCATTAGAACTTGTATCCCTATTGGAATAGAACGACAAGAGCGAGATGTCACTAACAGCAATCTGTGTCATCAAAAGATATGTGAGATGCGTTTTTGGCGGCTGTCAAACTGATAAGAGGTTCACTACAGGGCTCACTGAAAATGTATTTGATTTAATTGATTTATACTTCCAAGTATGAATTTAAATTATGCATATTTTGGAGGAAACATGATGATTTGATCGGTGATGGATTGTTGTTGATCACAGCGAAATAATCCCAACTATTCTAAACGTTTATTAACCCACTTCAAAAAAGGAGGAGTTTATCAATTTGACTGTTTTTTGTTGTGTCTATGTCACCTCATATCTCAGTCATTTGTCGACCGATTCGGAAATCTTTTTAGCCTGTCTAGAGTTTTTTGTTCCCATTGTTGCCAAGTTGGGATCTGATGATAGGATGGGAAAAGGCGCAACCCCTCCTGTACCTATTCACTAAAAAAAATACCTACTTTAAAAAAGTTACAACTGACTTCAAATCAAAAACTCTCTAAGGGCTGATATTTCAATGGTCAGCTAAAACTTATCAGACCGATAAATTATTAGCAATAGATTAAAAAAAAACAAGTAATTTTCAAATTAGCAACATTGTATTTAGTTTGACGAATATTTCTTATCTGACCATTGAAAAATCAGCCCTAAAAAGTATTATATAAACTTTCCGCTCTTTTAAGGTTTTAGGTTTAAGGTGCCCTCGCTTTACACATTTCAAGCATTAGGTCTATCAAATGGAGTCCTTTCCTTAAAAGAGTGAAGAGTTTATTTTAGACTTATTAGTGCATTTTAGTTTTGAATCTGGTTTTGAAATCGAGGCAAACAATTAACTAGCTTTCTTATACTTTTTACTTACTGGTAAAGGCGGGTTACTTTGGCTACTTTTTTCATAAGTATATTTTTTAAAATCTCTTTAGCATAAAGACTCTTGGTTGACTTAAAAGTGTTATAGTGATTTTATAAGTTTAAAAAGGTTAGTAGCTTTTTATAAATAAATTATGTAATGAAAAAATATTAACAGGCATATATAATTTTTTTATTATTTTACTTGAGCCAAAGTTGATCTATGAGGAGGGTGACTTTGTCTCGCAGATTATTTTTGGTACAAAACCTTTATTGATCTCGGTACAACGCTAAATTAAAACGTTAAAATGAAAGGTAACTATAATAAACATTTTGACATACACAACTTCTTTATTTCTTAAAGAAAACTTTAAAAAAATATAAAATTTAACAAAATCTTACATCTTCTAACAGTGTTATTAGTGAGTATCATCTTAGGTAGGCTTTTTCAAAATACTTACGTTTTCCTAACTAACAAAATACTACTTTAAATAATATTTCTATCAAAGGTATAAACATTTACTCGTTATAATGTAACAAGTACAAACTTTTACTAAATTATCTTATAGAATCTACAATTGCACAGCTTTATTATTGAGATCAACCGATGTTAATCATCGATTCTTATATCGTTGGCACCTACTTAATTATCTAACTCAGGTACTAAGAAACAGCCTTTTTGAAATCGAAAACGGTCAGTTGAAATCCGAATTCAGATAGTGCTGATATATGAGCAACGAACGAGCTCTCTTTTAGCTCTGTGAATACTGTTGGTCAACCTGTTTTTTTTTATAAGTACTTATCTTTTAATTTGTTTTTGATGGTGCTCAATGGAATGTTGTATTTTCTGGCAGTTTCTCGCTGAGGCATGGCCCTAGACCTCACAACATTCAAGCATTCTTGAAGTTCTGCGTCTGAGTAAAAATCTGTACTAGTGCAAATAAATACTTTATTAATTATTATTAATTAAAAAAATAATCGACATATCGGCAACTGCCTGGCTTTCGACGATATTTTGATGGCATTGTGGTGTCCGGAACGCGATAAATTCAATTATTTATACGATCTATACCGACGGTAACATAGCTTAAAAGCCAATGTTACCCGAATTTATGAGGCAAAGTATGAGTCCCCCCACACTTAGTAATATCATTTTTTGAATTAAAATTTGTGAAAAAGCAATTGTTTCTATGATCTTTCTACTCCCTAATATATTTCTGACATGATTATATATAATATCAAACGAAACTTACCTTAAAATTTCAGTTTCACAAGAAAGTTTGCAGACGTAAATAAAACACGTCGTCACATGTCAGAATTCAGAAATAAAAATGGCAGTTTTATACTTAACAAACAAGCGTCCAACCTATTGAAAATGAGGGCCAGTAATGCCATTCAACGAATTCCGCTTGAACTTGATATAGCTCGAGTACTGTTTTCGCTGCAAATTTGCGGGAAGTTCTTTTTTATTTTTTATTTGAGTCAAAGTTGCCCGATGGAGCTAAAGTAACCCGACTTTACGGTACTAGGAATTGTGATAACACTCACAAAGGGGGTCACTGACAAGATTGGAAGTATCTTGAGATCTTGGCGGCTTGAAATAAGTCTTGATGGAAATCAAGACTTATTTCAAGCCGCCAAAGAAGATTAACCAATTTTCACCACCTGTCAAGTGCACCATACCTCTTCAAGATGCAGAGGTGTATAGACTGGAATGTGACTGTGGCCTTTCCTACGTCGGGCAAACCAAACGAAGTATAGGCGCGTGGATAAAAGAACATATAGCTGACTGACGTTAAACATAGACGGAATATAAAATCTGCAGTGTGTGAACATGCTTTAGACAAACCCAACCACTTCATACGTTTTGACCACCCCAAATTACTGTCAAAAGAACGTCGGTTCATGGCATAGCATGGTATCCAGTGCTAGCCAGGAACCAAGCTAGACCACTCACTGCAAGATCACAAGACACAGTTAGCTCTTTTTGCGTGGATAGGAACTTTAATTAATATTATTGAGTGACTGTAGTGTAATTTTTCAAAACTTTGTAAATGACAAATAACATCTTACTCTCCCCGTGACCACAAACGCTGTAAAGTGTTCGAAACGTCGGGATAAAATTTAATAAATTCGCGAAAAGTACATCCGTAAAAAAGTGTTTCATTTCGGTTTTTACTTCTTTTTCAAGTTTTTTTTTCGTAAAAAGTGAAGACAGAAGAAATAATTGTCGTTTTACACTAGGGCTGCTGCATTTTCGACATTTTGTGTTGATTATTTTATCATGCGGTAAACTAATATGTTTATCTTAGGAATATTGGTATTATCACCCTGGACGGAAGGTAATTTCATTTTAAGTTACTACTTTTACTTACCTTTCTGAGTTACTGTTTTCCTGAATCAGTTTCGTTTGGCAGCTTTTATGTGGCCTTCTTTTCCGACAGGAATATAAATTTTATGATTAGAACACGCATTTTTATTTTGAATTCTTTATTGGTAAAAAAATATTTTTTGTACAAAGCTAACTTAGATTATCTTGGCGGTGGTAATGAAATAGGCAGTAACCCTGTAAATCTTATTAATTTCGTACTAACATCGTAGTTTCCAGCCTAGTCGCTAAATTAAAAGACATTTAATAATTTAACATACATTATTGGTTTCAGTTCAACTACATTTATGTAAATATACAACCATTTACGTAATGTTCTTCTAATGCACCTATTTGTTATAATATTCTACATTACACAATCTTAGCCTATACAAAATAAAGTTCTAAAAACAAATTTCCTTACAAACTTCTGACTATATTGAGGATTAGCCCCAGAAGAACAAAGAAGACACTGGCTAGGACATTGGTTGCACTGCTAAAGCATCCCAATCCGTCCACTTGAATTTGGTATCGGATGCTGTTCGGGAATCGGCATATATTTACATCTGGAATCAAAGAAAATTATGAAGCTATTCGAAACTCAGGTTTACACAATATAAAAAAAATGAGTTTTTTAATATTTTGTTGCTGACCTAAGTTAAAACTATTTTTGGAACATACGAGTGAGAGAGAGACGACAGGTATTAGGATATTTAGGATAGAAAAAGTGATTCGGAGAAAAAAGTTTTTTTGACAAACCTGTGCAAGTAGCTGTGGTGTCGGAACCACCAGGTGCAGAGGCCTGCACAGAGAAGTGAAGAGGTGGACATTCGCCAATAGTCGAGAAACCATTGCATGCGTTCTGTAGACTGATATCCACGTTGTTGCTTGTCGCAAAGTTTTGGCAAGTCACTGCATTGGTGTCTAAGATTCCAAATGAAGAATTTTGGCTGAAAATAAGTTAATGTCGTCATGGTAAAATCCACCAAAAAATTTTACCAAATTCCTACAAAGTGTACTGCAGCCGCCAGCACATCAGGTTACCCACTTTTGTTGCAAGCTAGACCATATTATTACTGCCTATGATACCGCAGTGTTTAACGTGGTTCAACTCGACGTGCTGTTGTCCGTACATCAACGATCTCTATCCGTAGGTACATACAAACTTACATACAAGTGTAATAATATACTAATACTAGCGGACCCAGCGAACTTTGTTTCGCCCCCAGCCCCGTCCCGCCGAGCCCCGTAATTTTAAAGTTAAGCTTTCCCAGCGAATTTTGTTTCGCCCTTAAATTACTAAAATAGCTATTAAAAATAAGGGTTGATCGTAGAAGGGTGAAAATTGAAGATTGTATGTATTTTTGTATGTTGTATCATAAAAAAATTGAAACTAAAATTTTTGTATAATAAATTTAAAAAAAAATTGGGGTGAACTACCCCTAGCATTTAGGGGGATGAAAAATAGACGTTGACCGATTCTCATTGATACCGGATAAGCACAAAAAAAATATCATTAAAATCGGTCAAGCCGTTTCGGAGGAGTATGGCAACGAAAACTGTGACACGAGAATTTTATATATACTAATATAAAAAAGCTGAAGAGTTTATATGTTTGGTTAACCGCGCTAATGCTAATGCTAACTACTGGACTAATTTGTTTTTTTTTTTGTGTTGGATAGCTTATAAATAAAGAAAGCTTTAGGCTATTATAAAACATCACGCTGCGACAGGAGGGGAGGGAATAAACTGCAAACGCGCGGACGCAGTCGTAGGGAATCGCTAGTGTATCCAACACGAAAAAAACGGTCCAGTAGCTATTGAGATTAGCGTAAACATTCAGCTCTTCAGCTTTATAATATAAAGTGAATAGATTCAGATAGGTACCTACCTAGGCTTCAGATTACAAACTTTAAAGCTTTATAACATAAAAAAAGTATATAGTTAGGTACGTCTATGTAATTCAAGACCAAGTTTTCCCCAGTCGATATTACAGACGAAAACTTCTGTGAGCTTCAAAATATTACTTACCTTGGCGTACTCACGGTACGCGAGTGGCAAACAGTGAGGCTCCCTGTTGCTAGCCCAGCAGTTCCGAAGGACACGCGAACCCTTGCATCGGTATTATCAGCATAGAAGTAATTTGGGCTGATCCTGTAATAGTTGATGAAGCCAGGCTCTACGATATCCTCGAACTGTCTTACGCCCGAAGGTGCTGCCGTGAAGTTAGCTCCACATAGCGGATTCACAACTTTTCTACCAACTGTAAGCAAACAATTGAGTAGTAAATACATGTTAAATAGTATTTGCTATCAAGGTATGCATGTTGTTTACTGCGTCTTACAAAGTTATATATGTACCTATTAACGTTTTTACTCACATATTTGAATAGAAGATAAAACTTGAGCCATAGAATTGTCGACATTTGTGCCCGTTGGTGCCAGAGTGAGAGAGACCAAATCGGTTTGTGGATCGCGCACTAGGTTAGCTAGGTTATCCTGCTGATTCCCAGAAGTCGCAATAACAAGCTTGGTGTCTGTAAATACACGCACATTGATTAGTTATCAGCTGTTGAGCATATGAAAAATCAATACAATCATCTAGATAATATTTTACCTGGGACACCTTCCCTGAGAAGACGAGCCTGTTCCACAACGTTTATGTTGGTCTGTATGTTGGCAGAGTTTAGTAAGTACAACAACACTGTAGAATTCCCACCAACATAATTCACAGCGGTTTCATTTTGCAAATTATTTATCATTAGCTGGCGAATATTGGCTAGACTAGTTTCCAGATTTACTCCCGACATATCTGTAGAAAGATGCAAATATTGAGGTATTGAGTAGCTTATTACATAGGTCATAAATACTTTTTACTAACAGCATGTACCTATACCAACAGTGAAAAGTGGTTGCAGGGTTTTAAATTGAGAAAAGAAATAGTTTCTCATTTAATTTTGG
Source organism: Pyrausta purpuralis (assembly GCA_963924145.1). NCBI lineage: Eukaryota > Metazoa > Arthropoda > Insecta > Lepidoptera > Crambidae > Pyrausta > Pyrausta purpuralis. The sequence goes on from OZ001659.1 coordinate 14,815,068, forward strand.
GTACGTATTAATTGTGTTAATCATGAATTTTCTGATTGTTGGCAGTGTCAAGGTGTTAAAAAAATAATTAATGAAGAAATATCATACTACCTTTAAAAAAATAGAATAGCCGAATGTTGAAAAACAAAAAACTTACACGCTTGATGAGCTGACAAATTGTACGCTGTGTGAAAGTTGGTCAATGAAAATGTTTGGGGTATAAGAATGCTTCCATCGAATGCATTAAGTAGTGTTACGCTCGACCCGAACTTGTTTACTTCAATAGCATCCAGCAGGTATGAGATAGCGGGATAGATGGTATTGTAGGCCCACGAAGAATCCAGGACAATGTACAGATTGGTTTTTAGACGAAAATCGGCACTCGTGGTTTCCGTAATCACACAGTTCAAATCGTTCATATTGTTTGCTGAAAAAAAGACGTCACAAACCATTATTTTTTACCATTTACAAAGTATTTTTTCTATTGTATTCGTTTCTATAACCTGGAAAAACGTGATTTTTTATCATTAAAACTTACAAGTGTATGTTTGGAAGTTGTTAATAGCACTTGCTACTAGGCCTTCTAGACCTCCAGTTAAGGTCCCTTCCAGAGGCATAATGGTATCAAGCGCTGCAGCAAATGCCCCGGTTTCGCCAGCTAGTGTTGGATTACCGATAAACTGTGTACTCAGCGTTTGTCGGTTGCAAGCTCTGATATTGCTGTTGAAAACACCATTCTGGAAAATAACACTTATGGTAAGTTATCTGTAATGTTTAAAGATATCACTAACGAAAATGATCACATTTTTACATTACTTACCCTAGGCGAATAGTACATATCAATCAATTGGGACAATCTCAAATTGCTGAAGGTTGCCAAAGTGCCGGTTAATGTAGACCCTAAGACAAAACCATCGATTCCACCACGAATCTCGGGGTCGGTCATCTCAATGTTCAAACGGTTGCTGAGCATGAAGAATCTAGTGGCCTGGGAGCTGTTCCAGTTTCCAGCGCCGCCAATAGAGATAACCTGACTTCCTCGTGTACCCTGAATCAAGACAGCTTCGGCCAAGTCACCTGAAAATTCCACTCATACCAATCATTAAGTTGTAAACAGAAAAATAACGGACAGGAACAAATCAGTTAGTGAGTAAGTATGCATAGCAAATCAGTTGTGCGATTATTATCGTTCTAAAATACGATAGAAAGGAAAACTATTGTTGCTAATAAGTTGTTACGTGCTTAAAAAAATATAATCAAGTTGAATAGGGAAATCCACGTTCTCCTATTTACCTGACAACGTAGCTGGGAATAATGTATTTATAGTTTGCTGAACATTTTGGTAGTTCAGAACGGAGCCCCTGGTGAGTTCAGTAAGGGGGACCACTTGTGATTCTGCGCCTGCTGCTATTCCTGCAATCAAGTTGCCTGCAGACACAGGACCCCATTTGCTGTTGACGACGCCAGTCAGTATAGGGCAAGCGCTTTCCCCCATCAGTTGGCGAGCGTTTCTAGGCCCGTAAGAACCAGCAGACTCTACATCGTCATTCGGATTGTACATTTGTCGTAGTTCACCATTTCTGCCTCCTCTGCAAATTTATTTTAGAACATACATTCAACTACCTCTATGTAAATATGAGTTCAATCTTTTCATGTCAATATACATTCAGATAGATACAAGTTTTTGTTTCAATCGTTTGATATAATTAACTTTTACTGTTTGTATTGCACTGACTATACCAAAGTTAATTTCCGCCGAGACTTTGTAGTCATACCACTGGAATCATGGACTTACAGTTTAGATAGATCTAATATTTCGACATCGTCGTCAACTGACCGAGCTGCACGAGATGTTCTCAGTGCTCTGTATTGAGAGAGTTGGCCGCAGTTGCTCTCGTCGCCACGAAGACGCGCATCGACCGTTGTAGACAGCATGTGATGGAGAGCACACTGTTATTAAAAAAAAAGTAAATTTAGCTTATAAACATCCCACTGCTGGTCAAAGGCCTCGCCATAAGAATGAGGTAGTATGAGCCATACTCCACTACGACGGCTCATGGAGAGGTCAAACGACCAACCTTGCTGTCAGATGTTATCATGCAGCCCATAGGGCCTTTGACAAGGCTTAACGAACGTAACTAAGAGATGCTCGTTATATACTTTACTTATATGGTCGGAACATCCAACCACGACCACTTCTTAAGTATTAGTACCAAATCCCCGTCATCACAAATTTCAGAAATTCTTGTCACAACTGAACAAAACCTGTATGTTTAAATACATAAATATGTAGTTTACCTTCAATGGAGATGGAAGAGTGTTGTTTGGCAGTGTCTGCAAGTTGCTAGGGATCATTCTCAGAAGCAGCCGATGCCGATGGAAGGTGTAGAATGTGGGGGAGAAAGGCAGCACGTTCGCGGATAAGGGTACACCTTCTCTGCTGTGGTACTGGATACCATCTTGTCTGTACCTGGAATATAGAGATTGGACCAATGTGTAACTTAGTTAATCTTGGATTAAGTCGGCAATACTTTTCTTTTGACCTGTAACTTCCTACTGCTAGATGGTCATACAGAGGTCTCCTCAGAAGATCTATGTCCGTTATCTATCTCGCAAAACTATCCAAATTAACAGAAAGGCCGATGTCATCAAGCGAGGTGGACACATCAACAGACATGGTGACTATGGTAAGTTTCGCAAGATATCGGGGGTTACTGTTTATATACTGTTTCTACATAATATAATCAAGAATTACGTGTGAAGCAACAATGCAGCCAGCGTCCTCAAATCTACGTTGATATTGGGGTTGTCTTCAATTTGTCGAATGATGTCTATGAGGGTTTGCACTGTGTTCGGAGGTAGGTTGTTTCTGTTGAGCAGCCAAGGTTCGGTGTAGCATTCTCGAAGGTCAGGCGCTACGCTGGTCTGTGCGGTGGCTTGCCCGTGAGCACTCGTTGCTAGCGCCGCCAACAGCACGGCAGAAAACCAATGCATTATGAATCCCTGGAGAAGAAGTGGTATATGAGTGGCAGATGCAAGTCACGTGCTTGTTTGATATACAATCTAAAACGCGACAACTTTACACATATTTTCGTTATTGTGGGTGTTTCTTCATTAGAATCCTTGTTTATACTCATGAAAAGTCGCAATGTTTATCACCTCGTACGATATTTTCAATCCACATTTACTATTTATAGACCTCGCGATGTGCAATGAAGATAGACATTGGAAAAACATCCTGATACTGGTGAGTAATTGTTAGCTATCGATGACGAGTTTTCATGGCATCCGTGATTAATCATTGTTTTATCTGCAGCAAGGAGCGGCAGATTGCTGAAAGAAAATATGTATCTTTGTTGATTTCGAAGAATGTATGTATCCACATTCTTTCCGGCTACTGATAACTTATAGATCCTGAATCACATTCTGGAAAGGTAAATAAATATGTCTTTCTTTTTGTCTTTGTTTCGCTGTTGTTTATCTTGCATAAAATTACTAAACGAAAAATTATGCTTATTACTTTTTTTGCTTTAAGTACCTAGTTATCGAAGTTATATAAAAAGTGGAAAAAACAGTGGTTATTTACAAATTTTATTGTTTAATTAAGTTTTAAAAAAATACCACTATAAAATTATTGAATGGCGATAAATGATAACGCGTGACTCTTATCCACCTGCTTTCTATACGGGCTACGCGAATAGGGCCAATCTTATCAGCTGTTGAATATGAATTGGAATTAGAATGTTGCCCAATTTATTGTGTTTACTTGCGCTACTTTCGATTAAGTATACCTTCAAGTAGCCGGGATGTACTCGGAATTAAAATTGGTGCTCTTCCGATAACTGTGTTGTTGATGATGCTGACTCAGCGTGACAAAAACACCATAAAAAGTACATAAAAATATGTGCTTTAGAATGATACCTAACTTACAACGAAACGAATCTAAAGACAAGTAAAAAACAAGAGTCAAGTGACAATAAAATGTGAACACACTAATATGCTTCAGATTCTACCTTCAGATTTATTTCTTTCAACAAAAGCTTGACGAAAAGAACGAATTTGAACCTGCGTCAAAATATGCTTCGTGAACCCACTCTACTCATTCGTTTACTTACATTTACAATTCTCATCAACATCTCCACAAACCCTTTGTCATCAGGTCAAGCAAGAACTGATTAAAACCAAAAGACCACATAACATAACCTCTAACCAAAAAAAGGTTAAACAAGCACGACCTACCTTCATGGTCAAACTTTAAAAATAGTCACAGTAAGCAAAAAATCCCACTGCACGCTATGTCCATAAACACTAATCAAAATCACATATCCGCCGTAACGCTTAGAGCTAGTTGGACACACTATTTAACAGATTGAAAATTACTGAACTCTATCACCTTCGGGCGCACCCAGAACTGAAGCAACTCATAAAAGTGCCAGTTACAGGTACATGGATAAGATAATGGAAAGCAGGTCTAGATAAATTCGTAACAATGATAACCATACGTACTAACTAACCTTATCTACGTGTATCAGGTTTCGCTAGCGATTACAGAGATACTGGCTAGCTTATATGGAAAACCAATGTGCATGAACTAAATCCAAATTGGGATTTGTAGCACTGATCACTCAGCGACCCAATAGCCTTTATTTGATGAATTCCTATGAACTGTTGTACATCATATTGCATAAATTTCAGTAACTTATTATAACGGTGTAGGTAATTCTAAATCATATACAAATGATAAGAAGAACCATAGTATCTCCAACAGAGAAATCCTGTAGCTAATGGTTCTCATAAATTGTTACACTTGGTATGTACTATTTAATTTTGCTATTCTATCCTTGAAACAGATATTTAAAATATGTATAAACTAGAGATTTCTTTTATCATGTGTAAATAGTGTAAATAAAATTCACGGTCGGCAGTGACATGCCACGCCAGCCGTAGCCCTTATTAAAACTCTCGTATAGTGAATACTATCGATAAAATGTTGTTAATTACAAATTAAACGTGTAAGTTAATTGTTAAAAAAAGGATAATGAAAATGTACAGTTCCAGAGCAAAAATATCGACGAGGATGGGATTCGAACCCACGCGTGCAGAGCACATTGGATTAGCAGTCCAACGCCTTAACCACTCGGCCACCTCGTCGTATGAGTAAGACGACGAATTTGTGGACCACTTTAAAAGTAGAAGTTCTACTTTATAAAGTCTATCTAATTTCGACGTTCAAATAAAATTATACGTTTTGTATAAAAACTTGTAGTATTGACGAGTTCAAATTATATAAAAATGATTATTACATTCCAGAGTAGCGACATCTATCAAGTATCGCATCAAACGCTTACAACAGATGTTGTACAAAAGGCGTTTTTTTAATGTCAAACAGGTAAAATGAGTTAATAGATATTTCAAACTGTTTTAATTACATATTTCAAGTTAAGATAGAAAAACATAGCCCTCCTTCTGGAGAAATCGATAAAGAATGTAGGTATATTGAACCAATTACTTAGTGGTACTCAATGCTTGCGCCACCTATTACTAACGCTTTTAGTTCTTGTTTAACGAGATTCTGTAACACAACGCTAGATGTCACTGCTCAGCCCAGATGTTTCAAATTCAAAGATGAGCCACCAACATTTAATATTTTTAAATTAAAATATTTATAAATTGTTAATTAAAATAAATTATTCGTAAAAATAAATTAATAAAAAAATAATAAATACTCACATACATTGCTCTGATCCCAAAGTAAGTAAAGCCAATGCACTTGTGTTATGTTAGGTAAGTTTCTCTTTAGTTTTATTTTATTTTGTTTACTTTTTGTACATAATATTTAAGTTTTATTTTTAATTCTTTTTAGCATTCTTTTAAGCATTATTTGCTTGTATTTTTTAAAAAAATTAAATATTGTAATTAAACTATTTTAAAAATAATGTAATTAAAATAAAAAATATATTTGACAGGATGATGTAAAGCACCAGCGGTCGAAGTCTGAGATAAAATTTAACATGTCTGGAAGACATTGTTTTTTCTGCTGCATCAAATATCCGTATACTAAATTACCCCTACATCTTTAATGAATCTTAATCTACACTTCCATACAAGTTAAATACTTTTTACTAAATATTGCAACGAAAATCAAAAAAATATCGTAATTTTTTTAAAAAAAACGAATATTCTTCTAATTCTTATGTTACTCGAAAACACCAATTTTGTCTCAGCGTTTTTTAATAATCTTCTTCTTCTATTTATATCCATAAAAAAACCGGCCAAGTGCGAGTCGGACTCGCGCACTGAGGGTTCCATGCCAACTTTAACTGAATTAGGGAATCCACTTACTTCCTCTAAGTAAAATTCCACAATATTTGTTGACAGCAAATATAACTTTGTTTTCATAGTGTTTGTACGAAGTACAAAGTTATGTTTGCGGTTGTTGAAAAGATGCTGTATCTCAAAAACTTCTCGTTCGATCTCGTCCGAACCAATTTTCGTTGAATGTATTTGTTGAGATCTACATTACATATTTTTTTCAAAATTTAGACTCGCATAGTTTAGAAGTTAAATGGGGGGGACGCCCATTTTACCACTTTGGAAGCGTCTAGCTATAAAACGTGAGACTTTAAAAGCAAAATGGTTTTAGAAACCTCTATGTCATTTAAAAAGACCTATACATGGACCCCACACGTATAAATTTGACAATTATTATTTTTTGTTTTAGTTTCATGTATCCCCTTAAATGTCCTTATTTTTTATTTTTTGTATAAGAATCGTAAAGCGGTTAACAGGATACATACTCCTACCAAATTTCAACAGTGTGTTGCTTAAAGTTACAGAATAACTGTGACATACAGACGGACAGACAGACAAACAGACAGACAGACAGACTTGACAAAACTTTAAGGGTTCCGTTTTTTGCCATTCGGCTACGGAACCCTAAAAATAAATTGCTGTTCGTTAGTCTCGCTTAAACTTGAGAAAGGCTAAACGGATTTATCTTATCTTAGTCTTGAAATATTCGTGGAGGTCTAGGAGAAATAATCGAAAAACGCGCGGACGAAGTCGCGGGGGACCACTAGTATCAAATAAAATGCTCATATTTGCTTATATTATTTTATCTTAATTATACATGCTTGCCATCACTTTTGTTCGGGTTCCATAACCTTGCAATGCTTTTTATTGATTAAGTAGTAACATAAACGTATCACAAATTAGCACGCAGTTATCTCGAATTGGTGTATTAACTCTGAAAATATTAGCTAATATTTGCTCAATTATTTTGTTTGCATGAGAATTTCGTGTGTTATGAATGGAGGGAGCGCGCGTTGCAAGGCGGCGGATGGCGGTTGCCTAGCAACGCGCCCTCAACCCTCAGTCACCGTCTGACCCTGAGGTCGCTCATCCCTCAGGCGTATACCTACTTACAAAAAGTGCGATGATATAAATTGCTGTAACGGTTTGAGCAAATGATTGATCTTTTCGTTAGATTTATTACTGAACCTAGCATTTACTGTGAAGGTGGTACCTTTAAATAGGTGAAGTAAATAGGTCAGTAAGATGTATAGGTAATTCCTAAACATAATTTAGAAGTTGTTTATCTGGTAACCTCTTAACAGTCAGATAGATAGAAGTAATGTATTTGTAAAGTAATGGTTACGTATCTATACACAAAAGCTTCGGTCTAGCCAATGTTGTCTTAAAAAAATCTCATCATATGCAGGTTTACAAGAAACCTATTAAGAAGTGGGGCATAGATTCTTTCATAATTCCAGATTTCCAGCCGTGCCTACAAAGTACTTGCGGAACAAAAATAAATGACAAAACGATAGGTATTTCGTCGCTGAAACGCCGATCGGATTGATTTTACTTTATTAATTGAGCGTGATCTAAGTCGAAGGCTGCTTGCATGCAGTCTAGACGCTCTCTCAGGAAGATTGGTTGGATGCAGCACATTACATTGATTTGTGCGACCGACCGTCTCTGGTGCACTCCGCTCCGCTGCAGCTTGAGGAGCTGGAAATAAAGGTTTTTAGATCTATACAGGCTGTTTAAAAAATATGAGAAAATCGCCGATCCGAACATATTTTATGATGAGTGATGACTTTATAATAATAATAATAAAAACGTTTACTTCAGACCAATCAAGGATCCATAGTTACATATAGTTGTTAGTAACATATAACTTAAAATTATTGTTAGTACTACCTACTTAAAAATAAAAAACTAAAAACAACCACATACAAAATAAAACTACAAAGTGCTCAGTCAAAAAACCGGTTCCTGGATCCCTGCACATGTATTTTTATCCAGTGTCTAAAGATGGAACATGATGGCCTATCTCTGGTAACCATCAGAATGCTGTTGGGGCTCCGCCGTATCCTAGCAAGCATCGACGACGTCCGCTTCCGAATGATAGCGTTGAAGTCATCCACATGAGCCTCAGCGAACATCGACGACGCACTGCAGAACCTAGGTAGCCCCATCAGCATCCTGAAGGCATTATTGTACTGGACACGGAGAGCGTTATAGGTCCTCTGCGTGTAAGTACACCACAGGCTGCAGGTGTAAAATGTCTGGCAGAATGCCTTAAAGAGAGTAATCTTGACATCTCTTGTACACCTGGCAAACCTGCGAGCGAGCATGTTACATCGGACCGCTAACGCCCTCCTCTCACGTTCTATGTCACAGTCATCAGATAGATTTTCAGTAACAACATGTCCCAGGTATTTAAATTGACTAACTCTCTTCAGTTCAGTATTAAGGAGTTTTACCGGAGGTACAGGAATTCTTCTTCTTAGTACCTGAGCGAAAAACCATTAGCTCACTTTTTTAACATTATAGAGAAGACCGTGTTTGGAAACATACTTATCACACACTGACAGTAAATTTTATGATCAAGAGCATTTAAGCAAAACAGATGAAGACACATTTTATGTGCGTAATAGGGAAGGTTTAAAAGGCAAGAAAAAATCGAAAAAGGCGCGGACGAAGTCGCGGGGGACCACTATTATATGTCTAAAAATCCATATTCCTACTAAAATGTCATTTATATTCATAAAGATGAAATAAGAAACCAAAAATTTGCGCACGGCCGGGACTCGATCCAGCAACTTTCTGGCTAACAGGGCCAAACGCTCTACTAATTAAGCCACCGTGCTGTCTGTTTCTTTGTCAATTGGTAGAGCGTTTGGCCCGGTTAGCCAGAAAGTTGCTGGTTCGAGTCCCGCCCGTGCGCAAGTTTTTGGTTTCTTATTTCATCTTTATGAATATAAATGACATTTTAGTAGGAATATGGATTTTTAGACATATAATAGTGGTCCCCCGCGACTTCGTCCGCGCCTTTTTCGATTTTTTCTTGCCTTTTAAACCTTCCCTATTACGCACATAAAATGTGTCTTCATCTGTTTTGCTTAAATGGTTTCTTATTTCATCTTTATGAATATAAAATATGACACTATGAGTGTTAAAAACATTCTAAACCATGTTATTTATAGCTTCACGAAAGATGACACTCTTATAAGGCGATAGGCGCTACGGATAGGTTTCAGACAATCGCCAAACAAGTTCTGTTTGAACAAAGATAATTTTACATGATAAAAGCTTTTTAGCAACAATCTACAACACTACTTACATCAGGGATGCACAGACCGCGGCCCGCGGGCCGCTTGCGGCCCGCCGGTCGAATACTGGTGGCCCGCCGACAGCAAAAATAATACTCTCGTACATTCGAAAAATATTGAATTCTATTCCAGAATAAAACCAAAAAAAATATGTTCGAAAAGTAATTTGAATCTCGCGCGCGCGCTCTTAAGTGCACGAATTCCCGATTGCTCGCGTAGGTAGATACACGAAGCTTCCAGAGTCGGTTTCGAGATTTCTCCAGACAGTTTTCGACTCTATACGCGCGGTATAAAAGCCACGCTAACCGCAGCGACCCATAGTTCGGTTTTAATTTGAGTGAAGTGTCAATAGTTCTAGTGTAGATTTTAACTCGACTAGCCGGTGTCATATATTTTGATCCACATTCAACGTAGATTTCCCGTCAAGTGCCGTGTATAATTGTGTTGTGAAATCGTACGTAAAACTCTGTTATTAATAAGTGTTTCCCTACCTATTTAAATCAATTATTTTTGCTAATTTAAAAAAGGATGGGTAATTTAAGTAGGTACTGTAATTGTTTTTAGGTGCTGTGTTAATCCTAGCCAGGATTAGAACGCAACATGGACAAGCCAGGACCTAGTAAAAAACGTAAGGTTAAAGATGAAAATCGGCAGTTTCAAGAAATTTGGACTGAGAAATACTTTTTTGTATGGTCGCATAATAAAGTCGTTTGTTTAATTTGCAAGAATTCTGTTGCGATTGCAAAGGAATATAATGTAAAAAGGCACTATGAAACGCAGCATCCTACTTTTACCAAGTTTACAGGCGAATTAAGAAAGCAAAAAATGTTGTCTTTAAAACGGGAGCTTATTGGTCAGCAAGCTATGTTTACAAAACCCATCCAAGATTCAGAAACAGCTACAGAAGTTAGTTATGAAATTTCTCGAATGATAGCAAAGCGCAGTCGCCCCTTCAATGATGGGGATTTTGTAAAAGAATGCATAGAAATTGCCGCTAAGAAAATGTGTCCAGAAGCAGCAAAAAAGTTTGAGAAAATTCAACTGAATCGTATGACTATCCAAAGACGTATTATGTCTTTGTCAGGTAATATTGCGGAACGATTAAATGAAAAAACTAAGATCATTGAATTTTTTTCATTAGCACTCGACGAATCCACTGATATTACTTCCACAGCTCAACTTCTCATATTCATACGAGGTGTTACTCAAGATTTTGAAGTCTTAGAAGAGTTGTTAGGAATGTGTTCATTGAAAGGTCAAACCAGAGGAGTTGATATACTCAATGTACTTTTGGATGAGTGTTCAAAAACTGATTTGGACTTATCAAAATTATCGGGAGTTGCCACTGACGGTGCTCCTTCGATGATTGGTGTCAATTCTGGGCTAGTTACTTTGCTGAAAAAGCATCTGCAAGAAAAAAACATAAACGCTGAAGATCTCATGCAGTTTCACTGCATTATACACCAAGAAGCCCTCTGTTCTAAAAAAATTGAATTTCAAAATGTCATGAAAGTGGTAGTTTCGACTGTAAATTTCATAAAATCACGAGGACTCAATCACAGGCAATTCAAACAATTCCTTGATGACATCGAAAGCGAATATGGAGATTTACTGTATTATACAGAAGTAAGGTGGCTAAGTCGTGGATTGACCCTGGAACGATTTCTAAATTTAATAGAAGAAATTGGAATATTTCTGGCGGAAAAGCAAAAGGATGTCCCGGAACTTAAAAATCCTGATTGGTTGTGTGATTTGGCTTTTTTAGTTGACATTGCAAATCATTTGAATGTCTTGAACACACGGCTTCAAGGCAAAAATCAACTGATATCCCAGCTCTACGCTCACGTATCATCCTTTCAATGCAAGCTGACACTTTTCAGATCGCAATTGAATTCTGGAAATTACAATCATTTTCCGAATTATAAGAAAATGGCTGAAAAATTCAACAAAACTGCGATTAATTTCAGTTATGTAGAAAAGCTAGATATTTTGATTCAATCTTTTCATGAAAGATTTTCGGAGTTTAAAAAAGTGAAACCTCTGTTGGACATATTCAGCAATCCTTTCACGATTTCAGTTGAAAATGCGCCAGAGTCAATGCAGTTAGAAATTATCGACATTCAAAACGACCAAGATTTACGCAACAAATTCAACGAAGGAGACTTGCTGAACTTTTACCGCTGCATTGATAAAAATACGTACAAAGAGTTGCGCATAAACGCTCTGAAATGTGCCAGCTTATTTGGTTCTACCTATATATGTGAACAAACCTTTTCAATACTAAATAATAATAAAAGCAGTTTTACGTGTTGCTACAAGTAAATTTGAGCCAAATATAAAAAAGATTGTAAGCACTATGCAGTGCCACGCTTCAAATTAATAAATTCTTTTTCAATTTTAATACATAATTATCAATTCTTTATTGTCTTTAATTACCTATACTTCTGGCGGCCCGCCATCAGTTCATAATTTGCCCGAGTGGCCCCTAGTCTTAATAAGTCTGTGCATCCCTGACTTACATGATGATGGTAAAATAAATTATATTTTGATTGTAGGATGTTGCTAAAATATTTCGAACCCTAAAACCGATTACAAGCTTTGGTATTGACTAACAATTTCCTTCGACGTCCCATTGAAATAGAACACCCTGTATACGAGTGTGTGCTTGTACTGAATTCGATTTATGTCCCGCATATTCGTCCATAATGCTCGGTGATACTTCTGAGCCGTGAAAGCGGAGAATATTTTTAACCGATTTCAATAGCCGAAGATTTGTTGATCCGGATTTTGCTGATCCATTTGACAGATTATGCCAACTTGTTCATATTTTCTTATGGTCATATTCGTTAATTTATAGATCGAATCATTATTTAAGGTCATCAGTATAATGCATAATTGACGCGACTTTTACGCATACAATAGCATAAAAAGTTCATAGACGGGCTTATAATTCGATAATAAAGCTGTGTGTATGGTAATATCCTCTTTTTCCGAAGACTTACAAATGTCGAGACTTAACTTGCAAATACCCGGATCGGCAACGAAGACATCGGAAGGTCTTCAAATCGGAATTCTACAAGATTAGGAATTCTGTCTTTTATTACAGCGGTTTATGGCTTCATTATTCATTTTAAAACTGAACAATAAGCATGACCGATTTGAGGTCCCTTTTAATGATTCAAATGTGTTTTCTACACATAAAATCCCCTTCAAAACTATTCAAATTTCTGTAAATTAGTTATGCCAAAAATGTTTTTGTCTATAAATAACATTTTTAGCATTCCAAAGGCCCTATTAACAACACTCACGAACACCTTGTCACCAAAAAATCCTGAATAGCTAGTGTATCCCTAAGTTCCTTATTAAATGTGGCGCTTGAAAATTCACTATCGAAGGAGGATGTCCTTTAAATCTGCACGATATGTAAGGCTTGCAGAGTGGAGTGGATCTCGAAAACTCTCTACAGTTTTTCTACCTTGTAGGGTAAAGGTGTGATAGATGCCCCAGTGGGATAGATACGTCATTTTCAAGAAAACTCACTTCCAAAACTGGCGACTAAGAAACAATAGTATAACTAAGAGCCGCAGTCACCCCACACCTAACCTAAATTAGCCACGAGTCGTCCTGCGGTGAGGACTAATTTCGTTAGTACCTATGTGCGTTCTTATCCGCAGAGAACTTTAAAAACACATAAGAGCTTTAAAGAGTGATATTTGCTGTTGTATTAATTTTGTATTTGTTGTAACTTAATTAGTAATTACTAATTATTAATTCAAAAAAGATAGTTGCCCTGATTTTTCAATCACCATGATGTATGTAGGTAGACTGTTGGTGTACGTAAGTATGACATCATGCACCGTCCCCAAAATAATTTGTTTCTCCAAATAGAACTCGAATGCATTATTTTAAATCTTTTAAGTCGGTTTTTGAAGGTGGTTTATTTTAAAGAATTACTTTTAGTTATCATACTTCTCAAAACTACTGGACAGATTTTGATGAAACTGAAACTGTACCCTTAGTTAAAATATACCTGATTAAAAAAAACATCACGCTATGAATTCTCGTTTTTAAAAAAAGGGGGGAAAACATACAAATATACAATATATGTTGTTCTAAATTATTGTGTTTTTAACCGACTTCAAAAAAGGAGGAGGTTATCAATTCGACTGTATGATGATGATATAATGTATTTACTATATATTTTTTTTTGTATGTATGTTACCTCATATCTCAGTCGTTTGTCGACCAAATTGAATTTTTTTTTCGCCTACTTAGAGGGTGTACCTTCTAGTTAGTCCCATTTTTTCCATTTTGGGATCTGATGATGGGATCTTGGTGTAATCAAGGGAAACCCTCAAATTTTAAAGGCACGTAGTGTTTCTTTACTAGAATCTTAATGTTGACGTGTTGTTACGTCTGATAGTCAACATCTTGTGGGGCTGAGCTGATGGTGGAACTCCTTAACGCTTAAGAGTTCAGTAATTATAATTACGGCACTTATGATAGGTAATGAATCATAAGGTGCAACTCCCCTCCCCCCCCCCCTCTTATGTAATCACTAAAAATTAAGAAATAAAATAAACTTAAAAAAAAAGTATAAACCGACTTAAAAACCAAAATGCACTAAAAAGTCTTAAATAAACTTTTCACCATTGAAAGGAAAGGAATCCGTTTTAGGCAAACAATTTCTTTTTGGAGTCGGTTCCATCACTTTGACCATCAAGCATCAACTATCACAGCACCGAACAATAAAAAAAACTTTTCGAGTTTATTATGGTTATTTAATTTGATCTCAAATTATGTAAAATTATATGCAAACGATAACGATCTTCGAATCAATTTCTGTTTAAGGAGTAGCCGTTTACTGCTACAACCAATTATGCCCAATAGGTACCTCATAAAAGTTTGATTGACTTTTTCGTTTATTCAGTATGAAAGTCAACTATCCAGCACCGCAGGCATCTATCCTTCTTTGTATTTTCATTGTGGGGCAACTATCCATACGGGAAGGCATCTATCACCAAAAAAGGAGTTTAACACGTTGACTGCGTAAAAAAAAACAGTGACTTTCAGCTGGTGCGGTGGCAGTCCAAAAATGCACCCACTTGACTTTCTTATTGTGCGTGGCAGGCCCTTTCGACCCGACACCTCGGGGTGGTATTCAAGCTCTATTATCTTAGTCAAGGCGTATCGTATATTGAAAATTTTTATGCTCTTAAAATCCTAATGAATCACTTGACTTTACATTGGCCTCGCCCCGGGATCCTCCCAATAGAAAATGAGAAATTAGCAATCGAAAAGGTCAGGTTAATAGGGCCCGACACCGCACTAAAGTGTATTTTTTTTAGTGATGGGATAGTGAAAGAAAAGAAACATATCGAGTCATAAATTTTTAATCAATTAAATCAATGAAGCGGTCTAACTTATTATTAAGTTTTTTTTCTTATCTATAAAAATTACTTAGATATTTAGATATGCCTATCTTTGTAACATGTTAAGCAAAGAGACTGATTACATTTGAAACAAACAGTTTTTATTTTCTTAACTTTCTTTTTCGCCTCCGAGGAAGTTAATGTCTGTCTTAGCTTTTCGTAGCACCGTGCACAATTTCTTCTTTTTGAACCTTTTTCAAGAACATGTCCAGAGGTTTTTATTTTTCCGGCATTATCTGTAAGAAAAAGTTATTTATGATCATGCTTAAAGACATGCCCTATTCTAAGCATTATACACAAGATAAAAGCTGTTCCGCTAATTCAATTGAAGAATAGAAATTGTCTGCAATAACTACACGGGATTTGTTCTCTAGACCTGTGATAAGTTTCAGCACTGTGACTTGTCCGTGATTTTTTTCACGGCCACTTTCACTCTTTCCGGAATATACCATCGAGTTGTAAGTATATCCTTCTGGAGTACATAATTTATATAATTTAACACCATACTTATGGGATTTGTTTTTAATATATTGCCTAAAGGCAAGCCTACCAAGCCATGGTATCATTGTTTCGTCTATAACCAAGTATTTTCCAGGAGATTGCACTTCTTGAAATCTTTTGTTCAACATTGTTGTTAAATTTTCAATTTTTCTTAACTTGCTTGTATTGTTGATGTTTGCTGAACCATCACTAAAGTGCCAGAATTTTAATATTAACAAAAACCTATCTCTTGTCATAAAAGACGCAATATATTCATTTTGATATATAGATTTCTTTGACCAATAGTCATTTATTTGAGGCACTTTATTGAGACCCATCACGAGTACTATTCCCAGAAATTTACGCATTTCTGTAGCATTTGTAGGTTTCCATGCCAATAAACGAGATTTTCTTTTAATTTCGTTCTTACCATGCTTTTCGGAGTTATATGCTGATGCATATTTATTAGTTTCTGTTACCATCTTTTCAATCAATTCATCAGTTAAAAACAAAGAAAAAATACCATCAGGCGTCGTGTTTTCTATCGAAATATTAATAGTGCTTTCATTTAAGGTGCACTCCTCTAAAACTAGTACAAAATCAGTAATATCTTGCCATTCACTCTCATCACAGTTATCTTGTGTATTTTCTGTGTCGTCATTATTTATATCTAATTCTGCTGATAGCTCGGAGACAACTTCACTGGGACAGTATTCATCACTATCGTTACTTTCGAAATCGTATTCTTCTTCCTCCTCATCAACTTCTTGTTCATAGTCTTCGTCAGTTTCTTCGTCCCCCTCGGTCTCTTCTTCCCTCTCGGTTTCTTCTTCTCTCTCGGTCTCTTCCTCTCTCTCTGTTCGTTCTTCCCTCTCAGTCTCTTCTTCTCTCTCTGTTTCTTCTTCCCTCTCAATCAATACCACCCTCTCGGTCTCTTCCTCTCTCTCTGTTCGTTCCTCCCTCTCAGTCTCTTCTTCTCTCTCTGTTCCTTCTTCCCTCTCAATCACTACCACCCTCTCGGTCTCTTCCTCTCTCTCTGTTCGTTTCTCCCACTCAGTCTCTTCTTCTCTCTCTGTTCCTTCTTCCCTCTCAATCACTACCACCCTCTCGGTATCTTCCTCTCTCTCTGTTCCGTCTTCCCTCTCGGTCTCTTCCTCTCTCTCTGTTCCTTCTTCCCTCTCGGTCTTTTCCTCTTTCTCCGTTTCTATTTTCTTATTTGTTAATTCTTTTTTTTGTTCATTTATTACATTGCCTTTGAAAGAATCCTGCGACGAATCATCTTCAAAAGAATAGACAAATGTTAAATGTTTACCATTGTTAGGATTTTTTATTACCAGTTCTTGTGTTTTTTCTTGTTTGTATTTTAAATCGATTGATTACGTAGCCTCTTGTTTATATTTTGGCAGATGTATCAACTGGTGATATTGGCTTTCATCTACGTTCAGTTCAAGACCGTGCATTAGTTTAGAATATGATACATCGTTTAGTGAAGGACTGCATCCTCTTGAGCTATACATACTCAATCTATCCGGAGAGGATGAGCGAGGTGAATAGTTAATATTGTTGGCTTTCAAGATATGCTTAACAATAGTCTTTTCACTTTTTTTTTCATTAAGCTCTGCAATACAAAAATAATAATTAGGTATGTAATAAATACAGGATACAAAGAAAATTTCGAGGGTTCATTATCGATAAAGGAAACCGTAAAATTTTATAAAAGTCCCAAAAAAAATTATAACTAAAACTTAATAAATAAATAAACATCACCAGACAATTAACTCATTGTCATTTAGACGCAAGTTATGCTATGCTTGATAGATAACATTGATCTTTAGACAGACACACAGACGTTTCGGTAGGTACTATAGATACTACCGTCTTTTAGGTTCTGAACTCAAGTATTGAATAGGTACTAAAACAGTATAAAACATTTAAATAGTGAATAAAGGATATCTAAAATTTAATTAAGTAGGTACCTACTTTATTATTATAACCTTTATTATTATAACCTTATATTATTAGTACCTTTAGGTATTTTTTTATTAACGTATAGGTATTTGTATTCTATATAGGTAGGTACAGTCGAACAACGAATCTCCTTCGCAATTGAAAATATATTTTAATAATTCCTAAACTACGAATGTGATTCAGTTGAATTTGCGGCTAGTGGTAGATTATTGTGAAATAAAGAAACGTGAAAAGTCTTAATCACATCCTATTATTACAAAATCTATTTAGAAGGAGATTCGTTGTTCGACTGTACCTATAAAAATTACTTACGTATTTTAGTATGGATGGAGACAGGTTTCATAACATGAAGTTTTGTCCCACTAGGGCTGACATAAATACTATTTCTTGAACCAGGACTATCATATCTTATTCTTTTAGGGAAAATTTCTTCGTCACTTTCACTGTCGTCGGTAAAGAAACGTTGATGTTTATTTGCCGGGCGCATTATTTTATTTTCCAGAACTGTAATTTTGCTGGTGGATGGGATAACTTCTTGTTTTTGAAATATTTTTCTGTATTTATTATTATTTTGTTTAGGGACTCCAAAATGTTAACCATCGTATTCTTCTTCGTTATCACTATCATTGTCTAGTATTATTTTGTTTTTACGACGTGCCATCGCAAAGAAATCGACGAGCGCGAAGAGCGCGTCCTTCTACCGTTGCAAGCACAACACTACTGGCGGCTCGACGCGTACGCATCAGCACAGTGCGGCAACAGGTCGCTCGCGGTCATCCACCAAAACAGGCCCTCTCCCGCACTGAAATAACTTTTTTAATGTTCTATGCGGCGGAGGTCAAAAAAAGCCCGACGTGGTATTAAATTGCTATATTTCTATGTTGTTAGTCACAAATCAAAACCTATATTTGTCTCTTTCATACTCGTAAAAACGACTAAGAAACAGGTGCCGCACCAGCGCGACAGACCTATTTTTTAAGTACGCACACTGATTTAACACCGCGTCGGGCTGATTATGAGTGATCCGCATTAAACGTGTTAACAAAAAGCCAAAATTTGCAAAATCTACTTTGTAGATCCAAAAATATTAATCACAATGAAACAGAAAGGATTGAACTATCTTTATTTATTTTTAGACATTATTTAAAAAAAATGTTTTTTTTTAATTATGAGGATATTTTAAAATGTGCGTCATCTATCACCCCTTTGCCCTATATTATCATCGCCATCTCAGGGCTCTATCATTAGTAGGAAAATATCAGAACCATTCAGGATAAAAGTTGTATTTGGTTAGTACCTATTACGTACCTAGAGAAAAGAACCAATCTTGCTCTAGTTACAAAGTTGAGTTCCATAGAGAATATAAGTATTGTACAAGCTTTCGTCTGTAGCCATATAAATAACTACGTCAGTCAGAATGTAATGGTACCTATTTCGAGCTTTTACAATCATTAACATAACATACATAAGATAGATATTGCATATTAAGATCGCAGCTAAGTCACAAAATCGACAATGACTAACCTCGCCATACTTCACGCTACTTTTCAGATCTTTGACGGGCACCACATGGATCACGTTTTACTTTTGAGCACAAAAGCAACTTAGAAAGACTTTTACCAGAAGTGATTTATGATCCACTCGGTGCGGTATTGATATTATTATGTGGAAACTATTCTCCGATCAAGAGAGGGGAACCTCTTACAATATTTCTGAAGCTCAGCACACCACAATGACGCAGACTTGCTGAGGGATTATCCACTTTTCTAATATGAAATGTTCTCTTTCCTTCCTTAAGTAGAAGGGAAATAAATTTCAACATGGAATGAGTCTTTATTTTCATCTAGGTTTGACATTGTCATAATAGTTAATAATCCTCGTAAGCTCCTTATGGACTTAGCAGTTAATTTTATACCGTTAAGTTAGGAAGTAGCTGATTAAAATTGCAATTACTTAAAACTTTTTCTAAACTCTTTAAAAAAATAACACCGATGGTACCAACAACATTATCTACTCCATTGCAAGTTGTGATGTGATGCTCAGTTGTTAGAATAGAATTTCTATCAGGCGCTTTTGCATTCGATTCGACGTCTGATCGCTGGGAAATGGGAAATTGTCAGCCGAATGGGCGGAAACCAGCAAGTACACATTGCGCGGAGCGTGGCGAGGCTGTTCCTGACCGCTCTAGTATGCAACAGGAGTTTGGAATATGTACGGACAACAGCACGTCAAACACTGCGGTATCCTATGCGGTTGTAATAAGGGCCAGTTTGCAACAAAAGTGGCTTACCTGATGTGCTGGCCACTGTACAGTCGACAGCAAATCAGGTTACGCACTTTTGTTGCAAACTATCCCTTATTACAACTATGTTAGATACCGCAGTGTTTTCCTTGACGTGGTCCGCACATTTGTAATAAAATATTATTAATGCATTTCCAACATAACATGTAGATACAATTCATAAAAACTCTAAATTGTCTTTCAGGTTTCGTAGTCGACGTCTTATTATTGTGTTTATTGTAAGCCTTCTTCAGCGATTATTTGTATGTAGAGATGCACGCTCCATAAATCAGAAAATATTAAAATAACAAAAATCACATGTAACACTAACGAAAAAAAAGCAGAAAGACTGATTCTGAAAGCAATCTAAATCTCTACCGATCTAGAACACCGATTGTACTGGGGTAAACGGACTTTTTTCAATAGTGAAATTAATTGACGCGCCGACAGACGTAATTAGACCTCAGCTGTAGATTTATTTCCACTAGCCGAGATGCAGCTGCTTTCGCCAATTACCTTCATACTTTGTGCGAAGCTTGAGCTACCTACTTTGTTTCACTTTACCTTTGCTCAACTCAGATAGAAACGAGAAAATCCTTTGTGCAGCCACTCCGTACAGCAGACTGAAAAAGGAGCTCACTCATTGGGAGCGACGTTGTAAATGTAATAAATTATTTACTTTAAACTGCTTGTAAACCTGTATTTAGGCCTTTGGTTGTAATAGACACTAAAGACCTCATAAGGCTTAAGAAAAACCGCACCAGACTAGACGTTTAAGATATAGGTAACTAGCTCCCTAAATATACTACGTCTTGGATGCTACATGAACGTTCGCCTGCAGCCGATTTTGTCACGCCACATAAGTAGGTGTTCCTATTCAAACTGGCCAAGAAGAGCCACTGTAAAGGTAGCATGAAATTTAAATGTCTCGTCGGAAGAAGCCACTTACATTATCAAGTGAGTTCGTGCACTTTCCAATTTCCATCACTTGCTGTCGCGGCAACGCATGCATGAAATATTATGAGCCTGAACGTCTCATACAATATGAGCTTACAAGAAGAGGAAGTGCACTGCTTTATATTATTAATGCTGTTCTGAAAACTTTCCTTGATACTCCAGACGTCTGAATAAACATATTGAACGCTCTCTCGTTAAACTACTTGGTATTCTGTTTTCTATAGTTTTCTTTCACTATTAAAGATTGTTCCGGTCTAGACAGACAGCTTAGCAAGAACCGGAATTGTTGGCTTTGTTGTATACATTATACACAGTCTGGCCATAAATACTGTTACAATTAAAATAAGAAAGATATTACATTTGAATTAGGAATCTGTCATTTTTATACGAATGCTCATTGTGTTTTCTAATTTTGGCGTCAATACATTTTATAATATTTTGCGATATTAAAATGGAGTGGGGTGATAAAGAGGACCGAATCACTGTGATTGCATTACACAAAGTTAGTATGGAGCCAAATGCAATTTTTAAAACTCTCTATACGCTTGGTATTAGTCAAATGTTTGTGTACCGGGCTATCAATAGGTACAATGAGACCTCCTCTGTTTCTGACAGAAAAAGATCTGGGGGCCAATTCTCGTGAAGTAGTACTTTTTCCGTGTGGTAATTCGTATACGAAGATCACAATTCTATTGTAAAAGTTCGAGTGATACATTACACTGCTATTCTGATGCACCGATAGAACATTTCACGTTAAAATTTCATTACAACGTTCCATTGCAGAGATCGTACGGGCGTTTTTAAAAACGCCGAAATAAAGTAAATTTAAGTCCATCTAAAAAAATAATTTTGGTGCAATTAGAAAATTCTATTTGTTTGTTTAATTTGATGTACATATTTACAAAAGTATTCATATTGTTAAAAAATATAATAACAGTAGACCAATTATTAAAATTTCATTATTCATGCATAGCATGAAATGAAACGCAGCGAGGCGCCATATTACCTTACTCTATGGCCATAAATGACAATGTGTGTGTGTGTCAAAATTGTTGCAAATATCGATTTTTCAGTGACTGTTATGAAAATTTATTTGTTTTCTAAACTTTTGCCTAAAATAGGAATAAGTAAGAATTACAATACAAACAAAAACTAGATATTATTTTCTAAGGTTGGTATGACGCTGTTTGTTTAATAACATGTTTTTTTTATTTACTTAACTACAAGAAAGAGGCATATAATAATTCTTTAATAGTAGTAATAGATATGGATAATTAACATCACAGATATTAGTGCACCTTCTTAATATGATAGATAAGTAGTGTTCTTACACAACAAACTATTTTTATTTACAGATAGTCTGGATTATGTTGTAGCTAAGAGAATATTTAGTTGCCCATAAAATGCGATAAAATACTGGTTAAAATACACGAGAATACTTGAATACCTTAATTCTCTGGTATCTAGGTAAGTCTGGTACCTACCTAATGAACTAGACACATAATGATAGTTTTATTTTCATAATTTATAAATCAAACCATCAGATTTCCATTCATAACCTAAATCTATGCGTGTTATAGTATTGCCTATAGTTACCTTATTATAAACAAATACCTAGTACATTAGCAATCTGTTCTATGAGTGTTTGAATGTGTTCAAACATAGTTTATGGATTCCACCTCAAGTATCTACAATAATCATTATTATCCCAGAAAAGAGATACTGAGCTAAAATAAATGATGGTGTTCAAGTTTTGTTTTTATTTTGTGTGTAGTAGTTAACTCTGTGATATTTATGTTGGTTATTGTTTTTTACGGAAGCGAGCAGTAGAACAAACTATAATAATCAAAAACCGGCCAAGTGCGAGTCGGACTCGCGCACTGAGGGTTCCGTGCCAACTTTAACTGAATTAGGGAATCCACTTACTTCTACTTAGTAAAATACCACACTATTTTGTTGAGTGCAAATATAACTTTGTTTTTCATAGTGTTTGTATGAAGTACAAAGTTATGTTTGTGGTTGTTGAAAAATATAACTTTGTTTTTCATAGTGTTTGTATGAAGTACAAAGTTATGTTTGTGGTATATCTCAAAAACTACTAGTTCGATCCCATCCGAACTAATTTTCGTTGAAAGTATTTGTTAAGATCTACATTCCTTATTTTTTTCAAAATTTACACTTGCTTGGTTTAGAAGTTAGATGTGGGGGGACGCCCATTTTACCACTTTGGAAGCGTCTAGCTATGAAACGTTAGACTTTAAAAGAAAATGGTTTAAGAAACCTCAATATCATTTTAAAATATAGACTATATAGACACCCCACACGCATAGGTTTGACTAAAAAAAAATTTTTTGTTTTAGTTTCATGTATGGGAGCCCCCCCTTAAATGTCATTATTTTTCATTTTTTGTATGAGAATCGGTAAGCGGTTAACAGGATACATCTTCCTACAATATTTCAATTGTGTAATGCTTATAGTTACAGAATAAAATGGCTGTGACATACGGACGGACAGACAGACAGACAGACTTGACGAAACTATAAGGGTTCCGTTTTTTGCCATTCGGCTACGGAACCCTAAAAAGGAAGGAGCGCCAAATGAAGGGATTTTAAATACTCCTTGGAACACAACCGCATGCATTTCACAACAAAATAAATGACAAGTTAGAAATGTAGTGCATTGGATTAAAGGATGTAAACTTTCCTGATTAATATGATCAATGGCTTTAAATAGTTTTTTTTAACAATAACATTATTGCTTCTTAAATATTTTAAAACATATGTTTTGTGTTTTGACTGATGTATGAAGAAAATAAAACCACTTGCTAAATTGGTATTTTATATTTGTATGAAATTTATTTATTTATACTGTTTAATCTTCCTTAGTCATTGACATTAGGAAATTTGAATTCAGGATTGTTTTTAATACATAGGGGCAATCCATGATCATGAGCTTGAAACAGAGTCAAAATATAAAACCAGGGTCTGAGAATAAAGCTGAAGGTGACCAAAGGTACTCCGTGATAAGACAACAAAACCTAATCGAGTTGGGCTCGTAGATTCGAATTGTCAAGTACTTTGTCTCTAGATAGTATCCAGGGTTGGATAGCTCTTAACATAATATTAAGTCCTATCGAGGTCACCGCTGCCTAACCACCTTAAGAGCTGAAATCGTATGCACCTTGTGTCGACTTTTGTTTGAACCGACGCCTGTTTTGTGTCTTGTGTGCAAGCGATTTTCCTTTGAAAGTGGTAAGTCGGGAGTGACCATGGCCTAGGCATGCCAGACTAACGAAGATCCTGTTTTTTGTAAGTCAATTCATATACTCAAAACTACTCTAAAACGCAGTACCCATCCGAAAACCGCATCAAAATCGGTTTAGCCAAACATGATATTTAATAGGGGGCAAAAAAACATTGTATATTGGACATACAGAAAACCTTCTTTATTTGAAGTCGGCTAAAAATCATACAAAGTAAATGTAAATTTTCTCGATTTTAGGTTAGGTTATCATTTTACCCGATTAGAACCTCAATCGTTCGTATAGGAATTTCGAAATCTATTGGTCTCCAGCAATCGAAATGTTCGTGTGACGTTCCATCGAATTATTTCGTATGTGAAGGTCTGATAATACACAAGCCTTGTTTCCTTCGAAAAAAATTCGACTGGTGAACTTTTTTATGTGTGTGAACTTTTTTCGATCATGCGAGAATCGGCCTCCTGTCCGTCCACGTAGTGTTCGTACGAAAAAGGTGGTCAAAACAGTAAGGGAAAGAATTCGCAGAAATCCAGTCCGAAAGCAAAAGATTTTATCTATGACTTAGGACTTGCAGCCTATAATAGAAGCACTGGTCATTTTTTAACTGATAATTAAAAAAAGAATAGGGTGGTGAAATCGAAAAAACTACTGAAGCGGTACACGGCGGTGGACGCAAAGGGAGGTCACAGAAAATTTTTGTTTACTGATGAGAAAATCTTTACAATTGAGCAACATTTTAACAAACAAAACCCGTAATTATGCTCAAACCTCTAAGGAAGCTTCCCAATTAGTTGGCAGAGTGCAACGTGGGCATTACCCGACTTCAGTGATGGTTTGGTGGGGTGTATTTAGTTGTATAGCCATATTTTTGTGAAAAAGGAATCAAAACATCGGCACAAGTGTTACAAGATACCATTCTTGAGAAGGTAGTTAAGCCCCTTAACAACACAATGTTCAATAACCAAGCATGGTCTTTGCAACGAGATTCGGCGCCGGGTCATAAAGCTCGGTCCACGCAGTCTTGGTTAGAAGCGAACGTTTCGGACTTCATCAGAGCTGAAGACTGGCCGTCGTCTAGTCCCGATCTTAATTCGCTGGATTATGATTTATGGTCAGTTTTACAGAGTAAGGCTTGCTCTAAACGCCATGATAATTTGGAGTCCCTAAAACAATCCATACGATTGGCAGTGAAGAATTTTCCCATGGAAAGAGTGCGTGCTTCTATTGATAACTGACCTCAACGTTTAGAGGACTGTATTGCAGCCAATGGAGACCACTTCGAATAAGTTTTTTATATTTTAAATTGTTTTACATTTATGTATAAACCTAACACACTAAAAGTAATAAATATTATTTGAATTTAAAAAAAATCTTTGTGACAATATTTATGGCAAGACTAGGTATATTTGGTGAGAGTGGGCTTGAAAAACAAAGAAAATATTTAAGTTGAAATACAATTGGAGTTTACGATAAGCTTTAATATAAGTAATTATAGCCTTGGAAGTGTGGTTGACTACGTTTATAATAATTTACATTCTTCACTTCAACACCCGAGCGGTCGCATGAGACTGCATAACAATAGAATTTCTATTGTGTCTCGTTCACATACGCTTGAGGGATTAAGACGATTTAAGTTTTCCGAACTCGGAATGGTTTAACCATAAATTTGATGGTTATCATAATGTATCATTATTGTACAGTGTAGCTTGTTCACAATTTGAATCCTCCAAGATCGGCTTCAAATATATCAAACACAAGTAATTACAAGGATCATTATACATGGTATATAGTGTTTCAGCCATAAATCAGTGGTTTTCACGCCTAGCAACTTCGAAGAGGAGTTTCAATTCCACCCATTGCTCTAAAATACGGTTAACTTCTGGTTCCATTGATATCCATCGGGTGTTGCACATCTGGGGAATTGACAATGGTTCGGAGCCACAGTTTATGGTTTGATATATATTTTTATAATATAGTCGACATTTAGCATTATCTATTCGATCTAAGTTAGTATACAACTTTTTGATGACAAAAAGAATTAAGTACCGGCGGCTCTTATCAATAAATCTTCCTATTGACTACAATCGTACATTGCCACTCTTGAATTTTTCAAATCCTGCATATCATCTATCAAATTAAAAATTAAAAATAAAAAGTATCTTGCCGATGTCCTAAGATGAAAGTGGTGTGGAAAGATAGGTACCTGCCCAATACTTACATGTTTATTTAAATGCCAAAATATTTCCTTCGAACTTTATTCTAACGTTAAGCAGAGTCTACGCTGCGAAATCGAATTTGTGTTTGCTTACCTTACGTATTTGTTGCCTGCGCGTGTATTATAAACTAGCGGTCCCCCGCGACTTCGTCCGCGCGTTTTGAGTTTGCTCCCCCCGTCCTCCCCTCCCGTCACAGCGTGATGTTTTGTACCCTAAAGCCTTTCTCGATAAATAAGCTATCCAAAACAGAAATATTTTTTCAAATCGGTCCAGCAGTTCCTGAGATAAGCGCGTTCAAACAAACAAACTCTTCACCTTTATAATATTATTAGCGAAGCGCACGTCGTACTTAAGCTGCGAACATTATTTTGGTGCGGAGTTATGTTAAAACTGTGTTAGCTCCTAAGATATTTATTGAATTTAAATGATATAAAGGGCAACTTTGTTCTAAATGAAATGCTCGTGATGATAAATGTATTTATATTTTGAAAAGAATAAATACCTGTGTGTATAATACACCTCTAAAAATAATGCATTATTTTTTTACAAATTTATTAACATAAAAAAGGTTGTAGTAAGTCAACCATAAAAGTTAGACATATGCTGTCGCGGACTTTATTATAGAACTCTCAATGCTGAACAATCCTGTCATACATGATTTTTGTGTAACTTAAGCGGTTTTCGCAGCGTACGCAGCGGAAGCTCTCAAAAGGAATATCTTTCTCCCGTTTTCGCAACATTTTTCATTGCTGCTGTGGTCTTATGAGTCGTATCTTTATGTTTTATAGCCTAAAGCCTTCCTCAATAAATGGACTATCCAACGTAAAAATAATTTTTCAAATCGGGCCAGTAGTTTCTGAGATAAGCGCGTTCAAACAAACAAACAAACAAACTCTTCAGCTTTATAATATTTATTATATATTATAATATTATATATTATAAATGTGGCCATAAGTTTACGTAGATAGCCATGCATTAGTAAAGAGAGGGTCAACCCTCCATATGCCTTCAGCTTACGTCACACACTTCAAGCCTGAAAGCCTAGTCATTTGAACGCTTCTCGCGGATGATAATTTGGAAAGCGGTCAAGGTTGAAATGCGAAGATAAAGGTCTGTACAGGATAAAAAAAACGCCTTCCGTGTAATAAAGTTACAACACCATTTATTCAGTCGTGTTTTTATCACCAGCAGGATTACATGTAGCGTCACAAAGTTTACAAGAGACTCTTTTTAGTAGACAATAAAACTGAGTGAGCAATTTGCTGAATATCTAATTTATTTAGATAAGAGAAAAATACCCTAGACTTGTTTATTAGCACAAACTTCGATCGTTACTAAATTGTCATCAGTTGGAAAAGTTACTAACTTTCAAAGAACGCAAATGTTGCCATTAAGCCACGCGCGCTTTTCTGTCTCCCTTTTAGTTTTTCGGCAGTTGACCCCGTACAAATAGTCCATTGATGAGGGCAATTAGACGAAGACAGAGAGGAGAGCAAAGGTAGCGGACCCTCTCGAAAGAGATAACCTCGTTACGACATTGTGCGTGTGACGACCTCACGACCGCGGCCGCGGGTCGTCGCCCCGGCTCGCCGCCCGCCCTACAGAATATTTTCGCTGCAATTTTCTAGAATTTATTCTTATTTTCGTTCACAGTTGCGAATGAGTGAAGGTTTTATAAATAGAGCTATTGAATTTTATGTTAACAGCAGATATTTCCAGTGCATAGGTCATGCTCTCATTTTTAACAGTATTCATTTGAATTACTTTTAGTTTTTATATTGTTTTGTCACTATAAAACTTAATTATATAAATTGCACTTGTAAAAAGCGAGGAATCCCGTGTCTTATGCTATCTGGATGTATGCCTATACCACTTGGCCACCGTCACATTAGCAAGCCTACAAGTAAGACACGGGGTTCGATTCCTCTTATGTCACTGCCAAGTTGCTTTTTACAAGTGCAATTTATGTAGTCATTCATTTGATTTAAATGAAGGTGATTTTATAATATTAGCTAAGTAATTTGCTTACAAATTAGACTACTAGATATGGACATGGCAGGTAGATGTGGAAGTAACCCCTTACTTTTGCAATACGAGTAGGTAAGTACGTTTAACTCAAATATTAAGCTAATCGAAATCAAGCGTCGATCGATATCCCTTCAATAATTTTGTTGGTGAGAAAGATAGAACCATGAGTTTTCCAGGCAACTCGACTTAAAAAAGGCTGGATAAAAGCATAATGTTGTTTACAATCGCACATAGGTCTAAAAATACCTCATTCCCACATGGTAATTTCAATATCCTTCCGCCAGAGGAGTGATGTGGGCAAATTAGGGAAATGTATGTTTTGTGTTACGTGAGGGAAATTGAATCCCAGGGGACGCGCGTATTTTTATCATATTTAGGCCTCGGGTTGGATATGTAATATTTATCAACGTTTCGCAACTGTTTGCTGGATATGTGGATAAATCTTCTCTAGTTTATTTTTTGCAACTAATACTCGAGTCAGACTTGTTTATTTGAACATTCGTAAGAGTAAAGTTATGATGCATACCCCCAATAGATAACTTCGGTGTAAGCATTAGACTTTCGTGTAGCCAAAACCACGCACGTATTTTATTATAACATCCTTCCGTCAGAGAAGTGATATGGGAAAAATTTGAAAAATGGTGGTTTGTTCTGCGTAACATGAGGGAAATTGAATCGCGGAGGACGCAAGCCGACTAAATAGTCGTAAAAATCTTGCGAAAAATATACTAGGTAGGTACCTACTA
Source organism: Pyrausta purpuralis (assembly GCA_963924145.1). Taxonomy (NCBI): domain Eukaryota; kingdom Metazoa; phylum Arthropoda; class Insecta; order Lepidoptera; family Crambidae; genus Pyrausta; species Pyrausta purpuralis. The sequence continues at coordinate 14,844,034 of OZ001659.1, forward strand.
CCTATTTTAAAATTTCGGTCTTTTCTTATAAAATTACAAGTCACATCAATGATCTCTGAATTACGGTAGAATATTATGGTACGGCGACAAAATTATTTGCCTGAGTTAATTCGTGCGTACGTAATAAAGCCCTTCATAAATAGCAAAGCTCATTAAAATGTTGAGCATAATGGAACATTCACAAAGGCAATATTTCAATTAATAAACCTTACTACGCAATATGCAATGTTCAGGTAATCAATATGATTGGAAAGCCGATAGGACCTCATTCGATTCAATATCAACGGTTACAAGCAAAGTTCGTTCAACTCAGACTGTTTCGATACAGCTAGCTATACCTACCAATATCTGTCTGAGCGTTCGTCTGCCACGTAAACATTACCGAGAAGGTGTATCGCACGCACCCTTCTTTACGGCGAGAATAGTCATAAAACAGTGACATTTTCCGCACTCGTCGTCTGGTTTGAGAGAGGTGGAACTTGTAGCCCCAAGCCTTTGAAAACTCATGAAAAATTCAGTGCTTTCGACAATATCTGCACTGACCGTTTATGCGACGAAGCTCCGACGGCAGTTTTAAAATGTTAAATCTGGAAATTCCACCTGAATAAAGATGCAATGAACGTTGTGTCTGTGTTGGTGGTACATATTTCTCGCCATCTTATGAATATAATTTAATCACACAAAAGAATTGGTCAGCCTCTATCTATCTTATTAAGCGATCTTAGTAATTAGGCGCTCAAAATTTCAAAACGATAGGCAAGATTCTACAATATTTGGCTTAATATGTGGGTAAGTACTTTATAATAATATTAAAAAATATTTTAAAAATAAAAACATGACTACCGTTTTGTAATTTGTCGGATAAAGTTATAATATACACGTTATTTTTTCGAGAAAATGACTTTCATGATAGTCTGGTGGTTTTTAATAATGAGGTTATATCGCTTGCATGGGGGGCATGCAAGCGATATAACCTCCAATAAAAGCAATTTTCACAAAAAAAAGTGTATGTATTAAATCAGATAGGTAGGTAATGATCCAAGATGATTGATCTGTCATTCATGTAGATCTCATTTTGACTTTCCGCCAGAGTAAACGGCTATAGCCATAAAACAATATAAGTTCTATTGTGGTAGGATACTGCCCCGTAAAGTGACAAACTTTTTCACACAAATTACACAACAGCAGTCGTATTATTAATTTTTAACAATAAAATTTATGTTATGCATTTTTCGAGACGAGAAACCAACCAGCGTTTACGTAGTTGTAGCTGTTGCATTGCAATTGATCGTACCTAGTTGTACGCGTCGAACGTGGTAGGAGTTTTTCTGTAAAAACTTTTTCAAGTGAAATTTGAAACTTATTTTTATAAATTCATACTAAAATTAAAATCTGCTAGTTTCTATGTATAAAATATTCGCTCAATATGTTATTTAGTTCAATATAGTAAGGGCAACAAAGAATTCAAATATGAAAGGTCGTTTAAAATACAGTATTTATTGAACAGATAACGTTACCCAAAACGAATTTGGACATTGTGAAACTGGCCGTTAACGTCCCAAAAAACCGACCAAGTGCGAGTCGGACTCGCGCACTGAGGGTTCCGTGCCAACTTTAACTGAATTAGGGAATCAATTTACTTCTACTAAGTAAAATACCACAATATTTAACTGCTTGGGCCATCTGTTTCATAAACAGACGGCTAGATGGCGCTAAGCGTCACGCAATTGACGTTTTCATAAGAAACCACAAATTTCGCAGGGTCAGACTAACAGCACGGTAGCTCAATTGGCAAGAGCGTTTGGCCCGGTTTGCCAAAAGGTTGCTGGTTCAAGTCCCGCCCGTGCGCAAATTTTTGGTTTCTTATTTCATCTTTATGAATATAAAATATGACACTGTGAGTGTTAAAAACATTCTAAAGCATTAGAAAGCGAAGCGACATCAATTTCCAAGTTGAATTTATTCTGTAAAGAATAACTGCTTGGGCCATCTGTTTCATAAACAGACGGCTAGATGGCGCTAAGCGTCACGCAATTGACGTTTTCATAAGAAACCACAAATTTCGCAGGGTCGGACTAACAGCACGGTAGCTCAATTGGTAAGAGCGTTTGGCCCGGTTTGCCAAAAGGTTGCTGGTTCAAGTCCCGCCCGTGCGCAAAATTTTTGGTTTCTTATTTCATCTTTATGAATATAAAATATGACACTGTGAGTGTTCAAAACATTCTAAAGCATTAGATAGCGAAGCGACATCAATTTCCAAGTTGAATTTATTCTGTAAAGAATAACTGCTTGGGCCATCTGTTTCATAAACCGACGGCTCGATGGCGCTAAGCGTCACGCAATTGACGTTTTCATAAGAAACCACAAATTTCGCAGGGTCGGACTAACAGCACGGTAGCTCAATTGGTAAGAGCGTTTGGCCCGGTTTGCCAAAAGGTTGCTGGTTCAAGTCCCGCCCGTGCGCAAATTTTTGGTTTCTTATTTCATCTTTATGAATTATTATAGCTTTTTTAGGGCCGATTTTTCCAACGTCAGACAGACTGAATAAGTATAAAACAATAAATTTTAAAATGATTTTTACATAATTGATTGCTGACTGACAGAGAGATGACGCTGTTTAATTGTATCATATTCGACGAATATTCGTTATAGAAAAATCGTTGGGAAAAACCGGCCTCAGCCTTCCACAGCAAATGAGCTATCTAATGCAAAATAACTTTTCAAATCAGACCACTAGTTCATTATAATTATTAAACTTATAGAGATACGTAGAAGAACTAAGGTGAAGGACATAGCCCTGAGAACCAGTATGCTCAAGTGGCAATGGATAGGCACATAGCGCGAAGAATTGATGGAAGTTGGGGCAGAAAAGTTCTAGACTGGAGACTCGACCAAAGACGCGGCGTAAGACGTCCACCAAAAAAACGGATAGAAGACCTTGTAAAGATCGCAGGATCAAACTGGGTACAGACTGCTTGTGATCGGTCACTGTGGAAATCTGTTGGGGAGGCCTACGTCCAGCATGTGTCCTTTGGCTGTTAGTGACGATGATGATGATGAAGTGCTCTAAACAAACTTACTTCTAGCTGTATATTAAGATGAATAGTACGTGGGACTCTCAGAAAGTTGTGTTACACTAAACAAAATAGTTATACAGGTACATATATTTAAATTAAATCTTTTCAAAGTACTCTCCACCATCTTCTATACAAAAGATTCATGAGTCTGAACTAGTTTTCAAAACACTTTTTCCAGTCCGCCGCAGACACCTCGTTTACAACGTGATCGAACGCAGCCAGCGCATCTTTCGGCGACGAAAATTTTATCCTTTAGAGCTAACTTTTTATTTTTGAAATAAAAAGAAGTTACACGGTGCTAGATCAGGGCTGTAAGGAGCGTAACTCTGGAGTTGGACTGGCGTGCTGTCTACGGAGTCCCTCGTTTAGAGTACGGTGTGTGCAGTCGCATTGTCGTGGTGGAGCAATAGTCCACGGAACCCAGTGTTTGGTCACATGTTGCTCACAACTGAGAAAACTTCTGATAACATTTGGTACTATACCATTCCGCATTGATGATTCTTTGATCTCGTAAAGGAATCGACACCAAGTGGCCAGTCAAATTAAAAACGCTGATCAAAATCAAAGTCTTTCCCCCGCTCCGGGATCGCTTTACTTTGGAAGGCGTTGGTTCATTTTGAAACACCCAAACTGTGAACATGCGCTTGGTTTCTGGATCGTATTGATTAATGAGTCCTGGACTCATCACCTGTAACGATGTCGTAAGCACGCCGAGACAAGCCTGCTTCAAACTTGTTCAGCATATCACGGCACCGTTCCACTCGGGCCTGCTTCTGAGCGTCGGTCAGGTAGTGCGGCACCTAGATACTATCCTCCTCACGCGAAGATGCCCGTGTAGAATCTCGTGACCGTTTCCCAATCTAATCTTTAATATGTGCTGAATCTTCTGATATTTAATTCGCCAATTATCTTGGATTAAAATTTTCACTGCAAGCACGTTTGCAGCCGTAATAGCCAATCAAAGGGCGGCCACTTCGTTCTTCATCCCCCTAGGGTGGTCGACTGGGCTTGTATTCGTTACACCAATGATATATGGTGGCCTTAGAGAGGCCTTCATCTATAAATGCCATTTGTTATCAAACGATTCTTCCGGTCTCAGGCGACTCGTAAAATCGTTGAAAATCATAGCTCTAAAATGTTTCCGATGCAGATTCATTTTTCAGTCAGACACGATACTTTGAATCAGCTGGCAAAAATGTGAAGGGAAATTTTGAAAACTGAACACTACTATTTTTATATTCATATTTTCGAAAAAGATTGTAACCGGCCAGACCACCCAGAACCCATGTATAAAAACTTTTTTCGCAATACTTTTTGAGTGGTCTAGTATAGATAGATAGATGTAAAGAGTATAGATGGATGAATCTGGGAGATCAATATGTGACCGGGATATTTAGGCATATCGATGTGTGATGGAGCTAAGGAAAATAAGTAATTGTTTTGTGAAACCGATAAGTAGTACGTACGCAAGCAAGTTGGTGCTGGCTTGTGAACATTGGACAAAGATCGAGTGACAAAAGAAAAATTAGTTTGATACCAACTAGTGATTTCTCTTATATTTTATTCCATGTTAGGGACGGGTCTGACATGACTAGAACCGAATGAAGATCAGACGCAAGACCAAAAGTTTTAGGTGTTCGCTCGTATTCATAAATATCGGTGACGCAAACTTCCTGAATTTAAGCTGGATCCGCCCTCCAATTTTTTTAGGAATAGGTAGCAAGCACTTTTACTATCAGATGAATTAAAGCCTATACTTCTAGCTCGGCTTCAAGCCTAGTAGTAATATCTGTCACCTATTCTCAGTCTTGTTAACAGCTTAACAAATATTTTATAGAACAGAGAAGCTTGTGATAGTATGCAGACTTGCTGCGGATAACAACGCGCACTAACGCATTTAGAATTATGGTTTTATTATTATTTATTTATTCAATAAAACCAAAGGATGATATTCAATAAACACGCAGTTTGTCGGCAGGTGTTCTCGTTCCTTAAATATACAAGTTCCTTAAATATATATAAACTATTTATTAAAATATTTTATTAATGAAAATTGAAGGATATTTTACTTTCTACTGTGCCAAATCGAAACAATTAGTATATTTTATAATGCTTAATATTTATATAGAACATGATATTTTATACATTGATGTGTATTAACACGATACCGATAGGGTCGAGGACCCTAATCATTGAAATTTAATCTCAAAAATTGGGGATTTTTTTCACTTTTTTGCACAGTCTTCACGTACGCACAACAGCATGTCAAAATAAACACTGCGGTATCTTATTCAGTTGTAATAAAGGGATAATTTGCATTTAAAAATTGGGTAGCCTGATGTGCTGGCCACTGTACTACCATTAAGTGAATGAAATTTTCAGCGATTTGTTTATTGAGTTTTGAAATGGGGGTTTTGGTAAAACCTTAAACTTTACCTTTATAAGAGTCGTTTAGGATCATAACCAAAAGGAAAGTAAAAAAAACGTGTTTAGGTTTAGGTTTAAAGAATTTATTTTTAAAAAATATTACAAAATCCACTTAAATGAGAAATTATTAATACTAAGCTTATTCTAGGCTACCACTAGTACACGTTTCACATATAATATTTTTCATTATCATGTTATGATTTAAGAGTGATCTATAATGTAATTAAATAGGTGCGACTTGAAACGTTTGATGTTATTTATTTTTTTAATGTGTGATGGTATTCTGTTGTTAAATTTAACTCCTTCAGAGGTGATACTCTTTTTCCCTACTTTAGTACGTGTTTTAGGCAATTCGATTAGACCTGGACTACGTTTAGAAATTTGTGATTTTTTTTATGAAGGACACATTTGTTTGGATTGTTTTACCGATGAGCTTTCTTATCAAAATACAAGTGGTATAAATGTAAAGTTGTTGGATGTTCATTAATTTTGTTTCCTTGAAATTTTTTGTAGTTGGTGTTAGGTATGGGTATGAGAACAGTGCTTTTATTACTTTATTTCGAGCTCGTTGTAATTCTTTAATTTTGTTATGTTGGCCCAAATTTCTCTTCAAAAAGTAGATGCGAATTATTGTGCTTTCGGATTCCCACACGACTTGGCTTTGTTTCTGGACTGTTTTTTCTAACTGTGACTATCCGAAAGCACAATAATTCGCATCTACCATGAACGAATCGCATAAGCAGACTAAAATGGATGGCAAGCAAACAAACGACAAAATACAAAACAATGGGCATGTTGTATCCCCAAACCTGTTTTTGCACATTATTTTTCTCACTCTCACCTGCATAAATCGTAAGTTGTCTCGCTCACACGCACCGGATTAACTTGAAGGACAATAGCCGAGGGACCAAAAAAATTCAAAATTCAAATTTCATAATCAGTTTATTTTTATATAGGCTATTGCTAGCACTTATACACGTCCCAACATTGGCCCTACCACAGCTTCGGGACAATTGTGGGCTAGTGCTGAGAAGAAGCTGCGCAACAAACTCAGTCACTTTTGTCAATGCCTCTTTTAGAAATACATATTACAATTTAGATTTAGACCCGTTAGACCTACTACCTGAACCTTTAAATACAGCCCTAGGTTGCTATACCGCATTGGATAGCTGATAAAATGTAGAAGTTAGAAGCACATCTGCAGAGTACGTGCCATAATATTTTTTTGAGATATCCAAAAAAGAAAAATATTTTTTATATAATTTGTACTTATTTTCTTAAGTTTAGATCGTCTACAATGATCTATTTAGTTAACTTACGTGCAATTTTAGTCATTGAGGCTATTAAGCTCATTCTTCATGTAAAAAAACAAAAATAATTATAATAAAGGTCAAAAAATTTAAAAATATTCGTTTCAATAGCCGAAAAATCGGAAATTTTCATAAAAAAAAAAACTCGAATATCTCGAAAACGCTTTATGATATACAAGTTTATGATTGAGGGTTCCATAGTGAAATCATTCAGAAATGATGTGTACTACACGCCCTTAACGGATCTGGATCGACTTTTCCTGTAACCCTGTATATCGAAACGTTGTTTTCTCGGAATACATTTATTTATACTGCGAACTGACCCGGTTAGTGATGATAATTTGTTTTTTATATATTCTGTCTGTTTATTCCATGTTAAGCAATTGTCCATCCTCAAACCAAGGTATTTTTCACATGTTTTTGTGTGTGGGATGTTATCAATATTTAGAGGAGCATGACACAGAATTACTCTATTTTTCGATTTGAAGACCACATAGCATATTTTTGAGATATTGTTTGTCAACGGATTATACTTAAACCACTCGAATAATATGTTAAGATCCTGTTGGGCCTTTGAAATTAAGTCACCTATATTTGTACCAAAATAGAACAGGCATGTATCGTCCGCGTAAAGAGTTACATGACCATGAAGCCCCAAATTTGCTATTTTGTTTATGTAGATTTGAAAAAGAAGTGGCCCCAATATGGATCCTTGAGGGACGCCAAAGGTGACATGTTGGCTGTTACTTTGATGGTTTTCTATTTTCACGACCTATGATCTATTTGTAAGGTATGACCTAAACATTTTCAGGGCGACCCCTTCGACACCAATGATTTGTAACTTTTCTTAAAGTAGATTGTGACAACTTTTTCGAAGGCTTTTTCAAGATCGATGTAAACTCCTTGAGCAATATTTTTTTATTTAAAATTTCTTTGATTTTACTTGTTAGATCCACTATTGCTGTAGTGGTGTTACATTTAGGCCGAAAGCCATACTGACGTAGAGACAAAAAAATAAAGAATCTTAATCTAAACGTTAGTAAACTCTAGATACGTATATTTTTATGTAAAGTTGTGCTAAGATAAAATAACACGTAATTTCATTGTCAAAAACGCTACGCACGCGCATATCATCACACGCTGACTCCAAAACATTAGGCAGTCACTTTTAAATTTAAGGTGCCTATTTTACCTACAGTGACATACGGTTTCTACAGACACCCTAAACTCCTGCATTGGTAGAGGCATTCTCAAGTTATGGTGGAATATCTTAACGAAAGCTTACATATATAAACGCTGAATAGGTACTATACCACTCCGTTTTTTGTTTTTTTAGTGCAGCAGTCGTGGAATAAAAAGGGTATAGGTAAGCTAACGTACATTAGTCCGAACATTAGTACATTAGTCCGTACTCGACTATCCTTTTAAAAAAAAGTTCCGCATTTGCATCGTCATAAAGTGTATACAACTTGCTAAACCGAGACAATCGTAAACACAAACTGCTCATAAATAACCATAAATAAATATGCAATGAAAGATTCAGTGATTTTATTACTGCATGCATATTAGATTCGAGGATAAACTGAATTTTTATGAATCGGCCTCGCGGAAATGGCAGACAATGCAAATAATATGCTTTCTGTTCAGACCACGGACGAGTAAAAAAAGTAAGGACTCCGCGTCACCTACACAAAAAGTGAAGCACCCAAAGTAAGCCAGCATACGTGTAAATACGAACCTCCACGCACACACTGACGCAAAAGTAAGCCGATCGGCCGCCATTACCCTCTCTGCCATTGTCTGTGACAGTGCAAACCTTAGCGTATAAAAAATTTAAAAAAAATCCGGCGTGTGTCGTTAAACAGTGTAAAAATATTACATTTCTACAAAAAAAGTGCCAAGGAATTATCTTTCACAGGCTACCCAGTACCTATTACATTAATTTCTGTTCTTTTTAAAATACAAAAATTATTTATTTGGAACACAAAACCTCCACTCCACGTGATTTGCCAGTGACAGTAACAGCCAGTGTGGCCGGGAAATAAATAGGAACTTTACCCGAAAAAACGGGTTAAGTGCGAGTCGGACTCGCGCACTGAAAAACTACAAGTTGGATATTGTTCTAACCAATTTTCATTGAAAGTTTTTGTCAAGTTCTACATCATGTTTTTTTTTCAAAATGTACACTGTTTAAAGATTAAAGGGGGATGGGGGACGCCCATTTTACCACTTTGGAAGCGTCTTTTGGTTAAGGAACCTTAATGTCATTTTAAAAGGCTTATGAGGTTAGACAAAAAAAAATGGTTTTAGTTTCATGTGTGGGAAAGCCGTAAAGCGGTTAACAGAATACATTTACCTACCAAGTTTCAACTGTGTAATGCTAATAGTTGCAGAATAAATTGACTGTGATATACGGACGGACAGACCGACAGCCAGACAATGAAACCATAAGGGTTCTGTTATTTGTTATTCGACTACGGAACCCTAAAAATGAGGTTTCGCTGTTGGTCCCATACAAAAAGCTGTGTTAAAGCAGTATTCTACTTCATAAACATAACTTTTTTTTACTTAATGATAAAATTTAATCAGTTCTTTATTTTTTGGCATTTAAATATATTGTAGTGTTTGTGTAACAGAAAATCAAGCAAGTTTTTTTTTGTATTCGTAATAATAATTGAAAGAAGAAGCAAGCACTTTTTATTTAAATAAAAATATAATGAAATCCAACCAAAAGAAATACAGGTATGTAATTTATCTAGCTATTCCGATCACAGGTTGGCGACTTACATTATTTAAATTTTAATTGTGGTTTTGAAACGCACGTTACTTCAAATTTTACGCACATTGCTCACATGCATAAACGAGTAAAATTTGCAGTCTCACTACCGCCATTCTGATACACCTACACAATAAAGGGAGAAATATTTGTGTCAACTGGTATCCCCGTGACGCACACACATACAGCATAAAAGTGGCTTCACTTGCTAATATCGCGGTGCGGAGCCCTTACTTTTTTTACTCGTCCGTGGTTCAGACATGTTAATATGAGTCGTAATTCGTTTTTCATAACAGAGTAATAAAAGTAAGTAGTTTCCCTTCTCACTAGACTGCAAGAACGTTAATTTTGCCTGTGTACTGTGTGTCTACTTGGGCGATTTAAAAATACCTACGAACTATTCATAAATATGAAAATAAAAACCAAAAATTTGCGCACCGGCGGGATTCTAACCAGCAACTTTCTGGCTAACCGGGCCAAACGCTTTTCCAATGGAGCTACCGTTCTGTCGGTCCGAACGTGCGAAATTTCTGGTCTCTTATGAATACCTACGTCATTACGCGTGACGTCTGCGCTATCCACCCCAGCTGTTTTACTTTACAACAGCAGAGTGCCACGTAGTTATTCATAACAAAATTAATTCAACTTGGAAATTGATAACGCTTTGCTATCCAATGGTGTAGAATGTTTTTAACACTCACAGTGTCATATTTTTAACCGACGTCAAAAAAGGGGGGGGGGGAGGTGAATTCGACCGTATGTTTTTTTTTGTGGCTGTTTTACCTCATATTACAGTCATTTGTAGATCAATTTGAAAAATTGTTTCGCTAACCTAGAGGTTATACCTTCTGTTTGGTTACCCATTGTTGCCAAGTTGGGATCTGATGTTCGGATCAAGGTGCAATCGAGGGAAACCCTAAAATTTTAAAGGCACGCATAGTGTTTTTGTACTAGAATCTTAATTTTGACGTGTTGTTACGTCCGGTAGTCAACATTGTATGGAGCTGAGCTGAACGGAGCTGAACTGAACTTATGATCGGTAATATGCAACTTTAAGAGAGCGGAGTCATAAAGTGCCCCCCCCGCCCCTCATGTAATCACAAAAAAATAAGAAATAAAATTAAGTTTAAAAAAAGTAAAAACCGATTTCAAAACCAAAATGCACTAAAAAGTTTTAAATAAACTCTTGACCCTTTAAAAGAAAGAAATCCATTGCAGGCGATCAATGTCTTTTTGGAGTCGGTGCCATCACTTTGACCATCTCAAGCATCAACTATCAGAGCACCGACTCCAAAAAGGCATTGTTCGCCTAAAATGGTTTTATTTCCTTTAAAAGGTCAAGAGTTTATTTCAACTTTTTAGTGCTTTGGTTTTAAAGTCGGTTTTTATTTTTATATTCATAAAGATGAAAATAAGAAACCAAAAATTTGTTCACGGGCGGGACTCAAACCAGCAATTTTCTGGCTGACCGAAGCATTTGATATGACACATTGAGTGTTAAAAAAAAAACCATATCTAAGAACTTTTAAGAGACTAAAATAATATCGTATGAAGCTAAGAAGAAATAAAGAATTCTTCGTTATTCAAATAAAGGAGATATAAGTATCAGATATTCAGGTCGGTCAGTAAATAAGCCTTTATACCTACCCACTCAAAATAGATAAAATATATCTAAATAGGTACAGTGGTGTGAATAACGCTAGCAAACACAATACAAAAACGAGCGTCATTTCTAACCACGGCAATGTGAAATGTGAGCAAACAAAACAATTCTCGCTCTTAAGGTGGAAAGGCGGCAGTGATATTGATAGTACCTACCTACTAGAACAGGGACTATCCCAAGACTTCCTAAAACAAAATCTTAATAACGAGTTTTGTTTTTTGATCTTTTAGTGAGGCATTGTTAGTTTATATTAACGGGTACGACAAAATGCTGATATCATAAAAGATGCCTCGGTGAGTAAAAGGTATTGTTTTTTTCTTGTTAAAGTTATGCCAGCATTCTCATGATCTCTAAAGGCAACATTGCCTAAGTCGAGTTGCTTGTAAGCCGTCTTCAACTCTGCGTTATGACCCCTGTTGAGCTTAATAAAACCAGTGTAATAGTACAATCTCTGCTCGCCCTCCGAGATAGCGTAGAAATATTGCCTTCATATCTTCCACGAGGCGGTAAATTGATGGAAGAATGTTGTTGATCCCTCGTGCGGAATAAATAAATTCATACATAAATATTTCATAGATATGAGAGTCTATGAGCTCTAACATGGCACATAATAAGAAGGAAGGATGTTTCGTAAGACACTCCAATGTTACCACGTGCTCAATAAAAATACAATACCTTTTATTCAATACTAGCCCTCCCCCGCGGCATTGACTACGTAAATCAAGGATTTTCCTTAAAATATTTCATCGCAAAACACATATTTTCATTGGAAGTAAGAGGTCAGAAAACATAGCGGTTAGCGCAACCGCGTGTTGTACTTAAGCTGCGAGCATTATTTTGGTGCAGAGTCTGATGTGTAGGGCAATTTTGTTAAAATGCAATGCTCATGATCATAATTATGTTCATTTTTATAAGAATAAATACCCGTGTAGAGTGAATAGCGTGGGGTGCTTGATATATTAAATGTTGCACCCCACGCTCTTTACTTTGAATTGAATTATTCTCTAACTCTTTGTAATTATTTTTTTTTTCTACTTTTAAGTTCGGTTAGCTATGAAAGCGTGTTTTTTTATTTATTTTTCATTTTTTAGTTCGATGTTTCAATTAATTATTTGTGGACATGCGACACGCGATAGCTCTATCTTTCTTACTCCCTTACAGAGGATCCACGAAAGAATTTATTAATCCTGGCGGTCCTTATAAGGATATTGAGAAACTGTTATTAAATTATTGTATTGTCATCGGTCCTTGATACGTGTGCAAAGTTTCAAATTAATGAAACTTCTGGAAATCGGTCAAATTTATGCTCAAAGATTCCATTACATGCGTAAATACATACATACATACAACCCAAGCTAATAAAAGCGTGGTAAAAATAGAACATATTTTTAATATATTTTTTTAACATAAAAATGTTTGTTGTGAGTAAACCAATGCTGTTGGAAATTTATTTGTAGAACTTTTTAAGCAGAACAACCCCGTTATACATGATTTTTTAAGTACTCGTATCTTAAACGGTTAACGCTGCGTACGCAACGGAAGCTTTTAAAATGAATATTTATCCCCCGTTTTTTGCAACATTTTTCATTGCTGCTCCTCTTTTCTAAGTCATATCGTGAATTCGTGATGTATAATAGCTTTCCAACACAAAAATATTTTTTCGAATCGGTCCAGTAGTTCCTGAGATGAGCGCGTTCAAACAAACAAACTCTTCAGCTTATAATATTAGTATAGATTGTTTCAGTCAGCAGGCCATTTACAGACACTTTATGTATAGAATCGAAGAAGTATTGTATGTATTGTAAGGCTTGGTTAGAGTTGATTGATATGGAGTTCGTAGGAGTTTAAAGTATTAGACATGATTAAAACTCATAATGTCTTGGTTAGACAACAAAAGCATATATGTAGAGCAGATTATTCATTCTTACTCCTGTCAAACCAGTCAGAAACACCGCGGTACAAAATTAAATCAACGCGGTTGAACACTGACTGTGGGGATTTCTATGCAAATTAGTTTACCAGTACTGTGACGCGATTGGTGCAAAATTGATGGCAGTTCTGTTGCTTTCACACTCAATAAACTGGCACACGCTGAATACCTTTTGTTTTATTGCGTAACAACAGCCGTTAAGAAATATGTGGATATTTGAGATACTTCAACATATTTAGTAGCGTAATTTTCTATGCTAATAAACTGTACCAATATACGGGTCGCTACCAGTTTCTTGGATATATTATTGACGACCCGTCTGGTGTAGTGGTCGAGAAATAGCCTACTACGCAGCGGGTTGCGGGTTCGATCCGATCGATATATCATGTATGTATTTACAAACAGAAAGTATTTAAGTATTATATCCGTTGTCTGGCAACCATAACACAAGCTTTGAGTAGCTTACTTTGGGACTAGATGGCGATGTGTGGGAATGTCCATAGGATATTTATATATTATGTATATTATATTATATTTATGTATTACAAAGGTTAAAGCATATCTATCCACCAACAAAGAGAACAGCACCAACCAGTCGTCAAGCATACGTCATACGTTTTGTATAAAGGGATCCGCGATGCTTTGGATGGGATCGGCACCGGATAGCAAACGCCTCGCCATTGATTGCCTTTAGTACCACTTATGACAGTTCTTCTTGTGAATGACAGCCCGTTTGACTGAATGGGCGGATAGTTAAAAACCATCGGGCACAAAATATGGTGTCATTTGTTATTTTATTCCATCGGTATCTTTTTGTTATTCGTTAATTTAATTTAATTTATTTTTGTACTAATCATTATCCAATTATTTTATTTTATTGATGTTATATAATGTATAATTCAATTTAATTCACCAAATTATACTGTTGGCCTGTTAAGCATGCTGTGTGTTAGCGCTCTTGGAGTTGCAACAAATTATAATGTAAATGTTTGTAATATATTTTGATGAAATAGTTGTAGATATATAGTTTGCACCAAATAAAAATATAAAAACATTAAGCGCCGCTGGTCGAGATTTGATCCCTAGTTGATCTTGATCCGAGGTTACGAAGTTGATAAATGTGCGTAGAAATATGGAGTTAAATTCAAAGAATACTAAACGCATCGAGGTGATCGGTGTTGTTTTCGTAGATGTGGTAGATGAGATGTAACCTTAAATATTAATCAACTAGCGGTCCCCCGCGACTTCGTCCGCGCGTTTTGAGTTTGCTCCCTCCCCTCCCGTCGCAGCGTTCTGTTTTATATCCTAAAGCCTTTCTCGATAAATAAGCTATCCAACACAGAAATATTTTTTCAAATCGGTCCAGCAGTTCCTGAGATAAGCGCGTTCAAACAAACAGACTCTTCAGCTTTATAGTATACTAGCGGTCCCCCGCGACTTCGTCCGCGCGTTTTGAGTTTGCTCTCTCCCCTCCCGTCGCAGCGTGATGTTTTATATCCTAAAGCCTTTTTAATAAATAAGCTATCTAACACAGAAATATTTTTTCAAATCGGTTCAGCAGTTCCTGAGATGAGCGCGTTCAAACCAACAAACTCTTCAGCTTTATAATATAATTAACGCAAGCGCACGTTGTACTTGAGCTGCGAACATTATTTTGGTGCGGAGTTATGTTAAAACTGTGATAGCTCCTAAGATATTTATTGGTATCAAATGATATAAAGGGCAACTTTGTTCTAAATGAAATGCTCGTGATGATGAATGTATTTATTTTGATAAGAATAAATACCTGTGTGTATAATACACCTCTAAAAATGATGCATTATTTTTTTACAAATTTATTAACATAAAAAAGGTTGTAGTAAGTCAACCATAAAAGACAGACATATGCTGTCGCGGACTTTATTATAGAACTCTTAATGCTGAACAATCTTGTCATGCATAGTTTTTGTGTAACTTTAACGGTTTCCGCAGCGTACGCAGCGGAAGCTCTCAAAAGGAATATCTTTCTCCCGTTTTCGCAACATTTTTCATTGCTGCTGTGGTCTTGTGAGTCGTATCTTTATGTTATATAGTTTAAAGCCTTCCTCGATAAATGGACTATCTAACATAAAAATATTTTTTCAAATCGGGCCAGTAGTTTCTGAGATTAGCGCGTTCAAACAAACAAACAAACAAACAAACAAACAAACTCTTCAGCTTTATAATATTAGTATAGATTAGCGCAAGCGCACGCCGTACTTTAGCTGCGAACATTATTTTGGTGCGGAGTTATGTTAAAACTGTGATAGCTCCTAAGATATTTATTGGATTTAAATGATATAAAGGGCAACTTTATTCTAAATGAAATGCTCGTGATGATGAATGTATTTATTTTGATAAGAATATATACCTGTGTGTATAATACACCTCTAAAAATAATGCATTATTTTTTTACAAATTTATTAACATAAAATAGGTTGTAGTAAGTCAACCATAAAAGATAGATATATGCTGTCGGGGACTTTATTATAGAAGTCTTAATGCTGAACAATCCTGTCATACATGATTTTTGTGTAACTTAAGCGGTTTTCGCAGCGTACGCAGCGGAAGCTCTCAAAAGGAATATCTTTCTCCCGTTTTCGCAACATTTTTGATTTCTGCTGTGGTTTTATGAGTCGTATCTTCATGTTATATAGCCTAAAGCCTTCCTCGATAAATGGACTATCCAACGTAAAAAAAAAATTTCAAATCGGGCCAGTAGTTTTTGAGATTAGCGCGTTCAAACAAACAAACAAACAAACAAACTCTTCAGCTTTATAATATTAGTATAGATAAGCGCAAGCGCACGTTATACTTAAGCTGCGAACATTATTTTGGTGCGGAGTTATGTTGAAACTGTGATAGCTCCTAAGATATTTATTGAAATCAAATGATATAAAGGGCAACTTGGTTCTAAATGAAATGCTCGTGATGATGAATCTATTTATTTTGATAAGAATAAATACCTGTGTGTATAATACACCTCTAAAAATAATGCATTATTTTTTTACAAATTTATTAACATAAAAAAGGCTGTAGTAAGTCAACCATAAAAGATAGACATATGCTGTCGCGGACTTTATTATAGAACTCTTAATGCTGAACAATCCTGTCATACATGATTTTTGTGTAACTTAAGCGGTTTCCGCAGCGTGTGCAGTGGAAGCTCTCAAAAGGAATATCTTTCTCCCGTTTTCGCAACATTTTTCATTTCTGCTGTGGTCTTATTAGTCGTATCTTTATGTTATTTAGCCTAAAGCCTTACTCGATAAATGGACTATCCAACGTAAAAATATTTTTTTAAATCGGGCCAGTAGTTTTTGAGATTAGCGCGTTCAAACAAACAAACAAACAAACAAACTCTTCAGCTTTATAATATTATAGTATAGATTGAATGTATCGGTCTTACAATTAATGCGCAATTTATTAGCAGGCGTAAATAAAGCTAGATGTAAATCATGTCGTTGAGCGTCTGCGATCGAGCCAGTTCTAATTGAAAATAAATCTCATTAAGGCGGGCGGGCGGCAGAAGCGTAATTTGCTTTTCATTTCATTTTACTATTAGATTTTTACTATTGTAGTATTTTTTGCTTCATTGAAATTATAAATACTATACTTTTGGCCTAATGAAATGAATTGATGCTTTCAGTTAGCTACGATGACTATAATGTTATGCCTCAATATCATCATCTAATTTAAGATGTAGAGTCTTGTCGGTAGAGTTTTTCAAAACTCAAAATTAGGATAATTATGTGGTATTTTCCCTCTTTCGTTCCACCGCCGTTTAAGCACCGAGAGGTTCCGGCCTCTTAATGCCAAAAAAGCATTTCCTGTTATACTATACCTTCAGGCTTCAGCCAGTACTGATGTTGCTGCTACTAAGCACCAGATGAACGCTTAGGCGGCGTTCACTCCCTACATCACTGAATATCGTAGCTTTATATACAGAAGGCTCCCACTTGACTCCCCACTACAGTCTGGTAATCCGCTGCTGTTTTGCAGGGGACGTGCCTCCTAGCGCAGCGTGATGTTTTAAACCCTAAAAAGCCTTTCTCAATAAATAAGCTATCCAACACAAAAAAAAAACAAATCTCTCTAGTAGTACCCGTGATTAGCGCGCTCAAACAAACAAACTCTTCATCCTTATAATATTTAGTATAGATTTGCAGCTAACTATAATGACCTGTAACCTCGCTAGTAGCCTACAGCTTAGCCCTAACAAAAATTACCTACCTTAAAAAAAGCATTAGTCTAAGAACAAAAAGCCAACCCATCTATATAATAACAAACAAGCAGGAAATAATTTTAAAGTTAACGAAGTAGTTAGCTCGAGTATACGTAAGCGAATAAAGATCGAGCACTCGCAAGCAATCCTTCATAACTGAAAATGGAAATGGTTGTGTGCCGACGATAAGGGCCGGCACCACGGCGGGTGGCTCGCAACTGCACCGAACAAAGCCGCCTCTGTTTGACCTGACTCAGATACGCCCCTGGAACGAGGCCGGCGAAACTATGTTAGCTGATTTCGTTCCATCGCGAATAAAAATGAACAATATGGACGGTTTTTTGACATAGGTTTCTGCATGCTGTAGCAGCTAGTCTACTTTTTATGCACATGTTACTATTATTAACTTTGCATATTATCTTCACACGAAGTCAAATAATAACATATGCAGTCAGAAAATATTTCATGGTTATTCCAGGTGTACAAAAGCTATTAGATGATATATTTTATGACGTAATGTAAGCACGAGTGCTCACCTACTTAGTTACCTACGTGCATTTACTTTGAATTGTTGATCCACCTTAATATACACACGTTATTGCACAACCACAAAATGTGTACAAAAATAGTTTCTAATAGCAAACCCGAAATATCGATGGAAAGTAAACAAAACGTCAGCGGATAAAATCAATTAAAAGCGTTGGTTTTGTGTGGTTACGGCAGAACATAGCCTGCAATGTTTGACCTGCCCTGCTCCATCCGACTCATTCGCCCCCGTTTCACTCTCAGAACAATCAATTTTGGAGAAAAACTAAGCTTTCCAC
Organism: Pyrausta purpuralis; assembly: GCA_963924145.1. NCBI lineage: Eukaryota > Metazoa > Arthropoda > Insecta > Lepidoptera > Crambidae > Pyrausta > Pyrausta purpuralis. The sequence goes on from OZ001659.1 coordinate 14,862,284, forward strand.
TTTAATGGCGGACGAAAGCTTCAAAACCAAAATGCACTAAAAAGTCTTAAATACACTCTTGACTATTGAAAGGAAAGGTGGGTTCTAGGCAAACAATTTCTTTTTGGAGTCGGTGCTGTGATAATTGATGCTTGATGTTCAAAGTGATGGCACCGACTCCAAATTGAAATTGTTTGCCTAGAACCCAAGGTGGGTTCTAGGCAAGGTCCTTTCAATAGTCAAGAGTTTATTTAAGACTATTTAGTGCATTTTGGTTTTGAAGTCGGTTTTTTAAAGTAAATTTTATTTCTTCATTTTTTGCGATTATAGGAGAAGGAGGGGGGGGGGAGTTGCACCTTATGACTTTGTTCTTTAAGAAGCTACAAACTACTTATAATAAGTTATTTCATTATAATTACGGAACCCCTAAGCGTTAAGGAGTTCCACCATCAGCTCAACCCCACACAAGATGTTGACTATCAGACGTAACAACACGTCAACATTAAGATTCGTCGAACACTATACGTGCCTTTAAAATTTGAGGGTTTCCCTCGATTACACCAAGATCCCATCATCAGATCCCAAAATGGAAACAATAGGACCAACTAGAAGGTATACCCTAAGTAGGCGAAAAATTTTTCCGAATCGGTCGACCAACGACTGAGATATGAGGTAACATAGATACAAAAAAAAACATACAGTCGAATTGATAACCTCCTCCTTTTTTGAAGTCGGTTAAAAATGAAATCGCTTGTCGGTAGCTAAACATGGGTGTCGACCGGCTTACAAAATGTTAAGAGTCGTACAAATTTACTTTGAACCTTATTTAACAAATATATAGAATGTTGAAACAACCTGCATGGTAACAGGTAAAACCACCTTAACCCCATTAACAAACCCGCGAGCTAAGTGCATCGATACTGTTTCTAAGTAACTACTCAGTCCGACATCAAATTAATATTTAACGCGGTTCGGGAAACCCCTCGACAGGCCGTTCCGTGAGAACTCCCACCTGGAAAACTCTACCATGAGTACTATAATAGCTTTTCTAAACGATTATTACTTAATTCTGCATTACTACGTAAAAATAGGCCGTCTAACCGTAACCTTGCTTGCTTTATATCATTAGTCATGGCTACTTTTTACAGTAGGAATGGAAACGGTATTTGAATAACATTTTTCTTTAACCGGCCTCATGAATTTTTTGGTTGCGTGACGGATGGACACGCGAACAGCCTTTTAGTATCCAAGCGAGGTAGTTCAAGTTATATTTAAATAAAACATTTTTATACTATGTATGATGAGACAAAGCCTAACATTAAGGCTTACATAAACCAATAATCAATCATCTCGAAGTAATTGGTTTCATCGATCAATGACACAGGACAGGACGTACTCGTAATTTAGCACCTGATTAAGGAATATAGAACGTTTTTATTTCTTTCGTGTCATTCCTGCAAATAGTGAGTGAATGAGAACTAAACTGAATTTACCTTTTTATATATAAAAGATTTTGGCATAGTATAAAGTACCTTCTATACTCGGGCTACCTTGACGACACTGCAAAAAAATAACTATCAAATGTATCTACGATCTGGATCATTAAACGGGAGCGGACCAATTGTCGCTCAAGTTTGACCATCACAGTAAAGACTTAATGGCTTAGCCTTGCTTCTATGTTCATGTAAAATAGTAAAAAAGCAAGTACGCTGAGTACGTTTTCTAACTTAATAAGTATAACATTCAGTTTTGGGCATGTAGCCACTAGCCAACTGCATTCAATGTTTCACCCGAGCGCAGACAAACAGAGTGCTACAGCGCGCTCGCCACCTGCCTGTAAGGCTTTCAGTGTTCTCTTTATATGCTTCCTTATTTATTTATTTGTGCATCCCATGCTATCTTATGTGCAGTTTATGTAAACAGCGATCCTCAACTTATTTCCCGTAAAGAATGAACCGACAGTATACAGCCTGAAGGTAGCATCCTTATTTGATATGGAAAAACACTTACCCGTGAAAATATTAAACGGTTCAAGAATGAATACATAAAGTTTATTAATTTCGGAAACTATTGGCTATTGGTTTGAGTTACCAGAAAACGAAATTCGAAGCTTAGTATTAAACCGTGATAGTTATCCACCGATGTAGATCTGAATGTAGGCAAAGTTTTTATTAAGTTGAGCTTGTTTGATTGCAGCCCTCGGCGTCCAGCGAGCTCGAATCAACCAAGTTCCTAAGTGAAATGTACGAATCGCGAACTTGCCGGTCCATTTAATCCGGGCTAGGTGCCGCTGGTAACTCGGAACTCGACCACAGACTAATTAAAAATTTACGAAATACTTAGGTCACTTTTAAGTTCGAGCTAATTCTATAAAAGCTTCAGAAACAAGTAAAGAAGTGCGTGTAGTTTGTTATGTGCATTAGTATCACACTCTAGTTAGAAAATAAGCGCTAATACAAGGAAATTACACGAAAATGTGCTTATGGTTCGCTCTCTCAAGCTAGAGAATACCTTTGATAGATTGGTAGTTAAGATGGCTACATACAGACTATTTGCAAAAATGTTTCTCCACGTCCCATCTGATAGACCGGGCAGAACTGCGATCAAATCTATCGATAGATCACGTTCTGAATTGGATTTCAGATTTGCATCTGTTCCGTTTGTTTTGGAATGTTCTCTCTTCTACCGTAGCACATTTTATTGGCATTCGCAGACGATGAGCTTCCCAAGTAAGTAAGTACTTGAAGTTGTTTTCTGTTGTCTTCAATTACTACCGCTACCAACGAACGACTAAGCAAAGCGAAGCAACATTTTGTTGCGTTTCGTCTCCTTTGCTTTGCGTGGGCGATGCGACGTTGTTTTATATAATATATTTGAACGGCATTGCACACGGTACGAGTATAATGGAATTATAAAACGACACGACGCAACGAAGATGCAACGCAACGCCAATGCGCTTTAACGTTTGTCAATATCGTCGTGTCTCGCCTAAAATGAATTAAATTTATCATAAAATTATTGTCCCTGATAATAATTTTAATCTGACTTAGGCTGCTGTTTTTAATTATATATCTCTGGTATATTCTAACGGGTTATGATTTCTTCTAATATGATTTAAGGAGGAAGGTTGACATAAATTAAGGTAGCCGACCATTAGCGGCGCTGATTACGAGGCGTCGCAGTTGTAAGTGAGGGTAAACTCATTAGTGAGCGAGCATCCGCCGGGGGCGCAACTGCGCTCCTCATTTACCGGGCTTGAAACTTCTTTACGCAAATCACATTTCTTCACAGAAATTCTATACCTTTTGGTATCGCGCAGCTGTTACTTGTTGCGCGTGAAACCACATAATCAAAAATAGTAGGGAATGTAAATGTTTCTTGTGGGTGCTGCTGATCAACAGTATCCTTGTGAACTAACCAGTTTAATTAACAAGCTACAACATCAAGCAACAGCTAGATCTGTTGATCTAAAACTAATCTGCCTAGTTTTTTTTGTTTTATTTGGTGAGAAAACTGATTGCTTACAAATTAGTAGGGATTGCTTAAGCTCACTGCGTCCTAGCATGTGGCGTGATTCTCGTAGTTACGTTAAAATTGTATCAAAGATCGCGTGCCAAATTGAACAAAGCAACGAAAGTAATATGAGGTCTGTCTACAAAGCGCCACTAACTACAATGCTATTGTGAGGAGCAGACGACTCCTCAGACGTATCGTGAGACCATACTTATTGCTACCATACTATAACTACTTCTAGCTATTTGCCTCGCGTCTCGGTGCACATGGGTGGTCACGGACCACCGAGTTTAATCTTAGCACTTCCATCACACGACATAGCTGCTTATAGGACCAGCAACAAAAAGTAAGCATAGTCTTCCTTTTTTTGCTGGTCCTATAACTACCTTTGCACCTTAATTTAACGGTTAGTAAACGACGCGACATGTATTTTTACACTGACAGACGTAGTACTATTATATTTTCTGTGCTGACAGTTTACATACTTGGCGAATGTCAAGGTAAGAAGGACTAGAGTAAGTATAGTACCTAAGTGGATGAGTAACTTTTTGAAATAATATGCGTTCAATCCATAACATTTATAACTAAATATAAAAACGGAGATAACGATTATAGTTATATAGTTATAATTGAGGGTGAAATTGATTTGAACTTGTCGGTTCGTGTGAACCTAACTTATTGCGTGGTAGTTTACATCACATCGTCGTCTTTGAGTCTCGGCTACAGAATGTGAATACCTTTTGACAATGAAGCTTCTTCTATACTAATATTATAAAGCTGAAGAGTTTGTTTGTTTGTTTGTTTGTTTGTTTGTTTGAACGCGCTAATCTCAAAAACTACTGGCCCGATTTGAAAATTTTTTTTTACGTTGGATAGTCCATTTATCGAGGAAGGCTTTAGGCTATATAACATAAAGATACAACTCATAAGACCACAGCAGAAATGAAAAATGTTGCGAAAACGGGAGAAAGATATTCCTTTTGAGAGCTTTCGCTGCATACGATGCGGAAACCGCTTAAGTTACACAAAAATCATGTATGACAGGATTGTTCAACATTAAGAGTTCTATAATAAAGTCCGCGACAGCATATGTCTATCTTTTATGGTTGACTTACTACAACCTTTTTTATGTTGATAAATTTGTAAAAAAAATAATGCATTATTTTAAGAGGTGTATTATACACACAGGTATTTATTCTTATCAAAATAAATACATTCATCATCACGAGCATTTCATTTAGAACCAAGTTGCCCTTTATATCATTTGATTTCAATAAATATCTTAGGAGCTATCACAGTTTTAACATAACTCCGCACCAAAATAATGTTCGCAGCTTAAGTACAACGTGCGCTTGCGCTAATCTATACTAATATTATTAAGCTGAAGAGTTTGTTTGTTTGTTTGTTTGTTTGAACGCGCTAATCTCAAAAACTACTGGCCCGATTTGAAAAATTATTTTTACTATCAACGGGAGATAAAAAAAACTTACAAGTCTCGATGCCAGGATGCGAGGGATCGGGCCCGTTGTCTTTGCGAGTCCACAGCAGAATAATCGTAGGTGTGGGTAGATAGGCGTGGATTGTCGGGCGAGGAAAATCTATACTAATATTATAAAGCTGAAGAGTTTGTTTGTTTGTTTGTTTGAACGCGCTAATCTCAAAAACTACTGGCCCGATTTGAATATTTTTTTTTACGTTGGATAGTCCATTTATCGAGGAAGGCTTTAGGCTATACAACATAAAGATACGACTCATAAGACCACAGCAGAAATGAAAAATGTTGCGAAATATGAAGAAAGATATTCCTTTTCAGAGCTTCCGCTGCATACGCTGCGGAAACCGCTTAAGTTACACAAAAATCATGTATGACAGGATTGTTCAACATTAAGAGTTCTATAATAAAGTTCGCGACAGCATATGTCTATCTTTTATGGTTGACTTACTACAACCTTTTTTATGTTAATAAATTTGTAAAAAAATAATGCATTATTTTTAGAGGTGTATTATACACACAGGTATTTATTCTTATCAAAATAAATACATTCATCATCACGAGCATTTCATTTAGAACCAAGTTGCCCTTTATATCATTTGATTTCAATAGATATCTTAGGAGCTATCACAGTTTTAACATAACTCCGCACCAAAATAATGTTCGCAGCTTAAGTACAACGTGCCCTTGCGATAATATATTATAAAGCTGAAGAGTTTGTTTGTTTGAACGCGCTTATCTCAGGAACTGCTGGACCGATTTGAAAAAATCTGTCTGTGTTGGATAGCTTATTTATCGAAAAAGGCTTTAGGATATAAAACATGACGCTGCGACGGGAGGGGAGGGAGCAAACTCAAAACGCGCGGACGAAGTCGCGGGGGACCGCTAGTGTTACAATAAAAAGAAAATTCAATTTTTGCAATATCGTTAGACGTTGAATTTAGCAAAGATTTGTATGTAGCGTGTCGTAGTCTAGTTCTTGCTACGAACCGTCTACGAGACTACGAAATATTTTCAACAACCTCAAATTAAAGGGGTTTATGCAATAGTGTGTTATTAACATTTTATGTTTTGGTAGAAAGGTATTAGAAATTGATATAGGGTTTACAAAAAAGTAAAGTACCGGGATTGTAAGGCATTGATAAACATTTTAGTTTATTATCGATTTATTCCAGTTTATAAATGTACGTTGTTACAAAATGTATACATAAAACCTAGTAGGAAGTTGCGTTAGGAGCAGTTTTTTCAACCGACATCAACCCGTTCGGCAAACAAAGCGGGGCAGCGCGCCTGCGACCTGCCGGCCAGCGCAAACATTGCTTTTAACTGATTCCGATTCCGACCCTGGAAATAACGTAGGAGTAAAGCTTTCGTTCGTTTGCCGCTTTAATTGTTTGCTTGAAATGCAAAAAGTAGTATTTGGAATTTTAGAAACGCTCTAATTAAGGCTGTGAAAAAGTTTTAAACTTTTTCTTTAGGCATAGTATTTGATAGTAAAGCTAAACTAGTTAGGTACCAACCAACTGGGAAACCGTGTTGTGATGAAATAATTAAATGGAGAAGAAATAACTTATCCAATGCGTATATGCGAAATATTCATGTGATATTTTTTACACAACAAATCATGAACTAAGTTTTTATATTTAAAAAGCAAAGAATGTATAGCAAGCAGCGACGATATACCCTATCTACCAAACAAAACTCATCATAAACGACATGCTACATGTCAACTACCTAGGTAAGCATTAGTAATGAAATACGTTGAAATGTTTCATAAATTCAAAGATATGCAGTATGTTTATTAAATACAAGGAATGTAATAAAAATATTCACGGGGTAAATATTTACCTACCTTTTAACTTTATAAGCAGCAGTCTTCATTAGAATCATCGTTTCTATGAATATTAGCAGTTTACATAACCCGTGTCTCCACAAAATAATGTCGACTTGTTTTTTGTACTATTTTGGATTCATTTTGTTGGTTACTTCGAGTACCTCAACTACCTCCATACACTCACATAAATATGGTATGTTACCCTAACATACCTTAAGATTTTTATATGTTTTTTTTATTTTTGTGTTCCTCCAATAATTTGCTGTTTTTTTTTTCTTCTTTCAGATGACTTATCTGAAGCACGGAAAGGGACTGTTGGCGAAATTAACATCGTAAGTAAAGTAAAACTGTTAATATCCCATTGGTGGGCAAATGCGTTACCTTAAGTATGAGGTAGTATGGGCCATGCTCCACCACACAGGCTCCGTGCGGATTGGCGAAGGGGTTTTAACCTCGCTGTCTGATTTTATCAAGCCCATTTAGTAGGCTTAACGACTAATATCAACCGATACCAAGTGCTTATCGTGCCTTAAAACTAACACTTAGTTGTTAGATGATTTTAACGTGCCTTCCGAAACACAGAGACATTCGTGATATACCTACGTCACTTGTATAGTCGAAATGGTTACCCATCTACCAAAGCGCTGCCAAAAGTGCGCTACGAGCACCTCGAACAGCATAAATTCTATTGACTTCAGACAAAACAATACAATCTAATATAAGATATTATTATAGTAACAATTTTGTATAACTTTGCTCAAGGTACGCGATTCCGATGACAAGCCCTCTGTATCAGTCTACTACGAGACCATGTGCCCCCATTGCAGAAGATTCTACTCCACATACTTAACCAAGCTCAACAGTAAACTTGGCCAGTATATCGATATTGTGACCTTCCCATATGGGAAAGCTGCGGTAAGTGAAAAAGGATAAGGCAAAATAACTTTTTCAATTGAAGGTTGTTATTAATATACTGAATTTATAGTAAAGATTTCAGTATATTGATGACTACCTTACCTAATCTTGTAATCTAAAAAAATCGACAGCATATATAATTTCTGAGGATCCACGTACAGTATCAAAGTTGGGAAAAGGGCTTTTATTAATATTTAACTTGTATTCCACTTCCCATGATGATTAGACCCTTGTGTGAGAGCGATTCCGCGCTATTTTTATGGAAGTGCGTGAACTTAGTTCTACAACGCCGAAATCTTATTTTCGGACATCATACATCTGGAAGTAGAGCGAAACCGCTTTGGGAGTACTAAATACTTGACGAACATTATCAAAATTTTATTTTCTTTACAGACAACTGTATATTACAATAACACAATTAAAATCACATGCCAGAACGGAGAGGATGAATGCTACGGGAACAAACTGCAAGCGTGTGCTTTACGAATGCCTAATTATATTCCTTTCAACGCTTGTTTGATGGACTTTAATAGGACCAAAAAGGGCTCTGACGATGCTGCTGTTGATGAAGTAAGTATGTAAAATAACAATTAAAAATATTTTTTATTTTTATTTTTTATTAATGATTAGTTTATTTAGTTGGCCATTATCCAGTAACTGCATGGTTACTCAATAATCCAGTAGCGTTTTTATTATTCATACATCCCTTCATTACAGTGTGGTTCAATATTGAAGATTGACGAAGCTAAAGCAAAAGAAATCAAAGAATGTGCAAAGTCATATGGAAATTACATCCTATTTTCTATTGGACAATTAAGCAGGGGAAAGTTTGCCAAAATGCCACACGTTGAAATCAACGGAAGATCGTGGGATGGGCCATTTGAGGACATAATAAAGGACGTCTGCGCTTCGTTTAAGACTCCTCCAGCGCCCTGCAAGAATGCATAGTACACGGAAGTCATTGACGTCAAATATCTTCTCAGTTTTCATTAAAGTGGTCTAGCTGACGTCTAAATAAAGTGTAGAAGTAGCATTCATTTCGTTTTTTTAACCTGTCACAGTTGTGTTTTAGCGACGAAACTCCATTACTATTTTATTTAAAGACGCATAAGAGATCACAATTAATTATTATTACTCATATTTAATAGTATTTATTAAGTCTACGGGGGTTCACAAGTGATTAGTAAGATACAAATTATACAATTTCTAAACCACTGATTGGATAATCATAAGTACCTACATAATATACATAATTAGATTCACTCTACATTGCCCTGTTTACTAAGAGTCGATTTTACCAACGTTAGATAATGAATATTTGTCGAATACAATACAATTTATTTCTAATTAGGTTTTAAGCTACTAGTTTTTGCATGTATTTTCTTTAACCTTTTAATTCAAATAAATTACTAAACGTCTAATTAAAAAACGTCACCTATTTGTGAGCAATCGTTTACGTAAATTTCATTATAAAATCGGTCGGATAAGTCCTATCTCACGTTGATAAAATCGACTTTAAAAGTAATAAGAAATTCAAATAGATGCTTAGCTATTTTTGTGGGCAAAATTCATTACTAACGTGGGACTAGTCGCAGTCTCTGGCTGGCTCCTAACCACTTTTTAAAGAAAATTTATTGCTGTGCACGCAAGACAAAAATGAGCGTCACATCCATTGACCTATCAGCGTATGGAACTGATACCACTTGTCATCAACTCATACAAATGGTTTCATATTCGCAATTAAAATTTCAAGGAATAGTAATAACATAATAATAGTCCCCCTAGCCGATTTCGACTACGGTGGCCAGTCACAACGACTAACCGACTGCGCAGGACATATTATAGTGCACAAGTGTGTGCGCAAACACAGGTGCTCTCTCTATTCCTTTTTACTCTCATAGCCCGATGGGACAGCAATCTGACACGACCGGACAGAGCTCAGGCGCAGGACCAACGGCTTTACGTGCTTTTCCGAGGCACGGGGGTGAAACACCGCCAACTTCCAAACACCGGGTTACCCTAAGAATTTCTGAACAGAAAAACTCAGGTATTTTTTTTTGGCCCAACCTGGGGATCGAACCCGGGACCTCTGGCGCAGCCGTCGCTTTAAAATGCTCCTGCCACCGAGGCAATAACAACTCAGTGGTCGGTCATATCAAACAATTCGAGATGGGCAGGGTTGACCACGATAGTAGCTTCTAAACAGGTGGTTGATATACGATAGCGTATTCGCTGTGGGCGAAGTAGGTGGTGACGGAACTCGAATCGTCGACAGTGCTCAGTGACCAAAAAATAAAACAACTTTGGAGGACCTCTGTCACCGTTACTCTGGTAATTTCAGTACAAAATTTACGAAGCCGTGCATTTATTATATGCGTTATTTATAAGTTGAATCGGCACTACAGATCAAAGTTATTGAAAAGAATAAATGGATTCAACATTTTCTTATGACAGCCAACCATTGCACTGCGAGGGAAGGACAAAACACCTTGAGTAAGAAACGAAAATAGAATTTAACCGCCACTCATTACCTGAAGTAGGTTCTGAAGAAGAAGTCTGTATAGTTATACCAAAATATTTTAATGTATGTAAGCATGTCTTTATTCATGTCCGGGATAGGTAAAATCATAGAGAAAAAGAAAACCCGGTCAAGTGCAAGTTGGACTCGCGCACGAAGGTTTCCGCATCTACTACTCGTATTCCAGGAATAAACAGGCTTGCTAATGTGACGGTGTCCGAGTGGTATAGACATACGCCAAGATAGCGTAAGACACGAGGTTTGATTTCTCGTCTGTCACAGCCAAAGTTGCTTTTTACAGGTGCAATTTACATTATTAAGTGTGTATAGTGACAAAACAGTATATGAACAAAAATGTAATTACTACTCGTATGTAAGTAAGCACTTTTATTGCCCTAATTATATGTCCTGTAAAACATGATAAAGAGTGCCTCATAAGGTTTTGATTCCCTTCAAATAATAAAACATTTGAAATTATGAGATACAAACGGTTGAATCGTTGAAGGCGAATTTGGTTTATTTTCAGCTCAAGGCCAAAAAAACAAAATAAATATTTGACTTTACTGTTAGGTGTTTTGTTTACTGTTTAGTAAACTTATTTTATTTTTGTAAACTTTATGATAACGACTATAATATTCATACGTAACTTAAATGTTTTGATCGTATGCCACTATACTTAAAGCATACACCCCGATCCAGTGTCAGTTTTGATAAAGCAAGAAAAGGATCGACACGTTTTAATTTAAAGTAAAATAATGTTATTACATTATCTTATATTTGCAACCGTTATTATAACGAGTTCGCAAGATCTAGGTAAGCAGCTTTGTCACATAATGTACTTCATTACATTCTACACTTGAATACATATTTATTTTTCAATTGTTTCCATCACAGACGTAACAGGCAGTGAGGCTGACGTACGGGCGGTGAAAGAAAATGACGTAAGTGTTATACATAATATAAAATAAGTATATTAGGAATATGTAATTATTATTAATACCATTATTTATTTTTTTGGTTTTGGTTGAGGTGTAGTTAGTGCCTTGAGGCACTTTATCAATGTTATCTTTATAAAATACAAAGCTACTACGAGTACTAAACTATATTTTCTTAATACAGTTTCCAGCGCTAGCCGATAAACCAACAATACATTTGTACTATGAAACACATTGTCCCAGCTGCATAGAATTGACAACCACACAGTTGAAAAAAAATGTTGAGCTGTTACATCAGTACGTGGAAATTCATACTTATCCATATGGAAATGCCGAAGTAAGTCTTCTACTTTTACTAAGCTTAAAGTGTTCGTATTTTTTCGTGTATAGGCGCCAGCAAATCAGGCTATAATTTTTGTTGAAAGCTAACCCTATAACTCCATAAGATACCCCAATGTTAAGCTTGACGTGTTTTTGCCCGTTGTCACTGTTCTTCTTTGAAGGAATTTTTCATGATTAAGATTAAAATTAAAATGCAACTAAAAGGACCTTCGATTTTTTATTATGGAGCTCACTTGGTATTTTGATTTATTCAAAGTAACGGCCACGACTAAAAACCTTTAAAAATCGATAGATCACATGAATATAATTAAATAAAAAATGCTTTTGTACCTGGTAAAGTGTGAGTTTCTCGAATTATAGACGTCTAAAGACGATGATAAGGAATCGATTGTTCTAAGGTTTTATTAATGGGCGCTTCATTCGAACTATTAAAATTTCGCACCGGAAGGTGAGACAAAACAACCAAGAAAACAACAAAACGAGACATAGTGAAGAGAGGATTACTTATTTCCAGACATATGACGACAGCGACGGAAACGTGGTAGTGGATTGCCAGCACGGGGAAAAGGAGTGCTACGGGAACAAGCTCCATGGATGTGCGCTGGACATCATAGCCAACCAAACCGAGGCGTTGCTATTCAACTCTTGCATGATGAAGGACAATAGCAATGATAACAGCGCTGATAAGGTAAATAATAATAATAAAAATCTTTATTTCAGAAATTACTCTCCATAGGTTGAGTTAGTAGTTACAAAAAATATCTTAGAGCTAGGATTAATATATTATAAGATGTAACACAAAATAATATGACCTATTTAATATTGACTAAGGCAGGGGTGGAATTGTGTAAAGCAATCGTATTCATTTGACAGTTCATAACGTACAATATGATCTGTCAAACGCTTTGTTCTACGCCGTTTGACAGATCATACCGTACGTTATGAACTGTCAAATGAATACGATAGCTTTACACAATTCCACCCCAGGTCTCGAACCAACCGTTGTTCAAGTGCCTCAGGATAGGGCAGCAGTAGCAACTCCCTATCGCCACCAGGAGGCTGTTGGGGTTGTTATTGTTGTAAATGTTGCCCTATTTGATATATCTTATTCAACCGTTTGTCTCCGATTGTTTGACAATAATAAATTTTTCAATGTTCGTACAAATATTCATAGAGTACCTAAAGAACTATAGGGCGAATTTTGAACCGTATTCGGGAATTTTCATTAAATTACGTTCACCCCACATTTTATCAGTCAGTATTTTTTATCTGAACATATTAAAACAATCCGAGGTATATAATTGGTTTTGTTTTCAGTGTGGAAAACAGATGGACATCAATGTGGATTCGATAAAAGAATGTGCAAAGAGCAAAAAGGGCCAAGACATTCTAATAAATTATGGCGAAGAAAGCAAGAAAGTTAGTTACAACTACGTCCCGTATGTTCTTCTGAATGGAAAAGAGTGGCAAGGAAATGATCTATTCAGTGACGTTTGTGCAACTTTCCAAAATTCGCCTGAACCTTGCAATCAAGACTGATCGCGTCTCTTCACTTGACACCAGTCGTTCACCTTTTACCAGTCAATGAATGAAACAAGTTTCTTACCTGATATTGCCTGATTTTCCTTAAACCTTCTTACTAAGTAATAAAGCACATTTTATAACTGAAACTTTTGGGTGACTGGCTTTGCTTGGTATTTTTTGAAAAAAAAAAGATTATACCAACTTGGGGTCGATTTTACCAACGTCAGATGAGACTAATCCGAATCAATAAGTATAAAACAACCGTTTTTAAAATGACATTTACATAAATTATTGTTGAAAAAAAGGTCACGAATTGAAAATAGGCGTATTGTATTGTATTTTATTCGACGAATCTCCCTTATCGGACATTGGAAAATTTTGGCCTTGAAAACAATTCAAAAAATAAACCGCCTTCCACAAACTGACTTATGGTCCGATAGGACTGATAGGACTTTTCTGACCGAATAAGTATAAAACGACCGTTTTTAAAATAAAATTTAAGTAAATGATCGATGAAAAATAGGTGACGTTTTCGAATTTGGCGTTTTGTATTGTATTCGACGAATATTCCATCTGACTCTTAAAAGCTCAAAATAACACGTTCGCCTTCTGTTTAGGAGGTAGTAGGAATATGTAGGTACTATATATTCCTTGAGACATACGAGAATGATCTGCCGTTCATGGGTTATGGGCTCAATGCCGGGCAACCAACGCTCTTATAGTAACGAAATGTACCTTATTTAATATTCTTTTAAGAATGGTGGTTGAGTTGTTACATCTGTATGTGGAAATTCACAATCAGTAAAGTTAGCCTGTAATGTCCCACTGCTGGGCAAAGGACTTACCTCAACTATGAGGTAGTTCGAGCCATACTCCACAACGCGGGCTCAGTGCGGGTTGGTGGAGGGGTGTTTGCAAGGCAAGCGACTAACCCTGCTGTCAGATGTTATCAAGCCGTCCATAAGGCCTCTGACTAGTCTTAACGGCTAATATCAACCGATATTAGCCGGGACCAACGGCATAACGTGCCTTCGAAGCACGGAGATGCTCGTGATATACGTCACTTATATCGGAATGGTCACCCATCCAAACACGACCGCGCTGTAGGTTGCTTCTCTTCGGTATTACTACCAAGGTAAGTTAAGTTAATATTTCCTTCTAACTAAGCGGTCGAATTTTATATAATTATTCCTTTTATGGCGCTGCATGCACCAAACAGATGCACTGCGATGATTTTTCGTTATTTTTAGTAAGCTTGCGGCATATTTTTTATAAAAGTTTTTTACTCCTAACATAGTTTTGACACTTTTTGAAGTCCCTTTTGCAGTTCTAGAATTAAATATGAGAAAATAAACAATAAACACTGGGTATAATAATAAAGTAGACTGGTAATTTTATCTTAGATTAAGATACCTAAGATTTCCAATATTGAACTTGGTAAACTCATATACTGTAACAACTTTAAAAACAGTGATGAACTATTTTCTCGATTTCAGATTACTAACGAACACAACGGTAATGTGGTAGTATGGTGCGCCTTCGGGCCGCCGGATTGACAAGCTCTAAGGATGCGCCCTTAACATCATAGCCAATCAGACCGAAGCGTTGCTACTGGTCTCCTGCGTCAGTGAGCACCGAAGCACTGAAGAGGAGTTTATAATTTTTCAAATATTTTTTGTTACTTTTAAATCAAGCAATTTCCAAAAACCAAATTGTGATTAAAAACTGTGTTAAAATTTGGTTGGCACAATTACGCTGCTGGCTGAGCGACCCGAAGTAGGTTCCTATGAAAACAAGAAAAATTTACATATTATGAGAAACCAATAGGTTATAAGTTTTTATTTATTTATTTAATCTGTTATGTTACTGAAGAGGAGTTCATAATTTTTCAAATATTTTTTTTTGTTACTTTTAAATCAAGCAATTTCCAAAAACCAAATTGTGATTAAAAACTGTGTTAAAATACTGTGTTTTTTATTTGTTTGGCTCGGGTCAGGTAGTCGATGCAGCGTACCATAGATATGGTGTACTGTCGATATAACGTATTATCGATATGGTATACTGTTGATGCAGCGTACTATCGATTTGGGGTACCGTCGATACATAAACCCGTCGATGGAGCGTTTTCGATGCAGCGACCATCGATGTAGTGTCTGTCGATATTATGAACTAGACCCCCTTGCACGCGCGGTCCGACACGCGACGTCGCAGCGTCGATGTAACGCAACGCCGATGTGTCTTCTCTCTAACTATGAGCACGAATTCCAGCTGCATGTGACAGCACGGCAAGTCCCGAAACATATATTTTGCCTTATTTGATTTATCAAACTTACTAAGATTACCATTTATGTCCGATTTTTTGATAAGACAGATTACCCTTTACCGATCGGGGGCGTATTGCGATCCAACTTTAGCCGTTATATTTCCAGGCAGCTCAATTCCGACTCCGAGAATAATATTATTATAATACTATAATGATATGAATATTAATATTTATGTTGTTTTATTATAACAATATTATATATCATTCAAAATCGCATTACGTATCGTTAATTTTTTGTTTGTGTTGCTATCTTCCAGGCTTAAAAATAATTAATTTAATATTTAAGGTCGTACTCGTCGCACTTATCAACCCGTCACGGTGACGGCACCGTGTCAACTCGATGCGCTCAGTTTTATTTTGCACGAAACTCATCGATCACATCTATCAACTTCGTAACGTCACCACTCGGATCGAGAACAGCGATGCGTTGTAACTAGCGTTAGGTTTGTGACCGGTAATTTACGCAATTTCGAGTAAATTACCAAAAACATGTAATTTACTCGGTAAAATTACCGATGACTGAGAAAATATTTAAATGATTTTAATTAACAAAACTTAATGTATAAATATACTTAAATCCTTTACCAAATTACCATTAATAACTATTTCACTCATTTTTACTGTCTTAGCATGATGATACTTCTTTACATGCCAATACGAACACGAACTTTTGAGCTGGATTCACATCACACAAAAATATATTTATTAGGTTTATTTTTGTTTTGTACTTTGTAATTTATGAGTGATATTGTCTTTGTAATATAAACATATTCATGTTTATTTTAAAAAAAGGAGGTCATCAATTCGACCTATAAGGTATGTGATATTGTTAGAATTTTATATGTTCGAGTGGGGTAATCTTTTAAGGCTTCCAAAGTTCCAAACACGTGTTCAAAATTTCGTAAGTGTATGTGTGTTTTGATGTTTTTTTCACCACGGATTTCTAGAAAACGAGAAGTCATAGCGAGGTGATTATTTTTTGTTCAATCAGATATATTGCTACTTAGGGTACCTACAGTGTAAGTTGCATCAAAACCAGTAGTTTTCGTTTTATATGTTATTAATTTAATAACTGAAAATGACGAAAAAGGGTACATTTTTTGAAAAAAATGCCTCCTTATCATACTGACCTAAAAGCTAAGCTTATCATTCACCTCACCATCGTCTGCGTCGCCGGTTCCTTTTCACTTTCTTACTCAAGATAACTAACTAAACTAACGAGTTGCAGAGCGCAAGCCACAACTAATTCAACCTTCGGCATCTTCATGTACAACAAATGCTATGATTAATCTCGCGCAAGTGTGAATCACGAAGCGTCTCGCACGTAGGTTTGATGACTTCCAGCCTCCCGAACAAGCCGAATTCTGAAAAGGCTACAGTACCATAGACCACATCTATTAAGGCAAATTATACAGAAGTCCGAGAAGTACGAGTATAACATGCTCCTATGTTTAGCGTTTGTGGACTATGAGAAGGCTTTTGATTCGATCAAAACTTGGGCGGTGCTTAGGCCTCTTCAGTGGTGTCACATAGACGATAGGTGTTAAAGTGTCTGTATAACAACGCCACCATGGTCGGTCCGAGTACAGGAACAAAATACGAGGGCGATTCCATTGCGGAGAGGTGTAAGACAGGGAGACGTTATATCTCCGAAACTGTTTACAGCGGCATTGGAAGACGCCTTTAAGCTCCTGGAATGAGAAGGATTCGGCATCTGCGTCAATAGCGAATACATAACACGCCTCCGGTTTGCTGATGATATAGTCGTTGTGGCAAAGACGCTGAATGATCTTGGCACTATGCTCGACCAAGTATCCTATCTTTGAAAAAAACATGGAAAAGACGAAAATTACGCCAAGTTCCCGTGTTATACCTACTCCAGTATACGTTGGAAACTCAACTCTTGAAGTTGTTGACGAGTACGTCTACCTTAGATGAAAGATCCAATTAGATAGGTCCAACTTTGAGAAAGAGGTCAATTGACGAATCCAACTCGGCTAGGCAGCGTTCGGGAACTGCATAAGAGCGTCCTCTCGTGTCAATTACCTCAGTGTCTGAAGACGAAAGTTTTCAACCAGTGTATGTCACCAGTGAAGACATACGGATCCGTTACGTGGTCTCTAACTATGGGCATCATAAAGAAGCTTAAAATCACACAACGAGCAATGAAGTGGGCTATGCTCGGTGATCGAATCAGAAGCGGGGAGATACGTAGAAGAACTAAGGTAACGGACGTATCCCTACGAATCAGTAAGCTCTAGTGGCAGCAGGCACTTTGGCAGGGCACATAGCAGGGAACTGATGGTCGCTGGGGCAGAAAAGTTCTAGATTGGAAACCCTTCGACTAAAAGCGCAGCGTGGGATGTCCACCGACAAGATGGACAGACGACAGGACCAAACTGGATGCAGACCGCTCACAACCGGTCGCTGTGGAAAGGCATATGTTCAGCAGTGGACGTCTTTTGGTTGATAATGATGATGATGATGTGTGAACATCAATGTGAACAGCAAGCTCGCGTCAGCTCTCGTGCACGAATATTTCCTCGAACGTTTCGTCAATAACCAGACGAGAAGCGAGCGCGAACTTTAAATGCCATTTAATAATTCACGCAACGCGCACGAATATTTGTTTTCTGTTTTATATGGTGACCCAAGTAACGTAAAAAATAATCAATTTTTGAAGTGTTTTCTACCATCAACACCGCCAACAACCGTTTGGATTAAAGCTTTAAGCATACACAAATTATAAAATAAATAAATATAGCAACTGAATATTTTACGGTCTATTTGGTAAATTACGAGTATTTTACCATTTTTACCATAAATTACCATATTTTTCATTACTTACCATTTTGTTTTTTTACCTGCCCAACTCTAGTTGTAACGCACTTACGGCAAGCCGGCCGGTGGTGGTGGTCAGTCAACTACCCGCCCACCCTTGTCAAATGGGCTGTCATTCACGAGAAAAACTATCATAAGTTGCATTGAGTAGTCACTAGGGTAGTTCGTATAGTATCTGGCCCATTGATGACCCGAATTTCTCGCCTGCATAGCTTGCTCACAATTCAATTGATAAATCATTAATCAGTATTCTCTCGTTTTGAACCTGATTGTGTTTTAAAAAAAATACAGTATTAAAAATATATCTATTTCATAAAATATATACCTATATCGATAGCGATATACATATATACTCCATTTTGAGAAGATTTTTAATTATTTAATGAGAAGTTTTTAATTATTTTACTAACCTTGGTTTCGTTTTAGTGGTGAACATTTGTCATGTTAAGTGTTCACCACTAAAACCAAAACCGAAGTGTAAATTCAGTAAGTAATCAATAAAAGTGTCTGGACCATATACAAAATATATTTATTTACTTTAAATAACATTTTACAAGCAAAAACAATCAACGTTATCACGATTCATTTTACGTTGGTTTTATAGCGCACTTATCCACACATTACCTGCAACAAAAAACTATTAACTCAAATAAGTTTGCCTTTCCCTATATTTAAATTATCTAAAGAAAAAAAATACTTTAAAAATCATATATGAATATTTATATGTGAGTTTATTTAAATTGAAGCTATGCCACAAAATGTTCTGACCTAAAATGAAATGATCTGAAACAAACGTTATAATGCTTTGGAATGTTTTTAACACTTACAGTGTCATATTTTATATTCATAAAGATGAAATAAGAAACCAAAAATTTGCGCACGGGCGGGTCTTGAACCAGCAACCTTTTGGCAGACCGGGCCACGCTCTTACCAATTGAGCTACCGTGCTGTTAGTCCGACCCTGCGAAATTTGTGGTTTCTTATGAAAACGTCAATTGCGTGACGCTTAGCGCCATCTAGCCGTCTGTTTATGAAACAGATGGCAGGGTTCGCTGAATATGACACTGTAAGTGTTAAAAGCATTCTAAAGCATTAGATAGCGAAGCGACATCAATTTCCAAGTTGAATTTATTCTGTAAAGAATAACTGCTTGGGCCATCTTTTTCATAAACAGACGGCTAGATGGCGCTAAGCGTCACGCAATTGACGTTTTCAAAAGAAACCACAAATTTTACAGGGTCGGACTAACAGCACGGTATCTCAATTGGTAAGAGCGTTTGGCCCGGTCTGCCAAAAGGTTGCTGGTTCAAATCCCGCCCGTGCGCAAATTTTTGGTTTCTTATTTCAACTTTACAAACGTTATAAATTACTATTTTTTTAATCTTAATACAATATTCAAACAAAGGGCTATACTCCGAATCTAAGCCTCCTTCTCCGTCACGCCTTAGATGACTCTCAGATCAAACTATCGCTATCGATAAACAAAGCATTCCGTACCACCGCACGATTTTTGTATAAATAAGTTTCAAATATTTAAATAAACGCTATTCGGTACAAAAAAGCTGTTACTATAAAATAAGTTTAAAAAAACAACTTACCGAGCTTCATTTCATAATTTAAATCTCGCCATAATGTTTCCTGGGGCGTTTTCTTTTGAACTCAATACACATATTTCGATTGCCTAAAACCATTTAATATCACTTTCTTACAAACACAGATATAGATTCAGACATTTACAACAAGAATTAAACGCTTAAAGAGTAATTTTCTTATATTTATCGGAAAAAACAGTGAACGCAAGACAAAATTATATGTAGGTACTGCCTTTGTGTTATTGAATTCGACATGTTTGACGTGTGACAGACTACTCCGCTATCCGGTGTCAATCCCAGGCATAGGCGTTGTTGATTACGTAACGTGTTTCCGTATGGTGGACGCCTGGTTGACGCCTAGTTGGTGCCGTTCCCGTGCCGGGTGATAGATCGGCTCCGACCTTTAATCATCGGTTCCTATCAGTGTGGAAAACAAATGAACATCAATGTGGATTTGATAAAAGAATGTGCTACGGGGAAAACGGGACAAGATATTCTTATACATTTTGGCGAAGAAAGCATAAAAGTTGGATTTACCTAAGGACGTCACATATGTGATTCTTAACGGACAAGAGTGAAAATGGACTCCATATCTCTTCAAAGATTTTTATGCTACTTTCGATATACCGCCTGATCCTTGCAAACAAGCCTAATTACTACTCCTTGTAACATAACATTTGTAATTTTGCAAGTGTATAATAAATAAATATCAATGTATTAGTTATGTGTAATAATTTTTAACCGTTATGGCTTTATTCACCAGTCTTCAGCGTGCCTTGCATCACCCATAAGTTACTGTGCGTAAATAAGCATTTGTTTTATTTCAAATGGTACGAGGGTCAAACTGAAAGTTCTTAGAACTGGCCACTTATAAACAATATAATAAAAAAAATATTCTAAAATTTGAAAATAGAACTCTTTGCCAATATTACTGAGTATATATTTCATTCATTTGTCATTTGTTTTACGATTTGGCGGCAAATTGAAAATTGTCTGTGTCACGTCAACATGAATTTAACACGAGAAAATTTTCGTGCAATGATTTTTTATGACTTTCGATGTCATTTAAGTCAACAAGAAAGTTATGATAGACTACAATTGGCCTTTCACGATGAAGCCCCATCTCGTGCGACTGTTCACAACTGGTTTAATGAGTTTAAACGTGGTCGCACTAATCTCACTGATGATATACGTGAGGGACGGCCTTCTACGGCGACGACTGAAAATAACATCTGTGTTGTGCGGCGTATGATAGAGACTGACAAAAGAGTGACCTATCAGCAGATTCGGACAAGCTTAGGCATCGGTATGAGTCAAGTGCACAAAATCCTCCACGAACATTTAGCGGTCAGGAAGCTTTACGCCCGGTGGATACCTCATAATTTGACTAAGGCTCAAAAACTCCATCGTGTGGATTGGTGCCGTAAAATGATTGAAAGATTTAACGGAGGTGACTCAAATGCTGTGTTCGACATACTAACAGGTGACGAAAGCTGGATTTACTGTTATGATCCTGAAACCAAAAGACAATCTGCTCAGTGGGTGTTTCCTTTCGAGGAGTTGCCAACTAAAGTGAAGAGAGATCGAAGTGCGGGAAAAAAAATGGTGGCCTCGTTCTTTGGAAGGATAGGTCATTTCGCAACAATTGTGTTAGAGGATCAAAAAACAGTTTCTGCAGAATGGTACACTACCAATTGTTTGCCACTTGTCTTGGAAAAAGTTCGAGAGAAACGACCTCGCAGTAGGATCCTCCTTCACCACGACAACGCCTCGTCGCACACCGCCAAGCGAACGATCGACTATTTGGCGACATCAAACGTTGAATTACTGGGTCACCCGCCGTATAGCCCCGACCTCGCGCCTTGTGATTTTTATTTATTTCCAAAAATTAAAGAAAAACTTAAAGGAAAGCGGTTTATGAATGCTGAAGAAGCGGTGGCTGCGTATCGCGATGCCATTGAAGAGACCCCTAAGGACGAGTGGGCAAAGTGCTTTTCCCAGTGGTTCCATAGCATGCAGCGGTGTATTGACGTCAATGGACAATATTTTGAAAAGATATAATAAAACTTATAACTGGCTAATGTAATCAGTTTTTGATTTTCTAAGAACTTTCAGTTTGACCCTCGTAATACATACTACAGGTATACAGATAGAACTAAATACTACACCTATACAGATAGAACAGGTGTAGTTAGGTACAATTTTCGTGTCATTTTTTTTTTCAGAATTATAATAAAGGTATACTTAATTTACCGTTGGTATTTATGAAATGTATGTTACAGCACTAAACAGATTAAAAGTATTTGTTTTACGATTCTGAATCTGAACTTTATTATGATAACGTTATTACGTACTTGTCCATCACAAGTTGGAATCGCATGCCAGATGTTAGTATAAATGATTATAAACAATACCTATTCCCGATATACTCGTGCTGTCAGTATTGCTAACGCAAGGCAAGGATCGACACGTTATTATTATATATTACTAACGTTAACAAAACAAAATAATGTTGTTACACCACTTTATCCTACTCGCTGCCGTCGTTATCACGAGTTCACAAGAAGTTGGTAAGTTAGTAAATAATAAATAATTATATACCATATTAATGTACATTTTATGTACGTTTAGGTATTTCATGTCAGAACGCGTTCTTTCACAGAAATTCTTTCTAATGTATTGGAAAGTGCTAACACTCCATTAAAAGTCATTGAGGCTGACGTATTGCTGATGGAAAAAAAGGTAAGACTCGTTACTTTTATTTTTTATCATATTATCAAATAAATGAAACGCATATAATTAGAAAGCATATCAATTTAAGGCCACTTACCTTTCTTATCTTTTTATTTTTTTTACCTAATGTGGCTTATTTGTTCATCATTCAGTTTATTGAACCAGTATACGCACATTAGCATAAAAATAACACTAGTGTATATTCATTTTAATTTATTTTGTTAGTGACTAAGCTAAGTAAAAGATAATATGGAGTTTACTCGTAGTAAAAGGAGCTTTCATGTTTTAAAACACATATGTTATTCATTTATGTAAGCTAAATTGCTTAACTGACTTAACCTTCATTAAAAATCTTTACTGAGGAAACCCTTTATATCAGAAAAACACACAAAAGACCTTAATATCATAAATATTATTAGAAACCTGGATTATAAGTACACTGATAATGATAATACTTCTGTTAAAATATTACTTTTTTCATAGTTCTCAGGTCAAGCCAACAAACCAACAATTAAGTTGTACTATGAAAGCCTTTGTCCCGACTGCATAGAATTCGACAAGACCCAGTTCCAAAAAGTTGTCGAACTGTTACATCAGTATGTGGAAATTCACACTTACCCTTATGGGAATGCCAGGGTAAGTCATCATCATCATCTCGGCATCCATCCCAGATTCGTGCAATGACGCCTTCCTACATTTACGTAGGAAGGCGCACGGTCTTGGGCATTCTCTGTGGACAGATGATTGGAACGCATATCATCTTTTACGACGTCAAGCCAGCACTTTTTGGGTCTAACTACTGTGCAAGGGCCCGGCGGAGGGAATGGTAGTGACAGAAGCTTTAATTTCGTATATTAAGGGACTGTTCACAATGTCCAAGTAAGTTTGTTATTGTCAGGAGAAGGTTCTTATGAAAGAAAAAATATCGAAAATTGACTGGGTGGTCCGATATCAATGTTTTTTTCCAAAATGCCGATATTCCGATATGTCGATCCGGCAGAGGGAATGCTAGGGCAAGTGGCAGAAGCTTTAATTTCATAGGTTAGGTTTCACAATGTTCAAGTAAGTTCCCGTTTCGGTCTGAGCAATCTGCTAGATATGCCATAAAAAATTACGTCCTCTTCTAAATTATTCGTTAAGTAGAGCCAACTTCGACATTGTTAAACAGGCCGTAACATATTTATTTTTTCTATGCAACGTCAGTTTTTTTTAAATAATTTGAAGCAATCTTTTGTTCTCGTTTTCAGACCTCCAAAGACAGCGACGGTAAAGTGGTGGTGACTTGCCAGCACGGACCGCTGGAGTGCTACGGGAACAAGCTTCATGGATGTGCGCTGGACATCATAACCAACCAGACCAAGGCTTTGCTTTTTAATGCTTGCATGATTTCACGAAGAAGCAATGACGAGAGCGCTGATGCGGTGAGTAGGCATTATAGACCTGGTATTGACTCATGCATAAAGTGCAACCTGATTAAAGCTAAACTTACGTATCTATCAGGTCTGATTCGGTCTGTATATCTTGCTGGCTCTTTGTACGTAAAGTAGATAGATGCGGTTCAGAAAAAGTCGCCCTATAGGTGCTCCCGAGCAATGCAGCCTTGCGTAAGCGGCTTGACATGCAGAGCCATAGCCATGTGCTTGTCTGGGAAAGGGTTCCATACACTCCTTTGTTTTATCGTAGTCGTGCGGCTCCAAAGGTCTGCATGCGTCAAGCCGCTTACGCGGGACGCATTGCACGGAAGTCTAGTCTAGTCTCCTTTTCTCCTATGAAAATTCTCATGCACATTTTTGTACCGTTTGCACCTTTGAATGCAAGAAAAACATTGCAGATATTTAAATAGATAGATGTAGATATGTTCCTATTATCTGGTTATTTGTTTCCAAATCAATTAGTAACTTGTTAGATTTATATGCTTTCAGTGTGGAGCACAAATGAACATCAAAGTGGATTCAATAAAAGAATGCGCAAAGGGGAAAAAAGGCGAGGATATTCTGACACACTACGGGGAAGAAAGCAAGAAGGCTGGCTTTCAATACGTCCCGTATGTTCTTCTAAATGGAGTTGAGTGGCAAGGGAATGATCTCTTGAGTGATGTTTGTGCAGCATTCCAAAATCCGCCTGAACCTTGCAGTCAAGAACTTTAATCTTGTCTCCCTCCGTCTCTATGGACCTTGTCATTTTAAACGTGATTTATTTATTATGTAATTATATGGGCTTTTTCGTACATATTGTTTGTGGTTTTATTCTCGACAGCTCCTTCTTGTTTTCTTCAAATCCATAATTACTGCTACGACATGCTACAAAATTGTACCCACCCATTATACTGCATCAATCGACTTTTTCGTGTAGTAATTCGTACATAAATTCTACATTTAAAATCGCAATAATGAAATCGAAGTGCATAGTAATCGAGACCCTGAAGCACCAAAACATTGTTTTTTCCTCAAAGAAAATTCGATCGATGAACCTTTTTCGTATACGAACTTACACGAGAATCTACCTCTTGGTCACAGGTAGTATGAGATTCGACTGATCATTTACCAGTAGTTATTAATTAATGTTCAAATAACCTTTATGTATGTAAAATAAGTAGGCTGATACGTACAGTTTCAATGGTACTTTCTTAAATAAATTACCTCAGAATATTATTGATTCACCCTTGGATACATTCAAATCGATTATGATATTTATGATACTGATATGAACGATAACATTGGATGGAGCTAGCCTGCACAAACATTAAAGCATTTTATTTATTTTAAGAGGCATTTAACTATATGACTGAGTTTCTTGCGCAGTTTCTTCTCAGCAAAGCTATGGGCACAGATTAGAGAAGCTATGGGTTCTATGCCGACCGAGGCGTGTACATATAGTCAAGTGCTCCTATAAACCGTACAGAAATAAGTGATATTTATGATTTTGTTCAAAACAACCCGTTACACTATTTGTCAAATTTTAATAATTCGTAAATAGATTATATGTAGGAATGGATGGACCAGCAAAGTTTAACTGGTAATATAAGTACCCCGTATTTATTTAAATTTGTTCATTGAGCTGTTCTCGAATGTTACTTATTTTCAGCCATAACCAACCAATATTTGATCCCCATGCGGCAGAAGATATATTCTGGTCTTCCCTAAAATAATATGAGTGCCCACAGTTCTAAACGTTATCTTTAAACCTATTTGCATTTGTTTGTTTATAAAACATTAACGTAACCGATACCCAAATTAATTATCATTTCCTTACGAGCTTTATCTAATGGTCAGTAGGCTAGAGACACGAAACTCCCAATCATAAAATTAGTAATCGTCGAGACTTCAAAGCGGCAAAAAGTATACCACAAGTGATATAATGAATATTTTGAAAATTATATTCATTGTGTTCTTCTTTGTTTCACTGTGTAACAGTTGGCAGTTAAATTATAACAATTCACAGTATTACGGTAAATACAAAATTCTAAGCTTATTTTTATAATGAGATTTATTTAACATCACCAATTAAACTAATGTGCATTTTGTTTTCAGAAAATATAAGAAGACAGATTTTTGAGAAGGAATCTAAAAGGGTTAGTACCTACTCTGTTTTGTTCTATCAGCCACAAAATGCTACCCTCTCATTGCATCTTATGAAGTATAAGTATAAGTTGACCTTTTTTTTAACGGTGTAACTAATTAATTAAGACCTTTTTCTATTGTATTGTACATAACGTAGACAGAAAATGCATGAATATTGCAGAGCTAGGTATCAATACGAATATAAAGAATTAATAGATCTTATTTGGAAATCAATCTTTTTTATTTACTTCAGATGCTTTTTTCTCCGGACAGTTAAACAAAGTAAAGCAGATTTTATTTACTACCATACAAGTCAACTTGCATTGCATTTGGTTACTTTCGTCACATTACAGGCCACAACAGATGCTAGTCCAACACACAAGGTCCAAATAAAAGTATACTACGAGTCCCTCTGTCCTGGCAGCATCAACTTCCTCACGAATCACCTGCGGCCCGCGGTGGAGAAGCTTGGAGCGTACTTGGACGTACATTTGGCCCCATATGGACACGCAAAGGTATATAAGACGGCTCTTTCTCTATACCTACTGTTGATATCCTCTACCTATTTTAATTCTCATAGGCAGAGACTTCTATTCTCGTCTAAGGATTGTCGATATTGTTTAGGGCAATATCAAATTGTTACGCAGCCGTCCCCCGCGACTACATTCTCGCTATTTAAGTTTGCTTTCTCCCCTTCTGACTCAGCGTGATGTTTCGTAGCCTAAAGCCTTCCTCAATAAATAAGCTATCTATATAAATGTAGATAGAATATATTTTTAGTGAACAGACAACAAATAATTAATCCACATCTCTCATCATATTGGTGAATGGAGGTAATTCTTTAAGTACGATTCTCCTTTCAATCAGACTGATCGACCATCAGTAAGAGTACGAGATATAATACAGCTTAAACATGCGACATGTATACCTGCCTATTAAACTAGTGGCCCTGCAGTGCCTTCACACCAAAGTGTCAAATTGAGGCTAATATAATATTACAGGTACGTACATGTAAGAATATTTATTATTATTTCAGACTCGAGAACTAAACGGCCAGTACTCATTCGAGTGCCAGCACGGGCCTGAAGAGTGCTTCGGAAACAGGCTTCACGCATGCGCCGTGGATGTGATGAAGAACAGCACCCAGGCTGTGCTCTTCAATGCTTGCCTCATGGAGTACACTAAATTCAGACGGTCTCCGGGGTTTGATTATGCTGTCGTGGTTAACTGGGTAAGTGGACATTGCTGGTCAGTCGTGATGTATAGCTGAATAATATGAAAACAGATAAGCAGTGTTTCTTGAGGACTTTCTTGACGACCTCCGTGGTGTAGTGGCTAAACACGCTGAGTTTCAAGGCGGCGCCGCTCCGAGGTCCCGGGTTCGATTCCCGGTCGGGTCAAAATAGAAATCAAAATTTCCTACATTGTCTCAGGTCCGGGTGCTGTGGTACCACCGTTGTGTGTGATTCCCATAACACAAGTGCATTGCCTACTTACTTTGGGATCAGAGCAATGTATGTGATTGGTGACCAATATTTTTTTTTCTCCTTTGAGGTATTTTGAAAATTAACCGAATTTTCAAGTTGTTTGATGAAAGGTAGTACTCGCACTATACCATATTTTTGCGTGCAATAAATACAACGTGTCCCTGGATAAAGTGCAACCCCGAAAGGAGGTGAAACTAGACCATAACTGAATTTCAAAAAAATATTTTTAAAGAAAATTAAATATTTTTTTGTAAATTTTATTAAAGAAATATTTTTTTTGTTTTTTGTTACGGACCCTCAGTACAATTTTTTTTTCTTCCAAACTAGTGGGTCTAGAATTAGAATGTCTGAATTAGTAGAATTTCCATGCCACCTATAAATTCGGCCATAAAAGAATAAAGATTCAATGGCGCGCTCAGTTTTATCTACGACAACATTATTATTTAAAATTAATGGCACTAAAGAGATGTCACAATAGAATCACCAATCTCTAAAAGTATTTTAGCAAACATAGTATCTACAAAATACTAAGATACCAAACAACAGGTATTTAAAGACAAGACACAAAATGAATTACAAAAAAGTATCTGAGATACAGATACAAGATACGTATTTTGTATCTTGTATCTGTATTTCAGATACTTGTATCTTAGATAAGTAACATCCCTGTTAACAAGTAGTATGATAACGACTACTTCATGAATGAATCCCATCTCATTTACTTTAAAACTACCTGACTATAACTTCTTCACCGTGACTTCGATTTGTTCTTCTTTTGAAAACTACTTACATTTTTTTCATTCAAATAAAGTTACTGCTAAAGCTGTGTTGAATTTATCCAAATCTAAATAAAATTATATTGTTTAATTCCAGTGCAACTACAAACAGAACTCCCGCACCGACGGAATCTGGACGTGTGTCCACGGCGAACGTAGTTCCACTTTACTGAAGAGTTACGGAGAGGAGACCAGAGCTGTCAGAATTCCTTACGTCCCGTACGTCGTAGTTGGAGACGCCACTGACGACCAGGCTGACCGCGGTGATCTGGTGTCCATGATTTGCCAGAAACTAGACCCAGCACCACCTCCCTGTGAAGCGTTGAGAAGAATATACTCTTGAAGATTTTAGGTGAGAGTACAGTGGTAGAATAATATGGAGTAAATACTTCGGAATAACAATAGATACTTTATTATTTTACTAATAAATACATCTCAATAAACAATATGCACATGACAGCAAAAGAACAATCAACAATACAAGTAGTCATAGCAACCAAGCTCTTCTATGTGTCTCACATTGCTACTGTCAGTGACATCAACATCTTCTCTCAACGTGTAGACCAATAAGCTCACATAATTTTCTAAGCCTAGGTCTAGCTAATGGCTTTGTAAAGATATCTGCTAACTGGAGGTCACTGGTAACTTTTCTGACCTTTAGTTGACCACTTGTAACCAACTCGCGCACAAAGAAGTGTCGAATCCTTATGTGCTTTGTTCTTTTATGGAACTCTGGATTTTCAGCCAAACGAATAGCCGCTTCGTTATCCAGTAACAAAGTTGGTAGGCTCTTAATCTCAACCATATCATTCATGAGACGTGTCAGCCAAATACACTCTCTAGCTCCTTCGCTAGCTGCTACAACTTCAGCTTCCGTGGTAGAAATCGCTACACTTTGCTGTCTTTGGCTAATCCAAGAAATAGCTCCACCTGCATACATACATAACACTCCAGAAGTAGATCTTCCAGTGCCAATGTCCCCACCGTGATCAGCATCACTGAAACATTCTAATAAACCCTTCTTGTAATTATTTTTATATAAAATGCCAAAATCAGGACAATACTGTAGGTATCTTAAAATCCGTTTTAATTTGATGCAGTCATTGACAGTTGGGTTTTCCAAACTCCTTGATACAACACTAACACTATAGGCTATATCTGGTCTTGTTCCTACCATCAAATATGCCAGTGCTCCAACA
Organism: Pyrausta purpuralis; assembly: GCA_963924145.1. Taxonomy (NCBI): domain Eukaryota; kingdom Metazoa; phylum Arthropoda; class Insecta; order Lepidoptera; family Crambidae; genus Pyrausta; species Pyrausta purpuralis. The sequence goes on from OZ001659.1 coordinate 14,891,847, forward strand.
ATCTGTCTGTAATTGTTGATAATGTTGTCCACATGTGTTTCTTTATTATTTACACACACATTATTATCCTTTATGATCGGTGTTGTAACTGGTCTGCAATGCTGCATACCAAATCTCTGGATCATTTTATTGGTATAGGAAGTCTGGCAAATCTTTATTCCGTCTTCTCTGGTTTCTATCTCTATACCCAGAAAGTAGGATGCTGGTCTTGTGGTAATTTTGAAATGACGTTTCATCTTGTCAAGAAACTCATCAACCAACCTTTGATTTGACCCTGCGATCAGGCCATCATCAACATAAAGAGCCACAATTAGCTTACCAGCTTGATCTTTCCTTATAAACAGGCACGGATCTGCATCGCTTACTTTGAAACCAGCTTCTTTAAAGAAATCTAGTATACGTCGATTCCAACATCTTGGAGCTTGCTTCAATCCATATAAACTTTTCTTTAATAGACAGACTCGCCCAGATCCATCATCATAACCTTCAGGTTGTCTCATGAAAATTTCTTCATCTAAAGTTCCATAGAGAAACGCGGTAGAAACATCGAATTGCATCAAACACATATCCTCGCTTGCAGCTATACTGATAACAGCTCTAACCGTTGCCATCTTAGCTACCGGACTAAATGTTTGATCAAAATCAACACCTTTTCTCTGTTTAAAGCCTTTGATAACCAATCTGGCTTTATATTTGTCAACCGAACATCAGCATTCAGCTTGACCTTATATACCCATTTACATGGTAATGCCTTTCTATTCTTCGGAAGTTTGTCTAGAACCCACGTTTTGTTTTCCTTTAGAGAGTTTATTTCACTTTCCATGGCTTTCTTCCATAATTCACTCTCAGGACTTAGCATAGCTTCCTGATACGTATTTGGTTCTGTATACGATTTCCATTCAGTATTGAGCACGTAATCTTTGAATTTTTCCGGAGGACGAAGCAATGAACGATCTCTTAATACTCTTTCAGCTTGCTCGTGTATTTCAGGTTCTGCAATCAGAGCTTCTTCATGATCTACACCTTCATTAGCTTCTTCATCCAAATCTCCCCCTAATTCAATAGATTCGTCACAAATATTATTTCTATCTCCATCAAGTTCATTATAATACTCTAAATCATTCATAACAGGTTCATCGGTAGGGTCAGTACTAATACCTTCATTATGAGTACTACGATCTTCGAAATCATTGGAGTTTCTAGGTAATGGTAGAATAAGATCCAATCCATTCTCTTTATCATCACCTGATAACTCTGAATCAATATTAGACTCCAAAGGCTTCTCGTCAAATGTGACGTCCCTAGATCTGACAAGTGAGTTTGAACTCTTGTTCCAAAGTCTGTAACCATCATCATTATCATAGCCAATGAGAATGCACTTTTCAGCTTTCCTTTGAAGTTTACTTCTTCTCTGCTTTGGTACATGTGCATAACATACTGAACCTATAATCCTTAAATGCTTGATTTGTGGTTTCTTGTTGAACCACAACTCATAAGGAGACTTATAGCTGACTGATGTGGGTCCTGTCCTGTTCAAAATATAAACAGCAGTCTTCACAAGCTCAGCCCATAATTTTTCAGGTAATTCCTCATGTGCATGCATCATAGCTCTAGCTGATTCTACTATTGTGCGATTTTCCCTTTCACTAACGCCATTTTGCTCGGGCGTGTATGGCATTGTTAGTCTATGGTTAATACCAAGTTCCGACATAACTTTCTTTACTTGTGCATTCACGAATTCACCTCCATTGTCACTTAGAATTTCCTTAACAACATGCCATGGCATTGGCATGCACAAGCATGCCAACATGCTTCAGCCAGCATTTGTTTCAGCTTTTCTGATACCTCCGACTTATTCTTCATTAGATATAGAAAACGGAAACGAGTGTATTCATCTTTGAATAGTACAAAGTAACGGAACTTTGCATTTGAGTTAGGAAACGGTCCACAGACATCCGTGTGTATACGCTCCCCAGGTTTCGTAGCTTTCTCTCGAACACCGAACTTTCGCCTATGTGTCTTTCCAAAGATACAACCTTCGCATACTTCACCATTATCTGTTGTCTTGATGTCCAATTCATGCTCTATCAGACTTTTCACATGCCTTTTGTTCTGATGACCCATTCGCTCATGATAGAGTTGCAACATATCAGTATTCTGAACTAAATTCACTGCCAGAGTAGGTGGTACGGCTTTGCAATTTAATTCGTATAAGCCTCCATACCTCTGCCTAGATCCTGTTACAGCAACTTTCCCGTTTAGTTTCATGGAACATGATGTGACCTGCGACTCAAATAAGCTTGTAGGATTTTTATCTTGTGCTGCCAGTACCGAAAAAAGATTCTTACTTATTTGTGGAACATACCAGATATCTCTCAAGAAGAAACTTGCAGTCTTATCTTTCAGCTTGGCTTCAAATTTGATCGATCCCTTTCCAATGGCTTTGATCATTTTTCCATCAGCTGTTGTTACCGTGTGACTTCCATAGAAATGTTCAAAATCTTGAAAAAGATCTCCTCTCATAGTAACATGATGTGTAGCCCCATTATCTACATACCATTTTTCACGATTTACATTTCTTTCCATGGTGTTCATAGTGCATAACATCATAGAACTGTTTTCTTCTCTAGATTTCTGAGAAACAAGTTTCTTTGGGCAATCCTTCTTAAAGTGACCCTGTTCCTTGCAAATGAAGCATTTCACCTTATCAGGATTCTGTTTACTAGCTTGTTTCTTTTTTCCTGTCTTATTTACGGTCTTTACTGTCAGAGTTTCACAATTCCTATCAACACTGTTGAGGGCTTTTTCGTACACACACAACTGACTAGTGAGGTTTTCCACAGTCTTGTCTCTCTTTGACATAAGCATCCAACTTGCTTTAAATGAAAAATATGTTTCAGGCAGTGAATCCAATATCTTGCAGATTAATAAAAACTCTGGTAATTCTTTATTACCATCCTCAGTCTTTATCAACTCCTGTCTCATATTGTGCCATAAATTTTTCAATTTAGATATATGCGTCGCTATGTCATCTGATGGATTCAAGCTGAATTGGAAGAATTGCAAACAAACATCATACAGGCGGTCCTCATTCCCACCTTCATACAGCCTATGTAATTCATCCCAGACCTCTTTTGATGTTGTGAATCTCATTACCTTGTCAAGTGCTTGATCTGATATATTATTTGTAATCAAAAGTAAAGCAGTGCTATCCTTCCGTAAGTATTCCTTGAACGAAGTATTATACTCAGCCAAAGCTACTGCAGCTGGCCCATCTCCAGCTTCACAAGATGGCTTTTCAGGCTTTGATACCTTTCCTTCAACTATATCCAGCAATTCAGTACCTCGCAGAATTGTCAACATCCGGAACCTCCAATGAAGCCAGTTGTCATCTTCGAGTTTCGTAATTTGAACTTTGGACAACTCCATTTCTCAAGCAAATGCAGGCCCATAACCTCTTGAAGATTTTAGGTGAGAGTACAGTGGTAGAATAATATGGAGTAAATACTTCGGAATAACAATAGATACTTTATTATTTTACTAATAAATACATCTCAATAAACAATATGCACATGACAGCAAAAGAACAATCAACAATACAAGTAGTCATAGCAACCAAGCTCTTCTATTTGTCTCACATTGCTACTGTCAGTGACATCAACATATACTAGTTCTGTAAAACCAACTCTGGTATTTCTAAAATATCGTTATCACGAGTCATAATATTACAAATATTATTTTAAGTACACCTCGTTTTTGACTTACCCCCTTATTCATTCATAATATAATAACGCAAACAGTATAATAAACCTGTTTTATCCGTTACACTGTTCTGTCTCGTTCTTTCTTGGCGCTGTCATCATTTGACAGAAAGTGACAAAACAGGGTAATTGCTAAAATAGGTTTATTAGACTGTTTGAGTTATTATGAATAAGAGGGTTAGAAGTTTATCTCTACATTACGAGTACATCGTCAAATTAAATTTCTCCTAGTACATTGTGCGCAAAATTCGCCATAGCTGCAGAACGCCTGTGTCCAAACCAAAGGCAATATCCGGGTTTAGAAGCTTTCTTTGCTCGGTAACAGAAGTCGCAGTGCTTAAGGCGTCAGACAACAAGGTAATGCGAACTCGCAACATTAAGGTAGGTAAATCGAAAAGTCTACTCGTAAACTAGCGAACATTAAGTTGCCCCTCTACCAAGTTACGAGTAACATGGTTGTTCAATTCGATTGGAAAACAGAGGTGGAATTGTGTAAAGCAATCGTGTTCATTTGACAGTTCAAAACGTACGGTATTCTCTAGCAAACGCTTTGTTCTTTGCTGTTTGACAGATTATACCGTACGTTTTGAACTGTCAAATGAATACGATTGCTTTACACAATTCCACTTCAGGTACCGACATATATTATATTTTATCTATATCTATACTAATATTGTTTGATTACCTTGATTTGGCTCCGAAATCAATAGGGGATAGTACTTCTATGGAAATCACTGAACCTATTTGGAAATTTCTTTCACCATTAGAATCCCACATTATTTGTGAACATAGCCTATACAGAGTGTTGTTATGGTCAGTGACATCCTACTCAGGGATAATAGTGTAAGTAATGTTATATATATTTTTTTAATTTTAAGCAAGTTTTTTAAAAGAAAATCTCTTCACAACATTTAAAAACCGGTCAAGTGCGAGTCGGACTCGCACATTAAGGGTTCCGTGCCAACTTCAACTGAATAAGAGATCCACATACTTCCACTTAACCAAAATACCACAATATTTTGATGATAGCAAATATAACTTTGTTTGTCATAGTATTTGTAAGTTATTCAAGGTTATGTTTGCGGTTATAGAAAATGTGCTCTATCTCAATAACTACTAGTTCGATCTCGTTGAAAGCAATTTTCGTTGAAAGTTTTTGTCCAGATATACATCATGTTTTTTTTTTATTTTCACTCGCTTAGTTTAAAATTTAGATGGGGGGACGCCCATTTTACCAATTTGGAAACATCTATCTTTCAAACGTTAGACTTTTAAGTGAAAATAGTATACATCTACCTACTAAGTTTCAACTTTGTAATACTAATAATTTTAAAATAAAGTGGCTGTGACATACGGACGGACAGAGTCTGATGCTGATGCTGATGCTGAGTTCCCCTACGGCTTTCCCCAGTGACCAGTTGTGAGCGGAACGTTAATGTAGTACTGTAACAGTACACACGTTGTAAAATGTACTACATACACCTATGACCTATATATTCAATATTTTTCTGGTACTGGAATCACTTACAGGATATTGTGTCCACTAAATCTGGAGCATGCAACAATTCCTCATCATACTATAGGCCCTGCGAGAAGCATTTTTCTCTCAATTTTGTCTCAAATGCACTTCAAGAAACATTCTCCCCGAGAAAAATGCCAACATCTAACAACAATCACATTTCAATACATTTCTTCAATGATATTCACTGATCATGATATTGTATTAAGATCAAACCACGATCAAACACGACGTGTCGTGATCATTGTCAAATAATGAAATTAAAAACAAATTCACTAAGAAGTATCGATATCAACTTTGTAGAAACCATTCCCAAAATAACTTTCTACACTTTTTAACCCCATTAAAAGATTAATTTTAATAAATTCGAGTCACAACTTTCGTCAATTATGTTCAAGAATTTATAGGTATATGCAAAATTTGAAGTTGATTGGACCAAAGTTGGAAGTTGTCCCATTTCTTTCTAAATATCATTTCTTATTGGATAGATAGATAGATAGATAGATAACTCTTTATTGCACATTACATAAATTGATTTACAAATTCGTTTTAGGGAAATGTACAATTTAGGCGGTCTTATCGCTATAAGCGATCTCTTCCAGACAACCTTTGGGTAAAGAAATTATGAGTTTTATAGGAAGGGGTATTTTGTGCATAAAAAGAAAAGAAAATAAAAATGAAGAGCTGAAAAAGTGGAATAGAAATATATCTGTATAATAAAAATAATTATATAAAAATAAAAACAGATAAATAAATAATATACATCTTTATAAAATATATATATAACACATTTATATATATATACCAACACAGTAATAATCATACATAATAACATATACACAAACCAATATGAAATGAAAGGAAATAAACTGAGACATAAGAGTAGATATAATTATTTTGAAGAGAGTAGATGTTCTTTAAGCAGTTTTTTTAAAATAGCGATAGAATTTGATTGCTTGATAGCCAAGGGTAAGGAGTTCCACAAGCGTACTGATTGTGATAGAGTTTGAATAATAGCTCGTTGTGTGACAAGGGGATTCAAGGTGGAGTTTCCTCGATGACCGCATGTCAAGACCGCGCAACGGCTGCAAGAAGTGGAAGCGTTCCTTGAGATAAGGTGGGAATTTTGGATTGAAAAGTATGGAATACAATAAACATAGAATATGGTAATTTCGCCGAAGTCTAATTGGGAGCCACTTGAGCCGAGAGCGGTATTCGGAGACGTGATCATACTTGCGTAGACCATAAATTATCCGAATACAGAAATTTTGGAGACGTTCGAGCTTGTCGAGGAGATTTTCGTTAAGATCAAGATAGCAACTATCTGCATAATCCAAAATTGGAAACAATAGAGCCTGGACAAGCGCAATTTTAGTGGGTATCGGTAGAAAGTTCCGAAGCCTGTTTAGTGATGCCGCTGCAGCAAACATTTCTCGACTAACGTCTGCAATTTGTTTGGACCATGAGAGCGAACAGTCGATATGTATACCCAGGTTTTTTAGAGTTTTGCTAAAAGGAATTTGTACACCGTCAAACGTGATAGGTTGCATGGCCGGCCAGTCAATCCTAGCAATTTGCCAAGAACCTCCCACAATTAAAACCTGCGTTTTGGTAGGGTTGACCTTGAGACCAAAGGATTTGCTCCAATCGAGGATACGATTAAGATCAGTGTTAACCGCTTCTATAACGGTAGGTAGGTCTTCAAGGTGCCCCTGTGAATATATTTGGAGATCGTCTGCATAAAGATGAAAAAGCGATGTAAGATTACGCGTAATAGAATTGACGAAAATTGAAAAGAGGAGAGGAGACAGTACGCCGCCTTGAGGCACCCCGGCAGATATGTTACACCATGCAGAGAAAGCGTCCTCTGAACGAATGCGCTGCCGGCGGCCGTGCAAGTAACTATGAAACCAGTCAAGTACCGTTGGAGATATGTTAAGAGACCGAAGCAGCCCGAGTAATATGTCGAAGTCTACGGTATTGAAGGCATTGCTAAAATCCAATAGAGCTAGCACCGTGAGTTTCTTATCATCCATGCCAAGTCGAATATCTTCAGTTATTTTGACTAGTGCGGTACTCGTACTGTGACCAGGGCGAAAGCCGGACTGGAACGGATTCAGAAGATGGTTGTCGCAGAGGAAGAGGCTGAGTTGGTGATGGACAATGCGCTCCATCACTTTGGAAAGGAACGGAAGTATTGAAATAGGGCGGTAGTCTGTAAAAGAAGAAGGACTTGCCTTTTTTGGGAGAGGAGTTACTTGAGCGTCTTTCCAGGCTGTGGGAAAGCAACTCGAGGACAATGATTCATTGATTATGTGGGTGATTATGGGTGTCAAGATATCTATAAGGGGAAGGATCATCCGGCGACTCACACAGTCAGCTCCGAAGGCATTGGAGGCAATGGAGGTCATGTTCTTCTTAACATCACAATCGGATACTTGACGAAAATTAAAGGGAGGATAGTCAGGCGTTGGAAGAGATGAGAGTTGATTTAAAGTTTTATTTTTGATGGTACTATCAACACCATCAGATGATGAGAAGTGCTTATTAAGGAGATCTAAATTAATACTATGCGAAATTCATTACGGCTTCTTCCAACTCAAATAGACCTAAGAAATTTCCAGACCCTAGCCGGGTCTCCGTTTTCAACAGATTTATGAATATGGCGTCTTTGAGCGTCTCTACAGGAAGTATTGCAGCGATTCCGAAGGGATTTATATTTTTCGCGGTTTTTATCGGACGGGTCCAATTTGAACTTTCTTTTAGCAGCATTCTTCTTCTCTCTGAGAGCTTTGAGTTCATCGGTTAGCCATGGAGCAGGGACATGCTTAATTTTAACCGGTCGAACAGGAGCATGTTTCTCATACAGACCTATGAGAAACGTATTTAAAAGAGTTACCTTTTTGTCGATAGTATCAGCCATCTTGATTTCCGACCAGTCGATGAGAGAGGCATCGTGTTTAAGTTTGTCAATGTTAATTCCACTAAAATTGCGTTGCAGGAGATATTTTGGCTTTGGTTTTGGAGGGCGCACTTGGATCCCTACAACATACAAAGAACACTCTCTCCAAGTTTCAAGTCTCTATGATCAGCGGTTTAGGCTGTGCGTTGATCCATCAGTCAGTCGTTCAGGACAAAGCATTTTGTATATAGATAAAGGAACAAATATCAGTATATTTAACGATTTTAAAATCTTTTAAGCTGTTAATATTGTAGATACAACTTAGTTGGGTTTTAGTTACCACTTTTTCTACTGTCACCCAACAAAAAAGCAAAAGCGTAACGGTATCAGAAAAGCTTTTAATGTATGTTGGTATACAATCCTCAAATGCTGGAACAGTCCCAAATCTCAGAACAATAGTTTGAACATTCACCGTCTCCATTGTCCCTGGACACAAACTACGCGCCCCCGAGGTATAAAACATACTCGCTTATATGGCACACGTGGACTATTCCCACACTAGCCAGGACTCACGTCGACAGTTATTTTACCCGACTCATGCACAAATGGTGTTGCAAACATCACGGTCTTGTCCAAATAGGGGAAAATTCAGGGATTCAGTCTTACAACTTAAATGCTTAGACGTAAATAACTAGAATCAGAAAGTCATATTATATTTTATAGATCTGGACAACGATAGTTCTGGTGAAAGAATTGAGATGATGATAATAAGAAAATGCCTAAAAACAATTCAAATACTTCATCAAACACATTGCACGAGTTTATGATTAATTATGTATTGGTATGTCTTCGCGTAAGTGTATATGTACTTGCCCTCACATAAAACTTCAATAAGTTTTCTATTATGAAACATTGCAAGCCCTTTAGGAATAAGTATCGAAAATTACTTTACCCAACTTCCAAACGCATGGAACACTGGGTAAACGATAACAACGTCATGACAACTTCCGACTTCGTAATTACGCGACATTAACAATGGGGAATTTAATTTGCATAAGCAATAGGCCTGACAATACATTGTGCCTATATGGCATGCCGCTGACGCCATAACCTGAGCATATATACTGTTTACATGCAGTGAAAAGTTACGGTTTTGAAGTTAAATGAGTAACTGTAAAGAAAACTTTGATTTCTGTCCGAAGACAAAGACAACGGTATTGTTACTGTTAAGTAGGTGATTACATATTACATTTTAAATAACTGTTATTCATAGAGTAGCTACACTGGCATGTTTTTCTGTATTCTGAATCCGCGTATAGTTCCTAGCAATTTTGTGTGCAGTAAAATTCCGTTTCAAAGAAATTCCGTAAGAATTAATCGCAGGCGCTCTACAAAGAGCAACAAATTAAACAGGACAGGTTATTTCAGAAATTATTTCAATTTGGTATTTATGTGCCCAAAACTAGTATCGTATATAACATAATATGCTTTAATAATTTTAGTTCAGGAATAAAACGAAATAGTAGCAATATCTACAACTAAAAATTTATTCAGCTTCATCACATAATTTATCTTCGGCTGTTCATTAACGCTTAGAATGACTTTCGCAAAACGCAGTTTTTTAAAATGAATAGGAGTGGTGTGGTCAGTAAGGTCCAAGTGAGAGGTTCGGTATCCGTATGTCGTTGCTATAATGCAGCGGTGAATCACAGAGCAAGCATCTCGAATATTTGTTTCTTATGACTAAGAGTCGGTATATTGTGTTCATTGGTCATAAAGTTTTATATTTAAAGCCAGTCGCGATAAAACTGAGGTGCATTGAACAAAGTGACATGTTGCATCATTTTTAATGAAAGCTTTGTCATGTAGAATTTGTCAGTCAAAAATAATTTATTCAATTTAGGACACAAAATGCCACTCATGAACTTCAATAATTAGTTAATATTATTGACGTTCATGATGGCCCATATGGGGCCAGAACATGTCTCCTTATCTTTTGGGCCTTACTAGCGCTTCAAGACAAGACTGACTGACTGTAATTCGGATCTAGAAAAATGACTAACCAAAGGAAGAGTTTACTTTCACTTGCGAATTCCAAAGGCAGTTCCAAACCCGAGGGAATAAAACTAATTAATACTCAGAACATTGCTCCGACATTGCTGTAGTCGTGTACCCACAGGTCCAATTAATTCCGACCCAGACGGCATTGTAGTGGAGTTATGGATGTCAATAGGAAGCTCTGTGCGGTTTGTTAGCTATATGACTGAAAATTTATTGTACAGGTAATCCCCTGAGCACCTGTTACAGAGGTTGCCTGCACGACTGCAAGTCTGGCTATTCAGCATAAAATCGCTTGGCGGTGTCTCACGCAGAAGGGAATGGAAGACAGCGTTTATCTAAGTATGTTATTTATCTAGTTGTTCAACTTGTCAAGCGCAACTTTTTAGGCTAAGAAAAAAGTACTTAAGTATTTCCGGCTCGAAGCAGGGTGAAGTATCTCTAGTCACTCACCCATGAATGATCCTCGCTCGACGGATTAAGTTATCTATCAAAATTATAATACAGGGTGTGGCCTGTAGTAATAGGAGCAAAAACGTGAATATAGGCCCATATAAGTAACCAAGCATCAATTCTGAATGGTTTTAATTTATTTTGCTGTGGTACCAGTTACATTAGATTTTATCTGTAAGTTTTTTTTATTGTGTTTTATTTTCTTTATCTATAGATGAATATAAATTATTCTTTGAAATCGAATATTTCAAATGTTATATTATGAATATGTTGTACAAGATTTTAAACTTTTATGTCATGTCTAATTCTTATAAGCTCTAATTAAAAATCTAATTAATTAATCTAATTCTTCTAAGCTGTAACTTAAATAACTATATGTTTAAAATTATTATAAATTCTAGTATTGAAACTAATTATTGTACGCCTTGAAGGCAGGTTATAGTGATTCAGTTAATGTAAGCTTAATTAGGATCTCTCTTTCTTTCTCGTTTTCATTATTGCCCCCATAGTAAAAGTTGTTCATATTCATCAGTGGAGTCTTTACACAAAATTTCGGTACTGATAACAAAGTCACCCTGTATTTGGGTTATTTCATTTTTGTTTTATTTGGTAACATTTTCATAATATTTGGTCGTTTTAATTAAGCAAAGCGCGCTTTTACTTATGACCCGGAGAGAAGTAAAATATTAAGTAATTTTTCAAAAGATGTCTCCCTTACGAATGTATTGAGTGTTACTTTATTTTCTTCCGTAAGGTATCACTAATTTAGTATTTTGTAATTTTCATTGCATGTAGAAGTTTTTAAGCCGTTGGGTACCAAGTGTATTCCGTCTTCGACAGAAACAGTTCAAAAATGAATCATAACATTCAACACCATAAAGTATGAGTAAATTTGCTAGTAGTAGTATGAGATGCCTATCTTAAATAGGTTCTTAGCCCGCAAGTAGCGTCTAACTAACTTAATAGAGCGTACATCATAATAAGCTATAACTTTCAATATACGGTTTCCTCCCAGGAACATAGTTTCCTATCTATTTCCTGCACTCCACCAACCGAATTGAAACTGTACTGAGTGTAGTTGTAAAGTTCGAGTTTGGTTAAGTTCGGCAGTGGTGCACCCATCTTCAGACACAATTAATCATATGCATTTCGCATTAGTTATCTCTAAGTTGGTTATACAGGTGACGACAGGGAAGACGTTATTACGACCTAGAGAAGAAAAAGTAAATGTCATGTCATACCAGGAGGTCAAGAAAAAGGCAAACAATAGAAATAAATAGCGATTACTCCACCGACAAGAGTGAAGCTCTTCAGTAGGTATAAGAAGGTAATAGAGAAATTTATGCCGATTTTATATGTTAAATTTTTAAATAATTTCAATGACTATCTTGAATCAGTTAGGGGCCGTCCATTAATCACGTGAGGCTCAAAAGGGGGGGGGAGGGGTACGGAAAACATCACGAAACATTACGAGGGGGAGGTCTCGTTAGACATCACATGTATTAATTTTATCTATTTCTGAACTGAAATTTTGAACGGCGCGAAAATTTTAACGATTTGTTGTCACAAACCTCTTTGCCAATAACAACTGCCAATGAAGAAGAAGCTTTACCAGTTGTAACCTTAAATGAAAGTCTTGCAACTCCGTGGGACGAAGACAACGTTAATTAATTATTCATTAATTTCATTGCAAATATGTATAAATGTTTTTCGAATCACCATTTTTTAAATATTTTTTTCCAGTCAAAAATAGCCTTTACATAGACTTCCAAAAAATACACGTGATCCAGGGGGGAGGGGGGGGGGAGTGGTCCCAAATCTCACCAAATATCACCAGGGGGGAGGAGGGGGTCAAAAAATGAGAAAAACGACCTCACGTGATTAATGGACGGCCCCTTACCTGCAACCCTGCGAAACTCTAATCAGTTTATCTGCCACATGCTTATAATAAATCTGTTATTTTACTTTCCATAACCTCAATAGAAATATGAGCTAAATCCTTTTTTTTTAAATACTGAATATAATATGTCTGAAGCCCAACGCAAGTAATTATACTAAATACATTCGAGTATGTACACATATACCGCAGCTATGTCGTCGATTACACTCGCTTGTGGTGGAATACGTCGTACACTTGCAGCAAAAATGTACTCGTTGCTATTTGAAATAAAGACTAATATCATATGAGTGGATAAGGTGGCAATGGAATATTCATAGGTACGAATATGACCCTTAAAGCCGACGAATGCGTATTCGAAATAATTTGCAAGCCGAGCCGCGCCGAGAGCTTGGACAACCCTTCCGTATAAATCAAAACGTAACAACACTAACAACTGAACTAACTACATAATAACTCCGAACGCGATACTCAATTCGTAGTTAGGTTACCGGGTGTGCAAGGATGTATAAACGTCTCTACATATATATTTCATGTAACTACGTATGAGTTGAGGGAGCTTGCCTCTTCAGACTTGTCGCGTACCAGTGAGTTGTAAAGCACAAAAAGTTTTGGTCGACGTCGAAATTTTGCCTTTGAGCTGCATATTATAATAGCAGCTATAACTTTTAAGGCAAACTATGTTGGTTTACTAAGTTACGGAAAAAACCTATTTCTGAAATTCCAACGGTATCAAACTGACTGTACTTTGACAATTATTTTTTGTAACTGAAAAACAAACAGAGCGTTATAGCAATTAGTCATATTGTGAAGTTACTTTACCATTCAAACGACCCCAGCTAGTTTGTATCAGCAATTATATAAAGTTAACATCATAATAAACATCTACAATAGATCCCACAGCTATCTAGAGGGGAAATGCTTAATGATATGCGTTTAATTATTGGGCAAAAGGGTATTATTGTATTCGTAACAATAGTACGACGTCACACTGCGGTATATTCGTCTACATGAAGGTCTCTGCTATTCACTAGTTTACGCTATAATAGTTCATTATAAACTAGCCTTGACTAAGCTATTGAAATTAGACACCGCCACCGCAAAAACTCGCTAACTAAACACGATATTATAATACACATCATCTACAAAGTTATGTAATAAATGAATTATGATATTTACTTATTCAACCAGTAGACGATCTCTTGCAATATAATTCTATACCGCTACGAAACTAAAATCCTTGGCAAAAAATTAAAGTGTTTCATAGGCGATCAATACTTTAAAAGTATTATCACTAATTCATAATCATTATAATCAGTAAACGAATGATTTCCTTGCCATAGCTATATTATATACTTATTGAATGATTTATAATATTCACTGTCAGAATTTACTGTAACAAACAACTGTTACAATAATTGTAACTTAAGGAAAACCTAGTATTGGCGTACTATTTATAAGTACATTGTAAATTAGTATATGTAATTTTTAGCTGTTGGTTTTCTTCAATAAATAAACATAAACATAAATAAACATAGCTGTTACATACAGTGTAGGTAAACTGATTATAATCACGAATACATATTTTTATCTTTGTTCTGCATGACTCTACCTACAATTTCGTTATGAGTAATAGATAATAAACGTTTCACTGCTTCTTAATTTAATTAATGTATAAAGTATTTACAATAGAAATCGCTTTCTCTGGCTTCCCATACGCTCTCTGCTGATTAGAAACAGTTTTCGATAATTAACATTAACTTATTTACTTAAGTTAAAAGAAACCAGCTATAACATTTTCTCTTTTGTCGCTTAATTAGAAAATTATTTGATCGCGTGTCGAAACATTAGCCACTGCTTTGAAAGTCATTGAAAAACGGCAACTTAAGAGTTTCCCTATTTGAAGCGGTGCATAGAAAAACCGAGTGAAGGTTAGAAGCAACGAGTTGTTTCAAACGATCGTCCATTTTTCACGACATTGACGCGCGTGCGCAAGGCCAGGGCCAACGCTTTGTGTTGCAAATCATGGCGTTTGTATGGGACGCGATAATTATCACGCTAATGTGACAACTGCATGACCACGATGCCTCGGACCAATACGGACGGTTGGCTGCTAAGTGAGGCATATAAGTCGGTATTACATTGTATTGTAAAATCATATTGTAACTTACGTGGGGTGTGAACAATGTAAATGCAAAGGTGCAATAGTTCGACATAAAATAAAGTCAGTTGTGTACGTGGAATGGTACTCGTGTATGTTACTTGAAAACATTATGTTTTGATAAGTATTAAAGCTTGTCCTAGACTAGAACTAGGAATTCTATTTATGTCCTATCTAACGTATTTATGTGTTAACCAATGTGTAAAGGTAACTAAATAAAAGAAAGACAATCTGAATGTAGCAGTATAATATGTTTTTTGCATTAAGACCCGAGAACACGTCTTCAAACAGAATGGAAAGCGAAACTTTTACTCTCGTCCGAACGAGGGACCGCCATTGGGGTTGTTTTCGAACCGATCAGTCGATGTGTTGTCAATACGTTGATTTGTTGGCATCTCTTTCACACTTGACTATTTCAATAGGTGTGAAAGGGGTGGCAGTATCGGTGAAGTCTGCAACAAAACAGGGGTGTTGTACCCTTGTCTGGTAGGGATTTGGCAAGGTGCCCGGTGACCGTGCCAACCACGTGCCGCCAGACAATGAGTTTGGCCTAGGGCTGCCGTCCGTCAGGCCCGCGCGTGACCTGTCCCGCATGCATGAAGCAAGATAAGGTTTTAATACAAGACTGGCTTACACAATTTGTATCTTTCATATAAGACTATGGCAAGTTTAGGTTTATATGTTTATTTATTTATTGGAAGCAGTAGTATTATATTATCTGGGATTGGAAGACTAGAAGCAGTAATAATTACACATCGTCGATACCGAAAAAATGATAAAATAGAATAGATGTGACTTATAACATACTACTACTTAAATAGGCTAAACATATCTATGACAAAGTTATCAATAGAAAATGGGAATGTCAAGGCATACCATGCCAAATATCAATAAAAAAATTGATTCTTAGTGATTTATTTTAGAGACTTCTCGGTAATATGTACATGATGTTTAACTGACGATACAACCCTAAACGTTCATAAAAAACTTGAAGTGACAGTCGCGTCTCGCGTGTATACTAATTTCATTTAGCGCCATTGATGCTCGTAGATCAGTTCGAGCTATCAATCAAGTTGGCCTCATTAACGAGAAAGTACTTTCACATACATTTGCTATCACAACAAGTATCATATTGCATTAATGCAAATAAAATACATTACTGCGTTTTAGATCAATTTATAAAAGTATCGCTTTGCCACTAATAGGTGTGATATATAAGTATT
This sequence comes from Pyrausta purpuralis, assembly GCA_963924145.1. Classification (NCBI taxonomy): domain Eukaryota; kingdom Metazoa; phylum Arthropoda; class Insecta; order Lepidoptera; family Crambidae; genus Pyrausta; species Pyrausta purpuralis. Next base: position 14,907,821 of record OZ001659.1, read on the forward strand.
TTTAGATGCAGGTAGGTAAGTGTAAATATTACCATACACATTTCTTTTATTGTGTACTGTTTTGTACACTATGTGTTAAAAAATAACTATTTTATTAAATGCCTATTTTTTCGATTAGTAGTGTAATAATTATACCCACCAAAAGCTTAAAGCTTCGTGTAACTTTTTTTGAATGATATTATAGCGTATTTTTATAACGTTTTGCAGATTTTATGAGTTGACATTTATTCAAACGTAACTGCTTGTAAATTGTGTTCTGATATGAATGAGTAATATTGATACTCAGTCTCATTAAAATGATACTAATTCCACTTAATAATACGCAATATCTACTAAGCTATTACTAAAAGTACGTTAATCTCGTTTATCCTTGCCACGACCTTTTTTGGTCTAAGGAATTTAATCCTTTCATAAAGGTGTTACATTTGTTTGATACTTACTGAAATATTAATAAACTTTATGTAGAAAAATCATAGTCTGTCAATATTTAAAAAAAAACTTAAAATGATTTAGCAAATATTAAAACTACTTATCTTTTTTGTTGCTTAATTAACACTATTAACAATATGTGAAGGTATTCTGTAAGTGATTGTTAACAAAATGCTTATCAGCATATCATAAAGTGCAATTACAAATGGCTGACTAACTGAAGGCATTAGCAACATCAGTGAGCGAATCTGGGTCGGACGTGGTAAGGTCAGTTTTCATTAACTTCTGTTTAGCGGTTAATCATTCCTATGATTTAACCGCAAGGTTTCAGGAACTGGCGCTGCATAAACAATTTAACTCAGTACTCGTATTTGTTTACTGGAGTACTTTGAACCCACCGTTTCAATCGAGAGCAATCTATGAATGATGTCAAATCATCACCTCAATGATAAATTCACACCAATTTGTTATTTAGCACGGTCACGAGGAAAAAAATTCAGATAAAGTGATAAAAATGTATGTACCTACTTCGAGCCGGGTACCTAACGAAATGCTAGTCAAGTGATTCCATTTTAACAAATATGCAAGACAAACAGCAAGATTAGTATTCAGACATCTAAAAACAAAGCAGTTTAAATTAGCTAATTACGTGATAATAATGGTGATATAAGATACCATTCTCTACAATTCAACATTCTAGTTTGCGATAAATACTTTAACTAATACGTTGTAATAATATATCATGTGTGTTAAATTAGTTATTGGATTCGGTTATGCATAATGAATAACGATGTTATGGAACGTTATAGAAGACTGAGGACGCGCCTTGGGGATGACGTCACGGCTGCTGAATCACTGGTCAAACGCTCTGCCTGCGCCCGCGCCGTTTGGGACCGGCCACAGTAAAGAGATTTTTAACAGTATTATTATAGACACACTTCTGTATATAATAGGTGTAATCTAGTTAATATAAACATATTTTTTATTTTTCGTATAAAAATAAGGATAAAAATCAATAACGGTTTTATTCTTGTAAAATACAACCCTCAATACTTAACTGTAATGTTATTTCCCGGATTATGCATAGTGTACATGTATATAAGGTCTGGTGCTAAAGCAATAAATTCTACTATAGAAATGTGTCAAAGATCACACATCAAAAAAAGTTTGCGATCACTTCGAAAAATGAGATAAATAATTGTTACAGTATATAATATAATAACGTTTACTTTATTGTTATTATTATATTATTACAGGGTTTTCATGTTTTAAGAAAACACAAAGCAAATTTTGTTTTGTTGATACAGTTACATAAAAAACCGGCCAAGTGCGAGTCGGGCTCGCGCACTAAGGGTTCCGTGCCAACTTTAACTGAAGTAGGGAATCCACTTACTTCCACTTAGTTAAATACCACAATATTTTGTTGACTGCAAATTTAACTTTGTTTTTCATAGTGTTTGTATGAAGTACAAAGTTATGTTTGCGGTTGTTGAAAATGTGCTATATCTCAAAAACCTCTCGTTCTATCCCGTTCGAACCAATTTCCGTTGAAAGTATTTATTAAGATCTACATTACATATTTTTTTCGAAATTTACACTTGCTTGGTTTAGAAATTAGATGGGGGGACGCCTATTTTACCACTTTGGAAGCGTCTAGCTATGAAACGTTAGACTTTAAAAGAAAATGGTTTTAAGAACCTCTATGTCATTTTAAAACACCTATCCACACCCCCCCCCCCTTAACTGTATTTTTTATTTATTTTTGTATCAGAATCGGTAAGCGGTTAACAAGATACATCTTCCTACCAAATTTAAATTGTTTAATGCTTAAAGTTACGGAATTAAATGGCTGTGACATACGGACGGACAGACACACAGACAGACAGACTTGACGAAACTATAAGGGTTCCGTTTTTTGCCATTCGGCTACGGAACCCTAAAAAGCAGCTTATGCTAGTGATCAAAAACTTTTTGTGATGCGTGTATATGTAACATGTTAAACAGAAGATTTTGAAGTGTAGTACCTTAAAGTTAAAAAGTATTTACATGATGTGAATTATGAATGTAAAATAGTAATATTTATCAATTTAACCATTTGCTTGATTTTAGTATACATACAATAACCTATCATTTAGCAATTATGTAAATGCAGTGAGGACAGAGAAGTAAAACAGCTATACTAAATTTATAGTCTTTCTATAAATTAACAGCAAACAAACGAGTAAATGTTATTTTATTGTTAACTATTCTGTCCAAAGATAAGCTACTTGGCTAATTTTGACTGTGCCCCATGGGCTGGCTGTCTGCGCTTACGCATTCTACACCGGCCGACTGCATCCTCGCTGCCATAACCGTTCGCCAATGAATTATGTAGGCAACGCTCAACAGCACGCCATTTAATTAATTACATTTCATTTCAGACAACCACTTTATGGTTCTCCACTATTTTGTGTATTAGTAAAACAAAATAAAGGTACATTAAATTGCTCGGTATGTACAATTGTAGTATTATTGAAATAATGACCAGCTATAGTAAAACGTTACATTACAAATGGCTATCAAATCAATCAAACCGTGAATTATTGAAGATACCTCAATAACTTCGTGTTATTCGTGCTGAGTAACGTTAAATTCAGTTTCCTCCTACTTTTAAATTATCACATAAACAGTACATTAGAAACAACTTTCTGTAAGAGTACCATTCCATGGAGAGAACTCTACATGACCTAAATACCAACATAAGTAAGACCAGATTCAAATACATTTTAATTTCTTTGTTTTCTGCTCTTCCTTCAGAGATGATTCCATCTATGATTTGGGAATAACTTTAGATCATATATCTCACATAAGCATCATACATAAGTTTTAATCGGGTCTACATATCGAGGCCTTGTCAGGGAAACTCGTAAAGTGGTGGTAAAATTTTGCACCCTTATAGTTTCGTCAAGTCTGTCTGTCTTTCTGTCTGTCTACTGTCCGTCTGTATGTCACAGTAATTGTATTCTGTAACTATAAGCATCACACTGTTGAAATTTGGCAGGAAGATTTACTATGTTAACCGCTTTACGATTCTCATATACAACAATAAAAATAATGACATTTAAGGGGGGGATCTCATATATGAAACTAAAACCAAAAGAAAAAAAATGACAAACCTAGGGGTGTCTATGGATAAGTCTTTTAAAAGGAGGTTACTAAAACCATTTCATTTTAAAGTCTAACGTTTCATAGCTAGACGCTCCCAAAGTGGTAAAATGGGCGTCCCCCCCCCCCCCCTCTTACTTCTAAACTAAGAGAGTGTAAATTTTGAAAAAAAAATGTAATGTAGATCTTCACAAATACTTTCAACGAAAATTGATTCGGACGGGATCGATCGAGAAGTTATTGAGATATAGCACATTTTCAACAACAACCGCAAACATATCTTTGTACTTCATACAAATACTATAAAAAACAAAGTTATATTTGCTGTCCACAAAATATTGTGGTATTTTACTAAGTGGAAATTAGTGGATTCCCTAATTCAGTTAAAGTTGGCACGGAACCCTCAGTGCGCGAGTCCGACTCGCATTTGGGCGGTTTTTTTCTAAAAACAGTGATTGACACGATTTCAATACCAGAAATAAGAATAACCTTGTCGTTCCAAACTTTTGACTTCAGAAGGTAAATCACTCATTTATTGGAAGTCGTATTAGTCTTTAATAATACCTCAAAATTTGTATAATTGAATAACTCTTACATAAATTTAAATCGATTGTTAAACAATGTTAAATGAGTAAAGGATATAATAACCTAGATGATTATTTCGTTAAACAATGTATGGTCTAGCTTTTACGAACTCCAAATTTGCAATATTTTAAAAAGCGGCATTATCAATAGTGTCTGAGTTTGTTGCGCAGCTTCTTCGCAGCACTAGCCTACAATTGTCCCGAACCTGTGGTAAGGCCAATGTTGGGACGTGAATAAGTGCTGGCAATAGCTTATGTATCAAAAAAATAAATTTTTGATTTTGAAGAACGGGAAGTATCTGCTTATATCGCTCTGCCTGTAAGTGACCCGTTGCACAAGCAACCAACTCTGCTAGTTAGTTGCTTGTGCAACAATGCAACGAACGTTGGGTCTCGGGTACAAATAATTAGACATTATTGCCGTCTCCGGAGCTAGCAGTACAACATGTGGCCAACAAACGAACGATCACAAAAGGTACCTCTTGTTTGAGATACAACGCACGTACGCGCAGGCGCGCGGCTGCCATCCGGCTCGACTTCTGCCTTCAATCAAATGTAACTGCCATTTAAAAATACACATTCTTATTTCGCATCACGAATCCCAAGGAATACTAGAAAAGAATTCATAGCACCTTTTATTCGAACACAAACTAAACGCTACGCGTTCTCTCCGCAAAATTATAAAGCCTGCTTGAGTTGATTGATAATATAAGGTCGTCGATATTACATAATGCATGCTCGTTTAATACTCCGCGAAACCAGAGCAAACAATAGTCCTAAAACGACAAACGATACATTTGTGTCTTATTTAATGTAAAAAAAGAACAAGTTTTTCGCTGAAATCGGTAGTAGCTAGGTTCGTAGGCATTGTGAATAACCCGATTACTACCTGATAAGATAGCATTTATTTTCAGCAAGTGATAATATTATGAATGTATGAAATGTTCGTGACGATTAGATTAACAGCACTGAAGAACGTATTTCCAATCACTGCCTGCAAATCGAGTAGCATTGTTAATTTTCCCAACAAATTATATCGAAATGTGACTAAGACAGTTCACTGTCGCCATTATCGAGTCCATACTGCGTCTGCCTCTGATCGTGAATCATAAAACAACGAATTGGATTAAAGTTCAACAAACTATGGAACTGTGGAATAATAAAGTGCAACATAAATTAAAATACAACATCTCCATCCTGTTCATTAATGCTATATCAGTGCCACATGGCAGGGACGCATTAATCAAACCCGTGATAAGAAGTTCTGCGTGCAATGTGATTGTTGTAAATCATTCGTTCGCTGTTATTGCGGCTGCTAATGAATAAATCAACTTTCGCTTGCTGTGTAAGCAACCGTGTCATCATTACCAAACTCATTTTCAACCGAGATATCTCCAAAATAACTTAATAACGCTCTAAAAACAGTCAATGACAAACCAAAACCAATGAATCTTCTGACTGATCCGAGGACAATTTTTTAAATGTATGTTATCTAATAGTTATACTGAATTCAAAGATTTTAAACTTATTTAGGCCTGTCAAATCTTGAACACAACAACGACCTAAATTCATTAAAAGAATACTAATTATACAAGTAACTATACAGACTGCTATAAGTATGCAACACTACATATTTAACAGAAGTACGTAAGAACATATCATGTTAACAAAAATAAGTCATAATTATTCTGTCGGGTGTGTTTGTATCAAAATAAAAAATGGATCCGCTAGCAGCGTGTCAACAAAGATCAATAGGATTTTCTAGGAAATTGTGATTTAAGAGTCGAAGGTGATAAAATACGGATATCTACCATACAATGCGGAAAATCTGCTACCCTACTAACAAAACAGCGACACATGACAAATATATATTGATTGATTTATGCTGCATTTATGCTCACCATAGCTATATCTTATTTATTTTAGTTTGGTATGCTATCTCCTAACATAAGTACATAAATCTACGAAAATTACCATTTTTTTTTTCCGTCATTTGTTCTTTGAGACAGACAGAATTTAAGGAGAACGCGGTGCAAAAAAAATAGGATTAGGAACGCGTCAGTTCTTTGTTCCAATTCTAAAAGCTGTTAAAATGTATAATGGCTGTTCGCTAAATTCATCTCTTATAATTATATATTTATATATATTGCGACGAGCTATAATATTTCTAATTATATTTTGTGCAGCTATCAATCATTGCTGGCTAAATCATTAAGGTCGCGTTCGGTACAACACGTGTCGAGTGTAGCGGTCGGAGCACCTACAAACAGCTGATAAGAGCCGGCAGTAAATCATAGCTTCACAGTCGACGTCCTATGACCCTCGTTAGTATTTGATACCGGGCAGCTGGCCCAAATTGATGACTAAGTACACGCCCGCCACTTTAGTTTTTAAATCCACTCGATGTAATAACCGACACGTGGAGGCTGGGGGAGAACCAAGCCCGTTTTAATTAAAAACAAAATATCAGTGGGTATTTTAATATCGAGTTCGCTCTACCTATGTGTAATGATTCAGCTATGCACTGCGCTGTGCTAATCATGTGCATAAACAGGCGTTGAAGGCCGCCCACAATGATTCAACATCAATAAGTTTACAGAGGATTTTGTTGCCACTACTTACATCTGCATTTGATTACTTGTACAGTCTGAAGTCCTGAACATCAGTGGCAGTCTTATGACAAAGTTTACCATTTAACGTGTTAACTCTAGTTAGAAAGGCAATACAATTAGCAATATCCTAAACTCAATGGAGCTAAAATATCCTCCCAAGCCACCACCACACACGGATCAAACGTCCCTCGGCCGAGGCGGCAAATGTTCACAATTAAACGTTTATCGCAAACAATTACAGCCGATGTTATCGTTTGCAGCAATTTCTCGCGAACAAAGCAGCAGAACCGTCAACATTCGTCACGATTTTACAACGGTGTCGGCGCGTTGACCACCGCATCCTGCGATAGCGTTCGCGCCGCGCCGCTCCGCAGATAAACGCGACGCTTCCGCCCATCGTCACTCCTACTCCTCCCTACGAACAAAGAGCACACATTTCTCAGTAATCACAAAGAGATTGGGTCGCCAATTAGAATTATTATCGTTAAGATTGACGACTTCATTGTGTATCAGATTATTCTGAACTTGAATGTACCTGTTTAGGTATAGGGTCTTGGGTGAGCTTCAGAAGGATTCTAAGAAAGTAATGATCTATTCTGTATGAAGTTATTTATAATTATTAAAGATTTGTTCTATTCTTAAAGTTTCAGAACTAAAATAAATTCGATTAGTTCTCAAAAACCCTAAGCAAGCATGCATGTTTACATGGAAATGGAAAATCGTGCTTACAGAACTCAAGGAATATAAAATATGTGGATTTACAAGGATTTTCCTGAAATTATTAACAAATACCCCAAACGTATCGCGCCGAGGCCCGCAGAGCTCGAGTTGCACCGATTTGCCAGACCCATATGCACTCACGTTTTCTCGGTCCATTTCGTGAAACTACAGTTGAAAACTACCACATCACGAATACAAATCGACTATGAGACGATGCAGCTAAACTTTAGAATGATCGTGAAATAAACTGAACTGTAGCAAAGGGTATTGGCCCTACTAAAACTACTCTTTTGCTCTTTTCAATTAACCTTTAGTTGTAGTAACGTTTCATTACTTTTTATTTTACCATTCAACTCAGTAACAATTTTGAATATCTAACTAAACAATAGACTGGATACCCAGTCAAATAACAATATTATGACTGCTGGGAGTAAGATCATAATGTAATAATGAGAAGATATAAAAATACCTCATGAAGATAGTTGGGTGATCGAAGTGTTGCCTGTTGGAACTTTGTGTTTCCAGTTTTCCACCGTTTAATTAATAACTGACATCTAGCAAACGATCCTAAGCAAAGCAAGTAGGCCAGTGTAATGTCGACCGGCGATAATTCGGTGTCAACAGATATTAGGGTCAATTGCCTTGCTCGGCATGTTGGGTTAGTCTTTGATAACACTATTTGAACAAACGTACTACTGTCCACGTCCAAATAACACTACCAAATTATCATTACATAACTTATCAGTGGCACCATTTAAAGTATATATAACTAAACAAAGTGTTGTCAATTTTGTATCCAAACCAAACATTGTCGCGACGGTTACACTAACGTAAAGCTGATAGTCGATAGAGTCAGCTATTTATTGTTCTTATCGCAAATTACGAACTGCACTATCAGTAAATATATTACCCGTATCAGTTTGCAAATGTATTATTTATACCAAATGAAATCAGAAAAACAATAAATCGTCAAGATCAAATTTGGCCGGGCTCCAAAGAAATTTTATGGGGTTTTGTTACTCAGCCGTACTCGGGAGGAAACGGGAAGAATCGATTGCATCAGCGCTTGTTAAATTAAGATTGACATTCGAGTTGCGTAATCAATCTCTGTTGTAAGCTACTATAAAATAAGATTCAGCTCAGATATCACAATTGTAATAGAAAAATTCACTTCTTCCAAAGATAATAACAAAATACACAGATTGAAAAGAAGAAATATATCTATGCTATCCATCCAAACAAGATTGATAGTTAGTGATAACGGATCCACTGTATTGCGTATTATTTTGTTCAATATCACGAGCAAGTGTAACGGATGTATAACAACCATCAGACCATAAACCTTAGCCACAAACTCATTTCAGGGTTCCGTCAAAGGGCCTGTGAGGCATTGGCTGAGTGACTTATAAACGAAACTGCTGGGTAGGTTGTAGACTTGTGAAACTTATCTGATGAACCTATGTTTATGTCCATACAAATGCAATTTGTGGATTCGCTGTCGTATAGTTTTCACCGTTCGCGTGTGATTTTGAGGCCAAACAACGCTAAAAATATTGTCTTTCAGTCGAAAAGCCATTAAGAAGCTTGTGTTTTGAATGGTCATGGATCCAGGTTAATTGTTATAGGGGGAAAAATCTTTAAATGGTATAGAACTTCATTAGTTTTGACTATAAAAGACCTTTGAAAAGCAATTCAACTCACACTTGGCCTATTTTTTGTAGTTAGCTAGCTTCCTGCTCATAGCACGGACCGATTGATATAAGATATGTACGTAAACCGGTTTCCACCTTACCTGCATCGGCTGCATCCAAGGGTGTTGATAGCCCGCTCTTACTTCATTGTTTTTGTAGTCCATCAATCCAGAATGTGCGCAACATGCTCATAATAACGCAAATGATCAACGATTGATCTAAATAAATCAAGCAACGCTCAATAAAGCAACAGGTCAATGAGGTAACGAAATGTTTAGTGAGCGAAACGATTTGTCATGTCATGGTACTCGTATCATACTTTCCACTTATCCGTATGCCAAATGAAATGTAGTGCTTATTTTAATACCACCAAATACATTTACGTGCTTATAACCTCAGTTTCTGACATAGGTATCAGGTTACTTCGGCTGGACATTACTTATAAATACCTAAAGTAATTGGATTGGGAAAGGATAAGTAAAACGGTAATTGTTATACGACCATCACAGTTGCACAGAGGCAAAACTTTTAACATTAGCGCTTCATTATTGCTGAAATGACCGTGAATGTCATCAATGGACAATGTTTTGCACGTTTTCTGGTGTTTGCGCTAATGCAAAATTTGCGTTTATTAGCAGATTGACCGTGAGTCATCCGTCGTACGCGCAGAATTCTGGTAGTTGAAATGGAAAGTCGGGGCAGTCAGGCGCCGCGTCGTCAGCGCAATTCATCATAGGTGTCGCTGCGCGCGGTGTCATGGTCACGCGCGTTGCGTCACGTCAGCAAAGCCTGCTCCGCTGCCCCCTGCTGAACCGACCTGGGTTACGAACCTGATAAACCAAACAGATCAGTTTCGAGACCAGTAGCTTAACTAATGTGATCACTGATGATTGCAATACCCCCTCAAGGATGAAACTGCGAGATTCAATTAGAAATAAGCAATCAAAAACATAAATTTAATTACCTTATTGTTTTAGTGCCAGACCTGAACAAATTTAATTTTATTCCATAAATTCAACGTCATTTTAAGACTTATTAGAGCCGATTTTACCAACGTCAGATAAGACTTATACGACTGAAAGTGTACAAAACGCCCGATTTTAAATGACATTTAAATAAATGATAGCTGACAAATAGGTGACGTTCTCAAATTAAGCGTATTGTATTTTATTCGACGAATATTTTTATCTGACGTTGAAAGAATGATGCATAAGTCTCTTTCTTTCTCTATTTTTGTATTTAGACGTATTTTAGACCAAGAAATTTTCCGAAGAAAATTAAAGGGGAGTTCGTACGAAACACACACCCACTCTGAGTTAAGACGATCGATGCACATTATTTCTGCGCGATTAACATTCGAGGTTGGGTATCTATAATCCAACTATGCATGTAGCTTTAGCTGTATTTATCGTTATAAATACAATAATTTTGATTTTCCAGACTACTAGTACATATTGCTTTATCGGCTGTAATCGACGCCCATATCAGAAAGCAAGTAAATTGCTTATCTTGAATTCGAGTTCTGATTACCTGTTAATGGCAGCAAATCTGCATTCAGGCATTCCAAATATTGATACTTGTCTTCATAGATTTTTAATTTCGAGTGTTCATCACCTATTAGTGACGCAGTCCTTTCAATGGTGGATAGAATAAACTATACACACAATCAGTACAAGACTTTCAGCAACAAAACGTTAAGTAAGCTCTCAGGATAAAAAAATCTGTATGTGTTAACTTAACTGTATGTTTTAAACTCCTGCCAATCAGTTCATAATAACAAAGGTCTACCGCTGTAGTTCCACGTCAAGCTTGTTGACGTCATTAAGGAACAACTATAAAAGGTTAACACGTTTACCTCTACATTTCAGTGATTACTTTACAATGCATTATTATTTAATTATTTTTTAAGTAAGTCGAGTAACCATTCTCTAAGTAAGCACGTACCGTACGTGGATGGAGTTAGTGTTCAACTATACAGGCACTTTAAAAACGTTAGCCTTGTAACTTTGTAGGTTGTGTAGGCATTATAGTTTAAGTAACTACGTCAATGTTTCCCTTTATATGCATGAGTAAATTTTACTAAATACGAAAACCCATTAAGAAATAATGACTTATAAATAACCAAGCTAATTATTTACAAAGTTGCTTAGCGCAATAAACACTTATTTTTATTTTCATGGTCTTTCAGGCACAAATTATTGAATTATGTATCTTGGATTAAGTAAGGTTTGATGTAATGAAAAAAAATAACGGTTTTTTTTACCCGTCAGAAAAATAACTCGCTAAAACTTCGGTGCATTTTCTGGGTCGCTTGCATTTTTGTTTTGGTAGAACCCAAAAAGTCCCGTCAAAATAAAATTTGAAGAGAGCTTTCATTGCAGGAACTAACGGGAAAATCGCCTTTTCTGTAGAAACCTCACGTGGTCGTATCGAATAAAGCTTTCGCCGTATAAAATGCTTAACTGGCTTTCTGTCTGTGTAAATAAGCGTTGAGAGGTTTGCTTTAGTTCGTGATGCAGTATTGCAATTAGTTTGCATCAAATGCAGCTCCAAACACATTGTGACGCCTCCCAGACGGATCAAACCTGTTACTGGTTAATGCCTCGGAGCCAAACAGATTTACCAATAATGGATTCTGAAACTAACGTGTTCACGGGCACTATGTTTAATTACGTTTCATGAAAGAGAATTTGGGATGATGAGTATCCATTTCGTTTACTAGCTAGCTTAATGCAACTCCACTACCAAAGTAAAATATTAGAAATAAATAAATATGCGCCAGACAACACATGAATTTTCATGGTTTCGAAGTGAAGAACTGTCATCCTTGTGTTAGGCATACCAGACAACGATTAAGACGGGGACGTCTCCCATAAATACTGAAATACATAAAAACAACCATGACTTAGGTACAAATCTTCGTGCCCATCACGCAAACATTTGCCTCTTGCGGGATTTAAACCCGCGAAGGCATAGGAGTAAGGAGCTCTAACCACGACACCAAACGCGTCGTCGCGCGTCACTAAAAGTATTTTAATTTCGATCACCAAATAAAAACGTGAGCCTCTAAACAAAACATGAATATAACGCGCAGGCATTGTTGTAAAATAATAATGAAACCGTTTATCCTAGATAGAGGCGTAATGGAACCATGTTTACCGTTGACAATCATAATGGTATCATAACGCCGGTCCATTAGAGTCTGTGTTTTGTGTTTCATACTATAAACTAACTGTAGAAATTGACAATACGAAAGACAAAAACTTGTAATGATGTGGAATAATGTTGCCACAAACAGGCTTTAAACATAAACACATCTGAGGGGTGAAGTAGCGTTTGGCTTGGACCCGCAACATACCCGACCCATTATTTAAATCCTTTGGACGTGAGTTCCATTATCCCAGCGCGACGGGCCCAAGTGGACACGGGAGAGCCGGCAAATATAACGTCGATCAACAAAGAAATAGCCCCCTCTCCAGCTCAAAATAGCCACTCGCGCCTTTTACGCTACGCATAAAACTTGTAAGAACAGTTCTTTATGGCCGTATGCATTGAAAGCACGCACTAGATAGAACTACTATTAAGAAAAACAATAGCCAGCATAACATTTTGTTATACGAGTACGCGAGTAACTAGAACTATTCAAATGGCACCTTTATCTCAATCAATGTAATTACAGTTTGTGAGAGGCCGATTCTTCAAAATTGAAAGCAAAAGTTTAACTTTGGAATACTCAATTAAAGTAACCGTTTCGAAAATTTCAGCAACGGGTTCATTGGGAACGGCCGGGAATCAATTTTGATCGCTTTGTCGTTCACTTTGTTGGGTTTTTGTTTGTGGAGCAATAATAATTAATCAATTCACGGAAGGGTGGCGTGCGGGTGTTGCCAGCACACCGCCATTATTTACAACTTCCTTTCAGGAATCGAGAGACATCGGTCACAAAGGGACCAATCAAATTATTCATGCAATCCGTGTAACACTTGTGAAAGTTTCTTAAATTAAACTTCCAGTGACAACTTTAAATAATTCTTGATGACGCGCTTAAACATTTTAGTAAATAAAATAGTACGGGGTTAATACATGACCTTGACCAATGTAAGAAAACTGCTGGCTAATACCGGTAGATATATAGCATTATACATTGTTATTAGTAGTAAATAAAATGTGACAATCTACGATATATCAAAAAACCTAATAAAGTTGTAGACCGCGGACCACGGAATAACCACTAAACGTAAAAATGTCATAACAATTAATCACAGGACTACTAAAAAGTTAGAAGTAAAGTTTTATTGGTGTCGCGCCAAATTCTGAATAGCAATGAATACTTTGAACGTTGAGCAAGACGAACAACATGACGTCTGCCCAAATGAATGACTAAGACCCCTTACACACTGCGACTTTTAGCAACGATGCAGTCGCTCGTTTTGGAAACGCGCGACAGCATCGTGAGCGACTCACGCAATGAACATATTTAATTTAGCATCAACGCAGTCGCGCGTTAGTATCGATGCAGAAGCGCGACTGCATCGATGCTAACGTACGGTAGTATCGATGCAGTCGCCAATATACAGTACATAAGACCCTTTTCACACTACGAATCTTAGCAACGATGCAGGCGCGATACAGTTGCGATGCCAACCCGCGTTAGCATCGTTGCAGTCGCGATGCAGTAGCTGGAAATTGGCAAATTATGTACTGTATATTGGCGACGGCATCAATGCTAAAAGTCGCAGTGTGTAAGGTGTCTAATTTATCAATGTCCAACTTCCGCATCGCGAGTGCATCGATGCTAACGCGCGTTAGCATCGTGACTGTATCGATGCTAATAGTAGCGCAAGTGTGTAAAGGTTGACATTTTGCGACTACATCGATGCTGTATCGCGACTGCATCGCTGCTAAAAGTCACAGTGTGCAAAGAGTCTAATACTCGCAAGAGCGCTTTTACACTTAGGCGGCTTTAGCAGCGCGACGGTCGCGCAGCATACGCGCTGCTGTCGCTCTAATGTGAAGGCGCACTCACTCATTCATATTTTTTTTTCAGCATTCCATGCGTACGAAGTAAGAATACACACAAATTACGCTGGTGACGATTTAACGGTAACATTGCAAGGTGCTGCCAAATTTAAAAAGCTGAAAGATGATAAATACCTACCACTGAATAACTGAAACTGAAATCTCCAAAACATTACCGTCTATTTAGCGGACTGATTTGTATGGGGTGTCTGAATATTTTATTCAGGCTTAAGACCATGACCCGATATTAAGAGTTTTATACGACGCATTGATGGTCTCATTCACTTCCTAAAATTTGGCAACCACTTGCAATGTCCCCGAGCATACTACGTTTTCAGTTTTTTTCCGTAATTCCGTTATTCCAGCCTTGTACTAGTATAGTCCAGACAAATTAATTACCAACATCATTTGACGCTCTTTTGAACAAACAAACTCTTTACCTTTATAATATTAGTATAGATATAATATATTAAGCGGCTACGTTTTTACTTCGTTCTAATAGGTAGAAGCATAATATTTTATCGCCTATAGCCATTGAACAACTCCTCTGACCTTCCCCGAGAAATCAGCTATCTTATACAAAGATGATTTTTACCAATAGAACCATAATTTTGTTTCTGAGATTAGCGCATTAAATTAAAATCAGAATTTCTAAGAAATTAATATAATATACCAATTTTTGATAAAATTTCCATTAATCCCCATAATAACCTGTTAATCCTTGTTAAAAGATTAATTTCGATTAAACACGGAACACGGGTTTCTTTCTTTCTTTTCAAAATTTGAAGTATATTGGACCAAAGAATCACGTTGTTCCATACAAACTTTGTCCCCCTTTTCACCCCGTTAGGGGTAGAATTTTGAAAATTCATTTCATATCGGATCCCTACGATATACAAAGAACACAGCCTCCAAGTTTCAAGTGCCTACGATCAGCGACTTTGGCTATGCGTTAACCCATCAGTCAGTCAGAAGTTAAGTCATTTTATAAGTATAAATTAGACAAGAAACTATTTTTAAAAATCTCTGGCAAATTTCAGCAATAAATACCTTTCTTCATTATTATCTGTTAGCGTTTACTAATTACCTACAGCATTTTGCTTTAGACAGGCATTTTTCCAAAAATACACCCCGTCTAAGCATCCCTCTATTTACATTTGGTAACCCGTATCATGAGCAGTACAGTACCGAGGTCTTTATTGCAGTAACATTACCTGGGCTAGTTTGTAATTGCGGCAGTGCGCAGATTCACAGCTGCTCTCACACCTAAAGCCTTCTACCCACTTTTTCACGAATAAGAGACTTCCAGATGTTTGTCACACCCAAACAAATTCGCACTTACACAAATCTGACAAATCATGGGTAGGTATCATAGAGAATATCTCTTGCTTGCTTTTTAAGATTACCATTACAAACTCCTACCCATGTGACAACACTTCTATACAATCTTTCAAACCCCTTGCAACAGAATGCCCAAAATTTTCCGCTAAACGCTCTGTCATATAATTACTTGGAATCTATAGACTCAATGACCTAATTATACTTACAGATGTAGTCTCCAAAGAGGCAACATTTAACAGTTTTAACATATTTTTTTTACATTCATAGTTGCCAAATTAAAAAACTTTAATAAACACTACCTACTAAATCAACTTTGGCCTTACAGTGTACTCCAATAGCACTTTGCGCTCAATAAACATACAATGATACTAAAAACAAACAAAAAAAAAAGTTTTTAAAGCATCACAGATGCTTGCTGATGCTCAAGCAGAAAGAAATTAAATTGACTGGTCTGACGAAGCTATCTGCGTAATTACCTGTCTACGCCCCCTGCGGTGCATTAATCAGCAAGAAATTTACTTAATATTTCCTAAAATTTTATCCATCCAAAACAGATGATGATCGGTTACTCAATACAGTACTTTTACTGAAGCCCAAAACTGACGCACTAAATGGACAGTTTCACCTGCGTAAAGTCAGTCCCCGCTGTATCAATCATTGTGATGCGCGTGACCCGCCGTGATCAGGCATCCGTGGAAAGGATAATGTCGCAACACTTTACGTGATTAAAAACCCCATCTCACCGCTGAGTACACTATTTGTCTACGAGTGTTTTCATTTTTTGATTTCAAAAAGGGTCGGGTTTAGGTTAAGATAGCGTCGTGCGTAAAAACTTAGATGTTATTTTCCGTTTTGATAGACCGACTACATAGGGGCAGTTTTCTTTATTTTACTTTTCAATTATAATATGTAATGACTTGTAGGTGATGAGTATGTAGTCATCACTGATGACTATAGACCGTGCCACAAGGTGCGATACATATGCCTAAAAAACAACTTATAAATAACCGTATCGCAAACGTCACCAGGGGATCACATCGCTGAATATTTAACGTCTCATCTTGGAAGCTACGTATAGGCCGGTCCACGTGATATTATTACATCGTTAACCTTTGCCCTGGCAGCCGCTACCATCGATCGACATTAGGGAGAACTACTTTTACCTCGTAAATGGGCATTGCGAAAAGTATCTTTAAGTAAGAACAAGTTAAACCAAAACAGTAAGCTTATCTGACGTCAGACCCTAAGGTCAAAAGCTGAGCAACGAGCTACTCACATATATTGACGACGCGTTTGGTGTATTGGCTAGAGCTCCTGACTATTACACCGGCCGTCGGGGGTTCGAATACCGCAAGGAGAAAAATTTTGTGTGATGAGCACGAATATTTGTACCTGAATCATGGATGTTTAATATGTATTTAAGTATTTATGGGAGACGCCCCCGTCATAATCGTTGTCTGGTATTCGTAACACAAGGATCATGGATGAAAATTCCTTACCTCGAAACCACTACAACTGATGTGTTGTTTGGTGCATATTTATTTATTATATGTATTAGCGTTATTGCAATTTAATAGTGGAATTAGGTAAAAAAAAACATAGGTACCACTTCACACTTGAGGTGAGTGTTAGATTTTATTTTCAACACAGCCATGTTGAGTTTGATAGAGTTTCATAGCTATGGTAAATCATGGTCACATCACATAGCACTCAAAAGACACATTCATCCATAACTACTAAGTAAGTATGTATAAAAACACCTAGCATTACATCTGTGAAGGTATTCTGTGCTGCATATTCAGCTCCCATTCTAAAGTGTACGTGTTTTGTTTTCTTTGAAGTGTCGTGACGACAAGTCATATTGTAATTTTGTAGGGTTCGGTAGCGACAGCTCTAATGCCATAACCAACACAACAAAGTATTGAGTTAAGCATCAACTTTTGCAATCTAAATTAACCTAGCCAAAGTCGATAAGTGATAATGACGCCTTTATGTCACTGCGCAACAATTAAGAACAGTAACCGCTGCAATGTGAAATGCCAGAGGCGTTAGATAGGTATTACGTATGCTAATAGCCGAAAAGAATAGAAACAAAGTTTGTTGTCATGAAGTCTGGGTTCGGAGGGCAGCGTAGGCTCATACTCGCGACAGTAATTATCGCTGTGTCGTCGACTCCCGTCAGATCGTTCACCCCGAGGGTCGGGAGTGGAGCTATCGCCAACACTGCTTAACTGATCCTTTAGTAGGTTTCCATGTCATCACCACAAAAAGAGCACTTGCGCTGCAATCGGATAAAATATGACAAAATTATATTTTAGCTTCTTATTTAAACGTTTTCATTTCTACTTTTAATTTGGTGGAAAGTTATTCTAGCATAGAAAAGACACCACCAAATACTTATCTAGATCTACAATTTTGGCCTTATATGTTACTTAAGACTTAATTATGAAATAAACTCCGCTAAAACGTTTTGAAAAAATACGTTACGCTTAGTCACTGTTAACTCATTTTCGAATAATTTACGAACATTTTGAAATCAATGCAAGCGAAGAAACCTTCGTAAAAGGATTGAAAAGTAAGCCAGCTGGTGAATTAACCGGTCGTGTCGTTTAGCATTGAGAGAATAACTGTTAATGTTCACTTAGCGGTTATTCAACGTTTCCTAATTTGACAGATTCAATATGTGCAAACGGAATGAAATCTGAGCGTTTCTGGTTTCAGAAACTTACATCTATTTGGTACATGTAGTTACGGAGAAAGTGAGATATAAAATTTGAGAGCATACAGAAATGAATACTCACAATTTACTACGCCTCTATGTAACACGATGTATGTATTCATTGATCAAATTTAAATTTAAAACCAAGACTTATATAAAGTAATCCATTCCCCTTTTATTTATTTATTTTTTTCTATTATATCACGCATAAATTATTGTACATATTGTTAATTAAAATATTCTCGTAGAATTTGTATTCTTGATTTACATTATGATTGATAAGTTTATAAAACACTCGGCCATATATCTACGAGGAAGGAAGAACGCACTAAAACTCACCATCACCAGTTAATTAAGTCAAACAAAAACTTGTTAAGGGATATAAATTTAATAACTGTTCAATCTGTTTCATCAGAACAGAATCCATTTTATTGTAAAGCCCACGATGAACATAATGAAAACTTATTTTATTTTTATCTACGTACCGTGATAATAGTAATAAGATACCAGCAATTAATTTATAAATGAAATAGAATTGTGAACCAATGTTTGTTTACTCATTAGTTGTGCGATAGATTAGTCTCATTTAGTCATATTTAGTGCGATATTTAGTCTGTTTGTATTCGTTCGTTTTTGTTTTTTTTAGTTTATTTATACAGAGTGTGCAAAAAGTAAGAGCCATAGTAAAGTCGTTGTATTTGGGCAACAGAATCACCATTTTGAATATGGCTCGTATTTTATTCACACACTGTAGTAATACGGTTTATACTTGTGTAGAACTTATAAAAACTTAAAACATCTTGATTGCACTCAAAGCACTCCTAAAGTCCGTCCAACAAAAGTTCAATCAAAGTTTTGTTTGTCGAGCTCGGGCACGAAGTTCGTCGTCAGCATAAAAAAACGCTTTCCGCAAGGCTTTTTAGCAAAGTAGTTTGCGCCAGTTTGCGCTAAAAGTGAAGCTTCGCATTATTTTTGCATGCAATCGTCAAAATGCAAATCATAATTGTAATCTACATACACTCATAAATAAAACTATGACGTGTTAATTATTTTACAATATTTAAATGATAATAGGTAATTATTTAGGTAGGTATAGTGTCGCAACAGCAGGCGAGGCCCGGCTAATCATGCAACTGCCTGCTCACGGCCGCCCGCCGCCCACTCCGTCTCCTGTTAAAGCCTTATACAGATACAAACCGACTCTCAGCTATAATATTCATATTTTTATATACAACCGAAGGGAGAAATATGCTAATTGAGAGGCAATTATTGTTAATATTGATCTAGGTACATTTATAAATACTATATTAAATACTTTAACACTTTCCGCGTTGCGGCGCCGACCTTACGTTACAAGCAGGCCTGTCACTCTACGTTATTATATTATATCATACTCGTAGCTACATTATGCTCAACTTAATTGTAGATAACCAGTATTTGTAGCAAAATAAATACATTAAATAAATTTTATAGTTACATAACCTCAACCAGGTTTTTAAATTAAACGTCTCTTTTTAAAAAGCGATCAAGAGGTTAATTATTTTACTTTTTAATATCTTGAAACAATAAGCTGCAAATGACTTTTTAGAATTGAAAAATGTCGTCGAACGTTTACGTTACCATATTTATTGGACCAGTGAGCGCGTTGAATGAATAATGATACTTATAGTGCTTGCACTTGCCCGGCAAGATAGTTTTTCTTAAGCAACGACTAACACTAAAGCTAACGCATTGTTCTAGCCCTCGACTAGTTTATCAACATTCCGTGTTGAATATCTGACAACCTGTCCTGTGGCACTTATGTGGGGAAACAGCAGTTGTATCGCCATAACACCTAGGGTAAATCGATATTGTTAGGAAATAGGAGCTGTCTTCGTTGCGGCGTGATTGTGTTAGAACAATGCGTCATTATGTCCCCTCCTTGTACGAATTCCCGCGATCTCGATGAGTCTCTACGAGTAATTACGTCGCATCGCTTGTAGTGAAAGCTTCCTTGTATGTAGTTGTCGACAACGACTCAATGTTCACCCTGTATATGAAATTACAGCTGATATTGCCAGTAGGCATTTGTATCTATGGGTATCATTGGAAATCGTATAGTTAAATATTTAATAATACGCTTTTAATTGCCACAAATTTTCATTATTGTCGAAATCACTTTACCTAGTATTTAAGTTGTGATACGATCGAAATGACTACCTCTATCGCTAAGGCCAACTATATTACATGACCACTAATTAACAGCTACTGAAAACAACAGTAGCTGCATTTTAAAGAAGGTAGCATAATAGGTAGTACATTCAGTTATTAGTGGGTAGCACAAAGCTCCATATTAAATTAGCGAACTTTAGTGAAAACTTTGATTCTAATACACATATTTATTTTACATATTTTTCTTCGCGACAAAAACTACAGCCAGTAACCAAGTTCTTGGAGTGAAAATGTAAAGCTATGAGCAATAGCATAATAGCCCCACAAAGTATCTGAACAAAAAACTAACCTTAGCTTCTAGGTGCAAAGGGAACATTTGACCGCCTTAATGAGTTTTCCCAGAGAGCTTTCTCCCGTTCAGGTCAGTGGAGCCAGACCATTTCATGGAAATCTTAGACCCCATTCAAGAAATGGCTCAGAAAATGTTTATTAGTATTACGCTCAACTTTATTCTTGCAATTCATATTCAAATATTATTCCTCGATTTGCATCTGTATTGTAAATCTCGCTGATAATATAAGTCAACTATACTAGATTATTCGCTTAAAGAAAATAATGATGTCAAACGGCAGGGGCGCCTTCTTGGGTCACGAGCGAAACGAAAGCATTATAATTTTGACTCTTTTAGCACTAGTTTTACTCCCAAGTGCTAGAGAATGAGGTCATAGAGAATTCTGAGTGTAGCAAGGGTTTTAAGCTGGCCCAAGACGATGATAACCAGAGATAAGAAGATTCCAGTGGTGAATACTCTGCTTTCAGCTTTTCTTTGCGAGGAAACTTATAAGGTTATCTACTAAGTTCATAGGTGCTTATTTTCACATGAACGCAAGCAATGCGCTGATATTGATCTGAAAGAAACTGCCCACGCTTTTTCCAAATGGCTTTTTCAATCATCAAATCAAATGCCTAAAATGTTTTTCTAAACAAACATATTCTTTGCCAAAATGATAAGTATATTTACAAAAAAAAACATTCGTATAGTCAATGAGTTTAATTAATATATGTTAAACACATTAATAACATAGTCTTAATAAAATAAAATAAAATTCAAAACAATGGCAATTTACTTTTTTATATTTTCCACGACAAAAGGCATGGTAGGCTGTATGACACGACACCATAATATGTGTGACACCATATACATATAACATACTTAAATATTATCTAACGATATCACATACATGTACATTGTATTGATTACCTCCTTATTTTTGGAGTCGGTAATAAAGTATGTATATACTTAGTGATTTGGATTAGATAAGAGTTTACAAGACTAGAAACTTGTGAATTGACTCATATACAAACTTTCAGAATTCAGTCAGGCGTAATGTAAATACATACATATACTACACTGACTCTCACATTAAAAGCAAAATAATTCATGGGCTTCGCTAACTGATCATGATGACGCATATGATTGGCTGACTTTAATATCAAAATGAGTCGTAGACGTAATTACCTGTCCCATGTCCCAACAACACAAGTGGCATTCACTCAGCAGCCAACAAAGCGTTACGCGCTCTGTCTGACGATCCTTTCTAAAGAGGCTTATCCATTTATTAGAGTGCGTATCGCCGTATCATCGTCTACCTGATATTTTAAAGACCTCTTTGTTTGACAGGTCATCGACCTCGTTATCTTCCAACGCCCTAATAGTCTACTTGTCGACACAACACATTTTTTGAAGCATCCATATCTTCATTCGTTCGTTGCGTTTACGGTAATTTGTTATTTCGATAACAGTCTAACGTGTAAACGGTGCGTCGATAAATAATACGCCATAATTTACGAGCTTTCTCCTCGGAAAATAGCTTAAAATATGAAAGGCTAAATAACGATCGACGATTTGAACTTGCATGTAAAAGTGAGGGTAATAAATTATTATGGTGTACGTGACGATAATGCCGGTAGCATGCATGCTGTCTACGCGCACAAGATGCGACGTAGAACCACCTTAATTTATTATGTAGCTAGCTAGCGTTAGTAGACGCATTTGTCTAGTTGTAGTATAGTTTTGTAGGTTTACTTATGTTGTTAAATCACCTCATACATCATACGATCATATTCAGCCAATCACAGCTCTCTTTCCACCCGGTTTACCTTGAAGCCCAGTAGTGGGACTCTCTGTTTAATATTAATTGCATCTTAATTTAATTCACATAAGGTCTAAATTGTTTGCTTCCATTAGTACAGTAGTCAAAATTGTATTCTCTATGTTTCACTTCACATTTGGTCGCTGTCGCCTTAGCACTGTCCCTTGTAACCTAAATATAAGATTTAACTCATTAAATGAGGAATATTTGAAGTTCAATTAGCTTTTATTTCCTCCCTTTGTTCGAATAGCGAACAAATTTGGCGACCGTGACAGGACAGTGCTTAG
The DNA here is from genome assembly GCA_963924145.1 of Pyrausta purpuralis. NCBI lineage: Eukaryota > Metazoa > Arthropoda > Insecta > Lepidoptera > Crambidae > Pyrausta > Pyrausta purpuralis. The sequence goes on from OZ001659.1 coordinate 14,930,671, forward strand.
TTTTGAAGCGATTTTTGGAGTTTTCCAGAACCGTTGTCCCGTGTCGAGGACGAGTAGAGGTCATCACCACGTCATCCGCCACATCGAGTTCCACCGAGGGTTTCGGACAGAATCCGGCCTTATCCTGTGCTCTGTGTGCTGACGTATGGGAGTGCACGCTCTGCGACCTACGTGTTCACCGTGAAATTCTCCAAAAAGGCCGTGAAGTCGTTATAAGGGAAGTCGAATCAAGGTCTCATCGACGCAGCAAGAGACTACCTGGGCGCCGAACATCTAGGACTGCGCTGCCACTTCTCCTGTCTGATTGTCAAGTGAGCCCGTTCCTTTACTTTCCTTCCTATTTCTGCCAAAATTTGTGTATTCAGGAACTAGCTTTTAAATTTGCCGATATTTAGTGCTAAATAGCTAGTACCTACATATCGCAATATCTATTTGTGCTTTTTACTTCTTGTGTGGCTTTCTATCGCCTTAGGCTGTATGAACTAGGTATTTTCTTTGCCCACAAGCCTAACTTAAGCACGCCTATTCCACAATTGGCCTAATTTCCCTAAATAATTAGAAATATTTTACGATATACACAATTAATCCGTGCGTTTTGTCACTTCATGTTTCGTTTTCCAACGCTTTAAGCTAAATCAGCTCAGTGTTTTGCAAAAGCTTATTTCACAACAGGAAGACGTATATATGCTTAAATTTCCCTGAGTGAGGAGTCTAATAGCCTTTAATACTTACATTTTATATTCATCAATCCATTTCGTTCACATTTCACCGTTATTCATCACTAAATATTTCACTATATTGCCCATTTTGCACACACTCAATCACTTCCAACAGTTGCATTAACTTACGTGCTTTCATATAGCTATTCTAATTACGACTGGTAACTATTCATTACGAAGTGCATTCCAATCCCTTTTATTAATCAATAGGTATCATCTGGTGCATTCATTATTTCTTATCTCCCTGCCCCGTGCATTCCAGCTAATCAGCGCTGCCTACCTGTCGCCGCGCTCGCACTGCTGCCGGCGGCTACATCGCTGCAAGCGCTTACTTGTGACTGCACCTGCACTCCGCACCGGAACAAACGAGGAGCGTATCGTATGCAATTTTAGTTTCTTTTACTATTTTTCGATTTAGTCTTATTTTCTTTGAGAACAATGCCTGAAACTGATGCTTCGAAGTCTGAAGTGTGCCTTAAAGATTTGTTTGCTAAGCGCAGCTCAATCAAGGGGCGCGTAACAAGGTTTAAAAATTATATAGATTCTTTGAGAGAATGTGAAAGCCTTCAGCCGTTAGACTTATTTAAGCTTAAGAGTAAATTAGCCAAGTTCGAAGCATTATTTACAGAGTTCGATGTAGTGCAGGAACAGATAGAAGTGATTAATGTTGCCACTCAGGATGTCGAATTAGGCGCAAGAGACTTAATCGAGCAGGATTTTCATAATTATTTAGCTCAAGCGCAGCAAATAGTTGAAGCGAATAGTGATGATTATAAGTCCACCTCGTCACGACGGTCTAGCGTTCATTGCCCTAATAATGATGACACTGAAGTTCTGGGATTTAAGTTGCCCGTTATTAAGATACCGACGTTTGATGGGACTTATTTTAAATGGCTTGAATTTCGGGATACGTTTGTTTCGCTTGTTCATGAACGAAATATTAGGGAAGTTCATAAGTTTTATTATTTAAACTCTTATCTCGAAGGGGAAGCGGCGCGAGTCGTTAGTAATTTAGAGGTGACCGATAATAACTATGCAGAGGCCTGGAAGCTTTTATGCAATCGGTACAACAATAAACGCCAGCTGATTAATAATCATTTGAAGTCGTTATTTAGTCTCGAGTCCGTGCGTGAAACGGAAAAATCATTAAGATTTATCATCGATCACGTAACTAAGAATTTGCGTGCTCTTCATACTTTAGGCCTGCCTACTGATAAGTGGGACGTGTTAATTATTTATATTGTCGCGCAAAAATTAGACTCAAAAACCTGTTTTAAATGGGAAGAACATCGTAATTCATTAAGTGAGATACCGAGTCTTGACGATATCTTTAATTTTTTGAGAACTCGTGCGGACGTTCTGGAAACAGTGAATAATTCTCAGTCGGTTAAAAGGGCATCCTCGTCTAATAACTCTGGTCGGCAAGGGCCACAGACTAGGGTCATGTTGGGTACTTCTACCGAGGGCCTTTCTCAGTCCGTGCAGCCGTCTTCAACGCCGTCGAGATCTTGTTATGTGTGTCAGAGTTCGCATCGCGTTTTTGAATGCCCTGTTTTCAAGGCTAAGTCCATTGACGACAAAATATCTGCTGTCCAGTCCTTAAAATTGTGCAACGTTTGTTTACGGCAAGGTCACAAACCACAGCGGTGCAAGTTATCGGGTGGATGTAAAATATGCAAGCAACGCCATAACACATTACTTCACGACCGTTTGTTTAAGGAGGATAGTCTGTTTTCGTCTCAACCTGTCGTCACTATGTGTGCACTCTCGTCTTGCGAAGCGCTTCTTTGTACGGCTGAAGTGGATTTGGTTAACCCTGTTACCAATGCCACTGTAACAGCGCGAGCTGTGCTGGATAGCGGTAGCCAATCTTGTATAATAACATCTCGTCTGAAGGATGCCTTGCAGCTGACTTCTCAGGTTTCGGACAAGGATTTAGTAGGCATAGCCGCCATTCCAGTGGCGAATAAATTAGAACGCTGCTCAGTGCGCGTTCAATCTAGGTGTAGTTCTTTTAGCACTTTGCTCTCCTGTATCGTGTTGCCGATTATTTCGGATAAATTGCCGACGCGCTCATTCAGCGGCGACCATTTGAATTTGGCAGGTATCCAGTTAGCGGATCCTCAATTTAATAGATCATTGGACGTCGATCTGCTTCTTGGTGCAGAATTATTCTGGGATCTGCTAGGAACGGAGCAGCGTTCACTGGGCGATAATTGTCCAGTTCTGCGGAGTTCTAAACTCGGTTGGCTTGTTACTACTCCTGTAGCCTCCAGAAGTTTGAATCATGAAAAGGTTCGTTGCAATCTGACGCGAAATAATGAAGCGAGTATTATTGATTTAAACAATAATCTATCTAAATTTTGGGAATTGGAAAAAGTCCCTAGTAGGTCGATTTTAACCGAAGAAGAAGCATTGTGCGAGCAGCACTTTGTCGCTAATACGTCTCGTGATGCTGACGGCCGGTTTATGGTGAAACTTCCACTCCATACTGATAGAGATTATCTAGGAAACTCGTTGCAACTGGCTAAGAAGCGGTTTTTTAATTTAGAGTCGCGTTTCAGGAGACAGCCTTTGCTAAAGGAACTCTATTTTGATTTTATGCGTGAATACGCTGACTTAGGACACTTGTCTGACTGCGGTGATGTTCAGCGGTCTTCAAGAGTAGATTTATTTTTGCCTCATCACCCAGTTTTAAAACATAATAGCGAATCGACCAAGCTTCGAGTTGTTTTTGATGCTTCGGCTCGTACCTCATCTGGACTTTCAGTTAACGATATTCAGATGACGGGCCCTACTATTCAAGACTCGTTGTTTAATATTTTGACTCGTTTTCGTTCATATAAATACGTCCTCTCCGGAGACATCGAGAAAATGTACCGGCAAATAAAGGTTCATCCTGCCGATCGTGGTCTTCAGCTTGTTTTATGGCGCGACGATGAGTCTCAGCCTTTGCGCACTTTGATGCTTAATACTGTCACGTATGGGTTCTCAAGTGCTAGCTTTCTGAGTACTCGTTGTCTCTGGCAATTAGGTGAAGAGACTATCGATCCTTTAATTAAAGACGTCATTCAAAGGGATTTTTATGTCGATGACCTCTTGACAGGAGCTCAAACGGAAAAAGAATTGCGTTATATTCAGCAGTCTGTTGCTGAAACTCTAGCTAAAGGCGGGTTTCACCTCAGAAAGTATCGGTCAAACTTGCCTTCGGTGCTTGAACATAGTTCTACAGAGTCGTCAAGTGATCTCATGATCAGCAATGCAACAAGCACTCTAGGTATTGGTTGGATGCCTAAATCAGACGAGCTGCATTTTCCCATTGATTTGCCTTCGGTCGATGTCGTAACTAAGAGATCTATATTGTCTTCCACCTTTAAGGTTTTTGATCCCCTTGGTCTGTTGTCCTTGTGCACCATTAGGCCAAAGATGCTACTTCAAGAGCTTTGGGCAGAGCACAGGCTAGGGTGGGATGACCCTGTTCCAGAAAAAATCAAGTCTTCTTGGCTTTCGTTTGTTGATGGCTTAAGTAGCATAGCGGAGCTAAGGTTGTCGAGACACATTTTTATTGACGATCCAGTACGTCTAGAAATGCATTGTTTTTGCGACTCTTCACAGAAAGCTTATGGAGCATGCATTTATTTAAAATCGGTTAATAAGCATGGGGACGTCAAGGTAAACTTGCTTTGTTCTAAATCGCGTGTCGCTCCAGTCACACCGACTACGATTCCTCGTCTAGAGCTATGTGCCGCCTTGCTAGGAGCCGAACTTTCTACGGTTGTAGTACAAGCTTTGCGGCATAAAATTTGTCGATGCATTTATTGGTCCGATTCGAAGGTTGTCTTGAGTTGGCTACGCACAACCAAGAGTATGAAAACATTTGTAGCTAATAGAGTAGGTGCAATAAAGGAACTTACTGATCCGTGCTCTTGGCGCTATGTGCCAACATCTCAGAACCCTGCTGATCTTGTGTCACGCGGTGTTGACCCCAAAGACGTTTCTAGCTCTGTCATGTGGTGGCACGGCCCTTCCTTTTTACAACTCAAAGAGGCGTCCTGGCCACCCTCAGAAATCGAGGAAATGCCAGCGTTGCCGGAGATCAAAGTTTTTTCAGTTTTGGTGGGGGATGCTCCTCTCGATATTTCTAGGATCTCGAGGATGTCCATTTTGCAACGAGCTTATGCTCGTATCTTGAGATGGTTTTACAATTCAAAACAAATAAATAAAAATAATAAATTGACTGGTCCATTACAAGCTTCAGAAATTGATGGCGCAACGAAGGCGTTAATTAGAATTTCCCAAAAGAGTTTTTTTAATAATGAGCTAAGATTACTTTCTCTAAGTAAAAGTTTGAAAGCTAAATCCAATATCACCGCACTGAATCCATTTCTAGATTCCGACGGCATTATTCGTGTTGGTGGACGCATCGCTGCTTCGTCATATAATTTTGATAAAAAACACCCTGTTTTATTGCATGCTCGTTGTCATTTTACAAAGCTACTCTTTCGACAAGAGCACACACGACTATTGCACGCCGGTCCTCAACTTCTCCTCGCTTCTATTAGAGATAGGTACTGGCCTGTAGGTGGGCGCAATCTGGCTCGCAGTGTCGCTAAAAACTGCGTTGTGTGTCATCGCTTTAAAGGACAGCAGATGAGTAATATAATGGGTAACCTGCCATCTGAGCGAATCAACCCTGACATTCCATTTTCAAACATAGGGACGGATTTTGCTGGGCCATTTTTGATTACCGATCGCAAGGGCAGGGGTTGTAAAATAACTAAATGTTATTTGTGCATTTTTATATGTTTGAATTATAAGTGTATTCACTTAGAAGCTGTTAGCGAGCTTTCAAAGGAGGCTTTCATGTTGTCACTTAAACGTTTTATAGCCCGTAGAGGTTTGCCAAAAAAGATATTTTGCGACAACGGTACAAACTTCGTTGCCGCTGCTCGCGAAATTAGCGATTTTTTGAGGTCAAAGGACAATGTTGGTACCATTTTAGACTTCGCAGCTCAGCAGGGCATTGATTTTAAATTTTCGCCTGCATACGCTCCTCATTTCGGAGGTTATTTCGAAGCTGGAATAAAGTCAGCCAAATATCATTTACGTAGGGTAATGGGAGAAGCGCATTTAACTTTTGAAGAGCTGTGTTCTTTGTTTACACAAATTGAGGCCATCCTCAACAGCCGCCCTCTTTGTCCTCTCAGCCCTTCACCCACAGACCTACAACCTCTTACCCCGGGTCACTTTTTAATCGGCAGGCCCCTGACTGCGCTGCCGGCACCTGCCCTGATGGAATGCAACGCTAACCGCCTCGAACGCTACCACCGTCTGGAGCAGATGCGCCAACATTTTTGGAAACGTTGGTCCAGCGAGTACGTCTCCGAGCTGCAGCAGCGTACGAAGTGGAAAACCCGTTGCAAGGATCTGCAAGTGGATGATCTCGTCTTGCTGAAGGATGACGCCGCTCCGCCCCTCTGTTGGCGTCTCGGCCGGGTCGATAAGGTCTTCCCTGGTTCAGACGGCGTGCCTCGCGTTGCTGACGTCACTACATCCCGTGGAGTTGTGCGCCGCGCTCTCAACAGACTGTGCCTCTTGCCAACCGCAGGCGAAGAAAAGAGTTGAAAGCTATGCATTCAACGCCCCGGAGGATGTCTACGCGCACAAGATGCGACGTAGAACCACCTTAATTTATTATGTAGCTAGCTAGCGTTAGTAGACGCATTTGTCTAGTTGTAGTATAGTTTTGTAGGTTTACTTATGTTGTTAAATCACCTCATACATCATACGATCATATTCAGCCAATCACAGCTCTCTTTCCACCCGGTTTACCTTGAAGCCCAGTAGTGGGACTCTCTGTTTAATATTAATTGCATCTTAATTTAATTCACATAAGGTCTAAATTGTTTGCTTCCATTAGTACAGTAGTCAAAATTGTATTCTCTATGTTTCACTTCACATTTGGTCGCTGTCGCCTTAGCACTGTCCCTTGTAACCTAAATATAAGATTTAACTCATTAAATGAGGAATATTTGAAGTTCAATTAGCTTTTATTTCCTCCCTTTGTTCGAATAGCGAACACATGCTATACCATGCTGGCGTTAGAAAAAGTGATGGGCTTCAATGTTAGTTAGAAGTGAGTAGGTCTTACTTAATATTTAGGACTTACTATTAATAGGACATCTCGTAAGTGGAAATGTGAATCTTATATATTTTTTTACACTTAAAGTCGACTTTTCAATCTTATCGAATAGTAAGCTACTCCTGATACATGATCATGATACATTATGGCGATCCTGGGTCATTGTTACTATTTATTAAGGGTGGATTAACAGTTGTTAAAAGGCACCTAAAGCGTGACGTGTAGTAGGAAGGATGTTTAACTATCTTAATAATAAGTTTACATGGGATTAAAAAGCATTATCGATTTAATCCAAAAAGTCAACTCGTCGATCCCAAAGTACGAGTACATCACTAGTCCACGACTAGTCCGTGGCCACTGTTTATTTGGGCGGGCGGCTATGGGCGGGCGGGGCGCGGGGGCAGCTGGCACGCTGTCTAATAAACAGAGCTTCATAAATGAGTTAATTAATCATAGTTAAACGTTACTCCACGGAATCAGTCCCTGATATTCGTACTTTGGGCATGATGGAGCACTCGAGATTAGCGATGGTGGTAGGTACTAAATATATGACGTGCACCACAGTTTATAAACAAAGCGTCTGGAAGTTAGATGCAAATTGATTGTCTCGGTTTCATTTTCTAAAAACAAATATATCCGATTCACTGAGCAATCTTGAGTCTATTATGCAAACATGCATGTGATAGAATAGAAGAGAATAGTTTTTTTATTTATTTGACACACAAAAATACATTACATTATATAAATTAAAACAAATCAAAAACATTGATCATTTGTAATTTAATATCTTTCATGTTTCTGTACTTTAACTGATTCTACTGACATTTTAATCATTCCCGATTATAGTAAACTGCGTCATCATAAATGCATCAATTCCCATAATTGGTTACACTAATGAACACAACAACCGGGTTCTTTGAAGAGCTCAATTTTTCATGACAATGTCAACAGATTTGTGTCTAAAATTAGTCGGTCGCGGGTAGTTTATCCAGGGGCGGAAGGAGAGGCGGGGCGTGCCGCAAATAGCCGAGTGACCCGGCCATTGACTCGGTTTATCCTAATCCGGCCCACTACTCTACTTCAGCAGACGCTGAACGGCTGAAGCCAAACAATTCGCCTCTATCAATCATTGCGAGCTTATCGTAATAATTAATTGAAAACTAATTTCCAAAGCCCTGTGCTTTCAAGCTTCAAGGGCTTGATTGTATAACTATTCAAATAGCAGTTAAACTGGCAATGTTATTGTCAGACGCAGTCGCAATTAACAAGTATCGAATAAGCAAAATCACAAACTCCGAATCCAATTAATTGTTTTCAATATTGTATTTCATAGTAACCATATATTCGAGGTAATATTCATGCAACATAAAATTATCTAACATAATATCTTAACTTCCAATAAATAAACAAATGGTTATGTAGAAAAATATTTATTAAAGATTTTTGACTTGAAAACATACTCGGCGTCGAATGTGTGTCTACCATACCATAACCAATTCAAATTTCACATGACCTATAATGTTGCACGTGACACCGCAGCTCCCCCAGCCGAAAAATGCGTGAGCTAACCGACATTTAGGACACAATTTAGCGAACTTAATTAAACTAATTCTATACGCGGTTTCGGTGGCGCATTTCAGTTCATAATAATTTTGATAGTTTTGTCATTATCTAACAATTTTGGGGACAAATATTCGAGCTAAGTAAAATTTATTACCTCATCAATATGAGTATCACAACCATTTCTGCTTAGCCCAAAGGTATGACTGGTAGAGAATGCCATATAGCGTTAAGTCCACCTTTTGTAGAAATTTCGGGCTGTGCAATAAAGTGTAAATATATAAGTATCGTACAACATTATGTCGGACGAAACGAAAGGGTACACTTGTAGGGATGAAATGAGGACGCTGTTCAATAAATGTTGAAACGATCACAGATGTGAAATCGTTACTCTGCCACGGCTGCCAAATGAAAATAAATAGCTGCTCATGGTCTACGCAAACAAACACGCACCCAACCTACTTTTATATTTAGAAATAGAACACTTGAAAGTTTTTCCTCGAATGCACGAGTAATCTACAGGCACAATAAATCTAAATCCTGGTGGAGCGTAGAGCATCGTGAGCCGAGGCTCGGAGCACTCGCAGATGCATATTCTTTCATTTCGTGTTCATTATGGCGTCGGAGCTCTAGTGTAATGAAGCACGCCTTGTTCGTGCAATCCCTTTAAGTGTAGTATAAGGTGAATGCCATAATGTCGGATTATGCTAATGACCTGGCGCGCTGACCGCCTCACCGATTGCGGCCTGCGGTGTCATTAAAAAGGATAATGCATATTTATGACCCGAAATTATATCTATGCATTTTTCATGAACTCAAATACCTTTGTCGTTTCAAAGCAAGACACTCGCTTAAGTTCCAGCTAAGTAGGTTAACTAAAGACCTCTTGTTTCGTAGTTTATTTATAAAAAATCAATACAGTTAGCCTCGAATATTCTTTCTATGTTCATCCCACGCAGAATATTTTTTGCCGTGATCCGTAATACGATACAAAAACAAGTCCATTGTTACCTAATAATTAGATCAAGTGGCGTTGAAATGAGATGAGGCTATGTTATACGTGGTTACTGCTATATTACCATTAACTGTCACCTACATATTGCAGCCGCCCACTAACCGGCTGTTTATCGACTATTGCCTGTAATGCACTCGGAATGCCAGCAACAGGGCGTAAGTCGGCAGTCGACACGCGCTTGAGTGATGACAAGTCGGAGCAGTCCGGACAATGAGCTACAGGCAACACCTTTAACAGCCATTTGTTACAACTCGAGCACTTGCAGCGCGCCTGTCCACTGTACTGTATGTAGGGCGGCCGCTGCTGGCAGAGGCAATCAATATCCACAGCCGACCCGCTGTTTATTAGGCAACATGACAGTTTTCGCATGTTTCAACGAATCATTTGCAGATCCCTGTTCATTATCCGGCTGTTGCTGAGTTTAGCCGCTGCCAGACGCACACTTTCAACTCGGGCTCACACGCTTTGTTCGAACACAATGACTCTCTACGTTCTTTTTGTTTTCATTCAGACGACCTTTGTTGATAATAAACAATATCGCGACTTTAATGAAAGAAATCATGTAGCGTGAGATTTTTTATCATTTATTTTGCAACTGACGCATTCGTTTCGTTTGTTCTACGCGTGCTGCTGCAACTTCGTATTAAAATTTTGATGAATTTTGTGATGATTTAATTGGTGTAGAATGGGAGTGTCGTAAGATAGTCTCGATACAACCGAAAGCCATTTACAGCAAGAGCAAGGATTTCTGCGAGCTTCCCACGTCCGCGTCCGTCGAATCGGTTTACGTCAGTACGGAACCCATTACCTCCGAAATACCAGCGCGGGCTCTAGGCGTTAAAAAGCATGTCAATCAATTTACATTAAGCTTACAAGAATGGCACTATAAATAATCAGTGCGAACAGGAAATATCCTCATTGCGAAAGAATGTTCTAAATGCACTCTCGGCTGCCTTAATTATTTACTTTAGAGTGTATGATGATAAAAACACCCAACATTCTTAAATTTGGATTCGTGTAGGTATCCATGTTCATCCCATTAACAGCAGTATGCGTACGGTTATTATAATATATTGCTTCATTGTTGCGCTCCATTATGTAAGTCGATTGTGTTGGGACAGTGCGCGTGACATTTACGGCCGAGGAGCGAATCGCACGCAGCCTCCTCGGCTCGCACTTCGCCCTAAATTGACTTCTGGCCTTCGCTTCTCTGAAGTGGGACACTCATTGCAAGAAGCGCCTTATATTTCGTTTATCAGCTTTGTACATGTGTGATCAATGAACTCCACTATAAACTATCATACTTTACATACACGCTGGGAATAACTAAGGATCCCAGAAACTTTATATTATGCGACACAGGTATGCAGTGATCAGTGCGACTTCATTTGTTTGTTCATAACGTTTTGCTAGCAAGGAGTTTGTTCGAGATGCATACGGAACGTGTTATGAAAACGACAACCGGTTACGAAAATATATCAATTGAAAGCACTCGCCATTGCAGAGCGCATGTTTAATATTATAATGCAGCTGACTCTTACAACATCCACCGAGGAACCTGTTACAAGACGGATTATCTGTCTGCGACACAGGCGCGCCAGACGCTGCCGCCTCCATTGGTCTTTGCGACTTAGGGCACCTCAGATTACGTCAATCTCCTCTCGTGTCACGGATCGCCTATACTTTATACCTATACTCACACTTAAAGGCCCACTTATGTTACTAGTTATCTGAGAAAGTATCGACACGTCAGTAGTTACTTTCGTGATTTTATGATCATCGCTTCCTTTATAACGGGAACAAGCAGACTGGTTTTTTCTGTCTATTGGGTAATTTGCATAACAAACTCGTTACCGATTAGAGTTGCATAATGACTAGAAAAATTAAATGTGTTACGAATGTTATGATGTTGCATGCTAATTAATTTGAACGTGCTATTTCACAATCACAACGTAGAACCATTCATGATTTTTCTCACCGATATTAGGTGTGCGGTGCCCGGCCGTCGTAGTTTGTTCTTGAATGATTCAAGCGAATAAAACCCGATGTTTGTGTGTTGTCACCTTTCGAACAATGATTACAATTAATATAGGTCGTGTGGTTTTCCTTCACTGCAGATACTAATTTCATATGCGCAACGTACAGACGGTGTAAAAATCGAATTACCGTTAGACATGTGTCATCGCGTCCTCGTTACGGCTAGCAGCGGCCCACGAAACCTGTTCTTGCTCGTACCCTTATTCGACTCAGTGGTACAATTTTACCGAATTCGCAACACCTTTTGTGATTATTGCAGCATTTTGCAATGATATTACCTATTTGCACCAAATGTGCGAATATCCTAATTTAAAGAAAAACCCAAGAGACAAACGCATATCCAAAATAGCAAAATCAACCTATTAGTCGTATTTTAAAAAAAAATGTATTACCTATATGTTGTGTAGAGTGGTGCATTGATGAGACGTTTCAGGGAAGCAGGCTAGCATGATTGATGTGGCTTGACTTGAACCCCTAACATTACGCCGCAAATTCCTGTGGTTGTTGTACGAGTAAGAGACATGCACGTATGTAACTTACTCAATTTCCTAGAGACCCGTTCTTATTTTGTACTTACTGCAAAACGTCACGTAAATACACATGCAGAGGGAATTGAGAGAGCTATTACCACAAGTACCAGGATTAGGTACAAGTTAAGTAGCGACATCCGTTAAGCCAATTACCCACCTAAGGGTATATTTTACAGACTTTTGTCTCTAAACGTAAAATTATACTGACCCGAATCATCTGCAGTTTCAGGTTTATTAAATTACTGTCGTAGATGATGGTGTGGGCAGATGGCCTCCGCGGAAGGTAGCAGATGCATGGGAAACCGTGCCAAGCAACTATTGTTAGCAAATACTAAATAAGCTGTGACGTTGGGAAATAATCGTTTACACACTATCTGGTGGAGTTCTTGTTTGGTGAAAACCCTAGTGAAAGTGTATTTAAAAAAAAAGAAATTGATTACCCACGTTATTCGTCAGAAAACACAATGGTGGTTAAACACAGACCATGAATAATCTATAAGGTATTGAAATACTGTGCATGTAGGTCACTGCAGGTCTAGGAATGCGTTGAAACGAAGTAACAGGATAAGAACCGGAAATATTAATGAAATAGAACACAATAACCCTTTGCACGACCATTCACGGTTATTTTAGTACTCGAATCACGGAAAACTTCAATATACAAGCAGTATAATGTTACGAAGGTACTTACTTGATTAATTCCGTTTTGGTAGGTAGGCAAAAAACAAGTTATACGCGATTTTACGAGAAACGCTTCGATTTCTGTCGATATAGGTACTAATTTTTACAACACAATGAATGAATAATTTTCAATCTTATTGTAGGTATAGTTTTGTTATGTAAAGTAGATAAACCGATATAGACATCACGTTCAACGCCGACTGCCGCTTCAAGGGCATCGATACAACGGCTCTACCTAACGTACTAAATAATACGTTTGCGGTTTTATCTGCAAGTCTAACGATTAAATCAAATGCTATAGTGAGCAGCGGCTTGTAGCAGTACTGGTTTGTAGTGAAATATAAACGACGACCGAGGCGTCATCAAGTGTCCTCATTCATACCTGCAATCATCGTCATCCATGTATGATATCATCAGGACATAACAAGTTGTTCAGTTAACCAAACACAAACAAAAACTCATCAAAAGAAAATAATCAACACCGAAATGAGACATACTATAGAGCTAAATAACACCTGAATATGGGAAACAATTGAAGCAAAACTGTTGGATTTTTCAGTGAATATTTGCTCACTAAGTCATTATCTTTATGATACTGAACTTCCAAAGGTTTTTCGGTTTGTCATTAAGTCGGCCTATTATTTGTGTCACTATTTGTGTTTCTTTTTTGTTTGTACCACGTTCATTACAAACTGAACGCTTTGATCTCACTACTGCTATAATACCAGCATTTATACCAGCTATGAGATTCGTTTTGTGCAATCCTGTAAATGGCGGCAAGGAAAATCATAGCCTGACTCGACACTTTATCACATCATTGTTTTAAAAGTCTTGTTTTGGCTTAAAGATTTTAACTTACTTAAATTACATATTTGGTTTATCAATCTTTATATTGAAAGGATAAGCTTCTAGAATTTTAAACTTTTAAAACAATTTAAACATTATTTCATTTAACATATAATTGAGCCTTTTTCACTCCTGATAGTTGTTTTCTTTCCGTAATAATATGACGAAGTTCATGAAATCCAACTAAATGACGCTTCTGAGAAAAATTTCATTCGGTATTCACTTAGGTGCAAGCGACTGGTCATGAGTCAACCAGTAATGACGTTGGAAATAATGACTCTCGACTCAAGGTAAGTAGACAAAGTCACCAAGCCATCGGCTATCGAGCGAGTAAACAAGTATAATTAACAGTGGCCCGGCGGCGACTAATCGCGTTCAAATTCGTCTGAATGATGCTCCAATCGTTTAAAATACACTGCTCACGTAACGATGTTTTCAAGCTAAACTGACTCATGTTTTATACTTGTTATCTAATCTGTTTCCTCTATTCTGTAATATCGCTATCGACATTTAATGCTTGTTTTAATTTATGAATATTGTGATTCACTGGTATTAATAACATTATTCAAAGGGTACATCATAATGAGGAAGATTCTAAACAATGTGTCCCAAGCGAGCGTCTCGTATCGCTTATACGAGACGCTCGCCGACGACGCCGGAGTCTATGACACGCATGAGTACGTGTGCGTTGTTATGAACGTTGTGTGATGTGATGTGATGGATGTGTGCATGCGCTTATCGCTGGGCAGGAAGTGGCTTGGCTTATTATTCGTGTCGTGGTCGCGCTGCGTGCAGGGCAGCTCCGTCTTAGCAGGATAGCCTACGCCTGTCCAGATATCAACGACAGTAACGGGACACGTTGATAATAATCTCTAATTAACAGAGAAACTCATAGTTGACAACGTTTAAGTACTGTAATCTCTAGCCTCACTTGGATGCTCCAGGAAAACTATATTTAAACACATTATACTCTTGATTACGCGCTCACTACTCATTATACCTTGTACAATCTTGTTTGACGAGGTATCACTAACATAAACATAGACAGACTCCCTCGTAGACATTACTTACCAATTTAACTAAACTAAGCATACTCCCTACCACGCTACTCATAAACTTATATCAGTATTACCAGCCATCAACCCCCAATTTGCAGAGCAGCAGACTTATGCTTTCTTATTTTATAATACATATCCATCCTTTACCATATTTTCTTTCTTATATTATAAAGTTGAACGAGTTTGTTTGTTTGTTTGAACGCGCTAATCTCAGGAACTACTGGATCGTTTTGAAAAAATAAATCTATGATTGTTTATGTTGGATAGCTTATTTATCGAGGAAGGTTTTAGGCTACAAAACATCACGCTGCGACGGGAAAGGGAAGAGAAAACTCAATACGCGCGGACGCACTCGCGGAGGATCTCTAGTGTTCTTATAACAAGAGGAATTCACTTTTAAAATTCTTCTAGAGTCTCAGTGAGGAATAGCCTAATGGTGCACTAACGAGCCGGTTCCATCATTCAGCCGCCGACAAGTTGAACTGATAAGGGAGTCAACTTGCAACTGCATGTAGCTATTCATAACATGAAATGTATTAGTAAGAACACACAAACTAGAACCCGAGGAAATCTTGAACCTAGTATCTACAATTTTATCGTAACGCTATCTGTGGAAGAAGGACACGACTAGAAGGAACGTTTAATGTAGGGATTTATCAATTCATATTAGATTGCATGTAGTACAGGAAACGGTATCGTTGTATCGACTACAGCTACACTTACCAACCTAACTTGATATTTGCATTCACTGCTGCTTTTCAATTTCTCAGACATAAGAATAACACCATCTGAATGTTTCCTATACCTAACGATTGTCAAGACTAAGGAAAACAGGAAACTACAGTCGACAGGACAATGAATTTTTATCAATAAGTGGTTAAGGCATATTGCTAAATAAATAGCAGACATCAATGCGGAAAGTACGCTGCTGTTCACGACGCGTAACAAAGAGTAAACGAACTAACTTATTTAAATTAAGTAATACACCTTAATTGAAACTTTGTATCCACTTGCAATATAGCGGCCGACGTGGCTAATGGGGGTATTGAAATGGGAGAGACAACTGGAATAACCCGAGCTATTGTTTTATTGGGAGCGAGTTGCAATCGACGAACGAGGCGCACTGCCTGCGTACCGGACTCCTCACAGCGCCGGATTCGGACGTTTATTTAGACTGTATTGTATGTTACATAATATCTGTTGATCTTGATCTGCAACGCTTGATGTATCTTCTTGTTTGTAGCAAATCTATTCCATCAAACCTCGATCCACAGCCAATAAGTGACTTTGAATTTTATTATGTTTTAATTAATTTTCTACGACCGAGGTACCTTTGAGCTAAGTATTATCATTTTCTATCAATTTTAAACCCCTTACACACGGCGACTTTTAGCGACTCACGTAATGAGCGAATTTTATCTGGCATCGATGCAATCGCGCGTTAGCGTCGACGCAGTCGCCAATATCCAGCACATAATTTGTCAATATCTAGATTCTGCATCGCGACTCCATCGATGCTAACGTGCGTTAGCATCGCAACTGTATAGATGCTATAAGTAGCGCAAGTGTGTAAGGGATCTTATAGTTCACAAATGTTCATACCCTGGTAGTGAGGTTTGATAACAAACCTTGGATTCCAAATAAGAACACAAAAAGGACGTATGGACCATCTCCACCCTGAATGTGTGCCTGGTTCTGCAAAATACTGGTTTGACTGGAGGGTGCAGTGCGGGTCAACAACTCACCTTACTGATCCAAACACGTAGGCTGATCCGCGAAAATGCGACGCCTACGCGCATCACCTTCCGATTAGCATCGAGAAAGGCGTCCAATACAGGTAGCTCGGCTTGGCAACTTGCAACTCGCACTTTATTGCAGCAACTGACGTTTATTTGCTTGTAAATTATTTTATAAGAGATGTGGATACAGTAGGCTGAAATTCATACAGGTGCTTAGGAAGAGTAATGTGTAGTATGTATGGTCAAAAGGCGCATGGAAAAGGCATGAACAGGTCAACGATGACAAATAAGGCACGTGATAAGATTAAGTTACAAAGTAAGTTAATCCGTTTGTTGATTCGATAATCCAAAAAATAAATTAAAAAATAAAACTGCCTTCAAAAACCTGACTAAAAGCTTAAAATATTAAATATAAATAAAAAATATGTGTGTAGGTAGCAATGTTGGTGTAAATCGAAGACGAATGTGTTATTTTAAAAGTTTTCCAGGCAGTTTGACATGTGATATAAATGTCCGATTTTTAAATGTAAATTAATATATTTCCACCCGCGAGTGATTTTTAAAAAAACTGAATGTTGGAAGTACAGCACATAAAAGTTACCAAATTTTGATTCAAACTAACCCTTACTACAACTGCATAAGATATCGCTGTGTTTAAATTGACGTGCTGTTGTCCGTACCTACTAACGTCTATATATCGCGAGTTTTCCTTTGTTTATTAATTAATTTTGGAACGAAAATCACACGTATATGACGTTAAGCAAGTGAACCAAAAATAGCCTACCCTAAGTCGAACTATATCTGATTGAACTAAAAGAGAATCATTTCGCTATCACTTCTCGACTTCGAGAAATCCTGAGACAAACATACATATATATCAACATACAATTATATATACGAGTACACTAACACAATTTCGCACACGTGTTTGTGAAAGCTTTAAAATAGATCAATATAGGTACTAAAATGTTATTAGATTCTGACGATATAACATACTACAGGTCAAATTAACTACCTTCTTTTTTTAAGTCTCTAATGAAAATATAAACATTGTTTGTATGTAATGAAGTAGTTGAAAATAAATAGGTAACCACGACCGCGCATAAAAAGCGCAAAGACATGTTTAAAATTTCAATGTTGTTCAGAAAATTGCAGTGTAATGGCGGGCACTTCAATAAATAGGTTGTGGAGTGTATAAAAACATATTTGTAAACGAGACGAGCGCCATTTGCATTTGCAGTAAGTAGGGATGCGTGGAGCAAAAAGCATTAAAATAAATAAGCGATTCAGTTAGTGCGCCCTCGGGCGCGCGGGCACGCTCGCCGACTATTCACTGTGGTGTGTGGAAAAATCTAGAAAAGCTGAGACCTTAAATCAGTGCAAATACTCACAAATACTAATATTTTATCGCTATATTAATCGCTGATAATTAGTAGATTACCACTTTACCATCAGTAGATAACTGATAAAAACCTGATGCGATGCAATAAAACAACTAATGTTTACTCTCTCACATGTAAGCCTTCCTTACCAAGAATATAACTCGCATTAGCAATGTGGTAGCGTTTGTCGTGATCTATTGTGGAAAGGATGCATCCAATTAATTTAGAATCAAAGAGATTTCTCTGCATTGTAAAGGCTAATGGACTATTCCTGTAACAACAGCGTAATTGGTTTCTCTAATTAATAATAAGTACCTTTGGGCTTGAGAGTAAGTAAGCGCACAGTCGCACATACAAATATCCAATCTGTTTCTGTAGTACTTAACGAGCGGTGGCAACCCACTAAAAAGAATAAATACTTAGTTAAAGAGTTGAGATATCTACCGAGAGGACCGGATGAGCCAATATGCAATATGAGTCACACAAGCAGCCGGCTCCCGGCCTACAACGGGGTCTGTAGCCCTGCGGTGCAACGGTGCAACGAGCTCCAATACTCAGTGCAGCGTGCGCCATCTCTCTCGCACTTATAGAAAGATGCATCTTCAATTACGCCAGCCGTGGACATGAGGATCAACATCACAGCGACGAGTCAGGCGTATCGTATCTTGTCTTACTACGTGGCAAATGTTGTGACGTGACGTGCACCGTCCGTGCCACTGCGCTTCGATTGTAGCTAATCCGATGTTTAACCACTTTGCAACACAACCACTGATTTTCATTATGACGATGAGCTCAAACTGTACAAACATATCATATCAATCACTGAAAACGGTAATTACAACGAATTCTCTGAAATTGAGAATTAAGGAGATAATTATGTTTGCTTAAACAAATAATAAAATTCATCATTATAAACCAGATTAATGACACTATCTGAGTTTATACAAAAAAGTGATTGATAGATTATGATAATTTCCACGCATTGATAAATGTCAATTTTTGGAGAATATTTTAATCAGCGCTTTAAAACGATCTGTTTGCACACAATTTACCTACTCATACCAATATTCGTTTTTCGTGAAACTTCCAGCGCAATTATTAATTTCGGACTCAGCAGCGACAAAAGGTTATTTAATATTGAAGTTATTAACTGACAACTATTTCCCTTACTATTGCATATACCTAGGCTATTTTCAGTAGATTTCCATGTAGGTACCAATAATTGTAAATATTTGGAGTTGACATTGAATGCGTGCTAAATAAGTCAGTATAGCAGGCGATTACGAAAAGCAAAAAATACTTTTAGTATAATTTACCAATTGTGGTAATGCCTGACATATTACCATTACATCGAAGTCTTTTCATTAGCAAAAGTTGCCTAGCTACGAAAGTAAACAAATGCTATTAAATGGACGTGTGTGTAACGCAATACCTATCGTACTTTTTCATATAGTTGCATCAACATAAGCGAACGGTCGAACTATTAACTTTTTCTCTGCAAGATGTTTGCACGATCGAATTATACGACGTTTCTTTATTGTTAATGAAATGGAACCGACTTCTCGTAGAGATGTTGCGCAAATCGTTCTTGAAATCGCTTTCTACGTCACGTCACGTCGCTCGGTGATAAGCCGACCTTATCTTACGTAAATCGCTGGGTAATGTATAAAACTACCTTGCAGCCACCTACGTACCACAACATCACCGTTGACATTTACTGCATCGTTGCCTGTACGGTTATGTTTGCTTTGTTTTTAACCGCATTGTCCAGTCCGACAATGACGGACAAGGAAAGTGTGTGACACATAAAATGAATATGGGTGGGGACTTACCTTAATCTATCTATACCTACTGATTTTTTCAAAATGATGCTCCAATAAAAAGACAGTTTTGTTCATTAACTAAGAGCAGAGACCGCCATTCATCGTCGCTTCTCCGAATTTGTCATCATTCGTTAGTCTTCCTTGGTGTAGAGTAACACCAGGATGTTTGCTTATCTAAATAAACCAACTGAAATCATTAACAGTGCCTAAAGGGCTGAAATACCCACTTCACTTACAAATCATAATGCATGAATGACAAATAACACCATCCTAATAACTGTAAGTAACACTCGTACTTTACAAACAAATGACATACTTTTTTTCTATTAGGCAAGGCCTACTTAGTCTATTTATATAGCCCCATAATTAGGTAGTCGACCTATTAACCTATGAGAAAAATTGCCAAAAATTTCCACCTCAGTTACATCCATAGGTTGTTGCGGTTCCGTTGACCATGAAAAAGAGAACAAGTCAAGTGGCGTCAAAAATACACCAGTGACCGTGGAACGGCCGCGTCACCGCTATCGAATTGACTGCAATTAGAACATTTGGTTCATCTTCCGCCTTGTTAGAGCTCGCAACTCATGACCTTACACATGCAATACAATTGTGTCTTCACTGTTTGCAACACTCGTGCGATTGCACTTGGAGTAAACTCATTACGATCGTTCCGTGCCTCCGTTTTGCATAGTTGCCTCTACATTTTTTGCATTGCAGATGACAGATACGCCGCTGTATGCACGGACACGATTCTGATGATGCAGCTGGAAACCTTATCTGGAAGATAATTAACTCGACTCAGACGTACTTACAGATAGCAATATTATAAATAAAACATAATAACATTTTACTAATATCAAGGAGTTTACTTTTTTGGTGATTTAGATAGCGTTTACTTTCACATTAGCTTAAGTATAGACTATAAGAGAACACAGAGAGAGAGAGAGAGAGAGAGAGAGAGAGAGAGAGAGAGCACTTTTAAGTCTTCAAGGGAAGACCTACCTACCAACATCCTAAAATACCCCATGGTATTTCAAAAAGTTATGGGAATTCTAGTATTTTATTGAGTAGGATGTGATGCAATATGCTGATGGGAATCTTCTTATGACGATGACAAGGCTCGAGGAAGTAACAAAAGGAATTTCAACGGATGCGCAAGCTAAGGTAGCAGGTAAATCGATTAGAATGCAAAATGACTATCGCAACGTGTTTAATCTTCCGTAATCGCATAAAAACAGTGACGACTGTTGTGCGACATGATTCATCAATCAAGGTTGTATCTCAGTGTTCGGCTGTTTGCTGGTCAAGTCCGCGGGGCACGGAGGGAGAGCCAGTTGACGTCACCGCAGCAGCGCGTGCGCAGACATGCTCCCACGTTCACTTTCTGTTAGGCTATCTATTTGGTACATTGCTGTTAATCGTCACAAACTATACCAAATCGGCAGCAACCTTGGACGGTTAAGTGGCTTCGTGAATTTTATGTGCTTACCAAACTATGATGAGTACCATAGAAAGTATGTAAGCAGCTACAAGCTGCAATACGATAGGAAGATAAGATCCATGCCTCTGAAATTCCATACACCACTATCAAATACATATAGCAGAATCAATACAAGTTATACGAACCCTCAGTATAAGTTGAAGCTGCCAATAGGAAACGTAGAAATTATGTTTTGATTAATCGAAAACGTAGACACAGTTCACATTTTGTACACACTTTACTAAAGTAACATTGTCAGTGTTTTCCCATCTTACTTCCTTTACACACTGTGACTTTTAACAGCGATGCTGAAGCGCTTAATCAAAACGCGCGACTGCATGATGTTAAAAGTCAGTGTGTAAGGGGCCTTCAATGTAAACCTATATTTATAGATCTATGTTTGTCCATAATGATCAAAATCATCATAAGGACATAACTTGTATTTGTTTACATGTTACCTTCAGCAAAATTATTCAAAACAACATTTATTTTTAACAACATATCACTAAAATTATCTCGTCCTTCTGAAGGCGAATCCAGTTTGTGTTGGTTGATCGAGTTCGTAATAACCAAAAACCGATTTCACAGTCGCTGGACTGTGTAATAATGGTGTAATCAATCCATAATGTTTCATCACTGAGGGCCCGCTTTCGGCTTCACAATTTTCGTTTTCATGAAAATCGTATAAAGTTTGTTCAAAAAAAAGAAAATTGCAAGTAATTGTTTAAAAGTTAGACTTTAATAAGCTCTATCGACGCCACAAATCACGATAGCCGGCAATAGGTAATTTAGTTCTTTATCTAGAGAGTAAGACGGCAGATCAATCTAGATAACTGCCTTCAAACAGAATTTATATTCAAAGAATTATGATCAATGGCTCCGGTTACAATGCGATAAATCAGTGATCAACCTTGCGTAAGCGATGGCGAATAAAAGTCGAACTGTAGCTGAACCTACAACAGAACTACTCATCAGAAGTGAAACCATATCAAATTGTTTATCACGAACGGTCGTTCTGTACGTGTGTAGTTATTATTACGAAGAGATTTTACTCGCGTGCGTTACTAGTAACATGTGCTTGCGATGGATATTTACAACATGAATAAGGTAGGAAGGTAAAGGTACTACGCACGCCAGAACAGCTGTAACTAAATAATAAACGCAAAGTGATATCGTGATTAATTGTCTTCTATAGCTGTACTTACAAAGCTGCTCAATTTGGGAGAGTTTTTGTTGTTGTGAGGTAGCATATAAGTTTGTAAATAAAAACGGCCAAAAGCGAGTCGGACTTGCGCACTGAGGGTTCCGTGCCAACTTTAACTGAATTAGGGTATGCACTTACTTCCACTTAGTTAAAACACCACGATATGTTGCTGACAGCAAATATAACTTTGTTATTTATAGTGTTTGTATGGAGAACAAAGTTATGTTTACGGTTGTTAAAAATGTGCTATGTCTCAAAAACTACTAATTCGATCCCGTCCAAACTAATTTTCGTTAAAAGTATTTGTTAAGATCTACATTATTGTAGATCTTAACAAATACCTCTATGTCATTTTAAAAGACCTATCCATAAAAAAAACGGTTTTAGTTTCATGTATGGGAGCCCCCAATTAAATATCATTATTTGTTAGTATTTGCCATCGTAAAGCGGCTCGGGCTTACTTGAAACTAAAACCTATTTTTTGTTAAATATATGGGTGTCTATGGAGAGGTCTTTTAAAATGAAATTGAGGTACCTAAAACCATTTTCACTAAACGTTTGATAGATAGCTGAGTGTTATTCATGCTCGTACAAATACTATGAAAAATAAAGTTATATTTGCGGCTACTTCCTATTTGGTAAACTTCCCATTTGGTAAACCTCAAACTATACCTACAAAAAAGTTGCGTTTGGTAAACTTTGTATATTTCATACATTTAGTCCCATTTCGAAAACATTACAGAAATTCTATGCGTTAAATCTCGTTTGGTAAACTTTCTGTTCGGGTGGGTACAGTCAAGTTAAAAATAAAACAAGAAAGTTAACATTGTCGCATTTTTTTTTGATTTTTAGTCACAGGTGCAACAGTTGGATTATTAGTATGTATTATACATAATAATATTTAAAAAGAGACATAAAAAGTGGCGCGTACTTTACCTAAATTTTTTTTTTTTTACTCTTTCACACTAAAACGTTATATATTATATTAATTTTACTACACAAAATAAAGTAAAATAACTTTTTTTTATAAAATCACAGTTCGATTTGACTTTAACAAAGACAAGCTCTTTATTTTTTTTACAATGAAATTATTATCTTTTCAACACGACATATCTCCCAATTCAACTAAACTGACAAAAGTCGATGCAAAATGATTGCAGTTCACACCATAAAAATATATAATATACATCTACATGCAAAATCAACTAACTTTTTTGAAATCGAATGTAATAATTTCTGCTGTCTACTCCAATATATGAAATTTCAGTTAAGAAAATAGCCTTACATATGTATTTTCTTCTTTATTTGTTAAAACTGCTTAAAAAAATGGTACAATATTTGTGCCACTTTCTGTACCTTCTATGTCTCCGTGTATAACGTATAGTTGATGAAACGGCTTTGCGCAACATTAGAAGGTTCCGTCAGGAAAGAAGTGATGGAAATACAATAATTATATTTTCGCCGTAAATCTCATCAAACAATAGTCTTTAAAACGGTCAGGAACCACGACTTCTGTAGGATTAGTGTGCTGAGATTTTGTGATGCCCAGTTGTCTATTGCTGTTGCTCTATTGGTGTCTGTTGCTATACAAGCTACTTTTAACAAGTTTATTCATATTCATCGTTGAATACTGAGATCTTTTTTAATCAAATAGTTGATTAATTTTATTTACAGATATTATTTTAAAACTAATGAAAAGATTGTTTACATAATTGGACTAGCAAATAAAAATTTTAAAAAACTCTACATGTAATTTCAATTTATTTTGACACTGACTGTACTGTACGAAAACAATAATAGTAACATAGTTTACCAAATGGGATTAAATGTATGAAGTAACGAAACGTTTACCAAACGCAACTTTTTGGTAGGTACAATTTGAGGTTTACCAAATGGGAAATGACCATATTTGCTGTCAACAAAATATTGTGATATTTTGGCTAAGTCGAAGTAAGTGGATCTCTTATTCAGTTAAAGTTGGCACGAAACCCATAGTGTGAGATTCCGACTCGCACTTGGCCGGTTTTTTGTATGTAATATCTTTCACTGATTAGAAAAAGTAAAAAATTGCTATAAGAGAAGAAATCATCGATATTCCACGGGCATAATTTATATAATAATTCTGTTTTGGTCCTGAAATAATGAAGGGATGCGGCGAGATATTGCCGAGCTCATTCATAAAACATGCAGCGAGACGCACGTGGTACAGGGCGAGGGTGGCATTGTCAGAGTTCCTTTGGGGAAGTTACTTTCTTCGGCAACACGATGGCGTCCTATTACGCTTCCGGGAATCATGTTACAATACCCACACTTAATTGTTTTAGGTTAAATAAATAAAAAATGTCACCAACTGTTATTCGGTTGCGTCGTCTATGTTCTTGGGGTCTTGCCAATTTCTTCGCGTACTACGTACTACCTACCACAAAGTTCAATGTCGAAGTAAGCGTCTTTTTATTTTACTGTTTGTTGTGATTGCGATGGTAACGCTGCTTTCTGTGGTTTGTTTATTTCTTATAATTAGTATATAGCTTTTATATTCTTATATATTATTTCATAAGAATATATATACCGGGTGTTTGTAAATCGTGTGCCAAATGTCAATAGTATAGGATATAATGATATAGGTATATATTGATAATAAGAGTAAAAAGCTATAATTATATATAGCTATAATATATAAGCTAACTGTTGATGAGCAGATACTGCAGAACCTCTAAATAAAGTTGAGATTTAAAAAAAGGTACCTATAACTATGATGGTCTGATGACTTAACAGTCGTCACGAAAACGGATGATTTTTCACTTGATGCGCCATTGACGGTATTTTCTAATAGTAACAAAGGTCACTGGGAAGTGGCACAACAGTTTTTACTGTTCTTTATCTTTCGTCGAATCGAGCGAAAGGTATCATCATAGCGTCGCGCTTCTCGGTGAAATCGCACGTTCTCACACGCGGCTAGCAAAAAGTCGCCAGTATGGTTGCTGCGAGTATCTAATTGTACTGAAATATGCGGTGACGCCTCAAACGATATCGAGCTTGAGCGTGCGTGTGTGCTGCGGAGTGTTCCACCGAGCTGTGTATGGCACTGCGAGCGATGGCATGGCACCCCGCCAATGTTTCCGATCCTGACCAGCACTCCGAGATCATTGAAAATAGCCGATGTCAAAAATCTGGCGCGGTTGGGAGGTCTGCATAGCAATGAGCATATCACGCCGATTAAGCATACTTGAATCTTATTAGCCGTAGTCGCAATGAAAATTTGGCGTCGGGAAATAACGGCACACGAATTTTTGATATAGGATTTCGATTGTTTTACCCGAAAGAGAATTGTGCTGCAGGATTGTTACCCACCATTGAGCGGAAACGAGCCAATAATATTATGGATGATTCATTGGAGAGTTATGTATTTTTAGCGACCGCAGTTATCGTCGCGGCTGATAGCGGTGGTGACTGATGGATGGATGGCTTGGTACTCTACTACTTCATCCATTACATTTGTTTATTTAAACTTTATTGCACTGTGAATGGCGGACCTAACGCCTAAGCTTAGAGGATTATCTAGCAGTCAACTGCTAGGAAATGCAGGGTTTAATAAGATACCTCTACCTACTAACTACAAACTATTTATAGGTTATTGGGAATTTTCACTTGTCAAAGATGTATGATGTCTGTCGTGAGTTAAAGGTCCCGAAGTTCCATAATATCAGAAGGAATAGAGAGTCTGTAAACACGAGCAAAGTCAGTGACTTTATTCTGCAGTTACTGACTGTTATAAAATCGGGCGCGGCCAAAGCGCGTCGACCTTCCACGACGGAAGCGGACTGTCGATGACTGTGGCGGTCGCCATAAACGTAAACACGTAATTTATGTATGACAGCGGTACCCACATTTACATGTACCGAACGTATCAAGGGTCGGGGTTACTCAGATATTGCTGATAAATGCGTGGCTATGTCTCAAACTTATGGACTTCAAAGTAGAAAGGTTGTTTATTCAAATTCAAAATCGGAGTTCATAGCTTTATTAACAAAGGTAAGCTGAAAATTTAAAATCATAAATATATTTGAATATTTTTTTTGGAAACTACTTTTACGTAGGTAAAAAAAAAGTTAACGGTACAAGTAGAAAGAAATTAGCATTTTCCTTACTTCCATTTAATCATAGGATATTACCATACTTTTACAAACAGCTAAATCTTAGGATCAATTGGCAATAGATACAATAAACATCGTATTGCTTGGTTCCATTTTAAGAAGACTTGAACTACAGTTATAATAAAGTAACAATTGGAATGTAGGAAAAAAGACATGAACGAACGCAACGGCCCGCAACGGGCTTTTGAGACAATGACTGCCATGTTGTTACGAATTAAAGGCAAAGTTGAACATTCCCCGGCCTGGCTAAACGGAAGTTATCTTAAATTGAAACCTGTTCACCACGTGGCCAACCGGAGGGCCACAAACAATGCACGTCTCTCATTTTGTTATTGTGACGACCGCTCGGAAACACAGCACGTGTTGCTTATCCCACCCGCCGAAGAACTTATTCAATTCAAAACCATCCCTTTTGCCTCTAATTATAAAATACACTATCGTACTTACTTGCAAATGATGAGGCATCCAACGACATGTCAGCAGAAATTGCGAGCTTACAGGCCGCATCAGAAAGCCCTTTTTTCATAAGCACTTTTGAAAAAAAAGGTCTATCGTTGTAGAGGGAAGCCGCGTAGACGCTACCAGGAACTACCAAATAAGAAGATTCTTATTTAAAAGCTACACAGTCATTGTTCGTACTGGATATAATATTTCAACAGAGTGTATTCACTCATCTATCTAATATACGGGTCCTCTGCTTTTGCATACGCACAGATACTATTCATTCTAAATTTCCGAAGCTAGATAAAATAATACTTATAAAATTGCACGATTTACTATTTTCAAAAGTAAAAAAATAAAAGGGCTGTAAAATCAGAAAACTTAAAAAGCTACACAATTTATGTAGTTGCAAGACTTGCAAGTAAAGGTGAGCTTAATAAGAAGGCAAGTATGGTCAAGCTTTTGCTGATAAGATGTTGCGACCAATTATAACAGACATACGAGTATCACTTATATCACACACCAAATGGCCTTGTCGAAATATTAGACATTGTATTGAAAATGTCGACGAAGTCGTATGGTTGGCGATTACAGTAGTATCAAAAATTAACTTGATTTACGGACTAAAGATAACAATATGATTAGTAAATATGTAACTGATATCTTCGTAAACACATGGAAGTCGTTACTATTTAATGGTAATTTAGAGCCATTCGATTTAATAACGCCGCTGCACCCGCATTGATTGTTTCCATGAGAATGCCCGAGCCATGGGAACGGGACAGAGCACCTAGCCATTCATGTCGACGTACTGGCTCTGTATAAACAACTGCACTAATACAATTATTACTTGCTTCATACAGGCAGCCCTCTTGTTAATTGTGACTATGTTCTCTGTATTGTGAACTAACTCTACACTTAACTGTAACGACCTTTATTATGAGTATATTCGTTGGGAAATATAAAAGCGAGGTATTATTTTCTTTTCAAAAGCATATTTCAAGATTGATATTTATTGTTGTTGTAGCACTTTTAGAATCAATATTTCCTAATATTGTATAGAACGGACGTGCAGCGTATGTAGAGTATTTATAGACGCCCCACACGCAGTAGTAGCAGGAGGTGTGCGGGAGACGCCGCGCGCGCATCTCGACGCTTCTATTCCAAGCGAGACCTTGCATACCCGACCGCTACACAAGAACGAGTACATTTTAGTAAGGGGGTTAAACATGTCGCAGAATTCACCTAAAATAAAATGCCCTGCTTGCCATTTTATTAAACAGCCTGCACAGCGACGTAACGATGCACTCGTAATGTATTCCTAAATAAACTGGGTCATGAAACGACTTGCCCTTGACACAAGAAAAATTGGCAAGCGTTGCTATGAAACTACAGTAATCGATAGTAACTAAAGTGCATCTGCAAAATGTGCCAAATACAGTGTTTTTGTGTATGGTGGCTCCACCTGAGCTAAATTGAAACTCAAAACTTTCCATGAATAACAAATCTACATGTGGGTTTAGATTTAACTATTAACAGAGTCATTGGTCTCATTGTTGAAGAGTAAACCATGAATTCGAATTTATCCACTCCTAAAATGGGGAAAGGCTTCTCTCTCAGCCTTCGCAACGAATTTCGCTCTACCACAAAAAACGCTGGAAGATTTGTGGCTGCCGCCCTTAAAAATATTGGTATGGTCATTGAATTCAAAGGACGAATGGACGGTCGCATACAAATGTGAGGGTTCAAACTTCAATGCGACTTGATTCCATCTGAATGAATAAACAAGTTGCGAGCTCAAGTGTACTCTATTATTATGTATATTAGAGTCGTTTGTTCGTTCGACCTGAAGGAACTAGTGACGCATCGCGACGGCCAAAACAACCCTATGGATAAAATAATACTTTATACCTGCAACCATTGTGTGCAGAGACGTATAACTTGTCCCTGTCCATTGATATGTTCTTACGTATCATTAAATAAGATATTATTAAACTTTGTGCCAATAATATATGGATGGACAGGATGATCACTAAATAATTAACATTGTTAGTATTTTCCCTATAGGTAACAGTATGTGACATTATAAACAAACGCTCAACCCAAACACAAGCGTTTATTTGCAAAGAACACAGATACTCCGAATAAGAACCCATGATAATTGAATTATACACCAAGACGGCAACGCTTCAGTTACATGCCTACCTTCATAAAGATTTGAACAACAACATCAAAGGTCTACAACAATCGTTACAGATGAGATGCAAAAGTTGTTATTGTTTGATTACGAGGTAGTCTATAAAATAACGAGTTTTTTCTTTCACGCAGGTGTATATTATCCCTCCGGGAACAGCATTCGGAGCTATTATAATAATCTCTTTCGAACTATCCTCAGACACGGACCGGGAGTAAGGAGCAAGTCATTAAATGGTAATAAAGCTAGAGTCCATCGGCATACGCATTATCCCGGGGCATCAATTAGGTGCAACTGCCTAGGCGTAGTGTGATGACGACCAACTACCCTGCAGCTGCACCGACCACTTATAACACGTAAATAAAAACTTAATCTGGTTTGATTCAAAGACATTCGCAGTAAAAAGCTCATTAGAGGAAAGATATAAAATCAATACACAATTACACAGCTTCTCCCTTCTAGCATTTGTTGCATATATCAATAAATCTACCCTCAAGCTAGCCAATACAACAACAGTACTCTGCCCGAGTACTGTTCGTTCACAAAGGTACCGAGGCAAGCTAAGGAAACCCAGCTGTACAAACAAAGTAAACAAGCGCATTACAACACCCTATCGTCAAAGTCCGGGCGAATTAGCTCTATTTGGGCCAGTAACGGCACCTAAACAGTAGTAGCGCTCAAAACGACCGAGCAATCGAAGCATGGCCTTAACCAGACAACGTGCCAGATAACCACAGACTACGTCACCCCAATCTCGAAACAGAAAATGCACTATTGTACGAAAAGCCAATGAAGTAATTTTGTTTTGTTCACTCGCTGGGCTTCTGTAAACCTCACGAGAGCAATACAATTTTCCGACACGATACAGCTATGTTTGTGGCTAAAATAACGTTCCAGCAGAGACTGGGGCAGGTAAGTCCAGCATTAGAACAGGGCAGGGGTCGCACATTGAACCGTGGTCGTTAGCCTATAAAGTTTATCATATTGTTGCAACTTTTCCTTGTTTATTAATTATTTATGGGTTAGATACCTAACAAATAATACACTTCAATATTTACTAGCTAGCAGAGATGAGTCCCTAATTTTATTATTTTAATTATAATCAACTAAATAAATCTTCACGTAACTCTAGCCGTATTCTTCATCATTTAAGTTTTTCACTAATCCTTGCATAATTTATTACACCCATTGCGTTTGCTTGGTGTCCGGATGAAAATAAAATAACTAAAAATACTTCGTCAGAAACTAAAACATATTTAACTGACGTGCGTGGGTCAGAGAAATCGAGTTCTGCTTGAGAATATTATCGCAATGAAGTACTAGATGGCTGTTGTAGAAACCGAGGATGGTTGCGCCGCGCGTCACGCTCCAACAGCTGCTACCATTTACCAGCACGCGCGCATCGTTTACCCGCGTCGACTACTCCAAGGAGGCAATCCCGTTACAACAAAAACAATAATAACAACGCTAAGAATACATATAACTTAACGATGCTAAACACGATTTGAAAAAATCTGATATTATTGAGCTTTATTTTTAAAGTTAAATGAAAAAGACTAAAAAGATTATGGAAGTAGGCATTTCACAGGTGACGCCTTGGTATTGACATCTTGTGCAGAAAAACATTGAAACGGGTTTGGCTGTCACTTTAACATTTAGTGTTATTGTTGTTTCCGGTGTTTTATTGGACATTATCGATTATTTACAGTACCTGTAGTAAGGTAAAGATGGCAAAAAGAACATTATAAATTTAATTTTTTTTCTAGTTCAGATACGACTTAATCATCATAATTCCTCTTTTGAAATATTGATATTTGTATAGTTTTAACATTGTTATAAATAATAAACAATGCTACGTAAACTTTGTTTAGGTACTGTATTCATTATTTTTAATTCGGTAACTAGTGGTCCCCCGCGACTTCGTTCGCGCGTTTTTCGATTATTTCTCGCCTTTTGAACCTTCCCTAGACCTCCACGAACATTTCAAGACTAAGATAAGATAAAGCCGTTCAGCCGTTTTAGTGTGCCGTCGAGTTTTAATGAGACAAACGAACAGCACTTCATTTTTATTTACAACTTGGTTAATTTGAAAATAATTAAATTTTTGTTTTTATAGTGTTTTGTCACTATACAAACTTAATAATATAAATTGCAAATTGCACTTGTAAAAAGCAACTTTGGCTGTGTGACAGATGAGAATAGGCGTATATATATAGTATGGTATAGGCATACGCCCGGATTGCGTAAGACACGGGGTTCGATTCCTCGTCTGTCACACAGCCAAAGTTGCTTTTTACGAGTGCAATTTGCAATTTATATAATTTGAAAATGTCACCTAATTGACAGAAATCAAACATAGCTGTCATATTTTTAAATCTGTCGCTTTATGGTTTATCAGTCTGATAGGTTTTATCAGACCATTGAAAAACCGGCCCTAAGTACCTATTATATTTTTTCTAAATGTTGTCGAAAGACAGTTGCAATACCAACCTAAAGTGATTATAATATTAGTGTTCCATTCTTAGGTGTCACCCCAACAATCATAAAACAGTATTAGAAAGATTAGTCTAAGATCCCGCCATATCGAAAGTATGCCATGGTCTCGTAAACAAACAAAAAAATTTGATGATTGCACAGCCGTAGCTTTGGTATTCTATAAATTTCTGTGATACTCATTTTACAAAATGATCTATTTGAAACTACTGAAAGAGTTGGAAAACAGCACGAACTGTACCCAAACAATGGCCACTGATGCACTGGCTCAAAGTTACAATAATATGAACATATATACTAAATAATTCTCATTTCTCAGCTGTTTCCTAAATTATTTAACACATTAGACTATATTTAGCAGTCACTCTAGTAATGTTTTAGACATTGCATTTTGCATGCATGTAAATATGTAATATACCATATTTATGCTGAATAAGTTAGAACATCTATGAAACATAATCAGAAAACTAGCAGTCTTGAATTTTGTAGAAGTATTCAATTGCCTTGATTAAATTGACCACCATTACCATAAAATTTTTGGTATTTTGTATAATACACTAGATAACATTATGCTGTAGTATATAATCCAAAATATCACAATAGATTCCTAAAATACTACTACAGTTACCTTATTATAATAATAAACAGAATGGTTACCTTTGCATCCAGGAATAAAACTTCACTCGTTAATTTCCCACTTAAAACTTTTATTATAGATACTTTGTTATATGTATTATCACAAATCCTGGTAGACTTTTAAAACACAATCACGCAACTGATAAAACTTAATGTATTCCTTGATTACTGATTTTTCTCATATAAACATAATTTACACAACAAAACACAATCTGCGACATGACTTAGGTGTAACTCTTACTCATCGCACTTCACTCTACACAAATAAGTTTATTGCATATTTGGATGGCTTTTTAATTCTCTAAACCGTCCTTGTCCTTTCACATCAATAATCTCAAAAAATTATATACAAAGTTGACTAATATTAAATTACAAATACATGTTTTTTTGTTTATTTGATACAGCTGGCATGCACCACTGTTGACAATGTACAAAACCAAGCAAACAATGATTTCTGTTGTTAATGCACGCTCCTCAATAAGGATGTTTGAATTCATATGATAATGGTTACTGCGGGAGTATCTACCAGTACTAAAGTATGAAAATATAAGATAAAGCACCTCGATTGGACAATGGTATGTATCAAAGATATTAACAACGTGATATGACGCGCATCACGACCGCCGAGGGAGCAGCGGTCGGGGCCGGCGCGCCACGGGCCGCGGGCCGGCGCCGGGGCCGCCCGGTCGGGCCGAGGCAGGCACGCTCCCGCCTCACCCTTGCAGTCTTACGAGAAATAAATGCCACATTACACTCTAAATATTAAAGCACTGTACAACAACAATAAGTTTTCTTTTCCTTTTCAGGACTAACGTTCATTTCGCGAACTATTTCAGCGAACATTTCGTTGACGTTTGTGCGGCTCTTGGCGGAGGCCTCGACAAAGGGGCAGCCCCAGAACTGCGCGAGCGCTGCGCCCTCGGGCTGCTGCACCTCACGCTGGTGCTCCAGGTCCGCTTTGTTCCCGACCAACAGGATGGGCACGCGCTCGGAGCCCTTCACGCGCGTAATCAATTCCTTCATTGGCTTGATGTCTTGAAAAGTTTGGTGATTAGTTAACGAATATACTACGACGAATCCTTGGCCATTCTTTATGTACAGGTCCCTCATCGAGGCGAACTGCTCTGTGCCAGCAGTATCCAATATTTCTAAAACACATGGTGAATTGTCTACCTCGATCTCTTTTCTGTAGAAGTCCTCTATTGTGGGGTCATATTTTTCCATGAAACATCCAGACACAAACTGCACAGTCAACGCACTCTTTCCGACCCCACCCGAGCCAAGCACGACCACTTTGAATTCGCGCATTATTGTGCTCTGTTTTTACACTTGGTAGTCTTTTACACGACGTTCTAAAACGTATTCTCACTGTGTGCTATAAAAATGTCATTGCTATGTTGGTATATGGCTCACTCGGAGGCGATCACTGAGGCACGTTCACTTATAGAAATCTAATTGATAAACAGCGACGCCATTTTAGTTCAATGAATGGCAAAACAACTCCGATAGCATCGCGGTGCTAGTCACTTTGAGGTACAAACGCGGAAGCGAACATCTATTCACTGACTGACTGACTAGTAGCTCCTTCTTCTTGCCGAAAGTCGTCGACAGCAGCAGCAGGTTGGTCAATGCACTTTATTGCAATGGTCTGATTGGTGAATGGAGAATTAACTGACAGTATGTAGGTGTTGCCATTATCAGAATAGAATTACCCTCATACAATACGCTACAACATTATTATAATGATCATGACGACGACCTCCGTTGTGTAATGGCTAAGCACGCTGGTTTCAACGCGTCGCTGCTCCGAGGTCCCGGGTTTGATTACCGGTCGGGTCAATATAGAAATCAAAATTTCGTATATTGTCTCGAGTATGGGTGTTGTGATACCACCGTTATGTCTGACTGATGTCCATAACACAAGTGCATTTAGCTACTGACTTTGGGATCAGAGCAATATATGTGATGGGTGTCCAATATTTACTTATTTATCATTCATTATATCAGGAGGGCATGCCTCCTAACTAAGAGACTCAAATAGAGTAGGAATTATTTATAAGAATTTCTGCGACAGAAAAGTCATCATCTTCCACCAGTTCGGTTAAGTACCAAAAAAATATTAGGAAAGCAAAAAATATGAAGATATTGATATGATATGAATATCGATTCCAAAATGAATGAATAAACAACTA
Organism: Pyrausta purpuralis; assembly: GCA_963924145.1. Lineage (NCBI taxonomy): Eukaryota > Metazoa > Arthropoda > Insecta > Lepidoptera > Crambidae > Pyrausta > Pyrausta purpuralis. The sequence continues at coordinate 14,964,997 of OZ001659.1, forward strand.
TTTAAAAAAATGGATTAATATCTTAATATGTTTCTATACAACGTATGTTTTCCATTAATTAGTGCAAATTTTTTATAAAGCGACAACACTAAACCGGAAGTTAATGCTGTAAGGTTGTCTGTCTTGTAACGTGATGTACTCATTCGTGTCAAATGTCAAGAATGAACGAATGAAGATTCCTTGCATGAACGAAACTTTTTGTTTTTTAATAAAAACCGGTAAATAGTGACGTACATTGAAATTCATAGACAAATTTTGACATTGTTGACGTACAACAGCTTGACGGACATACGTTAAAATAGTTGCTAGTTTTGCAGAATAGCGGCTTGCGGCCGATTCGATTGTTAAAATAGGGCATCGAAAATATTATAAATTTGGGCTATTTGAGGGATTGAGCTTTTTATGTAAGTTTTAATTATAAGTAATAATACTCAGTAATATATTTCGTGCACTTACCGCTTTTATAGCACTCAGTTATTTCGAGTAGTTCTATTTTTACCGCCTTAGAAGCCCGTTTGATCTTGAATATTTTTTCCTACTCTAACATTCACCACGCGTGTCGACAGTGATGCCGAAAAAATAATTGTTCATCTAAGTTTGTACGTATATTGATGTAGTATAGTTTTGTCTATAAATTTTGGGCGCGGCTGACTAACACCATTGTGTGTTTTTTGTGCTGTATCCTCAATAGAGGTCATTCTCTTAGAGTTCACTTCTAAATTCAAAAAAAAATGTGTTCAGTTTCTCTTCATATTAATTGATTATCAAACCACCATCAATCCGCATCTTGGAATGTAGTAATGTAATTATTATTTCCCATGCCATCTGTTTATTTTAGTTTTTAATGGTGTACTTGTCAATTTTTTTTTTTTTATATAGGTACATAAATAATAAAAATAGAAACCTTTGTATGAAATTTAACCTCCCATAATTGCCATAAATTGCACTTGTTCAACTTGTATATGCTTGAGTCTGTTCATGTTTTATCATAATTAATAGCTGTAATATTTTATTATTCTATGGCCCTTTCAAAGTTCCAAAAAATCTTAAAAGAAGTACAAATAACTGTGATGATCATAACTTTTTCAATTTCTCTTTCTCTTTCTGTCTCTATTAGGTAGGAGGACTTGTGTGTGAGTCCACTAGTGTATTTTGTTTTTAAGTTTTGTAAAGTCTGTTCTTCTTAGCTTGTCAAATATTGTAAACAATCTGGACCTTCCTTTTTTATGAAATAATTCATTTTAAAATAAGATAAACACAAAAATAACAACCTACATAGTTAATACATTGTTTGACACAGAAATCTTTTTATATCAAATAGATAATTATTTTATTACCTGATATAAATGATGATTTGATGATTTTTTAAATTCACCCCAGACTATTAAATAATTTAGTATTATCGCCCCTTGCAGTTAGCACTGAGTATTGTTTACTTTAAAAGTCATGAAAAGATTGTTTACATTATTCGACTAGCAAAGAAAAACAGACTTTAGATGCTCAATTAAATTTACTGAATTTAGGTTTTCATCCATTTTTTTTGTGTATAATAATATGGTAATTGTAATCAAATTTCATTTTTTTTAGGTAAATACCATGTCGCACAAGCCAACACCTTATTCCCCGAATTTTCCTGCCAGTCAAGGGTATGCTCCACCACCTAATGAAAAGCCGCAAGAAAGTTATCCAATGAGCCCCCAGACTGGTTATCCCCATCCTCCACCCGTGGCAATTGGGCCACCATTGCCTCCTGGAACAGAACCTGGAATGCAACCTGGCTTTCAACCTGGTTTCCAGCCAGGATTTCAACCTGGCTTTGCTCCTGGTTATCCTCATCCTCAACAGGGCTATCCTCAACCACAACCTGGATATCCTCAACCACAACCTGGATATCCACAGCCAGTTATGCAACAACCAGGCCCTCAAGGTCCACCAGGTGGGTACACTATTTTTAAATTCACCCAAGACTATTAAATAATTTAGTATTATGGCCCCTTGCAGTTAGCACTGAGTATTGTTTACCCTTGCCTCAGTAATATTTATCATTGAGCATAACAAGTTTAATAACTTGTAGCTGAGATAACAGTGTTTACTGTAAGCTTAGTTTCTTGCGATAGGTTGTAATGATAATGGTTTACTCTAGGTGGCAAACTGTACATGATCAGTTTATTGAATTGGTTACTCATAAATTGCTCTTAGTGGTGATACATTTAATTGTTTTTGTATAAAATGTACTCATTTCTAGAAGAAAATAATTCTTTTAATAATTTTGACACTTTTTTTGAGGATTTAGACCATTATGAACCAAAGGAGTCAAGTTTTACTAAATGGGCAAAGTTTAAAAAATATGTTACAAAGAAGTGTATTTCGATATCAGATATTAAAGAAAGGAAAGTTTATGTGCAAACTTTAAGTGGAGTTAGTGTTAAGCGAACAATAAACAGGCTGTGCAATAAAGTGCTCAAGTCTAGATATAGTGGCTACCAAAAGTTTCTTTCTGATGAAGACAAAAGGTTTATCAATAATGTAAATCAACCTAGTTTGGTAGCGGTGGAGGGTTTTTAAACTCTTGTGTTGTGATGTGTTGTTGCTTACTTTCTTGTGACTTTATATTTAAACTCAGTAATATTTAGGCTAAAAAATATTTGTAGTGTGAGTATCTACTTATTTTGCAAGCTTGTCTTATGTACTAATATATTTTTACACAATATAATTTTATGATCATGATGAGTTATGTTAGCTTTAAAGCTTACTTGTGTTGATTTGTTATCTGTAACAAGCTTATCTTAAATCTAAACAACAGCTAATGAAAGAAAACTATTTATTTTATAATAAGTATTGTTACAATTTGCATGACGAAAATTTATAATTTAAACTAATATATATACTATAATATAACTACCAGAGGTTTCCAAACTTCTTTGTTTTGCCCCATCTCAAACTTTTGACTGGTTTAGGTGGGGCTGCTGCTACATTAATTTATGCTTTATTGCACAAACAATTCACTAGGTCTAAACAAAAATAAACTGACATGACATTCCTCCATACACCCACAGGGATAAGTAGAAAACATTGCTGCTGGCTTACACATATAATTTTCTACATTACAAAACTTTAGTCCACAATTCTTAACCCATATAAGTATGAAAAATACAGTAATTTATTACAAGAAGAAAATATGATAACCTACCAAACAGGAGGGCATCCTATACACATAGGCAGGACTAACGCGATTATACGTAGAATAAGTGAGTCATTACTCTACTCTGGCAACCATAACGAAAAAGAAATGGTGGTCTCCATCCGATCAGCTATAATCTGTAAACAAATATACTTAAGAGTATAGCCTTAAATCCTAAATTGACCTAAATAATTAAGATTATTTTTTCAACTGAAAGTTACATCATAATTGAATTCAATAAAGGATGTTTTTTTTACCTATCTTTGTATATTATAATTAGATTCGTTTTATAGATGGCCCCTGAGGGCCCACATCAATTTATATCATAATTAATAGATTATAACATGAACATTAAATATTTATAAGCCAATCTTTAGTAAATAATACAAGGAAAAATATTAAACTAAAGAAAGATCTCAAATAGTGGTAAATATTGTGAATTTTACGTTTTTCTTGGTAAGCCCACACTATGCACACACTACGTAAATATAAATATTTAAAAAATATAATTAAAGGCAACAATAATAAGAATGTGGAGCCCCTAAGTGCGTAGTTTTTTTTTATTATTATCGATCTGTATTTATCTTGCCACTGCAAATGAAATACTGAAATAAATCAAAAAAATCAAGTATATTTATTTGCAATCCGTCTTTAGTTTATTATACACACATCAAAAGTGTCTAGGGATCAAGCATTTTTATGCGGATTTCTTGAGATTGAGATGTGGCTTTGTAATAAATTTATGATTTTATAAATTTATATGGATCCTTTTTGGTGCATTTCATAATTTGAAACAGGAACTGTCAATCAAATTCGAGTAAAAAATGAATTTTCCCTATAAAAACATAAAATTAATATTCCTATCGGAATAGAAGGACAAGTAAAAGCTGTCAAACGAAACCGATTTAAGATGTCAGTAACTAACTTAAGTAAGTAACATTTGTAGCTTTAAATGAGATAACCTTTCGATCAGGTGATTTATAACAATGTTCCTAAGTTAAATATAGTAGTTTACTGCATGATAAACAGTCGACACAAAATATTGAACATGCAGCTCTAGTGTAAAACTAATGTTATTTCATTATACAAAATATTCGTCGATATACATTCCCTGTGTTATTCTGTCTTCATTTTTTACGTAAATTAACGTTTGTAGAATAGAATAATCAAACTGCGTCCTTTAAATTTGAAGCGCATTGGTAAATATAAGTCGTATATTAAGAGGCTTCGATTTGGACTAATCTACCTGTGAAATGATTATTTGTTGGGGTTATGCCCCTGTAATGCATAACAATCAATCACCGATCAAGTCACCATTTTTCAGACGCATTATTACTCCAAAATATACACAATTTCACTTTTAAATATAAAAAATCAAATGCACGTAATTTTCAGCGAGCTTCTGCGGGGCGGTCAACTGTTTGACATCTGACAAAAATGGTTCTGCTACCCATCTCTTTTTATCACACAGTTTGCTGCTAGTGACATCTCGCTTTTATCGTTCTATTCCAAAGGGATAGTAATTTTATGATAAAAACATACAACGAATTAAAGACATTATTAGTGCTACTGTTTCCCTACTACTGATTAAAACCAACGTTATTATGGAGCGGCGACGTCATTTAAGCAGGGAAGAAATGCGAGTGTTATCAGTCGACTTTGGACACGTTACCGAAGCACTGGTACCGTGGCTGAGCGCCATGGAGGACGGTATTGTTGCACCACACGGAGACAAGACCGATACATTCAAATCACAGCTCGAAGAGCTCCAACAATAACCGCCATGATGTTAGCCGTGAGGCTTAATCCCTCTTCAGGGAACTTAATTAGCGACCAAACAGTCAGAAACCGCTTGCATGAAGTGAACCTTCATTCCCGAAGACCGCTACGGGTACCACCTATAGCAATGCAAAATCGTAGGATTCGATATCAATGGGCTCTTGAACACAGAAATTGGGCAGAAGAACAATGGCGTTTCGTGTGCTTTTCTGATGAGTCTCGTTTTGGTATGAGACCGGATACAAGACGTATACGACACTGGAGAACCCCTGGACGCCAAAAGCGATTAAAATCCTGCCAGGAAGTCCATCCTTATAGTGGTGGAACCATCATGGTATGGGCGGGTATTCGGATCGGCGGAAGAACTGATTTGATTCGGATCAGAGGCAACCTCAACGCTCAAATTTATGCTGAGACGATTGTATCAGACGTCATCGTTCCTCTACAAGTGCAAATCGGTCCCTTATTTCAGTTAATGCATGATAATGCACGACCGCACACTGCAAGAGTTGTAAGACAGACTCTCGCCGCAGCTAACATCAATGTCCTGCCCTGGCCTGCTCAGTCGCCAGACTTGAACCCGATTGAGCTTGCATGGGATATGCTACAGAGAAGAGCCCTGCCGAATATGGAGGGTATCCAGTCGCAAGAAAACCTATTTTTGTTGTTGCAACGAACATGGGCGGCCATTCCACAGCGTGATTTGGATGAACTCATTTTGAGTATGCCAAACCGATGTTCTTGTGTTGTTAGTGTTCGCGGTAGAAACACGGATTATTAATTGTTTAAGTTACCCAATAAAATTTAAAAGAAAACTGTTATTTCAGTATTTTTTTTCCAACTATAATGTTAGTGGTTCAAATGTCAAAAATCCCTTTATTAGGAAAATGGCATTTTTTTATATTTTCGTTACTGTAGACAAACGAAAACACTTTATTTGATGAATTCTTAAAGAAAATTTTAATTAATATCAATCAGGAGAAAAGTTATTGCAAAAATATATGTTGATCCCTAGACACTTTTGATGTGTGTAGTTGTTAAAATATATTTTATTAGTAACTTTTTTATTTGTAAGAAACTCTCAATTTGACGTGGACTCTTTTTGTTATACTAGGTGGCTGGATGACTATTCCGCAAGGCGTCAGCAACTGCCCTCCAGGTTTGGAATACCTATCATTGATTAATCACCTGTTGGTGCATCAGAAAGTGGAGGTGTTGGAAGCCTTCGTTGGATTTGAAACTAACAACAAGTACACTATCAAGAACAGTGTTGGTCAAAAGGTGTACTACGCAGTCGAGGATAACGATTGCTGCACCCGAAACTGCTGCGGTCCTATGCGTCCGTTCGAAATGAGAATTATGGACAACTTCCAGAATGAGGTGAGATGTTTTTTGTAATCAACGATAAGAAAGTTTTTTTTTTCGTTCTAAGTTAATCACATGCCCTATCAATGTATCTCCGTTCCGTAGGTTTTTTAAGCACCATTCATGTATTATTTTACACATTTAAAGACCATTAAAAAAATAACGATTGATCTCCTAAAATCCTCTTGATTTTTTGTCAATTAATATATTTCACGAGATCCACGGATTATAGTCATCATCACTCGGTGTTAATCCCGGTTGCGTGTGATGTTTCCACTTTGCACGATCTTGGGAATCGTCTGTGGATAGTTGATTAGCACTCATATCATCTTTCACGACATCAAGCCAGCAGTTTTTGCGTGTACTCCTTCTGCCGGGGCTCGGTTGAGGCGGCATGGCTAGATATTTGTGACCCACGTAGTTCATATGTTTCCGGAAAACGTGACCGTACCAGCAAAAGCGACTTTCCTGCAGCTTGTCCGCTATGTCACAAAAATGCAGGCTGCCGGGGATGCGGGAGATTATAATGCGATCTTTTCGCATGACTCCACACATCCACCGCAGCATGTTCATCTCCGTTACACACAATTCCTGCTTGTGACGCTACAGTACCGGCCACGCTTCACTACCGTACAAAAGGGCTGGTCTAATGATGGTCCTTTAGACCAGTCCCTTTAACTTAAAAGGTATTTTGGGGTCACAAATAACACCAGTCACCTCACGCCACTTGGCGAAGCAGCGACGCGTGCCTTGACGTTGCAATCAATGTCACCAGATGCGTGAAGTACAGATCCCAAGTATTTAAACTGGTCCGTGCGCTCGACCATGACACCGCCTATGCAGACGGACGGGGGGTCTGTGGAGTTGCATGCCAAGTTCTCGGTCTCTTTTCCATTCACCCGTTTCACTAATCGTCCTATGACCGCGTCTGCCAGTGCAATATTATTATCAGCGTACATAAACAGCCATTGAGGCTACTCATGCGAGTCTCAGGTGCTGGCTGACAATACGTCCAATATCACACTGAACAGAAACGGACTAAGGACGGATCCTTAGTGCACACCAGCGGTGATGGGGAAGGGTTTGGAGTCACCAACTGCGGTCCGAACCACAGGCTCGAAATTGCAGTAAACCCCTTTAGACCGCAGTGCCCACTAGATCATCACACGAGGAACACGAAGGGCTTTTGCATGTCAAGAAATAATAAATGCAGAGGTGTGTCATTATAAATATAAATATGCGCCAAACAACACACCAATTGTCGTGGTTTCGAAGTAAAGAATTTTCATCCTTGTGTTACGAATACCAGACAGCGATTAAGTAATAGTCAGGAGCGCTAACCAATACACCAAACGCGATTAGATATTTGATGATAGAAATTCTAACTGTATTAATTCTCCATGACGGTCTTCAAGGCAAAAATAGGGTCCATGGTACCGTTCCCAGGGCGAAACCCATATTAACACTCCGAGACAGTGCACTCCTGCCGGATCTGAGAGTTTACAATCGCCTCAAAGAGCTTCATGGTGTGGGACATGACTTTTATACCACTGTAGACGGATTAAGATAGCTAAGCTTAATTTTATGCAGCTAATAAAGAGACTCCCTAAACAATCGCAGGTGATCCACCTCCACCGGCCGCTCGCCTGCGACTCCTGCTTTTGCCCGTGCTGGCTCCAAAGCGTGGAGGTGTCGGCTCCCCCCGGCACCGTAATCGGCACCGTGGAGCAGACGTGGTCGCTTTGCAAGCCGTGCTACGACATCAAGAACGCTGCTGGGGACGTCGTGCTGACGATCAAAGGACCTTTCTGCACGTCATCTATCTGCGGTGGTGACGTCAAATTTAATGTAAGAATATACTTTGTTGCAACTTGCACCCATTAAAAAATATATTGACAAAGCATGGCCTTTGCCCTTCAGGGCAATGGCTCTCAAACATTTCAATGTTGTCAGCCCCTCATACCTGTACTTATGTATGTATACCTGGAAAATTTCTTACCGCTTTGGGGGTAATTACCCCAAGTTTGGAGCAATGGCTTTACTTAAGGCAATTAGGTATACTTAGATAACTTGCTCAGACCATAGAATAAACAGTGTTAAGCAGTTGAAGCTAAAATTTTTGGGTACGGTATATAAAATGTTGTGGTACGGTATATTAACTTGTGTGGACTAACTACGCGGACTTGGTGTGCCGTTCACTGTTTAAACTGCACTTCATTTGATGTGATATTTGATTGAAAAGCAAACAATAACAATGTACTCAGACATCAGTCTAAAGAATATTGAACTTATTAGTTCATATAGTATATATTTCAGATAGTACCTTAACGTGATTTAAGACTATTTATCGTAACTTTCAGGTATACTCAAGAGACGGAGAAACAAAAGTCGGCAAAATAACGAAACAGTGGACTGGACTAGCGCGGGAAGCGTTCACCGACGCCGATTATTTCGGGATCAATTTCCCGATGGATCTGGATGTTAAGATAAAAGCTGTATTGTTGGGAGCATGCTTTTTGATTGTAAGTATTATGTATTCTCATATTTTTAAATAACCTGGGTAGAGAGTATTTGTTTTGAAACCTGATGAGAGCTATTAATGGATATGACAGCGAGGATACCCAGCAACAGTGCTTATAGCTACGCATCACATTCATTGCTAATATTGGTTCCCATTGAGAGATGTATTTTAGTTTGCAATTTATAAGCGAGAATGAATGTTTCGCGAAACGGAATCATCGGAACAGATGCTGTAATACCTATTTTTAAACACCAACAAAAAGTCACATTTACACGCCTTCCCCAAACGTTACAAAATGAATAATTTGCGTAATAAGTATGTCTGCGTGACTAATTATACCAAATGTAGAGGACAAACCACATTTCTACGTGACATTTTAGTTTAATCAACTTATTTAACTAGGTATTAAGATAAACTCCCCGAGTTCAATTTTAACATGTGTTTTTATCATTTTCCTCATAGCAGGGGAAAAAACATATTTAACAATTGAAGAGTCAAAACTTTGTTTTGTGCTGTAAAGTAACACGTTTTTTTCCGGTCTTTGGTTTACTTATACATCTAGTTTATTTAAATCGCTAACTAAATTAATACTTTCGACAAGAATCAACTAGCTTTTATTTGATTTCATTTTAATACAGCTGAATCACTTTAAGATTCTTCATCGAACAGACAACTTAGGGTAAAGGCCACACTTTCCTAAGCCGCAAACTTTTTTTAAAAATCGTCATTTCATTAATCATTTCGTCCCATAGGCCTATTTTGCTCAAATGGGTGGACGGACGGACACACCCAAAGCCCATGGAGTTTGATGTCACTTACCAAGACACTTATATCTGACTAGCGGGAGAACCCCGCGACTTCATCCGCACTTTTAGTTTTTACTGTCCCCGTTGATTTCTACGTCTCATACTGTTTTATAGCTATAGCTCATGGCCTTTCTCAAGAAATTTTCAAATTCGGAAAAGTATAAGTCTGATCTTAGATAAGTGTATTCAAACTATCCAGGTCACTACCGTCACCGCCAAATAAAGAGCCTAAATGGTTTGCGTTTTGCGTCGTCTCGTGTCAAGTGACCATAAGAAAATGTGGTTAAGGCAGGCGGCAGAGTCTTCTTTGCTTAATTCAACTGAATGAATGTATTTTATTGTATATCAATAAATACCCGTGTGTATACAACACCTTTAAAAATAGTCCATTATTTTAAAACTAATTTATCAACATAATTCAACTCGCTAATCTCATGGCCGCCGGGCGATGTGGTTGCAGCATTATCATACATATAGACTATGAAACTCCTATATTACCGAATGACGTAAATTTTTACACATTTGTTAATTGATAAAATCTGTTTTATTTTTCAGGATTTCATGTTCTTCGAAAAGACGGATAATAAATAACCACGCTCTGCCCAGCCAGCCAGACCAGGCATTCTGGTCCTAACAACAAATATTATAAATGTAAGCACATGTTTTATGATTGCGATTTTTTATCCTATACTATAATGTCGTGAGCGCAAATGTTATATTAGCTATGTAAGTTTTCGGTAAACCGAGTACAATAATTTTGTATACATTTTTGCGCACAGAAGTATTAAGCTTTTATGATTTTTTTAAATTGGTAGTTGTAATCAATCAAACACATATTTTTTATTTGATTTTTATGAACCATTCTTATTTTTATGCATTTTTTAATTAAGTTTCAAATTTGTTAATATAGCAAAATAATGAATCTTCGGACAACAGGTTTGAGAATAATAGTCCTATCTATTATATTCATGATTTATTGATAACATTGAGTACTGAAACTCAATGTTAGTTAGTGTTACAGTACTTTGTTTGTTATTGTTTCAAAAAACAGTAATAACCCAAGTAACACATGACAGCAGTATATCGACCGACTTACAGCATTAATGTATCGTTGAAGCATTTTGAGTTAGCATTATAGTAGCATTGTAAACGTATATAGGGCTAATATCGTGCTAATTTGAGCACAAATTATACGGCTTTAGATCTTAAATAAGCATTATTAAAGCCAAAAAAAATGTCAATTGCACTAAAAAAACATTATTATGGTCAACGAAAATGCCAATAGCATTCTAGAAGCATTATTACGATCAATGAAGATGTCAACTGCATTACATAAGCATTATATTAGCATTCTTTTAATCCCTCAAGCATATGTAAACGAGACACAATGGATATTCTATTGTTATGCGGTCGCATGCGACCGCTTCGGTGTTTATGCGTTAATAAGAAAAATGTTTACAGCATTACAACAGCATTACAGTAGCATGAAAACATGCTGAAAACATTATACGAGCTATTTAAGTGTTCACAGTTGGTATATTAATAAACATTTCATCATTGCAAAAACAGCTCTAATGCCATGGCACTATGATAGAAATATAAAAATGACATTATTTTTATGAAGTTCGTTTTTTACTATGATAGCTTTGACAAATGAACGAAGGAACGGAGAAGCAACAACAAAATTATTTTAATTACCGGAAAGGTTTTGGTTCTTATTTTACTCATAACTCCAAATATTACTACGCGATGAAGTTTACTGTGAATGTCTATATAGTTTTCATTGATATTTTTCACGCGCTTTCGATATATTGTGTTTTTGTTACAAAATAAAAGAAAACGATATGTGTGCAATAATCAAATCACAAGTGTATAACTAGAAAAGAGTGTATTTTGTATAATTAACACAATGGTAACAGATAGGCATTGTAAAATTGTGTTAATCATGAATATTTAAGACACTTGATCTAATTAATAGATCAGAATCACACAATTTTTAGGTTAAAAATGTTAACAAAATGGTGTCTTTCTATAGCAACACGGTGAGCCATATTAATGCTACCGGCAAAATAAATATTCACATGTGAACAGTTATCATGCCAGAGGCCAGTTAGAAGACTTTGTGTGAACTATTGTAGTGTCATTGGCAATAAAGAAGCCCTATATAGATTCACCGGGACACCAGTAGCCTCGATGTAGACTGATATAGTGCCATTACTTTACAATTTTAGGGAACCTTGAGCAAACCAATAAAACCCATTTCGGACTGCAATCATATTGGCACTCAGAGCATTTTATATTCTCACTAGATGGCGTTGGCGACTCTGTAGGAAGGAATAATTATTTAAAACGCGTATTTATTTATATTTGTATGTAAAAAGATATTATTTTAAGTCATTTAAAAAATCATTATTCTCACCAAAATGGCTGACAAGTTGACAACATCTTAGTTTTACGAATATACCAAAACTAACGTAATATACTGCTAAATGCATTAGTATAACTCACTTGTATTTTAATAAAGTGCTGTTAGCAGTACAACAGCACTGAGGTGACCTTTAAAGATGCAACCATTTCACTGGTTCACGTCCATGCTGTTCAACGGCGTTAGGCTTTTACTTACCGTCTTATAGTGCTTTTATACAACAAAGAGCATTCAAGACTGCTCAAAGCTGTATAACGGTTTTTAAGTGCATTATACTGGCACAAATTAATGTACTTATACAGCATTAGGCATTCTCATGGTTCACGTTGATGCTATTTAAGTGCATTAAGCATTTTTCTACGTCTTAAAGTGCTATTATAAGTTTAAGTGCACTGAAAATTGCTGATAGTTGTACAACGACATTGTGGCTGGCTGTATTAATGCTAAAAGCTTTATTATAGCACTTTTATATGCTATTAAATAATCGTTATACTGCGTTAAGCATAGTTTTGGTTTTGAAATGCCAATATCGTGCGTCAAGTTGCACGGTGAACATATGTACGATTTTATACGGATCTTGAGTTGTAAATGGAGTCAACATTTGTCTCTTATAATGCTATCTGTGTTACTTGGGAAGATTTATATCATGTTTGCATTTAATATGTTTTATATTAAGTTATTCAGTTTCATCGCATACATAGTTTAGGGATTTTTTGAGTATTTGAGATCTTGTTATACTGTAGATAAGAGTATTTATCTCGATTTAAGTTAAACGATAAATATTATGGAGTCAAAATCTATCTTTGGTATTACCTACTCATATTCTTATGATTTAATGGTAAAATTAGAAATAAAATCTAAATGCATTTCACGTTTCTTGATTCTTATTCGTAATAAAGTACACGTGAAAAGGAAACTAATTATTACTTGAATAAAACAATGAATGATACTAATGTTATGTATGTAAGATGGATGATATACAATATTATCCTCGTAACGCCCAGGCCATTTTTACAAAACATAAGCTTACAGCCCAGATGCCTTTTTAAAGGTTCACATGGTGCGAACCCGGGGGTGATGAAAATTAAAAAAAGTGTTTTATGATCTCCGTATGAGCGTGGGATTATTTCTGCATGTAAAAGTATGTCAGTGGAAGGGTTTGTGACCCTAAATAACCCCAAATTCGTTATCCTTTATTTAGGCATATGGGCTTCAATATATACAAAACCCGCTTTTTGCAAAATTCATATTTTTAAAGTTTTGGAGTAACAGTAGACAATACTGGGTTTATTTTATATTACAAAAGACAATGACATAGATATTTGGAATAAAACATGACTTCCAAAATTTATATGGCCAAAAACATATTTAACACTAGCACTATGACAAGAAAATATCAATTTTTGGACAAAATGATCATTATTTCCTGTACTATTTATTTTTTGTGGCTCGTTTATCACCATGTTTTAAGAGTTCCATCGGAAGAAATCCATGTCCAACAAAGAACAAAAGCATAAATTGATAAGTTTCTAAATCGGGACCTAAAATCACTATATCAACCCATATGCCTTTTAAAATCAACACTATAGCAAATGGAGATATTCTTATAGATAAATTAAATATTTTTAGAATACGAGCAAATATTAATGAAAAACTGAATGTACCAGAGTTATCAAGTCGTTTATTGTAGGAATAAGGCTTTATAAACATCTTAAATCGGCAACATCATCATCTCCAAATGGATCATCCTCTTCTATATCTGATTGACTTAATACTTCTTAAGCTTCTTCGATTTGCTAATCTCGCATTAGGTTACCTTAAAAGGATAGATTACTGATAAATATTCTGTACCAGACTAAATAATGGACTACATAATGAAGGGGAAAACGGTCAAAGTCATACAATGCAAAAACAAATTTAACTGATTAGTGGTATATTCCCTTATACCTTTTAAAATCTATGAATATGTAAATACTCTTTTACCTTTTAAAAGGTGACCGGATTTAACGGAAGTTATTTTACATGTTAGTGCTTTATTTTCGCGTAAATCTTTATGAAGTTGTAATATTTACATATTTTTCAACAAGCAGAGTAACATACTTTCAGCGAAAAAACCTAATATTACATCAATAATCATGGATTTACTTACCACGTCATCTACGTCTGTCCGTCTTGACGGACATTTCACCGGAAATTACAGATATTTTATTTTTCTGTCGGCACTTTTGCATAACCATATACAAAATCAGACTTTCCAGTATCCGAATTAAAAACGTTAACAGATTTGCCGCGTAATTTTAAATGTTATGGTGCGTTCAAATCAGATACCTTTTAAAAGGTAGTGTGGGCGTTTATATCATGAATTATGACAACGTCTTGGGCCCGTACCACTTTTGAGCTACATACCTTTTAGTAGGTATCTGGGCGTTACGAGGTTATAAAAAGTTACTACTTCATATGTATAGTGTACCGTGATAAATATATAGAATCTTTATATAGATAATAAATAGCTATTGTCGGGTAGATGAAGTACTTTTATACCATGTACTATTGAGGCTAGCTAAAATTGTCGGACAGCATGGACCTTATGCGTACCGCCACATCAGAGGTGTAATTGTGTAAAGCAATCGTATTCATTTGACAGTCCAAAACGAACGGTATGATCTGTCAAGCGGCAGAACGGCATACGTTGGACAGATCATACCGTACTTTTAAGCTGTTTTTTTTTGTTTATTTGACACCAAAAAAAAAATGGACACCAATGACATACATTGTTCTGATCCCAAAGTAAGTAGCCAATGCACTTGTGTTATGGAAATCAGTCACAACGGTGGTACCACAACACTCCTATTCCTCAGATAAAGCTTATAATTTCAACTTTTACTCAAATCTCACCGAACAATACATTGTAAATAACGTGCCTAAACAACTGACGTGTTATTGGCGGAATTCTATTGCGAGGCGCCCAGCCGATGACCCCTGATCTGTCGACCATAAATAAAAGAAGAAGAACTGTCAAATTCATAAGATTGCTTTAGACAATAACACCTCAGTACCGTTACCATGAGTTCACTCGCAAGCGACGACGTAACTTTTAGTATGTTTTTTTTTAATTTTGTCAGTGACCGCTAGAGGCGCTGTGCAATTTTCCATAGACTTTATTTACGTCGTCGCTAGCGAGTAAAACCGTCGTAAAATTATGGTAACGGTACTTGTTCAAGGAGTCTGCCGTAAACAGTGTTTAGCGCTACCTACGTCATTATGATATGTCATTCAACAAGGTACAGGTCAATCTAAGTGATATGCATATAACTTTAATTTTACCCGCTTGCGCACACCTAGAGGTAACATTTTACCCGCGTTTACACCGCGTTTGTACGCGTTATTTTTTACGCGTTATTTTTTACGCGTATTTCTGCCTTTATAAACAACAAAGAAACCGCCTTATTTAACTCGCAGTTAGCTAACCTGGATCTGCGCAAGTGGTCTTTAAGGTAGGACTTGCGTATGATTTATCCCAGAGTTACGCTAATCCTGGATTAAATCATCATTCTGTCTCTGTCAACGTAAAATAAACTGACCGAGACATAATGAGGATTTAATTCAAGCTTAGCGTAATCCTAGGTTAAATCATCATGCGCAAGTGGGCCTAATAACTCTAGATGTAAAAAGTGATTTTGAACACACTGACAAAAGTGAGTGCTATTTTAATCAGGGTTACATATGTTACATTATAATAGACCTCAGTAGATGCTCAGATTGGGGCAATGTGGCCTAAATGTCCGAGATAGTATAACTAAACTATTTGTTTTTGAAGAAATTATATTTCTTTACTTTGTTTGAAGAACACTACTTCACACAAAAAGAGAATTATTCAGTTATTTAATTAAGAGATTAACATTTGGTGCAAATGGAAAATGTTCAAAGTGTAACTTGATTATCTACCTGTCTAGTAAGATGTAAATTGAAATTGTAATAAGTAATAGTCAATTTGTTGTTGATTGATTATTCAAAATTGAGACCTTCTGATTTACCAAAATTTTGAAAAAGAATCTCTGCATTTTGTATACTTTATTCTAACCAACATTATTATGAAACATTAAGGTGCTTCTTTATTAATGTAAGTGTTTTCGACTAACTTTGAAAATTTGTTTTATTGTGATTTATAGTTAAGTTAGCTTATCGCAAATGAATCTTTGAATAGACCCAGGATGACAAACTGGATCTATCTAGGAAAGCCAATTGGAGTTTCCACAATTTTGATACATAACTGCTTAGAGCTCCTAGTCTTGCAAGTTCTGAAATATAATTATGTATGTTTATAGTCAAGATAGTTTTATTTGACATACGGATTCAAAACATGGTCTCTTACTATTGGCCTTATAAGAGAA
This sequence comes from Pyrausta purpuralis, assembly GCA_963924145.1. NCBI lineage: Eukaryota > Metazoa > Arthropoda > Insecta > Lepidoptera > Crambidae > Pyrausta > Pyrausta purpuralis. The sequence goes on from OZ001659.1 coordinate 14,981,465, forward strand.
CTCAAAATCACACAGCGAGCGATGGAGAGGGCTATGCTTGGTGCTTCTCTACGAGATCGAATCAAAAAGGGAGGTGACGGACATAGCCCTAAGAATCACATAGCGCGAAGAACTGATGGCCGTTGGGGCAAAAAAAAAATTTCTTACAAAGAAAGGGCTCGAAAAGTTGGAGACCCTTCGACCAAACGCGCGGCGTAGGATGTCCACCGATAAGATGGACTGAAGGATTAAACTGGATACCGACCGCTTGCGATATTTAGGTACCTACCCATTTATTTGTTTACATAGAGAAAATAAATAAATATCCTTTGGACATTCCCACCATCGCCATCTAGTCCCAAAGTAAGCTACTCAAAGCTTGTGTTATGGGTGCCAGACAACGGATATAATAATTAAATACTTTTTTTTGTTTGTAAATACATACATGATATACATAGAAAACACCCAGACCAATACAAACAGACATGTTCATGCACACAAATGTTTGTATTGTGCGGGGATCGAACCCGCACCCGCTGCGTAGTAGGCGATTTCTCGACCACTACACCAGACGGGTCGTCAAAGGTGATCTTCTTAGTAAGCTCGTCCAACGACTCAGTCTAAGTCAAAGAATCTCTTCGCTAAAAGCTTCTTTCTAGCTCAAAATTAATATTAAATAAAAATGCCTTGACAAGGACGTTAGCTCTATTACAATACATACATTTATAACAGGTTTAATCAATAGCATAACTAACACACCAGAAGTGGCCTGTGTCTATAAAGTATGTGTCTCAATAATTTCAATGCGTACTACAAAGACCTCAAACATTATTGTATACATTTTGTATGATTCATGCCTGACCGTGCTTCGCCCGGGCCCGAATGGGGATGTACATCCGGCCGTCTGAGCCAGACTTCTAGAGTGATCTATCATATCTAGGCTGATAACGAATCGTTATAGTGACTCTGATATATCAAGGTTTCATCGTTTGTGACGCAATAGTTTTCTTGGAAAATCAAAAAAACTAGGCTCAGACAGCCAGAATTTCGCATTTTCTGACTTTCCAGATCTCAACTATCAGACGGTTACAGGGCGCTGATTCTTATTAAATGTAATGTGACGCGTAAGTGACGGTCATCCGAAGTAGTTTCATCCATTTTAATCCAGTACCTTTTGAGAAATCGTGATAAACGTATGGCTCAGACAGCCTGATCCGGTCGTCTGAGTCAACTTGTTTTTCTCTATATTTCACGAAATATAATGTTTCGGTGTCCGTTACTCTAGCAGGAAAGTGTCTCGTAGGGCACATTGAAGTATGCCGTTGGATAGTGCTAAGTATGCTTTATTAGTGCGCCAAATAGAAAATTTGTGGGGGCCACAGTTTTTGCATAAAACGGAAAATACGTTTTCTGCTGGAGAAACGCTGCTCCAGCAGGAACTTTTTTAAATAATGACTCTAGAGCAGAACAAAGTATATTGTTAGATAGATCTTATAACACATAATTTGTGCGACTAAAAAATTAATCTGTAGGACTCACCGTTTTTAAGATATTTCATTTCCTGCTAGAGAAACGTTTCTCCATATCCTATATCACGGGAACCGGTTAATGTGCGACCGTAAAAAAAACTCACACTTAAAGGTGTTAATTTGTGACACTCAATCCATTATTTGTATGTAACTACCTATATCTTTCTGGTTCTTGAGAAATAAGCAGGTATTTGGAAATGTAAAAATCGATAGAACTATTTAAATAATCAACCAATGAATACAGTTCCTACGTTTGAAGAACACATTTATTATTTTAAACCACCTCAAAGAGTATGAAGAGCAGCCGTTTATTAGTTTCCTAATAATTCCACTTTGACTCCAAACTCACAGTGCATAATTTTGTCATGTGAATTCAATAATTAAAACCAACTGTATGTGTTCAAGTATACACCAACGTTTAGTGCGCTTAACAAATAACGTGTCTTGAAATATTTGTATTGAAATAAGGCAAATTAAAGCGGAAATAAGCAATAAGGCTAATCGATTTTACGTTATTGATTATTCGACCAAATTAGAATGGTCACAAAAAAGCGGCCTCTATATACAAACTGACGACCTCCTTCATTTTGTTTACAATCTGGTTGACATATACTTGGCCTTGTATAGTTTGCTGCAAAATTTTATGTTCCAATTCTATGGTTCAAAGATTAGGACTCTTTATACAACTTTAGCGATTTTGTAACAAATTAAATTAACTTGATTTTTTTACTTGATTGCTTTCTGGTCAAACTTTAAATTAAATGTTCCGTGAAATATTATTGAGCATTAAATAATTATTATCATAAGGAGATGGCGCTGTCTGACTTTCAGTAACATGGCAGAGGATAACTGTGTTACGCCAACATAAATTTAAAGTAAACGAGTAAAACACAAATGATATAGTGTACAAGTTTAATCGTAAACATTTTTTTGCAATGAAATATAATATATCATAACTAGCGGTCCCCCGCGACTTCGTCCGCGCGTTTTGAGTTTGCTCCCTCCCCTCCCGTCGCAGCGTCATGTTTTATATCCTAAAGCCTTTCTCGATAAATAAGCTATCCAAAAAGCTATAACAAACAAACTCTTCAGCTTTATAAATTAGCGCAAGCGCACGTTGTGCTTAAGCTGCGAACATTATTTTGGTGCGGAGTTATGTTTAAACTGTGTATAATACATCTCTAAAAATAATGCATTATTTTTTTACAAATTTATTAACATAAAAAAGGTTGTAGTAAGTCAACCATAAAAGATAGACATATGCTGTCGCGGACTTTATTATAGAACTCTTAATGTTGAACAATCCTGTCATACATGATTTTTGTGTAACTTAAGCGGTTTCCGCAGCGTATGCAGCGGAAGCTCTCCAAAGGAATATCTTTCTCCCGTTTTCGCAACATTTTTCATTTCTGCTGTGGTCTTATGAGTCGTATCTTTATGTTATATAGCCTAAAGCCTTCCTCGATAAATGGTATAAAATTCATGCAATAAATATTAGTTTTCTCCATGCCGAAAATAAAACTCTCATTGAGCAAACAGATATTGTTTTAAATACGGGAGAAAGATATTCCTTTGGAGAGCTTCCGCTGCATACGCTGCGGAAACCGCTTAAGTTACACAAAAATCATGTATGACAGGATTGTTCAACATTAAGAGTTCTATAATAAAGTCCGCGACAGCATATGTCTATCTTTTATGGTTGACTTACTACAACCTTTTTTATGTTAATAAATTTGTAAAAAAATAATGCATTATTTTTAGAGATGTATTATACACAGTTTAAACATAACTCCGCACCAAAATAATGTTCGCAGCTTAAGCACAACGTGCGCTTGCGCTAATTTATAAAGCTGAAGAGTTTGTTTGTTATAGCTTTTTGGATAGCTTATTTATCGAGAAAGGCTTTAGGATATAAAACATGACGCTGCGACGGGAGGGGAGGGAGCAAACTCAAAACGCGCGGACGAAGTCGCGGGGGACCGCTAGTTATGATATATTATATTTCATTGCAAAAAAATGTTTACGATTAAACTTGTACACTATATCATTTGTGTTTTACTCGTTTACTTTAAATTTATGTTGGCGTAACACAGTTATCCTCTGCCATGTTACTGAAAGTCAGACAGCGCCATCTCCTTATGATAATAATTATTTAATGCTCAATAATATTTCACGGGACATTTAATTTAAAGTTTGACCAGAAAGCAATCAAGTAAAAAAATCAAGTTAATTTAATTTGTTACAAAATCGCTAAAGTTGTATAAAGAGTCCTAATCTTTGAACCATAGAATTGGAACATAAAATTTTGCAGCAAACTATACAAGGCCAAGTATATGTCAACCGGATTGTAAACAAAATGAAGGAGGTCGTCAATTTGTATATAGAGGCCGCTTTTTTGTGACCATTCTAATTTGGTCGAATAATCAATAACGTAAAATCGATTAGCCTTATTGCTTATTTCCGCTTTAATTTGCCTTATTTCAATACAAATATTTCAAGACACGTTATTTGTTAAGCGCACTAAACGTTGGTGTATACTTGAACACATACAGTTGGTTTTAATTATTGAATTCACATGACAAAATTATGCACTGTGTGTTTGGAGTCAAAGTGGAATTATTAGGAAACTAATAAACGGCTGCTCTTCATACTCTTTGAGGTGGTTTAAAATAATAAATGTGTTCTTCAAACGTAGGAACTGTATTCATTGGTTGATTATTTAAATAGTTCTATCGATTTTTACATTTCCAAATACCTGCTTATTTCTCAAGAACCAGAAAGATATAGTTACATACAAATAATGGATTAAGTGTCACAAATTAACACCTTTTAGTGTAAGTTTTTTTACGGTCGCACATTAACCGGTTCCCGTGATATAGGATATGGAGAAACGTTTCTCTAGCAGGAAATGGAATATCTTAAAAACGGTGAGTCCTACAGATTAAATTTTTAGTCGCACAAATTATGTGTTATAAGATCTATCTAACAATATACTTTGTTCTGCTCTAGAGTCATTATTTAAAAAAGTTCCTGCTGGAGCAGCGTTTCTCCAGCAGAAAAAGTATTTTCCGCTTTATGCAAAAACTGTGGCCCCCACAAATTTTCTATTTGGCGCACTGATTAAGCATACTTAGCACTATCCAACGGCATACTTCAATGTGCCCTACGAGACACTTTCCTGCTAGAGTAACGGACACAATGTTTCGAACAAATGTTTTTAGGATTTACTGATGTGACGACCTTAGTGACAGCTCTCGACCAGATTTAAGCCTTCGTGACGCACGCGTTTTGCAGAAATTGAGAAAAAGCTGCTGGCTCAGACAGCCGGATGCTGGCTGTCTGAGCCACCCAGTTCTACCACTTCCAGGTTTTGTACGAAGCTGAAAACTCATCTTATCTGATGTGACGCAGCCTATTAGCACAAAAAGTCGTAAGTGACGGCTCAATATGCCGCCAATCAAAAGTTATAAACATTTCAAATATTTCCCATACATTGATGCATTTGGGTGGCCACACTTCGCACTTTTTATGGGAACGGAAAGACAATTTAGTAGAAAATATAAGCTAAAGCCCCTCATATCAAGTCGGATGCTTTCTCCTGCTAGTTAAATATTTAATTACGTAGTCAATAACTACGCCTAAAAGGAAAATATGTTAATTATTTGTGGTGTCGATATTTCAAGAAAAAAAAACGTTAGATTACTATTTATTTGAATGGGATAAGATGCAAAAAATCCATATAAATACTAACTTCATTCTGCAAGTCGTTTCCTTTTCATGTTTGGATGGAAAATTTAGTAATTCATCAACTCTTCCCACCATGCATATAAAATATTTGGGATAATGCAGAAAATCAAAGATATTTAAATTCTGCAGCTCGTCCTCAGTAATTCTTAAACTTTCTGAACGTTTAAAGGAGGCTTTTATTTTTCATTTCTAGTTTAAATGAGACGTACTTACCAAGATCATAGTTTATCATACCATGTACAGCCTCATATTTTATTCAACATTTAAACAAATAGGAATTTGCTATCAAGTTAAAGAAAATACGTTAAATGTGAACTTTAAAACACTTTTTAATCATCGTCGTCGTCAATCGTTAATTCGACATGCAAGACAGCATCAGACAAAAAAGTTGACATTTACAGTGATGACAGTTGCTGAAAAAAAATCCACACTACTGATTAGTGACTGATGTACTGACAAGGAAAACCTGCACTTACGAAATCAATCATCTATACTAATATTATAAAGCTGAAGAGTTTGTTTGTTTGTTTGTTTGTTTGAACGCGCTAATCTCAGAAACTACTGGCCCGATTTGAAAAAAATTTTTATGTTAGATAGTCCATTTATCGAGGAAGGCTTTAGGCTATATAACATAAAGATACGACTCACAAGACCACAGCAGCAATGAAAAATGTTGCGAAAACGGGAGAAAGATATTCCTTTTGAGAGCTTCCGCTGCGTACGCTGCGGAAACCGCTAAAGTTACACAAAAATCATGTATGACAGGATTGTTCAGCATTAAGAGTTCTATAATAAAGTCCGCGACAGCATAAGTCTATCTTTTATGGTTGACTTACTACAAACTTTTTTATGTTAATAAATTTGTAAAAAATTTATGCATTATTTTTAGAGGTGTATTATACACACAGGTATTTATTCTTATCAAAATAAATACATTCATCATCACGAGCATTTCATTTAGAACAAAGTTGCCCTTTATATCATTTGATTCCAATAAATATCTTAGTAGCTATCACAGTTTTAACATAACTCCGCACCAAAATAATGTTCGCAGCTTACGTACAACGTGCGCTTGCGCTAATTATATTATAAAGCTGAAGAGTTTGTTGGTTTGAACGCGCTTATCTCAGGAACTGCTGGACCGATTTGAAAAAATATTTCTGTGTTAGATAGCTTATTCATTGAGAAAGGCTTAAGTTTAAGGATATAAAACATCACGCTGCGACGGGAGGGGAGGGAGCAAACTCAAAACGCGCGGACGAAGTCGCGGAGGACCGCTAGTTAAAAATACAATTAAAGAAATTTATGGTCTGATATTGGGCTAGTTATACTAAAAGGGGGCACAAAGACTTATGACAACAATCAGGCATGTTTTGACGTAAGCTCCAGACTCAGAACTCAGCCGGCAGATCAGTATTTAGTTGAACTACTTACTACTTTTACTAGGCGTGGTCAGCGTTGTCTTCAACAAAGCTAGGCTCCAGGCTGACTAGGCATACTCAGCGCTTTGCACTTACTTTTTTACTCGGCGTTTAGATAGCTGTTTACTGATAATTCTGATCACACCCAACGTCTAAGAATTACGATGTGGAAGTCTCCTGAAAAAATAAAAAAGTTATGTTACGAATTGTTTCTGGTGTAGCATTTATACAAATAGTAGCTCTCGATGAGCTCATCTTCAGCTTCATCCCATATATGTCTACAGCTTATTTTGGACGAGATGCAGATAATTTAATCAAATGATTTATTTAACGTCATTTCAAGTAATGTAAGGTATAATAAGAATAAAATCAATAAAAAATGTTATAAAAATATTAACACAATTTTGTTGTATGAAAGGAAACCCTTTTTATAATTACAAAGTTAAATAAAGTATATAAATATAATATACATATAATAAAACAATTTAAGTCAAATGTGAATAATAGTACTCGTAAATAGGTATACTACACTCGTCATAAAATCAATAAAGTCTACGAGCTAAGTAAAAATCCACAAGCACGAAACTTATTTCATTGCTTTATTGAAACAAAATAAATGTTTCCTGTCCTTTGAACATAAACTTTAAAAGATGATTAACGCTACAACCTGTGGTAATAAACATGACAGGTCCAAAACAAAAGATTTTATTTCATTATTTTCGTAGATGGTCCCTACGCACCTCTCTAACCGCCATATCCATTGTTACTTACTTACATTTTTATTTATTTTGTATACATTTTGTACCACACATATTTAAATTTCTTGTTAAATTTAACAAAAATCTTTTGAGCTATAAAAATAAATGATATTAAGTGGATGTTTTTTTTTCCATCCTGCATAATTTTATAGTCTATCTATATATCTTTATATATATGATTAGCCATTTGACCACTATCACACCTGGTGGTAAGTGATGTTGTCGTCGAGGATTGATTTATTTATTTATTTATTTATTTATACTTTATTGCACAATAATAAAATTTTGTACAAAAGGTGGACTTAACGCCATATGGCGTTCTCTACCAGTCATGCCTTTGGGCTAAGCAGAAATGATTGTGGGCGGTGCGACAAAGAAACGAAATTAATTATATACCTTGGACGAATAAACCACTGGACGCGCAATGACGGGCAATTTCGCTTGTGCCCCCTTAGCCACGAAGCGGGCTTTTTGGCCTCACTTACAGGTGACGTCTTGTCAGTACGGTGATAGAGCTCAGTGAGAAACATTGACAGAAAAAATGTGTAAATGTGGTTTATTTTTGTGTAAAAATTATAGCAGCAAGAAAAAAAAATATTTATTTTAATCCGTAAGTAACGTTTTATGCCAAACAAGCTGTTATTTTTCATGAAAATAGTAAAATGTGTTTTCCAAGAGAAAAGTAACATTGCCGTTTAAAAAAGTGGTAGTCAATTACTACAAAATCAACAAGATAACGTATACTTTATACGGTAGGATTATCATATGTTTATCATTCGTTCTCTTGACAGTTTAATTTGAATTGTGCTTGACAATTGTCGATAAATCATATCGATAAACATTTATTAAATTTTTAATATAAATTATTTTAAAATAAAATGATAAATCTGTTAAATATTTCACTCGAAAGTAGATTAAGGTAATCTTAAAAATACAACAGTTTGGTTTAAAATTTTAAACTTTATATTTAAAAATACGTCTTTATAATATTATTTCATATTTTCTGTAGATTCATTTAGGAAAATAAAGTGGGTAGAAGCAGTCCAAAGAGAGGCAAAATGGATCCCCACAAAATATCACCGAATATGTGGCATTCAATTTACGCCAAGCGTGATTGAATGCCAACGCAAAAAATCTACTGCTTAAGTATCCCATAGGAGGATTTTAATGGTGCAAGGCTATATTGTGTACTAACGGGCTGTTTCAAAATGTCTTAGGAAGTTCACACTAACTAAGTGATACTTGCCAGATCGTTCATATAAAACGACTTTCTATGTTTCAATTGTTCATTTGATGGTTTGTGCATTACATGCCCATAATGTAATTTATTGTTTTGGTGATAAAAATAAATATAATTTTACAAAAGATTCGTTCATTCATTCGTTCCACATATATCGATAAAAAATATCGACACTTCCATGCACTAAATGTCAAAAAATGACACGACAAGCTCCCCCCGCCCCGCAGAAATTGGCTAATGATGTTTTCATACATTCGCTCTTGCGTTTCATATCCAGTGGTTAATTCATCCAAGTTATATACAAAAAAAAAGTCCCAAATAAATACAATTAATACTTACATAATATTACACATACATAACATAAGCAATAAAATAAATACATTAATAATACATACATATACCAACATATACTATATATATACATATATATATATACTATAATTATGACGATCGTTGCAGATAGATGTTATGGAGATGATTCCGATATATGAAGGAAGTGTGCACGGACGAGTCTCTTGAATGTGAACTTACTGGGAGCTTGTTGAATATTTGCCGGAAGGGCATTCCAAAGACGAATGGCTTGGACAAGAAAAGAGTTTGAGAGAAAACCTGTGCGGTGCGAAGGAGTAGCGAGGGAAAGATTATGAGAAGAGCGCAGTGGACGCGTGTGCGTCTCACTGAGGAAGGTGAACTGGGATTTTAAGTAGCTAGGAGAATTGAGGTCATTTAATACCGAGAAAAGCGTGCAGAGGACTCTGATTTTACGTCGAACATGAAGGGGTAGCCATACAAGTTGTGACCGAAAAGATGAGATGTGATCAAATTTACGCAGACAGAAAATAAAGCGGATGCCAGAATTTATTAGGCGGTCAAGCTTGTTTAAAAGGTCTTGATTTAAATCAGGATAGCACACATCAGCATAATCAATAAGGGGGAGAACTAAAGACTGTACTAAAGATGTTTTTGTTTTGACAGGGAGGAAATTTTTAAACCTGAAGAGCGAACGCAGCGTGCCCATAACCTTTCGACTCACCTCAGAAACGTGGACGTTCCAGCTTAGCGTTTGATCGATGTACAGACCGAGGTTTTTGACACAAGTACAGTATTGGATATTAACCCCGTTGAAGCAGACCGGCGCTACATCGGCAATATTAATAAGTGACATTTGCCGCTTACTGCCGATGATTATGGCTTGGCATTTGGAAGGATTTACCGCAATACCATAACGATTAGACCAGGTCAGTATATGCTGGAGATCAATATTAAGGTTTTGAACAGCCTGATTTAAATCGGTAACTCGGCAGTGCTGGTAAAGCTGCAGGTCGTCCGCATACAAATGGTAGGTGGAGCCAATGTCGTGTGTTATAGAGTCAATAAATAAAGAAAAAAGTAAAGGTGATAAAATGCCTCCCTGGGGTACTCCGGTGAGAAGGTCTCGCCAGCGGGAAGTGGTCTTATCCACGCGAACAGCTTGCTGCCGCCCCCGTAGGTACGCGCCAAACCAATTTAGAACATCGGAAGATATATTAAGATAAGCTAAAAGTGAGAGTAGGACTTCGTGGTCAACAGAATTAAAAGCGTTTGAGAAATCAATAAGGACAAGCACTGTAACTTCACCACGCTCCATGCCCTTCCGAATGTCCTCAGTTACCTTAAGTAAGGCGGTGCTGGTACTATGGCCGGGGCGAAAGCCAGATTGGAATGGGCTCAAAAGATCATTAGTAAAAACAAATTTTGAAATTTGAGAATGGACAACAGCTTCGAGAACTTTAGAGAGGAAAGGGAGTATTGAAATTGGTCTAAAATTATTTAAAGAAGTAGGGTTGGGAAGTTTGGGTAGAGGGATGACAAAGGCTTTGCGCCATTCAGTGGGGTATGATCCAGATCCGAGTGAGTAATTAATTATGTGGGTAATGTAAGGAAGAACTACATCCAAAATCATGATGATCATAGCCCTACTGATATCGTCGGGTCCAACAGCTCCAGATTTGATCGAAAGGATAGATTTCCTGACGGAATCGACTGATACCAGGGTAAAAGAAAACGGATCGAGGTCAAGGCGAGGCTTGCAAGAAATTTCGGAGATAGTATTGGATCTGATTGCCGTGTCTAAAATAGAAGCAGAGGAGAAATGAGTATTTAAATCATCGGGCGTAATAGATGTAGGAAGGGGAAAGTCAATTTTACCCTTACCAATTCCCAGGGTGTTGAGGAACTTCCAGACATCTGCTGGTGACGACTCAGAAATATTTTCGTGTATATATTTCCGTTTGGCTGATCTCACCATTCGATTGCAGCGATTCCTTGCAGTTTTGAATTTATTCCAGTTCAAATCAGAGCGGTCACGCTTGAACGTCCGAAAAGCACGGTCGCGACTAGACATAGCCATGCGCACTCCTTTAGTGATCCAAGGGGCTGGAGGTCGCTTAAGTTTGACTGGTCGAACTGGCGCGTGGCTATTAAAAAGCGACAGTACGTTGGCATTGAACAGAGCAACTTTGTCGTCAATCGAGACACTTTCGAGAACTGACCCCCAGTCGAGGGCAGCCGCGTCCGCTCTGATAGCTTCCACATCAATTCGAGAAAAATTGCGCATGTGCACCACAGTGGGTTTGAGTTTAGTGGTGTGGAGCTTATAGGAAAGGTAAAGAAGGTCATGGCGTGAAAAACCAGGTGCGGGGTGCTGCCCGTGCGTGATTACATTGGTTGGAGAAGACGTGAGAATAAGATCGAGCCAGGTATCGGAAACATCAATGTTATGATGAGTGGCTTTAAGGGGGAGATTTGTGAGATTCTGCGAGTCAATGAGGGAAAGCAGCTTAGCAGCCGTTGGTGAATCACCAAGAAGGTTTGAATTAAAATCACCCATGATTATTTGATGAGTGTATTCAGAACTGATTGATTCCAGGGCAAACTCAAGATCCTCGATGTAGCTGACTCCCGGAGGGCAGTAAACAACGCCTACAACCGCCTTAACACCTTTGATAATTACCTCTATAAATAGATATTCGGCTGAAGCATGGTAGGGAGCAGGAGACGCAGCCAAAACCTTAAAGGGAATGTGGGAACGTAAATATATAGCGACGCCACCGCTACCCTTGCCCGTGCGGTCATTACGGATCAATATGTACCCAGGAAGTACGAACATAGCTGAATCAAGTTCCGGCTTTAGTAAACTCTCGCAGATGAGGAGAGCGTCTAAGGCATCAAGCGAAAAGGACTCAAGCAGCTCCGAGTAATGACAGGGAATACTTTGTGCGTTAATGTGACAGATATTAAAAAATCTTTTAGATTTGTCAAAGGTTTGTTTCAAAACATCATTAAGAGTGAGTAAATTATGAAATGAGTCGTCATTGCTTATATCACACTCGGAAACATCCTGCGCAGAATAAAAAGAATCATCGTCGTCCATATATATAATAACCTACTATAAATATTTATAAAGTATATAATTATTTGAAGAAATAATATAAGTATGATTTTACTTAATTTAACTATGCACTATGGGTGCTCAAACAGTGCCAAGATCATTTCTGCACTGACCGGCCGGCTTACAGAGCTTAGTAAAATAGTTAATTAATAAGAATAAAAAATAAAAATGTAAGAAATTATTGTCCTAACATCAAAGTAATTTTTACACAAATAAGATAATAAAACTTAAAACGGAACGCAAAGGTTTCCGAACGGACTGAGAAACGTCATTTTATTTGTGACTTTGACACAACGTTGGCAGTTATTGGTTGACAGAACTGGCGGTGAATAAAAAATAAACATTACCAACTAACAAAATGTAGTGTAGAGCAAAATTGAGGGTGGAACTAAAGTTTAACAATAGTGAGTAATGAGGGTTACGTACAATTGAAGAACTACTTATGTTTTTTCACGGTTACCGCGCGTTTAGATCTCTGTGGTTGAGATGATGTCCCTGAAGAACCCGGCACGGAATGCCCAGCTGGGCTGTTCTGCTGGGGTGCGGCGACAACACATGTTACTTTGTTGAGGTCTTCCTCACTGTGGATGTGGTGACGGATGCCGTCTGGCGTCTTGACATAGATGTTCCCATCAAGAGACCAGCAGCTAGTGATGCCCAGCCGCTTGCGCGCCTCCATAAATAAGGCCTGTCTTCTGCGCGTTAGGAACTCTGAGACGACAATGGGACCACCTTTAAGAACAGACTTTTTTTTCCATACTGCAGACTTTAGTGAATGGTCACTAAAGCGGACTAGAATAGGACGAGGCCGGCCTTCTTTACTGGATCCAAGCCGATGACAAGCTTTGAAGTTAGTTGGAGACACATTTGCTATACTGAAGCGGTCCTTAAGAATGCCACATACCATCGCTGATAGGTCCTCATTTGCAGTCTCAGATACACCACCAAATAACAGAGCCTTGCGCCGGTGTCTCATTTCCAAAGTATCAGTGACTCTGTGGAGGTTATTTATCTGCTGTCGTAGGAGTTGCAGGATTCCACTGACATTTGCCCTAAAAGCCTGGAACTCTTCAGTGAGACGACCAATGGAAGCGGGCTCCGTGCTGGCAGCCTTAAGTTGAGCTTCAAAATCACTCATCCGCTTGTTTAGTGATGATTCCAGTGATGATTGCATGTGGTGGACATCTGACATTGTAGTCATTGTGATTTGAGTGTTGATGAAAGGTTATGAGCCGGGGTCAAGTGCAGTGGTGACTAATATTACACCATATAAATTGTTGCAAACGTTTGTGTGTGCAAATCGAACTGTGACAACACTGTTTCAATGAATAAAAGGTAAATTTTAGACTGTTTTCTAATTTTAAATACACTTTACATTTAGAGAATGATGCAAACGTTTTTTGCACCTACCGCCGAAAAAAAGATTGATCATGTCTGATCCGTAATAGCTTAATCACTGTTCTCTTAAAAATGCCCAAACCCTCTCGCCCTTACTCTCCCCATATGGGGTTCATTTATCACGGAGTTGAATGTCGGTCGGTGGGAATTTTTCCCGGCTCCGGCACGTTGTAACGTGAATCATCCTTAATTCGAGAACTGGTGAACAGATTTTCATGGTAGTTACTTTGTTGGTTTTGTGTAGGCCCTGAATAGAGCAAGAACGCCTAGAGATGCGCCGAGTAGCACTTTTGTTAAGTAATGAGTGCCGAGTATTACTCGGATCTTTTTTTTCTAACAGAGTACCTACTGGGCCGAATAACTCAGGTCAATCTATTTCCCGTTTATAAGTCGCTTGGTAGTTACAAAAAAACTTCACATCGCGCGTCTTTTATCCGCGACTTCGTCCGCATAAGGCAGATTTTTTGGATAGTAGTATGAAAAAAACCTGAGCTACACTTTTTTGTACGTATGTTTGAATTGTGCTGAGATGGGATGAGGCCATACAACTGTTATTGTCATAGGGAAATAGGAAATGCGTTATTTTCCTGTAATACCAATTTTATCCAAATATAATTCAAATCTTTGGTAATTTAGAAGTGAAAGCGATCAGATTCCCCGGAAAGTATTTTTCCTATGAGACTGCGTCGTTTTCTCGCGGTCAAAAATAACTATGTCCTTTCGTAAGTGTCAAACTATCTCCTTACCAAATTTCATTTGAATCTGTTCAGTAGTTTAGGCGTAAAAGCGATCAGCCATCCTGATTTTTTCCACGGGAATGCGTCAATTTCCCGCGGTAAAAAGTAGCCTATGTCCTTTCTAGGGTATTAAAATATCTCCATACCCAATATCATTCAAATTGGTTCAGCAGTTTAGGCGTCATTGAGTAAGGCATTTACAATATTAAAGTATGGATTTACAATATTAAAGAATGGATTTTAAAGTTTGTAGTTAAAAAAATACTGTGTAGGGTGTGCAGTACGAGGGTCAAACTGAGAGTTCTTAGAACTGGCCACTTATAAACAATATAATAAAAAAAATATTCTAAAATTTGAAAATAGAACTCTTTGCCAATATTACTGAGTATATATTTCATTCATTTGTCATTTGTTTTACGATTTGGCGGCAAATTGAAAATTGTCTGTGTCACGTCAACATGAATTTAACACGAGAAAATTTTCGTGCAATGATTTTTTATGACTTTCGATGTCATTTAAGTCAACAAGAAAGTTGTGATAGACTACGATTGGCCTTTCACGATGAAGCCCCATCTCGTGCGACTGTTTACAACTGGTTTAATGAGTTTAAACGTGGTCGCACTAATCTCACTGATGATGTACGTGAGGGACGGCCTTCTACGGCGACGACTGAAAATAACATCTGTGTTGTGCGGCGTATGATAGAGACTGACAAAAGAGTGACCTATCAGCAGATTCGGACAAGCTTAGGCATCGGTATGAGTCAAGTGCACAAAATCCTCCACGAACATTTAGCGGTCAGGAAGCTTTGCGCCCGGTGGATACCTCATAATTTGACTAAGGCTCAAAAACTCCATCGTGTGGATTGGTGCCGTAAAATGATTGAAAGATTTAACGGAGGTGACTCAAATGCTGTGTTCGACATACTAACAGGTGACGAAAGCTGGATTTACTGTTATGATCCTGAAACCAAAAGACAATCTGCTCAGTGGGTGTTTCCTTTCGAGGAGTTGCCAACTAAAGTGAAGAGAGATCGAAGTGCGGGAAAAAAAATGGTGGCCTCGTTCTTTGGAAGGATAGGTCATTCGCAACAATTGTGTTAGAGGATCAAAAAACAGTTTCTGCAGAATGGTACACTACCAATTGTTTGCCACTTGTCTTGGAAAAAGTTCGAGAGAAACGACCTCGCAGTAGGATCCTCCTTCACCACGACAACGCCTCGTCGCACACCGCCAAGCGAACGATCGACTATTTGGCGACATCAAACGTTGAATTACTGGGTCACCCGCCGTATAGCCCCGACCTCGCGCCTTGTGATTTTTATTTATTTCCAAAAATTAAAGAAAAACTTAAAGGAAAGCGGTTTATGAATGCTGAAGAAGCGGTGGCTGCGTATCGCGATGCCATTGAAGAGACCCCTAAGGACGAGTGGGCAAAGTGCTTTTCCCAGTGGTTCCATCGCATGCAGCGGTGTATTGACGTCAATGGAAAATATTTTGAAAAGATATAATAAAACTAATAACTGGCTAATGTAATCAGTTTTTGATTTTCTAAGAACTTTCAGTTTGACCCTCGTATCAACCAAAAATTTGGTCGTTTTTGAAGATAAAATCAAAGTGAAAATTAGTTAAATGGACTTTATGCAATTTTCTAATTTCGCATAGTGGGATCGGAAGGAAGGTTTTTATGACAGCAAATCTACCTAAACAATATTTAGGTTTATAATTATATTGCTTAACATAAACAGAGTGTTATGTATGAAAATATAGGGTATGACAATTATGAATCTAATGTAGGTAGATAAACATTTCCTATGAATAAATCAGTTTTGCTTCAAACCTCAATCGTGTTATATATTTTATTGGCGACTTTGGAAAATAAGTGTAATTGTGCGAATTATGACGTCAAATATTGCAAATATTGTGTTTCCCGGACCTTTTAACCCAAAAACAGATAAGTGGCGTGATTACAAAGAACAGTTACTATGTGCTTTGGACGCGGCAGGTTATGGCGAAAATAATTGGGACAAAGCTCGTTCTGTGTTTTTATCATTGTGTGGAAAAGACACTTATGCGTTAATTGCATCGTTATTAGTGCCGAAACGACCTACTGAAGTGCCGTTTTCGAACATTGTTACTGTTTTGGATCAATTCTACGAACCGGAAGTGAACGAAATTTTGCAAGCTGGCAAATTCCACTTACGCCAACAATTACATAGTGAAAGCGTGCAAGAATATGTTGCGGCAATAAGCCTACTCGCCGCCCAGTGTAATTTTGTTGACTTAAAACGTCAGCTGAGGGACAGATTGGTGCTGGGTATACGTGATGATCGCTTAAGAAGAGATTTATTAAAGACAAAGTCGTTGACTTATGAAACGGCTTTACAGATGTGTCTTAATTACCAGGCGACATTTCCTGATTTATACCCGAATAGTACTGAAACGAAGCAAACTCCGTCCAATGTTTTGGAACCTATGGATATTGGTAGAATTAAATCAAATGAGTGTGTGCACTGTACTCGTGTACTCAAGGCGGGAGAACGGTGCCCTTTTACGAAAGCTAGATGTTTTTATTGCAAGCGTTTTGGACACATATCGCCAGCTTGTGATAAAAAAGCGAAAAAGGTGCATCTAGTTAAGGAGGATTGTAGCGGCGATTACACACAAAATGATGAGAATCCACCTGAGAATATGAATGGTGTTTATAATTGCTTCGAGGATTATCAACCGCGGATAAAAGCAGAATTAACCATTGATGGTGCAAAAATAAGTATGGAAATAGATTCTGGTGCCTCTAGAACGATCATGTCTGAGAAAACCTTTAACCAGTTATGGTCCACTCCTCCTCCACTGCATTCTACCAACGTGAAATTAGCAACTTGGACTCGTGAACCTCTGAAAGTGATTGGAGTAGCAAATGTTCGTGCGACATTAGGCAACAAAGAAGCCCAATGCGAACTGATGGTGGTGTCTGGACAGGGACCCAGTTTGTTGGGGAGGAATTGGTTCCAGCCTTTGGGTGTATATGTTGGAGGATTATGTTGGTCGAACGAACAGATAGAACCTTTTAAACAAGAATTTCCTGAACTGTTTAAAGACGGCTTGGGAAAGTATAACGGTCCTGAAGTGTCACTAAAACTGCGCCCTGATGCTGTGTCCAAATTTTTAAGAGCGCGACCGGTGCCGTTTCCACTTAAGCAACAAGTCATTGATGAACTCAACCAAATGATAAAAGACGGAGTCTTGACACCTGTCAAGTATTCTAAGTGGGCTACTCCGTTAAGGATTGTGAAAAAAGACAATGGATCACTTCGCATATGTGGCGATTACCGATCAACGGTTAACGCTGCTATAGATACTGACAGTTTTCCATTACCTAAGTCGTCGGAAGCCTTTGTGAAACTCAGTGGTGGAAAAATATTTAGTAAACTGGACTTGAAACAAGCTTACACCCAGGTGAAAGTCGACGATGACACTGCGGAGCTGTTGACTTGGAATACACCCATAGGACTCATGAAAGTGAATCGCCTCGCATTCGGTGTCAGCGCCGCGCCAGGAATATTTCAGCGGTTGATGTCGTCGGCCCTGGCTGACATGGAGGGTGTCGCTTGTCTGTTAGATGACGTGGCCTTGACGGGATCTTCAGTAGAGCAGCATGATCAGCGGCTTCGTGATTTCCTTGGAGTTCTGAATAAAATGGGTTTTCGGCTGAATCTCGAAAAATGTGTATTCGGTGCAGACAGTATCAGCTTCCTAGGCCACAAGATCGACGCCGAAGGGTTACACCCGTGCCCTGACAAAGTTAAGGAGATCAAAGAGAAACCAGCTCCAACTAATAAAGAGTCATTGCGAGCGTTTTTAGGCCTGTACAATTTCTATGAGAAATTTCTGCCAGATAAAGCCACTGTCCTTGAACCCCTTTACCGCTTGTTAGAATCCAAGAGACCGTGGTCATGGGGCACAGTTGAAAACACTGCATTTGAAAAAGCGAAAGTTCTCATCGCATCCAGTCCCCTCTTCCCCACTGGGCACTATGGGCACGTGCCCAGGGCCCCGCGATCGAATGGGGCCCCCTAGTTCCTGCCAGATTACCAAATGATAACCGATTATTATAATTAGCTTTAGTTTATACGACGCCTGCATAGTAAACACTAGGTTTCTGTACGGATTTGCGGTTCGAAACTCAGCGATAGCCCACAGGTCAATCGCTCGGTTTCCAACCTTAAACCCGTGCGGTAACCAGTATTCACTATACAGATGTGGTATAAAATATCGTGTGGGACTCGGGCCGAAACTAGTCGACTGCTCGCGAAGGCGGCCGAACGCACTCGCTTACACTCTTGCGTACAGCGGCCGCCTGCGTGGGCAATCGGCTAGTTTCCGCCCTAGTTGCACAATATACTATTGCCGCATGCGGATAGCTATTCCTTATACAACATTGCTTGAACTTTTTGACAGATGGGTCAGTGATGGGAAACAGAAAATATCTATTGGTGTAAAAAATGTGTTGGCTAAATAATATGTGGCTGTATGTATGTTTTAAACTATTAAAAATAAATAAATTCATTCGTCAATCAATTTTATTGCACTAGACATAAAAACATTTTTTTCAGTTTTTGTTTTCAGTTTTTCTATTTAAATTTTACTTCGAAGCAATAAAAACCACTTAAGACTTTCGGAAAATGCTTGAGTCCTTAACGGGTACTTTTATGTTGTGTGTCTATTCTTATGATTATTATCAATTTTTAATATTATTAAAATAAGAAAATATTGTTCGTCGTTGCAAAGTTATATCGATTTCAGATTAGACATCCGTCAAAAAAAAAGATCTAACTAATAAATAAACAGGGTATAAGTACTTCACTCTCTCTCAAAAAAGAGTTTTTCCGATATTAGTATATTTAGGTTAATTTAAATACCTATATGTAAGTATATATAAGAATACAATTAAAAGAAAAAATATTAATTAAAAAAAATAAGAATTATTTGATGCGGTGTGGTTTATGTCTTAAAGAAACCTAAGGAACGTCATTCGTAATACCAAAGACAAAAAAGGGGAATTCCCGACTCCCGATCGTCGTTTGACTTGTTGACGAACGGGAATTGCCTTCAAGTATTTGTCTGCGATGTTGTGGCGTTTGTTTTGTTTGTAGTTGTTAGTTTGTGACTGTGCTTGAGCTCTGACAAAAAATAGTATTGTTTGATTAAATCGTCGTTTGTCTGTTTTGTGTTAGCGAATATTTTCGTTATAGAATTAATTAAATATTGAATTATAATATAAAATGTCGAAACGGTCATATCTTAGTGGATCTGAAAAAAGGAAAAAAGCTCTACATCAGAAAGAAGTAATTGAAAAGTTACCAAAATTAACATCATATTTTACTACTACTACTGGAGAAACTTCTGTAAGTAGCAATCAACTCATAAATGTTCCACATGATGACTCAGCTCAATTACAAATTGCGGGAATTTCTAAACCTTCATGTTCCAATTTTGAAAAAGAGATTGAATCAGAAAGTGACTATTCCTACGACGAAAGTGTAACGACTTCAGTAACTTCACTAAAACCGACAACTCCAACTGTGTCAATTGAACAGCATTTTTCCAACACAGAAGAATTAATATCGCACGATCCCGCCGATTATTTTCACGAAAAGTTTGTTGAAATAAATCGCGAAATTTTAATTCGTAAGGGACCAGTATATTTTCAAAATAAAGATTCTGACTTTTCCGAGGCATCCAGAACCTACAAAGATGGTAATAAATTAGTGACGAGATATTTCAACAAAGCATTATTTATGCGCAAATTAAAGAACAATGAAAGCGTCGAAAGAAAATGGTTGCTGTATTCGCCTTCCAAATGCTCTGTATTTTGTTTTTCATGCTGCTTATTTAACCCAACTGATGTTAATCTTTGCTCTCGGAATGGATGTAATGATTGGAAGCATATTAATCACATAATTTTAACACATGAAAATAGCCCAGCGCATAAGCAATCTATGATGACTTATCTGGCACGAAGTAAAGCGGTTGGTAGAGTAGATATAGAGTTATTATCTCAACATCAAAAGGAAGTGGATTACTGGAGAAACGTACTTAAACGGATTGTAGCTGTTGTAAAATTTTTGGCATCGAGAGGGCTTCCATTTCGCGGCGACAATGAAATCCTAGGATCTCCAAACAATGGAAATTATTTGGGTTGTGTGGAATTATTGAGTGAATTTGATCCATTTCTTGCAGATCACTTAAAAAAATTTGGGAATCCTGGAAAGGGTAACATTTCTTATTTATCAGCAAATATCTGTAATGAGTTTATTGAAGTAATGGGAAAACAGGTTCTAAAAAAATTATAAATGAAGTTAAATCAGCAAAATATTTTTCCATAAGCGTTGACAGTACGCCCGATCTGTCTCATATTGACCAGCTAACTTTCATCATTCGATACGTAAAAGACTGTGTTCCTGTTGAAAGGTTTTTGAAATTTATACCTATTAAAGAGCATAAATCTAAGTATTTAGCGGAGACCATCTTAAATTTTTTAGAGATACATGGTATTCCCATAAAAGATTGCAGAGGACAAAGCTACGACAATGTTTCAAATATGTCGGGAAAGTATAGTGGTCTACAAACAAGAATCAAGGAAAAATGTGAATTTGCCACCTTTATACCATGTGCAGGACATTCACTAAACTTGGTAGGTGTCCATGCTGCTAAGTGTATACCGGAGGCATCACAGTTTTTTGAAATAGTTCAGAAAGTGTACAACTTTTTTTCGGGCTCTACCCACAGATTGAATATATTAACAGAACATTTAGGTTCAAAAAAAGTTGTTAAGAGTCTTTCACAAACCAGATGGTCAGCCCGAGCTGATGCAGTAAGTGCTTTGCATGGGGGTTATAAAAGAATATTAGAAGCTTTAATCACCATCGCAAACGATACTGAACAGGCACGAGAAACAAGAGACGAAGCCCTTAGTCTGTCTAGAAAAATAGGAAATCTAGAATTTATTATACTGACGGAAATCTGGAGCACCATATTGGAAAGAATAGACAAAACAAGTAATTATCTTCAGAAAGAAACAATAACACTGGACGTTGCAACTAATTTGTTGACTTCACTTTATGATTTTACTAGCGGTCCCCCGCGACTTCGTCCGCGCGTTTTGAGTTTGCTCCCTCCCCTCCCGTCGCAGCGTCATGTTTTATATCCTAAAGCCTTTCTCGATAAATAAGCTATCCAACACAGAAATATTTTTTCAAATCGGTCCAGCAGTTCCTGAGATAAGCGCATTCAAACAAACAAACTCTTCAGCTTTATAATATATTAGCGCAAGCGCACGTTGTACTTGAGCTGCGAACATTATTTTGGTGCGGAGTTATGTTAAAACTGTGATAGCTCCTAAGCTGTTTATTGGAATCATATGATATAAAGGGCAACTTGGTTCTAAATGAAATGCTCGTGATGATGAATGTATTTATTTTGATAAGAATAAATACCTGTGTGTATAATACACCTCTTAAAATAATGCATTATTTTTTTACAAATTTATGAACATAAAAAAGGTTGTAGTAAGTCAACCATAAAAGATAGACATATGCTGTCGCGGACTTTATTATAGAACTCTTAATGCTGAACAATCCTGTCATACATGATTTTTGTGTAACTTAAGCGGTTTCCGCAGCGTATGCAGCGGAAGCTCTCAAAAGGAATATCTTTCTCCCGTTTTCGCAACATTTTTCATTTCTGCTGTGGTCTTATGAGTCGTATCTTTATGTTATAATAGCCTAAAGCCT
Source organism: Pyrausta purpuralis (assembly GCA_963924145.1). Classification (NCBI taxonomy): domain Eukaryota; kingdom Metazoa; phylum Arthropoda; class Insecta; order Lepidoptera; family Crambidae; genus Pyrausta; species Pyrausta purpuralis. Next base: position 15,003,496 of record OZ001659.1, read on the forward strand.
TCCTCAATAAATGGACTATCCAACGTTAAAAAAAATTTTTCAAATCGGGCCAGTAGTTTTTGAGATTAGCGCGTTCGAACAAACAAACAAACAAACAACCAAACTCTTCAGCTTTATAATATTAGTATAGATTAGCGCAAGCGCACGTTGTACTTAAGCTGCGAACATTATTTTGGTGCGGAGTTATGTTAAAACTGTGATAGCTCCTAAGATATTTATTGAAATCAAATGATATAGAGGGCAACTTGGTTCTAAATGAAATGCTCGTGATGATGAATGTATTTATTTTGATAAGAATAAATACCTGTGTGTATAATACACCTCTAAAAATAATGCATTATTTTTTTACAAATTTATTAACATTTAAAAGGTTGTAGTAAGTCAACCATAAAAGATAGACATATGCTGTCGCGGACTTTATTATAGAACTCTTAATGCTGAACAATCCTGTCATACATGATTTTTGTGTAACTTAAGCGGTTTCCGCAGCGTATGCAGCGGAAGCTCTCAGAAGGAATATCTTTCTCCCGTTTTCACAACATTTTTCATTTCTGCTGTGGTCTTATGAGTCGTATCTTTATGTTATATAGCCTAAAGCCTTCCTCGATAAATGGACTATCCAACGTAAAAATAATTTATCAAATCGGGCTAGTAGTTTTTGAGATTAGTGCGTTCAAACAAACAAACAAACAAACAAACTCTTCAGCTTTATAATATTAGTATAGATTACTAACCTCAGGGATAAATTTGATAACTTCGAATCATCTGCCAAAGAAAATAACCCAGAATCTGACTACAAGGATCTATCTCAAAGAACAAGACGTAGAAGCTTACGGCTGGCATTTTTTGATGGCTCTGCGCCATCAGTCCAATTGAATGGAAAAGAGCAATTCAACGTAGAAACCTTTCTCCCAATAATCGATACCTTGAGTGTTCATCTAAAACAGCGACAAAGTTCATATGAGACCGTCAGTCAACGTTTTAGTTTATTTTTTCACTTAAAAACTCTGAATTCCGAAGAGATACGACAAGGATGCAAAGAATTTTCTCAAATCTATCACGAAGACGTAAATGAAAAAGAGTTAGAAATAGAATGTCAACATTTAAAAGAATACTTAAAAAATGTTCAGAGTGAAAATGAAGCATCTAACAGTGTACAGGAAGTATATAATCTATTAAAGCAAAACAAAATTGAAGACACATTTCCTAACGTAGAAATTGCATTGAGAGTATTTTTAAGTATGATGGTAACTAACTGCAGCGGAGAACGCTCCTTCTCCAAATTGAAACGAATAAAAAATGAATTAAGAAGTACAATGCTTCAAGAGAGATTAACTACTTTGTCGCTGATGTCCATAGAATGTGATATTCTCAATACCATAGATTATGAAGATGTGATTAACGATTTTGCTCATCTTAAATCTAGAAGGGTACCTTTGCAATCAACATAGAATTAATCTAAGGATTTTAAGTTAAGCGAGTTACTTTTGTAGATTATTTTTTATATTTCCTATTTTTTTATAGTTAGTAACTAAATAAAAATAAATTTAGAACCTTGTTTGTCTTTCTTTATCTATTGTAACTAAATAGTGTTTTCTCAAGGTCATAGTGGCCCCATGATCCTAATGTGCCCAGGGCCTCAAATAGTTTAAAGACGGCATTGATCGCATCTAACCTTACGTTGGTTGGATATGATTTATCAAGAGACTTACTACTCATTTGCGATTCGTCTGATTATGGACTAGGAGCTATAATAGCGCATGTTATGGACGACGGTACTGAGCGACCAATTATGATGGCATCGCAAACATTACAGCCACACGAACGTCGCTATGGCCAAATCGACAAGGAAGCCTTGGCTATAATGTTGGAATGAGACAAATACCTCTTCTGTGAAGGAAGAATGCATTAAAGAGGTACTTTTATTGGAAGAGAGGCCCAATGGTTGGGATCTAGATGCCAAGAGAATTGCCAGAGAGACCAGTACGGATCCGGTAGTACAAAAAGTTGTGTTTTGTGTCCTACACGGTTGGCCACGTACAAATACAGATCAAAATATACAACCGTTTTGGACTCGCAGAGAGGCTCTTTCACTCAATAAAGATTGTTTATTGTGGGGTAACAGAGTCGTTATTCCGAAGACCCTTCAACGAGAGGTTTTGGAGTTGTTACATACCCCTCACGCGGGTATTGTCCAAACGAAAGCATTTGCACGTGGCTACGTATGGTGGGTTGACCTCGATAATGAGATTGAAAGGATCGTGGCAGAATGTGAGCAATGTCAATCCGTGAGAAACAATCCACCGAGAGACCCGCAAGCATGGATACCCACAGAAAAACCGTGGAGTAGAGTATACGTAGATTTTGCTGGCCCTTTTCAAGGAAAAACCTTTCCAGTTTTAATTGATAGTTGCAGTAAATGGCTGGAGGCAGAGATTGTTCCGTCGATGAGCAGTGGTACTGTTATAACGATTTTGAGGAAAATATTTTCAGCTCAAGGGCTGCCTGATGTGCTAGTGTCGGATAATGGGCGGGCATTCAGTTCGGAAGAATTTAACTTGTTTTTGAAAAAGAATTCGATAAAACATCTTTATTCGCCCCCTTACCACCCTGTAACCAATGGGCAAATTGAAAGAGCCATTCAAACCTTCAAAAATAAACTAAGGAAAATGACCGATTCTGACATGCCATGGTCAGAGAAACTACCAAAGGCATTGTATTACCTCCGCACAGTACCCAACAGTAGTACAAACAAAACCCCAGCGGAGATTTTGAATGGCCGTAAATACAAAACTGCTGTGTCGGCGCTACACCCTGATAATTGTGAAAGCCGCGCTGATCAACAGCTGGAGGCAGCTGCACTCAGATCTCCTAATAGATCATTTACAATGAACCAGCCTGTACTGATGCGCACTTATGGCCCAGGAGAAAAATGGCTCAAGGGTATTATAGATACTGTCGAAGGTCCCAGTTCATATAGGGTGAGGACGGAGGATGGCGAATTACACAGAAGGCATGCTGACCAGATCTTGGCCAGAACAGTGCCCCGAGAACAGCCAGTTAATAGCAGGCCATCCTGGGACAGACCAGATATTGAAACTTACTCGGGGCAGATTTCCCCAGAGCCTATAGTGCTACCTGATGCTGACTTATGGCCAGATATTATTGGCATTCCAAATCATTGACTATCTAAACTTCTCAGTTTTATAATATTAGTTGATTTTTGTTAGAATCTTATAATTATTGTTTTCTTTAAAGTTTATTTTCATTTATAAAGGGAAGGTATGTTATGTATGAAAATATAGGGTATGACAATTATGAATCTAATGTAGGTAGATAAACATTTCCTATGAATAAATCAGTTTTGCTTCAAACCTCAATCGTGTTGTATATTTTACAGAGTATACTCGGCATTGAAACTGAGTCATTCGGCTGAGTACCGAATATCAACCGAGTACTCAGCCCATCTCTAGTAAAAACCATACAATGGGCCGGCGGCGAAACAAAGTTTGCTGTGGCCGCTAGTTTTAAATCAAAGGGTGACTTTTCAAATTCTTATTAATCCCTCAAGCATATGTGAACGAGAGTACGAGACACAATGCAAATTCTATTGTTATGCGGTTGCCTGCAACCGCTCGGGTGTTGAAGCATTAAGAAGATGAACACAAATGTCATACTGATAAAAACTGTTTTATTAACTCAAGATTAATGCAGTTAGTTACTTTATACTACTTTTTAGGTTTGTTAAAGGCAGACTTCTGAGTGCAAACTGAAACATCAGCTTGTCGAAGCGACAAGTCAGCAAAGCTGTCCTCTTGACGAGATACCAAAACCCTCTTGGCTAAATGGGTTTCTCTATGATCATGCTTCATAATAAGTGGTTTTGGCAATGAAGATGTGATCTTCTTTATCCACTGATTTTGGGGCAATTTATCTTCATCAGGGACATCAATCTGTAACATGAAAAATATTTCAATTCAATGGCAAGAAGACATTGTACGATTCATTAATATATTAATAAAATCACTCAATTACAACATACATATAACAAACAAATACACAACAATTAAACTATATTTACCACTTGAGTTTTCTTTGCACTTTTGTAGGCAAGAGAAGGCAAATTCAGATTTTCTTTATTACTTGGTTTGATGGCAACAGAATTTGTCCTCACAAATTTAGGTATAGATGAAACACCAGGAAGGGGTTTTGTAGGACGGACTTCTTTAACCAGTGTTGCAACTGGGCAGTTCTTAATGTACGAAGCCACTGGGCTGGCTATATGTTGATAAGTATTATTCTTACTGGGAGTTTTCTTTAAAGATGTTGCAGAGGGTTTTTTATGGGACAGGGGATTTCCAGGAGTTTTGAATAATGGAGTTCTTTGTTTGATATCTATGCATGGAGTGCCTTTATCTATCTTTTTTGATGTTATTTTTACAGGAGTACAATGTACTAAATTTTCTTCAATTTTACTTGTAGGATTAGAATTATCTGAAGGTACAGTTCCTGTTATAACTATTTCTGGCACTGCCTTGATACCATTATCTGATTGGCTGTTATCTAGCAATCTTGTAGTAGCATCCTTACCAGTAGAGCTTGGAGCACCATTTTTCAGTATGTAATCTATTATATCAAGTGTATTGTTCAACACTTCGTTATTTTTGTTTTCTTGTGGAGGTGATACACACATTTCAGCTACCATCTTTTCAACTCTCAGAAAGCTGTCATCTGATGGTTTTAAGTCCCAACTAGAGTACACTGGGGGTACAGCATCTGGCGATAAACTAGTGTTGGACAAAGCTTTCCTTACAATTGGGCTGTTCTTTCGAGGTATAAGATCTGGTGCCGAATGAGTTTCGATAATTTTGATCTCCTCATTGTTGTCCTCATTTCTAAGACTGAAAATGCATCAATAAAAATCTTAAAACAGCTGTGGCGAAAGATATATTTGACAAATAACGAAGCGCATTTACGGCTGCATCGCACTCAAGCTTTAGTAATTACTTCAAGCAAAACTTACTTTTCTCGATGTTTATTCCAAACAATATGTTTTTTTATTTCCTTTAGAGTAATCTTTCCGAAGAAAACTTCATCATCACTGTACTGGTCATCATGATCACACACAGGAGACGACATTTTGAAGCAAAATGAAACTACTTCGAAATATTTTTTGAATAAGTTTACCAAATTCAGTGTGTCCGTTCAAAACAATTCTAAACGTTTTATTAAGTCAGTGTGACAGCTGTCAATTGCAGTCGCTTTTTTTTTTTTTAAATACTAGTTTAACGTCTTTGGCTGTACGCCATACAGACAATTCTTTATTATTATTTTCATTTTATAACACTTAAAACTAAAACTTACAATTAACTAACCTAGGTAACTTAACCTAACTCATTGAAATGCGAGGTGGTCCGCATTCCAATGCTCAACAAGGAAGCTAAGCGCAGGAACAACGATCCGGGTAAGACGGCGCGATTAGAGCTCGCTTCACCATAATTCTCACTTTAACTACATTGTTTTCTTTGAAAGCACTAATTATCATGAAAATTCCACCACACAAACACAATAATTGACCCGAAAAAAACAATTTCTAAAATGAAGAAATATGGTCCATCCTTCCCTTTTCGTTTCCCGCGCAAAACTTCCCAGTCGCTTTTTCTTTTCGTCTTTTGACTTGCACCAGAGACAAGAACCGCAACTTTAAGCTGGAAACACATTATAGGTATCGGACGCGGCTGTAAGCCGCGACTGATAAAGCTGGAAACATATTATCGAACGCAGCTGACGGACGCGGCTTACAGTCGCGACTTAAAGGTATCTAGGTAATGAATGTACACTGAGCCGTTCAAACTATCGGACGTAAGTCGCGGACGTAACCTTGGCCTGACTTCAGCTTTCGGACGTCCGTCAGCAATCTGGCACGCCGGATGTTCCTGTCAGCCGAAAACGTCCGCGGACGATATGCTCGGGGTGCAGGATGCGATTTTGCGTCAGATGGGCGCGGTCCATGCTAAAGCTATCACGCGTTTCGAAATTGACGAACGAATCATAGTGTGTTCGCGCGCAACAGAGAATTTCTTTATAACCCAAGATTTAGGTTGCGTTCTTTGGCTAAATCATTTGAATAAATTAGGGTATCATTAAAATCTAAGCCTGTTGTTAATGTAGAAATAGAATAATATAAAAAATATAAATGTGTAATGCGTTTTTATGCAAATATATATTCTGATTTTAAATATTCTGATATATAAATTAGTGTAGCGCGGGAAACGAGAAGAGGAAGTTGGATTTTGTTTCTTCATTTAAGTAATTGCTTTTTTCTAGTAATTTATTGTGATTTTGTGTTGAAATCACCATAATAATGTGTGCTATTGAAGAAAACAATAAAGACAAAGGAGGAAACAAAGTAAAGCGTGCTCTGATCGCAGATCGCGCCCTCTGATTCGAATCGTTATTCTCGTGCTCAACTTCTTTCTTGAGCATTGAAATGCGAACGCCAGCACCGCATTTCAATGAGTAAGGTCAGGCTAGGCTAGTTTAGTGTTAGTTTTGTAGTGTTAAGTGTAAATATTGAACTTATTAATGAAGAATTGTCTGTATGGCTCCGTCCAAGGACGTTAAACTTGTAAATTTAAAAAAAACGGGTCTGCCAAGCTACGTCCGAAAAAACTGTGCACACTTATCAGTCGCGGCTTACAGCCGCGTCCGATAATGTGTTTCCAGCTTAAGTTGGCACAGTCTTTTACATACAGATACAGATTTATATACAGATACTTTATTGAAAAGCTCCTCTAGCGTTTAGGACCCATACATAAAGTTTTGAGCTGCAATCTGTGCTGTTGCTAGCGGCGTTTTAATTTAATTATTTTTATGTTTTATTAGGGGTACAAACAAAGTTACAACAGTTATTTGACAAGAAAAATAAATTAAAGTACCTAAGTACGACACAGAGATATGCTGTGACTCTACTATCATGTACACAAAGCATAAATGAAATTGTTGTAGAATACAAACAATGAACAACAACTATTAATTATAGTACTATACAAATACTTAGAATTAAATATAATAAACTAAACTAAACAGATTCCACAGTATTACTTCTCAATAACTTTATAAAAATCAGTTCAGATTTTTGATAATTCTTTGCAGGCAAAAGTATAAAACCTGAATCAGAATATTTATTTGCATAAAAACACATTACACATTTACCATTTTTATACTATTCTATTTCTACACTAACACCCGGCTTAGATTTTAAAGGATATCCTAATATACTCAAATATTGTTATAAGTAACGTAACAGAATATCGATGTGTTATAATTTAGCCAAAGAACGTAACCTAAACCTTGGGTTATAAATAAATTACCTGTTGCGTGCGAACATACTCTATAATTCGTTCGTACATTTCGAAACGCGTGATAACTTTAGCGTGGACCGCGTCCTTCTGACGCAAGAACGCGTTCCACACCACGTGCATACCTTCCGCGTTTTAGGCTGACAAAAACATCCAGCGCGCCAGATTTCTGTCGGACGTTGTATAGACTGGAATGTAAATGTGGCCTTTTCTACATCGGGCAAACCAAACGAAGTATAGGTGTGCGGATAAAAGAACATAACTGACGCTATGTTTAACGTAACATAAAATCTGCAGTGTGTGAAAATGCCTTAGACAAATCCAACCACTTCATACGTTTGGACCAGCCCAAAGTACTGTCAAAAGAACGTCGGATCGTTCCACTAATGCTACTCGAAGCTATAGAAATAAGAAAACATCCAAATTTCTACAAAGGAGATGGTTGGAAAATTTCACCAGCATGGGATCCAGTACTAACGAGGACCCAAGCTAGACCACTCACTACAAGATCACAAGACACAGTTAACTCCGAAAATCGCACTAAATAATTGAATTTACATGTGTTTTCAGGCGATTGAATTTACACGTGTTTTCAGGCGATGGCCAAGTCTCAATATATTTACATAAAACATTAAGAATTTTAATATTGATATGCGTCACTATAAGATGCTGTTAATTATTACGTAACAACTTAAGACAGAAAGTCGCTTAAGTAGAGACTGAATAAATTAATAACCGACTTGGTATTACATGGATCTCACAACTTTTTACCGCAGAACAACTGAGTTGCGAGACTTGGTTTTTTTGACAAGTATTGTTTTTGATGGGATCTCATTTCTTTTTGTATTTTGTAGACAGTTCTACTTTTTTCCTTTTCGGTACCTTCTACTTATTGTATATATGTATATCTACCAGCAACGAATTTTATTAAAGCCCTCTCTCTGACTTATGAACTTTTCGCCTCGCGCTAGCACCGCGACAGCTCGCTCGGCGACATTCACCTTTCCGCGCGCCCCGCCACTGTCCACGCCCGGCCCGCGCCCTCTCGCTAGCACCGGGCAGCGCGTAGTAATTACCGGCCCGCGCTCACTCGCTAGCATCGCAGCGCGTGGTATAATAATTAATTTACAACCTTACGCACTCATAATAAGTACGAATACGCACGTAGGTACGTTTTTTGCATTAAATAATTTAATTTACACGTGTTTTCATGACGGGAATACCCATTTTTTGCTCGATTTGGCAGGGGCACTACCATGCGCATATATTTATATGGGACTAGCTTAAACCCGCGGCTTCGCACGCAACAATGATAACTGCCTTAAAACATCGTTACGAATAAAGCCAATATTGAAAAATTTAACTGAAGACTTGGCTGTATGGGCATAATTTTCTTTGCGGTCTTTTCTAGATTTTTTAGTTTTTCCTTGATTCATACACCAAACACTACTTATATTCCAAATTTGAAGCTTCTAGGTCTGCTAGAAGTGCCTTAGCATTTTGATGATCGGTGAGTCAGTGAGTGACAAAATTAAGAAATTTGAGCTGTTATAATTCTTAAAATACTGGTTCAAATTGAATGAAATTTGAAATATACCGTGTCTTTACAATGCTGCATGGTTACTGAAAATTTCAGTCTTCTAGTTTTATCCACAACGAAGTTATAGGGGGTCGAATATGGTCTGAATTGCTTCGAGAAAAGGATGGTACGGCCGTGACGCTTTTTTGCTCGACTTGGTGGGGGCACTGCCGTGCCCCCAGATGTTTAACTTAGGAAGATTGGTATAAACCCAACCTTGGGTAGGGTATAATTATAATAAAGAAATAAAACATCTCTCATCAATTCAACTTTTTTAATAACTCAGCAGCTTCTTTATTTGCACGATGGTCGTCATTTGATTTGGCAGGATAACTTGCTGCTAATTTTAGATAATACTTAGCTTGATCCTCTTTATTCAATTTTAAATAGCAGTTACCTAGCCTCAATAAGTTGAGGCTATAAAAGCGAGGCTGTACTGCTTCTGCCCTTAAAAAATACTCCAAAGCATCTTCGTAAGTAGACTGTGGTGGCGAAGCAAAAAGAGCTTCGGCAATTTTCCTTTGGTGCCAAGGAAGTTCGCTAACTTGAAAACACCATTCTCCAAGCATATGCAAAGTAGTTGCATCATTTGGATTCAGTGTAACAGCAAGCTGAAAAAAAAGTCTATAGTTTTAAGTTGTTCAAAGTATGTTACCTTATTTAAAACTTTTACTGTCCATGCGTTACATGTAATACACTAGATAATGAGAAAGTTTGGTAAGTCCGTGCATGACATACAATTAGAGTCGCCAGATCGCATGTCCCGGATGGGATTGTCCGGGTTGCGTATAGTCCTGTGTTCAGAAACTGCACCTTAAGAATTCAAGGATACTAGTTTCCCCCATCACTGATAACCTAAAAAGGATTAGGAAAGACTTAATGAACTTTAAAAAGTTTACTATGTTGTTTGTTTCTATGGACAATTATAAAACTATTCGGCGATCAGCCTCAGCCTCGCTCCAGCCCGCACGGGAGCCTGAGATTCGCTAAGCTAGGGTGAAAGGGCTGCATTTACCGCAGCGCCGGAGCCGAGGAAAACTTGTGCATGCTGCTACATGCATGCCTGCTTGTTTGCTTTCATGCTGCATGCCTGCTTGCTGCATGCATTGAGACTGAGGTTCAATAAGAAAAACAATACAAAAGGATTTTGAACTTCGGTATACTAACTGTAGGTTTATACCTAAAATCCCAAACATTCGGTATATGAACCTTCGTGACTTTAATCTTTCGGTATTTGGAACTTTCGGGATTAAGAACTTTCGGTTATTTGAAACTAGATATTTGAGCTTGGGTATATCGGGTATACATATTTCATACGTTCGGTATTTTGATTATAGATACAACGTTTAAAGCGTAGGTATTTCAGTCGTACGTATAAAAAACTTTCGGTATTATAATACGTACTCATAAAACAAAACAACTTCAAATATATATAATCTAAAAAAAAACGTCCAAGTGCGAGTCGGAGGACTAAACCACAAAAATTTTTTTGTCAAACTTATGCGTGTGGGGTATCTATGGATAGATCTATAAAAAATGACACAGAGGTTCCTAGTCATTTTCTTTCGAAGTCTAACTTTTGATAGATAGACGTTTCTAACTTTCCTCCTCTAACTTATAAACTAAGCGAGTGTAGTTTTTGAAAAAAATAAAAGTAAATCTTAACAAATACTTCCAACTAGTTAAAAGCTACTAGTTTGATCCCGTCCAAACCAATTTTTGAAAATATTTGTTTGAAATAATTGTTGAAAGTATTTGTGAAGATCTATATTATTTAATATTTTAAGAATTTACACTCGCTTAGTTTAGAAGTTAGAGGGGAGGGGGGGCGCCCCCAACTGAGTGATCCGTTTTTTGAACTATCTATACTAATATTATAAAGCTGAAGAGTTTGTTTGTTTGAACGCGCTAATCTCAAAAACTACTGGCCCGATTTGGAAATCTATTTTTACGTTGGATAGTCCATTTATCGAGGAAGGCTTTAGGCTATATAACATAAAGATACGACTCATAAGACCACAGCAGCAATGAAAAATGTTGCGAAAACGGGAGAAAGATATTCCTTTTGAGAGCTTCTGCTGCGTACGCTACGGAAACCGCTTAAGTTACACAAAAATCATGTATGACAGGATTGTTCAGCATCAAAAGTTCTATAATAAAGTCCGCGACAGCATATGTCTATCTTTTATGGTTGACTTACTACAACCTTTTTTATGTTAATAAATTTGTAAAATAATAATGCATTATTTTTAGAGGTGTATTATACACACAGGTATTTATTCTTATCAAAATAAATACATTCATCATCACGAGCATTTTATTTAGAACAAAGTTGCCCTTTATATCATTTGATTTCAATAAATATCTTAGGAGCTATCACAGTTTTAACATAACTCCGCACCAAAATAATGTTCGCAGCTAAGTACAACGTGCGCTTGCCCTAATATATTATAAAAGCTGAAGAGTTTGTTTGTTTGAATGCGCTTATCTCAGGAACTGCTGGACCGATTTGAAAAAATATTTTTGTGTTCGATAGCTTATTTATCGAGAAAGGCTTTAGGATATAAAACATGACGCTGCTACGGGAGGGGAGGGAGCAAACTCAAAACGCGCGGACGAAGTCGCGGGGGACCGCTAGTATTTAATAAACCGAAACTTATAGGAAGAAGGTAGTTTTTTTTTAACTATATTTAATAAACCGAAACTTATAGGAAGAAGGTAGTTACATCAGAAATATTGAAAAACGAACTAAAATTTGACGAACCAATCGTCCCTGTCAGTGTTATTTTAAAAGAAAACTTATTTTTTGCAATCCTTAAGGAAAACGTTGAGTAGGGTGACCATATCGGTTTACTTGAGTATGTACCGAGAGTTCTGCGAGTTTTGTTTATAGAAGTTCTAAAGATGTTTTAGAGTGTTTTCACTACATACTTCTGGATAGACGCAATGTCTTTGTGCTGCACGGTGAAGACACCTCAGAGCTTCAAGAGATTAGTGCTGGAGTCCCTCAAGGCAGCGTGCTGGGACCGACGCTCTACTTACTTTTCACATGTGACCTTCCACTGACAGATGGCGTTATAGTCGGCACTTTTGCCGATGATACAGCGGTTCTAGCGGCTGACATATCAGCCTGTGGAGCATCTGCCCCGCTCCAAAAAGCCTTGACAACATCTGAACGTGGCTTTAGGAATGGCGTATTAAAGCGAATGAAACTAAGTCCACTCATGTACTCATACCCTGAGAAGAGATACTTGCCCAAAAGTTACTCTTAATAGTGTTGACATACCACAAGAGATACTGAGGATGCCAAATATCTCGGCATATACCTGGTCAGGAGACTCACCTGGACAAACATATTTTCACCAAGCGCAAGGCACTTGGCCTACAGCTTAGAAAGTACTACTGGATGTTGAAAAGAAACTCTAAGTTATCTCTTGAAAACAAATTAGTAATTTACAAATGCATTATAAAACCGACATGGCATCCAGTTGTGGGGCACCGCTGCAAGCTCGTACCTTGAGATACTACAAAGATTTCAATCAAAACTCTTGAGAATCATCGCTGATGCGCCATGGTATATTACCAACGAAAGGTTACACCAAGACCTCCAAATTCCTAGAGTAAGAGAGGAAATCGAGGATGCAATTCCAAAATAAAGAAAGCGAATCCTAAGTCACTTAAACGATCTGGCGGCGGATCTTATGAGAACCAGAGTGACTCTCTCAAGACTGAAACAAAAAACGACTCTGGATTTTTACAATTAAAGAGAGAAAATAATAATAATAAAAAAAAAACGCGCGCGCCGTCCGAGCGGTCAACATCGTTGCAGTACGTGCTATATGTTTTTAATTCTGAGAAAATAACTAGTGTTTGTTTACATCACCTTTTCCGCTCAAAAACTCAAAACGGTGTCATCATTGGATTGTGCAATGTGATCATCTGAACCTTGTGAAAGACAGTGTAAAAACCTTATATGACACTCCAAACATTTGTATAAAGTGAACCATTTTACAAAGAAAATCGCATTCTACCGACAAAAACAGCGACCAAACCAGCCGTGACCCGAAATCATCTGTTGACTGCAGCAACAAGTGGGTCGAAACTGGTCACAACTTTTGCGCGATGACGTCATGCACGCATAGCGCAGCGGTGCACGAGACGAATATCGTAATCAACGACTTGTGGTTCGGTCCGTCCTACAGTCACCTTCTTTTTGTTTGTAATTATTATTTTTTAACTTTTTTGTTTATTTAACATTTGTGACGATTACAATATGGCTCCGAAAACCACTTGTGCTGGGTGGTTAACGGTAATTAAAAGCAAAGAATTTTTAAAATGTTACAAATGTAATAGTGCATATGACTTAGAATGCGCTAATGTCTCAGAGAAGCGATTTTATAGTTTTTATAGCGCATCATCTAAAGAAAAGTCAATATGGACATGTCCCGGATACCACACGAGGCTCCCGAAAGGTGATAACACGTCCACACCCGTTCGCCGTGACCAGCCACATGAAGTCGCCCTCGATTGCCCTTCTGATTCGTCACATGGTAACGTTACGATGCGCATCAAGCAGAAACCAGCTTCTTCCAATGTTGAACCAACAACCGAGGTGGACAACAGCCTTAAGCTTCTTATCCAAAGTATAATCTGATCGAAATTGGCTCCAGTCAGAAATCAGCTGAGCGCCCTACAGGATAGCGTCGATTACGTAAGCAAACAATATGATGATCTAATAAAAACAACCAGCTCATTAGTTAGTGACTACAAGAACCTACAAACTGAATGCGCAACTCTGCAGTCTACCGTCGCCACCTTGACAGAACGTCTCAATACAATAGAACAGCAGCAACGTGACACCAACATCGAGATACAAGGGGCGGCACAACACAGATCAGAAAACGTTGTAGAGATTGTCAAAAAGATCGCAGCGGTAGTGTTACTGCCAATTAATGATACAGATGTATTGAATTGTACCAGAGTGGCCAGCCCTAACAAGAACTCGAAGAGACCAAGAGCGATCGTGGTGAAATTAAGGAGTACGCGTTGCCGCGACGAATTTATCTCGGCGGTAGCACTAACAAACGCGGCCAACAAACAACTTCATGCCGCCGTCAGAGCTAGGGCTAAAGATTTGTCCAATAAATTCGTGTAGGTGCGTGACGGCCGAATCTTCATGCGCAAAAATGTAACTTCCCCTTTTATTCATGTTAGAAATGACCGCGTTTGGCAAACACTTGAGTAGTCCTCCATCAACTTTTGTTTACGTCCTCGGTATATCATCTTATGTTCTTATAACACCTTTTTATGGATTTACTGTCTATATATTATCAAAACGTGCGAGGTTTGAAAACGAAAACTCTTGATCATTTTAATTCAGTGTTAACTAACAACTATGATATTAAATGTTTGTGTGAGACATGGCTCGACGACTATGTGTCCTCTTCCGAGTTATCTGATCAAAGATACACGATTTACCGCCGCGATAGATCTCGCGATTTTTTGAGCAAATACAGTAAGTCTTGTCTTGTCTTGTTGTGGTGTGCTTATAGCTGTAAAAAGTGCTACTCTAGCTTTGAACGAGTTCAGTGGCAAACTTTTATAGAGGATATATGGGTAAGCATACAATTTAAAAATGTAAATCTTAATATTTGCACAGTATACATTCCATCATATCTAACAAATGACGACTTCACGGAGTTCCTTGATAACTGTGAGAACATAGCCTTGACTACTCGCGGCGAACCTCTTGTTGACGGTGACTTTAACTTCCCTGAAATCGATTGGTCCAGTCTACCTGTTGACACATCGAGCACTAAGTCTCAGGATTTTCACGACTTCCTCCTAAGAACGCATTTCACTCAGCATAGCTTTGTTAAGAACGAAATGAACCGAATACTGGATAAGGTGTTAACCTTTCCCAATACATTATGTGATGTAAAAGAGTCCCAATGATTAACTCGAAAAGATTGGCCCCACCCTCCTTTGGATATTACTTTAAAAATAGACAAAACTCCAACACTTAAGGACTTAAGGTAAAAGACGATATCAGATTTAGGTTTGATAAAACAGACTACCCCAGCTGCCTCAAGGAACTCTCCGAAATTAATTGGAATCAATACTCAAATTTGGACTGTCACGAGTTTCTTCAGACCTTTTCTAATACTTTACGCAAATGCATTGAAAAACACACCCCTAAAGCAAAAGTAAAAAAATCTTACCCTGCATGGTTTTCGCTTCCTTAACTTAAAATCCTAAAAGAGAAAGACAAATATCACCGTAGGTATAAAAAATACGGCAATCCACGCGATTTTGACACCTACTCGATGCTAAGATTAAGAGCGAAAACTACTCTTGATAGTAACTTTAAAGCATATATGGCAAGAATAGAGGAAGGTTTAAAGAGCGACATTCGTATGTTTTGGAACTACACAAAGTCTAAAAGGGCCTCAAGCGGTTTACCTAGAAATATGTTCTGTGATAATGAGCGTGCCACAAACGGCGTCGACATAGCTAATTTATTCGCAAAGCACTTTGCATCTACATATAGTGAACCCTCCAAAAATGCGTATATGCCCGACTTTCCTGAGACATGCCTTACTATTTCGACGCTGGTTATCTCTGAGAACGAAGTAGAATCGGCCCTAAAATCTCTAGATGTATCAAAGGGACCGGGCCCAGACGGTATTCCCCCCAGCTTTGTGAAGGCTTGCACCTCGGTATTAATAAAACCTTTACATATTATTTGTAATAAAAGCCTTAGCACTTGTCATTTCCCAACTTCATGGGGAGTCGCCTCCGTGTTCCCCATACATAAATCTGGCGACAAGTCAGATATATGAAATTACAGTACATATCCAATTAGTATATTGAGCTGCTTCTCCAAAATTTTCAAAAGCTTAATTCATAAACATATCTCTTTCCATTGTAAACACATAATAAGTCCACGGCAGCATGGCTTTGTTTGAGGACGTTCGACTGCCTCGAATTTATTATGTTACGTCAATTACATAGCTGAAGCTCTTGACAAACGCACACAAGTTAATTCCATATATACGGATTTTGCCAAGGCGTTTGACAGACAGGGTTGATCACGGAGTTCTGATCCGCAAAGTAAACCACCTTGGAATTCATGGCTCCCTTCTGCGTTGGCTTGCATCTTATCTATCGAATCGTACTCAAATCGTAAAGGTACATGGATATGAATCTGCGCCATTTGTTCCTAAATCGGGTGTACCTCAGGGCTCTCACCCGCGGAAACCGCTTAAGTTACACAAAAATCATGTATGACAGGATTGTTCAGCATTAAGAGTTCTATAATAAAGTCCGCGACAGCATATGTCTATCTTTTATGGTTGACTTACTACAACCTTTTTTATGTTCATAAATTTGTAAAAAAATAATGCATTATTTTAAGAGGTGTATTATACACACAGGTATTTATTCTTATCAAAATAAATACATTCATCATCACGAACATTTCATTTAGAACCAAGTTGCCCTTTATATCATATGATTCCAATAAATAGCTTAGGAGCTATCACAGTTTTAATATAACTCCGCACCAAAATAATGTTCGCAGCTTAAGTACAACGTGCGCTTGCGCTAATATATTATAAAGCTGAAGAGTTTGTTTGTTTGAATGCGCTTATCTCAGGAACTGCTGGACCGATTTGAAAAAATATTTCTGTGTTGGATAGCTTATTTATCGAGAAAGGCTTTAAGATATAAAACGCTGCGACGGGAGGGGAGGGAGCAAACTCAAAACGCGCGGACGAAGTCGCGGGGGACCGCTAGTATTCAATAAAATCAACTCCCTCGAGGACAGTGTTGCATTACAGGATGACATTAATAAATTATACCATTGGTGTTCAAATAACAACATGACTCTAAACATATCAAAGTGTCACTTGTTTACTTGCACTAAAAATAAGCTTTTAATAGACAACACTTATACTATTAACAACTTTGCATTAACTAGACAGGAAACGGTCAAGGATCTCGGCGTTGTGCTGGACGGGAAGCTCTCTTTCACTGAATATTATTCTTATATGATTTCGAAGGCTAACAGGACCATGGGATTTGTTCTCCGAACAATCAGGCCCTTTCGCAGGCCAGCTAGTGTCGTTTATTTGTTTACCGCTCTTATAAGAAGTGTGCTGGAATATTGCTCAGTCGTATGGTCGCCATTTTACAGCTCTCACATTGACAGAATAGAAGCAACTCAAAGGCGTTTTCTTCGCTACGTCAGCGCTAAATTCGGTCTAAGGCGGAGGCTAGATACCTACGAGTATAGACTCGAGCATTTTAAATTGTGCACCCTTCAATCTAGACGGGATATTGCTGGCTTATCAACGCTCTACAAGATTGCCAATTCTGAATGGGACACAGGGTATTTGTTGGGCCATCTTTCATTTAAGACAAGTGGTAGCAAAAGAAGGCAGCAACTTTTTGATATTCCAGTATGTCGTAATAATGTAACGTATAATAATCCAATTTACCGAATGTGCAGATTGTATAATACTGTCAGTAAGGAAGTAGATATTTTTTCTGAATCTTATTTAATTTCCTTTTTTTTTCTTAATACAATTTAACTATCTGCGATCAGTGCTTTCACTTTAAGCAGATTATATGTAAGAACGTTATCGCATGATGAGCGTGACTCCAGCGAGCCATCTACTCTTGAAGTAAATATATATAATTCTATTATTTCTTTTCGTTTCAGCCTTCTCCGATAGTTGGCAGTAACCAGATTGGCAGCGAGCTTATCTCCTCTGTGACGGTGTCCATCATGAGACTAGCGTGGATTTCAGAGTTTGTTACGAACCAGGGTGCGTTGCTTATTGATCGCAGTATACCATTTTGTGCTATCTGTATCATATTTATACTTTTGTTGCATGCGCTACCCCACAGCTGTACCCCATACAGCCCAACCGGTTTCAATATGGATTTATATATTAGCAGTTTGTTGTCCAGTAAAAGCCTGCTATTTCTCCCCAGTAGCCAGGCAAGGTTTTTGAACTTCATATTTAGCTCAGTTCTTTTGGCTTTGATGTGATCTTTCCAAGTTAATCTTCGATCGAGATGAAGCCCAAGGTATCTTACGCAGTCTTGGTGGGGCAGAGTTGTGTTTTCCAGTTTTTCAGGGGGACAGTTTGATTTACGAAGAGCAAATGTGATTTGCACTGATTTTGATGCGCTGGCTTTTATTTTCCACTTATGGAGCCATTTTGACACCTCATTCAATCCATTTTGCAATTTTTGCGTCGCGATGTCTGGGTCCTTATCGCTAGCAAGCACAGCAGTATCATCGGCGAAGGTGGCCGTATCCCAAGACATCACGTCTTGGGATACCGGCAAATCCGCAGTGTAAATACAGTACAGTACTGGTCCCAACACCGATCCCTGCAGCACGCCCGCTTTTATTTCATAGAAAGGAGAGGTAGAATCTGTCTGCCTAACTTGAAAAATTCTCTCTGATAAGTATGAGTTGATCAGCAAGAAAACGCTGTGTGGGAGGCTGTCTTTGATCTTACAGAGTAGTCCCCGGTGCCACACCCTGTCAAATGCCTGCTGTATATCGAGGAAGGCCGCAGAGCAATACTCTCTTTCCTCCAAGGTTTTCCTTATTTTCTGAACCACTCTATGAACTTATTTGACAGTGGAGTGATGGTGCCGGAACCCGATCTGGTGAGTTGGGATGGTGTTGTTCGTTTCTAAGATAGGAAGAATTCTGTGTAACAGCAATTTTTCGAATACCTTGGACAAGATGGGCAACAAACTAATTGGCCTATAAGAAGCAACCTCATGGGCTGGTTTTCCCGGTTTGTGTATCATCAATATCTGCGACACTTTCCAGAGCTTTGGGAAATATTGGACTTCCTAAATCCTCTTATAATTTGGTTGTGGTTGGTTGACTTTTTTGAAAAGATCTCCCAGACCACACGCACATGACATGAGCGCGTTATATGGTCAAATATAAGTAGGGAAACATACACTATGCTGCTTCCCCCTGACAACCCTACATACAATACACTACTAACCACCAAGAATAATGAAGTTTATATGTCCTGGCATTGCATATCATTATACGCACTATTGGAAGTGTGACAATTGTATTAACTATGCCTTAGGACAGTGAAAGTGTTCAATATGATGGTGTACTTACATCCATGTGCTTTTTTATATTTTCCAGTTGTTTGATTCGTTCTTTAATTCCATCATATGTACATTTAGCATCTAATAATAACGCATACCACTTTTGAACAGCATAATGGTCTTGGTTGCTGATGAGTTCATCACTTATTATATTGTATGCCTGTATTACCAAGTCTTTTTTATATTTCTTGTCATACTTGGATTCTTTAGACATGTTATATAGAACACGACAGATACGCCAATTTATTTCTACATTTTGTTCCTAAAAATAAACAAAATAATTAGGACATATTTTCCACATAATTAACAGGTAGGTACTGGATACCCTCCTCAAATATTTACCTATACAACCCAGAACTTGACTGTGCCAATGAATGTTTTACCTTACAGTTCAAAAGAAGATTGTAGCACTCTTCATAGTTGCCATTATCAAACAGATTATCAGCATGTTCCAGGACTGAAGAAACATTTTCAACTTTGGCTTCAGATGGTTCTTTATTTAATTTCTTCATTGGCCAAATAAAAGCTAGCCCAGCAGATAGCATGAACATATTGGAGTGATTACTGTTGAACTGAAAATTAGACAAATTTGAATCAGTTTACTATGGATCATTCACATTTCATAACCAGAGTTAACGCAGGTGACCGAAATAGGATTATTAGACCTGTGGTTGAAGCACTTTCACTCTTTCAGCTACATTTAAAATTCTAAGGCACAGCACTGTGTGCATTGCTTTCACTATTGGGATCCATTTACAATTGGGAATTCTAATCATGTTGTTTGCCTGTAGGGATAACGAGTTCACAATGTATTCCTTCTAATAATAGTCCTACGCAAATTACAAAATGCCTCGATTGGCCTCGATGATCGATTACTAATCTGTGATCTCAGTGATGTACGCATTTTTTTTACACCACAACAATGTACCGCCACCAATGTATTAAGGTGAACGCACATTCATCCGAGTCGAACGAATCTAAGTCAAGCAGGCCGGCCTCGCACACTTAGTCTATTCGGCCGAATCAACCGAATAGGACGAATCGGCTGCGTCGAAGAAAGCATGAGATAGAGCTATGAGTGGAGCCACATCTAAAGGTGGGAGTGATATGAAGATTTTATCCGGTGATTCGACCGATTCGGCCGAATGGACGCGGATTAGTGTTCGAGGTTTTATTAGATTTCATATAAAGAATTCTAAAATTCGTTTCGTTCGGCGGGTAAGTGTGCGTTCACCTTTATTATTATTCTTTTTTTTATTTTATAATGGCGGAAAATCAGTTAAAAAAAGCTAGCGCCGCGCAGTTTCCATGGTATCTATCTGACAGGCAATTGAGTTATGCCGCCGGGTGGTGTGGATACACCATTAAGGAGGTAGAAAAGTGGTAAGCAAAAGACAGAATCGAAAATTTGAGATTGGCAACATTTTCCAAAAATCAATTTTTACCCGGCAGGGCGGGCGAGTCTGTTGATCTGTTGACAGTTTGGTGAAGTGTGTGAAATTTGTGTACCGAGACATGTTTTTTAGTTTGTTAACTAAATAAATCATCATTATCACTATGCAGAGATCAGGTAAATATTGTTTCTTGTTATGTTTTGTTCACCTATACATTGCATTCTTAAATTGCGTATGTTGGCGCCAATGTTATCATTACAAGCAAAGCTACACAATCTCGTAATGTAATCATGGATTAAGCATTATATTTTTATATTATTTGTTTTTACATTACTACTGATAATTGTCAAGAACGTAAATTATACATTTAATTTAGATCTCAAACCTTTTCGTCATAATTTTCCTCTGTTTCCAACCAAAATCAAGAAAGTACTAAATAAATATTATTGTCTTTATCTAAAGAAATATTCTCAATTAGGCTAGAATACCAATAATTCATGCGGTTATTGTGACTTCATTACTAATCCTTATCAGGGAACATAGTCAATCAAGTATCAGCAATAAATTATTTGCTTTATGCCTGCTTACAGACTCTTCTTGTTTTCATTCTGTTTGTATGTTTAGTTAGTTTTTTCTGACTTTTGATGATGTTAATCCCTCAAGCGTATGTGAACGAGACACAATAGAAATTCTATTGTTATGCGGTTGCATGCATCTGCTCCGGTATTGAGGCGTTATTTTATATGATATTAATGAATTCTTCCAATATGAGACAGTAATTCTATTAAAGTAGCTTTGTACTTACAGACCACTGGTTTTGTAGTCAGGAGTGCTAACCACTGCACTAGACATGTGGTCAATTATTTATTAACATTTTGCAAATATAACTCAAAAATATATGTTACTGAAAAAGTGCATATCCTCAGATGAGAAAGGAAAAAAACAGAACCCTTATATAGGATCACCTAATTGTCCGTCTGTCTGTTAATAACCTTTTTCTTAGGTCTACTGTCCCTTAAAACTGTGATTATGCACAATCTAGTCATGCTCTTTTTGCTGTTGATCTGCTTTTCAAACAGGCTGCAGATACGCCATTAAATACCTAGTCCCAGCCCAGCTTGGAGCATGGCTAATGCCCTTAACATTTCGTTTCTCGTAAAATTGTGCCGCTGCTTGATGCACACAATATCATTATTGCAAAATTAACTGATTAAATTTTATAAAATTTAAATTTGACCCACAAAAATAGGCAAAATCTACTGTAGGTAAATGAAACCTACAGACTTTGCTACATTATGCTCAAATTATGCTGCATAAATCTTTTGTTTTTATAAATGTATTTTTCAAATTCAAAGAATGAAGTCTGAAAATGCTCCATGTCTTACACAGATGAAAAGTATCATAAAAAATTCTAAAAAATAGTAAATAAATATAGCATAGTCATTACCCTTATTTTTAAGGTATAGGAAAAAAATGCTATGAAATTTGTTTAGGGAATTCATCACAACGAGTGAAACATTATTCTGATGCTTTTTCTACAGCTGTCGCCGCCGGGGCTATTCGCGTCGCGTCAGTATCACTATTGTCTTTCGTGAGCCTCAATTTTTTTAACATTTACGAAAAAGCTGCGTTCAAAATAATGTGGCCCATAAATTTTGAGCTTATAAACTTTATACAAAAGATACCTAGACGGTGTTGATGTGCATTGATGTGTACAATAAATTCAAAACATCACCATCAGTTTGGAGTATCATCATCATCATTTTGTGTCTTGACTGTATGTGATAATTCTATTTAAATACATTGTTTTGGTGAAATCTGTTGCTATGTGGATTACTAATCCTGACTTTGGCAACAACAAGATCAAAGTGGAAGTTTATTTTCACAAATAACGAAAAGGGTATGTATGCCTGTTATATAACAAATATACAGCCTAATTGATAGCCTGGACTGGTTCTATTTATTGAAGTCTGTCAAAAATAAGCACATTAGTATTAATTACTACTATTCGGCATATTTTGCCGATTTATCGGATTAAACGAGTCGGGGAACAGGCCGAAATTCGGCCGCCGAATAGTCGGCGACTAGTCCCATCCCTAATAATAACTAAGAATCATGAAATAAAAAAATAACTGACTTCAATAAGCTGACTAAAAAGCGTAAAATTACGCAATTATGCATTTCAGTTTTTTGAAGTCAGTTGTATTCTTAAATTATTGATTGCTTTGCCTTAAGTTTAATTTTTTCACAGCTGTAAGGGTGTGAAGAGCTGAGTATTTTTTATACATTCCAGCTGGATACCTCCAAGCGTTTCTGAAAAAAAACCGGCTAAGTGCGAGTCGGACTCGCGCACTGAGGGTTCCGTGCCAACTTTAACTGAATTAGAGAATCCACTTACTTCTACTAAGTAAAATACCACAATAGTTTGTCGACTGCGAATATAACTTTGATTTTCATAGTGTTTGTATGAAGTACAAAGTTACGTTTGCGGTTGTTGAAAATGTGCTTTATCTCTAAAACTACTCGTTCGATCTCGTCCGAACCAATTTTCGTTGAAAGTATTAATTAAGATCTACATCACATATTTTTTTCAAAATTTACATTTGCTTCGTTTAGAAGTTAGATGGGGGGGGGGGGGGACGCCCATTTTACCACTTTGGAAGCGTCTAGCTATGAAACGTTAGACAATAAAAGAAAATGGTTTTAGAAACCTCTATGTCATTTTAATAGACCAATCCATTGACACCCCACACGCATAGGTTTGACTAAATTTTTTTTTGTTTTAATTTCATGTATGGGAGCCCCCCCCCCCCCCCTTAAATGTCCTTACTTGAGAATCGGTAAGCGGTTAACAGGATACATCTTCCTACAAAATTTCAACAGTATAATGCTTATAATTACAGAATAAAATGGCTGTGACATACGAACGGACAGACAGACATACAGACTTGCCGAGACTATAAGGGTTCCGTTTTTTGCCATTCGGCTACGGAACCCTAAAAAGGGTACATAGCTACAGACAGACGACCGGACGTACAACAAAGTGATCCTAGTAGTTCCGTTTTTTCAGGCTCGCGCACTAAAGGTTTCGGACCATTGAAAACGTAAAAAGGCAAATAAATTAAGGTAAAAAGGGAAAATAAATTAAGGTAAAAATACAACTGAGTATTTTGTGAATATTTCAATCGCATACCTGTTGCCATTATTGATATCGAGCAAAAAAGGGCAAAAAAATATTTTTTTGTGTTTAGTGTAGGATGTTAAGTGTTGTTGAGGTGCTCGTAGCGTCGTGGTAGCTACTTCCACACATACAAATACTGTTGTGAAACCTCTGTCTTATTTTGACAACAATGATTGGCTCTTCCCGCAAGATTCAGCGTCATCCCAGCAAATACCACCCGAACTTGGTTGTGGGAAAATGTGCCGACCTTCATTGCGGCGAACGAATGGCCCATCCTCCCTCCAGCCTCGCCCTCAACCAGCTTTGATTATTTCTTATGGAGTAAGAGCTCAGGGCATGATGAATGTCTTACTCAAACTTGAAGTCACTCCTAGAATCAAAGCGAAAAGATTCGTGCCGCCATTGATAAATGGCCAATCATCTAAGGAGGATTATTGTTGATTATTATCTATTTGATGTTGCCTGTTAATTTTAGAAATATAAGTTAATTATTTTAAAAGTTATGCAAAATTTATTTCGTCTAAAAACTTAGGAACACACAAGATAATGAATGAAACCTGACCCAAAAATTTGCTATCAATCTAATTGTATATTGGGTAGTTTGGACTACTATGTGTGTTTGTTATATCGTTTCTTGGTTCGGGCCTGTGTAGGGCTTATTGTCTCGTGTTCACGAAGCGTATGACCCCATCCTGCTACGAGCTCGTGGAACCTGACCGCCATGACGTCGCGACTCTCTATGTAATCGACACCATCTTACCGTAGCGTAGCTATGCCGTAGGTAGTTGAACAAACTTATAAATTAGAAACTTATATCGCGCCAAGTAAAGATTCGATTTCAAAAAAGCTCTGCTTAAATCCCATTCGTTCTGCAGTGCGAAGACACCTATACATGTGGGATGTTTAAAAAATTGGAACTTTCAACTTTATTGCTCTGTAAGTTGTACAATTGGCGGACTTAATGCCTTATGGCATTCTCTACCAGTCAACCGCTTGGGGGATACAGAGAGTTTAATCAGTGGCGGAATATTTAAAAGTACTGAGAGGGACCAAAAAGTATATGTTAAAATGCAGTACCATAAACATACTAAAATTACATAGATAAAAAAAATATAAGCAAGGGACTAGTGAACATACATAGAATACATATATTTAATAGAAACTAAATTACAAATAAAAGAAAGTGAAGATATTGACGACATCTATGCATAAAGATATTAATGACAACAGTGAAAGAAATGGTGGTTAATTCTGAAGTGTTGGCTCACTTCAGAGTTAACCACCATTGCTTTCTTTCTTACAGTTAAAAATACATTCTTGATTTTAGATCTAAAAATCGGCCAAGTGCGAGTCGGACTCACGCGCTGAGGGTTCCGTGCCAACTTTAGTACTATTATTTTTTTCTGTGCTTTAACTGACTTTGGGAATCCACTTACTTCTACTTAGTAAAATACCACAAAATTTAGTTGACTGCAAACATAACTTTGTTTTTCATAGTGTTTGTATGAAGTACAAAGTAACGTTTGCGGTTGTTGAAAACATGCTATATCTCAAAAACTACTCATTCGATCTCGTCCAAACCAATTTTCGTTGAAAGTATTTGTTACGAATCGTAACAAATACTTTCAAACAATCGTAACTTACGATCTATATTATATGTTTTTGGTAAAATTTACACTCTCTTGGTTTAGAAGTTAGGGGGGGGACGCCCATTTTACCACTTTGGAAGCGGATAGCTATGAAACGTTAGACTTTGAAAGAAAATGGTTTTAGGAACCTCAATAACATTTTAAAAGACCTATCCATAGACACGTGGGGTGTCTATGGATAGGTCTTTTAAACGCATAGGTTTGACAATTTTTTTGTTTGTTTTAGCTTCATGTATGGTAGCCCCCCCCCTTAAAAGACATTATTTTTTGTATGAGAATCGGTAAGCGGTTAACAGGATACATCTTCCTACCAAATTTCAACAGTGTAATGCTTATAGTTACAGAATAAAAAGGCTGTGACATACGGACGGACAGACAGACAGACAGACTTGACGAAACTATAAGGGTTCCGTTTTTTGCCATTCGGCTACGGAACCCTAAAAAGTGGCAATCTACCGCAAACTGCTTGGTATCTACACTATCAAATGAGCTGGTTTTTATTGACTATTATTTATTTTGTTTCTAAATAAATACGCAATCTACATCATTGTATGACTACCAATAACTGCAGCAGACCAAAGTTCTCATTAAACTAATTGATCATTCTAGATTGAACTGCGATGTATTGTGTTCATGAATCTGACCTTACTTTTATGGCACTGCTGTAGAAATGTAGTTATATAGGTATTAATTTATTTACTTATGAGTTTTGGAAGAAATCTTTTGTTGTAAAATGAATGAATAATACTGGTACATGAATATTTATACTCTTTGTAGCTTTCTTTACTTAGGTTTATTTAAGTTTTTCTGATGATCCTTTGATCATAGATAGGCGCCAATCTATGCGGATTGTAACATGCTTCCTTTTATTGTATTTTCAATTACATAGTTTTCTTTTTAAACTTCTATAATATGTGGTATTTTGCTATCTTGAAAGTGGCATTAACTACGAAATTAAATTTATGAAAAATGCTTAAATCTTGGGGAGCAATGTCCAAAATAAATTATTTGATCAGGAGCAGTCGCCGACAAAAAAACACTTTTCTCTACTCACTCGATCACGATGACACTATTCAATTTACAATAATGTCTGTCATGAAATACCTGCAAATAAGATGTTTGACCCCAAAGGCCGCGTGGCCACCTCGATGCAGCGGAATCTGCCGACTTGCGAATTCTCTGTACTGTACGTATTGAAATAGCTTGTGGTGCAATTGCACTGTGTCCGTCGGCCTGCGAATGCAGCTCAGTTCCCGCGTACCTACGCTCACACCGGCTGGTCCCCGTCAGCGCCTCAGCGACGCACACTCATCTCGCACACGTAAACACCCAGTCATGCGCTTGCGCCGTACCTTTCTACACTAACCCAAACAACTTTTTCTATTCATATTTAACTATCTGGTCAATGATTAGTTTGTAAATCTATACTTTGTTGATTGATGTTCCAAAAACGTGTTGTGCACATTCAAAGCTGTTAAGTTTATGAACATGAAAGTATCGCAGGCGCTGTTTTTTTTTTAAAAATAGTAAAAGAAGAAAAAGGAGAGTGCAATGGAAACAGTGGAATCTTCTAGCCACTCATCGTGTAAGATATATAATTTTTAATAATTTAAAGACAGTGTTCAGATTTAATGAAATATTTTTTCTTGCTATCTATTAATTTCCAACCTCTGATCAATCTTGTCTCCAACAGTCAATATTTGTCTGTAACCGGTTTATCTATGATTATTTCGGTAACCGATACTTGGAACATGAAAAACTGTGTTGTGGACTGTTCAGTATATAAAATATAAAAGCATCGCAACTCCCGGAAAATTTGAGTTATAACAAGGTGACGACGGAGGTTCTGCAACCGAAACAATGAAAGCTTTTTGCCATTCATCATGTAATATTATCATTTAATCAATCTAAGTTTTTCTAGATATTTTAGTGTTAGGTTAATTGAAATATTTTTTTCTCGCTTAATTTCCTACCGTCAATCAATTTTGTCAGGATTAACACGTAAAAACCGGCCAAGTGCGAGTCGCGCACTGAGGGTCTATGCCAACTTTAACAGAAATAGGGAATCCACTTACTTCCACTTAGTAAAATACCACAATATTTTGTTGACGGCAAATATAATTTTGTTTTAATAGTGTTTGTATGAAGTACAAAGTTATGTTTTGCGGTTGTTGAAAATGAGTTATATCTCAAAAACTTCTCGTTTGATCCCGTCCGAATCAATTTTTGTTGAAAGTATTTGTTAGAATCAACATTTATATTTTTGTCAAAATTTACACTTGCTTAGTTAGAAGTGAGGTGGGGGGACGCCCATTTTACCACTTTGGAAGCGTCTAGCTATAAATTAGGCTTTAAAAGGAAACGGTTTTAGGAACCTTGATGTCATTTTAAAAGACCTATCCATAGACTCTGACACGCATGACTAAAAAAAATTTTTTTGGTTTTACCTTTTGTATGGGAGCCCGCCCCTTAAATGTCATTATTATTTATTTTTTTGTATAAGAATCGTAAAGCTGTTAACAGGATACATCTTCTTACCAAATTTCAACAGTGTGATGCTTATAGTTACAGAATAAAATGGCTGTGTCATACGGACGGACAGACAGACGGACAGACAGACAGACTGACTTGACGAAACTATAAAGGAGCTCTTTTCGTTAAAAGAGCAACGTGTGACGTTTCACATATCTCTTGTTGTGATTGTTATTTATGTTATTGATGTTTGATGTATCGCCTCATCATTTGTTTAATTTATTTCAACAATGTATACGGCGTGTTCGATATTGAAAACAATCGGGATTTAAAAACAATGCCAGCAGCATACAATTCTAGTGAATCACTAGATCGTTCCATGATTAACAGTAGTATGTCTTACTATGCCACACGTACGTGTGTGCCATTTAGTAGCTTTAGATCATTTTATAATTGTCTAAAAAACCGTTACCCATTTTTCGTTAATATCGTTCATGGAAGAAGAATACATGAGTACTGACAGCCTTGAAGACGTAGGTACATGTTGTCTTCCTTGTCTTGGTACGTTTTTGTCTAGGATTTGTAAAATATAATCGGATTTTACACAAGCATAAGCGTAAACTGTGCATTTTGATAATTTAGTTCATTTCATTTTTGTTTCATGTGCGGATTCTTCAATGAAATAACACAACAGCGGTGAGTAAACTATTAATTCCTTTGCAATTTTTTATTTGTCTGAAAGCAAATGGTACCAATTTGGACTGTCATTTTAAATTGTATTTTAAAATTGCATAGCGATTGTAAGTTCTTGTTAACGCTTATTATCTTTGCAAACCTTTCACTGCAGATAAGCTTTAAATTATTATGCGTTGTTATAATTTCCAATGAGCGATATCGCACTGAATTATTAGGTCGACGGGACCGTTTGTCCACCAAGCACGTATGTGTTGCGTGCGTCGTTTGAATTACGAGTAGGAATTCGCGACCGCTATTTGGCCCTGGGCTGGACGGCGGGTGTCCAGCAAGCACCGTGACACCGATAGCGACGTCCCTATGGCCCGCCTGCCGGTCAGCGCGACACTTGCACATCGCCGGCGATTGCAGTGACAAACGCGTTTGTTATCCATTTGTTTCGCGCAAATCGCTATCGTCGTCTCAGTAAACGAATTCGCAACCGTCGAGCGGTCGTTACATAGTGAATTTGTTTTATTGTTATTGTTAAATACGATTTTTTTTTCAAGTATTCTCTCGGCTGCTTGTCGCGCGCATTCCCTCTGTTTGCTCTATATTTGTGTTCGTATCCCTTTCCATTCCAATGAACCGATGTGACTATTTTTGCTTCACTGCCAAGTAACTAAATGGTAAAGCACGTGGAATGCATCGTTAACTACGTATAATTACAATTAGCACACTAATCTTCGAATTTAGAAGTTAAAACTTTCGTCGCCGTTAACATTTTCAAATCTTAGTGGGCGAATGAGTCAGGTTAGTGTATGTGCATTAGACACCATACAGTTTTATCAGTTTTAGAGTTTGGCGAACCGGGTGCGGTGGTTGTTGTAATCGGTTGATTCAGCCGGGCGAGCTCTACACTCCTCCGGATGTGATTTGTCGACGGAAAAATGTACTATCGCGTTCGTTAGCATATTTCTGTAATTGTTACAGTATGTTTCCTTCTTGTACCGCGAGTGGCAGTTCCCAATAAATAAACTATACAGACACGTTCATTCAAAATTTACATTCTTGACATTATTGGCGTATAGTGAAAGTGTGCCGAGGTAACCTATATCTCAGTGATCATAAGCAATGACGTCTGTGTCCGATTCTCCATTAAATAGGTCGAGGAATAGACCCGTTTTGGCTCGATACAAACCTAACAGTGGAAGCAAAGAACAGGTAATTTTTTTTGGTTACTTTGATTGTGACTGGCTCTATGAAATATCCAAATTCCAAAACTCATCTAATTTAATTTGGACTGGAAGCTATTATCATTTACATAGGTACATCATAATGTTTCTTGTAATTTTCCTTGTATAGTTGAATACTCCAAGTACCTTGTTAATGACTAATATGTATTACCTTACACACTATGAGGCCAAACTTGGCATTAATCGTTCTTCGCGTTAAATACTGATTCACAGCACAGATAAACAGACAAGGTAGAGTAAGGATGCACGCAGTACACTAATGTAATTCTTTTGCATTGCCTTTTTGTGGGCGAGCGCTCAAATCATTCATCATGCCTGCGTAGGATTTCCTTTGAACCTTCATAATTCTGCAGCGCCTATAGAAAATTTAGTATCGCTCAATAACTGTGGGATGTTCATTAGTCGGTGTTGTAATACCTTTATAACATCGCACGTGTTTGAATGCAATTAGGCAACTACTTAAGTATTGTTAGCTTTTGTTTTGATTTATTTATAACTTTTCGCATGCGGTTTGTGTCTGATTGAATTTTAGATAAAATCTAATCATCACGCTAATCATCCATTGTTCGATCCTATGAAATAGTAAATTCCTTTCATACCTTCTCTAAAAAATCATCAGGTTTCCACGAATCCATCTTAACATCAGAATGTTGTTAAAAGCATAAAAGAGTACTTACCTAAAACATTGGTTTTGAATAAAAATAATAATTGTGGTTCATAGTTTCTGGTAAAATCTATTATCGACCCAGTTTAGTTTTCACCGAACTGACGACTTGTAAACGTTTAGCGGTTTGTGTATGGGTTTGGGTTTGTTTTAGAAACATTGCCTGTTGGTGCTGCTATCGCACGTGCCTGTTTGGTTAAACGGCACGTTCAGCAAGTATCCATTTATAGTTAGTGATAAATCACGAAATTGCTGCCTAGCTTAGCTCAGAAAATGAAATCATACCTTTTAGACTGAATACTCATAACTTTTGCTCTTCATCATGCCAGCGGGCCTAAGATGCGCGCCTATTTGTCATTTATCGATAAATCATTTTAAAAAAGGTTTTTAGTTATTTTGTTGTATTTATTTGTTTTAAAAAGCAAAAAGGATTGATATACAAGTGAAAAATATGTGTCAAAACATGTTGTTTAGGAAAAAAAAATATTTTATCGACGCTATAAACGGTATTGGGGCGTGCATGTTAGGCTTACTGATTAACTAGAGTTTTGTCAGTATAAACGTTGATATGTAATTTAAGTGTACATACACCCAGGAATGTATCTGTTTTCCTTATAGATAGATTGGTAATACGAATGACGCGGGAATTCAACAAACATGATGGTCAACCGCACTTGTCCTAACCTAAATAGCTTTATCTTCGTTAATGTGCACACATACAAGTTAACTCTTATCTGTACTTAAAGGTATGTGAACAGATACGTCAAGTATTTATAGGTCTTGGACGAGTATGTTCGTAGCAGTAATGTTCTTCAAGTGATTTATTTGTTAGAATTTACTAGCGTTTGAGCAAAATGATGGCAGCCCGCTGTCGTGGTTGTTTGAAACCTGCCAAAAAATGTTTAATGTGATTGTGGAAGAGAAAATAAATGCCCATTATAGATAGGTATTATGGTAGTACCCTACATCAGTAGTAATATCAGTTGATAATTTATGTAAGCTCGCTGAAATTATTTCACCATCCATCCTTAATCATCGTCATATGGATATAATATGATAGAAATTGATTGAATCACCCTATATTTGCAATGCTATGGAAACCATCAGTGAACTGCAACATAAACTACTTAATGAAGCGTGCCAACTGCATGCCGGGGCAATTATCATATGTTTCGATTTAGCTATGTTTACCAACGTTAAGATACAAGGCAATCATTTGCATTCAACTGCATTGCATCTAGGGTTGCCAATTGGGATGATGATGTTCAAACATCTCATAACTACAATCTGACAAAAAAAATTGTTCAACGCTCTCGTTTCTTTCAAAATCCGATCATGATCTATATCCAATTTTCGTTTCACCTAAAATGCACCGCAGCATTAGCCGTTCTCATTAAATAGCTCTAGCCTCCTGTCTCAAGGATCTCTAACTGTGCGTTAGATGGTTTTTAGGTTACCCTCTTATTGATCTCTTCCTACTGCATGCTTTTCCTAAGATTACCTACCGATTTAGTGTAGGTTTGTTGGTGTTAGTAGAATCACTGAAGTCCGTCGTACTTATTTCTTCGAAAATGTTTCCAAACATAGATTTAATTACGCTACTGGAACGTTTTGTTTACTATTTCCTCAGCACAGGTAGGTAGGATGTAAGCTACATCTTTATAATATCTTTCAACATGTTTACGGTTCAACACACTTCTTCACATCCACCCGGGAGATTGCCGGCATTCGTGGCGTGTGTGTGCTGTGTGAATTCGCTTTCGTTGTATCTCTGGAAATTATACGCGTAGCTGTCTCTATCACAATATTTAAGATGCGAATCGATAGCAGAACTTTCACTTGCATTATTCATTAGAGATAATAAAGTGAGCAGATTCTTTAAATCAACTTATTTATGAATGACACAATGTTATACGTTTTACTTTCTAACGCGCTAATAAGACTCACCTAACCTGATTTGATGTTCATATTTTATAGGGTTCAATATCAATATTTTTAGTAGTTTGATGGCCTATGCTACCTACAGTCTCCATAATGTCATTTCAGTGTAAAAG
Organism: Pyrausta purpuralis; assembly: GCA_963924145.1. Lineage (NCBI taxonomy): Eukaryota > Metazoa > Arthropoda > Insecta > Lepidoptera > Crambidae > Pyrausta > Pyrausta purpuralis. The sequence goes on from OZ001659.1 coordinate 15,035,936, forward strand.
CACAATTTGCGTATTTACGTACTCACACAGTTAATCATACACTCAGTAAATTGTACAGGGCTTTTTGTCATTAATTAACATGTTAAGTTTTTTACAAACCTACGATATAATTACTGGTTTTGGTCGCAGCATTACAAGATGAAAGTTAAAATACAAAGGCATCGGTATTAACGCATGCCCGTTTGAGGCGAGGTTAAAAATTGCTACATTTTGATGTACTTTTCTTACTGTTTAGCATTATGTTCGTAAACAAGGCTATCATGTATAGCTAGAACGGATATCATAAGAAAATTAAGATTACCGTAAATCTTTATGAAAACAAGTGCCTGTATCACCGATGGTCTAGGCCGCGGTTAATGCTTCAGAACGCTCACTGTTCGTTTACATGGAACAGGGTGTGAAGGTTAAGGATATTGACCAAAACTTTAAAGAAACTCGGCCTACTTTGCGTAAGCATGCGTCTTTACAAAATGTTCGGATAAAATATATAAATATTTGAAAGAATACAATGGCAGATTAGGCATTTTGAGGTTATGTTTTGTGATTGCAGAGTTAGTGCACCTCACCTACATTCATTTTGATACATTCAGAAGGTAATTGTTATATTTTACTAAAGTAATTCAATCCTTACTTACTAAGTTACCCCGTAAAATACCAGTGCAATTATAATTAAAACAAGATTTTTGAAATATAACCTACTAAGACGCAATCTGGGCCCGGTTTTGGTCTATATCCTTTACAAGTCTATCGTGATAAGATCTTAAATGATGCTTTTTTACCTTAGGATCGAAAACAATTTGATAAAAAACACAGGACGTTTCAAAAAGACCCGGTGTCATCGCATGTAGGTCGTGAAACCCATAGTTTTTTGAATGAAAATGTTTCCAGCTTCAATTTATCAACACAATGGCCACCACATTCCCCGAACTCAAGCCTTATGGATTTTTTCATGTGGTCCAGAAGGCAAAATGATTGGTGTGCGGGATCGGTGGTGCGCACATCAACTGTGCGCTGGTATGCAGCAAGACTAGGGGCCAGTAAATAAGAAGGCAGGGTTTCTTCGGTATACTGGAGGGCAGCGGAGGTAGATGAGTCGTCGGTATCTTCTTGGAGAGTGCACATTTGTATGCGACGACGGGTTTCATCGCCCTACTGGGCGGATCAGGTTCGAGCTCCAGCTCCTACCCCGGGCTTCTTCTCGTGGGTTGACTGGCCCACGGTATTAGTTGCCGCCTATGCGGCAGTCTTGCGGCGATAGGTCTGTAACACAGGGCGCATTTGTATGGGGCATGCGTCGTAATTTATACTATTTCGGCTACCCCCGTCACCCCCACCTCTTTATTCGGACGGAAACATGAATTTTATTTACACTGTCTTTTAGGTAGTACTTATGGACTACGTGCTCAACTCATAACAAGTGCGTACCCAATTAGTTCCTAGGTTTACAAGTCTTATTGGATTCCTACATTATCTAATACGAAAGAATTAACAAAATGTTCCGTGAGCGAGCGAGAGGGCTTTAACTCCTATCTCTCTCTGGAGATGTTCTGTTTGCTCGCTCCGGTACGGGTGAGGAAAACTAACATACGGAAATATTTTTTATTTATAGAGGTAGGTACACAACAATGACAATCAATAACAATTAACTTATAAACCTAGTACATATGATAAAACAAGACAGTAAAACGGTATATACATAATGACTAAAAACTATGTACGATACTATTATAATTATTTACAAGTAATAGCCCTATATGCGGCGTCGTGTTGGCCGTCCGGAATAATTAGCAAAAAAAGTCTTAAATAAACTCTTTTTTTTATCTTCATTTCAAGTAATCACATGAAGGGGGTAGGTTGCACATTATGACTCCTTGATTAAGCTAAAAATTACCTTTAATAAGTTCTGTCCTTAAAATCCCTAAACTCCTAAGCGTTAAGAAGTTCCACCATCAGTTTAGTTCTACATAATGTTGACTATTAGAAGAAACAATACGTCAACATTAAGATACTAGTAAAACACCTATATGTGCCTTTATAATTTGAGGGTTTCCCTCGATCGCTCCAAGATCCCACCATCAGATCCCGACTTGGCAACGAGACCAACTAGAAGGTATAACCTCTAGGTTAGCGTAAAAAAAACCGGCCAAGTGCGAGTCGGACTCGCGCACTGAGGGTTCCGTGCCAACTTTTATTGAATAAGAGAATCCACTTACTTCTACTTAGTAAAATACCACAATATTTTGTTGACTGCAAATATAACTTTGTTTTTCATAGTGTTTGTATGAAGTACAAAGTTGAAAACATACTATATCTCAAAAACTACTCGTTCGATCTCGTCCAAACCAATTTTCGTTAAAAGTATTTGTTACGATCTATATTATTTATTTTTTTCAAAATTTACACTCTCTTGGTTTAGAAGTTAGATGGGGGCGGGGGGACGCCCATTTTTCCACTTTGGGAGCGTATAGCTATGAAACGTTAGACTTTAAAAGAAAACGGTTTTAGGAACCTCAATATCATTTTAAAAGACCTATCCATAGACACCCCACACGTATAGGTTTGACTAAAAAAAAATTTTTTGGTTTTAGTTTCATGTATGGGAGCCCCTTCTTAAATGACATTATTTTTTATTTTTTGTATGAGAATCGGTAAGCGGTTAATAGGATACATCTTCCTACTAAATTTCAACAGCGTAATGCTTATAGTTACAGAATAAAATCGGACGGACAGACAGACAGACAGACTTGACGAAACTATAAGGGTTCCGATTTTTGCCATTCGGCTACGGAACCCTAAAAATGGTCTACAAATGACTGTTATATGAGGTAACACAGACAAAAAAACAACATACAGTCAAATTGATAGCCTCCTCCTTTTTTGAAGTCGGTCAATAAAATATGAGACCTTTGATACCTTGAAGACTCCTCTTCACCGAGATTGGAATAAAATATCCTAAAACTATATTCGTCCAGCGAGTGAAGCGTTCTCTAAAAGTGGCAGCATTTTTTTTTTGTATTTTGAATGTTTAAAATACACGCAAGATAGTCTTGTGCCGAACCTTGTATGTAATGTGATAGTTTATTGTTTATTTATCTTGATTTATTCGTATTCGTATTCATTAGTATCTCAGCTGTGAATCGATAGCACATAGTGAAGAGATTTTGAGAGGTTTTAAAATAATGTTTTTCCTTCTACAAACATATTCCAATTTGTAAGGATTACCAAGTGTTGGCAATCTCTACCAATCAACAGTTGAAATACATACCGCCATCTGGTGATACAGTCTCAGGCAGCCTTGTTTGGGATAGTACAGTAAAGCCAGCACGAGCCTTTGTGTATGTAATGGTTACATCTTTAGGTTGCCGCATATGGTAAAGTGCTGTGAAGTTTGTTATTAGAGCGTTAGATGGCGCCTTTGTCGTTCACATTCGGTTCAAGCAGACTAGTGGAATCACCTAATGTAGTCCACGAAAATGACCGATTTCACACGTATACATAACAATTCATTAAAAAAAACTGCTCCAAGTTGCAAAATTAAAATAAAGTGCAGCATTGTTCTTATACCATTCGTTAAATTTAATAAAATGACACTTCAATCAATTTAATATTTTTTTATACCTTACATGCATCATGCTTACTAAAGTAAATAATTACCTACTAAAGTTAGTGACTTCTTATTTAAAATAAATCTGTTGGAAATATTATCCGACTAATGACTAACACCATTAAATAACTTTAGTTCGCTCAATCTAATACTTTTGACTACGTTAAATGCATTTGTGATAGATGTAAGTATAAACATTTTATGTAAATAATTCGTACAAATATCAGCGTACCACATTAGATTCAAGTTTCATTAGTGTATTTTCTTTGCAAGTAAGTCTGGATAAGTAAATGTTTTCCAAAAAGAGCTCAAAATTTATCGTACTTAATTTTCAAAAAGTCGGTATATAGTTATTGGAGTGGGCATTGGCATTGAACTCGCGTTACCTAGGGCAATGCGTGATGCACCCGAGGGTTCCACAGACACGGTGGTGGATGGAGGGTGCGGACGCGCCTGCGCGTTTTGTCGGTCGATCGTTGGTCATCACCGCCACATGCAACGAACACGTGCTTTCTCTATTGAAAAACAATTGACGCCGTCACTGTCCCATCATTGTCATCAGACGCACATCGGCGGCTCTGTTCCGACGGTTGGTCAGTTTCGCGATCATCGCCATAGCGTACCCACAAAGCCAAGTATTGACTATACCTTATAAGAACTTCCGCTAGTAGCACTAGCCGCATCGACTTCGTCTACAGGTCAGGTCGATGAACTTAGTCACTTCCTTTAGCTATTGACTGCATTGATGAGCTGATGACATTATTAAGGGGCTTAAATTCTTTAAATCGTAGATACAAAGTCATTTGCCGAAAGTTCTTATTTTGTTGTTTATTTTTAAAGATAAACCCATTTGGCATAAATGTGGGATTTTAAGAGATAATAAGTATAATGCGTTTTAAAATCTTAAACTTGAACTTTATTTTGTTTGTTGACAAACACCTGCTGTGTTTTCGTCATAAGTACTCAAATAAGAGTAGAATTTAAGGGGATATTGAAACCATCCTATTATGTACTCAGACAGATGCAATGCAACTAGAACTTGTAAAAGGGCGATTATCAATCCGGAAATAGTAGAACACCTACTACATAAAGGTTTATGTCGTCAAGTATCATTTACGATATCTAACAATTTCAATGTCGTTCTCTGAATCCTACAATTCCCTTGTTTATTACCTATTCTATTTACCTATATTGACAAGTCTAGCTGTTGACCTTGACAGAGAATTCGTAACAATGCATTTTCAACCCTCTAGTCGAGTAGTCGTGTAGCAGTAATCCAGAGAAGCAGTGGGGTCGTCGCGGTGCGAGCGGCGACGCCGGCGTCGAGCGCGGGGTGTCGCGAGTCTCCGCCCGCGCGCCTCAGCCGCACGAGCTGTCAAACCGCCTCCGACGGGCACCCGGCTTGAACGCTCCTACCTCAATCGCTTCTACTCGCGATCGTATCGTAGTGCGCACTTGGTGACTCAGTGGGTGATTTTTGTTCGCATGACGGAAAACAATCTAAGGAGATGAACGGCAGTACGACGACGGTGAATGGGGGCGCCGTCAATGGTACCACCGGACCCCTCAACGGTATAGGTGCCGCTCCACGTACTGCGACTCTAGGAACTCCTAGCAATTACGCGTACACTTCTACCGGCTCCCTCCTTGGCCGCGGTGGCTCGGCTAGACCTGTGCCGCCCCCTACACTGCCCAAGTACAGCGGTTCTTTTAGTGCGGGAAGCACAACAGGTCTCCGAGATCGCGATCGTGAAGGCACGGGTGGCTCACATCGCTTAGCTAGTCTCGAAAGATTGGCATTACGCCAAAGGATAATCGAACAAAGTGCAAACAATCAGGTGTCGACCGGTCCGACTCTAAACACCGTTGGAACGAATGGAGGGCCCACCTCTGCTACCGTCACCCTTACCGATACGGCTACGGTGAGTCCCCCTTGCGGCACATCTTGCTCACCCTCAAAATTTTCCCCTAATCGTAGTTAGCGCACCCCGAAATAGGGTATATTACCTATCGTTATTTTAGAACGGCCAACCCTATGTACCTCAAGTGTAGAGTTTTAATTGTGTTGTCTTCCGATAGATCGAACTCGAGTTGTTACATAGTTCTTAATTGATCATTTATTGGTTGATTAACTTAGTCAAGAAGATATTTGTATCGTCTTCATGTATGTAACGTAATGGTTAATATTAAATTGCACTTGTTCGTACGTAACTATCTTATGGTTTTGTTTACATTGAAGCATAATATTGAGCTATAACCGTGTCAGGTGTTGTGTTACATCACAACTCGTGTATGTATAACTTCTACTTGGTCTTAGAACCAGCCAGTTGTTCGAGCTGCACAATATTGCTATGCAATACATACAGTTTCTGAATGAATGTAAATAAGACTGAACTTTAGATACAAGGTAGAAAAACAACGATAGTTTTAAAAAAAGGATATATTTATGAATTTTATGCATGTCACTTCTGGTTATAGAACCAGACTATTCGGTTCATATCTATTTGGTTTCTTCTAATCACGATCATGATCACGATTTACTCACGGAACGTGGTCGTGACCAGCATCTGTGCGTTTTTTTGCTGTTTTGTCTTATTCTCTCTTTGTAAGGATATGGCAGGCATCCCACCATATTCCCACGCAGTTCCTCATGTGATAGGACTGGTTCGGGGTAAGGGAGGGGTTGGGCGGGTGAGTGACCCCATAACTGCAGGGTTAAAAATAACCTTATGCATCGGCGGGCATTCTGCTTGCATGTGTCGAATTCACTAAACAGACATTAACTGTTTCACGGTCGCACCATGACCTGAAATTTCTCGGAACGTGATTAAGTTGAGCCTTCTTGAGCCCGTTATTGGTTTAATGTGTCAAGAGTTTGTGCATAATTTTTCAGTACATTCTGAAACTTGTATGGAGTTGCATTGCATATTACACTTAACAATTATCTGATATGGCTCCATTATTTATCTACTGCAAATCAACAAAAAATATCTCGAGCGGGATAGTGGTCCTGTTGTATTGAACCCATACAAAACATAAACAAATACCTCAGATAAGTCTTGTCTTATTGAAAGTAGACTATTTCGTGAAGTTCCCTGTATCACTTTGTTTACTAACGGACATTCGTTTTCTAGGAATTCTTGTTATCACTCCTGTTATCGACTTATAGGCGCGTCGTGGTATTGATAAACCATGTCTATTTTTGCTGTTCGTTTGTAAAGGAACTTTATCACTGAAGTTGTGTTATACGATGTCTTCATTGATCTTGTTAATTTAGTTTGTATAAAAATCTATTTCTTTCTACATTAAAACTGATTTAATTCAAAGTTTTTTACCAAGCGACAAAGCGGTTGGGGCACGTTCTCGTCTTGCATTGTTCCTTAAGAGCACAAAAAAGCTAACCACACGAATGGAACAGTTTACTATCGACTTTTGTGCTTGTTGATAAGACTCAAATTGATGGTATCGTTCTTAAGTTTACGTTCTTTGGTACGATTGGCCCTTGCTTTTGTGTGTCTGGTGGGCATAAGTGTGACGGGCTGGATCCTTTTGCAGCTATACGTAGTTATAGCCATAATTAACTCAAGCCGTACCTGAGTTAACGTAGTGTGCCTTACACACAGGTTGAAATTTTGTTGGACGCTTCTTTTTTTTTGTTTACTTAAAATACAAATTTTGTTTGTAAATGTCATTATTTTTAAGTGTTTATCATTATGTTCAATTTAATGTTACGTGAGTAATTAAATATTATATGTATAACAAATTTTGAGTAGGTTACACATTTTTTTTAAAATTTTCAGTTCTTTAATTCTGAATTAAAAATACATTCCACTTGCCATTCTAATCTTCGATAATGTTGATAATTGTGGAAAAAATATTTCTACGTAAAATAATTGTATGTACCGTATCGGTCAAGTTTTCACCCCGTGTGTCAGTTCACGACGCGCTTGTTTGCCCCGCCAGCGTGCAGCCGGCAGCCGGTATCGCCAGTAACTTAACCTCAAACTGACACAGAGAGATGTGAATGGTGCTTCATATTACAACTGCTTACTTGTTTAAAAACACATTTCATTACTTTGTTAATGCATAACCAACTATAATATCGTTGTTAGCATAGTTAAAAGGTGTTCATTCAAGTCCCTGTACGTCAGTGAGTTCGTTGTGTTGTGGTTATTGTTGTGCAGTGTCATCGTCAAGTTTAAAAGATCGTCTATTCTGATTCTAAAAGGTGCATGAACTTTCTATGAGAAGTGGCATATAGAAGTGTAATTCTATATGCCTCTGAGAGTGTGCGACTGTGTGAAAATCCTGCAAAGTGTCTGTGCTTAGGTGATTCCAAACGTTTTTTTGTATTGTCGTTTACTTGGATGTGCACAGAATGGCAAATCGAGCGTTGGCTAACGGCGTTGCACATCAGACAAAAATAACTAGATGTGCTAGCAGCGTCGGCGACAGTGGAACTGATAAAACTAAAGTTGGATGGACCAGTCCTCGCGACATCTGGAGGAACTTATCGTTGCGCAGAAAAGCTGAGGTGATTGAAACTAGATATAAATAGACATGTTTATAAAATAGACCCGAGGTTAGTGAACGAGTTCAGTCATTTAGCGATTGGCGACAGCCTGTTTATTGATTTAGCTTTGTGTAGCTATCAGCGCGAATAGGGCCTACACTGCTGTGTGGCGCCTACAGATAGCGTGCTGTCTCCTCGGAAACTGTAAACCCAACCGCTGCTGAAGTAAAATTGTTTCATATACCATCCCTCAAGCGTACGTGAACGAGACACAATAGAAAATTGTTATCCGGTCTCATGCGACCGCTCGGGTGTTGAAGCGTAAACCGTTTCTGGGGATTCATGCAGAACGTAGGTACCTAGTAAACATTTCCTAAGTTTCCTAGGTCGTCGACATTCTCAAATCATTAATAAGCAAGATTATCAATTAGTTAAATGCTCAATTCATGAAATCCTTTGTTAGTTGCACCGTTTGCAGATTATAATATGTATCACACGTATCACGTAGCTCCTCTTTGTATTGCATTAGGTTGCATACAAAATATGCATTTGCGTAACTGCAACCGACGTGGGAATTCCGACATACTTTGTACTTGTTATGTTGATAACTATTGCACCAATTATCTACTTCCATCTAGCTACATTAGCTTGAATTTTTTTTAGTCCTATGAACACTTACTCGTGATATCAAACACTCGTTTAAAAACTATGTCCTACAAGCTGTTCTACTCGTATACATAATATATTGTCTCGGGTCTGGGTGTTGTGGTACCACCGTTGTTTCTGATTTCCATAACACAAGTGTATTAGCTATTTACTTTGGGATCCTAGCAATGTATGTGATTGGTGTCCAATATTTACTTTACTTTACTTTACTTACATCATCATCATCATCATCATCAATATCAGCCAAAGGACGTCCACTGCTGAACATAGGCCTCCCCCACGGCTTTCTACAGCGACCGATCTCTAGCGGTCTGCATCCAGTTTGATCCTGCGATCTTTATAAGGTCGTCTGTCCATCTTGTTAGTGGACGTCCTACGCTGCGTCTTTGGTCGAATGGTTTCCAATCTAGAACTTTCCTGCCCCAACGGCCATCAGTTCTTCGCGCTATGTGCCCTGCCCACTGCCACTTAGTTCTTCTACGTGTCTCCTCGTTTCTGATTCGATCTCGTAGAGAAACACCAAGCATAGCCCATATTTATAAGGCCCATAGTTAGAGACCACGTTTCGGATCCATATGTCATCACTGGTAACTTTACATATGACCCGCTATTGCATTATTGTCTAAACAGTATACTACCACTAACACTACTTATTTCCTTTGATTATGCGCTAGTGGTGTCTATTCACTTGTAAAATCGCGTTAGGTTCGTTGAACTTAATCCAACTACATAATAGTTCATTCATTATGAGTTCTAAGGCTGTTAAAAGGTAAAGAAATGCAATCCACCGTTTATATGTTTAACTACGACGACGAAAAGGATAGTAAAAATAGTAATTCATTAAAACTACGACGACCAAAAGGATAGTTAAAATAGTAATTCATTAAAACATGTGGCAAGTTTATATCTACTTACGCGGAACTTGGTAGCACGTGTTAAACCTTAACAACATATGGTTTAAAATAACTTCTTTCTTACTAAAATATGCCACGACAGGCTGGATGCCTTAATTAACTTCTATTTTGTAAGTTTTTATTTTCTATTTATATTGGTGTTAAATATTTTTACACTTGAATGTCTCATAACAAATACTTGGTTCTGCAATAACATATTTTTGTGCAGTAATTGCAACTTTGTGTTATTAAGCGACAATGAAATTAACCTCAATTAAGAATTCATGGCCGCTCGCATCTAATAGGACCTTAATTGCCATGTTATTCACATTTATCTGCACATACCCTGATACGACTTTATTTTGAGATTACATGAGAAAGTACATTTTCCTCACAGTTGTGAAATATGTCATGGTCTTTCGTGGAATGCTTCTGCGCTAAAATTTTGTGCAATAAGAAAACCGAAGTATAGTGCATAATTATTGCAATTACTTCGAGCGTACATTTTTTGCAGCTACATGTATCTTATTTCCATAAAGTCGTAATGATTTCAAAGGTTAAATGATAGCCCGTTTATATGCTTGTTCAATATTTGTTGGAAGGACTGATAGCATGAAACTTGTTCAGAGTGCGTTGCATCGCGCCGTAGCCAGTGCTATGAATAATGCAGTATACGACCCTCATGTGCATTGCATTGGTATCAGAAGAATTAATAAAAGAAAACCGATTTGAAAAAACTAACTAATAAATTTTCCGTTGATATAGAACACATTCAATTAAAACAATCTACTCGTACTTGCACGTTTGCATCGAACTTCAACATGTAATCCACATGGATTTCTTTACTTAGATAGACAACCAAAAGGTTAATGGTTTCGTTAGGAGGAAACCCATCCACATCGAATATAAGAAATAAATCCGACATTTAGCATAGCCGAAATTATATTACAGTAATAGTTTCTTTCTTGTTACATGTATTGCACTGGTTTCCACTTAGACTCAATACGAGTACACGGCCATAAAAAGTGGTATTGATTTCTTACAGCCTGAGTAATTTTCCTTCTGAGAGTGAGAGACGGATGTTCTACTTATTGTCCACGCACAATACGTATTTGAGTTCTTTCTCATACTTTTCTTTTGCTATTGTTTTCTACTTTCGAAGATTATTTCATTTGATAACTGAAATCTGAAATTGTTAACGAGAGTATTTACAGGTGTAACATACCGAAATATAACTAAAATCGGAGACCTGACCCTTTTTTCGCTGCCCGCTTCACTGGAAATGCCCCATATCTATTGAAAGTATGTTATTATTAACTATCATTTTACTAGCCTTAAAACACATTTTTTTTTTTCTGAGTCTCACTCAATGTTATTTTACATATTTTTACATTTAAAGGCTCTTTGGTCCTGAAGGAGTTCCTGAGTTAAGCGCGTTCAAACTAACAGACTCTAAAGCTTTATAGTATTAGTATACATAAAATAGTTTTAATGAACCCAGAAAATGAAACCATTAGACTCTCCGGTTTTGCCTACGCTTTAAACCTACGCCCACTTCCCCTTTGCTCATCAGAAGATTAATAAAGGCGTAATTCCTGTAGCGTAGGTTAACTCCGTTCGGTCCAAGTGCATGCCCTACTTTTATGCTTGAAGTTTTTAAACCAATGCAAAATTAATCGTATTTTATCTCCCAGACAGCTTTTTAAATCACAATAAAGACAATAATAAATAGGATGTAGTATAGGTTGAGCAAAAATAAAAACTGAGAGAAGACGTGTTGATTGCGTTAGTGTTGAACAATGTCTGGGAATGGCGATGAAAACATAGTCGTATGCGCGAAATGGAGAAAGCAAAGTTAAATGAACCGGTGTTCGTCGACCCAAATTATCGCAATACCATCTTTGGATCTGCAACGAGAACGGTGGAAATGGATCCTTTTATTTTATAACACTGAGCAAAATAATATACCATGCGCGTTTTAAAGAATTTATTCTTTAGTATTCGAATAACTGCCAATTAGCCAAATAAAGATTCTTATTAATACCTTACCTTACTCTGATGATACTAAGAACAACAAAAGATATAAAATAAGAAATATCATTATCATTAAAAGCCAAAGGAAGTCCACTGCGGAACATAGGCCTCCCGCACGGCTTAAGAATTAGAAATACATAGAGGTGTATGCTCGGTTGAAATGGTTTATGCTATAGAAGTGTGTCAATTACTCAAGATGGACAAGAATATTCATTACGATAAGCTGATTCAGCGCGACCACAACAATAGTGAGTCAGGCGGCAATGGGGCGCATAGTCATCGCAGTAGCTTGACGACGCTCCGCGTCTCGAATGCTGGCGCCCGCCGGCAAAAGGATTGCAATTATACTGGGAGTGCCTGAGGCAGTATTTTTTATCAGCTAAAGAGCAAACCGCAACGATGCAGAGCTGCCGGCATTTCTGCTTTTTATTCTACTTAAGAATCAAGACGCAGCCGCTTTTATTTCATTAATTATTAAGATACGTCGTAGCGACCATCCTGGCTGTATATTAAAATCGGCGCTATTTGAAAAAAAAGCGGATTATTTGAATGTCAAGGTTTTCAAGACGACTTCAAAGCGTGGTTATGTTTAATTATTGTTCTATAAATCTCTCCTCGAAAATTAATGGGTTAAGCTCCTATCTACAATAGTCACTAAACTGAAAAAGTTTATCTGGATAGGATATGGGTATTTTATTGCAGTAATTTTGTATTTTTACCTGATTGCGTAAACCATCTTTATCCTTGTACATTTTGTCATCAGTATGTTGTATGTGATATTTTGAATTGTTTACGTGGAATAATTAGTCAGAGCATGTTTCGCGACATGATGACTCTACCTACCTACAAAGCTATGGCAAACTGTAGTCATTATTCGATATTGCTAAAATGTACCTTGACGGATAGACGTCGTCTGTAAAGGCTGCCTTGATTTAATAGTTTCCGCTTGTTAATGAGACAAATAATTTATTGCTTGTTGAAGTGATATTACATTAGACGAAGTGTTGTTGTGGAAAGAGACAAACTTTTTTGAGTGAGTGGAGAAAATGCTGTCAACATGTTTTTCAATACATTAAAAAAGAGATTAAGCATAAAAAGGAAAGTTAAATTGAAAAATGACAGCTCCGACTCTAAAGTAAACGTAAGTAATCCTTTTTAATTGTATCCTTTTCAGTTAAAAACCTTAGCAAAACTCTTCTGATTGTCGTGCTATCAATACCAAAACTCAACGCTAATTTGTTGGGCCCTGAATGGAGGCATTCTCATTACACGCTATTGTTTATTCATGCTTTCAGTCAAAACAAACAAATTCTTTGTCGATGTTCAATCGGTGTGATTATTTACGTTACGATGTCCGTGCTCTGGTAAACACTCACCGGATGGCATTGCCTTTACAACGATCAGTGAGCAATTAGGAGTAGGACTTGTCTTGTGTGTTTAACCGCTACAAAAGAAGTCAAACTAATGTTGATTTATAAAAAAAAAACATTTTACTTTACCTTTAACATATTTTTGCAGTGCTCTTAGCCTTTGTGTCTACCTAAGGTGTTGACTTTTTTCATAATAATGAGTGTGTTCTGGCTTGGAGGCGTGGTCAAAATATTTCTTTGATTATTCTTATGATAACACGGTCACGGTATGCCGTGATTTATAATCGCGAATGAAGTACAATGTTTCCAAAGTGCTACTTAATGAAATGCCCAAATGCAGTTTGTGTGTAATGCGCCACATATCGGTGTTGCAACTGCTACGTGAATGCAGTTGTCAGCTGACTGAAACATCGCTCAACTCACCCACTTGGCTCGCTGTCCGAAAAGATATGGTTTGTTCGTTACATGTCAATTAATTAGAGATCATTAAGGAGATGCTGCGGTGTCTAGAAAGTAGAACTTGAACATTCAACGTCAACTATTTGTTTATTGACGGTTATAGAACGTTTGGTTGATTTCGTCGTTATAAGTTTTACATGCTGCTGCTTATTTATACAAGCCTACTGCTATGACGCGTGCGGTGTGTCTTTCCATTGTTGGGTGGAACATCCCTGGGAGATATTATTAGAACCGACGACGACGCAAACGCATAGGGTCGTTTACACTTGGCAAAACTGCACAAGTAACCATACCATATGTAGACATTGCGTGCCTCTTACGAAGAAATAAGAGTTGTGGTATAAATATGTATGTCACCCATCGAACGCGTTCATTGTACTGATACTGCCTTTTGAATCGTTTTGTTTCAATTGTCTCTAGACTAGTTGACATTTGAATAGGCCGGGAGAAATCTTGACAGGAAATATTTATCAAAGTAATCGTCGGCTCTATTTTATCAGCCACTAGAGGAAGCGCAGTACTAAGCATTCGATTTGTAGTTTGATTTTTATTGTCAATCAGAGATTCCTACGTAAAACATATTTTTTGTATTTATCTATTGTTTTAAGTAGGAGGTAAGAGTTGTTATTATTATGTCTATTCACAACTACTTGTTTTGATTTGTATTGTAGAAATTGTAGATAAGTCAATGACGCCCCGGTATTGTTTCTCTATTGGCGCATCTACTTCACGCGCTCGGTTCACTACAGTAACGATGGCAGTTCTGCGTGACTCAACGCTTTCATACTCACACAACTTCTCACCTACATAATTACAAAATGCAGAGCATCGGCTTGGTTCTTGATAGGTGTCGATTAAAGTAGTAGTTAAGTATGACGTAATATTGTTGTGCATGGGAAAAGGTAAATGTCCTAATTAGAAAAGTAGGTAGAGTTTTTACATTTAAGATTGATTGCAGTCAGTTGTAGAAAGTTGTCCATTAATAATGTTTAAGCATGTGTTAAAGTTTTCCATAGATATTGGTTTCTTAAAGAAACGGTCATCTAGGACATAGATTAATCTGTGTTGCGCACAGACACCGTACATTTATGTTCGCATAGGTACAGTTGCCTTGGTATCGATGACTCATAATAGGAGCCGGCTAGACCGCAGTGAGTAGACATACACACACAACGTTTTTAACGCTCTCGTACAATCTACTACCCAAGAGCGAGTTTAATACATTTGTAGCTGGGTATCATTAGCGTCAGCCTCTGCTATTACTGCGATTGACGAGGATACATCTGCTGCCTGATTAAACTTCTTAAGAAGTTACTGTTATTGGATGCTCTACACGGATTACAACGTGACAAATTAATTAGTCTTTAGGACAGGTGCATTTTATTAACATCGTTTTTCACTATCGTACGGACATATCAATGTTTGTAGAGTCTTTTTTTTTATCCAAATGCTTTCTGTTATTTGAATCGAATTATAATTTTAAGTATCCAGTTTTATCAATCATCTCATATAGCATCTAGTTGTCTTGTTTACGCATGACGATTTTCTTACTTGTCATCAATTAAGTCGTTTTCTCCTGCGTTGCATGTGTAAATGAGAGCAAAATCTAATAAAATGTTTTGTATTGTTTTCAGTTACAAAGTAAACGCGAGCTGTTCTTCAAGTCGGACTCGGTGAGCGGCGGCGGCGTGAGCGCAACGGGCCCGCCGATAGGCGCGCCGCCCGCGCCGCCGGTCGCGACCTCCGCCCTCAAGGACGCGCTCGCTAAGCGCTCCGCCACATTGCCTGATCCCCACGAGAACAGCCACCACGAGACCAACGGCACAGCGAAGCTCAGCAACAGCGTCTCTGTGGACGCGTCCAAACCGCCGTCTTCTGCGCCTCCACCGACGCCCGCGCCGCCTGTACCCACGTCGGCACCGCCGGCGACCGCCCCTCTCAGGAGTACAGAAAACATCATCAAGGTAGCTTAAACTGTATAATAACCATTATGATAATAACCCATTTATTTTGACACCTTTAACATCAGGATCAAGTCTATGAGTACCATAATATACCATCAGTACCATGCAATAAATTGATTGAATGATGGATAGTTTTCCTGTATTTCCTATAGGTATTATAGGAAATACAGGCATACTTTTTCATATGATAAAAATAAGACGACTCCAACCAATGCAAGCCCCCGTACCGCGTAGTAGCTCCGTCGCTTTTGAGTCGGATGATTGGGGTCAAGAACAAGAACGTCTTCGACTATTCATTGGGAACAAAAGATCATCTTTCATAAGACCCCATATAACATTTTCTAGTCTGCTCAGTTTACCTAATGATTCATAAAATGAAAATATATTCTGTGGTTTATGCGTCGGCAGTTACTTGGCTTCGCATAGGCTTCGGTTTTCCACTTTTGCAATAGTATTTTATAACACACGCTACGAGCTCGAGACAAGTAACTCCTATTGAAATTGATTTGTTTATACGATACTTCCGATTTTAAAGTGTATGTAAGATGTATTATTTATTGCTGTTGATTAAATCGATCGATTTAATGATATTCATTAAGAAGTGCTCCATATGGTTGGTTGCCAGATAAATGTATAAAAATATAGGTACATAATTATCTCATAACATAACACTGCGCTGAACTCCGAACAATGGAAGTTTGTATTACTTAACTGTAGTTTCAACAATGCGGACCTTTTGGACTTATCGCTTAAACGTTTATCATGTGTACCTAATTAATTAAATTCCTTTCTCTTTAATTCTAGAAGACAGATCATCCACCAGTCGCGCCTAAACCAGAATTACCTAAGTTAGAAAAGCCAAAAACCAAAGAATTAGATGGATACGTTGGATTCGCAAATCTACCCAACCAAGTGTACAGGAAGGCTGTGAAAAAAGGTTTCGAGTTCACATTAATGGTAGTAGGTAAGTTACGGCATTATTTGATTAGCGGTGTTTACAAACTCCTCTCACTGACGGACAAACAGTATCTTATTCGATTTCTAAGTTTCTCAATAATGTTATTTTTCGAATTCTAGGTGAATCGGGCCTGGGCAAGTCAACGCTAATAAATTCGTTGTTTCTAACGGAGGTGTACGACAAAGACAAGCACCCAGGGCCGTCGCTGCGAGTGAAGAAGACGGTCGGCGTGGAGACCAGCGTGGTGCTGCTCAAGGAGAATGGCGTCAACCTCACGCTGACGATCGTCGACACGCCTGGCTTCGGTGACGCTGTTGACAACAGCAATTGGTGAGTACAATGTTTTAGGGCGCTTTCTAATTAGGTGTTCGTCACAGCTTTGGTAAGCATCATGACTAATCGAAATTAAATTGACGCAATTTTGTTCGTCAAACTAACGCAAACCTTCAGAAAGTAAACAAAAAACTACGTATCTCTCTTAAACCGCGCCCGTTGTCAGTTTCTTATACTGGTTTATCTCACATCCTGAATTATGAATGATGAATCCAAACAATGTCATCTGTTTACTTAGCGTGATCTCATTTTGTTGTTCGAATACAAAAGTAGGTGAACATAACTCCGCATTCTGTGTGCTTAAGATTACGTTAATTGCCCGTCAAGTGGAGCATATTCGATAAGCATGCTTAACTGTCGTTAACGTTTGAAGCTGGCAGCCGATCATCGACTTCGTGGAATCGAAGTATGAAGAGTTCCTGAACGCGGAATCGCGTGTGACGCGCAAGGCCGCGCCGCCTGACACGCGCGTGCACTGCTGCCTGTACTTCATCGCGCCGAGCGGCCACGGACTCAAGCCTCTGGATGTGGAGTTCATGCAGCGGCTCGGCGACAAAGTCAACATTATACCCGTCATCGCCAAAGCCGATACCATGACGCCTGAGGAGTGCAAGGACTTTAAAGAACAGGTGAGTTTTTGACCTTGTCGAAATATAAACATTTGTGTTCTATCATCTTAGAAAAGGCTGTAATTAAGGCAATCAAACGTTTATAGATATGCCAATTTACATATTGCTAATTAAGATCTTTTTTTAGTTTAATGCGCGTTGCGGTATTCATCACCATTTCAGCAATGTACAAAAATACTACCGCAACGTAAAGTATGCGTTTATATATGCGCTATGCGATGCGGTAGTGCACATGCACACCGCTGCAATATCTACAAAAAAACGTTATGTCATCACGATAAGTGTCATCTCTCACGCAACGAACTGCAGAAATGCGAGATCCGTGGATCGAGTGAAGGAATGATTACGTTAGCAACTACAGTCAGCTGCCGCAATTAAAGTTTTCCTCCGTCGTCACTGAAGAAAATTACCCAATACAAGACCATTTTCTCACGCGACTCCAAAATATAAAACTAGAAAATATAAATTCCCAGATTATGAAGGAGATCGGTCAGCATAAGATCAAGATCTACGATTTCCCGGAGAGCACGGGCGAAGAGAACGAAGGCGCCGATGCGACGCGGGCGCTGCGCGGGCGCGTGCCCTTCGCGGTTGTAGGCGCTAACACTGTCATCGAGCAAGATGGCCGCCGCATTCGTGGACGCAAGTACCCGTGGGGCATCGCTGAAGGTAAGCTATACTGTTTGAAGCTATGCGTGTGATGATAAGCTACTCGTATATAGGTGCCTACGTCAATATTTTCCGCAGCTGTCTTTTTTAGGAATACACCATGATGACAGATGATTTCCGTGGTGTAGTGGCTAAGCACGCTGGTTTTAAGGCGTCGCCACTCCGAGGTCCCGGGTTCGATTCCCGGTCGGGTCAATATAGAAATCAAAATTTATCTATATTGCCTCGGGTCTGGGTGTTGTGGTACCACCGTTGTGTCTGATTTCCATAACACAAGTGCAATTAGCTTCTTACTTTGGGGTCCAATATTTATTTTATTTATTATGTAATTAATAAGGAGGACGTCATTATAAAATAATACTTGTAATTCATGAAACCTATGTCTACATGGAAAAAGTTGGATGTGTAGTCAGTACATACCGGTACCGAATTTTACGACATTAGTTATTTACAAACAATACTAGTTGTCGTACTGTTAATCACAGGATAGCGAACAGTTTCCTGTAGCATTGAAGTTAAACATCACTTCTATTTACAGCCTTTATAAGGAAAATACAGATGGTTACACACAAATGGGTATGTCCATTAATGTCACGGACTAGATAAGAAAGTTGGTACTTAAGTAATCTTACTGAGACGGGGACGCGGAAGTGGCAACTAGATTAAAAAGTCGTAATTAAACCTATCATGGGCGTACTTCTTTCCAATTCAGCACTGCTTCTTGAGTCTTCTTCTTCCTTTGTTCCTTATCTTCTTATATATAAAATTCTCGTGTCACAATGTTCGTTCCCGTACTCCTCCGAAACGGCTTTACCGATTCTTATCAAATTTTATATGCGTATTCAGTAGGTCTGAGAATCGGCTACCTATTTTTCACACCTCTAAGTGATAAGGGTTGTTCACCCTTTTCTTTAAAAAAAAAAAAATGGACGAAAGTTTTTGTTTATATTTATATGTGGCATTAAAAAATACATACAACCCTAAATTTTTACTTTAACACTAACTCCTATTTTTTTATAGCCATTTTAGTAATTTGATTATTTTTCATCTCGCTCGATAACTGATCAATTATACTAAGTTAAGTTTTCCTTAACTTTTAAAATTACGAGGCTGGGCGAGACGATGCTAGGGGCGAAGCAAAGTTCGCTGGGTCCGCTAGTTAATTATAAATTTTAAAGATCTAATGATGCAGTAGCTTACTATGTACTTTAAGTTTACCATATACAAATGGGTGAATGATAAATGGATTTTTCCTTATAATTAGGGTGAATGATGTATGATTTTTCCCTTATAATTCCAGTGGAGAACCTAGAGCACTGCGACTTCCTGGCTCTCCGTAACATGGTGATACGGACGCACCTCCAGGACCTAAAAGATGTTACCAGCTCGGTTCACTACGAGAACTACCGCTGCCGTAAGCTCGCTGGCCTTTCCCATGATGGCAAACCACACAGGATCAATTCCAACAAGTATGTTTCATTTCGTTGTGTCCTAGTAATTTTATTTGTAACAACCTCTGAAATTTTATGAGGCCGTTGAAAATCACTTATAATTTGGTCGTTATTTAGATTTATTAGTTTACTGTTCATTTCATAACGTATTCAATACAAAGTTTTTTTTTTATATAAATTTTGAACTAACATAGAACTCTTCAGTAATGTTAATTTTGATATTTTACATCGAAGAGGCATGGTTAGTAGTAACAACCAAAGTAGACAGGGTTGATTTATTAATATTTACTAATCCAACTTTTTTACTGCTGTCACCGCATTTAAGGTGGCCAGACTTCATTATTAATGTGTCAAAATATCTTGAACTGAAAAGAATAAATTATGACATAATATTATTAACCAAATTTCATACTGTAACTCTGATCTTTCTGTTTTCATTGCTGCATGTCTGGTCACCTTCTTCTGTTCTCTTCTGACTGTCGCGTTTGTGTGCTACAGATATTTTGATTATTTATTTGATAATCGATTGCGTTAGTTAACATTTGTGATAGCTGCATATAACATTCGTTGATTACGTGAATGTTCTGTGCTTGGGCATGCAGAAATGAAATACATATCATTGTTAACGTTTATATCATCAAACTTATCAAGGGATCTTTTAAAATACTCATATTTACGTAAGCATTAGTCAAGATATACTTTTTAATTAACATTAATGATTTTCGTGTGACCATTAAATTTTAAAATGTCCCTGATGAATATCATAAATCATAATAACTTGCAGTCATACGCTTTTACAGTGGCATTAATAACCATTTATTATCTTTCGTTTACGTTCGCGTTGCAAAGCGATTACGCCAATTTGCGTGTGTCACACATCATTGCACCGTGTGATTTCAATCACTTATATTTGCAAGAGCCTAAATGCTGTCGCAAGAACTGTATTACCATACTGGATTGTTGATGTAGTGATTCAGGCCATCATTACACTGATTTCGATTTGTAATGGATGGGCATTTTAATCGAACTTGATGCAATTTTATTCAAGTTGTGAAATACTATTTTGTACTGGCAAAGTAAGAATGAATTATCTTAACAACGTATGTACGTACCTACTAGTTTTAGTCACTATTAATGTCAGATAGTAAAGTAGTTTATAGGATTCGGAAAGTGATTATTGGAGTTCTCATCAATGCTATCCCTCTTCTGTTCTGATTGTGATGTTACCATTTTTTTGTTACAATATCAATGTCTGTACGAACGAAAACACATGCAAATAAACATAGCTATTGTTTTAAATGTTCACCTAATTATGGCAACGGTTACACCATCAGTCCGGCGTTAGTCTAGTCAGAATTAATCTACATGCACTGACAGACTGATGAAAAATAAACCGTATCAAATGTCTATGATTCTGGTTGCCGGTCCAGACTGGTCCGGCGTTAGTCAAGATGAATCTACGCGTACTGACAGACTGATGAAAAATAAACCGTATCAAATGACTATGATCTGGTGCCGGTCCAGACTGCTGGCCTGGACTGATGCCACACTGAACGTGTAACCTTTGCCTATGTCCTCGTAAAGCTTCACCGCGTTAGTAATGCCACTGTGGGGTGTAATCACGCGCACGCCACGCGTTGTCGCTAACTTGGTTGTGTTGGTGTTCAGTTTGTGCCCGCAAGGACTGATGAACAGTTTCATGACCGTCTGGTGAGTCTCGCGCACGACATTAACTTATTACTGTGTATTTACTTGGTACTTTCATCTCGTGCACCTGTGTGGGGTATTTGACTGGTTTCGGTTTGAGATATGGGTGAAAACAAAAAATAATAATACGAGTAAAGCTTTTTACGCCAGCCATATAAAGGTTCAAGCTGATCTATAAAAGTATGCATTTTACTGTGGAAATAATAAGTAAGTTATCTCTATTCTATGGTTCATAATGGTTTAATCCTCGTTTTGTGTTGCGTCACAATGCAGCAATGATAGCACAGATATGTTATAAAATTATTGTAAAGTATTACTCACTATTTAGTAATTACTTTCGTAATTTTTCTCTAGATTACTTGGCGGATCTAGAATACTCCGTCTTATAAAACCCACCCCATCAATATTTTATTTTAACAAAAACGGACAAGTACCCTACTGTTATCATTCATCCACATTTATTATTTAACGTAGTTGTATTTAATGAACGTAGAATGAGTTCCGGCTTCATGTATGTGAAACTGATACAATATGCATGTTTACCTTACTTACAAACACTAATGTGGTCACAGCAAACACTGGAAACACTAAAATTTTCCATAGCATTTTCTATATTTGCGCAAATACAGCAATATCCTTTTAATTAATACACGATACACGAATACAAAACTATACTCTTTCAGAATACGAGATATCCGGCATAGCCAGTTTTTATTTTTTTGTGCATATCCTGCGCATGGCGTTGCATCATGTTGTACATAATAAAGCTTGTACGATTTAATTTATGTTATACAGCAATAACGATTTAATGTTTTAATTGATTAAGTGTTGTTTTTCCGTTTTGCATACTAAAATAAAAGCCAAAATTAGGTGTCTTATGTTTAGGACTTTTTAGTACGTTAAACGTTAGGAAAATAGTTTTTTTTTTTAAATAGCAACATTTAAATCCCACATGAACTTTAATTATGGACTTGTTTACAGGAATCCTCTGGCTCAGATGGAAGAAGAGAAGAGAGAACATGATCTTAAAATGAAGAAGATGGAAAGTGAAATGGAACAGGTATGTATTAGGAAAAAAAACCTACTATACTTATTAGTCCCGTTACTTGCATCTCATTCGTGAATTAGCATTACTGTCAATAAACGTCTTTGGAGACATTTGTTTTAATGTCATTATTTTTTTCATAAGTAGAAGATAGAAGAATATCCCGTTCGCCATAGTATAATGGGCTAGTTTTCACTAAGAACAAATCACAATGTTGGTAGTTTCTAGCTATGTGTGAGTAACATGGAGATGTCAAAAAACAAAATCATTTATAAATTTAAATTAGGGTTGTTAATGTTTTAAATAATGAAGGTAATTTGCCACTGCACCGTGTCATTCCATGACCGAGCTAGAAACGTGTCAGGCCCGAATAGCAACACGATACGCTCTCCCTTGCCTACTAAACGGATTGACGGTGTTCTGTCTCACCGTTGTATGGAGCGAGATCAAGAGTGGCGAGAACGTATTTTGCCGGTGCCGACACGTGCATGGCACGCTACGGTGTTTATCGGTGATGGAACGGTCCAGTGGGCAAGGTGTCATTGTTTAAAATACAAATGATATTTTATTGCTGGACACGTTCCTAGCACGGTCATGGTTTTACGGTGTATTGGGACAGAGCAAGATTGTCCAAAACACACATTTGGTTACGTGACCGCAAACACGATTGTTTGCAGTCGTAGACAGACCTTTATATTATTTTGATGTCAATAAGACTTTCGATTTAAGCAATTACGTCATTTAGAACGCCATGACAGTTCGAGCGTCATCAAAATGAATTTATAAATCATAATAAAATCATGTAAATGTAGAATATTAAAAAAAACAAGATTTTTGATTACTATATTTATTAATGTTGAATCTAAAGTACTATTTTGTTTTTCGAAATTTGACAACTAGCATAACTTGTTTTGTTTTTTCTTTAAAATATTTTTTTGTAAGTTTGGTCGATTACGTCACAATATGCTTATAAAGTCCGTTTCCCTAAGCAAGTCAAACTTTGTAAACAATATTTTCATTACTTTTATAATAATGTCAGTGAATAAAACTAATTTCCTGTCCAATTAAAACAGGTCTCAGTGTATAACGATTGATTGCCTATGTAAAATTTTAGTTTTGTGTTTATCTTATTTTAAAATAGCGGTCCCCCGCGACTTCGTGAGCGCGTTTTAAGTTCGCTTCCTATCCTCCTGTCGCAGTGTGATGTTTTATAACCTAAAGCCTTGCTCTATAAATAAGCTATCCAACATAAAAAGAGTTTTTCAAATAGCTGCAGTAGTTCCTGACATTAGAGCGTTCAAACAAACAAACAAACTCTTCAGCTTTATAATATTAGCATAGATAAATTAGTCTTGTTCTTATTCGGACACTGAACAGAGCGCTCCGAACTAGTACAATTGTTGAAAGGAACTAGTTCGGTCTTCTAGTACGATTAGTTCAATAGTTCACCGATTATTCGGGCATAAGTCGTCCGGTCGTCCACAGAATATAGGTCGTACGTACGTGTCGTTCAATCTAGTACATCTTCTATCGCGCTCAAGGACACGCATGTGTCTCGTTCTCCCTTTACTTGTACATCTTCCGTCACGCGTTTGTCTCGTTCTCGCTCAATCTAGTACATCTTTCATCACAGTCACGCACATGCGTAGGTATGTAATCTTTCAACTCTCTCTGTTCTGACACTTGTAATTATTCGTTCTTACTCTGCTCTCGCGAGCCGATCTGAACCATAGACTTACAAGATTTGCTTCTCTGAACTGTACTAAAGACCGATTTGAAAGACCAGAATAGAATAGTTCGTTCTCGGTCACATCTTTGAACTAGTTTCTTAGTACATGTACTACACAAGCCTAATTGTGTTACGGTGCAGGTGTTCGAGATGAAGGTGCGCGAGAAGCGCGCCAAGCTGAAGGAGTCTGAGGCGGAGCTGAGCCGGCGGCACGAGGCGACGCGGCGCGCGCTCGAGGCGCAGGCGCGCGAGCTGGAGGAGCGGCAGCGCGCGCTGCAGGCCGAGCGCGCCGCGTGGGAGCGCGAGACCGGCCTCTCGCTCGACGACCTGCGCCGCCGCTCGCTCGAGGCCAACAGCAAGGAGTGAGTCCCCTCCACATCAAAAGCCGTAGTGCGAGACTTACTCGATCAAACGCATCGAACGCGTATTTCTCGCTCCGACTCACACTACGGCCACAAGGCTTTGAATACCGTTAAGAGTCAGGTGTCGTTACCGACGCCAGACGGTGATAAAGATAATGGCAAAGCTAACGATACCATGGGTGACCTTTTACCGTCATCTCTTGGAACGAGTTATGCATCCTTAGGTGAACATGGCCGCTGCGATTGTCAATTGAACGGCCTCCTCCATTTTTTTCATAGAACTTTATAAATCGATGTATTCTAGCAACACGGTATTATTGAATTACCTTTTATGTACACTATTGTAATCTCAATTAAATTTATAATTGAGTAAATTCGGACCGTAGAAACAAACGACAAATAGACCAATAGCGCAATGAACACGTCATGGTGTGCACGAATCGCGTCGCGGTACAGAAACTTTATTTTATTTATTTATTTACACTGTTATTAACTCAGTAACGCATCAATTCCCAGGTATCTTCAAAAATATATCGTGAAAACAGGGGGAATACTTGGTTTACGGCTTCGTTAAGCCTTGTTACACCCTCCCTATATTGAGGGACCGTGTAATAAGGCTTAACGAAGCCGAGCAAAAATAATGGTTACTGATGACCAGTGCTGAGTCTTACGGCCGTTCCTTTTATCCATTATATCTGTGGAGAGGTTTAGGTAGAGGTGTCTGGTGTATCTGTGTATCCCTATTAGAGGTAGAAATGGTTATCAACCTTTACATTTTTGTCTCCATAGCACTTTTGGCGGTAGGAAATCCTATCTCCGGTCGAGGATATCTCTACCTTTGACTATAGTTTGCATTTAAGGAACAGCCGTTAGCGTATTAAAACAAAAGTTACTGGAAGTTTCTTAATATGGTTTACTAATATTTAAGACTAGGTAACATTTTATCAGGCGTTATACGCGCCCATTACCACGCCTTCAATAATATAACTTGTAGAAAAATAAATTAAAAAATTATGTCCAGCTGATATCTAAGTAGAATCTCGCTAAAGCTGTACTAAATTAAACTTAAACCAATAACCTTTAACCAATATTATATGTTTTTCAGGACCGTGGACGGCAAAGACAAGAAGGACAA
Source organism: Pyrausta purpuralis (assembly GCA_963924145.1). NCBI lineage: Eukaryota > Metazoa > Arthropoda > Insecta > Lepidoptera > Crambidae > Pyrausta > Pyrausta purpuralis. Next base: position 15,061,457 of record OZ001659.1, read on the forward strand.
GAAAAAGAAAGGTTTGTTCTAAGCGCCGAGCCGCGCCGGCTCGCTCCCACCGTAACGCGTGACTAACCGCGGCCGCTCTGCGACGCACTGCGGCCGAAACAAGTACTCACTATATGTGTAAGTACCTATGTTACTTATAACTAAATTTCGAATTGCAATCTCTCAATAAACTATTCCATATTGCTACAAACGTAAAGAACTCAACTACATTATCGTATTCGAAATTTGTTGAGCAACATAGGTTTCGTGGCGTACCTAAAACTGTATGTACCGTAATAGCAGTTTTCTAGCTAATGAGATTTGTCTTGAGATAAGATTTTATTAATTTATATGTTTAACTCTGGGATATTAGTGCCATTTTCAATGTTGTGACACGTGTCGCTACTGTCGTGTACTAATTGTTTATCGTGTATTGTTTTATCAAGTGTTGCTTTCAATCTTGTGTGCGGTTAGTTAGTGTGTGCTCACACAATACAATTGTCTCACAAATTGTTGTACTATACCTGCCCAACAGAAAGTAAGATACCTATTTATAACACACGTAAGTAATTTAAAAGACGAACAGTATTTTGCAAAACAACTGTTTTTTTTTCTTAACGATATTGACGATTTTTATTGCTTTATGAAGATAATGTGTCCTTATGCGATTGGTCATGCTGCCTTATGATTACTACTCTGTTGGGCAGAGATTTTGACTCACAAAATTGTTTGTTAATTTAAGAGCTACAATTGGAGTAAGGGGATTGATTGACACATCTATGTTGTAAATATCTGTAACATAACAAAAGTCGCGCGTAGCAAGTAACGACACAACTTTCAAATAACTTTTCTCTCTGTCTTCTTTGAAAAGCATTGATTCTAAACAATTCAGATTATGAACTAAGTATGCAATTTTCAGATTGGTCTTTTAAGAGTGTTTCAACGGGAATAGCAATATAATTTGGACAGAAGTCCGACCACGACGCACCACTAGTATAGCGAGTTATAGTCCTAATATGGTTAACTAGCATAATGGAACAACGATTAATAAAAGACTACAAAACGTAATAACTATCTGCATTATGTCGACAAACTTCAGACGTTTTGGAAGAGATTTCTTTTTATGTATTTATTTATAAGGTTTTTCCATGACAAAGCATTTATTATGGATAAGTGAGGCCTAATTTTATACGACTTGTGTTTCCAAAAGCGTTTTTATATTTCTAAAAAACAAGTTTTATACATTTATTTATGATTTTTATGGAATTATTTGAGATCCTAGCTGATAAAAACAATTCTAATAGCACAAACGTTTTACAGCTTATGAGATGACTAGACGTTTACGTCCACGAAGATGCCAAATAGCTTATATTGACGGTCTGTTTTAGTCGACTTTGAACTTTAAAATACATTTATGTATTTTAGTATCAAAACGCATGAGACCTTTACATTTTATCGAATTAGCGACAGTGACGTGATTAATTCAGCTCAAATTCAGTGTAAAATTATAGTCTTTACTAATAAATATAGCATAATACATTTGGCAAAGTTTTCAATATACATACAGCTATACCTACATTTCTTACTGTTATATTTATAAGTAGAGATGTCACACAACTAACGTTACGTAGCTATTTGTAATTAAATTAGGAAAACACCATTCTAAATTTTAACGCGAAATTAGATAAGACATATTTTTTACTTCTGTATTATTAAACGATTTTGGCTTAAATTGGTGCATTCGAATATCGTGTCGAGTTTATGGAATCGCATGGCGTCTCTTCAATACAGCTGAGTCATGAGTTTTAATAAAACAGCAGTTTAAATATTATACGTGAATGAATACCAGATTTTTATTTAAAAATCGAAAGCATTTTTCACTCGTATTTTGAAGAACTTATTTTAACGCTCTACGTGACTCGGCATGTATGTATTAGATATCGTGCTTAGTGATACTAAATATGCTCATAGTTCAGTTGTGACATAGACTCTAGCTTTAGCTAGTTGTTAGCATTTCTTTATAATGTACTGTAAGAGGGATGGGCCAAGGATGGGTCGCCTGTATGTACTAGGCATGGCACATTTCATGAAAAGCAGATGAAATTTCATATGAAATGGAAATCATTATTCACACAGACTACTTTTATATAGTTTGCTACAAATAGCACTTTGCGAAATCATACTACATATGCATTTCATTTTAGTACGCATTAAATGTAGCGGGCGAAGTTCTCGTGAGCGAGCGAGTAGGTATGATTATGGTCATTGCGGTCATAGTACATATATATATATATATATAGACTTACGACGCCCAGCAATTTTAAAGTTGAGATAATATCGTAATTATTTTGCAGTCAGTCAGTACGAAAATCGCATTATTTGCTTTACAGTGAAATTCATATAAAAATTGATTAGCCGCGTGCTCGCGTCGCAATTGACAATGCGAATGAAATCAGTGGCAATGCAATTTCACATGTGATATCATTTGAAAAAAAAAACATGAAATGAAATTTCCATGCCTATTATGTACACTTCATTGTCGTGGACACTTTGTTACTCACCGTTCGATAAAAACTCTTCTTTCTTTTGGGCTTTGTGGGTTTTATCTTTAAATTTGAGGGAATATCGAGATTTAATAATTAGTTCTTAGACTGTACCTTAGTGTACATTATGATCACACTATTAGTAACTTATTTTACCTCGGAATGGTACTCGCATTGATACGTCTTTGTTGAGAATGGGACGTTCGGAACAACGTTATTAATCACATTTATATTATATTATTACCTAGATTTAAAATGATTGTTATTTCTTTCAAAGCACACACACATCTTCCTTAAACTTCAATTTACTCCTTTGTTTATTTATGTAAATATTTTCGTTTAGTCATTTTGATTATATGAAACAGATTTATATTGAAGTTAACTGCTAATAAGTATGTAATTTATGAGTCATGCATAATCTTTGTTTAATCAGTATGCCATGGTAAAATTTGTATTATTTCCTACACTACAGTATTGACTTCCGCATTAAAGTTAGGAGTAGGTAGTAAGATTATGCTTAATTTTGTATTTTGTGTAGGGTCCCGGCCCGCTTTACCATACAGATCATTTGCTTAGTCATTACAATAAATATGTGATGTATGATGGGTGAGCAATGAAGTTCAGACGATGTAATATATTGTACCTTTGAATATAAATAAATACGTAATATATAGGATTCAGTTGTTTTATTTCTTATCAGATATAGGGTAGACTAGACCTTACAAATAATAATGAAAGACAGTTCTCGTATGAATTCTTTTATTTGGTGACGTATTAGATCACATATAGTGTTATACATTCGTCTGCCACATCAAAATACAATCCATAAAATTCACGAACAACCTCAAAATATCCTGTTATGTAAACAACATAACTACACCTAGGTATTATAATAATAATCTTTGGCAGCACTATGGAAAATATACTTCTACTTAATTATTTCAATGAAAATCCAACTTCAAATATATTATTATAACAATCACAACAGTTTCTTGACAATACAATCTTTATATTTAATATACACATAAATTTATATTAGACTGATTTTAAAATATTCGACGATACGTGTTTAACTAAGATCTTCTAAATCAATAGTCTATAAAAAGTAATTTTATTTACATACCTAATCTTTTATCGGGGTTTAACTCCTTCAGGGTTACAATCATTTACATTAACACATGTACGAGACAAAAATATAATTATTTTAAGTAGGTACTTTGCACCCCCTATAACAGCGTTTCTGCATTAGGCTAAATATAAATGTACTACATTTCCTTGGTTCATTTAATTTCCAACTTCGATTACCCAAACTTACCACGCGTGGGTAAATAGGGAAAAGACACACACAGTACAGTCAGATACAAAATTGATAGATTTATATCTGCCGTAGTACGTTTGGCTGAGACTGTACCTTTGTTACATACCCAAATAGTGAATGGGTTACATACTTTTTTTAGGCAATTTGTGTGTGATCTAAATCTTCAAGTATATAAAGAAACATGAGGCGATTTGGAATTTAGGTAGCCAAGTTTTTTATTGCTAGCTACTTGTGTAAGATTTTTTCTAAAATGTAGGGAATTTTGAATTAAAATGTACCATTATACACTAACAAGGAAGTAATATTCAAGGTCAACATTGAGGAAATTCTATAATTAATAAAAACAGTGTTGAAAAAGATATGGGAGCCACCGCGTTTCCGACAATCCACGTCGCGAGCTATGCCTTTCTAATATAATATACCTAGCTATTAAGTATTAATGGTACTATTATTGGTGTTCTTGTTCGTGATCCTCTAAATTTATACTACTATTAAAACCTTGAAATTATAAGGACGTTGTACTAAACTTCAATAAGTATCTTGTAATATCACAAATCACTGTATCTCTAAATACTATACATACACTAACCAATTTATGTTATCTTTATTGCGATGGAAGTCAAATTGTGTTTGAAATAACCTGCAAGAGAGATATGTTTTGCAATAATTTTCATAATATGGCCCATTTGATAAAGGAAAATACTATTTACTTTGAATTTAATTCGACTCAAATAAGATATTATTAAGATATCATTTGAAATGTTGTTAACTCAAAAGGTATAGGTTATTTTAGTGTTATAATTTCTGGAGCTCTTGCAGGTGTCGCATGCGCGTGTTGCCTGCGCACCGCCCGACGCAGGCGCGGGAGGCATAGTGTAAATACTATTGCAGATAACAGGCTCTAACCTCGACGCTATAATACACTGCAAACCATTCACAAAGTCATATCGCATATTTCAAATCTTATAATTTACCCCTTTGTTTAGTAAATGCGATGCCGTTGCGTAGTACTATACTTTATACGTGAATAATACTATTTTAAGCAAATTATGAAACATTTAACACGATACTCTTAGAAAATAGTTATTAAGTTAATTATTATTATGATGAACTTACACTTTTTTATAAAGTTACGTGGAATTGTTTTGGCACAATTCAATATTAGTTTTCTGTGCTGAGACAGAGGTGAACAAGCAGTCAAAAGTGGTTCAATCAAGATTTGTGTTTAATTTTATAAATTGAAAAGGCAAAATTCAGAGGACTTATGTGAATTAGATAAGCTTCATTAATATAATTAGCAAATTGCACTTGTAAAAAGCAACTTAGGCTGTTGTGACAGACGAGGAATCGAACCCCGTGTCTTACGCAATCCGGGCGTATTGCGTAAGACACGGGGTTCGATTCCTCGTCTGTCACAACAGCCTAAGTTGCTTTTTACAAGTGCAATTTGCTAATTATATTATTAAGTTTATATAGTGACAAAATACTATAAAAACAAAATAATAATTATAAGCTTCATTAATTCGTGCTTTTCATGAGAAAGATTAGCTAAAGAACAAAGACCATGAGTGCTCTTTATAGAGTTATTAGCTTTTACTTTTGCGCATAGATAGTTGAAGACCAAGTAGGTAGTAGGTTAATGGGTAAGACGTAAGGTAACAGGCGAGAATCTACCTATAGGTGATATTGTAATAGCTCACATCACAGCACTGCGGATCACTTCGTTTATCCACAGTAGCGCGTGATTTATTATTAAACTTAATTGTTATGTTACAGTCCAAGCAATTTATGCTAATCTTGGAATCTAATGATAAGTGGCCACATAGTTCGATTCACAACACTTCAATATAAAGCTTTATCAAGCTCTTTACATTAGTTAAATATTGTTAGTGAGTTACTAGCCTAAATTCTCGTCAAGTAGAATTGAAACTGGCTTATCTAAAGTAGACTAATACATTATAATAAAATTAATTAAGAAGGCGTTAAATAAGTTAAAAGTCATAAGTAGTAAGTTATAACAATCGTTAGGAATATAAAACAAAAGCCAACATTGTCCTTAGAGTTAGATTGAAGAGTAGGTAAATGCTAATAGTACCTAACAGTGAAACAAGCAGTGTTATATAGATCTGTGGAGCAAGAGCGAGCTCAGACGACCGGCGCCGGCGCAGGCTGTGCTACGAGTCGTAGGCAGCAGTGGCGAGGAAGCGCTCTCACACTACTGTACAATTAGTCTTAATTCACAACTAATCAAACGAGAAATAGAACAAGTGCTGTTAGTTATTAGACGGAAAGAAGACTAGTCAACAAACATGAGTGACGAGTAGCAGGTTATACTTAGTTAAATAGATACATTACTACAACACGCGATTATTAAGCCGTTTCGTCAAGCCTGTAGCACTTACATAATGACCATCTACTACATGAACAACAACTGATATAATAATTGTAAGAGGCACGTTCGTCTGTCGCTTAAAAATACTTAAACACTAAATAACGACTTCGTCGTCTCTGTCAGCATTAACAATTACCTAATAAACCTACTATATTTGATATGTTCCTTATTGCCGTAATGGATATTAACATAGTTGCAGATATGGTCGATGATGCGACATGCCGCGTGATATGATCAGCGAAACAGCAGCCAGCGTGGCACACGTATAGGACCGTAACTAGGTGAGGTGATGACACCATTCTTGTATATGCCAATTCCTCGTTGGATTGAAATCCAATCGATGTTCAGGAAAATGTTTTTGTTGTTTTCCGGTTGTGAATGGAGTTTTTTATGAACTTATGGAGTGTTCCCTAGATACGGTCCAAAATGAAAGAGGCATGCAACAAGTATCCATTGCGTCGCCTGCCGGGTCTGGCTCATTGCGCGGGCGTCTATATAACACTGGGCGTTTCTCGGGCGACTGGGTGCTGCAAGCAGCCACCAGAGTCAAGTTCCCTCATCTTAGCGTTAAACATCTTCTTCAAAAGATGAAGTACGACATCCATTACGATAACCACGTACACACATGCAACACACATCTATTGTTTCGATTCACAATCATGCAAGTTTAGCCGCTGGCCATTTCGAATTCATATACCGTCCGACAAGTTATATTTACACGAAATCGTTGGAAGAGAAACGACGAATAATGCTAAAACATCGAATGCATAGTAACATTGTGTGGTCATGAAGTAGAATGTGGAAGAATTAGCATGTTTTGTAAATCAATGGACGCCATAATGCAAAAATTATGTGTAGGAAGCGTATCGTGCAGAACTGAAAACAATGTGCAACAGGATCACGGAATGTGCAGTAGGTGCGGATAAATAGAGACAACCAGGACAATTTAATATAGCAGGGCAGTAGAGTAGGCAGGTACAGATTCGTTACATAAATACAACAGGGTTACTTACATAAATAGGTCAAGAAAAGGAAAATAAAAAATAGGCTGTGTTGTTGTTTACGTATTATTTGTAACAATGTGTAACATTATGAAAGTGTAACAAGTATTTATTGTACGATTTCAATCTTCTCTTAATTTTTATTGATCACAAATATGTTATAATCGAGGCAAATTTTGTAATTGCAACTGCTTGCGTGTATGCCTTAGATTTACAGAAAGTCGATTTTAGAAAGGTATGATAGTGACGTTAACATTAGAATCCTATATAGTAACAAGTTATTACATTAGATAATAAACAACAGTAGATTTATTTAAGATCCACAGCCAAATGCGTCGCGTACGTTCGCTTGCGATTTAATTAGTAAATAGTAGAGATCTAAGTCTGCGGCCGCCCAGAGCAGGCGTGTTGTGTGTCGCAAGTGCTGCTTCGAAACTTACTTTGTATATCGTACTGTCCATCTTATTGCTATTTATGCCGAAATCCATCCAGCATCCACAAAACTCTTGTGCGATGTTAGACAGGTTGTCAGCGTTATTTGTCGGTTGTGAGCATCACACGTATCGAGGTCTACTTTTTAACTTAATTCGTTTCGGTTCGTAGTCAACGATCCATGTGATTCCCGGAACAAACGTCGATCTGAACACACATAACTCTATTAGAAGGCCGTTCGTTGTATTTTATGACACCCTACATCGCCTAAGGCTCATTAAAATAATTTTTCATCTGGCACTAATTATGTATCTCAAAAATAAGTTACATAACTGTACATAAAACGATCTTATAAAAATATTTGTCGAATCAAACAGCTATAGTCAACTATAACAACAACAATAGTAGTTTACGAGGCATATCTTGTACTTGTTATTCTACTGAAAATTTTCAAAGGCGAGAAACCGCGATAGCGTTATGCGTGTCGCAGGTCGGCGTCCGTTCGTCCGACGTCAGGCGACGTGTCGTTTTAAAGAGACGTTTAAGTCTTTAAAACAAGAGGAAGCTGACCCTGGTCCGGCGCGCGTCGCCCTTGCCGCGCCGGCCCATGCCGTACTGTCACATGGCCGTGTCGGAGGAGCTGCCGCCCGGCTTCGCGTCGCCGCCCACGCCGCCGCCGCCGTCCTCGTCCCGCGCCGCCCCGCGCCCGCCGCCCGCGCCCGCCCCGCCCGCAGACAGACCCGTGAAGTCCAGTTTGTACTGCATTACACGAACACACATATTAGAAACAGCGAAACAAAGAAATCTACTCGAGCATCTCGCATCCGAAACTCGGATTCGATAAACGCACGTTTTCAAAATATGCTCATCGAAATCATGGTTCAGTATCATTGAACACGATATTTGAAAGCCTGCCGTTGCCGAATCCGAGGTCTTCGGAATCTACGCGACGCCTATATTAACCCAATGATATGACGAGAAACACCATGCACGCGAAACGATAATTAATTTATGCAAAGCGGGTTGTACTATGTTCGGCTGATCCACCGTGGCCATAGTTTGGTTATTAAGTCGAGTTGGTTGAGTTAGTATCGATCAGATTAACACAGAGATTTTTATTAAACGCAAATCTAGCTTTACTTCAAAAGGGGATGTACAAACTTAAAGCTTATAATTATGAAGTTTATAAACTTTAAGACCAATGATCAAAATACCACACAGATACTAAACTAGATAAAATTCATTGCAACATCACATCAACAACATTCAAAATTAGCTATGGGATACACCACCAAACAATTCTACGCTAGACTTTAATAAACCACGGAATTAGAAGAGTCAGTTTGCATGTTATGGCACTGTGCACAAACTGAAGTTGTTAGAAAAAATCACAATTTTTAATTCACAATTTGTACCTACTTCAACCATTCAATACACTATTTTCACTCTTAAATGTGGATGCTTTTCGTAAATTTGGCTTCCAATGCATAGGTACTCTCTCGGGCATACACAGGGAATACTGTAAATAGGAAATTAAGTAAAACGTAACGAACAAAATGTCAAAAAATAAACATGTTAGTATTGACAAACTATCCCAAAACATAATTAAAACAAATAATAACAAAAATTTAACTGTTAAATTCGTTTGCGAATTTGAATAGCAACTGCAGTTACATCCTAGCTTAATGCTAATGTTTTATAAATAACATTTAGCGATGAGCTCTCAGTCATGAGCATGATAACACATAACATGCTTTACTACATACACAGGTACACACAGAAGTACGAGAGGACATAAATATCGGATATGTTTATAATAGTGCAAGTCGGAGACAGACCGAGTCGTCCCTTGTATTCGCTGAGGATTTGTTTATCGCTTTGTCCAGCGGTATAAGACCCTGGAGCGGAGGAACCATGGCAGGGCAAGGAAACAAAAATAAAAAACAAATAAAATATGTATTAAACAAAACAGGATTCTTATGTACTTCAATTTCTCTATACTATTTCAAACTAGTGTCTAAATAACTAAGAAGATTTATTCTGGGTCGATGCATCTTTTGTTACAGAATAAAAAAAACGTTAACACATGGAGGATATTAGAGGAAGTTCTGTTATTATTGGTACAGTAAAATATATGACGACCAAGAATAAATCTCGAAACTGTGATCACACTGTTTCACCCGTTTCCCGAAAGTCTAACAGACACGAATGAAATAGAGAATCTTTAAAGTACTTAACAGGTGCAACACTCTGGTGCCTTTTAACCACTCCCACACTGGCTTCCCACGGCAAAGGTACCTATGGAACATTACGTTCCAATGCACTAACATCTTTATGTTTCCTATAGAAAAATCACTAATCTTTCAAAATGTGCGAAGTGTTGCTCAAAAGGTCGTATAATTTTAAAAATATATCATAGGAGAAGTGAAATAAAAAAGGTACCTTATTCGCGCAGTCGAAACATGTTGTAACGACTTTGCTAATGACGTTCATGAGATGTTTAGTCTCCTGGATGACATTGTCTACTTTGCTGAAGGTGGCCGCGCGGCCCACCGTCGGCTCTTTAACAGTAAATTGCAGCTGCTGAACGTATGTTGGTACTTTATCGAGGTGCTCTAATAATTCCTTTTTCGTCGTGCCTGCGGGCACCTGGAAAAATTCGAATGACAAATTTTAACAAGGTATTTACACTCTTCAAAAAATATACAAAGTATTTATACTGCCATCTTATCTACCTGATAAGAAAATTGTCGTACTATTTTGTACAACCGGTTTGCTTCTTCAGCAAAATACTCCGCTTGCGTGAAGAGGTCCTGTGTTGTATTTAGACGGCCTTCGCCTTTTGTAAACTGATACATAGCGAACGCCATGGAAGACATATTTTTCGCCCTGAAATTAATGAAGGAAATTATTGAATATTTTACATCAGGTTAGTCGCAAATAAAAAGGGAAAATAAATCTTAAGGCTTCAAGATTATTTAACAATCTCCCTTCGACGACCCGTCTGGTGTAGTGGTCGAGAAATCGCCTACTACGCAGCGGGTTGCGGGTTCCATCCCCGCACAATACAAACATTTGTGTGCATGAACATGTATGTTTGTATTGGTCTGGGTGTTTTCTATGTATATCATGTATGTATTTACAAACAAAAAGTATTTAAGTATAATATCCATTGTCTGGCACCCTTAACACAAGCTTTGAGTAGCTGACTTTGGGACTAGATGGCGATGTGTGGGAATGTCCAAAGGTTATTTATATTTATTTATTATTTATATCTTGTCACCTCTTCACAATGTCGTTGTTTTCGTCAGCAGCAGCACCCTGCCACTTTTCAGTCTCAGCGTCCATCTCAGAGGACATCATCTTCATCTCCAGACCTGACTTTGCAATCTTCGCCTGCTCATCAGAGTCCAGTCGTACCGCTTTGAGCGGTTTACTTGTAGTACCATGTTTCTGTAATGAGATAACGCGTTCATAAAGTAAATGCCTATTATCTCATGCAGGACGGCATATTTTATTATAATTTCAAACCCTTCTTAAAAGTAGCTTCTAGTATAACTAACTACATTCACTTCTATTTGAACGTAAATGGGTATTCCGAATAGTACAAAAAATACGTTTGTGCCCTTATGATTGGCTTTAAGAGCCGCTCTACGGAGAAACATTACACTACATACATAACCTATTGTAATCTGCCTCCAAGAAGGGCAAACTATAATTTAAATATTACGTTAGCCTAGATAAAAGCAAGAAACCTATACAGACAAAGTTTTATTAGTCGATTGCATCTCTGTTTTGTATTTAAACGCGTGGTTAACGATTACTAGACACAACCTTATTGCTATAGACATAAAGTTTACAACTTACTCCAGGCCTAGGTAAACTGCTGTACTGCTGCTTGTCGGGTCTGTCATCTGTCAGATCTAACAGCTCCCGCGCAAGCCTTGCCGCATCGGACAGTAGCCACGCCCACATGTCCACGAACACATCTAGGTTCTCCCGCGCAGCCGCGCTGCCCGGATGCGCGGCGAGCGTGCGCGCAGCCGTCACAACTTGAGGCCCGTATATCCTCAGGTTGATCTCGGCGAACTTCGCGCTAACTTGTAGCGTTTCCGACATTGCTATGTGCCTAAGTAATTTGCATACCTGAAAATATAGGCGAAATCGAATGCTTTGTTATCGGTTCATAAAAAAATGACACCAGGTTCTAGGCAATCTGTGAATGGCACAATAGTAGATTATTCACTAAGAGAATAAAGAAGTATAATAAAGAAGCGAAACAAAATGATTACAATTATGACTCCCCAGCGAAGCGAGGTATAAGTTTTTTGCCGAGCGTCAGCGTCTCTCACAATATTGAAAGTAGTGAGGGATTCAAGCTCGCCCAAGAAGAAGACACCTTTAATACTGCAGTGAATACTCTGCTTTTTACACCTTCTGCGAGGCAACGTAAAAATATCTAATAAGTTCTGACTAATTTTCTCTTGAACACGCTGTGTTAAAGCATAAAGTTATTTCATATTATACAAATACGATTCAGTTTAGTAATTAGTAAGATCTTATTATGATCTGAAACTACTGCCGCCCTTTTTCCGGATTTGATGTTGACCAACAAATCAAGACGATGTGACATGAAATGTTCTTCTAAACAAATCTTTCCTTACCATAATTAATTACATTCACAAAGACAAGGAAAGAGTCGCTAAGCAAAAAGTGTAAAAAATAATTTAAAAAAATAAATTAACTTGTTTTTCCTAAACAAAGGTAAATGCGTTATTTTGAGCTTTTTAGTCAGTTCTTTGAAGGCGGTTTAATTTTCATTTTTTATTTTCATACTACTGTAACCTAAATTAAAACATAACCTAATAAACTAAAAACTCGTTTTCGAGAAATCCGTGGACACACATACAAACATACATATTCTTACGAAATATAAACACGTGTTGGAACCCTTATTAGATCAACGTACTTAAATATTATCAAACCCTAACGATATCAGATACCTGCACATTGAATTGATTACCTCCGTTTTGAAGTCGATAAAATATATAAAGTAGCAGTATTAAATTTAGGGAAAAGAAAGAACCTCTCCTCTGGTTTGTGAATACGAATTGTATATTCTTATGATTATGTGATGAAAAAGGGGGATTTCCTACCTCTATTATGTGATCTAATTGTTCATGGAGCCGGCTGGCTATATTGTGCAGTCTCTCTGATTCTCTCTCACCACAGGAACTAGCTAGAAACAGAGCTCAGATAAATCAGCAATCGCACACTCATGAAGTATCGTTAGTAAATGAATTATACAATTACCATGTTAGTAGAGGTGGTTTATATGGAGTGAATCATCTTTGCGTCGTGGTAGGGATTAAACTTTGAAACTATATTCAAAACGCTAAAAAACTTGGAGATTTTACAAATCGATCATAATATAAATAAGCCAAGATATAATATATAAAACTCGGAGCCAAGAAATCGTTGAAAGTATTATGATACCTAATGTGAATAAACTGTATTTTCTGTCTACATAACAATGAGATAAAGAATAATATAGAACGTTCCAATTATACACATGACTTCGTTCCTAGACATCCCACCAGGGCACAAGGAGTTCGCTCCTTATAAGATCACCGCTGTACCTATTTTCCGTCGTAGGTTACCTATGTGCGCGAGGTCGGAAGCGAGGCGGCGCGCCTCCTCGGCCAAGGGGGCCAAGTCCCGCGCCTGGTCACGCGCCGCTGCCACCAGAGCGCGCTCCAGCTCCGACGCAGCGCTGTTTGCGCCGGCGCAAGCGCTCTCCAACGCCGCGCCGGCGCCGGTCGGCCCTTGCTCCTCCTATTTATCGTTAGTAGTTAACATTCGCTAGGAGTGGAAATGAAGGAATACATAGTCTTAGATATTACTAAAGCTCTAGTGTTTTGGAAGTCATTACAACGCCTCTATTGAAAAATGAGGAAAATCATGTTTTTATACCATAAGGTATAGGGGATCGAACCCTGGACCCGAAAGATGGTGACATCTTAAATGCGACGTGCAAGCCACTCAATGAAGAAGTTCTTTAATGAAATGCAATGCATGGTCGCGTTCTGTCCTTTTACGTCATTCCTCACCATAGACACAGCTACGGCGACTAGCCTCTCCAGCTCGTACGCTATCCTCTCAGCAAGCGCCAGTATCCTCTGCCTATGGTCGTGCGACGTGTATGCGGAGTCGGTGAAGTCGTGAGTCCTTTCCACCAGGGCCCGCAGCGTGCCGGCGAGGGCCCGTCGACGAGCCGCGTCCGCCCCGCCCCGCGCTCGCGCTGCGCGCACCTGCGCCGTCAGCCCCCGCAGCGCCCCTAGCGCCGTGCCCGCTTCCCACTGAGCGGCCTGCGAACACCCGCTCAAATGTCACTGACACGACAAAACTTTTAGCCACCTTCCCGGCACTTCCCACCTAATTCAATAAAGTTCTCAAAGCTTGATTTCACGGGAAGTAGATAGATTATGCTCTGGTTAATTAATCAAATAAGAGAGTTTGAACAACCTACAGTGCTTCGACTAGCCGAAGTATAATTTTCTACAAATAACTATCCAAAATTTAATTACGTTTAGGTAGAATGAGTTGCGGTTTGTTTACTCACCAATCAGTGCTTTGTGTTTATAAAGCTTAGCCTGTGCATAAATAAGGAAAATTTCTAATCAAAAAAATGTATTCAGTAAGTTTTAATTCTTGCATTAAGCTTACAGCTAAGTAGGCAAGAAACCTAAGCAATTTTGAGCGTGATTGTCAGCAAATTATGTGAGGAAAACGTACTTACAGGACTTCATGACCTGTATTTGCTCTATTTACTCGAAAATCTAACGCTACGCGTAAAATGTGCTGTACTGAAATAAAAGTAGAAATAATGTTTCCTCACACCGCATCTTAAAAACTCGATTATTATTTTCGTTCAAATAAGTTATCTAAGATATATTATATAATAAATTAGTGAAATGTTTGCTTAAAATCAATACGACAATAATTAATAATGACTTGCATGAGGAAACAATGTCTATGAAGAGGACAAGCGTAATAATCTAGAACTTATTTACAGTGCCTATTTAGCATACTTTCAAATATAAAAATCTTGAAGGCGCTCTTCTACCTACATTGATTACTTTGTACCTGTTCATGACTATCCGAGAAAGGTTGCAACTACAAGAAAAGAAAAGTCGTGTTTATGTTCATTGCACATCGGAATAGACAGAGACAGACGCTAGTCAAGGTTGAAAGGAAAGAAGGATCCGTTACACAAGATATAGGGCAGAGCTAATAGAGATTCACTGAATACATACTTACGATCAGTCTCCTCTGAACCTATTAGAATATCAAAAGCAGGTGCCTATTGTAAATTTCATGTTCATTACTCTGATCCGGTTGTAAAATATACTCATGGTAATAACGCTTTAATAATTAAGGCCCATAAAGGCTTATTGATCTTTGTGATTGCTGCTTTCGGGGCGCTTCTATTCACGTAGTATGTAATTATAATGTTACAGGGGAGAAAGCTAAAGGTTATTACGTTATTAAATAATAACAGTTGTCGAGTATAATATGTTATGCCTAAGGGGTGGCGCATCTCCAAGTTGCCCATCGCGATAACACCAAGATCTCTATAATGCCTTGGCTCGAGTTGCTAGAATGCGAGTATAATATCGATAAATATTTTTCTTATCATTAAACAATTCAAATACCCTTTGTTTTCATTTATTTCGATTGTGCACATAATATTTCTATGATCGAGTATTTACTTTCCTTTTCCATTTAAACGCACCCGATGTAAATAAACCCAAACCGATCGAGACGTAGGTACTTCAAAAGACAAAGGATTGCGAAAAGCATCGACATCAAAGCCTTGCGCGGCTCTAGCGCGTACGTACGTGTACTTCCGGTGGCGTATCTCGGAAACCACTTCAGCGTCTCATGTCACCCCCTCCCCGCTTTCACCCTCACCCATGCACATGTTGCTACGTAAAACTTCCATTTCGTGGATGATAATTATGGAGATGTGTAGCGGGAATGATCTTACGGAGGCTGCAGTATGACGGTTGTCTTGTCTAACCTCTCAACTGGCAGCCATATTGCGCAACGTCACTCAGTTGACTGGCGGCCATGTTGCGCGCGCCACTCCGTTGACTGGCAGCCACCCCTAGGGACCCCCCCGCTGTTTGGGAACGGTTGCATTCTTTCGACCATTTCTCTAATATTATGTAACAGTGCCCAATGAAACGTATATATAATTTAATTCTACATAAAATTATCTATAAAACAGTGCTTACGCAATTTATAAATTAAGTTGTATCTGTAAAAGAGAACAATGTAAACTAAGGGAAAAGTAAAAATATCGATATTATGAGAATAAATAAAGTTTAATATCCACACTTTACACTTTTACTGTACAGTTTTGTATTTATTTACTTTATATCTTAATCTTTTATTTAAAAAATTCAACCGTAATATACTATGTCTTCAAACTTAAATTTTTAACTTTCTGTGATCGCAGCGTTGTAGTACAACACTGACGACTTACGAACACTGACAATTGTTCAAATATTTTGTATAATCTGTGATCCCGCTCCTTGGCTTGCTAGCTTGCCTGTTCTTTCCTCTACGCGTTGATATAGATGCGAAAGGGATAACAACAGCCACGTGTGTAGAAATTACCGAGAAATGCGCGGTTAAGTGGGAAGCCCGATTCTGGCATGGCGCCAGACAAAGGTTATTTTGACAGAGCCCGAATCTGGTTCCTTGCCAGTTGCGAGGAAAATTCCTCCCGCCCGAATTTGGTACCTTGCCAGTTGAGAGGATAAGTAGGGATAAAAGCTTGTGTTTTCTTCCTCAGACGTACTTAGTTACTCCCCAGCTTTTTCACATTCGCTACGAAGCGCTACGCGTAGCTGTGCTACGAACTAAGTATGGTCTCGTTATCCTCGCTACGATTACTACGATACGATCTGCTACGATTTTTCGTAGCTTGGTAAATGAAATATTTATTTATGAATACATTTAGACAAGTACGAGTATATTTATTAACTTTAGTATCAATTAAGTGAATTCTCAGCACAACGACAATAGCTTCCGTTTTCTGAATAGCACAAATGCATTGCAAGCGCTCCATTTTATGAATACGTAACTTTATAGTACGTATTAACTTGTATCAAGAAGGCTACACGGAATGGGTCCTAAGTGTTTCCTACAGTAAAAGTCCTTCACGATTTCAGTAAAATGCAAGTCGGTGCTGTTGCAACATTCCTTCTAGTGTCGGCGCGTCGTGCATTACCGGCGGCGTGGATTAGTATTCTTCGCAACTCGACTTAAAATATTTAACTTTAAACTACGGTGCAGCGGTAATAAACCTGTAATAAGAAGAGCGTACGTAATTGTGTTGTAGCGCTCAGTTCAGTGATCACGTGTCAGACTGAAGACCGGTTTATCAAGAGACGGTGTTGAGAGGCCCTCTTGAAATGCGCGAATCTGAGACACTTTGTCATCGGAATATCTAGTACTGGTATTTTCTGAAACAGCTCGTTTTTTAAACTGTTTGACGCAAAGCTGTCAGCTAATACATTTTGTACTTTAACGTTTATATTGAAAAGCCACGAATATAACATGAATTTAAAAATTATCGTCCTACCGTGCTTAATGGCGGCGCAGGGTTCTCGCTCAGCTTGTTTATCTGCCGATGACTTGAATTCTGTACACGAAGTGACGTGTTCCCCTAAAAGCAAAAATATCCCTAAAACCCTTAAAGTTTCAGTTCAAATAAAAAGTCCCAAAAATTTATCAAGCTGAATAAAAAATAAACGAAAACAGCACGAACAGTTTTTTTTTTAATTCTGTGAAAAAAGTTTACAAAGCTCGTAGTAAAATGATACTGTACACGTAGTTAAACATTATCTCTTATAGAAACCCCAAGTCGCTCCTCACATCTCCCGCTCGACTTGGTTGGGCAATGGATGGCGTATTCTAAGATGCTTGTGTATAATAATATGAGACGTTTACCTCAGCCTATCATAGTTTGCACTCGGTAAATTAGTTCTGATAGGTGTGAACTTTACGTTAAAGGCACGTAGCGCAAGTCTCATCTCGAAATTGTTTCGGTAAACGCTGTCATCATGTTTAAAGTTCATGCTAGTTTTGCCCCGTGATATACATTACAAAGTGTTTGTGAAATAAATAAAACCTCTAGTGGGTGGTTCTAGAGGTGGAATTCGAATACATTAAATTGTCCGAAACTAAAATCAATATTTTTAATACAAGTAGACAAAGTTTTAAAAGCAAACTCAAGTGGTGAATTTCCATAATGGATTTTGAAGTTCTAATTATACTACAATATAAATATTCGATTAACCTCTTACAAAAGTTATATGCGTAGTTTTACGAGTGTACAAAAGTGTTTACTTAACCTCATCCTCTATAAACACTACTTACTAGGTATTTTATTTGAACAATACAGCAATGATAGCTTAAAATATGATCAATTTATTATACGACGTTATTCACAATGTGTAAATTGAACCGAATAATTCATTCATTAGGAAAGCCACGTCGAGTCATACCAATTAACAGAAGGCTTAAAATCACCAGGAGATAAGTACGGGGCATTGGTTAGTTCAAACAGTATAACAGATTCAATTAGCGAAATCATCATCTATAATTGCCATTCACGCTGGTTGTGCAAGCGATGTACTGTGGTGCAGTAGGCACGTAAATACCAGTAATACTTAATGGGATTGTTGTACCTATTGTCTGATCGTGTTCGATTTGCATTCGACTGCCACATAACAGTGTGGATTTCGACACGAACACTGTGTTGCATGTACAACCAACTTAGCTCGTACCGCCTACAGACCGCCAGGGAATGCAATCTGGCAGCGGTTTCTAAAGATTCTATCTATCGACGGTGAACTTATCTCTTCATTGGAAGCCCCAGCTGCTGATTCGGTACATATTTACCGGAAAGCTTAAAATAACCTCAAGTTACCAAGGTATAGATTTACCCGCTGTAAAATAGATAAAAGGCATGATATAGTCTGACATGCTCGTCAAAAGAAATAAACCTGACTGCCACAAATTTCTATAAAAATTATTGCGAGTTGCGGATTTACAGTTTTTATCACGGAAACGTAACGTAACGGGCGCAACTACGAGTACTAAAATCAACACAAAGAGAAAAAGACAATATTGAGATATCTTGCATATGAATTCGAGGTGCCACGAAGTATTTTGATCGATACGAAACTAAATGGTACGCATTCAGCGTTGACCAGTGACACAATAGGACGTAGCATATTTCAAAAGGGATTGTGGCCGTTTGGTGCTCAGTCGGCGATTGTGGTTGGTTTAGTGCTCAGCCAGCAATTCCGGTCTGTAAGCCCACACTAACGCTGCAGCGCTGTACAGAGGCTAACGTCGCTAACGTTAAGCTTTGTGTTTGGAATGCTGCACGTTATGTTGCTGCGTGTTTGCAAAACTATTACGATCGTACGGATGTTAATGTTTGCTTGCTGAAAACTTCCGAAAATCGTATAGTAGGCTATTTTGCAACGAGTAACCTTAATATCGTACATTGAGTTCAGGTAAGCTGACAACAGTGTAGGTAGTTAAATAATCATTCTTATAATTTATCTATGCTCACAGAATGTTGTTATATATTATAAGTATTAAAAACTTATTAATTTTGAATATTTAAAAGTGGTTAATAAATATTTTTTTGCTTAAATCCTATCCTATATGTGTAAATACGAGAGTTGCACCAGTCTCAAAGACCTAATCTAATTTCCGTAGGGTTGACTTGCCAAGTTAGAAGATACTTCCGCTAAGTTAAAGGCAGGCAATGCTTTCAGGAACATATTTGCATCGTTAGCACACTCGGTTAGAGATATAATGTGACGTAATTTCTGAAGTAGAAGTAACTTTCAAACTAGCAGAGAAACATCTAGTCAAGTGCTGTCAGTAAGAATAAAAGGTCTAAAAAGTACACAAAAGAAGGTTATTAACATTCTAGTCCGCAGTAAATAAGACATCGTATAGATTTTCAGCTCATCAACGATCTCTATTTTGACGGAATATACATGTATATTCCGTATGTATAGGGTTGTAATGTTAGCGGCCCGAATTCTACCGGTCTGCTGCCTCACTCGATTATTGTTTTAGAATAGCAACAGTTAATGATATTGTTACGATATGAAACTTAAAAGCTTTCACAAAACTGTTGTATTGTCAAAACATCATTACCGATTGCAATTTTGAAAGCGATCGAGTTAAGCGAGAGGCCTTAGTAGGCCCGATGGCAGTTAGAATATATTTTTTATAATATATCTTATTTCAAGGTTAGTTTGAACACTTAAATAGGTATGTGTTCTCAAACCTCATGCGAAGGCTCGTCGTGTCCAGGCAGGCCGTCGCGCACGACGTAGTGTATGAGGTCCATGGCGCGTCGCATCTGACAGAACACGGTGTCTCGGTTCTCCCGGGCCGAAGCGCTGCCCGGGTGCCGTAGGCACGTCTGTTCGGAGATAAATATTTTATAACAACACAAGAAAATAAATAATCAGCCTAAAACATGCATAAATTGTCAGTCACATAAAATACATTTGTAAGTTAAAATCAGATGAAAAAAGTTTACTATAGGATTAGGGAATTCGGTTAACGTCAATAAATATAAGACTTCTTACTGTTTTTAGATTTTATTAGTAAATAGTTTTATTTTACAAAATGATTCATTGACTGATTGATCCTCATGAGAAGATCCTCAAAAAAATAATAATATTAAAAACAGTATGTAGCTGTAGTTGTTGATACAATTTTACAGGAACAGGAAATTTGAAATGAAGTGAAACTCAGTGAAACTCAACTCAACTGTTGCGGAAGTGTACTTTGTACTGTCCGACATATTGCTTAACGCTGCCGCTTGCCGCCAGGTCCTTAAATATCCGTCGACTTTGTCAATATTCAGGATATCAATTCCAAATGTATTTTTTAGAGTTTCAAATCAAAAGCAAAAGCTCAAAAACCTCATGTGCTACGACAGCTACGAGTTCTCGTAGCAATTACAAAATAAACAACCGCGCACAGGCACATAGTAATCATTTGTTTACTGACGTGTAACACTGACAAGTAAAACACTCGCAATTTTTATATACTGACGAAGGCTGCAGGCATCGCCACTTATCTCGTAAGTCGAATGCCACTCAAGTCACTAAGAAACAATTTATTAAGGCCAGCACAAATTAAAGATTTCTCATTCTCTGCCCGATACCAAGGCAAATTGACGTTTTGGTTCTCTTAAAACAGCCCTTAAAGTCATGCAAGTTTTTCTTAGCTAGTCGAGTATTGTTAACAATCTGTTTATGACTTTTAAAATAATATCAGTGAATAAAATGAAGTAAATAATTTATTTAAACGATCTCAGTGTTGAACGATGGTTAATCTAAGTTGGTTGTGAGTTTTGTGTTTATGTTATTTTATAATGAATAATTTCGCTAAAAAGTAATATCATGATTGCTTACAATATTCGACAAGAAAAGAAAAACGAACTTTAAAAGTTTACGCCGCGGACGCACGAGCACTTAAACCGTTTCATTTCTAGAATTCCACCGACATAAAAGTGTCATTATGTGGGCTCAGTGTAAATCTTCACGCTTAGTTATAACGAAGCGTGTCATTTGTGCGGTTTAAGTCGCAAGCCGGCTTTTGCGAAGTTTCGGGCCTGTTTATGCTCGGTGGCGTTGATTACGCTTGTCGATTACAGTCTCTATGAAATAAGATGAGGGATGGTCCGGTCCATAAAGCCTGCGTTGTCGCAAACAACGGAGCAGCCCGAATTGTCGTGGTCCCTACATAATAGATCGCGGCGGCATCGGCCGACAGGCCTAATTTACGCGACCCACCCGCGCCCGCCGGACACTGGGATTAGAAATTTATTGCGATCCATTGGTGTTAATAACAATCCCTCGAGTAGGTTAAGGTGTTAAATTTAATACCCGCCTTGATGGGGATTTATGTATGTTCTTAAGTTATTCCTCCAAACTCATTTGCATTAGCAAACCTTTTGTGGCATTCAAACGATTTACGCGCTTACTCGTATTTATGTTTTGGTAAATGTTGGTAATTTATGTTGGTTCGGCCTGTTTATTGTACTGCGAATTTTAAGTAAGCTTGAGTTCGCACTCCCTACAGCTTTTTGAGACCTATACCTATAAAGTTTAGAAAGTATTATGTATTTTTCTTATGCACTGTCTGCCTTGTTAATTCCACCATGCCGCCACTTCGAGTGGTCGAGTGGCTAGCACGCTGGTTTCAAGCGTCGCCATCTCGTGAGGTTCCGGGTTCGATTCCCGGTCGGGTCAATGTAGAAAACGATCTTTTCTATATTGTCTCGGGTCTGGGTGTTGTGATACCACCGTTGTTTCCGATTTCCATAACACAAGTGCATTGGCTACTTACTTTGGGATCAAAGCAATGTATATAATTGGTGTCCAATATATATTTAATATTTCTTTATATTTACTTGGGCCTGCTGCCGCTTGTCGCGCCGCTCGACGAACTCACACGTACATAGAGCACTCACCTGGATGAGATAAGAAGCATGAGCAAAATCGCTCGAGCACGGCCCTCACAACCGCCACTTGAGCCCGCCACCGTTCGTCGCGCAGATTGGTGAAGTGACACAAATATAGAGGGCTTACCTTGCAGGAAGACAGGAGCATCAGCGTGGACCACTCGAGCGCACTCCTTGAGGCCGCCACCTGAGCCCACCGCTCGGCGAACTGAAACCAACACAGAGCCTAGGACTCACCTTGGATGACGTAAGGAGCATTAAAGTGGATCACTCGTCGCACAGGTCGGTGAATTAAGTCAAACATAAAAACTCACCTTTGATGAGGAGCATGAGCGTGAACCGCCACCACTCGTCGTTGCTAAGCTCTGTGCGCCACTCAGTGAATTATCACCATCACTGTGAACTCGCCTTGGATTAGTTGAAGAGCATGAGCGTAGTGCGCGCTCAGTGAATTATCACCTGAACCTAGTTCTTACCTTGGTTGAGGTGAGGAGCATGAGCGTAGACCGCTCGAGCACGGTCACAGCCGCCACTTTAGCCCGCCGCCGCACGTCGCACCGCTTGGCGAACTGACCCCAACATAGAACCTAGTTCTCACCTTGGATGAGGTGAGGAGCATAAGCGTAGACCGCTCGAGCACGTTCCTTGCAGCCGCCACTTGAGCCCGCCGACGCTCGTCGCGCAGGTCGGCGCGCCGCTCGGCGGTCAGCCTCGCTAGCTCCACCATGCCGCCGCCGAACTCCGTGAACGCACGCACGAACTCCGCGAAGTTCGACACTGACTCCAGTCTGTCCAGTGTGCGCGCGACCTAAACAATAAGAAAGTGCTGTTCTCAACAAGTTCACGACAATATTTTCCACTTTATTTACGGCCTATTTCACAATGCCCTAACAAGTTCTTGTTAGCATTAACTGTACAATATTTCATACGAAATGACGTTCCATATTTGAATAATTCGTTGTTTAGTACTTATTTATCGACGGTAAAATAGGCTCTTAGTTAGGCTGAGGCATAGTTATAAAAAAAACGACAAAAATAATATTAAATAAATAAGAACTAGCTAGGGTTTAAGAGAAATAGGAGACTTTAAGAAGAAGAAGTGTATTTGGTAAGTAAAATGACAGTAGTTTATTAAACAAAATATAACAGTATAAAATAGCCAGTGCTTTAAATAAACATTAAGAGGTATTAACAAAATAGCTATTTTACATACACCTACTATTTACTCGCTTTACCAACGCTGTATTCTAAATAAGTAACTTAAGCACCCGTGCTGTGTTAGTAAATTTAACACGATTTCATTGACCCGATGGGAACCAAACACAAAACCATACCGAATGTAAGAAAGAAAGAAAAGAAGTAGGAACTTATCGATTATTACGATGGATACCTGTACAGGAGTACATAGTACCTTTAACTAAAGAGGTGGGAGTTGTAACAGTCCCCAGCATCTGTATTATTAATAGCCGAGTTAACTATTCGGTCTCGGGAGTCACCTGCACGCGACGCGGGTCAACTTGCGCCAGCTTCCTAGTTCCCAAGTTCTAAGTGCCAAGTTGCTTGATGAGCCGGCACTTGTATCGGAAATCCTGTTTTATGTAAGTCCTGTACCGTTACCATGAGTTTAAGACGGTTTTCTATGGGTTTAAGTCTATGGAAAATTACACAGCGTCTCTAGCGGTCACTGCAGAACTAAAATTTCCCATACTGAAAGAGATAAACTCGGTGTGTTGAAGAATATTCTTATTTCATAACAAAGTTAACATAATATTTCATAACAAAGTACTAGCAATGCCTTGCAGCTGTACACACCTTTGCATAAGACTGCTTATGTCTCCAACTCTTTTAGCCTCAGCGCCATCAGACTTTGGAACCCTCCCAGATACGATCAAGACATCGACATCAAAATATGTGTACAATCTTTTTCTCAATGAGAATAAATAACATGATATCTGTTCAGCGTGAAGTATGGATTTCATTGTATTTATGTATGTTTATTTAAAAAGTATTTATGTAAGTATATGTAGTTCATTCATTTTGTTAGTTTTTTTTTGTTATTTTACGCCGCCTCAACTGTTTCTGTCTCACCCAATGGGTGACTGGTAGAGAATGCTTTAAAGCATTAAGTCCGCCATTTGTACTTCATTTTGTTTGTGCAATAAAGAATATATAAATAAATAAAGTTACTAATTATACAATAATCAGTGCAGTAAGTAAACTTACGCGGGACAATTCGACAACAATCCAACTAATGTCAAACACGACCAATCTTTTTTTTTTTTTTCCTTTTACGGCTTCGGAATCTGGTCCATATAGCCAATTCTGAGGTTTTCTGGATTCTCTTTGTTAGGGGTGAAGTCTTAAAATACAAAAAGTGATATATAAAGTTAACTTCTTTCCATCAAATATCTTCAATAGTAGAAATGATGAACATGTACAGATGTTGATACGTATCTTCGTGAGCTAGGAGGGATGGCAGAAGGCGGGGAATGTCTTCTTGGTTTTTAAATGTCTTGATTAAGCCATCCACCAGCAATAATCTTTGTACATTGAAAGAAGGACATTGTAGCAACAAATGATCTAATGTGCCTATTGCGGCATGACAGTGCACACATTCATCTGATTGAATAAGTTTAATCTTCTTCAGATGAGCAGGATATCTTGCATGTCCAAAACGTAATCTATTCAAAGTTGTTATAAATTTACGACTCGGCGACTTCCAACTGTAATACCACGGCTTACGCGGTATTTGTTTTTGTATCTCAGCGTACCACTTTCCTTTGTGTAATTTTGATTCTGTCCACACCCGATTCCACTTTTCGAACATACGATTTTTTATGATAGTATAATAATCAGTGAATGGCACCAAAGGTACGACAACATCTTGTGAAGTCATCACATTTGGAATATGCACTTTCATCAAATTATCCACTATTTCGTTGCCAGTTATACCCGAGTGTGAGGGCACCCATAGAAATTCGATCGTGGTATCAGTTTTTTCCATGCTTTTCAAAAGTTCTCTTATTTTATCTATGTAGAAATTATTCTTATATGTCATTTTTTGAGATTCTAAGCATTTAAGGACGCTGAGAGAATCTGTGACGATCAATATTTGTGTATTTCTATATTTTCTCAAAGTATAATCTAGTGCTTGATGTATCGCATATGCTTCAGCCGTAAAAATAGAGGTGTTAGCATCTAATATAAAACATCTTCCAAATTTGACATCAGAATCATAAAATGCAGCTTTGACCGTTTCATCGGTTTTCGAACCATCAGTGTATATCTTTTTGAATGTAGGTTTCTCTGAATTTACATATTGTAAAAAATCTTGGTTATTCTGAATAAATGTTGAATTATTAGTAACTGCCTTAAGCAGTTGGACTTCCAAAGAGCCATATTCCCATTTTTCTAGTTTTTGTATATTCTTGCAAATGTCTCTTAATTCAGTTTTTTCAATTTCTTCTAAGTAGACCGGGTTCTTGAGATATGCTAATTCATATTGTCTATTACATAAAACTTTAACGAAAAATTTCTCACTTAAATATTTACATCTCACATGCAAAGGTGGAATACCTGCTTCGATTTCCAATGCGTTAATAGGAGTAGAGCACATTGCTCCAGTAATTAACCTAAGTCCTTTATTCTGTACAACTTCAATTTTACGTACTAAATTGTTATGTAGGAAAGAATTATATACAATTAATGCATAGTCATAATGGCTACGAACTATGGCCTTAAACAACATATTTACAATTTTAGGATCCATACCCCAACTAACATTTACCGTATACCTTAGAATATTAACGGACCTTTGCATTTTTTGAACAACATTATTTACATGAGATTTAAATGTCATCTTGCTATCGAAATTTAATCCTAAAAACTTCTTTTCCTGTACAGTTTCAACGTTTGCTGTATTTATATTTATATTTACAACTTCATTACTTATAGTTTTAGAAAACACCATAGCAGAGCTTTTATGAGGATTAATATCAAGGTGCAACTTTGTCTTGTAAAATAAATATAATTCATTAAGAACATTACTAATATCCGATTGAGCTTGAACTATGTTTCTATGTGAAGTATATACGACAATATCATCGGCATATTGCAGCACCTTAGCTTTTGACAAGTTTACATTCCTGTGAATTTCAGCTGTGTAAAGAGAGTACAGAATTGGGGATAAAGTAGCACCTTGCATTACGCCTTTGTGAGCCAATTTTGGACCATAATATTCATTGTTAAATTTAACAAAAACTTCTCGACCATTAAAAAAGTTATAAATCCAACGTAAAAGTTTTCCTGGTATGTTGTAAGAATGAAGAATCTGAACTAAGGTAGCTAAATTAACATTGTCAAAAGCTCCCTGAATATCTAAGAAAACACTAATTAAGTTAGAGTAATTTAATAAAGAATCTCTAATATCATTACTAAAAGAAAGTAAGCTATCTACAGTACTCCTCCCTTTACGAAACCCATACTGCTGTAACGGAATTATATTATTGGACTCTACATAAACTTCCAGTCTGTTTTTTATCATATTTTCAAACAATTTGCCAATACATGATGCTAATGAAATCGGTCTGTACGAATTTGCAGATGAAGGGTCTTTATCTGGTTTTAAAGCTGGAATTACCGCAACAGATTTCCAAGAAGATGGTATCAAGTCATGAAGCCATAAATTATTAAAAATATTTAACAAAATGTGTTTACAACTGAGATGTAATTTTTTTAATAGAATGTATGGAATTCCGTCTAGGCCAGGAGTAGTGTCCTTCCTACTATCAAGAGCGAAATTAAACTCAGAGTCAGTAAAGGGCTGATTAAGATGATTATTTAACACATTATCATTAAAATAACTATTTAGATTAGAGTCGTGGATAGAAGGAGATATTTCTTCCGATGAAATTTTATCTAAAAATGCGTTTACCCAACTATCATCCCTGTAAAGATCTTTTGCTTTTTTTCTATTGAATTTACGTACGTAATTCCAAATTCTTGAAATAGGTGTAGTTCTATCAAAGCTAGAGCATAATGTAACCCAACTCTGTTTTTTTTGTTCTTTTATAATAAGTTTCTTTTTTGCATCAATTTTCCTATAAATAATGTAATTTTCTATGGTAGGGTATTTTCTATAGTTCAATAATGCTAATTTACTTTTTTCTACGGCTTGGGAACATATCTCATTCCACCACGGAACAGCTTTACGTTTTGTTTGTGGTGATGACGAAGCTGGCAACATTGGGATACATTTTTCTTTTAGAATATTTATGAGTTCAACGAACTTGTCATAATCGTCCAAAGGATTATTTGATAACCTGAAATCTGCGAACAATATTTCTGATAACGAATAATAATCAGCCCATTTTGCTTTATGAAACAAATACCTGTTAGTCCGAGTACTAGGTTCATAAAGTTCTGGTTCAATTTCGAGTTCGACTAATGTTGGAAAGTGCAAGCTACCTAAACAATCCGATAGGACTGTCCAGGTACACGATGGAGCAAGACTGGGCGTTACAAAGGCAACATCAATGGCAGAGGGAGTGTTACCCGGACGAGTTATCGTAGTGATTGAGCCATTGTTCAGTATGATTAAGTTTAGTTCCTCGACCATGTCATATATCTGGACACCTCTTGGTTTATTTTGAAGACTACCAAAACATGTGTGATGTGCATTTAAATCTCCCATAATTATGATCGGAGCAGGAAGACTACGGATTAAAGTTTTCAAAGTATTAACTGGAAAGCGTCCACTCCGCGGAGGGCAATATAAACCAAGAATTGTCAAATTACCTAATTTAGTTTTGACTTGAATGCCTATACTTTGTATTCTATCAGTAAAGTGAGTATTGAATAATGAACATTTGAGGTTTTCTTTGTAAAAAAATGCGACTCCTCCATATCCATTTGTATTATCGTTATGCAGAAATGTATAACCAGCAATTTTGATCTGATTAGTAGGCTTAAGCCATGTCTCATTTAAAACTAAAATGTCTATTTCATTATTATAAAGAAAATCTTGTATCAGGGCTATTTTTGGAACTAAACTTTGTATATTGTGCTGACAGATTTTTAATATTGGAATGGGAGATCTATTTCCCATAATCACTAATATTTTCGATAAAAAGTTCTTTTATTGTTTTTGAATTTACTGGCAGTTTGTTGTCTTTGTTTATGAATGTTGTAATACTTTTTATGAAAGCATTTAACATTTTGTCATTATTTAAAAATTCTATAACTGGATCATTGTTTACATTTTTAATGCCGCTTGTGGTTGCTGTTACCTGTTTAGGGCTGCTTGCATTTGCAGCCACCTTTGAGAATGATGACTTGTTCAACTGTGGAAAATCTGTATTACTAGACCATGCAGATTGCTTGTGAAATATTTTGCGTTTATTTTCTTCAATTTTCTGTTGTTTAATTGGGCAAGTTTTTGATATAGCAATATGAGTACCTTTGCAATTAATACAACATGGGTTATTTGTATTGTCACACTCTTTATAATAATGTGGACCACCACAAATTGAACAAGCTGTCATTCTCTTACAGAACTTAGATGTATGTCCATATCCTAGACATTAATAACATTGAAGTACCGGGCGGACGTATGGTTCCACCCTCAAAACACACAGCTCATAAGTCACATAGTCAGGAAGAGAGTTCCCTGCAAAGGTTATGGCAACTGTGCCAAGAGGCACAAAACCTTCTGCTGTTTTTTTGGTGAATCTTCTTACGCCAAGAATCTCTTGAGAAGTGACGAGTTTATCAAATAAATGTTTGTTGCTAAGTTCTGTAGGCACAAACTTTATTACTCCGACTGATTCAGCATTTGATGCTGGGATATATGCTCTTAGATTGTGATTCCCAAGGAAGGTGGAATTGCTTAGAAGTCCATTAGCTGTTTTAGGGCTGTCAAAGTAAGCTGCATATTTTTTAGCATTAATGCGTTTTAATTGCTTAACACCTTTAATGAATCGGCTAAAAATATTATTTAAGTACACTGGACTTTTATTACCCAGGCTTCCATTTTCCTCAGTGCTTTCCAAATATACAATAAATATGGTACCTGGAGAACTTTCAGGGTAGCTTCGGATGTGATTCTTTTTAAGGAAGGGTACATATTTACATTCATCCTCATCATCAGAAAAGTCATTTGTAGTCGCAGTCGTTTTCCTCTTCCTTTTATTATTCTTCTTTTCACCGCCGCTTTCACTACCCATTTTGAAAGTTTTTAATTAGTTTTACTTAAAAAACGCGCTTTTAATATAATTAAGAAAAAGCTTGGAAAAAATTTCAACTTTCCGCCTTGAATTTTCCCGCCAGCACACAACCAATCTGACAGGTCTAGTGCTGTCCATAAGTCCTAGTGTTGTCTATCATAGTACATAATGCCACAATCGATTATCCGTCTAACAATACAAAAAGTTCTGTCGTCGCTAGCGAGTAAAACCGTCGTCGCTATCGAGTAAACTCATGGTAACGGTCCTGACCAGAAAGTTACAAAGATGTGTAGTGAAATCACACTACGATGTATTCGTGAATAAATACTACTTGTTTTTCGAAAATTATTCATGGCACTTAAACATTTGCGCTTTAAATTATGTAAATCACCTTAATTTGTTGTTTCTTATTCATCTATACTAACTAACGGTGCCCCGCGACTTCGTTAGCGCCTTTTGAATTTGCTCTCTCTCCGCTCTTTGCAGCGTGATGAACTATAGCCTAAAGCATTACCTGATAAATAAGCTATCTAACGAAAAATATATTTTTTAAATCGGTTTATTAGTTTCTGAGATAAGCGCGGTCATACAAACTAATAAACACACTCTTCAGCTTTTTAATATTACTAAAAATATAGATATTACAAAGCTGAAGAGTTTGTTCACTTGTTTGAACGCGCTTATCTAAAACAAAGGATTTTTTATTATTTTACTTTAAGTCTCTTAGAGGGCACTGTAGCCAATTTAACGTAACTTCATGTAGCCTATAACCAGCGGACGATCAAGAGGCTTCAACGACATCCTTCCTTCCTTATTCGTTCAATTATGATAAATAATTTAGTAGCTATAAGAGAACAGATCAACATCCATACCCACATACATACATACATACATACAGGTCAGAATCATAACCCTCCTTTTTGCTTCACCGATGTAGGGTAAAAATAATGCCTTACGTCATCCCAACACGGTAAAAATGTTGTTAAAGAGGTAATTCTTACCTTATCCTTGGCAAGCAGCAGCTGCCGTACCACCACCATGTCTGCCAGCAGCAGCACGCGCGTAACGGCTGCGAGAAGCGCGCGCGCAGCCGACACCATGCCGGCTCCGTCCGCTCCAGTGCACACCCTCTCGATTGCTCGTCCTATGACAAACAAGAATGATTTGAATAAAAACACCTTGTTTATTTTGTCTTAATCGACAAATGAAGATAGTATTTGGATGACGAAGTTGTAGATAACCTAGAGATGAACCTGGCAAACTATTTGTCGTCATCAGTTTAGGAGCTAAGCTCTAGTTGGTGGAGTTTTCTCCATGCCTTGCGTTTTTCCGCCATTTTCTTGATCTCCTGATGCGATTATTTGCTGGGACTAGCGTTATTCTTGGTCTTCCTCACTTACTTCTCTCTACTATTATGTTCTCTATTTTAGTTTCGAAAAAGTTGTCGTGTCGTATCAGACCCCCGATTCAGAACCATTCGGTTAAGGATTCGGTTACGATTCGAAAACTTTCACTTATTAAAAAAAATATAATAACGTAGATTTTTCTGTTGCAACTATGTTATTTTGTTTATTATATCTGTTATAGAACTGACAAACCGTTATCCGATCAAACTTCAACGTTAATTTATAAATGAACTGAAAATTTAAAAAACTAGTGGTTCGCCGCGACTGCGTCCGCGCGAATTGATATTGCTCCCTGTCCCTCCCCTCCCGTCGCAGCGTGATGTTTTATAGTCCTTTACTCTTTCTTGATAAATAAGCTATCCAACACTTTTTTTTTAACTCAGTCCAGCTGAGATTAGCGCGTTCAAACAAACAAACTCTTCAGCTTTATAATATTAGTATAGACTAGCCAAAATCCAAGCCGAATGGCTTATCAAATGGTTCTGAATCGCTCTGCTGATGGTCAGGTTAGGTCGTGTCGTGACAGACTATTGACTGGCATAATTTACAGATTTCAGAGTACCTAAAATCGATCTAGATACATTTTTTTTTACGTGATGCGGGTCCCATAACTTCAAAAGGGGAGCATCTAAACAAATATATACGTTTATATACTGCGATAATGCCGTAGCAAATAGTTGCTACGATCTCAAAACCGTCACAGTACTTCCTTATGAAAAAGAATAACGTCACCAATGAGGGGAGAAACTTTTGGCTAAGCGATTTCCAAACATTGCCAATTTATTTTCTATTGATCCAAAAACAGCATTATTGACGAAATTAATGGAGTCAATGTTCATGAGCGCATGGAAAAGCCTCATTGGGAAAGCAAACATTTGCTTTAAATTAAAGTAGGTACATTTTGAAGATGTTTAAGGTAGGTGAATAGCTAAAGAATTATGTTTGGAGTTTATTTTCTTTTGAGAAATCCTGCAGTCACTTAGAATTATTTTATATTAGCATTTTGGAGCACCTAAAATCCGAACCATGAAGCTAAAAAATTTAGGTAAATTCTTCTAACTAATAGTAATATTTGAAATCTTTCTATTTGAATAGCACATGAAATGTACTGGTGGAATCGGCAGTGGCTTGCAGGTAAACATTCCTAGAATCTGACGTTTATGGATATAGGTCAACAGCTCGAATATAAATAATAATTTTAACACAAGATTGGAAACTGCAAGCTTGCGTACATGAAACAAATGTTTGTATAACTCATTGAAGTAAAATGTACTTAAAAGTAAAAGTTCCACAAGTAGATAATTAATTGTAAAGCATTTTGAAATGATTAACATTCCTGTAATTTATTGCAGCGTCTTGGCAACAAAGACGGTATTCATTAAATTATGCATTTTCGAGGCTAGGCCTCACCGTTGGTAAATTAATAGGAGTTTCCGCCCGCGTATTTGTTGTTAAAACTAGGAAAACATGAGGAAAGAGGAGTTTACTCATTGTTTGTTGGCTACTAATTGACTAAAAAAGCTCTTGCGTTCGTGAGTCTATTTTAAAATCACGCACGCTCATGGTTTTGTTTTATAAAACTTTGTTCACAACATTAATGATCGATAGTGATCCAAACAAATTAAAAAAATAAAGTTTGATGTTTGTTTCAAAAGCAGGTAAGTATTCAATTTGTTTGGACACAGTTAACACTTAGTGAAAAGATAAAATCTGAATGATATAAAAGTATCAAGGTCGTGGACAGAACATCTTTGAATTAATTTGGCAAGATTAGGCAAATAGACCTAGAAGAAGTGCCTTGTATTACTAGATTAACTGTACTTACTTGTTTATTACTATTCTCTACAGAACAGGAAAGAAATAAATCTGGTAAGACGTAGCTAAGACCCAATCAGGTGTACGTGTGTTGGTTTGGAAGGTTTTGTATCACGGCAGCCTGGGGGCTTTCTTACCACTAGATGAGTCCAAACGCGAGCAGGGCCGCATTCAGTGATAACCCCCTAAGGGGAAAACTTTTGTATCGTCATTAATCGAGAGTCACGTAAGTACACTAAAGCTCAGGATTGCTTTTGGCCTGAGTTCAGTGACAAATGGTTTGTACGATGAATAAAATAAGAAGCTGTGTGTACTACTGTTGTCATGTCTACCAGGAGAAGGTTTTTTTGTTACAATCGAAATAATTTTGTAACAAAGCCGCATAAGTATTAAAATATATGTATATAGTATATATGGCATGTCATTTGCTGAAAGCCTAATAAAAGATACCAGTCTAATTCGTTATACCTTAATCAATAAGGTATGTCACTTAGAATACACTATAAAATCGGTAAGCATGGATCGAGAACAGAAAGTATTATGTAGGTACTTAAATGTAGCATATAGGTACTATAAGGATTATATTTCTTTTGTCATACTTTTTTACCTTTATTATTATTAAATAATTTATTAATACATGAAAATGTTATGCGCGATTTAAAAGACAACCATGTTGAGGCAAGATCCATGACAAAGACAATTTTCGTCAATTGTTGTTAGATATATTTTGGAGGAGTTTGAGCAGACATGTTTTAAATAGAAGTTGAACGGATTCACAAACTTCCGAAACGAGTGGAGAGGATTAGAATGACGCGACGAGCCGTTGGATACAATTAAGATTTCCGGCAATCATTGTTTTCTGTATAATGAGTTCTGAAGCCTGCCCATTCTTTTGTCATTATCTTCGAGCGCTCTTTGCCTTCGCTGAAGGTGTCACGTGCAGATATTTTCATAAGAAAGTAATTAATTAGGCACCTAGTCCGGTATTATTTTTGATTTTATTAGTATTCTTTATCTGGTTATAAATACAGTAGGTAAGTACAAAGGTAAGGTTAGGGAAAGTTTGGGAAGGTTTGATTTAATTATTTGAGTAGTATGTATGTACTTGTTAAAGTCAGGTTCACTATACATAAACATATCCAAATAGATACTATATGTGATGTTTAAATATTTCATGTTTCACTGAATTGTTGAAGTGAAATAAACTTGATTAACACGAAATTATATTGACATAAACCTGCGTGTCAATACAGATAACCACCGTACGACATTATTTACTTAGGATTAATGTCTAACGAAAGGTTTGTGCGGAAGTTAAGGCGACGCATTCATCGTGAAAAATACTGTAATATTTCAAAGTATACGATGAACAATTTTTCACGGACGCGGACATGTTTTCGTTTGGAAACGCACGCATGTTTCCTTGAAACGTTTACACGTAGGAATATAATTTAAAGCTGCCGGCTGCTTTGAATCAGGGTTGTCAACTGAAATACTTAGTTCCCTCTATTTATTATTTAATTAAAAAGCTTAGTTTCAATAATAATCATCTATCTTACATGTACATTACCTCTTCAATTAATATGACGTCAGAATTATAAAGAAAGTCAATGAAATTAAATCTTAAAGTCAATAGTATTCAATGGAATTTGAGAATAACAATTTATCTGGTTATAATAATAATATACTGTTGAAACAATAATAGCTCTAATAACATTTCTTTATTTTTCTCTTAAAATAAGCATACAAAAATTCAGTTACAAGCCCTATTGGGAGTAAGTTGGCACTCAGCGTGGTTTGTGTTTTGATTTTTCGCGTGTCGCTGCGGTCTGCTGCGGCACGCAACGGCCCAGCGCGTTGGGCTAATTGCGTGTCAACAGACCGCTTACTGTTAAATCGACCGGCCCGTGGTCCGTGCACTGAGCTCACGTGTGGACTCAATTTAGGTCGGCATGAGCCGGTAGTAAATTTAAGATGCTACTCGGAGTAGCGGAGAACTCATAAGCCTTGCAGTTCCATTTGCTACGGCAGAGAAAACGCTAGAATATAGGCGAAAAACAGGCTAAGTCGAGTCTGACTCGCACACTTAGGGTTCCGTGCCGACTTTTACTGAATTAGAGATCCACTTACTTCCACTTAGCCGAAATACCACAAAAAGTTTTTGACATTAAATATAACTTTGTTTTTATTGTATGAATAAGAAAGTTATGTTTGCGGTTATTGAAAATGTGCTCTATCTCAAAAACTTCTAGTTCGATCTCGTTCTTACCAATTTTCGTTGAAAGTTTTTGTCACCATCTACATTATGTTTTTTTTTTCAAAATTTACACTCGCTTAGTTTAAAAGTTAGAAGAGGGGGACACCTCAAAACTTAGACTTTAAGAGAAAATGGTTTTAGGAACCTCGATGTCATTTTAAAAGAACCTATCTATAGACACCCTACACGCATAGGTTTGACAAAAAAGTTTTTAGGTTTTAGTTTCATGCATGGGTGCCCCCTTAAAAAATAATTATTTTTTATTTTTTGTATTAGAATCGTAAAGGAATTAACATGATACATCTGCCTACTAAGTTTCAACTGGGTAATACTAATAGTTTTAAAATAAAGTGTTTGTGACATACAGCTCCAAGAAAGAACGAGAAAAAACAGTGTAATAGTAAAAACTGGTTTATTAGTCTGTTGGTGTTATTATGAATAAGGGGGTGCGACTTTAAGCATCGAGGCAGTCGCGCGTTTTTTAAAAGGTTTTATTTGGCATCGATGCAGTCGCGCGATATCATCGATACAGACGTCCGACTGCATTTGTCAATCGGCGTCTGCATCGGACTGCATCGATGCTAAAAGTAGCGCAAGTGTGTAAAGGTTGAAATTTGCGACTACATCCATGCTGCATCGCTGCTAAAAGTAGCAGTGTGCAAAGTGTCTGAGATTTACTCGCCCTTTTATTAAAAGGGCTGCTGGTTGGAAAAATCTGATAACAATTATTACTGACGAGGGGTTACCGGCGACTCTTTACCAATATCACTTCCGATACAAATCTTTCGTGATTGTACATAATGCTTTCAATATTTTTTTGCAACATATTACTGCAACTAACTTGATCCATTTCTTCATTTTCATTCGCAGTGGAACGCTGCACTTACACACCAGGTTTAAAAACAAATGTGTTGTTGTTAGTGGGTGTTGTGGTACGACCGTTGTGTCTGATTTCCATAACACAAGTGCATTGGCTACTTACTTTGGGATCAGAGCAATGTATGTGATTGGTGTCCTATATTTATATTTATTTATTAAATATAAATATAAACAATTTATTTAGTTATTTAAACGCGATTATTTTAATTAGCGTCTTACACACGAACTAATTGCACTGTCATGAGAATCTATTCAGCGTGATAAATGGCGATGTTAGTGAGCAGCGGTGGTCCGCTATTAATATTAGTCCTGCAAGAACTCCCGGTCCCGCTAACTGTAACGAAATTCATCCCAGATACCCGTTGCAGAATATTAACGGCCGCTGAGAATAATTAATTAACGGAACTGCCCTAAATGAAACTGAAATAAAATTAATATTTAGTGTTGTGACAATATTGTTTGCTATTATTTGATGATTGTTTTATCGAGATTTAAGCTACATTTCAATAAAAAACAACTAAACACTGTAATTGATATAGTGTGATTCAGATAATTGTAAAAATTGCTTTAGTTTGTCTTCTTGCATTGTAATTTTTTCAATCTTCTTTACACAAATATATACGAATAATACACGGTGTACCTTTATTATGGCGATCAACCCCAAGTTTATATAATTAGGAATCTTACCAGACTTTTAACAGACTCTGATAGAACAGTTTTTTTTAAGTACGAGCTCATATTTATTTTATTCTATCTACGATAAAAGTTGTTTGAAGTCTCTGCCATTACTCAAACACGGCGTCTTCATTGAAACTGGGATAAGTTTCTCGAAAGCCGTGTTCGCGCTTGGATGTCACCCAACTAATTACATTATTAAGAAGTTAGGCAATGTACTACGTTACAGTTTTAAGCGGTCCCAGGTGTTGAGTCAAAAGGTGTTGCCAGTAAATGGGGCTATTAGTGGAATTAATAGAAATTCTCTCCAGCTCGGGCAGCAAGTTTATCCAGCCTGACGCATTACCGCTACGTGACGTGAAATACAATAGACTTATTCGCGTTACAGATTTATCGACTTTGTTTCGCGTACAATTTTGCATATGCGAGTTCGTTGGATGAAACACCCTTTCGCAGATAAATATTCGGTATTATACTCACTCGCTGGATAAATATTCTGAATCTATGTTCATATAATCCCCCAGGAACGAAGATATCGCAATATTCCTCCAACTATTTTCTGAATTTATTAGCCTTGTAACGTAAGCTGTTCTTCATACGTAGGAGCTGTATTTTAGAACTAGCGGTCGCCCGCGACTTTCTTACTACTTACATATTAGTAATTTATTGAAGTTATTAAGTCTGATAATAACTTACAATCTACTGCATGTTTCCTAGATAGACAATAGACAATCCAGGTGCACTACTCAACTTTGCCGTTCCCGACTGACTGAACTTGACTGACAGTCCTGTGCATATCAGGTCAAAGTTTAGTATAGTAATTATGATATATGAATACCTTCTTAATAAAGTTATGAACCTACTGGAAATTTTTAGGCATTTGTTAGCAATCTTTGATTTGGTTCACTGCAGTAAATACCAAAATTTCGGGCAATACATGTGTAATAACTATATCTTACTAGCCTTCTCCTCCCCTTCCCCCCAACCCTAATCTAATAATCATCAGCCTAAATACAAACTTTCAAGATTCTAACTTTGAAACTGACGGATTTTCATACAAAATTTCAATCCTCATTTCACCACCTTAGGGGTTGAAGTTTGAAAAGTCCTTTCGTATTGCTAACCTTCATCATTTAAGGAACGTATGTACACATTTTTGAGTAAATTCAATCAAGGAATTAGAAATTTGATACAAACTTTCATCTCCTATTTTATCCCCTTGGGGAAAGAATTTATCAAATCCTTTCTTAGCGGATGCCTAAGTCATAACATCTAACTGCATGCCAAATTTCAGCTTTATTCGTTCAGTGGTTTGGGCTGTACGTTGATAGATCAGTATGACAGTCAGTCAGTCAGTCACCTTCAGTTCGTCACCTTTGAGTATATATACATTTAAAGAAGATTAAAAATAGAGAAAACGTTGGAATTTTTCCTTTCTGTATGTCGAGTATAATAATGGTTTTGTACGTCGCCGTTTTCTGCCACTGCGCTGTGCTGCATTAAGTCGGCAAGGTACGCTTAGTTATACTGGTAACACGGTATTACCAGTCGGTCGGTACAGACGTAAAATTACCGTGTCGTATTTTAGATTATATTTATATAAATTTTTGTCTTGTGATAATTGTATGGATCTGGATATTAAAAAATAATGGACTCTTGTTACAATTACTGCCTTCAGCAAACTGTTACGTGTTTAGAGAGCGAGTCCAAGAAGCCATAAACATAAATTTGGTCGTAAACCGTTAATCTCTTCAGCGACTTAATGTATCGTTAGCAGCGTCTACTACAGCCGTCGAGTAGCGAACTTCGCACTAATAAAATATGCTACCCCTTGTGCCCGGGTCCTTACGGCTGAGCCAAGTAAGCCAAAAGTACAATCGATTGAACTGCGAACTTTGCTCAACTTATGGCTCGTTACATGCATATTTTGGCAAGTTTTTGTCATTGTTACATGTTGCCAGTTGTTTTTAGAGCCAAACATTTTTATTGTTGTTATTCGCGGTGTAGTATTTCAGTGTTTAGTGCACGCCCAGTGTATTTACTTGACAAAACGGGAAAAAAGTACAGTGACCGCGGGCTATCGCGAACCAGCGGCGCGTCGCGTGATATTTATGCATGCGTTTGTGGTGGGCCATAAAGGTTACACTGTCTAAATCTAGCTAGAGATATACTGGGATCACACTGAGGTACCATGATAGAGTAATGAAATTATACGTTGATTAAATGATTATTATTTCGTCGATATAATTATGTTAGCTCAGACCTAATCCTTCAAACCCTCTTATCTGATCCAAAGTGTAACAGGTCATAACCCATTAATGCCAACCGTAACAAAAAGTCTTGGTATAAGTTAGGTATCTTTGATGATAACGAATGCATCGTGGCTAAGCCCACAAGTATCCGCGTACTTTACTGACTATATGTGCCTACAATCGAAATGGCAATCACGTAATACCCAGCTAAAATAGGGCTCCGAGATGCATACGTAGATGCAGCCGTTGCAGCGCTTTATTGCGGGCGCAGTTGTGGCTGAACTAAATGCAATACCACAAACCCCGAATAAAATCTGTTCTGAATTTGAGAATGGCTGTCATTTATCTAGGTTTATGTTGAAAATGCGCTGCATATTGCCACCAGAATTTTGTTTCTTTTGTATTTGTGTGAGTAGAGTTACATACATTATAACTGCCATTAATGAATGGTTAATAAGAAAGTAGCTAAATGATAAGTACAAAAGAGGCTGTAAGAAAATGTAAATCCTTTTCTTTAAATCAATAAGTAGAAAAGAATCCACGAAGTTAAACTTTATGCAAATGTTTTAACTTAACTCACGTGAATTTGCATCGTATAATTTCCCTGAGGAAAATCAGCAACAAGTCTTCACCGTCTAACACGCTATTAGATTTTACGTCGCGATTACAAAGTTTCGATACTCCCTCATGGTGATTGTTCAGGTAAGTGATGTGTACATACGAGCGCGGCAGCATTATAGGCACGTAAATGCGACTTGAACGTGATGTTTACGGTAGCATGTCTTACGCGTACAAATTGTATAGGGTGAATTATTACATTACGATACCGGAAAATTGAATTTTTACACGCGTAAACCATTACTCCTACATACCATTACCTATCCCCGAAAGAGCAATTCCATTTTTGTAACAGCTGAATACATGAACAAGAACGATTTCAGTCTAATAAAGTTCGTGTATAACGCCTCTTACTCCGAGGTTTATAAGCTGCAGAAATATCCACGAATAAAATATGCAAAAGGCTGAGTAGAGATAGAGATAAATGTGCATTTACCTTGGGCGAAATTTATTCAAAACGTTTTAAAATGCGAGAGAAAGTTATTTTTCCAAGTTTAACGCAAAATGCTGGGAGCCAAGTAAAATAGGGTACCCCGCGTCGGAACTTTATAGATATTAGCTGCTGCTGAAGTTCTTATGAGGTCAAAAATAAAATAGTTTCGACGCGACGCGCGGCGGGAGTGAAAACAGTGCTAAGTTATTTCACACGGTAGTCTTAATTAATATTTCAGAACAGTGTTTGCTTTTAACCTCGCCGTTTCACGTTAATGTTTACCTGACGTGTCTATTATTCGAGCTTTTGGCAATTTGGATTGGAATCTATTTCCATCGTCTGTAATATCTGTTTACGTATTTCAGTTTACATTAGTGTTTGTGTGTCAGTTTGTCAAGTTAACGATAAATGAGTGTCACTTGTTACCGAACGCACGCAGATTTGTCGTCTGCCGGGGGGATATATCGGTACCGGTAAGTGGTTTTACAACACCTTCCGATGATACCGCAAATATCCTTCACAGCGTTTTCTATCGGGACTGGGAGATGCGCCGCCTTTATAAGCGTATTCGCGGCAACTTTACTGGGTACCGTTAAGGAAAACCGATTTCCTTTTTGTTGTGCTTACGGAGCGAGTATTGTAAGCTTTACGTTCGGTTAAGAGACTGAAAAATAAGATCATTTTAATACCTGAATTACGTAGGGTAGGGTAAATAAATTTAATTGAAAATATCCTATGAATACAAAATAGCACGACGTTATTGACCAAGATATACAAGATCCTCTTTACAAGCCCGGGTTTATGTCGGACTCTTTCACCATCTCTGCGATTCGCCTTTGGGATTCTCTTCCCATGGAAATCAGAATGTCCTCAAACAAACTTTCTTTTAAGAAGTCTCTCCGCACCCACTATCTTAACCTTGGCTTACTTCAGAATTAACCACAATTTCGTTCACTGCTGTCGGTAATATCTTTAATAGATGTCATCAATATCTTCACTTCCCTATCTGTAGTTTATTTTTTATTAAATATATGTATTCTATGTAAGTTTATTAATCCAATGCTTATATATTTACAAATATTTTTGTTTATCTATGTATTTTTTGTATGTATGTTTATGTTAATGCATTTTAAATTTTTGTCCCTCTCAGTACTATTAAATATTCCGCCACTGATTTAACACTCTGCATTTCCCAAGCGGTTAACTGGTAAAGAATGCCATAAGGCATTAAGTCTGCCAATTGTACCATTAACAGTGCAATAAATAAATATACTTTGGGTTAGTTCTGTCTTCCAGTGAATGTTTGAGACCAGCGAAGTTTGTTTATATCAGTTTTTAATATTGCTTCCTCTAATTAGAAGCTAATTAGGAGCGTTGTGCATATTTGCATGTAGAAATCTTTGTCTCCTATTTCTTTTATGTTTGTATGTCGAGTATCCACAATCATATGAAAATTTCGAAATGTGAAAGGTCACGTAAAAATAAAAGGAGGTTACGACATCGTTGTCGAAATAAATTGAATATTTTACTGCGCTGGTGTTTGCGGTTGAAGTAGAGGTTCAATTTATGCGTCTGCGGCGGCGGCCCTCGGTAAGGAAATAACACGCTCGAATTGTTTATGACCGTTGCTGAATTAGTACCTACCTACCTCCAGAGTTCGAGAGCGCGGAAATATGGGCTATCATGCTCGGTCACATTAATCAGGCCGCGCGTATTAATTGCATGGCGTAAACATTGTGGTGAAATTCTGTAAACACGAATAAAAAGAAAAGCTATTGTATGGTTTGGATCAGGATTGGACAAGTCGACGAATATGTAATAAAATGGCATTTTACGTTTGCGATTGCCACAGAAGTTACAACGCCTTTATTAGAAGCTAGTTAAAAAGATGACTATATGAACATTTCAACCAAACTACGAGCCGACTGACATTGCGTTTCGGCGTAGTATCAACGTCTCTTCGACTTTAGTTAGGCTATGAAATATTAGCAACAGCTCCAATGGATTGAAAGTTTAATGACCTGGAGAGAGCCTGATAGCGAATAATATCGACGGGGTTTGAGGTTATTTATGGCTAGTAGTTACTGAAGTTAGTAACTGATTGAAAACATAATAGAGAATCCGCAATAAATTGTGTAACAATACTATAACTTGGACATTAGCTTACATGAAAACAAATAAATCAATTGCCTCATATTCGGTTTCGCATTAGCTAAACAATTGCATTTGCAAGTTATTTGTGAAGCACAAACGGAATGAAACCAACTCAATGCATTTACAAGCCGCTGTCTGTTCGTTTACAAAATTATACAGGTGCTTTGTGCCGCATATACAACTTTCAAACAATGTTTCCCCGAGATTCGCTTTCCAAAAATGTTTAACTTCTAGGCTTTGTACATTCTTAGTAGTAGTCTATAATAGTTATGGATTTTGCTATATCTGTCCTTAAGGCGGATAAAATATAGCAAAACATAAGATACAGAATACAGTTCATTAGTAACACCTTCAAGCACGGTTTTAGTAGTTACAACTTACTTACTTTTACTGACTCTAAAAAATTAAAACGTTTTCCGTGAGTTTCAGAGTAAACTACAGCGTTTCAACTTAAATAATTTTCCTTTTTTTGTAATAGTGATTAATTAATTATTTGTCGCACGGCCCACAATCATACCCGCTTAACCCAAAGGTATGACTGGAAGATAATGCCATATGGCGTTAAGTCCATTTTATTTATAAATTTTGGTTGTAGAAAAAAGTATAAATAAATAAATACTATACTCTGATTTTAAGGGTGCCGTAGCCGAATGGCAAAAAACGGAACCCTTATAATTTCGTCAAGTCTGTCTGTTTGTGTCTCCGTTTGTCAAAGCCACTTTATTCTGAAACTATGAAGTTTGGTACTACTGAATACTACATAGTAGTACAAAACTTCGTAAGTAGATTTATCCTGTTAACTGTTTTACGATTCTCATTCAACTTATAAAAAATAATGATATTTAAGGGGTTCCCACACATTTTTACAAATCTATGCGTGTATGGATTATACTTTAAATTTGTCAACAATATTTTAAGTATTCTAAAATCAATCACATATAAACAACGATTGAATAAATTGAATTCTTCGATTATTTAGGAACACCACTATTCTTTAATTATAAAAAACTGGCCACCCACCAAATGCCATGTTGGTCTGTCGAATTAAAAATCAGAGTATATTTTTAATCTGACCTAATATTGAAACTATCAATGTGCGTGGCAACGTTACATTGCCTTTGTAGGTAAATAATCATCTACCAAACGACTTTATTTCTCATGAGATTAACTTACGGCAAGCGACGCCCTGTGTGATCATAGTGAGGTGGACTATAGCTTTCAATTTCCCGATCGTGTCGCATATTTTGGCTGCCTAAGGGCCGATGCACACCAATTGTTAATAATGGGGAAGCAAACTGTCAAATTAGTTCCCTATAGAGGGCGCCAAATGTTTGTTACTCAGGAACTGTCAAAATCATTTTTTTTTTTTTTATATATGGCTCTACGCGGTTTGCGCCAGGCCAGTGTCGTGTAAAATTTGGGAAACGGAAAAGGAAAAAACGGAATATTGGATACGGAGCATTATGAAAGGATCAGGAGAGTAGGAGTAGATATATAAATAATACAATGGATATATAATATATTTTTTTAAAGCTTAATATAATGAAAGATGATGAATTAAGATAATGAAGGATGCAAGTGATTTATAAATTGCTGGATCATTGGAATATAACAAGCACATAATATTGGTGGGTAGAGGAATTTTACAAGATAAAAGGTCATGAAGGAAGGGAGCATGGTCATAAAGCGTACATGCAAAGAAAATATGATCTAAATTGCCATCATCCTCTCGACATTCACATATTGTATTTTCTACTATGCCAAGTTTGGCCAAGTGAACAGGAGTACAAACATGCCCAAGTCGCATGCGAGTCAAAATTGAAGATACAGTTTTACTCAGTTTAATTTTAGAAAACCATGGTTTTAAATTTACAGGAATACAGGGTTGAATTAGTGAATAATGTCGGCCTTTAGCTCTACTTGAAGATACCCATATATTTTCCCACGAGTAAAGCAGATGAGATTTAGGGAGAGATAGTAAATCATGGGTGTAATTTTTATACGGAACCATATCTCCGCAAGATATGGCATCATTAGCTAACCGGTCTGCAATTACATTGCCTGTAATATCATTATGGCCAGGAAGCCAAGCAAAGTGGATCGTATATCCATTCGAAACACATTCGTGGACAATATTTCTTATCTCAAAAATAACTGGAA
The DNA here is from genome assembly GCA_963924145.1 of Pyrausta purpuralis. Classification (NCBI taxonomy): domain Eukaryota; kingdom Metazoa; phylum Arthropoda; class Insecta; order Lepidoptera; family Crambidae; genus Pyrausta; species Pyrausta purpuralis. The sequence goes on from OZ001659.1 coordinate 15,105,578, forward strand.
AAAATGTTTTAATCTTGAAAGCAAACTTATTCAAAGCTTGTAAAGCGCTTAATGAATCTGTAAATACTATTGCCTTCTTTAATTTAAACAAACGAACAAATTCTAGTGATTTTAAAATACCATAGCATTCTCCTGTAAAAACCGAGGACTCCGGAGGAAGTTTAATTTTCTGAACGATTTTAGACTGCGAGTGGAAAACACCAACACCGACACATTCATAAACTGAATGTTTGGAGGCATCCGAATAAAGATGTTGAAAATCATTAAATTGGGATTCGAGTATAAAATTCATATGCATTTTAGCATTGGGATCATTTTTATCAACTAAATTGAAATGTATGGTAAGAGGCGTTATTAAGGATTCATAACTAGAACTAAATAAAGGGAGACAATTGGATTGATGAGTTGGAGATGACAGAGATAAGTATTTTTGATAACTTAATACCAAGCACGGAGGTGATTTGTAACGCCAGTAACTAGATGTATGGTATAATTCTGATAAAGAATGAAGTTTGGCTATTAAGGGATGATTCTTAAATTGCAGGATTCTAAAGAAAAAAATATCAGCCAGAAATTGCCTTCGTAAATGTAAGGGAGGATCACAATTTTCTACTTGGAGAGCATTTATAGGAGAAGATTTCATTGCACCAGTAACCAATCTTAAAGCTTTACTCTGGATTGAATCTAATTTACGGAAAGCTGTTACATTGCTAGGTTCGAGTAAGAATGTGCCGTAATCTAAGATGCTTCTTATCAAAGTGTTATAAAGAAGTCTCATTGAGTAAGGATGGGAGCTCCACCAAACTCCCGAAAGGCATCTTAACATATTGAGTAAAGGTTCACACTTTTCTACAACAAAGTTGCAATGTGCAACTCCAGTAAGCTTTGAATCAAGATATACACCTAAATATTTGAATTCAGTAACTACCGGTATGACCCGATTCTCATAAGCTAATTGAACTGATGGGAGTATGCGCATACGGGAGAACAATACCACTGCACTCTTAGAAGGAGATATTGATAAGCCATTATTATGCATCCAAGTAGCTAGAAGAGCAAGATTAGAAGTCAGTATCATTTGAGACATTTCAGTAGATTTGTCAGCATGATATAATAATAAATCATCAGCATATTGTAAAATTTTTACTTGGTTATTCAGAGACGATGCTAAATCGTATGTATATATATTATACAGTAAGGGGCTGAGGACAGAGCCCTGCGGAAGGCCTTTGAACACAGTACGATTTAGAGTAACATCAGAAAATGGGATTTCAATATGGCGTTCAGAAAGGATGTTCAGAATAAAGTTAATCATAATTAAGGGGACACCAATGCATTCTAACTTATTTTTTAACACAGATAAAAGAACATTATCGTAGGCAGAATTTATATCAAGAAAGACAGCTGTAACAGTCTCATTGTGTGTAAAAGAAAGACGTATATCAGATATGAATAAACTTAGACTGTCTGTGGTAGATCTGCCCTTCCTAAAACCAAATTGAGTATTGTCTAAATAGCCATTCTTTTCAACATACCACTCTAATCTGTTTTTCACAAGGTGTTCAGCTATTTTTAATAATGAAGAAGATAAGGCTATTGGGCGGTAAGCGCCTACATCAGCAGAACTTTTTTTTGGTTTTAAAATGGGTAAAATAATTTGGGTTCGCCAAGACGAAGGAATAGTGCCCGAAGCAAAAAGAGAATTTAGCAAGTTCAAATAATAATTAAGCGTATTATCGTCAAAACAACGGATCAAAGAGTAAGTGATACCGTCAGCTCCAGGGGCTGAATCGTTAGTATTATTTATAATACCTTTAAGCTCATATATAGAGAAAGGGGAGATTAGACCAGATACTGATCCAATATGAGGAAGGGATAATACAGGTGATAAAGATAAATTAGTTTCCAAAGGAGAAGCAGGTGTATTTACAAATTGCTCTGGAACCCAGGGAGGCGCTAAGTTATCTAAAAAAGTTTCAGCTAGTGGTCTAGGTATTATATTAAAAGATAAGTCAGATATAGCAGATTTAAATTTTCTAATGTTACGCCAAACTATGGAAGATGGAGTATCAGGGCAAATAGATGTACAGAATTTCCTCCATCCTTCAAATTTCTTTCTCTTTATAAGTTTGCGAGTGTCCGCGATTGCTTCGGTTACTAATTTAAAATTTTCGGAAGACATATCATATTTGTAAATCCTTTCAGCCTCTTTTCTTTTTTTGATAGATATAGCACATTCTTCATCCCACCAGGGTGGACGAGGACGAAAGTGACGAGAGTTCTTTTTAGTACCAAATACTTCATTAGCAGCCTCAGCTAAATTAGTAGAAAATGTCTCAGCACAATGAATATTATTTTCCGAGTTTACATGAGGCAGGGATTTAATTTTACTTTCCAAGTAATTTTTAAAGACTGACCATTTATCATCAGTTTTGTCAGGTATTTTATATTTTAGTCTAGAAAGTTCATTTGACTGCAAATTATATTTTGAAGGAAACAAAATAAGTATAGGGTAATGATCACTGCCATAGGTTGATGGTAAAACTTCCCACTGTGTAGAGGCTGCTAAAGTAGAGGTACTGATAGTCAAATCTACAGCACTAATGATTTGATCCGGTTTTGTTCGACGAGTAGGGGTACCATTATTTAAGACACATAGCTTATGAAAATCTATTATTTCTAGCAAATATTCGCCATAAGGTTTAGTCAAAGAACTGCCCCAAAAACGGTGATGACAGTTAAAATCCCCCATTAAAAAATAAGGTTTAGGTAGCGAGGACAAAATAATATTTAATTCATTTAATACTTCATTAGTGGGACGGGGAATGTATGCACAGACATAACAACATTTATTAATATTTACAGCTATAATACAAATATTTACACTATGGGTAGGTAGAGACACTAAGGAGAAAGGTGTAGATTTTTTAACAAGTATTGCTACTCCACCATACCCATCAGACCTGTCTGCACGGACAGTAGAGTAACCATTTACTCTAAAGTTAAAATCTGGTTTAAGCCATGTCTCTGTTAAGGCACAGAGAAATGGATCAAACTTATTACACAAGTAAATAATTTCACTTTTTTTACTATTAGCGCTACGGCAATTCCATTGAATTACCCTAGCTAGCTTCGCCATGTCTAATAAATTGCATGTATTTTTCAATCAGATGTGCAGCGTTGGTCGGTAAATTGGCATTAGACTTATTTATTAAAATACTTAAAAGGACAACAATGAGGTCTGGTAATGAAAGATCTGAATCAACTGGTTTTTCATCTGACTTGTCATAATTTAAAGCACATCCATTAGATGGAGAAGGTATGTTATACTCATTGATAAGAGCTCTGTGAGCATCTTGATCATATCCTTTGCCTAGGGCAGGAGGAGAGCGGGGTTTCAGGAACACTGTTTTTTTGTATGATTTGTTATTATTATTATTTTGAACATTTTTTATTTGTTTTTCTGGCAAGAAGGGTTTACTGGAGGATGAAACTATATCAGCATAAGACTTATTAACAGGTGGATGCAATTTTGAGGCTTCTACATATGATAAGCAACTATTTGCCATTGAAGATTTAATATTTTTTTGTCTTAAAAATTCAGGACAGCTTTTACTTGTGGCAAAGTGATAACCAGTGCATAAGCAACATGATGCTCTTTCTTCAGGAGTTTGGCAAGAATCACCTGTATGGTTTTGTCCACACTTAAAACATCTAGGCTTTGATCTGCATTGCACTTTTGTATGGCCAAAGCGGCAGCAATTGTAACATTGGATGGTAGGGAATATATATAAATCAACATTGAGTGCATTATAACACATAAATACTCTTTTAGGCAAAATTTGTCCATCAAATGTTACAACCACTGTCTGTGATGGTTTCCAAACAGGAGAACCGTCAACAAATTGTTTAAAGTTCAGCCTCCTAACTTTAATTATATCACCGCAACCAATTGGTACCTTAATATTTTCCATTATCTCCTCTGGAGACCAATCTGCAGGAACACCCCTAATAATGCCCATTCGTGTAACATTGAATGTGGGGATATAAGCTTTGAAGCCACTAAGTTCCAAATTCTTATTTGAAACAAACTGATTTGCATCTGAGTAGTCTGAGAAAGCTATGGTAAATTTATTACGACCAATTTGCTTAACACTGCCATTAACTATATTTCTAAAATTGTTTTTGTGAAGGAGTTTGCCAAATGCTACTGGGTGAATTGATGTGCCTGAGTTGGGAGTACTTTCAATTTTCTGCACATGGACTACAAATGGGGCTACATCTGTACTCCTATAGCATTGACGACTAATTACCGTAGGAGTAGGTTGAGGCAATTCAGTATTCTTCTTTACTTCAGCTTCAGGGATAAAAATGTTTTTCTTTGGGGCTGGTGTATCGGTGCAATAACAATCGGAAGCACGAATTTCATTTCCGTCATGACGTTTTCTTCGTCTTTTTTGTCTACAGTTATGTGAATGGCGATTACTGCGCTTAAGAGATCTTGTAGATCCTGAACAATCTGAGTCTGTAGAAACAGTTACATATTGAGCAACAGGAGGGACACTTTCAGTCTGAATAGAAGGATCTTTAGGCAAAGATGGGATTGCGAACTCTACAGGAGAGAAAAACTCCGCTGAAGCAGCAATTTCACCCGGGGGAAAACTTTCCCCCGGGTCCGGAGGAAAGCTCATGCAATAATAATCTTAGTTTTGACTTACCAATACCGATGAATATGAATAATAACTATAATATATACACACTATACAGAGAAAATACTTTAAATTTTTCTCCACTGATCACTTATTTCTATAAAATTAGCAATAAAAAACAAATAGCGAAAAAATGACGCCCAACCCGCGCTACGTTTCCCGCCTTTTTTAAAATCAATTATTTGTTGTTTGTTGTAATTTTTGTTTTTTTTTGTAGTTTTTAAAAAAATTAGGCGCTGTGCAGCTATTAGGTGTGGAGAAAAAGGTTCCTACAAATTCCTCAGTGATCCACAGGAAAGGGAAAAATAGGAAAAGGCATTGAGGATGATATTTTAAATCAAAGCGGTGGTAATATTGTATTGCTATTAACATCTCGACACAGCGGCTTTTCTGGTAAATCCATTTGGGTAGTTTCAGGACTATCTTGTATAGGATTTTCAAAGTTGAAGTTCCTGTCGTAGGCCTCCAATCTAGGAATGATAAAAACATAACTTTATTTTAGAGGTTATTTCGAGTTTAAAAAATGTATATTAGAAATCATAAAACTGGTATTTTTTTACATGACGCTTTTAGTTTAGACTTTATTTGATGAAATCCAATCCGGATTAAAATAAAATTTTAACTAACAGAAACAAATGATACACCAAATGAAAGAATAAATTCATACAAACAAAAAACACACATTTTTGTTAATTTTTCGATATGGGTTTTGTTTTTATTTTCAATCTAAATCTTTTGTTACTGGCAAGTGTAGCAGAGAGTTGCAACACTGTCCGCAGTAAGTGCGTTTTGTTTACAGTTATAGAAACATTTTATTTTGTTTATTTTTGAGAAAACGAATTCGAAGATACTTAAATTACATTAAAAATCCAAAAAGAGAAAATACCCACTTTACAATCAGCTTGATACTTATCCTAAAACAAAGATTTTTACTCTTTAATTATTTTTAAATTCGACGAACAAAACGCTGGTTTGGTTCCATCCACTTCTTCGTAAATATTGACATCTGTCATATGTCAGTGCCAGCAAATCAAATGTCAAAAACGGTATAAATCAACGTTCTGTTCGACGCATTTTCAAGAATAATAAAATGTTTTCAAAAAAAAACGGGCGTATTAAAAAATCTAAAAATAATGTTAAATGAAAGTATTTAAGTTTATAAGTAATCCACAACTAAATATGACCCTGTTTAATATTCACGTATTTTAGGCCCAAAAAAATGATGTCCTTTGCTATGAATACGTGTAAAAGTATAAAAAAACATTATGTTACCTTAACTGTCGACTAGGTCAACTTTTTTCCCTTTTAACGAAGCTCCACGTTTTCTCACCTCTTCGTTTACCCTATCCACACGTCAGAAGGAATACATTGCAGTAAGTTCACAAAAAAGGGTCTAGAGTCAAAAAAACTTTACAAATCAACAAAAGCAAAAATGAAGATATTCAAAGTAACAATATTTGACTTGTAAAATACACACAGCGCCATCTTCCAAAAAGTTTTGCGTTATCTTCCCCATTCAAATAAGATATTTTTACGTCATTTAGTAAAAAAATATCTAGTATAAAGAAAAGAACTGAGCTTAATTGGATATTCTAAAACAGGTAAAATCTCACCACTTCTAATGTCAAATCTTCATACATGTGTATATCATATTGAAAAATAGAAGTTAGCTTTAAAGTGTATCCACACCGCCCGGCGGCTTTGCTTTTTCGTCAATTAACTGTCAGACATTTACGAAAATGCCGCTGCGGCATGAGCAGCACGGCCGCCGGCACATGCCGCCGGGCGGTGTTAATACACCAATCAGGTAATTCGCATGTATCTTACTACATATATATGTCACTCCAAGTAATGCTTTGTCAATTTGTATGGGATATTCCCGCGTGTGTTACAGCTTACGACATCGAGCGGTGTGATCGGCTCTCAATGCAAATGATGGCCTTTGATACATAAATCAGCTCAGCAGAATACAAAATGTGCTGTCGTTAATGGAATCAAGTATGATTTAGGTTTGGCATTTGCATTAACTGGGTTTTGTACGGGTAATATTTGGAATCAGTTTATAATCCGACTTAGAATTTTAAATGACCTCCATTTGTTTAAGCTGCACGCGTTAACCGCGTGTATGAGATTATCACTGAAATATTTTATCAAATTAATAAGCGATGATGACACAAGCAGAATAAAGTCCATTTTTCGTTGCTAGTAGAAATGAGTATTTTTAAAATAAATAAACATAAAACTCACAAACAACACAGGTAAGTTATAGTTAAAAACATGAGGTATTTTAAAATAAAATAGTTGATTAATTTAACTAACTGATATTATTTTAAAAGTTGTTAAAATATTGTTTATATTATTCGACAAGCAAATAGAAACGGACTGTAGAAGACTATATTTAATATAGGAACCAGTGATTAAAGCTAAAACTAAAGCGGTGTAACTAAATAAAGCTGAGTAGGTAACTAGTTTTTACGTCTCGAATCAGGGCGAAGAGAGTTGAGTTTAAAATGGAAATGTAATATTGTGGAAGTGGAAATATTGTCTAGATATACCGTACCTAATGGAACCATCTGGCGTTACATTGCTCTCATACACGAGACGTGACAATAATCTATGATGAGCGATGAAATATACTAAGCACATGTGTTTATTTTATCAAAAAGAAGAAAGTGCGTGCCGAAGAATAATGGGCCAGTATTTCTTTACGTACGTAAATGTTGGTCGTAGTTGTTATTTTAAAATAAAACCTAAATATGATAGCATAATATAATTGGCGATTAAAGTTTCGACACCTACTTGGTCAGTAATCTTTATTGTACAAAATATCTTGCGGTTAGGTACTCTTATGACGCTCCAGCATCCAATAATAATTTCACCCAAAAGGAGTGGAACTTCAATATTTTAAATAAATATTAAAATTTTATATTTCTTCACAAGCAATGGTACATAAATACAAAATTAATGTAGTCGGGTAGTACATCAGTGTTTGTGGGAGCTGATGCGTATACTAGGTTAAAATACAGGTATTTCAAGCAAAAAGGGCTTCCGTTTTAAATGTTAAACTTTTAATAATCAGTAACACTGGTCTGCATCGTTTTTGTTATTTGCTATATGATTGATAAAAAAATGGAAACACATTTGCGTGTTGCGTCACGGTGTCTTTGCCGATACAGTAACCACGAACACACATTTTACATCCATCAAGTATATTTCGGCTAAGCCCAAAGATGCTTAGGATTTATTTCATTTGTATTCTAAGCGCGCAAGTGGGACATCTTCAATTTACGAAGGGAACTTCCAGAGAATTTAACGCGGCCTTCGAATGAAGCAAATCACGTGCGATCCATTTAATCCTGATATGTTTATAAGGAGCGATGGGTTTTTACATTTCATACCAGGAAATGCGGTGTATCGCTTTAGGTGCCTGACCTATTTATTTTCATATTCGTATTTCGTTTGTTTATTTGAGGGTTGGCGAGTATTAAATGAGCTCGCATTTAAACAGAACAAATTTATCACATATTTTTTCCTATTATCATTTGGCATTTTAATAAATCACCAAAGCGCATTAACATTTTAATGACCTATAAAAAATATACAGCTATAGATCTTGGGAACATTTTTAACTTAATGTAACAAGGCGGTACAGTTTCTACTTGAAATTGTTGCAAGGAAATGTTAAAAGCAAGTAAGTAATGAAAAGAGCAAAGTGTAATTAAATCAAGTCCAGTTAGCTCTCAGACAGGAACGTCGTAGGAAGGTGAAAGCAACGGCTTTTGTTTCCTTCTTTTAGTATCACATTATTGTGTACTATGTTAAAATATTTTTATCTTTTTCTGAAGTCATAGACGTAGGTAGTAATGAAAATGGAGACTGAACCAACACCCGCGACCGAACTTAGTAAACTCGAGATCTTGTTTTGTTATTTTTTAAAGTCCCTTTGGTGGTAGAAGCATAAATTCACAAGGAAATCAAAACTAAAAAGAAAAACTTTAAAACAGTATACGTATGAGTAGACCATCACCGTGGTTAGAATCAACCAAACAAGCTAAGTCAAACGGTAAAACTATTTCGGGGCGGCCGGAAAGGAACATTTCGCGCACGGATGACCATACGAGTTTCGCGATGCTTTTCGATATCCAATAAGGCTTAGAAGGAATAATCGATAAATGTGCACCCATGTAGACCCACAAACACTTTAAATGAAAGCACGGACTTATTAACTCTATGAGATATGTTTTTACCGAATGTTAGAAGAATTAATTCACTTTCTCTATCAAAAACTCTCCGCGACAAGTAACACTAAACACTAAACTTCAGTACTCAACTGGTAACATGAAAATGAAGAATTATAAGGATGTACAAACTTACATTACTTATTATTATAGTCTAGACATAAATATTCCAAGTGCGTTGATGCATTGAGGGTATTAACGGTTAACCGACCGATAAACGTACGGAACTATTGAGACAAAATAAAATATCTATCGCAAATTACTTTTTAAACAAGAGGCATCTAATATTTGGGGCTCGACGAGCCGTGAAAGGCGAAAATCATTTCCTACTCGGCTAGATTTCTGCTCCCGGCTATCCAGGCGATCCTTTATTATTACCGTAGATTTTCCGTGTATCTACTAGAATAATATTTCAGGAACCCAACTGAAAATTCTTATTAAACGATAGAACATAGAATTTACCTGATATTGGTTGCTCGAATAAGTAGATGAACTATTCGCTAACTTGTAATTTTAAATTGGTAAATAAGAAGTCCCTCGCGAAATAATGAAAATGCAAATGAGACTTACCGGGGTTGAATAAGATAATTTGAGAGCCCATTGTGCAATCTTGCGCTATACACTTGTCTGCATGCATCCATTATTCCCCGAATACGTTCGTAACGAGAGCAATTTGTTCGGGCCAGTAGATAACTGAATGCCTTATATTTTGTATATCTGTATAGCGTATTTTTTGTGAATGTCTGTTTATTTTCGCTTAATGATTACATTCGATAATGGTACACGTCCTTTAAAAATAAAACGAAACGAAACAAGCCCATTATCGGCGAAACTCCATGTCCCATCTGTAAAGTTTGTCGTGGCCGCTGTTAAAGCTTCCCAAAAGTTTAGGCCCCAGTCCGGTCCCTTAATTTTAATCTGCAACCTTTACACTTTAATCAGACTCCTAACAGCCTTCGTGTAAATGCTACTTTAATGAACACCAAACACAATTAATTGTTTATTATAACGGCGAGCAATTACCGTCCGATCCGATATTTTCATCCGAGATAATTAAACTCTTCGAAATGAGAATTACGTAAACGTTAAATTCATTTGTGGACAGTGAGAGAATATTTAATTGTATGCACAAAGATACAGGTGTAATTTATTTTTCTAAGCCCAGATTTAATCAACGTCAGATAAGGAATATTCGTCGAATATTATACAAAACACCTAATTTAAAACGTCACCTATTTTCAGCAATCATTTATGTAAATCTTATAAAAATAGGTCGTTTTATACTTATTCAGTCGGATAAGTCTTATCTGACGTTGGTAAAATCGACCCTAAATGTAGTTTTCCATATCTCAGTTAGTTTACTTACTATTTAAAACAATCCTGTAATCTAGCTATGTGCTGTTATGTAATCTGTTTTATTTTTACTTAGAAAGAAAAGCAAGTTTTCTAAGTTTCATATAACATGAGAAGTTTTAGTATCACTTGGATAACTAGCCAAACATATGGCAAATAGTTTTAATGCTCCCGAAAAGTAAGTAGGTACCTGATAGCACCTGTGGAGCGTGAAGTATTCAAAGTAAGTATTCACCAATCAAATATGAATGAATTTCACTCGGTGCACTGAGCAATGAATCAGTTAGTTTTTGACGTGTATTAAATAAGGGCTTGCTCTAAATAGCACCATTGACGGGAGCGGGCGGGAAGCAATGGTGGAGGAGGCAGGGCGGCTAAAAATAGACGACCGCCGTACTGGGACAAGGCCGTGGCCCGTACACCGTCCCGGCCCTGCTAGCTCGCCTGCACAGGGAGAAACAGCCAGCTTGGGGAGGTAAACAAACACCATATAGACTTCATTCAATGCTTAGTAGCTAAAACAGCTAGAGATCTGTCAATTCCGAATGTAATTTCGCAGTGTAAATGAATGTTATCAATATAATAATATTATTATAAAACTACAGTGGTATGAATATCAATATTTATGTTGTTTTATTAAAATAATTTAATAAATATCATGCTAAATCGCAATACGTATTGCTAATTTGACAGTAAAGCTGAGCCGCTTACCTATCAAAACTGCATCGCAATACACGCCCCGGAACGCTATCCTTAATGACGCCAGTGAAAATATGTTTTCTAGTCATGAGTTCTATAGAAGGTGTCTTTAAACAAAAAGCGGCATGCAGGGAAGCTAAAAACTTTGGTTAGTTGTGTTGATCTAATTTAATTCTCCTAGCATTACTTGTAATTTAATTTAGTTACTTTAAAAAAATTGAGGCAAATGAGGTCTTTTAATGAGGACCTGGTCAGTATTTGAGAAACCGACTGTAGAAATCGTAACATTTATTTAATCTCAGAAAAACCAAGGATGCCTTTCATATGAGTAGGTACACATAAAAACAATATAGTGGCATAAAATTCTGCTAAACAAGCGTATAGTTTAGCTTCGGCTTATCCAAATAGTCTCAAAGTAACTGGCTCATACATTTGGACTGTGCCCAGGTACGGCTCAGAACATCCTTGTGATTAATCTACGAGTATTTGCGACGCCGAGTGTTGGCTTAGACGCACTTAGAGTAAATCCGGGTGATCCGGGTCTACGGCTCGCGCGCCGGATGTCAAGGTGACTGCAATCGCGTTAAGTGATCGTTACGGAAGTTTAGTTTTTAATAGTGGATGATTAAAAGTTCTCGCAGCTGCAAGCTATAGCAGAACTGTGAAGCTAGTTTCCAATACCGAATTTTTCGAAGAGTAATGTAGGCTTTAAGTAAATTGGTTATATTTTTTTACTACAAGTGCTACTTTTACATCTGGTTAATTTCTCGTATGTTATAAAATATAGGTAAATAACCTTAATCGCGTTCTTTAGCTAAAGATTTTATTTTAATTTAAAAGAGACTTTAAATTAAATTTTTTTTTAGGGGCACATATTTTTGGAATCCAATCTAAAGCGATATGTAATAAGTATTTTCTTTTGTGTGCTATGAATAATACAAAAAAATGTACAAATGAAACTCAATTAGGCAAAGGCTTAATATCAGTAGTCGAGAAACAGAAAAAAATATTTCAAGGCGGTCCGCTTTCAAGGTTACTAATGGGCGCTATAAAGCTAACAGCGCCTCCTTCGCTGGTAGTCAGCTTTTTCGATTTGTGAGGGTTTTTACCGAATGACAAAAAGGAAATAATTAATTCAATGTATATGTTTGTGATATCGCTAGAATTTAATAATATTTGAGTATGTTGATCTATTAAGGCATCCAAACACGTGTGCATAATGTATGTTTGTCAACAGATGTAGCGGGATGATTCTTATTTAGTTCAATCAGGTATATTTCAACTTAGGGTACAGTGTTAGTTCCATCAAAATCGGTCCAGTAGTTTTTAAAATATAGGTAATAACTAAAAATCATGAAATATGAAAAGAATAATTTCATAAATTAAACCGCCTTAAAAAAACTGACTACAAAGCTCATGCATGAATGCCGCACAGATGCACATGCATGCATGCACAGACTCTAAATGAATTTGTTTCTCCTAAACAGTAGGCAAATGTTTTATTTTGAGCTTTTAAGTCAGTTTTTTGAGACAGTTTAATTACTTTAATTATTGTTATTTATGGCAAATAAGCAGTAGTTACTTAGACTAAAATGTTTTATGTGAAGGTGAAGGTAGGTATAATGACTAATGACTTATTTACTAATGTCTATATCAATTAAAACATCGACGTAGGTATTAAAAGTACGTACTTATTCATTTTTTAAAAGCTATTTTTTTTACTAAGAATGTGTATTAGGTCATAGTTCAAAAGATGCAGGAACATCACTATTTGGCGTAAAAAAAGTACAAGGCTCACGTCGAGATTGAAAAGACCTGGAAACATCGCGATCACCGTGAAATATTTCCTCGAGCTCGGATTCAATATGCCGGTGGCAGTATATTGCGCGCTGGGAGTGGCTGATGGGACGATAGCGTATCAATCCAATCCGAATATGCCACTCGCCACACTGACCCAGTGCCGCGGACGGTTTTATAAATCACCATTATGACTGGACCGGAAGGGTGCTTATCAGATTTATGGTATTACGCTGAAACTGATATGAATGGGGTTTCTACGTCTTTGGATAAGCAGTCGTAAACCAATAATAATGGAGACTCCAGGATGTTGGAACAATGTATCAACGATGTAAAAGAACTACAGTCATAAAGAAATACCAACATCAATGTTTCGGACACTTACAAATAAGAAACCTAAAAAAGCCTGCCAGCCCCCGCAACCCACACGCAAGTTTTAGTTATTATTACATCTTATAAGAAATACCAACGTCTTATTAGGGTTCCGTAGCCGAAGGGCAAAAAACGGGACCCTTATAGTTTCGTCAAGTCGGTCTGTCTATCTATCTGTCTGTCTGTCCGTATGTCACAGCCACTTTATTCTGTGACTAATAAGCACCATATTGTCAAAATTTGGTAAGGAGATGTAACCTGTTAACTGATTTACGATACTTATACAAAATTTAAAAAAAAAGATAGTTAAGGGGGTCTCCCTTATATGAAACTAAAACCATTTTTTTTTAAATCGAACCTATGTTTGTGCGGTGTCTATGGATAGGTCTTTCAAAATGACATGGAGGTTCCTAAATCATTTTCTTTTAAAGTCTAACGTTTGATAGATAGACGCTTCCAAAGTGGTAAAATAAGCATCCCCCCCTAACTTCTAAACCAAGCGAGTGTAAATTTTGAAAAATATTTTTTGTAGATCTTAACAAATACTTTCAACGAAAATTGGTTTGGATGGGATCGAACTAGTAATTTTTTAAGATATAGCACATTTTCAACTTGAAAACAACACAAACTTTGTACTTCATTCATTCACTATGAAAATCAAAGTTATATTTGCTGTCAATGAAAGATTGTGGTATTTTAGCTAAGTGGAAGTAAGTGGATTCCCTAATTCAGTTAAAATTGGCCCGGAACCCTCAGTGCGCGAGTCCGACTCGCACTTAGCCGGTTTTATTATTATGTAAAAGAGTTATTTTCCAGAGTGGAATACATACCACCTAACAAGGCAAGTATGAGTCTTCACCCCTTAAATTCTGGCACTTTTGCCACTGAATAAGTAAATAGTACTTCATACTTTTACCACAACTCATACCGCTTGTATGTTGAGTACGGAATTTTACATGAACTTAAAAACTTTTAGATAACCTGGGACGGGGCGGAACGAGCAACTTTCATGCTTTCGCTAGTTGAGTCCATTTGATTGGATGAATTTGTGAACGTAAAGTATAATTACTATAATTATTAAAATTAATATTTTTTTAAGTACTTAAAGTATAATTTGCGTTTATTTTTAATGCGTGCGTTCGGTAAAGCATTATCAAAGGGTTTATTATTATAAATATGTATTTTAATTGTAACAACAGTATCATTTTGACTCGTATTATTAATTTTAAATATTTAAGAATGTTAGTCATTGTGTTTGTATCCAACCATAACAATGCTGGGCATATTATGTTAACTACGTACTATCATTTCATATCACCGGTGATTTTTAGACTTATAGTTGAATTTGCTCTTTGACTTGAAAAATGAACATAAAACGATATCTTTCTGCGTCGTTAAGTTTTACAGTGAAAAAATAGCTCTCGGCTATCGTTTCAGAGCGAGTAAAATGTCTCGAATAGTTTAAATGCGGGGCGATAAAATCGTACAATCAATCATTCAGTTCAGCGCAGTTGCAAAGTCATACAACAACTAAGATTTTATCGCAAAGTTTTTCTGATCTAAGTTTTGTATTGAATGAATGAATTGTTGCCACTTAATGTATTTTCATAATATTTAAAACGAATTCCATGCAGCTTAGAACGTTTCAGCAATAAATTTGAATGTTTGATACGAGTCTAAAACGTGCTGAAGTGATTTCTTTTGTTTTTTTTAACATTAAAAGTGAAATAAGCTTCTGATTTATTTTTGGAAAAACTTTAGGTTTAGGCATTAATAATACTTGTTAAAAATGCATATTTTGTGTTAATATGAAGGAAAAGATTAATCGCAGTTACGGCGCGCATACAAATGCACCATACGTTACTTACAGTAAGTAATTGGTCGCTCAATTGTAGGGGGACAGGCATTTAATGCCGTCCTCATTTTTACCAACCCCCCGAAGATAAATGGAGCGTTCACCCTTTTTTAATTATACAGCTTTTGTACTGAGTGCCTGCGTTTTAATTTGTCTCCAACGGTATTTATAAAAGGAATGTGGATCTTTGAATTGATGTCCTAAATTAGAGTCTCACTTGATAATAATAAACCTTTAAAAACAAAGCCTTATAACGTCTATAGTAACGCACTTTGTATCATTGGCTTGCACAAAACTATAGAAGAAAAGTGGGTCTGGGTTTAAACTTAGAACTGAGTGAAATGTCTTTTCCGTGGCTGTATTCGGTGCAAACGTGAATGGCTATTCACTGAAAGTAAGAAAGGCAGGCAAGCACCTGTGCACTCGCACGCTTTGTTTGAGTCAGTGTACTGCTCCTTAAGGTACTATCTTTTTAACTTACTTGCGTAATATGTAGAAATTACTAGGTATTCTTGAACATGTACACCTGTTCTACACGTGTCTGTATTTTAACAGAACTGATTTTACTAAACAACAATAGAAGTAGTACCCAGGTATCAGAACAAGAAGCAGAATATTTATGTAGATAAATCTAAAACAATGTCTTTATGATGGCATAAAAGATGTAAGAAAGGTTTAGTATACGTCTACCAGTCGAAAGAAAATATAACGATTTTCTAGGGCAACGTCTTCAAAGGAGTATCTTTTCAAGAATTCACGGACAAGATGGCACCATTCAAAAGAAAAATATAGGGCGGGCGACGCGAGGTCTCCGAATACTAATATGGGCAGCATTCAGCCGCGCCGCCCACAGAAGTATGCTAATATTTCGGTGTGGTTTATCGTGCTGAACTGCTGATGTTGTGCCGAGATGGCACAAAATGTGTTTCACAGATTAATTACCTGTGTATTTTTAACAATTTGTTTTGGCGAAACATCCGTAATTCGAATTTTGCCGACCTTTTTTGGGATCGAGTGCTTCCAGCAGGTATCCATATGTTTATCCATCCATACAACTGATAATTATAAAGACTCGACGAGTGCTTCATCCTCAGATACGATATCAGGGGCTCGATTCCCTTGTGGGCCTCAAAAAATAATATTAATATTTAGGTTATCTCTTAGTGATTATGGATTTCAGTTTGAATTGAGCTATTTATCCGATAAACGGACAATGAAGAAGCTATCAAGGAATAAGGGAACATCTACACTTGTGTTATTATCTGGTGTAATTATCCGGTTAGGCCCGGCATTGTGTCGCTTGCGCTCGCGGGCTGCGTCCGCGTCGTTAGCTGCGGCGCTAACGAGCCACCGGTAATGAGGCCTTATTGTTGCAACTCGCGCAGCTTACTTACTGCATTAAGATTGAAGCAAATCTACTCACCCGGCACGAGAACAGCACTAACCAGGCGTCAACCATACGGAAGCACGTTACGAAAAGGGAACTGAAACGCCTCGGATGGGATCGGCACCGGATAGCGAACGCCTCGCCTCGTATCGTGTTCGCTACAACCAGTTCTTCTTATGAATGACAGCCCGTTTGACAGGGTGAACGGCTAGTCATCAACCAGCGGGTGACGTACCGTAAACGCATGCACTGCTGGTCGAGCGTGGGTCCCGAGTTGGTCTCGATCCGAGGTGGTGACGTTAAGAACTTGATAGATGTGCGTTGAAGTATGGAGTTTCATACGAAAAAAAATACTGAACGTTTCGAGTTGGTACGGTGCTGTCACAGTGACGGGTTGATTAATGGGCTTCGACCTTTAATCTGTCTAGTGCTTTGACACCCTAAAAGAGAAATGAGATGGAGATTAGACCAATTAAAAAAAAAACGTGTTTAGAAAAATCTAATACAGTTGATTCTTACAAGTGCAAATAATAATTACATATCTGTAATCAAATGATTCGATGACATGACTACGAATCCTTGGCACGAAAGAGTCGGATAACCATAGATTATTTTCAGATGTAGTTTATTAATTACGTCAGGGATTGTATTACTGTTCAACGGTCGGGCCGGTCGACGGGGCTCTCCCCCAACCTTCCTGATGATTTACGGGCCGACTAGGGTTCAAAAAGTAAAGGCTAGGTTTTGAAATATCCGCTTGAATCTATGGCGAAATGGAGCTTAGTATTAGAGTGAAGTTATGCTGAATATGACATAACCAGCAACGTGTTTGCTCCCTACCCTCCCATTACAGCGTAATGTTTTCATAGTCTTAACCTTTCTTCAATATATAAGCTCGCCAAAGAAAAAAAAATCGGTTTAGTAGTTCTTGGGATTAGCGCATTCAAACAATCAAAACCCTTCAGTAAGGTAGCTAGAAACTTATAAGTTCACTAATAAAAATCATGTAGAGGAGTTATTGATTGGACGGTGTTTCAAGTGATACGTATATACACTGATGTAAATAAGCTTAACCTGAGCTTATCAGAGTTCTTACAGTCTGCTTAATAGCTCATCTGTATTGTTGCATGCCTGCAGTTCATTATGCATGAATAAGCTCGCCGATAGCACCGATAAGATGGACGTCTTTATTTGGCGTCAGGGTCGACAATAACTGATATCAAGTCTACCGCAGCTGCAGTGGTGTTACTAACATTAGTGTTAAATTTTGGTTTTTGCCTGATTAGGTTTATATCATTGCCAATTGTTGTTATTGACAACAAAAAAAAGAATAAAAAAATATTTATTATTTTATACATTTTTTTGATTACTCAGAACCTGGGTGTGCATTTCGATGCAGCTTTGACAGTAAAGCAGCTCTGCTTTACTGTGATTTTTTTATTTCGTATTGGGAATCTGCATTATATCGTTAATATTATTATATTAAAATAACATAAACATAAATATTCATAGCTCTGTTGTATTATTATAATATTGTCTATACTTATATTATAAAGCTAAAGAGTTTGTGTTTGTATGAACGTAGTAATCTTAGGAACTATTGGACCGAATTGAAAAAAAAATTTGTTGGATAGATTATTTATTAGGGAGGCTTTGGGCTATAAATAATTACGCTGCGACAGGAGGGGAGGCAAACTCAAAACGCGCGGACGAAGTCGCGGGGGCAGCTATTTCAGTTATAAAACGTCATTTCGTATGAAGTAATGCAAAAGACAACGTCACTGGCTACTTGTTAAGAAATTGTATTAGAATTGTGTATTATTATGTTTGATACACAAACACAATCATCGGTAAACTAAAAAACGTTAACCCTTATAATAGCATAGGTATAATGTAGCAAGAAAGGCTGTAACAGAAGCAAGGTAAAACAATGGCGAGCCTAACAATGCAGTCGGCGAAACTTATTTACTCTACCGTTCAAAATGCACGTTCGTGTTTCCACGCCATACACCGGGTTTATTGTCCACGTGTAGCTGAATATTAAGGCCAGCTATTCCAAGGGTCAATGTAGTGGAAAATGAAATAAATTAATATAAAAAACCGGCCAAGTGTTACTTCCACGTAGCCAAAACACCTCAAACATTTGATGACAGCAAATATCCCATCAAAAACAATACTTGTCAAAAAAACCAAGTCTCGCAACTCAGTTGTTCTGCGGTAAAAAGTTGTGAGATCCATGTAATACCAAGTCGGTTATTAATTTATTCAGTTTCTACTTAAGCGACTTTCTGTCTTAATACGTCCAGTCTCTAAGACCACGATCGTGGTCCATAACAATTGAAAATCAATTGTGTCTGGAATCTCCGTACTCGAAGCATTAAGTTGTTACGTAATAATTAACAGCATCTTATAGTGACGCATATCAATATCAAAATTCTTTAATGATTTATGTAAATATATTGAGACTTGGCCATCGCACTAAATAATTGAATTTACATGTGTTTTCAGGCGATTGAATTTACACGTGTTTTCAGGCGATGGCCAAGTCTCAATATATTTACATAAAACATTAAAGAATTTTAATATTGATATGCGTCACTATAAGATGCTGTTTATTATTACGTAACAACTTAATGCTTCGAGTACGGAGATTCCAGACACAATTGATTTTCAATTGTTATTGACCACGATCGTGGTCTTAGAGACTGGACGTATTAAGACAGAAAGTCGCTTAAGTAGAGACTGAATAAATTAATAACCGACTTGGTATTACATGGATCTCACAACTTTTTACCGCAGAACAACTGAGTTGCGAGACTTGGTTTTTCTGACAAGTATTGTTTTTAATGGGATCTCATTTTTTTTTTGTATTTTGTAGACAGTTCTACTTTTTTCCTTTTCGGTACCTTCTACTTATTGTATATATGTATATCTACCAGCAACAAATTTTCTTAAAGCCCTCTCTCTGACTTATGAACTTTTCGCCTCGCGCTAGCACCGCGACAGCTCGCTCGGCGACATTCACCTTTCCGCGCGCCCCGCCACTGTCCCCGCCCCGCGCCCTCGCGCTAGCACCGCACAGCGCGTATTAACGGCCCGCGCTCACTCGCTAGCATCGCAGCGCGTGGTATAATAATTAATTTACAACCTTACGCACTCGTAATAAGTACGAATACGCACGTAGGTACGTTTTTGCATTAAATAATTTAATTTACACGTGTTTTCATGACGGGAATACCCAGTTTTTGCTCGATTTGGCAGGGGCACTACCATGCGCCTATATTTACATGGGACTAGCTTTAATCCGCGGCTTCGCACGCGATAATAATAACTGCCGTAAAACATCGTAACGAATAAAGTCAATATTGAAAATTTTAACTGAAGACTTGGCTGTATGGGCTTAATTTTCTTTGCGGTCTTTTCTAGATTTTTTAGTTTTTCCTTAATTCATACACCAAACACTACTTATATTCTAAATTTGAAGCTTCTAGGTCTGCTAGAAGTGCCTTAGAATTTTGATGATCGGTGAGTCAGTGAGTGACAAAATTAAGAAATTTGACCCGTTATAATTCTTAAAATACTGGTTCAAATTGAATGAAATTTGCAATATACTGTGTCTTTACAATGCTGCATGGTTCCTGAAAATTTCAGTCTTCTAGTTTTATCCCCAACAAAGTTACAGGGGGTCGAAAATGGTCTGAATTGCTTCGAGAAAAGGATGGTACGGCCGTGACGCTTTTTTGCTCGACTTGGTGGGGGCACTGCCGTGCCCCCAGATAACTTTGTTTTTTATAGTATTTGTATGAATAACAAAGTTATGTTTGCGGTTTTTAAAAATGTGCAAAACTACTAGTTTAATCTCTTACAAACCAATTTTCGTTAAAAGTCTTTTGTCAAGATCTACATCATGTATTTTTTTCAAAATTTACACTTGCTTTATTTAAAAATTTAGATATGGGGGGATGCCAATTTTACCACTTTGGATGCGTCTATCTCTCAAACTTTAGACTTTTAGAGAAAATGGTTTTAGGAACCTCGATTTTTTTGTCTTGATTGTCATTTTAAAAGACTTATACATAGACCTTATACGCATAGATTTAACAAAAAAAAAAGATTTTAGTTTCATGTATGGGAGCCCTCCCCCTTAAATAAACTTATTCTCTATTTTTTGTAATAGAATCATAAAGCGGTTAACAAAATACATCTGCCTACTAATATCCAACTGTGTAATACTAATAGTTTCAGAATAAAGTGGCTGTGACATACGGACGGACAGACAGACAGTCAATTTGGCGAAACTATAAGGGTTTCGTTCGGCTACGGAACCCTAAAAATGAGATGCACGTAGCGCGGTGTTGGCAGCGCTTGGGTAATAGGAAATTACTGAAGTTAGGAACTCACCGTACGGTCGTGTTTGGATGAGTGACCATTTTGAACATAAGTGACGTACATCACGAGCACGAAGATGCATAGGAAGGCACTAATATCAGTTTATATGAGTCGTTAAGCCTAGTCAGCTGCCTTATCTACATCGAAAAGCAAGGTTTGTCGCTTGCCTTGCAACATACCTTCACCAATCCTTACTGCGTGGTGGAGTATGCCGTAAACTACCTAAATAGTTGAGGTAAGGTCTTTGCCCAGCATTGGGATGCTATAGGCTTATTTTACCCTTAGATATACAAATTTTACAAGTGAAAACAGAGAAAGGATAGTAAATGAGGTTTAAAAAGACGACCAATCAGCATATGCATAAAGTTCCTACTGTCAACAAAACTGTAAAGTTGAGAAAACTTATGTTTTATTAAAATACACAGTAATTGAAGCTCAAAGCCCAACAGATATTTCCGGATAAAGTAGAGTATTGATTGGAAGGGAAATCCAAGTCAAAGTCAATTAAGAAAACATTTATCATGGAGTTAATAAAATTTAACTTCGTACTAGCATCGGATCTTTATCAAACCGTCTGAAATGAGGATTGATGGTCAGGAAAGTGAGTGATTACAGCAAACTTTTTAATTACCGATCCTTCATTTAGTATAAACACAATTTACAATTCAGTCAGCAAAAAAAAATCATGCAATATCCCCACTGTGTTTATAACATGTATTAAAATGTAACATTAAAAATACTAACAGCCATTTCCCATTTTATTCACGGAGCATTCGAATGAGATTAGTCCTCATAGAGCTCTTCCAAAAATGTAAAAGAGGGCTAAACTTGATAATAAAGTTGCGAAGAATATCATTCTTAAGTTGTTTCCGCTTTTACATTTCAGTTTGTCGAGTTCAGAAACAATGCGTAATTTTCCTTGTGGTAGAATAATGTCGTTTAGTATTAGCTTTCTATTGTCATTAAAATCTGTTTCTCACTAACAAACCTAACTTAGTTCGTGCTTTTACTAGAGTAAAAAAGATTTATTTTATTTTAGTAAAAGCTTATCTTTCCAAAATAATTACTTGATTTCAGTTTCTGTTTTATTAATTAAAGAAATCCATTTGAAACTCATAATTATCCCAAGGCAGCTTGCAAATAAATCAAAAACAAAGGTACCAATATCGTAGGGAGATGATTAGTGACCGTACTTCTTTGATTACTTATTTGAACAAACGCCCTAAAACGTCCACAGTTTACGAAAGTAATAAACCCAAGAGTTCCGTAGGGACTTAAATAAGCTTCCCGTTTCTTTTAAATTTATTCTGATCCTTCTCTTAAAATGGAAAGCAAACCCATCTGAAAATTTCATTTCCTTGGATTTTACTTTGAAAACAACCTACTCTGAATCTTCCTCACATATATTTATGCATGGTGTAGGTATCCTTTGTTAATAACTATTTAAATGAGCTCTTATAAAATAGGATTAAAAGGTAAAGGATTGTTTATTTAAACGTGTAAGTAGCTAAGGTGCTAATCCGCTAGACCCACCTACTTCTGTTTAACTAACTCATTTTATCGAATCCTTCGGTTAGATACTACACTACATAACTTAATTAAACAACAATAAGGTTTTGGAAGGTCAAATTAAATAGCAACATATTCCATTCTGACTACCAAACTGATATAATCTCAATTGCTAACAAAAGTCAATTTAATACACTCACAAATCAAAAATAGAATTGTACTGTGCTAAAAATCATAGAAAGGAATTAAAACATAAGCTTGGTTGTTTTCAGGAACTAGTAGAATCGATTGTATGCCCAGTTTTGGATTTGTACACAATTTTGGTCTTTATACACATACGAATAAGAGCAAAAAGGACAGTAACTGGGGACATTACAGCCTGCGTACGGAGATGGCACTTTGCCAACAAGCCATCTTACCTACATTTCGTAGGGGTGAATCTTGAAAGACAAAATTTCATCCTCTTGGCTATTTGCTCAAGCGTATCGCGGTCACGGACGTTCAGAATTCAGATACATACCTGGCTAAAAATGGTTTCAGGGAAGATGAGTTAGATAATATCCTCGCTTAGCCAAAATATGCAAAGATAAAATATTATTTGGTTATGAATGCACATTAATTGAATATACTCTTTAGGCAATGCCTTGATTGCACTCAAGATTCAATCTATGTACAACCATTACTACAAGCGAGGTAAAAAAAAGCTTTTATTTCATATAACTGCGATCCAGCTTGTTAGTATAATGCATGAATTAATGATTATGTTAGTAATTTATTGTGTTTAAAGATCTAGTTAATTTAATTATGTGCCCGATCAGACTACAATCCCCAATGCCGGTTATCTCCTTGAGGACGCTGTGGCAGCTGCCGCGTATTCGGTGTAGAAAAGACGCGGTCTTTTAGCGTATTATAGCTTCGAAGCTGTCTACTCCTGCCCACGCAAACATTGCAGAAGCGCGGCAGCCGCAACAACGCCCGAAGGCGTTATTATATTCGACATGCAATATATCAACGCAATTGAAAAGTAATAGTATCCGATTCATGCCACGATTGAATCGCGAACAGCTCTGAGAAACAATGATATCGTCCCACTTAATGCGGTGTCGACAAGACACTGCCCGGGATTCCAAGTTCCGAAACACACACTGGCCGTGACATCTCCGAACTGATAAAAACATTTTACAGTTAAAATGCAGGGCCATAAACATCACCGGCTCCAGGATAAGCAGTCTGCGTCTCGGGAGTAATGTAGTAAAACTTATCCAGTTTAACTTTCCGCAGCATAGGGCTGCGGCTGCTCCGCTTTGTGAATTCTTTCGACTTCACAATCAATATTGAGGTAGAGGTGGTTCTAATTCTTGAAATTACGACTGCATTATTTATTAGTAAAGTTATGAAGTGAGCAACGGTGTGAATGTAGTCGATTTATATGTTTAGAAAGGATACCTATTTCTTTTATAACTGTTCAGTGGACCTACACTTTTAAGTGAAATCAATACTAATATTATAAAGCTGAAGAGTTTGTTTGTTTGAACGCGCTAATCTCAGTATAATGTATTATTATAAAATAAAATAAACCTTGACGATTCCTGAGAAAAATAAGGATTCCTGGAGCCTGTTTCACCATCAACAAACAAGCACTAACCAACGAATAATTCAAAAATATATGAAGTATTGTATGGATGACGCTAACCAGAACTTATTGGAACATTGTGAAACTGGCTATGAGAAAAATTACCTCTTTCTTATTGAGCACCCCGCTCAAGTCCGTTTGTCCTTGCTAGACTTATATTGCAAGCAATTTTGACAATCCTTTTAAACGAAATGATTCATTTTGCAATAAAATTAGCACAAAACTCAAAACCTTAGGCAATAAAATATTAAACACTTAGATCTTTTTGAATTTAATAGTTAGTCATTTTCGTTCGCTATGTTTACAATATTGACAAGCAAAGACAAATGCACTTTAGATGGATACTTACTGAAGCACCAGATTAGCAAACGATATCCATTGATAACTGACCGCGTCTAATAAACATGCCCTTCAGTTTGCACCTGATTCTAATATGCTCTTGATTGAGCGATTAGTTACGGCGCCTCTCTGATGTCAACTCAAGATGCCTCAATATTAATTGCGTTATTGATACGAAGGCTACAGCTTATCTATAAAAAAGAAATTAAAGAAAACAAAACTGTGACAAAACCTCATTAATGATGTTCCAATTTAAAAATACTATGTTAAAGACGAACTTTTCTCGATAGAGAGTTCAAACATCTACATATAAGATATAGTGGTTCATAATTTAAAGAACTAGGATAAGCTTCTAGGACGCAAACATATAAAAAAAATAATGAGTCGGGAAAGACCATGAAAATACGAATGTTCTCTATTTCGATCTTCACATTAATGACGTTTCCACGTAGCTTTTTGAAAAACGCTTAGGGCATAAAAATGCATCATTTTGTTAAATTGAGAAATTCACCTCTTACAACTAGCCCAAAATAATGCTTTCGTTCGCATTTGGAAACAGTGATTCGAGTTGTATCCCCACAATAAATTGGGCTCGCCGCGACCGGTCGTCTCCCGGGAAATTATTGACTTGCAACGAATTGCACTGGTTCTTGCAAATATAGGTACGTCTACTTACTCCGCAATGTTATGCTTAGATAAATATCGACTAGCGACTGCCGAACTTGGTAAAGTTTCATGGAAGCTGAAATTTAAAGATGGAGATGAGAAGATGGACTGTACGAGCTATCGTACATTTATGTAAATATGTTATCGCTTTTCACTATCATTAACAGTGTAGCGGCGCCTTTATATTATGACACCGCCGCGAGCTTATTTTGTCAATGCATCAATTTTATACTTGTAACATGATCAATTAAATCAGTGTATTAGCAGCACTCTACCAGAGCGGTTTGATTTATCATTCCTTAAACCCTCTTATCATATCATCCCTAAAAGTGTGGAACCCCCATAGACGACGTTATAAAAATCTCAGAATCACACTGCATGCAGGGCGCTGGCAATCAGTCGCTGCAGAAAAGTATAGAGCAGGCCTATTTTCGGAAGCCTGATTGATTTCCGGAGCTTTCTATATACGTCATGACGTCACTAACAATAAAAATGTGATAGCGATCGAGTTATATAAAAGCGGCTGTCGCTATGTCACCCTAGTCACTGGCGCGTGCGTTACATAATAGCCCTTACACACTGCGACTTTTAGCATCGATGCAGTCGCGCGTTTTGAAAGCGGGTCAATTAAGAACAGATTTAATTTAGCATCGATGCAGTCACCAAAATTCGGTTAATAATTTTACAATTTCCAGCTTCTGCATCGCGACTGTGTCGATGCTAAAAGTAGCGCAGTGTGTAAAGGTTGACATTTTGCGACTGCATCGATACTAACGCGCGTTAGCATCGCGATTGCATCGCTGCTAAAAGTCGCAGTGTGTAAAGGGTCTAACACTTGAGAACGACTCGAAAAGGCGGCGTGTGTCCGCATCAATGAGAGCTGCGGCCGATACTACCGACATCATCTGAATGTTAAAGATATGCTGAATAGTGTGCAAGTAGACTAAACTAAGAAAACGGTCAATTTAGATTGAACCTTACTATTATGGTAAATATTTTGTATAAGCTTTCAGACGCTACATAAAAATGATTGCTATTTTTGCATAAACAATAAAAAATAACTCGCATGAAATGAATGTCACTACGTAGAAAAAAAACAGCAAAACAATGCTTCTATAGTGCCTAATTTAAATTACGAAGACCAGAAGCCTGCTAATTTTAAAGTGAGGTCTACAACTGACCATATCATCACTTGCATAATTTTCTGGCTTTACAGTGTACTTCTAATAAAAACGTTTAGATAACATAAGCCTAGGAAATGCTGGGGCACGACATAATCAGTCCCCGACCCCAAAATTTAAATTTGGATTGGAATGGAATTAGCATAATACCCACAAATGATAATTCAAATCTGATCTCCAGTCTCTACAGAGCAAAAACCTAAGTATACAGAATGTCATTATAATCAGTAACCAATTTTGTGTAAAGACTAAAGACTTCACTGATGAATATTAACAACTTTTCCTATGGGGGCAATAGTATAATCGAGAAAAAATGAATGGAACAACAGATTTCTTCTCAATTTCAGTTTTGCCCCCGTATTGAAAGTTGTTCATATTTATCAGTGAGCCTTTCAATGTGTGATATATGCAAAACATTTGTCTTTCAAATCTGAAAATGTCTGTGCAGTTTTAAGTATTCTCAGAGCTGAGTTTCATTGATACTTTCAAATTTTATTGGAATTAAGTTCTTGACACGGAAAAAGGAGCTCTAGACGGGTTTCTTTTATAAAGTTCCGGAACCCTAAAAAGGATGCAAGTTAGGCATTCCTTCCTTGGGTAGGTAATCCGGCGAGTGCCGCCGCATGAATGAGGGCCGCGGTCGATACTCGAGTGAGGCTTAGAGATGATCGCTAAGGAAACACGAGGTGACTATAAAAAAATATAAGTTTGACAGTAATAAAATTTGGTGGATTTTAAAGAAAGAAAAAACATTTATTGGAGGGAGATCGCAAACACACAGATACATACATACAATATTATACAAAAATATACAACATAACACAGAAAAGTAAAAGGCGGAAAAGTAACACTACATTATGTCTAGCTAGGGTTACTTTTCTAATATTTAATAAAAGCTTTCATCATAATTTTTGTACTATATTAAATTCAACAAAAAATAAACTTTTGTAACAATTTAAGTAATTAATTTAAGTAATTTAATTAATTTAAGTAATTTAATTTAATTTACATATTTCTTACGTGCTAGTCCTATCTGGAAAAAAAATAATTATTTAAAACTATTTGACACCACCCTTAAAAATAGTTTGGAAAAAATTTTAAATTTACATTTTGATAATAATTCTTGGGCTCAGGCTTCGCTTCCTATTCGTTTTGGTGGTATCGGAATTCGCCAAATTTCTAGTATAGCCCTCCCCGCTTTTCTCTCCTCTTTGCATAGCACTTCCGTTTTAGCCAGAAAAATCTTCGAACATCCTCGCCAACTTTCTGAGGTGAGAGAGGCGGAGGAGTTTTGGCAAGGCCTCTGTCCTAGAGAAGACATCCCAAAGGAACGTCACCAGCAAAAACTTTGGGATGTCCCTCTTGCGAGAGAGACCTTCAATTATTTACTTCAAAATTCCGTCAGTGACAGTGGTCGCGCAAGGCTCTTGGCAGTTTCCTGCAAAGATTCTGGTCATTGGCTTCATGCTTTACCGTCGAAAAATTTGGGCACTCTTTTCGATAGTGAGTCTTTCCGGGTGTGTGTGGGTCTCCGCCTTGGTACCCCTATATGTGAAATTTTTACGTGTCCATGTGGCAAGGAGGTTGATAAATTTGGTCTCCACTGCCTTTGTTGCCAGCAAAGCGCTGGGCGTCTCGCCCGTCACGCTACCCTTAATGACGCCATCAGAAGAGCTCTTGCGACCATTAATGTTCCTTCCACGTTGGAACCACGTGGTTTGGTCCGTGATGATGGCAAGAGACCCGATGGCCTAACGCTTATTCCCTGGGAACGGGGTCGGGCCTTAGTTTGGGATGCAACTTGTGTCGATACTTTGGCCCCTTCCCATCTCAGAGAATCAGCCCTTAAAGCTGGAGCAGCAGCGGAGTTGGCTGAAAACGCCAAGCGTCGCAAGTACGTTTCACTTGCAAGTGATTATGTGTTTGCGCCGTTTGGCGTTGAAACATTTGGGCCGTGGGGACCCTCTGCTAAATTGCTGTTTAGTAAAATTGCGCCAAAATTAAATTCTTTAACAGCCAATAATAAAGCTGGCTGGTTCCTAGCTCAAAGGATCAGCATAGCTATCCAACGCGGCAACGCAGCCAGCATCATAGCCTCCTTGCCGCAAGGAAATGGTTTCGTTTTTGAATAGGTAGATATTAAGTTATTTTTTTATGTTACATGTCTTAGTTTAATTTTTTCTTGTTTGTTATTTAAGTAGTTTTAAGTTTACAGGCTGGGGAATGTAATTCACAACTTTCATTGGTGATCACATGATCACAATAGTTGTAATGGTAGGATACACAATATTATAATGACCATTGAATTGGCATATGGGCTAATTTTTAGTCGAGTATAATATACGAAATGTTTGATTTGAAAACGTTGGCTGCTTCTTACCTAATAGTTATATGAGGTACCTATTCGCCAAAGGCTGAATTGCAACGTTCTATCAGATAATATATATTGTCGCATGAACCACGATGGTCCATTGCGGTCATAATCATTGATCGTTCACTGAAGTCGAGTCACGTCGAAGGCAGCCCCCGTCATCGCAGAACAGTCTTTATTCAGCGTATCGACCGCCTGACAG
Organism: Pyrausta purpuralis; assembly: GCA_963924145.1. NCBI lineage: Eukaryota > Metazoa > Arthropoda > Insecta > Lepidoptera > Crambidae > Pyrausta > Pyrausta purpuralis. The sequence continues at coordinate 15,134,278 of OZ001659.1, forward strand.
CACTCATTATTTGCGGGGAAAAGAACCTTGCAATGTTTAAAGTACCTAAAGTATTTTCATTCACTTCAGATAGGTTAAATATGACCATTAAATAAGGTGCTGAGGTGAAAATGCTTCATTGATTTCATGTTTTGAAATATTTATGTGGTTATCAAAACGTAACGCAGACAAATAGGGATAATTACAAAGCACATAATTTCAAAAAGGATACTTAACGGTTTTCATCAATATGGAAAACTATTGTAATTAAAAATAAAGACTAACTTAGGAATATAAGTACATACTTCAAAACGAATATTTACTCATTGATCTATCAATCATCTGGTTTCAAAATGGAGTCAAGATTAATTATTGTTTAATCCTGTTGTTACCACTTTGACTTAAATTGCAGTATAATCCCTAACTAACCGCTTTTTCATTTATTATCGTGATTAACAACTTTGTGAATAATAAATGCGGTAAAACCTTTCAGTTTTCAGTGTAATCGGAGAGTTAACTAATTACGTGCAGTGGAAATACACGCTAGTCCTGTCACATAATTGCGGACCGCAATCGTTGCAGTGTTCACGAGCATTTTCATGACTCGTTATTTTACCGGCTTATATGCTGCGGTTTTTTATTGAAAGTGGTAAAATGCCAGATTTTCATGTAAACATTGAATAATCTAAATCTTTCCTGTGTCTAAGTATGAGACCATCGACTAAAACGATGCGATTCGTACCAAATCCTTATTTGTACCGATAAAAACGCAAGATAATAGGTGCTTCTTGTTATTTCTGAGGTCAGAGGTGGAGGTACAAACTGTGATGAATTAAACACCGTATTGTAAAATAAAATAGGTTAAAAAATACTTCGGAATATGCGCTAGTAACTTAGTATGTAATTTATTTTCGTTTATTACTAAGTATTGGAGACAAAAACAGACTTTTTCTACCTAGCACTATCAAAACCGTGTAACGAACGTAAAAACAGTGATTTTTTTGCGTTAGTGTTTTGTTCGACGTATGAGAGAACCGTTCCAGTCATCAACTATAGCTGAGTGGAACGAGAAGAAACGGGAATCCAATCGCCGTCGATTAAACGTGCCGACTAACAATATTTCCTGCATTTATTTTCAATTTTTACTGATACTTCTTTAGTTTCATCGAACGACATGGCGTAGTTCTCACTATTTATGATGTAATACTAATTATAAAGTGTTTAGTGAAGTTAAAGCTGGACTGGATAAGGTCTTTATTGTACCATTTAGATACTCCAAGTATCCTAACACTTCGAAATGTACCCTAGTTCACACAGAAGACTTTAATGTTATCATTGTTGTAAAGGTAGGGTCGAGGTATTTGGCGCCTAACCAATTTTTAATGAAAGTCGCTTGCACACACGATACGACAACGGTCGTCATTTTAAACAACAGACGACCGAAGGTGCAAGCGATTTTGGTTAGGCAGCGGTGACTTTGATAGGAACTATGTACTACACAAACAATTAGCTTATTATCTCTCATTACAAGGTTGACTAGGGGGGGTCAAATGTCGAAATTCCTTGGCTGGTTATGTATCCTAAGTTCCAATATAACGGCAAAATTCAAACTATCCGGTAGTTTATCAAAATAATCGCCCGTGCATGTGTAGTGATAACGAAGAACGGAACACTAAAAAGTTACTTTAACTGCCATTTTACACGTAATAGTCAGGGGTGTTATTATGGAATGTTCATTTTTAACAAAATGATTACGATTTGAAGTCGCAGAGTGTATAAAATTTATGCCAGCTTAACACATTGGAATATCAGCAGTTGGTATAGTATAGGAATATTAAAGGATATAATTTTGTACTTAAGCAATCAACTCAGGCAAGTGCTGCATCATAGATGTAGAATGTAGACTGTAATTAAATTAAAGGTAGTCAAAGAATAGATAATCGTAAAGCTACGGGTACGCGTCATTAGTAATTAATACACAGTTGGTCATGAATTCAGAAACTGTGAACCAAAAAGTGAAAAAGTAAGAGCGTGTTTCTAAGCCCCTAATTACGAGTATTAGGGTTTACAAAGTAGATTCCTCAGTTACCTAATTAAGGGAAAAATATTATGGAATCTGAGCTTTTCAAGCAGACTTATAATTTTGTGGCTTGCTGGTCAAGATAACAAAGACTTCCGAAAATATAAAGGCGTAAGAAAATGTACGTTTTGTCCAGATTTATTATGTAAAGCCATATGTGTGAAAACGGTTCATTGCACAGCGCTAGATGGTTCCCTTTTGTGGTCGCCTTGCCTTGTGGAGAGACACTGATTAATGCGACCAGAGCCGCCTCCTGCCACAATAGATACCCGGTGTTTTCATTACAAGGAATATTCTTTAGGTTTCGCGACAAAATATGCGGTTGCAAGAATTAATTGCATGTAATTTGATTTTTTTATGAAAAGAATGAAGGGTATAAGTAACTGGTTCAAGAATTAATACTCAAAAGCAATGTTCTTAAATCGTACATATCTTGGTTTTTGAGGTATCCAATAAGTAAGCCAAATAACTTTAGATCGATTACTCTACACAGGGTTCACTATGAACCTTTAATTTGTAATGGGTTAACAAAAAGCCCAATCAGTTTCAGCAGTAGCAAGTAAGCTATTGATTTGTAATTATTTAAAATAGTGTAGCTTGAACAGGGCCACGGACGGATAACCCACGGACGTGGGTGATTACAACAAATTGCCAAGTGCAGAACAAAGCCTGGGAATACTGTGTTGTGTGCACTTTTGCGGAACCAAGGTATAATTGGGGCAGACCTCTCTAATGAGTTAAACGTGTTAGCGGCCCGCGGTATCTATTTAATTCATTGCTATTTTTAAAATAGCTCGGGTCGATTATATAATTTTGATTTGTTACTTTGTTTTATATTTTCAATGCTCTACGTTGAAACTTGGGCATGTGATTGTGTAATTCGTTAAAAATTATAAATTACAATACTGATACTTTACTTGACAACATATTTAGACGTCAAAAGAGGATCCGTGTGTGTATAACTTAATACAGAAAATAAGCTGTCCATCCCCTGATCAATTTGTTTGCATAGCCATGAGCAGCAATGAGTGCCTGATAAGCATATGCTTATCAGGCACTATGCAGTATCTTAGTGTGTCGATTTCGGTGAAAGTTATTAATCCATGAAAAAGGATAGGAACGGTGTAAAAATATGACCCATAAAATGAACCGTAAAAGTGTCACTATCATACTCCGCGGCGAGAGTAAAAATACATGTCACCTGAAAATATCTGCGGAGTATGCAAACTGGAACCACTTTCGGGCTGAATTGTAATTAATGGCGTTACCTGGAACAAAGACAGTTTCAACGTTATTAAAATGTTGTATTGTGGTATTTCAGCCAATTAAGTCTGTAGATTATATTATTCAGATTGTGCGTAAAGTGTTATGATAGACAAAGAAAAAAGAAACAGAGGGTTACAATGATAATCGAAATAGAGATATGTATAGGGTCTACGTCTAGAATTCATCCACGTGCAATTGCAATTGGAATGTAATGTCCCAAAATATATCAGCTAATAGCTCGACGACGAAGCGTCGGCACTTTTAACTTTCGTTTCCTGGAAATTTTCAGGCGATGCTACAAATTGCGGCGCCTGCGATGAATTTCCGCAGCCCAGCTCGACATTTCCGGAAAATGACGGAGCGCTCACATGCTCACTAATAGACCTTTCGTGACCAGCCAGTATCTAAAACGAAATGATAGCAAGCGGCATAACGATCCATTAGTCAATATTTCCCTCTCTTATTCTACTCAATGGTTATTCGTGTCTACAACAACTCCGGGTAATAAATTGCACCGCTTCCTATAACTTGTTCGAACACATTTACGGTTGTAGTAATAATACCATGTTTTCTTTCAAACTTCCGCGGCCGGTGCCGTAAACATGTCAACACAGCTCTTTTTATTCGCTTGGAAAATGCACGTATCATTTTTTCGTGCGATAGCTATCTGACAGGTTTATTATAAAACCGTCTCGGGGAATTTGTTTGACAAGCCAATGTAACGTTATAAAGGATTGCGGGGTGGTTTTATTGCTTTATACTGTTAACTTCGGTAGGATGATTTATGTAATGTAACTGACTTGTTTTGCTGAAATAAGCGAGCGATACACAGTATGTCATGATCCAGTAAATTTCACCTAAGGTTAAAAAAAAATACAACAATCATCTAGACCTTTTGTTCCTTGTGAATAAACAATAAGAGTTAATTTATATGTCTTCTTGTACTTGATGCATTTATTTTTGTGTATTTGGTGACGTGCGCAGGCGCGGCGTGTTTGCGCTCATTCAATTTGCAGAAGCCCCTGAGGCGGTAATCCCGGGCTTAGGGCTGTTGTGTCCCGGTTTTCGAACTCTTTCATTTGTTCATCACGCGGCGAATTGACTGTCCTACTACTCATTAAATGTCACATCTAAACTCTGACAACGAACGATCTTGGCTAACCTAGTAGCCACAACTGACCCATGTTATTGCTGTGAGGTCTTGTAGTTTTTTCTATTTTAAAAGCTTTCAGGCCAAATCAGGTCACCAGCGCTGTAATTCCTACTAGTATTATGTGTATAACAATGGTTCAAGCTACGTACAACTAAAATATAATGTTACAATGGAGATAATAATGGACAAATGGCTTGTTGTCCTAACTATAAATAGCCAGTTTGAACCTCAAGAAAAACTTAATCAATGATGGATACTTAGAAATTCCACAGGATTCATAATAAAACGAGAATTTAAATAGTTGGAAACAAGTAGGGAAAGCATGTAGCAGGCAAATATGTAGGAGAAACGCGCCAGTTAGGTATTGCTCACTGGGTGCAAAACACAATGAATGAAGTTGACAATCATTATATTTTTGCCACACTCTGAATGGGATAAAGCTTTCTTTCATGTTTTTTTATCCAAAATAAAATAAAGTAACTCTCCTTTATTTTATTTTGGATAAAAAAACATGAACCATCTTGCTTAACTGAATATCATATGGTGTTGCGCTATTATTCATTGCTTTTCCATTACACAACCTAATCGTTTCATCCATATTCTGTACGTATTAATATAACCATTCTCCTGCAATACGACTGGGGAAACCCATAATCCTAAATCTAAGATCATAAAGGAATACGACACGTTTTCTTGTGAGCACGTAACTGCTCCGGCGTCGTATCGCTAATCGCATTACTTCCACGGCCTATTTTTACGCGGACTATCACGAGGAAGTCGTGTCATTTTTCAAACAGATGTTAGGGCGCATGCACACAAAAAGGTGTCTAGGAAAAATAATAATTTAATGTCCACAACCTGACGTGACCTAATTGTGCGACTATGTTATACTTATACAATGTATCTACGCTTTTGAGAGTACTCAAGACGTCAAGCCTGCAAAATTAATTTTTTTGCATGTGTGTTTGTTGAGTAAATTAGTAAATATTTCTTAAAGCATAACTAGAAATGTTCTGCTCTTCAACTTGTCTCAAGACCTGAACTGCTCCACTCTGATGGCTCCACAGTCCACATCACTCAAGTTAAATGACATAACAAATCGGACAACTCTTGAGCGACATTATGATGGAAATACTTGTCTTGTCAACTTGTGGTCACTTGCCGAGTTTGCTAGAAGCTTTACCAACCGCCTGTACGAATCCGGGAATCGTATGCTGCTGTAGGTTGGCGGAGTGGACATATTAGATAACTGAATGAATTTACGTAACCGAGGGACGAAAGACAGATTTGTATGTTATGTGTAATATTTATGTATTTGTGATGTATGTAATATCTATGTCCTTTTACATAACAGTGTTTCCATTATGCGATGGTTTCAAATCTTATAGCATCTGATTAATAAATATACTAAAGGCCTGTTTCATCATCGACAAATATGCACTAACCAATGACTACGAATAATTTCAACATGGAACGTAATTTCGTATAAGTAAATGGACTATAACGTTAAAGTTAACGTGAACATAAGGATGCTTAAGTAAACCAGGTACTTTTCACATTTGTTTACTCGCTTAGTAGGTTACTCGGAAAGACCGCCATCAGCAACTTGGTTGCGGCCATTTCGCTCGGAGACCATTAAACTTAGGAACTTAGTTCGGATTTGACATAGTTCACTGGTGTCCCAATTGTAGGTTATCTTAGAAAACAGTAATCCCACATTTTATTACTCTGCAAAACTAGGATTAATAGTTAACCTTAACCGACAGCAAGGTACCTTTTAATCAATTCTCATTTCACTGTTGTATAGCGTCCTCAGTGTAACATATTTTCTACCTAGTTGTAAATAAGGTATGTATAGAAGATACCTACCTAGACTTGCTTTTTATGCGCTAAAATGTAAAACTTTTTTTTACTTATTAAAACTAAATCTCTGTATTAGTACGAAATTACGAGAAATAGTTATTATATTATTATTAGTAGTAGTAATAACAAGGTATTACGGGATGTTCTCCTTCTAAAAATGTATTTACATTTATTCGTTTGGCATTTAGCAACGCTTACCTCAAGTTGAATCATTTTAGGTTTAAACTGTTGTCTATTTTCTGTGTAATCTAAATATGACGGCAATATTGTGTATGTTGATTGCGTTAAAAGTGTCAAAACTTAAATTTGCGTGCTTCTGTTAATTTAACGGGGCCAAGTAAGACATGATAAATAACGCTAAACTTGTCCTGGCAGTTCACGAGGCCGTGTTTGTCAGGGGGCTCAGGAAGTCGTTGGCATCCACACAAAGGTTGTCAGTTGGCATTGAAACGCAAATAAGATAGACACTCAAGCTGACTTGAGCCAAATGTGGTAATAAAATTTGGAAAGAACATTGTGTAGTCGCCAATCGACCGTGTGGGGCGCGGGCGACTGGAAACTGCATTTGTCTCGGCATGTTTTGATTTCGAACTAAAAAAATAGGTATATCATCATTATATTATTTTGAAAGCTCTTTAAATACCTATTTTAAATAACAAAAGAGAGACGAAATCTAATCTATTACACTGTCGAAAATCATAATGGTGTTCTTTACACAATTCTGAAGGGTGTTGTGTTGTTGTTATCGATTCATTTATAATAAGGGTTGCTGCCAAGTACGAACAAGGCGATTCGTTCGTCGCGAATAAATAGCAAGGACGACAACTTAAAATTAAATTTCAAATTAAACGCCTTGGGAATTGACAGCTCAAGGTACAAGAGTGTACATTTTACTTTGATCAATTTTGATGGCATTGTTCTTCGATGAGACCCGGTGGGTTCGATCTTGAATTTAGAATTCCATTAGGAAATTGGTTTTTTGCACTTGCTCTCGAGTGTTTAACAAGCGCTGTAAAGTCAACGAATAAATTTATAGCAGCAGCTGTGTCTGCTAATATAATTTGCATTGCTTTTTCGGTTCTAATTGAAGACACTCTTCTTTGATGTCGGACTAGGTATCAATTTTACCAACGTCAGTACGACCGAATAAGTATGAAACGACCGATTTTAAAATGTCATTAACGTAAATGATAGCTGACGAAAAGGTGACGTTTTCGAATTAGGCGTTATGTATTGTATATGACGAATATTGCCTATCTGACCTTGGTAAAGTCGACTCTAATAGTGTTCATTTGTTCTGTCACTTAAAGTTCCTGGAGGATACAAATATATTTTCGACAAAGGATAGTTGAAGAGGCATAAAGAGCTTATTTGGTAGATCCTTGGGCCATAATCCGGGAGGCGCGGGCGCGGGTTCGAGTGCACATTATCGCGGTATTATGCTGATGCGTGCGGACTCACCGCGTTTATGCCGGATTTATGCCAATAATAGTTGCGCGCCCTTCCCTAACCATTATCTTAGTGAAGGGGTAATAAATGCCGCAGATACTTGAGTCAGGGCTTAGTGGTCTCTTGCGAAGCGTTAGTGAGGTCCAAATGAAAAAAAACCCTTTTATGACACATTTTACTTGATTGTTGAAGTAGGAATTAGTATAATGGTATTAAATAAAACGATTTTGATGGTTTCTCTTATCATTACTTAGTTCATACTGAGAGTTTTCTTGCATCATTGAATGTCATGAATCTTGTCATGATTTAACATACATTTTTATAAATTAACGAATATTTGGAGATGTATTTTTTATTTTTGAAATGTTACATACAACATAACTTACAAAACATTATCTTTATAGGACCCATTCACCGACTGGTGCCACCCAAAAATATCCTCGTAAAAAGTAACGGACAGAACGAGTTTTGGAATTTATTAAGCTATTTTATGGAACTTAATATATTTTACGCACACGGTTCTCGCAACGATCGTCTATTGTATAGGTATATCCACAAAAATTTACATGGAAAACGGCTGAAGGCTTGCATGAAAATCCCTTTTTACTTTTATTATTCGTTTTCGAATTTATGGCGTCATAACCACAAAATAAATTTTAGGAATAAAAGGCTTTACTAAGTATTTTATTGTTTCAGGTCGTAGCTTTCATGTTTATACTCATATACCTAATTTAAGGATGTCAAGGTTGGTTAAGGAAACCAAGGCGGTTGTCTTAGCAACTTTTGCTACTGACAATATTACGTTAACATCACTTGGAGCATTTTGTAAAACGACAAATGGAAATGGGGGCTGCAGTTTTGTGCTAAACATAACTTTTAAATGGTGCTCGTACATGTTGGACTGTCGTTCAGCGTCGCTCGCTAACGAAATCACTCGCTTTACGTGTGTCGCTTCATGTAATGCAGATTGCATCGCAAACTCGATGCCAATCGCACGGCTGCATACGATCAAAAAGCTGTCCGTGTTTTTATTGGATTTTATAATTGTATTAATACTCTACCATCGGGTCACGTAGTTCGGTTGCGACGCGGCAATTGAGAATTTACTTTAAAATAATAATGTTATGATACTTTGCTGTATTATTATGCTTTTACGTCAACAAACATAAATAAACATTGTCAATAAGCCAGGAATAGGTCTTTATAACTCTTTTACCTTAAACAGGTTAGCTGAATTCGTAAAACTTTGCTGAAGGGACGTTGCGTGGGTTTTATTGTTATTCTTAAAGTGACCTTAAGCGCTGAAAATAGGTTATCGTGAACGATTAAGTCGCATTGAGTGGTCGGTGTTTTGTTCCTCGGTATTTACGAGTGTGGTGCGGTGGCAAATAAAAATCCTTTTATGTCGCGGTGTTATTTCTTCGACAGATCACTACAAAACATTCCCAACATTAAAAGCTCTTTCTTTTTACATGTTTCATGAAATGTTATTGGCACAAACAGCGCGGGGAGCAAGAACTACCTTTTTTAAATCATTTCAAATTTTAAATTTATTACTTAAATAGCCATTGATCTTTTCAGACAATACCAGGTAATTTCTTTCAAAAGCTTCACTCGACAGTTTCGCTAAGGTTAAAGATTGATTGATCTAAACCTATTTTGGCCTTAAATGACTTCAAGTACAGTAGGTACAAATTTTAAGGACAGACCTTGCTGGGACTCCATATACTCAAGACGTGTGTGTGCTACCTATGTAAAACCCTTTGTTTGTGGTGGCTGATTATATTTACAATGTATGGAAGAAAAAAGTTTTAATATATATTAGTCAGACTACAATACTTGAAGATCTAACTACGAGTAAAACTACGTTTTTACCCGCATGCGGCACCTTTAAAGTATTTAGTTTAATAATTTAAATACATTATTTCCTTACATAGTATTTCATGATAATATGTAAGTACCTATTTTAAAACAATTAATGAAGAAACCAAAAACATGCACATAGGAAGAAGCCCACAACTTTTGCCTAGTTTTTTCCTTTTTAGTACATTTTTATAAGCAGTTGGGTTTTTTGTTTTTGTCATAATAATTTTTTGACAACAAAACACCCGCGCGTTGTAATTGTCGTTTGCTACAGCCAGTGCTATAATAAAATATAGCTGCGTTCAGAAATTTTCCTTTATAAATTCATCAAAAATAATAAAAGAAAAATAATCTTAAAATAATGCATTTGCCCTCTGCTTAGGAGAAACATTTTGATTTGGAGTCGTTGCGTTGAGTTCGTAGACTGTTGGAATGTAAGCAATGACATCCTTAATGCACTCCTCATGCGCATGGGTACATAGCTTATATGAAATTGGATGTTTTGATGTAATAATAATATCCGAAATTTATAAAAAAATCTTAGTTATTAAGCACAGCGACGTATTTTTAAAATGCGTAAGACTGGAGGCCAAACTCCTTCAAACCCTACGTTGCGTTTGCCTAATGCGTTTCACATAAGTAATATTTTGAAAAAAAAAACACACCGACTCTTTTCCTTTTCCCAAAGGGCATCGGACGAGTCTCTATCGCAACTCACGCGTGGCTGCGTCTGCAACACTTTTATTCAATGAGCTCAACAAACTGACTTCTTCAGTTCTAGCTCTTTGGAGCACCGGAGTCAGTTTTATATTGCTCTAAACTTTAGGGTGACTTGTCCCATTATTTACATTCGAATGCTCATCGTCCTCGTAGACAAAACGAGTGGTGAAATGCAATTTAGTAATATTTGAAATTTTGTATTCTTAGAGCACAAAAACTTACTGCTTATGTAAATAAAAAAGTATTTGAAACCACTGTATGTAGAATATCACAACTAATCTAAAAGGCATTGATAAAAAGGTCTAAGAACCAACAAAGATAAAACTCTTGTCTTATTTTTTGCATTAGTAAACACACTTCGGAATGCGACGGACACTTCATAATTATGTTGAAATGATCCAAAATAGGGCTTTTAGGAATAGAATAGAATTATTTATTTGCGATTAAATGGGGTACACAGAAGTTTTACATTTAAATTTATGTTCGGCCCATTTAGCCATTAATAAATAGCATGCAAATTTAAAGTTTACAATAATTAGCTATTTATGTTACTAAGAAAAGGTATTATTACTTTACTACAATCATTATGTTAGGTACATATTAATATATTACATTATTTAACATTATTTTTATTTTAATGTCAATTTCATTACGTCTGTTGTCTTAAATACATACAGCTAATAAATTATAATATAAAATGTCAAGCAATTTTTTGATAATCGTGAGAAGAATATATTTAGAATCTTAAAATTATGTCACATTATTCATAGGAACAGCACAAATATTCTTTCACTGTGTAAAACATTCTTTCAAAGAGCCATATATACAAGGCAGTCTTAAATTTATTAAGTGGCAATCGTTTAATGCGTTCTGGTAACTTATTGTAGATTTGGACGCACATCCAATAGCAATTTCGTTGAAAAATTACACTTTTGGGGGTGACCACAGGTACAAGTCTTCTACTATTTCGTGTATTACGAAGATATATATTTTTTGCTTGTTTGTCGTGATGCATATTTAGTTTAACAAACTTACTAACTTCAAGTATGTATAAGCAGGTAGTGGCAAGATTTTCAGCTGCTTGAAGAGCGGTTTGCACGGTTCGTCTGGCGCAGTGCCACATATGGCTCTAACGCATTTCTTTTGAGCGATGAAAGCTTTTCCTACCTCAGTACTATTACCCCATATGATGAGTCCGTATCTTAGAACTGACTCAATATTTGCAAAATAGGCTGTTAGAGCAGTGCTCCTTGAACCCATCCTTGTTAATTTATATAATGCATAAGTAAAACTTTCGACTTGTTTATTCCAATCTAATCTCTCATCGATTTCTATACCTACAAATTTTGTTGTAGTTGTATTTTTTAGTAGATGTCCTTGGTAATATATATTTAATGTCTTTGTAATGGTATTATTAAAATTTATGAAACAGGTTTTTTTACATTTATAGTCAAATTGTTATTCCTAAGCCAATTAATTATAGATATCACAGTATTTTTAAAGTCATTTTTAGGACTTCTGTGTGCAACATTTTTCAAATTTTTAACTAATTATGTATGTTGTATGGGGTTCTGTGATTTGACCAATGTCAAATCATTGTTTTTACAAACACTAAAAGGACTGAAATAACGATAATAGGAGAAACAAACTCCTGTGAAGTAGGTGCATGATGTGTGTAGACTGCTGCATTATCCGTAAAGGTTGAAATGAATTTGTTTCTCCTATTAGCGATTTATTGATGGCGGTTTAATTTCTATGAAAATATTTAACATGAAATGGATCTTTTGGCCAACGTCGAAAATCAGCACTAACGCTTCCGCTGTCATTTTCAAAAATGCAAAATCTTAAAGGCTTCTTTTCCGATTATTCCTAATGTTTTAATTTTGATCATGTTCTTATTAACTTTTAAAATGATTATTTTTAGGGTAGTCGCCGAATGACAAAAAGCGGAACCCTTATAGTTTCGTCAAGTCTGTCTGTCTGTCCGTCCGTATGTCACAGCCACTTTATTCTGTAACTGTAAGTATCACACTGTTGAAATTTGGTAGGAAGATGATGTATCCTGTTAACCGCTTTACAATTCTTATACAACAAAATAGTTTTAACAGAAAACCTTATATAAATAATATAATAAATTTACATATATATATAATTAATTTATTTCAGGTTTCTAAGACCTATGGGTCTTACCATCGTGACCATTAACATTACTATTAAAAATTAAACTATATACTAAAACCTAATAAAAAAAATGATTAGTCAAACCTATGCGTGTGGGGTCTATAGATATATGGTCATACTATCGGTATCGACATGTTTAATGGTCATACCATTGGTATCGACATGTTACTTCTACAATTACTGCAAACCACAACACTATAGACGTTAATTGTTTTTTGAAATTGAATATAGCAAAGTCGTGACCTCGTTACATCCTAGCCATTGTACTAAGGTTCGTTTAGAAAAGGGAGTTTTAAAAAGGAAAAATACTGAGAAGAAAAAAGGAAAAAGAACGGGTGCCTTCATTTTTTAAGTTCTTTTAGGAAAAAAATGCGTATAAAAATTTTGAAATGATGTCAATTATTTTCCTTAAGTTTATAAGTACTGGTGCTAATAATGTCATGATGGATACGTTACTAATCGGCACGTGTCGGCACTGTGTATCCACTAATGTGTGCGTAGAGGCCTTAAAAGACGTAAAAAGAAGAAACGTACGAGTAACAAGTATATTTCATCCCACACACAGCCAGCGGCAATCACGCTATGAGGGCTTGTTCATTTACCGTAGAAATGTCTTGTACTATTCAAATTATTATTTTCTATGCCTCAATCCAACCCTTTTTGTGTTCGGAGGTTTACCCGCGAGCTTATTTTCGTTTACAAGCTCATTATGCGTAATTAGTTAGTACTCACACCAAGTAAAGAAATACGAAAATTTCGAATAAACTCAATGGATTAACTTTCTTCACACAAATTAAATACGATTAATTAAATGGAAAAGCTAACTTCCATAACGGTGTAAGAGAAACTAAAAAACCGACAACCTAAGTTATGAATTAACACAGTTACTTCAAATAAGCAAACAAAACTATTCTAGGAAGCATCATGTACTAAGTACATGAATTATTAATAATTCGCTGAAACTATGTAGGTAATATGTACAGTCGCCATTTCATCGGGCTACCCACTTTTGTTGTAAACTAGCCATTATTACAACGGCATAAGACATGACGTGCTGTTGTCCGTTCTTGAAGAGTATCACTACAATAAATTGGTCTCATTCAGTAGTTAGTGTCTATTTCGAGAGCGGACACAGTGAATGAAACTTGTCTGTCGATGTCAGAGATATAAACATCGAATGGGAGATATCTCCCAGATATAAACTTTTCTAGGGCGAGTTAGATGGCGGAGACTGGAGCTAAGCGTGTCGAAGTCGTTATCCCATCAAGCTTTCAAAACTATTGTTTTTGCCAACCCTCAAAATACTATTAAAAGAATTCTATAAGAGTCTGTCTATAAACTTGGGAGGTACGAAACGGAAGGAAAACGACGTAAGTTCTCATTTTGTGAGTCATCATCACAGAATAATCATTTTTTCTATGGTCATCCATCATATTGAAATGATCTGATATCGATTAAATTTCCTTTGTTCATATGTAATCATCACTTACAATCAAATTTAAATCATTACATTTCTTTAGCTCATAGGTAATGAGCACAAAGAAATATAATGATTTAAATTACAAATTCACATTAAATATTTGCTAGATTATTTGTTGATAAGATTAGTTAGGCAATCTCGTTGCGAAATAAATCGAAGGAACCATGATTTCACTAAAATGCGCTCTACAGTTGAAAAAGACGACGCAATATCTTATTAATAACGTTTCAAGTTGATATTTTATAACCCTCGGCTGTTAAGGGTAAAAATTTAAGGTTTTTACTGGCAGTAAATGTTTGATAGCGAGATACGCCATGAATAAAATTTTACAGTTGATTGAAAAAAAATCAATAAAATATGTGATTCCGGTTAATACCAAAAAGCTTTCTTGTAAAAGTGTAGAGGTAAATGGCATCACGAGTATAAAGTTTCAGTTTATAATATATTTATAACTTAAATCAGGGTTGTGATTATAAGAGGTTGTATTAAATTATGTTTCCAACTGTACATCACCAAAGAAAGGTTATTTAGACGTTTTGATAAGAGTTGACTATTGGTTGGTTGGTACGGCTCTGCTGGTAGTGGTGTTTCTAAAGGAAAGCTGATAACTTTTCATATGAAAAACATACTTTAGGTATTATATAGTGTAAAAATAGAAAATGTTTTTTTGGTCATTACGTTCGTTTAAAACACAAACGTCCATCAACAAGATTCACAAGAACAGGCGGGACCTCACTTTTGTTTTATGTCGTTTGAGGCGCTATAAAGAAAAAAACTATTATTTAGCAAAATGTATGTTCCCAATAAAGGTTATGTATGCCACTTGCGTAGTAAAAAAGAGAATGACATTTTCTAGGAACGGCTAGGTAAATAAATCTCACGTGACGCAGAATTTACGACAGTCCTTATTTCAAAGATATATATATTTATAAACATTACCTCGTTTATACTCTTAAGTTTCAGGATATTTTTAGAAATTACGCTATTTTATATTTAGTTTCAGGATAATTTCTAGAACTAAAGAGTATAAAAATCTCTAGACGAGGCTCATCTAGATGAGGCTTAAAAATGACTTAAATATCTTTTGAGTCTTCTATAAATGCAATTTATCGAGGTAAACCGGTGGCGAGATTACGTTCAACCACGTCAACAATTAATTAACATGAAAGGTGTCCGTGCTTCTTTTCAGACAAAAGCTGACTTAATCTTTTAAATAATTTCGCTCTTGACGAAAACTTTTAGCTCAAAGAAAGCGGCAATAGCTCCAGCGCTACTTATCTAGTGGTGATGGGTCCCTTTAGAAAGATTTTAATTAAACTGTGCTTTTCATTTCAAACAAATAATTAAAAAAAAGGTTCAGCGAAGATATTATTATTTAACCCAAGAGTTCGACTTCAAAAGAAATCTACACGTTCAAGTGCTTTAACCTTTTCAAAAAATAGCCTAAATAACGGCTCATGCCGTGTAGTGTTATTTCACGCACTTTCACAAAAAGTTGTTACTATTAGTGAATGTCCCTCAGTTAATTCAGTCTAGAGCGTTGTTTTGTATAAATCCGCTTTCGTTCGAGGTACTACGGCCGTTACCTGTCTTTGTCGAAAACCTTATTTTGTAGATATGTATTCATCATCATCATTCATCATTCTCAGCCAAAGGACGTCCACTGCTGAACATAGGCCTCTCCCACAGCTTTCCACAGCGACCGATCACTAGCGGTCTGCGTCCAGTTTGATCCTGCGATCTTTTTAAGGACGTCTGTTTATCTTGTTGGTGGACGTCCTACGCTGCGTCTTTGGTCGAAGGGTCTCCAATCCAGAACTTTCCTGCCCCAACGGCCATCAGTTCTTCGCGCTATGTGCCCTGCCGATTGCCACTTGAGCTTACTGATTCTCAAAGCTATGTCCGTTACCTTAGTTCTTCTACGTATCTCCTCATTTCAGATATGTATTAAACTTTGGATATTGACTATTGCCAAAGTATAATACTACGAGTATTAAGGAAAGAAGAATGCGTTGTTAATTAGAATTTTCAGCATTAGTTTAATGATTTTAATGGTCTGAGTAATTAAGCTTATTATCCAACTTGCGCTTTTCAACAGATTTATTTATGTTGTGCGTTATAATGAAGCAACTCAAGCCGTTTTCTTTTCGGAAGGGCCTCCATCGATAAGGGTCTGCAACAAACTTGCTTAATTTCCCGAACACGAAAGATAAATGACACAGCAAATCTCGATAGATAACAAGACGTTTTATATTAATTTGGTTGTTGGCGGGAGGCAGCGGCAGCTTGTAAGCCTGCGGGTTGCCATCGCCGGCAAATTCGGCAATGGGAATTTAAAATACCGGGTGCGGATTGAACTAAGAAAGAAAAATTAAAGTATATGACTCTTATGTAACCAGTAATCAAACCTTAGTTTTTATTCATTAAAATGAAGAATAAATACTCACATTGTAATTTTCTAACAAAATGAATTGAATCAGCAATATACAGGGTGACTTTGTTATCAGTACCGATATTTTGTGTAAAGACTCCACTGATGAATATGAACAACTTTTACTATGGGGGCAATAGTGAAATCGAGAAAAAAAATCAGCTGTTCCATACATTTTGAGCGCGCGCCAATTGAACTTTTGTATGGAACAGCTGATTTTTTTTTCTCGATTTCACTATTGCCCCCATAGTAAAAGTTGTTCATATTCATCAGTGGAGTCTTTACACAAAATTTCGGTACTGATAACAAAGTCACCCTGTATTGCAAACAAATGGGTCCAGTATATAATTTAACATTGTCATTTACTACGAGTTATTAATTTTGATATTCATTAATTGGAAATCATAACTTTGGATTATTATATCTCTGAGTTTAATCATTTTAGAGTACTATGACCAGGTCAAGGTAACTACGTATACTCTGTCAATTATTGATTAAAATTTTTGCTCCTATTAGAGGCCTCTTATTATACAGCGTGTTATAACTTACAAGTTGAAATTAGTAAATAGGTCTCCGTATGCGATAAGGGCCATCGTCACAGAAGTAAATTACTTCTGTAATCATCATACAACGGGTATTTTGCGATTGGTTCTAGGTTTCGCTTTCCTACTATGCACTGGTACATAAATGCACATTGCAAAAATCTATTTTCACAATAAAAAGTAAAGTTAGCCTGTAACATCCCACTGCTGGGCAAAGGCCTCACCTCAAGTATGAGGTAGTATGCTCAGTTCGGATTGGCGGAGGGGTATTTGCAAGGCAAGCGACGATCATTGCTGTCAGATTTCCGCCGCTAAAAGGTCTTATAACTATAGGCTTTATGACTAATGTCAACCGATAGGTATAAGCCGGGACTGACTGCTTTACGTGCCTTCCAAAGCACGGAGTTTTACGTGATATACATCACTTATATGGTCGGAATAGTCACCCATCCAAGCACGACCGCGTAGGTTGGTTAACTTCGGTATCGCTACCGAAGCGCTGCCAGCACTAGGTACGCTCGTAGCGCGCTACTTCTAACTGTATCATATTTATTTTAACTGTTAAATTGTATCTTTCATTAATTTGTTGACAAAAAAGTTGACAAGTGGTAGCACGAGTAGTAGGTACTTACATGACTGGATACCCCATGATAATAAGTATTACATCGTGACCCTCTCATCCCAAGTCACACTATCCACACGATTATCATTCCTCTTATTTATACAGATAGGTTAATTAAAAATAAATGGAGACCTTTCACTTGATAACGAGGTGTTTTATATTAATTTGGCTGCGGGCTCGCGGCGACAGGGGGGTGGCGCAAATCTGCGGTGCGGCGAGCCTGGGAAATTCGCGACTGGCAACTCCTTTACTACTTATTCTAAAGGTCACCGTATTTTGACGAGCAAAAGCTTGCATAAATAGGTTCCAGACTTCTT
Organism: Pyrausta purpuralis; assembly: GCA_963924145.1. Classification (NCBI taxonomy): domain Eukaryota; kingdom Metazoa; phylum Arthropoda; class Insecta; order Lepidoptera; family Crambidae; genus Pyrausta; species Pyrausta purpuralis. The sequence goes on from OZ001659.1 coordinate 15,152,224, forward strand.
TTGTCCAAATCAATTTTGCCGACTATACTTAAACTTTGATTTTAAATAACATGACACTATGAACATTGAACAGAATTACAGGGCCAATGTAATTTTATAACTTTTCAATAATGTGATTATACTTATTTTTAATAATTAAAACATGTAAAATAATGTAAATGGTTGAAACCAGCTACAAAAAACATAACACAAAGATTTTATGAAATAGGTAACTAAAAAAAATGATCTTAACTTTTATTAGCAATATTCTAGTATGTTATTTTGACTTTTTACTACTTTCTATTCAAAACATTTATTAGAATGGTACTTGTAGGAAATATTATTTTAAAACTACTTACTGGATTATGTGCTAATAAACTTCTTCACAACACAAATTAAAACTATATCTATTTATGAAGTATTCTAATAATTTAAATAAAAAATGAAGTTGTCTATTATTTAGGAACATCGTTATGTTTAATTACAAAAAAGTGAAATCCGACCAAACGACACTTTAGTCTGTATCATTAAAATCTGAGTATAGTATAGTGCACTGTATTTTTAAATAAATGTCTATTAAGATTTTGCTTTTTCTTATAAATTTACTTTTTACTTTACTATACTAATACCTATAAATTATATAACTAAAACCTTATATATATGCTCGCAAAGCTATATCAATATAGGTAAGGGAGTAGGTACGTCCTTGCTTCGTTGTTTGTTATGATCATTGTCTCTGGGTGAATTTTATTTTAACCATCTCATTTTGTTTTTCGTCGGCTGTCAATCAATACAGCCGTAGATATCATAAATCGCGTTTGTGCGTCTCGCTCTGCTGGGAGCTTGCGAAATTCACCCTCCGTACTTCTTCACGCTGTCACTCCAAAGGTCAGGGCGTTTTATGGATCCGCTTCCAAATTAGGACTTTAAATTATGTGCCAAATCTTCTATGAATTTTAATGTTGGTGTAAAAGAGACGCAGTTAGCACAAAATATTAAAAAGAAACATTTATATTTATTTTATTTATTTAATAATATTGGAGGTACATATGGCGGACTTAATCATCAAGAATTAATGTTAAAAAAAGAAAGCCTTCAGATCGACGAAACGTAAAAAAATACATTTTGACACCCTTGATCATAATCTAATGGAACACGAATAGGCAGCGTTTCCGAATCTTGTGTGGGTAACTAAAATGTTTGCTGTCCCGTGCCCGAAGAGGGCCTGTAGTGTTATTATAGTGTGTTATTACAGGCCTGCCCATAACCACGGCAAACAAATGTTAACTAAGGGAATATTTGCCTCGCCGCCTCTAGCTGCTTTATTGTTCTAACGCAAGTCATGTACGTACGTAAATTATTTTAATTACCAACTTTACTTCAGCCTAAATAAAAAAAATACAATAATAACAAACTATCTAGACTTAGCTAACCAAACAAAGGGCATCATTCTGATAATGCGAAGTAATAAAAAGCTCCCTGAAATGATTGAGTCGGAGTCAACAATTTGTCTGAGTGCTGTCTATTTTATGCGCATCAAAATGAATTACATTCCGTCTCGTAAACAAATAGATTCGCCGAGGAGTAGTGGCGACCGATACGCCGAAGTGGGCTTGAAGGCCATTGTTGACACCTGCCATTTATTAGATTTGTTTCGATCCGGGATAATCCTGTTACAGCTGACCCGTCTTTCTGCGACGCCTGTAGTTTTTGGCGGCAGTAAAAGTTCCGTGTTTACAACCTTATGTAACTTCGTCATTTCGTTAGCTACCTCTTCATGCTGGGAACTTTGAAAAAATAGTTTTTAAAGGTAACATTTTACTTTTAAACATTGCGTTTCGTTTTACTACAGCTGTCATAGCATTCATTCTTATAAAACGAAGTCGAATTTCCCAACGTCAGATAAGGAATATTCGTCGAATACAATAAAAAACGGCCAAGTGCGAGATGGACTCGCGCACTGAGAGTTCCGTGCCAACTTTAACTAAATTTGGGAATACACTTACTTCCGCTTAGTGAAATCCACAATATGTTGTTGACAGCAAATATAACTTTGTTTTTCATAGTGTTTGTATAAAGTACAAAGTTATGTTTGCGGTTGTCGAAAATGTGCTATATCTCAAAAACTTCTCGTTCGATTCCGTCCGAACCAATTTTTGTTGAGCTTAGTTTAGTTTATCTTTGCTTAGTTTAGAAGTTAGATGGGGGGGGGGGGGACGCCCATTTTACCACTTTGGAAGCGTCTAGCTATGAAACGTTAGACTTCAAAAGAAAATGGTTGAGGGAACCTCAATGTCATTTTAAAAGACCTATCTAAAGACACCCCAAACGTATAGGTTTGGCTAACATATTTGTTTATTTTTTGTGTGAGAATCGTAAAGCGGTTAACGGGATACATACTTCTACCAAATTTCAACAGTGTGATGCTTATAGTTACAGAATAAAATGACTGTGACATACGGACGGACAGACAGACAGACAGACTGACAGACAGACAGACAGATAGACTTGACGAGCCCTAAAAAACGCTTAATTTGAAAACGTCACCTATTTGTTAGCAATCATTTATGAAAATGTCATCTTTAAACCGGTCGTTGTATACTTATTTAGTCGGATAAGCCTTATTTGATATTGGTAAAATCGACTCACAAAAGTAACTGGCATGTAATCAGACAATCATCATCATTATCATTATCAGCCAAAGGACGTCCACTGCTGAACATAGGCCTCCCCCACGGCTTTCCACAGCGACGGTATACTAGCGGTCTGCATCCAGTTTGATCCTGCGATCTTTATAAGGTCGTCTGTCCATCTTGTTGGTGGTCGTCCTACTCTGCATCTTTGGTCAAAGGGTCTCCAATCTAGAACTTTCCTGTCCCAACGGCCATCAGTTCTTCGCGCTATGTGCCCTGCCCATTGCCACTTAAGCTTACTGATTCTCAAGGCTATGTCCGTTACCTTAGTTCTTCTACGTATCTCCTCATTTCTGATTCGATCCCGTAGAGAAACACCCAGCATAGCCCTCTCCATCGCTGGTTGTGTGATTTTGAGCTTCTTTATAATCAGACAATATACGAGAATATTTACTTTCTGAATTTTACGTCTTAAACGTTCTTGTTTCGTTACTCAAAATATTCAATAGATGTTTGAAAGTTGAAAACCAACCGGCAACATCAACGAACAAAGCTGTGGGCGTTCATTATCAGCAAAACCGTGTCAAAACCAATTTATTCCATTTCAACCATTTACCATTACACCGTTTCAGTATTTTTAGTCAAAATAAGGCATCCAATTTATATTACCTGTGAATTTATCACACTAATTAGCCAGCTTAGCTTATAAAAAGCTTTACTGCGCGTTGTCTAAAATACCTAGGCTATATTCAAAGATCTAAATCAGATCTACTCACGAAATAGGCTTTTAGTGTCGTATAACTAATTTATTAGTCGTAAAAATGACCCCATAAAAGCTGAATAAAAGTAACGTGATTTATATCCGAGTCACAGAGATCGTAATCACGGCTCTTGTGCGTGGCTTACAAGAGTAACTATTTCGGACCTTTTAACCATTGCATAAATTGAAAAGTACACATAAAATATTGAGAAAATGAGATAATATTATTATATATATAAGTAAATATTATTATTATTATAGATTTTCATATATATAATACATAAATAAACTTCATTCTGTATACCATCCATTAAGATAGAACCACTGTATATAGCATTACTTATACTTTAATTTAGGGTCCCCATTCATTATTTTCAAACGTGGTCATATCAACATTGGGGTAAAAAGAGATCTCATAATGTTATTTTTTATCAAATAATCAAAACTCACAAGGTGTCAGGGTGGTAAAGTAGGTAGGGAGACTCGGTGATTCGACACCTCTCATAAACAAAAAAGCAAAAGCGGGGTGAACCGCGGTGGCGGTTGTCGTGGCTAAGGAGGGTCTTGCTTCTTAACCACTGCTAGTAAATATTGTTCAAGACAACTAGAAAATATTTTGGTCACACTAATTTGCAGTAACCAGCTCTCAATCGACGATTTGTTTTTTGTAAAGTTATTAGGGTTCCGTAGCCGAATGGCAAAAAACAAAACCCATATAGTTTCGTCAAGTCTGTCTGTCTATCTGTGTGTCCGTCCGTATGTCACGGACGGACACACAGATAGACAGTTTATTCTGTAACTATACGCATCACACTGTTGAAATTTGGTAGGAAGATGTATCCTGTTAACCGCTTTACGATTGTCATACAAAAAATAAAAAATAATGACATTTTAGGGGCAGCACATAATGACATTTCCCATATGAAACAAAACAAAAAAAACCAATGCGTGTGGTGTGTCTATGGATAGGTCTTTTAAAATGACATGGAGGTTCCTTAAATCATTTTCTTTTAAAGTATTGAACGAGAAGTTTTTGAGATATGGCACATTTTCAACAACCGCAAACATAACTTTGTTCTTCGTACAAACACTATGAAAAACAATGTTAGACTTGCGGTCAACAAAATATTGTGGCATTTTACTAAGTGGCACTTCTTTCAAGCCGATTCGAAAAACTATCAGTGTAACTCTCGTACAGTAGTAGTATTGTATTGCAAAAATATACTTCTTAAAAAAATACTTTACACCATGCCACATTTTGTTGTTACTCGTAAAAGTTCATGATTTTCGTCAGAACGTATCATTTCATTGACTAACATAAGCTGGCAGGTCTCCAATACAAGAGTTTTATTAAATAAATAAACATTACGGTGAATTCCTCTTCCTATGTTTTGAGATCTAATTGGGCTAATTCACGATTTAATTTATATAAAATTTACCAAACCACATATAATCGAAGATAACGGTTATATTTTAAACATAATATAGTAACATTTCATACAGCTTGGTTATTGAAAACGTCTTTCAATGAAACTTATACAATCATTGTGAGAAATATCCCAATTTGGACACGCCAGCGACATTATTTTAATAATAGTCGTTATTAACAAAATAGCTCTTGTTCTAAAGGAGGGTTCCAGGCACGGAGGGTGAAGGTAGCCATTGTTAGGGTCTTTTGTTTGTTGGTATGCTGGATCCGTTTATAGCTAGAAGCATTAAAATTCGGGTCAGGTGGTTGACACAAATTTATGAGGGCTATGGAAAAGGCCTACCTTGATTTCGGTAGAAAGGTTAATGAAGATACCTCACTATGATACAAATGATAAGGTTTGAAAGAGACAACTCTGTAATACCCTTCAAGAAACATTTAGTCAGACAGCATTCGGTATTTATTTCGGTATTTTTAAATTATAATTTTGCATTAAAGCCGCTTAACATAAAACCATTAGACGGTAATGTTTGGTGTCCCAAGTTTGTGGTTTTCTAGCGAAATCTCGTTATTGAAGTGTTAAAATTTATTTATTATTATAACTATTTATAAAATTGTCCTAGTATACTGAGCATTTATCAAAGACAGTTTTTACTGGCCACCACTATTAGTATAGCCATTTATACTGCCCGGCTCAGCCGAGCGCGATAAGTTTGGTGCAGGTATATTTGAGATAGCGCTGTTAAGAGCTTCGCAAATAAATACCCCTTAATCCGCTAGGGTTACGCTACACTAAGGCACCTTAAGCAATAAGGTGCAGTGTTTTAACCTGAATTTCAGGTTTTATAATTCTAGAGGTCACACGCGCTCGTATCCTATAGGCCAAAATCGTTTGCGCCTTGAATAGTTGTTTGTTTGAAGTGACAACCATTTTTGTGTCATGTTTTCAAGCGATTTTCGTTGAAAAGTGGTTAGGTGCAAGAGACCTTGACTGTAGGTACTTATTGTACGCTTTTATTAAAAGGTGAAATGACATTGTCAAAGTCATCGAAATAAAACTTGTAGCAATAACTAAATGTCTTTAGAGGCACTTACGTACCTAACACTACTCTATACGCCATTATCAGTTCCAGTCATGTGTATCAAGATAATCAGTATCGTTTGTTCATTATCTCTATCGCAATGTAGAGCAAATTGAACCCCAGACTCCCTAGCAATCGACGCACAATACGAGGGAGCTATTCCTGTAAGCCTGCTCGCAGTCTCATTTAGCCGCGTATAAATAAAGCCTACCGTTCAGTACACGGTGCTCCGTGCATATTGTAGGAGATACTTTACGAAGAGGTGGTATGAGCGTCGCAGTTATCTGGGTAAATCAGCCAGTCAATTGGTCGCCTAGGCAGTTCATGAAACGCCAGCATCCAATTAAATGGCTGGCTGAGCCTCAACTAGCCAAGTAATTGAACGCAACGTTTAGACAGCTTAACGTCGTGTATAATCCTGTAAATTAAACATTTGGCCTTGCGTCAAATTGGGATTATTCTGATTTTATATATATAGAAGAAATTTCGACATAGTTCTCTGTAAAACGACCAGGTGGCGCTCGAAATACGCTGCGACAAAATAGGTGTTTTCGTGTATTTATTGATTGAGAAGAGTTTTTGGATGAATCTTAAAAAAATATACAAATTATTTATACGATTTATCAAAGCTCGTAAGTCATGTAAGTTAAAAGGATATTTGATGCAGAAGAAAATCAGAAAAAAAAATTATCTATCTACGCATAAGGTTCAAAATTTTGCTACAGACTTCAGCCGCAGATTACAAATAACACAGGTACACATTATATATACTTTAAGCTCTAACGTAAATAAAGAATTAAATATAAAAAAGTACATTCAAAGTTATGGTAATTTTATAAAAAACCAGAAGTTTACAATCTTGTATCTAGCGATTTTGGAACCCAGCGTGTGAACTGCCTAGTCGTCTAATTGCCAGGCTGATTTAACCAAGTAACTGCGACATAAGCAATACATTCCACACAAACACACAGGCGGCAGCATGCAGGATAATTACGTCGTGCCGGGCTTTCATAATGTGCCCTGGCCCGCTTCAAACGTCGCAATGAGAGTTAGTTTAAATTAAGAGGGAATCGGCGAAGATCAACAGTTTATTCCGCGATTAGTTCGGCTTAAGTTTGGAAACCTTTGAAATGGTTACACCTTGATAAGGATTTACGTAGCAGGGATGTTTGTTCACAGTGGACGTGGACGGACTATTGTTGTTAACAGAATTTGCCATCGATCTCTTATAAAAAAAAACAATATTTTAGTTCTATGAATGAAAAATTCTAAACATTTCGATAGTTTTCATTGAAGTCAAGAATAACGATATTATAGGACTGTTTGTTATTTCTGTCTAAATAGAATTACATGATTCTTCTTTATTAGACAGCTGGATAATGTTCGCTTTAGATCTAATGTTTAAAAGAAATTGCCAAAGAATGGATTGGTAGAGCGCCAGATGATGACAAATTGAAAATGTCCCTAAAACGTATGGTGATTAATGAGTTTAGATGAAACCACTGTTGTTGTCAGTATTATTTTTGCAAACCATTACAAATGAAAAAGTTTTTCTTTTGAGTTTTGTTATCGTTCTCAAAAGAAAACTACCATTTATCTATCATGTCAGGTTAGTGACCTTAGGGTTTGGTCACTAAATGTATTTTACTCATTATCTGGTTTTTATTTTTTATTTATATTTTTTATTTTATGGTACTGCAACAAAATACAAATTGATACTTAAACTAAGTTACATTTTTTTATGCTATCACATTAAATTTGCATTTCGATTATAGCAATACACATTATTTTTATACAGCAATACATGAAAACTATATAATAAAAAGGTTAACAAACAAACACTGATGTATAATTAACTCGTATATCTCTTTAAATAAATTAAATAAGATTCAGAAAAATATCTACTTTGGTACTGTGTTTATGCAAAATATATGGTATCCAATTTCAAGTGATAGGATTTTAACTTTTAAAGGTACATAAGATTAGGTACCTCAGGTTACTACTGAATTCAAAGAAAAAAGGTAAAAATAAAACACGCTTTCAACGAAAATGTACTCCAATTATCAAGCAAAAAGCTTAGTCTTTGACACATAAAACTTTTTAGGTTTTCTTTGACATCCAATATTGTGGAGGTCTCCCAAACGTTTCGTGTTCCCGAATTTTATTGCGTTGCGTGTCTCTGCTAAAGGTCACAGGAAGATTAGTCTTCGACACGATAAACTAAGGTCCGGCGACTTTTGCCTAGTCAAAGTAAGATTGATGCCTGTCTACCTTACAATTCAGTTCACACTTTACATGAATCCTTACGACTCGACCGAACGAAGAGACCAAATAGTAACCGTAAATCGTCGCATGTAGACGCACCCTAACACAATGGAGATATCGGAAAGATTTATAGGTCACGCGCTCCTTGATTAAAAACCTCCTAAATGGTACGAGGGTGGATTTAATTTCCCTGATTTCCATTTGGGAATATGTGACGAAAAAATTTTATATTCAAACAAATATTTATGTTGGTTACTGATGCTGATGAGGTTTTATGTAAACGATTTTGCGTGAAAAATGATTTTCTATTTTGAAATGGGTATAAATAAGTAGGTTACACGTTCCGAACAAACCAACCACGCATGAGTTTTTATTAGGGGTTATATTGTATCACAAAAACAAAACAAAGTATAATTGCCTTTACTCAGTTTCAAATTGTTTATAAATGTGGTACATTAAGGAAACATTAAGTATCTCTATTTTTTTATATGCAATTGTTGCAGCTCTCACCGACCACATTTTATCATTTGGGCGCTACGCCAAGTTTCCATACAAACTGTTCCCTGAAAACTTCGTTATCTTACACATTATGATCATGACGTTGAGGACAGTCCCCCATTTCAGATGAATTGCCGTTCTTCCTAAACTTCAGCTTACCTACAACTTAAATTGCTGTATGAAAGTTTATCAGTGTGTGAACTCACTTTAATTAAATGTCTACGTACGGAACTACTTCGTCTTAATGGCACGATGAAAACTATCCCAAAAGTTCGACGATTTCTATGCAAACTATGACCTTTTTGACTCCGAGTTGACGGAAGTCTTTGAGATGAACAACGTCGTTTGCGAAAGCATCAGTTCGAAAAACCCTAAGTCACATTAGTTTTTTTTTAACTGAAACAACTATTGATATGAGTGCATATTTAGGGTCCCGTAGCCGAATGCCAAAAGGGCACCCTTCTAGTTTCGTCAAGTCTGTCTGTCTGCCCGTCCGTATCTCACATTTATTTTATTTTGAAACTATTAGAATTACACAGTTGTAACTAGGTAGGTATGTGTATTCTGTTAACTGCTTTACTAAATAATGATATTTCAGGAGGTTCCCATACATGATTATCCAATTTTTATTTCCTCAAACCTATACGTGACGGGTTTCTATAGATAGGTTTTTAAAATGACATTGTAGTTAAAATCATTTTTTCTTAAAGTCTAATATTTGGGAGATAGACGCGTCTAAAGAAGGTAGTAAAATGGGCGTTTCCACTCATACTTTTGAACTAAGTAAGTAAAATTTAAAAGAAAAACAAAGGTACATCTTTACAAAGACATTTAATTGAAATAGATTGAACGAGATCGTAACAGTAACTTTTGAGATACATCACATTTTCAACAACCGAAAATATAACTTTGTCCTTCATAGAAACACTATGAAAACAAAGTTTAATTTGCATCTACAAGCGGCTTGCGGCTATTCAGATAGAGATGGCACGGAACCCTTGTTTTCAAAAAGTTTCGTTTAACAAATCTCAAAACTTTTTTTTGTTTCAAAACATTTGGTTCAATTTCAGTTCGTATAATCACTAAGTCCGTAAAATCATGTATTTCTGTTGCCCGTATCACAATTATTAAAAACAAAATTCAATTGTATAGTATGCCATAAAACAAACGCGTTTTTTCCCCTTTGTTGCTCGTTATCTAAAATGCAACAGGTAGGCACTAAAAATATTTACAAAAATACTCAGTTATTTTTTTTTACCTGATTAATAAATAATAAAAGTCAAAAACGCCATTTTTTGCCTATATACCTAATCAATGGTACCCACGGAACCCTTCGAGCGCGAGTTCGACTAGAACTTGGTCGTTTCGTTTTGGTTATGTAACATTTAAGTTTTAACTACCTTCCTCTAGAGTGTAAAAATGCAGTAACTATTAAAATGAATGGGTGATAAATTAAAAACCGGCCAAGTGCGAGTCGGACTCGCGCACTGAGGGTTCCGTGTCAACGTTAACTGAATTAGGGAATCCACTTACTTTCACTTAGAAAACACCACAATATTTTGTTGACAAATATAACATTTTTTTTATATAGTGTTATGATCTACGATGATTTAGAAGTTATATCCATAGACACCCCACACGCTTAACAGGATACATGTTCCTGCCAAATTTCAACAAGTGTGATGCTTATAGTTACAGAATAAAATTGGCTGTGACATACGGACGGACAGACAGACAGACGGACAAACTTGACGAAACTATAAGGGTTCCGTTTTTTGCCATTCGGCTACGGAAACTTATAAACATAGTGTAGTACAAGTGAGTGAAAGTTCACAAACAAATTATGCTTACAATTTTATGGCTTATCAATGAGTCCAGAATAATAAATAAAAACAATTAAGAAGCAGAACAGTCAGATCAAGTTGCTCTTTATAATACTTTCTTCAATATTTTCTGAATGAAATTTCTTGAAAAATTTCATTTATGTTGTCAAAAATATTATATTATAATGTAACCCCTTAAAATAAATTAAAGATTCATATTATTATTATTTTCGTGTGAAATAGGTACCTAGCTTAATATTTTTATGTATCAAATTTACCGTTTCATTGAATGTTGGCGTTTAATTAACTGTCTAGACATTCAATTAACTAGCTGATTGAACCAGATGACTGTGACATATACAATTTTGAAAATTATCTGAAAATTCGATGGACTAGTTTCAGTGTTAAAATAATTATAGCGGACCTAGGTCTTAATAATGTATTGCTACCTTTATTTATCAAATTTTTGTAACCAATCATTGATAAGGTACTAATTTGGTATCTTATTTAAGTTGATATTTTTATTTTATTTTAACTAAGCCCTTATAAAAATAAACTTAAAAAAAAGTAAGAACCGACTTCAAAATCAAAATGCACTAAAAAGTCTTAAATAAACTCTTCACCATTGAAAGGAAAGGAATCCGTTTTAGGCAAACAATTTCTTTTTGGAGTCGGTGCTGTGATAGTTGATGCTTGATGGTCAAAGTGATTCCTTTCCTTTTCCTTTTTATTTCTTCATTTTTTTAGTGATAACATAAGGGGGGGGGGATGTTGCACCTTATGATTCTATTTTTTAAGAAGCTACAAATTACCTCTCATAAGTTCCGTCATTATAATTACTGAACTCCTAAGCGTTAAGGAGTTCCACCATCAGCTCAGCCCCATAAGATGTTGACTATCAGACGTAACAAAACGTCAACATTAAGATTCTACTACTATATTACTACTATAAAGATACTATACTAGATTCTACTAACATAAAATGGAAAAAATGGGACCAACTAGAAGGTACACCCTCTAAGTAGGCGTTTTTTTTTTTGATTCGGTCGACATACGTCTGAGATATGAGGTAACATAGATACAAACAAAATAAAAAAAAACATACAGTCGAATTTATAACCTCCTTTTTTTTGAAGTCGGTTAAAAACTGCCAAAAAACATCTAAGTCCAAGAATTTGAGTTAAGCCCAAAACAGTGTTGTTTTTTTATTATTTTTATGCAAAGCTTACAGTTTTTAATTTACTCATTTTTAATTTTACTTTATGACAGTGTTTGTTTTTCTGAAACTCAGAGAGAAAATTTCAGGATTTATTTTTGACCTGTATGCGACTGTAGCTCAAACTCAAAAACTAGGCTTAGGGAATTCATAAACTAGTGCGTCCTATAGCCATAAAATTTGTTATAGTTAATTACACATAGACACTGCGAGCGTAAAGTATTATACAATTAACAACTCAAAAGATTTTGCGTTTTTAAGTACTTAAATAAACAAAGGTACGAGTAAAAAAATAAGTAAGGACAAATAAAGTATCCACGCCAACATTAATGTTTTGCGGAAAAACCTAATTGCACCACTAGGAGTAATTAGTGAAAATGCCATCCGCTTAATTAGACTTTGATACTCTTTTAAAATAATTTGCTTTTCGGTAACTAACATTCTATCCTTTGCCACATGGCGAAGGCTGACAATATTATCGGGCTTTTATAAATATGCTATAGAATCATATTGAGATGTTGTTACTCCCCAAATTCAAGTATCGAACGGTAAGTTAGTAAAGTGCTGATTGAATTTAAGTTGCCTTTGTCAAGTGGTGGTCTTCAGGCACGAAAATTGAAATACCTCGCCGCGCTCCCGGTTAAATATCAACTTTCTGATAGCTTTACTTAACCCGATGGCTAGTAAAATACCAGAACAACGAGTATGTGGGTTTCCCACTTCCTAACCACAATGTTGAAGATTCTGTTACCAAGCTTTGCTTTGCTATGACAAAATGGCAGTAGAATGCTTATAATGCCGCGCGATACTATGCTAAATAAAGTTAATTTTCATAAGAAATAGGCCTTCGTTCTGTAGCGTATAATTATTAGCTACCATAAACAATAAATAGCGTCATAAACGTTGTCTGGTGTTCGTAACACAATTAAGAATATTCCTTACTCCGAAACCATGTCAATTGATGGTGTTTTATCTGTCGTATTAAAAATTATACCATTATTATAACACATTGGTCATATACCTATTGATCTAAGATACTTATCATGTCCTGTGTACAGTGTAATGATCACAAAGCATGATTTAGAGGGCTTTCACATTAAGGCGACTTTAGCAGCGCGGCAACAGCGCCGCAGCGGCGCGTAAGTCGCGCGGGTCTGTCCCACTATACCCATTCCCCATTGTAGTGGTAATACTATCCCCGTATTAACACTGATATGGGTAAAGGGACCGACCCAGTCGCGCCGACCGTCGCGCTGCTAATGTAAAGGCATCCGCTACTGCCGCGCTGCTGTCGCGCTGCTGACGGTCTAAGTGAAGGCGCACTTAAGGTTTTACCATATCCTGTGTGATGATGACACAGTAGCAAGTCTCACCTGCAGCTCTCGCCTCCTTGCAAGCCAGCACCATGCTGTGCCTGACGTCGGGGTTGTCGTCCGCGATGGTCTCTCCGACAGCGACGAAGCGCTCCACTGCGCACGCGACGGCTGCCCCCACACGCTGCACTGCCGCGCCGCCCGCCGCCGCCTCGCCTCGCGTCGCCACCAGGCTGCTGATCTGGTGGAGGAAGGTATACAAAATTAACAAAAACAAAAAAATGCTATAAAAAAGTCATTAAATAACGGCCGAAAAAGAGACATATATGAATAAGCTTAAGGCTTATTCATATAATAAGTAAAATTGATCTATAAATATTCCACTGCTGGGCAAAGACCTCACCTCAAGTATGAAATACCTATGAGCCAAACTCCACCGTGCAGGCTCAGTGCGGATTGGTCAAGGCAAGCGACAAACCTTGCTGCCAGATGTTATCAAGCCGCCCATAGTGCCTCTGACAGATAGTCTAGTCAATATATTAGTCGTTTAGTCTAGTCAGGAGACCTGACGACTAATATCAACCGATATAAACAGTGACCATAGGATTAATGAGCCTTCCGAAGCACGGAGATCGTCGTGATAAACATCACTTATATGGCTGGAATTGTCACCCATCCAAACTCGACCGCGCTTTAGGTTGCTTAACTTCAGTCATCACAAAGCGCGGTCACCATTGCGCTACGAGCACCTTGATAGCAAAGAAAAGGTAATCTGATCAATATACTCGTATGTAAAACTCGTCACAAGGCACAGTAACGATTAAGTTATTAAGGATAATAAGTACTACTTCTCACAATAACAATACCTACCTACTGAGTATTAAATTAATGATAGTGTATCGTATATCGTTCGAGCTTTTATTTAAAACGACTGCTTACTTTTAATTCAAGCCGATAATAATTGAATCTCATAATAATAAAAGCTGCTCTGAAAATAATAAAAGAAAATTGTTCCAGCTAATGCGCAAAGTTCTAGCAACCTTGACATTATCTGTACAGGAATTTGAAATGAAAAAGGAAGAAATTCCTATAACCTACTCTTTTTCCTACTACCACCTTGCATTACGGGCTATTAATAAGTATTTTTATCTGTCCCGAGGATTTTGACCAAACAAATTCAAGAGCTGCTCGTACGTACAATTTACTAAGATTTATTTTTGTCCTACCATTTTCGCTTTTAGTTGGCCTCACAGCTCGTGCTCAATTGGATTGGGACGCCAACACAAAACAAAATTACAATAGGTAGGTCGCTTCCTCTTACTTTGACTGATATCTTATCTTCGAGCATACTTTTAAGTCAAAGTAAAAGCCCAAAATACTCTAGGTGATATACGAGGGTAATTTTATTTTATTTATTTTTTATTTATTACACGCACGCACGTCCTTATTATCACGCACTTACGTTTATACGACCATTATACAGACTAGATTTGCTTATGCAAACATTGCTGGACTAATTTTTCATTTACTGTGTTAAATGAAAACCGACTTAAAAACCAAAATGCACTAAAAGTCTTAAATAAACTCTTGAACATTGAAAGGAAAGGAATCCATTTTAGGGAAACCATTTCTTTTTGGAGTCGGTGCTGCGACAGGTGAGGCTGAATTTCCAAAGTGATGGCACCGACTCAAGAGATTATTTAAGACTTTTTTTAGTGCATTTTGGTTTTGAAGTCGGTTTTTACTTTTTTAAAGTTAATTTTATTTCTCCATTTTCAGAGTTTACAAGAGAGGGGGGGGGGGAAGTTGCACCTTATGACTCTGTTCTTTAAGAAGCTACAAACTACCCATCATATGTTCTGCCATTATAATTACTGAATTACTAAACGTTAAGGAGTTCCACCGTCAGCTCAGCCTCACAAGATGTGGACTATCAGACGTAACAATACGTCAACATTAAGATTTTAGTAAAACAACACTATACGTGCCTTTAAAATTTGAGGGTTTCCCTCGATTACACCAAGATCCCATCTTCAGATCCCAAATCGGCAACAATGGGACCAACTAGAAAGTACACCTTCTAAGTAGGCGAAAAAAAATTTCGAATCGGACGACTAACGACTGAGATATGAGGTAACAAACATACAAAAAAATAAAATACATACAGTCGAATTGATAACCTCCTCCTTTTTTGAAGTCGGTTAAAAAAGGAGAACTAAGTCATTACCCTTTATCTTCTTTGCTGTTTAAGTTTTTAATTACTCCAGAGCGAGTTCCAGGTTACAGGTATGACGGAACCGTAATAAATTCGTTTTAGAAATTATGTTTTTTGAGACCTTGCATTGTAAACTCTCAAAAAACATGATTGCTCTGATGAACATGAAGCTAAAACAACGCTAGAAAGATGCTAGTTTCTTTTGACCAAGTCGGCCTTTCCAAACTTTACTTCTAAATAAACTTGGGACGCTGACATGGCATAGATATTTTATTCAATACCTAAAAGGCCGCCAATTTAATTGTATAATTATATAAAGTTCTCTAACCTGTCAACCCTAATGTTTGATAAGGATAAAATAACCTGGGATACCGAACTATAAATATAATACTCGTATATAATAAATAAATTGTTCATTAAAATTCATTGGCTCTGAAATACATCGTAGAACATAAAATTAATCACTTAATGAATTTTACCTAAACTAGCATAAACCTGTATCCCAGGCTAAAAAGAGCTTACACAAGCATTTAAGGCTTACATAAGTAAACAATAATAACTAAACTTAAACAAAATTCAAAAGTATAACAAAGTACTTTTTATTAGCAAACTATTATTTAGCAATAATCTACAGCAATACTAAGTCATGCATTTTAGTAGCGTCAGCATAATTTCATCTACTAGCGCAAATTCAGTGCGTGTTTGTTTCTTGACGCATCAGTAAAGTTGTTTGCTAATAGTTATTTGGTCAAGGCAGTACTGTATATTTTAAGCCTTTCAAAATACCATTGCGTATTTAACTTTAAACACAATCCTTTATGGGCACGGAAAGATTGTCTAAGTATTATCGTCTAAGTATTCGTTCAAAAAGTCTATTCGTGAGCTTTTTCTCAGTAAGAATACCACGTGATGCTTGATAAGGTTTGTCCTTCTCTGTTTCCCCTATATTAATCTCTGTTAGCCTATGTATGGATAATTGTATGTATTCAAGTATGTTTAAGTAGGTTTATTTATTATTATTTATGTAAGTATATTAGTAGGTAAAAATTTATTTGTTGCTTTTATGTGTAATTTTACGCCGCCTCAATCGTTTCTGTTTCACCCAATGGTTGACTGGTAGAGAATGTTTTAAGCATTAAGTCCGCCATTTGTACTTTAGTTTTGTCAGTGCGATGAAGAATTTAAAAAAAAGATTGGCGGTGGCAAACAAAAATCAAACAATGGTTTGATAAGACAACTGCTGCCAACAAAATGCTGTAAACATTCGTCCAGGGGCTCTGGCGACTGTGAAATGTCATTCACTGAATTGAAACAATTTTGAAATTTATTTTTTTTTGTTTCAGGAAATATGCATTACACCATGAAAATATACATTTTATTTAGAATGTATCCTGAATAATATAAATCTCTTTAACAATATAAGGTAACTTTGGGTTTTATACGCTAGTTTTTTGTGAAAATTAAAGGTTAAGATAATTATTTTTTTCAGTAATTATTTTTTTATTAATAAAGTATGAGATTAAATAAAAAGAATGATTGGGCATTGAATTGAGAGAGGTGAAGCCGATGACGTAGGTAGATAACTTTTGAAATCGTCAGGGTGCTGTTTAAAAAAAAAACTTTTTTATTTAAAAAGTAAATTAGTTTTATTATTATAAAAAATATAAAAAGATTGTTTACAATTGGACTAGCTAAGAAAAACAGACTTTACATTGTTTTATCTGGTTGTTCATAAATTGTACATTCTGAGACCGAGTCATTACTTTTATCAATTTATTTAACATTTTATGGAAGGATAATAGTTTTGATCAGAAGTAATAAAAAAATAAGTTTACCCAAAAATCCAATTCATCATGGTTGTGCCCCGACCGGACCGGACTGGAATTGGTGGCAAGAAAATATGTACCGTGCCGTTTGTGTTTAGTATTTATTTATTAAAATATTTTTTTTAAAGTTTCTTATTTTACTTGTGTGTATTTTCGAAATACAAACAAAAACATCATCTAAACCTTACTTTTCTGGGATACGTTTTACACTTTTTAAGCTCAACTTTTTCGATCCCAAAATTCAACTAGAACTAAATACCTTACGTTCGTTATTTGTTACTAGAGTTAACACATGACAAGCAAAGCTTATTCTCCTGAAATATATCACATTATGGAAGTAGATTTTTTATTTGTCTAAACCCATATAGGTATGTCTCGGTAGGTCTATCTGGGTGGACTTAATGCGTCAGGACAAACAAATTGGGTTAATTGTTATCAATCCGGGAATTTTGATAATAAAGATGCACCTCGTTCTGGTCGCCGCCAATATGATCGCCATTTTTAAAACGTGGAGCAAGATCGGCATATGAAGTCACTCGTAGTCACTACATTTAAGTTAAATTACTAGAAATAGGCCACAGTTTGACAAACAGTTTTGACTCATTTGAAAAAAGCTGGATACACAAAAAAGCTCCATACTTAGGTGTCACCCAAGTTCGCTGAAAGAAACCTTTTAAATCGAGTACCTACGGTTAAATCAACAGTAACTACTACTGAAAAATTAACAGTAACGCACCAGGAATGTCTAGACAGCAGGAATATGTAGATAGAGAAAATCTCAACAAATATTTTACATCAAAATACTTGGTAGCGGCTGTAAATCGACTTTATTGGTCAGCCATGTGGTATTAGGCTTACCAGCGGACGTAGTCTGATGCATCATTTTTGAAATTTCGCGTCGACAATTTCAATTTTATGATTTTCTAATTCATCAAATATCATTTTAACTTACGTAGCTATATCCTTAATAAATCTTAAAAAAATATTTGTAGTTTTTTAAGCATCATTCAAAAATTCTTCTCAATCAATAAATACACGAAAACACCAATTTTGTCTCAGCATTTTTCGAGCGCCACCTGGTGGTTTTACACGGAACTATGTCGAGACTTCCGACACAGGATGCTTTATTTGTCTCGTTATTATTTTCGCTGTTACAAACAGAAATGATGATTATTATTTTTTAAACTATGTATTTACATGTTCTATTTGATGTATTCATTTATTTGATGCATATATGACGTAGTGTTACCTATTTCCGTCTACCTCACTCGGCAAGGGCCTACTGAAATCCAGCACCAGAGGACCTTCTTGCGGCCTTTGTGCGGCCTGCCATAAGCTGAGTCACGCTAAATAATCTAAATTTCAACAACAATTATAAGATCCCTACTAACGAAAAAGAAATAACATGTCAAACAAAATGACATATTAATGCTAGATCTGTTATAATATTGAAAAAATCCCTTTGAATTTTCATATAAATGCTTGCGTTATCTATCTATCTATCTAAATGCGAAGTAACTTTTCCCCGATCTAATATTTTGCCGCCAAACAATCTGATTTGTACCTTTTTTACTTAAGCTATAAGGCCGTTATTATTTTGAAGTGAAAAATGTTGTTTTCCAACGGAAAGCGAACTTCTAAAGACGTGAGAATAGGTAGAGACCCTGCGAAACCCACATCAGCGATAAGTGCAATCGCACACCTGTGATACTTACCCGTGATATTCATGATTAATGATGTGAAGTCTTGGAATGGCCACACGTGACTTGCAGCATATCTAACCCTAGCATATCCCTTAGGTACAGACGTTCAGTTTTTTTTCAAAAAGATTTCCCAAATGACGCAGTACAGTCAGATGAATATTGTTGTAAGCAGAAGATTATTTTAAACATTAAATAAGTACAGATCCGATGACGCGACGGTATGAAACTTCCAAACACAAAAAGTATTTCTTGCCTGCACAATACATGAATAGATCAGAAATAATTTGTATGGTCATTGTGGTATTTATATTATTATTAAAATTGCCATAATATTTCTGATGCTGAGTGTAACATTGCGGTTCGACTGATGGATTGTCGGTGCGCGTTAGCGGTCGCCACGGCGCCTGCATTATAAATCATACACAATATATGATAGTGGGCTAATATATGATGTGATGTCTTGCTTGACTCGCTGCAATACTATTTATCTACGTACCTATGATTATTTTTTTTATTAGAGAGATATTGATTTATGTAAGCGACATAAATAGGTTAAGGCACAATCTAACCGCAACCTTTTTTAATTTTAGTTTATAAAATAAATATGGTCACGCATAACTCCAAACTTGTTTGTCTAAACAATTGTTGTTTCAGAGTGTTTTCAATAATTTATTTGATAAACAAACAAGGAGTATAAGTCCTATGTTTATGTCTAAAGCCACTAAGTTTACCACTAAGAATACACAAAATAGGACTACACTTACAATACCTCTATCATCTTTATTCATTGTAGTTTGATTTCAAATTGAAATAATTTACTAGGTACTCAAATTAATCATTTAGGGGATTCTCTCTCGACGTCAGAAGGAAACCAGGGCGAGACCGCGCGGCGCGAGCTTCGATCAAGGTCGTCCTTGCACGCGAACTTTTTCGTCGGCCGGGCGACTTGTTGCGCCCAGCTATCACCAGGCCCATCGCAGGATGCCGTGAGGATGTGGTCCTGGATGGTTCGGCAGGACGTAAACATATGCCGCGTCGGCACGTACCTGCGGGGTCCGGCGCACGTACTCGTCGTCATCGGAAAGCGCGTCCATGTCGCCGTGTGCGGCTGCACGCGGGCGGTGGGCGCGCTCTGCGGCGGCGCGCAGTCCGCGGGCGCGCGCACGTGTTCCGTGGCGCTGGCGTCTCGCTGCGGCACCGCGCCGCTCCGCCCGCGTCCGCCGCGGCACTGACGGCGGCGGGCCCGGCGCGCATCGATCGCGCCCGACCCACCCGCGCCTGCCGCGCCGCCCGTCACCACTCCACGTGGCCGCCCGCCCTCGTGTTCCGCGACCGCACCGCGAAACAACTTTTTATGACACCGATAATTAAGCCACGCTATCGGAAATAAACGTAAAACTAACCCCTTTACCGGAAACAGTACAAGTGTCATGGTAAGAGACATTGCAGCGCATATTTTTTGTTTAATTTTTTTCCACCCGTAGTTTGAACCGCCCGCCTAATCGTGTCGCCTCTACTGCGTCGGCGTGACCGAAAGTGCAACAGTTTGTCGCTACGAGCGCGAAATTCTAATCGTGGACGTCAGAGTTCGACGTGACGAACCACACGGGCGACGCTTTAGTTATTACAGCGGTTCCCGAAATAAAGTGTTGTTTTTAGACGATACGCGTAAAACCGACGTTACTATGGCGCAACGTCAGTGTTCGGGTCTCGACGCAATCAGGTGGTTTTATTATGAAACGTCACAAGTGGCGGGATGGAAGACCGTGGGTGGCGACGGAGCCTCTGGTCATCTGTGGGGCATGCAAGGGTGGCATACCTGCTTGATGAGAGGGAGCAGGGTTCTCTCGATGGATAGTGTTTTGATTCGCGCGAGGTCGACGTCGGGCAGGCCGGCGGCCGCCATGGCTGGCGCGGGCGCGACTGCGCGGGTGCGCGCGCAGACGGCGCCACGCGCTCATTGGTCGGCGTGCGCTCGTCACGTGGCCGCTGCCGCCCGCCCCGCCTGCCGCCGCCCGCCGTAAACATCAGATTGCGTGTTTAGGTTGCCGTGTACTCCTGCGGGCTTTTAAAACTACAGGTTGGCGTGTTTTATTTTGTTTTGATTGCGAGCGCCACTTGTGTACACATTAAACTTTTTTGTTTCACTTTATCCGTTCATTGCAACAAGAATTATTCAGTGTAAAAGCTCCATTGTACCAGACAAAAATGTTTTTTTTTTAATATGCGCAGAAAGAGTCCTCACTGGGAGGTGTAGCACTTATAATTATATCTTAATAATCGTGAATGAGTCCACTATATTAAGGTAGAGATAAAGAAATGATAACAAGTAATTTAATATTTTTTTTATTTATTATTTTAAACTCTCAAACAGATAATTCGTAATTTACTTATTATTAATCATTGGCACATTATCACAAAAGTTGTCAATGATCCAATTCCATTACATTTGATGGCATTATCAAATTATTCCAAAAAAGCGATTCCAGCTTGAGATCTATTTTACAGATTTAAAAGATTTTATTTTTATAAGTAATTATTCTCACAATAAAATATATAATACTGATACAAAACGGAAAAAGTAACAAGAATATGAATAAGGATAAAGTATGTGGCCACAAATTAAGTAACTTATGCTAACTTTATTAGCTAGGACTTTGGTAATTGTATTATTAAAGATTACGTATCATAATAGAACATTATTTTTATCTAAATATTACAAAAATATTGGTGGTCTAGCTCAAATAGCAAATCAATTATTAAAATAATATTAATAACTCTTAAAAGAATAACAAACTTATAACAATTGTTTGACTACATTAGATTAGTATGGATGGAGTTGGACTATAAACACTACACAATGTAGGTAATTATTTGAATCAAGTAGCTATGCTTATTGAATTGCAAATCTGCCTGAGAATAAATAGGAGTGGATGATAGTTGTTCACATCCCCAACAGTTAATTCATTAATGCGGAGGAACGAATGTGGGTATGACGAATTAATATTTGTATTCAATTTATGCGGTCTATATCAGCTTAACATAAAATTATATGTGGACGGAAATAGCAGACCCTGCAGTTAGTAATATTGTTCCATTAAATTATTAATGTCACCCGAATTTCATGTAGAGCTTTCAAAGCTCTTGCAGATTGACAACTGAAATACTAAAAATGCGTACTACATACACCCAATGGCTTAAAAACAAATGCATAACTATTTTCAATTGTAATAAACCCCCATGCTGATTTGTGGACGCCGCTTATTATACAACGGTTGTTTTGAGCTGGTGCTGTCCTGTGAGCTGTCGGACATCCAAGGACTTTGCCCGGGGGAATTCCTTACTTTCCTCTTTCGGAGGCTTTCAGTTGGTCCAAGAGTGGGTCTGAGGAGCTGTTTGAAGCGGAAAGGCCCTTCCGTATAGTCGTCATCGGAGCTGAAGACGGGGGTGGCGAGGATTTCTGGTGAGTTACGGAGGATTTTTCGGAAGTCCGACTCGGGGTCGTAAGCCTGGTTGTAGACCGGTCTCGGAGGTGCTTCAGACTTTTTGACGTTCTTCACCAACTCGCTGATTTTGTTGCTGTGTGTAAAAATAAAATGGTTTTAATAACATAAATTTCAATGGGCCAGTGGAACTTACATGACATATATATACTTATGAATGAATTGAACTGTATGAACCTACGCCTGATTCGTTACTACCCTTACAAATACCCCTACCCAACAATGAAACATTCACATTAATATTTGCATGATAGTAAGTGCGGTTAACCTTCAGAAGCCAAAGGTGTTATTCTATTCTATATAAATATTTCAGATAACTTAGATCTAATAGTGTGAGTTCTTAGGTCTAATATTAGTAGAGATAGATTTGACTGAAAATAAAAAATAATAAATACACCAATTCAAGATCTTAAACTTTCTCGCGATGTATTGCAAAAAGTATTGAAAAAACAGTGATCCACTGGATCTTTATTAGGGTACTCCCCGCTATAAACATTAAAATACTGTTGGGACTACCGAGCATTCTTTTTGGATGGAGTTAATCTTTTTCCGCATTAAAGCATGAAACCAGTGGTGGCAGCTGGTGCTGGTGGTACCAGTACTTTAAAGGACGCGCAAAAAGAGTTACACTTTTGTAAAAAGATTGGCAGTAAGATTTATATAATGATGTTCTTAATGTTATGATGATGTTTACAATCATTACTTCTACTTCATGCAAGAAAGATCAAAAAGACACAGATCAGACAGATCATCAGATAATATATAAAAATGTGTTTATTTTTTTTGCCTAAAATGATGTGAATCAATGATGAATTATCTCGAGCATTTTACAATGAATACTGAGTTAAATTTCTGCCTAAATGATACCTCAATGAACAAATATGTAATTAACTACCACAACTATAGCCGCATCACCTACAACACCACGACAACCCACTCAAAACTACTCCGTACCCGTTCCTCCTACACCGGCGAAGCATGCGTCAGAGAACGTTGTAAAGCGTTAGTATCACGGCCAGAAGCAGTCGAAGTCATACTCGTAGGTATACCTGACTAGCCCGCCACACTGTCTGCTGCAGGGCAAATTCTGCCAATTCTGGTTTGCCTGCAAGTGACGATCCTCGTAATGCTCATTGCTGTGGGGTTGATATCTGCAATGTGTACAATATTCGTTCAGATTTTCATAAATTATAGCCTAATGGGATAACTTTAAATTGAGATGTCAATATGAACTTTTAAGGTAAAATAGGTTGGGGTGAGCAAAACTAAACACATTGTTTATACTAATTTACGGATGTAAAAGAAGATTCAATGTCTCATTATTAGTAAAAAATATATAAATGGCATTAGTTTTCTTATGGAATATATAACTATGAAGCTTGTATGTAACATTTATGTTAGCAAAGTTCTATGCTATACATAAATTACTACATTATTGATTTGAAAGATACAACAGACCTTTTGGGTTTGATCTCAAAGTCTTTCTTACTCAGCAGTGGCTGATCCCAGGGACGGGCTGGGCTTTCCAGAAATTCTGGCGAAGGACTGGCCACAGTTCCGTAAAGAAAGCATGATAGAGTAGAGTAAAATAAATAAATTAGTATTCATTACATGGGTAAAGATTCTTTAAAAATAATCACCAATTTGAAGTATAATTATAGATTTATTATTATTATGATTACTGTATTGCACCAGATTGGTTTAGCAAGGGTCTAATATTTTTTATCAATAATCTTCGAGTTAGCCTTTTTAATTGGCGTATGAATTCTTGAATAAGCAATTACAGTGAAGGATACGAGATTTGATAGCCGATTAACTAACTTGTTAACAATTCATTATACTAGAAACCGTGATATAATAACAGTAGTAATCGTTTGTCGTCACGAGTGGCACCAAAGAAGCTAATTTTAAAGCTTAAGTGTACACTAGTTTGTTTGCCCGAGAGGACTAACTTCACGGTGACTTAGTTGATAAGAATGTTTTGGCTGGGTCGTGTTCTGGTACGGTTCAAATTTTCCTCATGCGGAATTTTTGGTTTAAAAAAATACAGTGAATTTATTATATGATAAATAACTACTTGGCCCACTTTTTAATTAGGTACAGTATGGATAGATGGTGTTGAAGTCAGCGTTATGACGTATTCATAAGTGGCCGAAACCTTCACTCGAGTGTATTAACTGCACGGTGGCTTGGTTGGTAAGAGCGTTGGCCCAATTCGCTATAGTTTGAGGGTTCAGATCCCACTCGTTGAAATTTTGGTTTCTTATTTGATCTTATACCGATGTACTGAGTAACTGCTCTAACACCTGTGTGTTAGAAACTGGTGGATAGTCTGGAAGCCTGGATATCCAGGTTCAATGAACCTGGATATCCAACCGAAGCGCCAACATTCTAGTCAACTCGTATTGCCAATCACTCTCAACTTAGCCAAGTTTCTAACTCAGTCTCACAAACTTGTATAACAACAACATATGTTTTCTCATTACCTAGAAAGTCTACTAGCATCCTGCTCCAACTGCGAAGGCTGTCCTCTAACTATGGCGGGCACAAGAGTGAACCCTGGGGGAGGCCGGTACTCGTCCGGAGGTCTCTGCACGTCATGTAGACGAATGCCAGGCTTGTTGCGACGGAGGTTTTTGTGGACTTCTTGATTCTTGTTGTGGACCTGAGAAATAGACAAAATAAAATTGATCTACTTTAAAGCGATTTATTTTCTTAGTGTTTAATTTTGAAAACATATCTTAATTCAACAGAAGTTGATGGTTTCAAAAGCTGATATATGTTACAATATAATGTAAATAATCGTAATTAAAGTTTATCCTCGTAAATCTGTATTCTCCACTTTACGCAACTAACTTTGTAATAATCTATTTAGAAAGTAATGACCATTGGTCAAACAATTATACAACAGTTTACTATCGCGCAGTTGACTGGTATAATTATCATAGGTATACCAGTAGGCTGCTAGAAAGTGCGTTACTTGAAATCATGATCAATATTATAGATACCAATCACCAATCACATACATTGCTCTGATGCCAAAGAAACCACACAACACCCAGACCCGAGACAACATAGAAAATTTTGATTTCTATATTGAGCTGATCGGGAATCGAACCCGGGAAATCGGAGCGGTGACGCCTTAAAAACCAGCGTGCTTACCACGGAGGTCGTTATCGTAATCGTAATAGATGAAGTTAGACACCGAAATGTGGCCACGGACGGGATTCAAACCTGCAACCACTCGCAAACCGAGCCAACGCTCTTTCAGATAGAGCTACTGTGTCGTCGATTCGACCGCGCGTGACGTCAGCGCCATCTATCCGACTGTATTGCAACAGGGAGCCAATTAGTTATTCGAATCCCGCCCGTGCGCAATTTTTACGTTTCTTATTTCATATTATAAGCATACAAAATAACATTGTGAGTGTTAAAAACATTCTAAATGATCAATGTTAGTTAGAGGAAATGTGATTGTATGAAACAATGCATGTATCTAGCGCCCGACACATTGAGTATCGCGCTGTCATTTTCAGTAATAAACCAGCTTCTGCGCATATCGGTTGTTTGCTTGCTCCCAAACTTTACAATATGTCAATAATTTCTGCTCATACCTGGTCCGCGAAGGTCTGCAGCTGGGCGGCCCGTTCTTGCACCGAGTACTGCTGCATGAGTTGCGGCGTGGGCGGCGGCGGGTGCTGCGGCGGTGGCGGCGCCCGCCCCTTAGCCCACTTACGGCGGGCGGTGTAGCCGCGGAAATCTGTGTACGAAAAAAAATACAAACATTATTTTATTTATACTTAATTGCCTCTAGGGACACATTGTTTTCATTCGGCGATCCACAAACTAGATCATTAAAAGCAAAAATCTATGTTTTCTTTCCATTCTCACATGTATAATTTTAATGTTTCTATGACATAACTGTACTTTGTTTAGATTAGTTTGTAGTGACTAAATAAACAATTTATTTATTATTTATTTATTTGTCGAAATTTTAATTTGAGACGCGTATCAATGCGGTTCTTTGTTCCGCTATATTGACCTACATCAACGATTTTAACCAAAGGATTAATTAGTACGTTGTGGATGACCATTCATTTACATATATTGTCACCGTATATTACCCAATCACTGTACTGAAGGTGGACTTTACGCCATATGGGAATCCAGTCTCGTCAAGTAACAGCCTTATAGAAAATAGATTAACTAAGTACATACTAATAGGTTCGACTGCGTAACTGAGTCCTTCGTGGCGTCACTTTTATGGTCTTCCTTTTCAGTTTCACGGCTTAACAATTTGAGTGTTTTTTCATCATTATGAAATTTGTTGTCTCTGAGAACTCAGAGCATACAAATATACAATAACACAAATCAATATTTAATTCATGTTAGAACAGATGTTAGTAAATTTAACATTGTTCATTCGATTGCTCACGATATTTTTCTTTTCTTTAACTTTTCTCTATTATCTGATATCTCTCTTAAAGGTTTGACCACATTCGTAGATTTAATAACCGAACTGTACACACATGTCTGCAGCGCAACTAAATAAGAAGTCTCCAACTTTGTGTTTGTTCCGCTAAACTTCGATATTGGAATTCTACGAGTAACTAGTTTCTTTCCCGACTTTTTAAATCTATTACTAGGGATAGCACTTACGGCTCTGTATGACGACTGCGGCTTTGTTTGAGTCGATGTTCTCCTTGTTGCCTGATGCTGCCTCGTTGCTGTCGCTGTCGTCTGACGTCATGCGCCGTAGCACCTTGGCTTTCATCATTGCTTTGTTTTTGTTTGGTACACCTGGGGAAAATAAACGGATACATGTGTATCTTTATTACCTGAATACTGACTAATTAGGTAACCTGGTGGCCGATTCTCGCGGAAATCGCACTTTTTTCGTGTGGTAATTCGATTGCGAGTTTACCCGTTTTACCTAAAGAATCAAGTAAAATATCTTCACGTAAAAAAATATCGCACGAACAAAATCTAAGTACATAGAAATCGTGACCCTGCGAAATCAAAAACTAGTTTTTCTACGACAAATGACCCTGCGAAATTAAAAACTAGTTTTTCTTCGACAAATGACCCTGCGAAATCAAAAACTAGTTTTTCTTCGACAAAGAAATTTCGATCGGTGAACTTTTTTACACTACGAATTGTGATGGTGTGTGTGAATGAGGCAGCTATCGGTACTAGATATAGATTTCTACTGTTAAAGAATATCATCCGAATTTGTTTTTAACTTGAAGACTTCTATGGGCTTTCCTGATTTCGCTGTTACTTCTTCCCGTTACTCCATCTATCGCTATCATTATAGGCAATTCTTGCACCGAGATCACCATATGCGCTCTCAGTCATTTGTTGAAGTTTTTTTAATATTTTAGGCGTCTGACTTACCAGTCTTGTGGTAACTCACCAGGCTTTTGGTGTCTCCTTTGGCTCTCTTGTTCTCTTTGGAACTCCCTCGCGAGCTGCCGCTGCCGCTCCTGCAGCCGCTTCCTAGTAAGCCAGCCGCGCACGTGCCGCTGCAGCGTCAGCACTGAGATGGCCATCTGCGCCTTGAGCCGCTGGAAGTAGCGGCGCGCGAGCCAGCTGCGGGCGCATGCTTGTACGAGTACTATTTTTCTTATCTATCAAAAATACACACAGTAACATGAATACGAGTGATTGGAATATTTACGTAAGTGAAGCCGCGGTAAAGTGCTAGTAACTTAATAAATGCAGGACAAACGAATTTTAATGCCATAAGACTTAAGTGATCTTGAATAACTCTCAATACATGTGTTATATAAATTTCATAATGAGAGAGAGATATTCAAACATTCAATCAATTATAGTTTAAATACCTATTGGGCAAAATATACCTGTTCTTCATAAATCCTTGCCAGCACTTCAACATGGTAGTACTTGAGAAAGACTTTCGATTTGCCAAGAGCCCATCCATCCATCTTCAGTCTCATAAGCAGAATACGACACGTATCACGACTGGGCTTCACTTCTTCGTCGTAACTAAATGCTAAGAACCCATACCTGTAAGTTTAAAACACTGAAATTATAATCCTTGCTCTTGTAACAGGTAACAGGGTCTTCTAGACTTCTTTGTGTCGTTCAAATGCGACACCAAAATCTAAAATTTACGGGTTTTCTTAACTTCTTCTTACTAAAAACTCACCTCTTCAGAAACTCTTCAAAAGTAAGACGATGAGAGAATCCATTTTGCCTTATCCTAATTGTCTCCAATACTCCCGTATACCTAAGCTGCTTCAGTATCTTAGCTGAGTCGAAGTGTTTCGGCGATCGTGAATCGTTCGGTTTCAGGCATCGTACGAATTGTGGAGTTCCACTGACCATCTTCTGGAGAAGCTCCATTAGTGAGTATCGGAAATAAGTGGCTACGGTCTGCTGGGCTCGAGATTGTGATGCAAGACCTCGACTGTTGTAGCGATCCTACAGTACAAAGGAAATTATATGAAACAACTTCTTTGCATTAAAATATTCTCATATAAAATTAAGCGCTGATTTACTGACCCGAGTATCACCATTTATAGGACTCTCCAAAGTTCTAGAATCTAGGTCACCTTGCAAAGGTGAGTACAGGTTTCCGGTTTTAGTGATGGGACATTGGAACAAAAATCTGATGATGTCGTATTGACTCTGTCTCATCAATTGGACGACTTCCGGAGGCAAGAAGTTTCTGTTCTTCTCCAGAAAACCATCAGCTTGGTAGACCACCCGGCCCGCAAAGTGATGCACGGCGAAGCAAATTGCATCAGACTTCGGCCGGACGTAATATTTGCTCTTCACGTTATTGTGAAACTTCTCTGAAAGTAAAAATGTATACATTTATATTGTTCCAATTTGTAAAACAAAACATTAAATTATGCAGTACACAGTACAAATGTAGTAACACAGTATTATTGCAACAAAACGGTTGCTTGAATTATTAACATTTGGGAGAAGATCTGATTTGAATTTATAACGAGTCTAGATAGTTAACGAACTGAAAAATAAACTTATCCTATTTCATGCTGTCTAGGTAACGTTGAATATAATTTATGATTTCATTTAGTCTGTTGCATAATTTTTCATTTTATTTATATTGTCTTACCGATAAGTGTTTTATCTGATGCCCTCGGGAATCTACTCTCTTCATCCAGCAAAGCCAGTAATCCCATAGGTCTGGACAACAGCATATCTAGTACCGGTCTGTTATCTGAGAACTCCACAAGGTCTACTGGTACACCTTCAGCCATGTACTCCTGCTGCTCCCACGTGAAGATGTGTTGGTTGAAATAGTACTGAATTTGTTCATTGGCTACGTTGATACAGAGTTGTTCGAATGAGTTTTTAGTGAAGTTTTCGAATCCAAAGATGTCAAGTATACCGATGGATAGCTGCTCATTACTGAAACAATATTTTATTTTGAAATGTATGTTGTAAGTAAAAAAGTATGCCACTTTTGGATACCATCTAGGAAGTATCATACATCTACACATTGTGATACTTAGGTGCTGAAAAATATTTACCCGTGCGGCCTATTCTGGCAGAGTAAAGCGTTGATTCTCTCTACAATTCGATCGAAGGCTCTGGCGTACAATCCCCTGGCGGTGGCGTCTCTAGCCACGGCAGCCTCGGTGGGCGAGCTGTGTCGCGCTATAGTCTCTCCTCTGGCGACCACGCTGCTACTTGTGAGGCATTCGCGAAGGTCTGCCGTCTCCACGCCGAGCAGGCACGATGCTGTTTAAGATTTTGCAATTACATAGATGTATAAGACTGTGGTAACTAATTGGTTATGTTAGTTTGTTATGTAGATACGGTCAGGGTCACTCGCGCCTTGTCTTTTTACCGACTTAAAAAAAGAGGTAGGTAATCAATTTAACCTATATGTATGTGGTATCGGGAGAATTGGATGAACAATTAGTATTTCGATCTATTTAGACTTCCTAACACGTGTGCAAAATTACGTAAGTGTATGAATGCTTGTATATTCGTATGTTTATCTCTGCATTTTTCGAAAACAAGAAGTCATAGCAAGATGAACCTTTTTTAGTTCATTCAACTATATACTTAGTTAGTAGGTATACTTGGTTCAACTTGGGATACAGTGTAAGTTGCATCAAAATAAGTCAAATAGTTTTTGAGATATGAGTAATAATAACTACAAATCTTGAAAACAAAACTAATTTTAAAAAAATAAACCACCTTCAGAAAATTTACGAATAAGCTTAAAATGACGCATGCTTGACACCATGTACTGACTCTAAAAGACTGTTTGTCCTAAATATAAACGAATGAGTTTTTTTAAGCTTTTAAGTAATTTTTTGGGCGATGTATTAAGTGTCGTTTTTGCAGTGATTGTCGTTGAAAAGTGGTTGCTCGAAAGACCTCAACCTTACCCTTTTTTTTTTTGAAATATTGCCTTAAGATGTTAAATTACCTCTATGAAGTGGTGCAGTGTCAATGATGGTGGCTCGATTGTCGGCGTTGTCCTCGCCAGCCATTTCTCCGAATTCGATATCACCGAGATGCAGAATAGCTGCTAGCATTCTGTATATGATTTGTACCTCCTCCTCTTGGAATCCTACGACCTGTTCAATGATTATTATTAAAATGTTAATCAACATGTCATTTAAATTAAATTCTTCGTTTTGATGTAAAAGACGACGAGAATTTGACGACCTCCGTGGTCGAGTGGCGAGCACGCTGGTTGCAAGCGTCGCCATCTCGTGAGGTTCCGGGTCCGATTCCCGGTCGGGACAGTGTAGAAAACGATTTTTTCTATATTTTCTCGGGTCTGGGTGTCATGGTACCACTGTTGCTTCCGATTTCCATAACACAAGTACTTTAGTTACTTAGCTTGGGATCGGAGTTTAGAGAATATTTATTTATTATTTATTTAATAGAACATTACGCGTAGCATGTATATAATAGTGTTGATAAATCTGCATATACATAAGATTGAAAAATGTGCGTCTGATAGAATTGTGAATTTCTTGTTGTAAGGGTCCACCACACTAGTGACAAAGGTTATAACGGAATTACGCACATTATCCAGTAAGAGATGACTCTAGTTAGATTGAAAATTCAGCGACTTTTGTTTCAACCGAATATTAAATTTACAGTGACGCGACGTATACTGAACACTATCGACGTATACTATCGGTCTGTGCAGTGATCTGGATTCTTTAGAATAACTACCTGGATAATGTTGTAAGAGTCTCGTTACCACAAACGCCTATCGATCTGAGAAATTGTGTAAAGCAATCGTATTCATTTGACAGTTCAAAACGTACGGTATGATCTTTCAAACGCATATCAAACGCTTTGTTCTTTACTGCTTGACAGATCATACCGTACGTTTTGAACTGTCTAATGAATACGATTGCATTACATAATTCCACCTCAGGTTTCAGCGAGGAGGCAAGGGCAATGTACTAGATGACTGATGTAGTGATGTGCCCTGTTCCAGTGCTTTTGCGATATTTTGTATAAAGTAATATACTCAATATTACCTTAAAAGCCTGGTTGAGCTGCCTCCACCGGTGCACGTTGTGTTCTCGGTGCACCACTGACAGCGGTTGCAAGTACCGGTGCCGCGACTTCAGCTGCTCATCCAGGTAGAACTTGCGCCAGCGCCCCTCGCTCTCCAGCCCGTCGTATAGGTAGTAGAACACGTGGAAGTTGCTTTCACCCCTGTTAAAAATATATAAATTATAAGTTTCAAGGTTGTCATAACATAGTAACAGTAATGAACGCCTACGTGTTATGTCACCTGCTTGACAATTAGAATACGTTAAGTGCAAGTCAGACGGTTCCGTACAAACCTGTAGGTAAAATAATAAAATAAATAATATAATAAAAAAAACGGATTGTTTCCTTTACTTTAAAACATTGCTTCATGCCAATTTTTTAAGATTCTTGGTCGACAAGAAGTACCTTTTTAGGTTTTGGTTCCCCTTGCAAGTAGTTGCGAGTTTGAAAATACGCGGCTTTAATTGCTATTTCTTTTGATTACGTTGACAAATAAGTTTGATTTTGTTAAAGCTTAAAGTTATATATAAATTTTTGATATACATTTAAATTTGTACCTCTACAGCCTTCGTATTCGTGGGAAAAGGTTGTAAGTTTAAAAATATTTGAAATATGTTTTTTTAAAAATTATAATGTAATTAAAACTTTACAGGTTGTGCATTTTTTCCTTTATTTGTGCTATAAGACGTTGCTTTCTACCAAATTTCAATATTTTGAGTTCACGGGAAGCTGTATGTTTTGATTCCCTTGCGACTGTAAAAAAATTGCAGCATAAACGGCTGTATCTTTTGTTTGCGTTGGTTTAGAAGTTTATTTTTTTCACGGCACCAAGGGACAGTAGACTTGAGTATTTGATATATGTTTCAGCTTGATTCCTCTACGCGTTCCTGAAAAAGGGTTTTGACAGTCAGACGGACGGATATCAAAGTGATCATTTATGGGTTCTATTTTTTCCTTTGGTACTGAACCCTAACCTTTTACACTTGCATATCAGAACGAATGATTGAACTGTTACATTAACCGGCAAATCAATGCTACACCAAAGCAGTATGGTGTGAAAGTAAAAATCCTGTCAAATAAACAATGTGGTTTTATACCGTGGAAAAGTATCGAGCTGTCAGAAGTTTTGAATGTAAAAAAACATTATGACTTAATGACATAAATCATATGGCAAGCAGACGTCATTACGATATACTTAGATTAGCACTTATTTCACGCAACACGGTGGGCTTAAGAGTAACTTCCGTATAAATGCGATATTCTAAAACAGTAGATGGTAGAATGGAAAATTGATATACCTTGTTTAACAAGCGATTTATTCTAAGGTTAACATTTTCTAATAATATGAGGGAATAAAACTTAGTTTACGACACAGTTAACGACTTGCGTATGCACGTAATACCATCTATCGGTGGTTGTTGTTTCCATTTTGGTTCTAATATCCAGGCAAAGGAAAGAAAAACTACCTACGCTTTCAGTTCAAACGCTGCTCAATAGATGGAGTGGTTTTGATGAAACAAAGTTTTTAGACTGGCTTCGACTTTGTGTTTCGAAAAGAGCAAAATACATTGAAAATGCTCGTATTTATTAAACTCATCATTATTTAAATATTGGTTGACGTATAGATTATATCTTTAACTTATAGTATATACCAATCAAGTTGATAAGCACGGACAACATGACGTCAAGGTATAAACACGACGGTATCTTATGTAGTTATACTAAAGGTTACTTTTCAACAAAAATGTTAAGCCTGATTTGCTGGCATCTGTACTTTTATAAAGATGAACTCCAATTTAAACTTACAAAGCCTGATGCACTACTCGAGACTGTTCTAGAAGGTAGACTGATATCCTCGCCCCTGAGATCCTGCCGACCCTCATCATGGACATGTCCAGGTATTTCCCGAAGCGTGAACTGTTCGCGTTGATCCCAGTACGCGCGTTCCCGAAGGCCTCCATTATTGGGTTCACTTGGAGGATCTTCTCTTCTAAGTTACGATTCTGGGTCTGCAAAAATAACAAATTTAAAATTAAAATTGGTTTTAGTACCGGAAATGACACCTATACCTCAAAAAGCCCTAATATTGTTACTTTATCTTTTCGGCTGAATCAAGTGTAATTAAAAAAGGCATACATTTTTCACTTCTATGTGTTGATTTGCGAAATATGTTTCTGTGTGAACATTTGTAACGATTTTTTCCTAGTACCTAATAACCCCATGTACAATTTTACCGATAAAATCAAATTGGTAACAAACAACGACAAACTAAATTGCGGTTCTGCCATTAACACGAAATTCGACCGCGGTCATTTTGAGGACATCCATTAGTAGTTCAATGCCAATGTCCATTTTCAGACACGATGATCTGAAGATAACTTTGTTGACAAAAATACGTCGTTAGTGAGTATGACATCATTGTTGTCGCGAGATAGTGCTGGTGCTGGTAAATGGTTACTGTTATGGTGACTTATTTTATTACAAAGAGTCCCCTTCAATTTAACAACGTATCAGTTTCTATTATTAGCAACCGTTATCACTACTGTTCATTCATTGCTTAACCAGGAAAAAAATGATAAGTTTCATAACCGCTGTTTGTTGCACGTTTGGTATAGTCGTTAGCGCTCCTGACTACTAAGCTAGCGGTCGCGAGTTCAAATCCCGCAAGAGGGAAAAGTTTATGTGATGAGAACGATCACTTGTACCTAAGTCATGTTTATGTATTTAATTATTTATAAGAGACGCCCCCGTCATAATCGTTGTCAGGTATTTCTGGTGCATTTTTATTTATTTTGATAGGATGCTTAAGGCTTGTATAATTAACACAAGCAATTTTTAGATTGTCTATTAGTAACACCATCAGTAATTTTTTTTTACGACACACAATCAAAACATTTGATTATCAAATTTCTTGCTAAAGAGCTGTACGAGTATTAAAAATGGATGGTTCCATCTCTACAGCCATAATCAACACCAAAGTTACCTTTGACAAAAACACGAGTTGCTTCAGCAAAAGGTTGGCCGATTCCGTCTTGCCCGCGCCGCTCTCTCCCGAGATGACGATAGCCTGGTGCTGTTTCTGATGCAGGAGGGCTTGGTGGGCTGCATCCGCCACTGCGTAAATGTGTGGAGGGTTGTCGGACCGACATTTGCCTTGGTATATTTGCTGACTCTGGAATAAAGTCACACGGCCTTACCACAAATAAATTATAAACAAGGTTTGAACTACTGTTTTAGGGTTCCGTAGCCGAATGGCAAAAAACGGTACCCTTATAGTTTCGTCAAGTCTGTCTGTCTGTCTGTCCGTCCGTATGTCACAGCCATTTTATTCTGTAACTATAAGCATCACACTGTTGAAATTTAGTAGGAGTTGTATTCTGTTAACCGCTTTACGATTCTTATACAAAAAATAAAAAATATGACATTTAAGGGGGGG
The DNA here is from genome assembly GCA_963924145.1 of Pyrausta purpuralis. NCBI lineage: Eukaryota > Metazoa > Arthropoda > Insecta > Lepidoptera > Crambidae > Pyrausta > Pyrausta purpuralis. The sequence goes on from OZ001659.1 coordinate 15,187,436, forward strand.
CTCCCATACATGAAACTAAAAAAAAAAAAAATTTTTTAGTCAAACCTATACGTGTCGGGTGTCTATAGATACGCATCCAAAGTGGTAAAATGGGCGTCCCCCCCCATCTAACTTCTAAACTAAGCAAGAGTAAAAAAAAATGTAATGTAGATCTTTTATCAAATACTTTCAACGAAAATTAGTTCGGACGGAATCGAACGAGAAGTTTTATAGATATAGCACATTTTCAACAACCGCAAACATAACTTTGTACTTCATACAAACACTGTAAAAAACAAAGTTATATTTGCTGTCAACAAAATATTGTGGATTTTACTAAGTGGAAGTAAGTGGATTCCCAAATTCAGTTAAAGTTGGCACGGAACCCTCAGTGCGCGAGTCCGACTCGCACTTGGCCGGTTGTTAAATGTTATGCGGCTTAAGTGAAAAGTACGTCACCTTTATGTCATTTGACTTAATTGACGTTGATTTTAAACTAGAAATAACATATTTAAACAGACTAATGAGCTTGTTTAATTATTTGTGGTAAGACTGTCATGGTTCAAGTTTGAATCTAAATGATACCTTTACATATGTTTAACACAAGTAGTAACCTAACTACTGTTCATTTGTTGACAAAGGATAAGCTCATCTCTGAGCATGATTTTCACGGGTTTCGGAAAATATGTACTAAATTTTTATTATACAGGGTGAATTTGTTATCAGTACCGATATTTTGTGTAAAGACTCCACTGATGAATATGAACAACTTTTACTATGGGGGCAATAGTGAAATCGAGAAAAAAAACAGCTGTTCCATACATTTTGACCGCGCGCCAATTGAACTTTTGTATGGAACAGCTGTTTTTTTTTTCTCGATTTCACTATTGCCCCCATAGTAAAAGTTGTTCATATTCATCAGTGGAGTCTTTACACAAAATTTCGGTACTGATAACAAATTCACCCTGTATACATACGTAAAGCGAGAGGTTTAATTGGAGGCAAACTCCAAGTTGCGATTGTGCAAAAAACTAATCAAATATGTAAAAACAAAGTTTGACCGTATTGAAAAAAAAAACGAGAAGGTACCTACTTGGTGCATAACAAAAATCTTTTTCCCCGTTGTTGACTTTGCGTAAGATTTTTTTAGTATCCCACTTAATAACAATGATTCTTTTCTGACATTGTAAAGTGTTACAATCAGTTTGATTTATTATGTGCAGTATTGTGTTCCGGCAGAACAACGTTCATACATAAGACATGTGAATTAATCCACATTAGAAAACGGGGACGAGAGACCTATTGTTCAGAAACGTTAACTAGTATAACCTTACTGAGATAGCGAAAAATACGCTATTTGCGCTCCAAGGTGAATAACTTAGGTAAATAAGCAGTATTTTATTGTATTCAAATTTTGCAGGCACTAAGTAAAGGTTAACCAATGCGATTCGATCGAGAGGCAAAAGGTACATAGTGTTGCTTTAGTAAAGGTCGGCAACTTTCTCTCCACGCCGATTTTAAATGACTTACCGAAGTTGTATTTACCTTCGTCGTGTAGATTCCAATATCAGTGAACGGGTTGACTGCAACCAAAATGTCCCCAATATATGTGTATATTTGATTTTCATTGTATCTCTTCTGAAGTTGTTCCACGATAGCGTCCTCTGTTAGAACTTCTAGGGTGGCTAAATCGTCGGTATACATTTTTTCCGGTCTCGCTTTTCGGTGAGATTTAAGTTTTCCTCTTTTGGTTGTGGCTTCTGGAGCGCGGCTGCTGCGACCCTCAGCTCTTTGCCTTTTTATCTCTGCTTGAAGTTCTTTGCGAATCTGAAGCATAGATATAATAGACTGACTACCTATAAATTATTCTACAAAGTTATTACATATCAACAATGAAATATCGATATTATGAAATATATTTCTTTCGAGTTATGCCAACATGTCGTGTGTGAATGAAATTTACGTTATCAAAAACCGTTACCAAACGATTAGTACATTGGTTTATCTTTATGACCGTTATTTACGTTTGAATATGAATTATAAGTAATAAGTGACGCATAACGTCCAAGCTGTTAAAGTTACCTTGTCCTCGAACGCACTCACTGCTAGGAGCAGTGGATGTTCAAGAAGCTCTCTGGCGAATGGTCTTTGATTCATATCTTTGATTAGGCAATCAGCTATGAAGTCTACGAGTTGTGGTGAAAACATCTCCGGATGCGATAACGATGGTGGTGGGTTTCTCGGAATTTGGAACAGAGCCCTCATTGGATGTAATCCTGACAAAGGAGGCTCTCCCTCTGCCAACTCAATGGCTGTGATACCAACTGACCAAACATCGCACCTGCAGTCATACGATTGGTCCAGTTGCTGTTCACATGCTATGACCTGAAAATTTGTCAGTGGTTGAGTAACTTCTAACTTTTAATAATATGTGTTATGAATTCCTATTTAAACGTACTTCTGGAGCCATCCAATAAGGCGTGCCAACGGATGTATTTCTCCTAGCAGCCGTCGCTGCTAGATGTGAGGAAACTCCGAAATCGACTAGTTTCACTTCGCCATCTTCAGTGAGAAGTATGTTGTGACCTTTGACGTCACGGTGCATGCATCGGTGCGCATGGAGATGAGTTAGGGCCCGCACGGTGCCGCGCAGAACGTACGCCAACTGCGGCTCTGTAAGTCTGCCCCCTCGCGCGCGCAGCCCAGCACATAAATCGGTCACTGATCCACCGGTGCACAGCTGAAATAGTCATCAACAAAATTTAAATATAAATAAATGAATATGCGCTAGAAAATACACCAGTTGTCTTGGTTGTGAAGTAAGGAGTTTTCTTCCTTGTGTTACGAATATCAAAGATTAAGACGCGGCGTCTCTCAAAAAATTTAGATACCCATCCATGATTAAGATACACATATTTTTACTCATCTCATAAACATTTGCTCCTCGCGTGATTTGAACCTGAGACCGACAGCATAGAAGGCAGGAACGCTAATCACTACATCAAACATGTTACTTGAACTTTATAAATATTATAGAGCCGCAATGTTACATATAGACGAATGCACTTACTTCCATAACGAACCATATTTGGTCGTCATCAGCCGACAGGCCACGTTTCAGAAATAGACCGAAGAATTCTGGAATATTGGGATGAGTGGATAGGTCTCGAAATACTAAAAACTCCTCTTCGATCTCCTCAATATTTTCTGTTATATTCTCCAGTATCTGAAAAGATAATTTAAATATGATGTATTACAACGGAATTATTCCAGAGGTCTTATATCACATACAAACATTGACACTAGGTAGTGTAAAATGAGAGGCTAACCAAACTAGCCGTGTATTGTTTTCACGGCCTTGGCACGAATAAGAGTGTTGTGAGATATCATCTATACAATCAATTAAAAGCCGTACTAACAATACAGCCTATAAAAATGTTCTGACCCATAATTCACCTCTAAAGCAATACACTTAACATGTTCTAAACATAAACTACGTTGGTCATATTCTCACTGGTATTGCATTATTTATAAACCCACTTAGGTACGACTATCTCTACATTATCGTAAATATTGTGTACGTTTTAGTTGTACGAGAAAGGCTCGAGGTTTATATTCATACAACCTTCCTTACTACGAGATTGAGATGAACTTTAATTTTATAGCTTGCATCGTCCTCCTCATACAATTAAAAAAAGACAAGAATATTACTACTACTACTAGCTCTTTTCTTTAAAGTTGCATAATATCAGCTGCGTAACATAATTATTTTATGAAATATATGAGTTAATAAAACGTAAAAAATGTTATTGAAGCATTGATAATCAACTGGATCTTCTTGCATGAATGTGCGCTGTTACAGTTGATTGCGGCACGGTGCATAAACAGTTTGATTAATTGCTCTTGTTCACGGAGATCTACCCCTTTAAGGATAAAATATGAATCATGTATATTACAATGATGAGATGCAGTGTAAATAGCAGAAGTTGCCCACTTTGTATTTCTAATCTCTATAATAAATCTTTAAAATGTCCGCACCGACAATAATTACATCAATCTTCAAACCTCAACGAGATTCTGATTCAGAGATCTTCCAATTTATAGACGAGCTATCAGCGTTGCTAAGTAGTTGAAAAAAAGTCTTGTATGTATGTAAAACTATGTTTACACGCTTTCAACGTTGTATTTTTTGTCCCTAGCGCGCTCTGTAGCCCTCACCGTAGACTTCTTATCATCACAATGAAATGTATGTAGACTCTATTACTATACAAGACTCACTAAGCGACGCGTCTAACAATCTCCGTGTTTCTGGCGCAGTAGACCTGACCATAAGTGTCAGCTCTTAAAGCGTGAAATGGTCGCAAAGGTATTATACTTGTTCACACTTACTTTGACAGCGACGCGTCTGCCAGTCTTCTTGTCTCTGGCACAGTAGACCTCACCGTAGGTGCCCTCGCCTATCAGCTCTTGAAGCGTGAACCGGTCGCGAGGGTCGGCGGCCCTGTCCAGCTCCACATGCTGCGACAGCCCGCGGTACGCCATGTCGCTTCGCATGGCTCACGCTTCGCATTGATCTCGCATCTGTTGACAAACAAAATTGTGGCTTTACTTATTGTATATTTGTATATTGTGTAGTGGTAGATAGTTTTATGTTTATAGGATTGACGTTATTGTCTAAAAATGAACGGGCAATTGGGCCGCGTGGATGGACGAACCAAGTCAAGATGCAAAAGATTTTATTTTTAACAATACGATGCTAATTGTAGACTTCTGTTTGATTACATATGACAAAATATTTATAAAATTCTCGAGTATGATGAAAAATATGCGCAAAAAAGTCCATTACCTGAATTATATTTTGCTTTTGTACCTATTACATGTAAGAAAGTAGCTACATAAAGATAAATCGTAACCAAACGTCATTTTAAAGTCAGGAAAAGGTAACATTTTCTATTTGCATTCAAGAAGTCGCTACAAAACAATGCTCATCACCATTATATTTTACGGTGCTGCTGTATGGCACTGAAAATACTAAAAATAACAATAGAATCGATTGTAAAGAAAAGTAAAAGTGTCGTTTTGTGGCCAGTGCGCGCCGGCCAGAAGCAAAAGGCCTTAAAACTCCAGCAAATGTTAGAAATCTTTAAATATTTATTTAACGGGTCTCTGAATGTAGGAGTAATAAATTGATATTTCTATAGTCGATGCATAAATATGTAAGTGCACGTAGACATCTTCCTGGTTAACGAAGTCGGAAAAGGAAAGGTATTGAATTTATAAATAAATTTGATTCCGTCGCATGCACACTGCGACTGGAGAATTGAGGATATGCTCAGTGAGTGAAGTGTGAAATGTAAGAAAGACCCCTTGCATACTATGACTTTTGGCATCGGTGCAGTCGCCAAAATTCAGTTCATGATTTGACAATTTCCAGCTTGTGCATCGCGACAGTATTGATGCTAACGCGCGTTAGCATCGCTGCTAAAAGTCGCAGTATGTAAACAACCTCAACAAGTAGTTACAAATTGTAAGTTGGCTGCATTTTTTAGTAACTTACATAGTGTATTAGGTAGGTTACTATTTACTCGTATATTAATAATTAATTGTTTAAAATAGAGCTACGCTATCCCTTCCTTGAGATTTCTCTAACAATACAACATGGCCTGAGAATAAACGTGCAACTTCATGACGTCTCGAATATCGTCGCACATTGTTATTATGCAAAGTAAATTGCATAAATTACTGAGTATTACTCGAATAGTAAGTACGTAGTTAAATTCTTAATGATTTAGAATTTAGTCCCGCATTAATGGCACGGGCAGTTTCAATTTGTATTCTTTGACTTCATCACATTCCTCGAACGCATTCAAGAAATTCTCACATATTTTATAACAATTCAATAAAGTTAAGTTATGTATTAAGGTATACTTAAAGACCCATAACTTTCCTATTTAGTAGGTAAATAGTCATAACCAGCCAAGCCATAAATTCATTTTCATCTCGAACGTAAACAATTAATGTTAATGACTTATTAAACGTTTTAATTTACCCACCTCGCTACTTAGAGATAACATCTTTATTTTATCCACTCGAATTAATTATGTGACGAGTTTAAACAACAGACAGGTGCGCGTTTAAGTAAAGTAACTTTCGAAAACATTACGCTGTTTGAGAAAATTGTATCGGCAAGTGAGTTACCGTGTCTCGGATCCACAGTTGAGATTGTAAAAGTAGAACTGTAACCTATAGTGTAACATGCAGTTAACACTTGTGATGCAATATCGTTTGTACCCATATTGGTTTCTTCTGAAGAACGATGTCAAATTGGTGTCAGAACGGCAGTAATAGAGCCATTTGCCAATATTTGAACTTCGGCTTTGTGCCCGCCGAACTGAGCCGATGACTCGGCAGAATCTATAGGAAATAATCGCAATTGATTACATTCATGTACGGAGCAGTAGGTCAAATTATGTTTATATTGTGAAATAGTTATTATACCACACAAATTGGGTCGTTTACTTAGAAGTAGGTAGTATGAGTTATATCACCTTAAGGTTCAGATTCCTTTGGTTGATATAGCAATCAAAGCTTACTTATTGAATTTAATTGAATACTTGATTCAATTTAGTAAATACAGGAATACAAAAAGGTCATAGTCAATTATGTTCCTATTAGCATTGTAATTTGCAGACCAATGTTAATTACAAGGTAATTGATCAGACGCGTCTTAACAATCAGGGTTATTACAAGCTTCAAACATCTCAAGAGTGTTGTATTTTTTTTTGTCCAATAACTCAACAATGCAGCAATAGGCTCTAAAAACGACGAGGTCGAAGCCACTGAGGCATTGAACTTAATCCATCATTACCAACGTCATGTCATGCGCAATTAGCTCACACAATACAACGTAATGTTTAAAATATTTTCAAGTAAAAACCCGTCGCAGTCTCCGTGATCGACAGACGGAAAGAAGACACGACACTTTCACTGTTTGCTTTGTCACGGCAGAATCGCTCGGCCACATCTGACATACCTCTAAATTAATCGAAACACATAAACCTCAGTTGGCACGACAAATCCTTAATTTGATATCGATAAATAGAACATGATTGCTTTCATATTGTTATTCAAAACAAGCCAACTCATGTTTAGCACTGCAACCACTACCTAAGTCACGCTTGATAGAGTAAGCCGCTATTTCATTCTAAATTTATGATCATACTTAATTTACGGGTGCATTAGACAAAATTAGCATTTAAATGAATTTATCATATCTAAACAGACATATAAAACACGACTTCTAAAATTAAAATATGTTGTAGAAGATTAATTTGCATTGCGAATTTCTTCAACGTCTATATCTCTAATAGCAGTAAACAGTTATATGGAATTTATGTTGCTTATTGGAGCGTTCGAGTTCGTGTCTCGTGAGTCACTCGATATTTCCTCGTCATCGAATTCGCGGACATGTAATGTTAGTAGGCGGCTACTAGGTGACTTAATAAGTAGGAAATTAGCTACATTATTATAACATCGTAAGTGTCTCATTACGTGCTCGCCGCTGCACATCCACATGCATAAAGCTATTGTCTTTTTCTGTTCCTGCGAGGTAACAATTACAATCTTAGTCAAATCTAGTCCATGACTTTTAATTAAAGTAACGACAAAGATAATTAAATAAAGGAATTTGAACTTAAGGAGATCTAAATCGTTGGACGTTTCTCGCGCTGGCAATATCTTTCTCAAGCTTGTTTTTTACATGCAAATGAGTTCCCAGGCCTGTAAATTGATGTTTTTGTTGTATTCCTTAATGTTTCCTGTTTAATAAAATATTATTTAGCTGCTGAACCAGTCTGCAAGGTCATCATTTTCTACCTATAATTGGAATAAGACATTGTGAGCTGAGGTACATTACTGAAAGGTCTTAATTTAAAGACGCATCAAGTTAATGGGCGCTATTCTCCCGCGGTGAGCCGCGGGTTCCGACCAGTCGCGCGGCCGCGTGCGTTTGAGGCAATTTAAACTATCGCCGGCCATAACCGTGATAGCGAGACCATCGGTGAACCGCCATTTCTTTTATGGTGCCAGTAATCAATTTTACACTTCAATACAAGAGAAATGGCGAAAGCGTTAAGAAACCGCCAATATTTGTTGTCGTTTCAAATCTGCCCGATTATTTTCGTGAGTTTGCGTAAAAGTTCACATTGCATGCGCTTTCGAGTTTTATTTCGCTTAAAGTATTGTAAGACGTAGTTAATTCTGTTATTCAAATATGCTTATAGGGTGTAAGACAATAGACTTACAATCTTGATTCAATATGTCGGTAAACCGAAACCCTACGTGGCGATGCAATCCTTTCATAGCATTAGAGTGTCGGCGATAATGCAGCGCCAGGGCCGCGGGGCAGACGGTCTGCCTCTCTCTACTCAGGAATTCAAGCCTGTGAAGTGCTGACTTGAGCGAAATATTGCCCTGCACGCGCGACTTGAGATCAATACAAAAACAAGGGGAAAAATATTTGCTTTGAATGAAGAGGCACACTATGATTAAGTAAAATATACTACTAAAATACCTACTAAGACCATATTCACGTAAAGTGAATACGTGAATATGGTCAAGTAAAGTCAGTGAAAGTCGTTAGAAAAATAACATATAAATTTCAGAAAATTCGGCCATTACCTAAGTTGCTGTGCGTCAAATAGAAAATTATTATAAATTGGTGGGTGTGGCTATATGCAATTAGCGGCACGGGTTTCTAACCACAACTAAAGAAATTGTCTTTATTACTTTGGATTGACTACAAAGTATAAGCTTTATATGGCGCAAAATTCAGAGAATGCCAACATTTATTTATTTATTTTTAACTTTGCACGTAGGTTTTCAGCAACTAACCTTCATAGATAATGCTTTTAGAGAAGCACTTTAAAAAACGATAACTTCTGCAACATATCCGCTTATATAGTCCTAAAACTGAAAATGAACTCTAACGTATCTCTAGTTTACACCCAATTTTCCAACTACGGATTTAGAACAACAAAACCCACGATTCACAATGAAAAGCATTTATTTTTTATTATTTATGTCACCACAATATCTCTCAATGGATTCGTACAAATGACAAAAGACTGTCTCTGACCGTGACCACTGCGATGCGGAGTCTTCAAAATAGACGTGAAGTGATTATTGTGCCTCCGTTAGAAAGCAACACTTTCTAGCCGCAATCAAGGGTAAATAATGCCTTTCAATTATCAATAACCGTCATAGACGACTATGGATTGATTTAATTTTAAAAATTGATCGACGTCGTCACGCTTTTTATTGACGGAAGTCGAATGACCTCCGGCATGGTAAAAATATGCGTAAAATAAATAATTGCTGTAAATTAGATATGGATCAAAATATTTTCTTTTTTGTTTAGGTACTTTCCGTATAAGAACTCACTTTATCATTGACAAAATCAAAGCTACCCGATAAGTATTTAATACCCAAAAGTGACATAAGTTTTCAGCAACCATTGATTTATAGGTCGTGATATTCTTCATAGATTGCAAATTGCTGGAATGTTGCGGGACAGCCATACTGTACCGTTTCCCTTAGTTTAACAACTTTTATCACGAAACCAGAGCTCCACACCGCAAATCTGCATCAAACCCATTGATTACGTTAGCCATTGCAGCTTTAATTAAAACAAGGGAAAAAAATCCAATGGCCTCAGTAACCGCAAATAGATTGAATAAAATGCGTGGATATGATGGATGGACACGAGTGAATAAGACACGATGATTAACACTAATACACGCGAGAGATCATCATTTTGCGGCTTATAAGGAGAGTCATCGCCTCCGCGGCTGGCGATAGTGGCACATTCATACATGATATTTATTCGTTAGTCGATTTATCTTATCAAGTGTATAAGATTGCCTAGTTATGCTGATTATAGCCGGCATACCCGTTGTAATCAATCATTAGTAACGGTGAGTACGGTGCGGCCGCGCAAGCGACGTGCCGTGATATAAGTACTTACTGAGAAACGTGCAGTTATCGTTAAGTTTATGATTCCTTACAATAATCACATATTTACATTTTTTTTACCGACTTGAAATTTGACTGTTTTTTTTTGTTTCTATGTTACCTTATTTCCCAGCCATTAGTCGACTGATTCGAAAAAAAATTCGCCTACCTAGAGAGTATACCTTTTAGTTGGTCCCAGTTTCGCGAATTAGGGATCTGATGAAGGGATCTTGGTGTAATTGAGGGGAAACCTCAAATTTTAAAGACACATTACTAGAATTTTAATTATAATGAAGAACTTATGATAGGCAATTTGTAGCTTAAAATTTTCAGCTTAAAGAACTGAGTCATTAGGTGCAACTCCCCCCTCCTCTCCTGTAATCACTAAAAATGAAGAAATAAAATTCCATCACATTGATCACTTTGACCATCAAGCATCAACTATCAAAGCACCGACACCAAAAAGAAATTGTTTGCCAAAAAAGGCTTTCGTTCCTTTCAAGGGTCATGAGTTTATTTATGTCTATTTAGTGTATTTTGGTTTGAAGTCGGTTTTACTTCTTTTTTAAAGTTAATTACGTATACGCTGTAAATGGTGAGAACATAAAACATCAACAATTATTGTTTTTTTTAATACAAACTCTAACATTAGGTAGAGTTCATAATATGAAGAATAAATTGATTTAAGCAGGTCGTTTTAAAATTTGAGTCACGCAAATATTTCATTACCACCGAAATGAGGACGTTAGTCTCAATTACGTACTCAAGTTGCAGTAGACCTAAAAAAACGATGGAAGAACAAACGAGTATCGAATATCAACTTTCCTTCCGGCAAAACCGTACAAATTTTGCTCACTTACCCACTTCGTTAAAAGGCATGTTTTTATGTGTGTCGATTATTTTTGTAACGACACAGAGCCGTATAATTTTGTTTTGATAACTGTATCAAAGTTGCATATCTTCATTCGTAATTGTTTTAAATGAATACAACGAGTGTTTCACATTCATTTTTATAAGTGAGTCAACAAGTCATTAGGTTACGATACCAATGTACAAATACATATTAAGTAGTAAATAATGATGTTGATTGAATCTACTCTCCAAGACAACTCAGATTTCTTACCCTTATTGGGATACCTTCGAATTAATTTGGACGGTAATGCCAAAATGTTTAGTAATTACATAATAGTATCGATATATCAATCATGTTTTGTAGGTATGGTTAACTGATAAATGAATACTATTTATGGACTTCATCCGCAATTTCTATTTAATTGACGAGATTTGGTGTCTATCATTAAAAAAGTAGTATAGTCATAATACATAACCTTACCATACTCATAATCGTTGTCTGGTTCTTCGTAACCCAAGCAATTGAATTCACTAATTCGAAAACAGATATTTGATGTGTTGTCTGGCGCATATATTTAGTTATTTAACTACGGAAATATCAGCCTCAGGATTACATTTCTTCGTTATTTTTTAATTAGCATTTCCATAACATCAGTTATTGACTAACTATATTGAATGAAGTCGGGCACAAAAGGTTACATTGTTATTAAAATGAACCTGCTTATGTTGGATATGTTGATGTAATTGACCGACAAACAGATGATTTGCCAGGTTATTGGTTAACAAAGCCAACTCGATGAAGCGAAGATCCTATTGCTGTGCAGTGTCTAATTATGCGCTCTACTCTACCTATTCAAATAAGTACTTCTATTATTTCCATAGTCAAATGAGCATAGAGCGATTAACTGTGAAAACTGGTTGAGTTTTTATTCTTAAATGGGCAATAGCTCCCCTTCCACATTTTACTTATCCAACCCAAATTGTCATAGAAATAGCCTTTTTGTACAATAATAATGACCACCAAATCTTTCACTTACCGTATATTCTTTGACTTTTGCCCATAGCCTATTGTATCGCACATACAATGATGCTATATTTATTTCATAAAAAAGTGGCATCTATTGAGGTTTTGTCTGTAAGATGTGTCTATTCTCCATTGTTACAGTTTTTAGGGATTCAGGGCACATGGAAACTCGGTAACAATGACCGGCTGAGTCGTTGTTTATGTAAAGTCTATCTCAAGATACAATAAAATAAATACCAGACCATTTAACCACCAGACCTTTTATGAAACCGTTAACATTCCATTTGGGTATTTTTATCAAAATGATCTCTGACGTAGGTAAGTATTTAATATGGTATTATTTCTTATACATGGTTTTGAATTATGCAGATTCCACGTCATATTCATTTTAAAGAGCCAAGGCTTTCGTCAGCTGTCTAAGTTACTTGGTAAAAGGTTACACCATGACTAATTGATTATCGTGCGTAAATCACGAATTCTAACCTCAATTCTAGGCAATTAACCTCATCAAGAAGGTAGATACGGAATGAATGTCAAAGGTCGGTTGTAATAAAAGTAAAAATTGTACTTACAATCTGTTTGATTTTTGATGCCCACGACTTGCGCTACACGAATATACATAAACTAGTGCTGTTCAAACACATAACTACTTATTAACTCGAAGATGGCTCTCGTTTTCACACTTTATCACCTCATAATTAGAATATAAACAAGTTATACATGGACTGGTGCTTTATGAGAGGATCGTAAAAGCCTGGTCACACCACGTCGTGTGTCGGCAAGGCATAACTAGTCAAAGGATTACTGCGTAGTCAAAACCTCACCCGGCATTTTTACAGAACTGAAATGGTTTCCCCAATTATATGCGCATCACGCGAAGCCTTTGGGCAGGGCTGACAAAATAGCGGAAACAATAAAAATACTATTTAGGTCTGAAGTGTCTTCAAACTCTGAAGTTCTGGTTATGATAGTCAAAAACTTGAAGCATTACGTTCTTTGGAGTCCGTGAACGAGGACGACCTCCGTGGTTTAGTGGCTAAACCTCTCATACTGTTTTTAAATCAAAACTGGCCGAATATGTGATCGAAAAGTACTTTTAAGTTTTAATTGATTTTACTGTTTCCTTATTTGTCCATAACTTATTTATCAGGTTAAGCTCGGACGAAACAAATGTAATTTTATAAGCAAGCGTTGTTCTCATGTAAGTGACTGTATATTGTCTTTTATGAGAATAAAATATCTTTAAACCTAACACGCTGGTTCCAAGGCGTCGCCGCTCCGAGGTCCCGGGTTCGATTCTCGGTGGGGTCAATGTAGAAATCAAAATTTTCTATATTGTTTCGCGTCTGGGTGTTGTGGTACCACCGTTGTGTCTGATTTTCATACCACAAGTGCTTTAGCTACTTACTTTGGCATCAGAGCAATGTATGTGATTGATTGATGTCCAATACTTATTAAAATGTATTATAGTCATTCTGTGGGCTTAGGCGTAGGAGCATCAAGCTAATTTCATCGTATCTGACTGAATGTCAAAAAAAAAATTCGTAGAGTTTGGTTTTTTTCAGTTAAGAAAACCTAACGTATGTAGTCGATCTAAAAACATACATATTTGATCACAATATACCCGTACTTTGGAGAATGTGTGGAGTTTTGAATTAACATATTATTGGCTCTCTTGTATGCAGCCTTATTTCGTGTACCATCTTGTTTAAAAAAAAAACATGTCAACCCTATATTTAGCCTTCAATGTCACGAGCGGGGCTAATCCCTGTCCCTCACCTTCGGCGCAGAGAGCACGTGGCACGTGGGCGTATATTTATACTGGAAGTATGATTAAATATATTACACTATTTATCCATTTAAATTATTTGATGCCTAAGCCAATACATAACGTAGATCCTAGAAAGAGCCAACAAACCTCACTTCACTATCGTAAAAGCTCCGATTGTCGTGCTTTGAGGGCATATTGCGATGTTGCTTTAACAGTTAAGCAACTCTGCTTTTAAATGGATTAGCAAATTTGTATTCCGATTTCGTACAATCCACTTAGCCGTTTAGGGTAGGATCCCACAACAAGGGTGAGCGAAATCGAAATACTTGTAATTTAAATGCCAATTTGGCGACTCAACTAATTAAGTGAGAATTAAGCTGCCTGAATCTTGAACGGATTGAAGCAATACCGCAATAGGCCTCGTTTACCCTGCTCCGAATGCTATCGAAAACTAAGTTCACTGCACTAAACACAATAAAAAAGTTGCCACGATGCTGTTTTCCCAAGACAATTGGGTTATGATGTCTGCACTTTAATATGTAAATGCAACTCAATGCACTTATGTGAAAAGTGAAAGACAAGTCGGTCACTGGACCCGTTTCAGACCGGTTTAATTGGGCGCCAAATATTTAATTACCTACTTATTAACTTAAATATTTACACAGTGATTTACTTGACTTTTTAGTCCGACCGGTTTACCTTTGTATCTTTATTAGGCAGCTCTTATTAATTCCTTACATTCCTATTATTAATTCATCTCATAATGTAACAATAATGGTCATATGTGATTTTTTTACACCTGTCTCTGTTCAGTTAATCATCTAATCATTAAGTTACTACTTAAAGTGATTTCTTAAGTTTAAGTTTTCTAGTAATCTATGATAAATGTTTTTACTTTACTTGCAAAGAAAGTATTTATAATTATATTTTTATTTTTTATAGTGCTTTGTCACTATACTAACTTAATAATATAATTCTTGTTAAAATCAACTGTGTGAGACAAGGAATCGAATTCTGTCCCTTACGCTAACCGGGCGAATGCCCCTGAAGTCTGTCTGTTGTATTCTTCGGGTGTTGAGAGAGCAATATCGCAACATTAATGACGTCACCCAGCCTACGCGTTAAATAAAGAACTTGAAAATTAACAGGCTCGCCAATTTGTCGGTTACCGAGTGGTATACCTAGGCATGCGCCCGGATAGCGTGACACAGGGTTCGATTACTTGTCTGAAACAGTTGCTTTTTACAAGTGAAATTAATGCTTAGAAAGTAACTCTTAAAACTTTGCTCATTTGAACATCATCTGCATTTGTATCTCTAATAACTGCCTATTTTTAAGTCGGTAAAACTTAGGAACAAGGATCAAACGGCACTAACAAGTCATACTAGAACCGGTCAAAGATCTTGCTATCACCCATGATTTGATAACAATTGAAATACCTGACTTGGACATCGATCTGTGCCGTCAGTGTACGTCAGCGATCCAATTGTTGTAAAGTTATTGTTCTGCCGTATTCAGTGCATGCAGCACCACTCATCCGTCCGACGGTTGCAAAATATACACAAACCCGGATAAATAAATCTATTCATTCGATTGCATTTTTCATTTATTCATTCTTGCACTCAACCATTGATTCTGTGCGACTTCCACTGATATTTGTTGTTATTCTTTATACTACTTTAGAATAAAGTACATACCATCAATATGTCAGATATCTCCGGCCAATCTGTCCATTTGCATTTATACTAAAAATAATAAGGTAAAACCAGGTAATTTTCCCATTACCGGTTACATTGAGCATCTTTCAACAAAAGTATAATTAATTATCTTTGATACGGCACGAAACTTATTTAAAACTATAATTCGTAATAACAGTATAAAAGAGTAACAAAACTGTTGTATTGTTTTTAGGTTGAATGCAAAAAATATAAAGTACTATATTATGAAGTAGAACATCAATAACCTACATTATTTCTTTAGGTATATGGGGTATTTTATTTATAAGAATGCCAATTTTCAATATCTAAGCATTGACGCATTGTTTATGTAATATATGTAGGATTAGTGTAAGAAGTCTTTAGGAAGGAAAATCATTGAAAATTTGTTAGAATATAATTTCCTCGTAGCATTATAGCATTAACGTAACCGAACACTGATTGCTTCTGGGTTACAATATCACTCTCCTTTAAACATATATTGCCAACAGGTCGTTATTCAACGTGGCCATAATACAATACCGTCCGTAAAATAAACTCATGTTTGGCCGATGGTGAAAATAAGAACTAACGCAGACGTTTTGGAAAATACGGTTGTCAGATCTAGTGTAGCAAAATCTCCCCAATATTACGGGAGATTTCCTGTTTCTCCCTAATAGAGATCCCAGGAGAGCCTGTATGTTTTACTTTCGTACATGTTCTGGGAACGCTTTCTCTTTGTAATAAAATGATTATTTGTGAAATTCTTTGACATTGCCATGCTTGGGTAAAAAATATTATTTAAGCAGCTTCCTAAACTCCCTAATCCAATGTTTTTTAGGGTTCTGTAGCCGAATGGCAAAAAACGGAACCCTTATAGTTTCGTCAAGTCTGTCTGTCTATCTGTCCGTTCGTATGTCACAGCCACTTTATTCTGAAACTATTAGTAATACACAGTTAAAACTTTGATAACCGCTTTACGATACTTATACAAAAAATGAAATATAATGCTCATAAACATACATTGCTCTGATCCCAAAGTAAGTAGCTAATTGAACTTGTGTTATGGAAATCAGACAACGGTGGTACCACCACACCCAGACCCGAGACAATATAGAAAATTTTGATTTCTTTATTGACCCGACCGGGCAACGAACCTGGGACCTCGGAGCGGCGACGCCATGAAACCAGCGTGCTTAGCCACTACACCACCAAATTACATCAAATTGTTGTTAGCAAGCATTTTTTGATGAAGCTTATGAATGGCAGTCTATCGACTTAACTATTATATATAGTTTAATCTACTTGCCATACAGAATTTTTAAAAACCGGCTAAGTGCGAGTCGGACTCGCACACTGAGGGTTCCGTGCCAACTTTAGCTGAATTAGGGAATCCACTTACTTCTACTTAGTAAAATTCCACAACATTTTGTTGACTACAAATATAACTTTGTTTTTCATAGTGTTTGTATGAAGTACAAAGTTATGTTTGCGGTTGTTGAAAACATGCTATATCTCAGAAACTACTCGTTCGATCTCGTCCAAACCATTTTCGTTGAAAGTATTTGTTATGATCTATATTACATATTTTTTTCAAAATTTACACTCTCTTGGTTTAGAAGTTAGATGGGGGGACGCCAATTTTACCACTTTGGAAGCGGATAGCAATGAAACGTTAGACTTTAAAAGAAAATGGTTTTAGGAACCTCAATATTATTTTAAAAGACCTATCCATAGACCACACGCATAGGTTTGCCTAAAATTTTTTTTTTGGTTTTAGTTTCATGTATGGGAGCCCCCCCTTAAATGATATTATTTTTTATTTTTTGTATGAAAATCGGTAAGCGGTTAACAGGATACATCTTTCTACTAAATTTCAACAGTGTAATGCTTTTAGTTACAGAATAAAATGGCTGTGACATACGGACGGACAGACGGACAGACTTGACAAAACTATAAGGGTTCCGTTTTTTGCCATTCGGATACGGAACCCTAAAAACGTGTCATAGCATATGGCGATGGTTAATCAAGGATTCATGTGCTTAGAACGGATTCAGTCCATTAGGCAGACACTTAGCGGTCTTTGTCAGTCAGTCCCCGATTGCCTGCTCAGCACAATAGATAGCCTATTGTCCGTCGGCGGATTCTATAAATGATAAACCATGCCATGACGCACAGATGTCAATTGATTACACATAAGTCCAGCTACAAACGATCAGAAAGTACGTATCACCTACCATTAATTAAATATTGTTATTGATTGGAAACGATTTCACTTCTTTATATTGCCTATTGCGTGCATATTTATGGTAGTGTGCCTATTGCATTTACAGTTACATTACCAATTACGCATTAGTCTGATTAAAATCAAGAGTTATCGCACCAATGATGTCTAAAACAATAAAGTGAAACTCTTAAATTTATTTGTCTGTTGAATAACACAAAATACATGGTAAAATAAACATGGTATGAAATGACTCCTGACGAGTGCGAATGAAACAGTCTAACGTCATTAAATTGAAGGTATTCACTTATTTAAAAAATATAAAAATTAGGCTTACTGCACTTAAAGTCTGCGGCCCGCACTGAACTGTTTTTGCCACTTTAGCTCAAAGTCTATTGGACAAGATCAGCCAATTCGGACGAAATGACCCGCCACTTATCGATCAATGGTCGCGTAAAGTCTGTTTTTCTTTGCTAGTCGAATAGTGTAAACAATCTTTTCACAACTTCTTAAATATTACGAGTGAATAAAATTCATTTCCTATATGATTTTAAAAAGATCTCAGAGCTAAACGACGAATTATCTATGTAGTTGGTGAGTTTTGAGTTTAACTTATTTTAAAATGAATTATTTCTGTAAAAAGAAATGTCAAGATTGTTTAAAAAATTCGACTAGCGACAAGGAACGGACTTTAATCTAGATTTGTTTAAGATATATTGTCATTCTCGTACCTATCTCGTCATTTTACCTAACTTAAAAAAGGAAGCTATCAACTTGACTTTTATGTGATATTGAAGTATATTTTATTAAAAATGTATTTAGGCTAATAGGCTTTTAAAAAAAATTACATATACTAACGTTATAACGTTAGTATATGTATTTTTTTTATATGATTGTCCACGGATTTATCGTAAACCGCATCTTTATTATGCTTCTAAGGACATCTCTTAAACCTACTTATTGTACAATTTCATCAATATTCTTGTAGTCTCAAACGGGACAACTGCTGAAATGAAGCTGGGATTTCTAAATTAGGTATACTTTTGAATTGAATCTGTGCCACTATGTGGCAACTTCACACAATACAGTGTTACACCGCATAGCAGTGAGGCAATGATGTTATGATACATGTGTCACGTAGGTACCTATTTACACTCCCTAAATTTATGTATGGACAAACATGACATGTCAGTGTGAGGATGTTAATTTATGGCATTAACTAACGCTGGCGATCCGAGGAAGGAGTATTGTGTAATCGACGTTGGTCAAGTTTCTTTCTGAAGTCTTCTTCTTCTTCTGTATGTTCTGTCTGAGGCCCTCACCTCTTGAAGTTATGTTATGTAATAAAAATCATAACATGAAAAAAAAATACATACTGACTACTGACCATAGAAGTACAGTCCCCTTTCCAAAGGGATAATAATTTTATAAACAAAATATATAACGAAAGACTCTCGAGTAGGTAGGTATGTAGCACATACAAGTGATACATAAAGTGTCTGACGACTATTACAAGAAGCTTGATGAGAGCGTGATTAGTAAAAAACATCTGTGCATACCAATGCCAAATGACTTGACTGACGCGACTCAGAGGAAAGCGGGAACATTTAATATTCAAGTTTGTATGACGGTCACGTGGGAACTAACATTAACCTTAATTTATATATGAATACCTCCAGGTCCATCAGGTTTCGCATGTAATGGTTCTCGTGCAACCGTGGATGGATAACATCTCTGATAGTTGGAACAACCTGATGAAACTTTTCACAATTAAACTTACAACACATTGAAATCAGCTGTAACAGAGTCTACGCACTGGCAACAATGCCTAATTTCACGCTGTTTTAAAATGCAAATTTTCGTTGCAAAAAGGAGATCTAGTGCCAAGCTAGATTGGCGGTGCGTTTCATCATAGTGTTTAGCTGCGATTGATATCGAGGAGGGCCGGGAGTGAAACGGTGGAGTATCAGGGTCGATTTGATATCGTGCGATCGCGGCGCATCTCGATTCTCGTCCGCTCTGATTGTCAACGGCTCTGGTCGTATCGCCCCGAGCGCGTCGATAACCACTATGATCGTGCGCAGAAATTGCCAGACCGAATTTTGCTATTTTTGAGGAAAAAGGACGAGAAAACGAGTTATTGAACTACATGGTATAATTAATTATTCATACGGCGTGTGCTTACGATAATTATGAATGAGTTCTTTTTATGAAAAATAAACTCTGCCGAAGGTAAAATCGGTTCTACGAAACGTGAGATAATCGAGGACAAACATATCTCCCTTTTTAAGTCGGTTAACTAGACAGCGTGCAGCGTTGTTAATTTTATAAACACATTCTCAAGCTATGGAAGATTCATTGAAAGTGCAAATTTCCATATAATAGAGGGTGGCCAAAACTGAGACGTCCAAAATTTGTTTTTGGAAGCCTTACATCCAGGTCTATCCAAATATAGCATATTTATGATAGCCATTTTTTTTTAGTTTTCGAGGCTTTTTACTTCAATTTTTTTACTCTTAGTTTCAGCTAGCTCATAATTTATATCTCTAAATCTACAAAAATTCGGCTAACATAGGGCGCATGGCTATAATAGGGTATATTTGGACAGCCCTGGATGTAATCTTTAAAAAAAAATTGGACGTCAATGTTTTGGCCACCCTGAATATTATTTCATACAAAAGATATCAACGAGTTAGGGGTGAATAAAAATCAAAATTTAATTTATACACATTTTTGAAAGTGCAATTAACTTTTACATAAATGCAGTAACACGTTGGAGTTTTAAAGCCTCCATGTCACGGAACGAGCAGTAAAATGGTCAATCGACAATTAGATCCGGAAGAGACGCAGTTGCAGCCAGCCAGCGTCTCTAATGCCTGCGTTCGTCTCTTCAACTCTTTCTTACATTTTTACAAATATAATATAATACTACGAATAAGGATAAGCTTGCTATTCCACAATTCAGGCTTCGAAAGGTTGGTAATTCTTTCATGAGGATAGGTATAAAATTTTTCAATAAACTACCAGAACACATTGTAAACTAACCGTTAAATAAATTTGAAAGTGTAATTAAAGAAACCCTTAAGACGAAAGGTAGATGAGTAGATAGATTACTAAAAAGATAATAATGAATGAACTTGCATGATCACTACAAACATTGTAAACCTTTTGAAAAGAGGCATTGACAATAGTGACTGAGTTTGTTGCGCAGCTTCTTCTCAGCACTAGCCCACAGTTGTCCCGAAGATGTGGTAGGGTTTATATTGGGTGTAAAAGTGCCCAGTGGGCCTATTTGCATAAATAAATGACTTTTATGACTTTTACGTAAATCAGCATATAATGTTTTTTTATACGGTTTTTGTACGTCATACATCGATTACGAATCCAAGAGTCGTTTTGCTAATACGACAGCACGTTTAATTTTTATTTAATACGATATTTTTTGTGTATAAATCCTAGATAGCAAAAAATATTGTAAATATGAAAGTGCTATAGGTTTGTTTGTACCGCCTTCGCAGACCATTTGTATACCTGACTGTATAAGCAACCTTTTCACTCCAATATTTATTCCTTCTTCCAGAAATAATCCTATCTAGAGCCTAATGCACAAATTGTGTATTTCGCACTTGCAACGCACATGCAGCTGTTTTTTTACACCCACAGTGTTTTATCTGTGAGAGCGTGTCTCAATTTATGTGTCAGGTTATCGGCCGATTCCGTGTGTGCTATAGGAAATCATGTGAAACTGAAGCATTGTGTGGAATTTTCTAAGCTTCCCACGTATGGTAAGGTGCATATCGAAGATATAAAAACTGAATTAGCATTCAGTTGTATCGCGTGGTGTTCGATTAAGTGATCGGATAGAATAAAATCTATAAAGAAAAGCGTTCATTGCGTTTACTTGTGTACGGCAAATCATTTCTCAAATACATGAACCGATTCTATTGAAACTTTTTACGTTTACTTTAGGTTAAACGTTTCATAACGTTAAGTTTCTTAATTTCAGACAAACTTTTTCAGTATCCGATACAAGCAGGAAAATATTTTAAGCGTGCAAGCAAATAAGATTACAATTGTAACAGAGCATTATGATGACCGTGTGAATCAGGAAAAAAATGGTATTACCGAGACAATAATCACACGTTTCACAAGACCAAGTTGTTAATAAGTGGTTCAGATAAAACTAAACTATAATGAATAAAGTTTTTGCATTAAAAAATGTTTTTTCCACCATCTCCGGCTTCGTGAGCTTTCACCCATTTAAAACGGCACCTACGTCTCGGACACTGCGGTTAAGAAAAAGTATTACAGTAAATGATATCAGAGTAACCACAGTTTAACAAAATGATATGGATAGACTACCTAATTAGTACTTACCTAAGTTGTTTTGTCGCAGTATCTTGTCGCTCGAGCGGTCGGCTCTATCGTAACAATTTTATAGCGTATGTAGCCTATACGAGTACATATAGGTGAGATGCGTTCCTTATGAGTACGAGCTTGAAATATTATTTATTTTTAACCCCTCACACATTGCCTATAGAGTAATACATCGTAGGCATTGTTGATAAATGACAACGTCATCGGCAAAATGGCGTTGCAAAAACAACAACAAACAATCATCTATTAATTAGTCAGTTCACTTCGGAGTTTTATTTAAAATATGATATGGGTTTGCTCTTGTCTATAAACTATATTAGACGAGGCATAGACAGGGATGACGATGAAGCTCACCCATTAGGAAGCCTGTTCACTCTTTTTTGAAAATAACTAGGTTGTAGACTGTTTGAAACACAGGTTTGTAGGTGGAAAACAGTGCTTTTGAACAATAACAAAAAGATGGACAAGACCTATTTAGGAAAACAGGATTGCTGCATGTATCGCTACTTGATGGGCACATGCATCGGTAGTTTGTTCGACTTCTCCAGGATTTGTGTAAAGATTTAACAGATGAGTCGCAAAACAGCGCGCTCATTGCTGCTACGCTAATTTATACCGAGTCGTTTGTATCTTTCACGTGCTGCGTCTGTACCCCGTATGCATAAATCGGTGCGATTAAGTTCCCATGCGTGCACGCTTACTAAGCGATGTGTGTCTATGCCATATTTTATATTCGATTTCAATGTTTATTAGTGATAGGTGGTGATAGAGACTACTACTAATTATAAAATGTGACTTTGACTCAACTGGGTCAGTAACTGATAAAAAATATAAGTTGATTAGATAAAATAGCACGTCAGTTCTTCTGTATGTGCAATCAGTCATATGCAGTGCTGTCCAAAATTTGGCAATGTCAATATTTCATTTTACTTCTATCTGTGTAGTCTATTTATTTTGATTTGTTGAACTAAATTATGTTTTTGCTACAATTTGCCAGCTATAACCCGATCGTGTAGTCACTTTTTGGACAGTATAAGCCTATAGGCGTGATAAAAATACCATTTCTGATGTCTGCCTGGAGTAATGTCCGCTAATTTGTTACTTCCCAACCTCGATACATCAGTTCTTCTGAACAGCTTATTTAAAGTTTATGGTTCTTTTTTCGTATCTTAACTAAGTTGTTACGTAGTAAGTACCTAGGTAAATGAAAAATTATGTCTTATAATTTTTAGCTTACTGCTATACCAATTAAATTAAATTAAATCTGACGTCACGAGCACCAGGTGTCGGTTCTATTCGGGTTGTAGTTTTGATCTACCAGAAATAAGATGTTCCTTATATGTATTGAAAATTGTAAACAGACGTTGTATTCAATTGCATCTTGCTAGCAAATGCCGTTAGAATCCCAACATTCCCAACGTAAAGTCAGCAACCCACACAGCTCGGATGCACCGGCCGATCCGCATCGCAAGGTCCGCACTACACAACAATGTCTACGCTTAATTACTTCATATGTCAAGGTTAGACAACAAAATTAAATTATTATCTCAATTTGTAAATATATTTTTGGGAAAGAAACATTAACTAGGTATATATTTTTTCAAGGTCTAATGGCATTCTATGGTAGGTAGGGGTTAATATTTATTTGTAGGCTATATGATTATTCTTTTAGATTTGATTCTTGTGAAACCATTCACTAGATTGGAATTACTATTAAGTTGATAAAATAAGTAGTGCTAGAAATTTCTAAAAGGCCAGTTTACGACCATGATGAAACATTATAAAAAAATCGATAAGCAAATTACTATTACTTACTGATTATCATAGTTAATCTTTGAAAATCCAATATACAGTTATCATAATCTGCGTAATTCTAGCGTTATTTTGACTCGTATACTAAAACAGTATCTTTCTCCTACATGCTAATTACTTTTACCTACTTATTCACTGTAACCGGTTCATCAGTTATTGCTTATTCATACCGCTATATAAAATTAAAGTTAGAAACTAACTCACCAGCTAAAACGGGAAACTCACTGTGTAGTTCCAATAAGTTTTATGAGCGTCCAATGTCACATTCACGTTTTTTCATTGACACAACGAGACAACCGGCATTTTCCGTGATGCGAGCGCGGTACGGAGGCGAACACACCGGCTGCGAGGCGCGGCAGAGTACATGTGAAATCAGCTGTGGCCACCGCGCGCGGACCAACGGTACCCCCCTCCCGGCTCACCAACCTGCCGCGGTTCAGATAACACTATCACACACCTTGTTTGTTTACCAACCAAATTGCGCACGTGGGAACCCAAAGTTCACATTTCGCTTTTGCAACTTTCCGAATGCGTGACCACATTGCGAAATTTCGATAAAAGAAAGGTAACGTTAGTCGATAAGATATCTATTCTATTAAGCCGGTGCAAAAGGAATCATGCATCACGCAATCCGCTCGTAGATAATGCTTTTCTCTGGTTACCTTTCATAAAATGTAATTTGCTTTATATTCCATAACCGGTGGCTTAGATTTTTACTGTAATACATGCTGTTTTTCTTCGTATTAGGCACTTTGTTGTTAACTGGTTTGTTTTCCTTGCAGTTTCTTTATAAATCATACACTAATTAAAACATTAAAACCCCTTTAATTTACATAGTACAATCAGAATAGGAAGGCATATCTTGTTTTTCTCGCTACTTTTATCAAATCTAAAAGAACGAGTGCTGCATCCTAAACATAGTGCTGTCTAAATCACAGAAAAATCGACATAAAACGTCATAGTTTTCTATTAAAAAATCCTTTAAGCAGACTGGCCATCAGGCCACACATAAACACAAAGTGATAATGTTATCGGTACAAATTGGTTCATGTTTCAAATTTTTGAAATAAATATTCTGCCCGTAGAGATTCTTTAAATCGTTGCAAACTTCGACAGTCTTGTCTGGTTATAATAACTTATAGAACTAAGCAATATTATTTTTTTAATGATTTAATACACATGTTAATTTAATGGTAAATAAGCAATTAACTTTTACGTTTTATTGAAATACTATAGAATAGGTATGAAGAAGAAGCCTTATTATATCATGCTAGCTAATGATGACTGTACCGAGTAATAAATGCATTTACTAACTTTCTCAGGAGTTTTATGTTTTATAACTAAAAATGCATGTAACTGTATCAATCAATTAAGCATGTACTAATGACTGGCTTGAGATAAATCTTACTTTTTATAAGGCCTAGCTATGGCCAACCGAGGCATAAGGCCTAGGGCCAAGACAGAAGCCTAAAAGTGTAAAAAGGATTGGTTATTGTTCCTTTGTAAGCAAGTCGGTTAACCCAAATCATACTACTGGCCTCTAACAAGGGCATCTTAGTTATTAGAAAAAACATGTTATAAGAAACATCAAGACTAGCTTAGGTAGGTACTACATATTCATCAGTTAACATTTATTTTAAATCCAAATTGGTAATAAACATACTTTTAACTAAGCTTTATTTAAATTTTACTTTAAAAAATATATTTAGATATTAAGTAATTACTATTTTTAACAAACAAATTTCGTTTCTATTTTTTGTTCATGTAGGACCTTATTTTTCTGAGCCAAACTTTTTCCGTACTACGAGTATTTGAGTTGAATTTAGTTATCTTGTGCTGTATATATTATATTTCCGAAACAAATCGACAAAGCGGACACGTTATTTACCAACTCATTCTAACGTATTCACATTTTCAAAATATGAAAATGTATTTGCCGTTACAGTGTCACCGACACCTGTGCTAATTTCCCGTATTTCGGTTCTTGCCATGAAATCGTGCCGACCTGAATGACAGTTTTGTGGGGCACACGCCGACATGCTCCAATAACCACACCTGTCCTCTGCGCAGACATTATAATATCAAATAATAGGTACTTAGGTTTACAGAAACTTGAAAAGACGAAGAAGGTGATATCTATTGCGAACGAGAAATATCTTAAGGTTGTAGGTACTTACTCCGCTTCTTGAATGCTATTTAGGCAAAACGTCTTGAAAAAAGGAACAGGAAACTAGCTTCAAAGCCTTATGCTCATATATTTACTAAATTGAAACTGTACCAATCAATAACCCCTTTAAAATTAAAGAGTGCTACCTTGAAGATAAGTATAGATTTTAGAGGCCTTGTGGATATCAGCACAATAGCCTACGTCGCCGCTGTCTATAAGTTTATATGTAAGCAAAAAAACATTCAAATTGTCTCTCTTCTGAGTAACACTGTATGATCGACCTTAAAAGTTGATGAAGAGATGTACTAGAAGCTATATATTTTATAAAACCTTCACTTGTGATACAATTTGACCGTGGGCTGCTATCTGATCACCTTGATCTTTCGGGACCGTCGCCTCCGCGACCTTTCAGTTGTACAGCGATACAAAGACGACCTTCAGGTGACGATCAAACCTACACAACGTAATACCACCAAATAGAATTAGACAAATCTTGCGACGGTCTGCTTAAAATTAAATGGAAATAGTTGATAAGAATGTTTAACAAGAATTCTTTTTAAAAATATAGACCACAATTACTATTCTTATTTTACCGGTTTTGTTAGTTTTGTTTTGCATAATCTAAATGACCGAAGAACAATATTTTCCCACACATTTTTGGTCTGTAAGTAAGTAGCAATAATAGCCATTGAAAGATATGCGAGGACATTATACATTACACACGTAGAAGTGAACTTACGCAACCTGAGCAATCTGGGCCCCTATTTTTGAATCATTCGAGTCAGATGGCGTGTGATATTAATTGATTAATGTCCGATTATCGAATGAAAATTAGTGTTATTTTACACGGAAATGATTTAAAGAAAAATACCAGAATTTTTTGAGTATTAACGTCTATATTTTGCGTGATTACCATTGATATTTAATTCGTTTTTAAACAAAAATCACACGTCACATTCAAGCGAGTGAATCAAAAATAGGGTCCCTGGTCGCATTTTTACAATAACTGTACAATATCTCTATACGAGTAATTACTCAAAGAGTAAGTAGTTAAAGAAGATCATATTTCAGCTCAATTAGATTATATTCAGATTATATTATTCAAATAAAAAACCATTCCCCCTTAATTACTCCAATCTATGATGGATGAACGAGTAATCGTGATATTTTCATGCAGATTGTAAAACTCGATTAGGTATCAAGTTAATTAGAAATCGTTGGTGCAGGTGTCAACGTAAACACAGACCCGCTGTTTCATCTATATCCGACAGCATGTTCTTAACTTCATAAAACAAGGGAAAACAATGCCATGGGCCGTAATTTTGTAGAAATCGCGTCGAACTAGAAACGTGTTGTTTGTCATGAAACTTCGACTAGTTGCTTGCAAATAACATTATTTATTTATAATCCGCCGATCGCATAGCCATAAACTTTGTGTCGTGTGTTTGCTTAAAATGGAGACAAAAGATAGAAATCTTTACCTTGATTAAAAGGCAATTTGAATGTGTTTGCTCTAAAATTATTTTTAAGCGGCAAATATTATTAGGTTTGAAACTAGATTTTGAAACATATATTCATTAAATATTGTAATTAATATTGGTAATACGAAAAAGTAATATCATAAATATTGACGATAAAATCATTGAATGTAGGTATTTATCGGCTTTGGCATTTTAAGCGAATGCTTGTGCTTTTGAAACACGTTAATTAATTAAAACTTGAATCAAACCTGTAACAACAGACGTGACACGCGTAGGTTTTTGCTGAAATAACAACACTTGAATGGCTTTTGTTAGTGGCTGCATATTTCAAGCGTCGTGTTTGATTTTTATTTCTCATTTATGAATTTTGCCGTGCACACTCTACTATTTAAGGTTCCGTAGCTGAATAACAAAAATGGAACCCTTATATTTTTAACAAGCATGTCTGTCTGTCTTTCCGTCTGTCTGCCTGGCTTTCCGTCTTTCTGTCTGTCCGTCCGTACGTTCGTATGTCCGCCCGAACTGGCGCTGGCGCTTGAACGGAGTTTCACCCGAGGTAAACATACTATTTTTCATTTCGACTGTGAGGAAAATAAATTAAATTAGCTGTGTGATTAAATGTAAACGATGACGAGGTATTCTTGTTTGGCGAGAGATGAAACCTGAAGTTTTTTCACAACATCGTTTATTTTCTGTCATTATACATAAAACACAAGATTAGAAGAACAGTAACAGCGCGGAAGAAAACGCGGACGATATCAAATATTTCGCATCCTTGTTGAATTTTTCTCACAGACAATAACGAAAGTAAAAGAACGCAATCTAAAACTTGTCACCAAAACTACCACAGGTTATATCAAAGTCCAGATTCAATTTTACTTCATGAGATAGCACTATGCCTGACAGCTAAAGATGGGAGTGAGTAAGAATCTGGCTACAACAAAATCCCGGCGAGTCACCTCCGCCTGCTGCTTATTTATCTGTGCAATAATCGAATAAACTTTAAGAAAATGACAAAACAAAGAAGCGAAAATGTGGCAATTCAAAATGAAAAAACGTGTCACTTGGTATGGCGGGCCACCGAATATTTTAATTGTTAAAAATTAGATCAATTGTACCTTTTTTAAATCAACGATCACCATGAACACGTTTTTTAATGTTTACGCAAATAAAAAACATGGAACACTCCTTTATTATTTTTTATGTTATTGAAAACTCATATTTCAAGTTCAATTAATCGCGTGCAATAGAATGGTTACAATATTAGCTCTACACTTGCAATATTAAAAAAAATGCGATTGAAGCTGTCATTCTGGCCTATGAAATTAAAAACCGGCCAAGTGCGAGTCGGACTCGCGCAATGAGGGTTCCGTGCCCGTGCCAACTTTAACTGAATTTGGGAATCCACTTCCTTCCACTTAGTAAAATCCACAATATTTTGTTGACAGCAAATATAACTTTGTTTTTCATAGTGTTTGTATGAAGTACAAAGTTATGTTCGCGGTTGTCGAAAATGTGCTATATCTCAAAAACTTCTCGTTCGATTTCAACCGAACTAATTTTCGTTGAAAGTATTTTTTAAGATCTACATTATATATATTTTTCAAAATTTACACTCGCTTAGTTTAGAAGTTAGATGGGGACGCCCATTTTACCACTTTGGAAGCGTCTAGCTATGAAACGTTAGACTTCAAAAGAAAATGGTTTTAGGAACCTCGGTGTCATTTTAAAAGACCTACCTATAGACATCCCACACGTATAGGTTTGGCTTAAATTTTTATTTTGGTTTTAGTTTCATGTATGGAGCCTCCCCTTAAATGACATATTTTTTTATTTTTTGTATGAGAATCGTAAAGCGGTTAACGGGATACATACTTCTACCAAATTTCAGTTGTGTGATGCTTATAGTTACAGAATAAAATGGCTGTGACATACGGACGGACAGATAGACAGACAGACTTGACTTGAGTTGATAAGTTTTCTTAATTTTAAACGCTATGGGTCGTTGTTGTTCGATGTGCAGGGTGTGGCCTGTAATATGAGCAAAAAATTAAATATAGACCCTTTAAGTGACCAATCAATGGTTTTATTTATAATAATTGAAAATATATTTGTTATTTTAATACAAAATAAATCGAACCAGCAATGTATTGCAAAAAACCGGCCAAGTGCGAGTCCAACTCGCGTCGTCGCAATGTATTGCAAGTTGGGCTCGCACACTAAGGGTTCCGTGCCAACCATAACTGAATTAGAGATCCACTTACTTCTACTTAGCCAAAATACTTCAATATTTTGTTGACAGCGAATATAACTTTGTTTTTCATAGTGTAATACTAATAGTTTCAGAACAAAGTGGCTGTGACATACGGACGGACAGACAGACAGACAGACTTTACGAAACTATAAGGGTTCCGCTTTTTGGCATTCGGCTAAGGAACCCTTAAAAATGACCAGTTGTTATATTACTTGAAATTTTCATCTACTACTATAATTTGACGATTTTTATATATATTGATTAGGGAATATAACTTTGGATTACTATAATTCTGAGTTGAAGCATTTTAGACATCGTATACTCTGTAGAATCATTGATTCATAATGATTCCACACGATGTATATATTTTTTTTCTACAAGCTAAACATTTAAACCTTTGAATTGAAATATAATAAGAATAAATATACGCCAGACAACGCACTAATTGACTTGATTTCAAAATAAGGATTATTCTTCCTAGGACTACGAATATCTGGTGTTGCAATGATAATGACGGAAGCGTCTCCCATAAATTCTTAAATATGTACATATAAACATCCAGGTACTGGTCACCGTGCTCATCACATAATCATTTGCCCTTTGCGAGATTACCCGTGCACTGTGGAATATGGTAGAACAAACGCATATCAAAATTGATTTTTATCACTGATTGAAATTGGGTAATACATGAATAGAATTTAATAGTTCAAAAGTCGAAGTTTAATATTCTATAGCGTAATTTATATTGTATATCGAAAAAGTATTTTTTTTCATGGAGCAAAGTTAAACGTTTAGGCAATTGGGAAATACATATTAAGTTTTTCATTCACGTTTTTCAACGTGAAATAGTTTTAAAACTTAAAATGAAAGGTAAAAGGTATGATATATTTTTGAAAAACGCATTTATCAGAGATTAGAACTAAATACAATTAATTGTTTTTAATACGAATGTAAATTTAAAGTCCAATTTAAAGAAAAAATCGAGAAAAAAATGTTTTTCCTCAAATTCATCGAAGCTTTTACCATTTAGAGTTGTTTACCGATGCTTTGAATTTAATATTAAATTATAGGTAAGTTACTCATCTAAAACATATATAAAAATTTGCTGCGGCTTTTTGCGGTTTTCGAAGATATGTGAAAAAATCGGATACTAGTCTGGGAACGAAAATCGCTATCAAATGCGGTTTCGTAGTTTATTTTTACTATCAATAGTTTGTGGTACGTTTTATAGAGATATGTATATCTCAATAGAGTTATTAAGATTAAGAAATACACGTACAATATGTTTCTAAAGAAATATTTTAATAATTAAATACTTTTTAAATTATTGTGACTTTTATATTAATTAAAAAAATGCCCACAATTCCAATTCATCGAACTTTACTGATATCAATTCTTATTCTTCACATTTTATATTATAGCAAAATTTGATAAGTCTATCTTTCAAATTGACGGAGTTAAAGATTTTTAATCCGAAACACACCGAAATATTCCACAGTTCTGTGGAATATGATAGAACAAACGAATATCAAAATTGATTTTTATCACTGATTGAAATTGGGTAATATATGAATAGAATTTAATAGTGCAAAAGTCGAAGTTAAATATTCTATAGCGTAATTTATATTGTATTTCGAAATAGTACATTATGATACAAGTGTGCTAAGTTGACCATTATATACAAGGCGATATTGTGTGCGCACGAGCGAAAGCGAGTGCGCCATAAGAAAGCCGCGTATATAATGGTCACAGGCACACGCGTATCATACGACGTTTTTCAACACACTTGCGAAGAAAAAACAAGACTCTTCATTTACTAAGTTTTTAATTAATAAAACATTTAGTAAAAATACATTTAACTCGACTTTGATGGCAAAAGGCTATCGCACGCGTTATTCGCCTCGATACGTATGTCCAGCGGAGTTAATAATAGGTTTTCTTCATTTTCTTCACTTGAAGAAGACATTTTCGTCAATATTAAACTTCACAATAATAAATCCAAACTTCGCCACAGCCGACAATTTAATTTGGAAAAATGGCGAGTTGATTTTTTTTTCTTGCGATACCGATGCGCGCGCAAGGCTAAGGCGC
This sequence comes from Pyrausta purpuralis, assembly GCA_963924145.1. NCBI lineage: Eukaryota > Metazoa > Arthropoda > Insecta > Lepidoptera > Crambidae > Pyrausta > Pyrausta purpuralis. Next base: position 15,219,173 of record OZ001659.1, read on the forward strand.
GAACTAGATCGGCCAACAGCCAAGATTTAAAATGTAAAAATTCGTGTTTAAAACACAAATTTCAGAAAACGTTAAATGAATTTGTGTCATTTTTTAGTAATAAAGCTGGATTTACCATTTCTTGAAATAAATGTATAGTACTGTTACTTTTCGCATAAATACTGTTTGTTGCTAAAATAAAAGTTATAGCCCGACTAAATTATATCGCTTCTTCTTCTTAATACTACTTGGTACTAGGGTACAAATGTAAATTGGTCGGGTTTATAAACTAAAGGCACTAGTGCAATAATATAATGAAAAAGCACGCGTGTTTAATATCTAGGATTATGAGCCAAAAATCGGTGGAATAAAAACGTCATTTTGAGCAAGTGTGTTGAAAAAGTATTTTTTTTCATGTAGCAAAGTTAAACATTTAGGCAATTGGGAAATATTAAGTTCTTCATTCACGTTTTTCAACGTGAAATAGTTTTAAAACTTGAAATAAAAGGTATAAGGTATTATATATTTTTGAAAAGCGCATTTATCAGAGATTAGAAATAAATACAATTGATTGTTTTTAATACAAATATAAATTAAAAAAACAATTTAAAGAAAAAAATATTTTTCCTCAATTTCATCGAAGCTTTTAACATTTAGAGTTGTTTACCGATGCTTTGAATTTAATGTTAAATTATAGGTTAGTTACTCATCTAAAACATATAAAAAAATTAGCTGAGGCTTTTTGCGGTTTTCGAAGATATGTGAAAAAATCGGATACTAGTCTGGGAACGGAAATCGCTATCAAGTGAGGTTTCGTAGTTTACTTTTGTTATCAATAGTTTGTGGTACGTTTTATAGAGATATATATATGTCTTAATAGAGTAATTAGGATTAAGAAATACAAGTATAATATGTTTCTAAAAAAATATTTTAATAAATAAATACTTTTTTAAATTATCGTGACTTTTTTTATAAATTAAAAAAATACCCAAAATTCCAATTAATCAAACATTACAAAATTTGATAAGTCTATCTTTCAAATTGACGGAGTTACAGATTTTTAATCCGAAACACACCGACATATTTCACAGTGCCGCGACCGCCGGCGTAGTAGTCAGGATCTCTAATCACTAGACTAAACGCGTTGACTAATATCTTATGATTATATAGTAAGGAAATAAGTGAACCTTTTACTCAGTTAAAGTTGGCACGGAACCCGTGCGTGTGCGCGATATTGACTCGCTTTTGGCCAGTTTTATATTGATATACTTTGCTCTACATGAGGTCCTGACAAAAATTCAACTACTAAACTTAAAATCCATAGTAATTCCTACAACGTGTAACGTCAAATGCGCAAAACTTACAAACAGTTTGATTGGAAAAATGAGTTGAACTGAGTTGTTTCAATTGAACTAATTCTTAATATGGGTCTTATTTGTCAAAAAAATTCTTCATTAAAATGTTGCCCTGTCTATTGATTAATAAGACAAGCCATCGCGTGCGCAAACCAGCCGAAATACCTAAACAAGCAATGGTTAGTTCTTTGAGAGCGTAGATAGTAATAATAATAATGTCAGCGGGATACAGCAGCGGCCCGGTGATAACACTACCTACGTATTCCTCCATCGACCGACAGGGCGTCTTCCGCAGAGCAAGAAATGATCAGAAGGGCCAGTAAAACTAAAACACCACATAAAACCTTAAATATTTTTTCATTACATTTTTTCTTTCAAAAATCATTTGGGGTGTCTCAGGTCTTGCGCATTTAAAATTACACGTTGATACATATTTAGTTACCCGATTTTCAATTTATTTTTAAGAAGCATTTACAAAGTTACTTGTAGATGAGCTTATGTTATGTATTTCCTCTATCTTATTTATTTCCAAATATTTTTACTTCCTTTTTAAAAGCGTCTGTTACTTTCGGCATCGTTCTGCCACTTTTCCGCTCAAAACAATTGCTTTCCATCGCGCAGTTCAATGCACAGTAACAAGCGCGGAATCATTACTGAGCATTAGTCTCGGCTCTTGGGAGCCATTTACCACCACGAAACAAATCGACGTCGTTTGTCATACATGTCTGTCCTAATCGACGAAGGTGCTAGCGAATTTCACTATGATTATATGTCATTGTGCCGCTGAATTGAGGGAAAATACCCTGCTTTCGTCTGTTATGTGAACATAATAAGTATGTTTTTTTTTTATAAATAGACATGTCTTACCGTAAGTAAAGACGCGACTGCGGGCAGATCTTATACTCTTTCCTATTTGTTTTTCATTTCGCTGTGTAAGCAAGTTCTCAAGTAACACAGCGTGGTATCGCAAGTTTTAATCGTTTAAAAGAATTGATAATTCACTATCGTCGTATGTTTAGTAGTTTAGCTTGGTAATACCTGACCTGGCTGTGAAAAATTGTAGACCTAAACAACACAAATGTGACAGTGCCTCTGAGGAGGCATAGTCATTGTGTGCAAAAGTAACACACTTTGAGTCAGCGGTTCATCTAAGTAATATTTCGTAATATTTGGCATCAAAAACCGAATAATATAATTGATTCTGCATAACAAAAAAAGCCGAAAATACGATATATTAATGAAAGTATGAGAACAATATAAAATATGATTATTTAAATAAATAAATATTTATTTTGCAGTCAATGATAATAAAATAGAAAGACCATTGTTTGCAGTAATTCTACGTTATTGGGTAGTCACATTCTGCGGTTTCGATTTCCATTACGTGAGGTATAATTACCACAATAATGATAACTCCTTCACTAATTAATAATGTAGGCACAAACCGATTAGTAATATTTAATTTAAAATAACAAAGTATTAGGTAGATACAAATTTAAACAAAGTATATTTACTAGGAACTAATAACTTCGATTCAATTTTGAAATTAATTTTTATATTACGATATTATTATTTCGGTACAAAAAATACTGTTTTCTTGATGAATCGCTTTTTGATCGCCTCAAATTGGATATCTTTGGTTACCACTTACTTAGTTTTTTTGGTTTAATAACCGCCTAACAGATTTGGCCATAATGCAATGATGGAAATCTTTCAAACATCCGTCTGAGCGGTGATTTAATGTTTTCAAGTGTGCATGGTGGCATATTTTCTATGAACCTCTGTAATAGATAGTAGGTGTCTATTCACTTTTATATTAGATAAGTTTGCACGCAACGTAAATATGCAAAATGCAGTAAGCCGGTTATATAAAGTTCGAATTTACAAATTTGAAATGACTTGTAGAGTCGCGGGTGGCCATAGTATTCCTGTTCAAGCCACTTTGCACCTACAAACACGGGTATCAAATAACCACAATAATAACTCAGTACCGTAGAGTCAATAATTTACCTGCTTTCATGCAAAAAAGTGCAACAAACAGGGAGTCATAAAACCGTAGAAATGCAGTCAGACTGGACGGGCGTCGTAACTTGTACCTAACCGTAACTATTTTTATTGCAATGAAGATGTTTTATTTCAACCCTGCAAGAAGTACCTATAAATGAAAGTTTAGCCAAAAACGTCAGCAGCTATTGACATCGCGATATAGATCTGGAATATTTTTTGTTTTATTGTGATTTTAGTAAATAAATTATATCAAAAAGAGGTAACAATTAAAAGGCTAAATCCCACGCGGGTCCTCTATTCGCAGTGACAGGTAGATAGGTGACCCCTACCTGTGATTTCAATTAGAAATAAAAATGACCATTATATAAATGCAGATACGAGTTGGAATAGAAGCAATATTTTTTAATATGTACCACGGCGCATTGCTGACTTAGGCCTGCTGCTTCATCTCATCGGTGGAGCGTGTAGATAGGGATGTGCGTTTGTTAAATAGAAATTTCAAAAGTAAACTTTTAAAAAAAAGTAAAAACCGACTTCAAAACCAAAATGCACTAAAAAGTCTTAAATAAACTCTTCACAATTGAAAGGAAAGGAATCCGTTTTAGGCAAACAATTTCTTTTTGGAGTCGGTGCTGTGATAGTTGATGCTTGATAGTCAAAGTGATGGCACAGACTCCAAAAAGAAATTGTTTGCCTAAAACGGATTCCTTTCTTTTCAATTGTGAAGAGTTTATTTAAGACTTTTTAGTGCATTTTGGTTTTGAAGTCGGTTTTTACTTTTTTAAAAGTTTATTTTATTTCTTCATTTTTAGTGATTACATAAGAGGGGGGGGGGGGGGGGTTGCACCTTATGATTCTATTTTTTTGCTACAATAAATTACCTATCATAAGTTCCGTCATTATAATTACTGAACTCCTAAGCGTTAAGGAGTTCCACCATCAGCTCAGCCCCACAAGATGTTGACTATCAGATGTAACAACACGTCAACATTAAGATTCTAGTAAAGATACACTATACGTGCCTTTAAAATTTGAGGGTTTCCCTCGATTACACCAAGATCCCATCATCAGATCCCAAAATGGAAAAAATGGGACCAACTAGAAGGTACACTCTCTAAGTAGGCGAAAAAATTTTTCGATTCGGTCGACAAACGACTGAGATATGAGGTAACATACATACAAAAAAAAAATGATAAAAAAACATACAGTCGAATTGATAACCTCCTCTTTTTTTGAAGTCGGTTAAAATATTGTGTAAAAGTTGACAGCTAAAATTAGATCCTAAGTCAAGCTTTGTCTGAAATGAATTAAAAATATGATCTATCAAGGTATTATTGTAAATTGCACTAAGTAAACGAGTAGCTGCTATAATTAGATTCTAAGTCAAGCTTCAGCTGAAATGAACTAAAAATACGAGTGGTAAATCGTAAAGACAAAGACAAATAAAATTTTAGACCAGTAGGTATCCGTCGGTTTTGGTTGTTTCTTCCTATACGGTTGTATAGGTTTTTTGCATTTTTTAATACGTAATATGTCTACGCCGAGAAGACTTGCTGTCCACTGTGTTGAATATTTCATATCTCATAATTAAATAAAATAATATTCATTATCCGGTAGATTTCTTTGGACTTCAGGGCAGTGATATCGATGCGGCACTTTACAAACATCACTCGGTTTCCTCATGACTCATACATAAGCTCTCATTACTTTCCGGACATAAATCTCAACTCAGTTATTTGTTATTGAATTTTACGGTGAGCGATTGCTGACGAGTTATCGGAACAATTTAAATCTATCTGAAGATCATTAGCGCGTAATGCAGACGCTATATCAGAATCAAATCCAATCTAGAAACGATAATGTTGGTTTTATGGACGAATAACAATTGCGGATGTTTATTTACGAACATATCGGATGGTTTGAAAGCATGTAATTTTGTAGCGATGTCGATGCGATTAGTACAGTGTGTTTGATAACATGCAATTTCAAAGACCAGCGGTATGTCATAAAAATCTTTATGTTGCTTATAACTTATAGGACATGTCTTACCAATTGATATTCATGAACTACAATCATCCAAGAACCTAGTCGGTCACCGTCACCGTCGACAAATAAGCATTAACCAACGAACGATACAAATATGAAACGTCATTTTGTATGAACTACTGACAAGATAAGGCTATTTAGAACTTATTAGGACATTGTGAAACATGGCCGTAACGTAAGAAACTGAATGAATATGAAGATCTATTAATTAATCTTACTGAACCTTGATAAATTATACCAATCATTCCAATTGATATTCATGAACTACAATTATCTAAGAACCTAGTCGGTCACCGTGACCGTCCAGAAATAAGCACTTACCAACGAACGATACAAATATGCAACGTCATTTCGTAAGAACTATTGGAAAGATAAGGCTATTTAGAACTTATTAGGACATAGTGAATCATGGCCGTAACGTAAAAAACTGATAGAACATGAAGATCTATTAATTAATCTTACTTAACCATGATAAATTATAAATCAACATCGTATGGTTTAGAATGTTTTTAACACTCACAGTGTCATTATTATAAGAACCAGGAACTTCTTGGAGTTTTCGGTTCAAGTCCAAAATATGACACTGTTAGTGTTAAAAATATTCTAAACCATTAGATAGCGAAGCGTCATCAATTTCCAAGTTGAATTTATTCTGTAAAGAATAACTACTTGGCCCACTGTTGCATAAACAGACGGGTAGATGGCGCTAAACGTCACGCGTAATGACGTATCCTTAAGAGACCACAAATTTCGCAAGGTCGGACAGACGGCACGACAGCTCAATTGGTAGATCGTTTGGCCCGGTTATACAAGAAGTTTCTGGTTTAAGTCCCGCCCGTGCGCAAATTTTTGGTTTCTTATTTCATCTTAATGAATCAACATCCTTTTATACGTTCTCTTACAATCGACTGTCGACCTCCGTGATGTAGTGGCTATAAGCACGCTGGTTTCAAGGCGTCGCCGCTACGAGGTCCCGGGTTTGATTCCCGGTCGGGACAAAAAAAAACTATATTGTCTCGGGTCTGGGTGTTGTGGTACCACCGTTGTGTCTGATTTTCATAACACAAGTGCATGAGCTACTTACTTTGGGATCAGAGCGATGTATGTGATTGATGTCCAATATTATTTACTCTTACAATGAAGACGACTGAAGACGTTAGTGAGTTTGTAGTGGATAAACCCTGAAACTACTAATATGTCTTTGAAAAATCTTGTACAAAGCTTATTGTTAATAAAATTGCCAATCAAACCGTGGCTAAAAATCAAAGGCGTTTATTTTATAGAAGTGTTACTTTTTCAAAGTTGTTTGTTGTACATTGTGCTAGATTTTCTTACGTTTTACTTTAAGAATAATGTATTGAAAGATTTAAGGTTTTCTCCCCGTTTTGGGGCATGGTTTACGGTAGCATCGCAGGTTGAGGTGCATGTCGTAATATGACATGTGGTGGAAGGAGAAGTACTCTGGATTTTTGTATATGCAGCACTTACCAGCGCCGAGGCCAAGCATCTGTGGAGATAAAAAATATGAAGACTAAGCTTTCGTGTTGAAAGTAGTCCAAAAGTTTAGAATGATTAACCAACTCAGACCAACTTTTTGAATAATCATGACGATCTAATTATCTATAAATTAGATATTACACTAGATATGAATCTTTAAAACTAGTTTCTCTGGGCCAAGAATTTAACGTTTTGCATTTGCCTCTACTTAGTTAATGCATATTTCGCACAGATATACATTACGAAAATTTAAATACTTATTTATCTCTCGCACGCATCTATTGGTAAGTAACGTTAAATACTGTACAGACGACTACTGACTACCCTATTTGCATAGGATATGTAACTTTATACTAACGTACCTCACCATCAGTATTTCTGAATACCCCAGTAGGTATCTGCGGTAGTGGTTCAAAACACATACTAACATTATTCTTTGGTAGATTGTGTCCGTATTTACGCTGCTAAAACAAAAGGGTAAACTCATTATGATTTATTGTTGTAAGTATACAGAGAGCAGGTACCAAGGTGGCTCAATAGAGCCAAAAAAAAGAACTTTTATATTTTCACTCGTTTGAACAAAAAACTTACATCGTACATCGAAGGAGAATTTGGATTGTCTTGGGATGGAGGGCAAGACATGCAACCCCAGAGCTCGCTACGATTTTTGCGTCCTTTGCCTTCTTTTTTAAAAAATAACCATGAATACTTTGATCCAGATTTGCGATTACTCCCAGAGTCACGAGGTTTTGATGAATAAAACAAAAATCGCTGACAAGGAAATGCCTTCAAGATGTTGCGTGTGCCGCAAACGCCTGCTGATAAGCCAATTGGCCTAACAAGTTTGCACAACGAAGACATTATTGCTTTCAATATGTATTAGGATTTTTAGCTTTCGGTTTCAACGATTTTTGTTTCCATTTTGTAGGGATTATCTTATTTTGTTATGAATTACATTTGTATGGTTTATTAATGGGGTAAGTTGATACCTATGCTATGGGTTTATAATAACAGGGGCTGGACTTGGATTTGGCTTGGTTTTGCAAAGTTGAAAAGTGAGGTTGAAAACGTCAATCCTGCCAGTACAGTACAGTGTGACCATTATTGTTATTAAAAATTCTCAAAACCGATTTGATGTACAAGTCTATACCTACTGTGTATTTAATAATGAAATTAACTACTAAGTAATGATAACGACAATATAACAAAATGAATTTGATTAATAAATAAATGAAACAATTATTTTTGTGCATTTTAATGTTTTACACTTTACGTTCGTCGCTGATATAAATTGTGCAATAAAGATAAATTTTCTTATCATGTAGTTACGGCGGGTATAAAAAAGCCAGAAGTATTTATTTACGTAAAAAACGGCAACCCTTTGACGGCGGTGTCATTCAGCCATTCTTCAGATAACTTGATGGCACTGTATTTTTGACTATATTTGTCAGTGTCAGATCTGGTTAATAGTATAGCGTAGCGCAAAAAACTCTATGCTCAGCTGAACGTTCTTAAGGAGGTCCCAAAATAGATCTTTAAAACTATTGCACTCAATTGCACTGAACGAAATTCGATTCGAAAGTAGGTTATGTTATGATACTTATGTATAGCGGACCCAGCGAACTTCGTTTCGCCCCGGCCTCGTCCCGCCCTAGCTCTATTTAATTTATGGGTATTTTTCATTGAGGACCAACACAAATTCAACAAAGTAAAAATCATAACAACCAGTCCACCGTCATCATAAAATTATTATTCCTTTGGAATAGGACGACAAAAGCAAGATGTCGCCAGCAGAAAGCTGTGTGATAAAAAGAGATGCGAGATGCGATGTAGCAGAACCATTTTTGGCAGATGTCAAACAGTTGACCGCCCCGAAGAGGTTCGCTGAAAATAACTTGCATTTGATTTTTTATAATTTCAAGTGAACTTGTGTATATTTTGGAGAAATAATTCTTTAAAACATAGTGCCTTGTTCGGTGATTGATTGTTATTCAATACAGCGAAATAATCCCAACAAATTTTCATTTCACAGGTAAAATATTCCAAATCGACTCGTCCTAATATATGATTTATATTTGCTAATGTACCTCAATTTGTAAGTAGTCAGTATGATTACTCTCTTCTATAAACGTTTATTTACGTAAAAATCAAAGATCAAATAACATTTAATACATATTTAAGAATATTTTGTGTAAAGAAATAGTTTTCGTTTTACACTAGGAATGCATCAAGTTACCGATATTTCGTGTCGACTGTTGAACACGCGGTAAACTTATATGTTTAACCCATGACGATTTGGTATTAGTCACCTGGGCAGAATGTAATCTCATTTATAGTTACTTCGCTGATTGACAAAATATCTGAGTATTGTAATGTTTGGCGCATATATGGTAGTCATTATAGGGACCAGGTTTTGACTATTATAATAGTGTAGGACTAATTGCAACCGTTATTATATTGTTAAGATATTAATATAATAGTAAAAAATATGTGTAATTGATGTGTCCTTTAGTTTTCCTACTAATTCCACAGTTTCCGCAGCTTTACATACCCGTGAAAAATTTCGGATCACAAAAATATCGTTATGAATTATATAGCCTTTGTTCTATTCTGATGTATGAGCTATAGTATTGTAGAGTATCATCACAATCCATCGAGTACTATTGGCGAGAAGGAGTAACAAACATCCATCCATTCATCCATCATCAAAAACTTTTGCATTAATCATCTAAGTAGTTAGTTATTACACACATAAATGTCATCCTAAATCGGTTTCGTTTGACAGGTTTTATTTGTTCTTCTCTTCCGATAGGGGATAGTACTTCTATTACCGTTATCGAGTATAACAGCGAAGCGAATTTGCGTGGTCTATGGTTGGTAACTAACACGACTTTCTTTTGGGCCATTATTTGAGTACCGTTTTTTGATGGTCACACGTTTGTTCATATGCAATGTTTCATTTAAGCAGAGATGTACAAGATACCTTAAATAAAGTATCTGGAATACAAAATGCAAAATACTTGCAAATTAAGTATTTCAGATACCAGATGCAAATAACTTTCTGTAATGGTATCTGAAATACTAGATATAAAGTATGTATGTTTTAAATACTTTCTTTAGATAAAATACCTACTGTTGTAAAAAAAAAGATTTTTTTGAAGTGAAAACTTCTTTAGCGGCGTTGAGCACTTTTGTGGGATGGGGGGAAAATGTGAAACTCGCGTCAGGACACGTGGGCTGATCGAAAAACCGTAAGACGGTTGGCGAAATTATGGATGTAAGTTGATTTTTCTGAGAGATAAACTTTTTAATGTAATTTAATATAATATAAATTGTGATGTTTGTGTACGATAGCGCAATAAATAAATATTGTATTCTATAAAAATATTATATTATTATTATTATAATTATTATTATTGTTGTATTATTATTATTATTGTGGTTTTACACTTTTGTGTCTCAGCTAAAAGCTGGTATTTCAGAAACCTACGGGCCTAAGCCAAGTACATTTCCAATGATTCATATTCATTGAGAAGAGTGTGAGTGTGAGAGTTGAGACTGTACATTAATATGTGTTTGCTGCTGGAGATTATCACAGTTCTGTAAAAATTTTCTGACTATCCTGCAAGTGTTAAATATTACTGCTTTTTGAAGAGCGAGGTATGTGAATTGTGGTATGCTGAGAATTCTGAGTGAATGGTGTAGTTGTTTGGGAATTACTCCCGTTGTGGATAGCACAATAGGTACGATTATTACATCGGTTAACCGCCACATTCTTCTTATTTCGTCTTATTATTATTATTATTATTGTATTCTATCACAAAAATGATAGTACTTTTATATTGATAATAAGAGCAATTCATTCAAAATTATTCCCTAACTATTCCAAAAAATCAAAAATGCACAACGTTGATATTCAAGTTTTCACTTCTGCCGGCACTCCCGGAGTGCAATTTTGTGTTTTTTTTTTATACGTAAATCGCGTTGATTGCGTAAACGTGACACAACAAAACTAGTTCTTCAAACAGTTTGTCACTCATTTTTATTCTATTAGGCCTCATCATGCCCCCAAATGAGAAGAGTCGCTCCACAGGGGCAGAACTTGGCAAACAGATGTCCTGGGGCTAATGATGATGATGATGATGATGATAATACTTAAAGCTACGTGCCTGTGATGAGCTGCTAGCTTAGTGCACGCCAGTAATATTTGGGATAGAAAGCACGGAGGCTCTCTGTAATGTGTATCAAACAAGAATAATTTAATAAGAAGTGGGTTTAATCTGATTTGATGCTAACATAAAATATTCAATTCAAACTCGTAACATTTTCATCATTTGGCCAATAGGTCAGTGACCACAAAATATAGAAATATGTTACTAGCCAAGGAGGTCAATAACCGAAAATGTTACAATTTCCATTGCAGTTGTTAGCCACCCACTGAATTCTGTATTTAGATTTATACAAAATCAAAGGAAATCGTCAAAATATTGTTTTTTTTTTATGGTATTATGAAAATTCAAGGCTCAAGAAAAGACTCAATTTTCTCATAGCTTCGACCAACCAACCAAACTTTTACGTGTCTGTCTTCCTTAAACACAGACTATTATGCGGAATAATAAAAAATGATACAAGGGGCGTAGACTTTCCATGCCACCTATAAATTCGGCCATAAAAGAATAAAGATTCAATAGCGCGCTCAGTTTTATCTACGACATTATTATTATTTAAAATTAATGTCACTAAAGAGATGTCACAATAGAATCACCAATCTCTAAATTATTTTAGCAAACATAGTATCGACAAAATACTAAGATACCAAACAACAGGTATTTAAATACAAGATACAAAATGAATTACAAAAAAGTATCTGAGATACAGACAAGACAAGATACGTACTTTGTACTTGTATCTTAGATAAGTAACATCCCTGCATTTAAGAATATTTTTTTAATGTTTTATCATGTATCTATCCATATGAATTTACTTTAAAATGTGTAATAATATTTGTAGTTTTGTAGGAAAATATATTTTTCTATCGGAATCGGGAATAAAACTGCTGTTCTTCGCGCGTCACACCGAGTTGGCGCTCAGTTTAAACACTTATGTCTTGCTGAGCTTTTACATTATAATAATATATGTCAAAAAATTTGACATATAGTCAGGATTTGGAGAAGGATTGAGGTGGAAAAAATCCGTCTTTAGAATTAAATTTAATAAAAATTAATTTTGTGACGGTCACACGATTTTAGCATTTTCGAAAATTTAGCTCATAACTTCAAAAAGTTTCAACCTATCGACACAAACCATAGGTCCGCAGAAACTTCAGACGCGTTAAAACACCAATAGAAGACAAATAAATATCTCACAGCAATGATATTACAGCGCCTTGATTTTTATTTTTTTTCTTCAGACCCTAGTTCATGTGACGGCGGCTAGACCGATAAAAGAGTCTACTTTGAGGCTACTAGATAATAACTTGAAACCATGAGTTTGCTTCATGAAAAAAATACAATAAAAACAGATACTATAACATCTAAGGTTCGACAATTAGTGCGTGACGTCTAGTGTTTATTTCCAAAGATGCTAAAGAAATAGTTTAATTCTTAATTGGATAAGAAAAGGTCATATTTTGAACGCTCTTACAGCTGTGATCCAGCAGCTAGTAGTCTAAATAGTCTCACTCCAGGCAAGAAAAATATGTGGAAGACTAATTTATTGCTTGTAAAGTTTATGAAGGGAATCACCTAATGCATATGACTTCGAAAATGAGTTATGACTCTTCTTATAATAGTCGGAAAATATCTAACTACTAAAATGCAGGGTTACCTATATGTAATTTGAGGCACTACTTTGGAGGGTAGTGGTACAAATGCGGTACAAATGCGAGTAAACTGTGAATTTGAGGTCAGTGATACCGCAAGTGAGTGCAATAAAAGACTTTAAAGGAGGGTAGACCATTAAGTCTGCAAATAACAGCTCACTTCCAATAGTTTTAGGTGCCCTGTGATCATGGCACTTGCAACAGTGTTGAAATATCGGATACTCATGAATAATTTGGTACATAGTAGCAATGTCGAAGGTAACAAACTATTCTTATGTTAGTGTTTATGAATGTTTAAAAATATATGTAATACCTAACCACATTATTTTTGTCTCATCTACATTTAAATTAATGATTTGATACTCATGGCTGTAAAATTACCATTCACATTTATGGATATATACTTAGATTTTTGTTATTATGATGTTTGTAAGTTTGTGAAGGCTGATGAACCGATAATAACATTCAATTCATGTTGTGTCAAATTATCTTTTAGCAGCAAGTATAATAAATGCATGATTCAATTATGTATAAAGTTCAATATGAGGTAATATTTCAAGTAATTGATACTTTTATAACCGAATTATCTATCCAAAAATACACTGCGTAACTTTCGTGTCACGGTGAGTAACTTTCGTGGCTGACGAAATTTCAATATTAAATCTCTACATAAATAATGAACCGATTTTCATGAACTAACAGATTTTGTTACAGTTTGATAGCTTCTTTAAAGCAGTATTTTTTTATTTGAATAATATCAGTATACATTTTCGCCACGAAGGTGACACGAAGAACACTATCTGAAGAAATGCCCTTTATGTGTAAGACTAGCCCCGGGGCTTTACCCGCCTTAATATGATATTGATCATTGGGGATCAATGATCAATTTCCATTGCTGGAAGAAAGCAAGTAAAAATTTTGCAAAAATACACGATATTCTCGTACATCTTTACAAATACTCAAAGCAAATTGGGTTAACGATATCGAATCGGCAGTGTTTGAGATAAAGCAGATTCGATTCAAGTTATTTTTAATGTTCACAAACTATTGTGGTATTTTGGCTAAGTGGACCCCTAATTCAGTTAAAGTTGGCACGAAACCCCTAAATGCGTGAGTCCGAATCATATTATGCCGGTTTTTTATAAAGCCTCTGCCACGCCACACGATCTTACTTCTTCGTCATTATCGTTATTCTCATAGCAGTTTCGCTTAGTTGTTATTCTACTCAGTTCTAAGGTTTTACTCCAACCTTGCAAATATAATCCTCAACCGCTACCTAAATATGTAATAGCAGTGATCTCGACGCGCGATGAGCTTAAAACCCGCAAGCTGCCATCGGCAAACTAACGTGTCCCTCTTGTGACCCTATTACCGACATGATAGGTAGTCGAAATGGTTGTCATAGCCGAAATCGGTTGGAGTATTAATTAAGTCGTAGGTAGTTACTAATCCTCTATTCAGACGAACGTTATTAAAGGATTAGGCACACTGGCTGCGGTCTGCGGTCCAGTCCCAGTAATAATAACAAATACGCACGGCAACTTGTGGCGAGCTGTCGGGCAGTATCGACCCCACGTACCTGATTGCTCCTGGGTGAACCCACCTCTGTTGTTCATCTCTGTTTTGCCTTCACTGGCCGGGCAGAGTGAACATTGACGAGGGACAGGATCTCGCACCTCTTGCTTGCCTTCATTGGCTGGCTTGAGTGGAGACTCGCTAGAGCAGAGATGCTCGGGGGAAGGAAGTGTGCCAGTAAGACATTATATCACATATAATTGATGGCGAGTCACCACTTGCCATTTTATTCAGTTTTCGAGGCTATGCTGGCTGGCTGCCTGGATGGCAGGTGATTCGCAGTCAGACGTCTTATCTATACTATCTTTACTAATATTATAAAGCTGAAGAGTTTGTTTGTTTGTTTGTTTGTTTGAACGCGCTAATCTCAGAAACTACTGGCCCGATTTGAAAAATTATTTTTATGTTGGAAAGTCCATTTATCGACGAAGGCTTTAAGCTATATAACATAAAGATACGACTCACAAGACCACAGCAGCAATGAAAAATGTTGCGAAAACGGGAGAAAGATATTCCTTTTGAGAGCTTCCGCTGCGTACGCTGCGGAAACCGCTTAAGTTACACAAAAATCATGTATGACAGGATTGTTCAGCATTAAGAGTTCTATAATAAAGTCCGCGACAGCATATGTCTATCTTTTATGGTTGACTTACTACAACCTTTTTATGTTAATAATTTTGTAAAAAAATAATGCATTATTTTTAGAGGTGTATTATACACACAGGTATTTATTCTTATCAAAATAAATACATTCATCATCACGAGCATTTCATTTAGAACAAAGTTGCCCTTTATATCATTTGATTCCAATAAATATCTTAGGAGCTATCACAGTTTTAACATAACTCCGCACCAAAATAATGTTCGCAGTTTAAGTACAACGTGCGCTTGCGCTAATTTTATTATAAAGCTAAAGAGTTTGTTGGTTTGAACGCGCTTATCTCAGGAACTGCTGGACCGATTTGAAAAAGATATTTCTGTGTTGGATAGCTTATTTATCGAGAAAGGCTTTAGGATATAAAACATGACGCTGCGACGGGAGGGGAGGGAGCAAACTCAAAACGCGCGAACGAAGTCGCGGGGGACCGCTAGATAAATATATTTATGCTGTCAAACGGGCCGCTGCGTCTTATATAACACTTTATTGCTCAATACAAAGTAAATTACAGTTTATAAGCATAAAGTAAATGCCAACTAAGCCGGTCTAATCGCTAAAAGTGTTCGTCGTATTCGTACGAAAGACAGCAAACCAGTGTGCCAAATCCTAAAAACAGCGTGGTGTGAATTTTATACGAATACGATTTAAGCCTTCGTATTTTTGTTTGGACTAGTTTGGAGGCCAACATATTTAAGGTCCCAGCCCGTATCCCTTGAGCCGGAGGAGGAGGAGGGTTTGAAAGTTTTCGCTTAATTATTGGAAAATATGCCCTTTAGCGTCATGAAACCTTCTAAAAATGAAAGCTGATAAAATTTGCTGCAAGCAAAACTGATTCAAATAGGTTATCAATTCGATATGTATTTATGTGACGTCTTTGAAATTGGATAATATTTGAGTATGATGATCTATTAAGGCTTCCAAACACGTGTGCTAAACTTCGTTAGTGTATGTATGCTTGTTTGTTGGATATTCGTATATTTGTATAATTTATTGTTTTTCACGGCTATCTGGTATATTTATTTATTTATTTTCTTCTTTAATGCACTGACATTAATAAAGTATAAATGGTGGACTTAATGCTTAAAGTATTCTCTACCAGTCAACCATTGGGTGAAGCAGAAACAATTAAGGCGGCGTAAAAGAACACAAAAAGCAACAAATTAATTTTAAGCTACTAATATACTCACATTAATTTATTTAAACCTTGACTAACAAATATCACGTAGTTTTCTTACAGAGAAAAAGCTAACTTATAGACTTCTTGAAAGAATACTTTGACGATAAAGTTTGATGGTATCAGGGATGAAGTTCTAGAGTCTTATAGCACTGAGTTAGAGTCATAAGCGGTCTTGTGAAGAAGTGTGTATTGTAAGATTCGATTTTGCCAACAGATTGGACTTATCCGACTGAATAAGTATAAAACGACTGACTTGAAAATGGCATTTACATAAATGATTCCTGACAATAGGTGTCGTTTTCAAATTAGGCGTTTTGTATTATATACGACGAATATTCCTTATTTGACGTTGGTAAAATCGACTCCAAATGAGATTATTTCTCGAAATTGTGAGTTTTATATTTTATGCATTTTGTAAATACAATAGTCTACGAATACACATTTTCCCAATAGCGTGATAGATTTTCCTTTGATGTTTTCGGCTTATTCTGTGGTTTTAATTTTTATTTGCAGATATTTGTAGTAAAATATGAATCACATAGTTTATACTAGTGCTTGACTTAGTGATGACGTCATGACTATCGATATAATGTCGATAAATCATGTGTTACTAACAATATATCAGGATTATTTATAAGATAGTTTTAAATTTGTGAGCGTACGTCAAAAACTTATTCAGACTATTTGATTTTCAATATTTTGCCAAGCTTGCTATAATTTTCAACCGACTTCAAAATAGGAGGAGGTTATCAATTCGACTGTATGTTGTGTTTATTGTGGCTGTATCACAGTCAGTTGTAGACTGACCTAACCTAGGGGTAATACCTTCCTTCTTTAGTGACAGAACTTATGATATGTAATTTGTAGCTTAATCAAGTGGAACCCACCCCCCTAACTTCACTAAAAATAAAGAAATAAAATTATCTTTCAAAAAAGTAAAAACCGACTTCAAACCCAAAATGCACTTAACGTCTTAAATAAAATCTCAAGCATCAACTACCAGAGCACTATATAGCAGTCTTCTGATAGATTTGTTTCTTATTACGAAGATCTCTTTAGATTGAAGTATTCCGTAGAAGAAGAAATTAACATAAAAATCAGAGGTTAGGAATGTTGATACGAAAATCTGTTATCCAAATAATAATTTTAAATTACTAATGAAATAATATTGAGAAGGTTATAGCGGAGTTTTTTTCGATATCGGTATATAATTCACCGTAGGCATTATAAATAAGACATATCCCACCTTCAATCCAACACTAGTGTCAAGACACATATCACATTACGTTTTGGTTTCGCTGGAAATCTGCTATTATTTACCTATTTTATCTATAGTATAGGTACCTACCCTATGATCTTTCCTTTCCTAAGCTATTGTGTGCATCTGGATTGAGAGCCCATTTTTTGAACCCTTGCGAAACGAAATAAGACTTAAAAGGAAATTAGTCAAAAATAGTAAAAATTCAAAGCAAAGGCCAAAAAATTATTAAACGTGAATTAAAAGTGTTACGGACAAATAACTTGGGCCCTCAATCCAGACGCGTGCATAAAGTGGCATAGCCTCAATCTCAGTAAGTACTATCGTTGGTTTAATTATTTCTATTTCAGAATTTAGTTTAGAATTTTTTACACATTTTAATAAATTCCTAAACTTGTAGAACATGACATTACAGATTTATAGCGGTTTATCTAGGGCCCTCACTTCATTATTGTCTGAACCGAGGAATCTGCAAAATATGAATTTATTTGATGAAATATATTATTATAACTATTACAAATTTTACTTTGATACCTCTGAGAATTAGTTAAAAATAAATAATGACTCAAACGTTAATTGTTAAGAAATAAATAAAAATTCAATGTGACCAAAATGTCTGAACTGAGAGCCCAATATTTTTAGCTTTATTGACTAGGCATAACGTCATAGATTAACGCAAATTCGAACAAGAATTTTAACTATTTCTTAATTAAATTGCAACACATCATTCGTTCTTCTAAATGCCATATTTTAAGAGAAAAAATAATTTCAACTTTCCCTAAGAGAAAAATTTGTAGTGTGACCATTCATCACAGTATACGTGTACATTTTGAAAAGCGCAATCTATGGATCACTATAGTACCAGAGACGTCGTAATACGCAAATGAAATGTAATCATTGTACATAATGAATAAAACACAATCAAAGTCAAAGTCAAGTCAAAGTCAAATATTGTTTATTCAATTTAGGACACGATATGCCACTTATGAACGTCAAATGTACAATGAAAAATAAAATAAAAATAAATGTGCCCTGAAGGGGCCGAATCATGTCTCCTTATCTTTTGGGCCCTACCAGCGCTTCGAGACAGAACACAGGACAATCACGAGGACTAAGTTTATAAATAGCACGAATGACTCTTTTCTGCAAAATAAATATGGTATCAATGTCTGCAGCAGAACCCTACAAGAGAAGACCGTAAGACATAATACTGTGGATGTAACTAAAATACACAAGCCTCGCCGTTTCAACATCAGTCAGATACCTTATTTTTCTAACTGCAAAGGCAGCCGAGCTTAGCCTCCTAGCTAGGGATTCAATATGAGGTCCCCACTGTAATTTTGAGTCAAGTGTTATGCCCAGAAACACAGTGAAGTCTATTAAGACTAGATTATTATCATTTAGTACAATATTTGGTGTAAGTTGCTTTACATAAGGCAAAGTGAATTTTACACATTTAGTTTTACTAGCATTCAGCAACAAGTTATTGGTGGTGAACCAATTCAATACTTTGGAGAGAGTATTGTTTACTTCGTCAAAATTTTCTTCATGTCTTTTCATTTTAAAATCAAAGAAGTGTCATCAGCAAACAGAACTATCTCACAAAGATTTGTGTAATAAAATGGCATGTCGTTTACATATATCAGGAAAAGTAAAGGCCCCAATATTGAGCCCTGGGGGACCCCCATTTGAAGAGGGGCTCCGGAAGAGTAGGTACCATTTATGTTAACTGATTATATTCCACCTGATAAGTACGAACTTAACAACTTAGATGAGTTTTCCGAGACACCATAGTGTTCTAACTTAATGAGCAGTGTCTGATGGTCTACACAATCAAACGCCTTTGACAAATCACAGAATACACTTACGGCGTCATGTTTGTCTTCATAAGCATCAAGAATGTGTCTGATGAGTGTTACTCCGGCATCAGTTATATTTCTACCTTTAGAGAACCCAAACTGTTTTCGTGTAGTAAATTATTAAGTTTAAAATAAAGTTATTGATTATAAATGAGTTTTTCGAAAATTTTACTTATTGTGAGTAATATTGAAATAGGCCTAAAATTGCTGGGGTCACTTTTGTCTCCTGATTTAAATAAAGAGACAACCTTACTATGTTTCAATAAATTTGGAAACTGATTTTGGTCAATACATTCATTAAAGATATAAGATAAGTAAGGAGCTATTAGAGGTATAATGGGTTTTAGTGTGTCTATGGATCGGTATGAATATAAAAAAACTATTTACTTTTAACGAAGTGCTCGCCGAATGTCAGTTTCATTACAAACTACTTTTGAATAAGTTTCGTATGACAATCCCGAAAGTTCATAATACCGAATTTTATAGTACCTAAAAACGGAAGGCTGAATTTCAAAATACCGAATGTATGAAATACCTATACTCGATATTCCGAGACCAGTATGTCTATTTCAAATAACCGAAATTTTAAATACCGAATGTATGAAATACCTATAGGTACTCGATATTCCGAGACCAATATGTCTATTTCAAATAACCGAAAGTTTAAAATACCGAATGCATGAAATACCTATAGGTCCTCGATATACCGACGCTCAATATGTGTATTTACAAATGACCGAAAGTTCAAAATTTTGAAAATAAAAATGAATAAATTAAAATAGGAGTTGTTATCAACATCCACTGGAGGGCGTTACTACTAACTATGTGTTAATTAAGTTTAAACCCAGTAATCAGTCATTCTCGATAACGATGAATCAGCAACCAACATTATAATAAACATAGTAAAAAAAACACAGGCTATTCTTCAAATGAAATAAGCAATATTAAAGTGACCTAGGTACTTACTTCGATAACACTAAACAGAAACACTGATAGATAATATATTTACTGAAATATTTGAGTATTGCACTACCAAAACACAATCGCTTCCGACAGTTCAATATATAGAATATTTACTTATTCGCTTATAATAGCTTGTATGAGAGTACTACTGATCAGTCCATAAAAGTAACAAATCGTGTCTACCCTACAAACTGTTTCTCCTAGAAAAAGTTGAAAATAAAATTTCTCTTAAAGTATGATATTTAGGAGAACGAACGATATGTTACAATGTAATTAAGAAATAGTTAAAAATCTTATTCGAATTTAAGTTATTCTATGCCTAGTCAATAAAGCCAAAATTATGTGTTATATTTTCTGGCCACGCCACTTAAGGAATTTCAATGAAATTCGGCAGAATAATTGTCCATAAAATGTCGTACTTAGTCCATGGTTTTAAAAAAATGTCCTATTATAGTTTTAGAGAAATTAAACAAATATGGTGGCGCGGCTGGGACGCATACTTTGTCGCCACGCCACCTCGCAAATCGTAATAAAATAAGATAAATGAGAACTAAATTCATATAAAACAAATGTCTACTAAGTGTCTATGCCACTGATAACAGAAATACTGCTTAAAATCAAAATGTAATACATATATATTTTTTAAAATAAATCTTTTACGTAATAAATGATCAGTGTATTTCGGTTGTCAGTGGCAAAGACAATTAGTAGGCATTTGTTTTATATGAAATTAGTTCTCATTTATCTTCTTTTATTACGATTTGCGAGGTGGCGTGTGGCGACAAAGTATGCGTCCCAGCCGCGCCACTATATTTGTTTAATTTCTCTAAAACTATAATAGGACATTTTTTTTAAAACCATGGACTAAATACGACATTTTATGGACAATTATTCTGCCGATTTTCATTGAAATTCCTTTAGTGGCGTGGCCATAAAGTATAACATAAAAATATTGGGCTCTCAGTTCAGGCGTTTTCGTCACATAGAATTATTACTTCTTAACAATTAACGTTGGAGTCATTATTTCTTTTTAACTAATTCTCAGATGTATCTAATTAAAATTTGTAATAGTCATAATATGTATTTCATCAGATAAATTCATATTTTGCAGATTCCTCGGTTCAGACAATAATGAAGTGAGGGCCCTAGATATACCGCTATAAATCTGTAATGCCATGTTCTACACGTATAGGAATTTATTAAAATGTGTAAAAATTCTTAACTAAACTCTGAAATAAAAATAATTAAACCAGCGATAGTGCTTACTGAGATTGAGGCTATGCCACTTTATACACGCGTCTGGATTGAGGGCCCAAGTTATTTGCCCATAATACTTTTAATTCACGTTTAAGAAATTTTTGGCCCTTTGCTTAGAATTTTTACTATTTTTAACTAATTTCCCTTTGTCTTATTAAAAAAAACTGTATGGACGATTTGTCTGCAATAAAATTATTTTATTTTATTTTTATTTTTTTATTTATTTATATCGTTCCGCAAGGGTTCAAAAAATGGGCTCTCAATCCAGATGCGCGTTAAGCTATTGAGGGGACTGGGCTTATAAAATAGACAGCAAGAGAGAGTTGGGGACTGAGAGGACTGAGCTTGAGAGAGACTAGGCATGAGGCTCTTACTACGTATCTAGGTAGGTACCTACCTACTCTGTGATCATAAGAATGGATCTGCCAAAAATGTCACGTCCCTCCTCAGCTTCCCGCTGGATAAGTGGGAAGCTGTGCAAGGTGCTAAGCTCGAGAGGGTCTACGTTCAACACTAGCTAAAGTGTGCATGTGTAGGTATAGCCTCGAGAGGGCTTAGGCTTAAGTGTCTAGCTTCGTCAGGGTCCAAGCTCGAGGAACTATGCTCAAGATAAACGGCTATGGAGGTTCTATGCTAGATGGACAAGGCGCGAGAGAAGAGGCCCGAGGGTTAGGCTCGAGAAAATAGGAGGAGGGGAGTGCACCGAAGGTACCTAATGAAAGAAATAGAAGATAAATAAATAATTGTTTATTGATCATGAATATTAATGTAACAATTCGCACTTTTTCTTAAGCCTTCGAACTTTGTTGTGTGCCTTTTGTACTCGTCAGCAAAGTTTCATCACCAGCACCGGCAGGCCCGCTGCTGTGGCACCACTACTCGGCGCACCACCGCCGCCCGAGGAGGAACAACCTGCGCAACATTCAGGTGTTAACAATTTCATCTGCTCGCGTGGTTGACCCGCGCCCTGAGCTGCCCGACCTCGATTTGATGAAGCTACACTAATATCACCAACCGTGAGTGGGTTGCGGCCTGGCTGTATACCCGGTATGGTCTCAAAACAATCTGATTTACAAGGAGCATCCCACACACAAGGCGGCGGTGGTTGCCAGTGCATACAACCTGGTCTTGTACATGGCTCTTCTTTACTTACAGCCTTAGCAGCTATGCGAGGCCGACCACCCGGTCCTACCACATTACTCGGTGCAAGTTCTTTTTGCTTAAAACGTTTCATTATAGTATCTAAGGTTTTCTCATCAAATACATATATTGATGAAGATTGTGCTGCTTTGGCTGCACCAGAACTGCTGGAACATGGACATTTTGAGACTGGAGCAAGATTAACCGGAGTATGCTTTATCGTACTGTAAATGTTACTGCAAATACAGGCCTGAGCGCTGGAACTTGGAGGGCTAGGTGACACTTACAGCACTTGCCAGAATTATCCACTGAAGTATCTGGTAGGATGCCTTTAAGTTCACACACAATGAACCTCTTGCCTCCACTGGAACTAGAGGCTGCTGCCCCTCCCGATGAATTCCCCCCTTGAGTGCGCAGATGCGCTGCGAGGGGTTCAGGGTCTGCGAGCCCTCGAGCGCGTGCCAGCTGGCTGGGTGCGCACAGAGGATCCGGGAGGACTAAGCAGGCTGGCTCGCCGCCGCACCCAGTACGACGACAGTCATGCTGAAGCCCATTGCGCTTTATGCAATGACAACTGTAGTACATGATTCCTCCACGCAGCTCACGGCTCTTCGTTCTTTTCAGCTGATTTTCCTTTTCTTCCTTTTTTTCTGCGCCACCCTCCTCAGCGCCTCCTCTATTGGTTCCATCAAAGGATTTCCCTTTCTGCGAACAAAGGCAATGAATGAGCTTAGATGTGCTTGTTTTCAAGTCGGCCACCGGCATTATATTTAGAATAACATTACCGAGAGCTAGCGTTTAGGAGGGCAATGCGTCGTGTGCGTTACCACTGGGAGACGAGATCAAAATCGCTGAAACGTGTAACGTAGGTCTTGCCGGGCGGTGGCCGACGAACACACGGCGGGCACGGTGGTGGGCAGGGCCTCGAGCAGCAAGGGCCCGAACGGCAAAGGTACCGGATCGAGCCCTGCTGGAAGTAGTGGTGGTCCTGTAGTCCATTACGTTTGAACGCGGAGCGTGGCAGGCAGCAGAGCTAAACATACAAACCCATCAATTAACATGCGTTGTGTTGACACCTGCCTACCAATGAGAATATCAATCGAGCCAGCATAAGCTCTGTGAATCACTCACCGGAGGCCCGCAATCTTCATACTTGTAGCATACCATAGGACCGCAAGGAGAACACCTGTAAGGCCAAAAAGAATTAGTTAGTTAATTAGACTCTACGACTTAATGCTAGATTCAAAATTACATAGTTTTCTTACTTACATGGTGAATAATTTAAGGTATGACAGTTGTTTACCAAAGTTGTTCAAATTATACGGAGGAGGGTGCTTTTAAGGATATTTATTAATATTTTAGCTTATACAGTCATAAAAATTTGTTGAAATTGTAGTTAGATACTCTGAAATTTGGAATTTTATAAAAATTTGCAATTTTTTTACATTACATTAAAAATACATCTGATAAAGATGAAGTCAAAAATTCTTCTGTCAAATTGCTTCTTTTTGAATTGTCTGTATGTTTGTCTTCTGTTTTTGAAAATATTCTTACTTGACAGCATTATGGTGTGCATTTAAAAATAGGTCTTATTTTATAAGGCACGGATATTCGTTGCATGTGAATTTCAAGGGTGGCACACAATGATATTGTATTAAGAACTAGATCACCGGTGAGAGGCTAAAAGATGGCTCAGCTAAACAACGCCTCACTTAAAATTGGGGTCATTATTTTGACGTAGTCAATTTTTGATGGCGTCAGTGTCTTAATGCCTCAGTGCGCCTTTAAACTGCAGAAACACCTAACTAAAAAAAAACAGTCCGAATATCATATTTTCGTTAAGTAAATTGTATTTAATGAAGCCTATCATTCATGACTGAAGTATTTTTAATAAAATTAGTGAGTTTTGTTTCTTAGTCAACCCACGGACTAACATGGTCAATATTCTAAGACAGTGCTATATGGAGTAGTTTGGTATTATATTTTTTAATAATAATTTAACGACCGTCACAGTGTGGTGGTTTACGTTCCGGACTATAAACTATAAACCAGTCGCGGATTCGAATCCCGCCCGCACGACTCTAACAAATATGTCTATGGAAATGTATGTTAATATGTCTGTTATATAACTATAAATTACACCTTCAATTTTTTTGAAGTAATAGGTAGACGCTCACGGATCCAAAGGACACCGGCACTCGTGTTAACAAAAGTATAACAAAAGACTGTTGATAAACACATCTGTGAGGGATGTACCTCACGATTGTAGGAAAAAATATACACGCTCACTATTAGCGTGTTATTTGAAGGAATCATCCTGTTTACATGATGCCAGATGGCTATGGTGTATTAATAAATATTTCTTTAGTTATTAAAATAAGGAATGTACATATTTTAATTATTTTAATTTGTAAAAAATATACATGTGGTCACGTGATCGTGAATGCCTAGCAGTGAACGTGACTTTGACATTGGCGCCATGGCGTTTTACGTGATACATTTAAATTGCATTTATTAGATAATTATTCAAAATTTTAATTGTTAAACAGTTTAAAAAAATGTTTTTGTTGATTAATATACTACCGAGCTAAGGTGTGAACTCAATTTTAAAATTAGGCCAACGAGTCTATTGTAATGTACCTACATACTTTAAAAAATATATTAAGAAAGCTACTCTATTAAGACTCTGTTCCGAATCTGATGTCTGATGTGATAGCTGTCAATCCATTGACATCCATTAATCAGACGGTGCCATATTTGTGTACTCTTTTAGTTCGCGAGGCGTCATCTACTTCTAAATACAATATCATTGGTGGCACAGCTTATAGGTACTGCAGTTAAAGCTTTAGTATCTATGCTTGTTATCTTTCAATATAAGGTCATTTATGTTTTATTAATCACGAAAATTTATCATAATTTTAAAAGGTGTTATTTAGAGTGCTCTCTTATATATTTTTCCATGTATTGCCTTTCTTTGCAAATCGAAATTAAAGCGTCTGCGTGAGGATTCCTGAAATGAGTATCACATGCAACTTTTGACGGTTCGCATAACGGCGCTGGTATTGTACTGCAATAAGGATTGTTCTGGCATCCACTTCGCTTACAATCGTATTGCAAGCCGTTTCGGCGCAAACAGAAGCAATCTGTGTAAAGAACTCCTCCCCTGAGCTCCCGGCTTCTGGCACGCTTGACGGTTGATGAAGATGCACACGGCACACACATCTTGCAATTGTATTTTCTCATTGTTTTTATGGCTTTTTTCTACAACAGAGAACGATCATGAGAGTGTGTATGCGTGTTAGTGCAAACGAGAGATTTGTACACAATGTAAGTCAGAAAAGTGAAATTTAACTATTAGATTGTTTGTAGAACTTATTGCATTAATAGAAAATATATTTTCACTTACCCTTTTATTTATTTGTTATATTTTTAAAATAATTTATTCATTGCACTGAAAATTTTGCTATTTGATAATTAGAAACAATAAAACTGAGTACAAACACGATGGTCATGATTATTTCACACCACACTTGTGTTTTTTTAGCGAGTATAGAAATACGCAGTATATATTATTAAATAATTTCACTGCATAGATATGGGTAAAAATGGTTATAGATGAAGACAAATATTAATTCTATAAGAAAATAAGAACAATAAAACAAGTATGATGGTACAGTATGCATTTTTTTTCTAATAAGCATTTAAATATGTTAAAAGTTTTCATTTTATTACTCAGAAGAGGGTTTTTTCGTTTATTTTAAGAGTTTTTCTAGTAATTTCCCATCAAAAAGAAAATCAACGACTTCATAGAAATTAGAAAAGTCGAATTTTTATTCCAAAATTATTTGGCTTTGTTATCTGACTAAAACTAAACTCAATACTGTTTTTATGAACGACGCAATGTTTCATCAAAATAGGGATTATGCGTCGTCTTCTAAATTATCAATTGCGTCTTTTATCAAAATATAACATAGGTAAGCGCGAAACGACAAAATCTGATCGTGAATAGGACTCAGGGTTAAGATCAAAGAAGAAGGTCACAAATAAACACAACCTTCTTTACACTACTGGCTGGTAAAAATTTAATTAAGAAATAAATCTATTTAGTTTCCCTGCAGCTTCCATGTTCAAACTAGAACCGAGGTGTTCTGTAGATGTAATTTCCAAAAGAAGGTCAGTACAATCAAATCATTCAAGTGATACACATAATTTTAAAAAACTTAAAAAAAGTTAAAACGTTAACAACCTAGATTCTCCACGATAAACCTACAGTCTTTCTATAGACCCGATATATTTCGCTTTTTAAGTACTCCTTAACCCCAGAACCAAGATGTAAGTATGAACCACCTGTGATTCACATCCTCTTCATAAAGGGGAGAACCTTCTGGTTACTTGATATCTAACTTTTTCTTCTACCCAGGTGCTGCGGAGGTTGCGGTGGTTGCAGTCCCTGCTGTGGTGGCGGATGTGGAGGGTGCTGCTGCCCATGCATCACTATCTACACTTGCTGCACCAAGATATGCTAGCGCTGAGAGTTACCGCCGCGATTTAAATATGGACGCCAGTCGCGGTTTTGTTGGGGATCACCCGAATCTAGCTTCGTTTTCGGAGCACCGTGCTGTTTTTGTGAAAAAATAAAGTATAAGTGTATTTTGATTTTTACTTCACATTGTGCGATCAGTGCTAGCCAAGTAGTGTAGGTCGGCTTGTCAGCCAAGCCAGTGAGGGTAGAGGGATCGGAGTAGGTCGGCTTGTCAGCCAAGCCAGTGAGGGTAGAGGGATCGGAGTAGGTCGGCTTGTCAGCCAAGCCAGTGAGGGTAGAGGGATCGGAGTAGGTCGGCTTGTCAGCCAAGCCAGTGAGGGTAGAGGGATCGGAGTAGGTCGGCTTGTCAGCCAAGCCAGTGAGGGTAGAGGGATCGGAGTAGGTCGGCTTGTCAGCCAAGCCAGTGAGGGTAGAGGGATCGGAGTAGGTCGGCTTGTCAGCCAAGCCAGTGAGGGTAGAGGGATCGGAGTAGGTCGGCTTGTCAGCCAAGCCAGTGAGGGTAGAGGGATCGGAGTAGGTCGGCTTGTCAGCCAAGCCAGTGAGGGTAGAGGGATCGGAGTAGGTCGGCTTGTCAGCCAAGCCAGTGAGGGTAGAGGGATCGGAGTAGGTCGGCTTGTCAGCCAAGCCAGTGAGGGTAGAGGGATCGGAGTGGGTCGGCTTGTCAGACAAGCCAGTGAGGGTAGAGGGATCGGAGTAGGTCGGCTTGTCAGACAAGCCAGTGAGGGTAGAGGGATCGGAGTGGGTCGGCTTGTCAGACAAGCCAGTGAGGGTAGAGGGATCGGAGTGGGTCGGCTTGTCAGACAAGCCAGTGAGGGTAGAGGGATCGGAGTGGGTCGGCTTGTCAGACAAGCCAGTGAGGGTAGAGGGATCGGAGTGGGTCGGCTTGTCAGACAAGCCAGTGAGGGTAGAGGGATCGGAGTGGGTCGGCTTGTCAGACAAGCCAGTGAGGGTAGAGGGATCGGAGTGGGTCGGCTTGTCAGACAAGCCAGTGAGGGTAGAGGGATCGGAGTGGGTCGGCTTGTCAGACAAGCCAGTGAGGGTAGAGGGATCGGAGTGGGTCGGCTTGTCAGACAAGCCAGTGAGGGTAGAGGGATCGGAGTGGGTCGGCTTGTCAGACAAGCCAGTGAGGGTAGAGGGATCGGAGTGGGTCGGCTTGTCAGACAAGCCAGTGAGGGTAGAGGGATCGGAGTAGGTCGGCTTGTCAGACAAGCCAGTGAGGGTAGAGGGATCGGAGTAGGTCGGCTTGTCAGACAAGCCAGTGAGGGTAGAGGGATCGGAGTAGGTCGGCTTGTCAGACAAGCCAGTGAGGGTAGAGGGATCGGAGTAGGTCGGCTTGTCAGACAAGCCAGTGAGGGTAGAGGGATCGGAGTAGGTCGGCTTGTCAGACAAGCCAGTGAGGGTAGAGGGATCGGAGTAGGTCGGCTTGTCAGACAAGCCAGTGAGGGTAGAGGGATCGGAGTAGGTCGGCTTGTCAGACAAGCCATTGAGGGTAGAGGGATCGGAGTAGGTCGGCTTGTCAGACAAGCCAGTGAGGGTAGAGGGATCGGAGTAGGTCGGCTTGTCAGACAAGCCAGTGAGGGTAGAGGGATCGGAGTAGGTCGGCTTGTCAGACAAGCCAGTGAGGGTAGAGGGATCGGAGTAGGTCGGCTTGTCAGACAAGCCAGTGAGGGTAGAGGGATCGGAGTAGGTCGGCTTGTCAGACAAGCCAGTGAGGGTAGAGGGATCGGAGTAGGTCGGCTTGTCAGACAAGCCAGTGAGGGTAGAGGGATCGGAGTAGGTCGGCTTGTCAGACAAGCCAGTGAGGGTAGAGGGATCGGAGTAGGTCGGCTTGTCAGACAAGCCAGTGAGGGTAGAGGGATCGGAGTAGGTCGGCTTGTCAGACAAGCCAGTGAGGGTAGAGGGATCGGAGTAGGTCGGCTTGTCAGACAAGCCAGTGAGGGTAGAGGGATCGGAGTAGGTCGGCTTGTCAGACAAGCCAGTGAGGGTAGAGGGATCGGAGTAGGTCGGCTTGTCAGACAAGCTAGTGAGGGTAGAGGGATCAACCATCAAATTAACCGAAACTGCTCAAAATGTATTCGATGATTGCGGAGGGCTTGAAGGAGAATCTAAATTATACCAATATAAAGATAGAAGAAACTAACATTAACACCTCGTCGAAGGTAAACATAGGTTTAGGCGGCTTAGACCTTGTCCAGAAAGGACGAATTCGCCGCGATTCTCTCGCGCGTATTACGCGCGACCGTTGCGTCCACAAGGTGCGTACCAACGCGCGAGCATTTGGGGAGGAATTCAGTACGAAATATGGAGTTGAACGAAGCGGTCACGTTGTGGTCGACTGTCGTGGCAAGACAAAATGATCTAATTTTCTTTGTTTGTTACTAATTAATAAAATAATAATAATTACTTACCAAAATCTTTCTTTTTTTCCTCGGAGTCTTCTTTATCAGAAAATATTAATACCAATTCTTCCCAAGACCTACGTTTTAAAATCCTATTAGCATAATCAATCAGGTGATTCCAAATCCTATATCCTATATCGCAAGGCGTCCCTAGTATCTCGACTCGCGCGCAATACGCGCGAATCAAGCGCGAGTCGAGAGTCTGGCTGGCGTAGTGCACGCGATTTACGCGCGTATTTTGAATTCGCGCGATGCTTGTGGACGCGATGTATTGATGTCTAGTACCTCGACAACGCGGGTATGAATTCGCGCGATACGATTCGCGGCGAATTCGTCCTTTCTGGACAAGGCCTTATCTTAAGTTTATGTTCACACCATAAAATTAATATTCCTATCGGAATAGGACAAGTAAAAGCTGTCAAACGAAACCGATTTAAGATGCCAGTAACTAACATAAATAAGTAACATTTGTAGCTTTAAATGAGATAACCTTTCGATCAGGTGATTAAAAACAATATTCCTAAGATAAACATATTAGTTAACTGCATGATAAACGGCCGACACAAAATATTGAACATGCAGCTCTAGTGTAAAACTAAATATTATTTCATTGTATAAAATATTCGTATATACATTCCCTGTGTTATTCTGTCTTTACTTTTTACGTTATTTAACGTTTGTGGAAGAGAATAATCAAACTGCGTAATTTTAATTTGAAGCGCATTGGTAAATATAAGTCGTTTATTAAGAGGCTTCGATTTGGACTAATTTACCTGTTGAATGATTATTTGTTGGGTTATTCCGCTGTAATGAACAACAATGAAGTCACCATGTTAAACAGAAATATTTCTTCAAAATATACACAATTTCACATAAATTTTCAAAAACTCAAATGAGAGAAATTTTCAGCGAGCTTTCATAAGGCTTCCGAACTGACTGACAGCTGTTAAAAACGGTTCTGCTACTTCGCATCTCCCATCTCTTTTTATCACACAGTTTGCTGCTAGTGACATCTCGCTTTTGTCGTTCTATTCCAAAGGGATAATAATTTTATGGTTCACACCTACCTTTAGCCGTGTGTTACGATCCCGCCCAGCCACGGCGCCGAAAAAGGCGGTGGTTGTGTCAGTAAGCAACGGTAACCTTATGATATTATTTAGGTATGGAGTGCATGTACGCATCTTATACCACCGAAAAAACGCCACTTTTCTTTTAAAAAAAGTAGTCAATACAAATTTATTTAGGAATTAAACTTTGTGACTTGAAACACCTGACGGGAACGTTAGAGCAAAAACATAATTCGACCTCTTGTGTACAAGTTTTATAATATAGGCGCTAAAATGGCGCAATGAACTCGACCATCTTAAGTTTTATAACTTTATTTAGGAATTAAACTTTGTGACTTGAAACGCCTGACGGGAATAATAGAGCAAAAAGGTAATTGATCTAGATAAGTTTTATTATGTATGCAGTATTTAGAATAGGGTTTTTTTTAAACTAGCTGACCCGGCAGACGTCGCCCTGCTCTGAAAAGCAGCGCCACGAAACCACGAACCACGAACGTAATTGTATTGAATTTTCTTAACTTTTAAACCTTCCCTGAACTTCCACAAATAGTTTAAGACCAAAATTAGCGAAATCAGTCCAGCCATTCTCGAGTTTTAGCGAGACTAACAAACAGCAATTCATTTTTTTATATATATACAGATATAGATAGATAGATAGGAAGATAGATATCCAGCTGTCCACTTGTTTATTTATGGTGCCGACAACGACTTAAGTTTTATTAGAATGGATATAAATATATTAAATAACGTTTATATAATAGTATATGAAATTAAAAACTTAGATTTTTTAATTAACTTTTTATACATAACTAGCGGACCCAGCGAACTTTGTTTCGCCCCCAGCCCCGTCCCGCCTCAGCCCCGCCCCGCCCCAGCCCCGTCCCGCCGAGTCACGTAATTTTAAAAGTGAAGCATTCCCAGCGAATTTTGTTTCACCCTTAAATTACTAAAATGACTATTAAAAAATAAAGGTTGATCGTAGAAGGGTGAAAATTGAGGGTTGTATGTATTATGTTGAACTCCCTTGTCGTACCCACTCCAGTATCCGTTGCAAACTCAACTCTCGAAGTTGTCGACGAGTACGTCTACCTGGGACAAGTGATCCAATTGGATAGGTCCAACTTCGAGAAAGAGGTCAATCGACGAATCCAACTCGGCTGGGCAGCGTTCAGGAAATTGCGCAAGAGTGTCTTCTCATCTATCTACCTCAGTGTCTGAAGACAAAAGTCTTCAACCAGTGTGTGTTACCAGTGATGACATACGGATCCGAAACATGGTCTCTTACTATGAGCCTTATAATGAAGCTCAAAATCTCACAACGAGCGATGGAAAGGGCTATGCTGGGTGTTTCTCTACGGGATCGAATCGGAAATGAGGAGATACGTAGAAGAACTAAAGTAACGGACATAGCCTTGAGAATCAGTAAGCTCAAGTGGCAATGGGCAGGGCACATAGCGCGAAGAACTGATGGCCGTTGGGGCAGGAAAGTTCTAGATTGGAGACCCTTCGACCAGAGACGCAGCGTGGGACATCCACCAACAAGATGGACAGACGACCTTATAAAGATCGCAGGATCAAACTGGATGCAGACCGCTAGTGATCGGTCGCTGTGGAAAGCCGTGGGGGAGGCCTATGTTCAGCAGTGGACGTCCTTTGGCTGTTAATGATGATGATGATAATTGTGATGATGATGATGATGTATTATTGTATGTTGTATCATAAAAAAATAGAAATTATAAATTTTGTCCAAAAAATAAATAAATAAAATTAGGGGTGGACTACCCCTTACATTTAGGGGGATGAAAAATAGATGTTGGCCGATTCTCAGACCTGCTAAATACGCATATAAAATTTGATCAAAATCCGTCAAGCCGTTTCGGAGGAGTTTGGCAACTAAAACTGTGACGAGAGAATTTTATATATGAAGTCTAATCAATTATAATATAATTGTAAACACAGACTATAAAAAATGGACAAGAATATTATAAAACTTAAGATAGTAAAGTACATTGCGCCCTTTTAGCGCCTATATTATAAAACTTGTACACAAGAGGTCGACTTATGTTTTTGCTCTAACATTCCCGTCAGGCGTTTCAAGTCCCAAAATTTAATTCCTAAATAAATTTGTATTCACTACTTTTTTTAAAGAACTTACTTTTTTTAAAAGGCG
Source organism: Pyrausta purpuralis (assembly GCA_963924145.1). NCBI lineage: Eukaryota > Metazoa > Arthropoda > Insecta > Lepidoptera > Crambidae > Pyrausta > Pyrausta purpuralis. The sequence continues at coordinate 15,251,944 of OZ001659.1, forward strand.
TTATTTCGGTGGTATAAGATGCGTACATGCACTCCATACCTAAATAATATCATAAGGTTACCGTTTCTTTTAAATAGAAGCGTGGCCGGGCTGGGTAGCAAACGCTGTAGCTCGGCCACAAAAATGTGAAATAACTGGTGAAATACTGCAGTAGGTACCTACTCATTTTTTCCTCTTGAGTACCAGAAAGTACGCACCCGTACAGCTTACTGACACAACCACCGCCTTTTTCGGCGCCGTGGCCGGGCGGGATCGTAACACACCCTTTAGCCGTAACATATATAATATTTGCATTTCATATTCCATATTGCTGGACGCTGTTCGATTTCAAATATATGTATATCTGTCTACGTCGAGACCTATTATTTAAACCGTGCTTTATCTATAAAAACAGGCGCTGCACTGTACTGCAGCTGCGCTGTGGTATGTTCCATCCCGGCAGATGGGCGGCAGGATCTGCGCGCGAGACACGACCCGCGCGTCGACACGTTGTCAGTGTGTTGTGCCACTCGTGTTTTGTATACAAACTGAAGCCTAAATGATGATTCACGCTACATCGTGCCTGAGCCGGGAAAAAAATCCCCCCAAGGACGGGGCACGTTTAGGCATGAATCACATCATACAAAATGTCTACAATGTTTGACAGCGCCGGCACGGTGTAGCGTGAATCAGCCTTAAAGGTGCTTATCCATTTGAGGCAGTCTCGGGGCGAGGCAGTCTCCCGAGCTGAGGCCGCACGAGTGGAAACGCTCAACCTGAGGCACACTGCGCAATGAAGCAAATTAATTTCCGCGGGCTGAGCCATATTTTGTCGGGTTTTTTGGCACACTCAATGAAGCATCAGTCCAGCCGTGCACTTGGTGGAGACGGCCGTGGATCACAACGTGCCTCGAGCCTATGCCTCGAAGTGAGCAGCCTCGACTGCTTCAAATCGAGACTGCTCGGCCTGAGGCTGCTCTGATGGATACGCACTTTTTCAGAAGGATCGCCCAGGGGACCCCCAACTAGACTTTCTTTTGAAATGACAAGACATAATAGTAGATTATTTACACCTAGGCAAGCTGGGTAGTCAATTCTGGATCTCAAGCAAAATGTATTGGTAGATTTAATGCAGACACCTACTGGCAAACAGAGGGTCGCCCTAAACTCCTACTGGCATACAGAGGGACGTCACTCTAGACTCCCACCGGCACACAGAGGGACGTCACTCGAGACTCCCACTGGCACACAGAGGGACGTCACTAGACTCCTACTGGCACAGAGAGACGTCACTCTAGACTCCTACTGGCACAGAGGGACGTCACTCTAGACTCCCACTGGCACGCAGAGGGACGTCACTCTAGACTCCCACTGGCACGCAGAGGGACGTCACTCTAGACTCCTATTGGACACAGAGGGACGTCACTTGTAGACTCCTACTGGCACACAGAGGGACGTCACTTGAAGTCTCCTACTGGCACACAGAGGGAGTCACTCTCAACTTCTACTGGCACACACAGGGACGTCATTCTAGACTACTGGCACACAGAGGGACGACATTTAGACTTCTACTGGCACACAGAGGGACGTCACTCTTAAGACTTCTACTGGCACACAGAGGAACGTCACTCTAAGACCTCTACTGGCACACGGAGGGAAGTCACCCCTACAGGCACGAGGGCCGCCGCTTACACAAATGTATACCTCGTCTAATGCTGCTACACAGCGTCCGCCACGGTCAATCCGTCCAATATACCGGTAATACTAGACCTGAGCAAAACGGGACCGCTAGCCTCTACCTATAGGCTGCCAGCCTCCCTGACACCCTACCCACCTTCCTATTACATTACATAGCTACATAGTATTGCAAGTCTAAAACCTGTCAAAATGTATGTATGAAAACTGAAAACTGCTAACCAGATATGGCTAGCTATCTACGAGAAGAGAAAAACAAGTCAAAATTCTACTCAATCCACTTTATTTGACGGCACTGATTAACGGCATTGAATAAGGGCACTGGCTTCATAACGCTACTACGTCCGGGTCGACGTCATCCAGCAAGCGCTGCTGTGCGAGGCCGAGTCGGCTGCGGGCGAAGGGCCGAATGCCAGAAGCCATGCTCAGCAGATCTTTGTGCAGCATGTGTAGATGGTGATCTTGGGGCATCCGCATCCGCAACACCTGTGTGCAAAGAAAGCTTAAATATTCAACACGAACAAAAGGATTGACATTCTGAAAATTTAACGTTTGGCAATTTCCCAGGCATAACTAACGGCAGCGTCCAAAAAGAGGCAGCGGCTACCATCGCCGAAGTGTGTTGGCTAATGCAATCAAATATTTGGTCAACAGCACTCAGGCTAAGTCCCTTTCGTGGGTTCTTCAATAACTTTTTTTGAACAAAATACTTACATTTTGGTAGAGGTTTTTGAGCTGCGATAAGCTTAGTTAATATAGGTAAAATATATTTTCTTAAAGTTATATTTTTATAGGGTCTTATAAAGATTTTTAAGTTTTTTTCTTAATTTTAAATTTTCTGCACGATAGATTTTATAAAACTGAAGTATATTTCTTGACAACGTCTTACGTTGACTGTCATAGTTCTGGATTTAAATTGGTTAAGAATGACAAATTCTTATTGATGGCCAGTTTAAAAGACATGTTGTGACAAAAAGTCCGACATGAAACGCTTGAACTTGAAAGAGAAAAAGGTTTTACTTAATAATATAGTGCGACATGGATCTTTTGGCCAACTGCGAAAATTTTTACTAACGCTGTTATCATCAAAAATGCGGTTGTCATATCTCGTGTAGCCGAATCTCCCTAATCTCACGGACGATTTTCCGATTTTCGTAATGTTCATATCCTGTGTAAACTTTTAAAATGATATTCTTTTTAAATACCTTGAGCTAAACTCCTTAAATGAAGTTACAATTTTCATTGATTTTTATAGTTTATACAATTGTTTTTGTTTAAAATATGTGAAATAAACATGAATCAAACCTACACGCTTATACCGCTTTAAATTGTACTAATTAACCTTCTCTTTGACTTTGCCATGGTTGGATAAAAAGCGTTCATTAAACAGCTTTCTAAACTCCTTAAATTTTTGACATTTGACAGGGACATTTTTGCATTGGCTAACCTGATTGAATGCCAGAGCCCCCTGTCAATGTCATCTATTGGCAGTAGTACTATTACGTACGTACGTATGTACGTAGTACTATTATATTATCTGTGCTATCAGCTTGAAGATCCTTGTCGCACTTTAATTTTGGATCTATCGTCATATTTTTATGCACTGAAGTAATTGGCTGAAGTGTTGCCTCTGCACGGATTTAGAAGGTCGGCTTCTGAGTGCAGTTTACTTGGTCCCTTTTTTTTAAAGAGCCTTACTTTTAGTACAGGTCAGGTCACCCTAGGTCGTGATACAGTAAAGGATGTTTAACGCTACATCGTGCCGGGGCCGGAGAAAAAAATATAAGAAAAAATCCCATATAGACATTCCAACGCCGTGCCCCGTCCGGGCCCGGGCGGAGCACGTTCGCAGGCATGAATCTGTACTAGTGATTTATAAATGTACGTTATAAGATATTCATCCGCGATATTTCGAAGGTATTTAAATCCAGATTAGCTTCCTTGAGACAAGTTCTAGGAGGGGTTTCCAAGAAAGGTTTTGGTCTAGAAGAACCCGCACTATTTGGTTTAGGTAGGTACAATCACCGGCTTCTTGTGATATCGCTTTGTAGGTTCCACGTTTAGCTTTCGAATTAAATAGAAAATTAAACGTCGGTTTGGTTAGACGTCGTTTTAAATGATTCTACTCTTATTACCGGCATTAACTATGGAATCACATAATATTGGACTAGACGACAATAGTACTATATTTATTATTATTACTAGCGGTCCCCCGCGACTTCGTCCGCGCGTTTTGAGTTTGCTCCCTCCCCTCCCGTCGCAGCGTCATGTTTTATATCCTAAAGCCTTTCTCGATAAATAAGCTATGCAACACAGAAATATTTTTTCAAATCGGTCCAGCAGTTTCTGAGATAAGCGCGTTCAAACAAACAAACTCTTCAGCTTTATAATATATTAGCGCAAGCGCACGTTGTACTTAAGCTGCGAACATTATTTTGGTGCGGAGTTATGTTAAAACTGTGATAGCTCCTAAGATATTTATTGAAATCAAATGATGTAAAGGGCAACTTGGTTCTAAATGAAATGCTCGTGATGATGAATGTATTTATTTTGATAAGAATAAATACCTGTTTGTATAATATACCTCTAAAAATAATGCATTATATTTTTACAAATTTATTAACATAAAAAAGGTTGTAGTATGTCAACCATAAAAGATAGACATATGCTGTCGCGGACTTTATTATAGAACTCTTAATGCTGAACAATCCTGTCATACATGATTTTTGTGTAACTTAAGCGGTTTCCGCAGCGTATGCAGCGGAAGCTCTCAAAAGGAATATCTTTCTCCCGTTTTCGCAACATTTTTCATTTCTGCTGTGGTCTTATGAGTCGTATCTTCATGTTATATAGCCTAAAGCCTTCCTCAATAAATGGACTATCCAACGTAAAAATAATTTTTCAAATCGGGCCAGTAGTTTTTGAGATTAGCGCGTTCAAACAAACAAACAAACAAACAAACAAACAAACAAACAAACTCTTCAGCTTTATAATATTAGTATAGATTATTCATTTATTTCGACAAAGTTAAGTGATACATACATTGTAAATCATAACATTATAAATTAAATTGAATGAAATTATTGCATAGAAATAAAAAAAGAACAGAAATTTAATTTAATCAAATTACATAAGACCTCCACCCAATTGCATTTGGGTATTAGTCCATAAACCATAACAGTGGTTAATATATTTGACGGTCTAAATCTTTGTTAGAGCATCTGTAGAATGATGTTGGGACCCGGACCCTGCGTGTCAGTGATGTGCACCGCTTGCCTAAGATCGTTCAAAAGCTGGCGACACCGTGGTCCGCAGACATTCCCGACGCACTACAGTGCCGGGGCAGCCCCAACAACATCCTAAACGCATTTTTATACTGTACTAGCGGTCCCCCGCGACTTCGTCCGCGCGTTTTGAGTTTGCTCCCTCCCCTCCCGTCGCAGCGTCATGTTTTATATCCTAAAGCCTTTCTCGATAAATAAGCTATCCAACACAGAAATATTTTTTCAAATCGGTCCAGCAGTTCCTGAGATAAGCGCGTTCAAACAAACAAACTCTTCAGCTTTACAATATACTAGCGGTCCCCCGCGACTTAGTCCGCGCGTTATGAGTTTGCTCCCTCCCCTCCCGTCGCAGCGTCATGTTTTATATCTTAAAGCCTTTCTCGATAAATAAGCTATCCAACACAGAAATATTTTTTCAAATCGGTCCAGCAGTTCGCACTTAAGCTGCGACCATTATTTTGGTGCGGAGTTATGTTAAAACTGTGATAGCTCCTAAGATATTTATTGAAATCAAATGATATAAAGGGCAACTTGGTACTAAATGAAATGCTCGTGATGATAAATGTATTTATTTTGATAAGAATAAATACCTGTATGTATAATACACCTCTAAAAATAATGCATTATTTTTTTACAAATTTATTAACATAAAAAAGGTTGTAGTAAGTCAACCATAAAAGATAGACATATGCTGTCGCGGACTTTATTATAGAACTTTTAATGCTGAACAATCCTGTCATACATGATTTTTGTGTAACTTAAGCGGTTTCCGCAGCGTATGCAGCGGAAGCTCACAAAAGGAATGTCTTTCTCCCGTTTTCGCAACATTTTTCATTTCTGCTGTGGTCTTATGAGTTGTATCTCTATGTTGTATAGCCTAAAGCCTTCCTCGATAAATGGACTATCCAACGTAAAAATAATTTTTCAAATCGGGCCAGTAGTTTTTGAGATTAGCGCGTTCAAACAAACAAACAAACAAACAAACAAACTCTTCAGCTTTATAATATTAGTATAGAGTAGCGCAAGCGCACGTTGTACTTAAGCTGCGAACATTAATTTGGTGCGGAGTTATGTTAAAACTGTGATAGCTCCTAAGATATTTATTGAAATCAAATGATATAAAGGGCAACTTGGTTCTAAATGAAATGCTCGTGATGATGAATGTATTTATTTTGATAAGAATAAATACCTGTGTGTATAATACACCTCTAAAAATAATGCATTATTTATTACAAATTTATTAACATAAAAAAGGTTGTAGTAAGTCAACCATAAAAGATAGACATATGTTGTCGCGGACTTTATTATAGAACTCTTGATGCTGAACAATCCTGTCATACATGATTTTTGTGTATCTTAAGCGGTTTCCGCAGCGTACGCAGCGGAAGCTCTCAAAAGGAATATCTTTCTCCCGTTTTCGCAACATTTTTCATTGCTGCTGTGGTCTTATGAGTCGTATCTTTATGTTATATAGCCTAAAGCCTTCCTCAATAAATGGACTATCCAACTTAAAAAAAAAATTTCAAATCGGGCCAGTAGTTTTTGAGATTAGCGCGTTCAAACAAACAAACAAACTCTTCAGCTTTATAATATTAGTATAGATAGTACGAAGGGCGTCGAATTGCTATCGCGTATACTTCACCCACAGACTGCAAGTATAAAATGACGTACAAAACACGCCAAACAAATTATTTTTACGTCCTTAGAGCAATATATATTCAATATCGCATCGCAATGTCTAACAACAATAGGTTTAACACCCACAACGTCTTCTAAAAAACTACTACCCAGCCAGTGGAATGGCCACCGGCATTTACAAAGCCGTCTCTCAGACCGGCGGCATCCAGAATAAGTTTAGTCTATAATGGTGGCTCTTTATCCACTGGCATCTACAGAAAACCGGCTGTCGGCCGGCGGCATCGCTCGCATAGCATCAAAAAATTCTGGCTGAGAAGCCGTAACTATGTGGGTGGAGTCACAATTGTGGGTGGAGTGAAAATTTCAGTCACAGACCTGGGGGCGTTTATAAAACCGGCATTCAGGGAGCGTATTGTCATCTTCAGCCGTTCAATTTCCAGGCAGCTCAATTCCGACTCAGTGTTAACGAACAGTTTCATTATAATAATATTAAAATAATACTACAAAGGTACGAATAATAATCTTTCGTTTTGTTTAATTATAATTATGTTATAAATTTCATGCAAAATCGCAATTAAAATTGCTAATTTGACACTTAAGCTGAACCGCTTACCTATCAAAACTGTATCGCAATACGCACCCACGTCGGCGGCATCGTTCGTATCGCAAAGTATCTGTCAAATCTGGCTGTTAAGCCGTAGGTTTGTGGAGCCACCATAACTGAAATATTCAAACGGATATGGCCGTTTGTCTGCATTTACTGTAAAGGTTCCACAGACCCGTCGGCGTTCACAAAGCTGGCGGTCAGGCCAGCGGCATCAGTCACATCGCATAGTATCTGTAAAGTCTAGCTGTTAAGCCACTGGCAGCCGACAAAGCCGCCGTTGGCTGACCAAAGCCAAAGAATTGTATGTTTCATGTCTTGGATGATAATCATGACAAGTCGTGGGTATTTGCTTGATGAACCCATTTTTTTATATTACGACCTTCGTAGCTGTATCTGTCTTACCAAAAATACGAAACTACAAAAGAAAAATAGTGTCAGAACAATCTAAAACTGACAAAATTCACTATAAATAAAAATCAAAATTTCTGTAAAATTTTATATAATAAAATAGTAAAGAAATCAAAATGTGTAGCCCAATACAACATTTACCGAGTTATAAAGAACCTCCGGAATGTATTCCCTGCTACCCTGTTAAGGTAAAACTTTCTGTTTGCTGTATCTTTGGTATCACATCAACATAGTCACCGATTATAAGTCAATGACACGTCAACGGTATGTCGACGGCATGTCGACGCGGCGTTGTTGGCTTCGCACTGACATTTCTACCACCACCTTAATAAATCACTGTATGGGTATCCACCTATACAAACCGGCATAAGCAGATGGCCGTTCCACAGCCGTGGCCGTCTGCCGGGTTTTGTTGCATAAGTATTGCAGTCTTTGTCTATGGTCAAGCCGCCTAAACACGATAAATCCACACAGGATTCATCGATATGTATGCCAACGCCAGCCACGGCTTCTTATTGGTGCCATTATTTATGCCGATGACGAACTTTTGTGTAAGAACCCCACAATCCGATTATTTCTAGGGTCCCTCATGTCTCCCCTGTGGTATGGACCCCGTGACGGTGCGGCGGCCATTGATCGTTCATGACAGCACCTTTGACTACCGACCAACCAGCTGGCCGGGCATGCTACTCAACAATCAGGATAAGAAAGTGCGATACCAACTCATAAACTACCAAAGACCAGTAAGTTCTTTGTTTAGACCTTGGGAAGATGTTTGTACCATTAGGTACAACTTTTTATACAATGCCATTCAAGTAATAGTTTATCCTTAGAATTTTAATAAGTTTACATTTCATTTTTATAGCTGTTACAGCTACCATAGCATTTGAGTACATAGGGAACAAGCTACGTTATTAACTGCATGCGCCCTGTTATGAATGTTCAAATACTACTATGTACTTCTTTTTTACAGGCTAAGTCTCACTATCCATCATGTGCACCGTCATATAATTATTAATATTATGGTAAGTACCATTATCTTAATTTTTAACAACAACGATTCCTCAAAGAGATAGGTATATCAAGGCGATGACAGCAAAAAAACTTTTTCAAAGCTCATAGACAATCCAGAAAATGTATTGACGGTTTTTTTGTTTTTCTTGACATTTGCAATTCATAGTTGACACTCCAGGAAATACAGCCAAACTTTTGGACGCGTCCAAATTTTTTGTGAATTTATTTTGAGTCTAAATATTACGAATACGGAAATTATTACAACAGAAAAATGTGCGACCGAATGAGTCTCATCAATAAGTTACAGGGGGTCATGTCCGCAATAGGGTAAGTTTCCGAAACATTTCTCTTGATTTTTAACCTACTTCGAATTATTATTATTAACTCGTTTCATCAAAGCATAAGTAGTGCTTCTCTTAAACTGCTGAATAAAACATGTCTTAGCCCAAAAAAAATATATAAAGCCTAATTGCCACTGGCCAAAAGCTCGTGTAATAGTAAGGTTTCCCGGCAACTCCAAAATCCATGGTACGGATGCTCTCCCTCGCGCTTAGCACCTTAGAACGTTGTATATGTAACTACCGTTCTAATAAGAATCGATAAACCGTAGATAAAACTCCTATCAATGACAAAGCTGGTTTTGTTACAAAAAGTAATGTTGCTTTTTAGATAAGACCCTGATTCAGAAACACTCTGTTCTGGATTCGGTTACGGTTCAATAACTTTTAGATAATGTACATTATACCTCGTTGTATTGGTCAGTACCCACCTTAACACGAAGCCCTTTGGTGAGGGACAAACACCTACCCTGACCCACCACTTTGCCCACTGATTCATAATATTAGTTTACAAATCTAATCGACAACGACTTCATCCATACACGTACGTGGTTGACTGCGATGCTTTAGAATGGTTAACAAATACCGGGTGCGAACCAATTACATCATTTACATAAAAAGCAGCGACACCTAGCGACGACTAATGTGTGTGTTTTAGATTGATGAGTGTGCTTAAAGTTTGCCATAGTATTTTTACAAAATATTACGCAGAAAATATGAATCGCGTGCGTCATCCAATGGCGTGGTTATGATGCATATACTGATTATGATGTTGCTAATGATTTTGATGTGTTTTCAGTGGAGGCTGCGGTGGCTGTTCACCGTGCTGCGCACCGTGCTGCCGGCCCCCGTGCTGCGCCGGCGCACCCGGCTCGCTCGTCACCGTTTACAGTCAAGTAGCACATATCCAGTGACGTCGTCACGACGATCCACCTACTCAAGTCACTTGTTGTTTCGTTTAACAGTAGTTTGACGACCGATAGGATCGCCTTATTTATCCATTTGAATTATTTACTAATGTTCTACAGTTCAAGTAAAATGTTGCCTACCAAATGACCCGTAGGATGGCTTTCAATTAAATAAATAAATAAATATCCTATGGACATTCCCACACATCGCCATCTAGTCCCAAAGTAAGCTACTCAAAGCTTGTGTTATGGGTAACGGATATTAATACTTATATACTTTTTGTTTGTAAATACATACATGATATACATAGAAAACACCCAGACCAATACAAACAGACATGTTCATGCACACAAATGTTTGTATTGTGCGGGGATCGAACCCGCACCCGCTGCGTAGTAGGCCAATTCTCGACCACTACACCAGACGGGTTGTCAAACAAGTTTCAATTTCTGTAAGATTATTTTGCTTATTTATGTTTCCGAGAAGTTTTCATTATTTACTTATGTTCATCACTATTTGTAACATGCACAAATAGTGATGAACATAAGTAAATAATGAAAACTTCTCGGAAACTTCAAATAACGTTTTTAAAAAGCCAATGCATGATGCTTATTTCTAATATTTTAACTTACTTTACTTTACTTCACACTTTATCAACCTGACCTGCACACTCAGATGTAAGTAACTTATTATTTTCTAATTTATACTTTTTTGATAACAGATGCAGTGTTAGCAGTCGGTCAACCGCCCCGTCCTGTCGCAGCCTTCAAAAAGGCGACCATAGCGATAGGCCGCCACCACGGCCCATGCTTGAAGACTTGCTTATAAAATCTTAGGCCTGACCGAGGATAACTTCCTGTGTGCAGAACTCAGTGAATATTCCCGTGCAGCCCCGTAAAAATTGTATAATGTTTTGCTAAAGTTAGGTGTCGTCAGTGAATCGTTTGGTATTTTAAAAATTGTAAGTTTAAGAAATACAAAAATGTTATAATTTTAAACTTGCATTTAATTATTTTGCCAACTTTCCTTAGCTGAATCGATAGTGTAAGCACCAGTGCTTAGGTACTGGTTATGTATATTGATAGAAACATGTACCTATGTATAATACATATCATAACTAGGTCTCTACTGCAATGATACAATACTGCAAGCCCGTACCGCTACTTCGTGTACAACTTGAAAAGTTGGAAAATATAGACAGAACTTATGAAAGGTAGTTTGTAGCTTTTTAAAGAACATACCTAGTCATAAGGTACAAACCCCTCCCCTTTTATTAAATCTATAAAAATGAAGAAATAAACTAAACTTTAAAAAAAATAAACTTGGCCATTGAAAGGAAAGGAAGCCATTTTAAGCAAACAATTTATTTTTGGAGTCGGTGCCATCACTTTGACCATCAAGCATCAACTAGCAGAGTCAGAGGATCGACTCCAAAAAGAAATTGTTTGCCTAAAATGGCTTCCTTTCCTTTCATTGGCCAAGAGTTTATTTAAGACTTTTAGTGCATTTTGGTTTTTGTGACGTTGTCAACTTAACTACAACTGCGAATGCTTAGCAAAAAAAGGGGATAAACGTACATAATGGGTACTTTGTTATTATTTTGTTACTTTTTAGGGTTCCGTAGCCGAATGGTACAAAACGGAATCCTTGTGGTTTCGTCAAGTCTGTCTGTCTGTCCGTCCGTATGTCACACCCACTTTATTTTGAAACTATTAACTTTATACAAATGAAACTTAGTAGGTAGATGTAGGTATCCTGTTAACCGCTATACGATTCTCATACAAAAATAAAAAATAATTTAAGGGGGTAACCTAAACAATTTTTTTTTTACAAACCTATGCGTGTAGGGTGAGTGTGAATAGGTCTTTTAGAATGACATCGAGGTTCCTAAAATGTTTGAGAGATAGACGCTCCTAAGTGGTAAAATGGGCGTTTGTGTTCGCTCCGCAGCCGCGGCGTGTTCACTGCGTGGCTTCTCCGCTTTGAAAACGCTTGTAATCCGCCAGTGTGGCGTGGCTCTTAGGTGGTACTGTATTTTATTAGGTAAAATATAAAGCTGAAGAGTCTGTTTGAACAATCTCTATACCTACAAGTGGGCGGCAATGCTCGCGTTAATCGAACTTATTTCGTATGGTAATTCGATTAAGAGTTATATCGTTTTACTTATAAATCGAATATTATGTCCACACGTAAAGAAACTACGGCACAGAAGAAATGCAATGTATATACAGGGTGACTTTTTTATCAGTACCGATATTTTGTGTAAAGACTCCACTGATGAATATGAACAACTTTTACTATGGGGGCAATAGTGAAATCGAGAAAAAAAAATCAGCTGTTCCATACAAAAGTTCAATTGGCGCGCGGTCAAAATGTATGGAACAGCAGATTTTTTTTCTCGATTTCACTATTGCCCCCATAGTAAAAGTTGTTCATTTTCATCAGTGGAGTCTTTACACAAAATATCGGTGCTGTTAAAAAAGTCACCCTGTATAGTGACCTTGAAAAATCAAAAACATTCTTTTCTTCGGCAGTAAATTTACGATCGGTGAACTTTTTTCGTATTTAAATTGCACGAGAATCTGGCCCCCTGATCTAATTTGAACAATTACGACACGCGCTTGCACGCCAGCAACTATGGTCGCTGCACTGGCCTCTGCGAGGAGGTACTATCGAGCTGACCGATGCCTAACTACCTCAAGTACCAAAATCGCTTGCACCACGCGTCGTCTTTTGCTTGAAGTGACGCCCGTTTTTGTGTGGTGTGTGCAAGCGATTTTCGTCCTGCATATGGTTAGGCAATGCCACGGGGGACCGTTTGTTACTTTATATTTTATGTTCCACCTGCTCATTTCACAACGATAACTCAAAAGAGTACCATTACTATACCACAAAAGTTTTTCGTGCCTAAATATCTCCACAAGAAGTAATGATATACTACCAAAAACATAAATGTGAAAAATGACAGCCAAGTTCAATACTAAGAATGGTTTCGATGATAAAATTGAATTTAGAATAATTTGACTTGTACTAAATTAAGTCGACATCACTTTTGATTAAACAAAGCTTTACATTTGACTTTCTTGGCTATATTTTTTACCTAAAACAACTAATAAAAGTAATAATATAAGCCAAATAAAAGATGAATTATTAGTAAAAACTAGCGTAGTGAAATCTTAAGCTTAATTTCATCGTAAGTGATATCTTACTAGTAGGTACATGTAAATTATTCTAAATTCAATTCAAAGTACCATATTTTTAATTAACATACATTGTTGTAGGTGATAATAATGATAAAATAATAAATAGAGTTGCACACTTGCTTATTTATGATGATGGTTATATTCTTCTCCTCAATATTTTTTTGGATTTTCCGTGGAACTTGGCCTTCATTGAGATCAGTACTTTTTTTAGCAAAGTCCACATGCAAACACATTCCTCGTGTTGAACTTGACTGTAATTTTTCACATTTATGTTTTTCATTATCATTATAAGCCACGGCCAAGGCCATTCCAACGTTTTTTACAGCAACGGATCACAAGCGGTCTATATCGTGTTTGATCAAGCGATCTTTAAAAGGTCCATCTTGTCGGTGAACGTCCTACGCGGCGTATTTGGTTGAAGGGGCCCCAAACTTGAACTTTCCTGCCCCAACGGCTAACAGATCTTCGCGCAATGTGCCTTGCGCATTGCCACTTGAGCTTCCTGATTCTCAGGGATATATATTAATGTGTTTTTGGGGATTCAAATTGCCGAAGTAAATAATTTTCTCCAGATCAAACATGTCAAATACATGTTTGATCTGGAGAAAATTTTACAGATCTTTACAAAATGTGTGTGACTCCTTATTAGACTTTGCACAGTTGCAGACCAACCACATTTACGGTCGTTTCACAATGTCCTTTAGGTTCCATGATGATAGCCATATCATCTATCCAATACTTTGTATACAAAATAACGTACTGTATTTGAATCATTCATTGGTTACCGCTTATTTGTAGATGGTGAAAATAGCTCTTAAAATCCTATCTATCAGAAGAACACCACATTTACGGTCAGTTTCACACGTCCTTATAAGTTCTGGCTATCGATATCTAGCCAATATTTTACTATCGAAATTACATTCTATATTTGAATTATTCATTAGTTACCGTTTATGTTTAGATGGTGAAAAAAGGCTCTTAAAATCCTATCAATCAGAACAATTACATCATGTCGTGTAAAATCCATAGCCAACTTGTGCTGGCTTTCACACTCGATTTCAAGTGCAACAGAACGCAAAAACAGGTTGGTCTCACGTAAGCTATAAAAGCGCCGTGATATTGCATAGCCCTCTCATTTCTCACACCACTTTCAAGAACCTAATTATTTTCAAAATTACCAAGTGACAGTTCAAGATGGGTGGACACTGCCCACCTTGCCCCACTCCTTGCCCGCCTGTTTGTAGTCCGGTGACTTGTGGACCTTCACAACCAATGGTGTGTAACAATTGCATTCCCGAGACACAGCGGTGCTACAATCTCAACCCGTGCATCAACATCTACAGCTGTCACACGCAGATCATGTAGCCCCAGTAAGGATAAGCCTTTCAAGCAACTCAAGCCTTTCACAAGTAAAATAAATAAGTAAAACAAGATGTGAAAGTGTCGTGAATCATTGTAATAAATGAATTAAGTTTCTGTTGTTGTATTATTTGTGAAGACATAGACTTATCTATAGGTGATATTGGTAGGTAAGGCATCGAGATATGTAAAGGATATCAGATCGGTACATGCACTAGGACTCACTGAACAGGTAATATTTTTGTAGGACTTTACTTTACTATGGTCTTCAATATAGGCAGTTTCACAAAGATAGTAAAATACTTTTACACCCGTCATAATCGACGCGCTTGGTGTAAACTCCGTTTTGCTTTGCTAGTCCAATAATGTAAACAATCGTTTCATTACGTTTAAAGTTATATCAGAGAATAAAATTAATAAACTATTTGATTTATAAAGATCTCAGTATAAAACGATGAATTGCCCATGTAAGTTGTTTTTTTTGTTTATCTCATTTTAAATTTTTCATTTCATTAAATAGGAATGTCACGATTGTTTACAATATTCTACTTGCAGAGAAAATCTGACTTTATAGTGGTTAGCGTTCCTGACTTCTATGCCGGCCGTCGCGAGTTCAAATCCCGCAAAGGGCAAATGTTAGTGTGATGAACATGAACAGTTGTACTGAAGTCATGGCTGTTTATATGTATGTTAGTATTTATGCGAGACCCCGTCATAATGGTTGTCTGATATTCGTAACACAAGGAAGACAATTCCTTACTTCGAAACCAAGACAATTGGTGGTATATTGGGCGCACATTTATTTATTTTATCATTCCAAAAGATACAAGGCCAGAAAGATAAGTATCGTTAAACTTTGAAGAGTTTGTTTGGTCTGGTTTGGTAAGGAGGTCATCATATGTAAATTCCCAGCCCTTGAGCCGGGAAGAGTGGGAGAATTTAAAGGTATTTTTTTAGGTAAATTATCAAAAACTATACGTTTTAGCGAAGTGAGATCTTCTACAAAATAAAACTGATAAATTTTGCCAAAAGTTAAACTTAGTCAAGGCTTAAACCGACTTAAAAAAAGAGGTTGTCAAATATACATGACGTGTATATGTGACGTCTTTGGAATTTGATAGTATTTGAGTATAATGATTCATTAAGGCTTCCAAACATGAGCAAAATTTCGTACGTGTATGTATATTTGTTTGATGGCGATGGCTGCCCGACGCACTACAGGAGGAGTGTTCGAGCATGGTTGGACGCAAATTATTCAAAAAAATTGATTGGAAGAGGCGGACCCATCGCATGGCCGACGAGAAGCCCCGATCTAGCGCCGATGGATTATTATGTGTGGAGTCATATGAAAAGCATGGTGTACGACCAAGTGACGCCGATCGCTAATATCGATATTTTAAAACAAAAGAACTACTGTCGTGAAAAGTAATTTAAGAAAACGAATGAGAATCTGTATTAGAAATAACGGTGGCCATGTAGAACATGAATTATAAAATTACTATGTACTTTTTTGTTTTATTTACGTATTTTAGCTATTTTACCTGAAACTAAAAATGAACCCAATATGTTATCTTAACTGTTATGTGGTCAATGTTTTGCCGATCTAATAGCTGTTGTTGCATTAGATAGCGAAGCGTCATCAATTTCCAAGTTGAATTTATTCTGTAAAGAACAACTGCTTGGGCTATCTGTTTCATAAACAGACGGCTAGATGGCGCTAAGCTTCACGCAATTGACGTTTTCATAAGAGACCACAATTTCGCAGGGTCGGACTGACCGCACGGTAGCTTAATTGGTAAGAGCGTTTGGCCTGGTCAGCCAAAAGGTTGCTGGTTCAAGTCCCACCCGTGCGCAAATTTTTGGTTTCTTTTTCCATCTTTATGAATTAAAGTAGTCTAATTTATATCCTTAATTTACCGGACAACCAAAAATAACACGTTGTATTTGTATTACGTATTTGATAAATGCGTAAGCAAAAGCGTCGTAAGCAAGGAAGTATCCCAAAAAATTTAAAAGTCATTTTGAATTGCTCAAAACATTGCATTTTAATTTTTAACATTACACTTTGTAGGACGGTTCCGGACGGTACGGTAAAAAAATCACAAGTTACAATACCCTACAGGTTAACAGAGTGGAACGTGTACGGGACAACAGCATCCAGATTGGGGTCCCTGTAAACAAATATTATTGATAATTACTAATAGCTAGTGTGACAACATGGATACTAGCGATGTTTTTATTAGATCTACCAGACGTGTCTATTATTTTCGGCGAAATCCTAAGCATAGCTAACTGGCTTTCAAAGTAGGAAGTATACCTAACTTCAAGTTAGCTTCTTCTTAAACTTAAGAGCTTCGCTCTTGTCGGTGGAGTAATCGCCATTATTTTCCTTTAATTGCCTTTTATGACATGACATTTACTTTTATAACAAAGTAATTAAAAAATTACCAACCTGTCTAACGTAGTTGTTGACACTATATCGAACGTTAGGATTGCGACGCGTAAAGCATTCCTCTGGTCTGCCCGAAGGTCTGTTCTGGAAGACGCTGTCATGGACTACCAATGGTCTTCTCCGGGTCACCGGATCCAGTTCGCAATCCGGGCAATCACTCCGGCAGACCGGGAGGCAGGGGTAGGGGCAAGGCGGTGCTCGCGGACATATCGGCCGTTGCTTGGGAATTATGGGAGGTGGGCATTGTGGATTACAGCATGGCAGGACTGGCTGATAGCATGGTGTTGGTTCAGGGCATGGACAAACCTGAAAATATTAAAATGTTGTGTTTCAAATCCATAAAGTACCTACATACTATTTAGTTGGAATTCACAAATTATTTTCTACTAACTGGTGGTGGATCACATGGCTCTGGAGGCGGACAGCAAGGCAAAACAGGTGGACAGCAAACAGGTCTAGGTGGAGGTGGAGGAGGAGGCTCGCAAGGTGGAGCTCGTCGTGGCTTGCAGCACGGCAGCATCGGAACAATAGGAGGCACCACATCAGGGATGACTGGAGCCGGGCATGGTCTAAATGTTGGTCTGCATCGACAAGGCGGGCAGGGCGTGCAAGGACATGGAGGTGGACAGCAAGGCTGACAGCACGGCGGAGGGGATGGACAAGAGTAGCAGCACGGTCCAGTCCCACATGGTAGAATGGCAGGGCACGTCGGGCAAAAACAACATGAGCACATTTTCGATTACGCTTTTATTTTAGTTTACGGTCATAAAACTTCACTTGAAAATTTTTCCCTTTTTATAAAATTACCAAAATAAATAATTTTTATAAATTTTTGTACATTTGTTGGTTTTTCATCTTTTGTTAACGGATGTCATTTTGATAGTGTCATTTTTCATTATTCTTCTGTGTCACTCTTTTCCAGGAAACCATAGTGAGTATAGCAAAAAGCGAAACGAGTTTTCTATGTCAATATCAGAAACTAGTTCCAGAAGACATATGAAATGATCCTTCTTTTCAAGGTAGAAAATAGAATGAAATGCCATTAAAGATAAATACTTGTCAATTTTATTAACTTGTCAAAACAAAAACATCACAGTTTTGATTCATGAACTGAAATTTCTTTTATTTTTTTTATAAAATATTGTTTAATAAAAAAAACAGCAAAACCGGCAAAATGAGCGCTCCATTCTACAGTTTCGACCCGTGCGTGTGCTCAGGGATGCCCTGCGGTGCATGTTACCCTTACAGCACGAAGCCTTGCGTGGCGTCCTGTAACGACCTGAGGCCGTGCTCCGTGTGCCCTGGTGGTGGGTGCTCACCCTGCCCGGCACCTGTGAGGCCCTGCCCGGCACCGTGCCCACCGTGTCCTGTACTGCCGTGCCTGCCTCCTTGTCCCCCTTGCGATAAGGTATAATTTTATTTACTAATACCTACTACGCTATCTTTTAGTGGCTCCACAAATCTGGCATTTACAAAGCGTCTGTCTGGGCGGTGAAGTTCATTAATCGCATAGTACCTGATAGTCTGGCGCCGGCAAAACTATCCGGCTGTGTAAGCTAGCATTATGCCAGTACCAGTTTCTGGGAACAATTCGTCTACCAACTTTGTTTTAAATCAAATATAAGGTATCATCCAAGTTTTAGTATTTATCATAGTTCTCATAACGTTTTCAGCCAGGAACACCAGTACCGAAGCCAGTACCCCTTTGTGACACTTGCGCCATCCCCTGCTGTCGGCCAAACCGCTGCAAACCCTGTCCGTGCTACTGTTGCACGGAGCCCGCTGTGTGCTGTCCGAAGCGCTGCAGCTACCCAGGAGTACCTGTCTGCTCAGGCTGCTGTGGCCCTTGCATGCCCGTGTGGTAGTGGTGAACTACTGCAAGCCCTGTCCGTGCTACTGTTACACGGAGCCAGCTGTGTGCTGTTCGAAGCGCTGCAGATACCCAGAAGCGCCTATCTGCTCGGGCTGCTGTTGCCCTTGCATACCCCATGTGGTAGTGGAGCGCTATAAAATGTGACTGTCTTGTATTGTTTTTGAATAAAGATGTACATTCATGATGTGTTGTTTTAAAGTTAGTTCATTGTTATAGATTGTAGACATTGAACTTTACTACTACGTATGGAAATGACATCCCGAAGGAAGCTCTTGACAAATGAATTGATGTCCCAGGACATCAACGCATGCGCGGCATCCCAGTCACTCGCGTAGAAATATGCAATGTGTCAAAAATGCCGTCATGCGCTTTTTAACAGGAACGCACACTTTCGAGCCGAACGCGCAGAAAGAAACGAATTTTAGAATTCTTTATATGAAATGTCATGAAACCTCGCACACTTATCCGCTTCGAATCGTACGAATCTGGAAGAACCCTAGAAATCCCAGATAAATTCGGATGACGTCATCAGATTCGGTGCGGCTAATGCGGTCGACTCGGACTCGGACAATTCGGACGACTCGCCGGATAAAATCATCATACTCGAAGTGAGTCACCTTGATGTCACTAAAAGTGCGCTTACACGAGGGCAATAATTGCTCGGCGACACGAATGGACCGATCTGGAGCAATTAGTGGAGCAATGTGGAGCAATATGGAGCAAAATAAATAAATTGCGGCAATTATTTCGGCAATATTGCTTGCAATTGCTTCAGATATTTCATATCGCTCAATGTCGCAGATACGAATTGACGAATATCCAATGGGCTTGGAAATTCTAGGCAATTTTTGTATGCATCTCGTTCGCACTTGTATGTTTTGCGGCTTGCCGTCTTGCTTCCGCGGAGAGAGCGAGATGTCGGGTGGAAGTAGGATAGCGTAAAGTTCATTCTAGTAAAGTTTTTGAATAATATATCATCTAATTCTTTACACAATGAAAATTGCGGCCTTTTTGCCAAAAACTAGGGCACCCAGATACGCCTATTCCTTTTCTTTCTTTTTTGTTTTTGATGAATAATAAAAAAAGCGCTACAAGCCGCCGTAGCAAAAACAATGTCGTCCATAGCGAGCGAATACTGAAATGCTCGTGTAGGACAGTATTGCCTTGATGAAGTTGCGCCACTGAAATGCTCGTGTAGGACAGTATTGCCTAGTTGATGAAGTTGCACCATAGCGCTCAATATTGTATTGCGCAGAATTGATGCTTGTTGCCGTTGCCGTAAATTGCTTGATGTAGTCATGACGTCATAGTTGAAGAATATTGACTGGAATTGAGCAATTTTAGTTGCCCGTGTAAGCGCACCTTTATAGCGCTATCTCATGATAGATCGTCTCTCATGACGCTTCGTCGTCGCAGTCGATTCGTCCGATTCGGTCGAATCGCCTTATAAAATCTTCATACTCACTCCCACCTTTAATTTTTTCGACGCGGTCGATTCATCCGATGCGGATATGTGTGCGAGGCCTCCTTGACTTCGATTCGTTTGGCGCGTTCGGCTCGGATAAGTGTGCGTTCACCTAAAACCTTTTTCATTCTACCCTGAAATTCATTCAATTTTGAAACTGGCTAGAAATAATCTTTTACTTTTTATACCTATAAAACACAATGTCAAAAAACAGTTGTCATAATTTTCTAATGAAATAATCAACTTTTGTACAAAAAATAATATCAAAATAAAATAAATTAAATAAAAATAGGAAAACTCAATTGACCATTTAAAAAGACAATTATCAGTAACAGTAAGTTCACATATTTAATTTGCTGTAAAGTAGTTATTTAGGTTGAAGATGTTTTCATGTATTTTTATAATATGTTACTCAATCAAAGTCTACCACCTGCTTGCTAGTAGCAGCACTCAGGTTTGTGATCACACTGTATCTGGATCTTTACAGATAACCTTAAGAGCATTAGAGACAATTCACGAGCATGTCAGTCCTGCCCCGAGGATACGAGTGCTTCAGACCGAGCCCCAGGTACGGCTGCGTGCGAGGAGAGTACAGCATCTATTACAAGAGGCCCCGTTGTGGCCAGCCAAGGCCCCAACCCTTCCAAAGAGAGAGCGCGTGCTACTGCTCTGGACCCTCGAATGCTCCCGTAGAAAGGTAGTTAAATCAGACATGCTGGCACTACCAGTATCACACACCACGATCGCAGTATTCACGAAAACAATCACAACATCATGATACCGAATTTCTGAACCATACACTAAACGGGACACACGTAAAAAGTTAGCTTTGACAAATTCAACAGGCTTGCTAATGTGACGGTGGCCGAGTGGTATAGGATATACGCCCGGTATGTATACGCGATAGCGTAAGACACGGGGTTCGATTCCTCGTCTATCACACAGCCGAAGTTGCTTTTTACAAGTGCAATTAATATTGACACCATTTTCAAGTTATAATAATAACAGTAAATATCATATCAGTACTTATTACATTATATTTCTGACAGGCGCATAATAACTATCAAGCACTTTGTCTGTAATTTCTAAGATTATTTTGGGTGAGCATTCCGTTGACTTTCCATAAATACTCTCGTTGACGGCCGTAACTCATACATAACTGTCGTCAAAAGTACACTATTAAAAGTTATGAGCTATTATAAAAAGTTAAAGTTATGAGATATGGGAAATACAGATTGCAAATGTTTGAGCTCACTGATTAGAATAATTTGTTTTTCCAGGCCCTGCTGTTACGATTTTCCATGTAAGGCGCATTGCTTCAACCACGGCGCTTGCACAAGGCCTAGTGGAAGATACGCTCGGACGGTCTGGTATCCCGGCGAATGCTGCCCGTGTGTACCTCCGTGCCAGGCTTTCACTTGCCCTAACCCGCCTTACCACCCGTGCTGCTACCACACTTGTAACAAACTTGTATAACATCTAGACGCCCAACAGAGTTCCACCGAATTTTAATTGAAATAATCCTTTGGTCTCTCCGCCTGTTTCGATTCAAGCGAGGCTGTGTGACGTAGCTAGTGATGTTTTCTACCACCTGACATGTTTGTGAATCGTCTCAAATGTTAGTCCAATAAACGTTAAATTTTATCTTAAAGTTTTATTTGATGAATTCTGACCTATTTTACGCCATCCGGACAGTTTTCTAAATAGATGTTGCTTGAAATAACTATCATCATTTTCGACTTTTTGCATTTTACACATGTTCTGTACTGTACATAAATAGGTTCAGTACCTACCTCGTTAACCGTTACAAAATAGCTAGCTCGCTGGGTTTGTTAAATGCCGTTTCAAAAATCCATACATAATCCTTTAGGCAGCGGCAAGGTATCTACGTAGTCTCAAGTGTATTTCGGGGTTGACACAATAACATTGAGATTATCGTACTACCATAGAAGTACTATCCCCTACGTACTACTTAATTAGGTATTTTTTTATATTCTTGATCTTACCTTTTTAGGTTTCCGTAGCCAAAAGGCAAAAAACAGAACCCTTATAGTTTCGTCAAGTCTGTCTGTCTGTCCGTCGGTATGTCACAGCTACTTTATTCTGTAACTATAAGCATCACACTGTTGAAATTTAGTAGGAAGACGTATCCTGTTGACCGCTTTCGATTCTTATACAAAAATAAAAAAAAATGATATTTAGCTCCCATATATGAAACTAAAACCGAAAAAAAAATTTAGTCAAAACTATACGTGTCTACGGGGTGTCTACGGAGAGGTCTTTTAAAATGACATGGATAAAACCATTCATTTTCTTTTAAAGTCTAACGTTTGATAGATAGACGCTTCCAAAGTGGTAGAATGTGCGTCCCTCCCCCCTCTAACTTCTAAACTAAGAACGTTCAAATTTGAAAAAAAATGTAGATCTTAACAAAAACGTAGTTTTTTGAGATATAGCACATTTTCAACAACCACAAACACAACTTTGTTCTTTATACAAGCACTATGAAAAACAAAGTTTTGTTTGCTGTCAACAATATATTGTGGTATTTTGGCTTAGTGGAAGTAAGTGGATCCCGAATTCAATTAACATAGGCACGGAGCCCTCAGTGGGCGAGTCCGACTCGCACTTAGCCGGTTGTACTAATGTGGGTGTACTAATTTGTTTAATTATTATACAACATTATGAAACTCGATGTGAGCTTACCCTCAGATTTTATCACGGTCAGTACTTGCCAAAAACTTTATCTGGCATCAATGTGCGTTGTGTGCCAATAGCCAATCACTCAATGTTGTAAAACCAAAAAATATATTGCTCGATGTTCAGGTACCTATAGGTACCTACAATGCAAAATCTATTCTACGGCCCATTTTATAAAACTTACAATGTTAAGAACAACATCGTTCGTATTTGCAAGAGTGCAAATACGAGCGATCCTCCTACGAACAACATCATTCAGCTAATGTAGTAGTTGTTTACGCGCGCTTTCCGTGATCAGTTGCGTTGTAACTTTTTAAAATTTCCATTGAAAGTCAGCAAACTTTTATTCGTGTTTTTTGTGGCCAGTTAACAAACAAACGCGAATGGTTTCCTCGAGATGTCTGTATTATTTACATATCTATTAGTTGGATGTTTTATAGGTAAGCTTTAACCGGCTTTACATAATATTTTTTCAGTTATTTTAAAAACTAATCTATTGGCCCTTTTGAGCAGTGAGTTGTTGTTATTGAGTAGATATGCCAAACAAAAAATGTATCGCAACTTTATCACAAGATTGTGACGTATTCCTTAATTGTCGAACTGTCTATCATGATACTGAGATGATAACATAAAATTAATATTCCTATCGGAAAAGAAGGACAAGTAAAAGCTATCAAACAAAACCGATTTCAGATGTCAGTAACTTACTTAAGTAAGTAACATTTGTAGCTTAAAAAGAAATTTCCTTTCGTTCAGGTGATTTATACCAATCTTCCTAAGTAAAACATATTAGTTTACCGCATCATAAACAGTCGATACAAAATATCGAACATGCAGCTCTAGTGTAAAACGAAATATTATTTATTTATACAAAATATTCATAGATATGCATTACCTGATGTGATTCTGGCTTTAATTTCTACGTAAATTAACGTTTTTAGAATAGAATAATCAAACTGCGTACTTTAAATTTGAAGCGCATTGGTAAATATAATTCGTATATTAAGCAGCTTCGATTAGGACTAATTAACCTGTTGCATGATTATTTGTTGGGGTTATTTCGCTGTAATCACCATGTTTCAGGAGAACTATTTCTTCGAAATATACTTAATTTCACTTAAATTTTTGCCTTTCTATTCCAAAGGGATATTTTTTTTATGGACGATACCGTTTGTATGCGTTGATGACAAGTGGTGTCTAAATCATGGAGCACGAAATGTTTTCGTGGTGTCATGTCAGTTCCATACGTACATACATATTCATCTTAACTTTTAAAAAATATACGCCAGACAAAAGACCAATAGTCATGGTTTCGAATTATGGAATTTTCCTGTCTGTATTACGACTATACCTACTTAACTTTGAACAATCTACATTTACGAGTATAATTTCTCTAAATGCGCACATTATCTTGTGTAAGCCGACTCGTTTTTTATATAATTTCTTTATGTAGTTAATAAAGAACTTATTTTATTGTTTGCTCGTACTCATTACTTTTAATAATAAGATTTCGGTAAAGCTCTACCTCCGAGTGAACTTCTATAAGTGTGATGAATTTATAGAAGTCCTATCTATTTTGCGCTTTTGGGAAAGGAAAGTATGTGATATTTACCTAGTATTAAGTAGGCTAGGTATTAAACCTAGCTACAAATGAGCTACTCATTTGTACCTCGGAAGAACCTTTTCTGAACGCTACCTAAAGATTTCAGAAAAGCTCTACTTCCTTGGTAACAGTGCACAACTTTTTGCTAAAATTTGTAAATTGTAATTGTGTTCAATCAACATGTAGTTACACTTAATTTTATGGATAGAGCTTGCCCTATTTTTGAATTATGTTACTTAAAAAAGTCTTTCAATAAACGGTAGGTAGTAGGCTGTTAAGTGCTAGGATATCTGCTTACGATAATAAATAATAAGTATGCTTATTAACTCATTTAGATTAAAATACAATTAGGAAGCTAATACGTGTTCTGGTCCGCCCACATACTGTATTCAAAACATGTAAAGTAGCTATTACTAAGTCAGACAAGTGCCTTAGCAAACTCAAGTACTTAGTAATGTTGATGGCATGAGATGCAGATGACACATCAAATAAAGTGTAATCATTATTATTTACAGATTATGATGTCATTCATAAAGAATTTATGTGTTATGTTCGTACATACTTAAATTGAAATTAGTATGTTTTCGATGCAAAAATGTTGCACTTACGAGTGCATATTAGCAACTACGACTAATCGTAAACACGTTTGCTTACTTCAAATTGTCACAACATGCACAATCAATATTGTTAAGGAAAAGCTCTCGTATTCATTCGTTTGTGTTAAATAACAAATCTTGGTCACTGATCTGTACAAGCATGCGCGGATACACCGTTGTGGGCACCCCCAGCCCCAATCACTATTTATAAAGTGCATATTAGAAAGAAACTGTTTGTCATTTTACTACAAGAGGAAGCGTCCAATAGGAAAGTCGTCTAAACGAAGATCTCGTTTATACTACACTTGCTCATTAATTATTAACATTTTCGCATAAATTGTCGCGCTCGCTCTGCTCGCGCTTTTGTTTTTGCCACGTCCTTGGATTGAGAAGCGTCGAAAACAAAATTTTCGCGGGTTCGCTTCGCTCGCACATCCAATTTTATTATGATTTACCAATTTTGCGCGCTTCCGCTTTAATTTATGTAATGTTGCATCAAAAAATAATGAAACTTTCGTGCCTTCATGGTTTTTTGTTCATTGAACAAAACATGGCGTGCCCACAACCTTTTTGGAAGGCTGGATCCGCGCCTGTGTACAAGTTTATTGTGACTTATACATTTTCAGCTGTAGATTTTCAGGGGGATGTGAACCTTTTAGACCAAATTGTTACAAGCATTAGCAGCAGCCGTAGTGCATATTTCTGTAGACGTTCAATTAAAGTTGTGGATAAAAGTTGGTAAATGAAGGATAAAATAGATATCTATATTGCAATCGATATAAAGCAGATAAGTCGTCAGGTAGGTATTCTAGTTCACGACGGCGTAGATACGAGTAGTAGAATCTACACCTAGATCAACAACGGAATTTTTCTCAAGCTTGTTTATTATTTACTTGCGACCTGCCCTGGCTTCGCACGGGTTGCAATGCATCTATATACATATAAATCTTCCTCTTGTCGTCTTCTCATCTTTAAAAAACCGTATCTAAATTCAGTGTGTAATTTTAAAGATTTAAGCATACATACAGGCAGCGGGGAGCGACTTTGTTTTGTACTATGTAGTGATTACTATCTAGCGTATTATATCAGGAGAAGAAGAAATTGACGAAGAGTGGAGAAAGATAGAAAATCTTATTAAATTCTAGCTTAAATCAAGGGCTCACTTTTGCCCTTCTATTACTTCCTTCGCGCCGCCAGCATTTTTTCTGTATGGACCTATGGTTGACTGGTAGAGAATGTTTTTAGCATTATGTCCGCCATATGAACCTTTTGTTTGTGCATGAAGTGTTTTAAAAAAAACTTCACCAACAAAATCGGAGCTTTTAAAATTAATGAGTGAAGTTTATTCTGAAGTGCTAAATTAAATAAAGTTTAACTATTGTTGTAGGATCAGCGGTAACCAGACAAGCGGATATAGATATCAACAGGTTAGTGGCATTTTGCGAAGTGACGCATTTTACTTGGCACCTCTTGCGTCGGACGACCATCACCTTGGTGCATGCCTAACTCCTAACATCTATAACTCACTCAAAATAACTAAGCGACGAAAGCTTTTACCTATCTAGATTACGATCTAGTCTTCCCAAAATTCTTAAAATAAAAACTTTTTATCTAGTTCTTGTCGTAATACAAATGTGCGCATTGAGTATTAACAGGATCGATAAGATTCGGAATACCATGATATGCTTCAGAACTGGCATAGGAGATATTGGCTAGAAGGCGGCAAAGCTGAAATGGGAGTGGGTGGGGCATGTGTGCAGGATAGACCCAGACAGATGGCCTCAAGTCGTCACGCGATGGATACCACTTCACGGCTACCGACGAAGAGGTAAACCTTAAGAGTAGAGTGACGACTTGGCCATCTTTGCAAGAGAATAGGTGATAAAGCTGCTGACAAGCTTGGACGAATAAACCACTGGACGCATAACGACGGGCAATTTCGCTTGTGCCCCCGTAGCCACGAAGCGGGCTTTTTGGCCTCACTTACAGGTGACGTCTTGTCAGAACGGTGACAGAGCGCAGCGAGAAATACTGTCCGAAAAAATGGACAAATGTGCCGTATTTTTGTGTAAAAATTATAGCCGCAAGACAAAAAAAAAATCCTTTCATCTGTAAGTAACTTTTTATCCCAATAAAGCTGTTAATTTTTCTTGAAAATAATGAAATTTTATTTCCAAGAGAACAGTTACATTGCCATTTAAAAAAGTGGTGGTCAGTTACTACAAAATCTACAAGAAAGCGTATACTTTATACGGTAGGATTGTCGTACTTTCATCATTCGTTCCCTTGTCAGTTTAATTATACTTGTGCTTGACAATTGTCGATAAATCATATCGGTAAAAGTTTTTTAAAATTATAAATACTTTTAAAATAAATTATAAATCTGTAAAATGATTCACTCGAGAGTAGATTAAGGTAATCTTAACAATACAACAGTTTGCTTTAAAATTTCAAACTTAATATTATATGACAATAAATCCTTAGAATATAATTTCAGTTTTCCTGTAGATCCATTAAGGAAAATAAAGTGGGTCGAAGCTGTCCGAAGAGAAGCAAAATGGATCCGCACAAAACATCACCGAATACCGTGGTACCTATCCATTTTACACCAAGCGTGATTTAATGCCAACGCAAATAATCTACTGGTAAATTATCCAATAGGAGGTTTTTAATGTTGCAAGGTTATGTGTACTTACGGGCTGTTTCACAATATCGTAGTAAGTTCTAGTTAGTGTTACTTACCAGACCGTTCATATAAAACGACGTTCTATGTTTAATTGTTCATTTGATGGTTTATGCATTACATGCCTACAATGTAATTTGTTTTGGTGATAAATATTAAACATTATTTTACAAAAGATTCGTTCATCCATTCGTTCAACACGTATCGTTAAAAAAAATCGACACTTTCGTGCACTACATGTCAACAATTGACAAGACAGGCTCCCCCTTGCCCCGCAGAAATTAGCTAATGGTGTTTTCATACATTCGCTCTTGCGTTTTATATCCAGTGGTTAATTCATCCAAGCTGACAAGGTTCAATGAAAGGTGTTGGGGGAGACCTTTGCCCAGCAGTAGGATGATATAGGTTAAAAAAAGTATAACAACTGGCTCACACTACTGTACCGTTACCATGAGTTTACTCGATAGCGACGACGGTTTTTCTCGCTAGCGACGACGTAACTTTTTGTATGGAAAATTTTAGTTCTGTCAGTGACCGCTAGAGGCGCTTCGCAATTTTCCATACACTTTTTTTACGTCGTCATTAGCGAGTAAAACCGTCGTAAACTCATGGTAACGCTACTGGCTAGCTTGGCGGTGATATCAACAGAAATTGACAATATGCTTTGTTAGTCATTTTTATATACCTAGTCTTACCATAAATATTGTCACAAAGATTTTTTTATGCAAATAATATTTATTACTTGTACAGAGTGTTAGTTTTATACATAAATATAAAACAATTTAAAATATAAAAAGTTTAATAAAAGTGGTCTCCATTGGCTGCAATACAGTCCTTTAAACGTTGAGGCCAGTTATCAATTGATAGAAGCACGCACTCTTCCATGGGAAAAATCTTCACTGCCAATCGTATGGATTGTTTTAGGGACTCTAAATTATCAAAGCGTTTAGAGCAAGCCGTACTCTCTTAAACTGACCATAAATCATAATCCAGCGGATTAAGATCGGGACTAGATGACGGCCAGTCTTCAGCTCTGAGGGCTTAGTTTGAGTTTTTCCACTCACGTTCGATTGCGAGCGCGTTAGGATTTTGAAAACATTTTGTATGGGAAAGACAAAGTTAAGGTAGATGGCGCTGTAACTTCTCCATACAAAATTCTAACGCGCTTGCAATCGAACGTGAGTGGAAAAACTCAAACTAAGCCCTCTGATGAAGTCCGAAACGATCGCTTCTAACCAAGACTGCGTGGACCGAGCTTTATGACCCGGCGCCGAGTCTTGTTGGAAAGATCATGCTTGGTTATTGAACATGGTGTTGTAAAGGGGCTTAACTACCTTCTCAAGAATGGTATCTTGATACACTTGTGCCGAGTGATGGTTTGGTGGGGCAAACCCCACCAAACCATGCATTACATGCCCACAATGTAATTTGCCCACAATGTATTTTGGAGTGATGGTTTGGTGGGGCAAACCCCACCAAACCATCACTGAAATCGGGTAATGCCCACGTTGCACTCTGTCGACTAATTGGGAAGCTTCCTTAGAGGTTTGAGCATAAATACGGTCATTTTGTTTGTTAAAACGTTGCTCAATTGTAAAGATTTTCTCATCCGTAAACAAAAATTTGCTGTGACCTACCTTTGCGTACGTACCGCTTCAGTAGTTTTTTCGATTTTACCACCCTATTCTTTTTTAAATTATCAGTTAAAAAATGAGCAGTGCGTCTCTTATACGCTGCAAGTCCTAAGTCATCTTTTAAAATACGCGACATGGTTCTGGGTGCTATCTTCATCTCCCGAGAAAAAATCTTTTGCTTTCGTACAGGATTTCTGCGAATTCTTTCCCTTACTGCTTTGACCACCTTTTTCGTACGAACACTACGTCGACGGTCAGATCTTTTTCTGTCACAAACAGAGAAGGTCTCATTGTACCTATTGATAGTCCGGTACACAAACATTTGAGTAATACCAAGCGTATGGAGAGTTTTAAAAATTGTGTAACTTTGTGTATTGCAATCACAGCGCTCGGTTCTCTTTATCACCCCACTCCATTTTAATATCGCAAAATATTATAAATGTATTGGCGCCAAAATTAGAAAACACAATGAGCAATCGTATAAAAATGACAGATTCCAAATTCAAATGTAATATCTTTCTTATTTTTAAATGTTACAGTATTTATGGCCAGACTGTGTATTTTCTATGTCCATTTAAACCAGTTTTATTCTTCTCTTCCATTATCCTAAGCATTTCTTGTTGATCTTACTCTAAAAACATATATTTTTGCATTTTAATAACTATCTTAACCACTACTCCTTGATCGTACTTGATAAACACAAGTAAATCAAAATATGTACGGCTTTATAAAAATAAACAGGATTGGAGAGCTCGATGAAATGTTGCACCAAAGCTCTTCTATCAGACTAAAATAACAACTAGCTTTTACGTCAATGCTATTCCTATATTGCTGTAATATTTCACATTACCTTGATTCGATGTGCATACTTCAACGAGTATTCTATTCTGAACACTAGCACCTGAATTCGTAAATATTTGGATTCGTTCAACAGTTGTTGAAAGATTTCTGGACTATTCCTAGTTGCCTTTCGGTTAGTTAGTACCTACACACTTGGCTAATGTTTCAGCAATGTCTTATAAACAGTAGAGTACCTAAATAACATCTGAAACTTCTGGTGTTTACCATCATAATATACCACTAGTTTATGGCATCGAAACAATTTCGGCGCGATAGTTATTGTTCTAATCTGTAAATTCCTACTTGGACGGTAGCCACATAGATTGCTAAACATTACCTAAGTAGGTACATTGATATTTCCTTAATTTTACATTTGTTGATTTATCAGAAACAGAACTAAGGTTTGCGATAAAGATAACGTTATGCAAACTATAAAATTTGGCATAAAATATTGTTTCAGGATAAAACTAGTATCGAACGAAGCGGTTCCTTCTCTACCGAAGTATTCTCATCCACGCACACATTATTATAAAAGAAGCAATGATTTGGACTATCGTCGCCGTGGGCTCTCCGCACCGCTCTCGTCATTACAGTCTTTACATGATGCCTCAGAGATGTCCGCTACGAAGACGATCACGGTCCACCAACCACGGGAGGACCCACGCCTCTTCTACCAATCTGATTCGTATATTCAGGAAATTAATAGGAAAAACGTGAACAGAGAAGTCACGTCGATATTCCCTGGACGAGAAGTTGTACGAGCTGGCGAGAGCTACGCTCCGAGATCACTTGCTTTGCGATCGGGAGGTCGGAGCGCCAATAAGATACCTTCTGGTAAGGGGTCTTCTTCTCTAAATCACAGATTCAATACACTAAAAGTCATCATGGAACTAAGTGTTGCTGTCCATTCTCAATAAATATTAGCCAAGTGAGCAGAAAATTATTATCTTCTTTATCGAGCACTAGTAAGTGTAATACTATATGCGTGCATTATATAAGTGCAAACTCTGTTCATTTATAAAATAAGTACTTAGTTACATTCAAATTATATTCCTACTACCTCAGTATCATTTCTATTTCAGGTAATAGACAAGTTTGTATAAAATGCCCTCAAGACAGAACCGTTATCGCCAAACCCGGTTCTGATCGAGTAGTGCTTCAGTACCCTCGCTTGATGACCTGCTCAGGTCTAAAGGCCCCTAGAGATGTTAGATTCACACCAATCTACGGACCCAAGTTTGGTTCCTTGCTTACCCAAGGAAGCCACGTGATCATTGGCCGAATTTCAGATAAAAGCAAGGTAGGAGAAAAGTGTGATAGATATATCATGGGAAAGTCAGTTATACACGTTTAATATAACATTCCAAGTTGTGCTCATAAATGGCTCATATAGTTACTCATTTAACATTTCAGGATATCCAAATGTGCAAGATGCAGGTGCACGTTATAGTACAGAGCTGTTCTGTTCCAAGTTATCTGGTTTCAAAGTGCGATGAAACAAGCAAACTGTGCAGATTCTCTTGCCGTGATCCTAATCTCGAGCTGCAAGGAAACTCTGCTCTGAGCTGTGGAGACACGATGGGCGGGACTGACTGGACAGGAGCTCTGCCCGTTTGTAGAGGTGAGAAAGAAATCTGCATTTGTACTACTATTGTTTCTAGTTTAAGAAAAGGATTTAGAACTCTTTCGTTTTTTTTTAATAGGTAAATCAGTCATGCAATAAATATTACGTTTGAACTCTATAGTAGGTACGATGCGGTGTAAGACTTGTGTCGTTGTACGTTTATACACTTTATTAAATAGTTAATAAACAACTACACATATATCGATACCTCTGGGCTCAAAGGTCGTAAAGGACATTTTGGCCAAAATGAGTTATATGCACAGTTTTTCTCAGAATTAAATTCTCTATCGATCAGTGTATTCCATTTAGCGAAATTAGCATTTTTTGTCCTTTACGACCTATGAAATTATTCATATTCGACAGGATTTTCTCATAAACTATAGTGGTAAAGACCAATTGATTTTTTTTAGGTTGTATAGGTAATTGTGGGCAACACTCGTCCTTTACGCCTCTACAATATTATATAAAATAAGATCACTGTCCTTTACGCCCCTACAATATTATATAAAATAAGATCACTGTCCTTTACGCCCCTACAATATAATATAAAAAGAATTACTCTCCTTGACCCATTAGTAAAAAGTCTAAGCTTCTAAAGTAGTTCGTACATTGGCCAGACAAAACGGATTATAGCCGAAAGAGTCAAGGAACACATCGCTGCAGTGAAAAATCGGCAGACTAATAAATCCGCGGTGGCAGAACATCTGCTTAATATGGGGACTAATCACTGGATGGAGTTACATGACCCGAAAATCCTTTCCACGGATAGCCATTACCATACTAGGGTAATACGTGAAGCGATTGAAACCAAGAAGTATAATAATTTCAATCGGGAAGACGGGTTTAAATTGTCATCGGCCTGGAATCCAGTGATTAATAAGTGCAAACCGTGTGTATCGCCTCTATCAATAAACATTAACCCTGATACTGTGAGTGTTGTGTGTCGCACTGAACCTCCTGACTCTAGTTCACGTGCACAACAAATATCGGATAGTTGGAGGGTAGGAGAAGAAACGGCCGCCAGATGAAGACGAAGACGCCGAGCGCCAGTCTCCTCGTGATCACGACGGTTTCAACACCGTTGAAACGTCGAGGGTGTAAGTAGTAACAATACTACTACATAATATGCGTCGCGTATAGACCCGCAGTTATAAGTTTTAAGTTACAGACATCTATAGTCCATAATAATGACTATTTATTACTGCCTACTAGTTCAACTATCAACGTTCCACGTAAATTTGAACCTGTTTGTTATGTACGTATATTTTTTACCTGTAATTTCTTGGAAATGAAGTCATAACACATTAATTTATAAAATATTATACAGATGTCACTAGTAAATCTGAATAATCCACAAAAAAAACAAAATTAATTATCTATTCCATGTTATATTTATTCTTTATTACCTAAAATCATGTAAATTTTGTCGTTTAATGCCCTAATTTAATACAGATACGTATGTGAAAATAGACTTACACCTCAAGTTAAAAAACACGAAAATTCAAAGGGTGTAAAGGACATTTTATGTTAATTTCGAGGGCGTGAATTTATCTCCTTAACAAGCAGTAGTCCAATTGCGGTACAAACTTTCGGAAAAAACATGAAATTCTAAGAACTTTGTTCCTAGGTATCGAAAACATAGCTCAAAAAACAAAAAAGTTATACTCGAAAGAAGTTTAAAAAAATGGTTTTTTGCTTCTCCTGAAAAGTAGCGTTTTGTCCTTTACGACCTTTGAGCCCAGAGCTATCGATATATTAATGCACACATGATTACTCGTAAATATAAAAGTTTGGGGATGATGAGTCCGCATAATAACACCTAAAGTAGAGGATACAAGAAGCATTAATGTTTAGGCAAATGTGCCCATCACATACACTTTTACCTCGCACGGCCACGATGCGAATCAAAGGATCCCACCGCAAAATTTTCACGAAATCCTACGTTTTATTTTTAGCTCGAACCTGGTGCGATCACCCAGATCCCCCTGAGCGCGGCCATCTTAGCTGCAAGGGTTCCTCTGAGGGTTCGGGTCTGGCTGAAGGGTCTACCTGCCGCGTACGCTGTGCCAGGGGCTACCACTGGTCCCCACGAGCAACCACTGTGTGCCGTCGAGGGTCATGGACCCTTAATATTACGTGTCAACCGAAACGAAGCAATCACTCATACATTGGATAAGTAAACGAATTCACGATTGAGTGATTTAAATAGATAACATTTAGTGAGAACTCAAGAAATAATTGTGTGGTGGACTTAACTTTAAGATAAGAAATCAAGAAATTCCTAAAGGGTGTGGCTTTTTTTTTCGATAAAATGTACCTACTTATTACTAAACCTAAAGGCTCAGTGGCTAGACCCTAAGATAGCTTGACCGATCACAAGTAGTCTTGACAATGAGATAGATAAACAAACAATATTGTTGTTTTTCAAATCAAGTACCTAGTATAAAACTATCTGTGCGCTCATTATGAACCTTCTTCCTATAACACGCATATTACTCGTATGTACGGCGAAATCAATTTTAAACGTTGTTTGAGTGTTGTTGTCCATGTTGCGAAAAATCATTTCTTTTTGCATCAGACTAAAGTGAGCTTTATTCCTAGCAATACCTTATTAGAACTTATAAATGTTATATTGGTTTACGATATGAATAAATGGTGCCACTGTATAAATTATAACAATAATTTAAATTGTAAAAAATAAGCCTTCCTCGATAAATAACCTATCCAACACAAAAATATTGTTCAAATTGTTCCAGTACTTTCTGAGATTAGCGCGTTCAAACAAACAAACTCTTCGGCTTTATAATATTGGTATAGATGAAATAAAAGTTTAATTACGGTATTAATTTGCGCGATTTTTTTTATTTTTTATTTCGACGTTAAAATCATTCTTTACCAAACAAACCTCTACGCTGCAAATTATGTTTTCAAAAGGAAATATTTAACAACATCGGATTAACCGCTAACCTAACTCTTTATGCAGATGACACATGCCTTTTTTACTTCGATAATTCGGTCTCAAATATAATGTCAAGCGCCCAAAGAGATCTTAATAATGTTAATGAGTGGTTGAAATATAACCTGTTAACAATTAATACAAAAAAAACTTCTTTTATGATTTTTGCTGCTAAAAATAAACCAATACCTGAATTTAGCCCTCTCGTAATCAATGATGAAGTCATAAAGCAAACGGACAAGGAAAAATATCTCGGTTTATGGCTAGATGACAAAATGACGTGGAAAGTGCACATAGATCACGTGAAATCAAAATTAACAGCAGTACTTGGCGCACTCCGAAGATCATCACATTGTATTCCCAATAAAGTACATACAATAATTTATAATTCACTTGTAAAATCTCACCTAAATTACTTAATAGAAATATGGGGTTCAGCCGCTAAAACAAATTTAAAACCACTTCAACGAACACAAAACAAAATTGTAAAAGTACTAAATCATATTGATTATTTAACACGAACAAAAGAAATTTATGAAAAAAATAAATTCCTTAATATCAAACAACTATATATATACGCAACCTGCATTTTAGTTTACAAAATAATAACAAATTCTATACAATCTAACATACACCTGGAAAAAAAACAACCCTCATAATTTAAGAAATAAACATAAACTTATTCTAAATAAGGCTCGAACAAACTACGGGAAAAAGACTATATTGTTTGAAGGTGTTCAGATATATAACAAATTACCTAACAAAATAAAAGAATGCACGAACTTTAACAAATTTAAAAATAAAATAAAAGAATATGTACATACATTATTATAAAGTCTTGCACTCGTTAAGTAGATTGCAAACCATTAAATTATTATAAGAATAATCTCTTGCTCCAGGGGTATTTATTTATTTTCTAAGTTCTAGTTTAAGAAATTCTCATTGTAAATGAACTGTAAGTTTTTATGAGAATAAATGTCTTTAAACCTAATATTGCGGTGTTACTGCAAAGTGCAGAATTGAGACCTTTACTAAGAATATCAATGGTGTTTTTATCCAATGTTTTGTTTTGATTAATTCTCAACTGCCCGGTTTATGTTGTCTTTGGTTAGAGATGTGACGCTCTGTAAGTCGTGACATTGAACGCTGTAAAAGTGTAAAGTGTTCGAAACGTCGGGATTAAATTTAATAAATTCGCGAAAAGTAAATACGTAAAATATAGTTTTATTTCATGAGTTACCTAGTTCAGAAACAAGTATTAGTGTAGATTTTAACCTGCGGGAAGAAACATGTCTGTTACTCTTAAGTCATGTGAATGGATAGATGAATGTAAACTCTCATTTCTGGGTATGGACGGTTTTCGAATTAGGCGGTCTATTCAAGACCTGGCGTATACCATGGTACCCTTCATGGGTCACGCAAGAGTGCCAAGCTTGTCTAAAGTGTACCTGTTTCTGTCCCATCGCGCACACTTTCTAAACCATTACGCAAAACCTTTGAATTTCCCATGTCTAAAACCAATGTAGGCAGACAGGCTGCATTGGTCAGATGCTACG
Source organism: Pyrausta purpuralis (assembly GCA_963924145.1). NCBI lineage: Eukaryota > Metazoa > Arthropoda > Insecta > Lepidoptera > Crambidae > Pyrausta > Pyrausta purpuralis. Next base: position 15,288,360 of record OZ001659.1, read on the forward strand.
AGCAGTATATCAAACTCTCGTTGGTCTTCCAGCTCTAAGATTTAATTTATCAGAAAGTTTTCTAAAATTGTTAGTTTTTCTGTTTATGCAATAATGTCATCATATCGAAGGTAATTTGTTGCTCATGGTTCATTATGTGTATTGTGTTTCAATTATAGATGAACTGCTGTGTCATTATTTTTGCAAAACCGCAGAGTTTAAAAACTGACGAAGCCATATGTAAACGGCGGAATTACCTATACTCGTACGTTTTTCCTGCGACAGTACATCTTAAAGTTAAGGCTGCATTCTGTCACTAAATAATAACACAATGTTATTCTGTTACGTTATTCAAAAAAAATTAATATTATTTTATTTTGCTCACAAAATGTAAAATTATTTAACCCTACCCTAACTACTAATGACAGATGTGATAATTAGGGTGTTATTTAAAATCTAAACTGGTTATTAATGAGAAATAAAATATTATAACATTGTGGAACGTGTAATGGTTTTATTTATACCTTTGTTAGAGTTAAAGTTAAAAAACGCTAGCGGCACCATAGCATCTGTCTTATCTATGGCCGCGACCGTTTCCTTTTTGGTGTATCCACACCGTCAGGCGCCTAGGGCCGGCGGCCGCTGATGCCGCAGTGGCTTAAATCGATACTATCTGACAGTTAATTAACGTATGCCGCTGGTGGTGTGGATACACTATTACAAATTGTCGAAAAAAAAAATTAAGAAATAACCAATGATATTGTATTGAGAACTAGATCACCGGTGAGAGGCTAAATGATGGCTAAGCTACTAAGCTACACCTCACTTCAAATTGGGGTCATAATTTTGACGTAGTCTGTTTTTGATGGCGTCAGTGTCTTAATGCCTCAGTGCGCCTTTAAAACTGCAGAAACACATAATAAAATAAAATAAAAACAGTCCAAATATCATATTTTCGTTAACTAAATTGTATTTAATGATGCCTATCATTCATTATTGAAGTATTTTCAATAAAATTAGTGAGTTTTGTTTCTTAGCCAACCCACGGACTAACATGGTCGATATTCTAAGACACTGCTATACATGGAGTAGTTTGGTACTATATTTTTTAACAATAATTTAACGACCGCCACAGTGTGGGGGTTTACGTTCCGGACTACAAAGATAAGCAGTCGCGGGTTCGAATCCCGCCCGCACGACCCTAACAAATATGTCTATGGAAATGTATGTTAATATGTCTGTTATATAACTATAAAATACACCTTCATTTTTTTTTAAAGTAACAGTGCAAACGCTCACGGATCAAAAGGTCACCGGCACTCGCGTTAACAAAAGTATAACAAAAGACTGTTGATAAACACATCTAAGCGGGATGATGATCCTCACGATTGTAGAAAAACATATGTACGCTCACTTTTAACGTGTTATTTGAAGGAATCATCCTGTTTACATGATGCCAGATGACTATGGTGTATTGATAAATATTTCTTTATTTATTTAAATAAGGACTGTAAATATTTAAATTAATTTAATTTGTAAAAAATACAGGGTTAATTTAAATTAACTGATCACCTCTTGCAGGCAGCCTCTCAACATCAATTCCAACAACATTTGTTCTACGACTTTTTACAAATCTTGATAAATAACACAAAAAAAGAAAAAGAAAAATAATTTTGTTTCCTCTGTTATTCACAACTCTGTATGATGTACGCCGAGGCGCCCCTACCTCGCCCCGCCTGTATTCATTCAACGTTTCGGTACTAACTACCTACTATTTCCCGCGCTTTTTTCTAAGCCGGTTAATTTACTACGTTTGTACCTAAGTTATTCGGACTATCTGGGGGCTTACATTTTCACGTTGAATTTACGTATTCAGCTTCTTTAAAGAAGTAAGTTTGTTAAAACCCAAGCATGTCGCGATACCTACCGTTCAGACTCGCTGCAGGCTTCGCGAACATTGTCACCACACCTAGGCAGCACTCGTACCATCACAGTGTACTCAACATTTGTGTAACGGTACGGCATCGCAGTACTGTTTACCGCAGGCACTCACTAATTAATTGAACTTCGGTTACGCGGCAAGTGAGGAGACGCGCGCAGCGGCGGCGCACGCGTTTGATATCGACCGTGACGTACGACTGAGGTCAAGTTCAAATGGGCATCGCCGCCGCTGCGTTACCCCGCCCGCCACCCCGCGCCCCGCTGCACGTGGTGATTATTTTGTCTACGCAAGGTGCGTAAATAGAGTAACGCAAGTTTAGAGTCAACAAATAAATTTTGTATGGGAAAACGTAAATTTTAAAAACTATTAATTTTGAAAAGTCGTAGAACAAATGTTGTTGGGATTGTTGTGGAGAAGCTGCCTGCAAGAGGTGATCAGTTAATTTAAATTAACCCTGTATACATGTGGTCACGTGATCGTGAATGCCTAGCAGTGAACGTGACTCTGATATTGGCGCCATGGCGTTTTAAGCTTTCATGTGCTACATTTAAATTGCATTTATTAGATTATTATTCAATATTTTAAATGGTAAATAGTTTGAAAATAACATGTTTTTTTTATTAATATACTACCAGGCTAAAGTGTGAACTCAATTTTAAAATTAGGCTAACGAGTCTATTGTAATGTACCTACATACTTTAAAAAATATATTAAGAAAGCTACTCTATTAAGACTCTGTTCCAAAACTGTTGACTGATCTGGACTGGACATCTATCATGTCAATCCATTGACATCCATTAATCAGACGGTGCCATATTTGTGTACTCTTTTAGTAAGCGAGGCGTCATCTACTTCTAAATACAATATCATTGGAAATAACTCCCTTTCCCCTCTAAGATGTATCCATTATAAAACTTATTTCTCACTCCCACTATTAGCTGTTCACCCATTTGGAGTCCATATGGGTAAACAGTCTAGGCCCATCATGGCTTTAGAATGATTTTACAAATACAGTGTCATATTTTATATTCACAAAGATGAAATAAGGAACCAAAAATTTGCGCACGGGTGGGCCAATTGAGCTACCGTGCTGTCGGTCCAACCCTGCGAAAATTGTGGTTACTTATGGATACGTCATTACGCGTGACGCCTAGCGCCATCTACCCGTCCGTTTATGCAACAGTGGGCCAAGTAGTTATTCATTACAGAATAAATTCAACTTGGAAATTGATGACGCTTCGCTATCTAATGGTTTTAGAATGATTTTAACCCTCACAGTGTCATACTTTATATTCATAAAGATGATGGACCGAGAGCACGGTAGCTCAATTGGTAGAGCGTTTCGCCCGGTTACATTTATATTAGGTGGAGCAAAAAGTTTTTATGCAGTTTTGAACCTGGCACATTCACAATTTCATTCAATAGTCTTTTTTTGAATTTCGAACACAGAATTTAAAGAAACAAAAGACAATTTGGAGCCTGTTTGTTGATATCAAACAATCGAATACTGAGAAAACTTGGTTTTATTGGTTTACTTGGATTTAATTCTTGAAAAAGTGATTGATATCTGTAATTTTGCAACAAACATTACTTATTCTTAACTTTAAGGTAAGGTTCTATCAATAATCTATGGATACTTCAGCTGAAGTTGCTGCCCAAGCTGTGGCACTTATTCAGGCCGGCCACAGCCAAAGAAACGTGAGTGCTCAACTTAATTTAAGTCAATCTGGGGTCCGAAATGTTTATGGGAGGTACCTAGAGACTGGCGGCTTTGTTCGTCGCTAAGGAAGGCCACGATCTCGGGTCACAACTGAAAGACAGGATCGATTCATCGTGTCGACCAGCTTGAGAAATCGTCACCTTACCTCCATTGAGATACAAAACCAACTTCGTGGCTTCCACGGAGTATCTGTGAGCGCTTGAACTTTTCGGAGGTTAAAAGAACGCGATATGGTACCACACAAGCCAGCTAATGGGCCCAAACTAACGCGAGCCCACCGAACAGGGCGCCTATATTCTCATGAGTCTAAAATTGTGTTACATGGCAATGATGGAAGGAAGAAGGTCTAATGACGTAAGTGAGAGCGTTTCGCACAATGCTGCTTTGAAGAGAGGGTTGGCTCGTGGACTGTCTGGGGCGGTATATCCGCGAGCGGCAAAACTCAACTTGAGATTGTTACAGGACCACGGCTGCCAACATTAAATGCTGAAAAGTACATTCGTGAGTGCTTAGAACCTCACGTGATACCATACGCGGACTATGTGGGCCCAAATTTCCTTTTTATGCATGATTATGCAAGAGCCCATGCGGCCGGCATCGTCAGGGAATATCTTCGGGATGTGAACATCACAGTTATGGACTGGCCAGCCAGAAGCCCAGATATGAACCCCATTGAGCACATGTGGGACGAGCTAAAAAGACGTGTTAGGGCTCGTCAGCCAGTTGCCCAGACGATGCAGGAGTTGAAAACTGCCATAGAAGAGGAATGGGAGATGATCCCTCAAAATTTCATAGAGCGGTTGATAAACTCTATGCATAATCGTATGAGAGCTGTGGTAGGTGCCCATGGAGGCAAACGCGTTATTAAATTAAATTTGAATCAAAAATCAATTGCCTTTAACAAGGCGCATATCCGACTTGTTAGGCGTAGCTCCATGTCGTATTACCATACGAATATACTATATGAAATTCTGAATTCAAATTTAAAACAATACGATCGAAAAAGATGGTAAAATGTATCAGGTTTAAAACTGGATCAACAGTTTTTGTTCAATCTAGCAATCATATTTCGGTAGGGGCCATCGAAACCTAAACTCTAAGGTGGGCCAATTGATGTGTCCAGAAGTGTATATAAAAATGAATTGCTCTTCGTTAGTCTCACTAAAACTCGAGAACGGCAGCACGGATATATGTTATAAGGTTTAAAAGGCGAGAAAAAATCGAAAAACGCGCCGACGAAGTCGCGGGGGTCCACTAGTCTTTTAATATATTTATTGAAGTCAAATGATGTAAAGGACAATTTTGTCTAATATTAAATGCTCGTCATAATAAATATACTAGCGGTCCCCCGTGACTTCACCCACGCGTTTTAAGTTAACTAGCTTCGTGCCTCCCGCCCGGTGCACCGTGATGTTTTCTAGCTTAAGGTCTTTCTCAATAAATAAGCTATCCAACACATATTATAGTATACAGTAGATAGAAAATAACACAACGTTATTCTGTTGCGTTACTTTAAAATATTATTTATTATAAGAAATGATATCTTCGTTGGGTCGATTCTTTCAGCGCAGTTGATTCGTATAAAACCATAAAATTGATATTCCTAACGGAATTAATATTCCAAAGGTATAATAATTTTATGTATAAAACGGATATGTGTGCGAGGTCACCTTGACTTCGATTCGTTCCACGACTTCGGCTCAGATAAATTTTCGTTCACTTCAAATTGCCGAGAACAACTTATTACATTTCTTTCTTTCTTGGCTTGGCTTTTTTACTCGAGACATACTCTCAGTCTCAGACACCAAGAAATTCAATCACGTCATGGCATTGTGGCATTGCATTTATTTACTTATTTAGGGAAAACATTGTTTGGGCTGGCAGCCCTGATGTTGGAGTCATTTGGAGTTTTGAAAATAGAACAACAAGTTTGACATTTTCGGCCGTTAGATGTTTTGAATTTTTTGCTTCCCAAATGGTTTCTGTCTACATCCATTGTTTGTAAAATGTTTATTAACTAGTTATTTGTCTCTATAAAGTAGGGTCTTGGTGTAACGCACAAACAATGGGAAGCAATTCAAGTAAGCCAAACACAGAGGCAGCTGTTCACGTACAAAAAAACGATGTTGATTTTGGAGACAGTTCTGATCCTAGGTCACCGACTCCAGAAATAGTCAGAACTCCTCTACAAGTAAGTACTAATCAATAACTAATGAATGTGCATGCCCTACTTTTAAATTCTCTTGTTCCAAGCCATCCACCGATCAGTCGGTCACCGCCATGCAACATTCCACGAGATAAAGATTACAAAGTTAAAGAACGGTACCTACTTGGGGTCATGATTATTTTGTGGGGTTGATAGAGAGAGAGCAGAGATTCTATTCATTATTTGTATAGGATATACTTTTTGGATAAATACTATTTGGCGCCATAAAATGACCACTTAAACTTTGTAACTTCCCTATAGGTAGCTAGTATCATAGCTCTGTTGGTTTCCAATAACTGGAGCTGTACAATATAATTCTTACCTGAACTTGTCTGTTTTACAGGGCAAATGTGGATCCAAGCACAATATCACAAAGAATGTTGATTTACGTAAAACATTTGAAAGTGCTCAAGGAGACGAAAAGCTAATTCATAACAATCCAATTCTTTCTGCTGTTATAAAAAATCACCTGCAGTCTTATGATCCTAGATCTCCAAGTCAAGATTTTGAAAGAACACCTATAGTAATTTCTTCTCAAATAGATGATGGTAATGATAAAGAATTGTTGAGACATCAAAATGAGCTGAACTGTGCAAGTCCATGTCTAAGAGATGATAGTGAAATCAATGATTATTCCATTGATGCTATTCCAAGCACAGACTTAGTAGTGCCCAAGAACTTGTGTGATGGATTTTTTGATATGACTCTAAATGAAACAATCAAAGATACTGAAGAACCACTGGGATCATCAACTGCTTCAAAAGAGGCTATACAAGTGAATATATCTCCTAATAGTGATGGACCAACTCAATTATTAGAGACAAACTTTGACTTTGTGGAAACAGATAGTGACAAATTCGAAGACAGTGAAGAAAATGTAATGCATAAGGAAGAGCTAAATTATTCTATCGACAAAATCAAAGGCATCCCACAATTTAAAATACTTGATGTTGATCCCAGGTCTCCTTCTGTTGGTATTGAGAGAACCCCTATAGTTGTATCTAAAAATAACCTGGAAGAGTCAGGTGAAGAGAATGTTGAAGAAATGTCTGATGATACGCTTATAAAGGTGCTTCAGAATACAAATTCAGAGCTCCGTCAGAATATTGCTAAGACAGAAGATAAGAATTCAGAAGGTTTGTTGATTTATGAAGATGAGTCATTGAACAATACCCCTAAAAAAGCAAATTCAACTGGCAACACTGGCTGTAGAACACCCTTGTCTTGTATGAAGAATAAAACTGATATGAGTCATACAAGATCTAAATCAGCCAATACTTTGTTTGACCCTAAAAACCAGAAGTTGGGTATGAAGAAAACATCTCATATTCCGAGGTTGAAGTCGTTGTCTAAACAAACTAAAATGGTGACAACTGGGAGTACTGTATCTCTAAAAAATATGTCTCGAGCATCAGCTATAAGTGGAGATTGTGAGAACACTCCACCACATTCCCACAGAGATAGATGGGACAAGGACAACAGTATTGTACTTTGAAGTAATATGTCTGATCTGATATTGTATTTTACAGTTAGACCCTTTCCACTATGTGACTTATAGCAGCGATGTAGCATAGATGCAGTTGCAAAATGTGAACCTACATGCTTGTGCTTCTATTAACATCGATGCAATCGCGATTCAGAAGCTGGACATCAACTAAATATGTACTGTATATTGGCGACTGCATTGATGCTAAATTCAATCTGTTCATTGCGTAGGTAAGTCGCGAGGCAGTAGAGCGATTTCAAAACTCTCGACTGCTAAGATGCTGTAAGTCAGTGTGTAAGAGGTCTTAATTATTTTCATTTAACATGTGATTAGGAAAATTTGACTTACAATTTGACTTTGCTAAAAATAATGTAGTATTAATTTACTGAAATTAATATGAACAGGATAATATTTATCATTATGATGACTGTTGTTATTTACCCTTAAGTATTTGTAACCACTGTAATAAATTTTTTGAACTATTGTATACTTGATTTTTTTATCTATATATGAAACATTTAACACAGTAAAACATTTTCCCTTAAAATACATACTTCACTGGAGAGCACCTTAAAACTCTGATTCGATTTCTTAAAAGTATTAAACTTTTTAGCATCAAAGTGATAACTTACAGAAAGTGCACTCATTCATAATAATGACTGGACATGGTGGATTAAGTATTATTTAAAAAAAACAGTGAGTCGTTTTAAGCATTGATAATCGTTGGTGAATCATGAAATGAAAAAAAAACCAAAACAATTAAAAAAAAACATTTTAATTAGCAAACAGTATTCCCTCCTCTTGCTCGGATAGGGATTGCAATCCTCTCCTCTTCAATTGCGATTTGTTTTTGTTTTTTTGATTGTGAATGCTTGTTGGAGCAGGTACCCGGGCTCGAAAAGGCCAGTTGCAGCTCGTTTTCTTTCAGCATTCAGGTTTCTTTCAGGAAGTCTCCTTCTGACGCTTTATTAACTTATATGACCACTTAGCGTTCGTCACGCAAGACTTCTTTGGACGTGTACATCCGGCCGTCTGAGCCAGGCTTCTATAGAGATCTTGCATATCTAGGCTTATAAGGAATCGTTAGTGACGCTGATGTATCCAGGTTTCATCGTTTGTGACGCAATAGTTTTCTTGGAAAATCAAAAAAACTAGGCTCAGACAGCCAGAATTTCGCATTTTCTGACTTTCCAGATCTCAACTATCAGAGGGTTTCAGGTCGCTGTTTCTTATAAAATGTGATGTGACGCGTTAGTGACGGTCATCCGAAGTAGTTTCATCCATTTTAATCCAGTACTTTTTGAGAAATCGTGATAAACGTGTGGCTCAGACAGCCTGATATCCGGTCGTCTGAGCCAACTTGTTTTTCTCTATATTTCACGAAATGTTACGTTTCGGACAAATGTTTTTCGGATTTACTGATGTGACGACGTTAGTGACAGCTCTCGACCAGATTTGAACCTTCGTGACGCACGCGTTTTGGAGAAATTGAGAAAAAACTGCTGGCTCAGACAGCCGGATGCTGGCTGTCTGAGCCACCCAGTTCGACCACTTCCAGGTGTTGTACGAAGCTGAAAACTCATCTAATCTGATGTGACGCGGCCTCTAAGTACAAAAAATCGTAAGTGACGGCTCTATATGCCGCCAATCAAAAGTTATAAGCATTTCAAATGTTTTCCATACATCGATGCATTTGGGTAGCCACACTTCGCACTCTTTATGGAAACGGAAAGACAATTTAGTAGAAAATGTAAGCTAAAGCCCCTCATATCAAAGCGGATGCTTTCTCCTGCTATTTAAATATTTAATTACGTAGTCAATAACTACGCCGATGAAGGAAAATATGTTAATTATTCATGGTCTCAGGTATTCCAAGGAAAAAAATCGTTAGATTGCTATTTATTTGAAAACAACCGCTAGTTTATCGAGGTACTACAATATTAGATAATTTTGGTAAGGTACATACTACTTACATATTACTCGACTCTTCCCATGTGATTTTACGGCCCACTTGGGACAAGATGCAAAAAATCAATATAAATACTAACTTAATCCTGCAAGTCGTTTCCTTTTTTGTTTGGATGGAAAACTTAGTAATTCATTGACTCGTCCCACCATGCCTATATAATATTTGGGATGAAATGCGGAAAATCAAAGATATATTTACAAACTGCAACTCGTCCTGAGTAATTCGTAAACTTTCTCAATGTTTAAAAGAAGGCTTTTATTTTTATTTCTAGTTTAAAGAGATGATCTTACCAAGATTATCAGACCATGTACACTTGTACAGGCTCATATTTTATTCACCATTTAAAAAAACAGGAATATGCTATCAAGTTAAAGAAAATATGTTAAATAAGAACATTAAAACACTTTTTAATCACTGTTAATTCGACATGCAAGATAGCGTCTGACGAAAAAGTTGACATTTACAGTGATGACAGTTGCTGAAAACAAAACCGCACTACTGATTAGTGACTGATGTACTGACAAGGAAACCTGCACTTACAAAGTTAATCATTAAAAAATGCATTTAAAGAAATTTATGGTGATAATATTGGGCTAGTTATACTAAAAGGGGGCACAAAGACTTATGACAACAATCAGGCATGTTTTGACGTGAGCTCCAGACTCAGACCTCAGTAAGCAGAGCAGTATTTAGTTCGACTACTTACTACTTTTACTAGGCGTAGTCAGCGTTCTCTTGAAAAAAGCTAGGCTCCAGGCTGACCAGGCATACTCAGCGCTTTGCACTTACTTTTTTACTCGGCGTTTAGATAGCTGTTTACTGATAATTCTGATATCACCCAACGTCTAAGAATTACCATGTGGAAGTCTCCTGTTATTGATATTTTAGTAAATAATAAAGTTATTTTACGAATTGTTTCTGGTGTAGCATTTATACAAATAGTAGTTCATCAATTCATCCCATACATGTCTACAGTTTATTTTGGACGAGATGCAGATAATTTAATGTAATCAAAAAGTTAAAACTATCAATATGAGTATAATCAGAAAAAAAAACAATAATATTGTTACAGAAAAGTTAACACAATTTTGTTGTATGAAAGGAAACCCTTTTAATGATTACAAAGTAAAATATAATATACATCTTATAAAACAATTTTAGTCAAATGTGAATAATACTCCTCGTAAATAGGTATACTATGCTCGTCATAAAATCAATAAAGTCTACAAACTAAGTAAAAATCCACGAGCACAAAACTTATATCATTGCTTTATTAAAACAAAATAATTATTACTTGTCTTATGAACATAAACTTTAAAAGAATATAAACGCTACAACCTGTGGTTATAAACATGACAGGTCCAAAACAAAATATATTTTTTTCATTTTATTTCATTATTTTCGTAAGTTGGTTTCTACGCACCTCTCTTACCGCCATATCCATTGTTACTTACTTACATTTTTATTTATTATGTATACATTTTGTAACATACATATTTAAACTTTCTTGTAAAATTCAACAACAATCTTTTGGGCTATAAAAATAAATGATATTAAGTGGATGATTTCTTTCCATCCTGCATAATTTTATAGTCTATCTAAATATTTTTATATATATGATCAGCCATTTGACCACTATCACAACTGGTGGTAAGTGATGATGTCGTCGAGGATTGGTCATGTCTGATCAGTAATCATTCTTCTTTTAAAATTGCCCAAATTAAGGGTTTCGGGAACACCTCAGCCGGTAGCGCATTCCATTCTTTATTCCCACGCATCAGAAATATTGTTCGAACAAAGATGGCGCGCGTCTCGTGTTCCGAAGGTGAAATAAGGCTGGCTTAGTAATTTTTGTTCGTAATAATAATATGCGGTCCCAGAGAACTGCGTTTCACCTTCTGCGCTGTTTTATGGTTATTATTTTGCACCCAAAAAAGCAGGAGACGATTTGCATAATGATTAAAATTAATTATTGCATCTTGTCCCAAATGGGCCGTAATAATATGGGACGAGTTGAGGAATGAGTACTTAGTATGTATTTAATACCGAAAAAGTCTTATATTGTAGTAACCAGCTAGAGCTAGTGATTATTTTTAAATAAAGAGTAATTTTGAAACCTGGAATACCCCATACATAATTAACATATTTTCCTTCATAGGCGTAGTTATTGATTACGTAATTAAATATTTAAATAGCAGGAGAAAGCATCCGCTTTGATATGAGGGGCTTTAGCTTACATTTTCTACTAAATTGTCTTTCCGTTTCCATAAAGAGTGCGAAGTGTGGCTACCCAAATGCATCGATGTATGGAAAACATTTGAAATGCTTATAACTTTTGATTGGCGGCATATAGAGCCGTCACTTACGATTTTTTGTACTTAGAGGCCGCGTCACATCAGATTAGATGAGTTTTTAGCTTCGTACAACACCTGGAAGTGGTCGAACTGGGTGGCTCAGACAGCCAGCATCCGGCTGTCTGAGCCAGCAGTTTTTTCTCAATTTCTCCAAAACGCGTGCGTCACGAAGGTTCAAATCTGGTCGAGAGCTGTCACTAACGTCGTCACATCAGTAAATCCGAAAAACATTTGTCCGAAACGTAACATTTCGTGAAATATAGAGAAAAACAAGTTGGCTCAGACGACCGGATATCAGGCTGTCTGAGCCACACGTTTATCACGATTTCTCAAAAAGTACTGGATTAAAATGGATGAAACTACTTCGGATGACCGTCACTAACGCGTCACATCACATTTTATAAGAAACAGCGACCTGAAACCCTCTGATAGTTGAGATCTGGAAAGTCAGAAAATGCGAAATTCTGGCTGTCTGAGCCTAGTTTTTTTGATTTTCCAAGAAAACTATGGCGTCACAAACGATGAAACCTGGATACATCAGCGTCACTAACGATTCCTTATAAGCCTAGATATGCAAGATCTCTATAGAAGCCTGGCTCAGACGGCCGGATGTACACCTTTGGACTAGAACGGCGTTAAGGCGGCGATTTCATAAAACAGTACCTAAGTAGGATATAAAGATTATCTGTTGCTGATGTAGCCCTAGGTCTTGCCCGTACCTGGTCAGCGATCGAATACTCCAGTCTCTAGGTACTGTATGTAATCCCGTTTACCTTAAGATCTGCTGATTCGAAGTCTCCGAGAGACCTTACGCTGAGAATGTCGTATCCATTATTGACCAAAGAAATTATCAGAAATACACGCGTTAGTTAGGTACCGTAAAACGGGGTGAATAGGAATCATTTCTAACTTTAACTTTATTTATCTATGTTTGGGTTGGTTGTGTTTATGGTATATTAGTTTTGTATTGGGTCCGGTATCTTAGAAAAGGAGCTCATACAGTTGTTTTTACATATGAGGCACACATTTTTTAGAAAATTAATAAAATCTGCAATATTTCTATTCACCCGGTGACTGGGGTCAATAGAAGCAAATACAGGGGTGAATCAAAAAAGTGCCAGGGCTGCCAAAAACATTTTTTATTGACCAACTTAGAAAAGGAGGTAATGTGCGAAATATTAGAACCTGGCTGTAGTCTCTATTAAGGGAAATTAACCTGTGATAAGTGACTCTTCTACAAATATACCTATGTAGTACCTTCATGTACAGTTTGTACAAGGAGGTCTTTCAATTATTAAAATGTCAAAGTGTTTTTTATGTACCTACATTAGGTAGGTACTTTGCCTTGTTCTATACCCAAATTATTAAGTAGGAAGTACTTTTATTGTAGATAAGTAATATTACATATTTTAATGATTTAAGCAATGAAACAGCATTTTATATTTAAACGTATTTATATGTTATATGTTTATATTTTATAGTTTTTATTTTATATGTAATTGAGATCGAAAATAAAATATATGTACCTATTATATTTATATATAAATATATATTTATTTATTTTTATATATTTATAATATTTATTTATTAATTTATTCATATTTTTTATATCTTCTTTTAGTAGGATCAGGTTTGTAAGTAGGTACGCGGCATGATTGTAATCTGAAAAGAAGATACTAATTTAAAATGATGGCATGTAAATGCCCATATTAAAATATATCACAATAGCAGCCAAAACCATGATACTTTTTTTACATCTGGTTTTCTGCTTATTTTAACTATATTCCAGATATTTCCTAAATAAAAAAAGTGTCCTTTGTTATCACTATAGCATTTTATTAGAGATAATGAAAACTGTATCAACAACAGGTCACAAGTCGCAATGATTTGGTAACTTATTTATTTGATAGAATGTAGAAATGAATTTAAAAATTTAAAAATGCAGTTCTTTTGAAAAAGCAACTACAATTTTGTTTAATATTGCAGATTAACAATTTGTGGCAGCCCTAAAACTTGTTTTCTATTAACCCCCTTTTTGTTTCTATTCACACAGTTAGCGTTTCTATTAACACCTTTTGCGTTTCTACCAACCCCAGTCTACAATGCTATTAACCCCTTGAGTAACTTCTATTCTCCCCATATTTTCACAAAAGTGGGTTGTCTTTGAATCTTTTCAATTTTCTGGTAAAATCTAAAGAATTGGCACTCATCTTCACGAATGTTTAATTGGGTGTATAGTCAGAGTATCAAACACAAAAATAACAACTTAAAAACAGTAATTTACTACACTTAATTTGAAAATTAACGAGAGCTATATTTTTGATGTTCACGTACCGCTAACTTCAAGTCAATTTTTTCAATACATTGACGTCTCTGACATTTCTCAAGTGTTAGCATATAAAAGAATAAATGTTGCTCTTTTTAAAATTTGCAAAATTACCAGCTTTGGTCAATACTGTCAGCCAAAATTTTACACTGAAAACATTCCTAATTTTTTTTCTAATCACCCCGTGAATTCTATACCCCCCGTTTTACGGTACCTATTCTTAGTAGCCAACACGGAGGATGGGAATTGTTTTTAAAAAAATGTTTCATTTGCCACCCCAGTTTCTCTTTGCCCTGTTGCTCCCTCGAAGTGACAATGAGGACTCGGAATCCGAGTTTCCGGGTAGCTGGTGGACCGGTTTATTTGCTGTTCAGTGTATTATATTTTTATCATATGGGTTTTAAAGGAAATATTCAAGTAGGGTAAAAATACCTAACTAACGGCCTATTTCACAATTGAATGCCAGGAGCCCTATTTTTGAATCACTCGCCTCGAAATGGCGAGTGATTTACGTTCGACAGAGTTTTTTTCTATGACTTTTTATTCATCTTCGAACGAAAATCACTCGCCATCTTGAAGAGAGTGATTCAAAAAAAGAGCTCCTGGGGCCCTATTTTTGAATCACTCGCTTCGAAATGGCGAGTGATTTTCGTTCGACACCGAGTTTTTTTCTATGACTTTTAATTCATCTTCGAACGAAAATCACTCGCCATCTTGAAGCGAGTGATTCAAAAATAGGGCCCCTGATATTTCATACAAAATGGCGTTCTATATTTGAAATGTTCGTTGGTTAGTGCTTATTCATCGAACAGGCCTGTATTCTGTGAGATGATGCATTTCTCTTTTATAAATCGGTTATTTCATTACAAGACTCGTCCATTGAAATGCCTTATATAGTAGATACCGAATTATCATCACAGAATAGGGTGAATAAAACTCTGCATATAAACATTTCACTGTTTATTTGTATTTATATATTACGTTATACGTAAATACACTACTCAAAATGGTGTTTTAATAACAGTACATACTTGTTGATTGAAATACCTTTATAAAAATATGCGAAATCACAAGAGAAAGGTAAACAATATTGCCGTTTCAATATTCGCTGCTATTCATTTATTATGGAATGATTTTAAAACTCAACATCGAAATGAAGATGATTTGGATTATTCACAAAAATAAGCCATATGTAAATATAATAAATAGGCAGTTAGACTTAGACTACATACATTGGTGTAGGTTTCAGTTCCACACTTCTTCTGCTTCCTCGTTACAGACCACGTAGGGCTAAAACGAAATTTTAATTAACACATTAGAAATTATACTCTATTAAGTTATTATGACACACACAAGCTAGTTACATCCAAATATTATCTACTCCATTAGGCTCGATTTTACCAGCGTCCGATAAGATAAGCAACGCTTTTTTCTACCCTCTATGGATAAGACTTATCCCACTAAGGTCCGATTTTTCAATGGTAAGATAAAACTTATCAGACTGATAAATTACTTAATTACTCGTGTTATAGACAATCATATTGTCTTCACTACTTCTTCTTAGAAATAACCCTATAAAATGTTCACAACACCAACTACATAATATAGACAGCTCAACTAAAAGTTACTCTATTAAATTAGGGTTATCATTTTTGTTTTATAGAAAATCGATAGATATTTTCTAAAATACATTTAGCGTTATCTCAGCTTCAAGGCTTCCTACTGTTTTTACAGCAAGTTTTTACTACAAGATTTTTTCACCACGCTACCTGTACGAATGTGAGTTTGAGACTAATATAGCTCCGCGTTGCTTTTGCGCTAGTAACTAAAAATCATTCTAAAAATCTGATTAAAAGTGATTTTTTTGTCAAGAGAGTAAAGAAGCATAAACAAATTGTATCGAAAGAAATAGCGAGAATATCTACTTCTAGAAAATGGCGCCTGGCTGCCAATTTATATATTAAAGTATATAAATGCATTAGCTATTTATATACTTAAGTTTGAGTTAGTTTATCATTGGCATACAGTAACAGTCATGCAATTTACTTCATATATTATCATAAAACAGACAAGCTATTCTCAATAGTAGCGTTGCCGCTCGATAAGCATATATACAGTCTATAGATATAAGGTTTTAATGATTTTTAAGGTGAACTATCGATAGTTCAGCAAAGCTAATTAGTAAGCATACCATCATTTAATATAAAATGTACACAATAATGACAAAAGCTGGCGTGATAAAAATGTGCCTGCAAGGTGTAAAAGTTTTTTTAACGGCACCTAATAAAGTGTAAATTTTAATGTATAAAGATGGAAATATCTTACCAAAGAAGTAGTTCTTTGGTTTACTTAATCTACGTACTTACTTTATAACTTATTATGTATTATTATATTTATCCAATTCGAATTTGGCACCCATTGAAAGCTCAAATGCTAGTGGGTAGGTAAAATACATATTTATGTATACAGGGTGTTTACGTAAGGTGTCAAGCTAGTACGTGGTGATAGGTGACCACCTATACCTATCAAATAAACCCATATGTATATTCAGCTATTTTCAGTAGGTACCGTGATATTTGCAAATAATAATTGTATGAAAATCAATTCAAAATGTTTGTAAAAATCTGTTGCTTTTTTTTAAATAAACAGTCAGCAATTAAATAAGAATTTTAACAAAAAAATTTAACTCTGCCCACACTCATAATGGAGCTGGTAAAGTAGGTGTATGAAATTTGCACAGCTGTTAGCAAACTAAGTAAGGAAGTTTTTAAGATACGTACCAGCACTTTTTTTACGGGAATAATGTATATTTTGAAAAAGAGCGTGCTAAAGATACTGCATAATTTTCGAAATTTTCCATTCAGCAGAAAAAGCTAATTTTTTTTGGAGTAACTGTTAAATGATATCATTGAAATTATATTTTTATTAGAAAAGTAAATAATTAGAATACTTGGATACCAAAAAATGATACTCTTACGTAAACAGTATAGTTGTTTTGCGTGATTTTCTGGATCAAGTCGCAATCACGCCGAAATTCGTTTGAAAACTATTGTAACTAAATACCTCGAAAACCATTGAACTTCGCTGAACATACATAGGGGTTCATTTAAAAGGTATGGTGTTCACCTATCACCGCGCACCAGCTTGGCACCTTACATGAAACACGGTGTATATGGCATCTGTTTTAAAATTATTATTATTAAGTTTTTCAAGAAGGTGTTACCTAAAACTGAGATTGCACTTATAAATTAATATGATAAGCTAGAACACTCCAAATGTTTAGGTACTAACAAATAATTAATTTTAGTGGGTAAATGATTGGTTAGTCAACCGAAATTTCAGAGATACAGGTTGTTTGACAATAAAATAAAGTTTTTGAGAAATTTCGGTTCAGAATCCATTCATCATTACCAATACTAACTGTATATTACAACATCACAAGACATTTAACTACACATTTAGATTTAATTCTAGAACAATGAATAACATTGACTTTAATAAAATTATTTAAGTATGTACCTATTTACTATAATATTATGGAATAAGATCATTTCTGTACAGGTCAAGGTAATGCATTGCAGTTGCAGTTCATGATATTTATAAATAACAAGATTTTTCGTATAAAGCCTACCTTTCTTTGTCAATAAAGTGACCATGACATTAGGTACAAATACCTAATACTGTCGTCATTTGCCTGTTTACCTCGCTTGCACTAACTGATAAAGCCGGCGTGCTGAATATTCCTATCTCTATTGAAATTCTGCACCTACGACTCTGTTGCTTATGCGCTGACTATAAACATAAATGCCTATGATGGTATCCTGCCTTCTCGCAGAAAATTCTTCGGCTGAATTTTACTTGCCAACCATTTCGCCAATTATTGCCTTTGACAACTAACGAGAAGAAAATTTTTATATGACAATGTTTCATTTGATAGAATTGTTATAATAAGTTGGCAATTGATTATTACGTGAAATTAAATTCTGTCAAACGTTATCGGCTATATAATTTTCTGCGAAAAGGCAGAGAACCGCCTATAAAATTTGTTTAAGCTTAACTAGGACTTCTTAAACGTTTTTGCCCACTGCTCAGTATGTCATACTATGTCTGTGCAAGGAAGGTGTCAGACATAAAAATCAAGACAATACGCGCTACTACGGCCACTGAACGGAATGACTGCGTTCTGTCTTATATTTTACCCATGCGCGCAATATGAAGACGCTAAAACGTCCTAATTAAGACGTCTTGCCCACTGCAGAGAAAAGCGATACAACAAGTGTGACGTCTCTGTTAGCGATTGTGTATCCAATAGAATGCCATCGTGTGTATTACAAAAGTGTACAAACTTTTATATGGAGCGAGAGCGAGCGGCAAAGAGTAAAGTAACTAATGCGAGCGGGTGCGTATTTTGCCGTGTTGATACGCATCGTGCATGAGACGCGACGGTGTTAGTCGGTGACAGAAAGGCCTAGTGGGCACATTGTCATAGTTTCCAATACAATTTTCTTTTGTCTGACACATTTATTGGACTGTCATGGTATGGTATTTAGTGGGCCCAAAAACTTAATTCAGCTATGTTCATTTTAAATATCACTTGGTCACAGGTAGAATACTGTTCATAAATATGTAAGAGGTAGTTCATCAAAATTCGCATTGTAATAAAGAAATTCTTCAGTTGTTTTGGGGCGATTCAATAACAATTTATAGAATTACAAGTAATAACTAGAGGAATGTCACTTTTCTTCTTATTTGAATGATTTAGTTATTCTTGAGATCACTTGCATCAGCTGCTGAATCTGTCAAAATGTTAGTAGTGTTAAAGTAAGAGCACACACACGCACACTCATAAAAAAATAACTTATATTAAAAACATGCAAAAGAAAAAAAAACAACAAAATAGGTAATATCTGTAATTTTGCTCTATTAGTTGTATTACTTTGCTTACACAAAGTCAGTGTTATATACTTTCAAGGCACGCTTCAAGATACATGGTAACAGGCTGATGATATCAAACACAATAAATATTATACACAAAATTAAAGTTTCTAAGTAATAAATCACTATCTTGTAAGTTATTGTCATGGTAGTGATTGATAATAATTAGAGATGGGCCGAATGTGGTTTGAACCGAATCCGAACTTCAGCCGAACATTCGGTTAAAATGAAAATGTACACATCAAAAGATGAGATTACTTTGAAGTATGGAAATGATTTTATTATATTTTTTTCTTCTTTTAACATTATTTATTCAAAGAATAAGAATATGAAAGAATAAAACACTTGGATTGGTTAGGGAAAGGTAAAAAACGAAACCCTTATAATGATCACTTTGTTGTCCCACTGTCGGTCTGTCCCTACTCTTTTTCTCAGGAACACGTGAAGGTATCAATCTGGCATTTGTATCTTAACACCTCTGCGGTCTCTTAAAGCTGGGAGAAAACCAAACTTCTAAGCCAACTCAATTAAAAGAATTAAATAAACTGTCTCTTCGTTTATGAATCGCAAATCAGTATTAATCCCGATAACCGACGAGTCTGTGTTTGGAGAAGAACTCACGGTCTCTTGGTCTTCGGTTCGATGAGGTACGGTTCTCGTTCTTCTTCGGTGAGAACGGTTCAGCAAGGCGGGAAATCGGTGTCCTTTTGGGGTGGTATTATGATTGGAGCTAAAACGCCCTTGATCCCTTATCGAGGCTTCATGACTTAAGATGGGCGCAAAAAAATATCTTTTATTTTTCCCACCCAGCAAAAATGATTTTGGCATGATTGCAAAACTATTTTGAAAATATTGATAAAGATTGTCTTTTTTTAGCAATAAAAGATTAAAGCAGGAGTTATCGTCATCAAAAGAACCGGTTTTGACTCAAAATTTCGCATATTTTGTTAGGGAATCGAATCCTCATTATAAAGCAATCTTTATTATGTTTTACAAGTCGTTTTTATGGCAAAAAGTGCTTACATACATATTAGAAACGGAACCCTTCGTGCGGGAGTCCAAATTGCACTTGGCTGGTTTTGACACATGTGTAATTATAACTAGATTTACCCAGCACATCCCACTCCCACACCGCGTAGCCGGCAGCTGGGTCGGTCAACAAAAACGTCACCAGCGTGTCGCGTGCGATTGTTCACATTCAAGGAAAATAATTGCTTATTCGTCTAAACATATTTGAACTCGATCGAACCCGATGTCATGTCAGGATCAGTTGTGCATATCTGCTTGGTAGTAGCCTATTCACTCTTGCCTTACAGAGGCTCAAGCCATAGTTATTTAGTTTAGCTGGGGTGTTTTCCGCACTTAGCCTCATGATTGGGCCATTGTGCGTATCTCCCTCCTTTCTATTCTAACCAACCCAGGCTTTCCCAGAAGGCTAGCAACCTGCTCAGGTTACAGAAGGCCTCTGGGAAAGTAGCTGGGGATTTGAGAATATTTGCCCGTTGTTCTGCCACACTTGTGCACTCCATGAGCACATGATGTGGTGTTTCTTCTGCCCCCATGCACCCTCTGCATAGGGGGCTGTCTGTGACACTGTGAAAAGGTGTTTGTTTAAGAGACTATGACCAGTTATGGTGCCTATGGCTAAGCGTAGTTTGTCTCTTGGTAATCGGATGAGGTTGCGGGCAAGCCTTTTCGATGCTTCCGAAACAGCCTCCTTAGTTTGCCTGCAACCATCGCCATTTACTGTCGTTGCTGATCCCCTCTTGGCAAGTTCGTCAGCTGCGTCGTTACCTAGTGAGTTACTGTGTCCTTTGATCCATTGCAGAGTTACCTCATTTGTGTTTGCTATGGATTGCAGTGCCTTATGGCACTCCAAAATAAGGACAGATGTTATGCTGTTGTTTTTTAGGGCTTGGAGCACCGATGCGCTGTCCGAGATGATTTTAATATGTAGGTCTTTGACATCTCTGGCTGCAACTGCCTGTGCTGCCCTAGTGATGCCGATGCATTCTGCTTGAAAGATAGTGTTCAGCTTGTCTAAAGTTGTTGATATTTTAATGTTTAGGTCTTTTGAGAACACACCAGCTCCTGTACCCTTTGAGGTTTTGGAGCCGTCTGTGTATACATATACGGACCTCTTTTGTGCCTGAGCTGTCACTGGGCTCTTCCGTTAGTTGGATGCTGTAATTTCTATGAAATACATGTTGGCATGGTATTCTTTCCATGGGTGCGTCTAAAAGTGGGCTTTCTTTCAGAGGCCCATCTAGGATTTTTGAATGTGTGGTCACTATGTTTTATTTCCATAGTCCGTTTGCTCTGAGTCGTAGGGCAACTGCCTTTGCTTCTTCCTGAATTACCAGATGCAGCGGTTTTAGATTCAGGAGAAACTCTAGTGCGGCTGATGGAGTGGTTTTCATGCAACCTGTGGCTGCGATGCTTGCTAAACGCTGTAGGCTTTGTAGTTTTAATTTGATTGTGGACAGTTGCGTTCTGGGCTACCATACAACTGATCCATAGGTAAGAGAAGGCCTAATAACCGATGTGTATAGCCATAATGTGATCTTTGGATTTAGACCCCATCTCTTGCCGACTAGTCGCTTGCATTGATAAAAAGCTATACAGCCCTTCTGCATTTTATCATCGATATGGCTACTCCAGTTCAGGCTCAAGCCATATTCCTTAAAAAACATAAAACTTAAGTAGACAGCGAAGTCCATTCCCTAGCTGCACACATTAAAAAAGTGTCAGCAAATTGCTTTGAGTCAGCAGGTGGAATAATCAACAACATAGGTATGGTATGCTAGCCTAAGTCTGGTCCCCTTGTTATGGAACAGAGCTAGTGGAACAAGATCATGCAGTTCATTTGCACATAGAAGACTAACAGGGATACATCTATGTGGCTATTTTAGGTGATAAGTTTTATTACTGGCTTATTTAAAAAAACCGGCCAAGTGCGAATCGGACTCGCGCACTGAGGGTTCCGTGCCAACTTTAACTGAATTTTGGAATCCACTTACTTCCACTTAGTATAATACCACAATATTTTGTTGACAGCAAATATAACTTTGTTTTTCAAAGTGTTTGTATGAAGTACAAAGTTATATTACGGTTGTTGAAAATGTGCTATATCTCAAAAACCTACCATTCGATTCCGTCCGAACAAATTTTCGTTGAAAGTATTTGTTAAGATCTACACTATATATATTTTTTTCAAAATTTACATTTGCTTAGTTTAGAAGTTAGATGGGAGGGGGGACGCCCATTTTACCACTTTGGAAGCATCTAGCTATGAAACGTTAGACTTTTCAAAGAAAATGGTTTTAGGAACCTCGGTGTCATTTCAAAGACTAGGTTAGGTAGGTTTGAATACTTTTTTTTTGTTTTAGTTCCATGTATAGGAGCCCCCCTTTAAATGTCATATTTTTTAAATTTTTTGTTTAAGAATCGTAAAGCGGTTAACAGGATACATACTTACTCCTAGCTTTTTCTTTCGAATGTTCGTCATCTGAACTAAATTTTGGTTTAAGCTGTTAAAATTCGGTTGAACAGAATGTTAACCGACTTTCAGCCCATCCCTATAAAATATTGCTTTATTTATTTAAAAAAATCCGATGATAAAAGAAGAAGCAATTGAAAGTGCCATAACTCTGCAAGCGATTAGATTTGTAAGACAATAACCAACCAATTGTGGTTGTATTAACTATATTCTACTTTATGGATTACACTGAAAATAATTTAGTAATAGGCATATTTTGTTACCTCCTTCGTTATCCTTGGTGTTCTGAGCTATAAATTCACGCAGTTCTGAATAGGCTTTGTCCAAATTGTCATTCATTATAATGATGTGAAAATTGCCCGGTTGTTGTCCTGAAATTGTTGAGATAAAAGATTGTTATTATGAAACATAATCAATCTCCTCAGAGTATTATGTTACAAGAGATGATGTAATTGAATAATAAATTATAGGTAAAATTAGTTACTTTTCATAAAATCATGGCATGTTTACTATTATTACAATATTTATATTTTACTATCTAAATACACAGTGGTTAAAACAAACATTACAGTGATATCACATAGAAAATACCAATAGTGTGTATTATAATCTCTGTTATTGTAACTTGTTATCTCTTAATATGAAGGATTTATATTCAAGATTTCATGTTGACAAAAAAATACAAATTTTAATATAGATTACTTTTATTTATTAGATTGGTGGTTTTAACATGTTTTAATACTCCAGATAGTCTAATCTGTAAACATTATATAAGGGTTAGTGAAATCACAAATTTACCAAATTCGATTTCTCTGATAGCTGTGTCCAAACGTTTCCTAAGAGCTTCCTCATTTTCAGTGTTACGGGCACGTAAACGTCTCTCAAGCTCTTCAATTGAAGGTGGCATCACAAACACCAAAAGAGGATCAAGATCTGTACCCTTCACTTGCTTTACTCCTTCAATCTCAATATCCAATACACAAATCTTGCCAGTTCGCCTCACATCATCAACAGCTCGTTTGCTGGAAGTGAACATGATTACTGTTAATAAGACAACAATAAAAGAAAATATACCACATTTCTTTATTAAGACTAAGGAAACAGAAAATCTCTGCGATTTAGCTATTTTTAACTAACACAAATAAATTTCTCTCAGTTCTCTAGAAGTCATCAACCTTTTCTAAATTTGTTTTTGTTTGAAAGGAGGATTTCCTTATATAGATAAGTATTCTGTTAATCAATAATTAAGATTACTAAATTTTCTATCTCATAAAAAGTAATGATTGTCATGAGGAATCACATAATAGTATAAAAAAGTAGAGATAAACAATGACAAAACTGAAGCATACAATTTTGGCAAAATGCCAATGCTCTCAAAACAACGAGCACATGGCCAAATCGGATCCTTCTAAAGAACTATGGAACTACTTGAAACCTACCTTGTTCCATACATATTCCCACTAAAAGTAGCTGTCTCAATGAACTCGCCTCTTTCCACAGCAGCAGACATGTCATCCTTGTTTGTAAAGTGGTAGTGTACACCATCTTTCTCACCCGGTCGTGGGTTTCGCGTAGTATGAGATACACTAAATCCAAACTTATCCGGAAATTCCTTGAGCAGACGCTTGAGTAACGTACTCTTCCCTGATCCTGATGGCCCGCACAGCACCAGAGGACGAGGCCCTTTCTGCACCATTGTCGTAAAAACTACGAGAAAGAAAATAATTAAATTAAGCCGCGTAGGTTACATTGTCACATTCAGTATGGCTTTATAGTACTTACAACGTAAGAAATTCGTGATAAATGTTATTGTTCTAAGGGTTTATGTGAAAATTTACCAATCTGTGGCCTCTAATTTCCCAATATATCTAACCTGAAGGATTTTATTGAGCGAGTTCACTTCACCAACCATGCAGATTTTGCGATTTGGTTGGTGTTTGACAATGACATATCACACGTCAACGTCAAGCAAACTTTCTTTCGGAGTTTTTGCGCGGGAAACGAAAAGGGAAGGATGGACCTTATTTCTTCGTTTTAGTAATTGTTTTTTTCGGGTCAATTATTGTGATTGTGTGGTGGAATTGTCATGATAATTTGTGCTTTTGAAGAAAACAATGCAATTAAAGTGGGGAATTAAGTGAAGCGATCTGATCGCGCCGTCTTACCCAGATCGCTGTTCCCGCGCTAAGCTTCCTTGTTGAGCATTGAAATGCGATCCACCTCGCATTTCAATGAGTTAGGTTAATATAGGCTAGTTTAGTGTTAGTTTTAGTTAATAAGTGTTAAAAATGTTCAATTTGTATACGTTACCCCAGCCAGATTTTGTCGAAAATCACATTTTTTTTTAAGTAGATAATTAGAAGTCCAACTTCTTCAATTGTTGTGCTGATTTTTAAATTTGTTTTGCTTATGGTTTTTTAGTTATTTGACAAAAACAGATCTGGCTGGCGTAACGTTACCCCAGCCAGATGTTTTATTAATTAAAGGGTTTATTGAAATAAACTTTAGGTACATAATTAGTATTCTGAACGAGGTAAATGTTGCCACAAAATTTGAATTTGTATCGTTTATGGTTTCGGAGATATTCAAAATCCTGCTGGTGTAACGTTTACTTGTTCGCTGTATCTCCGAAACGGCTAAGCGAATATGTATAATTTTTTGTACACAGCTTCTATGAATTTGTTATAATTTGTTTGCCAATAAAGAAAAACAAAATAATGCACCGTTTAGAAGTATTTTAATTAATAAAAAAACTCAAAAATAGCTCCTAGCTCTTCAAAAAAGAGCTCTAAAGCCTTATTTGAAACGTCATTTCGTAGCTTACAACTGCCTTCAAATGTTTGTAAATTTTCATTAGAATCCTGTAGGTATTTATTAAGTTACAACGATATTTAATTCAGTTCTCGTAACGATGCGCTCCGGAGATTTTAAGCCTCCGATTTACTGAGTTCCTTGTGGATTTAAAAGTTGAATAAGATATCATTAATTAGTATTTTAGTTCAATTTTCTACCTGTAAAATTTCAGCGTAATACGATTTGTAATTACTGAGATAATTAAAAGAAAGACATTAGGTAGTGCATGATCATGGCAACCCGACCAAGTATAGATGGTTACGAAAAAGCGGCCGCGTAGTACTTTATGCCTACCTTTTAAAACGTATAGTATAATAACGCTACATGCTCAATACAGTCGCGTACAGAATTAAACTATTCAGCCTATAGCATAGTATATATCTTGAAATGAATTAAATTATATATTTTTAATTTGTGTCTACTTATTTATGTTACCTACTTAAAATACTGTACCATTCATTACCTATCTTATTTAACCTGTTGTGACGTAAGCGCTAAACTTATATATTTATTAACAAAATAGTGAAATATTTAATTGGCACAAACACGGTCCCGTTGCAGTTTTAAAATAATATAGATAGAGAGATAGAAGACTTTGTACTTAGCGCGCTGCATTCGCGCGTGTTCTATGTTCTTCACAGTTATGCACATGAGACGACATCATTGCAACTTACTGAAGAAAGAAAGAGAGCGTCGATAACGCGTCCTTGGGACGAGGGACGGAGGGCGGATGATTGTTTGTCGCTCGATAGAGTTAGTCAAAGATTTGGTTTCGTTGAATGAGTGCGCATACGCTTCCTTCGCAATTTCGTTTAATTTAAAGTGAACTACTATGAAGTACTTCTATTGCGGACCATAATACCTGAGTTCGTGAGTTACTAATGAAAAAGGTAAGCTACTTAATGTATAAAAATAATTTTCCTTTTTAATCATTACATAGTAAAAATAAAGTCGCTTTATCTGTCCCTATTTCCCCTTGAACGCTTAAATCTTTAAAACTACGCAACGGATTTTGATGCGGTTTTTTTGATGATGATGATTGATGATTAAAGAGGAAGGTTTTATAATAACTATATTAGAGCTGTATCTATGTCCGAAAGTTTATTTTGATATTTAAAATCGAACATTTTACTAAGTACAATGTGATTTAATTTAGTTTTAATAATGATCTGTGATTTTAATAATAAAACTATTTTTATAAGAATACTAGCCAGCCAGTCATCGTAATGTGCTCTTAAAATAATAATGTCAGTCAATAATTTATTATGTGATTGTTAGTTCATGATTTGAAAATCAATGTTAATCTTTTGGAAGTTAATTTATAATTATGTTGAGCCAATGAACATTTATTATGCTGCTATAAGAAAATATATAACTAAATTAAAGTGTTTAGGTACTTCGCATTTTTCTTTGTAAGTTTATAAGACATGATTTGTAAATAAAAATACTCAAATGAGGGTTTTTGATATTTTTTCTGCCACCAGACGGCGCCACGTAAGCGCCAGGTCCAAACAACTTGCACATAGTATTGATTTCTACCGAATTTCGGTAAATTCTACGTATTTGTGAATTCAATGTGCTTTTATAATGGTTTAGAGACAGAAAAAGGTTGCCGAAATAAATAATGATCTAAAAAACAGAGGCGCCAAAGAAACTGGCACTAAAGGAAAATATGAATAATAGGAGATACTATAATAACTAATGAAGAATAGGATTGTGTGGAATTTTGGACAGTGCTACCATGCAATATGTGATACATGACCATGACTATCTGCCTTTTTCTTTACATCATCAACTTATACATAATAAAATATATGTAAGCCTATTCCAGGTGCATATTAATCACTATAGTAGCTATGACTTGTAATAACACTGAACTGATAAAAATTGTAGTAACTTTTTTTTATTCAATATGTATATTATGTAATTATCGATAATAGGTGATCGTATTTGCATAGGGATAGTAGATAGTAGGAGTAAATTTATCTCTGTGAATAGCTACAAGCCACTGTTTCAATCGGCTTTTATCAGTTATAGGGAACATATGCCCTCCTGTTTTATTTGCACACATAGGCACTGTACAACACTGTAGTATTTTAGAAAACAGTACTCTTTTTGCAACTATTGTATGAATAAATAAATAATAAAAAATATCAGAAAATACAACATATTATGTATGTATTTTGACAAGTGGTTGGACCTGACGCCTAGGTGCTGCCACCTGGTGGGCGTCATTTTTGACAACCCTCATTAAGATGATATTGTTTTCGTTTTACACTTCTGTACGTAACTGTACTTTACGTTTAAAACTATCCTATTAATTTCAAAAGGTAGGCATAAAGTACTACGCGGCCGCTTTTTCGTAACCATCTATACTTGGTCGGGTTGCCATGATCATGCACTACCTAATGTCTTTCTTTTAATTATCTCAGTAATTACAAATCGTATTACGCTGAAATTTTACAGGTAGAAAATTGAACTAAAATACTAATTAATGATATCTTATTCAACTTTTAAATCCACAAGGAACTCAGTAAATCGGAGGCTCAAAATCTCCGGAGCGCATCGTTACGAGAACTGAATTAAATATCGTTGTAACTTAATAAATACCTACAGGATTCTAATGAAAATTTACAAACATTTGAAGGCAGTTGTAAGCTACGAAATGACGTTTCAAATAAGGCTTTAGAGCTCTTTTTTGAAGAGCTAGGAGCTATTTTTGAGTTTTTTTATTAATTAAAATACTTCTAAACGGTGCATTATTTTGTTTTTCTTTATTGGCAAACAAATTATAACAAATTCATAGAAGCTGTGTACAAAAAATTATACATATTCGCTTAGCCGTTTCGGAGATACAGCGAACACGTAAACGTTACACCAGCAGGATTTTAAATATCTCCGAAACCATAAACGATACAAATTCAAATTTTGTGGCAACATTTACCTCGTTCAGAATACTAATTATGTACCTAAAGTTTATTTCAATAAACCCTTTAATTAATAAAACATCTGGCTGGGGTAACGTTACGCCAGCCAGATCTGTTTTTGTCAAATAACTAAAAAACCATAAGCAAAACAAATTTAAAAATCAGCACAACAATTGAAGAAGTTGGACTTCTAATTATCTACTTAAAAAAAAATGTGATTTTCGACAAAATCTGGCTGGGGTAACGTATACGTTCAATTTTACTTAAGAATAGTCTGTATGGCATAAAGAGCCGAAGACGTAAAACTTGTATAAAAAAAAAAACTTTCTTTCGACAGCCGAAGCGTATGTACGCAATTTTCACCGCATTGCAATATATATGAAGACTAGAAAACACCAAAAGTATCGTGATTGTAACCGATTCCTTGTGTGTAACGTGATTCATAGAGTATATTATTAGATTCCTTGAGTGTAAAGAACAACCATACATAATGAAAATAGGAAACTACCTATTGGAGACCACAGATAAAATTATAGAATTATATGGGTGCCACTGCCATATAGAGGTGGAAAAAACAGCTTAAAAATTTTAAACGTTTAAACGTTGTAATTATTTAAATAAGCGTGCTTAAAAAAACGCTTTTTTGCTTAAACGCTTTTTGTTTGTCACGTTTGGAAATCGTTGAAGTGAAATGCTTGTTGCGTTGTGTTTGCTTAAGGCGGTTAGAGCTGCTGCCGGGCTGCGCTAAACTACGCGACAAATACTCATTATATACACTTTGTTTGATTTTCAAATGTTGTTTCAAATTTTTATTGAAGATTTAAAAGAAATGTTTTTTACACATATTACATTCTCCAATTTTGTCCTCTACATGTCTGTGGAAGTAGTCCCAAATTATATTATTACTGTTTCTCGTCATTTCTATATTTACATACACAACCCTAAAATTTATAGTTCAATATTAAATTGACAAAGTTTTATTTATACAAACCACCACCAAAAAATCAAAACGTATTTATATCAACAATGTATATAGCACGTACGTAACATAGCAAACAAAAAAAAAGAGCGACACACGTTTACTCTGCAAAAACAAAAAGCGCACTGCTTAAACTGCTTTTTTTAAGTTTCGTTTAAAATTTTAATAAGCATAACCAACCAAATAAAGTTGTATGGGTTGCTATACATCTAGTTGCTGTAGAAAGTGCTGCCACAACAATACACGTAACATGCCGATATAAAATGGAACATTGCTTTTAGTAAGTTCATTCCAGATCACGATAGATGGCAGGACATACAACTTGCTTATTAACAAAAAGTAAAAAGCATGTTTCGACTTAAATTGAAAGCATGCTTTTTCACTTATTAAAATAAGCATGCTTAATTAAGCGCTTTTCGTTTAAACGTCCACCTCTACCATATCATCGTGGATTCAACATCCGATGACAATCAATTCACCATATTTTTTACTGCTGTGCCTCTGGGGCCTAACTCCCGAGTGCAACATTGGTTTTAAGTTTGAGTCCAATTCCAATCTTGTGACCTCACTCGCGAACCCAAGACTTCAATCAGCGCTGGCTAGGCCGCTAGGGCCTACCCAGCATACGCTGAGTCACTTCCATTTGCCATTTACGTATTACAATCAACTTTTTATCATTATGTACTTGTATCATTGTAAAGGCAATAAATATTTTTTTCATTTTTCATTTTCATCCATTGCCT
Organism: Pyrausta purpuralis; assembly: GCA_963924145.1. Lineage (NCBI taxonomy): Eukaryota > Metazoa > Arthropoda > Insecta > Lepidoptera > Crambidae > Pyrausta > Pyrausta purpuralis. Next base: position 15,318,278 of record OZ001659.1, read on the forward strand.
TAGATTCGGATCTACATATAGCAATGGATTGGTAACGGCCGTTATACCTGAAGTTTTTTTTTTTTTTGATTTTTTTGGCCTTGCACGGTTTGTGCCACAGCCACAGCGAAAGGAGGGAACGAGACGATGATTTAAAGGTAGGGAAACGGATTTGACGCAAAAATAACGGAGTATTAAGGGAAAGGATCAGGAAAGTACATATGAATTTCAAATTACATAAATATTTACAACTTGATATTATTTTTACTTATAAAAATAGAGAGAATTTTATAAATATCAGAGTTACACATATATAATAGAGTGGTAATCGAACTAGGAAGCGGAATACGAAGGGATATCAGGGAAGTAATGAAAGAGGATCTATCGTATAATGGACAGGAAAAAAATATGTGGTTTAAATGCCCAGTATCAGTGCCACATCCGCACATATCACTATCGACAATCTTCAAACGAGCAAGATGGACAGGAGTACAAGTATGGCCTAGTCTCATCCTGATAATGGAAGATGTACCGAGCTTACCAAGGTTTGAGCTAAAAAACCATGGCTTTCTAAGAATAGAACTCTGGATTGTACTGAAATGTCTACCTTTAGTTTGACTACTCAAATTCCAAGACTCTTCCCAAGAAGCCCAGAGGAACCTTTTGGGCAGAGCAGCAAGGTCACAACAGTAATTTTTATATGGGTATGCGTCTCCACATATTATTGCATCGTTAGCCAGCTGATCTGCTTTTTCGTTACCCGGTATATTACAATGACTAGGAATCCATACAAAATGTACTATCTGATTATTTGTCTGAATTTTCAACAGTAAATTTCTACACATGAGCGTAACATCATTGATTGAATTAGATTTAAAAGGGAATTTCTTAAGAGCTTCAAGAGCGCTTTTAGAGTCAGAGAAGATGACTGTTTTTTTAAGTTTCGCTAATATAACGTATTCTAGAGATTTCAAGAGGCCGAAACATTCTGCGGTAAATATGGAAGATTCTGGGGGTAATTTTATTTGCTGTATTATTTTATATTGATGGTGATAAACTCTTACCCCTGTTGGGGTATTATAGTGTTTGGAGGCATCACAGTAAATATGATGCCAGTTATGCCAGTCTTTATTAAGGATAAAATTAAATTTGAATTTGGCGTTTTTGTCATCTTTTGTGATATCTATATCTGTGTGAATATTTGGTGATATAATCAATGATTCGAAGTTATTACGGAAGATGGGAAAATACTGAGATCTATGAGTAGGAGATTGCAAGGATAGAATCTTTCGGAAACTGATAATTAAACAAGGAATCCTTTTATGAGTCCAGTATGAGGATGTATTAACCAAATGAGAAAGATTTTGTAATTTAGGAAATAAAGGATGATTTGAAAACTGTAAAGAACGAAACAAAAACTTGTCACTTAAGTATTGTCTGCGTAGGTGTAAAGGCGGATCGCAACACTCCACCTGTAGGGCGTTTATTGGACTAGACTTCATTGAACCAGTAACAATTCTTAAGGCTTTTGATTGGATAGCATCGAGTTTAGTCAAACCTAATGTACTACAGGGATCCATTAAAAATGTTGCATAATCCAAAATACTTCTGATGATAGCATTATATAGTAACTTCTGGGAGAAGGGATGAGCCCCCCACCAAACACCTGATAAGCATCTAAGGATATTTATAAGCTTCTCACATTTAGCAACAATATAATAACAATGAGGAAGAAAAGTTAATTTTGTATCTAATATAATGCCTAGAAATTTTATTTCTTTACTGACAGGGACTTCTTGACTGTTAAAATACACTGAGAAAGGAGGAGGACATCGCAATCTTGTAAATAAAACAGAATTACTTTTTGAAACAGATAAACTTAGTCCATTATCATCCAGCCAAGAATTTAATAGGGACAAAGACGAAGTTAGTAGAGTACTTAAGTGCTCTATCGATTTCCCACTGGTATATAGTAATAAGTCGTCAGCATATTGTAAAATTTTAATACCTTCTAAAGTTGTGATGTGTGATTCTAAGTCTGATGTGTAAACGTTATAAAGTAAAGGGCTTAAAACTGAACCTTGAGGAAGTCCTTTCCATACTTGTCTAGTATTGCAATGGTCTCCTTGTGTAACATGGACTGTCCTACCAGCTAGCATGGTAATAATGAAGTTATACATTTTTGGAGGGATTCCTAGCCTGCTAAGTTTGTTTTTAAGGATAGGTAAGGATACACCATCATAGGCAGATTTTACATCAAGGAACACCGCTAACAATGACTCATTATTTGAAAAAGCAAGACGGGTATCAGTCACGAAAAGACTTATTGTCAATGGTACTCTTACCTTTCATAAAGCCATATTGACTATTAGACAACAAATTTTTACTCTCTAGAAACCACTCCAATCTATTTTTTATAAGATGTTCTAATATTTTAGCAAGGACTGAAGAAAGAGCTATTGGGCGATATGAAGATGGATCAGAAGATGGTTTGTTAGCTTTAAGAATAGGAATAACTTCCTGACATTTCCAAGAGGTTGGAATGTTACCATTATGAATAATTGAATTAATAAGGTTTAGAAAATAATTGAGAATATCATCATTAAGATGTGACAAAAAAGAATAAGGAATTCCATCACTCCCGGGGGCAGAGTCTTTAACATAAGCTAATATACCTTTTAGCTCATTCAAGGTGAAAGGAGCTTCTAAAACTGGGTCATTATTATCATTATGAGAGGAGGAGTAACAGTCAAATAATTCTATAGGGGGAACAAAAGGAGGAGCGAGAATGTCAAGAAAATTATCGATAACATTGTCATCAATAAGGGGTGGAGTACTTTCCTTAAAAGATGATCTAAATCTTCGAATATTGTTCCAAACAGCTGATGGAGGGATGTCTGGGGAAATCGAAGAACAGAATTTTTTCCATCCATTCCATTTTTTTTGTTTAAATAGTTTGCGAGTGTTTTCTATCTCGATGGAAAGAGAGTTAAAATTGTCTTTAGTTGAAAGTATTTTAAATTTTTTTTCTGCTGCTTTCCTCTTTTTAATAGCAAGTGAGCATTCTTCATCCCACCAGGGTGGAGATGGGATTCCTTTGCGTCCTTTTTTAATTGGGAAAACACTATCAGCTACATTCAGCATAACAGAAGCCAACGCTTCAGCACATAATTCTTGATTATTTTCTTTAATTTCAGGTAATGAAAAATAATTGTTCCAAACTTCTTCCTTATATAATTTCCAATTTACATTATTTAAGTTATATTTTAAACGAGGATTTCGGCTATAGTTTTTTTTTGTAGGGATATTATTGAAATGTATCAGAATAGGGAAATGATCGCTACCATAGGTATATGAAAGTGTTTGCCAATTTATAACTGAAGCTAAATTTGGGGAACAAAAAGATAAATCAGGGGCACTGGCCCCCTCTTGAGTTCTTCGAGTTAAACTGCCCGTATTCAATAGGCATAAGTTTGTTTTGTCCATCAGGTCAATAATTCTGTTCCCATAGAAGTTGGAATTAGAACTTCCCCAACTCACATGTTGAGCATTAAAATCGCCTGTAATTAAAATTGGTTTTGGAAGAGTTGCAATAATTGTTTCTATTTCATCATAAATTAATGAGGAGGGATGAGGGATGTAAATAGAGACAAAACATATGTTATCAACTAAAACTGCAATAATTGAAAAGTCACTATTGTGAGATGGGATAGGGATATGTTTGAAATGTACATAATGGCTTATTAAAAGTGCTACACCAGCGTAGCCATCAGACCTATCCTCCCTAATGGAGGAGAAGCCTGATATTTTAAAATTGAATTTTGGCATAAGCCAAGTCTCCTGAAGGGAGATTATAAATGGCTTATGCTTATTAATCAAGTAAATCAAATCACTTTTTTTCGTTAACACACTACGGCAGTTCCATTGAAGTACCGTAGTATTAGTCGTTCTTACTACTACTATTTAGGTGTCCTACTAACAAATCTTCAATTTGGGCAACGATGGACGGTGATGAGTTATTTGAACTAAATTGAGACAAAGTTTTAATAAGGGTTATCATCAATTCCTTAACTGATAATTCAGATAGGGGGTCATGCTGAGAGCTAATATTATTTAAGGCAGTTCCATTAGATTGGGATAGAGGAATATTATAATCTTTAATAAGTTCTGCATGTGATGTTTGGTCATAACCTTTTTCATATTTTCGCGGGCTACTAGGTTTCAGTTGAATTGTTTTTTTGTATGATGTAGGGGGCTTTCTTATTGGTGGAGTCATGTTGAATCTAGATGATGATGGTTTAGAGAAAGATTGTTGAGTACTTGGCAAAGAAGTCAAAATATCTGCATATGATTTTGAGATTGGAGGATGTAATTTTAAGGCTTCTGCATATGAAATACAATTCTTAGCCATTGATTCCTTAATGGATCTTTGTCTATTAAATTCAGGACATTTTTTACTGTTAGCATAGTGTTGTCCAGAACAAAGACAACAGACAGTATCATCTTCCTCGGCTAAACAACTTTCACCTGTATGGTTCTGGCCGCACTTGAAACATCTGGGAGTCGATTTACACTGAGTTTTAATATGTCCAAACCGGCAACAGTTGAAACATTGCACAGTTGGATAGATATATAAATCTACAGGCAGGGAATTATAACATAAAAACACTCGTTTCGGCAAGACTTGGCCATCAAAAGTTAATACTACAGTCTCAATAGGTGTAAATTCAGTTTTACCATCCACAATTTTCTTTTTCTTTAAACGCCTGACTCTAATTATCTTGCCGCAGCCTATTGGAACTGTAATATTGTTTATTATGTCATCATCTGTCCATTCGCAAGGAACACCTCGAACTACTCCCATACGGGTTACACTAAACATTGGAATAAGTGCCTTGTAGCGATTAGATTTTAAAGTGTTACTGTTAATAAAGTCATTAGCACTAGTGTAGCTGCTGAAAGATAAAGTTAATCTATTTCTGCCAATTTTTTTGAGACTTCCATCAATGATGTTATTAAATCTATTCTTTTTTAAGAAATATCCAAAAGTTACTGGGTGGACATAACAGTTTTCATCAGGAGAAGCTGGCTCCCGTTGCACATGAACAATATATGGGGGTGCATCCGAGGCTTGATATAGCATTCTACCTCGAGAAACACTAGGTGACAGTTCAGATGACGGCGGAGGAGGCGTCGGTTCAGACGGCGGCGGAGGAGGCGCCGGTACTGGGGTTATGTTTTGTGTCGGTTCTAACCTAGGATAATTGTTTTTACATGTCGCAGGAGATCGATCTCTTATCATATCGGATTCACATTTACATTCGTCATCGTTTAGCACTGAGTTTTTGTGTTTTCTACGTCTTTTATTACAATGTTTGCAATATTTTGTATGTCTCTTTCGTTTAGTACCATTTGATACATAATTTTCAGAAGCATCTGTTTCTACAAATGATCCCTCCGTATCCATAGCTGGGTGATTGTTATATGATAAAACTACATAGTTGGATGCCTGAGGAACCCCCCCTCCGGGGTCCTCCGGATCCTCCATGGCAAAAGATTTATATGCAACTCACCAGAAACTGCAGTCAAATAACACAAAACTAATAAATAGATAAAATAACAAACTAAGGGAACTACTATTTACACTACTTAGCTGATCCAATAATGATAAAATTAATTAAACAAAAAGTGCTAAGAAAAAACTCGACCACCGGTCACGACGTTTCCCGCGCCGCGCTTTCTACCTGAAGTTATCCAAATGACGACTCGCATTTTTTTTTTCATACAAGTTTTACGTCTTCGGCTCTATGCCATATAGACTATTCTTCAGTAAATAATGGTCATTTTTACACTTATTGACTAAAACTAACACTAAACTAGCCTATCTTAACCTAACTCATTGAAATGCGAGGTGGTTCGCATTTCAATGCTCAACAAGGAAGCTTAGCACAGGAACAGCGATCCGGGTAAGACGGCGCGATCAGATCGCTTCACTTAATTCCCCACTTTAATTGCATTGTTTTCTTCAAAAGCACAAATTATCATGATAATTTCACCACACAATCACAATAATTGACCCGAAAAAAACAATTACTAAAACAAAGAAATAAGGTCCGTCCTTCCCTTTTCGTTTCCCGCGCAAAACTCCCGACTCGCAATTTATGGTAGTAGTGAAGTGCCTATCTCGATTTGTGCAATTCAATTGATATCCAATTATATAAAATACGTTTATCTACTCTCATATCGTTAAATTCAAAAAACAAAACTCAAAACGAGTTTATATAGACGTACTTTATAAAAAGTATATCGAAATGAAATTAAAAAATTTAATTATGACACTATTTCTCTAACAAAATAATGTTATAATATTTTTTTTTTCATTACGATACAGATTACAGGGGCCTTACTCCCGATTCCAATAGCGACGGATCGGGCAAGAAAAACGGCCATTTTGTACTCTCGAACACAAGATTTGACGAAATTTTGGGGTTGACATTTTTTTCTAATCTTGGGCAAAACGGCACTCCCGACGACATTTTGACAGCCAGCATTATTGCTTCAATCCGTTACTATTGGAAATTGGCACTCTACACAGAATTTTGACAGCTCAAATTGCGGTAATATTGGAGAACTTGATTAGTTTGAAACAATTGCCAAAATGTAACTTTTTAGCAATTTTTTTGGAGTTTTCTGGTGATTTTAAGGTGAATAATGGCTCGATTGGGTTAGATTGTATATAATGAGAGAATGATTGGCTTTTAAGGGAATGCGGAACGTCGTTTGTGTACTTTATAGGATGATGATGAACTATGTTGATCATGTCATGACCTTCACGATGAAGGGTCGAGCTTTGAGATAGTGATAGTGTATAATGCTTGGGTTAATTGATAAAACTTTGATATTTTATAAACTAATCATTTATTCAAAATTTAATAATTTATTTTTTAATTAAGTCACAATTCTTCACTCTTGGAAATGCAATGCTGTGCTAATAAAGTAGAGAATATTAGTCCTGTACCATAATAGTTTATCTATCACAGACTATGTATTCTAAATGAAGATGCAAAACATAAAAAAAATACCTTATTTTTTTTGCATTAATATTACAATTTCTAATTGTTCAAACAAAGTGTTAGTATATTTATCTAAATTCTATTCCTTATTTTACACTTTGTTTTTCTGCAAGAGAGCGTGCAGGTGAAGGCCTCCTGCAAGCAAAGATATCCAGCCTTCACTAGATTGGGCTACGCCAAGCCACTTGGTCTAGAGATCTTTTTCAACTCGTCATCCCATCTTGCGTAGAGTCATAGTCCATTGTGATGACACGCTACATGTTCAGTCCATTTCCAGTTTAAAAGTTAGCACCTAGGCTAGTGTTTTTTGATCTGGTTATCATTCGTGTTTTTACTGTCTTATTTTTTTTAATTGTCTAATGTTCAGCGTGCTACCTTTTATTCTTCTTCGGTACATAACTACAATTGTTAAATCTCCACGTCTTGCAAGCACAAGAGTTTGACCTGTCAGGACACATGTAATTAGAACTCTAGTTTTTATTTTGGTGGGCATCTTACTATCAAATATCTCCCTGAAACTCCATTTTCTTTTCCACTTTATGCTCTTTGCTTTAGTTGTATTTAATTATTCTTACATCATAGCCAATTTTACAAAACAATGTATACTGTTCGGTGTATATTAAACGCTTGCTATTACCCTTAACTAGTCTTCATTCGTTTTGATAGGTTCATTTCAAGAGCAGTTAATTTTTCCGCTCAACTCAATTAGTAATTATACCATTGATTGTAGCTCTGAGCTCGTCCCGGTAGAAGCAACAAGTCATCGGCGAACCGAAGGTGACGAAAATTACTCTGAAAGAAAAAGCAAAACATTGTAGCATTCATATTAACAAATTATTGACATTTCTAATAACATCACAACAATCACAGGTTAATTATGCGATTCTATTCATTTAGATCACAAAATGGCCGTCTAATAAGTTTATACTTACAGAATGCGATAGAACTACAAAAGACGAGCAAAAATACACGAATTACTTAGATAAGTATTTACTTAAAAAATCCACCAAAACAAAATATAAACTTTGAATGAATTTTGAATTACAAAGCACAGACTATAACGATTTAGTTCAAACATATTTTTTAAATATTTCTGGACAGAAAGTACTACAGCCGAGTGTTCGAAGATTTTGTTAAAATAATTGTATTTTGTTACAATATGTATGTCTGCAGACGCAAATACGTGAATATTACACTAACTGATTGCAAAATAATTTAATGAACGCAAGTTACAGGAGTTTAACCTTGTTTTATATAATTGGATATCAATTGAATTGCACAAATCAAGATAGGCACTTCACTACTACCATAAATTGCGAGCCGTCATTTGGCTAACTTCAGGTATAACGGCCGTTACCAATCCATTGCTATATGTAGATCCGAATCTAAGGCAATGGATGAAGTCTTGGGTTCGGGAGTGAGGTCACAAGATCGGAATTGGACTCAAACTTAAAACCAATGTTGCACTCGGGAGTCAGGCCCCTGATCATAGATACATCTATTTAATTTTTTATCTGTGGCTGCGCGCGCTTTGGCGCATGCGCGGTGATAACGGGAATTTTGGCGTCATAGTACGTTTGTGTTTTTCTGTAGATAATTATTAGTGTTTATTAAAATGTCTGATAGTAAAAGTGCAGAAAATTTGACGCCGGCCGACATTTTAGAGACTGCGACAGCAGTCTGTCTTAATCTACTACCAGTAAAGTCAAGAAAATTATACCTACGATAAATGTTATCAAGACTTTTTAGCATGGAAATCTTTATCTTTTATTTGATATGTTCGTGTTCAATGAGAATAGATAAAGTAGTGTATGAAACTGCACATAACTAGGTATTATACACTCGTGTGATACTTTTAAAAAACTCGCTTCGCTCGTTTTTTAAACTCACACTCGTGTATAATACCTCTCATTATGTACCAGTTTCATAAACTACTATTAAACTCCTGAAACTTGCGTTCATTAAATTATTTTGCAATCAATTAGTGTAATGTTCACGTATTTGCGTCTGCAGACATACATATTGTAACAATATACAATTATTTTAACAAAATCTTCGAACACTCGGCTGTAGAACTTTCTGTCCAGAAATATTTTAAAAATATGTTTGAACTAAATCGTTATAGTCTGTGCTTTGTAATTCAAAATTCATTCAAAGTTTATATTTTGTTGTGGTGGATTTTTAAGTAGTAAATACTTATCTAATTCGTGTATTTTTTGTGTAGTTCTATCGCATTCTGTAAGTATAAACTTATTAGACGGCTATTTTGTGATCTAAATGAATAGAATCTCGTAATTAACCTATGTGATTAGAAATGTCAATAATTTGATAATATGAATGCTACAATGTTTTGCTTTTTCTTTCAGAGTACTTTTCGTCACCTTCGGTTCGCCGATGACCTGTTGCTTCTATCAGAGACGAGCTCAGAGCTACAATCAATAGTATAATTACTAATTGAGTTGAGCGGAAAAATTAACTGCTCTTAAAATGAACCTATCAAAACGAATGAAGACTAGTTACGGTTAATAGCAAGCGTTTAATATACACCGAACAGTATACATTGTTTTGTAAACAATTGGCTATGATGTAAGAATAATGAAATACAACTAAAGCAAAGAGCATAATGTGGAAAAAAAATGGAGTTTCAGGGAGATATTTGATAGTAAGATGCCCACAGAAATAAAAACTAGAGTTCTAATTACATGTGTCCTGACAGGTCAAACTCTTGTGCTTACCAGACGTGGAGATTTAACAATTGTATCAAAATCATGTTAGTTACGTACCGAAGAAGAATAAAAGGTAGCATGTTGAACACTAGACAATTTAAAAAAATAAGACAGTAAAAACACGAATGATAACCAGATCAAAAAACACTAGCCCAGGTGCTAACTTTTAAACTGGAAATGGACTGAACATGTAGCGTGACATCACAATGGACGATGACTCTACGCAACATGGGATGACTAGTTGAAAAAGATCTCTAGACCATGTGGCTTGGCGTAGCCCAAACTTGTGAAGACTGGATATCTTTGCTTGCAGGAGGCCTTCACCTGCACCCTCCTCTTGCAGAAAAACAAAGTGTAAAATAAGGAATAGAATTTAGATAAATATACTAACTTTGTTTCAACAATTAGAAATTTGTAACATTAATGCAAAAAAATTAAGGTATTTTTTATGTTTCGCATCTTCATTTACATTACATAGTCTGTGATAGATAAACTATTATGGTACAGGACTAATATTCTCTACTTCATTAGCACAGCATTGCATCTCCAAGAGTGAAGAATTGTGACTTGATATACAAAAAATAAATTATAAAATTTTGAATAAATGATTATTTAATAAAATATCAAAGTTTTATCAATTAACCCAAGCATTAAACACTATCACTATCTCAAAGCTCGACCCTTCATCGTGAAGGTCATGACATGATCAACATAGTTCATCATCATCATATACAGTACACAAACGACTTCCGCACTCCCTTAAAAGCCAATCATTCTCTCATTATATACAATCTAACCCAATCGAGCCATTATTCATCTTAAAATCACCAGAAAACTCCAAAAAATTTGCTAAAAAGTTACACTTTGGCAATTGTTTCAAACTAATCAAGTTCTCCAATATTACCGCAATTTGAGCTGTCAAAATTCTGTGTAGAGTGCTAATTTCCAATAGTAACAGATTGAAGCAATAATGCTGGCTGTCAAAATGTCGTCGGGAGTGCCGTTTTGCCCAAGATTAGAAAAAAATGTCAATCCCAAAATTTCGTCAAATCTTGTGTTCGAGAGTACAAAATGGCCGTTTTTCTTGCCCGATCCGTCGCTATTGGAATCGGGAGTAAGGCCCCTGTTGTCAGTACTTTCTGTTAGATCTTTATGTAGCCAAAATGGAATAGCGTGAAGATACAGATCCGACACGCAGTGACTAAGCAAGCTAATTATGTAAAATTATACCTATAAAGTATTTTTATAATAAACAGTAGCCTAATTCTCTAACTGCAAAAATCAAGTATAAATTGAACAGTTAGAAACAAAATTAATACTTATAGTTTAAATAACAACCAACCATATACACAAAAGTACTTTGTGAACCAACCCTATTTAAAGATGAAATAAGAAACCAAAAATTGCGCTGGACGGGACTCGAAGCAGCAACTTTTTGGTTAACCAGGCCAAGCGCTCTTCCAATTGAGCTACCGTGCAGTTGGTCTAACCGTGCGAAATTTCTAGTCTCTTATGAAAACCTACGTCATTACGCGTGCGTGATGTCTACGCCATCTACCCTGTGTTACAACAGCAGTGGGCCAAGTAGTTATTCATTACAGAATAAATTCAACTTGGAAATTGATATCGTTTCGCTATCAAATGGTTTACAATGATTTTAAATCTGTCAGTGTAATATTTATATATTCATAAAGATAAGCCAAGCGCACCAGTGCATCTCGAACCACCAAGCGTTTGGCCAGGTTAGCCAGAAAGTTGCTGGTTCGAGTCAGTGCATTTTTTTTTATTTAATCTTAATGAATATAAATTATGATAGTTTAAAAAAAAAAACAAAAAAAACACGCTTTTTAATATTTTCGTATCCCATTCAGCCAACACTTTCATTATGGGTATTAAAGGGGGGCATTAGAAATAACCAATCCGCCATCTTGGTTTTCCACCACGTTGGATTTAAGTCACGCCCGCTGTACACCAGCCACCGGCCAATTCTCATGCAATTCGTATACGAAAAAAGTTCACCGATCTAAATTTCTTTCTCATAGAAAGAATAGTTTTTGATATCTCAGAGCCTCAGATTTTGTTCATGCGCTAGTGTTTTACGTGTAGATATTTTACTTGATTTTTAAGCTAAAACGGTTAAACTCGCAATCGAATAACCACACGCAAAAACTTCGATTGCTGCGAAAAGGACAATTAAGAACGTTCGAAAAGCCATTCGGCTTGGGTTTCGGCCAGATTTTCTATTCATTTTTAAATTTATGTCGGAGTTTGATAGGCTGTCGATATGTCAGTTCAGTAACTAATATTAAAAAAAACGACATAAAATAGTTGAATCGGATAATCACGCTGCTGTAATAATTTTATTAATATGTGAAAATAACCGAAAACATAACTGATTGGTTCTGAATCGGGGGGCTGTTTTATCAAATTTGATAAACTAGTTCGTCTTGTAGTTATTTTAAGAGGCGCCATCTTTGATCCTAAGGGATAAGGGGCGAAGGTGTCACTCCTGCGGGTGAAATCGCTTATCATATTTCGGTCCCTACTGACTCTGTGCAAAGTGGATAGCTTAATGGTGTATCCACACCACCCGGCGGCGGCTCACGCCGCTGCGCCTTTTACATACCATCTTATCTTAACTTAATATGCGCCGCCGGCAATGCCATGGCAGTGTGGATACACCATAGGAAAATAGACGTTTGACAAAAGATGGCAGCGAGTTCTGGCGAGTTCCTCAAAGCTAACTTGTATATACTATATCTATGTCTCAAAGCGAGTCTTTGTCTATGATTCGTACTTATAACGAAATAACGTTATGAAATTTTATTTTTATAACAGTATGGTATCGAAAATATAATTTCGAGGTAATGCTGTATAAGTCATAGATCATTGCATAGTAACTGATTTTCCGAAAATAAAAAAAAAATCCCACACCAGCTGTTTCCGGTGTAGCTCATACTAGGTCCTTATTAACGTTTATTTTTAATAATTACTTCATAAAATATAAGTTAACAATATCAATAATAGTTTTTTTGGTAAATAACTTTTTTTTGCTCAACGATCTACGTTTATGTAGGAATTTCGTAGCTGCCAATTATAATGAAACTGTGTTGATAGTTCCGTCTGTTGCAATCTGCCAATCACAACAAAGCATTTGATTTGAAAATAAACTGTCCGTTATTTCCAGTCAACTCGGCAAGATTCCCGTCAATCAAACAAATCTGTCGACGGTCAAGAACGTTGCAAAGCAAGCATCGTAAATATTTGAATGTAATAATCGAACAATAAGTGCTTGGCTAAGTGTTGTTATCTTGTATTAACGTGCAACACGTAATTATAGAAGATGGAAATCGCCCGAAGACAACGACAGGTAAGCTAGCTACCGCCAACTGTTTTCGGTTTTGATATAATTTTAGGATTATGTGGTATTTATTTAAACGATTATTGTCACAGATGCAAATTCAGGACCAGGAAAATGTGTACGGTATCAAGGGTAAAAGTGGCATGGCAATGCCTTCAAAACGGCAAGGGCTGACGATGCGTGGTGCTTTAGGGGATCTGAATAGTAACGTTCAAGCACAACGCGACATCCATGTCGGCAAAGTAGCCGTAGCAACTGCTGAATATGAGAAGAAAGCATCTCTAAGCCGAGCTAATGCTAAGAGGTACTTATTTTTTTATTTTTCTACCCTCCTTTTACTACCTCAATTGTAAAATCTAAATTTATTTCATTGTTATTGTGTCTGGATGGAATCTCTGTGCTTGACTATTATGCTTTTATGTGCCAATGTTTTTATAACACATAATTAATGAAATGATTTAGAAAACCGCCCGTGCGCAAATTTTTGGTTTCTTATTTTATCTTTATGAACAGATAATTAATATTTAATCACCACATAACAATCCTGACATTATTATTTACAGCAACTACAGCCATGTCCAGTCAAAGGTGGACACAGGTCTCCCCACTAAAGTTATTCAGCCTTCATCAAGGCCTCCTCTCCGTCGAGAAGAGAGTACTGCAAATCTTGCTGCCAGGGCTGCTGCCCGTGCCAAGGTAAGATACATTTTAGTTATCCAATTGTGACTGTGCGCTATGACAGCTTTGCAAATGCCGGACCTTGAAATGACAAAAGACTGACTGTCACTACAAAAGAAATTTAACCAAAGTTATTTATCCATCAATTCCATCAAGTTAATCTCAATCTCAAAGGTATTGTTCAATGTTTACATAATAATAAAATATAATGGGTGTATACATAAATTTTGTACTTAAACTGCTAGAGACATGGTGACAGACATCCACCAAATATAATTTTTATTGGTCACTGCGAGCACTGTCATCTATTCTGGTTCTCCGCCTATTTTCCCCGCCAAAGTTCACCACCTATTATAACACAGCAATTTGAATCATGTATCATAAATCTCAATGAATTTAATATAATTCTAGGCCAAAGAAAATAAACCAGCTGAGGTAAAAGACTCTATCAACATTTTGATCCAGGCTAAGAAATGCCTTCAAGAAACTAAGAAGACCTCTAAACTACCAACTGTCAAGGAAAATATTATAAAAGAGAGTAAACTGAAGCCAATCCTAAAAGATCCCACTGAGTCTTTGGGAAAACTTAAACTGGCTGAGACTACAACATACTCGCAGGGCTTGGGTATTATAGACCAGAACAAAGTTGAACAGAAGGCAGCTGAGCTAGAGTCACTTCTGCCTTCACCGCAACTGCCCCAAGACATTGAAGATATTGATGCTGGTGATAAAAACAGCCCATTGCTGATGTCAATTTATATAAAAGACATTTACCATTACTTGACTGAACTTGAAGAGAAATATCCTATTGAATTTGATCATTTGAAGAAACAGGTATGATTGCATACATTTATGTTTTCATAAATTTTGAGCCATATTTTCTTGTGCTATTTGCATGTAAGCATTCTTGTGTTTTTAATAACTCATTTTTATTTTCAGACTGTGATTACTGGAAAAATGAGGGCAACACTGATCGATTGGTTGGTGGAAGTACAGCGGCAGTTTTCTTTAGTTTTAGAAACATTCCATCTGACTGTGGGAATAATTGACAGATATTTACAGGTAATTGAAGGCTATCTATATTTATTAACATTATAATTATTTATTTATTATTTACTTAAGTGTGCACAGCAGCTAGGTTAAATACTAGAAGTACTCTTTGCAAGTAAACCCTCAGGTCATCTATACTAATATTATAAAGCTGAAGAGTTGGTTTGTTTGTTTGTTTGTTTGTTTGTTTGAACGCGCTAATCTCAGAAACTACTGGCCCGATTCGAAAAATTATTTTTACGTTAGATAGTCTATTTATCGAGGAAGGCTTTAGGCTATATACCATAAAGATACAACTCATAAGACCACAGCAGCAATGAAAAATGTTGCGAAAACGGGAGAAAGATATTCCTTTTGAGAGCTTCCGCTGCGTACGCTGCGGAAACCGCTTATGTTACACAAAAATCATGTATGACAGGATTGTTCAGCATTAAAAGTTCTATAATAAAGTCCGCGACAGCATATCTCTATCTTTTATGGTTGACTTACTACAACCTTTTATATGTTATAAATTTGTTAAAAAAAATATGCATTATTTTTAGAGGTGTATTATACACACAGGTATTTATTCTTATCAAAAAAAATAAATTCATCATCAAGAACATTTCATTTAGAACAAAGTTGCCCTTTATATTATTTGATTTCAATTAATATCTTAGGAGCTATCACACTTTAAACATAACTCCGCACCAAATAATGTTCGCAGCTTAAGTACAACGTGCGCTTGCGCTAATATATTATAAAGCTGAAGAGTTTGTTTGTTTGAAAGCGCTTATCTCAGGAACTGCTGGACCGATTTGAGGATATAAAACTTCACGCTGCGACGGGAGAGGAGGGAGCAAACTCAAAACGCGCGGACGAAGTCGCGGGGGACCGCTAGTGTATAAATATGCCTATTTTGAAGTTTATTTTATTTATGTATCATAAAACAGCTATTGAAGCACAGACAACAGTAGGATTAAAGTCAGAAGTTTATTAATGTAACAATAATTTTACAGGCTGTGCCAAATGTGCAACGGAACCAGCTGCAACTTGTCGGAGTCACTGCCATGTTCATCGCGAGCAAGTATGAAGAGATCTACCCCCCAGACGTTGGAGACTTTGTTTATGTTACCGACAACGCCTATAGCAAGTCTGATGTATTCCACTGCGAAAGAGAAATCATGTCGAAACTTGGCTTCTGTCTTGCTAGACCTATACCACTTAGCTTTTTGAGAAGGTAAATGTTTTTATATATTTTTAATGAGCAAACTTGTAAAGCTACTGAGTTTTTAAGTTGAAAGAGATTGTCCCTTGCACATTTTTCCACAGGGCACTTCATGCTGCAGAATTAAAGTAATTATGCAGACTTGTCTCTTCACTCCTTGAAGAAATTCAATTCTTTTTAACCAAATGTACCTTTGAGACTCTCTGTCCAATAGATTTCGGTCATTCTGTTATTCATCCATTGCCACAAAATGTTTTTATTTTAAGGAGCTATTGTAATTTCCTGTAATGTTATTAACAAAAAAATAAAATTGTTTCAGATTTGTAAAAGCTGCTCATGGAACATCTAAGAACCACCACCTAGCCAAATATTTTGTTGACCTAAGCTTAATTGAGTATTCCATGGCCCACTACCGACCCTCCGAACTAGCAGCCGCTGCTATTTGCCTGTCCTTATACTTGCTGTCTAGCAAGAAACTGGAGGACGTCTGGACACCCACTCTTTCATACTACTCAGGGTACGCGCTCGATCACATCGACCCAATCATCAGAAAGCTAGCGAAAATAGTCATAAATGTAGAGAACTCCAAATATAAGGCTGTATACAACAAATACCTAGATACAACACTAGCTAAAGTATCCAGCTTGCCACAACTGAAAGGCGAAGCTATCTACGAACTAGCGAAAATTCCCTCGATTTCAGTCTCTTCAACTACGTAAACTAAGACTAATAAGATCCTGGACTATTTTGTGTAGAATATGAATTTGTGTGTTGCTATAAGAAACTTGGATGACCGCTTGTCTGTCGACACGATGTTGTATCCATAGTAATGTGACAATGGACTGACTTTTGTATAAGGTTTGTTTTAGGTGTACCTGTACCGCTTGCTTGAAATAATAGTTTTAGACGTATTATTGTATGACGGTGAGATATTTTTTAGATGTTGTTGACAGTGATAATTATTGTATTTATATTAGAACATCAAGTCAAGTAAACCTCAATTTTATTTCAATTTTAAATATAATATAATGACATTTTTGTATTGTAATGTACTTATTTATTTGTTGTAATCATTTTTTGTGAAAGTCCTGTGTGTATTCTGAGGTTTCGGAAATCTCATATAATCTACTTTGTTATTAACATTGACTTATCAGAAAATGAGTATTTTTACGCCCGTGATATTTAACCAGATGAATGAAGTGTAAACTTCCACCTATTGTTTCAAAAATCATGTAAAAATATTTTTCTGGTCAGTACATGTTTATAAACTACATAGAATAATAGGTATTCTAATCATTATTGTATTTCTGACATTATTATTGCTGTACTTGTAGGTATGTTAGTAAATTGTAGATGTAATGACATGCGGACCAAATAACTGACAATTCAAACGAGACTTGTGTACTAATATTTTATAAGGTAAGGCGTTTTTAAGATATTTTGAATAATTGTAATTTGATAGACCTGTGATTAGAATAATATACGCTGTAATTTGTTGAAAATAAAATATGTTTTATGATACCTACACGAGCCAGTCTTTAAATTTTTATTGTCTTCGAAAATTAGGAATGGCGAAAACACAGGATGCGGTATACGGCCCGATTACTAAAAACGTAGCCCGCATCTGGTAAATTTTGTCGTTGTTTGTTCATCAAAAAATGAAATAAAAATAAAACTCACTAAGTATTGATGTCAACTAACGAGAAATAATCCCCAAAATAACTTACTACCTCATTTTGACCCCTTAAAAGACTAGTTTCAATATAATACGAAAGATGACTCGTCGATAAAACTTTGCTGCCCTTTTACCCCCTTAAATGCAGAATTTTAGAAAATCCTTTCTTATCGGCTCCCAATATACTCGTTCAAAGAACACACCCTTCAAGTTTCAAGTCTCTTTAGGGTGTGCGTTGATCCGATAGTCGGCAGTCAGAAAATTTCATAAATATAAAATTATTTGAAAAGTTAGGTACGCAACTTTTATTTTCGTCAAAACATATGAGCATACGAGATACGAATAATTTGCAATAAAAATCGACGACCTACATCAACAACAACAATCGGTATCACAGGGCTCAAAATCGAACTGTCGGAAGACCCAGGATATGCGATCTGGAGTGAGGAATTGCACACCACTACGTATTGGTGCAGTGTATGTGGAACTAGTCCAAATTTACCTACTTGGAAGCGTCGTGATCGTGTCAGAGACTGAAGGTACCTACTGAAGAGGACATCACTTCACTCATCGCCAGAGCTACTTTCGCACTACTTCGGCCCGTGTGGCAGTCACAGACATTGACCCGAAGGGTCAATTTAAAAATGTTTGTGTCCAACTTCAAATCCGTGTTGCTGTATGGGTGCGAAACGTGGAAAGTCACTTAGGTTATCTCGCACCAGCTACAGGTCTTCGTAAACCGTTGTCTTTGTTGAATTCTCGGTATTTACTTGCCTGAGAAATCTCCAATGACGAAATGTTGGAACGCTGCAACGAAATCCCGATCGACCAGCAGATCAAGCGCCGCAAGTGGAATTGGATTGGCCACACTCTCCCAAGGGACCCCAATAACATCCTCAAGCAGGCTCTGGATCGGAACCCCCAAGCAAAAGCAAACGTGGTTATCCCAAACAAACTTGGCGGCGCACTGTAGCGGACGAGGCAAAGAAGATTGGCAAGATCCAGGTCTTGCTTGCGAGATCAAACGCGAAGCTCAAGACCGGACGCTATGGCGGACTGTTGTGGATGCCCTCTGCCCCAACTAGGGGACATAGGACCGAGTAACAGTACTGGCCAGTCTCACATTGTTAAATAGAGGGATATTATGGGATCCGTTGCACTATGTGAAGTTCATCTACAGATTCCTAGCCCTCAAAATGGGGCGTGTAAAAAAAAAGAGTAATTAAACCATGAACAATGACTTCCAAAGGTTTTCATTCCGCTTGCCGTCCGATAAAGTGAAAACCAAAAAATTCCCAAACCAGAGAACATTCCCTGATCCGCGGCCGGTGCGTCCGTCCGTTGCGTCCGGCATGGTTGCCGTCGCCGCAAATTCGAAGAATTTATTAACGCTTGGCGGTTAGCCGAATCGTTTTTGTTCCCGTTTTTCCAGTCACCGGCCGGCGGAGTCCTGCAATGGAAAAACAAAGAAAATCTGCACGCCTTTCCGGGGCTTTTGCTACGGATTTTAGATTTGTAACGGGTTTTGTATGTTGGGAAATGCATCTGGGGATGTGTTTAATCTTAACAATCAATATAAATTATTCATTTCAATGATGGATGCATGACTTAGGTACCCGGTAGCAATTATGATATCTTCTGTGGCGGTGGCACACCGGTAGCCTGGCCCCCGGTTTTTAGATGAATTAGTTTCTAGTTACATAGGTACTTATGTACCTATGTTATTCTAGTTACCTATTTCGTTTATACTTTATTGCTCAATCATGCACAAAGGGTGGATTTAACGCCATATGGTATTCTCAACCAGTCATAACTTTGGGCTAACCAGAAATAGTTATCTATATATATAGAAATAGTTATCTATATAGGTACCTACACGATATTTTGAAAATCATCCTATATTGTTCTCTGCGTTAATCCATACTATAATAAATCGACATTTAACTTTGCGGTGCGCCAATAAACATGGCAGTTATCTAGTTGGCGGATTGTTAATGCAATGGCGCCATGTTGTTGCATTTTTGCAACAAGCGAGCGGGGCGCAATGTATGTGCATAGTCGCCGTAATGCCGCGAAAGCCTGTCTCGTAAATATTTCGCTCACGCAATTTACAGCTTTGGGAATCCTCTTAACGGAATACTAGGGCAGTTAGTGAGCCCCTGGATATTTATAATTTTAACGGCCCCTACACTAAACCGCTATTGTTCCGTAGATTACTCCGAGTTATTGCTAGTTCTGATGTGACCGACCTTCTAGCAAGGTCAACCATCCCAAACCAAGGTTTGGGATGGTTGAAGTCTATGGAAAGTTTATGTTGGAATGTATTAAATATAATGTTAGTTTGTTGCCCAACCTTAGCCACTTCAGAGTAGTAAAGTTTATTTGCTAATACGCAAACATTTAATACAGAGAATCAGTATCAAAGAACTTACCTACAGGCTGCATATTGCTACAAAAAGTTATTTCAATTATACAGTATGTCCAGGCATGTAGGAAGGAAAGTTTAAGGGCAATATCTACAGTTAATTTCGTTAAGAAAAAACCTCATATGCAATGTCAATTCCAAAACCCTACCTAACAGCAGTGACTTTAGTTTTTATTTTAACAAAAATTACTTTACTCGAGAAATTTACGGCCATTTGAGTCTCACGTCATGTAGCGGCTCGTTTTGGTGTTATTTAATAGGTAATTAAAAGAAAAAAGTGTGATCTAATTCATAAAAAAAGTTATCAAATGACCCCAATTGCCGTAAATTTCACGCGTAAGGAAATTTTTGTTAAAAGTCACTGGAGTATAGAGTTTTGGATTGACCCCTATATGGGGTATTTTTCTCGATGAAATTAATTGTAGATATTACGCTTAAAGTTTTATTACTTTATCTACCTTTAAGTGGCACCTCCCTAAGTTCTCAAGTGAGTTACTTCGCAACGATAACGGTTGTCGCCAACTAAAACACTCTCCTTAGGAAACACATTTAAACTGAAAAATTAAAAAGTTCTCCGTCTAGTCTAGGTATCAGCTTAAATATCGCCAAGTTTCGTCGCAACAAAATGTTTCATATTATTGTCGCGTTATACTTTTCTACTTAACGTCGCAGTCGGTACCCTGTGTCTCGAGCTCGGAGTGAGGCCGTTGTTTCTCTAAGTTTTAACGAGTTTGTCGGACACGCTGTGCGACTGTCACCGCGTGGTGTGCTGGACCCCTATTTTTAAATCACTCGCTTATGTATGGCTTGTGATTTTCTTTCGAAAGCAAACTAAAAATCAACGAAAACCATGCAAATTATATTTATTTAATTTATATTTTTATGCACTATAAATTGTTCAATTGGCGGACTTAATGCCTAATGGCATTCTCTACCAGTCAACCACGTAGTAATGCAGAAAGTTTCATCAGTGGCGTAAAATTAATAATAAGTGAGAAGAGTGGTAAAAAAAGAAGTAAAATGCACTAACATAAACATACATACTAATATTACACAAATATATAATAGGATACCTATACAAAAGACTAATAAATATACATAAAATGCATATAAATACATCATTATGAATGGTAAAGGTGATGATAATAACGCCATCCAAAAACACAAATAAAAGAAAATGGTTATTAATTCTGAAGAGAGCTAAGGTTAAGATAAGCGTGATATATGTGAATATTCACAAAATAAAGTAATGTTTATTTTAATCACTCCTGAGTGGAATAAAACTATTTTTAATTGGACAATAGGACATTAATTAATGAGTATCACACGCCATTTCGACGCGAGTGATTAAAAATAGGGCTCCTGGACATTGGGCAATATCTACGAGTAGCATTCAGCTTACGACTAGGATTTCTTGCTGTGGGTTATGTGCCAAAAACAATAGAAACTTGCGTCATAAAGTCTGGTTAACGCGATGTTTGTAAAAGAGTCCAAAAATTATAAACCAATTTGCTCTTAGTAACTTCTTAGGAACAGGGTTAACTCAGATGGATTCCTAGACTGGAACCCGCAAGCCTGTCTTATTAGAAATAAAGTGTTATTTTTTTGTATTAAGGCTTACCCGAAATTAAATTGTTGTATTTTTATTATAAATACAGCTTGCTTTTTCTGCTGCTAAGAAATCATCTAGCTAGCTAGCTTATGCTTCTATCGAGAGAGGCTGGTATGTAGGTAATTTTTGGTCACAGTTTTTAAATAAAATATGAGGTATAATAAGAAGAGATTTTAAACTTTCGCATTGCATTGCAATAAGTATTAGACATGACGGGTCTAACACTACTCGATGTTATATAGTAATAGCATTACTCATAAGGTTTTTAATTGCATTTATTTTATTTTTACGTAGCTTGTTGATTTTATTTACCCACTTGATATCAATTACTCTGTTTGCTTGTATGTCGTTAGTAGGTACGTACTTACATTTGCCATCATCATTTGGTTTGTAGTACAAGTCATGAATGAATGACTTTGTTTGTACCTTTAGTTACGGCAAATTTTCTGGCTACTCTATATTCCCTGCTACGGCGTAGTAACTACGACTACGAGTGCTACGCAGTACACCGTACCAAATCGTACAAAGATACGGAGCCGTTTCCGTAGCAGCATGTTTTAATCAGATACTGGATGTTTGATGTCCTATTCAAAACATATTGTGAACTTTGTCTTAATTACCATTTGCTGATTTTAAATGAGTACATACAAGTGGTTTGGTTAGGTTTTATTCAGGTACTAAGATTGGATCATTTATTTATTAATTTTCATAAATATGTCTCATTTAATGCGAAGAATATCAAAGAAGCTTTATGGATCACTTAGGAGAGGCGAAAGGAGAATAGTACAGACTACCGCCCAGAAAATGGTATTCGTGAGATTCGAATTTCCCAACAACCACAGTCTCTAAATTCTATTATGTCAAGAAAAACAAAACGAATATCACCCGCTCATCGCTTGTGACTCGTCTCCCTCGCATCGTGGTACCGATCAGCGATGTGCCGGACGGCCGCGGCAGCACTTAAAACTGCCGTTAAAAGGGGCACGTTTCAAAAGCGCCGTATAAATAACGCAGCCAACAGCATTTACGTTAGCGACGATATTTTACGATATTCTTTCATTTCCATTTAGGTACCAACTCAACCGTACCACTCTTAGTTGTTAACGTTGCTTTTACGTACGAAAGCGTTTACCGATTATGTACTTTTTGTAGTTGTAAACAGTGAATAAAAGGTACCTATCTACTGTAAGAGGTAAATTCTAAGTTTCCCAATTGAAATCTGAATTCAAGCCAAAGAAACAAAAGTAAGGGCTAGCATATTTTAGGTCTTAAATTAAATTCGTTTCAAATAATCAAAGAAGGAACATTTCAACTTTTCTAATTAAATATGACCTTAAAAATACGTCGATTAGGTAACGTTATTTGTTTAATTATTTTTAGCTACAAATTAGCTGAACTTTGCTCGGCAAATTGTGTTTTTAATTACTGCTCTCTCTTAATAAAAAGGCAGTTTCATTACGCGGGTAATTAAGCACGCAAAAATATAATTGAGTGCACAATGCAGACGGAGTTAACAGCCGTTGAACGAAGAACAGGAACGGGATGATGTTAGATTTGATATATATACAGGGTGTCCGGGATAGCTTTAGCGATATTGGACGGACGTGTTTAAAAGCAAATTTACAAAAACTTTTATTAATGAAACAATACCGAAAACTTTAAAAAAAAATAAACGCTTTTCCATACTAAAATCAGAATGTAGGTAAGATTTCCTTATGAGAAAGTGATTTATTTTTCGAGTATTCGGTATTGATTCATTAATAAAAGTTTTTGTTAATTTGCTTTTAATTACGTACTTCAAATATCGCTAAAGCTATCACGGACATCCTGTATGTACAGCACTACAGAAGACTAATTTACTGCAATGTTTATAAAAATATATTAGACACCAATCACATACATTGCTTTGATCCCAAAGTAAGTAGTACTTGTGTTATAAAAATCAGCCACGACGATGGTACCACAACACCCAGACCCGAGACAATAAAGGAAATTTTGATTTCTATATTAACCCGACCGGGAATCGAACCCGGGACCTCGGAGCGGCGACGCCTTGAAACCCAGCGTGCTTAGCCACTACACCACGGAGGTTGTCGTTTATGTATCTACATTGCTTATCTTTTTTTAAAACTTCACACATGCGTCCCATATTCGTGATTAAAAAAATGTTTTTCGTCTAAAATAAGTATAAATATTCATCTTGTTTGCTCCTCACAAAAAAAACGAAGGAACTGTTTTTGTATAAATGCCTAGGTAAGTAGTAGAATTGTAATTAGGCACATTACATACAGTTACAGCTGCACGTACCCTTATCAATATTTAAAAAAAATAGTACCGAGCATTGTTTGGGTGTAACCAAACACTTTTTAGCCGTGGCTGTAACCGGGCGCCCAGTTCGTTCCTCCAAACTCATTGAGAGTCGGGAGGCTGCCGTAAAAATGCCCAAATGGGGTGAAAACTGTTGACGTGCGTCTGATATTGCGAAAGGGGCGCATATAAAGATATCGAGATATTTATTGCAATATTTTTTATAAGAAGCGAAATGAATACATCTAAAATATTCATAAAGATGAAGTAAGAAACCAAAAATTTGCGCACGGGCGGGACTTGATCCAGCAACCTTTTGGCTAACCGGGCCAAACGCTCTTACCAATTGAGCTACCGTGCTGTCAGTCCGACCTGGCGAAATTTGTGGTCTCTTATGAATACGTCGTTGCGTGACGCTTAGCGCCATCTTGCCGTCTGTTTATGAAACAGATGGCCCAAGCAGTTATTCTTTCCAGAATAAATTCAACTTGGAAATTGATGATGCTTCGCTATCTAATGGTTTAGAATGTTTTTAACACTCACAGTGTTATATTTTAAAATATAACACTGTGACAAGATGGCGGCAAGATGGCGCTAAGCGTCACGCAACGACGTATTCATAAAAAAAAATAAAAAAAAAATAACACTGTGAGTGTTAAAAACATTCTAAACCATTAGATAGCGAAGCATCATCAATTTCCAAGTTGAATTTATTCTGTAAAGAATAACTGCTTGGGCCATCTGTTTCATAAACAGACGGCAAGATGGCGCTAAGCGTCACGCAACGACGTATTCATAAGAGACCACAAATTTCGCCAGGTCGGACTGACAGCACGGTAGCTCAATTGGTAAGAGCGTTTGGCCCGGTTAGCCAAAAGGTTGCTGGTTCAAGTCCCGCCCGTGGCAAATTTTTGGTTTCTTATTTCATCTTTATGAATATAAAATATAACACTGTGAGTGTTAAAAACATTCTAAACCATTACATCTAAAATGTTTTTTTAAGTTAATTGATACAGCTAGGGCATAAGAGATTTTGTGTTTTCACAGTCAATTGATGAGATTCTCATAAAAATATATTCATAATTGCATTCAAGTTTTGGGTGTACTCTAGTCTAGCCTAATATGTAGGTACATAAATAACTGTATTTTAATGAGATAATATATAAACCACTATATCAACTATAGAATAGTACTTCAGGCTGCTATTGATCGTCGATGAGACAGATATGTAGGTACAGAGATTCCATAGGTACACAATGACTTTCAGACCAGTATTACTAGTAGAGATTACATCAATCAGCGTTTAAGACCAGTTACTTTAGCAGACATTCCATTAATCAGATGCAATCCCAGTCTATTACGCCGCCTTTATTGGATTCCTAAGCACTGCAGACAGACGGCCATCGTCACTCCGTCCACGTCCCGCAATAACCCCCCCTTCATTTGATTTGTTCGTATAAAGATTAGCGGCTCAATACGTGCCCTGTTTAGGCGCGAACTTACCTGTTTGACTAGTTTGATCCAGTTTACTAATTACGTGTGTTGGTCAGATAAGGACCCGAGGACTTGGGCGGGCAAACAGTGATTACAATTTGTTATTGAATTATTGCTCGTAATATTGAGAAAATTTATGTTAAATATTGCTCGCACTTTCTGTCAACATTTTTTGAAAATTAATTCAATTATTGTCCTGTGGCACGAATATAATGCCTCGACCTAACTAAAAAGTTGGACACCAATTGGACACCAATCACATATATTGCTCTGATCCCAATGTAAGTAGCTAATGCACTTCTGTTATGGAAATCAGACACAAATGTGGTACCATAACACCCAGACCCGAGTAAATACTGAAAATTATGATTTCTACATAGACCCGACCGGGAATCGAACCCGGGACCTCGGAGCGGCAACGCTTTGAAATCCAGCGTGCTAGCCCCTACTGGCGGAGGTCGTCTAAACTCACTAAATAAATGATAACGAAGAGAAGCCATTGCTCATTGTATAAATTGATTATTTATAATTACTTATTTATACACTCAAGCGTCGTAAACGCCGTTATTCCATTGAAATTATCATTATTTCCACTTATTTTTAACGTACAATTTACTGAGCATCCTCTATTAGCACGATGTTTTGTTTATCGCGTAAACACATCTTATAGATTTACAACATGTGATCAATAAATACCCTTCCAAGGGTGGACCTCCTTGAAATCTGCGTCAGCAGGACCCAGGGCCGGACTGATTGTTCCATCTATCTACACAGGGCCGATCGAGGGTCGCAAATAAAATAAGAGGCAAATAATCGGCACTTTGCTGGTGAAAGGTGCACTTCTAAATTCAACAGAGATATGAAAACAGAGGGTATTTTTGTAAGACATTATAAGGGTTTCGATTAGCTGCGTTTTTAATGGGTACCTTAACCTTACATGATTATTTCGGATACGTTATATAACACTGAATAGGTTAGTATGAATTCGATACAGGAATAATAGTGAAAGGTACAGTAGGCTTACCCTGGGAACATCTTATCCTCTTCTGAAAGTCATGGACTACGTGTCTTATTGAGCCACTTAAGTGATCGACAGTTAACTCAACTAATTATTAAATATCCTTACTACCGGTTTAATATTTACGATTGCAATTGAAAAATATATATATTTTAACCGAATATCGGAATGACTACTTTAATGACCATTGGTCAAGGTATTTTTTTTGGGGCGTTACGCACCACGAGCTTTTTGGACCATGGATCGAATAGCCCAAGTGCTGATTCAGATTGGGGTGATTCGCACCACAGTGGTTCAGCGGTACGAGTTGCTGCAAGAGACACTTTGGAAAATGTTCACCGAACTACTTGCGCTCCGAATCACCCCATTCTGCAACAGCAGTTAAGCGATTCAAATCGAGGTTCGAAAATCACGTGGTGTGGAGCACCCCAATACCCGTCATATTACTTCTTGTGCTTTAGGAAATTGACATGTACATTTTCATAATAAAAACTAGCTAAATAAAAGCAATTATCAGTACTTTAGTAATAAATTAGTGGGACTACTACACCAACCTCTGTTGCATCACACGCAAATGCATTTATAGACGAAATTGCGCATTGCCAGAGCACAATACAGCCTTTCTGTCGCGAGAGCTATAAAATTGGCTATTGTCGAGCACGCGTAAAGCCCACATTAAACTGGTAGCGATTTTGAAAAGCTTTTCTACTTCTAAGTACCTATTTTTGTGACCCCAGCAAGGGGTTTAAGTGTAGGCGCAGACTATCAAGGTGGTTGTAGAGAAATAAAATTTTGCAAGCACGGTGAAGGTATAGTACGTAACTCTTATTTATAAAAGAGAAGTGAAATGTTTTGACAACATGTTTTCTCATTTATTTATTATATTTTATATATTCTTTATTGCACAAACAAAATGTAGTACAAATGGCGGACTCAATGCTTTAAAGCATTATCTACCATTCAACCATTGGGTGAGGCAGAAACAGTTTCATTGATTATTGTTTGATTTTCGAATGAAGACCAGATACAATCTGATGATCGGCATGATTTAAAAAAGATTATAATAAATAAATAAAATGGGACACCAATCACATACATTGCTCTGAACCCAAAGTAAGTAGTCAATGCACTTGTATTATGGAAATCAGACACAACGATGGTACCACAACACCCAGACCCGAGACAATATAGAAAAGATCATTTTTCTACATTGACCTGACCGGGAATCGAACCCAGAACCTCACAAGATGGCGACGCTTGAAACCAGCGTGCCAGCCACTCGACCACTTGATTTTTATAAGTTTTCGCATCAATAATATTTTACATGATTTTTGTTGATTTTTAATTGATTTTCAGACTAGAATTACTCTGAATATTACGCGAGTGATTAAAATAGAGCTCCACAACTCCATATATATCAAATTGCCAATAGGAACAATTACTCCATTAGATACCCGTGACTAAATTGCACCATTCTCCGTGCAGTGAATAGAAATGCAAAATGGAAAAATATATTTGTATTGATTTTTTAACCGCGGGCAAGGGAGAGTGAACATTATAATATACCCGTGAACTGACATATTTTTAGCAAATATTCATTATTGCGTTTAATTTCATTTGGGTACTTTTATACTTAAGTCGAAAGATCTTCTTATTATAATATTATCAGGCCTCACAATTACTTTGTAATTTCTAAATTCCAGGAAGCCTTTAAGTCAGAGTTCCGTTGGCAGTCAATTAAGCCATCATCTTCAAACGGAGTTCTTGAGTCGCTGTGAAATCAAATCTGTCAGTTTGAAGAAATACGAGTACACTCCAGCAGGGACAGCCCCAGAGGCGGCAGCGTCAATTGCTGGATCCCTTCCGGTTCCGGCGCGGCAGGAGGCAACTACCGGCTCAGCCGTAACTCCGCTGGAGGCACTGGCTCTCAAACTTTATGACGTATTCTCTTATGGGCTTATACCTACTATAAGCCCCTAAGAGAATACGTCATTAAAATTGCCGCCAGTCGGTTTTTTTACTTTACGGGGCTCATAAGATACGTTTGTTTATGATTTTCAATAACATGTTGACTGTAAAATGCTTGCTAGTTGCATAGTGGGCTGTGAAAAGTTCGTGGAGAGACCGATATTCAACAGTAGGTGATGATAATGATGAATACGATTGTGAATGACGATTTACTTAGATTTGTTTATTGTTGCGTTTTTACTTTTCAGTTAATATTATTCAAACTTCACCCATTGCCATTTTCCTGCATGTCCTAAGGGTATGACTGGGAAATAATTTAGTTTTAAGTCCTTCGCTGAACAACATTGTAAGTCCAATTAAGTCTTTAAAGAAATAAAAATGATATGGGTAGACTTTTAAGTCAGACAGTAAGTATTAATTCCAATAGTAAAACAAAAAATGAAAATTCATACGTGCTACGGTTTGGTTACTTTATTATGCTACGAATAGCGGATGTCACGGCATTCTGCCTGGATATATTTTGTTGCCTGTTCTCTAGATTGGTAAAACGTTGATAGACAGTTTGAGAACCACCGTCTCAGAACATTGTCGGCGTTCGGCTGAAAAATATCATCTTAAGCGCAGTGTATTTATGTTGCTGCAATAAATTTCCGCTTAGCTTAAAGGAATTATAAGCTACGGAGTGTGGACGGTCGATTTCTTAGCGCTTAGCAATACAAACGATGGATTTAAGCACTCCGACTGGGCGCTCGTAAATGTTATTGTGTACCAATAAATTTTTGCCTCCGTATACCATTTTCTCTAATATTTCAAATAAATCCTTGAGTTTGTAAAATTCTTTGCAATAAAATTATATGTTCTTTGCACTTACTTGGTGGAAGAGTTTTGAGGGTTCCGTAGCCGAATGGCAAAAATGGAACCCTTATAGTTTCGTCAAGTCTGTCTGTGTGTCTGTTCGTCCGTATCACCGTGTCCGTCACAGCCACTTCATTCTGAAACTATTAGCGTTACACAGATGGATCTTGGTAGGTAGATGTATTCCGTTAACCGCTTTACGACCCCGATAAAAAAAATAAAAAAATATGACATTTGAGGGGGGCTCCCATACATGGAACTAAATAAATATATTTTTTTTAATCAAACTCATGCATGTGGGGCGTCTATGGATAGGTTTCTTCAATGGGCGCCCCCCTTCCTATAACTTTTAAACTAAGCGTCTCTTTTGAAAAAAATACGTGATGTACTTTTTAATAAACTTTCAACGAAAATTGGTTTGAACGAGATCAAGTCAGTAGTTTTTGAGATATAGCACATTTTCAACAACCCAAAACATAACTTTGTTCTTTATACAAATACTATGAAAAACAAAGTTATGTTTGCTGTCATTTAAATATTGTGTAATTTTGGCTTAGTGGAAGTAAGTGGATCCCTAATTCAGTTAAAGTTGGCACGGAACCCTCAGTGCGCGAGTCCGACTCCCACTCAGCCGGTTTTTTATTTATATTAGTGTATCTAGCAGTTAATTAAGTATTAACGTGAATAAATAAAATTTAAGTATGGTGCATTATTATAGGAGTCGGCAGGAACATCAATACTAAATAATTTAAAACTAGACTAAAGGTTTTACTTTATTACGTATTTGTTATTTCTATCCAGTCGCTCCATTAGCGAAGCACTATAATAGGGCAAGTGGTAGGAGCGTAGGTGGAATTAATTTCAAATGCAAATGAGGAACTTCTGTTCCCTAAAATATAGGGATTCATTTAGTTATATATTACGAGTAGGCAAGAGCTTTGTTGTAACTTACGAGTATCATCATTTAAGTATTTAATAACTGACGTTTTGTAAAGAGTTTTATGTTAATTATTTAGTTAGCTCGCTGATACAGAGAAGTCTAAATATTACAGGTAAACGTAAACACAAATTTTCCATAAATGTCGCAAATTCGTACCATTAAGAAAAAGTAGTTACATAAAAAGGTTCAAACAACGATTTACCTGTCTCTTCACGTAAGTTAGTATAGCAACTTACTAAGTATTCGTTTTGAGGAAATACGGAGTTGGAGCGTAACTGGAACTACTTAGAAGTTCCGTTGCAAATGAAGCGTTACAAAAATGAACGCCCCGTTGGCGTTAGCGAGAGCTTTGTCTAGCTTGTCGATAGAAAAAGCGCATATATCTGTAGCAGAGCTTCAGATCTAGATGAAAAATGAAATTATCACATCAGACCTGAGTTAATTAAAAAATCACGGTATTTTGATGCATAATAATACTCGTACTTAGAGAAACTCGTACATTAACAGATGGTCATGATTTGCAATAAAAGGATATCTACACATATAAACTGTCTAGACATATTTTGGATTAACTCAATTTACTATAAAGTATATTGAAAAAAACAATTTTATATTATTATTAAACCCTCAAAGTTCTTCTATGAAGCATTTATCACGAGTCTTCTATGGGGTTTAGAACAGGCGGTTGAGCAGGCAAGCCTTAGACTGATACGTCGCGTCGTGATTCTGAAACCAGCTTGTCACCAGTCACCACTCTCTCTGTGTGCGGACGTGTGTAATCATGATTGAGCGTGAATCCTTGGCCAATTTGTTGTTGATGGGGGTAGATTAAAGTTGCTAGCACCTGGTTATGGTATTATTCAGCCGTTATGGTGTTTCTGATCCAGACGAGGTCTGTTCTTCCACCAACACGAATTCCCGCCCAAACCATAATTGTGCCAGTGTGGTGTGAATGAACTTCCTGTGGATGTTGCCCACGGCTGTCACGACTAGGAAATTACCAAACACGTACTCCACGTGTATCGGGATGAAAACCGACCAGTGACTCATTGGTAAACAGCACTACAGACCACTGGTTATCTTCCCAGAGCAAATGTTCACGAGCCTGCTGTGGTCGTCGTCCACGATTTCCTCGGTGTAGTGCTGGAGTACGAAGCGGTCTGCGAGCATGTAGGTTAACTTCATGCAGCCTACTCTTCACAGTTTGGTTACGCACTAGCAACTGGTGCTCTAACTTGAGCCTCTGAACCAACTGATAGCGATAACTTGCAAAAAATGGTCTTGTAGTTGACTGGTTATGCGCTTCTCACCTGGGTGTCTTTCAATCACTTCACTAGTAGCTCGATAACGTGACCATAACCTTGATATCACGTTTTTATTATTCTAATCTCCTCAGCAATATTCAGTTGAGTAGCTCCAGCTTAGAGCATGCCTACTGCCCTTACCTATCTCTTTAAAAGGCGTCGCTACATGACTGCGCTACAATTATGACGCGTTAATCTTTTGTTTTTATCAAACTCAACCGTAAAAAAAGTTTACAAAATAAGCTTGATTCAAAAGAATTAAAAAGTGGCCATTATTTTTATATTTTAGGAACTTAATACAAAATATCTCTAGATGATGTTGATGAGTGTATATCTATGGTAATGTAATGTCTATTGGCACATAGTTATGTGTTGATTTAAAACTAGTTATTAGCATCCACCTTTGCGAAATCTGAAGCAAATTTCTTGACATTTCGCGTTAACAATTTAAATTTTCTGATTTTCCGCTGGATCAATTATCCTTTTAACATACGTAGCTTAAAGATATCTTTAAAAAATATTAAAAATATTCTCAAGCAATGAATTCACGAAAACACAAATTTTGCCTTAGCGTATTTCGAGCGCCACCTACTGGTTTTACAGGGAACTATGTCGAGACTGTATACTAGTAAATTGCGCTGAAAAGGTTTTGAAAATGAATTAAAATATTATAAACTAAAATCGTTTGAAAAGGGTCCCTAAATATCGGTATTGTGTATCGTGTATCGACAGTCGAGACCCCACAGCCCGCCTCGTGACAGGTTGGTTCCCGCTGGATCCCGAACTCACTTTTAAGCCATTACTTACTTGCTTGTTTTCGATTTGTTTTTTAGACGAAAAAAGATAGCGCAAAATACAAGCGAAACCAACTTTCGGGCAATCAGCAGGACCAACTTTAGGAGGGTTAAATCAAAGGGTTCCGGTTTTATGAAGACTTATTTCAGACTTACCTTCAAGTTGAAATTAGATTTAATCTGGCTCGAAGCTTTAGGATTGAATTTTGTAAACAATTTCGAATACCTCTACAACTTCCAGGCTTTGTTGAAATACCATTGGGAGCTCGGGATGCCGTTGTTTAGAAATTCCTTTGAAATGAATTCGTACTTATATGAGGCTGAATTTTGTAAACATGAGGGTCAGTTCAATGGGCAAAGCAATGCCAGTTTAATTGACTTTATTTTTATTTGGGGTGTACCTGGGTTAGCATTGCTAATTTAATCTATTAAAATTGTATTAGGCAAAACCTTTTCAGTGGAACCACTTGAATGGAACGGAATTTGGAATAAGTAGCCACCGTACAATGTATGTTTGATAGATAGAGCAGTACATATCCAATATGTAAACAATATTAAACTTAGTTGATAAGTAAATTCGATAGATAAACTGAGACCGAGAAAATTCTCCAATTAAGTAATAAAAAGGAAAGCTTTAGATTAAACCAGCCTACACAAAACGTTTATTTTGGGATTACTAATAAAAATAATTACGTCAGACTAAAATCGAACGGAATATTCCATTTTGATAGGAAATTATCCCATATAAGTACCTATTTTAAGTATCAGAGGTCATTGGCCGCTTTTAAAGATAAAGATCAAGACAAAGGTTAAAAATAATTAGCCAAAGATGTCACGGGATACCACGTCACCTCGTCGTCACATGTCGTCGTTCTATAACATGATGTATGAAGTCACGTTTTGTCTCAGACTGATTTTAACGTCGTGTTAGTTTTTTAGGTACCAAAATATGAGGCCATTATAGTCTTGTGAGCCCCAGCCACTCGCGTGAGAGAGGCAGTAGCGATCCACAATGGCTAGAGGACCGGATGCGTGTACCCCTTTGTGGCGGCTTTTAAGTTTCGTCGCCGATCACTGACCGTCTGCAAAAAAGAAAATAAATATTTTACATGTAAATGACTCCTCGACACTGGGCAAATGGCTTAAGAGATAAAATGATAGATTATTAAAAATAATATTCACCTCTATTTCACCGCGAAGTGTTAAATTATGAAAGATTTTCTCAAATATATTCGTTACAGATAACTATCAATCTTCTTTATGGATTTAGTACACTGTGATAAATGTGTTTTTAAATAATTAAATCATGTTTATTGCAATCACAACGGCAGCGTTTCTTGTGTGCTATAGACTATAGTAACACGAAGTTACCGTGATTAAGTCCTTCAGGATGTAATTACCTTATTTAAGTCAGAAAATACAGTTTTATATGTATTATTTAAGCCCTGAACCAGTATCTCAACAAATCCGCTCCCTCCCATTTTCGTCAAGACCGCATTTTCCAAGTTGGATCCGGTTGTATAAACAGTTCTTCATGAAAACGTACAGAATTTGGCTTCTCGCAGACGTTCAAGAATGCGACTGCATTTAAATATTTGCGTATACTCCGCGAATGCACTTCCAAATGTGTACGTAACTTTAGGCCGCTATAAAAAGGCGAACATGAGCGGTAATTAAATTAACAAGTTTGGAGATAAGCCGCACTGCAGTTTAAGTGCATCAAACATTTACGCATTTTTTGGTTAAATATACTTGCATTTTTCCTATAAGCTTGATAACTTTTACTACAACAATTTTTATTTGCCATTTTACTACAACTATTTTTATCGGCCATGGTAGATCATGTCCAGGAGGCAGTTTCTCGGCAGAGAAGCTTTTACGCGCCAAAGGTCACGTCTGGCCTGTGCGGGTTCGGTAGAAAGTGGGGCGACACACTTAATAAAACTGCGACGACTTTTTAGCCTTTGCGGCACTGAGACGTAGCCGTGCATAGGGTGCCGTGAGTCGAGATCTGCGTTTGCCCTTTCAGAAGAGCTCATTACAGCCCTGCGGACTTCCGGAGGTGCTATACCAGCCAGTGGAGAGAGCATTGACACTGGGGTAGGTTTTTAGGCAACCAGTGATGACCCGGCCGGTGTCATTCAGGGCTACATCCACTGACTTGGCATGAGCGGAGCGGCTCCAAACAGGGGATACGTACTCGCAAGCTGAGAAGGCGAGTGCTAGCCCTGTCGTCCGCAGCACGTGCGGCGTAGCTCCCCATTTGGTAGTAGTTAGGCGACGCAGTAAGTTGTTTCGCGAGTGCACTTTCTTCTTGGCATTATCGCAGGTCTTCTTATAAGTAAGATATCTGTCTAGCGAAACGCTAAGATATCTCGGGTAGTTGTTGTGCGAGACTGGAACCCCTTGCCACACAATATTCAGTTCACGTCTCGCTTCTCTGTTGCGCAGGTGGAATGCGCAAGACTCCGTTTTACTCGGGTTTAGCTTCAGTGAGTTCGCCTCGTAGTAGCTACTCAGATTATTGAGAGCTACAGTGAGGTTAGCCTCAACTTCTTCAAACTTGGAGCCTTGTGATGTTAATGCCAGATCGTCGGCGTATAAGAAGCGGGACGTATTTATGCTGGATGGTTGGTCATTGGTGTAGATGTTAAAAAGGAGCGGCGCCAGGACACTGCCCTGGGGAAGGCCGTTCCTTTGTGATCTCCAACGACTCTTGTCTGAGCGAAGATGTACTTGAAATCGACGGTTATAGAGGAGTTCTCGAAGGATCATGTCGAATTTGCGATCGCCGGTCATGATGTCCACCTTCCATAACAGTTGGTCGAGGTTCACCGTATCGTAGGCCGCAGATAGGTCAATGAATACGGCGCCCGTTATCAACCCAGACTCGAAACCATCTTCAATATGTTGCGTGAGCTTGAGCACTTGGTTGCAGCATGATTTTACCGGTCTGAAACCTGCTTGCTCTCGGACTAGTTTAGGGTCGATAAGGCCTGTGAGCCGGCTCAACAGCAATCGTTCGAATATCTTGAAGGTATGGCACAATAATGATATTGGCCGAAAGCTTTTAGGATTGTATGCTGATTTCCCTGGCTTCAGTATCCAGATGCGTGGTATTTGAGCAGATTCCAGACAATTGTTAAGTAGCTGCAACAGCCAAGATACAGCTACTGGACTGAGATGCTTTATTTGCTCTACTGACATGTGGTCTATCCCAGAGGCTTTACCGCATTTAAGGTATTTGATGGCAGATAAAATGTCACATAAGTTGAATGACAAACTGACTTGGTTGGACGTGCCTACAGAGGTGTTTAAGTTGTTGTGGAAATTTCGCAGGGCGGCCAGATTTGCCATAAAGAAGAAGTTGGTGTGCCACCTGATTTGCGGTAACCTGACTTGGCGAAGAGGGTGATGGTGAATCGTAAGTGAGCTTGCGGATGGTGGACCAAGCCTTCTTACTATTGTGTGTCATGTTGATGTTGGTAACAGTTTTGATCCACGCATCACGTCGATTTTCGCTCCTCCTCGCCACTCCTCGCCAGCCAGTATGGCCGATCTGGAAGTCCTTAAACAGGCTTCGGACTCAGGTTGGCCGAAGTAAGGAGAACATAACCAGGTGGGGATTTTCGGCAAGCTCCGATGTGGACTGTGTTTGCGGTGCAGTGGCACACTTAACATCGTGCCCGGCGTGCCCCAACATCTGCACGCCAGCGGATTTAATGAACTGCAGTGGATGGACTAAAATACAAGTGGCTGAATTCTGGGCTGCAACGATTTAATTTCTCGGGTTCCATCGACACGCTAAGAAAGAAAGAAAGAAAATATTTATATTTTATTTAAAATAAAATTTTATTAAAAGGCAATAAAATCAATAATTCGATTTTATTGTTTTCCTGACGGTACACTTACGGTTGTGGAACCGAATCGAAACCGCGTGATGTGTTTCCACCATCACTTTTTCGCGCAGGTACCGAGCAATCTTTTGTAAACAGTCTCAGGTCCGCACTATATTTTCATTGTCCAGATTGCTGGATAGGAAATCGATGACGTGTGTCGAATAAGGCTTTGTTAGCTAGCAAAGGTTAGTATGGGATACCGCTGAATTGTACGCGTTCATTTTTGTATTGTCATCTATACGTTTTCAGGGAAAACTTTCGGACTTTGAATGCGGTGTTTTCCTTTGACCAGATTCACAAGCATTTATGGGTAGATCAGAGAGCTAACATCAATAGAGTAGTGAATAAGCAAATAAGTCTGAGCTTTGAAGATATGCCGAGGTGTAGACGTGACATTAACCAATTTGCCCGATTATACAAACAGTCCCACTTAGATATCGTAATGCTAAAAAATATCGGATTAAAAAGCTTCTAGATTAGACAATTTGCATGGAAATTACGATATCAAAGAAATAACGTTTTCATTTCAAATTATGCTAATGATAATAGAAATGCGTCCCCTTTTCACAAACATCTGACAACGAAAGAAAATATGCTGACGAGATTGCGAATAGGCACGGAGTGATTATGAAACCGTTTTTGGTCGGAGTACAAGGTAGAGCGAAGGTATGGAGTGAAGGTATGGAAGTAAAAGCTAATTACGCCGTAGCCAGTCTTTACCGATTCAGTGACGGATCACTGATCTTGATAGATGCCACATTATGTAAGTGAATATATAATACAGGGTGTTGTATGGGCAGTGACATCTAACTTTTTTTTTAAAATTTGTATTTATTGTTTACAAAATAAACGGAAAAAGACACTCTTATCTAAAGAACTGCACAGCAGTTTGGCAGAAGAAGTCGGGGATGATAATATGAGTTATATTTAAAATTATAATCAAGTTTTATAAAAGAAATCCACTTCACGACATTAAAAAGAAAAAAAAACAAATGGAGAACGCGCACCCTCGCGCGTATCTACGAAAAACTACGCCGTAGCTAGTAAGCTACGAAGAGGCGACCGCTTTTGGTAGTTTTGACTCGCCCTAATATGTCTCGTATATATATATGCTGTATCGCAATAATAAATTAATTTTGTGCGTGATTCCATTTAAAAAATATTTGGCATCAGTATCGTTTGTACAACCACCCCTGAGTCGCTCGTCGCTGACTGAAACAACACCCTGTATACTTTTACAGATGATTCCCGATTCTAGTCAGCCCCAAGTATTTACTTAGTTCTGTAATAGTATACTTCAGCACTAAACCACATACCCACTATGTGTGACTTTTGTAACCTCAGTATATTAACTAAATCATATATTTACTTCATCATATGTTCAATAAATCAGAATTTATACACCCATCTAGATAAACGTTTATTATGGAAATGCCGGAAGTGTCCACCATATTGAATGTAATTCGGCTATGACATATATATAGATGATTTAATTATAATAAGAATATTTTATTAATTGGAAGTTAATTACTTAAAGATTATTGGAAACTTATTAGGTTATTATGTCTGCTGTATAACAAATGTTCATTTTTCCGCCAAAAGGAAGTTGACTCTGCTGGGATGGTGGAGGTTAGATTTTTTTCAAATATTGTTACTTTTAAAATAATGATCTAAAAGGTTAACTAAATTCAGTACGATTAAAAACTAAATTATTAATAAATGTTCATATATAATAAGCAAATTGTTTTTCCCTACAAATAAATAATAATGGGACGTAAGGGAGCTTGACCAAGACCATAAGCTCCAAGCCAACCTCACCTTCACGTGGTGCGTCCTGTTTATACAGACGAGGCTCTGGCGACCGACCGATGGCGGTATAACCATCCAATGTAAGGCGCAGCTAAATGTTAGACTGTGACGGGCAGCAGCGTCACAGCTGCAGGGGGCTGCGCCTCTGCGCTCGCCAACCCGCCTGCCAAGCGTGGCGAGTATTGGCAAAATCCCCTCATGAGTGCACACAAAAAAACCAGGCCCCCAGTCTCCGGCAGCCCCGCTATTCCTGACTTTGGTAGCGGTCACGGTAACGGCGGGGCAGGGGGTGCTAAGAATCCCCGGAGGCGATCGCGCTGCCACCCCCGACGACAACTGGCCCTGGTAACGTACAACACGTGTACACTGAGGACGGATGAGAAGTTGCTCGAGCTGGAGGAAGAAATGAGCAGGTTACACTGGGACATAATGGGTCTATCAGAAGTCCGTAGAGAGGGAGAGGACACGATAACTCTACAGTCCGGAAACCTGCTCTACTACCGGGAAGGCAACCAACGAAAGTCACAAGGTGGTGTCGGGTTCCTCGTTCACAAGTCCCTCGTCAACAATATCGAGACCATCGAGAGTATGTCGAGCAGGGTAATATACCTTATACTCAGAATATCCAAGAGGTATTCGCTGAAGGTCATACAGGTATATGCACCGACCTCGAAACACCCGGATGAAGAGGTGGAGGAAATGTATGAGGACGTAAGTAGAGCCATACATACTTCCAAAACCTACTATACTGTTGTAATGGGGGACTTCAACGCGAAACTGGGCAAGCGAGGCGAGAATGAGTTGAAGGTGGGACCTTTTGGATACGGGCAAAGGAACGCCAGGGGACAGAGGCTGGCTGATTTTCTGGAGAAGGAGGGACTCTTTGCGATAAACTCTTTCTTCCAGAAGCCGCCTCAAAGGAAGTGGACTTGGTTGAGTCCCGATGGCTTCACGAGAAACGAGATTGACTTCTTCATGACCTCCAAGAGACGGTTATTCAATGATGTCTCCGTGATCAACAGGGTGAACAAAACCGGAAGCGATCACCGAATGGTTCGAGGCATATTGAATATAAATGTCAAATTGGAAAGATCCCGCCTGATGAAGTCCACGCTCCGACCGACTCGTGCTCATATCCAAAATCCCGAGAGCTTTCAACTCGAGTTGTCAAACCGCTTTGATTGCCTAGAAAATTGCGTTACAGTGGACGAAATTAACAACGGGTTTGTGGAAACTGTTCAAACGGTGGGGTCTAAGTATTTTAGGCCTGGCCGTAAAAATAGACCTCAAAAACTGTCAGTCCACACTCTCGACCTTATGGCAAAACGTCGATCTATGGCACTGCAGACCTCCGTTAATGCTGAAAACTACAGGCAGCTCAATAGACAAATATGGAAGTCCCTGCGACACGACATTCGTTGCTTTAACACTAATAGTGTTAAAGAAACGATAGAGCGTAACCAAGGCTTCAAAGTGTTTGCAAGGGACATGTCTATTGGGCAGAGCCTGTTGACGAAGCTTAAGACGGAGGACGGCAGTGTAGCGTCGACGAAAGCAGAGGTTTTGAGGGAGATCGAAAGGTTCTATGGGCAGTTGTACACCTCAGTAGCCAAACACGTTGATAGCTCGGCCAGAGACCCACGAGCTATCCTGACCCGTCACTACACCGAAGACATCCCGGACATCAGCCTCTACGAGATTAGGATGGCCCTTAAACAGCTCAAAAACAACAAGGCACCTGGCGAGGACGGAATCACAGCAGAGCTTCTGAAGGCGGGTGGAACACCGGTACTTAAAGTCCTTCAGAGACTCTTTAATTCCGTGCTGCTAGAGGGCATCACGCCTGAGGCATGGAACAGGTGTGTGGTGGTGTTGTTCTTCAAAAAAGGAGACAAAACCTTATTGAAGAACTACAGACCCATCTCACTCCTGAGCCATGTCTACAAGCTGTTTTCAAGGGTCATCACGAATCGTCTCGCACGTAGGTTTGATGACTTCCAGCCTCCCGAACAAGCCGGTTTCCGAAAAGGCTATAGTACCATAGACCACATTCATACGCTTAGGCAAATTATACAGAAGTCCGAGGAGTATAATATGCCTCTATGCTTAGCGTTTGTGGACTATGAGAAGGCCTTTGATTCGATCGAAACTTGGGCGGTGCTTCAGACTCTGCAGCGGTGCCACATAGACTATAGGTATATAGAGGTGTTAAGGTGCCTTTACAATAACGCCACCATGTCGGTCCGAGTACAGGAGCAGAACACGAAGGCGATTCCATTGCGGAGAGGTGTGAGACAGGGAGATGTCATATCTCCGAAACTGTTCACAGCGGCATTGGAAGACGCCTTCAAACTTCCGGAATGGGAAGGAATCGGCATCAATGTTAATGGCGAATACATCACACACCTCCGATTTGCCGATGATATAGTTGTTGTGGCAAAGACGCTGGACGATTTTGGCACAATGCTCGAAGACCTTGACCGAGTATCCCAACAAGTGGGTCTTAAAATGAACATGGAAAAGACGAAAATTATGTCGAACTCTCTTGTCGTACCCACTCCAGTATCCGTTGGGAACTCAACTCTCGAAGTTGTCGACGAGTACGTCTACCTGGGACAAGTGATCCAATTGGGTAGGTCCAACTTCGAGAAAGAGGTCAATCGACGAATCCAACTCGGCTGGGCAGCGTTCGGGAAATTGCGCAAGAGTGTCTTCTCATCTCATCTACCTCAGTGTCTGAAAACGAAAGTCTTTAACCAGTGTGTGTTACCAGTGATGACATACGGATCCGAAACATGGTCTCTTACTATGGGCCTTATAATGAAGCTCAAAATCACACAACGAGCGATGGAAAGGGCTATGCTGGGTGTTTCTCTACGGGATCGAATCAGAAATGAGGAGATACGTAGAAGAACTAAGGTAACGGACATAGCCTTGAGAATCAGTAAGCTCAAGTGGCAATGGGCAGGGCACATAGCGCGAAGAACTGATGGCCGTAGGGGCAGGAAAGTTCTAGATTGGAGACCCTTCGACCAGAGACGCAGCGTGGGACGTCCACCAACAAGATGGACAGACGACCTTATAAAGATCGCAGGATCAAACTGGATGCAGACCGCTAGTGATCGGTCGCTGTGGAAATCCGTGGGGGAGGCCTATGTTCAGCAGTGGACGTCCTTTGGCTGATAATGATGATGATGATGATGACAAATAAATATTTTAGTAAATGTTCAGATACGGAAACGGATGACATCCCCACTGTATTTTTACAGTTGTTCAGGGTTTTGATTTATATGAAAGCAAACTGCATACCAGAATATGTCCTTTCTATTTGTGCTTT
Source organism: Pyrausta purpuralis (assembly GCA_963924145.1). NCBI lineage: Eukaryota > Metazoa > Arthropoda > Insecta > Lepidoptera > Crambidae > Pyrausta > Pyrausta purpuralis. The sequence goes on from OZ001659.1 coordinate 15,359,789, forward strand.
CTTTTCGTGCCTTATTCTTGTGCTATTTTGTTGGAATAAATCTATTGAAGAAGAAGCTGAAGATGGACACTACGAGTTTATAATTCAAGTACCCCACACGCGGTCACAATACATTGTTTTATGACGTTGCTGAAGCTACATCAGACACAGGACCAACGGCTTAACTTGCTTTACGTGGCACGATGCTGTCATCACTACCAAGTTCCTGACTCCGAGCTGATCCTTCACCAGTCATGTTGGATAAAAAAGTCCCCCTAGCCGATTTCGACTACGGTGGCCAGTCACAACGACTAACCGACTGCGCGGGACATATTATAGTGCACAAGTGTGTACGCAAACACAGGTGCACTCTCTATTCCTTTCACTCTCATAGCCCGATGGGACAGCAGTCTGACATGACCGGAGAGAGATAAGGCACCGAACAACGGCTTTACGTGCTTTCCGAGGCATGGGGGTGAAACAGTGCCAACTTCCAAACTCCGGGCTACTCTAAGAATTTCTATATAGAAAAACCCAGGTACATATTTTTGGCCCAACCCGGGGATCGAACCCGGGACCTATGGCGCAACCGTCGCTTTAAAGTGCGACCCTCTTACCGCTGCGCCAACAAGGTAGTTGTCAAAGTCAATTAAGTTGGATATGGTCTCTATAAACAATGTCTCGCGCCGATGGCCAATCTCAGTTAAAATTGACCGCCGTGGTCGGACGCGACTAGGAATATGATACATTATATTATGAAGTTACATATTATGTCAAGTAGAGTGATTTTTCATGATGGTACTACTGTTATTGATTTCCTCCTTGTAATAGACATTCCACCTACATAAGAATGTATTTGTATGCATGTAAGTTTACGAGGTAGGTGGATTGCTACATTTTATGAGAGCTGGCAAATCAAGTCCATTATCCTCTAGGCTAGTGTCTTCTCTAAGTGTCTACTCATAGCCTTGTTTGCGGAGCCTTGAGTGAGAGTAATTATATTTTCAAAGTAATTTTATGTATTAGTGTTTTACAATAAGTAAATCGCTATCCATTTTAGACTAACTGAAAATAACCTTTGAAGTCAAAAAACAAAAAAGCTAATCTGACAGGTCTTACGGCATCTGTCGAGAACGTTGTCTGCGGGCAAGGCCATCAAATGGCATGAATCGCTCGCTCATATTTATAGGGAGGGAACGACGTGCTGAATTAAGCCAACATTTTTTCTAAGTGGGCAGTAAACGCTCTGCTTTCACCCGTATATATTGAAGTGTCGTATATTTTACGATCCCCGCTCGAGGGCCCTTCTGCGAGGCAATAGGGCGAACATCCGCATTGAGTGGACAAAATTACCTGGATCGTGTTTTACAAACCGTTCCACTTTGTTTTATATGCTTATTGGGGTATTTTCGATTTTGTGAAAATAAATAGCGGGTCGCTGAAGAGGTGTGATGGGAATGTTGGCCGACATATTTTTCTTTGTGATTTACATGCTACATCATAATATAAATTCTTTGGTAATTGTTTAGCCAAATAGCCAAATTAAAAAAAAAGCCTTACCAACTTGAATAACTTTTATTCAACCAATTTAACTTGTATTTGAATTTGTCACTTATAAATACATTGTAGAACTAACTAATATTCGATGACATGGTTTGTCCTAAGCCAAAATAACTAACACACTAAGTTTAACCCTCTTTCACTTCATTATATTTGTTACATATTGTGCCCACATATTAAGAATTATAGTCTAGTTTTATACTTAAGATACTTTATATTTCTGTAAATTATATGACTGTAACTAGTTCTGTGAGCCTGAATGAATTAATAAAATGCTGCATGTTGCGCCATCGGAAAGCACATAAGTGCCATTGCACCAAGTATTTTGAAAGTTACGAACGGACCACTCCAAACATCGATAATTATCTTTCGAATTCATATTCTACTGTCATAAATTGAACTACCATAAACTCGTCCAAGTTATCAACCCACCTACTAGAACAACAGTAGCAAACATTAGTCCTCAAATCCTCACCTGCAGATAAAGCATCATCAACCCTTTAAACGGCCAGACTGTCCAGTCCGTTAATTTAAATGATACTGTGAAATTACCGGAGACAGAGCATTTCTTCCGCGGACATGCGAACGATTAATTACTAGGGTTATTAATGCGAGGCATTAGTTAGGGCGCGTGTCAGCGGTCTGCCGGCCGGGTTGCTACATTTTCAAAGCCAGCTTGCCACTTGTTTACTAAAATTAATTTGCACAGGCCTACTTAATATCGACGGCTCAGTGAGCGATGGCCGGCTTAAGAACTTATGTAGGTGTTTATGTAATAAGGTCCGTGTATCTACTTACGTACAAAGTAGGTATGTATACGCCAATGAGACAGTGCTTCTTCTAGGAAGAGACGCCTGAAAAGATCTCATAGTCAGTATGAGTTATACATTCCTAGTAGCCCATTGTAAGTTGTACGAATAGCGAAACTCTTCTCTGTCTTCAGTCAGACATGAACTTGAAACTTAGTTAAATAGATTATTATTTCGAATTTGCATTTATGTTTAAGCAAAGAGCTTAAAAGTGCATGCTTTCAAAAATGTAAGCGTTTTACTGAAACTACATTCCCAACAGCTTTTTAATTTTCCTCGATGTGAAAAAAGAGGCAACCCTGTTACCGCATCGCAGTCGTTTTGCACCATATTCTAATTTGTTGTTTAATGTAAACTCCTTTATTGCCTTTACGGGTCGTCCGAACAGAATCTTTGTCCACAATGTTTCGGCTAAGTGTAATAAAATGCAAAGCATTGTACGCACATTTTTCTTGTGTTCCTTTATGGCAATTTAAATCGCCGTTAGATTTTTCACTAGATCATGAAATTGCATTGTTTTAAACCGACTTAAAAAGAAAAAGTAAAATCGAACCGCCCGGCCCGTAAAACACTTAAAGGATTAAAATAACGCTAATAGGAAAAACAAACGTATGTAGATGTGTGTACTTAGACTGTTTTAAGCATTAAGGATGACATAATGCACCGACTTCAAATGATTTTGTTTCTGAAAATCGCATAGAGATATTCGCAGAGAAACATATATACAAACATACAGGACGAACTGAGAACCTCCTTTTTTGAAGTCGGTTAAAAAAGGAGGTTCTCAGTGTGTCCCGTCTAAAAAAAAACAACCACCGACTTTAAACGGATTTGTTTCTGTTATAACTGTTGTTATTAACCGTTATTTCTGTTATTTTAGTGGGTGTTTTGAAGACTGTTATTTTTTCAAATAATATTTTAGTAATAAATACTTATAAGTTGACAAGGTATCAGAAAAGATGCGTTGGTAAAGAGACTGGTAGTATGGTCCCCCTTAGGGCCTCTTTCACCATCGTCAAAAAGCACTAACCAACAAATAATCTAAATATGAAACGTCATTTCGTATGAATTAGTGGACAGATAACGCTGATGGGAACTTATTCGCATATTGTGAAGCAGGCCGTCAGTATGGTTTATAGTTTGTAGTCTTAAAAATACTTTAGAAAGTCTACGCACATCATGCACCGACCCCAAAAGAATTATAGAATTATTATAGAAGATAATGAGTTATTTTAAGAATTTAATTAAATTAATGCGGTTTAATTTTTTTAATTTTTTTATTCATATTTTAAGTAATAACCCATATCTCAAAAACTACTGACCTGGGCCCTATTTTTGAATCACTCGCCTAAATTAGCGTGTGATATCCGTTCTATAATGTATCAAAAATCAATCGAATCACGCGAAATACAGACGTTAGTACTCACACAAACAGTTTTTTAAATCACTGTGTGTGTGGATTTACACAACATTTCATTGGAAAACCGGTCATTAATCAATTAATATCACACGCCGTCTTGACTTGAGTGATCCAAAAATAAGAGTCCTGATTATGATCAAACATACATTTTACCCTAAGTTGATAAATAACCAATTAAACTAAAAAAGAATCATCTCGTCATGACTTCTCGTTTTCGAGAAATACATGGCCAGACATACAAACATACAACCACACATACACTTACGAAATTTTGCATACGTCTTCAGAAGCCTTATTAGTTCAACATACTCAAATGTTATAAAATTCAAACGATATCACATACATATACATTGAATTTATTACCTCCTTTAGTTAAAGTCGGTAAAAATAGGATTCATGACAGGTTCATTTGTGTTATTTTCATTATCATTTGTGTAATTTTCATTATTTTACTGATTTATTTATTCGTAGTTTACCCATACTTAAATAAGCATAAATATAGATATTGAAATCCGTAGTACGAGTAGTACCAATATATTTTGGACATTAACGTTGCTGGTATTTTCGGACTCTATAGCACCCACTTAGGTACGTGTAGACAACCATTTAAGTATTCAAATTAACTGGCCTCATCTTATTGTAATTACTCTGTTATTACTTTAAGCTTTATTTTGTAATTAAAAACATTAGGGTCTTCTGATTTTCAGCACTCAGACAAAATAGCCCGAAGGAGTAGAAAATTAAGTCAACAAATAAACTATTTTTCAGTTGAAATAAATAAGAGGACTAAATAGATTTTCTACTTATTAACATTTCTTTCTTTTTGCCATCAGACTAGCGGTAAAATACACCTTTATACCAACGTAATCAGAATATTTATAATTGATTAGTGGTCCTCGGCGACTTCGTCCGCACGTTTTTCGTTTTTTTCTCGCCTTTTAAACCTTCCCCAAACCTCTACGAACATTTCAAGACTAAGATAAGATAAATCCGTTCAGCCGTTCTCGAGTTTTAGTGAGACTAACGAACAGCGATTCATTTTTATATATATACCTACATAGATATATAAAGAACAGCATTGCACTAAGCATCCTCCATTTATTTATTGCGCTCAAATTGGATTGCATCAACCGCTATTGTGTAGGTATCACATTCAATAATCGGTCGCCAAAAAACAGCATCGCAAAAAAAAAACAAAAAATATCTCGCCGGCCAGTAATCACAAATAACGAGCGCGCGAACGGCAATAGGTATATTTTATCGGATTACACGCGCTATCAGCGGACCGCCCGGCCAGGCTTGTCGATGGCTAATTAGCTCTCTTATGAGGTTATAATAAATGTATCGAATGTGTACTTAAAAAGATAAGTAAAGCGCCATAATAAGGGCTTGAATAGTTTCTGCTGCGCGGTATAGTAAAACGAAAGGACAAAAGGGAGACAAACTCAGACGCTATATCTAACTGCAATTATTTATATGTTGAAGCTTTTTGAAACTTCATCGTGATATAGATACGGAATGCTTATTCTTGTATCACTGTTGTAGAATTTTCTAGCTACACCTGAATACGCGTAAATTCATCCCAATTTATTGGCGTCCGGATTATCTATTCTGCTGGATCAACAAATTTTGACATGAGACAGCCATCGAGGCAGATATAGCCAGGCTGAGTGATAGTGGACCCCCTATCCATTCCGGTAATGGTTGTGTTGGGTCGCACGTTTCGTTACACGTTTCAATGTCAATACGTGTACGTTCCGTTCTATGCGTCAATGCTGACGAATATATTGAACTCCGAATAGAACACGGCAAAGGGTCTGATAACCCCGATATATAAATTGTTTCGTTGAATTTCTGTTTCCAGTAGAAAGCATTTTCAATATGCAATATGCACATTTTGCTTGAACTACAAGTTAATTCAGTAAATACCATTCAAAACAAAACCAAAAATAAGGGCGCTTAAGAAACTACTGAAGCATCATTAAGCAACTCTTAAGTTTTATGTATTCCTATAAATCTGGCTGACAATTTGAATTAAGATTGCGAGCGTGTCCAAAATTAACCCGTTATCACTTGTTTGTAGCGGCGGACATCGTGAAAGACGTTGCGGGAGGGTTAAATTGCGATCCAAATGACGGGCCCTTCCCGCGTGGCTACTACGACTGTATCTCTGCGCCTATTGTCACAGGCCAGGATTATAAGCTAGATCATTGGTCAATTTAGGATGAATTTTTAATTTAAAATTATGAAACTGTATATCGAGGTTACAATAATTCAATGCAACTGCGCAATTAAGCTGAACGCAAAACAAAAAAAAGATGAACGCGAAACAAAAATTTGTAATTACTCGTATATTTTGCGTATGTAATTCATCAGTGTTTTAGTTGCATTTGGGCGAAACAAGAAAGGCATAGAGGCTAGGCTAGGCTGTGTGGTTTGACTATTTGGTTCTCACGCACTTGAGTTGTTTGTTCTCTTTAAGAACGCTTTCGCTAACTTAACTTACCGCCTAGGCATAAAATGACCATTAATAAACAGAACGCAACAATTTGTATTCCCAAATAGGTGCTTTGTATAAATATTATTTACTAAATATCTTCGTTGTTGGCTTTGGCATATTAATTTATCTTCACTGTTTAGCAAGCACATAAAAGCGAATAAAATGTTACCAGTATCGCAACTGGTAACATTTTATTCGAGTAATAAATTGATTTTATCCAGCAAAAGGTTGAAACTATTTTATCGTGCGATTCATTTATACAGGTTTAAACTTAACCACTTTGTTTGTTCCAGGATTGAATTCAAAACCGTTGAGCAAGTTTTACAAACTTATTTTAAAACGTCAAAACAATGCGAGGCTGAACCTTGTACCACACTTGCCTTGGTCTCTATAGCAGTGTTTCTCAAACATTGTTCTGCCATGGTCCGTTAATTTTCACATTGTTCTTTTGTGACTTACTGAATAGTTTAAAATCCAAGCTGATTACACTAATTGTTAAATTATATCACCGCTTACGAATATTTACGATGCGACGATTGATCGTAGGGTATTATTTTTAAAACAAGGTAGGAACGTTGCGACCGGTATTTTGTTTTGATGGCCCGGTACCGGGTCGTGGTCCGTCAAATAGGAAACGCTGCTCTTTAGCATATACATACATATAAGTAGGCTATTCCTCAAAAGGACACGCCACACTCAAATTATTGCAAAGCATGAATGTGCTGGTTTGGATGGAACATCATTTCAGATTTGGGGAGACGATTGGATTCTGTGATCCTCTTGTTTGTCCTTCATTCTCTTTGTCAAACCTTCCTTCGATACCGGACCGGGTTCCATAAACGTCCACAAGGTTCTGTTACATTACGTTAATGAATTAAGGGGTCTGTCTGCAAAGATTTTAAGCCTGGAATATAGGCGCCTCGGCAGGAACAACAGTGGGCAATTAGCATAATTTACTAACAAAGGCGACGCTAAAAACCGCGGTCTCACCGCAACAGGTCTCTTATGAACAATTACCTAGTGCTGACTGCTAGGTGTAGGTGTTGCCGCTGTGCAGTCGCCTGTTTTATTTCAACTGCTAAATATCACAGTTTTAATATGTGACGCTTGTTTTATTGCGTATACGTCTAGGTCTAAGTTTAATTTACTACGAATACGTTGTTCTCATAATGGGATACTAGTGGTGGTCAATGAGGATATTTAAGGGAATCCTATTTCCAGGCATTGGCTCGAAACCCACCAAGAGGCGAATCGGCGTTAGGTATATTATGAAACGTGGACCTGAGATAGGTCTATAAACGTGGACCTGAGATCGGGTGCTTACACCCGAAATAAATAATTTTATTATTTACATTTATTTAATTTCAGTTTTTTTTTTTTTGTAAATTCCATGCTTTATTCATATGTGAAAAGCAGTAATAGTGAGAACATTTTATTTTCCAAATGTAGCAAAATGTGGCAAATGTAAATATTACTCGTATTATGACGATGACTTCTTCCGATCATTTATTGGGTAAATAATACAAATAATGTCAAAAGCTATTGTATCTTTTGAAATTCATTGCAGCCGGGTAAAAATGTTCAACAGAAGAGGAACTCGCCGATCCATAATCGTTCTATATGGGCTGGTTCCTAATGTTCCTGTTTCTGTACACAAGTACTTCTGAACATTTCAATTAGCATGTGCAGCGTGTACAACGGCTTAGTTACAACAATTGTGAGCCATGACCGTAGCTCCCCATCACTGGCGAGCTTTGACTCGCTCCAATTTCCTCCGTTTGATGTGTTTAATTACTTTGTTTGTTCTTGTTGCTGCGATGCTTGCTGCGGTCGCCCTAAGTCGAAAACGCCCTCAAAACTGTTAGCATTCCCAAATTAAATGTTACCCACGTCAAACTAACCAAATAGTTTTATGGCGTAAACGAAATAATTATCCGGCACGGATCGTGTGCGAGAACCCTTATTACAAAGCTTTCAAACGGTGTATTGTTTTGATGTATCGACCGGTCCCGGCTGACGGAATGATATTTTCAATTATGGTAATTCTGTGTGTATTAATATTTTATTGGTGAGGTAACAGTATTTTGATTAAAGTAATCATAATATTTTGTAAAATAATATGATTGTTGTGTGGAATTGGGTAAGTAGAAACTCAAATTTGGGACACATACAACATTCGCGCAAAGGTTGAAACATACCCCGCATAAATGATATCCTATTTTATTTCGTTAATTTTACGACCACCTCAAACATACAGACAAAGCTAAAACATTGTTGACCCTTGCCAAAAATTAACACCGAAATAAAGAGGTAACCGGAGTGCGGAAGCGTGCTTACTATGGTAGGGCGATTATGAATCTCCATTGCTACCGCATTGGAATTGTTAGCGGCGTCACGCGTCTATGAAAGCTTCAAAGTAAGCGCTTTCTACGAGGGTCAAACTGAAAGTTCTTAGAACTGGCCACTTATAAACAATATAATAAAAAAAATATTCTATAATTTGAAAATAGAACTCTTTGCCAATATTACTGAGTATATATTTCATTCATTTGTCATTTGTTTTACGATTTGGCGGCAAATTGAAAATTGTCTGTGTCACGTCAACATGAATTTAACACGAGAAAATTTTCGTGCAATGATTTTTTATGACTTTCGATGTCATTTAAGTCAACAAGAAAGTTATGATAGACTACGATTGGCCTTTCACGATGAAGCCCCATCTCGTGCGACTGTTTACAACTGGTTTAATGAGTTTAAACGTGGTCGCACTAATCTCACTGATGATGTACGTGAGGGACGGCCTTCTACGGCGACGACTGAAAATAACATCTGTGTTGTGCGGCGTATGATAGAGACTGACAAAAGAGTGACCTATCAGCAGATTCGGACAAGCTTAGGCATCGGTATGAGTCAAGTGCACAAAATCCTCCACGAACATTTAGCGGTCAGGAAGCTTTGCGCCCGGTGGATACCTCATAATTTGACTAAGGCTCAAAAACTCCATCGTGTGGATTGGTGCCGTAAAATGATTGAAAGATTTAACGGAGGTGACTCAAATGCTGTGTTCGACATACTAACAGGTGACGAAAGCTGGATTTACTGTTATGATCCTGAAACCAAAAGACAATCTGCTCAGTGGGTGTTTCCTTTCGAGGAGTTGCCAACTAAAGTGAAGAGAGATCGAAGTGCGGGAAAAAAAATGGTGGCCTCGTTCTTTGGAAGGATAGGTCATTTCGCAACAATTGTGTTAGAGGATCAAAAAACAGTTTCTGCAGAATGGTACACTACCAATTGTTTGCCACTTGTCTTGGAAAAAGTTCGAGAGAAACGACCTCGCAGTAGGATCCTCCTTCACCACGACAACGCCTCGTCGCACACCGCCAAGCGAACGATCGACTATTTGGCGACATCAAACGTTGAATTACTGGGTCACCCGCCGTATAGCCCCGACCTCGCGCCTTGTGATTTTTATTTATTTCCAAAAATTAAAGAAAAACTTAAAGGAAAGCGGTTTATGAACGCTGAAGAAGCGGTGGCTGCGTATCGCGATGCCATTGAAGACCTAAGGACAAGTGGGCAAAGTGCTTTTCCCAGTGGTTCCATCGCATGCAGCGGTGTATTGACGTCAATGGACAATATTTTGAAAAGATATAATAAAACTAATAACTGGCTAATGTAATCAGTTTTTGATTTTCTAAGAACTTTCAGTTTGACCCTCGTAGATACAGTTTGCCGGCGGTGTCTAATACCAAATAACTCTTATGATAAGCTCATAGGCTGCCCTGCGGTCACAGTCTGAATAGATGTTTTTTTTTTTATTTCGCCTTGATAAGTTCGATCGACTGACTATACCTTTAAAAACATTTTTTAAGATGAATAATAAATTCTTATTGAATAAATACATGAAAACAAGAACTTTTGCTTATGAGTTTTTCAATCACCACCTGTTTTTCGACACGGAAATTAAGTCAGATTTCTACAACTGCTTTTAAACTACTTGCTTTACCGTTCAGTTTAGTGTCAATTTAAGCAAGGCACTTTTATAGCGATAAGTCTATAGTCTATGGATATGATGTACAGCGTTAATGCTTGGAAACTATTTTGACGGCACCTTTATAGATCTTACTCGAATTAAACTACTTATACATGATGCAATAATAATTGAATCGCAATCGCTCGCAATTTTCCATTCGCAAGTTACATAATACTTCTGCGGGTCATTTTTTCGTGTGAATTTTGTCACCGGCCTTAACGGCCCTATTTCGTCGGGTCGACACTTTGCTGTAACTAGGCAAAGCAAATCATTAAAACGGTAAATTTTAAAGTACCCGGAGTCGGGTTCCGCAAGGGTGGGCGCTGGGCCCACAATATATCTTGGGGGCAGGCAACCGCGATTTGACTGACGGCGCTCTCTGAAAGGACATTTATCAGACTCACTACGGGTTATACTAAACCAAACAACAATAAATTCTCATTGACAAATTGTCTTAGTATTTCTTTTGACTAATATACACTTTGACTATACACCTGATGTAGTTTTGACTATGTTGTTTGGATAAAACTCAACTGAAAGGCAACAAAATAATAAAGCTTAATGTTTGATTCGCTTACATGGCAAGAAAAACGTTTAAATAAACAAATGGCCGGATTGATGTTTGACTTTTCTAATAGCGTAAAATATTGTTTACATAAACAAATGCCTAAACACTTATTATAATATTCGTTTTTTTACGTAACTTAGTACTGAAATAACATTTATATGTAATTAACGTTACAGTTTTGCTGTTTAATATGCACCAATGTTCCATTGCACTATATTAATGAACTAAACAACACATAGTTATGTGACGAAGTCAAATTTACTTGGTGCAGCGAAGCCTAGTATTCGAGTAATTTCATCTCAGCGTCTATAATACATATGCTAATAACTTCTATCCAATAGTTCAGCAGTCGCGCGCGTCCGTTGAGTGTAAGCCACTTATGAAAATGAATGTAAAACGCGGATAAACCAGAGCCTATTTTCCGCGCGAGGTAAAACGGGCGGTTACAAATTGCTTTGGGCAAAGCGTAAATTTTAATTTTATCTCTAATACCCAAATGAGCACCGTGACTCAACATAATAAATGTACTCTTCCCACGTTAGCGCGCGATCGAAGCGGCCCGGAATACTTGCACTTAATGCACCGTATCTACGTTAACCTTTCTGCTATTGACTAGTTTGCATTCAAATAGTCTGGCGAAAGTCTATGCTTACTACTTCAAGTACCTAATAATGTAAACTGTAGTTCAATATTGGGTTGTATCTAAATAGAAACGTTGGATGAATGGAGTCTCTTAATACTATTCATGACGCCATACTAATGCGTATACTAATTGATTGGGATTTAAAACGAAAGATATTCTGAGTTGCAATACGTCAGTGATTGTGTTTGGAAGCTTTAAAAGTTAGACGGCTGCTGTAAGAGCAATATCCACTCAAAAAAATAAACGTGCTTCTTTGTGGTTAAGACCAAAGGATAAGTTGTTGGCTGTAAGCAGTGGTGATATTGTTTTATTTACTTAGTTTGCCGGCGAGAGCAAGCGTTCGGCCGCGCGCGATCAGCGTGCGGGTCACGGCGGGACAGTTTATTTCAACTTCACAACTTTGCCCGCCGTTCCAATGGGGCATAATTTTCATAAGGAACGCGCCGCTGCGCCCCGACACAAAAATTAGATTCATCAGCCTTCCAGGCACATTTGCTCGAAACATTCGCCTAGCTACCAATTCGATTCGACTTCGTAACGAGTGCGTGAACAATGTGATACCAACTTTTGTACTTTACATTTCGCCCTCTAACTACATTACACACGATAACGAGTGAAATTGAGCGGCAAGCGTGAGAAAAATTGGCGAGTTAAACGGGCAATATAATTTGCAGCCACCGAATTATACCGGCATCATTTTTCTTCACATGATTAGATGAAGAATGGCAAGCTCGTAAAACACTCGGCCATCTTTATGCGGGAGTAATTCTGCGGTACTCCGAGCATATTTTATGTCGGAAATATTTTCTTCAATTTCTAAAACACGTGTGGAATTGCTAAACGAGTCTTCATCAGCGTTTAATATCGGTAATGTATGGCAGTCGTTTGTAATTTTTTATCGCCTGTTTATTTAAAAGACGTTGCGTTTGTTTTATCTTCAAAAGATTATAACTAAGCTTTTGCTCGGTTTGTACGCTTTCTTGAGTTTTGAAAGGCTATATGTAATATTTGTTCGCATGAAAATAAAAGTTGACAAATTTGTTCTCTAATTTTTTGTTGTACTTCTATCTACTGTAAAAATACCATAAAATTATTATCCCTTGGGGATAGTACTTCTATGACAAAAACTCACGTTTTATACCAAACTTCATATTCGCTAGTTCCGCGAGTGCCTGTAAACTTGACGAGTCCTATCAGTGTGCGTCGTTCGCATCGATATCGTAAACGCAGCGTCGTTCAGAATCAAAGCTATAAACTAGGAATCGGCAAACGTGTCGGAGCACGGAGACTGTAAGAAGGCTTTAGGACAAGAGACGTGCGACAAAGTTTTTATTTCCCCCGGGGCACACCGATCGCGGCGTCGCCCAGGTGCTCCCACCGATGGAAACCTATATTATTTGTTTGAACAAACTTCTGGTCTCGTGTGAGATAAGTAAATTATGTTTGTGTCCCGAACGCCACTCGTATTCAATGTCTCGAACGCGTTTCGGACACTCGCAACTGTAAATAAGTTATGGGATTTTACAGTGCCACCCTTATTTATTGAATCGATGAGAATGGCGCTGTACTACTTTGCTTTAAAACTTTTCCCTACTTTGTATAGGGCGTGTGATTATAATGTATATGAAAATACTTCGCTTAGTTGAGTATTTATTCATTGTTTGAAGATGATGCTGAAAGATATGAATGAAACGGTTAATTTTATTTTACATATGCAATTACTTGTATCTTTTTGTAATTATTGATAAAGATGAAATAAGAAACCAAAAATTTGCGCACGGGCGGGACTTGAACCAGCAACCTTTTGGCTGACCGGGCCAAACGCTCTTATCAATTGAGCTACCGTGCTGTCAATCCGACCCTGCGAAATTTGTGGTCTCTTATGAAAACGTCAATTGCGTGACGTTTAGCGCCATCTAGCCGTCTGTTTATGAAACAGATGGCGGTTATTATTTTACAAAAGAGGCAGCTCCATCAAGCAGCAGCCGTGGCTGTGTCTCGCCGGGCTGGTGCTGAGATAGCACGAGTATGCGCAGTAACGCTCTACCAATTGAGCTACCGTGCTGTCAGTCCGACCATGCGAAATTTGTGGTCTCTTATGAATACCTCAATATGCGTGACGTTAGTCTGTGAATTACTTACTGCTACTTGGGCAAAGGCCGCACCTCGAGTATAAGATGATACTTCCCCACGCAGGCTCAATGCATGGCCGTGTTAAATAAATTTAACCCACAATCTTAAGATGGCTTGCTTTAATTCAGAAAATGTCTCCTATCAAAACTGAAGTCATTTGATTAAAATGGGTACCAACCTACCTTCAAAGTGTTACTCTCGCAAATATTCGCAAAGTTGATATAAGAAAATTAACATCGGTAGTCTCATTCAAATGTCAAATTTTCTCGCAGAGACTTCGCTAATATTACTAGTGCTGAAAGTTCTTGCAGAGTTCGATAACTGCGCTCGGATCTCGGCAGGAATTTTTAAATTAATTCAAAGGAAAAATAAAATTAGAGAAGTTGAAGATTGAATTATACCGATGTAATTTGTGTCTTGGGCGTCGGAATGTGCTTAGATCACGGCGCGATAACTTCGCAGAAATGGGAAAGCGATTAATTTCAACAAATAAGTTTGGCGACAGTGTTTCTTGTTACTTTTTCATTATTTGATTTTACTTGTCATGATTTGCGATTTATTGAAATAACAGTTTTTGTAATTTCGAGCGTCTTTTTAATAAAAATGTATTCCCTAAACTATAAAACTAGATGATAGGTATACCTAGCAATCAGATAAAAAACGGTATTAATTTAAAAACCGGCTAAGTGCGAGTCGGACTCGCTTACTGAGGGTTCCGTGCCAACTTTAACTGAATTAGGGATCCACTTACTTCCACTAAGCTAAAATACCACAATATTTTGTTGACAGCAAATATAACTTTGTTTTTCATAGTGTTTGTATAAATAACAAAGTTTTGCGGTCGTTGAAAATGTGCTATATCTCAAAAACTACTCGATCCCGTCGATACCAATTTTCGTTGAAAGTACTTGTAAAGCTCTAAATTACATATTTTTAAAAATATACACTCGCTTAGTTTAGAAGATAAAAAGGGGAGGGGGGACGCCCATTTTCCCACTTTAGAAGCGTATATCTCGCAAACGTTAGACTTTTAGAGAAAATGGTTTATGAAAACCTCCATTTCATTTTCAAAGACCTATCTATAGACATCCCACACGCATAGGTTTGACATTTTTTTGTTTTTGTTTCATGGGAGCCCCATCCCCCCTTAAATATCATTATTTTTTATTTTTTGTATAAGACTCGTAAAGCGGTTAACAGGATTCATCTTTCTATTAAATTTCAACAGTGTGATGGTTACAGTTACAGAATAAAATGGCTGTGACATATGGACAGACAGACTTGACGAAACTATAAAGGTTCCGTTTTTTGCCATTCGGCTACGGAACCCTAAAAACTAGTTTGATTTGGGTTTATTGTAATTTCCGTGATCCAATAAACTCGTACAATATACACTTCTCGTTTTATCGCACTATGAACTTTGTCTTCTCCCTTTCACTCAACACAATCTATAAAATCTTTGAATAAACATTTGCCTTCTTTGCCCTTTTGCACTCGTAAAAGGGGTCTGGGAAACTTCCCCTAAACTTATTTAAAGTTTCACCCTAGAAAATCCTTTTCGAAGCAGTTTAAATGTAGAATAGAATATGTATTAGAGTATAAAGCGAAAGGGTGTTACAGGTAGACTATATGGCGGTAAGCAGCTTTGTAATGTATTCAAATATGAAACACTGTTGATGCTTTCAATACTATCAAAAGATAGCTATATTGAGTTATTACTTAGTTTTTTTTCTGAATTTGATCTTTTTACCGACTTCAAAAAAAGAAGGTTATTGCTGACCTCACTAAAAAGGAGATAATCATTGTGTATGTGTATGGGATATCGTTGGAATTTTACAATTTTTAAGTAAGTTGATCGATCTATGTAGAAAGGCTTCCAAACATGTGCAAAATTTCGTAAATTTCGACAAATCCGTAGTCAAACATACATACATACGTATGTATTGTAATTGCTCATTCATAGTCTCGAAAACGAGAAATCATAGCGAGATGATTCTTGTTTAGTTTAATAAAGTATACTTCAACTTACACTGTACCCTAAGGGTTGTGGTGTAATTTTCATCAAAATCGGTTCAGTATTTTTGAATTATGAAATATAAAAGTTACATAATTTAACCACCGAAAAAACTGACTAATAAGCTTAATATAATGCGTTAAAATAATGTCGGTGCATGATGTCAAGCTTTCGTACACCAACAGTCTACGCACATTGTTATTTACCTCGAAAATAATTAAAAAAAAACAACTTTTGGATGTTGAGAAAGCAATCTCGCAACAATGATGCCGTGACGCAGCCTACACGTTAAAGAAAGCACTTGCAAAATTCAACTTGCTGGCTTGCCAATGTGTCGGTGGCTGACTGGTATAGGCATGCGCCCGGATAGCGTTATACACAGGGTTCGATGCCATGTCTGACAAAGTTGCTTTGTGCAATTTATCATTTTAAGTAAGTATAGTGATAAAACACCACGGGCGGGACTTGAACCAGCACCAAAGGTTGCTGGTTCAAGTCCCGCCCGTGCGCAAATTTTTGGTTTCTTATTTCATCTTTATGAACACCATCTTCTTCTTAGCGAGTCGATGGAACCCGAGAAATTAAATCGTTGCAGCCCAGAATTCAGCCACTTGTATTGCAGTCCATCCACTGCAGTTCATTAAATCCGCTGGCGTGCAGGTGTTGGGGCACGCCGGGCACGATGTTAAGTGTGCCATAGTTTGCACTGCACCGCAAACACAGTCCAAATCGGAGCTTGCCAAAAATCCCCACCCGGCCATGTAAAACACCATTAAAACAAAAAATATGAATTTATACTTATCCATTGAATATTGTTTTAAAAGACATGGTGCAAGTATTAGTTACCACGTAATCAGCAACATTTTTTCCCGCCATTCAATAGCGGTTACTTCAAAATATATGATAAGGGTGAGCATAATATTTTCCAATAATGCTATCTTGCGATCAGCTATTCGGCTTTCAAAGGGTCCGAAGTTTAAGTTGGCCCGAAGGTATGTCTGGATCATCAAGACAGTTTTCTAATTTTAACTTTCCCCGGTCACGGTAGCGATTTTCGAATTATCTACTACTTTGACGGACTCATCAAGTTTTGTTGATGTTTCAAAGGGTTTGGTATTAACGCCTACTTATAATTTTGCACTGACTGTTCTTGATTTTAACGTTGCGGTTTGATTAAATTAAAATACTTTTCATTGTTTTTGTATAATTTTGTTAATTTTAAACACTTTCACTTTAATTAGGGGTCGAACGAGGATCTAAAGTAGATTAGAAGTGGACACGACTCAAAAATAATGTAATTTGTATTCATAAAACATTGAAATTAAATGTTATTTGCCTAAAACATGGTTATACTCGTACAGGTGGCATTTTGGTGTGCTTTAAAAAAGTGGAAGTGCCTACTCAAACCTTTACACACTGCGACTTTTAGCAGCGATACAGTCGCGATGCAGAAGCTGGAAATTGACAAATTATGTAGTGAATTTTGGCGTTTGCATTTTTTCGATGCTAAATTAAATCTGTTCATTGCGTGAGTCGCTACGCTGAAGCGCGTTTTCAAAACGCGCGCCTGCATCCATGCTAAAAGTCGCAGTGCATAGGGGGTCTTTTATTTACCATGTTTATTGTCTATGGAATTTGTACAAAAGTCAAGACGTTACTCGTTTACCTCATGACAATTGCTACATGCCATTATTGTCAGTCAATTGGGTTTATTTTATCGTCATCTACGTATCTCTGGTTTGGAATAGCTTCAGTATTAAAAAATAAAATAAATCGTGGTGGTTGCACTCTGCCGTGTGTCATTGTTTAGAGATCTCGACCTCGCCGGAGTCAATATGCGGAACATTTCCTATTACACGCCCACTTCTTCCCGTGAACCAGTGGAAGTGTATAGAGAACGTAATACCCACTCAGGGTTGGTTCGTTTTCCGAGGAAATGATCGTTTTGCTCACGGATAGCTCTTCCCAGGAATTACTTTATAGCTGCCAGGTTTGATTTCAAGGTTTTACGACCTTCAAATCAATGAACCATGTTGAAAGTTTTGTTTGTAAAAATGATAAGTTCATTTAGTTTTCAAACTAACATCACGACCTAGATAACATTTACTTATTTTTAAACTTTTTTTAGTAATCGGAGATATCTTAAAACATAACCAAATAGGTGATAAGTCGAGCAACTCTATACATTTCGAGCCATATTTTTATTCCAACACAATTTGTAATGGAAGCGACACGCGGAGACAAGAGAGCAAGCCGGGGCCGGGCCGGGGTGGCAAAATTACTTGCAAATTCCATTTACGGAGTACGGCCAGCCGTCAAAGACGCAGGTCTACTGGCAACACTGTCTGTGGTCTATTGTGGTAACGGGATAAGTAATAAAGGATGTTTTTTTCGGGTAAAAGGGTGAGCGTTAATGGGCACCCGAACGGGGTCAACATTGGCGAGTCGAAATGCCACCTTTATTTGGCGATCGGGGTGGAATGGAATCAAATTGTTCTTTGGAGATGTTTTCTAAGTTAGTGACAACATGTTTACCAATTTTATGGTAGTACTAATGGAAATAAGTCTATTTTAAAAACATCTGACGATATACACAAATAAGGTACTTATGTTCATTTTAACGCACTCACAAATAATTATGTACAGACAGTTTGTTGTAAAACATCAATTTCTATAAAAAAGTTGATATTCAGGTGGAGTGAAAAGTTTCAAAAACTCAGCAGAATAATCAGAAGTTTGTTTGTCATGTCTGTGACACGAGTGCCGATGGGTCAGGCGCGATTGGTATGTAAGTTGCGGGCGTTACGGAAACTTAGCTCATTACGCGCGAAACGCCATTCGAATCACAATGGATAGATTTTTTCAAGAAGGTACGAGGAGATTCACTTGCGAGAGGGTTAGGAGTAAATAGGACAAACGCTCACTCATTTTCACAGAAGGAAGAAATTTTAATGAGTCTTTCATTAATTCATACAACAAAAACAATTAAGCTACTTCTGTAATAAACCTTTCTCATTGCTTATCTAGCACCTACTTCGTAGTAGTTACTGCTTTGGTGGTGCAGCGGTAAGAGGGTCGCACTTTAAAGCGACTGCGGCGCCAGAGGTCCCGAGTTCAATCCCCGGGTCGGACCAAATAATATGTACCTGGGTTTTTCTGTTTAGAAATTCTTAGGGTAGAGTTTGGAAGTCGGTGGTGTTTCAGCCCCGCGCCGAGGAAAGCACGTTAAGCCGTTAGTCCTGCGCCTGATCACTCTCCGGTCGTGTCAGATTGCTGTCTCACTATGAGAGTGAAAGGAATAGAGAGTGCACCTGTGTTTGCTCACACATTTGCGAACTATAATATTAAAGTTACTTCTTATAATTTAATTATTCTATAATATTATAGTTAGTTCTTTGTGACTGGCCACCGTAGTCGAAATCGGCTAGGGGGACTATTACTACCTACTTAGTGCTTAAATTTGACTAAACTAAGTAAACGAGTCTATCGTCCGGATTTCATAGTGTGACTATCTATTCTAAGACTTATCACCAACCTTCTTCTTATGAATAATTTACGAGAGCGACGCGACCGCAAAGTGTTTATTGTGATAGCGCGTCTGACTCCACAACCGCACTTTCATGTGAAATAAAACACCTAGATTTTTCCTCTCAATCTCCCAAGGTATGTCTGCGAAATCAGCTGACATGCAAAAGGCCGCAACTCCCTCCATATATCTTGCGAAACTCTATTATATACCACTGAGGATAAGCTCGAATGCCTGTTTCTCTTTTAAATTGTTTTCCGACTGTCGATCCTTAGACAAACTTGAGAGTGTAAGGAGCCACGTCAGCGGATTAGAATAAACCATTTAGTGTCGAATGTTTGCGGGATAAGGTCTATAATTATTTGCGGGTGGGAGCTGTGCGCCCGTGAGGGTAGGAACCGAGGTTAGGCGGCAGTAAATAACATGCGAGATCGGATTATTTCGATAAGATCGTAAAATGAAACAAGGCGCACCTCGGCGGGACGTTTTCTTTTGAATATGTTACACTTTAACCGGGACGTTGCCCACGTACGGATGTAAAATTTTTGACTGGAACATTTTCTCGTTTGCATCTACAGCCGCGATGTCACGACGAGTTGCAACTTTGTCAGTTAACTGGAATTGTAAAGATAAACGACGGCAAGTTTTTCTTCCAAAATAAGTGTACCATGCCAGTAAATAAGGTTCCTTATAAGATTTTTGATTGCATCACTATGTAACGCTATAAACGGGTTTCAAAATATTGCTACTTTGGATTTCATAGTTTAAAAATATTGTATTCATAAAGATGAAATAAGAAGAGCGGAACTCGAACCTGCAACTTTCTGTGCCAACCGGGCTAAACGCTCTTTTATTTGAGCTACCGTGCTGTCGGTTTCTTATTTCATCTTTGTGAATATAAAATATGACACTTTGAGTGTTAAAAACATTCTAAACCATTGGGTAACGAAGCGTTATCAATTTACAAGTTGAATTTATTCTGTAATGATATCTACTTGGCCCACTGTTGTTGTATGACGTATCCATAAGAGACCGAAATTTTTGCAGGGTTGGACCGACAGCACGGTTGCTCAATTGAAAGAGCGTTTGGCCCGGTTAGCCAGAAAGTTGCAGGTTTGAGTCCCACCCTTGCGCATTTTTTGTTTTCTTATTTCATAGGTTTAGAATGCTTTAAGCACTTACAGTGTCTTATTTATATTCTAAAAGATGAAATAAGCAACCAAATATTTTTGCGCACGGGCAGGACTCGAACCAGCAACTTCTTGGCTAACCGGGCTAAACTGGCCAAACGCTTTACCAATTGAGCTAGTGTGCTGTTCCTCTATTTTATCTTTATGAATATAAAATATGGCACTGTGAGTGTTAAAAACATTCTAAACCAGTATTGCATTCATAAGATATCCGACATATATAAACAAATTATTGATTTACTATAACTACTGAATTACTCAATAACGACAGGTCCCTGTGGAAAACCGTGGGGGTGGACGTACCTATGTTAAGCAGTGGACGTCCTTTGGCTGCTAATGATGATAATGAAGTATTATAAACTTAACTTTCCTTGTAATGCTTTTGGTATCTTTAAGCGTAACATCAAATTTTTCAACAACAACGAAATCAAATTAATTATTATAAATATCTTAAATTCTAAGAAACCTTTATGAAACAAGACAACTTTCCCAGAAGTGAAAGATTGTAAGTGTTTTTCCGAAAATTCGCTTTATACTGATTTCCGAAAAGGCACTTGTAAATATTTCACATCTCTGCAACTCTTCACGGAGTCCTCTTGTAAAATAGAGATAGGTACTTCTAACAAGTAAATAAAGAAGATAATATTCTAAAGCCCAAGAATGATGTTGTTTTTCAGTGAATTACGTTCATCTTTTACATTTAACACGTTCTACTGGCCATGAAATTAGTGAGTTTTATGAGCAGCAACGCATGTGGTAGCATGTGGAGCTAGGGTTGCCATTTTTTTCAGAATACCACATATATTATACAAAGCTTATGGATGATTTGAAACTCATTTTTCACGTTGATAAGTACATATTAATTTAACGGATCAGATAAGTTTAAGACCGCTTTTACATTTAGCTGCGCGACGTTCGCGTAACCTACGCGCGACAGTCGCACTGATGATTATTTCATACTATAAACGGCAGCAGTGCCGCTGTTTTTCATGTAAAGGCATCCGCTGCTGCCGAGCTGCTGTCGATATTGTGAAGGTGCATTATTAAAATTTAGGCGCTAACAAGTGCCTGTGTGCCATAGCCTAAGCATTTTTTTTTTGTATTGTTTGGCAGGCACTTATAGACTTCCTTAAATATTCCCTACTACTACTGTCAGCCCTCGCACGAGAGCGTTCGGGCGCAATCTTATTTTTCCTCGCGGCCGCAGTCGCTGGCTCGCTGCCGGCGGCTTATTGCCTACGTGCCGGGGCAGCCCATGCCCATCATATTATTCTATCAGGCGACTATCGGCCGCAGCCACACGGACCATATTAGTATACCCCTGCCGTCTTCAGATATTGCCCAAGACCGTAAATAAAACTGCCACGCCGAACTAACCGCGCTCAAAGCTCGACTTATCACCGCGAGGACAAATAGTGTTGAGCGCGTTTGGAATCTTTTGGCAAATTCTTCTCGTTGAGTATAAATTGCGCTGTCGGAATCAGTGCACAGTGCTATTCTCGCGTTTGTTGTTTGATATTGTGTCGTATGTCTTCCTTGTTTATTTTAGGGTGCTTGTATTAACTCATAACGAGTTAGCAATATAAAATCAAGAAGCGTATTGAAAAGCTGAAGCATGTCCTTTAAATTTGAAGCTATCAGTAAATTAGCTATGCTATGAGTCAAACAACTAAGTTTCTAGCTAGAAATCTATCCCAGTATAGTATAAAAACTACAGAAACCTCTAAGTCAACCTTTAGACGCTGCGACTTTTAGCAGCGGTGCAGTCGCAAATTGACAATCTTTACACACTTGCGCTACTTTTAGCATCGATACAGTCGCCATGCTATCACGCGTTAGTGTCGATGCAGTCGCGATGCAGAATCTGGTAATTGATTAATTATGAACTGTATATCGGCTACAGCATAGATACTAAAAGTCGCAGTGGGGAAGGTGTCTAAACCTGAAAGAAGTGTAAGGGAAAAGGGGGCACATTAGAACAATGTCCATGTTTGGACTCATAAAAAAATAACTGAAAAGACAAATTAAAAAAATATTTATATTTTGTACTAACTCTTTTGTTAATATGAAGCTGATGAAATGGTTGATTTGGTCAAAAAAGTTTAAGGATGTGTTTTTTTAAACTCAAAAATCGTTTAACTCTGCCAATTCATAGGGGTGCCCACCATTGGCAATTCGTCATGGGGCAGTGTTAAATAATGGATTAAAAACAGAAAAAACTATTATTGTTATTGTAATTTTGTGGAAGCTAGTGGTGGCTAAGTTTTTTCCGGCGTTTCTTCGCAGCACTCGCCAAATTGTCTGTCTTGTCTCGAAGCGCTAGTAGGGCCCAAAAGATAAGGAGACATGTTCTGGCCCCATATGGGCCATAATTGATTAATATTAATTTTGACGTTCATAAGTGGCATATTGTGTCCTAAATTGAATAAATTATTTTTGATTTTTGACTTAATTGTTTTATTTGATTGATATTTCGCCGCTTAGAAAGTTTCTCAGGGTTTAACAATACAAATTTTGTGCTCTTAGTTCAGTTGCTGTTGTTAAGATTATTGTTGGCTTTTTTGTTAATGGTTGGATTAGAAATAGAAATAGAAATAGAAAACTCTTTATTCAAATCATGTACACTTACATAAAATAAAACAACAGTTTAAAAGATTGATGCGTACGTAGGTTAGGAGGTACATGAATGAAAAGGCAAATCTACTCAGCGTATGCCGCAGAATCAGATATTCTGAGGCGCTGGTCTTCCGTAGACGCCAGAAAAAGAAAAAGAGAGCACTGCGACATTAGAGTGATTATTACATTAGAGATTACATGTACGTGTTGGGCAATTCATAAAACTATTTTTTAATTTCTAACCCAACTACGACGAAATGGTTAAAAAGAGGTATTTGTTCATTTAAAAATGTAGATACTCTACTTTTATGGTAGATAGCCGAATTTACCCAGCTCCCAAACTTTGTCACTCCTTTAAAAATAATAAAAATGATTGTCTAACAATATGAGGAAGGTATTGTGTAATGACTATAAAAAACATTTGAATGGCTGTTAACTTATTTAAAGCAGTGGAAATTTGATAGAGTTCCATGTTGTATAGGTGTAAGATTAGTAAATTTTGTGATTTCTTATATTTCTGCGATGTTTCCTTTTATGTTAGCGGGAGTAAAATGTGTTAGTGAAAAGGTGGTAAGCTTATAGTAGCACCTACAATTATTTGAGAGCCTTATAAAATTGTCACGCTTCAGAGAATAGCGTTCACGCGTTTAATTAAGTCTGACGAACAGTTGTCAACTAATTCACCACTACACATTCACAAGAAATCACTTCACGGTTTTAATTAATTATTATCTCTCTGTATTTACGAAAATACGAAATAGCCACCTCAAATTCCTGAGAGACTATTTGTTGTAAAACTGTTCTTGCGCACGCGTCGCCGGGCTCTAAGACAATAGATTTTGAAGCACGAGTAGGACACGACCCCACGCAACGGCTGTCCAAAAAGCTCTCCAAGAGTATTACTTTATTGTTATAATAATTATATAATGCTGCCTCAATTGCTAAATAAACAAGAAATAAACTTAACGTCGACCTTTTCTATGGAACTTCCCGTTCAAATCTGCCCCGTTTGGTTTGATCAAATCTGCTCCATGGGCACTTGGAAGATAAAATCTTCAAAAAAATATTGTGAAATAACTGGCAAGAAAAACTACACGGTGGATTGTCCATTATCTTAAGAAATAAAACCCTTATACGTGTTTGTAAGTTCCTTACAACATTTATTTATATTTTTTACTTCGCTGGTGTACAAATACCACGACAGATTTAAAACTCTTGTTTGAAAACAAAACACGCACGCTTTGTGGTTTGTAGTTTGTCACAGCTAGTGTCACAGCTGAAATTTGTCGCAGCCAGTATTGCCGATATTAGAATGGAATTGTGGTAAAGATTAACACTAAGATGGGTTCAGAAATCAACATGTTAAAATCTGCCCCTGTGCGCAAACGGACTTGTAGTGGACGGACAACAAAAGACGGTTTTAATCAGCAAAAAATAGATCACAACTAACAAGAATCCTCATTTATGACAAAACTTGTATGCAATCGTAAACGGGGCCGCAATAAGGTCCAGCTGGCCCGTAAATGTCGCTGAGAGTCGGGCGCGAAGTTTTTATCAGCTGCCCCAGCGCTGCCCCGGTCTGCTGTGGACACGCGATCGCAATCACCGGACACAGGGCTGAACCGTTTGCTGCAAGTGATATGAATATACATATAAAGTGAGTGAAAGTGATGAAAAATTATTGGTCGGTTAGGAAATATCAATCAACATGCTGTCAGTTTAGAAAAGTCATATTGATAAATTACTAGGTACTCATAATGCCTTCCCAGTGGAAAGGTATTCAGGCACGCAATCATTCTACATAAGGAAAAAAATGTACGAGATTATACGTGTACGATGAAATTGTACACGTACGAGTCAACTTACATTGATATACTCACTTTCGACGTGGTATTAATTAGTATAATATTTACTATATTTTAACTATGCATACTAGGCGCCAATAAGACGAAACGTTTGGAGATAGTCTTGTGTTGTGTGTTATCGTAGGTATTCATAACTCATTTCGCTCAAGTACCTACGTTCACCGCACTCCCCCTAGCTGAAAGCAAAGACAAAATTAGGTGTACATAACCAACAGCCCTATTTTCGTTAGGAGTGGAGAGAACAAAGAAAAAAGTGTACACTCTTGGGGCCGATGCGTCAAAAAATTATGTGACCCGGCCAAACGACGAGCGCGCGGAGCAGAGAGGCACGATTTGTATCACTTTGTACGGGGCAAGTTCATTAACATTTTTGGAGGTTTTCAATTTGTGCGGGTAGTAAATGGAAGGCAGGATTTAAGGGTCTTTTGAGACGAGTCAAATATGCAACGGTTAATGTAGACGGGGGTTTTATTAAGTTTGAGCTGTGGCATCATAAACGAGCGTTTATTTTTGGAAAAAAGTAAGTGTATGTAGTCTACCTTCAGGTATTAATAACGCATACACTCTCAAATGATATCCAGTGTGTGATGGTAATGGCAGTGACCGCACATTTTCACAGCAAAGAAATACCGATACAATTTTATTAGCGCATCGCGTTGGCTGGAGCGTGGTCGGGTCCCTAATAAAATAAGCTGAGGTAACGGTGTGTTTGCCCTGACGCCGCCGAGATGACAGATAAAGCACGCTGCGGGCCGCTCCCCGACCGTTCTTATAAACTAACGGTATAAACCACCGCCTACAATAAGAGTGAATTTTCGGCGCTTTAAAAACGCGTGGGGAAAACATACGGAACGAGGGTAGCATGACTGTGGAGAGTTTTAGCGATGCGCAGTTGTTTTTCAGTGCAGCTGCTAGAGTAAGGTATAAGTAGATAACGCAGTGATGAGAAGCTTTTTTTTAACACTTGTGTCAACTTCCCAATATTGTTTTGTTTAAAAATCATAAAAAATCTACTAAAATCACGCGAAATGTACGCAGTAGTCACAAATTTGGTTTATCTTTTTTGGGGTTTCGTAGCCGAATGGAAAAAAAGAAATCCTTATAGTTTCTTCAAGTCCGTCTGTCAGGACGTCAGAATCAGGAACTATAGTAGGTCTTGATTGCAGGTAAACGGGAAATCAAGGTAGGTATATAGAAAGCTTTTAATCCAAAGTGATTAGTCTGTTGTCTACCGATGTGTAAGGTTCCCAGTTTGGTATACACACTTTATTGACTATTTGAAGAAAAGTTAACATACTTTAAACTGATGTAGGTTGTTGCAGAAATCACATCTCGTGTGCGTCATTGCCTTGTGTAAACTGAAAAAATATACGAGCGCGTGCTTTTACATATCTCGGTTACTCGAGTCTAGTGCGAGTTAGCTTTTATTTGCGTCCTACATATCTTTTTGTAAAAAGATGTGTTGGCATGCCTCGTTGCATTGTAGCAGGTCACGTATCTGCTATCGTTGCTCTGCAGTTTCAAGTGTGACGTATCGTGTTTTTGCCCCAAAAACAACGCAGATTTAATCAATATATTGTGACGCGGTATACAGAACCTAATATATTTGACGTTGTTTTTTTCTTCAAGAGGGCGTATTGCGATCTTGCTTTAATCCGTTCAAATTCCAGGCAGTTCAATTCCCCCTCGACTAGTTGAGTCGCCAACTTGACATTGCGATGAAAAATTTCAAGTATTTCTAACTCACTTACAAGTATAGCGCTGTCCAATGGTAACGTGCTGAGTGGATTATACAAAATCTCAATACGAATTTTGTAATCCGTTCAAAAGTAGAGCTGCCTAACTGTCTAAGCAACATCGCAATACGCACCAAAGTTAACTAAAATAATTAAGTAAAGTTCAACTCGTGTCTTCATTACCAGTATTTCGAAGACACGTTGTTGCAGTTGCATAGTGAATGTCAAAGTTAGTGCGCCAACTTTTACTTTACGATGTGGAGTCAAAGAAAAAACTTAAGTGCATAGTTAAGATACCATATTTCAGTGTTCTAGTGTTTCTTTGTACCGTTAATAACATAAGTAATAGGGAGCAGAGCAACTAGCCAGCGAGCTCCATAACTCAAAGCCGGTTTGTATATAAATCAGCAGTTTAATATCATTAAGCCACTGCGCCTAAAGTTCGCTTTAAAATTTCCCACTTTTAATTCGCCTGTGAGAGATTTTAATTAAGCGGGAAACTGTTTCCTCGAACTTCTTATAATGTATTCATATATTAACAAAACACTGACATCCAAGCGCAGTCTGGAAGCGTGGATGTCGAAAACTAACTGGTTATGATTTAATAATATTTTACTAAATTTTACATGAGTCCTACTTAATTTATGATTTGTGTAATTGATCTGCTAATTATGTACAAAATACAACTTAGTACAAAATACAGTAACTGCCATTTTTTAAGATCTGTCGGTTTATGATTTATTAGTCTGATAAGTCTTATCTGACCATTTAAAAATCGGCCCTTAGTAGAAGTAAGTGGATTCCCTAATTCAGTTAAAATTGGCACGGAACCCTCAGTGCGCGAGTCCGACTCGCACTTGGCCGGTTTTTTTAATACATACATGTTAGTTATAAACTATTGTTTATAGAAAATCATATCTAATTTCATATAGTCATATGCAAGCATGCAGCGTAGTTCGGAAAGGCGCGGCTCTCTCGTCTGTCGCGAGAACGAGAAAGCATAACTTTTCGCTGCAGTAACATTTTTCTTTATGAACCCACGCCTTGTTTTTATTAATTTCCATTTCCTCGAAATAAAACCTTCAAGAGTGATTTTAAATTCGTTTCATCCATTAGAAATCATGCTTTTTCGCTACATCGTTGTGATTTCAAAATACCTCCTCAGGTATCGTAACGAATATTTCAGAGCCTACCGAATTTAGAAAGAAATAAGTAATCGCATTTTCGGTGCAGGCGGCGCGCCCACGCATCTTCGCTCCATCTGACAGGTTGCCTATGTTTGTT
Organism: Pyrausta purpuralis; assembly: GCA_963924145.1. NCBI lineage: Eukaryota > Metazoa > Arthropoda > Insecta > Lepidoptera > Crambidae > Pyrausta > Pyrausta purpuralis. The sequence continues at coordinate 15,387,665 of OZ001659.1, forward strand.
TAACCTTCAACAATCTTCTTGTTTGACACTTAATAGGTCTTCAGTATTAATGAATTTACATGTTAAACACGGGTAACTATGTATTTAAGGTTTGTAGTCGTTTCGTAGACACTTGCTGCAAAATCGTGGATGGTGATGGTGGTGGTACCATCTTTTTAAAAATAACAAGCTTCAATATGATAATATACCTGAGCAAAATACAATTTTTGAATATCTATAATTATAAAATTAGAAAGTTTATTATACCTTAAAATGCAGAAAATGCAGTCAGCCAATTAAGAGAATTCATGAAAGTATTTGTGCGGTTTAAATATGCTAAGCCAGTATTCCATACCCAACTTTTTATGAATATGCGACTATGCGTACTTTATTTTAATTAATTTTGCTCGGACTTCATTTAATTTCAGCGTTGAATGTTGACGACTTTGGTTTAAGAGCTGAAGTATGGCGTTTATTTGAGTTAAAGACAAACTGTACCCTATCTTTATTTTTAAATTTTAACCTCAGTAGATGGTACTAATTAAACACATATTTACTTTGCCTTACTTTGCCTTACTTTGCTGATGAGTCACTAAAAATAAATTAAGATCCTTTATTTGTGGTCTCTTTCGAAATTCCGTTACGACACAACCAAACTAAGGGAAAATTCATAAGTTGTATAATCAGTTACTTCCAAACCCCTTAAGCGGCACAAGGCGTAACCATTCACTAGTTAGGGAGAATAACGTTAAGTGATATCCTCCCCTCAGATAACTCGGCTCAGGAGGAATTGATTCGACAAGTTAACGGCTCATTCAAGAAGTCATAAACTTGCCGGCGCCTCACTGCTTAATATAGCTCGCGCAAGAAACAATTAGACAAGGCACAATCATCCTAGACTGTTCACGGGAGCTCTCTGCGATGGATGTGGTATTAACGCGGAATTAAGTCGATGAAAGCGTCACGGCAGTACGGATTGCTATTTTGGAGGGAAGGGGAAAATTCCGAAACTGGATGCTAGCTTCTATCTCCGTATGATGTTTTCTAGGGTTACCGTAACACGATGCCTTTCAATCAAACAATCATGACATTTCAGTCCTGACATGACAGAAAATCTTTATTTTTGCATAAAAACTACAAAAAAAGCCTCTTACGTGACTTCAGCATCATTAAATGATGAAGTTCATTAGAAACGAAAGTTTAACAATCATCGGTGTTACACGATGATTCCCGATGCTACTCTGCCCCACCATATTTACTTAGTTCTGTAATAGTAGACTTATGCACTAAACCACATACTGTATTCACTAAATTACACATTCTCTTCGTCATATGTTCTTTTTTTTTTTTTTTTTTTTTTTTTTTTTTTCATTAATAAAACTACAGTCCACAGACTCTTTGGTCCGTGCCTTTTTTGATTTAGGTTTTTGTTATGTGTGTTACTTTTTATTTTTGCTCCGCGCAAAAATTTATAGTGCTTTTTACAATACTTATTACTAGGGTTGTTAGTTTATGCTATAACTCTCTTATAAGTTAAACATCGTCTCTTATTTCTACTTAAGATAACTTAATATATATATATATATATATATATATATATTTTTTCTTGTGTTGTTGTTATAGTTGCTATTTTTTTTTCTATAATTATTTGTACATGTGCATATATTTTTGTTGTATTGTTTTTTTTTATTATTATTATTATTACATATTTGTATTATTCTATAGGGTTTTGGAATTCTATTATCCTTGTGATTTTGCTATACAATATTAAACAATATTGCTCTTATTCTAGTTTGTGTTAGTGATTGTGTTTGTGTTTGGGGAGTAAAGTAATCCCTCTACGTCGTCGCCTTTAGGTACTAAGATGTTCTTAGTGACTTGGTTGATAGAGTTAGTTATGTTAGTGGATTGGCCAATATCTTGTTTCGGACTTGCTCGTCGCCCCTGCGCATGGCCATCCGCAGGTTGTAGTCCCGGATTATTGTTGGTGTGGCCTTCTCTGCCCGGATTATCAGACGAGCTGTGGCGTCGTCGGTGGCATTGTCTGTGTAATAAACACAAGACTTTGTGTGTCTAGAGATGGCCACAACAGCGTGGGGAACACTCTTTAGGAGATGGGATTTTTTTGATACTGTGCGCACTATCACCACTGACTCAAAAGTCTGCCCCTGTGCTTCATGTATGGTAAGTGTACGTGATCCTTCGTCTTTCCCGTATCCTTGGCTGATAAGGCTTGCCTTTTCAGCTTGGGTGTGAGTGAGGTATAGGGTTCTTTCCGATTTTGGGATCACTGCACCTGAGAAGCGCTTGAGGTAAAGGGACTGTACTTGAGTATTGGCTGAGTATATGCCGCTGTAGATTTCACTAAGGGCATACGCTACATCCTGGGGGTTTCGATAGGTGCACAGTAACTCCTTAGTAACCTCTGTGATTTTATTAGGTCTGTTGTATTCCAAAGTGAAGAGATTACAGCGATCTATGTATGGGAGTTGGTTATTATCTCCTAACAAAGTCACCTCTCTGGCTTTCGCTATTTGGATAGCCAGTACAATGGATCCAAAATGGTTCATGAGGGCTTCATCCACCATTAGGCGTGTGCATGATTCTCCCTCACTCATACCATTTACAAGTAGAGATGCCATTGTTCTGACTCTCCTTTTCGCCCTCTCTTCCCCTATTCTCGTTGCCAGTTTCTCTCGGAGGTCCTTTGCTGCTTCAGTCGTGGTTGTGATTATTATGTCCTGTTCGGGGTTTATTTGGGACATTACCCACGTGGTTTTGCCACAACCAGGGACTCCATTGACCCATGTAATTGTCGGTATAGTCCAGTGTTCCGGGACCTTACCTTTCGACAGATCTCCCGATATGGTGTTAGCCATTTCGATTATTCTGTCGTCGAGCATGACCTTCGTACACTTTGCGACTACGACTATGGGGTCTTCGGACGGTGTTTTGAAGACAAGTTTTCCCTCCTCTAAGTTACTCAGTTGTTCGTCCTGTCCCACGAAGCCACACGCGTTGCTGTATGCCGCCATATACGACCCCGACATTTGTCCATGGATAACCTTGGATTGTTCGCTATCGTATATTGCGGCCTCTGCGTCCCTTAATTTAGCTCGCAGCAGTCCCAGATTGTCAAGATTGTACGCTTGCATGATGCCCTTGCAAGTGTCTTCGTTGACTTTTCTAGTGGCTTTAGTTACCGCTACGAACTCGATAAAGGCATTTAGCATGTGCTCCTGTGGTTGACAGGCTGGTCTGAGAGTCGGTGGAGCTACTTGTCCCATGTCTGCCCTGGTGCGTTCCACTCTTGGGTTTGTTTCCTCCTCTGGTGGTGGTGAGGTAAACTTTTCGACTGCTTTCTCGATCGCTGTTATACTCCTCATCCTCGTTATTTTTCTGGTGATCATCTCCGGGATCGCCTTGAAAACACTGCTGAGTGCTGCTGTCATAGTGGAGAGTGTGTCTTGAGTTTTCTCTTTCTCGTCGACGCTCAGCTCTTTCGCACTCCGTTTCGTCTGGCACTTTTCGCTTCTCACCCAGAGTTCCAATCGCTCGGACCCACTGATGTCAGTTCTGACTATAGGGTGGTCCCAGCAATCAGTGGGTGGTGGTGGTGCGTTTTGGTCTGCTTGTCGTGGTTTAAGGAAGCTGAGGTTTTGGCCTCTGTCCTCATAGACCACGACCTCGTGATATTTAGAAGCTGCCACGGCCCCAAGGTAGTCCTCGGTTTTGCCTTTTTGGTAGCTTACGACCATTGCATCCAGACTGATCTTAACCGGTCTCGATGTTCCTTTCTCCCCTCGCTCACTTATCTTCGTAAGTACCTTGCATGCCTGTTCGAATTCCGTAACATGCAGTTCGTTGGAGAATAGTGCGATAGTCTTGTTTTTCTTTCGCACTATTCTACACTCTTGCTGCTCTATTGTTACAATTGGTAATTCGTTGTAGACCTTTCGTCTCATTGATGTTTTAAAGGTACTTCCGTTGATAAGTGCGCCGAGACCGGGTGAAATATAGACCGTGTTTCGTACCATGGCGTTACAGAATGCGATTCCTAGCCGCTCCCAGTTGTTGTCCATAAACAGCGCGACTCCCCGCAGCCTTATTCCAGGCTCTCCCGGTTCACCGGATGCCAGCAGATTGTAGGGTTTAGGTTGACTTTGTGAGGGTTTCTGTGTGGTGAGTTGTTGTATTTGTTGTTGTGTGTCCTGTGTCGTGGGTGTGCAATTTGGTATTGCGCTATTTCGCCTTGTTGTTATTTTGGCGACTGATTCCACATAGTTTAAGAAAGTGGTTCTTAACTTCGCACTTTTTAGGACCTTTGTCATAGTATTTTTGGTCAGCTCCATCTGAATGTCGCATTCCAGGTTGTGCTTGCTCAGTTGGAACCGCGGGCAATCTAATAGTATATGCCAGACTGTTTCGCTTGTGTCCGGGTCACACTCGCATCCGGGGGAGCTGCGAAGTTTAAACCGATGTAAGTATTCCCCAAAACCACCATGTCCTGTGAAGATTTGGGTCTGGAGCGGGGTCAGTTTTACTGCTCTCACCAGCCGGTACGCCTCGCGTACGTCTGGGAAGAAGGCCTTGGTAACTGATCCCGTTGCAGAGGCGTCATATCTGTCCTGCCATCTCTGGACCGATTCCTCCCTGATCTTTTTCTTCACATAAGACAATGGGACTTCTGCGTAGTCTGGCTCTGACTTTTCTGTTGTAGCGGCTGTTTTTGCTAGCTCGTCAGCTCTTTCATTTCCCGCTGTTCCAACGTGTGCTCTTAGCCAAAACAGCCTCACCTGTCTCCCTTCTGCATTCATGGCTGATATGTTCTCCTTAATGGTCTTTGCCAGTGGGTGTAGGAGAGCGGGGTTAGACAGTAGTTCTAGTGAAGATCGTGAGTCACTTAATATGTTCACTGTGTCCGTTCCGCTCTCTTTTGCCCTTAGCACTGCCCTATGGAGAGCATATAGTTCCGATTGGAAGACTGTGCAGGTTGGGTGTAAGCTGAAGGTTTCGCTGCCTGTCTCCTTACCGTTTTCCCACCACGTGAGGGCTGCTCCTACTCTACCCTCTATCTTGCTTCCATCGGTATAAACCTGTGGACCTGAGATGTCGTGGCGTTTTTGGGTTTCTGGGTTCATATCCTCGAGGAGTTCATACCCCAAGGCAGTGGTGTTGGATGGATGTGGAAATTCTGTAAATTTAACTTTATTTTCCAGGTTCCTGCCAGGGGGTAAGAAATCGGCTGCGTATCCTCTCTTTGCCTCGTACAGGGTTGCTGTTTCCTGGATGCGTAGGTCTAGAGGTAGGGTCCCAGAGAGAATCTGCACAGAGGTTAATGAAGTGGTTCTATAAGCCTTACATATTTTCTGCGCAAAGCCCCTCTGTACCGCCTCCAGGCGCTTTTTGTTCATTTGGAGCTGAGTTGCCACTGCCCAGGCTGCCGCGCCGTATGTGACGATGGGTTCTATTACCGCCACGTATATGGTCCGTACTATCTCGCCGTTTAGACCCCATGTGACCCTCGCTGCACACGCTAGCTGTTTATATATGTCCGCTGACTTTTTGCAGATGGCGGATACGTGTGAGTTGAAGTTGAGTCGTTTGTCTATTATGAGTCCGAGAAGTTTGATCTCATCAACGAGGGGGAGTTGTATTCCTGACATTATAAGTTTAGGAGGGGTAAATTTTAATCTTCGGGTGATGAGCATGGCATTGGTCTTATGCGCCGCGAAGTTCAGTTTGTTTTGCTTTCCCCATTCTAATGTCATGTTTAACACCTCGTTGATGGGTTCCTCCATCTCTGACACTGTTTTGGCAGAGAAGACTAAGACCACATCATCGGCGAACGCCTGGCAGTGTACCTTCTCCTTGGACAGAAGGTGGAGCAGTGGGTCCAAAATGAGATTCCAAAAGGTTGGGCCTCCTATGGATCCCTGCACACAACCCTTGTTGGTTTCTCTTTTGCAGGTAGATCCTGCGTAATGGACTTCTACGCTTCTGTCTTCCAGATAAGATTCCACTGCTTTGTAGAGGTTCCTTGGGCAGTGTCTTTGTAAAAGTTGGTATTTTAGAGCCGGCCACCACGCGTTATCAAAGGCACCCTCTATGTCCAGCGAGATTACAATTATTGACTTCTTGTCGGCCCGTTCTTTGGCTATATAACTCGTCAGGTCGTAGAGGGCGTCCTCGGTTCCACGTTGCGGCAAGAAACCGTACTGTTTTGGACTGAGAGTTTTAAGGAGATGCCATTGGAGTCGACCCACTAAAAGTTTTTCTACCGTTTTCCCTAGTACCGATAAAAGTCCTATAGGGCGGTAAGATTTCGGGTGGGTATAGTCATCCTTACCAGGTTTTTTGAGGATGACTACATGGGCAGACTTCCAGATTTTTGGGAAGTATGATATGGCGAGACACTGGTTAGCGATCGCCATAAACACCTCTTCTGCAGCTCGGATTGCCCTTCCGCATATGTCTGCCGTAAAACCATCCGCTCCCGGGGCTTTCTTTGGATTCTGTGCTTTAAGCACGGCTTCCACTTCGGCCCGCGTGAACGGAGGGTCATCCGGCGACAGTTTGCTTGTCTCCTCTGGTGTTCCGCTCCTTGTAATGTGTCTGATATGAGCATGTGACGGATCATCTGTTGATATAGAGTCCTTTGGATAGAAGGCTTCGGCAAGAAGTTCTGCTGACTTATTTGGGTTCAGCGTTTGCCCACTCGAGTCGCGAAGCAGTGTGTCTTCCTGGGTTCTCGCCGTTCTTCGAATGATTCTATATATCCCGTCCCACATGCTCTCTCTGTCTTGTTTGGAGCAGAATTCCTTCCAACTCTCTGTCTGAGCCTCCTGTGTTTTGAGAGCGTACAGCTCTTTGGCGTCACGGTACTCTTTCAGTACGGTTTCTATTCTTGGTGGGGCTGCATTTTTAATACGTCTCTTTTTTCTAAGGACGTCTTTTTTGAGCTCCTGTAGGTTCTGATTCCACCAAGGTGGCACAACCGTTCTTCCCTTGCTGCCTAATCTTGGAATCGCGCTTTCGCACGCTTCTTCGATTGCTGCTGTGTAGGCTTCAGTTATGGACTCCAGCTCTTCTCCGTTGGTTGCCTTTTTGATGTTGTCTGGAGTTATTTGTCGCTCTTCTAGGGACTTGTGTAATTGTCTATCGAAGCTCAACCAGTTTGCCTTGTTGGTATTGTACTTCCTTGTAGTAGGGCGTTCTACTTTATGTAGTTTTTCGCCTACGTGTAGGTTGTACGTTATGGCGTTGTGGTCTGATGTGGTAAGGCTTCGGTCAACTTTCCACTCCTGTATTTTACCTAGAAGTTGGGTACTGCATGCAGTAACATCAACGATGCTTGTGCATAGTTTCCCTCTACGATACTCCTCAAAGGTAGGTGTATCTCCAACGTTTAGAATGTGGAAGTCCATATCGTTAAGGAATGAGCTGTATGTTGCACCTCGTTCGTTCTCAGATGAGCTGCCCCACCATTGGCTCCAGGCATTTACGTCTCCTCCTATTAATAGATTTTGGGTGTTTAGTTTTAAGCATACTGCTTTAGTACGCTCAATGTACGGCTCTATAGGTTGGTCTCCTTCGTAGTACAGGGATACCACTCCCAGTCGCAGAGATCCGGCCTCCAATAGGACTGCGCACTCTGTCTCGGTGACCAGTTGGGGGTCATGGATGACTTTTAACAGGTCACCGAAGACGAGAATCGCAGCCTTTATCGGTTTTTGCCTATTAATGGTGCATTGGATTACCCTAGTGCCTGGGTATTGTTTGACTATCCCTGTGGATCCAACGTAGGGTTCTTGCACCAGGGCGATTCCCGCACCTCTCTTTTCCGCGGCCAGGAGCAGTTCATTCGTGGCCTGCTTTGATTTTCGCAGATTAGCCTGAATGATGTATATAGTTGTTGAAGAGCCTGTACTTACGGTGGAAACTGAGCCGTTGTCTTGTGGGCGAACCTTAGCAATATGCTATTTTGGAACGCGCTATTCCATCCCATGTCTGCCATTGCGGGCACGATGGGCTGAATGCCATATGTGGGTTTTCTTTAGTATCAGCCTTTGCCCTAGCACAGTTCTTACAGCTAGGGGCGCCACCGTTTTGCCTTGTTGAGCAGTCTTGCCAGGAGTGTTTCTCTCCGCAGTAATTGCAGTATTGGTCCGTCTCCCGGCACAGAGTTTTTGTGTGCCCAAATCCAAGGCATTTGGCGCATTGGACGAGTGGTGACTGGTCCTCCACAGGTCTCTTCTCAAGCCCTATGTGGACAGCTCCCTCCTCCAACATTCTTTTGTACAGTTTAGGCGATACTTCTAATACCGGATGGCACTGTAGCGCGTTCCTTGCTCGTTTCCTGTACCTCACCTTAAGGAATCGATCTTCGGCTTTCAGGTCTATGAACAACTTTTTGTTCTGAGCCTTCAGCTGTTCGACTATATCCTCGTCGGTGTGGTACGACATTATATTTTTAATTTTAATTTGAGGGTTACCTGTTTTAGCCTCTTTTATCGTTAGTGTGGTGTTTGTTCTAATCCTGTCGCGAAGTGTTTTGGCATCCTCCTCCCTTTCGCAGCTTAAGATAACCTTGCGATTTTTAGCCTTTCTTACCCTGTCGACCGTGACTCCTGTTGTTTTGAAGTCTAGTGTAGTTCTGATGGTTTCTATTACGTTGTCCCCGGTTTTTGTGGGGTCTGTTGACGAGATTATCAGTGCATGGTTGGGTTTAGGGGTAGGTTTTTGTTTGGCTGCAACCGCGTAGGATATATGGCCCTGTGGTTTTACCTCTGTTGGTGCGCGCTGCCTGAAGGAAGAGTTGATCCATGTGAGCGTTTTGTTGATGGCTCTCGACTGAGTGGCCAGTTCCGTCACGTCTTCTCGGATTGGGTTTATTAGGTCGTCAATCCTGTTTGCTGTGTCGGTCAGGGCCATTTCCGTCGCAAGCCCTGTCGCTCCAGTTGGTCCTGCCACTCCATTTGTATACGCGATATCCTTGACCTCCTGAATCTCCTCTAGGATCCTCGTCGTTTTTGTTATGATGGGTGACGTGGCCGATGTTAGGTCCTCCCCTATCTCCTCTCTTGTTGGTGGTGCTGGACGTGCTAGGAGCGTCTTGATGGCGGCGATGTCCTCTTTAATTGAGTTTATGCCGTCCAGCACTTTAGGACACTCTTGTGCTATTGGGAGAGCCCTTTCTGGAGACTTTGAGCGTTGTCGTTCGCTTATTAATCTCCCTTCGGCCAGATCCTGTCTAAGATAGTGAAGGTCGGTCGCCAGATGTCCAAGTTTGGATGTTATGTCCTCCAGAGCCGGCGTGTTGTCCATGTGCGGGCAAGAGACTGTGGTGGGGGCATTTGTGTGGTGTATCGGTGTTTGTGAAGTAGGCTTTTCCTCTTTCGTGGTGGTATCAGAGACTACTCCTCTCACGATACCCTCGACTTCAAAGTTGAGCCACTTTTGAACGCCGTCTACTGCCTTGTGGGTGCTTTCCCATGCATCTTTAGTCTCTTTCAGGCGCTTTTGAAACTCATCGTGCTGATCCTTAAGCGCCTTGTTGTGTGCCCGCTCCATGCGTACCATTTCCCGGGCCGCCCTCGTCCTCTCCGTCTCCAGATTCAGCCTGTGGCGGTTTCTGGAGTCGGCAAGGGAGAGCACGAGCTCGTATAGGTTTGATAGGCTTTCCACTGCGATTTGCCTCAGTTCCTTTTTAAGGGTTCTGGAGCTCTCCAGTGCCTATTTGCCCGTTTGCAGGTACTCTCTAGCTCGGTCCGTCGCTAGATCTTTGCAGACGCCTGTATGACCTCCCATGGGTGGGAGCATACTCGGCCTTCCGCAGTCGCTGTTGACGTCTGTCCAATTGGTGTCGGATGAAGCTATACTCCCTGTGTCTTCCCAGACTCCCTGCTCGGCTAATTCTTGGTCTAGAGCCTGCCATAGATCAGGGTTCTCTGGGATGACTTCCCCTTGTTGTTCTTCGGCTGTAGGTGTAATTTCCGAAGATGAGATCACTATGCTGTAGTGATCTTTTAAGGGGAAGGTGGTCTGTGGTACTAGTTCATCCTCTGCCTGTGATGCTAGATTTGGTGTTTCTGTATCACCTTCCGGCTCTGGGTCTGGCGTTGAGCGGTGGTGGGCATCTTTGGTTGTCCCTTCTGTTTCCAGTCTATGCGGCTTTACAGAGGGTTTACCCTCCGGTCGAGTTGGAGTGTCCTTGGTGGGGTTTGATGACGTGCCGTGTGTCAAGGTTTCGTCGGGTGTTGGTGTCTTTATCGCGCTGATGTCTAGGGTGGAGGACTCTAGGAGTGATGTTTCGGCTAGGTTCCGCCCGTCATCAATCGCTGCTTTTCGTCATATGTTCAATACATCATAATTTATACACCTATTTAGGTTTGACATTTAAAGTTTGTTATGGAAATGCCGAAAGTATCCACCATGTTGAATGTAATTTGGCTATGATATGAGAATAACTTGGATCTTTGATTCTCATCTTTAGATGATTTAATTATTATAATTAAATTTATTATTTATAGATTATTGGGACACTTATTAGATTTTTATGTTTGCCGTATAACAAATGTCCATTTTGGCGCCAAAAGGAAGTTGACTCTGATTGGATGGTGGATGTTAGATTTATTTTAAATATTGTATCTGTTAAAATAATAATCTAAAAGTCTAACTAAATTCAGGACGATTAAAAACTAAATTAATTATGATATTGATATTTAATTAGTACATTGTTTATCCATATAAATAAATATTTTAGTAAATGTTCAGATATAAAAACGGATGTCGTCCCCACTGTTTTCTACAGTTGTTCAGGGTTTTGCTTTATATAAATGCGAGCTGCATGCCCAGAATAGGGCCCCTATTTGTACTTCCTCTCACTTTGTGCTCTATCTTTGTGCTATTTTGATGGAATAAACCTATTGGAGAAGTACCTGAAGATTTATACTACGTGTTTATTATTCAAGCACCTCACACGCGGTCACACCGGACTATTTGTATAAATGTGTTAACCATTATAAGGGCCTGTTTCACCATTGATAAATAAGCACTAAGCAACGAATAGTTCTAATATGGAACGTCATTTCGTTTGAAGAAGTGGGCAGATAACTCTGATAATGGGATCTTATTCAGACATTGTGAAACGGGCCATAAGTTTATTGAATTTCTCCTAGTAAGGCTGTTTCTATTATTTTCACTCTTTTTGTTGACCGAGGTTAATAATAAAGCTTACCTATGTGTACAGTTTTATACATGTAATGACGAAACATTAAAAATTAATTAAATTATTATTCTTATACAAAAATCCATTGGATAAAATTAATTAGTCGACATCCATTTGAATTCGTTGCTCGTTGTGTCAGGTGCGGCAACGTGTCGAATGGCGTGTAATATGGCGGATATAAATCGTGGAGACGCCGTGACGAGAGAAGAGGCGCACTTACACGCGGAATGAAAGACATCCCGCGACGGCAAAATTCCCTTTTAATTGTCCCTCCCGACGTACGACACCGTATTATCTTATACGACCCGACTGAACACCACTTTCAATATCAATTAACGCTATTTTCCAACTTTAAAACGAGTGCTTTTATGAGCACTTTGTATTTAAAGTGTTTCAGGGCTATAACCCCGGATAACGGTTCTTGCACAATATTCAAATGAAATTGCATCTTTGCCAAAACTAGCGAGAGAATGGCGTCGCTAACATTAATATACAACAGAATTTCTGACCCTCCTTGTGTCGCGGGGCTCTTTGTTTTTATAGGTTGTTGAATAAGCGTTAACTAAGTAATTCCGGTGGGCAGGTTCGAATTACATCCCGTTTTGCTTTTCTTTAACCCTCGTTGGAACTAGACCTCTTCCACATAAGTATATCGTAGATAAAAGGCACCTTGTGACCCGGGTTTAAGAAAACATTGTAGAATTAACGACAGAATGTATTATCAACTTGAAATTCAAGCCGTAATTGTGAGGTGCTTTTACCTTTCAGTCCCCTGTGGTACTTGTACAACCTTTATTAAAATAAATAAAATAAGTATTGCATGGTCTCATTATAAAACTTTATTTTACAACTGAAATGTTTTTAATATTCCGCTCAAAACTACTCAATCATACTTACTTGGCAAAGTGCAAATAGTCTGAAAAGACTCCCTTTAGAAACTAACTTAACGAGCAAACTTTATCCTTTTTTTCTTGGCGCTCTCGAAGTAAATGTGGTTGTTTTGTGTGAGTGCCTAAGTGCCTATTAAAATAATAGTTTGCTAAGCGAAAAGACGGCGTAAACTCATTCAACTGCAAGAGACTCAAATAATGACTAAATAATGTACATACCTACAACAAAAAAAAATAAGCTAAAACCAAATTAGTGATTAGAAAGCAACGACTTCTAGAAATAGTTTCTGTCAAGATTTTCATTCATGACGTCACGGAGTTAACCTCCATTTTGCTGAACTTCCTTCAGCGGAACGTTTTCATATGCATAACCAAGTTTTCTTGTAACTACTTGCTGCCGTTTCATTACGCTAACCCAGCTGGAGACATATATTTATTTTTTTCATTTCTCCTGTTCAGAAAATTGAACTTTCATGTGAAGATAGCCGGGTGGAAAATAGCTTTTCCATCCCTAGGGTGGAAAGTAATTTAGTTTTAATTGCTACGATCAGACATGGAGTTAAAGATAATTGAGTCACATCACTTATTAAAATAAAAACCTTTCCATGTTTTTAAGATTAGCTAAACATTCAAAGCGTGTTTATTATGGTCACTGATTTTACAAATTTACAATTTGTCTAATTTTTAACAATTCTAAATCTACAAATATAATATTCGGTTGACCGCCATATATAGTGACACGTTTTTTAATTTTAAATAGTCACCTTTATTTTTGTCTTTGACGATATATTTTTTTAGTTTGGTCGATTATTGCACAGATTATTAAGCAGGCGGAGGCGACTTGCAGCGATTTTGTTGTTCATTAATCTTCTTACTCACTCCCACCTTTAGCTTTCACTCAAGTGGCAAAATGGAACCTGGAATTTGACATAACCTGTGGTAGTTTTGATGACAAGGATAAGGATGCGTTCTTTTACTATTATTTTTTTTTTGTGAGAAAGAATCGATCGATATTTTTAAAAATGATTTGAAATATTTTATCCGCGTCCGCGTTTTGTGTACTCTGTTGTCTTCTGTGCCGATACTGTCCTTCTAATCGTGTGTTTTATGTATAACGACAGTATACAAACTGACATGTGATGTAAAATCTTGAGGTTTCATCTCTCGCCAAACAACATAATATCTCATCATCGATTCACAATCACACAGATAAATTTATTTATTTTTCCTCATAGTCAAAATGAATAATAGTATGTTTAACTCGGGTGAAAGCACCCATTTCACTCTCGAATTATTAGCGCTCTCACTCCGTTCGAGCGCCAAAAACATCTCGAGTGAAATGGGTCACTTTCTCCCCTTGTATAACAATCTACTATTTCAATAGCACCTTATTTATTTATAAACTTCATGCACAAAACATAAAATTGTACATATGGCGGACATAATGCCAAAAGTATTATCTACCAGTCAACCATAGGTCAGAACAGAGAAAAATATATATACATGCGGTGCAAGTAGAGTTATAGAGGCAAGAAAAGAAAAGAGAATACCACCTTACTAATAAACGGCATTTGAAACATTAGTTACTGTTCTGAATATCTAAATAGATACGATAAAATGACACGATTCGGATGTTAAGTAGATACTAAGTAGTCTTCGATTTTACCAACGTCAGATAGGACTTATCCGACTGAATAAGTATCATACGATCAATATTTTATAATGATTGCTGACCTTGACATGAATGATTGCTGACATATAGGTGAAGTTTTCGAATTAGGCGTTTTGTATTGTTTTCGACGAATATTCCTTATCCTGATGTTGGTCAAATCGACTCTTAATGATTAAATTGACGCAACATAAATTAAATTTCCTGCTTGGACCTATGTTGACTGGTAGATAATGCTTATAGCATTAAGTCTTCCATATTGTACCGTTTGTTTGTGCATTAAGTTGTAAAATATATAAATATATATATATATATATATATATATATATATATATATATATATATATATATAAACGTTTATACATATCATTACGCTCTAGCAAAAATGTAAATAAGCTTACAACCTTTCATCATTCAACGCCTGTTGTTGATAATAAACTAATCAATTTCCGAGGTCCAGTTTATACTTAGCTAATAGTTCGCGTCTGGCCGCGGTATTTACTGACCAGGAGTAGGCTTGCATCAATAGCAAATGCAATTAACGTGAGTGCACCGTTTTTGATGTAGTGCCCAGTGTGGAAAGCTCGTGTGGATGTAGGGCTATCCGATATATAAATAATCCAAAGCGTTAATCGTGTGCCCGACGGCAAATGCATGTATCAGTAACGTATACGTTGCTAGGGTGAGTTAAGTGTGTTGTTTAATGAAGTAAGTGTGTTGTTTATAAATATGAAGCTATGAACGCACGCTAATGGCAATTGAAACAGATTAACATTACTGCTCAAATATCCTCAATAACCTCAATTTTACTATTCATTTTAAAACAACTATGTAACAGTGCTTTCAACTTGTGATAGTAAAAATACTTAGAAGCTCATTTAAATGGTTGCGTCTGGAAAAAAAGACAATTTGGTAATGTGAATTACAGATAAACGACTGAGCTTTGAACTTGAAATAGTTGAAAGATAGACTCTTAAAATTGAAATGAAAACCGATGATTCCAAAGTAGTTATTATTTTTGTGGATTAGTGTTAAGATTTTACTTTTCAAATAAAAGTTTATTTTAGAGCTCGCTTATTGATCGTTCCTTCAATTTACTTGGCCGAAACTTTATTACAATGACGGATTCAACCCTTTGTAACACAGCAAATTCATTCGTAATCAGTCTCCTTGACAACTCAAACTCAGTGGATAGTTTTCGATTTTAATACGGTGCGATTTATTTTCGCAAATAATTGACAGGCAGTAACGCCGTTCATCAAGTTTGGTTTTAATTCTATTAATTAACAAGGCGCCTGTCGAGTCGGGGAATGATGTTGAAACGCGAAATATTTGAGCGTCGGAAATCTGTCGATGTGTGCTGAGCCAGTTGATTTACGATTTCATTAGTTGCGTGCAGTCGACGGGTGAACTATACGTGAGGAGTTGATTGCAACGATTACGTGAGTTGTGCACGCATTACGACGCACTTCATTTGTTTTTTTATGTGCCTCATCACTCCTCTAATTAATGACGTGGGAACGCTTCGCGTATAAAGATTTTATGATCTGACATGCTACGGAACTACGATACTACACGATGTTGCATAGTAGTCACTGCAACTAAATCACTCCATCGTAGCAAATATGCACGAGTAAATCCAGTGCTACGAGCTACATATGCCTGTACCGACTACAGTGCTACGACGCTGATTTGAGGAACGGTCCTTTGATATACCATATATATTTTTTAAATTGAGATTTCATGATGCCTCAATCTAATCGGGACAAAAGGTACAATATTTCGATACGTATTTGCCTAAAGCTTTCTTATCTTTAGGCTAGAATATTGTGGCAAATATTTTTTATTATTATTTCTTTTCACATTCATTTACCAATAGAGAATATTTTACATCTCCAATAAACTAACAAAAAGATAATAGCTTATACATTGGAATACATATAGGCTATATTTCATAAAGTTTTTTTTTGATTGTACAGATACGACGATAAATGTTAATGAAGCCCGAAGATATCTGTAATTTTCGAGTTTTTTTACGTACGCTGCAAAAAATGTTAGACTCCTTACACACTGCGACTTTTAGCATCGATGCAGTCGCTAAATATCGTTTTCAAAACGCGCAACTGAATCGGTGCTAAAAGTCACATAGTATAAGGGGTCTAAGACTTTTCACACACTCTCCTTCTGTGATGTTCGAGCTTCCTTAAAGAACCCAAAATAAGATACCATGTTTTCGATCCGCATGTAACACACACTGGTCGAAGACTTTTGTCTTCAGACACTGAAGTAACTGAGGAAATTTGTGCAGGTAGGTACATAATATTTTTTCAAAACCAGCACAAATTAGGTACAACTCTTTGTGAATATGCCAGAGCCAGCAAAGTTATTACATTTCTGGAAGCTGTCCAAAGTAGATACAAAGAACATAATAGTAACATTTAACAGTACATTAATTTCTTCTTTTATGCGTGTTTGTTTAAAACACTTCAAGAAATACCAAGAACTTGCTAGGTTTTAATACTGGATGTTAAAAAGGTAAATAGTGTTAAAAAAGTCTGTCGGCAAGTTTGCCTAAAGTTGAGGAGTTTGCTATTATGGAACGCGCTTATGAATCGAAAAAAAATCAAAAAATAGTTTTGTTTACTATTTAATCAAATCGGGTGAAGGTTTATTTATTTATTTTAAGTCTAACATGCTAATATGGAATGTAATTTTATATCGAAATAATAGACCTATCTAGTGTTTTTATTATATATAGAACAAAATCAGTTGTACTACTGCGTTTGTTGGTACTGTCTTCTGTCTAGTGCTCTTCTTACACTCAATATACTCATAAATAGATAGAGAGTTAAAAATTAACTTCAAGTTCATTCACATTAATAATGAGTAATCTCGGAGTCCTGTTTTTAAAGTAAATACCACATGCCTAAGACGTGTCGTTTTCTCACCATGTTACAGAATATTTTTGCATTTCCAAATTTTCTGGAATCCCGGAATTTATATTAAAAAATATATTTTTGGAGAAGCCAACTCCATAATATCTTAGTCAAAAATGAATTTTAAATAGGCATGGTAAATATGCATCTGATTATCCGATCACTGGTTGTAGCATATAGATGTACTCCACCCGTTATGGGAACAATGCCGTATAAACGCGAAGCGTTAAATATGATCTGTATGTAACTAAGAACTTCACCGCTCATCTATCAATTCCGTACTGTTACCACCTCGGATCGAAATGAACTTGAGTCCCACTCTCGAGCAGCTATAACCTTAAATGGCACGCGCAACCCAAACATATTTGTTTTAAACAAAATTCAGTCTCAATAAATAAGAGGAAGTAAATAACTATGGTTACCAATATTATTATTGTTTGAGCAACTAAGAGATGTTGTCTAGTGGAAAGTGTTACTAAAGGGGGATTTATTTGGTAATATTACTTACTAGCAGCCCTCGCGGTTTCACCCGCGTCGTGTGAGTTTTGCCATAGTAACCTGCCCCTGCGCCTGATAATTTACTGAACCTCATCATCTGTGATTATACGAGGGTCAAACTGAAAGTTCTTAGAACTGGCCACTTATAAACAATATAATAAAAAAAATATTCTAAAATTTGAAAATAGAACTCTTTGCCAATATTACTGAGTATATATTTCATTCATTTGTCATTTGTTTTACGATTTGGCGGCAAATTGAAAATTGTCTGTGTCACGTCAACATGAATTTAACACGAGAAAATTTTCGTGCAATGATTTTTTATGACTTTCGATGTCATTTAAATCAACAAGAAAGTTATGATAGACTACGATTGGCCTTTCACGATGAAGCCCCATCTCGTGCGACTGTTTACAACTGGTTTAATGAGTTTAAACGTGGTCGCACTAATCCCACTGATGATGTACCTGAGGGACGGCCTTCTACGGCGACGACTGAAAATAACATCTGTGTTGTGCGGCGTATGATAGAGACTGACAAAAGAGTGACCTATCAGCAGATTCGGACAAGCTTAGGCATCGGTATGAGTCAAGTGCACAAAATCCTCCACGAACATTTAGCGGTCAGGAAGCTTTGCGCCCGGTGGATACCTCATAATTTGACTAAGGCTCAAAAACTCCATCGTGTGGATTGGTGCCGTAAAATGATTGAAAGATTTAACGGAGGTGACTCAAATGCTGTGTTTGACATACTAACAGGTGACGAAAGCTGGATTTACTGTTATGATCCTGAAACCAAAAGACAATCTGCTCAGTGGGTGTTTCCTTTCGAGGAGTTGCCAACTAAAGTGAAGAGAGATCGAAGTGCGGGAAAAAAAATGGTGGCCTCGTTCTTTGGAAGGATAGGTCATTTCGCAACAATTGTGTTAGAGGATCAAAAAACAGTTTCTGCAGAATGGTACACTACCAATTGTTTGCCACTTGTCTTGGAAAAAGTTCGAGAGAAACGACCTCGCAGTAGGATCCTCCTTCACCACGACAACGCCTCGTCGCACACCGCCAAGCGAACGATCGACTATTTGGCGACATCAAACGTTGAATTACTGGGTCACCCGCCGTATAGCCCCGACCTCGCGCCTTGTGATTTTTATTTATTTCCAAAAATTAAAGAAAAACTTAAAGGAAAGCGGTTTATGAATGCTGAAGAAGCGGTGGCTGTGTATCGCGATGCTATTGAAGAGACCCCTAAGGACGAGTGGGCAAAGTGCTTTTCCCAGTGGTTCCATCGCATGCAGCGGTGTATTGACGTCAATGGACAATATTTTGAAAAGATATAATAAAACTAATAGCTGGCTAATGTAATCAGTTTTTGATTTTCTAAGAACTTTCAGTTTGACCCTCGTAGAAAGGGATGTGAACGTTGGTGCGAGCGTAGGAAGGCAGGTTTGATGCGTTCGGCAATGTGTCGCCATTTTGTTGGCCAGTCGTGTGAAAATTCACTGGAAATATTAAAACACTAGCGGTCCCCCGCGACTTCGTCCGCGCGTTTTGAGTTTGCTCCCTCCCCTCCCGTCGCAGCGTCATGTTTTATATCCTAAAGCCTTTCTCGATAAATAAGCTATCCAAAACAGAAATATTTTTTCAAATCGGTCCAGCAGTTCCTGAGATAAGCGCGTTCAAACAAACAAACTCTTCAGCTTTAATATATTAGCGCAAGCGCACGTTGTACTTAAGCTGCGAACATTATTTTGGTGCGGAGTTATGTTAAAACTGTGATAGCTCCTAAGATATTTATTGACATCAAATGATATAAAGGGCAACTTTGTTCTAAATGAAATGCTCGTGATGATGAATGTATTTATTTTGATAACAATAAATACCTGTGTGTATAATACACCTCTAAAAATAATGCATTATTTTTTTACAAATTTATTAACATAAAAAAGGTTGTAGTAAGTCAACCATAAAAGATAGACATATGCTGTTGCGGACTTTATTATAGAACTCTTAACGCTGAACAATCCTGTCATACATGAGTTTTGTGTAACTTAAGCGGTTTCCGCAGCGTATGCAGCGGAAGCTCTCAAAAGGAATATCTTTCTCCCGTTTTCGCAACATTTTTCATTTTTGCTGTGGTCTTATGAGTCGTATCTTTATGTTATATAGCCTAAAGCCTTCCTCGATAAATGGACTATCCAACGTAAAAATTATTTTTCAAATCGGGCCAGTAGTTTCTGAGATTAGCGCGTTCAAACAAACAAACATACAAACTCTTCAGCTTTATAATATTAGTATAGATGATGATGATAAACAACGTAAAAAATCTAAATATTGTATTTTTTTATAAGAAATATGGACAGATCGATTTTACGCTTTTTTAACTATTTGAAGTTCCTTTCAGTAGATATTATTATTTAGCAGTTATTATTGTAAAAAAAATGCAATAATATCTACTTAATTTAACATTCTGTATATCTTATGACGCAAGAGGTGGAAGCTCGGGGAGTTTTGACTAGTAATTAGTTAACATATACAGCGTCAGCATACCAAAATCCAGCTAGTTGTGTGAGATTTTATGTATTTGGTCAATTTTGATCTAATAGTCCTTGGTTCCAACGTCAGCATCATGACACCAATTTGTTAGGGCATGCAGATCAGACTATGAAAGGTGACACGCTGTGTGGGTTTTTAAATTTCAAACACAAGGCATATGTCATCTGCCGATTGATATCACATGCTTTATCCAATACATCCGCTATGATATTGACATAGGATACAAAGTGCAGGGGCCAAAAGCCGATCCTTGTGCTGTACCTTCTTTCACCAGCATGGGCTGGATGAAGATGTTATTTACTTTACGTGAATGGTATGATCAGAAAGGCAGGAGAGAGCTTTGTACTTCACATCCGTCTGTCCTTTTAATACCTGATCATACACCAGGGTAGGGCTGCAAGTTTTTGAAAAATATCGATATATCGATATTTATTGAACTATGTCGATATTGGTGTACCGTTATATCAGTTTAGTCGCCCGACATATCGAATATTTATTAATATTTAATCTTATTTTAAGCACCATTCAATTAAGTTAGATAGATCATATTAGATATTAGTTATATTAAACGTTTACTGTAAAGATGTGAATGAATACAAAACTTTTAAGTATAATATAATTCATTCTAAAATATTGAAAGGACGTCATAACTGTACTATCAAAACGCATATCTTTATGCAATTTTGCCTTTAAGTTATGCCGTTCCAT
The DNA here is from genome assembly GCA_963924145.1 of Pyrausta purpuralis. Lineage (NCBI taxonomy): Eukaryota > Metazoa > Arthropoda > Insecta > Lepidoptera > Crambidae > Pyrausta > Pyrausta purpuralis. Next base: position 15,408,127 of record OZ001659.1, read on the forward strand.
AAGCTACAATATGTTCAGTTTCATCAAAATCTATTTAGTAGTATTTGCGTGAAAAAGTAACAAACATCATCCATCCTCACAAACTTTCGGGTTTATAATATAAGTAGGACGATTAGGAACTTCATCTATCCATTGTGAATTTATATTGCGTGACTTTCTGATCCTCTGCTAATTCACAATATACCAACGCTTTAAATACACTTCGTTTTGTTTTCTTGAAATACGAGTATAGTTACTTATCAATTTCCTGTGCCGTTACCATGAGTTAACTCGCTAGCGACGACGGTTTTACTCGCTAGCGACGACGTCACTTTTTAAATGGAAAATTTTAGTTCTGCCAGTGACTGCTAGAGGGGCTGTGTGTCGATTTTCTATAGACTTTTTTTACGTCGTCCTTAGCGAGTAAAACGCCTTGGTTGACGGTACTGATCAAACGAAGATACTTACCTACTGGTAAATATTATTCACTAGTAGAGTTTATTATTTTGAATGATTAATGATGATAAGCTGTGCGTAGACTATGGTTATGAAAAAAACATACTAAAATAATTACGTCCAGCGTCAAAAAGGAAACGGCACTACCGCAAATTACTTGAACGTTAAAATACCCCAAATTATTTTGCAGGGAATAAAAAAGAAGCATACAGTTATTGGAGTGTATTCCACTAGTATCGGTGCAGATTGATTGCGCTCAGCGTCATCGCATAGAAAATATTGCGAATGCGTTATTGGACGCGGCCCGTCGCCGCCACGCGGCTGCCAATGACGTTTGACGTATAATATGACGGACGACGAAAACTCGCATTGCTAAATGCGATTTCATTTGAATATGTGCGTTGCGTTGCTTGTCGATTTTCTTATAAATTAATTTTTAATTAAATTTAAGAGCTAGAGGCTCTTGTCGATGGAATTGTTTTCTTTTATCTCATAAAAACTTTAAATTATGCTAGATAGTAGTGGTTTCACGCATCGGTACTTGCTGCTACATGTAACCGTAGCTTATTTTGAAAAGTATTTAAACTTTCGCATTCTTTTAGGTCATTTGGTAAACTGTTAAATAGCTTTGCTCCCTAAAACAATATTGACTTTTTGCCATAGTTGGTCCTCTGTGTTATTGTGTCGAGTTTATATCTATTTCTAAGGTTATGTTTAACTACTCTTAATATTTAGTTCTATGTTAGTTTTAATAGTGTTTGTTAATGCCTTTTTTATAAAGATGCAAGTATTATATGTGTATTGTTGTGATAAATTTAACAATCCTGTTTTTATATAAAGTTCTTTACTTGGTGTGCGGAAAGGATAATGAAATAAATAAATAAATAATAATAAATATCCTTTGGACTCTCCCACACATCGCCATCTAGTCCCAAAGTAAGCTACTTAAAGCTTGTGTTATGGGTGCCAGACAACGGATATAATACTGAAATACTTTTTATTTGTAAATACATACATGATATACATAGAAAACACCCAGTCCAATACAAACAGACATGTTCATGCACACAAATGTTTGTATCGTGCGGGGATCGAACCCGCAACCCGCTGCGTAGTAGGCGATTTCTCGACCACTACACCAGATGGGTCGTCAAATAATAATAATACCTTGATAATTTTGTTTTGACTTCGCTGTAGTGGGTGGAGGTTGGTTGATGATCCCCAAATTTCGAATAGATAGCCCAAATGTGATTTTACCAGACTATTATAGATTGTATATTTAATCTGTTTCGGTATACAGTGTGTAATTTTCCGGAGTATTCCTAGCAGAGGTGTCATCTTTGATTTAATATGGTCAATGTGTGGTTTCCACGTAAGCTTGTCATCAATTACTAGTCCTAAGTATTTTTCCTGATGGGATAATTTAATAGGTTTATTATTTATAAACAGAGGATTGTAATCGGGTATCACCTTGTTTTTAGCAGCTAAAATCAGGTAAGACGTTTTTTACTATCCGCCACCTTAGCTCAGCTCTAGCTTACTTCTTGGATGAGAAATATTTAAGCATGTTGGATTAAATCGGTGACACGGGTGCGTAGACCCGTAGCAAAATGTGTTGGTGCCTGTTAGTAAGCGGAGGCTCTGCATCGGAGCCGTCAGTGAAACTGTTAACAATTTGTTAGCTATCTGCAAAAAACATAATTAACAAAATTATTCTATTAGCGCAATGTTCTGAAGATTATCATCACTGTAAAATTCTTTATAATCACACATATTTAAATTTACCTTATCCCCATTTAAATATTAGTTAGTCTCCTGGGATATCGATCGTCGTGGAGTTTTGCTATAAACTTCTTTGAAAGATTTAAAAAGGTTTATTCAAAAACACAATAAAGAAGAATACACAACCACAGTCACTTTTCCCCAAACAATGTTACTTTTTACCTATTTAGACATCTCCAGTGTATTCCCGTTTTGTGCCGTTACGAAAATAGTTCCCTCACACTTATTGAAGGTGGGGGCGATTGAATCGAATATCGCGCGACACTTCTCTCGGCTTCTGACTCTCGCAATGTCGGACAAGTACTTGTGTAGGTGTACCCTTATTGTATTTTTAACATGCCCAAAGTATATAGATAGTTTTAGCTTTACACGTGAGTGCATTCTATCTATTTGGGTATAAGATGTCCGATCTGTTTCTGCATTCTAATTTAGCTGGAACATTTCCGTTATACATGTATGGAAATATATTAGGTCGTTTGGTTAGGTTTGCTTTGTAGGTACAGTTTCAGAATAGGTCATATTACCTTTAAAGTAAGTATTCATTTATTTGAAAATAAAAGTATAAGTCACATACAATTTAATAACCTAAAACCATTTAAGCATTAGACAGGTGTAAGTAATTCTATGTAACACGATGTAACAAGAAATTATCAATTTCGTTACATTTTTGCGAAGCTGGAACTTGTGTTAAAGAATTCCAAGCCCAGCTGTAATTAAACGAGTTCAGTGACAGAAAATATGCCACTACAATGCCATTTAGCTCACAGTCGGGTCGCAATTTATTCCAATAGGCGAAGTTTCCTCTATTTTATTTAACCCAGCGTGCATGCACTTGGTTTCCATTTGCGTCCCGCGGTCACCGCGGCGACGAATTTTTCGCTGAAACAGTACACCAAACATTTTCGGTGCAGCACCAAAACTAGATCACTGGAATCGTTTAGCTAACGTCGAGAGTTTTTTATAAGGCCCTTTTAACCAGACACTTTATCCGCGACCGCACGGCGGGTAGTTGAATAGTGCTCGAGGTTTTATTTTTCAAGCTCACAGTAAAATGTTTTGAAAGGACCGATTTCACTTTACGTCGGCTCTCTCCGCCCCCGCCCGCATGTCTCCGCCGTCAGCATTGTAAGGGCAACTACAATCGCACATTATTGTTTCGACGGTGTACCTATTCCTTTTTATTTCAGCCTCCGCAACCCTATCTTTGCACGGTTGAGTTATGGAGATGAAATTAAAATGGGCTTTTAGGCGGGCGTTTTGTTTTCGTCGCGGCGATAGCGGTCTATCTACATTTTTATGGAGATTATTATTTTTATGTCCCATTTCGAATTGGAATGCAGAGCAGATGCTGCGCTGAGAGAGTTCTAGTGCCTGCATTTAAATTAAATAGAAGCAGAACTTCAGTATACTTACTGCAATCTTACATAATATTATTTAAAAAAACTACAGGCTACAATATACTAAGTAAAATAAAACTCATACTTAGGAGCACTATATGGAGACGGTATTTATTATAATGATCTTTTCCGCTACAAAGATTTTGATGTGCCATATTTGCATAAATATCTACTCATAAATGACAAAAACTTGAAGATTTCAAGAAAGCGTTTTATCAATCCACCCAACACTTCAACACCGATATCTATTTCAGATTTAATATCAGCGAAGATTACAAACGCTTCCTCTAAGTATTACGTGCTCTGCCTACTAAAAGCGAACGAAATTCTGGCGCATTAACAAATGCATTCTGAATAACATTACCCGGTTTTGTTCGAGAGACGGGGTTGTAAATCTAGAGCAGTATTTTATCATGTTTGTGCTAGATTAAAGTAAAGCTGGTTCAGACTTGTGGGATGGATGTTTTTGTTACCTATACACTAGTATGTGATAGCAGCGTGAAAGGAAGCTACAGCATTCAGGCGTTATCAGCGTTTGCATTTAGAACGTATTTAATTGAACGCTAGTCCACAACTTTACCATGATAGGAAAATGAATAAATTTATAGGCAAAATTTAATAATTTCCTACAGTCATTAAAAATTCGACGTCCCCAATATTGAAAGATATAAATAAATAAATAAATACCACACATCGCCATCGCAGTCCCAAAGTAAGCTACTCAAAGCTTGTGTTATGAGTGCCAGACAACGGATATAATACTTAAATACTTTTTGTTTGTAAATACATACATGATATACATAGAAAACACCCAGATCAATACAAACAGACGTGTTCATGCACACAAATGTTTGTATCGTGCGGGGATCGAACCCGCAACCCGCTGCTGTAAAATATAAAACCTTCTAAGCAAATTTTTATGGATCATTAAAGATTATTATAAATTTACACACTTAATATTATTTACGTCTATGTAAAAGTTGTTTTTGAACCCGTCATATTTCTAATCGCCGAAGTAGGAAGAGTATCGTTTTGACAATAATAAAAAATACGTCAGTTGTTCGTGGGGTCAACAAGCTTATTGATTTGTTGTGTATTTCCTATTTAGCCATTTACAGCAGCTGTAAGCCCTTGTGACTCAGCGCCTGTAAATCAACGCAGAGTAGTGACCGCTGCAGAGAATACTTAGCTCTGTTTCGGCGATGCAAGTCAATGGCCTGCTGTGTGTTTACACTGATCTTTTGCTCCTCGCTTGTTTTGGTTGCACCTCGAGACTGTCCACATTATTTGTGAATTACTTATTTATGAGTGAGTAACTTCTATAAAATAAAATAAAAGAAGTCAAATTTAAGCTATACGGTTTAAATTATATTTCAACATTCATTTGTTTCTCATATGGCTACTTTAAAATTTTTACACATGCCTTTCTTCTGATATAACTAGATATTTACTTTTTTCACCAACTGTGTCACGTTTTATAAAGTAATGCTATATTGCATTTGTTCTTAAGTCGTCTTCCTAATCTAATTCTCAAATCACACATATGCATGTACCTACCTAAGTACCTGTAGTTGATGTAATCTACTTTTCTTCGTAAACTATACCCGATATTTCTCAAGACAAATACAGAGTGACTTTGTTTCCAGATTTTAAGAGGCGAGTGAGACCATACAACTTTTCCTACGTGGTCATTGTCAATAGCTAAAATAAACTTTAAATGCCCCATACAAACTACCAGCTTCATTAATGTATTGATAGTCAGAAAAATACCGGCTATGTGCGAGTCGGACTCGCCCACTGAGGATTCCGTGTCAACTTTAATTAGGGATTCACTTACTTCCACTAAGCCAAAATACCACAATATTTTGTTGACAGCAAACATAAATTTATATTTGGTAGTGTTTGCATAAAACGTCTTAAAAAAGTAGTTCTACTAGCACTACTAGTAAACTACTAGTTCGATCCCGTCTAAACCATTTTCGTTAAAGGTTGTCGTTTCATTCGGCTACAGAACCCTTAAAAATGAATTCAAATGGTGGCCCTGTATAGTTTGTGTAATCTACGTCTTCGAAGACAGTAGATAGAACCCAATTCCGTACCTACCCAGTGGTGGCTGGGCACTGCAAATCATTAGGATAGAAACGGCTGAGGCCGACCTCGCTCGCTGTTTGCATTCGTAATTAATACACTGTTTGCACTCCTGATTTACGATACTGTCCGTTGTATGCTTTTAATGTGTTAATAGCTTGGAATATTAATACTTAATCGCCGGAAACAAAAGTCGATATAAAGAAGTCAGTAATCCATAGCAATTATTGCCACAGTAAGTAGCATTGCAATAATCGTCTACAGAGTTACACTAAAATACTGACAATGTTTTTTTGATTGCACCACTTCAGACATGCATAATTTGAGTGTGGCTTCTTCTCAACTAGTTTTCTAGTAACACCTCCATATAAAGTTTCCTATAACGGCTCTGCAAGCTTTCAAGACGCCACCGTAGCGCGTAGGTGCTCGCTTGTTTCTGATTAAGTTCCTAATAACAAACAAGTAAGGCTGATAAACTTCGCCCACAACATAAACGAAACGAGGCTTAAAATCGCACGGTATAATGAAAGCGGAGAAAGATGACAAAGTCTGAAGTCTGTAAAAAGCACGAAATTTTATCTATAGGTGCTTTAGTTAATTGGAATTATGAACTTAAGACTGCTAGATGCCTATTTTATTCTTTATGTCATTCAGATCTACAAGAAACTTTAAAGAAAAGGCTGAAGTTTGTATGAAAAGCGTTGGACTGCAAAACTAAACTGTTCAACTTGGTAGTTAAGATGTCCTGTATCAAATTATTGTATGTGGAGTGTAATAAAAGTGTTCCTCAAAGTGTTGAAGTATACGAAGTGCTACAATACTACCCGTTAGAAATGTAGGGAGCTACTGAGATTCCTGTAACGTAACAACTTTCTCATAGAAACATGGGTTAAAATATAAAAATATGTTCGACTCTCCATAGGAATTAGACGGATCAGGTTACTGATTTAGTATGGAAAGTAATACAAATATTTCGTTTTCGACCTATGTTTCTACGATAAATTTGATTAATTACACTTTTTTAATTTTGGACACCAATCGCACACATTATTGCTCTGATCCCAAAGTAAGTGGCCAATATACTTGTGTTACGGTAATCAGATACAACGGTGGCACTAGAACACTCAGACCAAAGACAATATAGAAAATTATGATTTCTACATCGGCCCCACCGGGAATCGAAACCGGAACCGCGGAGCGGCGACGCCTTGAAACCCAGCGTGATTAACCACTACACCACGGAGGTCGTCCGATTCCGAGTTCCGAGGTTTTTAATTAGCCTCCTTCATTCTCTCCGGGTAATTTTGAAACACCTTGTAGAGATAGAAGATTGAGTTTATATGTTTCTTTTACTTTTATCGCGGCGTCGGTGAAGTAGCTGGTTGGTGCGTGTATTTATCGAGTCTAGGGGTGTGTCTTACTCATTTTGGTTCGGTGAAAAATTGTTGCTTGTTCCCCTACCCTTGTCCCTAAGTCAGCGGTGGGTGTGGTGGGGAATTTGCATTTTTAGCGGCGATGACGCACGTCCCGAGCAGACGGATTGCGGGAGACGAATGGTCCTGAATCGACTGGTTTAAGGGTCCTTGTGTGGATTTTACAGGATTTAGTACCATATCTGAATCCACATAACAGAAGCAAATCTTCACAGATTAAAAAAAAGTAATATTAGACAACAATCACATACATTGTTCTATATATGTTTGACTGGTAGAGAATGCTTTTGGCATTAAGTCCGCCATATGTACCTACAATTTTTTGTTGTGTGCATGAAGTTTTTAAATAAATAAATAAATTTCTCGAATCCTAAAGTAAGTAGCTTGTGTAAGTAACTTGTGTTATGGAAATCAGAAACAACGATGGTACCACAACACCCAGACCAGAGACAGTATAGAAAATTTTGATTTCTATATTAACCCGTCCGGGAATCGAACCCGGGACCTCGGAGCGGCGACGCCTTGAAACCAGCGTGCTTGGCCAATACATCACGGAAGTCGTTTTAGGTACCTATTTGCGATCAAAACCACATGAAAGTACTGATAGTTTTTACGTACCTACATACCAGTATGCAACGCATATTGCTTATAAAAAAACTGAGTAACTAAATAAACAATTTAAATATGTCTATGTATGTGATTACTTATAAATCTTATAATTATTAGAAAAACATGGGCTGGGAAAACTTGTTGCCGTATAAATAAATTTACGCTAGACCAACTTTACACGCACCCGTTTTCATCACGGCATCGTACTCGTTCTATTAAAATTTTGATATTATTGCGTCTCACGTTCTTTGGAAGCAATAAAAATCTAAAAAGTTAGTTTCGCGAGCGAAGTTTCGCCGCTTCGGGTTCAGTAGCCGAGTGGAGTGGAACGCAACTCGACGGGGCCCTACAAGGAATAGGCGTGTACGGAATGCATAATATAACGCCAGATTAAAAACTACAAAACCTTGTCAATAACAGGGAACATCTCGGAGAAGTTGGTGGCACGTCATCTATTTTGGAAGTGGTCGATATCGCTGCCTCATTGAACGATGGTGGAAAAGTGATGGAGGTAAAATTAGGAAAATTGTGGGTGCGTTTGACATACGTTTTGTTGTAACGCATAGTAAGTCCTATTTTATTAAAATGAAATAAAGTAGGTTTTCGAGAAGAGAATATCATTGACATTACGAATTCCTTCGCAGAAGTAATGATTAGAATAAGTCTAGTTGTAAGAAAATGTATTTACTCGTAAATCTGCTGCTGATCATAGTCTGAACTTGAAAAGTGACTTTCAACCTTAACGCTTTTTCTATTGCTAGTGTAGTTAATACATTGCTTTCACACAATGTTTCAGTTTGTGAAGCCGTAGACTCGAATCGGCATAAGGTATTTAATTTTCTCTATGCTTCCATAAATGTTGTTTATAGTCGCTTGGCGCATTGACAGTTGCGTGATTGATAGTAAACTCAACTAATGGTAAAATGTTGTTACCAGCGGTTTAGGTATTTTTTCTTAAAAACACACACAATCGTAAATATTCAACCGCTGGTAACGTCATTTAACCTTCACTTGAGTTACCTATTGACCATGCAACCGGGGTTTAGTGTATTACATGACATTTAAAGATCAAATCCTTAAAAAATGTAGGCCACCTGGACATTCCCGCTTAAAAACCATTACTCTAAGTGCACGCTTCCGTTTCGTGGGTGCTTGTCGTCTTTTTAAGGGATATTGAGCTGCCCTTAGAATTTCGTCGGACTAAAGATCCGCCATTTCATTAAGACCATTATGAAGCAGTTGACGGAAATACGACTGAAGCGCAGATTTGCTATAAATACACCACTTCCGTATTTATGTAAAGGTATTTTATATTTAGCTTAATTCAATAAATTATTTGACTTGAAAATGTTTAGACCTATTGATTTTGTTGTATACCTATTTGAGATTTGTAAGGTATTACCTTACAATGCTCAAATGGGGCTGGTTCTTTGTTCTACGCCGCGTCTTCAAAAACCATAACAATAAACACGTGTAGTACATGCAATTTACTAAATATAACGAGTACGGCGGTGGTGTGTTTATCATGCTTACGCTTAATTGCGTCGTTAACATTATGAATGACAATTTATATGAGAACAAGACACTGCACTGGAAACGTTTTGTGCCAAATTGTCTTTTATATTTAGTTGCGCAAGGCGTGCCCGTCATTGGGCTTGTATACCTTATTTACGGGGAAGCAATATAATAAGCATTTTTCAAGCGAGGCGCAATGCCCCAGGTGCCGGCCCGCAACTGAATATTGAAACGAGTGTGATCAGAATCGAGATGCAGTTTTATTGTCACTCCGCCCGAGTAAAGCTATGAAATTTTATTGCTTTCTTTGAAAATTTCAAGGTATTCCGAACGTTTCTATGCAATGGCTCGCGTTATGTCACATGTACACATAGAGCAATGATTTGATAACAGTCGCAGACGTGTTCCAATAACAATGTTGTTTTTGACGTCAATGTAGAAGTTTGAAGTAGAGATGAAATAGTTTGCGCTGAAATTCATGCGGCATCAATTTAGAACTTGAGTTTTTAATACGAAAAAAAAGATAATGTTTTTTAAGCGTGACATTTTAATTTTTTACATAATGTTCTGAGTTCTTAGTCGTTGACGCTCAAATAAGGGTGAATAGACATTGATTTTGGGCACTTTGTGAGCGTGAACCTCTCTGGATCTCATTACAATGATGAAAGTCGAGCTATTTCGAGATTTGTGTGCTTTGAATACTAACCTACGCTCGGTAATGGATAGTAAGGGAAGTCCAATAGACTCTAGGGGTATCGACTGACTCATAGACTCCTTACACAATGCGACTTTAAGCACCGATGCGAACGCGATGCAGGATCGATGCAGTCGCAAACTGTCAACTTTTGCACACTGCGCTACTTTTAGCATCGATGCAGTCGCGATGCTAACGCGCGTTAGCATCGATGCAGTTGCAGAAATTTTCAAATGAATAAATGTACTGTATTTTGACGACTGCATTGATACTAACGTGCGTTAGCATCGATGCAGTTGCAGGAAATTTTCAAATTAATAAATGTACTGTATTTTGACGACTGCATTGATACTAACGTGCGTTAGCACGTTAGTGATAATGATCTGCATCGAATATCGATGCTAACGCGCGACTGCTTAATTAAATATATTCATTGCATGAGTCGCGATGCTGAACAGCGTTTCTAAATCGCGCGTCTGCATCGATGCTAAAAGTAGCAGTGTGTAAGGGGTCTTTGAACTAGTTCGTGTTAGTTCTATTGATACAAGCATTCCATTTATGAAATCACTAACTACCCGTTAACTTTTGCAACATTTGGGTCATTCAAATTGGATTAATCTAGCCATTACTATATTATAGCACAATAACTGAACGCAATACATATGTTTATACAGGTTGTTGTTTTGATCAGTGACGAGCGACTCAGGGGTGGCTGTACAAATGATACTGATGCCATAAAAAATATCAAAATATATTTTTTTTTGAAACGGAAAAAACCCACGAAATCATTATTTTTTATCCGGTACAACTATCGAGTCAAAGCTACCATCACCAGGTAGCCTCTTCGAAGCGAATAAGCATAACTCATATTTTCATCCCTGAGTTGGATGTCACTGACCAAAACAACAGCCTGTACATTTATTTTACCTTCAACATACTAGTATTTTTTTGGGAGTTTAACTACCATAGTTAAAAGTCATAACGGGAGATTTAAATTTAGCTTGCGTATTGATATCACAATCGGATATATCCAAGCCAGTGGAGAAACGATGATTTTAATTACGTACGCGTCTCACATATTAACACGGAATTTCGTGTGCAAGTCTAACCCGCGAGTGAGAGGAAATGAGGGCCTGTATCTTAGGATTCACACACGAACGGGCCTCTGTGCAGATTGTCGAGAAATGTGCCGTGACTAACGCAGCTAATGTCGTATGAAAGGGGTGCTATTGGTTTATCTTAATCGGCGAATTCGCGTGTCGCGGCCTACGACCCACTAAATTGATGATTGGTGGGCCATAACTCTCGTAAATACTACAAATTATAGTGATAAGCGAATAGGCTTAGCTTGAGGAGCGATAATTTGATGTTGAAACTTGAATTTATTGACATAAATTGCACGGGTAAAAAGCTACTGTGTCTTTGCATTAGGCATGCGCCCCAATAGCGTAAGACACGGGGTTCAATTCCTTGGCAGTTGCTTTTTTCAAGTACAATTATGTTATTAAGTTCGTACAGTGTGTGTGTGTGTGTGTGTGTGTGTGTGTGTGTGTGTGTGTGTGTGTGTGTGTGTGTGTGTGTGTGTGTGTGTGTGTGTGTGTGTGTGTGTGTGTGTGTGTGTGTGTGCGTGTGCTTGTGCGTGTGCGTGTGTTTGTTTGTGCATGAAGTTGTTAAATAAATATATTTTCAACACACTTGCTCAAAATGACGTTTTTATTACACCGATTTTAGGCACATAATCCTAGATATTAAACACGCGTGCTTTTTCGTTATATTATTGCACTAGTGCCTTTAGTTTATTAACCCGACCAATTTAGGTTTGTACCCTAGTACCAAGTCGTAAGTAAGAAGAAGAAGCGATGTAATTTAGTCGGGTTATAACTTTTATTTTGGCAACAAACATTATTTATGCGAAAAATAACAGTATTCTACATAGGTATTTAATTCAATAAATGGCAAATCCAGATTTTTCATTTAATTTTTCTGTAATTTGTGTTTTTAACACGAATTATTAGATTTTTAATCTTGGCTGTTGGCCGATCTAGTTCGCCCTTAGCCTTGCACGCGCATCGCTATCACGGTAAGAAAAAAAAACAATGCGCCATTTTTCGTAAATAGGTAATTGTCGGCTGTGACTAAATTTGGATTAATTGTGAAGTTTAATATTGACGAAAATGTCTACTTCAAGCAAAGAAAATGAAGAAAACCTATTATTAACTCTGGCGGTCATACGTAACGAGACGAAAAACGCGTGCGATAGTGTTTTGCCATCAAAGTCGAGTGAAATGTATTTTTACTGCGAGTAAAAGTTTTAATAATTAAAAACTTTGTAAATTAAGAGTCTTGTTTTTCCTCGCAAGTGTGTTGAAAAACGTCGTATGATACGCGTGTGCTTGTGACCATTATATACGCGGCTTTCTTATGGCGCACTCGCTTTCGCTCGTGCGCACACAATATCGCCTTGTATATAATGGTCAACTTAGCACACTTGTATCTTAATGTACTAATTGTTTGTTTGATATTCGTTTATTTGTATAATTTAATTGTTTGTTACGGATACGAAGTTGTGAATTTGGATTATCCTTTTTTTATTAAATGAAGCATAATCCAATAAAGGGAACAGTGTAAGTTTCACCGAAATCGGCTAAGTTCAAAACTAGACTGAGGAAAACTTAAAGAATCTTTTATGAGCTTTGATTTTGTAGAAGGTCATATCTCGATAGGACACATACATAGTTTCCGATATACCTATATATGCGAAAAACCGGCCGGCCATCCCGGCTCAAGAGGCCTGGACTTTTGATATGTTAAACGTTTATACATATCATTACGCTCTAGCGAAAATGTAAATAAGCTTACAACCTTTCATCATTCAACGCCTGTTGTTGATAATAAACTAATCAATTTCCGAGGTCCAGTTTATACTTAGCTAATAGTTCGCGTCTGGCCGCGGTATTTACTGACCAGGAGTAGGCTTGCATCAATAGCAAATGCAATTAACGTGAGTGCACCGTTTTTGATGTAGTGCCCAGTGTGGAAAGCTCGTGTGGATGTAGGGCTATCCGATATATAAATAATCCAAAGCGTTAATCGTGTGCCCGACGGCAAACGCATGTATCAGTAACGTATACGTTGCTAGGGTGAGATAAGTGTGTTGTTTATAAATATGAAGTTATAAACGCTAATGGAAATTGAAACAGCTTAACATTACTGCTCAAATATCCTCAATAACCTAAATTTTACTCTTAATTTTAAAACAACTATGAAACGTTACTTTCAACCTGTGATAGTAAGCTCAGTTAAATGGTTGCGTCTGGAAAAAAATACAATTTGGTAATGTGAATTACAGATAAACGACTGAGCTTTGAACTTGAAATAGTTGAAAGATAGACTCTTAAAATTGAAATTGAAACTGATGATTCCAAAGTAGTTATTATTTTTGTGGATTTAGTGTTAAGATTTTACTTTTCAAATAAAAGTTTATTTTAGAGCTCGCTTATTGATCGTCCCTTCAATTTACTTGGCCGAAACTTTATTACAATGACGAATTCAACCCTTTGTATCACAGCAAATTCATCTTCGTAATCAGTCTCCTTGACAACTCAAACTCAGTGCATAGTTTTCGATTTTAATACGGTGCGATTTATTTTCGCAAATAATTGACAGGCAGTAACGCCGTTCATCAAGTTTGGTTTTAATTCTATTAATTAACAAGGCGCCTGTCGAGTCGGGGAATGATGTTGAAACGCGAAATATTTGAGCGTCGGAAATCTGTCGATGTGTGCTGAGCCAGTTGATTTACGATTTCATTAGTTGCGTGCAGTCGACGGGTGAACTATACGTGAGGAGTTGATTGCAACGATTACGTGAGTTGTGCACGCATTACGACACACTTCATTTGTTTTTTTATGTGCCTCATCACTCCTCTAATTAATGACGTGGGAACGCTTCGCGTATAAAGATTTTATGATCTGACATGCTACGGAACTACGATACTACACGATGTTGCATAGTAGTCACTGCAACTAAATCACTCCATCGTAGCAAATATGCACGAGTAAATCCAGTGCTACGAGCTACATATGCCTGTACCGACTACAGTGCTACGACGCTGATTTGAGGAACGGTCCTTTGATATACCATATATATTTTTTAAATTGAGATTTCATGATGCCTCAATCTAATCGGGACAAAAGGTACAATATTTCGATACGTATTTGCCTAAAGCTTTCTTATCTTTAGGCTAGAATATTGTGGCAAATATTTTTTATTATTATTTCTTTTCACATTCATTTACCAATAGAGAATATTTTACATCTCCAATAAACTAACAAAAAGATAATAGCTTATACATTGGAATACATATAGGCTATATTTCATAAAGTTTTTTTTTGATTGTACAGATACGACGATAAATGTTAATGAAGCCCGAAGATATCTGTAATTTTCGAGTTTTTTTACGTACGCTGCAAAAAATGTTAGACTCCTTACACACTGCGACTTTTAGCATCGATGCAGTCGCAAAATATCGTTTTCAAAACGCGCAACTGAATCGGTGCTAAAAGTCACATAGTATAAGGGGTCTAAGACTTTTCACACACTCTCCTTCTGTGATGTTCGAGCTTCCTTAAAGAACCCAAAATAAGATACCATGTTTTCGATCCGCATGTAACACACACTGGTCGAAGACTTTTGTCTTCAGACACTGAAGTAACTGAGGAAATTTGTGCAGGTAGGAACATAATATTTTTTCAAAACCAGCACAAATTAGGTACAACTCTTTGTGAATATGCCAGAGCCAGCAAAGTTATTACATTTCTGGAAGCTGTCCAAAGTAGATACAAAGAACATAATAGTAACATTTAACAGTACATTAATTTCTTCTTTTATGCGTGTTTGTTTAAAACACTTCAAGAAATACCAAGAACTTGCTAGGTTTTAATACTGGATGTTAAAAAGGTAAATAGTGTTAAAAAAGTCTGTCGGCAAGTTTGCCTAAAGTTGAGGAGTTTGCTATTATGGAACGCGCTTATGAATCGAAAAAAAATCAAAAAATAGTTTTGTTTACTATTTAATCAAATCGGGTGAAGGTTTATTTATTTATTTTAAGTCTAACATGCTAATATGGAATGTAATTTTATATCGAAATAATAGACCTATCTAGTGTTTTTATTATATATAGAACAAAATCAGTTGTACTACTGCGTTTGTTGGTACTGTCTTCTGTCTAGTGCTCTTCTTACACTCAATATACTCATAAATAGATAGAGAGTTAAAAATTAACTTCAAGTTCATTCACATTAATAATGAGTAATCTCGGAGTCCTGTTTTTAAAGTAAATACCACATGCCTAAGACGTGTCGTTTTCTCACCATGTTACAGAATATTTTTGCATTTCCAAATTTTCTGGAATCCCGGAATTTATATTAAAAAATATATTTTTGGAGAAGCCAACTCCATAATATCTTAGTCAAAAATGAATTTTAAATAGGCATGGTAAATATGCATCTGATTATCCGATCACTGGTTGTAGCATATAGATGTACTCCACCCGTTATGGGAACAATGCCGTATAAACGCGAAGCGTTAAATATGATCTGTATGTAACTAAGAACTTCACCGCTCATCTATCAATTCCGTACTGTTACCACCTCGGATCGAAATGAACTTGAGTCCCACTCTCGAGCAGCTATAACCTTAAATGGCACGCGCAACCCAAACATATTTGTTTTAAACAAAATTCAGTCTCAATAAATAAGAGGAAGTAAATAACTATGGTTACCAATATTATTATTGTTTGAGCAACTAAGAGATGTTGTCTAGTGGAAAGTGTTACGAAAGGGGGATTTATTTGGTAATATTACTTACTTACTCGCGGTTTCACCCGCGTCGTGTGAGTTTTGCCATAGTAACCTGCCCCTGCGCCTGATAATTTACTGAACCTCATCATCTGTGATTATAAAAAGGGATGTGAACGTTGGTGCGAGTGTAGGAAATCAGGTTTGATGTGTTCGGCAATGTGTCGCCATTTTGTTGGCCAGTCGTGTGAAAATTCACTGGAAATATTAAAACATGATGATGATAAACAACGTAAAAAATCTAAATATTGTATTTTTTTATA
This sequence comes from Pyrausta purpuralis, assembly GCA_963924145.1. NCBI lineage: Eukaryota > Metazoa > Arthropoda > Insecta > Lepidoptera > Crambidae > Pyrausta > Pyrausta purpuralis. The sequence continues at coordinate 15,424,201 of OZ001659.1, forward strand.
AGAAATATGGACAGATCTATTTTACGCTTTTTTAACTATTTGAAGTTCCTTTAAGTAGATATTATTATTTAGCAGTTATTATTGTAAAAAAAAATGCAATAATATCTACTTAATTTAACATCTTGTATATCTTATGACGCAAGAGGTGGAAGCTCGGGGAGTTTTGACTAGTTATTAGTTAACATATACAGCGTCAGCATACCAAAATCCAGCTGGTTGTGTGAGATTTTATGTATTTGGTCAATTTTGATCTAATAGTCCTGGGTTACAACGTCAGCATCATGACACCAATTTGTTAGGGCATCCAGATCAGACTATGAAAGGTGACACGCTGTGTGGGTTTTTAAATTCCAAACACAAGGCATATGTCATCTGCCGATTGATATCACATGCTTTATGCAATACATCCGCTATGATATTGGCATAGAATACAAAGTGCAGGGGCCAAAAGCCGATCCTTGTGCTGTACCTTCTTTCACCAGCATGGGCTGGATGAAGATGTTATTTACTTTACGTGAATGGTATGATCAGAAAGGCAGGAGAGAGCTTTGTACTCTACATCCGCCTGTCCTTTTAATACCTGATCATACACCAGGGAAGGGATGCAAGTTTTTGAAAAATATCGATATATCGATATTTATCGAACTATGTCGATATTGATGTACCGTTATATCAGTTTAGTCGCCCGACATATCGATTATTTATTAATATTTAATCTTATTTTTAGCACCATTCAATTAAGTAAGATAGATCATATTAGATATTAGTTATATTAAACGTTTACTGTAAAGATGTGAATGAATACAAAACTTTTAAGTATAATATAAGGTGTAAAGAAAATAAAAACATTTGCACACATTCATTTTTAAATATTGAAAGAACGTCATAACTGTACTATCAAAACGCATATCTTTATGTAATTTTGCCTTTATGTTATGCCGTTCCATAAGCTACATTATGTTCAGTTTCATCAAAATCTATTTAGTAGTATTTGCGTGAAAAAGTAACAAACATCATCCATCCTCAAAAACTTTCGGGTTTATAATATTAGTAGAACGAGTAGGTAAGAAATTGCTAGAAAAGTTATAACTAAAAATGGCACAGGTTTCTCAAAGTAGTTTCGTATTCGATATATCGGTTTCACTTCACGGAACTGCATCTGTTCATTGTGAATTAACATTGCGTGACTTTCTGATCCTTTGCTACTTTACAATATACCAACGCTTTAAATACATTTCGTTTTGTTTTCTTGAAATACGAGTATAGTTACTTAACAATTTCCTGTGCCGTTACCATGAGTTAACTCGCTAGCGACGTCACCTTTTGTATGGAAAATTTTAGTTCTGCCAATGGCCGCTAGAGGAGCTGTGCAATTTTCCATAGACTTTTTTTTACGTCGTCCTTAGCGAGTAAAACCGTTGTAAACGCATTAACGGTACTGATCAAACGAAAATACTTACCTATTGGTAAATTTTATTCGCTCGATAAGCTCTGCGTAGACTATGGTTACGAAAAAGTCATCCGAAAATAATCACGTCCATCAACAAATAGGAAACTGAACTACCGCAATTTACGTGAACGTAAAAATATCCCCAAATTATTTTACAGGAAATAAAAAAAAGCATCCAGTTATTGGACTGTATCGGTAGTATCGGTGCAGATTGATTGCGCTCAGCGTCATCGCATAGAAAATATTTCGAATGCGTTATTGGACGCGGCCCGTCGCCGCCACGCGGCTGCCGATGACGCCTGACGTATAATATGACGGACGACGAAAACTTGCATTGCTAAATGCGATTTCATTTGAATATGTGCGTTCGTCGATTTTCTTTTAAACTCGATGATGATGAAGTAACCCTTTTACTTCATCATCATTAAATTTAAGAGCTAGGCTCTTGTCGATGGAGTTATTTTCTTTTATCTCATAAAAATTTCAAATTATGCTAGATAGTGGTGGTTTCACGCATCGGTACTTGTTTCTACATGTAACCGTAGCTTATTTTGAAAAGTATTTAAACTTTCGCATTCTTTTAGGTCATTTGGTAAACTGTTAAATAGCTTTGCTCCCTAAAACAATAATGACTTTTTGCCATAGTTGGTCCTCTGTGTTATTGTGTCGAGTTTATATCTATTTCTAAGGTTATGTTTACTACTCTTAATATTTAGTTCTATGTTAGTTTTAATAGTGTTTGTTAATGCCTTTTTTATAAAGATGCAAGTATTATATGTGTATTGTTGTGATAAATTTAACAATCCTGTTTTTATATAAAGTTCTTTACTTGGTGTGCGGAAAGGATAATGAAATAAATAAATAAGTAATAATAAATATCCTTTGGACTCTCCCACACATCGCCATCTAGTCCCAAAGTAAGCCACTCAAAGCTTGTGTTATGGGTGCCAGACAACGGATATAATACTTAAATACTTTTTGTTTGTAAATACATACATGATATACATAGAAAACACCCAGTCCAATACAAACAGACATGTTCATGCACACAAATGTTTGTATCGTGCGGGGATCGAACCCGCAACCCGCTGCGTAGTAGGCGATTTCTCGACCACTACACCAGATGGGTCGTCAAATAATAATAATACCTTGATAATTTTGTTTTGACTTCGCTGTAGTGGGTGGAGGTTGGTTGATGATCCCCAAATTTCGAATAGATAGCCCAAATGTGATTTTACCAGACTATTATAGATTGTATATTTAATCTGTTTCGGTATACAGTGTGTAATTCTCCGGAGTATTCCTAGCAGAGGTGTCATCTTTGATTTAATATGGTCAATGTGTGGTTTCCACGTAAGCTTGTTATCAATTACTAGTTCTAAGTATTTTTCCTGATGGGATAATTTAATAGGTTCATTATTTATAATCAGAGGATTGTAATCGGGTATCACCTTGTTTTTAGCAGCTAAAATTAGGTAGGTTAGGTTTTTAGCAGCTAAAAGACGTTTTTTACTATCGGCCACCTTAGCTCAGCCCTAGCTTACTTCTTGGATGAGAAATATTAAAGCATGTTGGATTAAATCGGTGACACGGGTGCGTAGACCCGTAGCAAGATGTGTTGGTGCCTGTTAGTAAGCGGAAGCTCTGCATCGGCGCCGTCAGTGAAACTGTTAACAATTTGTTGGCTATCTGCAAAAAACATAATTAACAAAATTATTCTATTAGCGCAATGTTCTGAAGATTATCATTACTGTAAAATTCTTTATAACCACATATACTTAAATTTACCTTATCCCCATTTAAACATTAGTTAGTCTCCTGGGATATCGATCGTCGTGGAGTTTTGCTATAAACTTCTTTGAAAGATTTAAAAAGGTTTATTCAAAAACACAATAAAGAAGAATACACAACCACAGTCACTTTTCCCCAAACAATGTAACTTTTTACCTATTTAGACATCTCCAGTGTATTCCCGTTTTGTGCCGTTACGAAAATAGTTCCCTCACACTTATTGAAGGTGGGGGCGATTGAATCGAATATCGCGCGACACTTCTCTCGGCTTCTGACTCTCGCAATGTCGGACAAGTACTTGTGTAGGTGTACCCTTATTGTATTTTTAACATGCCCAAAGTATATAGATAGTTTTAGCTTTACACGTGAGTGCATTCTATCTATTTGGGTATAAGATGTCCGATCTGTTTCTGCATTTGAATTTAGCTGGAACATTTCCGTTATACATGTATGGAAATATATTAGGTCGTTTGGTTAGGTTTGCTTTGTAGGTACAGTTTCAGAATAGGTCATATTACCTTTAAAGTAAGTATTCATTTATTTGAAAATAAAAGTATAAGTCACATACAATTTAATAACCTAAAACCATTTAAGCATTAGACAGGTGTAAGTAATTCTATGTAACACGATGTAACATGAAATTATCAATTTCGTTACATTTTTGCGAAGCTGGAACTTGTGTTAAAGAATTCCAAGCCCAGCTGTAATTAAACGAGTTCAGTGACAGAAAATATGCCACTACAATGCCATTTAGCTCACAGTCGGGTCGCAATTTATTCCAATAGGCGAAGTTTCCTCTATTTTATTTAACCCAGCGTGCATGCACTTGGTTTCCATTTGCGTCCCGCGGTCACCGCGGCGACGAATTTTTCGCTGAAACAGTACACCAAACATTTTCGGTGCAGCACCAAAACTAGATCACTGGAATCGTTTAGCTAACGTCGAGAGTTTTTTATAAGGCCCTTTTAACCAGACACTTTATCCGCGACCGCACGGCGGGTAGTTGAATAGTGCTCGAGGTTTTATTTTTCAAGCTCCCAGTAAAATGTTTTGAAAGGACCGATTTCACTTTACGTCGGCTCTCTCCGCCCCCGCCCGCATGTCTCCGCCGTCAGCATTGTAAGGGCAACTACAATCGCACATTATTGTTTCGACGGTGTACCTATTCCTTTTTATTTCAGCCTCCGCAACCCTATCTTTGCACGGTTGAGTTATGGAGATGAAATTAAAACGGGCTTTTAGGCGGGCGTTTTGTTTTCATCGCGGCGATAGCGGTCTATCTACATTTTTATGGAGATTATTATTTTTATGTCCCATTTCGAATTGGAATGCAGAGCAGATGCTGCGCTGAGAGAGTTCTAGTGCTTGCATTAAAATTAAATAGAAATTAAATATTATTTAAAAAAAAAACTACAGGCTACAATATACTAAGTTAAAAGAAAACTCATACTTAGGTGTGATATATGGCTGGTTTTTATTTTGATGATCTTTTCCGCTAAAAAGATTTTGATGTGCCATATTTGCATAAATATCTACTCACATGACTAAAAACTTGAAGATTTCAAGAATGCGTTTTATCAATCCACCCAACACTTCAACACCGATATCTATTTCAGATTTAATATCAGCGAAGATTACAAACGCTTCCTCTAAGTATTACGTGCTCTGCCTACTAAAAGCGAACGAAATTCTGGCGCATTAACAAATGCATTCTGAATAACATTACCCGGTTTTGTTCGAGAGACGGGGTTGTAAATCTAGAACAGTATTTTATCATGTTTGTGCTAGATTAAAGTAAAGCTGGTTCAGACTTGTGGGATGGATGTTAGTGTTACCTATACACTAGTATGTGATAGCAGCGTGAAAGGGAGCTACACCATTCAACAGTAATTTGCGTTGCAATTAGAACGTATTTAATTGAACGCTAGTCAACAACTTAAACATGATAGAAAAATGGAAAGAGTACTGTAGAGAAATTTTCAGGCAAAATTGAATAGTTTCCTACAATCATCAACAATTAGACGTCCCCAATATTCAAAGATATAATATAGACAAATTTTCAGGGATCATTAAACATTATTATAAATTTACAGTTCATATTTTTTACATCTATGTAAAAGTGGGTCAGTTGAACCCGTCGTTTTTCTAATCGCCGTAGCTAACCTATAGAAGAGTAGCGTTTTGACAATAATAGAAAATACGTCAGCGGTTTATGTAGTCAACAAGCTTATTGATTTGTTGTGTATTTCCTATTTAGCCATTTACAGCAGCTGTAAGCCCTTGTGACTTAGCGCCTGTAAATCAACGCAGAGTAGTGACCGCTGCAGAGGATACTTAACTTTGTTTCGGCAATGCAAGTAAATGGCCTGCTGTGTGTTTGCACTGATCTTTTGCTCCTCCCTTGTTTTGGTTGCACCTCTTATCTATTCACATTATTTGTGAATCACTTATCTATGAAATAAAATAAAAGAGATCAAATATAAGGTATGCAGCTAAAATTATATTTTAATATTCATTTGTTTCTCATATAGCTTGTTTTGCAATATCTTAGTAGATTCTGGCTTTATCTGCCATTTACTTCGTATATTTCAATTATTCGTCCATTAGTTCTAAGTTTTCGATTGTTAAACATGCCTTTATCCTGAAATTACTAGATCTTTACTTTTTTCACCAATTTTGTCACGTTTTATAAAGTAATGCTACATCGCCACTACAAATAGCAATAGAGTTTTTGACAGGTTTATTACGGGTTACTATCAAATCTTTTTGAGTAAATAAAGGATAGAGTTTTATCAGCGTTTATTTCATGCATTTGTTCTTCAGTCGTCTTCCTAATCTACTGCTCAAGTCACAGATATAAACATACCTACCTAAGTACCTGTAGTTGATGTGATCTACTTTTCTTCGTAAACTATACCCGATATTTCTCAAGACACATACAAGGTGACTTTGTAATGTGTTTCCAGATGGAAACACATTAAAATCTTTTAGGAGGTGAGTGAGACCATACAACTTTTTTATATGGTCATGGTCAATAGCTAAACTAAAATTTTATATGCCCCATACAAATCTACCAGCTACATTGACGATAATGTATTGAGAAAAAAACCGGCTATGTGCGAGTCGGACTCGCCTACTGAGGATTCCGTGCCAACTTTAACAGAATTAGGGATTCACTTACTCCAACTAAGCCAAAGTACCACAATATTTTGTTGACAGCAAACATAACTTTGTTTTTCATAGTGTTTGTATGAAGAACAAAGTTATGTTTACGGTTGTTGAAAATGTGCTAAAAGTTGATCCCGTCTGAACCATTTACGTTGAAAGTGTTTGTTAACATCTGTATTATATATTTTATTCAAAATTTACACTTGCTTGTTTTAGAAGTTCGAGGAGAGAGGGTTTCCGTTTTTTTGCCATTCAGCCCTAAAAACTGAATTCGAATGGTGGCCCTGTATAGTTTGTGTGATCTACGTCTTCAAGGACTGTAGATAGAACCTAATTCCGTACCTACCCAGTGGTGGCTGGGCACTGCAAATCATTAGGATAGAAACGGCTGCGGCCGACCACGCTCGCTGTTTGCATTCGTAATTAATACACTGTTTGCACTCCTGATTTACGATACTGTCCGTTGTATGCTTTTAATGTGTTAATAGCTTGGAATATTAATACTTAATCGCCGGAAACAAAAGTCGATATAAAGAAGTCAGTAATCCATAGCAATTATTGCCACAGTAAGTAGCATTGCAATAATCGTCTACAGAGTTACACTAAAATACTGACAATGTTTTTTTGATTGCACCACTTCAGACATGCATAATTTGAGTGTGGCTTCTTCTCAACTAGTTTTCTAGTAACACCTCCATATAAAGTTTCCTATAACGGCTCTGCAAGCTTTCAAGACGCCACCGTAGCGCGTAGGTGCTCGCTTGTTTCTGATTAAGTTCCTAATAACAAACAAGTAAGGCTGATAAACTTCGCCCACAACATAAACGAAACGAGGCTTAAAATCGCACGGTATAATGAAAGCGGAGAAAGATGACAAAGTCTGAAGTCTATAAAAAGCACGAAATTTTAACTATAGGTGCTTTTGTAAATTGGATATTATGAACTTAAGATTGCTAGATGCCTATTTTTTTCTTTATGTCATTCAGGTCTACAAGAAACTTTAAAGAAAAGGCTGAAGTTTGTATGAAAAGCGTTGGACTGCAAAACTAAACTGTTGAACTTGGTAGTTAAGATGTCCTGTATCAAATTACTGTATGTGGAGTGTAATAAAAGTGTTCCACAAAGTGTTGAAGTATACGAAGTGCTACAATACTACCCGTTAGAAATGAAGGGAGCTACTTAGATTCTGTAACGTAACAACTTTCTCATAGAAACATGGGTTAAGGCATGGCAGGCAAAAAATATGTTAGACTCTCCATAGGAATTAAACGGATCAGGTTACTGATTTAGTATGGAAAGTAATACAAATATTTCGTTTTCGACCTATGTTTCTACGATAAATTTGATTAATTACACTTTTTTAATTTTGGACACCAATCGCACACATTATTGCTCTGATCCCAAAGTAAGTAGCCAATATACTTGTGTTATGGTAATCAGATACAACGGTGGCACTAGAACACCCAGACCAAAGACAATATAGAAAATTATGATTTCTACATCGGCCCCACCGGGAATCGCAACCGGAACCGCAGAGCGGCGACGCCTTGAAACCCAGCGTGATTAACCACTACACCACGGAGGTCGTCCGATTCCGAGTTCCGAGGTTTTTGATTAGCCTCCTTCATTCTCTCCGGGTAATTTTGAAACACCTTGTAGAGATAGAAGATTGAGTTTATATGTTTCTTTTACTTTTATCGCGGCGTCGGTGAAGTAGCTGGTTGGTGCGTGTATTTATCGAGTCTAGGGGTGTGTCTTACTCATTTTGGTTTGGTGAAAAATTGTTGCTTGTTCCCCTACCCTTGTCCCTAAGTCAGCGGTGGGTGTGGTGGGGAATTTGCATTTTTAGCGGCGATGACGCACGTCCCGAGCAGACGGATTGCGGGAGACGAATGGTCCTGAATCGACTGGTTTAAGGGTCCTTGTGTGGATTTTACAGGATTTAGTACCATATCTGAATCCACATAACAGAAGCAAATCTTCACAGATTAAAAAAAAGTAATATTAGACAACAATCACATACATTGCTATATATGTTTGACTGGTAGAGAATGCTTTTGGCATTAAGTCCGCCATATGTACCTACAATTTTTTGTTGTGTGCATGAAGTTTTTAAATAAATAAATAAATTGCTCTAATCCTAAAGTAAGTAGCTTGTGTAAGTAACTTGTGTTATGGAAATCAGACACAACGATGGTACCCCAACACCCAGACCAGAGACAGTATAGAAAATTTTGATTTCTATATTAACCCGTCCGGGAATCGAACCCGGGACCTCGGAGCGGCGACGCCTTGAAACCAGCGTGCTTGGCCAATACATCACGGAAGTCGTTTTAGGTATCTATTTGCGATCAAGACCACATGAAAGTACTGATAGCTTTTACGTACCTACATACCAGTATGCAACGCATATGCTTATAAAAAAACTGAGTAACTAAATAAACAATTTAAATATGTCTATGTATGTGATTACTTATAAATCTTATAATTATTAGAAACACATGGGCTGGGAAAACTTGTTGCCGTATAAATAAATTTACGCTAGACCAACTTTACACGCACCCGTTTTCATCACGGCATCGTACTCGTTCTATTAAAATTTTGATATTATTGCGTCTCACGTTCTTTGGAAGCAATAAAAATCTAAAAAGTTAGTTTCGCGAGCGAAGTTTCGCCGCTTCGGGTTCAGTAGCCGAGTGGAGTGGAACGCAACTCGACGGGGCCCTACAAGGAATAGGCGTGTACGGAATGCATAATATAACGCCAGATTAAAAACTACAAAACCTTGTCAATAACAGGGAACATCTCGGAGAAGTTGGTGGCACGTCATCTATTTTGGAAGTGGTCGATATCGCTGCCTCTTTGAACGATGGTGGTAAAGTGATGGAGGTAAAATTCGGAAAATTGAGGGTGCGTTTGACATAAGTTTTGTTGTAACGCATAGTAAGTCCTATTTTATTAAAATGCAATAAAGTAGGTTTTCGAGAAGAGAATATCATTGACATTACGAATTCCTTCGCAGAAGTAATGATTAGAATAAGTCTAGTTGTAAGAAAATGTATATACTCGTAAATCTGCTGCTGATCATAGTCTGAACTTGAAAAGTGACTTTCAACCTTAACGCTTTTTCTATTGCTAGTGTAGTTAATACATTGCTTTCACACAATGTTTCAGTTTGTGAAGCCATAAACTCGAATCGGCATAAGGTACTTAATTTTCTCTATGCTTCCATGTTGTTTATAGTCGCTTGGCGCATTGACAGTTGCGTGATTGATAGTAAACTCAACTAATGGTAAAATGTTGTTACCAGCGGTTTAGGTATTTTTTCTTAAAAACACACACAATCGTAAATATTCAACCGCTGGTAACGTCATTTAACCTTCACTTGAGTTACCTATTGACCATGCAACCGGGGTTTAGTGTATTACATGACATTTAAAGATCAAATCCTTAAAAAATGTAGGCCACCTGGACATTCCCGCTTAAAAACCATTACTCTAAGTGCACGCTTCCGTTTCGTGGGTGCTTGTCGTCTTTTTAAGGGATATTGAGCTGCCCTTAGAATTTCGTCGGACTAAAGATCCGCCATTTCATTAAGACCATTATGAAGCAGTTGACGGAAATACGACTGAAGCGCAGATTTGCTATAAATACACCACTTCCGTATTTATGTAAAGGTATTTTATATTTAGCTTAATTCAATAACTTATTTGACTTGAACATGTATAGACCTATTGATTTTGTTGTATACCTATTTGAGATTTGTACGGCATTACCTTACAATGCTCAAATGGGGCTGGTTCTTTGTTCAAAACCGCGTCTTCAAAAACCATAACAATAAACACGTGTAGTAGATGCAATTTACTAAATATAACGAGTACGGCGGCGGTGTGTTTATCATGCTTACGCTTAATTGCGTCGTTAACATTATGAATGACAATTTATATGAGAACAAGACACTGCACTGGAAACGTTTTGTGCCAAATTGTCTTTTATATTTAGTTGCGCAAGGCGTGCCCGTCATTGGGCTTGTATACCTTATTTACGGGGAAGCAATATAATAAGCATTTTTCAAGCGAGGCGCAATGCCCCAGGTGCCGGCCCGCAACTGAATATTGAAACGAGTGTGATCAGAATCGAGATGCAGTTTTATTGTCACTCCGCCCGAGTAAAGCTATGAAATTTTATTGCTTTCTTTGAAAATTTCAAGGTATTCCGAACGTTTCTATGCAATGGTTCGCGTTATGTCACATGTACACATCGAGCAATGATTTGATAACAGTCGCAGACGTGTTCCAATAACAATGTTGTTTTTGACGTCAATGTAGAAGATTGAAGTAGAGATGAAATAGTTTGCGCTGAAATTGATGCGGAATCTTTTTTGAACTCGAGTTTTTAATACGATAAAAATATAATGTTTTTATTTAAGCGTGACATTTTTATGTTTTACATAATGTTCTGAGTTCTTAGTTGTTGACGCCCAAATAAGGGTGAATAGACATTGATTTTGGGCACTTTGTGAGCGTGAACCTCTCTGGATCTCATTACAATGATGAAAGTCGAGCTATTTCGAGATTTGTGTGCTTTGAATACTAACCTACGCTTGGTAATGGATAGTGAGGCAATTCCAATAGGCTTTAGGGGTATCGACTGACTCATAGACCCGTTACACACTGCGATTTTAAGCACCGATGCGAACGCGATGCAGGATCGATGCAGTCGCAAACTGACACTTTTGCATACTGCGCTACTTTTAGCATCCATGCAGTTGTGATGCTAACGCGCGTTACCATCGATACAGTTGCGATGCAGTTGCAGGAAATTTTCAAATTAATAAATGTACTGTATTTTGACGACTGCATCGATACTAACGCGCGTTAGCATCGATACAGTCGCGCTTCTGCATCGAACATCGATGCTAACGCGCGACTGCATTGATGCTTAATTAAATCTGTTCATTTCGTGAGTCGCGATGCTGAGGCGTGTTTCCAAAACGAGCGTCTGCATCGATGCTGAAAGTAGCAGTATGTAAGGGGTCTTTGAACTAGTTCGTGTTGGTTCTATTGATACAAGCATTCCATTTATGAAATCACTAACTACCCGTTAACTTTTGCAACATTAGGATCATTCAAATTGGATTAATCTAGCCATTACGATATTATAGCACAATAACTGAATGCAATACATATGTATATACAGGGTGTGGTTTTGGTCAGCGACAAGCGCCTCAGGGGTGGCTGTACAAACGATACTGATGCCAAAAAAAATATTTTTTTTTTTTTTTTTTTAAATGGAAAAACCCACGAAATCATTTTTTTTATGCGGTACAACTATCGAGTCAAAACTACCATCACCAGGTAGCCTCTTCGAAGCTTACTAGCTACGGCGTAGTATTTCGTAGATAAGCGCTAGCTACGTGCTAGGGTGCGTGATTTCCCATTCCATTTGTATTTTTTTTGAATGTTGTGAAGAGGTTTTCGTGTATAAAACTTGCTCAGAATTTTAAAACAAAACATTTTATTTGAATAAGCATAACTCATATTTTCATCCCTGAGTAGGATGTCACTGACCAAAACAACACCCTGTACATTTATTTTACCTTCTACATACTAGTATTTTTTTGGGAGTTTAACTACCATAGTTAAAAGTCATAACGGAAAATTTAAATTTAGCTTGCGTATTGATATCACAATCGGATATATCCAAGCCAGTGGAGAAACGATGATATTAATTACGTACGCGTCTCACATATTAACACGGAATTTCGTGTGCAAGTCTAACCCGCGAGTGAGAGGAAATGAGGGCCTGTATCTTAGGATTCACACACGAACGGGCCTCCGTGCAGATTGTCGAGAAATGTGCCGTGACTAACGCAGCTAATGTCGTATGAAAGGGGTGCTATTGGTTTATCTTAATCGGCGAATTCGCGTGTCGCGGCCTACGACCCACTAAATTGATGATTGGTGGGCCATAACTCTCGTAAATACTACAAATTATAGTGATAAGCGAATAGGCTCAGCTTGAAGAGCGATAATTTGATGTTGAAACTTGAATTTATTGACATAAATTGCACGGGTAAAAAGCTACTGTGTCTTTGCATTAGGCATGCGCCCCAATAGCGTACGAACACTGTACGAACTTAATACAATTATGTTATTAAGTTCGTACAGTGTGTGTGTGTGTGTGTGTGTGTGTGTGTGTGTGTGTGTGTGTGTGTGTGTGTGTGTGTGTGTGTGTGTGTGTGTGTGTGTGTGTGTGTGTGTGTGTGTGTGTGTGTGTGTGTGTGTGTGCGTGTGTGTGTGTGTGTGTGTGTGTGTGTGTGCGTGTGCGTGTGCGTGTGTGTCACATATTAACACGGAAATGGCAAACAAACACCCTCGCGCTTTGTTCGCGTCTATCTACGAAATACTACGCCGTAGCTACGAAGAAGCGACCTGTGACCGTGCTTTGGAAAGCACGTAAAGCCGTTGGTCCTGCGCCTGAATTCTCTTCGGTCGTGTCAGATTGCTGTCCCATCGGGCTATGAGAGTGAAAGGAATAGAGAGTGCACCTGTGTTTGCGCACGCACTTGTGCACTATAATATGTCCCGCGCAGTCGGTTATTCGTTGTGACTGGACACCGTAGTAGAAATCGGCTAGGGGGACTATATTATTTTTTGGCATCAGTATCGATTATACAGCTACCCCTGATTCGCTCATCGCTGACCAAAACAACCACCTGTATATATAAAAAAACGTACATATTGCTTATAATTATTCACCAAAAGAAAATTCATCAAAATGGCCGGTCCACACTCGGGGTAAGTGCACATCCACACATCAATTACACATAATCTTCGTCCATCGACGGCCATGCATCAATCAGCCGCTACCCGTGACGGGCGCAATCAAATAAAATTTAACTCGACGGCTCGCATAAGCTGTTTATTGCGACTCGCCACTTTTGCTATTATCATGATTGTGATCGTATGCAATTCGAGTTGGGTCAATATTTGTTTTGAGAACCGTCTAATTATGTTCTAGATAGGCGGCTCTAAAAACAAACCTTATGCATTAATGACGTAGAAGATTAGTACGTTATTGAATAATAGTAACATCAGAAAATCTAAGACGAGTAAATTAAATAAAATGAACTCATTAGTAATTCGTGTAACTACCACATTCTTACCGTTGCCATGGTAGCGCGTTTTGAAGTCCAAATAAATTAATGTATGAAAATTTTGAGGTAGCTCGGGGTACATAGCAAACTTCTGGTAACAATAAGGGTAGTTAGAGCTGGCCATGATTAGACGGATGTATGCGACCTCGCCCGAGGCGCTATCGTTACATATGATCACCTCATACCTCTCTAAGGTAATTTTCAGGTCCAACTTATTAATTTTTGGGTACGCGTGTGATTTTAAAGTACTTCTAATTTAGAAGAGAAAGAGAATAACCAAAATTTTATATACAATATACCAACATACAGCGTCATTGTCACTGTTAAAATTAAGATAAAAATAATGAATCATACATGGAAATACATAATAGAAATCTTATTCCGGTACTTGAGTACGGAGTCCGGTACGGTGTATGATTACAATTGAGGTCGAAGAGAATCCAATGATAAAGATAGCCTCGTTACCGCATCTAATCGACCCTCTAAATCCAAAAATTTACACACAAGTAAGTTATTAAATCCGTTCGCAAATGCACGTGAAAACACACAATGCGAACACAAAATCAATGGATAACGAACAAACCACAATCACATTTCACGCTTATTAACACGCGGGCTGTGATCGACAGTCTTGATGTGTAGCGCACCGATGGTTTTAAACGCTACTGTTATCTCGTTCGTTTGCCTTATGGATGGTCTATTTAATTCAGGAACAGTTGTGGTTAATGGTATTTTTTTAAGAAGACTTAAATATGCTGAGCCATCTTACATAGGCCGTCCAAATGACACACAAGTGAGGACTCCCTAATGCCAAAATCAAATTCTCTAGCTTTACCTTTATACAGAGTGCTATGACAGTTTAGAGATTCTCCAATTTTGTCACATTTATATTATATTTAAGATTTCGTCTCTATATGCCAGCAAAAATTTTTCACTGCGAACAAATAATTTTGATACTTTGCACATCTTCAGGTAGGTACGGCTATGCGTATCATAAACATAATAAATGATGTTTTATTTTCAATTGTTATACCCTGGTTGGGTATTCCTGTTTAAAAAAAGTTTGTTTTTAAATTCGAATACCTTTGACCGGTTATGTCGTATTGGATGTCTCACTCATAAATGTCGTATTGGATGTGTAGTATCACCCTATTAATGGGAGTGCAGAAATAGATAGTGTGTATAGACCACATACGTGAGCACTACCAACTTTGATAGCCAAATTGCTGTAAAAACTAAAACCATTCTCCGTCTACTCAGCGCGCGCATACTGGCCGGCGAGAAAAAAGGAAAAAATGCGACTGCGCGTGGCAATTGTTTTTATACATACACAATTCAAGCAGACCTTGCTTAAAACTGTAGCTAACATAAATTCGCATATTATTTGTAAATAGCACAGATTTATTAATAACTTACATTTTAGTAAGCAATAAAAAGTTTCTATAATACATACAATTAAAATATTTAATTGTTCTTTTCATTGCATTGCAAAAAAGTGCAAAAGCGCCAGTAATCATCGTTTTTTCAAAACTTCCATCGTTTTACAAAATCGATGATTGCTTTCGCTTTTGCACTTTTCACTTTTTTGCTTCTAAGGAAAAATAAAGAGAAGAATTGAGGATAAACAATTTAAAAGAGTAAGTATCTTTGTCTTTTTCGTGCATTATATAAAAATCTATTCTATATTTGTTTGTTGCTGAAATACGTTGTTGGTAAGCATGGACGGGTCTCTACCGCCTTACCACCTTAAATTTAAACAATAATTTGGATACACGACACAAAAACGGGCGTCACTTTTATCAACTGGCTTTGGTGGTATGGCGAGGGTGACCTCTTTATCCTACATTAAATTAGTTTAAAAATTTAACTAAACCACTCGAACACGAATTAAAGTGTCAAATAAAAAGTAAGTATCCTACAAGTACTGAGAGGCGTGATCCTTTCTGAATAAGTTGATTGTAAATAATTTAGTGCTGAAAAGCTGCTCAATATTTCTATTATCTGCTAAAATATATTTATATTGCTATAAACGAGTATATTTCTTTCTAACTAATAATATTTTTAACATGAATGTAATGTAATTTAAAATAAATTCTTCTTCTTAGTCGGGCACTCTTGTTAGAGTGGTCGTGGTTGTTGATGGACAGTCTGGCGATGTTTCTCCATCTCTGCCGGTTTTCTGCATTGCAAACGCATTGTATGGCAGTTGATCCGGTAGTAATTTTAATAAGGTCTATCTATCGGTTTAGGGACCAACCAGGCGGTCTTGTGCCTTCAACATGGTCCTGCACAACAAGTCTCTCCATCCAGTCCTCGTTCCTAGAGATGTGTCCAAAGAACTTCAATATTCGCAGCTGCACAATAGACGATAGCCTATCTTTTATATGAAGTTCTCTTAAGGATGGAGTTATTAGTGCGGAACGTCGTCCATGGAATTTTCAACAAACGTCTCCAGCACCACATTTCTATGGCGTCGATTTTTTGGCGATGTTGTTTTCTTAGTGACCAGGTTTCAGCCCCATAAAGAAAGATTGAAAAAACGAGGCACTTCATTAAGCGGAATTTTGTGGTTTTGGTTATTCGCCTGTCTTTCCAAATCTTTATTATTATTATTTTTGAAACCCCGTAATGGCGCATCTACGCCTCCAACGTTCGAAATAGTAGAACAAAGGTAGATGTAGCGTTGTTCTACAATTCGCAATTGGCCACATTCGCAAAGTCTCCACTTTCCCCGTCCTGCTCGATCCACTGTCATAATCTTCATCTTATCTCTATTTAAAGCAAGCCCAAATTGGAGACTCGTTGTTTCGAGATGAGTCAAGAGTTCTTCCAGGTCTTCTTTAGATTTAGCTAGAAGAGTGTTATCATGAGCGTATCGCAAGTTATTTATTAAACGACCCCTGAGATACCTTTATTCCATCCGTCCAAAACAATGCGCATGATTTGAATTGTAATTGTATTTAATAAATTACATTATTACGGTTTTGAATAGTGAAAAAGGGTAATAAGAACGGAGGAATGATTTTTACTGAAATATACTGGAGATAATAAATAACCTGAGTAAATTAAAAAAACCGGCCAAGTGCGAGTCGGACTCGCGCACTGAGGGTTCCGTGCCAACTTTAACTGAATAAGGGAATCCACTTACTTGTACTTCGTAAAATACCACAATATTTTATTGACTGCTAATATAACTTTGTTTTTTATAGTGTTTGTATGAAGTACAAAGTTATGTTTGCGGTTGTTGAAAACATGCTACATCTCAAAAACTACTTGTTTGATCTCGTCCAAACCAATTTTCGTTGAAAGTATTTGTTACGATCTATATTACACATTTTTTTCAAAATTTACACTCCCTTGGTTTAGAAGTTAGATGGGGGGGGGGGGGGGAACGCCCATTTTACCACTTTGGAAGCGGATAGCTATTAAACGTTAGACTTTAAAAGAAAATGGTTTTCGGACCCTCAATATCATATTAAAAGACCTATCCATAGACCCCACACGCATAGGTTTGACATTTTTTTTTTTCTTTTGGTTTTACTTTAATGTATGGGATCTCCCCCTTAAATGACATTATTTTTTATTTTTTGTATGAGAATCGGTAAGCGGTTAACAGGACACATCTTCCTACCAAATTTCAACAGTGGGATGCTAATAGTTACAGAATAAATTGGCTGTGACATACCTACGGACGGACAGACAGACAGACAGACTTGACAAAACTATAAGGGTTCCGTTTTTTGCCATTTGGCTACGGAACCCTAAAAACATCATCATCATCAATGATGATATCAGCTAAAGGACGTCCACTGCTGAACATAGGCCTCCCCACTTGGCAGAGCGCCGTCAGTTTATTTACATAGCTCCTGTTCAATCTCCTCCCATTACATTCACATTGTCAGCTTTTTGCCATTACAATCAAAAAAGGAATATTGGATTAAAAATGAATAACATATTAAATAAATGAATAATATAGTAAAGAAAATTATTATTATTTCTGATAACATAAACCAGCAATGTAATGCAAACAAATGTGTCTAGTCATAGAACTTGACGTTGTCACTTATTTTGATTATACTCGTACTCGACTACGTATACTCTGTAGAATAATTGATAAACATTTTTGCTTCTATTATTGGCCACAAGCTGTATAATAACAAATAGGTAAATTACTTTTACAGATGACTCTTATCAACGGATTTTCATTTTTGTTTAACACATTTATCTGTTAATTCATTCTCTCCGTAATTCTTTTGGTTATTTGTTCTGTATTTGAAAGTAACTACTTATAAATATAATAAGCTCGGTTTTCTCTTTGGCAACAACAAATAAACACAAGGTGTTTCAAAATAATCTACGTAAAATGAAAAGAGCTACTCAGAATCAATAACTTAACAACTTTTCCCTAGAAACATGTGTCTAATAACGCCCAAATTATTGATTTCCCATACTAATCAATAAAGGCTTCTTTCACTAACGTTAGACAAGGGATAGTTGTCGAATAGAATAAAAAACCTATCACCTATTCGTCAGCAATCATTTATGTAAACGTAACTTTAAAATCTATCGTTTTATACTTATTTAGTCGGAAAAGTTTTATCTGACGTTGGTATGATCCACTGTAAGTCAGTTACGTGATCCGTCTGTTTTCTATAGAGAGTCGATTGTTTTTTGGCATAATTTGACCCATGGTACTCAAAGAAGTTAGAAGTTGTTATGTTACTAAACTGAGTAGTTTCATTAATGGGGAAGATTACGCAAAACTTTTTTGTAGAGGGCGCTGTGTGTTTGTTACATGTCAAATATTGTTGATTTGAATCTTTTGTGGATTTGTGAACTTTTTTTGACTCTGGACCCTTGTTTTGTGGACTTTTGTGGACTCCTGGCGTGTGAATAGGCTAAAGAAAGTGTTGAGAAAACGTGGAGCTTCGTTAAAAAGGAAAAAAGCTGACCAAGTCGACAGGTAAGATAACATAGTGTTTTTATACTTTAACACGTTTTGATAGCAAATCTAGGATTAAATTTGATCAAATAAAGTATAAACTAAAAGCTTCTTGTAAAAGAAATCTCAGTTTTATCATTTCCAAAGAATAAAAATTTGTTAACGCGACATAACCTCTAAAATATAGTTATGTTTTTATCATTCCTAGACTGGAGGCCTACGACAGGAACTTCAACTTTGTAAATCCTTTACAAGAGTAGTCCTGAACCGCAAATGAGTTAATAAATTAATTTTAATTTTAATTTAAAGTTTCCTCTTCTCAATGCCTTTTCCAATTTTTTCCTTTTCTGTGGTGGATCACTGGGGAATTTGTAGGAACCTATTTCTCCACTCCCAATAGCTGTACAGCGCCCCATTTTCAAAAAAATCACTTAAAACAGCAAAGCAACAAATATTTGTATAGGTTTTGACAGTTCCTGAGTAACAAACATTTGGCGCCCTCTATAAGGAACTAATTTGACAGTTTGCTTCCCCATTCTTTTGTTATTTTGGAACACTTTGTATAATCTTATTGAGTCTGTTTTATTTAATACTGGCGATCCCGACGTCCTTCACAGGCATCACCAGAGCTTCTTCAGAGACACTCCAACCATTATTGATATTGAATTCATGATTAAAGCTGGTATTTCTCATTCAAATCCAGTAATCAATGTTTTTCTTTTAGTTTATTTTTATTACCAAACTATAGTACAGTTTGTCGGCAATGAAATGAATGACGAAGCAAATTTTCTGTGGGTTCTTGTTTTCGGTTAAATTCTAAAGCTATTATTGTCCACAACCGAGTTTCGTTTTGCACTCAGGCACCTGACTGATATAGTAAAACAGCTCAAAGCATGTTGGTCGCCGTATACAATTTGTGCAAAGTGTGATATGATTTGAAATTTTAAATCTGTATCATACACGAAACAAAGCACTAGCAGCGAAGACAACGAGCGACACACGCTTGCCCTCCGAGCGCTCAGCGCTGTCTGTCAACCACCGATCGAAGATTTTTGTTCGTGACCGCCCCCAAATTCGAGCTTTTGGGTAACTTTAATCAGATATTTTAGATTTTCTTTTTATTTATAGTTTTAAGCCATCTTGTTGTAGCTGTAAGCCTTCCAAAAATTGAAAAATGAAATAAAGTAAAATATTTTCGATATATTGCACATGATAAAATCAAGATTGTTGATGCTGGGTCAAAGATATGTAGCTGTATAACATTAGTTTGTCTAATAACACACAAAGAGTCAAATATAATCGCCTGTCTTTGGGTGCATTTTGAAAGCCAAAATATGGTTTCCAATTTTGCCTTCATTTGGAATAATAGGTCTATCATATAATAAAAAATCGGCCAAGTACGAGTCGGACTCGCGCGCTGAGGGTTCCGTGCCAATTTTAACTGTTTTAGGGAATCCACTTACTTCCACTTAGTAAAATACCACAATATTTTGTTGACATCAAATATAACTTTGTTTTTCATAGCGTTTGTATGAAGTACAAAGTCATGTTTGCGGTTGTTGAAAATGTCAAAAACTTCTAGGTCGATCCCGTCCAAACCAATTATCGTTGAAAGTATTTGTTAAGATACATTAAATATATTTTTTTAATTTACACTTGCTGAGTTAAGAAGTTAAATGGGGGGGGGGGGGGACGCCCATTCTACCACTTTGGAAGCGTCTAGCTATAAAACGTTAGACTTTAATTTCGCACAGCAAGCAATTTGTTCGTAGGTAGGTGAATGCAGCCTTAACTGTCATCAAGTTAAACAAAAAACCGGCCAAGTGCGAATCGGACTCGCGCACTGAACCCTCAGTGCCAAATTCAACTAAATAAGAGAATCCATTTACTTCTACTTAGCTAAAATACCTTAATATTTTGTTGACAGCAAATATGACTTTGTTTTTCATAGTGTTTGTAAGAAGAACAAAGTTATGTTTGCGGTTGTTAAGAATGTGCTATATCTCAAAAACTACTAGTTCGATCCCGTCCAAATTAATTTTCGTTGTAGTATTTGTTAAGATCTAAATTACATTTTTTTTTAAATTTACACTCGCATAGTTTAGAAATTACATAGGGGGACGCCCATTTTACCATTTTGGAATACCGGCTATCTCTCAAACGTTAGACTTTAAGAGAAAATGGTTTTAAAAACCTCAATGTCATTTTAAAAGACCTATCTATAGACACCCCACACGCATAGGTTTGACAAAAAAATGTTTTCGGTTTTAGTTTCATGTATAGGAAATTAAATTTCATATTTTTTATGTTTTGTATAAGAATCGTAAAGCGGTTAACAGGATACATCTTCCTACGAATTTTCAACAGTGTGATGCTTATAGTTACAGAAAAAAGTGGCTGTGACATACGGACGGACAGACAGAAAGACAGACAGACTTGACGAAACTATAAGGGTTCCGTTTTTTGTCATTCTGGTACGGAACCCTAAAAATGGTTGATAGTGCTATCCACAAAGGCGCGCAACTCATTTTTGATTGACAAAAGCGTAGATTTGCGGGTGTTGTAAATAATATTCAAATATTAAAGAATTAAAGCTCAATAATTGTATTAATTATTTTATAATCAAATATTGGAAAAAGCTTGCACACATGAACTCCAAACGATTAGGAAGAACGGTGACGCGCGCCTTCGTGTTTGGCACTTTGATTTAGTACATTTGAATTCTACCATGGAACCATTCATTTCGCACAGGACATAGCGTCACCGTATTATATTATCTGGGATATAGCTTACTTTTACCATACTCTTTGTAGTTCTGTTAAGTAGTACAAAATATAGTGTTCTCTTGAACAGTATAGAATCAGAAGTTTAGGTTAATCGGGTTAAACGCCATGAGGGCTGACGCAGACTGTCAGCGGCACGACACGGTGCGGCTCGCGTCGAGGACTTGAATAGCGCCGCTGACGCCGCCACGGTTGATCGAGCATGTTAATTACCTGCATGCGTCAACCAGAAAGTGATCCGAAAGGGCTTTCAGCTATGACCTTCTACTGTGTAATCCAATGTTCGTAATTTTTAATGTACTACTTAGGTACTTTAGGTCACATCGCCTCTTAAGCGAGATATTGAAATTTAAAATCTGTCTTCAACTGCCTATGATATTTGAGGTTTAATCAAGTTTACCCTCATAAGATTCTGATCTACTCACAATAGGACAACTTGTGAAGTATATGTTTGTAATTTGTATGTTTTTCAACGAAACAAAAGGAATATCCAACTCGTTTTTTTCGAGTGAACTCGGAACAAACATTACAAAACGACGACCTCTACTTTTTGAAACCTTTCTTAATTTACGGAGTAGGACACCTAACCCCAGGCTTCAGTTGAAACCAGAGACAGTTTATTGATCTCCCAGCATTACGCCGCAGTAAAATAGTACCAAATTCGCATTAACGTATTGTGTTCGTATTTCGCTTAGGCAAAACCGCTTAATAAAGACAAAGATAATTGAAATGCTCTCTTTATTTGAAACTTGATTTGGGGTTATCAAACAACATTTTATTCTAGAAACAACTTTCAGCCAGAGTTTAATTCTAAAGTTGAACCAAATCATCTTCTGCTATTGTCGGCATCGGTCTCGCTTTGAGGGGTGACGTTGGCGCAGTTTTTTGACATATAAACATAGCGGGTTGATCGCATGACGTCATTTGTAAAAAACCTGTCCTAGAGATAGCACCACAACGTTGCGGCTCCGATTCCATGTCAATTTCTTTCATGGGACTCCACGAAGAATAGCCCGCTTCTTCCAATGATTGACCTAAGGGAATAAGTAAAATTATTTTCATGCCTTCAGGTGTGTTAGACCCTTTACATACTGCAAATTTTAGCATCGATGCAGTCGCACGACGGCATCGATGCTAAATAAAATGTGTTCATTGCGTGAGTCGCAATCCTAAGCCCGTTATCAAAATGCACGGTTTCATCGATCTACAAATGACTGAGAAATGAGGTAATGAACACAACAAAAAAACATACAGTCGAATTGAAGTCTGTTCAAAATTCCTACATACATCCTTTTTTTCAAGCAAAATAGTTCTTTTATTAAAGATACAAATTAAAAGACATGCTACATTAAAAAAAAAAACTTAAAGTACACAGTAACAAAACCATTTCCTTGTGGCAAGGAGGCTATGATGCTGGCTGCGTTGCTGCGTTGGATAGCTATCCTAATCCTTTGAGCTAGGAACCAGCCAGCTTGATTATTGGCTGACACAGAATTTAATTTTGGCGAATTTTTTCTAAATAGCAATTTAGCAGAGGGTCCCCACGGCCCAAATGTTTCAACGCCAAACGGCGCAAACACATAATCACTTGCAAGTGATACGTACTTGCGCTTGGCGTTTTCAGCCAATTCCGCTGCTGCTCCAGCTTTAAGGGCTGATTCTTTGAGATGGGAGGGGGCCAAAGTATCGACACAAGTTGCATCCCAAACTAAGGCCCGACCCCGTTCCCAGGGAATAAGCGTGAGGCCATCGGGTCTCTTGCCATCGTCACGGACCAAACCACGTGGTTCCAACGTGGAAGGAACATTAATGGTGGCAAGAGCTCTTCTGATGGCGTCATTAAGGGTAGCGTGACGGGCGAGACGCCCAGCGCTTTGCTGGCAACAAAGGCAGTGAAGACCAAATTTGTTAACCTCCTTGCCAAAGGGACACGTAAAAATTTCACATATCCCCTATATACCAAGGCGGAGGCCCACACACACCCGGAAAGACTCACTATCGAAAAGAGTGCCTAAATTTCTCGACGGTAAAGCATGAAGCTAGTGACCAGAATCTTTGCAGGAAACCGCCAAGAGCCTTGCATGACTACTGTCACTGACTAATGTTCGTGACGTTCCTTTGGAATGTCTTCTCTAGGACAGATTCCTTGCCAAAACTCCTCCGCCTCACTCACCTCAGAAAGCTGGCGAGGATGCTTAAAGATTTTTCCGGCTAAATCGGAAGTGCTATGCAAAGTGAAAAGACATGATGGCAGCAAACGTGTCGCCGTCATCAAGTATCTGTAAGGGTTGGAAATTTTGAGGAGGAGGAACAGGTAAAGATAGAGAATTTGGACGTGAAGGATGCTTACTACGAAAGCTCTCGAGAGTTTCCTGATTAGGGGGAGCGAGAGTGTCATCGGAGAACAAGATTTGGGCTGCGTTTTTTAGGTCACCGTCCATAACCTTGTTCTTAACGGTACGATAAATGTTAAATTTGGAAGATAGCGTACCAGACGAACTGGACGGAAGGGATGGATTGTGGGATTTTGACGCATTATCTAAAAGCGCCCGAGTTAAAGTTTTAGACTGAGAGTTTACATGAAAAAACGAGTATGAAAATGTAAAAAGATTTTGCCAGGCAGTTTCAGTATTATCGAAACATTTTTCAATGCAAGAAGAACGGCATTTGGCTAAAGCTATTCTCGCTCCCCTAGGGATTCTTTTAACTAGCGGAGTAGATTGGTGGAGGTTTGTGATAATTGATTCAAAAGATGGAGAAGAAGATAAAGGATTTGAAGTAGAGGGTAGATGGAGAGATGCGGGTAAATTGGTGCTATTATGACTGCGGGCAATATAAATCTCAATCATATATCTTTTTTCATTCAATATTAAAATCTATAGTATTATGGATAGTAAATCTTAGACCCTGCTTAAATAAATGTGTTCATTGCGTGAGTCGCAATGCTGAAGCACGTTTTAAAAACGCGCGACTGCATCGATGCTAAATTTCGCAGTGTGGAAGGGGTCTGAGATTTTCTATCTAAAGTACTATGGATATTATTATTCAATGAAAAAGGATGTAGGTAGGGATTTTTAACCGACTTCAATTCAACTGTACGTTTTTCGTTGGGTCTACATTACCTCATATCTAACTCATTTGTAGAACGATTTGTATTTTCTTACTTACTTTAAGGGTTTACCGTCTGGTTGGTCCCATTGTTTCCGGATCAGGATTTAATGATGGGATCTTTGTGTAATTGAGGCACACCCTCGAAATTTTAAAGGCACATATAATGATTTTGTACTTGTATCTAAATATTATATGAGAGTGTCAATTTTGTGGAGCAGAGCTGCTGACGGAACTCTGATACGCTTAAGAGTTCAGTTATTATGACGTCAGAACTTAATGTTAGGTACTTTGTAGCTTATTTAGGAACAGAGTCAAAATCTTCATAATTGTTTTTCCTAAAATGGAATCTCTACAAGAGTTTATATAAGACTTTAGAATGGAATCAATGTGACGTTACCTTCAACAGTTCTATACTCGTACTGATACATCAAGTCACTAAATCCTATCAACAAAATATTGTTATTTAAGGCATGACTATGCAGGTGTTCTGCCATGAACTTGGTGATGAGAGATGCCTCTTCAGCTGAGTTGATGACAGCCAGATTTCCCTCCTCAGATCTGCAGACTAAGTAGGCGTCGTGCCAAGATAGTGGTTCTTCGTGGAATTTGTAGCATTTCCCATTACTTTGCGGGGCGTAACCTATAAATAATGTCGTGGTCAGTTGGGAGAATTTAAAACGCTCTGCTTATAGGGTTCTGGTTAATTGTTCATCAATGTACACTAATAGATATGCTAAATCAGAAACTAAAGAAGCTATTATTATTAAAATGTATCTTTATTACTCAATGCGGACATACCTACACACATTTATTATTTTAGGAAATGTTTGTGTGAGTATGACACCTATGCTAGATTTCGCATACCTGTAATCAGAACATCAAGCTCTTATTATATCGCACCATATAGCACATTGATAAAAAGAGGCAAGCGTTTACAATAACTTATACATTTAAAGGGAAATATTACAATACAGAAAAAAATTAATATACTTACCACATCATTCGATTGGTGTTATATTCTTACCTGGGTCATAACTATCGCAGTTTTCGTTGTAAACTATACGTTCAAGTGGAATTTCGCAGACGAAGGGGTAAATAGCATCACATGGTTTGTCATCCAATAACCCTTCTCTCGTCATGATCATGCAATGCTCAGATTCATTGGTTGCATCTGGTTGACCTTGACCCCATAGAAACTGAAATATTGTTCCTTGAATTGGCTCTCCTAGAACAATATGTTATTTCTATGTATCACTTATAACTTAAATGTATTAAGTTTTCTAATAAAATTACACCAACCTTTAAGGTTAACGAAGTTCCCGTGCGAGAATTGATCATGCAAACCGACAAATATACCGGTATAATGTGCTCTCATGTTACTGAAGAGCAATTTGAGATTTTCGACTTCATCTAAGTCACTTGGCACGAGAAGCGTTGTGCCTTCAGCCTCACAGATTTGCCGTGCCTGATGCCAATCCGTGGCCAAGTCGTGGAGACGGTAAAATGTCTTGAACTGTTTCGCCCACATGTAGTCCATACGGAATTGCTGTGCTAAGAACTTATTAAATTAACTTAGATATAATGATATTTGGAAAAATACAATACTTAGTTAAAGATACAACAATATATTACCTTTTAAACACATCATTGGCCACAATACTACCACCAAAATCAACATAATGCAAAAGCAACAAAACTTCACAATCGAAAATAAAACACCACAATTTACGATTGCCATCAGCAGAATCGTTTCATTCTGTACAGTGCAATCAATCAGACGCCAATTACTGATACAATTTCCAATAGAATTTCTTAACACAAAAGCGACTAAGTAATTGCTATCAAGAACATCGGGTTCAATGAAGTCCGGATTCGGATTCAATCACAAACACTTCGGCAAGCGGGTCCCAAATTCAATTGGCTGGTATCCGGTTCAAGTTGATCGTTTGCTCAGATACCGCGGTATCGGTTATTTTTACCGGTTCACGCTAGTGCTCTGGCCGAGGTCGACTCGACGTTCGCCCGACTGGGTCCTTCCCATACGCTTATTTGAATCTCCTTTCGAAGCGACTTCCTTTTCTGTGAGTGTCAGGTAATTATCTGTGTGGCATTCCAATTTTCCGATCGAACGGTTAATTCAGTTTAAATCTCTTCGTGTAATACGTACTTGGCTATAGCACTGCCTAATCCTAGCCCCTCCAACCAGTTCTCGAGTCGGGCGCACAGTATGGAGAGGGATTCTTTATACGCTTTCATGCCATTTAACTTTTAGAGGCGTTTGCCGTCTATGAACTAAGCAGTTAATTGAAATACTCGTTTATCAGTTTCAGTTTATTCAAGGCAATGCAGGCTGAAGGAGGATGATTTTTTTTAATGTGAGCGTATTTTGTGTGCTGTACATATTGAAAATATCTATCGTCAAAATTTAATTTTGAAATATTCAAAACAACTTTAAAATTCACTGTCTGTATTAAACATTATAGAAGTGTCAAATACGACAGGATAATATTGAAATCTTAATCTCGATCTGAATAAGTGAAGTCAACAACTTAATTCATCTGAAATTCTAAATTCCGTCCAAAATTAGCTTCGAAATCCCAATTCCGTCTCCATTGAATCCGATCGCGGTTTCAGTAAATAAAGTTCGGTGCCAACTCATCAGCCGCATGGGCCTGGATCTGATAAAAGTTGTCTGGAAGTTTCTTTTGCGATATCGCCACCTTCGTCATGTAAATTGGACAAGTTGCGGCCGCTCATGTTTGTTTCATTGGCAAATATAGATTAGCTCTTAATCTGACCACTTTTCGTGCAAAATTGTTTCCAGACGACCGAGAGGCCGGGTCGGGTCAAGCGGCCTTAATGCAAACTCCGAACTGCTGTACTGATACTTGTGGCTAACATAATTAATTGAATGCTTGTTCTGTAGTCTGTGAATGTGATTGCGGTTAATTTAATTTATTTATTACTGACCTCTCTCTTATTGTTACGCTTTTAGCGACATGTTTGATAATTTTCGTAGTAATTTTAAAATAGCCTACCTATCTTTAGTAATTTAAAACATCCGTTTTTTTTTTACATCTGCGTCAGTAATACGTAATACTAATTAAAATATACTCAGCTTTGGTCCAAAACGTCTTTATTTCTTCTCCGCAAGCTTTATTTTATTATATATAAACGATTTGTTATTCACAATGTTTCTTATGCATTGATTCACAAATATTTACTAAGATTGACGATCATACCTCAAAATTGACTCTTTGCAATAGTTTTTTAAGATTCGAATTCAGAAGAGTCGTCTCTTCAGTACATAGCCGTAACGTTAAGTTACGACAAAACAGTTATTTTATTTGACGTTATTGACGACATTAGTATCTTAAAACCTCAATCATTTTTTTAAGCATATTACCTTTTAAGCATTTTGTACAAGAGAACATTCAAAACTATTTTAAAACCTTTCAAAACATCAGCGGTGTAATCGAGATAAAATAGACCGCTTATCAAAGTCAACTTCATTTCCGATCAAAGTGAAAAGCTTGAGAACCTCGACGTATCTAATAAGAGCGGATGTCCAAACTGCGCTGATTGTCTTTAAAGGATTCAAAGTTTTTTATTGAGCCAACGTCGATCCAAAAAGTAAACGGATACTTTTATCCTCGAAGCGGGTTAACCCGTAAACCATCTCAGTTTAAGGAGGCATTAAATCGCAACTCAAACAAGAATCGTTACACTGAAGTTAACTCACATATTGCTTTGTGTCACGAACGCTAACTCTAGCGTGCACACTTGCAAAAATGCATCGGGTTGAATACTGATACTAACTTTTCTATACTAAGAACCAGAACATAAATACTATTAGAGAACAAAAACTAATTTCTTATCAGTGCATAATTGCGCATGGATGGAGAAATATGAATTCAATGATCATCGTGAATGAATGAATGAATGAATGATATTTATTGTGCATGGAAACAAGGTAACAGAGGTCATACAGCTTATTCAAGTTTCACTTGAAACTTCTAACTTTTCAGGTGTATAAACTTTTTATATAAATTTTAATTAATTTCAGTCCTAACGCTATTAGAAAGGCATGTATTAATGTCAGTAGAGATATTAAAATTAAAAAAAAATGTCAATAAGTATTAGTTAGGTATTATTAATAATATTTATAATAACAAACGTGACAAAAGAATAAATCAATATTGAGACCGATAGTTATTTACCAGAATTGAATGAAATTGTTGTCAAGTAGAAAAATTACCTCTATATAATATTATCATGACTGACATACTATCGAGATAATCTGTTAAGCAGTACCCGTACACTATCGATGATAACGCCGCCTTACCAGTTGAAGACCCAAAATCGCTTGCACATCCGTAGCTGTTTTTTTCAAATTGTACCTCAGTCATTCTTCTCATGAGGTTAATTAACTAAATACCATATTTTAACATTATCCTGACTTTAAAATAATACGCTCGTGTGTGGCCTCACTAAAACAGAGTAGACCTGAAGAGATGCGGGGTTGGAGAGAGACGCCGAATGGGAGCGGGGGCACAAAAGGAGAAAAACTACAACGCTAAAAGTGAATGCGGTCGAAAGCCTCGCTTATTTCAACGCTAAGTGCATGGATTTTTTTTCAAGTGAGGGCCCGTTCCCTTTGTTTTGTGACGAACGACCGATTGACGTATCGTGGCTTTTACGCCGTTATTACACCAAAGCCGTTATTAAGCTTATGCTATGTGCAGAGGTCAGTTCTTAAATTCTTACGGTAAGAAAACTATATATAAATTTAAAAATGCACAAAGAACTGCCGGTGGGCCTTGCTACATTAAAGCGTTGACGTAGACTGGCCGTGGCTCAACCTCAAAGGTTTTATCCAGCTTTTGCTAGACGTCAATGCAGTTGTCAATCTATTTTTATTTATAAAAGTTACAAAAATTCAAAATATATACAGAGCGAAAACATTTAATTGCAAAGAATGCATAGTAAAATGGTTGAAATCACTTACATACAAATACACATATAAATAAATAAATAAATAAAAATCTTTATTTTCGGACAACTAACTGATCCATAATTTGTTACTAAACTTATATCTAGGTGTGTTAGTACTTATATTTTACAAGTGACCGAGTGATGTTATTTAAGTGGCAAACAAACGGACAGTCCCCGCTGTCTGCTATCGCCCTCAGGACACTACTGCTGCTGCCCCGCATTCGGCGCAGCAGTGAAACCGCCTTCTTGCGAAGGATGGCGCCAAAACTGTCAACTACCGCGTGTGCAAACATTGCTGAGGCACTACAAAAACGTGGCAGCCTCAGCAGTACCCTGAAGGCGTTATTGTATTGGATCCGCAAGGCCCTGTACGATTTCTTCGTGTAGTCTGCCCACAGACTACTCGTGTAGAACGACGTGCAGTATGCTTTGAAAAGCGATATCTTTACTGCAGTCGAGCACCGTGCAAACCTACGTGCCAACATGTTCGCTCTAATCGACAGAGCCCTGCGTTCCCTCTCCATATCAACGACATAAACTTTTAAAACATTTAATATTTCGTTCATTTAAGACATTCTAATTTTTGACATGTATTTAATTTTCATTAGCATACCTACTTCTGTACTGTTGCAAGGGCTTTGAGCGAAACAAACCCTAACACAAGCATTTCTAAAATTGCTTATTTAGAATATGTAATTGAAATATGTAATAGAAATGTTTACGTAAATTTTATGTTTATATAAATAAAAATAAAAATGAATTTTAAATATATTCATTTTTATTTTTATTTATTTATTTATGCTATGTCTCGCTCTTACATATCTGGATGTGATAGTTGCAACCGCTTAGCCGCATCGCTGCCGCATCCGGACGGGTAAGTTGGACGTCGACGGGTACGTTACGACACGCTGTAGTGAATCATCCATGATAATTTTAGGCGGGACGATACAGATTGCATGCATATAATTACATAACGTGTATTAAGACGAGAGTCTTTCAACGAAAAATATAGTCTTTCGAAAAAATAATCGTCACGCACGATATGGTGGAAATGGGCCTTGTTGCTAGAGCGTGTGTTATCGTGCTATGGATACGGGCTGTGCAGCCACAAAGAATCTGTGCTTACATCCTTCTATTTGCAAGTTGCGTTTAATTAAATGACATTATGGCTGTTGGGAGTTAATGACTGTGCTTGTTGAAAAATAATGGGGCCTGCGTTTACAATGAGTAAAATGGACAGTTGTGAAATAAAAGGAGCCCTGCATTTTAAAGCGTTTGATCAGATATGATTATATGCTATACTTAAGTTTCTTTAGGATTTAATAACAAACTAACGTCACTTTAGCCCATAGAATAAAATAAAATATATTTATTTGCATTTAAATAAGGTACATTCTTCTGATCATACAATTATTTTCGATGTTTATTTCATTTAGCTATTGCCAATCGCATATATTTGTAAATGTAATCATTAGAAGTGAAATTATATTTATAGATTAATTTATGAGTTTATAGAAAATAATGACGTGATTTTATTTTGTATTTTTTACAATCCAGATATTTATGGAAATTCTCTAGTTCGTCGTCGTCGTTATTGATACTTCATTTACATCATTTAGGAAATATAAAAATGACAAAAAGGTAATATAACAAAAAACTATTTTTATTAATCAAAAATGTGTTCTAGATAATTGGCTATTTAGAAATTCTTGGAGTGAATGAAACGCATGCGCTACTATTTTTTCCTGTAGCGTTCCTTTCAATTGATTGACAGATTTATCTTTGATTTGTTGATAGATCTTATTATGAACTAGCAAACCCGGCAAACTCCGTTTCGCCACCAGATGGCTTAGCTTTGTGTAATATTTCGTTTGGTGATTAAAAGAAGAAGATTTTTTTGTTGTTTTTTATATTTGAATTTTCTTGCTATAAACCTCACGGAGCCCGAGACCTTTCCAACGAATGCAAAACCGTGGAAATCGGTTCGTGCATTCTTGAGTTATAGTGTCAGGTAGGAAAACCCGACTAATTTTTATATAGTAGATTATAAAGTAGTAAAAAGTAGAGTTTAGGACTATTATTTAATTTAATTTTATAATATTTATTTGAGAATATAAATGTATACTTACCGTTTACTCCGATGTAATTTAGAATTTCTCCAATTTACCTGTGTAAATTATTTGTTATTATAGTGTGCTATTGTATTTCTATATTAGAAAGTGCTAAATATTAATTTACGAGCACATTTTACGCACAGTTTGGTTAATTAGTTAAATGCATGCGGCGTCGTCTGTGATGGCGGATAATTACGCTTTTAAAGTTATCGGACAATTAATTGATCAGTCATTAAAATACGCGGTTTATACAAAGTGCCAGCTCTATGGGGATATTGTCATTACAGGAAAATCAAATTGTGGACAAAACCATTTTGTTACTTTTATTTGGGTTCCGTAGCCGAATGGCAAAAAAACGGAACCCTTATAGTTTCGTCAAGTCTGTCTGTCTGTCTTTCTGTCCGTCCGTAGATCACAGCCATTTTATTCTGGAACTGTAAGCATTACAAAATTGAAATTTGGTAGGAAGATGTATCATGTTAACCGCTTACCGATTCTCATACAAAAAAAATAATGACATTTAAGGGGGGGCTCTCATACATGAAACTAAAACCAAAATTATTTTTTAGTCAAACCTATACGTGTTGGGTGTCTATGGATAGGTCTTTTAAAATGACATCGAGGTTCCTAAAACCATTTTCTTTTAAAGTGTAAAGTTTCATAGCTACACGCTTCCAAAGTGGTAAAATGGGCGTCCCCCCCATCTAACTTCTAAACCAAGTAAGTGTAAATTTTGAAAAAAATATGGAATGTAGATCTTATCAAATACTTTCAACCAAAATTGATTCGGACGGGATCGAACTAGTAGTTTTTGATATATAGCACATTTTCAACAACCGCAAACATAACTTTGTATGAAACAAACACTATGAAAAACAAAGTTATATTTGCTGTCAACAAAATATTGTGGTATTTTACTAAGTAGAAGTAAGTGGATTCCCTAATTCAGTTAAAGTTGGCACGGAACCCTCAATGCGCGAGTCCGACTCGCACTTGGCCGGTTTTTGATTGACGCTGTAGGCAGCCTTGTTTTTTTGTCTCTACTTTTCGGAAGCTAACAAAATTTTGAAACCCTAAAATACGACAGATAACTCATACAATCGTTTTAAGCGTCGAGTTTAAAAAAAATCTATTTTAGTCTAGACCGAGGTAATTTTGAAAACATTTTTCGTCCAAAACGCTTTAGTAAATAAAACCGTGATTGTTTCGTACCGGGCCACTTTATCGGTCGTAACAATACAATTTAAGGCAAATAAATGTAACGTGTTTTTGACATTCATAAGGTGAACGCGTAGGGTTCGCACCTGGGCCCGGACAATAGGCCGACACAATACGAGCGCGAACTAAACTGAATAACTTTATTTAAGAACACAATAAACCACTTTTTAGCAGAAAGGTCTGAATTGTGTTATGCGCGGATCGTGTAGACGAAGAAAAACACGGAGATTTTTTTATCGCAGGTTCTCGCGGCTCAATAGGCACTGTATGGGCCGCACCAGACAACCTTCGGCTAAAATATCTACTGTTAAAAGGTAAATCGGTTGGGGAAAGCTTAATCTTCTATCATCTTTTTGAGTTAATAACAGTTTTTTTTTGTACTTGAAAAAAATGTTGTTTACAGCATCAATATCTTGTTTGCATTATTCATCATAGTGGCAGGTAAAGTCGGAATTTACTCAGAAGAGGTAAGATGCTACAATGAAGCCTAAATAAATATGTTTTTTACATCTACTTAATACTTACTCGTTAAATAACCGATGAGAACATATTTAGTTTATACGCATTTGTCTCAGGCAGGTTTCGATCTTTTGTGTAAAAAAATGTCAACATACCCTTAGAGAACACTTGCAGCAAGTTTATTTTCACACTAATTGTTTAGTCGTGTTTGTAGACTCAGGGATAGAGAGCCGAAGTTGCGCTACACCTGTTTAAATTCGTCTAATTTGATTCAAACTGGGCGATTTCTCAACCACTACACCCGTCTGGTGTAGTGGTTGAGAAATCGCCTACTACGCAGCGGGTGCGGGTTCGATCCCCGCACAATACAAACATTTGAGTGCATGAACATGTCTGTTTGTATTGGTCTGGGTGTTTTCTATGTATATCGTGTATGTATTTACAAACAAAAAGTATTTAAGTATTATATCCGTTGTCTGGCACCCATAACACAAGCTTTGAGTAGCTTACTTTGGGGCTTGATGGCGATGTGTGGGAATGTCCAAAGGATATTTATTTATTTATTGAAACTCGTTGGGTTTATCATCCCTTATAACATAGAGTAGCATGATTTTAAATAAAATGAACGATCGGAAAACAGGAACCCTATTTTTAACCGACTTCAAAAAAGGAGGAGTTTATGTAGTCGACTGTATGTTTTTTTTGTATCTATGTTACCTCATATCTCTGTCGTTTGTCGACCGATTCGAACAAATTTTTCGCCTACCTAGAGGGTCTACCTTCTAGTTGGTCCCATTGTAGCCAATTTAGGATCTGATGATGGCATCTTGGTGTAATCGAGGGAAACCCTCAAATTTTAAAGGCACGTATAGTTTTTCTTTACTAGAATCTTAATGTTGACGTGTTGTTACGTCTGATAGTCAACATCTTGGGGGCTGAGCTGATGGTGGAACTCCTTAACGCTTAGGAGTTCAGTATTTATAATGACAGAACTTGTGATAGGTAGTTTGTAGCTTCTTAAAGAACAGACTCATAAGGTGATATCTCCCCCCCCTCTTGTAATCTCTAAAAAATAAGAGATAAAATTAACTTTAAAAAAGTAAAAACCGACTTCAAAACCAAAATTCACTAAAAAGTCTTAAATAAACTCTTGACTATTGAAAGGAAAGGTGGCTTCTAGGCAAACAATTTCTTTTTGGAGTCGGTGCCCTCACTTTGACCATCAAGCATCAACTATCATAGCACCTACTCCAAACAGAAATTGTTTGCCTTAAATGGATTCCTTTACTTTCAATGGTTAAGAGTTTATTTTAGACTTTTTTAGTGCATTTTGGGTTGAAGTCGGTTTTTACTTTTTTTTAAAGTTAATTTTAGTATCAATTCGACTGTATGTTTTTTTTTGTATCTATGTCTCAGTCAGTTGTCGACCGATTCGTATTTTTTTTTCGTCTACTTAGAGCTGATACCTTCTAATTGGTCCCATTGTTGCCAAGTCTGGATCTGATGATGAGATCTTGGTGCAATCACGGGAAAACCTCGAATTTACACGGCACGCTTAGTGTTTTTGTACTAGAATCTTAATGTTGTCTTGTTATTGCGTCTGATTGTCAAAATTGTGTGGAGCTGAGCTGATGGCGGAACTCATTCAAACGCTTAGAAGATTAGTGATTTTAGTCACAGAACTTATGATAGGTATATTGAAGCTAATTAGAGAATATAGTCAAAAGGCGCAACCCCTACTGTAATTAAAAAATATATTTTAAAAAACTAAAAACCGACTTCATAACTAATGCACTAAAAAGTCTTTAGTAAACACTTGACCCTTTAAAGGAAAGGACTAATTGCTTTTTGAAGTCAGTGGCTTCGCTTTGGCAATCTTAAGCATTACCTATCTATCAGGGCACCGACTCCAAAAATAAATTGTTCGCCTAAATGGAGTCTTTTCTTTTAAAGAGTGAAGAGATTATTTACGACTTATTAGTACTTTTTGATTTTAACATCGGTTTTAACATTTTTTTAAAGTTAATAAATTATTTGCATCAATAAAACGAGTGATTTAAAGAAAATATATTCAAAATCACTATAAAATACGTAAAATGTTAAAGGGTGTTGTTTTGGTCAGGGACGAGCGACTCAGGGATGGTAGTACAAACTATACTGATGCCAAAAAAAAATTGTTTTTTCCATTTCAAAAAATAATTTTTTTTGAAATGGAAAAAGCCCACAAAATCAATTTATTAACGTATTAATATACAGCGATCGAGTCGAGATCGACACAAAACAAGATCAAGACAAAACTACCAACACCAGGTAGCCTCTTCGTAGCTTACTTGCTACGGCGTAGTATTTCGTAGATACGCGCTAGCTTTGCTCATTCGTTTTGTCATATTTTAGAATGTTGTTTTTTTTTGTTAAAATAAATATTTCCGATTTTGTCTAATGCCCTCTTTTTTGCGTTTTGTGCCTCAATAATGTTTTGATTTAGCTAGCTTTTTTTGTGTCGTCGATTAGTTGTTTAATTGTGTCAAATACAAAAATTGCTATATATCACCTCATATCAACTGAGTTGTAGTACGTGATCGAATGTTAAAAAAAGAATTGAATTGGTGATAAGTACTTTTCTTTGTAAGATAATCAAAAAAAGTTTATGACAATTTTGCTGTAGATGTGCGGTAAGATATCTAAGGTTTTTCAGATTTCTTATGAGGTTATAACATGCTTGTACATCATTAGATTTTAAATAAAAACATAGATAAAGTGCTACCAGGTAGTGGTAAAATATAACGAAAGTTATTGTCACATGTTTAAATGAGTTTAAAAACAAAATAAAATAATCCAAATAGATAACAAATTAGGTTTATTTATCTTTTACTCGAGTAACAATATTGGTTTATGTAGTCGGATCCTGACAAAATCGTCGACCTATCTCATTATCTCGCTCTTCATCATCAGCATTAATACGTGGTCTACTCAGTTTGTTTCGTCGCCACGAAACAGAGCTAGTCTCTCTAAGTCGTCGGTAACCTCCGACAAATACAATAATATCCAGTATTCAGCGGCCTGAATAACGTACTATGTATTCTTCACGAGCTCGTAAAAATACACAGATGCAAAACCCATAACATCAATATATCGGCATATTCCGCGTTCGTAAAGGTCGTAATTTTCAATAGTTCAAAATCAGAAGCACAAATCATAATACAGTTAACGAGCACTGTCACAAAAAGAAGCAAACAGTCCAGTAAAACAAGCCAAATCAAGTAAAAAAACAAGAACACCAAGTATTGCGTCTCCCAAGGACAAATCGCGTAAGCAGTAAAACAGCAAAAATATTTTTAGAAAAAACAAAAGATATTTTTATCATAAAAAATAAACATGGAATTCAATTGCCAGTACGACCAAATAGACCAATATCCGATTTTCTGACTTCTTATGCGGGTGCACAATAGGCGCTGGTAGCCACATCCAATTCCTGGGATTATTTCATTAAAGTTTTTACTAAAGTCCTTACGATACCCTATCATTTTATACCTTATCAGAAAACTGAAAAACCGTAAATATCTTAACGCACATCTACAGCACAATTGCCATAGTTTTTTTTTAATATCTTAAAAAGAAAAGGACTCATCACAAATTCATTTATTTTTTTGTGATGCAATCGTGTACTACAATTCAGTTAATACAGTTACTTGCAGTTTGAGAGTTTAAAATAATAGAACAACTAATATACTACACAAAAAACCAAATCAAAACAAAATTTAGGCACTAAACACAAAAAAGGGGCAATAGACTATAAATCGATAATTTTATTAAAACAAATTCAAAGACAGATAACTTGAGAACGTTAAATTTTGGGATATGGGGTTTCATAGTCAAATCAGTCAGAAATTTTGTAAACTACTATGTATTATAGGATTAAGGTCGACTTAACCTGTAACCCTGTATACACGAGTACTTATTTTTTTTAAAATACTTTATTTAATCACTCTTGTGTGGAGTATCCTAGTATTAATTTGAAACTCAAATATTAATCAGCGAAAATCACACGCCTTATTGAGGCGAGTGAATCAGAAATAGGTCCCCTGATTGATGCAGGTTCGAGTACTTGTACATTAGGTACGTCATGAATTGATTTGTTGCTCTTTATCATAGTAAGTATTTAAGTAAATGAGTACGTCATGAATCTTTGTAAGTGTTATTTCAGGTAAAAACGTCATAATTTTGCATGCCTTCTTCTCAAATCCTCAGCTCCTTATTCAGCTGATTGTTACCGGAACACACCTACGATGCACTTTTTGTGCTTACGAGTAGATACACGGTAACAACATTTTGATAGTTTCTTCAGCGAAATACTATTTAGTCACTTTAGTGATTTTAATTCAATGGGTTACCGGTGTCAAATAACTATCAAACAATTCAAACACCGCTAAGTGTGGCGACAAATCCGATTAGTTCGCGTGCGTCAGACAAAGGGTCGTCGTCTTACGCCGAGTTCGTCCACTTCATTAAGACATGAATTATGAATAGAGATGGCATTAGCATCCATCTGGAGGGCGGCGACTATGGAACACCATTGTTATGCAGATTGTGGCCGGACGTCCGCGTATTCCCGAGTGTGGCTTGTAAACAAATAGCTAGGTACTTGTGCGCCGATGATGGTAGTAGATAGTCGATTGTCTTGGTCAATCATTAAAACAAAAATACATCTTTGATTTATTAACACTGCTTTAAGCGAAGGGTGTACCTACTTAATTCGATATTTGTTACTCTACCTAACAAATACGGATAGTTTTAGATTTGCCAATTCCAAATAATAGTATTTAAGTGACCATTAATGTAAAAAACGACGTCAAAAATAAAATGTCCTAAAAATCTTTAATAAACTCTTGACTCTTTAAAGAAATGGACTCCAATTAAGACCATTTTTTAAAATAAAAAGTTTGATAGTTGATGCTTTAGATAGTCAAAGTGAAAGCACCTTTTGACTGTGTTCTTTAAGAAGCTACAAATTACCTATCATAAATTCTGTCATTATGATAAGTTCATTGAACTCTAGAGTAGAGTGATCATAACGACAGAACGTTACGTACGTGACGTAACAGCGTTAAGAAGTTCTACCATCAGCTTAGTTCCACACAATATTGACTGTCAGACGTAACAACGTAACAACATGACAAAATTAAGATTCTAGTACAAAAACACTATACGTGCCATTAAAATTAATCGATTGCTCCAAGAACCCGTCATCAGATCCCGACTTGGCAACAACGGGACTAATTAGAAGGATCTTTGGGTTGTTTTTTTTTAAAAAAAAATCGCCCCTCAAATGAGTGAGATTTGAGATAACATATCCAAAAATAAAAACATACAGTCGAATTGATAAACTCCTCCTTTTTGTAGCCGTTTTAAAACACATGCTGAAACCAGCATTTGAAATCCTTAAAATAGTTGGTTTACACAGTTTCAATTAGCATAAAGACAGTCAATTAGCATAAAGACACAATCTTTAAAGCTCAATAAAATTAATTTAATCTGATAATCTCTTACAAAGGTTAGAAAAAATCTAGTAGTCTTTGCGAACTAAAATTTAATATTTCATAGCATTTGAAAGTTTACTGTTATTTAATATCCAAGATTTTATCATAATAGATTTTGAAACCAGCATAGCATATTGTCATAGTTGTTCATTTAATAAGTTCATAAAAGATTAAACAGTTAGTTTATAAATTTGTTTAACTTAGAGTCGATTTTACCAACGTCAGATAAGAAATATTCGTCGAATATGATAAAAAAACGCCTTATTTAAAGGTCGTTTTGAAATCGGTCATTTTATACTAATTTCTTCGGATAGGTCTTATCTGAAAATTTACATATATCGCCGGCAACACCTAGACGGACATACGAGTATGTCATAGTTTCGAATGTATATCGATGGTTAGTTAAGATGCAAACTGCGATAGCGTAGCGTTTCCCCCAGGATTTAAGGGAGTGTACGCACGTCTATTGGGTTAGCGTTATACTCCAGTCGCCGTCTATTCCTTAGACGCCAGACCTCTTTGAGAGTACTAGATGGATATTGAAAACCAGTTTAGAAACCAAAGTTAGGTCAGAATAAATTTAGACATAGATAGATAATTCTTTATTGCACATTACATAAATTGATTTACAAATTTGTTTTAGGGAAATGCACAATTTAGGCGGTCTTATCGCTATAAGCGATCTCTTCCAGACAACCTTTGGGTAAAGAAATTATGAGTTTTATACAAATAAAGAATAAAATTAATAAATAATATACATCTTTATAAAATGTAACAGATTAATATATATATATATATATAAATATATATATATTTGGTATATATATATATATATATATACCAACACAATAATAATCATACATAATAATATATACACAAACCAATATGAAATGAAAGGAAATAAACTGAGACATAAGAGTAGAAATAATTATTTTGAAGAGAGTAGATGTTCTTTAAGCAGTTTTTTGAAAATAGAGATAGATTTTGATTGCTTGATAGCCAGGGGTAAGGAGTTCCACAAGCGTACTGATTGGACAGGTAAAGAGTTTGAATAATAGCTCGTTGTGTGACAAGGGGATTCAAGGTGGAGTTTCTTCGATGACCGCATGTCAAGACCGCGCAACGGTTGCAAGAAGTGGAAGCGTTCCTTGAGATAAGGTGGGAATTTTGGATTGAAAAGTATGGAATATAATAAACATAGAATATGGTAATTTCGCCGAAGTCTAATTGAGAGCCATTTGAGCCGAGAGCGGTATTCGGAGACGTGATCATACATAGTGTAGTATGTGGTTTTAGTTTTGAATTCAATGCATTTGCTACATTGTAAAACACATATAATACTTACTAGCGGTCCTCCGCAACTGCGTTCGCTTGTTTTGAGTTCGCTCCCTCCCCTCCCGTAACAGTGTGATGGTTTATAGCCTAAAGCTTTCCTCGATAAATAAGCTATCCAACACAAAAATATTATTTTTCAATCAGTCCAGTCATTCCTGGGGCCCTATTTTTGAATCATTCGTTAATGCTTGATTCTCGAATAGAAATCAGTTGAAATCCATACGGCAGTGATTCAAAAAAAAAACTATTTTTTTTTCCCTTCTTGTGTCCATATTGAGCGTGAATTTCGTTGACTTTTAATTGTTTTTCGAAAGAAAATCTCTCGCAATATTGATGCGAGTGATTCAAAAATAGAGCTCCCGTGATAAGCGCGTTCCCAAACTAACTCTTCAGCTTTATAATTTTAGTTTAGATTTATGCACACATTCCGCAAAGAGCGCTCTTTACTGACTACTGACGCTGATGATATCTTTATGTTTGGTGCGTATTGCAGGCATTGACATGTCTAAAAATGCTTTAAAAGTTATGTAATTTATGTCCAAGCTTATTTTAGGACTTGAATTTGACAAATTTCGCAGGGTCCGACAGACAGCACGGTAAGTAGCTCAATTGGTAGAGCATTTGGCCCGGTTAGCCAGAAAGTGCTGGTTAAAGTCCCGCCCGTGCGCAAATTTTCGGTTTCTTATTTAATCTTTATGACTTGAATGTAATTACCAAGGAAGTAAGATATGTCGTCCTTACTTCCAAAGTAAACAACTAAAAAACCTTATCAAATGCTTATACTTACTCCCAGTTTCCCAGTTCTAGCTGTAGTGCATCAAAGAGCCGCATGTCTCGGCTAGAACAATACTAGCAACGTTTTTGACAAGAAATTGCGGGGAACTAAGCAGCTGCAATGGTTGTTTGAAGCCGGCTAAATTGCGCTTGAAATGTAAGCTGGGAAAACATCCCGCTTTGCCTCGTAATTGTTTAGCTTTCTGAATCTGCGTACGTCTAATCGAGTGTCTGTCTGGTCGTTGGTACAGAAATTAATATAATATTTTGTATTCTTATGATAGTAAATACGAGGGTCAAACTGAAAGTTCTTAGAAAATCAAAAACTGATTACATTAGCCAGTTATTAGTTTTATTATATCTTTTCAAAATATTGTCCATTGACGTCAATACACCGCTGCATGCGATGGAACCACTGGGAAAAGCACTTTGCCCACTCGTCCTTAGGGGTCTCTTCAATGGCATCGCGATACGCAGCCACCGCTTCTTCAGCATTCATAAACCGCTTTCCTTTAAGTTTTTCTTTAATTTTTGGAAATAAATAAAAATCACAAGGCGCGAGGTCGGGGCTATACGGCGGGTGACCCAGTAATTCAACGTTTGATGTCGCCAAATAGTCGATCGTTCGCTTGGCGGTGTGCGACGAGGCGTTGTCGTGGTGAAGGAGGATCCTACTGCGAGGTCGTTTCTCTCGAACTTTTTCCAAGACAAGTGGCAAACAATTGGTAGTGTACCATTCTGCAGAAACTGTTTTTTGATCCTCTAACACAATTGTTGCGAAATAACCTATCCTTCCAAAGAACGAGGCCACCATTTTTTTTCCCGCACTTCGATCTCTCTTCACTTTAGTTGGCAACTCCTCGAAAGGAAACACCCACTGAGCAGATTGTCTTTTGGTTTCAGGATCATAACAGTAAATCCAGCTTTCGTCACCTGTTAGTATGTCGAACACAGCATTTGAGTCACCTCCGTTAAATATTTCAATCATTTTACGGCACCAATCCACACGATGGAGTTTTTGAGCCTTAGTCAAATTATGAGGTATCCACCGGGCGCAAAGCTTCCTGACCGCTAAATGTTCGTGGAGGATTTTGTGCACTTGACTCATACCGATGCCTAAGCTTGTCCGAATCTGCTGATAGGTCACTCTTTTGTCAGTCTCTATCATACGCCGCACAACACAGATGTTATTTTCAGTCGTCGCCGTAGAAGGCCGTCCCTCACGTACATCATCAGTGAGATTAGTGCGACCACGTTTAAACTCATTAAACCAGTTGTAAACAGTCGCACGAGATGGGGCTTCATCGTGAAAGGCCAATCGTAGTCTATCATAACTTTCTTGTTGACTTAAATGACATCGAAAGTCATAAAAAATCATTGCACGAAAATTTTCTCGTGTTAAATTCATGTTGACGTGACACAGACAATTTTCAATTTGCCGCCAAATCGTAAAACAAATGACAAATGAATGAAATATATACTCAGTAATATTGGCAAAGAGTTCTATTTTCAAATTTTAGATTTTTTTTTTTATTATATTGTTTATAAGTGGCCAGTTCTAAGAACTTTCAGTTTGACCCTCGTATCTACTTGGGTCTTGGCTTACATAAAATTGAAAATCCTACTTTTTGTCTTTCTACCGAATTGTGTTCATTATAAACTCTTTTAACAATTTGATTTTGCATACTTTTTTAGGGTTCCGTAGTCCTAATGGCAAAAAAGGAACCCTTATGGTTTCGTCAAGTCTGTCTTTCTGTCTGTCTGTCCGTCCATATGACACAACCACTTTATTCTGAAACGGACGGACACTACTACTACTACTAGGCAAACCTATGTTTTAAATGGTTATGGTATGGTAAAATGGGCGTGGGACCCTCTAACTTTCAAACTAAGCAAGTGTAAATTTTGAAAAAAAAATTTAACGAGATCGAACTACTAGTTTGTGAGATAGAGCACATTTCCAATAACCGCAATCATAATTTATACAAACATTATGAAAAACAAAGTTATATTTGCAGTCAACAAAATATTGTGGTATTTTACTAAGTGGAAGTAAGTGGATTGTCTTATTCAGTTAATGTTGGCACGGAACCCTCAGTGCGTGGGTTTGCTCTTCTATTAAGACTAGACCAGACGCGGCACAAACAAAATTCTTACCCTAAAATATTCGTTTTTTAATTGACAGTTATCTATCGGAATATCTAAGTTATTGAATTTAGTGGAGTTTAATACTGTATCTTATCTGTTTTATTACTAAATACTTTTTATAGCGTCGTAATTCAACAATGGAATTACAGCATTGAATAACTAAAAGACGCGTGACCGTAAATAAAGAGCCTGAAGCAAAGTGCTTTACTACCACTTCAGTAATTAATGCAGCGGCCCGCGTCGAGCCAAAATCTGGACTATCAGTATTCAGAACCTTTTGCGCCCAAACTCTAAGCTAAGTCTGTCTCACTGAAAATAATAATGCCTTGGGTAATTTCGCTAATGCAAGTGGTTACACTCCATCTCAATCGCACTTACTTGGCTCGTCCGAAGGTACTATTAAGAGGGTCGACACACGGCATATTGTCAGACCCTCGCTAAATTGACTATTCTGTCTAAGTGTAAAATTAAGGTACAAGATCTTATGAGAATCTTACTAGTAGCTTGGTCATGTTTGGAGTTTGAGCGACGCTGATGATGCGGAGAACAAAGGTTAGCTGCTTTAATGTATTGTTAATGTAAGGTGTAAAGTAAGAAATGGTTGGGCCTACATTAACTACATAATATTGTTGAAATATCCATGAACACTGAGTTAGAAAGACTTATCATGCCATAAATTGGGTTTAGGTTTTATGACAAAACTCCGTACACTAAGCCTTTGAGACAGAGGAATGTGAGTAAAAAAACAGATTGGACGTTACTTCGTTTATATTTGTTTCGCAGGCAATATCATACATTTATATAAGGCCGTTATATAAAAACTGACAGAGTTATTACAGACTCGTTACGTTACTATAACAAAAAGTCTTAACTGGTTAGGTATTAGAAATCTACATACGTATTGTAGTTTTGAAAATTATTTCTTATAATTACCTCGTTCGTAACTAAACATCTACTCAACGGGCATATTTATTTAGTTTACAAATGATTGATCATAAAATTCAACAATATTAAAACATTAACAATTTACAAATACCCTAGTTGTTTAAACGTAGTGTTCGAATGTACATATATTTAATTTTATAATGTAAGACAAAAAAAGTACGACGAATTTGATTACATCGCATAATTATAAATTAGAGAAACTAAATTGAAACAATTCCAAACA
This sequence comes from Pyrausta purpuralis, assembly GCA_963924145.1. Classification (NCBI taxonomy): domain Eukaryota; kingdom Metazoa; phylum Arthropoda; class Insecta; order Lepidoptera; family Crambidae; genus Pyrausta; species Pyrausta purpuralis. The sequence continues at coordinate 15,468,353 of OZ001659.1, forward strand.
TTTTAGTCAGCAGAGTATAAAAAGGGAAAATTCCGCGTTATACCTATGACTACAATCATATACAAATACAATTTAACGCATCATAATTTAATATACAACATTACGACATACAAAAACTTTCGCATTTTTATAATAATTTTTACTAATTACGCTATTAAAATAACCAACTAAACATAACAAAGAATATAATGTAAGTAAATTATAAAATAAATGTTAGTTCCATTATTTTCATGAATTCCAACGAGTTTTTTTTTCAATAAATTACTATTTACAGTATGACCTGTGATGGATGATACTAGTTTTGTTGTGATTCTGATCAAAATTATAACAAATATACATATACTTTTTTATTTTTCAGATATCAAATGGTTACAATGTTTAACCAATTACTTTAATACGCATTTACAATCCGACTGAAGCTTGGTTCATTAAATATTATTACTATAGTTACACACCGTCAATTTATTTCTTCACTGGACATTAAATACATTAGTTAAACCAACTAGTCAATACTATTTGATGCTATTCCGATCCTCGATTATAGATTACGCTGAATAATTACTGTACATATGTCAGCCGCACCGTCGAAAGCTAATATTGAGTTATACACTAAGATGTTTTCATATACCTGGACAATATTCACTCGACGAGACGAGAAAATCATGTCTGAACTCGGAAGAACAATAATAAAATATGTTACACGATGTTACACGCATCTATAGTTTTGAGAAAGCAGACAGCTCATTGCGGATTCCAAAAACAAAAAATAGAGCGGTTTTCGCTGCAGTAATTATTTTGTCGCATGTTAAAGTTTCGGTTTGTGAGTACGTACTTAGTTCGCTGGATCTTCGATTATCATATTGTGTATTAAAGCATAGCTTTATAAGAAAACCACTCGCGTGACACTAATGCTCAATTTACTCATCAAAAGTAATGGTGAAATGTCATTACCAGCCGTTGAATATTTACGATTGTGTGTGTTTGAAATTGGTCCTAAGCCATACTCGAATACGTTCTTTGAAAGACAAAACGAAGCTCTTACACTAACTATTACAATTAAATGTATCGTTGAGTAAGTCTTACGATAAATATTGTACCATCTTAATCATCTTCATCCGCATTATTCTGCAATGATCTGGTTGCTCTCCCCAAACTGTGTTCTCACTAACTTCGCACGGTTTAAGGGTAAAGTTTACGCGGCGTAGACAACAGCCGATATTAAAAAGATTGTGTGGGGCACGACACGGGCTGAAGCCGCAGTAGGGGGTGCCCCACCGAAGAACCCTGCGTCCTCACCACGGGGCCCACCTTCCCGCAGCGGACCCTGAAGACTGGAGCGCACGTCATTTGTTTCCTCCAGGGAGTTGCTGCGCTCGTCTTCGTCTCTCGATTTCCGATGAGGCAGCTCCATTTCTGCACAGAAACGTTAGCGGGCCGTGAAGTGAGCGGCGCAATCAAGTGAAAGTGATCCTAATTGTAGCTTTCCTACGCAGTGCTAGAGAAAAAGCGTTGCTCAATTGCAACGTTCAGCGGAAAATTTAGTTTGTAGTTGAGGTACGGATGTTTCAATGTTAAGTTTTTTTTTGTTTGAGAGGATACTGGATCTTTTTGCTCAACTGAGCTTATTGAGCTTGAATAAAAGATCTTTCTGTGATTAAGACTGCGGGACTAACTGGTATTTAAGGGAAGTATAGCGAAATATTAACTTGAACTAATACCAACCAAGCCATATTATAACATAACAAAGGTAGTGCTCTACTTATGATCGGAAACATTTCGTACTTCCATGGCCATAACGCGGTGTGTATCTAAGGACACTCAGGTGATACTTACTGGTCCACCTGATATTGTCCGCCCGTCCCGTGGGACCCCTACGATATGCATTTGTACTCTCAGAGATTACTGTGCTATTTGTCGCGCGTACATGTTTGACTTGATTAGTTGTCATGATTCGGTAACAATAGTAAGAATATTCATATTCTGTTGTTAGTAAATTATAACATAATTATATTCGTATTAAATCTTTGTTTTTAGGGTTCCGTACTCAGTTAAAGAGTAAAAACGGGTTTCTATTACTGAGACTACGCTGTCCGTCCGTCCAACTGTCCGTCTGTCACCCAGCTGTATCTTAAGAAACGCGATAGCTATAGACACTTGTTTTTTTCAAATTATGCATTTATTTATGTTGTCGCAAATAAAAATACTAAATATAAAATAAAATCATTATTTAAAGGACGCCTTTATACAAAAACCGATTTTCTTTGACTATTTACCTAGTAAGCGGTACGGAACACTAGGTGCGCGAGTTCGACTTGCACTTGGCCGGTTTTTTATAATGTTCTAAACGTCACTAGAGCTTATGGTTATCAAAGTAATACAATTTACATTGTTTTAAAGTTTCATGGTCGCTAACATTAGAGGTAGAATTGAGTCATACGAGGTGAGGTTGGTATTTTTTATTATTATTATTTAGTAATAAGGCGTATTACGAAAAGAACCACAAGACACTTACCATACAGTCTAATGTTCCCCTCAGCATCCCCTATGGAGTTCTTCGATATACATTTGTACCCTCCGAGATCACTGCGCTGGATGTTGCGCACTATAAGCCTCATCTGCACACTGTACGCCGAGCTGTTGATCTCGCTCATCTGATACTTGTCATTAGATATTATCATCTCACCTGTAACAAACATAAAAAATTGCCCTGTAAAAAACATAAAAAGTGCATTTTACTGTAACATTAGCGGCATCAAAAACAGCAACGCGATTTTCAAACGTCAGACAAAAGTACAGAATTTGAAACACAAAATGGAACACTAAAATAAATAATACACCAAAACACGCTAGTTTCTGAAAACCTTTTCACAGACATTTCGTATTTGAAAATACGACAAAAATAACAAACTATTGAAAAGCAACACCCCGTTCACAGATGAATTGAGTCGAATCGTTGTTACCTTTCACAATGTCAGTTAATACAGTTATTTGCTTGGGCACCCTTACTCGATAGGCAGAAGCCTTTCCGACCATTCATATTCGCTCACTTCCGACCATTGTCCGCCCGATATCGAATTGAAATATGTTGTTTCGGCGCGTCGCATCCTGGACAATGCTATACATGCCGCTGCTATGTACTCTTCTACATTACCAACATTAAAGGCTACTACAACGTGGCGCACCGTTAAAATAATATTCACATTTCCATCCGGTGTTGCAATGTCAACAGCAAAATGTTGATTTTGAGAGCAAGTGTTAACATTATTTGTTGCCGTTAAATTTATCAGTCAGAAAGCTAAATGCGCTTTACAGATTCGCCCCAATTAGGCTGATTATGTTTACTCTGTGTATCCAATAATGCTTGCGGTTCTAATGGTAAAAGTTTAGCGGGAAAACGTTTTGAATGTCTAAAGAGGGCGCGGCGTCGCCTGAATTTTCGTCGTTGGCTACATTATTACTGCGGCCATGGGTCACGTCGCTCGTTCTACATTAAAAATTGCTTGCATTCTTCTTTCTCCGTTTATTTTGTGGCAGCAGTTTTATTTTTTATTTTCCAGCCACCATGGTTTATTCAGTTACAAAGATATTTAATTGAAATTTTTCACTTTTTTGGCAATAGGTATTTCATTATGGGATTCTTGTTACTTTTACTGCGAGACGGAATTTATGCGAGGGCAACTTATTATTACGGTCGTCTTTGAGATGTTTGTATTAGGTTTGTATCTGTAATCTGAAACCATTTATTATATTATGTAAGCTTATCATTGCGTCATCAATTGTGTGTGCATAATTGTCAATTAGCTCATGTTAAACTGTTTAGGCTTACAAATAGGCAAATTAAGATGTTGATCAAAGATAAAATTACAATATGTAACGATAAATAAAATTCTGAATGATAGCTACAGGAAATAAATAGTTATAATAATTAACCAATATCGATTGAAAATCGGTCAATACACAAGAACCATTTTTAGGTTTATTGTAAAACCATCTCGTAAGATTCTGCCAGCATTTCCAAAAAACGCGAAAAAAAGGTGTGTTTTTACAACTTCTCTGAGAAACCTCTAAAATTATGAGTGTATTTTATATTATGAATGTATTAAACTTACATTAACAAACATACCTCTCAAATCACTCTATCTATTTAAAAAAAACGCAATGCAAAATACGTTGCATAGTTTTAAAGATTTAAGCATACATCAATACATACAGACAGTGGGTAACGATTTTTATATACTATGTAGTGATGACAATTTCCAAAAAGACTTGAATCCTTCATTATACTATCTAGAATATCTCAGTAAGATTCTTTTGCTGACCGTCAATGGATATAACTCCTAAGAAAAATTCCTTCAACCACTTTATTTATATTTTCCCTTGTAACATGTTACCAATACACCATTTTTTTATTCTAATGTATTTCCTATAAACTTCTAGGTAAACTATATTTGAGTAGGTACATTATAATTTAACAAATTACAATACGTTAAAAACATTAGATTTATTTAGGAATCTAATCTGTCAGTGAGATAATGTTAAAGTCGGAATGGCGGAGTAGGTTTTTAAATTATATGGTTGCGTTTTTTAAGATATGGCCCCTATTTTTGATTCCTCGCATCAAGCATTTTTCAAATGAGTGGTTTGAAAAAAGTATAACTGAATTTTGTAAGTACGTACTAACGCCTATATATTAGATAGATAACTCTTTATTGTACATTACATAAATTAATTTACGAATTCGTTTTAAGGAAATGTTCAATTTAGGCGGTCTTATCGCTATAAGCGATCTCTTCCAGACAACCTTTGGGTAAAGAAATTATGAGTTTTGTAGGAAGGGGTATTTTGTGCATAAAAAGAAAATGAAGAGCTGAATAAGTGGAATAGAAATATCACAATCTTTATAATAAAAAATATTATATACAAATAAATAATAATATTAATAAATAATAAACATATTTATAAAATATGAATAAATAAATAAATAAATATCCTTTGGACATTCCCACACATCGCCATCTAGTCCCAAAGTAAGCTACTCAAAGCTTGTGTTATGGGTGCCAGACAACGGATATAATACTTAAATACTTTTTTTTTTGTAAATGCATACATGATATACATAGAAAACAACCAGACCAATACAAACAGACATGTTGCACCGACTCCAAAAGAATTTGTTTCTCCTAAATAGAAGACGAATGCGTTATTTAAAGCATTTTAGAGTTTTTTTGAAGGCGGTTAATTTTTTTAATTTTTTATTTATTATTAAACACATCTCAAAAACTACTGGATCGATTTTGATAAAATCCTGAGAAAAAAATACAAACATACATAAACTTACAAAACTTTGCACACGTGTTAGGTAGCCTTACTAGATCAACATACAAAAAAATTATCCAATGCTGACAACATAATGTATATTACAGGTCAATTAATTACCTCCTTTTTTGAAGTCGGTAGCAATAGAGTTCGGTGAGACTTTGTCCGTTTTTATTCGGACTTTGTATGTTTAAAGATTCCCTAACCGCTCCAAGACCACCTATCAGAGGTCAAGTTGTGCCAACCCAGTTACATTTATTTGTTTCAATGTTACCATCGAGCGTCGAACTACTCTACAGTCTATTTGTAATTCAAAGTTCATTAATAACCGCGGTCAGGCAAAGACAACGGGATCGGTCAAGAGAGCTCGACCTGCGCCTAACCACAAATCTGTGGCGCGCGCTGTATCTGACACCTCGATGGCTGCAGCCACAGACACGCCCTCTTTTGTTTATTGCCCGACAACTTTATTAATTAATCGACGATTTGGAATACTCAGCAGATGCATAAATTATGTTTTTGTTGCCGCATCCACCAGATTTAGACGTTAGGCCATCATAGGTCACAGTCTTGACACAGATATTCGCCCATCTTTGTTTTGAAAACAATTAAGAACACCTGAACTTGTACTAAGTATTAGTTAATGGATAAACAATAAATAGCTAGATGTCACATCAATGGCATGTAACATTGACTTTTACTTTTAACATTGTAAGCAAGTAATGCGCATACATAATTATGGAGGTAACAGATTTCAGATAATTGAAGTGAGATGAAAGAGTGTATGGATGGTATAGTACTTCCATAAATTGAAAAATCTTGGCTCAACAATCCATACTGCATGTGGACTCTGAGTTGATACTCAGCAAGTTTATTAATTAATTGTCAATATTCCAACTAATTCCATCGAAGCGTTGCCGCTACGAAGTTGGCAGAAATACAGCTGTTCGCTAGTTGGATTATAAACGCTGTTAGCGCAGTACTTGTTAGTACGTAAAATATTAAAGTTTATCAAAGTTTTTTGACAGCTCCAAGTTTCGGGGCGACTTGCCGTTTTTATTAAACTTTAGTTTTATATTGCTTTACACGTCTGAGAGTTAAATTGCAATATAAGTTTTTCCTCTTGGTTGCTAACTTACTACTGCCTGATTTTAGGTACACATATTATATCAGTCATATGGAAATCAGAATGATGGTAGTGCTGGCATCTTAGATTTATTGTAATTGTAAATCACACTTCTTAGGTAGGCAGAGTACCGCTTTATATATATTTCTTTCTAACTAGGTAATACGTTTGAAACCATTGACTTTTAAGTAAATTGCATTTAATCCCTCAAGCGTATGTGAACGAGACACAATGCAAATTCTATTGTTATGCGGTTGCCTGCAACCGCTCGGGTGTTGAAGTATTAAGTAAAACTGTCAAACATTTCGTAAAGAGCAAATAATTGAAAGGATTCTGGCGATCAGTAAATCAATTTTTTTTGTTATTCAACCTTGGTATGACCAAATAGACACCAAAAAGTAGTATTCAGCGAACACGCCGATCTGGCGCGAGCGCGGGCCCACCCATTCCGTGTCCGCCGCGGCCGGCCCGCTTGTCCTCTCGTCAGCCTGTGTATAACCTAATTTAATTTGTACTTCCCGCAATTTATGGCCCAAGCCGTCTGCCCCTCTATTCGTTAACGCACGCAGATGCGGCCTACGCGCCGCGGCCAACTGGTTGAAGACTGGTCACCAGCCATATCGTAACCGGTGACTGTTATTGAATTCCTGAATTGAATTTTGATTTGCACTATCGTTGTAGGTACGAGAGTAAATACGGTGACTGTGGCCTAAAGCAATTTGGAGCGGGCGGGCCGGCGGTCTTTGTTGCATATCAGCCAGTAATAGAATTTGGTCCGCTTTTTGCGCGGGCGGTCGCTCTAGCCGCGTAATGGCGAGCTCGGTTGCCTTTGTAACTGCATCTAAATCTGCCTGTACTATGTATCTGGCTGGTTATGCTACACCAATAATCCGTTAGTGATGTGCTGTAAACAATATTAGCGGTTTTTGGAAATTCTGGTTATTGGAAATTTTATAGAGTAACAAGCATTATTAAGCAAAAATTGTTTTTATTTTAGAGTAAAGCTACATTACCGTGTCTCCGGTGCGTCGTCGAAACAAGCGTGCAACGGACATGAGTCGGATAGACCGAACGCCAATGTGGTTTCGCTCTGAGGTATATATAATATACTACAAATAAGTTAGATAGCACACACTCAAGCTACATTCCTTTGTTTCCTAAAAGCCGCAGAAACCATGTTCGTGTAAAAGAGGTGAATGAATTTATTCGACTGAAAACAGTCCTCGAGTGGTCTGCGTTCCGCAGATACGAGTGTTCGCGATTCTGTCTCAATTTCCGTCGCCGGCGTCGGAGCTGGACCGCATAAACTGTTCGATTAGACCGCCAAAAAATATTAGTTTAAAGACCGCATTGCGAAAAAGTTTAGTTCGTTTTGCCGCCCTCGGGCAGCTGCGAGCCTCACACATGTCGCGGGCGCGGCGCCGTAAATCCATTGCTAACTCGAGTTTAGTAGCCGTTGTCGCTTGCCGACTGTCCAGCGCTGCAACGCATTTCGACCGTATTGCCGGACTTTGGCATAATACTGCGTTTTAGTTAAACGTTTTTGAGAATTTTTATGTACGATTGTAACTAAGCTCGCTTATTGCGATTTTTGGACTCAAACCTTGTGTATTTACTGCTCGTTTTTCAATACAGTATCTGATTGTGAAATGCAGCTTAGGTACTGATAACTCAAAATTGTCTATGTTATATGAATGCACAGACTGATGTTTTTGTTTTTCTTGCTTATGGTATGAAAAACGACCACAACAACGAACATAACTCTTCTTCCACGACTGCCAAACCCTAAAACATAAAACGGATTGGTATGTATTCAGCGTTCATGTATGTACGCTCTTTTTAGTTATTTGAAGCCAGTTAAAACTGAAGTTTGTTAACCATCTTCTTCTTGGTTTACCTTTTAATACTTCGCATTAGGTCAACATGTAGATATGTGACAGTTGTTCACACCTTCGGCCATCTCTAGCGCGGTGGCCGCTATAAATCCATGCTAACTCGAGTTTAGTAGCGCGTTGCAGTCGCTGAAACGCATTATCCTTGGCATTTGAGTGTTCTTTGGAACAATACTGCGTTTTCGTTGAACTTATTGTCGTGTAATGATGAGAAGTATAGCGGTACTAAAGTACAGGGTTACTTATTAGTTATATCTCACAGAACGCGTAAGAAGTGTTTTTTTCTTATTTTCTCAACAAATCGATTAAATAAAATCGCGATAGTGCACTTTAGGTTGGGATATTTAATATTAAACCAGATGAAATGACATTTGAGTAAGCAAAAGTGATTGAAGGGTTGATGTCATTAATTCTGAAAGATAACTTTTATTTTCTATATTCTACCTTTTATCTACAGAATTTAGTATTTTTTTCACCTATCTTTTAAAATAAGATTGTAAAATAAGCAAAAAGCTTTTCAACTTTTACATTATAAGTAGTTTTTTTTCCTTCATCCTTTAATATTTCCATGAGATAAGCTTGCATAGAACTCTCGCTATTAAATGAAAGTGCATTCATGTGTAATGTATTTTTAGGATAGCGTCAACAGCGGAAATGAGGAAAATGCATATTCGTCATCCGTCTGCCAGTTTGAGTTTCATTCCATCGACTGTAAGCTGTGATTTAGAGGTTATGATTAGTTCAGTTAAATGGTTCTGACCTCTAAACTATAATAGTTATAAGGTACTCTTCTTACATGTGGGACACAACATAAAAGTTTCAGTTGCCAAATAGTATTTTTAACTTTGCAAAAGAGACATGGTACCTAATGTAAATATTAAGGTTTTCTCTCATTTTGCTGACAAAGGGGACTTCGGTCCATATGTCACCCAAGCACTAAATAAGCAACTTTTATCCAGAGGGTGCCATTTTAATGAGGACTAATGAAGTTCCCGACCCTCCAATGTTTTGTTAGGTTAAGAACCTTATTTGTATTAGTTAGCAGGTGTTTTTATTGAGTTCACTTTGTGGTTTTCATTTGACCTCAGTTCAACTGGGTTTTAATGGACTTTATGTTATCTCTGTTTCCCATATTACTTCAAACGAATTGGGTGAATTAAAGGTTCACGATTTTTTTTAGTTATTATCTAATATGTATTATGATGTGATATTATCTATCACAATATAGTCTTTATCCAAATTATGGTCAAAATTACTTACTACTAGCACTTTATTTGATTTATCGGTTAAAACACAAAAAATATTTTCAGACCCAGCTAATCTGATTAAGAATTTTTATTGCATTCTCCGGTGCTAAAAAGCCGGATTATGGAATCATCCTCTTATTAATTTCAGCTATATTTCAAGTTGTCATCTCGGCATAATTATGGGCTCGTTAATAGGCCGTAGCATCGACGCCGTATAATCAAAGTCAAAATAAATCTACGCGAAATGAAAAACGGACATGGAATAACAGCATAATTCCTACTTTTAACAACGACCGTAAAAATAGCTCGGAGAATGAACTAGCTGAAGCCGCGATGCGGATTATGAACAACGGTCAGTTTAATGAGTGCTTTAACGCTTCCAATATGCTTTATGAATAATGAAATAAGCTGCTCATTCCGTTCTTGAAGGTTCGTGCTTCAGACTTAATAAGCCTTATAGTTTACGAAGCAACGTAAACAATTATCTGATGAATCTATACTAATATTATAAAGCTGAAGAGTTTGTTTGTTTGAACGCGCTAATCGCAGGAACTGCTGGACCTATTTGAAAAAATATTTTTGTGCTGGGTTATTTTCTGAGAAACCATAAATTACTCTTTGATCGTTGTATTAAAAAAATATTAGACACCTATCACACACATTGCTCTAATCCCAAAGTGAGTAGCCAATGAACTTGTGTTATGGAAATCAGATACAACGGTTACCACAACACGAAGATCCAAGACAAGATAAAAATATATGACTCCTACATTGACCCGACCGGGAATCTAACCCGGGACCTTGGAGGGACTCTGCCTTGAAACCCAGTGTGCAACGCGCAGGTATTGTTCTCGGGACAAACTACTTTGATTTAACCAGTAAAATACTTTTTTCTAACACTTTTTAAGGTCATAGTACACAATATCAGTTTTATCGACAGCTCGAAAAATGGGACATTATTTTTGCTGCCCAAAGGTTTTTGTGCACAAGCGAATATGTACTACCATATTTTATGTGCGCAAATTCTGGGGTTTTCAAATAAAATTGCGTGGCTCCATTGTATCGAAGTATGCTAGGGTATCCTAGCCTGATGCATTGTAGTCTGCCTGTGTTTTAGGTCAGGAGGAAGTTAAAATTATTAAGGGTTGACTAGCAGGCGTGAACTGATAACGATAGAAAACAAACAGTCTTCTGTGATGCTGAGAAGTGATTATAAAATAAATGTCTCATAAAGTTATTGTCTATTATGAAGAAGTGACGTTTTAGTTTTACGTACACGTAAGAGCTATCACACAGAGGGTGGTAATTTGTGTAATAAAGTATTAGAAATTTAATTTCAAAACAACTCGTACGACTCTTTCTCCAGTATGATGCTAAGTTCAATTCAATTGGTGATAGGTGCTTTTGTCATGATTTTTCTAGGTGTTTCATAGTCTTCTTAATTTAATTTGAATCTAGAGGTATTATTTTTATAATGAAAATGTACGTATGGACTAGAAGATGCCTGAAATAAAAGTTTTTTTAAAAGTCTCTTCATGAGATTTTCTTCAATATTAAATTTTATCTTTAATACACTGGGTGATCAGTCAATAAATGAGATTTTTATGTCATCAATAATTTTATAATACTTGGTTTTTGAACAAGTCCTCACCTGCGGCTGATAGTTGTGAAGATGAAATCAGAACTTACCATTTTCTCTGGTCCAATAGTTAATGGCCTTGGGTGAAGCTTCAACGTGGCACTGGAGCGTGACGTCAGTGCCTGTGGGTGCACCGACCAGCTGGTTCGGAACTTGCACCAGGGGGTGGACTGGAGACAAAAAATAAGGAGTTATTATTACGAATCAAATTGGGTAGGTATCAAGTTTGAAGCAAAGGCTTTCATGGGCAACTGAGGCAGACTTGTAAGACCGTCTGAATATAATATTAATATAACCAATATATATATACTCTTAATTTCGTAGCAGTGTCTAAACATACTTCAGGAGTTATTCATTATAGGTTATTCAATCAAACATGAAGATAATTATTAGAAACTTAACATTATACTTCGCGCTTCGTCCTCGAGATTAGTATTCCAAATTATATACAACATGTAGTTACGCGTTAGTGATTACCGCTTTTACACTATGGTTGAGAGTTTTTTTTTTTTTTTGTGGGTACTTTTATAAGCCGTTGTCGATACTTGCTTGGCTCCGTCTGGTCATTCGCAGTTTAGTGCTCGACCGCTCAACACGTAATTCCGATTCGCGCTCCGTTACTAAAATGCCGAAAAGGAAACGGTCAGTTGATATAGAAGAAGAAATGTTTCATTTGATGCGGAAAGTTAAAAAGTTACAACGGAAAATTCGAAGGAAAAAACACAGTGACTCGGATAGTGATTCTCACGAGGAAGATTCAACTGGTCGTGAACGTGCTAATGCCGTACGAAGCGAGGTCCACAAACCAGGTACTTTTTTATTATTTAAGTGTTTTTTCATTCCTACCCAGACGAATGCAACCGAAATAGTCAGCAGGACTATTTCACCGCATTCAAAAAGTTAAACGGTTACCGTACAATTCAGCGGGAGTTGTACAAAACCTAAGCCAGCTAACAATTATTTACAGTTAACGATCAGTCAGTAGCCCCTTTTTAAAAAACTGCATACGAGTAACAATTACTTTATTGACTTTGAATTTAAAAGAGTAAATTACCGTTATATCAAATTGTACAATATTTTCAGTATTTTCGAAATACCTTTTTGATTACAATAATAACTATTATTCCTTTGAATTCTTGACGAAAATTTTGATGCATTAAATAATGTTTTGGGGCTACTACTTACCAATACTTTTAATTCTGGGAAATCAAGCATAACACTATGCTTAACCAAAAGGCAGTGTTCACAGAGTCGTCATCAGGACGAACTCGACACACAGCTTTGCAGAAAAAAGTGTATTTTTTCTAGACCTACCTACATTTACCTATTTATACTCGTAAATACGATTATAAGGTAATGATAGTTAAAATACTCTTTCCAGAGTCATCCTGCGCACTCTTGGATCCAAACGATTGGTTGCCAGGCTCTCCTGAGAATGTCACACAAGATGACCCTCAATTTTTTGAGCCAGTTATGGAAGATATCTCGCTAGATATCCCAGGGTCAAGTTCAATCAACGAACTGGACAAAACTGCCTCGGCATCAGCCCCTGAACAACCTACACAGGAAGAACCTCAGGAGCTAGATACCGATACATTAGAAATTTTGGGTGATGACCCGCAATCGCAAATCAAATACAGTAAAGACATACGCTCGGAACTAGCGACACGTTTACAGCATCTTGCCCAAGAAGGTCTTAACAAAGATTTAAAAAAGACACTTATTGCAAAATATCCTTTGCCCGCGAATTGTACCTATATAGGCGCACCAAAAATTAATCCAGAGATTAAAGCAGCGCTTGCGGAAATCGCTATGAAGCGAGACAAGGGTATTGAGGCCAAGCAAGTACAAATGGCATCAGCTTTATCTTGCATAAGTGAAATTATCACGTCACACCTTAACTCGAAAGATAGGGACAACGAGTTGTTACAAAAACTCATGGATGCCGCTTGATTACTGTGCGATATTCAACACAATGACTCTGCTACTAGAAAGCACTTCATTTTATCGTCTCTTAAGAAAGACATGAAAGAACATCTTACAAGCACAAAAATCGATTCCTTTTTGTTTGGTGAGAATTTGGCTGATACTATTAAATCTGCCAAAGCTGTAAACAAATCTGGCGTAGAATTAAAAGCAGACGATAAAACTCAGCCCAAGAGAACAAATACGACGGTTCCAAAAAACCGACGAGCTCCGGCCCCGGCGCGCAGGCAACCACCGGGTGTACCAGCGCGGAGCCGCGGACCTACAGCCCAGCGAGCCCCTGCTCACTTTCCGCAAGCGTACGGCCCCTATCGGACAACGTGGCCGGCACCTCCGCCTCCGCCGCCGCCACCGCCGCCTCCACCGCCACCGCCGCCGCCAGTCCCCACGACTCGCCGCCGATACTGAACACAGTTAAGTACGCTGGCCGCCTTTCACTATTCTACCAACAATGGACCCAAATTACGGATGATCACACAGTTTTGTCGTGGATCAAAGGATATAAAATAAATTTCTCTTCCCCAGTAGTCCAAGAGTCACTTCCAGTTTCACGTGTATATACTGATTCCGAACGTATAGAATTCATTGAAGCCATTAACAATTTGATAGAAATAGGCGCCATCTCAGAATGTAAACCCTGTAGTGGACAGTTCTTATCAAGCTTTTTCCTTACACCTAAATCGAACGGGAAAATGAGGTTCATCTTGAATCTCAAGAGTTTAAATAAATTTATTACTCCTGACCATTTTAAACTTGAGGACTTGCGTACTGCTCTCAAATTAACATCGAAAGACTGTCATATGGCCACACTAGATCTCAAAGATGCTTATTTTTTAATAAAAATTCATCATGAGTCGAAAAAGTATCTCCGTTTTACATTTGGTGGCCAAACTTATCAATTTAATGTCCTGCCTTTTGGTTTGAGTACGGCGCCCTATATTTTCACAAAAATAATGAAACCTGTTGCAAATTTTTTACGACTTAATGGATTATTATCTACCCTGTACCTAGACGACTGGTTATTATTTGGCCAATTATATCAACAATGCTTAACAAATATCTCCAAAACTAAAGATCTACTAATATCCCTAGGCTTCATTGTTAACGAAGAAAAGAGTGTGCTCGTACCCTCGCAGTCGTGTAAATTTTTGGGAATGATTATAAATTCTTCTAATATGACTCTTAGTTTGCCTAATGAAAAACGATTACGTATTCATTCTGAATTGGAAGATTTAACAAATAGAAAGCGTTGCAAAATCAGAAAATATGCCCAACTGGTCGGTTTACTTGTATCAGCATGTCCAGCTGTTGATTATGGTTGGCTTTACACCAAAGAACTAGAACGTTGTAAATTCCTAAATTTGCAACAACATAATGATTACGACAGATTCATGAATATTCCTGACTCTGTTTTAACTGACATTCAGTGGTGGCTAAATAGTATTATCCACTCTGTACGCCTCATCAGAGATGATAATTATAAGATCGAAATTTACTCTGACGCCTCAACAACGGGGTGGGGTGCCTGTTGTGACAGTAGCACGGCAAGTGGCCAATGGTCAAATAGCGAAAAAGAACAATATATTAATTACCTTGAGCTTCTTGCGGCTTTTATAGCCTTAAAAATCTTTGCCAGGGATTTACACGATTGCCAGGTACTTCTACGTATAGATAACACCACCGCAATATCATACATCAACCGGATGGGTGGAATCCAATTCCCTCACCTTACTCAAATAACCAGAGATATCTGGCAATGGTGCGAATGCCGAAAGCTTTACATTTTTGCATCATACATTAGGTCTTGTGATAACGTAGTGGCAGACGCAGAGTCTCGTAAAACCCATCCAGATATTGAGTGGGAACTATCTGTTTCGGCTTTTCAACGCCTTACCATTAAATTCGACATACCGGATATCGATCTCTTTGCAAGTAGGCTAAACAATAAATGTGCAAATTATGTATCATGGCACAGAGATCCAGATGCAATGGCTATCAATGCATTTACTATATGTTGGTCCAACTACTATTTTTATGCTTTCCCGCCCTTTTCAATGATTCTCAAAACACTTAGAAAGATCATAGCTGATGAGGCGCGTGGAATTGTGATCGTGCCATTATGGCCCACACAAGCTTGGTACCCATTGTTCAAAAGCCTTCTTGTGTCCGAGACTGTCACGTTCTCTCCCAATGATAACGCCTTATCATTTCATTCCAGCTCTCGCCGAATACACTCCTCCCTTACCCTGGTTGCAGGAGTGTTATCCGGGAGGCGCTTACAAGAAGAAGTCTACCGAAGGCCTCTTTAGATATCATGATATCCTCACTATCGGAGAATTCGATAAAACAATATGACGTATGCCTACGTAAATGGTGGCTATTTTGTCAATGCAACTCTATTGATTATTACAAAGCATCGTTTCCCATTATAATATCTTTCCTCACACAAATGTTCAATGACGGATGTCAATACGGGACTTTAAATTCTTATAGATCTGCCCTCTCATTGATACTAGGTCCGGCTTTAGCAAAAGACGATAGGTTACAGAGATTTCTAAAAGGCGTGTTCCGAATTAGGCCACCACTTCCTAAATACAACTTTACCTGGGACACTAACTGCGTCCTAGATTATTTAAGTTCATGGGTCCCTAACGAAGACTTACCTCTAAATAAACTTACGAAAAAGACCATAACTCTGCTTGCTCTTACAACAGCTCACAGAATCCAAACTCTTTCTAAAATAAAAACCATAAACATTGAACACCATAATCAGCAAATAATTATAAAAATCCCAGATTTCATAAAAACTTCTCGGCCTGGCGCCAAACAACCTATTCTTTTCCTACCATACTTTAATGAAAAACCTTCTATTTGTCCCGCCAAAGCGTTAGAATGCTATTTAGACAAAACTTCATCTCTCCGTAAAACAGAGAGTCTATTTATAGGTATGAGTAAACCACACAAACCAGTAGGCTCGCAGACGCTTAGCCGTTGGGTAAAATGCACGCTAGGCGAGTGCGGGCTGGGCACCAACATAATTTCGGCGCACAGCACCCGCCATGCCGCCACGTCTCGTGCACATAACTTGGGGATCAGTGTTGATTTGATTCGTAACACGGCTGGTTGGAGTGGTAACTCCAACACTTTTGCCAAATATTATAAGAGAAATATTGTAAATAATGATAATTTGTCATTTGCAAGGGCTATAATAAATAATAATAATAATTAGTTATCTAAATTAAGAAGGCGTAATGTAGTAATTATTATTAAGTAATAATTGTATTCAGTTACAAGAACCCAGATGTATGTAGATAATATTTGGTTGATCTTAAAGTTATTTGATTCAAAATATAGTGTTAATAAAAACATTGTCTTTTGTCCTTACTCTCAAAGTCTACATGTTGTATATAATTTGGAATACTAATCTCGAGGACGAAGCGCGAAGTATAATTAGTGATTAAACGAACTTACCTTAGTGAAGTTCTATCATAATTATACGAAGCGCTTCGTCCGAAGAGATTAGTATGCTTTCCCTACCCTCCCATCTATGCCCATTATCAACAAAAGAAATGTTTTTCAATGAATGATATATGGTAATACTTAAATTTAGGATCGGCTCTACTCTAAACTAAATGACCAGACGGAGCCAAGCAAGTATCGACAACGGCTTATAAAAGTACCCACAAAAAAAAAAAAAAAAACTCTCAACCATAGTGTAAAAGCGGTAATCACTAACGCGTAACTACATGTTGTATATAATTTGGAATACTAATCTCTTCGGACGAAGCGCTTCGTATAATTATGATAGAACTTCACTAAGGTAAGTTCGTTTAATCACTAATTTTGTGTAAATATTTGAAGAAATCGACCTCACTAAAACAAACGTACCTAACTATTTACTCACTCGCAAAATGTTTTGGCAGCGTATAAGCTGAATCTACATTCATTACACATTATGAACCTCTAAAAATGTGACCATAAATTGTTTTATTTGAGGCACATTGTGCGGTTTCCTTTTTGCATATTTCCGCTATTTGCTTGCACCGGCCCAGTATGCCAGCAAAGCCTCACGGATTTCCTCGCACCAATGCTCGTAATATGCTTACTGCGGACGTTTTAGCACGCCCACCCGGGCTATTAGGTATCTTACAATGGTAAAAATAGCTATAATTGCAAATAAATCGCTAATTCGTGTTACGCATCTGCCAGAAAATAACGAGAACTGTACGAAAATTTAGATACAAAATCAGAAAAAGTAAATCTATTAAGTATACAATGCATATTAGGTAATTTCTTATTTATTTATTGTCACAAGAGGCCAATCTGTAATTTGTCTTGTTTTTTCCCGATGTAATGCGGATTTCAGATTTATTTGCAATGATTGTTATCGCAAGATACGGAATAGCCCAGGCCGTTTCCAATGATTATGGAAAGTAAAATTTAGTCGTTCCGCCGTATGAAATGCAGTTCTTTAGTATGCGTTGAATGTGATGTTGTAAATTAAACGAGAATGAACTATTTTAGTGCGCAGTTGCTTGATTAAACAAAATTTTTAGTGCGAAATGTGTTCCATGATAATCTGTACAACATTCACTGAATGCCTTTTTTGTGTTTTTTTTTTGTAGTGGGCTCTTCTTGTGTCTAAGACTATGCCATGACATGGATTTTTCTTCAAAATTATCTTTTAATGGTAGTCGGACTTCATACCGTCCGTCCTCCCGCCGAGTGATGGCTGTTTCTTTATAAAATCTGATACATTGTTGATCTTCAGTTGATAGGGTTGTCTTATCGATGATAACTTCTATTTCCCAAAATTTATGTATTTCTTCTAAGTTAGTGAGCACTACGTACTGATTGCACTACACTGATTCACAACACTTCCACTGATACACTTTACCAAGCTAAGAGCCATGTGTAGCCGTAGTAAATCGCTTATGTTTGAATGTGAACATTATAGAAAGTTAGAAGTACCTAAGTGGAACTTTCGTCGCTGGCGCAATGTTTGCTCGAATGCGCCTCGCACTCGCAAACGCGACAGTCAGATGTTTGCGCGCACATTACCTACCCGAGAGTTACCTATCCGGGCAAATAGTGTTCTTATGCGCTATCACTCATACTAGGTACCTAGTCTATATTTATATTTCATTATCGACTTAACAAAGTCAAGTTACCTATAAACAGTTTTTTGAAGCAAAGCAGATATTTTACCTCGATCGCACCTGATGTAAGGTGCGGTTGAGGTCTAGAGTGCACGGTATGCATAAAACATTTCCTTTGCAAAAATAAGGGTAATGCATATCTGCTTAGTAGCAATCTATTCACTTTTGCCTTATATAATTAAAGTTGGTTGTAAACAAATTACCTACTAGAACAAGGAAACGCTCACACAACCGCAAGTTGATAAATATTTAAACCTTCGAATCTGACACGCCATGCATCAAAGGGATTACCGCTTAAAGTCGTTCTTAAAAGAATGGATTATTCTCAAATGTAAACAATCGTGCCGACATCCCCCGGACTCTGTTTAGGGTGAATTAAGGAAAACGGAATTTTCTTCTCGGCTTAGATCGGAGCTTATTTGCGGTTATTCTCTTTGACCGCGTCGTTAAGTTCCTTTGGACGGCTTTTACGAGTTCGAGTGGCCAATTTAGCGAACAAAATCTGAACGATCAGAATTTTTGTTCTAATTAATAAGCGAGCCGGCTAGGGCAACCTTTTGGTTATTAAATAAGGCGGAATAATGAATCGTTGGAATGTTAAACTGATTGAAATTGTCTGGTTACATGCGTTTTATTGGAGGAATCTTTTCTATTAAAAACAAGTTAAGAAAATGATTAAGCAATCTCTAAAATGTATAAGTAGATAGGTATCCGTGGCGGCAATCAAAAGTTACGGTGAGTTTTCTTGGGGAGGATTCCGCGCGGAATTCTTGAAGTGACAGTTTGATTAACCGAGCGGCGCACACGCTTGGCCCGTTTTCGGATTTCTTGGCATTTTCAGCTACTGCGTACTTTAGTTATCTACCAAGACTAACGCTTTACGCCGACCCAAAAAGCACTTGTATTAAACACAAAACCGTTTACGTTCGCATCCACTCGAAAGTCACAAAACAAACATTAAAGAAACATCCCAAAATTAATTACACCAAGCTGGATTCTGTGCAAATTGATCGCGATTTGTTCACTTCGTTTCCTGTGTTTCTTTTTCTCTAAACTCAATTTGCCGTCTTTCCGGTTCCTATGAATCGACTAAAAGAAACTCATCGCGTTACGAAGCACTTACTGCTACAAATGAATTGCTTCACTCTTGCTGGGGTCTAAAAAAAGTGTTTTTTATGTGCCGCGTGCGGCCTTAAGTCTGCACGGTGGCTGTTATCATTCGTTTTCGGGGGAGGAAATTTAAATTAAATATTTGAGAGCGTTAATTTTGTCTCCTCATCGAGCGAACGCGACGCATTCTTTGTGAAGTAATTAAACTGAGTGGAAGGGTTTCAGACGGCAGTAGTTTGTTTGTTCGCTTGAAATTGCGTTTCCTATGAAGTGAATTTCTCCCGCTTGTCGTCAAGTCGTCGGCCGTAGCTATAAATGTCTTCTACTTTTAGCCACTTGTGGGTGGCGAAATGAACTTGGAATCACTTGTCCTACCCGCGATTACTTTTGTTGATCTTCTAAGGAAAATCTTGGTGAAACTCCGCTCATTAACGTACTTATGTTCTTTTGTTTTTATTTAAATTAATTAAACGTTTTTCGAAGGCATCCACATCAGCTATATTAAGGTGATCTAATACTGATAATTTAGCTGAGTTCAGTACATATTTTGAAAGAAGTAGACTACACAATTAATATTTTTATTTTCGAGAAAATAATAAAACCAAAATTTCCTTATTATTTTTAAGGAAACGTTTAGGTAAATCTTTTTCTAATGAATACATGGAAGCTATCAACAACTATGCTTTTCGTCTTTGATAAAGAGTAGTCTATGTTTGACATTATGAATATTCAACTCACTGATCATGTAATCTTTTTTCTTTCTTTTTTTGATTCAACTATTTAAAAACCAAATCACTAAGTACTACCAGCTTTCAAACACGTATTAAAAATCACAGAGAGATTTAGTGATGTGCCTTTAAATGTGTCGTTCATCGATTTATCTGTATATATTTGTTCAATCTGACGAGTGTTTACACCGAACTGCCAATAACAGAATGCAAATACTAGCCGGACTACGAGGTTGGCGAGCTACGAAAAACTTTCGTGTTCAGTCGAATCCGCAGCTGGAAAGGCCAATCAATAAAACTTAATTAAAAAGTTTTAATAATTATTGTACTGAATACTATTCTGTCGATGAACCGTTTTATTACGGTTCTTGTTTATTATTACTAAGTCGCTTTCAAGATTGTTGCAAGTTATGAAATAACAACACCTGCTTAAGTGTTCACTTACATTTATATTTCGTAACGACTTTAATAAAAACACAGCTTTATTAACGTACTATGAAATCGTTTTTATCTATGTAGGTATTGGCATTGGTCCGCTTTGGCTGAAATAAGATATTTTAACCAAATTATATTATATTTTCAAGGCAAGAAAAAGGGAAAGCAAAAAAATCAAGTTACAAATCAAATGACACCAATAAAATATACCGCAATGATATAAACCTGTTTCACAAAGGTATCTCACTAACCGTGTAATCCCAAGCCGCTTTTTCCTACAGGACACTGACACAGAAATCAAATTCCGAAATTAGTTACGGTCGAGTTTTCGAATTCATGAAATGTTGCAACGTCGATCCCCAGTGGTGCGAGGCTATCCATGCAGATGGAAATGAGCATGTATGCTACTATGTACAGTCACCAGCACAGCTGGTTACCCACTTTTGTAGCAAACTGGCCCTTATTGCAACGGCATAAGACACCGCAGTGTTTACCTTGACGTGCTGTTGTCGGTACGTGTGGTCCCCACTGTCCAGGGCACAGATTTTGCGAGCGCCCCAGTGCTGGCGTGTGTATCGATATTTACTTTCAAACACTATCGCATGTAAAATGTAGGTCGTATTCAAAGTTTGGTCCAGAGGCCCTATTTTTAAATCACTTGCGTCAAGATGCCGTGTGATATTCTTAGATTAAAGTCCCATTTTGGAATGAAAATCAGTTGTAACCCACACAAGAGTCATTTGACAAAATATAGCTCAATTTAGTATTTCATTGGTTTTTTATTAATTTTTGAATATAAATCACACGCTATAACCAAGCAAGTGAATCAAAAATAGCGCTCCAGGTAAAGTTGGTACCCACTTCATTTAGACTACATGTCTTTATTATCCCTCAAGCGTATGTGAACGAGACACAATAGGTATTCTATTGTTATGCGGTCGCTTGCGACCGCTCGGGTGTTGAGGTATTAAATATTTTTGTCTACCTGAACGATGACAGAAGATTTAAGAAATAAAACAAAACTGAATACGCAAAGATTAAGTTCATAAAGTCAATAACAAAATATTGAACCAAAACAAACTTATAAACGACAACAGCACGTCAAGGTAAACACCGTGGTTTCTTATGCAGTTGTAACAAGGTGTAATTTGAAACAAAAGTTGGTAACCTGATGTACTGGCGACTGTACAAGGAGTAAGGATATATTTTATTGGCAATTATAAGACACAACACAATTTCTTGGAGGTATTTAGAACAATTTCAACCAGTTCAAGTTGCTATTTATTATTACGTGTTCATTAAAACTATGATAGCTCAAAACGGCTAACAAGAACAATTCTTAATTGTATAACTTCCCAGAATCCAATATATTCATTCGAAATAAGTTGTGTAAACAGCATCCACGATAGCCTTAGTTATTCCTATTTACGAAGGATAGTCTAATAGGATTCAAATTTTTCGTTCAAACAAAACGGACTGAAGTTTCAAGTTCATCGGTCGTGCAAACACGAACTTGAATCAACAGCGGTAAGTTTCACTAAACATTCGGGCTTATTCGGATTCGCGACACGCGCCGAAGATGATACGTGATAACACGAAAATCTCCCAATTGCTTACGTGTGCCGCCGTCCCAGCCCAGCGTTGAATAACTCCCGCTTATAAATTAGGATGGTAGGGATGTGGTGATATGTTGTCTACTTAGCCCCGGTAATGGTAAGCTTTAGTAGCTTTAAAATAAGTTATAAACAGACTACACATGGATTTATAAGATTTTTTACAAGAAAGATAGTGTGAGTACATAAAATCCTTATGCAAAATTAAAAAAATAAGCAGCGAGTATTAGATTATTTATAATACTACACTCTTCACGTACCAAGATTTTCAGCTGTACATCAAAATGTGTCAGAATAACTATTATAATTATAAAGATAAAGGCCTGTGTTTCAATCACTCGTGTCAGAATGGCGTGTGATAATTATTGATTAATGACCGATTTTCCAATGAAAATTTGTATAATTCCACAGGGAAGTGATTTAAAAAAAGATTTTGTTAATACTGTCGTCTATATTTCGTTAATTTCATTGATATTTAATTTATTTAAAACCAAAAATTAACCTTTTTAGTAAACCAAAACTTGAATGGGATTGCACTTATAATATTACAAACGATAAATCATTCTACTACCTCTACAATGCATTGATTAATTAATTTTCAAGTAGATCACCGTCTAGATATCGATACCTCGAAACTAAATCATCTCGCAACTCTAATCTCAAGATCGGCCGATAAGTAAGTTCGCGTCGTGTCACACCGCTTTTTGCCCCACGCAGGTGAGCTTTATCGATGGATCAATTGATTCATGTTTTGAATTCAAATTCCATGCTTCATACCCCTGACTACCTTTTAGCATAATTTAGAATAACATTAATTTATTCAGCCTTCGGGGAAGTAAGTTAATTGGGATCACTTTAATGTTTTATGGTTTCGCGGCTTTGATTTCGGCGGTTAAATTATTGAGTTTCAATTTATAGATGTATTGAGACAGATACAAGTCTGAAAAGTAATTACTGAGTACCGGACGACGGGTTTTGAGTTACGGAGTCGTAAGACTTCAAATGATATTTGGTCAAATAAAATTGTAAGTATTCTTTTTTTGTTATGGTCTAGCCACTCATTATTTGACCGGCCCAGCTTAGTTTTTTTAAAATTAAGGGTCGCAAAAGCCGGGGCCTGCCTTACGGTCTCATAATGTGAATCGTATCGCGTTCAGCCCGTCTGCAACTTAGGTTTTGCTTTCCACTTTTTCTGCCAGAAAGGTAGCCTTAAATAAAATATAATTTGTTACTCACAGTGCACATGCAGCATTATCCTCTTGCTGACAGAAGGCGGCACGCCATTAGCGGCGATGCAGAGGTACGCGCCCATCTCAGACCGCGTCACCTTGGTCAGATTCACGATCTCTCCTTCTATTGATATTACTGGGGACAAAGAGATCACTTCTGACTGATTGATAAAGGTAAAGATGAAAAAATAATAGAGATTTCATGAATCATAACATAAAAGTATTTGTTTGTACTACCTTCTGCTATAATTGATCAAGGACTAGGCAGACTAAATTTAATGCTTATGTACAAATGTATTAACATTGGATGAAATCAAAAGCACTGGTGATAAAATGCGACATAACCTAAAACATGACTTCAAATGAATAAATAATACTTCGTGAACATTAGCAAAATACTATTCACCTTAAAATTGCACCTTTTCGAAATCTAAAAAGCAAACGAAGTCGTTTGCACCACTCACTGTAGTGCTTGCTTTACATTTCACCGAGTGTTTTCTAACACTCGTAGGTATTCGCAAAAGTTGACGGGTTCGGTAAACAACCGCCGTTAGTGGTTTGAACTCGAGCTGTTTTCCTGACACCTTGCTCAAATGGCACCCAAGTACGTTTACAGCCATTATTCAAACAAGAGGATAAAAAGCTGGGGCAATATTTTCCGAAGGAGCTGAAGGTTGATGGTTTAAAGTGTAGAGCCCTCGAGCTCGGGCCGCTTCGTTAGCAAACAATGCGCGAACAGCGACGAGCCGAGAGTCGAGTGACGGTTTTTATGTCAAAGTTTGGTTGGTGATTTCTAGTGCAATCTGATATGATTGAAATGGTTTTTCAGTCGATGAGATTGCTTTTTATTTTTGTGGTTTTATTTGAATAAAAACCAGTGATTAAAATTAGGAAATAGAACACCAAATAGTTGTAATTTTTTTCTTCATCCTCTCGACCGAACTAACTAATATCAATGTTTGGTGGTAATTTATCTTTGAATCGAGCATCGAATCTATAAAGTTTTCTGAATATGTATTAAAATTGACCCTACAAAACTTTAAAAAAAAAAGTAAAAACCGACTTCAAAACCAAAATGCACTAAAAAGTCTTAAATAAACTCTTCACCATTGAAAGGAAAGGAATCCGTTTTAGGCAAACAATTTCTTTTTGGAGTCGGTGCTGTGATAGTTGATGCTTGATGGTCAAAGTGATGGCACCGACTCGGTCTTGACTTGAAGTCGGTTTTTACTTTTTTTTTAAGTTTATTTTATTTCTTTATTTTTAGTGATTACATAAGAGGGGGGGGGGAGTTGCACCTTATGATTCTATTTTTTACAAAGCTACAAATTACCTATCATAAGTTGTGTCATTATAATTACTGAACTCCTAGGCGTTAAGGAGTTCCACCATCAGCTCAGCCCCACAAAATGTTGACTATCAGACGTAACAACTCGTCAACATTAAGATTCTAGTAAAGAAACACTATACGTGCCTTTAAAATTTGAGGGATTTCCTCGAATACACCAAGATCCCATTATCAGATCCCAAAATGGAAAAAATGGGACCAACTAGAAGGTATACCCTACACCTAAGTAGGTGAAAAAATTTTTCGATTCGGTCGACAAACGACTGAGATATGAGGTAACATACATACAAAAAAAAATAATGATGATAAAAAAAAACATACAGTCGAATTGATAACCTCCTCCTTTTTTGAAGTCGGTTAAAAATAACGATATTGTATGTGTGAATTCAATCTAAATCAATCATTGTATACAGATCATCTTAATATAAAATCGCAAGGTATCCCCAAGCTACCCGCCAGAATTTAGTTTCTTCAGACCAAACTTTTAAAGCGTTATTTTACATATTTCCGAATACAAAAGTTATAACAAACTGTCTGTAGCGTCTCCATGCATTTACTGTGCCGTCTTCGAGTCGGGCCACTGAATAAACTTGGCCTGTCGATGTGTCATAAGTCAAGTGACGCTCCCGCGGACTGTAGTGGTGAAACAAGGATGTATGAACACTTGGACTTGACCATAATGCCGGAAAATGAAAAATGAGGGAGATGTTCTGGTGATTGAAGTGTTGGTATTATCATTAATCTTTTTAATGGTACAAAAAATATATTTATTTATTCAGGCATTGTAATTCAAGGTTACTGGTTTTAGTGACACTTATGGATGCGAGCGGTCACAGCTCAAGGCAAAGATTATTTGTGCCATATAAACACAGTTTAAACATAAACACTGCAATAAACTATTTGAAAAAAATCTAGGTTGTGTTCAATTTACTTCAAAGGTAATATAATATTTGTGGATTAAATAATTATACCTCAATTCAAAAATTTACCAAGCTCTAAATTGAAGTGAGTAAATCTTCTGCCTGATACCGAGAAGTGCTCAAGTGAAATGGAAAAGCAACATTTTCTCATCACTCTTTGTTCTCAAGTTATAATTTTAATTAAGAACTTGAAAAGTGTTGTAACGAATTGGTAATTATTATTTTCTATTAAGATACTCGTGCCACCCTCGTGAAAGCGAATTTAATAAGCCATTGCAATAGATAAGTCTTAATGGATTTGCTTATAATTGGGTCGGTTGTGAAAAGCCTTTTACGGATTCGTGCAAACATTCATTGGGAACTCAAAAATTCTTATTAAATATTAAATTTATTTGATAATGGGGATTAAAAGGCCGGGTCGGGTAGTGCTGTATCTGTTTCAAACTTTGCAGATGAAAAGCACCGAATAGAAAAGATGGCGGAGTTAATTTGCATCAGTCTACCGCCACAGAGCAGACAAGATGAGACAATTCACTTTGAATAATTTAATCAAGAGAGACCCTACTGACTTCGGATATCGTTACCGATATTTTCGATTATCGAACTCGCTAGCGATGACGTAAAAAAGTGTATGAATAATTTTAGTTCTGCAAGTGACCGCTAGAGGCGCTGTGAAACTTTCTATAGACTATTTTGCGTCGTCGCTAGCTAGTGAAATCGCCGTAAACTTATGGTAACGGTATAGAAGTAAACGTGTTTTAGATCTGCGCTACGAAATCCAGTCGCATTTTGAAGTGTGAACTGCTGTTACGATTTCCAATGATAAAGTATGCTACGATAAATTGTAGTTCAGTGTACAACGGCCTCTGTTTTGTTAAATTTATCTTTATCTTTGTAGCAGTCACGCTATCTTCTATTTGCTCTAGAATGAGTTACTTAAACATTTCTAAACTGTCATAAAATAATAGTTTAGAATGTTTTTAACACTCACAGTGTCATATTTTATATTCATAAAGATGAAATAAGAAACCAAAAATTTGCGCACGAGCGTTACCACAAATTTCGCAAGGTCGGACCGACATCACGGTAGCGTAGTCAAATGGTAGGGCGTTTGGCCCGGTTATTCAAGAAGTTACTGGTTCGTGTCCCGCTCGTGCGCAAATTTTTGGTTTCTTATTTCATCATATCTTATTCGGGTTCCCTCTATCTGGCAGAATCTTTTTGTTCCGAAAGTCACTTGGCATAACACACTTGGCATAATTTTCTTTAGTCGAATATTATTCAGGCAGAATTTTCTGTTAGCGTCATTATTGTTTGGTCGAATATTTATATGCCCGAATTTACAATGGCATACTTTAAGATAGCAGAAATTTATAAGGCATAATTAACTTTGGCAAATTTTTACTTTGCATACTTTCGCTAAGCATAATGTTTATTTGGCATAATTTGACTAGGCATACTATGAAGAAAGCAGAATTTCCTTTAGAATAATTTCTCTACGCATATTGCTATTTCTTTTAAATAGTATTTTACCCTTAGATTGAATTAAAAAGTCATTAAGTTGTGGTACAAAAGTTAGTGACAGAAACGAATTGGTGCAAAACCGACTCCACGCAGTCTTGTTTGCCCCACCCCTAGAGTGTAATTCAAAATCGCGTAGGCGCGGAGGGGCGAGGCAGCCCGCGAGCTAAGGAGCAGGTGGTTTAAAAGCTCGCTGGCGCGGCTGAGGCTGGCCGGCGAAGCCGGCCAGCAAGCCGAAGCTGCGGTGGTGAGCGAAAACCATCTGCGACGATAAGCTCGCGTGGGACTGCCGGAGCCCCGCAGCGCCGGAGCCGTGACAGAAACTATGCATGTTGCATGCTTGCATACTGCATGCAAGCTGTTGCTTGCTTGCATGCTGCATGCTGCATGCTTGCTTGCATGATTCATGCTTGCTTGCTTGCTTGCTTGATGCATGCTTGCTTGCTTGCTGCATGCTTTGCTTGCTTGCTTGCATGCTGAATGCTTGCTTGCATGCTGCATGTTTGATTTGCCATGCATGTTGTATGTTTGTATTGCTGAGATAGAACTACTTGGGATACAGAGAGAAATTAAGGTTTATAGGAGAATATTAAATATGAAAAATATGCCAAAAGACGATTCGGACTGTGAATTTTCTGCGATAGGATGATTCTGCCTATTAATGACTATATATCCGAATTGTATGCCACAAGACGATTCTATTTGTGAACTTTCTGCGTTAGGATGATTCTGCTTTAAGACTATTATGGATTTTAAATTTCTGCCTAAAGATGATTCTAGCTTACACGATTATGCGTATTATGCGTCTGATAAATGAGTGAATGCTAATTGATATTCTGCGAAAGGAAGTTTATGCTATTTGATGATATGCCAAATAAAATTATGACAATAAAAATTATGCGAAACAAGGTAGACCCATCTTATTCATCATCATTTGGTTTCTTATTTCATCTCTATGCCATAAAATAGTGTTTTTTTATTAGTAACTAAAACTTTAAGTATTTAACAGCAAAAACAAGATCCTGACCGCAACAAGTTTGAAAATGAAGAGTCTTTTCTCTTCGAGCGCCACTATGAGCAAGTTTCCGCCATTCATTCGCTTATCTGCATAATTTGCTGTAGAACATGAAACAAATAGGCACGCGACACGCCGTTGTCAGCGGAATATGTTTTATGCGAAACAATAAAGGACGAATTTTGAATAATACCCTTTGTTCACTTCTGTCTGCAGCCATTATCATTGTAGCTGTCCCTTTCATTTCTTGGACCTCTTCTACGACAAAAATGTACTTTACTTCTTTCTGACTAAAAATCTGTTTCACGTCTACTGTGTAGATATATTGGTTGACTGGTAGAGAATGCTTTAAATAAATTTTAGGTATTATAATGTATTAAAGCAGATTTCAACAAGCAGTATTTTGCATTTCTAAATATAGTTCCTCGTTTATTTTAGACAATAGTGTATGCAGAACGACTCTTAAATGATTGATTAATTTCTGCCCGAGTTCGCACACATTTATCAAAGAAGCGGCAAAACAAGTCTTGCACTTAAAAGTGATTTATGTTACCTCACTACGTTGGGGATAACAAATTTGAAAGAGGCTTGTTCATTAAAAAACTATATTTGTCGAGTCGGTTCCCTAGAACTTTCCTCATTGGAATATTAAGCGGAGAAGCATTGGCCTACGTAATGAATAGCCTGTATTGTTTCCAGCTCAGATTTATGGAGGTAACTTGTAACGGCTTCTTTAATTAGACTTCTTCAGTCAAATTGATGATTGTTTTCGGTGTCAGTTAATTTCGAAAGGGGCTAAATTTTACCTTGATACGCGGTCAATTACGGATAATTTGGGAAATTGCGGCGTCACGTTATAACTCGGCGAAGGTCCCGAACGTGAGCTGCCTGTATAGTTCTGCCAAGAAACGTTCACTAATTTATCACAGACACTATCAATATCGAATCATAATTCAAACTCTAGTCTAGAGTATTGAAAGTCGTTATCTCTTTTGCGAGTAAATTGAATAACGAATTATTTATGCGAACAATATTTCATTAAGGTTCTCAGAACTTAGACAATCGTTTCCAAAAGCTGTAAGCAAAATCTTTCTAAGAAATACGAGTTATCTATGAAAAAAAAAAGGAATACCAACTGTATGTATCCGGGATGATACTTGTGATATGAGTTAGTCTTCTAAAGATAGTAATCTATACTAATATTATAAAGTGCTAGTATCAGTAATTACTAGACCGATTTGAAAAAATATTTATGTGTTGGATAGCTTATTTATTGAGGAAGGCTTAAGGCTATAAAACATCACGCTGTGACAGGAAGGGGGGAGCAACTCAAAACACACGGACGAAGTCACGGGGGACCACTAGCTTATCTAATAAATATTCATAAATAAACTAAATAAAACTGGGATGGGGTACTCGCCTTATCGGTATTGCACTCCTTTATTGATAAATTGATACAACGAAAGATAAAATACAGAATAAACATATGACAGGAAATATACAAGTACTCTCAAACCAGCATATCAACCACGTCCGCCTCACACTCACATACATAAAGATCCCTTATGCATTACACGTTCAAATTCAATTCAAGCGTTCTTCTCCTTACTCTCTCTCTTCTGTAATCTCTTACTTCTTACGTTCCGTTCTACGTCCTTATCCTACATATATTATATTAATATGATATATACAATTTTCACCATATGTTTCCTATACCTTTGTTATAGCGTTACGAATTTCAATATCTTTGCTCTTACAAGTATACCACACTATCGAGTTGTCTCACTTCCTCGCTTACATTGAATTCTGTTGAAGTTATATCGAGTGTTGGGTTCTGTAGTCGTTACCTCGGTACTTTGTTGGCTTAATGAATTGACTGATGGCAGACGAAGGTTTGAACAGCGGCGGGTTAAGTGAAACAGCTGATTGATCGTCGTTGTCACTGCCGCTCGCAATTGCCACTTGTCACAAATTCCAGTATAATTTTTGTTCATTTCGATTGTGAGTTAATGATGACGACGAAAGTGCAATCAGACGTCGATTGGTTCGATGGATCGTCGATGGATGGATGGTTCGTCAGCTTGTGACAGGCTGATGCTGTTGATTTTCATCTAATATAATAACGTTATTTAATCTGCGATTGCTACTAAAGAACGTAAAAGAATTCGAATGCAGAATATAGGGGACATTAATTTCATCACTATCATTTTAGTACGAGTGTTTCAAATCATAATTACCGACTTCAAAAAAGGAGGTAATCAATTCAATGTGTATGTATGTGATATCGTTAGAAATTAATAATATTTTAGTATGTTGATCTAAAGGCTTCAAAACACGTGTGCAAAATTATGTATGTTTGTCCACGGATTTCTCGAAAACAAAAAATCATAGCGAAATTATTCTTTTTAGTTCTAACAGGTATATTTCAACTAAGGCTACAGTGTAAGTTTCATCAAAATTGGTCTAATAGTTTTTGAGATATGGGTAATAACTAAAACCCATAAAATATAAAATAATTTAAAAATAATAAAATGTACTATTTTATTTCTTATTAGTCAATTTTTGAAAGCGGTTTAATTTATTAAATTATTTTTAATCGAAATTTCCAATAAAATCACAAACATACAGGTAAAATTCAAAACCTTCTTTCTTAAATCGGTAAAAATAATGCAGTGATAAAAGCACCAAGAAGAACACAGGTCAGACAGATCAGCGTCGCATCGCTTCGCACGTTCGCCTAAAAGCAGTACCCATGTTGGGGATATCTCTATCTTGTAAACCATTTATACGATGAAGTGCTGAGATGAGTAAGTAATTATTCCCGGTCCGTCGTGCTGTAATCCAGTAGGATTACAAGGGGCGGTGCGAATGGTAATAGCGGCTCGAGGTGCTGTGGTGTGATTTACTGCTAAGATTCAATAGTGAATATTTTAAGCTGATTTATCTGGTGCCCGCTTCTTGGAGTTCTTTAGGAGTGTATTATTCCTTACTAATGAATTTGTTAGCAAATAAATACATACAAATATACTTTTTCTAACTGGAACCGAAACGAACCATAGTTAATAGATTCATCGTGTAGTATAGCCATGTGATTTTTCAAGCAACTATATTATATTTTCATTGTGAAATTAGGGACTAACTCCTATGGCTATTAACTTCAGTTCTATTTCTCCTGTACCTTATATTTTTCATCACCTGAGATTTATGCAATTTACTAAAAATACACAGATCGTAAATCTGCCGGGTGTTTCATGCAGCCACATGCTTCGTTTTATTTTATTTAAAATTATACTAGCCCGTATCCTGTGTATGCAGAGGTCTATAAAACTTGCGGCGTGCTTGACCCATCTCGGATGGGTAAACGACCCAGTTACTATACTTCAACATTCTGCGCGTTAACTCATAATCAAATATTATCTGTTTACGTTATCATTCAAGTGCTATTTAATTTTTCAGGTGAATCCTATATCCTATGATTTATTGATACATAAATTTTATATGTGTTATTGATTTTGTTTAAACATAACTCGGACTTATTATTATGACTACTCAGTCACAATAAATCACACTCCCAAATCGATATGTTAAAAATAGTTAAAGCAACTTTCCTCTGTACATCAATTACATATTTTTTTCAGAATAAGGTGAAAAATAAACGCCGCCCTATTTCTAAAGTTCATAAATAAAAATAAACAGCGAAAGATGGAGTTGGTAAGTTTAAACGAGGGCGAGTTAACCGTAACAATGCTAACTAATGCAAGTTTTATCGGGGAAATTATGTCGCAATTTTCACAGTTAAATTGACTACAGAGTAGGTAATTAAAGTAAATAACATGGACACAGCACGCCACTATTTAGCGCAGGGATGTGATACTTGTAGATTTATATTGGTTGACTTTCTACATGGACTATGTTTGAGGGAAATACTACCTATCATGTCCCATGGAATTATTACATTGCCACTACTTTAGATTGAGATAAATAACTATATTTATCACGCACATTATTTTCGCTTATTCGAATCATATTCAATATACTTTTAAAATAAAAAAAACATTTCATGATTATTGTTACATACAAAATTATTGGTTTTTAGTTTCTTAACATATTACTGGAATTCAAAAATGATTTTACAACATAAAATATACAGAGTGTAAAAAAGTACGAGCCAAATTAAAAAATGAAAATAAATGTTTTTATATAAACATGTTTAAAAAGATACGATAAGTTTTTTTTTCTGATTTCAATACTCGACTCTTGACTATACCCTTTTAAATTTGGCTAGAAGAAAAAAATGTGTAGATATATGATAAAATGTCCACGTATCACTAAAATTCTATGTAGGGGTTAAGAAAGTACGAGCCAATTCAAGCGGGTGGTAATAATTGAGTCTAGGATACAGGAAAAGTAAACTTGTTATTTTTTTTTTAAAAAATATTCTTTTATCGTATATATTAAACTCGACTGACAACCAGCCCCCTTAAATTTAGCTCGTATTTTTTTTACACCCTGTATACTCTATACAATCGCTAAATTCTTGTGAATTTCAATCGATCCGCATCCTAAACAACACTATATTCGACAACCCTAGTTAATTACCGCTTCGTTATAGAATTAGGGCGAATTTCTACTATTCCGCCTGAAATCTGATTTATGCGTAACCAAATCAGGTCGCAATTCTACAGGGACATGTTACTTTCTATAGCAATATATTATGATAATGAAGTGCATAGGTCCATCATGTCAGTACGACGAATATAATACGATAAGTACAGTCAGTATTATAAGGTTGAACGAACCGTTAAATATAGATCACTTCATTATTACTTCGATAACAAGTTTTTTCGTTTTCAAGTGTTTTTTTAAAAGGGAATAGGTGAAGTGTAACTTTGATACAGTACCAAAATGGTAAGGTTTTTTAATCATTTATTTCAAGTATGGTGTATTACAATACATTAGAATGGTGATTATACTACTAGTCACTTTTGGTTGTTGTTAACTTGTACTTTATTATAAGCTTTGTGTTCTTATGTTAAGTGTAATATGTTAATTCTTAATGGGTATAAATATCTTCGATATCTAAATATCTTCAAGGTCTCTAGCGCTTAGCCACTTTTTAAACGAAAATAGCTTGCACAAAAACGGGCGTCATTTCAAACAAAAGACGCGAGGCGAAACGTTGAACGAAGGTGAAACAGATTTTGAAGCCTGTTTAGACGGAGAGACCGTAAGCGTAATTATTTAAAAAAGAGGTTATTAATTTTACCTGTATGCTTTTTTAGTAAATAGAGTCGATCAATTATACTACAAGCTCACCTTTAGTTTTTCCTTGAGGACCTCCTCTCGAAATAATGTCCCCTCCATCTTCTCTTCTCCAAACAATTTTAGGAGGAGGGTATCCTCTTGCTTTGCAGACCAGCTTGGCTGAACCGCCTTCGGGCACCATCATATCTCCTGAAGTCTCCTCATATATTATGTCGGGGGGTATAACCACCTCTAGAAATGCAGTCTGTAAAAAAAAGGTTTTTGAATGTTCTTCAAGACTTCCCCGTCTTTAAATCACTAGCATAAAAGTTTCGTTCACGCCACCCGTGCGGGTTAGGAAATTTTCAGTTGTTCGCAAAGTTGTTAAGTTTAGTTATCGACTGAAAATGTTATGTAAAACGGTATGCGAAAGAAAATTATTTAAACTAATGTAGTATTAAAAATACTGAAGAAATAAATAAATACATATTTGCCACGTGATATTATTTACTTCTGTATGTGCATGATGCAGTACTTTGTATATTAGATTCCTCTTTTGTATAAGCTTAAGCGTTAAGTCTAGATCGGAAAAAAGATAGCACACCTGCATTTTCATCGGGTCCGTGTTAACTTGGCACATGTATTGTCCCCTGTCCTCGCGCTTGACGCCTCTGATGTTCAGCGTCCAAGTATTGTAGTCGTTGTGTGTGACGCTCAGCCGCGCATTGTTCGTTATCACATGCTCGTGGATCGCCAGAATCGCCTTTGTGTCCGCTTTGATCCACGCCACCTGTTCCGCCAACCACCCACGGCGCAGCCCGAACAGCCAAAGAGCAAACACAATTTTTAGTAAAGCAACAAACGACTGTTATCTCCGCTTATCGTGCAAAAAACGCCGATGAAGAGTTTCGGAGCAAACAAGTCTAATTACAAGCGAATGCCCCCCGAGAGGCAGTCACGACAACGATCCTCCGGCGCCCAGCAACACTATCTTGTTGCGAGCTCCTAGCGAAATGCTCTCGGAATTTTTAATTACATTTTGGCCTGGTCGCCGCTATGAGCGGCGCTGCGGGCGCGCTCTGAAAACGGCCCTCGTTTCACCCGCTTTACCGAAACCGTCGACATCGCAATAGAAGCTAATTTCCTGCATAGCGCGTAACAAAAAACGAACAGAAATATGGCGTTTATACTTCTCTGGGGTGCGCTCAGACTCTGGTATTAAAACTTTATTGTTAAAAACAACATTCACTACTTCGTTCGTGGGGCAGACAATCGAACGAGATTTCAGAATGTCAATTTAAATTCTTTAATTGCTTAAATCTTATAAAAACTTGTAAATAATGTGCGTTAAAGTGCACTACAAGGTGTAGGTGCAAAAGGTTATATACAGATCTAAAAGTCAATAGTTTAGTAGTTAGTGCTTGTGCAAGAACACTAGTTAAGTTGCTAATAGGGTGCCTACAGTGAAATTAACTCTACGGAGAAAAGGAAAACATTGAAGCGTCTTCGTGTAGACGAGAAACACTTGAATGTTTTCGTTTAGTTAAGGGAATTCCAATCCTTTCTTTTTCTGTGCATCTTGAGTGTTTCGAGATTATTCATCAAACAAGTTTTGAAAGGATTGTAAAATCAAGAAAACAGTGATACGATTTCAATTTACATGATCATGGGCGTTCAGTTGTTTTTCGCATGAAGTAATTTGTATTCAGCGATGCATTACTGTCGCAATATCTACTGATGTAAATTGAAATGGCATCACAAATCAAAAACAATTGAACTAAAAAAGATTATAAATCAAGGTAGGTATAGTTACCACAATTTGAACTCATCCATACCAGCGGTGCATATCGAAGTGAGTGGTTTACTAAAATAAAAGTGTGTATTTGTACATGCGAATACTGCCTGAAAAAATCTATCCGTTTTTTACTTGTCCCTAATAGAGACTTAACAGTTTTGGTCTTTTTTACTAAAATTGCGTTTCCATCTATTACTGGAGTAAAATGAAGTCCATTAATTAGGTCCCTCTTCTTTCTTACGTAATTACCTACAACTTAATAATAAAAGTAGCTTTAATTTAGTTAGCGCCGAATTAGGCCATAAAATAGCTATCGTTATCTTGTTTATAATGAAAATTGTATTAGGAAAATTTAGGTTATTATCTTTTTTCCGATAACTTGAAAATATTTCCATCAGATCATAATGTTTTAAGCCTTCTGGGAATCGATAGGTAAGATGTTATTAGTGTTGTGTAATTACTTACTCCGATAGACACGGAGCAAATATGTGACGACCGGGAGATTCGAAGTATCGTAAGAAAATCGAGTGACCTGAACTAACGGTCCCTCTGAGGCTATTATCACTCGTGTTTGTAGCGAAAACCGATTCATGGTCGAATTGTTGGTTTAACTCATCGGTATTTGTATTGGAAATGAAATTCTTACGTAAGCATTTGTATTTAATGGTGAAGTTAGTTTGTGGTGTAAAACTATCCAGTTTCTGTTTTGTTTTGCTAACAAACATATTTGATTTAGATAAAACAAAAAACACTAGCGATCTTCTAAATACCTATTAAAAAAGACTGATGTCATGTTTTTGATTTTTTTCTTCTTTTACACACGGCATACATAGAGTATGGCCGATTCGTCCATACTTCCACGTGACACATCTATGATATCGACCGTTAGATAGTGTACCAGATTAACTCTCCGGACAGTTTGAGAGCAGCCTCTCGAAATGATTGAACGGGGACCAAGGGGTTTGCCCGGCTTTATTTTAATTTCCTAAAGTGACTGTTTTGCAACGTAAATTTCTTGGATGGAGGGTGCTCAATCGTGGTTAGTCCGAAGGTTTTTGTTTTGACAATGATTGACTTTACCTTCATCAACTAAATAATAAAGGAAATGTGCGTTTCAGTGCGTAACATGCTCGAATGTACTCCATTCTGTTCTCTCGTCGAGTGCAGAATTGAATACTTAACAGAAACTTAGAAAAAGGAAATCTTAGACGGGAAGATGTGCCGTGTATTAAATAACTTAGGAAGAGAAAACAAAACAGCTATAAGAACATTCCGTATTTTAAGTCTGTGCTTTTAGTCTATGTTAGTGTTCAGTGCGAGTGTCTAGCTCTACTGCTATTGTGGACAAAGTTACAGTTTATTGTGCAAATTAGTTTCGTGTGCTCTATTCTAAGATAGAGATAGTACTAGAAGTGCTTGTGAGTCAGAAACGGTGCGAAGAAGTGCATCAGAGGTTGTGTGCTAAGAAGTGTGGAAGTCAGTGCAGAAGTATATTGGGTGAGATCTATAATGTATACCCTTTATCGAGGTATGCGTGCTACTGTAAAAAAGTCAAAGATAAAAACTCTTCTACTGATGTATTATCATAAGTTCTTGTTAACAGTTACGTTGAAATCCATCAACAGGACTTGGAATACAAATTCGAAAATTCGTGACTTTCGGCAATCCAATTAGAAAAGTAATTACACTGCTAACAAAAGTTACAATAACAATTAAAATGGGATTCGGTACTGATTGAAATATGGAGTATATAATCAACAAATCTAAAAAGAGAAATTCCTATCCACTACGTTGATGATATTTTGTTTTTTTTCTATCAGGCCAATGTTTACCATTATAAATCTCAACCCATAGGTGCGTGAGAGTGCTCCTCTAGGCTAGCTGTAATGAGTCGGTTTGATACACACCCTGGCCGTGGCGGAGTCGCCACTCACCCTATAACCACCAAGGTTATTCACGACACATGTGAACATTGCGTCCCGGCCTTGCGCTATGGTCACGTTCTCCAGGGGGTACAGGAAGTCTGGCTCCAGACCTAGGGCTGAAAAAGAAAAAAATAATATAAAACACCAAATTATGTGAGAAACGAGACCGTGGAAACGGGAAGTAATCTCTTATACAATATCTTTTTCTACCTCCAAACTGATATCATTCATCAGAATCAGTTACGGTTCGATTCGCATTCGAATCTGAACTTCGGTTTGACCTTTCTGTGTAAATAATTGTTTGGATGTTTTGCATGAACTCAATCTGTATGCTCGGATTTCGATAAATGCAGAAGAACCATGAAGAAACTGAGAGATAATGTGCGGTTTTTAATTCTTAAACATTTTTAAAATACACATGATTGAAACCAGAAGTCTTACATCACGTCCCATAACAACCTATGTCGCTTTAACAATATCTGCCGCTTTCTGAAAGCGAGATCGAAATCAAAATGGAAAAATGTGACGTCTGCGAATACAAACGAGAATGCACAGTGTAAGCATCACGTGCGTTTGTGATTTGTTGGGAAAAGTGCTTGGCCTAGATTGTCGCAGGCGCAAAATCAAACATATTTTTACTTATTTTATGAATTCCTGAATTTGGCTTTTAGGTTAGTGAGATCTATTTTTTAAAATCAAAAGATTCACACAATGGTTGACTGGTAGATAATTCTTTGAGCATTAAGTCCGCCACTTTTACTTTCTTTAAATAAGATAGTAAAAAAATAATTCGTTAGGAGCATCAGGGGATCTTCAGTAATCTATTGCTGAAATAGTATCTAAACTATTATTAAAATGTACTACACGTGTCTTGTTACAATATTGTAGTATGTAGCTACATCTTAAATAAAATATATATTTTTATGTATTATATTTTTTTCTATAAACTCACAAAGTCACAGTAAATAAAAGCGGAGGTTATTTTTCGTGCAAAATACCAGGAAAACAGGCTTTGAATCTTCCTAATGGATTAACTCAATAGCTTTTTACAGTTTTACTGATCAATAAAAATGACGTGATTTTGGTCGCTTAAATTAATGGTTAGATATTGTTTTACACTTTCTATGCGACCATTAAACGGGTAGCGACGATTTGGGAAGCAAAAAGATATAATTTTAACTGTTTCATTTCTTGCCTGTTTATTATGAGAAAATAACGGTATAAAGGAAGTTTAAAAACAATGAGTTTACACGACCTATGTTGTGATAATAAAATAAGATATTTGTTTTCTCTACTAGTATTATTATTTATACCAAAGTTAAGCAACTTGCGGCGCGGTCATGTTTGGATGAGTGACCATTCCGACCATATAACTGGCTTATATCACTAGCATCTCCGTGCTTCGGAAGGCACGTTTAGCAGTTGGTCCTGGTTAATATCGGTTGATATTAGTCGTTAAACCTAGTCAGAGGCAATAAGGGCGGCTTGATAAAATCTGACAGCAAGGTTAGTCGATTACATTGCAAGCAGCCCGCCGCCAATCCGCACTGAGCCCGCGTGGTGGGGTATGGCTCATACTACTGTTAGCCCAACGAAAACGGAACGTCCCTTTTTGCGTTATCTATGTCAGTCGATTACGTCTGTCAGAGGAGTCCCCTCCCTCCCCGCGTCTCGTCTCGGTCGGTCGTCGCTTGCGCGTGTCTTGATGTGATATAATATTGTAAACGTTCCCGTAGTGTTTACTTAATTATATTTGTAAGCCTAAACGGGTTGGTTTGTTTTGTGTTTGGCCCTGGCATCCGATTACATTTAAGATGAGTATGATTTTGGTATTTTATTTATAACCTTCCCCAGTTAGGGTTTAATACTACCTTATACTTGAGGTAAGGCCTTTGCCCAGTAGTAGGATGCTTACAGCCGCCAATCCGCACTGAGCCCGCGTGGTGGAGTATGGCTCATACTACTTTATAATTGAGGTAACGCCTTTGCCCAGTAGTAGGATGCTTACAGCTGCCAATCCGCACTGAGCCCGCGTGGTGGAGTATGGCTCATACTACTTTATAATTGAGGCAAGGCCTTTGCCCAGTAGTAGGATGCTTACAGCCGCCAATCCGCACTGAGCCCGCGTGGTGGAGTATGGCTCATACTACTTTATAATTGAGGTAACGCCTTTGCCCAGTAGTAGGATGCTTACAGCTGCCAATCCGCACTGAGCCCGCGTGGTGGAGTATGGCTCATACTACTTTATAATTGAGGCAAGGCCTTTGCCCAGTAGTAGGATGCTTACAGCCGCCAATCCGCACTGAGCCCGCGTGGTGGAGTATGGCTCATACTACTTTATAATTGAGGTAACGCCTTTGCCCAGTAGTAGGATGCTTACAGCCGCCAATCCGCACTGAGCCCGCGTGGTGGAGTATGGCTCATACTACTGTTAGCCCAACGAAAACAGAACGTCCCTTTTTGCGTTGTCTATGGCAGTCGATTACGTCTATCCCCGCGTCTCGTCTCGGTCGGTCGTCGCTTGCGCGTGTCTTGATGTGATATAATAATGTAAACGTTCCCGTAGTGTTTACTAAATTATATTTGTAAGCCTAAACGGGTTGGTTTGTTTTGTGTTTGGCCCTGGCATCCGATTACATTTAAGATGAGTATGATTTTGGTATTTTATTTATAACCTTCCCCAGTGAGGGTTTAATACTACCTTATACTTGAGGTAAGGCCTTTGCCCAGAAGTGGGATGCTTACAGCCGCCAATTTGCACTAAGCCAGCGTGGTGGAGTACGGCTCATAATACCTTATACTTGAGGTAAGGCCTTTGCCCAGTTATTTACTTTAATTTAACTCGTTTTTTGCGTCGTCTTCGATGGCTCGGATTTGTGGCTACGCACCAGGTATAAAGTGTTCCTAATTTACTCAAGTCCATATGAGACTAGAGTGGACTACGTGGGCGTAAAAAGACATTTCACAAAAATTTCAGGTAAAATATTTCTCGATTTGATACGAATAATTCTCTCCCCAACAAATTTACTTTTAAAAAGTCTCTCCGCAGCCACTATTTTAACCTTGACTCTCTTCAGAATTAACAATCATTTTCTTTTATTTGTGTTTTTTTTGGATGTCGTCATTATCACCTTTATCATTCATAATTTTGTATTCATTAAGTATATGTATTCTATGTTTGTTTATTAGTCTTATGCTTATATATCCTATTACATATTTGTGTAATATTAGTATGCATGATTATATTAGTGCATTTTACTTCTTTATTTTACCACTCTTCTCACTAATTATTAATATTCCGCTACTGATTAAACTCTCTGCATTACCAGGTGGTTGCCTGGTAGAGAAAGCCATTAGGCATGAAGTCCGCCAATTGTACAAGTTACAGAGCAATAAAGTTTAAATAAATAATAAATTCTTAGTTACGTGGGGAATACATTCTTTACAAATTTTAAATGAAATGATAATAAAACAATCTCCAAATGCTTTCAGGCCCGTAAAAGCAGTAATATTTAGTTTGCCACGGTAAAGGTTCGATTTTTGTGTATTCACAAAGGTCCCGGTACTGATATCAGCCGGTTTGCGCGATAAGTGATTTTTGCCACCGCCTGCGTCAACGATTAGCATATTTGGCGAGAAGCGGAAAGTTTGGCAGCCACGAAAATATTCGAGCTGATGTCTAGATTATTTTATGCATCAAAAAGTTTTAAGTGCTGTCAACATTCCTATATATTCCTACGAAAAGCAACACCTTGCCTACTAAACCCGAGTACAACCCGTATGATGCCAGCATGAAACGCGTATGATACCAAGTCGTATAGTGTTGAAGATGACTATAGTGACCGAATTTGACTGACTGTCATTAATTACGGTCAAAAACAGTCAAAAACGGCCATTCAATAAACGGTTATATGCAGTCATGTTGATTTCATTAATATTTTATTGGGCAAATTCGGTCGGTCATGTGACCTTTGCGCTGTTCCATAAAATCCCGTTCTTTAAACCTTATTTATACACTATTAAAGTCTAGGTTGATATATATTCTGTTGTATGAATCCGGCAAAAATGTCAACATCTAAAGATCTTTTTTGTGTACAATATGTGACATCAATGAGTGAATCAAAGTAATCTATACTTTTTAAAATTATAAAGCTGAAGAGCTTGTTTCTTTGTTTGCTTAAACGCGCTTATCTTAGAAACTACTGAACTGATTAAAAAAATTGTTCTATGCTGGATAGCTTATTAATCGAGGAAGGCTTTGGGATTTAGTAAATCTCGCTGCGACAGGAGGGGAGGGAGCAACTAGTATATTTTAATTACAGAGAAGATTTGCTAGTAAATACTATCAAAGTATTAATAAGTAACCACACAATATGTGCTTTTTTATTCGAAAATTGAGGTAGAAACTTTATATTTACAGTTGATAAACTGTAAATATAAACAGTTTATCAAATGTAAATATATTTTTTTCTGACTCACATACAGTCAAATTGACTGAATTTGACCGGTTATTTAAGGTTAATGAAAATTGTGACTGGTCAAATTTAGTCATTTTACAACACTTCTATAACCGTATAACGCCTGTATGATATCCGTATGATATATTTTATGTGGAAGTGAGCGAACCGCGATTTTATATTATGATGACAGGTTCTACCCAAGATGCAGAAGTGTCGTGGTCAGTCCAATATCATATCAGTGGACTATCAATACATACAATTTAATTCATCATCATCATCATTATCAGCCAAAGCACGTCCACTGCTGAACATAGGCCTCACCCACGGCTTTCCACAGCAACTGACCACTAGCGGTCTGCATCCAGTGAATTAGTGAGAATTTAATTAGTGTTAAATTGAATATCATAAATTAATACTTCTATATAGCTAGTATAAAAAAATCAACTCTTTCTCGTATGTTACTGACGACCAGCTACAAGCTAGATTTTTTAAGTATCAAAAAATGGCTTTTACCTACAAAGTTCAACTCTCTATTCTTACTGCTACGGTGCTGCAGAATGATTTATATCGAATCTCCACATAAAAATGTCTCCTGAAGTAGGTATTGTCGGGTAGCATAGCTTGAGGCGTCAATATTCTACGTGACCACCTACTAGCGCCCTCGCGGAAACACGTGTCGGAAGAGAGAACTATCTGTTTGCTCGATGGCGATCTTCTTTAGTGATGTGTCCTCTCGTCTCTAAGCGATGTTTAGGTGGTTCATATTACTTTGGGTTCTCTGGATTTATATTATTCGACAATTATTTTGATCTGACTATATAAATGAAATAGAAATGCGAGTAAGTACATCGGTACTAGAGTAAATAGAAATATAAAAAAGTACATGTAGGTAAATATTTTCACATTCAGTCAACTGTGTTGTTAAATATTTTCTTAGGTCCGATTAAATTTAGATATACCAACAAAATTAATAAAAATCAATCTTAGTTGAAATTTAGATGGTTGCCTCTATTTATCGTTGAGCACGGCAATTGATGATTTCAAATGTATTTTTTATCACAACAAAAAAATTGACGTTACGTATTTAATTGTTTTAAAAGCAATTAGAATTACTTTACTTTTTTGAAGGTGATTATGTTCTTTAAGTTATTTTTAGACCAACTTAGTCATAGCTAATTATGTTAGTTTTGAATAATAATTCGATTTCGACGATTCGATTCAAGATTATCCCATCACTACTCCTGAAGTATTTGCACTCTACAACCGGGCAGTGGACACGATTACATCTGCATTTGACGCTTCACCGGCCAGATACTTTACAGCGATTTATTTATTTGCGATGTAGTCGACGTTGTGCCTCGTTATTTACAATGCGTCATAAATTGTCCGTTCATTCAAAAAGCGCGAAGAATGGTAAAATATTGGCAAGTATTTTAGGGTGCCGTAGTCAAACAAGGAACTCTTTTGTTTCGCCATGTCTATCCGAAGTACTAGAAAACTGTAATTAGTCATGGCATGAACATATTCTAACCTTCTCGACAAAGTTGAAAACTAAAATTTAAAAAAAAGAGATACCTCCATCATCCTTCGTAACGTGGAGCTGATTTTTTTCTCTTGCCTAACCTGTGGTTCTTGCCTAACATTGTGAGGTATCGTTAAATGGGTATTTTTAAATGATTATGAGTTTTCTAACTTATTTTTTCGATAAAAAAACGTTTTTTTTTCTAGTCCAATGTCCACACCAAATTCCAAACTAAACGTAGAAGGTATTTTAACGTAAAGTTATGGACCAAGTGATTAATTGAGCAGTATACATAATGCCCGGTCATAATGAAAAATGCCCAATATGAGAGTGCAATTTGATAATAATTATTCAAATAATCAAATAAACCGGGCACTATACATATTGCCCATCACCTTTTGGGCAGAGTAATACAAACATATTTAATTACTATTTCTTATTGTTATTGACTTAAAATAAACTAAATATTAAACCACTTAAATAATCAGACTCATTATTTGAATTAATTACGAAGGACATCTACCTTAAAAAAACACTAGTTTTTGCATTTAAACTAAGCAAAGTCATATTAAAAATATAACATAAAATATAATTAAATTTGAAACTTAAAAATTCACAACCTATCTTTGACTGACGACCCGTCTGGTGTAGTGGTTGAGAAATCGCCTACTACGCAGCGGGTGCGGGTTCGATCCCCGCACAATACAAACATTTGTGTGCATGAACATGTCTGTTTGTATTGGTCTGGGAGTTTTCTATGTATATTATGTATGTATTTACAAACTATAAGTATTTAAGTATTATATCCGTTGTCTGGCACCCATTACACAAGCTTTGAGTAGCTTACTTTGGGACTAGATGGCGATGTGTGGGAATGTCTAAAGGATATTTATTTATTATTATGAAACATAAAATAAACTAATGTTTAAGCATTCAGACTCATTTTTTGGCATAATTAGCATCTTCTCTTAATAAAAGTTAAATGAATATATAAGTAAATAGAACATCAAAATTGAAAACAACAATCATTCATATATCGAATTGCATAGCATATTATCAAATTGCCCAACTATCATGTAGCAAT
Organism: Pyrausta purpuralis; assembly: GCA_963924145.1. Taxonomy (NCBI): domain Eukaryota; kingdom Metazoa; phylum Arthropoda; class Insecta; order Lepidoptera; family Crambidae; genus Pyrausta; species Pyrausta purpuralis. Next base: position 15,512,667 of record OZ001659.1, read on the forward strand.
ATAATAATGACCGTGCAATGTGACCGTAAAAAAAATAAAGCAGTAGCATAATACACCGTACATTTTGGAAGGAAAATTATCACAGCTATGATAAGTAAATAATTAAAGAGTAGTAATCCATAAATGTAAAGCATATGACTTTTCATGATACTGTTTGCTTATTCTTTTTCCTCCTAAACGTGTTTGGATAAGATACTGAAAGTATAGTCAAATTTTATTAAGCTGAAAATTAATTGAAATTGTGAGTTGGTTTTGTTTCACTATTTCGGATATATTATTATTTCAAGGGAATCAAATAAAACATTCATAATCATGTTTTTTCTTAATTATGTTATTATCATGAAGGTACTTTTATTGTCCTGAACAAAATAAGTCCTATTATTAGGGCAATAAAAGTGCGTACATACATAGTAGATACGGAACCTTTCACGCGCGAGTCCATCTTGCACTTGGCCGGTTTAATCTTGCCCTGGTCAAGAATGGGGCTTAATGGTTATAAATAAATATTTTTTATTGTACTGACATACTAAAAAATACACAAGAATTAAAATTAAACTACAAGTAATAGTTTCAGTTCCACTCTCGTACCGTTTACGTTTCTGCGTTAAAGTACGTATCACAGTAACTCTTAGACCTTTTAATAAGTTTAGATAATACCAATAATAATTAAGAGTAAGCTATAGTAGTAGTATTAATATAGATTCTATTTCAACAAAAGAATGGTGAAAATTTATGTACGCACCACGCACGCATTTTCACAAAATGTGACCTTAAAAGTGTCGCCCCATGCATTCGCGTCCACGCGCGGCAGCCCCAAATGGGTCAACTAATAGGGGACAAATGTCGACAAGCCAAATGCCGAAGCCTACAAACAACTAGACAAGAGGCCCTATTTTTGAATTACACCCTTGAATATGCGTCTCCTTATGAACTTATAATTTCTTTATCCAAAGGTTGTATGGAAGAGGTCGTCGTCACTTGTAGCAATAAGACTGCCTAAATAAAACATTTCCATTAAACGAATTTGTAATTCATCTATGTGACGTGCAACAAAGAGTTATCATATTCAGCTTGAATCTTGTTTTTTTTTTCTATTTATACATATAAAAGTGAAATGTATTTTACATACAAATTAATACCTACGTCCTCCACATGATTAAAAGTACACTTGATAGGTATCCAGTCTCTTTATCTAAAGCCTTTCTCACTCCATTTCGGCCGTAGCTTAATGTCAATGCTTAATTTTGGACATTTGAGCATGTGTAATCGTTTGCATTAGCTCGGTAATGCAGTTTCCAATTTTATTTTGTTTAGTACAAATTAATGGCAATTGCATCGCGTTACATCCGATTAAGTACGACAAATAATACTTTGGAGCTACAATTAACACCCTCACAATGAACTAAAATGGAGCACCACGTTACAATTATAGGCATTATCAATCAAAGCCTATTTAAAGCAACCGTGTTGCAAACAGTTTAAATTCCACATTAGTGACAACAGATTAAAGTTTAAACTAATCAATGGTTTAGAATGTTTTTAACAATCACAGTGTCATATTTTATATCCTTAAGGATGAATTAAGAAACCAAAAATTTGGCAACGGGCGGGACTCGAACCAGCAACTTTTTGGCTAACCGGGCCAAACCGGGCCGGGTCACGCGTAATGACAGATCCATAAGAGATCAGAAATTTCACGCGGTCGGATCGATAGCACGGTAGCTCAATTAGTAGAGCGTTTGGCCCTCTGGCCATCCCGGCTCAAGAGGCCTGGACTTTTGATATGTTAACTTCCTAACTAAGCCAAACAAAATTACAAAGTCAATTATCGTGTTCCTTGAAATTCCCTCTACAATCTTTTGTTGACTGAACTAAATAGCCCTTTTTAAAGCGATAGCGATTGGACTCCCAATATTAAAACTATCCATTGGTCTCTGCGGATATATGAATTTCAAATTCTGCTTGACTGTAGATAGAGCATTTGACACTTTGGCAAAAAATATACGTATAATAATTTAAAAAATGACTTGTAAATAAAAGTTGTCATTTTAATTGTACATTTCACACTTCGTTCTATGTAATCAAGCATACAAATGGTAAAGTCTGTTTCGTATGCAATCAAGCATTATTTTCCACTTCAAAAGTCTTTAGTAACCAAATTCGATGATGAATTTAACAAAATATCATTTTACACTCATATTACAATGTAAGATGTAACCAAGTAAGTAGAGTCGTACAAAAAGGTATACAAACATTACATTTTGAACGTGACACTTGAAGTTTCCACTTATCCTTGTCCCATGAAACGGTTAAATTGTGTGTATTTCAGCCTTGGACACTAATAAATTTAAGCAAACATAACTCGTACTGCTCCATAAATCTTAGTTTCCCTCACGCATCGCTGATTTCCAGATCAATCTGGCTTCACAAGCATCCAATTTATTAAAATAGGTTCTATTTGAATTCAGGTTTCTAGTTTAGGTTACGAACAATTAACCAACACGGTTCCGTACTTCGTGGGAGATCGAAAGTTAGCTACACGGAACAACACTGGCAACTCTAAAAGTTCTGGTTCGTGGCTCTGACGATTCTCAATAGCAGGTAGCTTGCTCAGGAGAGGTACTTGGGGTTGGGAAGTTAACATACATTTTAAGTAACGACTGAGAAGCTTCTAGATAACATGTAGTGTACCTAACAGAAAATTGGGGCTTTAAAGAGAATAAAGTATCGCGAAAAGCGCGAGATATTTTAATTTTAATACACTGTATGCAAGACATACAATAACAGAAGTCGCCTGCTAGTTCTCTGATGCAAGTAGATCAAAAAAGAAATTAAATATTATCTTTTAAAATAATAGTACGCAGTATTCAAAATTCAATTTATTCGTACTAGATGTCTTTTTAAAATGCTAATTATTTATATGAAAAAGCTTGCATATCTATCAACATGCACATACTCGTAATACAGGGATAAATTTGTATTAGTGTCTTATTTAATCATTCTATAATTTAATTTTTATTTCTTTTTTTAATATTATTTAACTAGCGGTCACCCGCTTTGCCCGCGCGTTTTGAGTTAATGCTTTCCTCAATAAAAAAGATATCCGACACAAAATTATTTTTTAAAATCGGTTCAGTAGTTCCTCAGATTAGCGCGTTCAAATAAACAAAAAACTCTTCAGCTTTATAATATTAAGTAAGTAAAAAAGTAAAATGCGTTTATTGCTTCCCATACAAAAAGAACTTATCTCTATCACAATTTCTTAAAATTGTAGCTTAAACTAGGAGAGCAAATGGATGTGGCTCAGTTAGTGTTGGCAGAATATTAGTGTAGATTTTGTCCTTGCTATTTTTTAAAATAGCAAGTTTATGTTGTATCTTATCTCTTGTATTTCAAATAAATCATTCATTCATTAATTCATCTTAATCAACCTGTCAGAAGCCTATTTAATATAATCTTATCTCTAAACGAACCAAGTAACCTTTAATATCTAGGGGATACTTATGGACTGTTAGCCCAACGAAAACGGAACGTCCCTTTTTGCGTGGTCAATGGCAGTCGATGACGTCTGTCAGTAGAGCCCCCTCCCTTCCCGCGTCTCGTCTCGTTCGGTCGACGTTTGCGCGTGTATTGATGTGATATAATATTGTAAATGTCCCCGTTGTGTTTATGAAATTATATTTGTAAGCCTAAACGTGTTGGTTTGTATTGTGTTTGGCCATTTAAGATGAGTATGATTTTGGTATTTTATTTATAACCTTTCCCAGTGAGGGTTTAAAAGGACCTAGTATTTAGACTTGACGTCATGTTAGCATCCCCATTTCCCAATCACGAAATCTATCCATAGACTCACAAAGGCAAAATTGCCATTAGGCTTTAGGTTGGGAAGCTTAAAGCCTAGTGTTTTGTCCAATTAATCTAAGTGGCCCATTGGTTGTAATACAAGAGTACTAAACTACTAAGTGCCATTGGTTGGCTGGCTTGTTGATCTAGTTATTTTCGGCATAGGTCACATTTGAATAGAGAATATTGTACAAGGTGGCCCAGACAGTGATCTCCAAAAATTTTTTTTTGGATTATTTACATCCAGGGCTATCCAAATATACCATATTTATAATAGCAAAAGTTTTTTAGTCTTCGAGGCATTTTTTTAAACTTTTGTTTTTTTAGCTACCTCATAATTTTATCTAATTATATTTTATTAATAAGGACCATATTCCACTAAAAATTTGACATAATATCTTAAAAAAGAAAGAATCGTTTATTTGAAAATCCTCAAAATTTGCAAAAGAAATATATATCCCCGCACAATACAAACATTTGTGTGCATGAACATGTCTGTTTGTATTGGTCTGGGTGTTTTCTATGTATATCATGTATGTATTTACAAACAAAAAGTATTTAAGTATTATATCCGTTGTCTGGCACCCATACACAAGCTTTGAGTAGCTTACTTTGGGACTAGATGGCGATATGTGGGAATGTCCAAAGGATATTTATTTATTTATTTATCTTGAAAACTACGAAAATTCGGCTAACATACATAGATACCCTATTTGGATAGAATTAATGCTTGAAAAAAATATTGAACGCGAATTACGTAGTCAGTTAGGAAATAGTATGGTGCAGTATTATTAAGCGGTTAGGCTCGTTTTGTGTTAGGTCCAATGATTGCATTTGGTCACTAAATTCACCGAATGCTGACCAAGGCTCAAGGGTTTCGGTGAGCATGGGGTGAATTTATGAAGTTCCTAGGTGAGTTGGTTTCTAGATGAATGGGCATTTGAGTCGGTGCGCTTACCACCTACATTGCTTTATCATAATTGGACGATATTTATGTTCCTTTTTTAAACAAAAAAATATCTACGAAATATATTTTTCTTTCAACATTTTTATTGAACCTAAAAATAATAATATATATGAAAATACTTCGAACTTAACGAAAACCGAGCAAAATACAAACGTGAATACTTTAAAAAAAGTGAGATAATTTTTGGCAATTATATTTTTTAAAATCTGTATTTCATTCAAAAATCGGACAATAACATGCCATTTTCGACCTCTGTGGTCGAGTGGCTAGCACGCTGGTTTCAAGCGTCGCCATCTCTTGAGGTTCTGAGTTCGATTCCCGGTCGGGTCAATGTAGAAAACAATCTTTTCTATATTGTCTCTGGTCTGGATGTTGTGTTACCACCGTTGTGTCTGATTTCTATAACACAAGTGCATTGGCTACTTTCTTTGGGATCAGAGCAATGTATGTGATTTGTGTCCAATTTTTATTCAGAAATAGGGCCCCTAGTACTATTTAAATTTGACTACGAATCAGTAACCTCAAGTACCAGTGGACAGGGCACCTAGCGTGAAGAACTGATGGCTGTTGGGGTAGAAATGTCCTAGATTGGAGTCCCTTCATCCAAAGGCGCAGCGTAGAACGTCTACCGACAAGATGGACTTGATGACTTGTAAAGAGCGCAGGGTCACACAGTATAGAGACCGCTCACAACCGGTCGCTGTGTAAAATCGTGGGGGAGGCCTAAATTCAGCAGCGTACGCTCTTTGGCTGATAATGATGATGATTATGACTACAATTTTAACTTTTTCTCTAAAATTCTCATACCATGATAGGCGTACAGTCCTACTTATCAAATAACTTCGTACACTAGCATCGCTATGTTCGTCTAAGAATAGATGAAGTTATGAGTAGTTCCAGCAACATGGAAATACCCTCCACACTCCACCCCGGCTAGCTCTCGGCTTGTTTTCGTCAACTAGTTAAATGTTGGACGAACTTTACTGCAGATGGACGGAATTTTGAGATGACCCTTGTTAGGTTCAAGTAGACTTATGAATATATCTGTAAGTTTATCACGTCCTAAATGTAGACACAAATAATAAAGAAATATTGTACATAAGAAAGTAGGTGAAACGTTGCAAAGACTAATACAGCTTTGATCTCAGAAATTATACATACTCGTAGCATGTTACAGGTAACATTTTAATAAAACAGAATATTATTGGTTAGGCATTTAGCAAGAACGTTGGAATTTATAATAACAGTCAAGAGAAGCTATCTTTTATAGAAAAAATAATATCGAATGCAAGCAATAAATGCGAAACAATGTTGAGCGAAACCAAGAATTCTGGTTTGAGGTTTCTGAGTTCACTCGCAGCAAGGAAATTCTTCGACAACATTGTTTCTAAATTAAAACAATCTCATAATTGCACATTCTCCAACATCTTTGATGCAGCTTAGGTATTTTGGAAAGGGTGTTTAAGGCTGTGTTTACACTGGCTGTATTGGTGATGAAACTCTTAAGTGCTTGATAGAGAAGATAATACAACTATTTTAGAAAATTTTCATGATTGTGTCGTCTACTTCGTCGTATATAGTTGAAAAACGTTTTAGACTTCATGATCGTTTTGTCAATTACATCAGCACTGGTTTGTCACAAGAAAGTTATGTATGTGGGACGGTTTTTGTAAGTTTTGGTCTGATGAAATTACATACTCGTATGTATTACACACTTAGAGCGATTTCACATTTCGGGGACTTTAGCAGCGCGGCAGCAGCGCAATTTACGCGTGACAGTCGCGCTGCCGATGATTTTATACTATACACGGCAGCGCCGCAGCGGCGCGTAAATCGCGCGGGTCCGTCCCACTATACCTATTACCCATTGCATTGGTAATACTATCCCCATATCCCCATCTATTAGTACTGAAATGGGTAATGGGTGTAGTGAGACCGACCCAGTCGCGCGACCGTCGCGCTGCTAATGTAAAGGCATCCGCTGCTGCCGCGCTGCTGACGATCTAATGTGCAAGCGCACTTTTACTGAAATTATATATTTCAAGTTTTTTTATTATTTTATGGTTATAATTAATGTAACGTATATTTAGTAACGTTAGGTTGGCAATTTTGGGCCACTGAAAACCAGCGTCAATGTACATACATGTCCGTTGTTTTTGAATTAAATGTTTTTATTGTTCTTTTTTGTTTGTTAACATATTTCTAAATGTATGTTTTTTGAAGTGAAAACTTCTTTAGCGGCGTTGAGCACTTTTGTGGGATGGGGGAAAAATGTGAAACTCGCGTCAGGACACGTGACCTGATCGAAAAACCGTAAGACGGTTGGCGAAATTATGGATGTAAGTTGATTTTTCTGGGAGATAAACTTTTTAATGTAATTTAATATAATATAAATTGTAATGTTTGTGTACGATAGCGCAATAAATAAATATTGTATTCTATAAAAATATTATATTATTATTATTATTGTATTATTATTATTATTATTATTGTATTCTATCACAAAAATGATAGTACTTTTATATTGATAATAACTATTCCAAAAAATCAAAAATGCACAACGTTGATATTCAAGTTTTCACTTCTGCCGGCACTCCCGGAGTGCTTTCACAGTTTTTTTTTCTAAAGTTGTGCGAGCGTTTGTGTGTGTATGTATGTGTGTGTGTGTGTGTGTGTGTGTGTGTGTGTGTGTGTCTGTATGTCCCTGATCAATAAAAGCTTTTCTATCTTTCTTTCTAGTCCGCGGAGCCCAGTGCTTGGTCGCTTGTTGCTTACAACAGATAAACTTCTGGTAAACATTTGGTAGTATACCATTCGGCGTTGATGCTTCTTTGATCTCTTGAGGTTATTGATGCCTAGTGGCCAGTCAAATTAAAAAGCTTGTGATCAATATCTTCCCCCCGAATGGAGATCGCTTCACTTTGGTTGGCGTTTGTTCATTTTGAAACACCCAAACTGTCATGTTGCGCTTGGTTTCTGGATATTGATACTAGACTATCCTCCTTACGCGAAGATGCCCGTGTAGAATATCGAGAACGTTTCCCAATCCAATCTTCAATATTTGCTGAATCTCCTGATATGTAACTCGCCTATTATCTTGGAATTACTTTTTTACTGCTAGCAAGTTTTCTTCCGTAATAACCATCAAAGGGTGACCGCTACGTTCTTCATCCCCCAAGGTTGGTCGACTGCGCTTGAATTTGTTATACCAACGTTACACGGTGGCCTTGGAGGGGCCTTCATCCATAAATGCCCTTTAAAGTCTATCGAACGATTCTTCCGGTTTCAGGCGACATACACTTGAAATCGCAAAATGTCATAGTTCTAAAATGTTTCCGGCGTTCATTTTTCAGTCACACACGATACTTTGATTAGGCTCGCGTGAAAATTTGAAAATGGAACCCACCTATTTTTACTTATAAATAATCATATTTTCTAAAAAGATTCTAACTGGCCAATCTCCCATGTATAAAAACTTTTTGTCGCAATACTTTCTAAGTGGCCTGGTATTTTAACAAATATCTAAGCTAATCACTGTTCACGCCGACGTTTCTCCCATATGAGGGTCTCATACGAAACCGTAGTTCTATTATCTTATCTCCACTGTCCTGTGATGTAACCGTGCCTTTATATTTGGAACAGAAAACCGTAGAGGGGCTCTTCGGGTAAGTTTGAGGCGAAGTTAAGCCGATTAAGTGTCATTTCCGTGCCGGAACTAGCACTGTTCATTAAATATTTCGAGTGACTTAATTGCTGAGGTCGGTCGTCTGGTAAGTTCTGAAATGTGAACAGATTCGTACCTCTTATTCTGCGTCGTAAACTTACCCCCGAGAAAATTAATGTCACAAGTTTTTATTGTTGTTACGCCTGTCATGGGCGGTGTTGAGTTCATTGCATACCTTACTTTTGTAGAGAATGTCGTTTTGCTCTTGAATTTCACAGAATGTCTGCCATATTTATTGCGGTTTCTGGGGTTATTGTCCGCTTAAATGTAATGCAATGTGAATAACTATTTATATTGTTTTATTGCAAAGTGTTATTATTATTACCTTCAAAATAATTATCGTCATTATCAGCTAAAGAACGTCAACTGCTGAACATAGACCTAAAGTTTTCCATATTAAGATAAAAGATGACATTCTTAAAATATTTTTAATAAATCAACATTCTATATTTTTTGTATAATTTTAGTAAAAAAAATGCTGGACATCGAAGAATTCTTACAAGCTGAACATTGGAAATGGTAAATTAATGTAGCACGTGAAGCACTGACAACTGAATTTAAATAGGTATGTAGTATAAATAATGCACCAAACCAAACATATTATTATTATTAATAAAAATACTATGTGGTAAATTTTACTTGTTTGTAATTAATAAAATAAGTATTTGACATTTGTAAAATCATACTCATTTCATTATAGATTGAATTAAATGTAATTTGATAATAAATGTTTGCATGCTACGAGTATTTCTTAATAGTTAAATAGGGCGAACATATTTTAATTAAGATCTTTAGTGTAACCCTATTTATGAGCAAATAAAAATATTCATTCACAATCCGTCCAAATGTACTACGTATAATAAAAAAAAATGTACCGTAGCGACTCTGTGAACTTGTACCCGTAAACCCCTAACCTGTACGCGTTGGTAGCAAAACAAATAGTTGCTCGGCACATCTTCCGGACACAAAGTCCATTACAGTCAATTCGTCGACGCGAAGCACGCGTTAAAACTATTCTCACGGCTAAACGAATTATCTCTGCGGATAAATAAAAGAAACTGCCGGCGGGGAGAGACCAAATAACAATTAAAGGTAGATGAAATCGCAAAGTGCCCCGACAATGTTTACTCGGATAACCGCAATTTTAGTTGTGTTTTTGTTTAATAGCCGGTTTTTTGTTTGTATATTGTGAACAGGTTTAAATAGTTTGTGTATAATCACATACCCTGAATCTGTATTTATCTTGATGAAATGATTTGTTTAGCTGCTAGACATTTTACTAAGATAGAACCTTTACACACTGCGACTTTTAGCAGCGATACAGTCGCGATGCTAACGCGCGTTAGCATCGATGCAGTCGCAAAATGTCATTTTTTATACACTGTGCTACTTATAACATCAATACAGTCGCTATGCAGAAGCTGGATATTGTCAAATTATGGACTGATTTTGGTGACTGCATCGATACTAACGCGCATTGGCATCGATGCAGTTGTGCTTCTGCATCGATGTTAACGCGCAACTACATCGATGCTAAATTAAAACTGTTCATTGCGTGAGTCGCGACTCTGAAGCGCGTTTTCAAAACGCGCGACTGCATCGATGCCAAAAGTCGCAGTCTGTAAGGGCTTATATGTTAGTATAAGGTCTTAACGTATATTTAAATAATTTCACAAATCGTATCCAATGATTGAAAAAAAGTTATGAACATTATTTATCATCAATTCTAGTTTTTCATCAAGATTTTTATTTTATTAAAATTGATGGAAATTGTAGTCGATGTAGTAATTAATTTTCATCATTAATCCGATGTCAGTAATCAAAATACATTATTGATTCGATATAATTGCTAACTCATAATAATAAACGGCGTAGGTACTTAATCCCGCGAGTGGCGAACGCGGAATCATTATCCTCCACAAATTAATAACAGAGATTTCCGCGAGGCGACCGGCGTGCCAAGTGGCTACGTGATTCGTGTTTGGTACATATTTGCTGATATCCAACCAATTTTCTGAGGTTATTGTGTTTCGAGTTACTTGCGTCAATAAAAGGAAGTTTCTATGTGTGGTCGGGCATTGTAGTAAGTAGTGGTATACAAGTAACAGAAAGTCTGTAAGCTTTTTGCTGAGTTTCTTTCTTTTAGCGCTTTAATAACCTTTGAACTTCTTTTGTAGCAGAATATGAAAAATGTTTTTTTAGTCACGGTTGTTTTTATCAACAGTCTTTTGTCATGTTTTTGTTTATGCGACCGCTGGCGGCCTTTGGATTCGTGAGCGTCTATCTATGTAAAAATTCCTAGCAGTGTCAAGTAATTAACATGTACGAAAACTACTTCAAAATAATAACTCATGTCTGTTTTCAATAGACTTTATGAGTATAAAATCTCTTCATATAAGAAAACGTTGTTACCATAGCAACAGTATACGCGTACCCTATATGTGGCTATCGGTCTGTCTCACTTTTTCAATATCCCGGACCTAATGGCCGACAGATGGCAAGTTGGCCAAAGTGATGCTATCAAAAAGCGATAGGCCGCGGTATCCCGTTATCGGAGCACTTTGCGCTTCCACTGACGTGGGTCAACCTCCACATGTTGTACTCGGGCGAGAACGATTTCAAACACTTTTTAGGCGTGTTGTCTTGCGGATTCTCGGGCGGTTGGGGGTTATTGAATCGTGTGCTTTGAAGTTTGGGTTGAATAAAAGTGGACTAACAATCCTTTCGTGGGTGATTCAGTATGTAAGGCGCTGTGGCTATACTCATAACTAAGGTCATATTGTAGTACTGTTTTAAATGTAATCCTTTTGTATAACATCTAATGGAAATACCATGGAAATACTTACTTATGATTGGTAAAGAATCTACCGATATATAAGTCAAATTTGTTGTGTGTATGTTAATAAAGTAAAATATCATAAAGCAAAAAAATGAATAAGACTTAATTTATTTACTTGATTGAATGAAATGTAAACGAAAACCGCCATAAACAAAAACAAATTTGCAAAAGGTAGAAAAAATACCTTTTAATCTGCCAAGCCATTTTACACGTTATTAAAATGATGGAAAAATTGTCACCGGTTCCTCAGATTACGCTGTACATTTCTGTTTAATAACAAAGCCCTTTTAATTTGAGTTAATTGTATTTGGCACGGAACGTGATTGCCGCCCCTGTCTTTGTTTTTCAAGTCAGGTAAAATTAGAGATATCATGTTTTGTGCTATTGTACAGAATCTTTTGTCTCCCAGTGTTTTCAGCGAAATTTAATTTAGCCGAGTGAACTCGACGTATGTGGAAAATCAAGTTTATGTCCAATGATCACTGTGATAATATTTCGTTGTGTTTTCACTTCCAAAACTTACATATACGCTCGTATAATTCTTATTAAAAAATTTCTAGGCCCAATCTTTGAATCACTCGCTTTAATATGGCGTGAAAATTAAGTTCATAATCAAATTAAAAATCAATGAAAATCACGCAAAAAAAAATTCAGTAACCTTCTATAAAATTACTTGCGTGTGGATTACGAGTATACTGATTTTCCTTAGAAAATCGAATATTCATTTATTAATATCACACGCCATCTTGACGCGCGGATAGTGGACCTGTTCTTCAGAAACCATTCGTTTGAACAAATTATTTTGAAGCTCATTTAAAAAACTTGGATAGACATCAATTAGGAAAATAAACGAAATTCAAGTGTGCCTTATCGCTACTAAGTAGACTATACGTGCAGAAAATGCAGCGAGTATTTCATTTCCTTGAAATGAGACTAGAACTACAGATAATTCTTATCTTCCGTTGAACTGTATAGGAATAGCTTAAAAGAGTCATAGCTATTCATCTCGCGCAACTCTTTTAAATGCTGCAGCTAACTGCACCGCGAATAAAAGATTAAATTACATTTGCAGTTTGCATTCTGCAATAGTGGCAACGAAGCCGCTATAGGGTTACCAACGAGCCAGCCACTTTCTTGAGTTTAGCTTCACTATATAACGCGTCACTCTTGACAAGGTACATGGAAAATGGTAGCGCTAAAATGCTGCTGCGTTTCTTTGTTGGAACGTTCACTGGGAAAAATGAAGGAGAATTGTTTCATTAGTTGCTTGCGTGAAACATTGGGAGCGTCGTTTTAGCGGTCCGCCTGCATTGTTATTCAGTCGGCGAAGTCAGAGGCGCGCACGCCCCGCAGCTTATCGCCGGCCCCCAGCCGTTGTAAATTAAATAAATATACACCTAATGAGCGGAAATACAATGCATGACTAAGCTAAATAATTGCTTCATCTCCTTATTCGCAATTTACTTTATACGAGTGCCGAGCTTTATTTGACTATGCCTCGACTAAAGTACGCGATGTTTTTTGAAATATGACTCTGATTTATACTCATACTAGCGGACCCAGGGAACTTTGTTTCGCCCCCAGCCCCGTCCCTCCCAGCCCCGTCCTGCCCAGACCCGAAATTTTAAAACTTAAGCGGTTCCAGCAAACATTGTTTCGCCCTGGCCCTGTCGAACGGTATAATAAAGTATCCAATGTCCTTCTCCTTCTAAGCTACTACCTCACCGTATCGCCCCAGCCCCGTTCCACCCCAGCCCCAGCCCCGTCTAACGGGATAAAAAGTGTCCTATGTCCTTCTCTTGGTTCAAAGCTACTTTTCCACCAATTTTCACCACACACACACACTCTCTCACACACTCACACATATTTCTTTTAATTGTGTTACTTTGTATTTTGTTTGTAAATGTTTACTTTGTACTATTCTTATAAGCTAAACTCTTTGTTTATAAATATTTAGGTTAAATGGAACCAACGGGAAGTAGCGAGTCATTCCCAACACAAGTTTTTCTTAAATAGTTAATGGGAAGACTCCATTGTAATCCTTTGTAAAAACTTTTTCTGAATAAAGCTATTTTATTATTATTATTATTATTTTCAGCCAAATCGGTTCAGCTGTTCTTGAGTTTAGACTTTCTTTATTATAGATGAAAGCGGAAGAAACTTTTAATTTATATTTTTGAAATAATACAACTAGGTATGTTACTCGTATCATGAAAAGCAAATTCGACACTTACTTTCGTATTCCACTAAACTTCCAAAACTGAATAAAACAAGCATTGGTAGGTAAATATTGAAAGTTCAATGATTTGTAAACAATAGAGTGCACAAACCGAGAGAGTCCAGCTTATAAATAAATAAAATTATGAAAATTTATGCAAACGAGTTGAGCTACTTTATTTACTATCGGAGTCTCCATTTTTAACTTAAGTTCAAAATGTTTTGCGGAAACTATCGTATTATTTATTATACGCTTTCCGTTTGGTTTCATCTTAATTTTTATTCAAAATGGCGAGATGGAAGAAAATGTCTGGAATAAGTCCCGGGCAAAGTTATGATAGAGGGAGAGTTTATACGATTTGACTATTTGCTTTTAGGCGGATTAACGTCCCCTTGAATAAAACGAGAAGGGATATTAGATTTTTGTGTGAAGATTATGCAAAGCGACTTGTGTCGCGGAATAAAACATCCAGAGTAATGATATGCGATTTGTTCTCTTTGCTGTTACAAATTTGTACACCTACTTTGATTAAGCTTTTTGTTAAAAATAAAGTGTTAATAACTCTGAAAGTGCTTAGTTGATAGTGTCTCATCACCGTCATTATCATCATCATTAACAACCAAAGGACGTCCCTCACGATTTTCTACAGCAATCGTCAGATGGGGTAGAAAATTTCTAAATTGGACACCTTCGATTAAAGATACAACGTAGCAAGTCCACCATCAAAAATTACAAATAAAGAATGCAAATGCCTTTACAATGCAAAGACCGTCACAAGGCGAGATAAACGCTAGCTGAAAAGAAAAGAACGGGTTTATAACTAAAGCAAGTGTTCACGATAGCTAGCCTTAGCGGTCCTGCACTGATCTCACAGCATCACACAGCTCACAGCAAAGCCAACATATTCTAAACTCTATTACCGAAGCGTAAGGATAACATAACAAACTACCTCCACTGCCCGTACCACGTCCTTTGAGGCGGTCCCACCGTACAGCCTTTGAGTGCACGGGTGCATTTTGATAGCATATCGATTTCACTACTGAATAGATTTTTACTTTATTTCACGTTCGCGCATGCTATAAATGAAATGTATCTCTAATAGTGGGGAAAACGTAAAGGATCGGGTGGAAAGCAAACATGCTTTTTGTGTAGTAAGTTCTTGGCAGTTGTTGTTTTAATAATATATTTTAGTTGTTACTTCAAAATTCTACTTTAAAAGCCATTGAGGCCAGCATTGCTCATCATTTTATGTACACAAATATTTTTTTATACAATATTTAATAAAAATGCCTCATATCGGAAGTTATGAGACATTTTTAAACATTTATTGATACGAATAATAAATAAATCTAAAAGCAAACATGTTCCCCTTAAAATTAAAATAAAACGATTGACGACGCGTTTGAATCCCTCCAGGGGCAAATGTTTGTGAGATCAGAACAAATATTTGTACCTGAGTCATGGATGTTTAATATGTATTTAAGTATTTATGGAAGACGCCCCCGTCATAATCGTTGTCTGGTATTCGTAACACAAGGAAGAAAATTTCTTACTTCGAAACCACGACAACTGGTGTGTTGTCTGGCGCATATTTGTTTATTTATGTTAAACAATTGTTTTTTTTTTATATAAGCTACGTCCCATCGTTAACAAATACATAAATATATATTCAAGTAATTGAAAAATAAATTTGTCGCACGCTCCAGTGAGAGTGCACTTCCAAAGAAAATGATATTTGATGGCATTAATCGAACGTTGTAAGTATTTGTCTTTGCCCGTGCCCCACCCATCGCGAAGGGAGACTACGAGAATTTCAATTTAGGAGAAGAATGCGCCGACATAACGTGTGGGCCGAGATATTTTGATAGGACATGTTCTCCGTGAATAAATTTCTTTCCACATATTAAAAGTTTTAAAAGGTTTATTTATTACCAATTTACGGAGCGGCGATGCATCACTTTGTCAATTGAAAATCGACCAAGAAACTCTTCGGAAAAATTGGCCAAAGCTATAATATTTGCTTTAAATTTTATTTTTTTAATGAATCAAGCAAGTGTTTAAAAAGTTTTCATATTAATTGTTCACTATTAAAGTATTTTAACTAAAACTTTGAAAAGTTGTATTCAATTGTTAGATACAATTGTATATTTTTAGTCAACTGTATGACTTATGAATGCTTCATCATGATGTGCCTAGGAATATTTTATCCCCTTACTCATGTTTATTTTCTAAAATAATACTTAACAAGTCAGCTCGCCATTTATATCAAAGCACTACTTTGAAAACAATTTCGGGAACAATTTAATTTCATGTGTTCATGCACGTTCCGGTGCCCTATAGATAACCCATTGGAATTTTCAATTTGATCAGGGAATGCGGCCACACGAGCAAGAAAGGCTGAGATCTGCATGGCGAGAGCACCGCCAAGTAGGTTACTTTCCAATTTATTGTATCAATTTCGTTTAAGGCACCTAGGTGAAACAGGGTAGGACGTACGAGATATTTCCTGAGCGCTGCACTTGCGATACAAAATATTAGTCTTTGAGAAAAGAATTGTGCGCCCGGGATCGGAATTCAACTACATTTTTAATTCGATTTCAATGTGAATTGGTCTCGTGTAATCTGTGCAATGCTTTGTGTTGACATCCGTATCAGTATGTTTTATTCAGGAGGACTACAACGCTGAAGTTTTATAGGGATTGGAATACTGGTAAAAAGACTTGGTAAGAAAAAATTAAAGGGAACGAGGAGGCTGATCGACAAGCCAAAAGAGCCATACTGGACGGATTTGAATTTCCAATCAATCCCTATTATTCTGAGGTTCTATGTTTTTTTTAAAAAACAACACCATGATATGTGGAAGGAACACTTTAATGAAATATCTTTGGTAAAAGGCATTTGGTTTAAAACCATTGTAAGTGAGCCACCTCGAGTACCGTGGTTTACAAATGTTAATTTAAGTAGGAAAATAATCATACTCTTGTTCAGACTTCGTTCTGGACACGTTCCGACCAACAAGTTTGCACATCTAATGAAAAAGTCTGACTCGCCAAACTGTTCTATTTGTAATACGATAGAAGATGTACAACACTTGCTATCGGAATGTGTCAAAAATCAAAGAGAACGCCAATCTTTGATGAGTCAACTACATATCTCAACATCTGATGTTGGGATTTTTCAAACTATTTTAACACAACCTGCATCAGACGCTGCGGAACTTGTATGTAATATGGTTTTAGTGACTCATCAATGATAAATATTTTTTTAAGTAAATTATTTTGTGTATATGTTTTAGGGTATGATGGGACTGACGTACTTTTATGTAAAAGTCCCTTAATAAAATAAAGAATTAAAAAAAAAATACTTCTTAAGTGTATTTTGTTAAAATTACGCTCTGAAGATAAAGGTTAGGAAAAATAAGTAAGCGTTGAAAACTTAACATTTAAACGCCCTCCCATCAAAAATATTATTTACGTGACAGTTATCAATTTATTGTAAAGTATTAGTTAAAAAAAAGTTAATGACCACCTTCGAAACCATTTTTTTCTT
This sequence comes from Pyrausta purpuralis, assembly GCA_963924145.1. Classification (NCBI taxonomy): domain Eukaryota; kingdom Metazoa; phylum Arthropoda; class Insecta; order Lepidoptera; family Crambidae; genus Pyrausta; species Pyrausta purpuralis. The sequence continues at coordinate 15,529,807 of OZ001659.1, forward strand.
GATTGTAAACTACCAAATTACAATAACAATCATAACAAAGGATCTCCAGCTTATAATATAACGTTTAAGGGCAACTAACAAAACAACAGCGAATACGGTAGATAAGCCTGTTTTCATACGCCATATCAAATTCATTACGACAATAAACTCCCAAATGTATTTACGAGGGATCACGTCATGAATAAATTTCGTCAACGGAAAGTTTGATGCGTAAAATAGCTGAGGCAACTTAGACAAAGCTTATAACGCTTGTGCACACACCCCTTTACTTCGCACTAGCCACACGTATATTCGATTATTCCGTTGTAAAATAATAAAACCTAGGACACATGGTCATGTTTATACAGGGTGTTGTTTTGGTCAGTGACATCCAACTCAGGGATGATAAAATGAGTTATGTTTATTTAAAAAAAAACCTTAATTTCTGAGCAAGTTTTATATAAGAAAACCTTTTCACAACATCCAAAAAAATTACAAAACGAATGGGAAAGCTCGCACCCTAGCGCAGAGCTAGCGCTTATCCACGAAATACTACGCCGTTGCTAGTAAGCTACGAAGAGGCTACCTGGTTTTGGTAGTTTTGACTCGATCGCTGTACCGCATAAAAAAATGATTTCGTGGGTTTTTTCTATTTCAAAAAAGTTATATATATTTTATATATTTTTTGGCATCAGTATCGTTTGTACAGCAACTCGTGAGTCGCTCGTCGCTAACCAAAACAACACCCTGCATAGAGCAAATTATTATCATTAGGTCTGATGGCTAAAGATTGAAGCAAATCTACCTACCCGGCACGGGAGCAGCACCAACCACGCGTCAACCATACGGAAATGGAACAGCAACGCCTCAGATGGGATCGGCACCGGATAGCAAACGCCTCGCCTCGGATCGTGTTTGCTACAACTTATGACAGTTCTTCTTGTGAATGACAGCCTGTTTGACAGGGTGGATGGACAGTCGTCAGCCAGCGGGCGAGACGCGCCGTAAGCGCGTTATAACGCACGCGCCGCTGGTCGAGATTGGATCCCGAGTGGTGACTCGATCCGAGCTAATCACGTTAGGAAGTTGATAGATGTGCGTTGAAGTATGGAGTTTCATACAAAGAATACTGAACGCCTCGAGTTGATACGGTGCTGTCACCGTGATGGATTGATTAGTGGGCGACCTTTAGTCAGCACCAGTCATACATTTGAAAAAACTGATTTGAATTAAAAATACCAGAATAGAAATAACTAAATTTGACGATTCATTTTACTGATAAGCAGGCTGTTTTTTACTTAAGCAAACTAAAAACGATATAAGTAGCTAACAATACACAGAACAAATATTTAACTCATGCCAGCTAAATAAGTATTTTTGTTTAAAATTTTCCTTTTTCGATGTACTTAAATAGATGTATTTACCAAATTATTAGATCACCTAAATTGTACTACTAGCGAATATATAAGATGTTATCCTGTTATAATTATGTTTATAGTGTGCAATAAAGTATTTTTATAATCACTATTACCTGATCAGAAACAGGCGCTCAAAATACAATAATAATATATCATATACGTCAATAACTTCAGAGACAAAATTAAGAGTTTCCACAAACTTTATTAATTGTCACATGATATCCCATTCGCGGTAGTCTGGAAGTTCATAACACACCTAGACAGTTGTCTCTCGAGTTTGAGAGATCTTAAATGCGTGGCGAAAATGGTTACTTAATTGTGAGCCGTCTTCTATGCTAAGTAAGTAGTTATAGCAGTTTCGGCGAAGTTAAATACTATTAAAACAAATGAGCCACGGAATTTAAAAGGAATAATTTCAGCATAACCCCTTACACACTGCGATTTTTAGGATCGATTCAGTCGCGAGTTTTGAAAACGCGTTTCAGCATCGCGACTCACGCAATGAACAGATTTGATTTAGCATCGATACAGTCGCGCGTTAGCATTGATGCAGAAGCGCGACTGCATTGACGCTAACTCGCGTTAGTATCGATGCAGTCGCCAAAATTCAGTACATAATTTGACAATTTCCAGCTTCTGCATCGCGACTCTATCGATGCTAACGCGCGTTAGCATCGCAACTGCATCGCTGCTTAAAGTCGCATTGTGTAAAGGGTCTAAATACGTTTCACGCTAACCAGTTGCAAAGAAGTTTTATTGTATGTAAAACGACGAAGCGTTTGAGAAGTTTAAGAATCAATGAAAGCGCTGCGTATTGAAAATATGAAATATCTTACAGCTACCTGTTCAGCAGCTAGTATCGTATACCTACTACTTTTGAGTAGATTTTGATAACATCAAATTATCCCTAAAACTATGTAGACATAAATAAGAATATAAGTTAAACGTTAAACTAGATTAGATGCATCCCTCACTTGTCCCCTCGCCAATAAAAACGTGACATTAATCTCAACACATCCTTAACGGCCTCTAAACTTGATCGCCGATAAAGTTTGCGCATTAATTGAAAATTTGGAATAAAACATAATAAGTGAGGACTGATAAATAAACAAAGCTGTCCGCGTGGGTGCCAGGAAGTAGATAAAACCCTTATGGGCCCGGACGACAAGTGACGAAGGTCACGTTTTTAATTACTTGACCTCATCCGTAGCTTGTCACAGGGGTGAAACAGTACGTGGAACGCTATCATTGGTGATAAAACTACGCGGAATGATTGCTGTTTGGGTTGCCTGTAAAAACATACTACTGCTCGGAGTATTGTGGGGTGTGTAGATTGAAAGTGAGAGGCGCGTTTTTGTATCGACTTCATATATAATATGTGGCCTGTAATATGAGCAAACTATTTTTTATAGGCGAGCAAGCAATTACCAATAAATAGTTATTAAATAAATGAATTGTTACAAAATAAATTGAACCAGAAATATTTTGCAAGTAAATGTGTCCAGTCATAGAACTAGACAGTGTCATTTACTACAACGAGTAAGCGATTTCGATATACATTGATTAGGGATTATACCAATTATGCTTTTGGTATTAAGTCCGCCATATGTACAATTTTATGTTTTGTGCATAAAGTTTAAAATAAATAAATATACCTTTGGATAACTATAACTCGGAGTTAAAGAATTTTGTAGTACCAGGTGAATGCATACTCCGTAAAATCATAGATTAAAATTTTTGCTCCTATACCAGGCCACACGCCATAGGAAACAACAGATTACAATCATGATACGACTTACAGACTTGAAAAGATATTGAACATAAATAACCAGAGGTCTTATTTTTGAATCACTCGCTTGAATATAGCGTATGATTTTCGAATACGAATTAAATGACAATAGAAATCACGCGAATAAAAGACGTAAGTACTCATAAAATTCAGGTATTTTTTTTTTTAAATCACCTTCGTGTGAAATTATCCTTATTATTATAGGAACATTAAACATTAATCAATTAATATCATATGCCATCTTGGCGCGAGTGATTCAACATAGGGACCCAGATCGTGATCGTGTTACATAAGTGGCAACCTTTTATTTAAAATAAATTTTGATTGAATTCGATTGAAATTGTTGTAACATTTAAGAATACAAAGTATTTAACTTAGGTTGCCCATTCCTAGTATATCGAAGATGATATTTATCGATTTTTATTAAGCTTATACCCGTGACGAATAGTTAGTTGGCTGAAGAAATTAAAAATTAATAATTCTAATATATATATATATTCTAATATAATATATATGTATAACTGTGTCGGTAACAGTGTTTAGTTACAAGTATTTATCATCGCGATTGACCGATTGACGTTATTTTACTATTGGCGTAGAGTTTTACACTGATTCCTACAGAACCAATTCATTAAATAGACGAGTAGCACAATTTGCCTGCGACATTTAAGACAAATGTGGAAACTAGCCAATAAAGCAAAAACAGGAAGAATCACATCTACTATATTGGAGTTTCTACACTAACAGTTTTCGCTCCTTCGGGAAATCACACAAGGATATACCAACTAATATTAATATCCCTTGACGAATAACGGATATACTTATAAGTTTATCAACATCAATTTATGGATGATGTTAATAGCCATTGTTGGGGTGTTTCGTACCACGAGGTTTTCAGACCGCGGGCGAATTGCCCAAGTGCTGATTCAGAATGGGTTTATTCGCACCGCACCGCTGTCTAGAAATGAGTCGATTCAAAAGATTCCTTGGGAGATTTGAAGCTAAGCCACTGGCGGCGCGAAAGATCCCATTCTGAAGCAGCAATTGGGCGAGTCGCACCTTGGTCCAAAAACTTTACGTTACGAAACGCCCCAATATACTTAATTGGGTCGGAAGAGACATGTTTTGTGTCTTTGCACCTCTAATACCGGTAAATGTACTTCTACTATATACGATGTAGGTAATAAAAGTGATAATAATTGGTTCTGAAGTTTACGTGAATACTACTCATTTATCAAACACTTTACGGATTCATATCGCGCACATTTGTTTGTTACTATGTGCCTGAAGTTTCAAATATTTTACAGCATCAGTGGTCACAAGCAGACTGTAAATCCGTTAAGTGTTTTAACCAGTGATAATAATTATTAAATGTATCTGGGACTCTATTTTTTAATCACTTGCGTCAATATGGCGTGTGATATTAATTGATTAATGTCTGATTTGTCAATGAAAATTTGTATAATTCCACATGGGAGTGATTAAAAAAAGGTAACTGAATTGGTGCGTACTGGCGTTTATATTTCACGATATTTAAATTGATTTTTAATTTGTTTTTGAACGGAAATCACACGTCTTATTCAAGCAAGTGATTCAAAAATAGAGCCCAGGTCGTTTGCTTATTATAAAATTTTGCATCTGAGTTGATACTGGTTGTATTTCCTCACAACAAATTAGGTAAATTACTGGATACCTGAAAGGTACTTAACCAAGGTCTAAGTGTAACATGCACTCTACAGGAAGTCAATATACATAGCCATTGTTACTAAAGAATACCTGACCGTTTAGAGCAAAATATAAAAGAAAAACGTGAAGTTCCTAAGTACTCTACTTGCGGTGTACGAGAAAATAGCTAGACAGTTTTAAATCGACTATATAAATAAAAACTTGACTTAAGGCTGCAATACACTGCTGCGATGCGGTGGTGGTCCATGCATGAAATCGTGCCAGTAGCTTGCATGCTAGTTACTGGCCTGTACTAGTTTAGCAAATTTTGATCTTGCATGCCTGTATTCATACTTTTTTTTATTATTATTCTTTATTGCACTGACAAAACTAAAGTACAAATGGCGGACTTAATGCTTAAAGCATTCTCTACCAGTCAACCATTGGGTGAAACAGAAACGATTGAGGCGGCGTAAAATTACACATAAAAGCAACAAATTAAATTTAAACTACTAATATACTTACATAAATAATAATAAATAAACCTACTTAAACATACTTGAATACATACAATTATCCATACATAGGCTAACAGAGAATAATAAAGGGGAAACAGAGAAGGACAAACCTTATCAAGCATCACGTGGTATTGTCACTGAGAAAAAGCTCACGAATAGACTTTTTGAACGAATACTTAGACGATGAAGTCTTGATGGTATCAGGGAGAGAGTTCCAGAGTCTTATAGCACTGAGGGTGAAGGAGTTAGAGACATAAGCAGTCTTGTGAAGAGGTGTGTATAGCTGGAGGGCATTTTTGGACGGAGGGTTCTAGAACTTATGTCTTTCATAAATTTGAAATTACATTTGAGATAGTCGGGAGAATTCGGGTTATCGAGAATACTGAAAAGAGTACAAAGGACTCGAAGATTTCTGCGCTGACGAATAGTGAGCCAATTAAGTTGAGAACGGAATCAAATCAAATCAAATCAAATTCGTTTATTGTGGAACACAGGTACATAAGATCTTAATAAAAATGACGTCTCACTGTGACCTGCCTTATTAGACATACAATATTTTAGTACAATAATATAGTCATTCAGTTTACAAATTAAATTCAACAAAAATACATTTAATTAATTTAAAAATAAAATTGCTTATAATAAAATATCATTCAAAAAGTCTTTAACTGAATAATAACATTTTTCTATCAGTAGTTGTTTTAATTTGTTTTTAAATGTCACTGAATCTATTTTTTTTAAAACATCCGGCAATTTATTGAATATAATGGGAGCCATTCCAATTACACTCTTGTCCACCATAGAGGTTTTGTGGCCTCCAGTTACCAACTTTTGTATATACTGGGTTCTTATATGAATTGACCTCATTCTTATATCCGCTACTTTTGTAAACAACTGTGGATTACATTTAACAAAAGCACAAAGTTCCAATATATAAATACATGGAAGTGGTAACAGTTTATATGTTTTAAAAATAGGGTCACAGCTGTCACTATAATTTAAACCAAACATTGATCTTAAACATCTTTTTTGGGCTTTAAAAACTTTATCCTTATCCACCGAATTACCCCAAAATATAACACCATATTTTAAGTGGGGTGTGACTAGACCATGATAAGCTAATAGATGAACTTCTTATTTTACTTTTTTTGAAATTCTGAACAAAGCATAGGCTGATTTGTTCAACTTCTTACAAACTTCTTCAACGGAATGGAGAAATATGGTCATACTTTCGTATGCCAAAAATAAATCGAAGGCAGTTATTAAGGAGACGCTCAAGCTTGTTTAAATGGTTTAGGGACAAGTTGGTACAGCACACATCGGCGTAATCGATTACAGGCAGTACCAGTGCCTGGACCAGAAGAATTTTGGTACTTATCGGTAGAAAGTTCCGAAATCGGTAGAGTGTTCGAAGCGAGTAAGTTACTTTTCTGCTAATCTCGGCGATCTGGTTAGCCCAGCTGAGTGAGCTATCTATCACCAAACCTAGATTTTTAACATGACTGCTATATGCATCATATCATATCATATATATCATACTTTGACCTGTTTTACTACTTTTGACATTCACACGCGCCAGTTTTGAAGCCCCCCGCTTCCCTTCCCTTATATAGCATGCCAGTATGCGTCTCACACATACCAGTAGATGGCACGTGTAAGCAGCTGCCATGAAAGTGTTCTAGCTACAGGCTTGGGTATCGTAGTTTTTATGGTATTATGAAGTATTCCCCTTTACCAATTGCGTAACATTTCGCATGAAACTTGTCGGAAGTTTGTGAATGCTCCAGTAAAGATAGTCGTTTTTAACCCAATTGCGAGCAACTCAAAAGTAGGGTTATGTATCAATTTTATATCGTTAGAGGTGAAATAAAAATATTTTTCATTATGAGCGCTTTGGTAGTGATGATGTGCTCGTAGCGCAGTAGTACTCGTAGCAGCGCTTTGGTAGCGATACCATAGTGAAGCAACCTACAGCGCGGTCGTGTTTGGATGCGTGACCATTCCGACCATATAAGTGACGCATATCATGAGCATCTTCGTGCTTCTTTCGGCTTATATCGGTTGATGTTAGTCGTCAAGCCTAGTCAAAGGCCTTAAGGGCGACTTGATAACATCTGACAGCAGGGTTAGTCGCTTGCCTTACAAACACCCCTCCACCAATCCGCACTGAGCCCGCGTGGTGGAGTATGGCTCGAACTACCTCATAGTTGAGGTAAGGCCTTTGCCTTGCAGTCGGACGTTACAGGCTTACTTTACTTTACTTTACTAAAGGGGGAATAAAATTACAATAATAGATATAGGAGTAATGAGTGAAGAAAACATTACAGAAGTTTATCACTGACATAATATGTCTACAAACATCCTCAGAGATTTGTGCTGTTGCGAATAATAATGTTTTTTGTAAATACAATAGTCTAACATTTCTTTTCGCGAGCCCTAATAAGCATCAAACAAAACTGACGCGAAACGTGTTATTATGAAGCGGGGCAGGAACTATTTTCCAGATTATTTCTGTAACTTCTAGGCTGTCGGGGAGTTGTTATGAAAGAAGTTATACCGCTTGGAAATTTTAAAAGCTTTTACATTTCTTAGCAGATAAGTGCGAGCCTGAATAGTTTGTGCAATGTTTTAAAACTGTATAAACAACTTTTTGTTTGGTTAACGGTGTGTCAAAAAGGTACGTTTTTTTTTTCAAAAAACCAGTGTTATAGTAAAGTCCTTAAAATTATAGCTGGATGTCTACTCTAGCTTTGAAACCACAGTTATGCTGTATCCGTTTGAATAACTACAAACGCGTGAAATACTAAAACTAATCTATACTAATATTATAAAGCTGAAGAGTTCGTTTGTTTGAACGCGCTCATCTCCGGGCCCCTATTTTTGAATAACTCGCGTCAAGATGGCGTGTGAAAATCATTGATTAATGTTCGATTTCCCAATAAAAAACTAGTATAATTTCACGCAGAAGTGATTTGAAAAAACATAACTGATTTTTGTTGTTGATGATGACTGATGTCTATATTTTGCGTATTTTCCATTTGTTTTTAATTGGTTTTCGAACAACACTCGCAATTCACTCGCCATATCTAAGCGAGTGATTCAAAATAGAGCTTCTGGAGACCAATCAGAAAGTTATTTTTGTGTTTATTTATCGAGGAAAGCTTAATGCAATAAAAACATCAAGCTGTGACGGGACGAGAGGGGTAAACTCAAAACGTGCGGACGCAGTCGAGGGAGACCGCTAGTGAAAATATGAAACAGTGGTACGAATACTTAAATCTGAACCTAATAAACAAAGACTTTCAACATAATTATAAAATAACATTTTCGACAAAACTTAGTAAAATATCGTATGGAGCAAACTTCAATCACTCTACGAAATTGCTCTTCCAAGGGTACCGCTAAGTATTAAGCCGATTAGTTCAGCAAGTTAATCCTCATTGGACATGCTCAAAGCAGATCGTCGGTTTCATTAATCAAAGAATTTCCTACTTATAACTTGTAACCCTTAGATCCCTTACACACTGCGACTTTTAGCAGCGATGCAATTGCGATGCTAACGCGCGATAGCATCGATGCAGTCGCAGGTTGTTAACCATTACACACTGCGCTACTTTTAGCATCGATGCCGTCGCGATGCTAACGCGCGTTAGCATCGATGCAGTCGGATGCAGAAGCTGGAAATTGACAAATTTTGGTGACTGCATCGATACTAACGCGCTTGCATGCAGATGCTTGCGATGCAGTCGCACTTCGGCATCTATACTTACACGCGTTAGTATCGATGCTAAATTACATCTGTTCATTGCGTGAGTCGCGATGCTGAAGAGCGTTTTTAAAAAGCCAAAAAGGGTCTAAGACCCCTTAGACACTGCGATCGATGCATCGATGCAGTCACCAAAATTCCAGCTTCTGCATCCGACTATATCGATGCTAAAAGTAGCGCAGTGTGTAAAGGGTATATGTATGAAGTTTTAACGTATTACAGTCGGCAGCACACTAGATTACTAGCCCTTATTACAACTGCATAAGATATTGCTGTATTTACCTTGACGTGTTGTTGTCCGTACTTTGAATTTATCTATCGATTTGTTTGTTTTTGTAACAAGACCTCCTTCTCATAATTCATATTTTCTAACGCTTCTAATGTTTCTCAATTTTCTAACGCTTGTTATGCGGCTGCCTGCAACCGCGCTCGGGTGAGCGCGGTTGCAGGCAGCCGCATAACAATAGAATGTCTATTGTGTCTCGTTCACATACGCTTGAGGGATATATTTTATTTAATGGTATTATGCGTTTGTGCGTGCTTTAAGTAAGTACTATGTAAATCAACCACTACGACTCTTGTTAGTATTAGTTTGTCCTAGAGTGATGTTTTATAGCCTAAAGCCTTCCACGATAAATAAGCTATCCACCACGTTTTTTTTTTAAATTGGTCTTGAGTAACTGAGTTTTGCGCGTCCAAACAAAAAATCTTTTCAGCTTTATAATATTATTGCGTTGATAAGTATATTAGTAATAACTAATGAATGTTATGGAGTTCATCAAAAATCAGTTACTTGTCTGACATTTATGCTGAAAATATTTACAAGTGCATTCCAAAAAGAAAACGTCTGCAAAGCGGTCAACGGTTAAATTTATTGTATTGGGAGCAAAAAACACCCATGCAATAAAATATAGCGGTAGAAGCACTTTAAATCAACGGCACATATTGCGTAGAAATCTCGCTACGGCAGGAGTGACGCCACGCCAACTCAAGAGGGTAATAAATAAAATAGCTTCCCCTTTCCCCCAATTTTACATAAAAACGCGTCCCATCCGCAATCTGCATGTTTATGAGAAAATATTCTATGAACAAGTCGGTGCGCTCTGTATACGTAGACGATATAGAATTGTATGCAAATAAGATAACAGCAATAAATACAATTTTTGTCCCCGAGCATTTTGCTCCTCACAATTTCCTTAATGCTGAAAAGTTTTATGGGGTCGCTGACCCGATGTCCCTTGAAATTATGTAATTAAATTTCGTTAACATTTGAATGTGAAATTTGGGTAGTTTGCATTCCTTCATTACCGTAAGTCCAATATAAATATTTTTATTTACATTTAAATAAGTGAATTTATATAGTAACTAGTGACCCGCCCTGTTTTGAACGAGTGCAATGCTGATAATACTGCTAATGCCACGGTACTTACAAACAACGTTTAGGATCACTATTTTTGAAACACTAGCTTCAATCAAAATACACACAAGAGTAATTAAAAAAAAGGGCAAGCGCGAGTCGGACTCGCGCACTGTTCCGTGCCAACGTTAACTGAATTGGGGAATCCATTTAGTTCCACTTAGTAAAATACCGCAATATTTCGTTGACAGCAATTAAAACTTTGTTTTTCACAGTGTTTCTATGAACAAAGTTATGTTTGCGGTTTATTTTATTTTATTAAGAAAACCAACAGCTTAATAATAAGTTGTACAAAGTAGTTAGTTCTTATATAAAGTTAAGCCAATAACAGGTTTCCCTATATTTGCAATCAGTTTAGGACGCTTAATTAATTTAAAATTAATTTTATGATGTAATATGAAACATACATTTTAAATCTCCGTTAAGGTAGTTTTTTTTTCTTATAGCTAAATAACCTAGGTAAGTAGGTAATTACTAAGACGTTATTACGTAGGTATATGACACATGGCATAGACAAAAATACTACACGTTAAATTTATTAAAGTAGATGAGACCATATATATATATATATTAAAATAATGATGAAACGAAGTGATGCTGGACTACGGTGTGTGTGTTGGGGGGGGGGGGGGGGGTATCATATCTTTTTCGTATAATAACCAAAAAGGAAAAAGATAAATCCAGCATTGCAAAGCTAATTATGATTTTGATTAAGTCGCGGTTGTTAAGAATGTGTTATATCTCAAAAACTTCTTGTTCGATCACGTCCAAAATAATTTTCGTTGAAAGTATTTGTTAAGGTCTACATTATACATTTTTAGCAAAATTTACACTCGCTTAGTTTAGAAGTTAGATGCCGGGGGGGGGGGGGGACGCCCATTTTACCACTTTGGAAGCGTCTAGCTATGAAACGTTAGACTTTACAAGAAAAGGGTTTAGAAACCTCTATGCCATTTTTAAAGACCTAACCATAGACACCCCACATGCATAGGTTTGACAAAAAAAAGACGGTTTTAGTTTCATGTATGGGAGCCCCCACTTAAATATCATATTTTTTTTTATTTGTTAACAGGATCCATCTTCCTACCAAATTTCAACAGTGTGATACTTACAGTTACAGAATAAAATGGCTGTGACATACGGACGACAGAGACAGACAGACAGACTTGACGAAACTATAAGGGTTCCGTTTTTTGTCATTCGGCTACGGAACCCTAAAAAGCAACACGATTTTTAAGTACTTACGACATTTTTTGTGACTTTTGTAGATTTTTAAATTGATTAGAATATTGACGCGAGTGATTTAAAAAAGATGAGCGTTTTGATATTTTTTGTTACTTTACAAAACAAAAACTATTTTTGTTTGGATGTTACTCTTCAAAAAGCGATATACAGGTAAGCACGCTAGGCTTCAAGGCGTTGCCACTCCGAGGTCCCGGGTTCGATTCTCGGTCGCGTCAATACAGAAATCAAAATTTTCTACATTGTCTCGGGTCTGGGTGTTGTGGTACTACCGTTGTGTTTAATTTCTATAACACAAATGCATTGGCTATGTACTTTGGGATTTGGGCCCCTATTTTATATTACTCGCGTCAAGATCACGTGTGATATTATTTGATTAATGTCCGATTTTTCAATGAAAATGAGTAAAACACACGGTTTTGATTTTTTTTTTAAATAACTAAATTTTGTGACTACTTACATTCATATTTCGCGTTATTTCCATCGATTTTTCGATCGACACACGCCATATCCAAGCGAGTGGTTCAAAAATAAAGCCCCAGAGCAATGTATGTGATTAATTGGTGTCCAATATTTATAACTTGATGCCAAAAAACCATTGAACAAACGCAGATATTTTTACCGCGTCGGTACCTACCAAAATGACCGGCACCTTTTAATTTCCCTAATATTTCCGTAGCTTATTACGCAAGGCGTATTTTATTACTCGCTGTTGGTAAGTCGCAAGGGAAGGATTACTCATTCCCGTTGTCCAAACAACACGGCTCATTGACTCTCTGATTAATTGCAGGGAAAGCCGCGGTGACATTCTAATGCAAAACAATATTTAAGAAACAAAAATAACAGTTTGCTAAGTAAGAAAATATTAAAATCTTAAAAGGATGGTGAAACTCGGCCGTTACCTGAAAATTTATTGATATTATTACTGAAGTCATCTTTTTTCTATTAAAAAACATCGTTTTTAGGGCGTAAACAAGCAGTAGGTTACAGTAAGCTCTGACTCTCATAGTGTTGTAAGTAATTTTCTATGAATGTATATATTTTGTAAAAGATTCGGTATAATACTGTTTATAGTACATAACTACCTGTAAATGTCATCTTTGCATACGATTCTATCAAAATCTCTACTAGCGGTGTTCCAAGACTTGGTCCACGCGATTTGAGTTTTCTTTCTCCCCTCCAGTCGCAGCGTGATTTTTTATAGCCGATAAATAAGCCATCCAACAGAGACATATTTTTTCAAATCGGTTTAGTAGTTCCTGAGATTAGCGCGTTCAAACAAACAAACTCTTCAGCTTTATACTATTTGTAAAAATAAATAGCCTCTTTTCAATATATGAGCTCTATTTTTGAATCACTCGCGTCAATATTCCGAGTGAACAAATTTATTAGGGGTCAACGAAAATCAAGCAAAACATAGACATGAGAACTTACAAAATTGAGCTATCTTTTTTCAATCATATATATGTGGATCGCAACAGTTTTTCATTGAAAATTCGATAGTCATCAACGAAAATCACACGCAATATTGACGCGCGTGTTACAAAAATAGGGCACCTGATTTTTTAGGTATATTATAAATTTAACCTCATAAGCACTCACTCAACAAAAGAACCACTAGCCCAAATCAGAGGCAGAAGTACCAAAAATCATTACCTACAGTCCTTCGCTCCTCCCCGCACGTATTTGTCATTGCTACGGGTACGACCGTGTCGTGTTCACATAAGTAGGGATTTAAAAAGGTGGTAATAAGGTATGCAAGCCCTCTTCCCTTTGTCGGCCACTCTGACGCAACGTGAGAGGAATGATCGCGCGGGATTTACTAAGGTCGACTTACACCAGACGAGTGGTGTCCATCCTATAAAAAGTACGTTAAAATCGAGTGTAAATTTAGAATTATTTTACTACGAGGACGTATTACTTTTGAGAAAATATTCTTAAAATTTGTACGCTGCGCCAAGACGAATACTGTCGGATCGGATTCGTGTGCAAAACGCAGCATCTTAATTTTCATCCTTTTGAGGGATTATTTTTGGGATTATAAGTATCCTTGTCGCTTCTTATGTTAAATTAAAATCATTTAAATCGGTTCAGCCATTTGAGCGTACAAACGGTACATAAATACTGTATCTATGTATTTTATGATAATATTACATTAAGCTAGCATTTTTGATATAAATTGATCAGGTATCAAAATTGCTAACTCGTTGTAGTATCTGACAATATAGGATTCGTGTACAGTAACCTAAAAGGGATATTATTAATATCTCGCTTGATGTACTAAAATCGAAACGAAATTAGAGCATAAAAATTGCTATGCCGATTTAATGCCCGATACGGCTAACGGCAAAAACATAGGCAGCATTTAGGATGCCTATTAATGTATGTACCGGTGTGTACCGGTCTGAAAAAAAAAACACTTTTAGCGCCAATCACAAAAAATGCTCGTCGTGACTTCAACGTTCCTTCGTAAAGTTTAAACCCACCGTAGCACGCAACTGCTCCCTGTGAAGTGTACGCGACAATCGCGAAACTGTTTACTCATTCATGTGTCCGGGTTAGGTTTTATTGCCGCGTGTTCCCGTTGTTATGGACTTGAGTGTTTACTATTTTGAGAACGCCACTTACTGTTCTCTGCGACGTGACACTTCTGCCTGCTTCTTTATTTTTGATAAGAGGGTTGGTTTTGGGCTATGAAGGTACAAATGTAATTTGTTAGTAGCTGATATATTTTTCTACCTAGCAACTAGTATGTTTAGATTAAAAAGGTGTGATTTGTATTAGAAAAGGTAATAAAAGTTATCAAAAAGTTATTTTACCTATTTTTAACCGACTTCAAAAAAGGAGGAGGTTATCAATTCGACTGTATGTTTTTTTTTATTATTATTATTTTTTTGTATGTATGTTACCTCATATCTCAGTCGTTTGTCAACCGAATCAAAAAAAATTTTCGCGTACTTAGAGGGTGTACCTTCTAGTTGGTCCCATTTTTTCCATTTTGGGATCTGATGATGGGATCTTGGTGTAATCGAGGGAAACCCTCAAATTTTAAAGGCAGGTATAGTGTTTCTTTACTAGAATCTTAATGTTGACGTGTTGTTACGTTTGATAGTCAACATCTTGTGGGGCTGAGCTGATGGTGGAACTCCTTAACGCTCAGGAGTTCAGTAATTATTATGACGGAACTTATGATAGGTAATTTGTAGCTTCTTAAAAAATAGAATCATGAGGTGCATCCCCCCCCTCTTATGTAATCACTAAAAATGAAGAAATAAAATAAACTTTAAAAAAAAGTAAAAACCGACTTCAAAACCAAAATGCACTAAAAAGTCTTAAATAAACTCTTCACCATTGAAAGGAAAGGAATTCGTTTTAAGCAAACAATTTGTTTTTGGAGTCGGTGACATCACTTTGACCATCAAGCATCAGTTCAGTATCAGTTTTTACTTTTTTTTAAAGTTTATTTTCTCTGTAATGATTTTGTTAGGTAAGGGCTGAATAGCCCTTAAGAACCTTTCTAATGAAATTGGATTCGTTGAATTGGTCGAGGCATGGTAAGTTTAGCGCTATAAACGCATTTAGTGATTAATTTAAATTTAAGTTGTTGATCAATACCTACCTATTAACAACAAATTAGAATATTTAGGTAGGAATTACCGTTGGTAAATTTTTAGAAATCTTATGATCAGAGAGCCTTATTATTGTTTCAAGGGACCCTATTTTTTAATCACTCGCGTCAAAGTGGCGTGTGATATTTATTGATTAGTGTCCGATTTTCCAATTAAAACTAGTATAATTCACAGGCGAGGGTTTTGAAAAAAGATGTCTAAATTTTATGTGATGAGTACGTCATTATTTCGCGTATTTTTTATTGATTTTTAATTTGTTTTCAAACAAATCCATAGGCTATATTCAAGCGAGTGATTCAGAAAAGGGGCCCTGTTTTCTGATTATTGACCAATTTTCCAATTAAAATGGATATAATTTCACACGGGAGCGTTTCGAAAAAAGATAAAATATAATTAAAACATATGTATGAGCACGTCATTATTTCGCGTGATTTTTAATTTATTTTTAAACAAATCTCATACGATAAAGCGTATGAGATTTATTTGAAATTAAATATAATAATTCAGAATAAGGGGTTCCAGGAGCACCATTTTTGAAACTTTTGCGTCAAAATAGCGTTTGATATTCATTGAATAATGTACGATTTTCAAATTAAAAACTATGCAATTCCACACAGGAGTGATTAAAATATATAAAATTCTATTTCGAGAATATTTAGGTATACGTTTTGCCTGGTTTTCTTTTATTCAAAAATAGGTCCACTTGCTTGAGTAGGTATATGGCGTGTGAACTTCGTTTGAAAATGGATTGATCAATTAAAATAACGCTAAATATAGACGTTAGTACTCTCAAAATTTAGGTATTTTTTTTTTCAAATCTGTCCTGAGTGGAATTATACTATTTTTTATGGAAACTAGGACATTAATCAATTAATATCACACGCCATCTAGTGATTAAAAATATGTCGTAACGTCTGAATATATCATTGATTTTTCATTTGTTTTCGAACGAAAATCGTGAGATTCGTGAAAAGAGCCTCTGGGGCCCTATTGTTGATTCACACGCTTGAATATGACGTGTGATTTTCTTTCGAAAAAGAATTAAAAATCAATGGAAACCACGCGAAATACCTATAGACGTTAGTACTTTTATTAAATCACTCGCATATTGAATTATACTAATACTTATTGTAAAATCGGATATTAATAAAGTGATGTCACACGCTATCTTGACGCGAGTGATTCAAAAATAGTGGCCCAGGTCCATTACCAAATCAGACAAAACAGAGAAGTTCTAATCTTGTATAATTATAGTTAATTACAGAGCTAGCGTATCACAATACGATAAATCTACACGTTCTAAGAAAATATCTAGCATTTCACTTAAACACAGAACTCAATAATGACTGGTTTTTTGATGAACAAAACTAACATATTTAGGCAGCATGTTAATATTTTACCTTATTAATTGAACTATTTATCGGAAGCTAACACGACGTGTGTTAGGAAATATGAAAAAATCTCTCTAGGAAAATGAAAAAGTATATTGAGGTATGAATATGACCGTATTCTAATAACAATGTAATAGTATGAGATTTATTTCATAAGATGACCTAATTGCTATTTATAGAAGTAGTGTAAATGACACTTATTAAAATAATGCAACGTATATTCCAAAATCCCGCTCAAAAACGGGCCGTATCATCATTTGTTAATAAATTCGTATTTGTATGACGGCGCAAACGTAAAGGGGGTTATACACCGGGGTCGGCGGCCCGTCACAATGTACGGCGAGCCGCGGGCACGATTACAATGCTCCTCTGTGACATTTCGCTAATGGTTCCATGGCTAGCACAATAAAACGACAATACGACGCGAGATAAGGTAGCAACTGAAAATTTTACGCCGTGATTAATTTCATTCCAGTGGGCGCACGTGAGGTCTTAGCTTGAGTGCTTTAAAGTGCTGCGGATAGATGAAGTAATGTTAGATCTAAATGTTTCAGTATTGTATATTTATGACGATATTATGCTTATATCTTAGTCTCTTTGAAACTATCAACTACCTAGTGTCTCCGTAATATTTTTCGCAATTATTATTGACCTCAATAATTTCAACAAGTTATTTTAAGCCAGTGTAATCAGGTAAGTGCATACTCATACGTACTGCAGTATTTGTAAATCCTGTCGATTGCATCAACCGAAAAAATATTGATATTGTTTGTTATAATCATATGTACATTGCCGATTTTATGTTTCATATTGAAAGCTGATAAGTACGAATTCACCATCAAAATGACTCATTTTTATAAAAACATGCTAATTTAAAGTATTTTCTGTGACCGCTCATTACTTTTGATAGTTAATCATGCAAAAAAAAAAGTTTTATACAGGGTTTAACAAAATTAACTGCATTCCTTCTATGTGGTGATTCTGTTGCTAAACTACAACAACTTATTGTATGGGACCAACATCTCAATCCCTAAAGTTTTTTTTATTTCTTCATACAAACTGTCATCAGCAAATCGTTAATCTAGTATGGGAAAGTGAAATGTTTTTTCGCGATTACGATGTTGGTTATATACAAAAAGTTGTTGTATTTGAGTATCAGAGTTAGCCCCAAGAAGGAATGCAGTTAATTTTGATAGACCCTATATACTATGTTTTATAAAACACAATGAATGCATGAGCGCCGCGACGTACAATCCCATCCAACTTTGTATACGTTTGTAGTGTGCGCCTCACGTATGTGTAAACAATACCTATTACTACGCACACTCACTTCTTCCTTTAATATATAAGGTATTGCTTCCCAATAAATATGCTTTTGATCGCAGTCAGTCTTATCATTTACACCGCTCCCAACGCCCATCACTGCATGGCGACCCTGCCAGTGCTGCCTATTGGCAGTGCTGAGCAGCTGGTTTAGAAAAAAAATGTGGATTTTATAAAATCATTGGACAATTAGATTTGCTAAAAAAACTTTAAAATATATATTTTTGAAGTTGATCATGGACTAAAACGTGAAAAGACAATTAATTATTAATCTCCAATAAAAATATGTGACAAGTGTAAAAATCAAGATTATTGTGTACGAGACAAGACAAGATGGAGCAGAAATTATAAGGATGAAGAACTAAGTGTGCTGGGCGCCGGGAGATGATGGAGTCAGATGTGGTAACAACAGTGTGCTGGGCGCCGGGAGATGTTGGAGTCCGATGAGATTAACAACAATATGCAGGGTGCCGGGAGTAGTTCGAGTCGGAAGAGGTCGCAGCCGGGAGAACCTAAAATATGTCGAGTCCCCGTGCCAAAAGTTTTTAGTCCCCTTGAACAACGCCCCCATGCCCCCCCAGAAGAAAAGTCCTCTTGTCCTCTTGAAATCCAATAAAACTAAACAACATTTGAAGAAGAAAACAAGAAGCAAGAAACATCATAAGGTAACAATAATATTAATAGTTAAATTTAACTTATTTCCGATTTTTTTTAAATACACTTTGTTTTAATTAACTTGTTTGAATATTTTTTGTGAAACCTTATTACACTTTGGAATAATTTCGATTTATTTAGATAGAAATATTGGTAGAATTTGTATTAGCACCTACATGTAATGTTTGTAACGAAAAACAATCAATGCATCATGATAAGCGCTAAAGATGTTTATAACTTTTTTAACAATAATTGATTGAAGATTTCTGAGTATGATATTTTTATTGAAGATTAGCAATCACTCATATGTAAATCCTATATTCTCCTTACAAATACTTAAATATAAGAAATATTAATAACGGTTGTTGACGACAAACTTTTGATTTTTATAATAAAATAATAATTTTATTTTGTCAGCATAATAAAACACATGAAAATACACTAATTTACTGTACACGAAAGTAAAGGTACACATTAGTAAATATTTTATTTGGTTGATTTAGGACGAACCTACACGTAGTAAAAGAGATATATTTGTCAAATATTTTTTTTAACAGAAATTAATGCAGTTTGATTATTTTGGTGTGTAACTTAACATTATTTTGCCAGTGATATTTTATTTACAGCCTCATTTTATCATTATTATGGATTTTACTGTGAAAATGATTTGAGTACATTAATTCATTCAAGTTGCATTTAAAAGTGTTATATTCTAAAATAAGATCAATGTTACTTACACAATCGGTATCGTGCACGTTGAGTACAAGTTTTTGAAGATCAGCAAAACGTGAGTTACAAGCTCCTCGTGATTTAGCTACTCACCTTACATTGATTAGGTATGACTTGAATCTATTTTAGCATCATATTGGAACAAAGTAATTTATTTAATTAATTTGACATATTTTTCACTTTTGATTAACATTTTGTTTCTAGATGATTCTGTAAAATTTTATAAGTCAATCATTCAAATTATTTATTTTACTGGAAACTTTCTCATATAATAGAATGAACTTCATTTATGAAAAGTTTTGCAAGCATGATATTAACTTTTATTAATTTGGCTGATTTTCATAAAATACTTTCACTTATTTTAACAAGGTTTATTGTTACATATTTTTAAATGTCTGATTATTTTGGCATACTTATATAAAATTATTATAATTACGTAAACATAACGCAGTGACATAGTACGTATCTAAAATTGCGGGTTCGATTCCTGCTTCACAATACGGCACTATTTTTTAAGGCTCTGCATAAGCTAACATTTTTAACCATATTAAAGCACTTAAAAGGTTGCAATATACCTAAACATATTTTATTTTTATTAGTTTAACGTAATAATCAAATTTGTTTTTAGTACATGATTTACCTTTTGTGTTAATGGATTCTAGAACCTAACATTTTACTCAAAATTTTATTTAACATTTAATCAAAACTTATAACAGGTATATTAATGTCATAATCTACATTAAGTTTCGATTTTATAAAACCTGATTATTTTCGTTTATCTAAAAAAGAAACATGTAATTTTAAATCGATTTTTTAAAGGTTTTTTTTCGTACTACTAAAATGTTTTTATTCAAATCAGATATATTTTATAGGCTACCATAAATTGATTTTATTTTTCAAAAGTAAGTGTAACAAGTTTATACCATGTTAACCATTTTAAAATCCTTGCAGCTTAGTCGTTCTTACGTTTCATGTATTTTTTTTTTCGGAAACACACGGTGTTAACGTAAATAATTTGGTATACTTTTTTTAAGTAAAAAGTAATAAAATATTCGCGCAAAAGATTTTGCAAACCCAACAGGTAATTAATTATCATTAATTAATTAGTTGTCATTATTTAAAATTAACTTAATTTATTAGAACTGATTCCTTCATTTTTGAAGTCGGTTAATTAGATTGCTATTATCATCATAATGTAGGACAGAACGTGAAACATGACTATCACACGTGTTGAAGCGTCATCAGTTCATCACTCTACATTTTCTAGCTAATTGACGCAATACTTAGCCGCGGTAGGTGAGGATCATGTTACATTTCTCACAAACAATCATTGGATTTCATATGCACTAAGATTCAACGTCATATTAGGATCTGTTAGGACCACCTAGATAGCATCGCTAAATTTAGTTTTATATGTACCAACACTTTAATTTGGGTTACTGATTAGTTTTGGTTATTTAACTTATACTTAAGTTAACAAAGTATACGAACATTTGCTTATTTACGTTTTTTTTTTAAATAAGAAATATTTAGCAAAGGTTTAACATATCACTTGGCTTGGTAAATAATCGAGTAAATTAAATGATTATTAGTACTTTTTGGTCAGTGCCTACAAGATGGAATAAATAGTTTATTGTTAATTTAAATAGATGTCGTTATTTCATACGTTTACGTAAAGTGTATTTTATTTTGTTATGTTTTATTATGCTATGACTAACTTATAATGTACAGTAAACGAAGTAAATACTTTTAACAGTTTGATTAACTTGCTTGATAGATTTTCAGAATTTTGTACAGAAAATATTTTTATGTATGTAAAAGTTAATTATTATTACACGGATTTGTAGTTGAATATTTTATATTAAATATTAAATGGATATCAACGGCTAAGACAATGATAATAAATAAAGTAATAGCTACGAGCTAGTGAGAAATAAAAAGGAAAGTAAAATTGATTTTATATGAATTTTAAATATTCTTGAGTATTGCAAATTGTAAGGTTTTGGAATGAAAATGTTAGTGATATTAAAAAGATGAAGGTCATGTAAAGGGTTAGTTGTTTTAAGATAGGCTTTGGTTTGGAATGGACATGATAAACTAAATAATAGTATGGTATTGTTATGTTGAAGTAAGTTTGAGATAGGCATGCATTCTTGCATAGAATTATTTTAACGATTTGGACTGATCACCCAATAGTTGTAATGTATTCTATTGTATTGATTGCAAAGGTTTGTTTAATTGTTAAGTTATTGTTGGATATAGGACGATTAATGAGATATATTATTTAATAAATAATGAAGCTATTGTTAACATGGTACTAAAATTAGGGGAATCATCCTTCATTCGATCATGGTGTATACGAGTTATCTCTGTGAGAATAGTTGGAGATATTAATTAAGTCTTAAAATTGTCCCTTAAGTAAAATGTTATTGAACAAATTAATAAAAGGTACTAGGTACAATAATGGTACAAGGTACAATACAGGGTGTCAGATCCTTTATTTGATCATAGTGTAGACGAGTTTCTCTCTGTGAAAATATTTGGAGATCGATGAATCTTAAAACATGCCCCTAGTATATAGGTATAAGGCTATGCATAGCAATTATATAAATGTATAATAAATAAATGTACCAATAAATAAAATATTATTATGAAGTGCGCGCACACGTTATAAAAGTACCATGAATAATAAATAAATAAGTCGACTATAAATAAATATAAACATAAATATTTGTCATGCATACTTATGACTTTGTGTATTGATCTGGATCTACTAACTTTAAGACAAGACTCTGTGGAATGGCCACCACATGAGATAGGTAATGTTATAGACTCTTATATGACACTACATGGATTTTACACAAGTATGTAAGTAAAATACGTACGATAATCTCGAAAGTGACTTTTGTTTGGAAATACAAATACTATTGATTGATAAGTTTTAACGAAATTAATACATTTTTTTAATAAGTAATTAAGATTATTTCAGTCGTTGTCAACAACACGTTTAGTTTATAAGAAATTATTGTATTTTAGATAATAATTACATTAATCATTTAATTATATTCTTATATTGGTTTTATGTTAGTCAACCAAAACTTTCTTGAACATTTTTTTGATACATAAAAATATGATGAAATTGACGTTAACGTAGTCTATTATATGGCATTTGTTTAGGATTCTAAGTCGCGTATTCAAATTTATTTGAAAATGGTATCAAGTACTTACTCAAACTGTAACTACTGTTTTTTTTTGTAATGGATAAAATAACTTAAACATTACTTATTTTTTCTTTATATTCAGACTTTATAGATGTTTCGGACGATAACTTTAAAAAAATGAATAATAATGGAAAATCATACGTTATTTTAAAACGTTTTCTCGAAAAGTTTTGTATTATTTTGTTAAGTTGAATAGTTTTTTATTTCCCAGTTTAAATTAAAATACCAATTGATAATAATTAGGTATATATTTTCCAAATTAAACTTAAACTAAAATGTCAAATATAATAATGAAATTATGTTTTTTTTATTAATTAGAAATCTATGTTTTAAACATTAGTTTTATACGAACTTTTTTATGTAAACAAAAAAAAAGTTTTTTAAAAAACGGGGGAGGTGTAGTGTGCGCCTCACGTATGTGTAAACAATACCTATTACTACGCACACTCACTTCTTCCTTTAATATATAAGGTATTGCTTCCCAATAAATATGCTTTTGATCGCAGTCAGTCTTATCATTTACACCGCTCCCAACGCCCATCACTGCACGTTCTTAATAACATACAAAAGTTTAATAACAACAACTTTATGACAGGCTTTACACTCGAGTAATTAAATTCCGATTTTCATTATTTTCCGGATCATCCGACTGACTGGCTGTCAAAGTGGGAGAGGGACATAACGACGCAATACGTCATGTTTTACGGCGCGCAGCGTTGACGGCTGGCCTATCCACGCCGATGGATACTCTCATAAAAATGTTTTGTTTCATCAACAATAGCGATCCTTAAATGTGTAGAGAGGGGAACGAAAAAAGCGTAAAAATGGTGTACACACTTGGACATGGACAGTGTAAATTTGCTCTTAGTTTGGTACGATCTTAAGTTTGATTAAAGAAAACAGTAAGCATAAAATTATTATCCCTTTGGAATAGAACAACAAAAGCGAGATGTCACTAGCAGCAAACTGTGTGATAAAAATAGATGGGAGATGCGAATTAGCAGAACCGTTTTTAGCAGCTGTCAGTCAGTTCGGAAGCCTATGAAAGCTCGCTGAAAATTTGTCTCATTTAAGTTTTTGAAAATTTATGTGTAATTGTGTATATTTTGAAGAAATATTTCTGTTGAAACATGGTGACTTGATCGGTGATTGATTGTTGTTCATTACAGCGGAATAACCCAACAAATAATCATTCAACATCGAAGCCTATTAATATACGACTTATATTTACCAATGCGCTTTAAATTTAAAGTACGCAGTTTGATTATTCTATTCTACAAACGTTAATTTACGTAAAACGTAAAGACAAACGTAAAACGTAAACGTAAACACAGGAAATGTATATACGAATATATTATATAATTAAATAATATTTAGTTTTACACTAGAGCTGCATGTTCAATATTTTGTGTCGGCTGATTATCATGCAGTAAACTAATATGTTTTTCTTAGAAACATAGTTTTTAATCACCGGATTGAAGGGTTATTTCATTTAAAGCTACAAATGTTACAAATGTTAGTTACTGACATCTTAAATCGGTTTTGTTTGACAGCTTTTACTTGTCGTTCTATTCCGACAGGAATATTAATTTTATGGTTACAACTTAGTAAGGGCTGATTGAAAAAAATATGTTGAATTAACTCTCTTAAATATATAAATGAACTAGCCGACCCAGCGAACTTTGTCCTCATCCTCGTCTTGCCCGGCCTCGTCCCGCCTAGCCACGTAATTAAAAAAAATGTTAAGGGTGGAGAACCCTTACCACTATGGGGTATGAAAAATAGATGTTGCTGATTCTCAGACCTACTCAATATGCTCACAATATTTCATGAGAATCGGTCAAGCCGTTTTGGAGGAGTACGGGAACAAACATTGTGACACAAGAATTTTATATATAAGATATTGGGCACCAATCACATACATTACTCCGACCCTAAAGGTAGCTAATGGACTTGTGTTATGGAATTCAGACACAACGGTGGTATCACAATACCCGACCCGAGACAATACAGAAAATTTTGATTTCTATATTGACCCGACCGGGAATCGAACCCGAGACCTCAAAGCGGCGACGCCTTGAATCCCAGCGAGTTAAGCAACTACACCACGGATGTCGTCAGCTCAGCGTCAGTCTCTTATCTCTGGGTTAAATCATGATTATCTTAAAGTAACCTCGGGTAAATTTGTCGACTATGGTGCACAAGTAGACCTAGGCTACGACAAGGTGACATGAGTTGTAGAAGCTAAATATTTTTTTTCCCTGAAGGCAATGAAATATTGTGATTTTCATTATAACATTAAAACATTGTTTACTAGTGCAGCTTTCATAAATCTGTTAGACACGTTATCTGCATAATTTATGCGTCTACAGGCTACGCAGTTTGCCATATCGAACGGTATTCGGGAGAAAACTTTTCTGCCAAATTTAAATAGTCTTTGGGTACGAATAAAGATACAGCTGTGTAAACTAAGCTTAATTGGTAATACTAGTTTTATAGTTTAAGGTCATATTTCACATTCGTCAAGTAAGTTCTACTCGGTTATAAAAAAAAATGGCCCTGTCAAACATGTTATATTCCTCCTGCTTTCCCGCTCATCCACCCGCGTTCTTCTGTTTCGTGTCAACAATGCAGTTTATTTTACACCCTTACTACACATCGCAGTGACAGTGACATGACCATTCTAACGATAACCAGAAAGTAAGCACTAATCAATCATGCTTAATAAATCTTCTTTTTGAGTCGACAGAAACTAAACGGTCTCGGCCCAGAACTTTGCTACGAGGATAGCGTTGTCTGAAGCTTTCATTAAATCCTCCCGAGTACCTCCGGGCATGATATAAGATGTTCCATCCTTTAGGGAATAGCACCACAAATGCACTCTAGATTATCATCATTTCTGAATCCCCAATTAAACAAATTTTCCTTTCTGCGGCTGACCTGAGTCCGAAGTCTATTTAAAGCCTTCCAGATCATCCATGGCATCTGGTGTCCAGGAGGGGGATGTTCAGAGAGGGAGACAAAGGGCTCGGAAATTGAAGTGCTATTCCGCCAAAGGACTCGTCTAGCCTTCGGAGTATCACCGTTATTAACACAGTTATTACGACTTTTGAGTCTTTTAGGCACAGACTTTTGGCCGTAAAGTGGGTGCCGACTGTTAATAAATGCTTAATAAATGAAAAGCCATTTCAAATGAAGTATGGGTGCGATGCTTTATGAATAACAAACAAGAACAAATAAAACTAAAACATGCTACATAAAAAAATAACTTAAAGTCTACCTATTCAAAAACGAAACCATTTCCTTGAGGCAAGGAGGCTATGATGCTGGCTGCGTTGCCGCGTTGAATAGCTATGCTAATCCTTTGAGCTAGGAACCAGCCAGCTTTATTATTGGCTGTGACAGAATTTAATTTTGGCGCAATTTTACCAAACAGCAATTTAGCAGAGGGTCCCCACGGCCCAAATGATAGAGAATACTAACCAAAACTTATGAGGAAATTTTGAAATAGACTTTAAGTCTATTTTTACTATAATAACTGCACTGCAACTGAGTGTCCGTCACAAGCGCGGAGGCATTTTGACCCCTGGCCCGTTTTTTAATGACGAAACTCTGAAAGGGTTATCCGCGCTTCTCTTCACCGCTTTATATTTTTATCAACACAGAATGAATCGTCCCGAATGCGACTACTTACGGAAAATCCATTTGCGAATTTCTCTTTGAACTTGAATCGGTGTCTGAGGGTGACTAATACGATATAAGATTATGTGTTTTTAAAATATCTTACACGTTTGCTGTTTAATCATTGTCAGATTACTTAGAATTGGTATTCATAATAATTTGATAAGTTAAAGTATTGCTTCAATTTTCTTAGCAAGAAAAGTTATTCTCCTTGTAAATAGTAAATCCTAAATGAAAAAAATAGGAAAATGTATACTTGCGCTTAGTACGTAATAGGTACGAGAAAAAATAATATTAGTTCATACATTTGATGTATAGGAATATGTTTTATGTAATTGTTAAAATGCAACACTCGTCACCTTACAGTTAATGAAAATGTTTCAGAACCAAATAGCGTTCACACAAATATCACGGCGTAATTCGTAAAGTTTTAAATCGCGAAATTAATATGGCTGCATTTATGTTAGTCAACGTTGTCTGGATAGTTTAGTAGCGTGAAAAAAGTGTTCGCAAAAGCTTGCACTTCATGAAATGAGAGCGACTGCGAAACAAAACGGGGTTGGCCAAATGTTTTGCGTCTGCGGTTTGTTTTGTCCCGTAAGCTCGTCCTAGCCAAACAGATGCTTCAGCCCTGTTACCTAAGACCCTTTACACACTGCGACTTTTAGCAGCGATGCACTCGTGATTCTAACGCGCGTTAGCATCGATGCAGTCGCAAAATGTCAACCTTTACACATTGCTCTACTTTTAGCATCGATACAGTCGCGATGCTAACGCGCGTTAACATCGATTCAGTCGCGATGCAAAAGCTGGAAATTGTCAAACTATGTACTGAATTTTGGCGACTGCATCGATACTAACGCCCGACTGTATGGATGCTAAATTAAATCTGTTCATTCCGATAGTCGCGATACTGAAGCGGTTTTCAAAACGCGTGACTGCATCAATGCTAAAAGTCGCAATGTGTAAGTCTAATATAGCATTAGTGGCTTACCTGTAATGAAGTCAAAAATATATCTTGCTGTAATGTAGTTTTTCGAACAGAGTGTGAGTTTATAAATGTGGAAGTCAGCTCAAAAATGCGTGAACTATTTTAACAACTTTAGACGGTACCCGTCAAGTTCGAAGTCAAGTAAGTTTGTGCGTTGACAAAATTACAAACAACAAAGAAATTGGTTTGCTTCTCTCAATACCGATAGAAATAGTTTCAAAACTAAGATAGAACAAAGGTATAGAGTGTGTAACATTCCAACAACCTCTTTCAGGCAAATGTGGTTGTGGTTGTCACCGGTAAGTGAAGGTTTACCAACAGTTCTTAAAATAGGGTGCCACAGTTTTTTTTAGCGTATCTTCTAATACTTAACAAGGCAGGATGCTCACTGCCATCTGTGAGCGTTTCTGCTCGGTGCTGTCATATATTGTCGCTCCGTAAAGTCGAATCCCATCTTGATATTCGCATATGGTTAAAGGCAGGTAATAGTCTATTTCTCTAGGAAGTTGTTTAGAAATATTACGTACCAATAAAATTCACGTGTAAAATAGCCAAGACGAGTAACCGTGCGAGAGGTCCGCCTCCCCGCGGCTGCGCGCCCGCCGCCATCTTGTTTCAGCGCGTTACTCCTCGGTGCTGCCATCTACCGCCGCTCCGCACAGCTGAACCCCGTCTTGATCTCCTCATCTTGCTTGATTGTGGTTATCAGGAAACAGTCTATTTTTGATCTGTAAAAGAATGGGATGTGTTTAGTTTTTTCTGATATTGAAGAGAGGTCATTAATGGTCACAAAATTTTATTAAAACCTAGTGGCATATTATTTAAGAAAAAAGCGTTTCGGAGGATATATAAGTGACATTTACCTAACGAAAAATTAATTGGTCTAGTATTTTTATAGTGAATACCACACATTTATAGTTCTGTACGTGTGATTTTCTGACAATACAACGCTAGTGTAGCTGAACCATTTCCTTTGTCGCTGACTTTACGCAACAAACAAAGGTTCACTTTACACAATAAATAGTTGTATCTTCGTGAGTAGTAACTTTGAAAATATTCTTATTTTTATTCACATTCCGTTTGCGAAGCGTTGGAACAGTCGAACGTTATCTAAAATATGAGTAAATGCGGGGTTGGCTACGTGCGGTCGGTTCTAAAAGAATTTGATATCAAAGATTCGCTCCCGCGATATGCCGGGCGCAGGCTGCCCTCAGCGCCGCTGATCAATGATTTAATTTTATAGAACAGACATTCAACCTTAGGTTTTCAGTAAAAATCTATTCTTTATAATAAAATTAAAAAAGCCATTTCAGTCACAACACTTATAACCCGTGACTGGCCCTCCGATTCAGAACCATTCGGTTACGGATTCGGTTACGATTCGATAACTTTCACATATTAATACATTTACAATATCGTCGATTTATCCGACTATATTACTTTGTTCTTTTATTATATTTGTTACCGAACTGACATATCGACATGCGTTCGAACTGCAACGTTAATTTAAAAATGAACAAAAAATCTAGTCGACACCCAAGCCGAATGGCTTATCAAACGTTCTGAATCGCCCTGCTGGTGGACCGACTTTCATGATTATTACTTTGTTGACTTGTCTTGGACTTGATGATGATGATAACAATAACACGGTACCGCGGCGAGACGGGGCAGGGGTGAAAGGAAGTTCACTAGGACCGCTAGTACATAATAAATTTGAACTTCATCTTCTCTTGCAGTCAAATCTCTCACATTAAAAAAAAAAACTTTTTATAGCAATTTCGTATTATTATAATCCATTTAGCAGATTAGCGTGGGACTACACGATTGAGTTTAATAGAACTACTATAAATATTATTTTTCCTCTCATTTTTGCTTTTTTGTGTTTAGTTTTCTTTTTTTGTTAGTTATGTATAATCTTGTGTATGTGTGTGTTTGTGATGTCCTTCCAATAAATACTTTTTATTTTCTTTCTTTCTTTCTTTCAAATACTTTCTACTACTCATCAAGTTGATTGGGAATTGCTCTGCCTGGAACTTGAACGGATTAATACAAGATGTGTCACATTTCACGTCTAGTAAGTCTTTATATCCTCGAAACGGGCTACGTAACATATTATCACAAATGGATACAGTGGTGTCTTTTGGCCTCTCGTTGCCATGAAATATAATGTGCATTAAGGTCCGCGTTTTGCTAATGGTCGACTTTCTCCATAATACCATACGATTTCCCGTACATTTTTTTGGGTGCGACCGGTGTGACGAGGTTTAGAGAACTTTTACGAAGGGCAGAAAAAAACAGAAATATTATATGTACGAGTATATTTGGCGCCTCTGATCACATTGTTTGTCAGGTTAATAATTATATAGTTAAAGATTAATCAGAATCATAAAGGTAGAACAAGAACTCATTAAGTTACAAAAGACTGACCTCAACCAGAACTACCAGAACCGCTTTTAATAAGTATAGGTCTTGGAACGCACTAGTTTTCTTTTGTTATTTTTGTCACGATCACAATGTAATAATTCTTTCAAGCATACGTACAGAAAACATCGCGTAGTTCCTATGCAAGAATACCTATATAAATAAACGTTTGTACAAAGCTTTCCAACTGATGTACGTTCATACTCGTATTAGGCGGAATTTAATCGCGGAAACCCAATTACAATACGATCGTCATCGGAAGTTGTAAATTAATCACCCGAACGCGCATGCATTTCCTTTTAGCTGCAGCAGTAAAATAAAGGAAAATATATATTTTTGACGTGTTTTATTTTTTATAAACATAATATTTTAATTATTCAAATGAAATGTCAATCTAAACAAAAAAAAACTATCTACAAATAAAAAATATTTCCCAAATCTGAAACCTGAGATGGTGGCATGGTGCTGTGCACGCTGGCTGCATTTCCGCTTTGGATTGCCAAACTTTTATTAACTTATATTTTTGTTCAATTGAATTGTAAGGATTGACATGAAATTTAAACTGAAGCATAAATGTGGCAACGCCATAATGTACCCGTAAATGTTACGATTAATACATGTTATGTTATGCATTTTACATGTTATGATGAGTCTAATATTACGATGAAGCTTATCTTATCAAATGCAAATTACAATGATTATTCGGTTCTTACAGAAAACGAAACAATTTCAAAATAACAGTTGAATCGCGCGAGTTATTTTGTTCGTAACAAGTTAACAAAGCGCATTCAGCATTCCTTTTCGAAAATTGCAGTTCTTACGCTAAGGGTAAACTGACCACTCATAAGTTATGCTTAGAGTTATGCAGAGAGCCATGGTAAATTATTTCAATTTGCAAATAGCGGAAAATAGTTGGAATGAAGTTTTTAGGGTTGCCACGCATGACTAGCTTTTAGAAGGGAAATGTTTCACTAAACGAGTGTGACGCTCGCATGGGTTTCTTATTAAGATTCTCTTCATTATTTGGAACGGATATTGAGTTCAAAACGCATGATGTGCTGAACTAAATCCTGTTAAGGAGGCCCTTCATTAAAATGTAATTCAATATTTAGAAACAAAATAATGATAAATAAATACACTGAAGTTTATTGAGACGTGTTTGATTATTCTTTATATTATCATTTATTGTGTTGTCAATTAAAGCTAAGCAATGTTATATGTGTAGTTATTTGAAGCGTTGTGTGTCATTTTCTACATCAAACACATATTTTTTCATTATTGACCCTAATTAACTAACTTGAATTTCAAGAAATACTTAAATATAAACACATGTAAAAACAGTTTCATAGACAAAAGCATAACAAGGCATAATCAATACAATCGAAACCACTACCATTACGCTAAACGAACCAGCACTTATTGCAGACAAAGCAGATGAACTCCGATTTAATCAGGGAAATGTCGAAACTGACACAATATACTCAAATTAATGAGCGATCAACTGAAAACATCGACGAATTGGCAGTTGGCTCATTTGTAAGGGCAGCAATTATAAACCAGTGTAATCAGACTGCGACCGAGTGTGGTCACAAGTCCGATGCGACGCAATCAAGTGATTAGTATTTAGTGGCATTAGTGATTCATATTGGAGGAAGCGTGTAGGGGTTTAGAATGTTAGAAATACAAATGGCTGGTTCAAACAAAAAAGTATTTGTGCAGTGGTTAGCGCTTCTGACTACTGAACCAGGCGGTCGCGGGTTCAAATCCCGTCCCGTATGAGCACAAACATTAGCACCTAAGTCATGCATGTCATATGTATTTTTATGAGAGAGCCCCGTCATAAGCGTTGTCTGGTACTTTTTAACACAAGAAAGGAAAATCCTAAAATTAGATGCTAGACAATTGGTGTGTCTGTATCTGGCTCATATGTATTTATTTATCTCTTTTATGCTTTCTTGACTAAGCATAAAATTAGTTTTTGTATTATATTCCGGTGGCAAATATTTTATAACCTTGTGTATGATTGCGGTTTATTCACAAGGGTCAAATTAGAGTGAAAGAGAGATGCAGTTTTAAGCTTGCAAGTATGCTCATCAGATGATGAACCAAATTATGCAAGTCAGCTAGTCGTCACCTTATCATTCTTGTTATCAACACTTGCCATGGTAAACATGTTAAAATAAGAATAATCGTTACATGTGATGAGTATTATTAAATCGTTTTTATTAATTCAAATCCATACAAAAAAGTTTTTCACACAACGACTGAATAAGTTTGCGTTAGCGTTACCTATCCAATACTTCAAACAAAACGAACTAAGGTAACGGTATGTCCGTTACCGTGCCTTGAGAATCAGTAAGCTCAAATGGCAATGGGCAGGGCCCATAGCGCGAAGAACTGATGGCCGTTGGGGCAGGAAAGTTCTAGATTGGAGACCCTTCAACCAGAGACTCAGCGTGGGACGTCCACCAATAATATGGACAGACGACCTTAAAAAGATCGCAGGATCAAACTGGATGCAGACCGCTAGTGATCGGTCGCTGTGGCAAGCCCTGGGGGAGGCCCATGTTCAGCAGTCCTTTGGCTGATAATAATGATGATGATGAGTTCAATGAAGTTCTTTAAAGGTCAAATAGTTTTAGGTATAATATTGGAAACAGAACAGGACAACAAATTAAAATTAAAAAAAAAACCATTTTTTATAACATTACTCTGACCATTTTTAAAGACCTTCACGTTGTTGGCTTCGCCTGTCTCATTTCAATGCCTAATTCTTCTTTATCTTAATTCCAACCATAGTTTATTAAAAATAATTACCCTAATCTTTAATTTTCTCAAAAACTAGACGATAAAAACCAATAGTGTGTTCTGCAAAAATGATCCATATAGTTTACTGCATCGGCCCTTTGAATATTTACACTTAAAACGACTTGGTGACCTTTAATTTAAAGTAATTGTTGGTTACTGCCTATTCGATAATGGTGAAACAGGTCTCTAGTCTTTCGGTTCATTGCTATCACAGAATTTTTGAAACACGTCAAATTTTCCACTGTGCTACAAGAGTTTCGGAATCTGCATGTATGTTGTCCGGTGTTTGCGTCGAGGGCATCCTGTAATTAATACGGACATGTACAGTGCGGCTAATGAATAGGGTGTACGGCTCGCAAAAACTGGCCGGTCATATAACACGAGGCGAGTATCGCAGATAGCCCTGCTTGTGTAAGGGGAGGTGTACATCACAATCATAAGTAAGTCAAATATACAGATTGTTGTTTTGGTCAGCGACTCAGGGGTGGCCGTAGAAACGATACTGATGCCAAAATATATATTTTTTTGAAATGAAAAAAAAAAACACAAACATATTTTTTTTAAATGCGATATAGCGGTCGAGTCAAAACTACAAACAGTTGGTAGCCTCTCCGTTACTTACTAGCTGCGGCGTGGTACCTATTTCGTAGATAAGCGCTAGCTACGCGCTAGGGTGCGAGTTTTCCCTTTTGTTTTGTAATTTTTTTTAATGTTGTGAAGAGTTTTTCCGGTATAAAACTTACTCATTTTTTTTTAGAATAAGCTTAACTCGTATTATTATCCTTGAGTTGGATGTCACTCGCCAAAACAACACCCTGTAGTTGGCAATAAAATTGAATATTAATACCTAGATTTATGAAATGCTTTAGCATGCCGTGTACAAAACCATGGTAAGTAACCAAGTATACCCACTAAAAGTTCTACTTAGTGTCAATTTTACCAACGTCAGATAAAAAATATTCGTCGAATACGATACAATACGCCTGATTTAAAAATGTTATCTATTTGTCAGAAATCGTTATTTAAATGTCATTTTAAAATCGATAGTTTTTTACTTATTGAGACAACGACAGATCACTGTTTCCATGCATTTCATCGTCCCAGCGGTTGCCTATAGTTGCTGGCATTTCCTCATCATCTGGGGGCTGCCTCACACTCTTCTTGCGTCAGAGTAACCACTTTCGCCGCTTTCGATACTGCGGCAACTGGGAGGTTAAAGGCGCTCATAGCGCCGCGTCCTCATTCTTAACCGTCTTCGAGGAAGCGGCTCCTGGCTGATATCTAGGGGTATTCTCTCACTTAAACTCCGCAGCCACTTTCTGTGATATGACGCCTTCACAGAACGAGACAACTTCCAAATTCTTTCCATATAAAGGACCTAGAATTTTAACATAACTAAAAATCCCGGTTTAAGAGACAATGGACAACGCACATCCAGCAAGATCCATTTGCTACTCCACAACCCCTTATCATTATTGTTCTTATCTACTATGTCTATATTAATTTCGTCCCTTTATTCAGCACTAGGCTTTTGACCGCATAAAGCGGAAAACATCCCAATATTTTCGGATCCAAGCCAGAATGTTCATCACTGAATCGATATTTTACTTGCCTAATATGAAATACTCGAGTGCCCTCGTGTGCAACTGACCTAACCGGTGGACGAAACTCTAGATGTCAAAATGATAGGCACATATTGGCCAGCTATTGATTTTCACCCGCCAGCCTGACGGTGCAAATTTATTTTTGCAGCGAGTCAACTATGGGTGTTTTATTTTTAAAGGGTCCTTGAATGATAGAAATCAGAAAATTACGATTTCAATATACGAGTACGACGGTAAATATTTATCTAAGAAAATCATTTAGAAGTTTTAAGAAAACTATTAAGGCAGTAATTATAAACCTAGGACATGTTGGACAAGATTAAATTGACGTTCTAACTACATAAAGAAATACAAAAGGCAACCACAATCCAAACTAGATATTCCAACTACTGTTGCTTGGAATTGGAAAACTACTAAAATTTTAGTGCAATAACGCGCAATCGAGCATGCCCCTAGAAATTTGATATAACACTGACTGCAAATCGCAACACTGACTGATTAGGGTCATATACATGTATCTTATAGATATGGCTTGTAGAAATTAATAAAAATTTACAGGGAGGAGAATGCAAGATCCTACTGGATAAAAGCTGTAAGTCTGCATATAAATACCATACCAGCCAATCCAGATCAATCTTACGAATCGGATACGGTCAGCAAAAGCACTCTTAGTCTGAGTCTATTTTTATCGATGATTTCCAATACAACAACAAAGCGTCGTTAAAATGAAAGCAGACTTATCGTCAGAATTATTCACGAGCTAGCGGCTGCTTCATACGCAATCGGAAATTTACAGCTCAATATAAATCAGCGAATAAGTATTCCGCTAATAATTTATGGTACACTTCTAACCCGTTGTAGGGTAATGAATGCGTCCGCAGATATCAGTCGTCTTTAAATTAACCCTAAGGAAGTAGTGCGGGGATACTCGCCAATCAATTTTACTAAGCATTCGTAATTCTCGAGTATCCGATTGGCACAATTGGCACAATGTACCAATCGAATTTGAAAAAAAACCTTATGGGACTTTTCAAAGGTGAAAGGAAACCACACTTTGGAGGACTGTGAATCCATTTCATGCTACAAAAAAAATTTAAGTCAGATTTATTTTACGACGTATACGTACTGGCAAGTTGTTTATAAAATAAATCATCTACACTAAGCTAATTATCAATCTATTTAAAACAACACAGGCATCCCGAATAAATGTACCCTAATCATATGAATAAAAAAAGATTATGCAATGAACGATTGATAAGTCGTTCAAGTTACTTTTCTCGATGTTTATATCGATTGAAAATCCACGAGTAAATTTCTTGGAATATCTCTCAAGGCAACAAGCCCTTTACTTAAACCGCGAATCCACTTACTATTTCTCACACTATTAAGATAAGCACCGCATAAAAATCACCTTCATCACGTTTAAAGGTGTAATTGGTTTTTATCACTTCCGACTCGTGTTAACTTAGGTTAAGGGACGTGAAAAATGTCGGTCAAGATGCAATAACTATATCTCACTAGTTTTCCGGCCTACAATGTTTTTGTTGAAAAAGTTTGATATATTTTATCGGGTCTTCGAGGGCGCCAATGTAGAATTCATAATAACACCTGTGAATGACTTGTTTTACAAGATTATTTGACTTAATCAAACATTTCTTTGTGTTATTTATACCCGGTGTACCGAAAATTATGGATAACCTTGTAACTGTCGATAATACAGTTCAGATTATTTTCGGTTTCACCAGAGATGACTAGGCTTTCAATATTAAAACTTTGAATATAAAAATAATAGTGTATAAATTTATAAAGAAATGTAAAAAAAAAAATGTCTAGCGGTTTTCATCGGTCGTGGTGTAAGTAGGACGTCCATCGTGCTAAAAACCTTTCTTGGTTAACAAAGATATTGTATTAAGAACTAGATCACCGAAGAGAGGCTAAAAGATAGTCAAGCAAACACCACCTCATGACAAAGTGAGGTCTTAATTTTGACTTAGTCTGTTTTTGATGGCGTCAGTGTCTCAATGCCTCGACGCGAATTTAAAACTGCAGAAACAACTAACTTAATAAAGAACAAGTGCGAGTCGGACTCGCGCACTGAGGGTTCCGTGCCAACTTAAAATGAATTAGGGAATCCACTTACTTCTACTTACTAAAATACCACAATATTTTGTTGACTGCAAATATAACTTTGTTTTTCATAATGTTTGTATGAAGTACAAAGTTATGTTTGCGGTTGTTGAAAACATGCTATATCTCAAAAACTACTAGTTCGATCTTGTCCAAACCGATTTTCGTTGAAAGTGTTTGTTACGATCTATATTATATATTTTTTTCAAAATTTACACTCTCTTGGTTTAGAAGTTAGATGGGGGGGGGGACGCCCATTTTACCACTTTGGAAGCGGATAGCTATGAAACGTTAGACTTTAAGAGAAAATGGTTTTAGAATCTCAATATCATTTTAAAAGACCTATCTATAGACACCCCACACGCATAGGTTTGACTAAAAAATTTTTTTTTGGTTATAGTTTCATGTATAGGAGCCCCCCATTAAATGACAGTATTTTTTATTTTTTGTATGAGAATCGGTAAGCAGTTAACAGGATACATCTTCCTACCAAATTTCAACAGTGTAATGCTTATAGTTACAGAATAAAATGGCTGTGACATACGGACAGACAGACAGACAGACATACTTGACGAAACTATAAGCGTTCCGTTTTTTGCCAGTCGGCTACGGAACCCTAAAAACAGTCCGGATATCATATTTTCGTTAAGTAATTTGTATTTAATGATGCCTATCATTCATGATTGAAGTATTTTCAAAAAAAATAGTGAGTTTTGTTTTTTAGCCAACCGACGGACCAAAATGGTCGATATTCTAAGACAGTGCAATACATGGAGTAGTTTGGTACTATATCTTTTTAATAATTTATCGACCGTCATAGTGTGGTGGTTTATGTTCCGGACTACAAATATAAGTTTTCGAGGGTTCGAATTACGCCTACACGATTCTAACATATATGTCTATGGACATGTATGTTAATATGTCTTTGTTATATAACTATTAAGTACAACTTCAATTTCTTTAAAGTAACAGCGTAGACGCTCACGGATCAAATGGTCACCGGCGCTCGCGTTAATGAAAGTGTAACAAAGGACTGTTGATAAACACATCAGCGAGGGATGATCCTCACGATTGTTGAAAAAAATATGTACGCCAAATATTAGCATGTTATTTGAAGGAATCATCCTGTTTATACGATGCCAGATGACTATGGTGTATTAATATTTATTTAAATAAGGACTGTAAATATTTTCATTGATTTAATGTATAAACAAATATACATGTGGTCACGTGATCGTGAATGCCTAGCAGTGAACGTGACTGATATTGGCGCCATGACATTTCCTGCATTCACGTGATACATTCAAATTGCATTTATTAGATAATTATTCAATATTTTAAATTTTAAATAGTTTGAAAATAAAATGTTTTTGTTGATTAATATACTACCAAGCTAAAGTGTGAACTCCATTTTAAAATTAGGCCAACGAGTCTATTGTTATGTACCTACATAAAAAATATATTAAGAAAGCTACTCTATTAAGACTCTGTTCCGAAACTGATGACTGATGTGATAGATGTCAATCCATTGACATCCATTAATCAGACGGTGCCATATTTGTGTACTCTTTTAGTTCGCGAGGCGTCATCTACTTCTAAATACAATATCATTGTTGGCTAACTGAGATTATTATAAGGTATCACAAACCTTTGTGTTTTGTATTGTTTTTATCATACCTATCTCTATTTTTATGCCATCAAAAATAGAGATAGGTATGAATAGCATAGAGTATGATTTATTTTATAGTATGCCTTGGTCGTAATCATACACCTAAGACTTTTGTTCTTTAGTAAAACGAATGTTGGTGGTATTAAGCATCAGTCTTAAAGTCAAAAACAGTGTTGAAAAACTATCAATAATTTTATAATCCATAGTTGAATTCGAGAACTATTTAGAATATCGACAGTACTATCGATAACATGGTCATACAAAAGCTTATAAATGCTGTGGAAAATATCGATAGCAATATTTGTGCATTGCTATTAATATGTATATACGATAATACTAATAAGTATTATCGGACTCTAATCGCAACTTTATCGAGTTGCATTCGATACCATCGATTCTCGAAAATATTACTCCCAATTTACTATCGATAAAAACTATTGTCTAAACTATGTAATACTGATTAGTTTTTGCTCATACCAAATATTGAATGATATGATGATGTATCAATAGCACTTTCGATATTTTAAATGATTTTCAAGGTCATCTATCGAAAATGAAAGTAAAAATAACGTTAGGTAATACTCACAGCTGATTAACGTTATGATATTATACAGCATGAGCTAACACTAAACAGTATTATTAAAGAAAGTTTTTAATATTGATAGTAAATTATGTGCAACGATTTCGTATCTATATTCGTATATGAAAACTTTAGTTACCATAAAATCACCTGTAAGACATGATAAAGATAACGATTCGATTTCCTTTTAACAACAAAATATTCGAAACTTTGAGACCAAATCGATTTTTTCTGTTGATGACGACGACTAACAACCTAGATTTTTTACAGCTAAAATATACAATCCATACCAATACTTAACATAGTTTCAGTTTCATATCTTAACGATTTGGGAGGAAAACAAAAGAAAATTTACATGAAAAATATTTTGCTTTAAGTATATGTACCACAACTCTGTCATTTGTTTACTTATCATAGCAGCAATAGCTTTTTAAATTCATTGTACATGCTAGTGCTGTATTTTTTTTCACGTATCTACTACTGTTTATTTGGGAGAGGCTAAGGACATTGATATCTAACAAAAACTTGCCTTTTAAAACTGAATGTTACGGAAACAAGCCACTGTTTTGAAAAAATATGTTCCCATGAGGAATGTGTGTGAGATATTGTATATATTTTTTTTCTGAAGTAACATTTTTTATGAACTAGTATTTTGAATTTAAATATTTTATTATGATAATGTAATCATGAAACAAAAAAAAAACAAAAAAATGTTATTATTTCATTTGTAAAAAAATATTTTTTATTGTTGGAATACTGTAATATTTTTACAGCGTCAAATTTTTATGTTGGATAGATCATGAGGAGATCTATCGACAGTTACATGGTAATCAGATCAGATATCGTAGAGTATCAGATAAAGTGATATGTTATGAAAGCCTTACGAGTAATAATCTTCAAATAAGGCAAAGTAATAAGAGGCGTAGAGCTTTTTATCAAAGCTTTTACAAAAATTCCGTACACAGAAATTCATACAGAAAATGAATAGAATATTAAATTATGTTGGCCCGAATTTTGTAAAACTGACGAAGCTTCTTGTTAAGCTTTCAAGGAGCTTTTAAGTTAATGAACAACTTATAAAAATATCTATTGACTTTATGCCAAATCTTTCTTTCAGTTTTGTAATTAAAGTACGTAACAAATAAAGTAATTAATTATTGTGCTTAGTTTAAGATTACAATATATTTACGTGAATATAGACATCATCCTATTAAAGTTATAAACATTTGGATCAGCTTTTCCACCTCCTACTTTCTCTACTACCAGACACGCAAAAAAGAACCGTATTAGCAACAAATCTGTTCTGGTATATTGCAATCAGTTAAACTAGTTAGAACGTTATTCTGAATGACAACATTGACTGACAATAGTTTGGTATGTTTATTACCGACTTCAAAAAAAGGAGGTATAATCAATTCATTGTGATATCGTTCAAAATTTCGTAAGTGTATGTTTGTATATGTGTATGTTTGTCCACGGATTTCACGAAAACGAGAAGCCATAGCGAGATAATTGATTTTAGTTCAATCAGGTAAACTTGAACTTAGGGTACAGTAAGTTTCATCAAAATTAATCCAGTAGTTTTTGACGACCCGTCTAGTGTAGTGGTCGAGAAATCGCCTACTACGCAGCGGGTTGCGGGTTCGATCCCCGCACAATACAAACATTTGTGTGCATGAACATGTCTGTTTGTATTGGTCTGGGTGTTTTCTATGTATATCATGTATTTACAAACAAAAAGTATTTAAGTATTATTTCCGTTGTCTGGCACCCATAACACAAGCTTTGAGTAG
Source organism: Pyrausta purpuralis (assembly GCA_963924145.1). Classification (NCBI taxonomy): domain Eukaryota; kingdom Metazoa; phylum Arthropoda; class Insecta; order Lepidoptera; family Crambidae; genus Pyrausta; species Pyrausta purpuralis. The sequence goes on from OZ001659.1 coordinate 15,570,222, forward strand.
CTTACTTTGGGGCTAGATGGCGATGTGTGGGAATGTCCAAAGGATATTTATTTATTTATTTATTATTTATTTGAGATATGGGTTATAACTAAAAATCATGAAATAAAAATAAAATACCGACTTCCGATTACTAAACTGATTTTATGAATGAAATCGATTTAATTTTTTTTATATATGTATTATGCAATCATAATAGGAAAAAAAAATGAAAAAACACCTTGTTAAATGAATGATAAATAAAAACTGCATAATCTACTCATAGCTGCTTAAATAAGATTTTAAAGCGCTGCCTGCATCGCTCTATTGAGTGGCTAGAACTATTTTTATTGCGCTGGACTGAGACCGTGTCAATTATGCTAACCGATGCAGTTGGCTCTCTAGATTTTATCCAGTTTATTAAAATGTCTCAGCCCTGAGATTGGCATGATAGGAAATTACTAGGGTAATTTCTTTACCGTCCCGCAGCGTGTTTTCTTATCCAGATGACTTGGGCTGGAAAGATTCAGGGGTGCTCAATTCAAGTTTAATATTACACTTTTAATTATCTGAGAATAAACCTTGGTAACACGAAATAATTTGTGTATTTTTTCAAAAAACAATGATCACTGTTAGTTACATTTAAATTAATTAAACAATTATTAATTAAAATAATATGAATTTTATATGTTAAATGTTTTTGTTTGTTTTTTAAACTTTATTTGTTACTCTCTAACTCGAACCAGCAACTTTTTGGTTAAGTTGCTAGTTCGAGTCCTGCCCGTGTGATTTTTTTTTGGTTTCTAACTTCACATTTACGAATATAAAATATGACACTGTGAGTGTTAAAAACATTCTAAACCATTTATCTGATACAACAAAAGGTATTCAAGTATCAAATAACCAAACCAATGAGTTTCAAAATCGCATGAGTTACCTCAAATAAAAAAATATCTCAATTTTTGTTTTCATTTAGACAAAATCACAAACAGAAATAAAGATGGTATGTTTATTACGAGTTTTCTGGTGGGTGCAAGAACTTTACTGAACATTTGAAATATTCAAAAGAAAAGGCGTTGAAAAAGTTTTTATTTGTCTGCGCAAAAGAAAAGATGTTAGGAAAATGTAAACCCACATACAACCGGCTAAAGCTGAAAGATATAAATAAGAACTGAGAAGGCAGTGTGATTCTTAAAACGGTCGATACGATTTGACTTTCAAACAAGATCCTGAGAATTGTACATTGTCACTACAGTCTAGGTTTGTGCCATTTATCGCTCACAGTTTTAATGTAACTATTTAAAGACTGAGAATGTCGATATTCGTCCTTCGATTGATTTTGAATATAAGCAAAAAAGTGGTGTCGTTATTAGTCATTTATGTTATAATCATCATCTATACGCAAAAAATGTCAGGATGTACGGATGTCTGTTACTCCTTGACGATAAAACAAATGGATAGATTTTTATAAAATCTTACAATTTATTATTGTAAAGTTTTACGTCAAAGTGTGCTTTACAATAACTAACTAACTTTACAATAAAAGGTGTTCGTAGCGCAGTGGTAGCAGCGCTTTGGTAGTGATACCTAAGTGAGGCAACCTTCAACGCGGTCGTGTTTGGATGGGTGACCATTCTTACCATATTAGTGACGTATATCACGAGCATCTCCGTGCTTTTGAAGGCACGTTAAGCTGTTGGTCCTGGCTAATATTGGTTGATATTAGTCGTTAAGCCTAGTCAGAGCCCTTATAGGCGGCTTGATAACATTTGACAGCAGGGTTAGTCGCTTGCAAACACCCCTCCACCAATCCACTATGGTGGACTATGGCTCGAACTATCTCATAGTTGAGGTAAGGCTTTTGCCCAGCAGTGGGACGTTACAGGCTAACTTTATACATTTTTTATACATTTACACAGATATTTTGTAAGATTCGATATTGACGCAAGTAAAGCTGCAGTAAACTAGTTGTTTAATAAATAGAACATAGACAGACGCTTGGCATTAACTCACTTGATAGTATAGAAAGATGTGGTCTTTGATGGATCTTATTAGTAACAGCTAATTAACTATTTCTATTCTTGAAAATGAAGTAATCGAATGTTCTTAATTTGTATTTCAAACATACATCTTTGTTACTTTAAGAGCTTATTTGAATTATTGTTACCAGATTTTGACTCTTGAATTAAAAATATAACTCATTTTGGTGCTGTTAATAAGTAGATATAGTTTAGATATAAATAATGGTAGGTAGTTTATACTTAATCTTGTCTATGAGATTAGGATAGGGTTATAGGATTATTGTGCCCATGGCACTCTGGTAAAATTTAAGTGGCAGGCTTCATAGGCTTTCATAAACTTTGATGTACCGGACCAAACCATTCTCACTCATACCCCGAGGCTTAAAAACAGGTTTCAAACATAATGCTATTAATCAAGTACCTGAACACTTACTATTTCATATGAATTATTTATTTAGGGATTAAATCATCGTCATCATGACGTTTTATTAAATTTTCTGCAATTCCAAGCAGTTGAATAGTAGAGAATATCCTATTTCATCAAGTCCGTGAATTATAGAACATAGACACTTTTAAGAGAAATATTACAATATACATCATAAATGTTTTTTTAAATTTTCATTTGCTGTCTTTCAAAGATATTTTACATGAGTTGGTGCTTCTTTTAGGTTGAAATATGTCATAATTTTTAAGACTTTTAATGTTTGTTTTAGTAATCGTAACTACCAATCCGCATCGCTAATGTAAATCACCTCACTGATAGTAACTATTTTTGGTCGCTGGAACTGCAGTTCTACCTTCCAGTGTTAGAGTGATATTGTTCAGAACTATAATTATGTTGGCAACACAGGTATGTGACATGGCAGCCGAGAGTATCTTATTTGATTATGTCTCTACGTGACCTTTGAAGAAATAAGAATTTAACTGTTACGATATAACAAATACAATTGTATTTCTAACATATTATCTGCTTAGATTATATATTTTTGTACATTTTTAAAAATGAAACCAAAATAACATACAACATACATAACAGCTTAGTAACTTGGAAATTCTACCTACATCTAACTACCAAAATTTATAACGTCTGTGTGTTTTGAAATTTATATTGATAGCCTTTTGCATTACGTTAATATTATATTTTTTGACAATAACGTATTCGAAGTTAATTATTATCCTATAAAAGAAGATAATAAATACGATAAAATTAATTTTGAAGTTTCATTTTACACCAAAGTTAGATTGAATTGAGCTGATATTTAGTTTCGTCTCCGAGAATTTAATTGGAGTAATTTAGTCCAAATTTGCGAGCACTCGCAAATTATGGTTATTTTATTAGAATAAATAAGTAATAAAATAAGTTTGTTTTCTATTATAAATCTCTGTAACGAAAAGGTTAATTATATCTCAAATGAATTTAGCATCATAATTGTATTTTCTGTAATGAAATGTTATTTGTGATTTTTATTTCGTTTTTAGTGTCCTTTTTTAATGTTGTTTAGATTAAATCGATATCTTAATTTTTATTTCAGTTTAATTCATGTAGTTTTAACTTTCTAACTAATTTTAACATAATATTTATGTGAATAACCCATTTATGTTAACTATTTAGTAACATATTCTTGTTATTGACTTAATCATATGTTTTTAAATTAACTTTTAACCTTTCCTAATAATGTGAGTCCACATTCATTACTTACTTTGTCTATATCATTAAGTCCGCAACCCTCTCACGGTTTGCAAAAATAAATAAATAAGGGCCCACTGTACATTAAATAGAAAAACTTACCTCCACAAGCTAAAACTTCACCTGAAAGTCATAATTGCATCGTTCTAAACAACAAACAGATCCGATGTACACATCTCCACAACACTAAATAAGTTTTTCACTTTAAACTCCCTCGGCGCGAGAAAATTTTCAGTGAGCGTCATCATTGGTTCCCATTTTTCGCAAAAACAGTGCAATTCGGGTGGTGTTAAGTCACGAAAGTTCTGTAACGTCGGTCGTAGTTGGTAGCTCGAAAGTTGCGAAGGGCGCGAACACAGATCCACTACGCGGCTGCCTTCGCACTGAGTGCGGTACGGCCAGGCTATCCCGACGCTACAGCGAGCGATGACTTCGCGATCCATGCGCGAATCGCTCTGTAGGAGGAGTCTTGAACCAAACCACGCCTACTAAGAAGCTACACATTTCTTTTTCAATATGTGTAATTCAATTTCGCTTATGTCTTCGCTGGGAAAGTTGATGCCCCGTTGTCGTTCAACACGATGTTTTTATGTAAACTGTAATGTAGTTCGCGAACCGAGTCGGCCCGTGTTGTTGCGTCGAGCGATTTTCTTCTCTCTTTTTGCTAGCAATTTCACGTGCTGCTGCCCATTTTTGTTTAGTGTATTATGGAATCGAAACTACTTTAGAACTTGGAATGAGAATGAGTTAGGCAAAACACGTAGTTATTTAAGCTTTATTCGTTTTCGATTTTTACCTTTATTTTTACTTATTCAAAACAAAGATATTTTTTGACTAAGTATACTTACAAGAATGAAGTGGTCTACTTTTAACACATGTATATTTGGGTAAAGATTGGTAATTGATTAACCTATGGTTAAATGTAAGAAGAACTTTGTCATTATATGGGTGTATTACTATTAATGTCTGGCCTACTAATATCTCTCGTAAGTACAAGGGTATAACACAGATTTAAGTCCTAAATTATGGATTTATTAAGGCTAAATTATTCACGTGTTTACAATTAACTAAGGTCTCATTACTCATATGTTTTAACCGCAAAGATCAATAGCAATAGTACGGGCACCGCTGCGGGCCCGGCACGACACTGTGGCCAAAGGAATCCGCTAAATTATCACAGTAAATTAAACACAGTTTCATTTGCGTTACCAAGTGAATTATGTGTTGGTGTCTTAGTTCTGTCACCGCCTAAGTTACTACGGTTCAAAATTAATACAGTGCCATAAGCCAGCGTTAATACCCTGCTCCCTTAGACTTGTATTTACCGTATCAAATTTTCCAAAAATACACACTCAAAAGTCAACTTTAAACCCGCAGCGTAGAGTCAAATTTTACATTCATCAAATGATGGCGGTTACGTCATTTTATAGGTATTTAATCATTATTAAATGAACACCTATTTGTTTGGTGTCGTATGTAACAAGATCCTAATGATGACTGACATCAATTCTATAAATTAAATACATGTGTTTCGTAGCTTTGTCAGTAAACTATGTTATTCGACATCGACATCTCGATACGAGTAATTAAATTAATTTTAGATATCTTCATGGCATCACGCCATAACAATTAATGCATTTGAATTTAACATTAAAGTAACAGAACATTCTGAAAAGTTTCTACCACGACTTTTGTGTAGTTCAGACATAACGTTTCTCCAACAAAATAATCTTTGGCAAGTCTCCAACATCAAAATGTAGGTAATCAATTTTAATTTTTAATTTTGTAAAGCTGTTCGTAGCGAATAATTCCGGCAAAACAAAAGAAGGTCTTATTTCATTATAGTGGCGGGCGAGATTTAATTTCCACTACACTGCGAAGTCAGCCGATAGCTTGTTTGGAACTGGGGCGCAACGAATTCCAGGAGTTTACGGCTTAAAAATGCAACAGCATGTAAGTTGCTCGAAGTTTTTGGCGAAATCGTTGTTGAAACGGAGAAATGGATTTGAAATTATTAATGCAGTCTACATGTAAATCAATTATAAAAGTATCATGTATATTTATTTATTGTGTTCATAATTTTGCTGCGGAAACCATTTGCCAATTACTAGTTTTAGATAAGGTTGACTGGTAGAGAATGCTTTTGGAATTAAGTCAGCTAAATGTTTTTTTTGTGTATGAAGCTTTAAATTATAATAATATGCTTAGAAAAGTATCAATGTGAAACAGGTAAGTTATTTCTTAGTAACACTGATTTTCAGTGGGGTTGTTATTTTCCAATCACTGTTACCTAAAACGCATGCACAATAAGAGTTATTGCTGCTAGCTGACATGACGTTGTTTTACTTATGTGCATCAAAGTAGTTATTCGTCCAAGGCATCAAATTACTTTAAGGACTACGCATCAAATGACTTTAAGGACGAATAAACTACTTTGATGCCCATACGTAAAACAACGTCATGTCAGCTAGCAGCGATATTTCTTACTATGCATGCGTTTTAGATAGCAGTGATTGATTTTTTTTAAAAAAAAAACATGGAAAAACGAAGCATTTTATATTTTCACGTATTCAATCACGGTGTGCATCGTTCCAATCGTGTATCGGGAACCAAATGTCTCGTACTCACGGTTTTGTTTGAGCAATGGTAAAATGAGCGGAGGAACAAGAGGTCCTACTATGTTGTACGGTTTTTGTATTCGAAGTTCTAGCTACCACGGTCACTCATCCATCATGGAAGGGTGATTTGTTATTGATGATGGTAGCTACGTAGCCTGAGAAATTTTAATCAATTAGAAGCTGTGCTATGGTGTAGAGGGAGGGAAAGGGGAAAATGTACCGTTTTTATTTTTATTTTTGTTCATATCGGGAATGCCAGCACAAATAGCAGTACAATAACGAGTAAAAATTTTATGCTCAAAATGAATTTCTGATCTCTACAGTCTATGTTTGGAGTGTACGTTAAGATGTAACTGCAGTTTAGGTTTTTACTTGATTATGAATTTGTCGCCGTCATATTGTAAAAACCGCGATAACAATGTAGCGGTTTTAAATCCGTTAAATTTTTATCTGACGATTTGTTGCGAACTGCATCGAATTTCTTTCATTTAAACGTAAACTGAAATGACAAATCACTGGCAAAAGTGGTGGGTTAGGTGAAAGGTGAGCGAAACGGATCTCCGTATTATCCTTCGTGTTAGGTTGACGCGTAAAGTACCAATAAAAGTAATAAATATGCTTAACCATGGCAAGCTTGTTCATAAAAAAATCATCAGATTAGAATTTACCGTTTTAAAATGTAATATTGTAAATTCGCGGTTCTTACAATATTGCGGTGAGATACTCGTATGAAACGTGTTCTTGTAGTTTTTTCGGAAAATTAAGGATGAATATCCATTGTGAAGACTAAGGTTGTCCTTATGTTTCAAAATTTTCCACCAGTTTTCTTCTAAAACGCGGTTTATAGAGTAGCGCCCTAAAATGGAGCCGATCGCGTGCCGTCCCAAGGGTCTCGTTGGCGCTCGAGCGATATTCGCGGCCGGTTCTTATGATTAAGCCAACTCTTTCGGGAGCGGTTGCGGTGTCGAGACAATTTTTAGCAAGCAACGGCGGATAATAATTGCTTCAGCGATATTTTATTGGTTTCAGTTAGTTGCTTTATTTGTATGAGTGCTCGTTTTAGGAATGTTGGAAATAATGAATTTTGCGCTGACTCTGCAACGAGCTTACTAAAACTGATTTCAGATTAAAAATCTTCATTAGCCATTGTTTATTTATTTAAACTTTACTGCACTGTAAGTTGTATAGTTAGCGGACTTAATGTATTGGGACATTCTTTACCAGTACCGCTTGAGAATGCAGAGACTGCTAGTACTTATTTAAAAAACAACGTTGTCCATTTTCGTTTTACAGATATCATAACTTGAATACTTATTGCAACAGAAATGTGTAATCATACCTACTATTTTGAGAATCAAGCAGTTCGAAAATAAGATCATAATGAATCCCTCTTCAAAATCTTTTTCTTTGTCATTACAGCCTTATAAAGCCTAAAATGCGCTCAGGCAAATTCACACCTCCGTATTTCTGACCACGTTTGCGGCATTGTGGCTTCTTTCGTTTTTCGGCTCGGCTTTGTGTTGACAAAAACCATGGGAGGCGACTGGTAAACCACACTTACGGTCTCGGAATCCCGTACGTTCTTAAACCGCACAGTTAAGGTATGTTATGTTAGCTTAGGCTTGAGTGGTCAACGTTAATGTTATAAAAGCACTGCTAGTTATAGTTCGTAATAGAAATATGAGTTTTGTACATTTCACAACGTTTTATAGTAAAGTTGACTTGTACTCGTAGGCCTTAAATGCAAGCCTCGATACCGTTTATCGCGTTAATAAAATAATTTTATTTAGGTACTTAATGTCATAGGTACTTTTCCACATTTTTCACTCGTTAGGCTTCTTCTCGTTAGGCTCAATCTTTATCGCTTTTACAATAGCAAAGGCATACATCAAAGTAAGTATAAACCTATTTAAATATGATAAAAAGACATTTAAAATTTATCGATTGCCTCTATAAATTATAAGTATGCGCGTATCTTAGGCTCGCTGGCGCTACAAAGTAAATTTATAAAAAAAACATGAATTGTATATTAAATATGTACTGATTCAGATTTACGATTCCAAGTGTTGTTGCCAGTAACGAGCACAACGTTCTAAGAGAAAGAGGGCTACTTTTTAGTGACTTCAGAATGCAGGGCCATCTATGGATCATTTGATACAACTTCCTATTACTTCAAGGTTAGGTTCTTACTGAGCCCCTAAGGAAAGGGAATCAGATAAGAATCAACCAAACAACAGTTTGGTTAGCAACTAGCAAATTTAAAGTGCCTTACAAAAAGTCACATTAACTGCATAAAATTAAAACCCAATTCTTTTATTTTCAAGTTATGTTGTTATATTTAACGAAAATCCCAAATGACAAGACACATGTTTGAGTTAATTGATAACCATGTCACTGTTATCTCCCGCGGCTGTTTTTCTGCAAGCGCTGAAATTAATTCAATTTAATGGCCCATAAAATATTGGAACTGTGAGCTTATTGGAAAATCTTTATGATCAATTTATGCTTTTGAATGACTTTACTCGTGTTTTCAGAAGGTAGTAACAGTACTGGTACGTTCTTTCATGTTAATATTTATAAAAAGGTGAATATACCTTGCTTAACACGCTGGGTTTTAAGGCGTCGCCGCTCTGAGGTCCCGGGTTCGATTCCCGGTCGGGTCAATATAGAAATCAAAAAAAGCTCGATTATCTCGGGTCTAGGTGTTGTGATACCACCGTTGTGTCTGATTTCCATAACACAAGTGCATAGGCTATTTACTTTAGGATCAGAGCAATGTATGTGATTGATGTCAAATATATATTTTTTTAAATAATCAATACACTATACAATTATGATCGCGGAAATAGATCTCATAATATAGGCCGAGCAACTATCAGCAATTTTCATTTTGTTTATGGTTTATCAACACAAAAAAGACGGTGAAATACATGGATATTCATATAGTTATAGGTGACTCTCTTAGAACACCCAGTTTCACGTATACACCCAACTGGGTTCACATATCAACATAATGATGTTAAGAACACCTCGTTTTTGTTGATTTAGAATGTTTTAAGATGAATTCAGAAACCCAAAAAATGTGCACGGACGGTATCCGAACCTGCAACCTCTGGCAAACCGGGCCATCGCTCTTTCAATCGAGCTACCGTGCCGTCGATCGCGCGAAAATGTTGTTGCAATGCAGACGGGTAATTGGCGTTGACGCGGCGTAATGACGTATATCTATAAGACACCAGAAATTTCACGCCGTCGGATCGTCTGCACTGTAGCTCGATTAGAAAGAGCGTTGGCCCGGTTTGCCAGAGTTTGCAGGTTCGAATTCCACCCATGCGCAGTTTTTGGTTTTAGTCGGAATCACCGCTTTTACTTATACTCCGAAGTGTGGTTAAAATATATATGTAAATATCACAACCTACGTCTCCGCGCAGATAATAAGTAGTAGTACAGAAAGTACAAACAGAATGAATCCGCCCCGACCCATTACCTCGGTCGCGTTTAAGTGAGCCCGAAACAATGGGAGGGTCGCCTTAACGTCTGATCTCATTGTTGAAGGAATACGCGGTCGAGCGCTGTTATCTGTCCCGCGACCTTAAGTGGAACAATTGCAAATGAAACAGTAGCTACAGCTCTGGTTATAAGTTTGCGTATAGCGGTCATCATCATCATCATCATCATTATCAGCCAAAGGACGTCCACTGCTGAACATAGGCCTCCCCCACGGATTTCCACAGCGACCGATCACTAGCGGTCTGCATCCAGTTTGATCCTGCGATCTTTATAAGGTCGTCTGTCCATCTTGTTGGTGGACGTCCCACGCTGCGTCTCTGGTCGAAGGGTCTCCAATCTAGAACTTTCCTGCCCCAACGGCCATCAGTTCTTCGCGCTATGTGCCCTGCCCATTGCCACTTGAGCTTACTGATTCTCAAGGCTATGTCCGTTACCTTAGTTCTTCTACGTATCTCCTCATTTCTGATTCGATCCCGTAGAGAAACACCCAGCATAGCCCTTTCCATCGCTCGTTGTGTGATTTTGAGCTTCATTATAAGGCCCATAGTAAGAGACCATGTTTCGGATCCGTATGTCATCACTGGTAACACACACTGGTTGAAGACTTTCGTCTTCAGACACTGAGGTAGATGAGATGAGAAGACACTCTTGCGCAATTTCCCGAACGCTGCCCAGCCGAGTTGGATTCGTCGATTGACCTCTTTCTCGAAGTTTGACCTACCCAATTGGATCACTTGTCCCAGGTAGACGTACTCGTCGACAACTTCGAGAGTTGAGTTCCCAACGGATACTGGAGTGGGTACGACAAGGGAGTTCGACATAATTTTCGTCTTTTCCATGTTCATTTTAAGACCCACTTGTTGGGATACTCGGTCAAGGTATAGCGGTAATAGGCAATTATTTCAGTTTTGTTTGACATAAGATTTTTTATTAACCTAAGTCTGTGTACATCGGTATGATGCCGCAACGGGCGCAGTCGCGGCGCGTGGTTGGCAAGTTGTCGGAAAACTTTTCTTCGTTACATACGTAGTCCGATATAAAAAAATAAATTTCATAAATACGTAAGGCATAACTCATATAACACTGGCAGGTAATAAAAGCATCACAAACGCTATAATCTGTACAAATGCTTTAATTTATTTAACTAGGGTAGCTTCGCCGGTATTCGGCCAGTTAGTTGCGAGTTCTCAACTTAAAGTAACAAAATCTCCAGCATATATTTATTCGATACTAGCGGTCCCCCGCGACTTCGTCCGCGCGTATTGAGTTTCCTCCCTCCCCTCCCGTCGCAGCGTGATGTTTTATACCCGAAAGCCTTTCTCGATAAATAAGCTATCCAACACAGAAATACTTTATCAAATCGGTTCAGCAGTTCCTGAGATGAGCGCGTTCAAACCAACAAACTCTTCAGCTTTATAATATAATTAGCGCAAGCGCACGTTGTGCTTGAGCTGCGAACATTATCCACGGTGTTGTCGTGTTTTTGTTGTATGCTTAAGATGAAATAAGAAGAGGGATGGAGCACTAGCCTGGTTTGCCAAAGGTAGGTTCGAATCCTGCCCGTGTGTAGGTATTACAACGGTATTGGAAATGTCGTGTTGTAACGATTCTTAATGTCTATTTATAATTGATCCCTATTAACTAACAGTAATTATTTTTACAATCATGCTCAATAATCTTTTCACTTATTTAGCACTATCCCAATAAATGCATTTGTTTAAATAATTCATACCTAAAAAAATAAGTCTGATCCAAAAAAAAATGAGCGAAACCAAGACTACAACGGTGGACAAATATATAATATAATATATAATATTGGACACCAATCACATACATTGCTCTAATCTCAAAGTAAGTAGCCAATGCACTTGTGTTATGGAAATCAGACACAACGGTGGTACCACAACACCCAGACCCGAGACAATATAGAAAATATCGTTTTCTATATTGACCCGACTGGGAATCGAACCCGGAACCTCACGAGATGGCGACGGTTGAAACCAGCGTGCTAGCCACTCGACCACGGAGGTCGTCAAAGACGTGTAAGATCTGAAATTATGTTGCGAAAATAAACATAGCTCCTGATAAATACAAAAAAACAATGTATCCTTGCCGACGCATCCCCACGGATGGGATATTCATGGTCAATTTCCCGCTGTATGCGCTTTGAACTTAATTATTGAACTATATTTACGACGGCCGGCTGGTCGCTTAATTTCGCGGTTTCCATGCCAATATAGGTAATTAAACGATTGTTTGCCATTTTGAGATAATTAATGTTGTGTGTTTGATTAGCACTAATTATCTTGTACGCATTAAATTATTAATACGTTTCGTTAGGCGCGTCACGGTGCGGTTCTATACCGTTACCACGTGCTATTATACTGGCAGTTCCCTTGCGCTTCTCGGTTGATGAGTACGAACAGTATTGTACACTTGTGGATCGGTGACAAATTATTTAACAATTACGTCTCAATTACCTAAGTGGGTCTCAAAAGAAATCACACGATGAACGGTGGAGAGGTCTTTGCTCCTTATTTTGTAAAAGCTCTGCAAATCAGTAAGCATAAGTGGCGGGCAGGCACATAGTGCAAGCCGTTGGAGCAGAAAAGTTGGAGATCCAGTAAAAGACGGTTAGCTGTGATAGATTTAATAGTCAGTTTTGGTAATGTATTAATCATCCTTTCAAATTTGGTACATAAATCTATTTATTAACAAGAATAAATATTTCACTTGTTTTAATATTATCAGCGCCCGATGGTGGGCGCTGAGCATGAGTTTCGCGATTTTACCAAGCGCCCACCTGTGGGCGCTTTTTAATTACTTTTTTGCAAAAAAAAAATATGGGTGTATAAATGCTTATTCCTTGGGCATGTTGACCTTCATGAGTAAAAAACAGATGTTTCTACACCATAGACCGCAAACACATCCGGTTGCTGTCAGTTATTGATTAAAATTAGATTTTTTTTTCTCGCAATTTTTTTCGTATATGTCGTCACCCTACCACGAATTTGTTTGGTTCTATTTTTTCATTTTTGAATACATTTTTTTGTATTACAAGCATAGGTTATTTATTCAGGAATAATAAGCTTTTTACAGAATGATAATAGCTTGTTTCAATAAGATTTTATAACTGTTTACGTAACGTGTATCCTGACACCGCGCGAATTGCGTACGCGCACGCAGTCCACCGCGGTAACGCGACCGCCACCGCAATTGCGCCTTAGGAGGTTATTCAACTTTGATTCTGAATAAATTGAATCACTAATACATCAATGTTATTGCATCGTTTACCTGATCAAGGTTTCCGCAGTCAGAAAGTGTTTTAATACGACGTATCTAAATGTATGATACTAACTTATACCACTGATTGACACATTTTATCAAAATTTAAATAATTTCTGGTAATTTACGGTACTAAAATGATGATTAGCCGTGCTAAAATGAATATACGGATGGTGAATCCAAAACCAAGCCCATTGTCAAAATGTGCTTCTAAAAATTCTACAGACTGTGTCAAGCTTACAGTAATTATTATCCACAATATGCAAAACGACGTTGATCGAATACACTGTCCGCTAAAAGTGAAATCCGAAACTGTCATCGCACCGGTGTTTAGATTAAATGAATTGGCCCAATAGATCATAGGGTGTCATGCAGCCGTAATAAATAACGCGAATTTCTGTATAACGACCGTCGTAAAAACACCACGAGTTAGAAATTACGAGCGCAAAATAAAATATAGAAGATTAAAGAAGTGCCAGCCAACAGTTTGGTGTGTTAAGTGCTCATAAAATGAGTACCTATATGAATACGTTTGCATCTCGTGATAAATAAATTAAATACTTGTCTATGTTTGTATGAATCAGTATTAATCATACTTTATCGAAATAATTCATCGTTATGAACAAATTTTTATTGTCTTTTTTATCTACGGTAAATCTCTCTTTGCCTGACTTAATATAAAGGCTGATAGAAATATAGCTGAAAGGTCAACATCTACAATGGGAGTAAAATCGCATTTTCTAATTGATACTTCCACTCTGCGGGCGTAGTCTGAAGCAAATTTTTCGACATTTCACGCAGACAATGCTGAGACAAAATTGGTATTTTCGTGAAATTATTGATTGAGAAGAATAAGTAAATAAATTTAGGACACCAATCACATACATTACTCTGATCCCAAAGTAAGTAGCCCATGCACTTGTGTTATGGAAATCAGACACAGCGGTGGTACCAAATCACCCAGACCTGAGACAATATAGAAAATAACGATTTTTACATAGACCCGACCGGGATTCGAACTCGGGATCTCGGAGAGGCGATGCCTTTTAACCCAGCGTGATTAGCTACTTCCCCACGGAATTTTTGAATGAAGCTTAAAAAGTTTTAAATATTTTTCAAGATATGTTGAAGATATAGGTACGTAAGTTAAAAGGATGTTTGTTGCAGCAGAAAATCAGAAAATTGAAATTGTCTACGCGAAATTACAAAAATGTTGCTTGAGAAATTGAGACTACGCACGTCACGCCCCTAAAAAATTGTCACTTGATTTGGGTAGCGTATCTAACATTCTGCTAGTGTAAACATCGGTTTAGTGCTCATACCTACTATGTTGAATATACTTCTTTACTCCTGCATGTAATTTCAAGCTTCGGGGAGCGTGCCAGGAGCCAGCATTTTTAAACGGCAAGAATTGCTATCCGGCAAACACATACATTAAAATCAACTTGTGTTTTGTTCTCATTCGTCTCATAATTTCATTTGCTGCTTTGCGACTCGGCTCTGTAGGGTTTTTTTTTTGGTGTATAAGATTTTTTCATGAAGGTCAACATTGTTTCAATATACAAGTAGCACGAAAACTTATGTAGAAATCCTCATAAACTAATAGATTCCGAACTTACAGAGTACTTTTTTCAATGTTTTATTATTACATAAACTTTGTACAACGGTGCCGATATTTTATGGGTGGAATAAAATTTCTTAATTCACGTATGAATCTATCAGTGCCTAATGAACGTATATTGATACTGTCGTCTAAAATTAAACGGTCGCCAACTGATTGCGGGCGGATGCAAACATAGTGCAGATTTGATGTTCTCGATGAGTGCCCAGTGAATAGTCGTCTCAATTATCCAAATCAGACTTTGTTTACCATGACAGAATAGATAATTAGGTTTACTCTACATTTGATGTTATTTGGTAATACCTACTGCTTAATTGAAAGATTGAGAGGTGCTGGTAGCGCAGTGGTAGCAGCGCTTGTCCTGTAATCTCTAAAAATGAAGAAATAAAATTAACTTTTAAAAAAGTAAAAACCGACTTCAAAATTAAAATGCACTAAAAATGCTTAAATAAACTCTTAACCATTGCAAGGAAAGGAATCCATTTAATGCAAACAATTTATTTTTGAAGTCGGTGCCATCACTTTGACCATCAAGCATCAACTATTACAGCACCGACTCTAAAAAGAAATTGTTTGCATAAAATGGATTCCTTTCCTTGCAATGGTTAAGAGTTTATTTAAGACTTTTTAGTGCATTTTGGTTTTGAAGTCGGTTTTTACTTTTTTAAAAAGTTATTTTTTTCAAGATATATTGAAGATATAGGTACGTAAGTTAAAAGGATGTTTGTTGCATAAAAAAATCAGAAAATTGAAATTGTCTACGCGAAATTACAAAAATGTTTCTTGAGAAATTGAGACTACGCACGTCACGCCCCTAAAAAATTGTCACTTAATTTGGGTAGCGTATCTAACATTCTGCTAGTGTAAACATCGGTTTAGTGCTCATACCTACTTATGTTGAATATACTTCTTTACTCCTGCATGTAATTTCAAGCTTCGGGGGGCGTGCCAGGAGCCAGCATTTTTAAACGGCAGGAATTGCTATCCTCGCAAACACATACATTAAAATCAACTTGTGTTTTGTTCTCATTCGTCTCATAATTTCATTTGCTGCTTTGCGACTCGGCTCTGTAGGGTTTTTCTTTGGGGTATAAGATTTTTTCATGAAGGTCAACATTGTTTCAATATACAAGTAGCACGAAAACTTATGTAGAAATCCTCATAAACTAATAGATTCCGAACTTACAGAGTACTTTTTTCAATGTTTTATTATTACATAAACTTTGTACAACGGTGCCGATATTTTATGGGTGGAATAAAATTTCTAAATTCACGTATGAATCTATCAGTGCCTAATGAACGTATATTGATACTGTCGTCTGAAATTAAACGGAAGCCAACTGATTGCGGGCGGATGCAAACATAGTGCAGATTTGATGTTCTCGATGAGTGTCCAGTGAATACTCGTCTCAATTATCCAAATCAGACTTTGTTTACCATGACAGAATAGATAATTAGGTTTACTTTACATTTGATGTTACTTGGTAATACCTACTGCCTAATTGAAAGATTGAGAGGTGCTCGTAGCGCAGTGGTAGCAGCGCTTACCGAAGTGAAGCAACCTACGGCGCGGTCGTGTTTGGTGACCATTCCGACCTTATAAGTGATGTACATCACGAGCATCTTCGTGCTTCGGAAGGCACGTTAAGTCGTTGGTCCCGGCTAATATCGGTTGATATTAGTCGTTAAGCCTAGGCAGAGGCCTTATGGGCGGCTTGATAACATATGACAGCAGGGTAAGTCGCTTGCCTTGCAAAAACACCCCTCCACCAACCCACACTGAGAGCTTAGCCTGTAACACATCCCACTGCTGGGAAAAGGCCTTACCTCAACTATGAGGTAGTTTGAGCCATACTCATAAGCCCGCGTAGTGGAGTATGGCTTAAACTACCTCAAAGTTGAGGTAAGGCCTTTGCTCAGCAGTGGGATGTTTTACAGGCTAACTTTACTTTACTTTTACTGCCTAATTGCAACTGCTTCGGTGACGCAGCGGTAAAAGGGTCGCACTTTAAAGAGACGGCTGTGCCAGAGGTCCCAGGTTCAATCTCCGGGTCGGGCCAAAAATGTACCTGGGTTTCCCATTCAGGAATTCCTAGCTTCTAAGCTGGTGCTGTTTCACCAACGTGCCTCGGAATGCACGTAAAGCTGTTGGTTCTGTGCCTGATCTCAATTCGGTCGTATCAGATTGCTGTCCCATCGGGCTATGAGAGTTAAAGGAATACAGAGTGCACCTGTGTTTGCGCACTTGGACACTTAAATATGTCACCACCGTAGTCGAAATCGGCTAGGACCATTAATCCAATTCAATATTAGTAAATTGACATGAATATAAGACCTGAGAGGTATTTTCAATAATGTTAAACAAACAGCATAATAAGACAGATGAACGCATGAAGTAGCTAAGACCGTAGTGTTCTATTAAATTGACGTAGACTAACTACTAACTAAGCCTATTAAAACTGTGTCATAAATCTATTTTCTCATAAAGCTGAATTTCAAGCGTCCAATACCATTCGTCTTCACAAAGGAATGCAGTCCGGCGTAGTTTCGGAGAACAGTTTTTGTTCCCGACTCCAAGCTGTTTAGTTGTTATAAGTTACATTATTAGTTTTCAACTTTACAAGTTTAGGATTTTCGGCTTCGCCTCACTCTGGGATAGTGGTGTGCCATATTGCTTTTGGTACGCATAGAGATCAATGTAAATATATATATTCAGAAATTGAATCCTACGGTATATTCGCAACGCTAGAAACTAAAGTAGTACCTATGCATTTTATGTTAATTTAATATTTCCAAAACCTTTAAAAAAACCTTGAAATATAAGGCGCCGAAGATAAGGTGACATGATCAGAGCCTCAATTCTCGTGGTGCTCTTCACATTCGAAAAAAAACACCGATCTAATTTTTTCCCAATAAAATACCACAGAAAACTTAAAGGTTTGCATTATCAGCATCACGATTTCCAAGCATTTTGACATCTTTTGTGTCGTAGTTTTTTTTATGAGTGGAAATGTAAATTATTTTTATCGGTAAAACAGTGAAACTCGTAATGAAATCTCTCCACAAAAATGTACTATTATTATAAATCTGTGCCCTAATCACGTTTCTTTTAAGGGTTGCAAAGTACAACTAGAATTACTACCACCACAAACATGACAGTGACACTTTCTATTATTTTTTATCCAATCCATTGCGATTGCGAGCTCACGGCGAATGAGAGGCACATCGCTATTTGCTTAAATTAGTCAGATCGATGCTGTACCACGGCTTTTTATCCCGGACTCCGGTTTGCGGCTAATTTAAACTTTTAATCACAGTTCTGTATTACGAAAGAGTTTTTTGATGTTTGCCAATGGCTGACCTTCTTATGACCTTTGATTTCGATATGGTAAATTTAGACTTTTGTTGTCCAGACAAAATGCGTTAAGAGGTAAAAAATACGATTGTCGTACGACATGTGTAAGTTTTAGTAATCATATTTCTACCGATAACTTTTTTAAGAACTATTTGTAACTATTCAAAAACTTTTAATGCAGTTCTTGTTTTCATAAATATTTCCTTTCAGTAAAACTTTCTATCTTTAAAAGTTCCATTATGTATGCTGAAACCTTGTTTGTAATAGTCAAATAACTTTTATATATATAAACGTCTTTCAAATTACTCTCCATTCTCCTATAGAGCATTAAAGATAGTTATTGGACACAAAGAACGAATGGCGAAAGAGGGCCCAAGACAGAGAGGTTCCGGAAGCGATACAACTCTTCCATCGAACTGTAGGGCTGCTGGCTCATACAAGGAGGTGCTCCGGCGCAATTAACTTGATTTATACTCCCCGTTTACTTATTCAGTGCTACGGTTACTACGCCACGCGGGCACGCAACCATTCCGCGCCTTAAAAATACCCGTACCATGTAACAGCACTCAGCACAGGAATTAAAACCTTAATAACAAAGACTTAAGATAATTAATAAAATACACAAAACATTTTTAAGACTTAAGCTATGAAAGCGGGAGTCGTGTAAACTATCTCGATGGATAGTCTATGGAGCATCTTTGAACATGCGACCGCTTTTAATATTTTATTTCAGAACAAAGGCTCGCTGAGTTACGGTCGATCCGAAATTGCACAAGGGTATGAATATGTTAATACTGTCTGTGAGATACGGTCTATTAAGTAGTTATGTACGTTATGTACATTAATTTGGTACGGCGGCGTCACTATTGTCTCAATTTCGTTAAAGCAGACGTTTTAGTGAGTAGGTATGAGTTTCGGGATGCACCTGAACATAAAAGTTTTAGTTTTTTTAAATTTGTACACCAATCACATAAATCGCTCTGATCCCAAGGTAAGAAGCCGATGTGTTATGGAAATCAGATAAAACGGTGGCACCACACACCCAGACCCGAGACAATATAGGAAATTATAATTTCTACACTGGCCCGACCAGGAATCGAACCCGGGACCACAGAGAGGCGACGCCTTAAAACCCAGCTTGCTTAGCCACTACCACGGAGGTCATGTTTCATTCAAAGTGTTTCATTCCAACTTTTGAACAGTCACCTTATCATCTCACTGCATAAATATCTTCACAGGACAAAATATGTGTGTGTGGGCGTCTCAGCAGCAGCGATTACAAACTGATTGTCTGGGCATGGCGCCGCTCGAGCACCATTAAAAACGTGTAAGCGCCCCCCTCCGGCGAATTTGTCAGGGAAGTCGCGAAATTAACACTACGAACATAACTTACGGTAGACAGTGGTGTACGCCCATGGGTTATCGATGTTTTTGCAGCTATTTTCGTCTAGAAGAACGTAGGTAGTAGTGTTGTTGAAGGATTGGCTACCTCGTGCCTACAAAAGTTGTTTTGAGCTATCTGCTTATTTTTCTTTTTTATTATTATTATAAGGTGGGTAAGTACCTACTATGTTAAAAATGTGATTGGCAGTTAACGCTGAATACGATGAATGTTCAGTTTGAGATTATTAATATGGGAAGTCCGGATTGTATGGTATTGTAAATGTCTTGCAGCTGTGTATGATTATGATGACAAGATATTTAGAATTGAAATAAATTAAACTAACATATGAAGCCAATATTATAGAATACTAGCGGACCCAGCGAACTTTGTTTCGCCCCATTATCATCTTGCCCCGGCCCCGTCCCGCCCAGTTCCATAATTTAAAATTTTAAGCGGTCTCGGAGTAACTTAAAAAATAAATAATGATGGGTATGAAAAATAGATATTGGCCGATTCTCAGACCTACTCAATATGCTCACAAAATTTCATGAGAATCGGTCAAGCCGTTTCGGAGGAATTGTGACACGAGAATTTTATATATAAGATTTTATATAAGATGAAGGCATAATATTTAAGAGTAAATTATTATCATTAGTAAATTTATTTAAGATTCAGAAAAATATTTTTTTAAATATAGAATAAAATATCCCGGCTAATATCGGTTTATATTCGTCGTTAAGCCTTGTCAGAGGCCCTATAGGCGGCTTAATCATCTGGCAGCAAGGTTACTCGCTTGCTTTGGAAACACCCCTTTTTTTTCGACTGGAAAATGCCTTGCGCATTCCCGCTGATCTCGGGGGAGACCAGGGGTTATGTGAGACTCCCCCACCCAGTAAGGGAGGGTAAACCCACTAAAAACCAGTCGGTGTCCTCCAGTGCCATGTATATAGGGGGGGGTGCTGCGGGTTATCGCCCTGGATATATCCCTAAGCATTCTTCCGCAGCCCCGCCTCTAGCTGAGTTCGTTTCCAAGCACCAAGCTTCAGGAGAAGAAAGTTTCTCCCCAAATTCCCGTAGACGGCGTGCGGGACACGCACACCACCATCAATAGCCTGTTTCAGAGAGCGACTGACACCCCCGTGTCAGCCGCAAGGCCCACCGATGAGGGGCAAAGCGAGGGCATGAAGCCTTCTGCGGCGCCCTGGACGCCGGCGTCGGATTATCGGGGCATCGGCTTCAGCCTCTCACTCCCTCTCCGCCGCTTCCTTCTGGGAGATGACGGTCTCACAGAAGGTGAGCACTGCTTGCCATGCCTCCTCACTATCCACCATTTGTCTCACGACCGCCCCGATGGAGAGATCGCTTCCAATTTCTTCTTTTAGGGCTTCGCGCTCAACTGCCTAGGCCGGACACACCTCCAGTGTGTGTTGAGCAGTATCTTCATCGGCTGGGCAGTGATGACACCTTGGACTAGGCTCTCGGTTGATGCGGTGTAGGTATTTGCCGAAACAGCCGTGCCCCTATATGTTAGGCGAACATGCTGGCGCCGTACTCATCCCTCCAACACCAGGTGAATTGCCTCTATGATACGGTGCCCAACGTTACTTTGAGCTGACTGTAGGTCCCAAACCTGCAAAGCCTCGTCCTCCAGCTAAAGACGCTCTGACACGACTACCCGGGGTGCTGGCCTTAGGTCAAGTGACCTTTGCTCCTCACACCACTCGAATACTGCGGCGAGAACCGCAGTATCAAGGGTCCAGGGTAAAGTACCGGCCAGAGCCACCGCTGCATCTCCTGCTACAGTACGGTAGCCCCGGATCACCCTTAGCGCTATAATGCGCTGCACTCTGCGCAGATGCAATTTGCAGTTCCTGTTAAGGGCGTTGTACTATACGGGGGCCCCGTATAACGCCACTGACCTCTCAACGCCCATGTAAGGGCGCCTACTGGAGGCAGCAGGTCCACCGACGTTCGACATAAGGCTGTTTAGTGCTCCAGCAGTCTTAAGGAGCTTGGGAGCTAATCGTTCAAAATGGGTGTTGAACTTCCAGCGCCCGTCGAGTACAAGACCAAGATAATTCAGTGTTTTGCCTACCTCAATCCTGATTCCGCTTACATTTAGATGTGATCCCGCTGGTGGCGCTCGCCTTGGTCCATGAAAGCAGATAGCAGCTTCTGATTTTTGGAGCGCTACCTTTAAACCCATGGAAACACCCCTCCACCAACCCGCACTAAGCCCGCGTGGTGACAAACTACCTCATACTTGAGGTAAGGCCTTTGCCCAGCGGTGGGATGTTATAGGCTAAATTTACTTTTACTGAAAAAAAAAATAAGTACATAGTACACTAACAAAAGCAATACGGCTATAATCCGCGATCCGAGAATTCCGTTAGTACCTCTACAGATAAAAACAAAAGACAAGGGGGAAAGAAAAGTGGCAACTATAATAGGCAAGTGCAATTAAATGTAACGCACATTTAGCGCGGCACTATGCCCATTTATGGGATGTAGCAATAATTGCAGTTACATCCAGCTCAGTGCGACGATGTTATTAACTCGAATAGACGAGAGGTGAGACACAAGCGGTAGCAGAACGAGCAAAATCTTACCTTAAGGTATGTAGTCTGCGAATATTGTTGTCAACCCCGATAAATTGAAGTTTTTTTTAAAAATTAAATGCTGTTTTTATTCAACTACTTTGTACAGTAATGAAATTAGTAAATGCATTAATACGTTTCAGGCCGTTAGGTAGAGTTATCTAGTTCTATGTGGCCGATGGCTGATAGAATTGAATGATAGCCTTTTAAATCAAAGTGATTCATTTTTCTAAGAGTTCATATCTGATTAGAGACATACCTATGCCTCACCGATTTATTACGGAAATAAATAAAAAAATATTTAATCATTCATTATGAACTCTTACCTTTTAAATTAAACAATTCATTGTCTAAAGCCACAGCTGACTAGAAAATATGAGTAGGCAAACTTAAGATGTTAGTCGATAGATGCTTAATACTCTCAATCTCTTCCGCTAATTGCGATGTTTCGCCGTGAATATTCGCTATGCAGAACTGTGGTGCCCTAAAAACTCCACCACTCCAGGAATTCTTAAAGTATCTTATTGTGACGAAATGGAATTTTATGAAAATAAAACCCCGCTCATACCGCCATTTCCGTTTTTATCCTCACAAATTATCTGCTCCGCAAAAATCTAAGCTTATTAACATGTAATATAATATCTTATTTACGGGTAAAGATAATAAGGAGGAACAAAGTGAAAAAAATAAACCTAATCAGAAGTAAGTTCAGTAGGTGGTCTTATTCTCAGTGAGGTTCCTTCACCCAATAACAAGAGAGGCATAGAGAGTACTTTAAATATTCAATTATTATCCGAGATTTTTGTGGTTAAATTCAGGATCACTTTTAAAGAACTTAGTCAAAGTGTGTTACAGATCTCAAGACTATTTAATACTGATTTATAATGAAAACTTTGTTTAGTAGGAGGTATAAATTTCTAGTTGCTAACGGTTCAATTTAAATTGTATTGTTAAGATGCAAAAATAATTTAAAATGTTTTATGTAACCTGTAAAGTTTGTGCCGTTTTACATAAATATTTGTTATGAATGGAATGGAACTTTTTTTGGAATAACACATTTTTCATACAATAATATTTAATAGATTAAATAAAATATGTCGACTCCATACCTCTCCAATTCTGAGACCTGTAAAAACTTGGTTCATTTGGTCGAATGCATCGAGAATTTTAATACTTTTCTTTATCTTGAACTTTACTTGTTAGCGTCTTATCGTGTCCCAGTTCATTGATAGACCACAAGTTTCCTTATGTTATTATCATTTTCACGCTGTCTGACTAAATAATAGGAGGAAAAGTTTATGCAGAAGATTATTTGATTGAATCCGCTTGAAAATATTGTCTATGAAAATATATTTGCGCTATTATGACTTGAAATGTATGGAGACATAATGAACAGGCCCTAACATGGTTTTGTCTTTCTTGACAATTTATTTGATTGTCCTTTTTCGAGTACATAAAGCTTTATATTTTAATGATTCCTCAACGGAAAAGATGAAATGGTATCGCTCATAAATTACTAAACAAAAATACCCGAGGTAGATAGTTTTCAGAACGTTTGCTGATACGTAGCGTTAATTTCAACAAGTTGCAGATATTTTATTACTTGAATGAAGTATTGTATTTAAGATATGTGCAAACATGCTAAATTTGATGCTAAATAATCTATCACAACTTTTAAAAAAATGCTTACTTATTTTTAACTTTGCGTGCACTGTAAAAAAAGCTCGGTTTATTTTATTTGTGCATATTTTAATATATGTGGCAGGTTGACGTGCTGGCGTTCAAGCGTACATTCCTACGGCTAAAGACTTTGCCTGCAAAAGTCAAATCAAATATATAAATTTAAAATGAAATTGTTTCGCTTTTATATTTGTTTACAATAATCTACAAACAAACCCTGTTTTGTTGTATACTGTATACAAAACAACTCCGTTCGTCCATTGCAATATTGAATTTGCAAGCCTTTTTATTACATTACTCGAGGTCTTGGGGTATTTTTTTGCACATTTTGAGTCCCGCTTTTTGAAGAGGGCTCGTTACGAGAATGTTTATTAAGTGAGGTATGTCTCTTCAGAATAAATAAGTAAGTTATTTCCGCTGTGTAAGCGTTCTTGGTTCACTTGCAAATTAACCTTGTTTACAAACCAACTTTAAGTATTTTTTTAAAGCTTTTATAGTATTCCAGTTGAAAAAAATACAATTATGAATCCTAGATCAATTACTCAAGCAAAAAAATATATAGTTATAATTTTATATTCATTCAGTATATGTATTTTATCTATGCTCATTAGGCTCTTGCTTTAATTGTGAAATATTAGTGTGAATGATTAGGTCAGTATATTTTTAGGGTTCCGTAGCCGAATGACAAAAAAAGGAACCCTTATAGTTTCGTCTTCGTACCTATAAGCATCACACTGTTGAAATTCGGTCGGAAGGTGTATCCTGTTAACCGCTTTATGACTATCATACAAAAATTAAAAAATAATGATATCTATGGGGGCACGCATACATGAAACTAAAACCGTTTTTTTTACTCAAACCTATGCGTATGGGGTATCTATAGATAGGTGTTTTAAAATGACATTAAGGTTCCTAAAACCATTTTCAAAGTCTAACGTTTGGGAGATACACGCTACCAAAGTGGTAAAATTGGCGTCCCTCCCCCCATCTAACTTCGAAACTAAGCGAGTGTAACTTTTGAAAAAAATACATTATGTAGATCTTATCAAATACTTTCAACGAAAATTGGTTTGAACGAGATCGAAGTAGTAGTTTTTCCACCAAAAAATAATAATACTGTGAAATGAAGTTGAAATAAAAAATTAATAAAATAATAGTAGATTGTTATAAAAGGGGAGCAAGAGATCCATTTCACTCGAGATGTTTCTGGCGTTCAAACACAGTGAGAGCGCCAATAATTCGAGAGTGAAATGGTTGCCTTCACCCGAGTTAAATATACTATTTTTCATTTCGACTGTGGGGAAAAGTAAATAAAAGCTGTTTGATTGTGATGTGATAATGAGATATAATGTTGTTTAGTGAGTGATAAACCCCAAGTTTTTGTATCACATTTCAGTTTGTTTACTGTCGTTATTACACTCTCGACCTTATGGCAAAACGTCGATCTATGGCACTGCAGACCTCCGTTAATGCTGAAAACTACAGGCAGCTCAATAGACAAATATGGAAGTCTCTGCGACACGACATCCGTTGCTTCAACACTAATAGTGTTAAAGAAACGATAGAGCGGAACCAAGGCTCCAAAGTGTTTGCAAAGGACATGTCTATTGGGCAAAGCCTGTTGACAAAGCTTAAGACGGAGGACGGCAGTGTAGCGTCGACGAAAGCAGAGGTTTTGAGAGAGATCGAAAGGTTCTATGGACATTTGTACACCTCAGTTGCCAAACCCGTTGATAGCTCGGCCAGAGACCCATGAGCTATCCTGACCCGACACTACACCGAAGACATCCCGGACATCAGCCTCTACGAGATTAGGATGGCCCTTAAACAGCTCAAAAACAACAAGGCATCTGGCGAGGACGGAATCACAGCAGAGCTTCTGAAGGCGGATGGAATACCGGTACTTAAAGTCCTTCAGAGACTTTTTAATTCCGTGCTGCTGGAGGGCATCACGCCCGAGGCGTGGAACAGGAGTGTGGTAGTGTTGTTCTTCAAAAAAGGAGACAAAACCTTATTGAAGAACTATAGACCCATCTCACTCCTGAGCCATGTCTACAAGCTGTTTTCAAGGGTCATCACGAATCGTCTCGCACGTAGGTTTGATGACTTCCAGCCTCCCGAACAAGCCGGTTTCCGAAAAGGCTATAGTACCATAGACCACATCCTTACGCTTAGGCAAATTTTACAGAAGTCAGAGGAGTATAAGATGCTCTCCCAGAGATTTGACTGTCTGTATATCAACCATTGTTATATGGTTCATATATGAACTAATACCCAAATGCAAGCTGGTGGTCGTCCAATTTAATTTAATTTAATTTTTTTATTTAATTTCATTTGTTTGCAATTTAATTTAATTCAATTTTAAATGTATGTATGACTTAATTATGTCGAAATAAATAAATGAATATGAATAATATGCCTCTATGTTTAGCGTTTTTGGACTATGAGAAGGCCTTTGATTCGATCGAAACTTGGGCGGTGCTTCAGTCTCTGCAGCGGTGCCACATAGACTATAGGTATATAGAGGTTTTAAAGTGCCTTTACAACAACGCCACCATGTCGGTCCGAGTACAGGAGCAGAACACAATGGCGATTCCACTGCGGAGAGGTGTGAGACAGGGAGACGTTATATCTCCGAAACTGTTCACAGCGGCATTGGAAGACGCCTTCAAACTTCTCGAATCGGCATCAATGTTAATGGCGAATACATCACACACCTCCGATTTGCCGATGATATAGTCGTTGTGGCAAGGACGCTGGACGATCTTGGCACTATGCTCGAAGACCTTAAAATGAACATGGAGAAGACGAAAATTATGTCGAGTTCTCTTGTTGTACCCACTCCAATATCCATTGGGAACTCAACTCTCGAAGTTGTCGACGAGTACATCTACTTGGGACAAGTGATCCAATTGGGTAGGTCCAACTTCGAGAAAGAGATCAATCGACGAATCCAACTCGGCTGGGCAGCGTCTTCTCATCTCATTTACCTCAGGGTCTTAAGACGAAAGTCTTCAACCAGTGTGTGTTACCAGTGATGACATACGGATCCGAAACATGGTCTCTAACTATGGGCCTTATAAAGTAGCTCAAAGTCACACAACGAGCGATGGAGAGGGCTATGCTGGGTGTTTCTTTACGGGATCGAATCAGAAATGAGGAGATACGTAGAATAACTAAGGTAACGGACATAGCCTTGAGAATCAGTAAGCTTAAGTGGCAATGGGCAGGGCACATAGCGCGAAGAACTGATGGCCGTTGGGGCAGGAAAGTTCTAGATTGGAGACCCTTCGACCAAAGACGCAGCATGGGATGTCCACCAACAAGATGGACAGACGACCTTTTAAAGATTGCAGGATCAAACTGGATGTAGACCGCTAGTAATCAGTCGCTGTGGAAAACCGTGGGGGAGGCCTATGTTCAGCAGTGGACGTCCTTTGGCTGATAATGATGATGATGATGACTGTCGTTATACATAAAACACACAATTAGAAGGACAGTAACGGCAGGAAAGACAAAAGTGTACCTACATAAAACGCGGACGATATCAAATATTTCAAAAATATCGATCGAATTCTTCTCACAGATAATAATAGCAGAAGAACGCAACTTTAACCTTGTCACCAAAACAACCACAGGTCATGTCAAATGCCAAATTCAATTTTGACTGATGAGATAGCGCTATGATTGACAGCTTAAGATGGGAGTGATTATGGGCTGATTTTTCAATGGTCAGATAAAACTTATCAGACTGATAAATTATAAATCGACAGATATAAAAAAATGACAAGTTCCTATGATTGCTGACAATTAGGTGACATTTTCAAATTAGCCATACTGTATATTGTTCAACGAATATTTCTTATTTGACCATTGAAAAATCAGCCCTAAGAAGATTAATGTACAACTAAATCCCGGCAAGTCGCCTCCGCATGCTTAATAATCTGAGCAATAATCGACCTACTATTAACTAAAGAAAATATATTGTCAAAGACCAACAGAAAATGTGACAATTTAATATGTCACTTATGTATGGGGGGAAACCGAATATTTTAATTGTGGATTTTAAATTGTAAAAAAATTAGACCAATTGTAAATTTCATAATAACAACGCTTTTAATTAGCTTATAGTCATAAAAGTATGGTAAGCTCTTTTATTTTAATAATATGATGTGACTCAATTATCTTTAACTCCATGTCTGATCGTAGCAATTAAAATTCAATTACTTTTTAACCTAGAGATGCAAAAACTATTTTTCACCCTTCCATCTTCACATAAAAGTTCAATTTTCCGAACAGAAGAGTTGAAAAGTATTTTCTTTTTTTACATTGAAAGGTAGAAGGTACTTTATTTTATGATTTTAAAAGCATGTTATTTGGGTTATAAACTCATAGTTTCTAAGCCTGAATTGTCTGTTGAATTAGTTTTGTCAGTCCTTCGTGTAGCATAATATGGCAGTCAATAAATAAGTAACTATAATATTAGCTAAACATTGCGTCAATTTACATAAAGTGGTGTCGCGTAAATTAAGAACGGTATGTGCTTTTCAGAACTTGTAGAAAACAATTTGCTTATACTTCGTCAAAAATGACGACTTATTTTAGTTTAGCCGTGATGGTGACTTAGTTTAGTTCCGTGAAACTTGAAATATTATTAAATTTCTTAACTTTTTGATGGGTGAACTCTGAATTCTCACGTATCTTGAAATCTGTCAGGGGTCATCTAAACCTTTAAACACTATCAATGGTAGTTATTACCATTTAGTTCATAAAAAAACATTTATCTTCCGAGTGTTTTTCATTCTTTGCAATTTCATATCATAGTAAGTTCTATTAATTTACTAACGCCATACTAATCTTCTTGGTTGAAGG
Source organism: Pyrausta purpuralis (assembly GCA_963924145.1). Lineage (NCBI taxonomy): Eukaryota > Metazoa > Arthropoda > Insecta > Lepidoptera > Crambidae > Pyrausta > Pyrausta purpuralis. The sequence continues at coordinate 15,598,828 of OZ001659.1, forward strand.
ACTTTCTCAAGTTATCATATTTTTTATATTTCAATCAAATCAATTTTTGGATTCCAAATATGTATGTAAAAAGAAACCGTTTTAAACACCATATTATGTAGGAAAAGAATAACTTATTTCCTTTTGTATGAAAAATATTTTATAGACCAACACGAAAATGTGTTCTTAATTAATTATTCGTAGTTCTTAATTCTTTATTATTTTTTCTTATGCCACTACTTGCTATGCCATGATACCAAATACTTTGATATAAAAACCCGTTCGAGTTTAAAGCAAACTCGCCACAAGTTTAAAGGTAGTTTACTTTTACGAGACTACGAAACAATTACTCTACACTATGCTACCACCTAGTTTATACAGGCTGAAACAAAACACATGAAATATGGCACAATGTAAAAAGCACTGTGGGGTTCAGCATAATGCTTTGCGTTATATTAACAGTTAAAAACAACAGATGGCGTTGTGTGGGGTGAAAACCTCTGTATCATAGTCTAAAGATGCGAAGTAAGATGGCGCTTTAACGAAAGAAGCGGCTAAAATCTGATTCAGTGGGTAAAAACAAGGTGTCGTTTTATGCATTCTTGAATACTTCCTTTCAATGATTCTGAAACATGCTTGAAACATTCGTTTTCGGTGACGGTACACTATATAGTTTACGATTGAGCTGTCTGTCACCTATGACTTACAAACAAATATCGCTTGCACGTCATGATACGAAAACCGGCCATGTGCGAGTCAGACTCGCGCACTAAGGGTTCCGTGCCAACTTTAACTGAATTAGGGAATCCACTTACTTCCACTTAGCATACCACAATATTTTGTTGACAGCCAATATAACTTTGTTTTTCACAGAGTTTGTATGAAGTACAAAGTTATGTTTGCGGTTGTTGAAAATGTGCTTTTTTTAAAATTAATATTATTTCTACATTTTTAGTTATTACAGAGGTGGGGGGAGGGGAAGTTGCACCTTATGACTATGTTCTTTAAGAAGCTACAAATTACCTATCACAAGTTCTGTCATTAAAATCACTGAACTCCTAAGTGTTTAAGAGTTCTACCATCAGCTCAGCTCCACACAATGTCGACTATCAGATGCAACAAAAAGTCTTCAGTAAGAATCTACTACGAAAACACTACACGTACCTTTTAAGATCCCACATCAAGTTCCGACTTGGCAACAATGGGTATAACTTCTAGGTAGGCGAAAAACATTGACGAATCGGTCGACAAATAGCGGCAAAATACAAAATACATCGGATTGATAACCTCCTCCATTTTACCCGACTACGGCAAAGCAAAAGGAGGGTTATGATTTTGACAGGCTATGTATGTATGTTCATCTGCTCCCTCGTAACTTCTAAACTACTTATTAGAATTCGACAAATGATATATCATAAGAAGCGTCTTAATTGTCCGCTGGTTATAGGCTATAGCCTATAACCAGCGGACTATATATGGGGACTATATATGGGGTTTCACAAAATCTAATGTGGCGCCCTCTAGCGGACAAAACATACAGAGTAAAAAAATAAAGTTAAGTAAATATGCCGTGTTTGGTATCATTTGAAAGCGCTGTACTTGTACATTTTGAATATATCTTATATAATATAGAATGAATCTTTTAATCAATTACTTTTATACAAATCATCAAACACATTTTATAACCAAATTGAGCAAATAAATTGTCTCAGGTATTCGAAATTTTAATGTATAAAATATTATTTATATATTTGGTATTCGGTCGAATATCTTTCAAACAGTCGCATTAATACCTAAATAGCCCATTCTGAAAATCAATAGAACGTCATGTCCCTATGTATTTCAAATCTATAATTATAAAATACGTGCCAAATTCAGTGTGTAAGTAAAACTATATTATTCGCAAACCGTCTCAGCCCAACAATACGTATTCCGTATTGTTTGCAATTTTTACAACATGCCACAATTAAACAAAAATTTTCCTATTTCAAAATTGCCCTATTTCAGTTTGAGATTACTAAAATAAATAAATTATCAATTTTTAATCATTAATAAAAAATACTAACAAATATCTTCTTTCTTCCTAATAAAGATATTTTTATTAGTAGAAAGTTATAACTTATCATAGTTATCATACATGTAATGTTTTTAGTAATAGTGATACATGTAAACGTCAAAGATAGTGACATGAACAATGAATTGTTATTTAATATGATCATTTTAATGATCAAACACTACTAACATCAGAGATGTCAACTTATCCTATTGTAACAACATTGATTTTACTCCAAACATCTACATGGTCAATTAAATTTTAGAGTCGAAGGCAGGACAATTGGATGATCAAACGAACTTACCTTAAGTGAAGTTCGATCCAAATTGTCCTGACTTCGACGAAGAGATTTAAGGTCCCACCCTTCCCAATTCCCGTGTACGTTTTTTATGCAAAAATAATCATCACCCTTATACAATAAGTATAATCAATGTTGTACATCTCATACATCGGTCTCCTTGCTCTGAAATGAATGAGCGACAGGCGGCTGGCAGTGCTGTGAGGCGTGGGAGGGAGTGAGGTTATTTACCTTCTCTTTCTTGTGCTAAACCTGTGTGCGAGTGAATAGACGCGTAGTAGGGCATACTATATATATATATATATATATATATATATATATATATATTACTAGCATTTGCTTGTGACTTTACCTGTATTCATGGGCTGATTGCATATAATTCACATTATTATTTTATTTTATTTCAATTGGTAACAAAACAGACATTAATCAAATAGATACAAATAATAATTATTAATTAAATTGCTGTGAAAACTAGACCAATGTCCTAGCATGTTACACGTTTACAATAATCAATTGCGTAATTAATAAATTTAAAATTAAGTGCAAAATACAATAAAAATTAAGAACAATCAATAGAATAAAAAAAAAAAATCAGTACAATCAATCAATTTACAATAAATATTAAATTTAATAAGATCATTAGATAAACACACACAAATCTTAAAAATCTGGTATGGGTTAGATGGGGTAACACTTAGCTGAGGTCATCTACGAGGGCTCGTATTTCGTTCTTGAAGCGAGTTGAATTATAGACCTATAATCAAATATGTCGAGCTTATTCTGCAGCCGATTGTATAAACGACACATTCTAGCTTTAGGGTTGTGCCGTGAGACATTGTTCCTATATATGGGTAGGACAAAAGTGGGCAGTGGGCGCCTCGCGTTTACTCTAATGTTAATACTTAAGGATGACGTAAGATCGGGAGATTCAATTAAGTGATGCACGATTTTGTGCAGAATCGATAAATCTAGTAGCTGCCTACGTGCACTCAAGGTAGTCATGCCAAAGGTCTTCAGCCTATCCGTGTATGACCCAGAAGATCGCCCTAAACCCAGTCGGAAAGATATCAATCTGAGGATTTTTTTCTGCACCGATTCAATAGGATTAGAATGGATCTCGTAGTAAGGGGACCAAATGGCCGATCCATACTCGAGCTTACTTCGAATAAGGGAGCAGAATAAGGTGATGAGACTTTTTGGATTTTTAAAATCCTTTGTAATCCTAGAAAGGAAACCTAGAATTTGCAGTGAACTGTTGACCATATTTTTGTAATGCGAACGAAAGGAGAGATCTGCGTCAAAACAAACGCCAAGATCCCTCACAGTAGATTTGCGCTCGAGTGTGTGTCCCTCTAGCTCATAGTCATAGTATACTTTATATCGTTTCTTAGTAAATGAAATCACCACATCTTTTCGTTCATAGCTTCGTTACTACTTATTAGTTTATCAATTTAACTTTTGTTAATATTATGCGCCACAAATACACTTTAACACCAAAATAATACAAATATTAAAAAGTAAAAAAACTAAAACCCAAATACGACAAAAACGACGCTGTTAAAGTATAAAACAAGATTTTCAGAATACTGAACTGAACAAAGTTGCTAATGTAGTTGCAAGTAAATGGACACAGTAGACTCTACCAAGATGCCTTCGTTGTAAATTGACAATAATGTCATACATTACTATTCTGAAGTATGCAATATTCACTATGTGGAGAGAAATTTTCATGTTTGGAAAGGCATTTTCACACTTTACTTATACCTACCTACCGTAGCACTTTGACAACGTGTGACTGCGGTTTTCCAAACATGAAAATTTCTCTCTACATAGTGAATATTGCATACTTCAATAGTATACTATACTACACTTGTATACTTGAATAGTATTGTATGACATTATTGTCAATTACAACGAAGGCATCTTGGTAGAGTCTACTGTGTCCATTTACTTGCAACTACATTAGCAACTTTGTTCAGTTCAGTATTCTGAAAATATTGTTTTATACTTTTTCAGCGTCGTTTTTTGTCGTAATTGGTGTAGTGTGTGACGCACCTCTCTTAGGTTAGGTTTATATATTAGGCTTTAGTGTAAGATTACTAGTAAAAACTACCCTATTACTTGATGACAACGTAAGTAAATACTTATTTACTTTTTTATATTAACTTGTTAGAGATATTTTTGTAACTTTATTTCATTTTCTCAACTAATAGCACACTTGTATTTAACTTTAAAGAATGCCAAATTAGTATGATTTGTATAAAGTTTTCATTATCAAAACCGTTAGTTAATTTTTTAATCTCGTTTTGTTAAAATCCTAAAAAGGGAAGTAGGTAGTTGCGATATCATACAAAGTTCACATTCGCACGTGTAGATCAAATTTTGCTGATGAGTGACATAATTGCAGTTGTTTGTTCGCGACGATTTTAAAGAAGCGTAATGCTGACCGTAATTAATATCATGTATCGTTATTCGAAATTGTTTTGTATGATAGCATTTCTATTTCATCATCTTAAATCCTTATTCGTAATAAATTCTGGGAAGTTCTAAAGTTTAATATTACTTGTGAGCAGTTGGATACCAAACATTTTTACAATCATAATATTTCTTATATTGAAACGTAATTAAAGAAGATAGTAAAGAAAGATAAAGAGTGGATAGTTAGTTAATTGATTTAACGATCAGAGTTTATTTCTTTCACGGATATGACAATTTAATTTACGGAAATGACATTAAATAAACATATTAAAGAAAGTATAGGATTCGATTTGATGTGTGATGTTTTGTAGGTTTACGTGGATGTATTAAATAGCTTTTGTACCAATGTAGAGTGCACTAGTTACATTCATACAGGGTTAGAAAAGAATATTGTAATTAGTATGGAAGAGGAATAGGTAGGAATGTTATAAGTTTGATAGGTATGTTAGTAAGTTTTATTATGAAAAGGGGAAGACTTTGGTTAAAATATTTTGTCATACGATTGGACTGATCACCCAAAGTATACAAAATAATTTGATGAAGAATTCATTTAGCTAGATGTTTTATGTTTTGATTTTGAAGGTTTGATGATAGTTTATATAATAAGAGAAAGTAGGAGGAGAACTAGTTAAATAGGTTGCCCTACCTTATAACGAGAGGCAAAAAGCGGTGTAGAATCCTTCAGCTTGATCATGACGTAAACGAGGTTTCTTCGTGAAATTATAATAATACAATAAAATAAGGTACAAAAAAATGGTACAAGGTACAATACAGGGTGTCAGATCCTTTATTTGATCATGGTGCAGACGAGTTTCTCTCTGTGAAAATATTTGGAGATCAATGAATCTTAAAACATGCCCCTAGTATTAATAAGGCTATGCATAGCAAATTATATAAATAAATAAATAATTAAAGTACCAATTAAGTCGACTATAAATAAAATATAAATGTACCAATAATATGAAATGACATTATTGTGTTTTAATAGGTAAATGACAAAGGTTGGCCAACCGACAAATAAATAAAAGAGATATGTAATAAATACTTATGATTTATACATGTACGTATGTTTGTTTCGATTACGAACTATATTAAAGAAGAATACGCTAAATATGAGTAAATGACTAAGGAGATTAGATAGTTGTAGATAGGTGTCAGAGTTATAGGAAAATTATTATGATAATGAGACAAAATAAAGGTAAGATTATAGGCAAATACTAAATTAATATTTTCAAATAAGGTCATACATTTTACGGTAAGTGGTTTTTAGGAAATTATTTAAAAAAAACACGTCGTATGAGTGACTCTGCACGGAGAAGTTTATAATTATGTTTGAAATTGAATATTTATTTGAATTAATTTAGAAAGATAATGTTGTTTTTGGTATCCACTGATAATAGGTATTAAAGAAGGTATTTGTGTTACCGATATTATGTTTTGATTGTAATGAGTTTAATTTATTTTCTAACACTGCAAATTAATAATTGTCTTTTAAAATGAAGATGTGTTTCGAAAATGTTGATTGACTAGTCTACCAATCGTATAAAAATAGTGTTTATTTAATAAATAAAATATAACGCTTTAGTATAACGTAAAACGTAGTTATTAATTTGTTTTTCAAATGAATGATAAGTTGTATTTGTTTTTTTTTTCTAAATTCAAGGTGTCCTATACAATGGTTTTGTTTTGTTAACCTTACTTCAATAGTCTCAGTATCATTTCAGTTTTATTTTGGTACCATTGAATTATTATAATATTTGCATAAGATTTTTATTCTACTATTTGTATACCCTATTGATGTCTAAATTTGAAATTTTGCAAACTAAATTATAACATAATGATAAACATTTTAAACATTAATGTATTCTAAATATATTTTTACAACTTTGTTTCTTTTAAGATTTGTATTTTAAATGAAATTGTATGTTATTTTTTTTGGAAATATCAGTTTGGAAATTTTTACATAACTTATGATTTTGGATTCGAATTGTTCTAACTTAATTTTGTTTTGGTTAAAAAATACAGTTGTTAAAAACAATGTTATACAGATTTTAGTTATGATTGCACAGCATAAGTAATCAGGCAAATGTATTTTTAGCATAAAATCTTGGTATTTTTTTTCATTAATTATAATTGGTTTTAGTATACGAATAATTATTTGAAATAACTTAGGTTTTTCTTAAAATTTTAAATTGTAAAAAAAACTCACTTCATTCATTTTTTTTCTCAAATACGGGGGAGGTGTAGTGTGTGACGCACCTCTCTTAGGTTAGGTTTATATATTAGGCTTTAGTGTAAGATTACTAGTAATAAACGGACGTTCGACCGAACAACACGTTTTATTCACTCCTGGGTCTCCGCCTATTGCATGGCGACCCTGCCAGTGCTGCCTTCGGGCAGTGCTGTGCAATTATTAATAAAATAAATGGACATCAACGAGTTATCATGTTTTAATCATCATCGCCCTTCAAGAACTAACTTATCACATTGGGTTTTAGTTTATTTGGAGTCTGTTAAAAATAGGGCTCTTGTATATTTCTATCTAGGCATTTCTGTTACGAACGGGCCGCACTGCATTGAAGCAGGGAAGTAGAAGAGACCACTCGTTAGATGCTGCACTATTTATGTCGGAGACCTAAACATTACTTTTACTGCTGAATGAATTCCTGTGTCTTGGACGTAGGTACCTATGTATTCAAATATTTATTTACTTCATAATATATGAAAAACCTTATAAAAACAAATCAAGCCAACTTTTTGCTCTCAGGAGGTGTTAACTTTATATTTTTGACAAGATGAAACTCAGTTTTTGCAGTCAAAATATCTATTCGCCATTGTAAAGTTGTATTTGTAACAGCGTCTAATCACAGCCAAAAAAAATAACTTTTACCTAGAGATAGTGTAGCTAACATTGAGTTGCGGTACGAATTCGCCAGCCCCAGATGCAAGGGGCTCGGTTCATCGGATCGCACTAATGCGAGTAGCAGAGCGTGCGAGTTCCGCCCCGAACGAGCTGCAGTGTTTGCCCAAATCTGACAGCTGCACCTAATTCCAAAACGAGGCAAGCGCTAAATAGTTTCCAGCAGCAACCGAACTTCGCGATTGCACAAACTAAGCCTAAGTTAAATGTGAAATTGATACGAAACATGACGTGCCAGCGTAAGGTCCAAGAAAATGAATCAAAGATTCTTCGAAATAATACGCGCTACGAATTCGAAAAATACGAATGTGGGATGACATTATTTCTACCGCAACGATGAAAAGCAAAGGCTAGGCAAAGGCAAAGGAGTCTAAATTTAAGTTAGTTGGTTAGTTTCGTCAGATTTTGTTGACACTAATTGGGCCATTGCGCGTATGTTATTTTCTCCAACCACCAATTTTAATCTATCTACCAATGTCAAAGGATTTCGTCAAAGCTTCCCACCTGAAAAAAAACAACTAGTTGACGTATTAAAAGTGTCTATTTTTTAACGCAATAAACCACCGTGCACATGGAGCCCGTAGTGCTGCAGGCGCGGTCATTTCACGGCCAGCGTGGATGCGTCAAGCACAGAAAACAATTTTCGGCAAACATTTTCGACAACTGCGCAGTAACTCAATCTGTGACGGTTGCACCGAAACGTGCCGAAAAGCCAAAGAGAGCATCCATCGGCACCGACCATCTGATATTGTTCCTGACAATATTTTATACAGCTGCGAAAATTGCAACCGCTCCCAACTTTAACAATTTACACGCCCGCGATGGCGTCGCATGCATATTGCTCCTCAACGCAACTACTTTATTCATTGTAGACTTTATTGTGTTGGGGTAAGAGCGAAAATTTTTACGCGCAATTACTGCTAACAAACAGCTTTCTGAGATTTTGAATAATATTTGCAAAGACCGTAGGCTACGAATGAGATTATATTCATCTGATTAATCATGACTGAATTGCGTGAGTAGCCCGAGATTTGTTGCACATTAATTACACCTGGATTCAAAGGACGAAACAAATTATTTTTCATTATAATTTACACCAAAAGAGCTTATCTTGTTTTTCTAATGAGCCATTTGCTAGCCTCATAACTAGTTAGTAAAAGTATAAATGGTATGAAATTGCTTTTCATATCAAGATATTGTTATAAGCTTCTATATGTATCTACTAGACTAACCGAAAAGAAACCACAGCAGTGGTTGCGTTGTGATACATTAATTGAATATTGGCCTATTAGTCGATTGCAGTTAAGTTGTAAGTACAACTAATTTGAAGGTTATGATACATAAACTGTACACACACACACGAAACCTCGTAGCCATGTAGCTAATAGATAACTCATCCTTACCCCATAACTAAACCGCAAAAACCTTTCGCATGCAAATCTTCACACCCAGCGAGCCTAACCAAAGAATCTTTGTGATTGGTCCATCGACTGGCGAGAGGATGCGTTTTTTCTCGGCTCAATCCGAAGCGTCACAGTCGCACGTAGCATATTAGCATGCGGGAAAACAAATCCAATCTGCCAAACACGGCAGCGGTAACAAGACGCGGGAACTTTCCGCGCTTGTCACGTATACAACCGCACCGGCTCCCAAAGGGTTATGGATCTGGGATGTAGAGACGAAAATAATAAATATTGTGTGGTTAACTTTGTTCAGGTTATTATTTGTTGATATACGATTTGGATTTTGTTGCACCATTTTTTTACAATAATTTACCAAAATTCTAAAATGTGTTCTGAAAGTATAAAGATAAATCTTTACAATCTATACTAATATTATGAAGCTGAAGAATTTGCTTGTTTGAACGAGCAAACTTCAGAAACTGCACTGATTTGAATTTTTGTGTTGGGTAGCTTATTTATCGAGGAAGGCTTTAGGCTATGAAATACTAAGCTACGCGGTCACACCCCGCGTAAATAATATAACGCTAAATTCATAAGTATACTCTTGACTTATAGTCACAATGTCATAGTATTAACCGTAGTTCTGCACTGTAACTTCGACCAGAGAGCAACATTTTACAGTAGCTTGTACCTACTTGTACTATATTGCGCCGCTCTGCCAAGTTCCAAGTTTTCCTCTAAAACTTTGAGAACCGTGGGTATAAATGAAACAGCTCCACGTATGATATGTGTACACAAACTTGTTCGAATTCACGAAGGCTTTATCTCGTCATAATAAGACTTAAAATCGAGTAAAAAAGGCGACGATACAGCTTGAAAAGAGATGCGGCGTTTCGGCCCAACTATTCCTATTCTGTGCAGACATGTATCACTTGCGCGTTGCACGGTCGATGCAGTTGTCGCTTATTCAATTTATTTGTATCGTGTTTCATATGTTTAGCGGTTTTAGATATATTCATAATACCGCGATTAATAAGATTCGACAAAACGAGAATAAATGTTAACCTTAGAATATATTGCTTGTTATTCGTGATAGTAATTTCTATTCTACCATCTACTGTTTTAGAATATCGCGTTTATACGGAAGTAACTCTTATACGTACGACCCTTTACACACTGCGACTTTAAGCATCGATGCAGTCGCGATGCAAAAGATGGAAATTGTTAAATTAAGTACTGTATTTTTGCGACTGCATCGATACTAACTCGATATAGCGGTATTATTTTACTAATCTTAAATAAACTAGGAAACTGGCCGTCATCAATACACTTGGTTTAGAATGTTTTTAACACTCAGTGTCATCTAAATAATAATTTCGGCAAGGGGTACGGTAGACTCGATCGAAACCTTATGTGAATAACAAAACATAAAAATATATTGATTTGATTCGACAACATATATCCGCCAAATTCGGATTACGGAGAATTTCGTTAAATTCTTATAGCACTGACAAACAAACCGCAGTCGCCATTGACAAGGCGTATAGTGCATAGATATGACAGATATAGATTGGAAAGCTCTTGGAGCGTTAAGGACCCTTATAAAGTTTGGGAAAGCAACCTGTGGTGTCGCTAGCGTCGTTTTATTTTTCTTTTATACGGATGATATACAGGCAAAGGTATAAAACAATCACACATTAATTAAGTTATAATATTTTAAATCGATCGAAACCTTATATGAATATATTTTAATTCTCATTAACAACCGGCTTAGATATTCATTTGTATTTAGGTATTTATAACTGGTAGAGAACGCCATTCGGCATTAATTCCACCTTATGTTATGCATTAAAGTTAAATAAATAGGTTTTTCATTTTCGTCATGTAGTAACAGAGAATAATAAAAAAAAACAGAAGTGTTTATATTTGTAAAAAGCCGAGCCGATTTAGCGCTTTAATGGTTCGTGAACATATTCGAATCTAGCGCTTAATGCACCGCTGTCAGCGCTGATTAGATTATTTTTTATTTTAAAAATTAGTAAGTACTCATCTACCCGCCAAAGTAGAGAAAGACACTGAGTGCTTAAAACAAAGCGGTTTGCAGAGAATAAACTTTAAAAGTAATGTTTTTTGTTAATTTATGTTAGATTAGTTAGAATGTTGATTTAAAATAAAAAAAAATGTGTTAAAACTATTGCAGTTTTTATTTAATATATACTAAACACAATGAACGAAACTACCCGAATCTATGCCTTGCCTTTACTATTCCTTGTGAACCGATGACTACAGAAATATTTACCTACATTGTGTACCTAGATGTGTATTATGAGTCACATTTCACCCGAGCGGAGCCGGGTTTTCGTCTAGTATTTTATATTCATAAAGATGCAATAAGAAAACAAAAATTTGCGCACTAGCGGGACACGCACGTCACGAGTAATGACGTACCCATAACAGACCACAAATTTCGCAAGGTCGGACCGACAGCACGGTAGCTCAATTGGTAGAGCGTTTGGCCCGGTTAGCCAAGAAGCTGGTCCCGCCCAATATAGAAATAAAAAAAATCTATATTGTCTCGGGTCTGGGTGTGGTGATACAACCGTTGTGTCTGATTTGTTTAACACAAGTGCATTAGCTACTTACTTTGGGATTAGAGCACTTTGTTTGTGTGAATGGTGTACAATATTAATTTTATTTATTATTGTATATCTCCTGGGAATACAGATCCAACAGGAAGAGGCCCCTTTGAGATATCTTAATGTGTTGGGATATGTACATCTGGCGGGTACTATCTCTGCCTGCACTATTGAGGAGATACAGCCAATGACAGCACCCGCTAGGTGCAAGGACTATTGCAATAAGATGGAGACTATGCCGGGACTATGGTGAGGAAATAGCTGGACCGGTTGCTGGGATATTGATGAGACAACGGGACGCCTGCCATATCAAATGCCTCATCACGATAATTACGGCAGACGGTGAGTCGCCGTTCATTAAATGGGCCACCCATGGAAGGCATACCATAAGGTAGCAAGGCAGCAACATTGGTGTGAATGGCTTAAGGTTGTAGAGAGTTGAGACTGCGGGGTGCAGGTGGCTAGTGACGTAGATTTTTACTAATCCACGCCAGAACCCATCCTCATGGACAGGCAGCCAGCAGGCCCCCGGCGTTATGAATTCATTTTACACTTCCAACCTGGAGCAGAGGTTCCGCTCTTGCTATCTCCACTCTTGGCTGGCCGGTTAAGGCAAGCACAAGAGGCGAGGGCCAAATAAGGTAAACCGGGCCCTCGGGAGAATCGGGGTCCGAGGTGTCGCCACTCACCTACAGCACGCCACATGCTGCCCCTGCTTATTTATTATTATTATCGACGCCCTGTCAGATCGTAGTATTGTATGCGTAACACAAGTGAGAAAAATCCTTACTTCAATACCACGGCATTTGGTGAGTTGTCTGTGTGTCGCATGTATTTTTTTATTACATTACTTACGTAATTAGTGACCTTATTAGTATTTACACAGTATTGCAGATAGTCATAAAAACAACCATCTAAGATCCCTTAGACACTGCGTCTTTTTGCATCAATGCAGTCGCGTGTTTTAAAAACGCGCTCCAGCATCGTGATTTCCGCAATAAACAGATTTTATTTGGCATCGATGCAGTTGCGCGCTAGCATCGATGCAGAAGCGCGAATTCATGGATTCTATCGCACGTTTTTGCACATTCGATGCAGTCACCAATAAACAGTACATAATTTGTCAATTTCCAGCTTATGCATCGTGACTGCATCGATACGAACGCGCGTTAGCATCGCGACTGCATCGATGCAAACTTAAAGTAGCGCAAGTGTGTAAAGGTTGACATTTTGCGACTGTATTAATTATGCATTGCTGCTAAATGACGCAGTGTGCAAAGGGCCTTAGATTAATATGACATAAAAAAAAATCATCAACACCCAAAATTCTGTAAACATAACGTACACAAAGACTCATAAAAAGGAACGGGAAACAAATTACCTAATTTCTCTTTATGTATACAAAATGAGGTTGAACTTTCCTAAATTGGCCGTTAAACACACTAAAACAATTTTCCAAGGAGGCGAGAACATTATTAAAAGGTTCCTAGAAGGCGACTGACTACACTTTACTTAATTTTTGAATAAATCTTTACGAACCTCCTTTGGTACTGTGATTGGATGACATAACTATGAGTAACTAATACCCATCGCTCCAAAATACAACTCTTTCATTTATTTTATTTTCTATTTTGCACTTCTTGTACCATGTAAAATTAATAGATAATGATACCTGGTGTTAGAACAGCTCATGATCATCATTATCAGACAAAACCCACTGCTGAACATAGGCTTCCCCCACGGTTTTCCACTGCGACCGATCACTAACGGCGCAGACCGTTAGTGATCCAACTCGCTAGATCGTGATCGCTGAATGCAGATTCAGCGTGATTCTGCGATCTTTACAACGTCGTCACAAACCGTTACAAAGATTGATGCATCTTTTCTGTAAACGCCCTACGCTGCGTTTTTGGTAGAAGGGTCTCCAATTTAAAACTTTTCTGCCCCAACAATCATTAGTTCTTCACTGTAGTACAGCTGCCGTTGATTACTATTGTTCTAATACAAAAAGACGCAAGTTGCTTGTAGGTAAACATTTTCAAAAGAGATCGTGTTTTTTAAAATATTCTAAAAAGTTGTGTTTCTACACAACTTACAAAACAATAGGAACCAATGAACCACACATGTTAAGGTAAAGTAAATATGTTAACAGCTCTAGATATTTATCCCAGTGCTACTCAATAGGTGGAGTGTGCCGCCCGAGGCCTTAGGTGGGCTTTCAACAGGTAATTGCATTAATAATCGGCTACCAACGCATTACACCTCCCAAATTACATACATCCGAAGCTGGATATTGCATAGGCTGACCAAAAAAGATGGAGAATACCAGAAATGTACGTATATGATTTTTTCTTTTAAAAATTAAGCTAACAAGGACACTTGAGAATCAGACACACCAACGTAATAGTAGTTAGGCACGTTAGTTTTATAGAGACGTAACCGCGATGAAAAAGTATATGCCTTCTAGTTTTAGAATAAATTGTGTTTTATGATGTTGCAGTGTAAGCTTTCAACCTCTAATCGTTCATAATAATTGCTCTTATGTTCTAGGCTTAGTAATAAGTGTAATCTTAAGTTATAATAGGATACTAACTTAGATAATTACTTATTAGTATGATTCTCAAAAACTGAAATTTATTGTGGACGACAATTTTAAAAAAAACAGAGATTTCAAAAACACGAAACATTTATAGAATACAAGTGTGTCAACAACGATATCCAAGTTTTGAGCTCATCTGTAACCCATGAAAGAAAAATCCTTCTAGCTGCTTATAAATAATTTAATGTTTAAGACTAGTCAAAATTAAATTGTTGTGGCGCAATACGCTTGCACAAAATGAAAATGTACGTTTGTAAATATGTTATACACCTTTCGAATAAACTTAAAGCCTGTTTTTTTTAAATACGTATTTCCAAGCATGAGCATCTACCTATCTAAGTTAACACAGGACGTAGAAAAGAAGTAACAACATACAACCAATTGTTTATATTCCATTGAGTTAAGCTATGAGAACTCGTGGCACTTAGGTACTGTGTGATTGTGAAATTTGAGTTAAGGCATGAGAACACATAGCACTAAGGTACTTGTTAAATTGAGTGCTTCGTTGCGTAGCTTACCAACATAGCTGTCTGCAACAAGGCTGGCTGATGCAGCTTGCACGGACAGAATCCATTTCTGTGTCTTAGAAGCGGCAACTATGAACATTCGTAGATATAGTATGAAGTAGAATTTAAATGGTATTAAGCTTCGTACGAACTTTAATGTTTTTTGTTGTCGATACTTTGTGTGTGAAAGTTATTTGTCTATCTTCATTTATTAACGTCCTCTTCCCCATTTCTTTGCCTTTCATTATATTATTAGTAACACAGTTCTGTTGTTTTATTTTTGGTCCATTGTTTGCCGTAGTTTTTTTTTTTGTTTTTGACGTTTAGGTTTTAGTGCAATTTCATTTTCGTTTTCAGGAATTTTTATTTAGCTATTTTATTCGTATCATGATTACACGTAGTGAAGCTAAAACATGCAATCCGCGTCTTGGCATATCGACTCTATCTCCTTTCCATTCTCTTCCATCCGTAGTTCATTCTGTAGAGCTTCATACTTCACTTATTAAAACAACTGCTGTAGCGCCTATCAGCTACTGTGCAGGTCATGAAGACCGTGGCAGCAGCATCACGACGACGACCTCGTTGATATAGTGGCTAAGCCCACTAGGTTTCAAGGTGTCGCCGCTCCAAGGTCCCGGGTTCGATTTCCGGTCGGGTCAATGTTGAAATCATAATTTTATATATTGCTTCGAGTCTGGGTGTTGTGGTACCACCATTTTTGTCTGGTTACCATAACACAAGTACATTGGCTACTTTGGGATCAGAGCAATGAATGTGATTTGTGTCCAATATTTATATCATCATCGCAACACTGTGCGACGGTGGTGGCTCATCGCTACACTCAGAGCGTTTCCTGAGGGTTAAAAAAGTTCGGCATTGGCTGCTCGCAAGCGTCAGCAGCATGTTCGTCTGAGAACAAGAGGAGGCGGAGCTCTGTGCACCGTTTGAAATAAAAACAGAAACTTCAATCATCTTACAAAGACATACTCTGTACACCAGTTGACCGGGCAAAAAAATAATATTAAAAGAAAAAAAATCCATTAAAAAAAACAAAGATTATGAGTTTACGAACGCGTGACTTTTATTCAAGTCGGAATACAGCCCAAGACCGTTTTATATTGTATCCTATTATTTATAGGTACTTTAAAATTTTTATTATATTGGGGGTTGTAATTTTTTTGAGTTTTGATTTAAAATTCGCTTGCTAATAATAAACATCATGACATATGCAGAGAGACTGCACCGCACACTACATGAGTCTATGCAGCGAAGAGTGATTTTAATATGGATAACCTTGTTACCTAGAATTATCTTATCTAACTTACATTATTCAGGGTGACTTGTTATTCGGTGTATTCCTTTTGGGATGTGATAATACATCTAATTTCCAATAAAATTAACCCTAATGTCCCTAATACCAAACTGTCACGTTATCAAGATATTCAATATTTTTCGAATATCCCGAATTAACTGCAAAAAAAAAACATTAAATAAAATGCTGGTGTTTTGAATTAAGTTGTTTGAATTTTTATCAGTTACTTAAACATCAACTAACATTTATACGAGTACTAATACTGGCTTGAATGTCCAGTATTTTAAAATAGCATGTGATATCTTAAGAAATTTTGTTATGATTCTCTAATTTCGTAAGTAGTCGATAGAAACCTGGATTTATTTTGACACTTTGGTATTGGGACATTAGGGTAAATTTTATTGGAAATTAGTATTATCACATGCCAAGAGTTTACAAGTTACAGAGAATTACAAGTCACCCTGTATTCAGATTAACATACTACACAAAAAATCGCACTCACCAAATCCAAAATCTTAAAGTTCACTCAGTGTCTGTTTTTAAAATTGCTTACTGATAAAACCTTTTTCATTTTCACAATGCGTCGCCAGCATGACCAAGAGGCCTGCAAGGACAGTTTCCATCAGGTCTGCGTCTTAGAGATAGCAGTAGTAATTGGGACGTCTTTGATATATCGACTCTTTTATCGGATTGGACGGACGCAATAACAGACCGCTGATTGCTTCCATATGTACTGGGGAGATTGATTATTTTCTCGTTACTAGCCCCGCACCGTATCTTGTATTGTTTTCTATAATAATCTGTCGCTTGTTGGATGTATTCTTCTTTCTTAAGTAGGAGGTGCTTTAATTGTTTGATTTATGTATGTGATCATTTAACTAAAATTTAATAAAAGCTCTTCTTTTCAATTATGTAATTATTAAATAAACGTATTTGCATTTTTAGACTGATGAAATATTTAGATATTCGCTTAGGTAACACAGTTAGCTTGTCATAAACTTGCAGTATTATTTTTAGCCCTGTTTAAATATGAAGCGCTAAAACCTCAATTTTCAAAAGCTTCCCAAAACAATGGCTGACCAAAGGCTGTGTTTATGTGTCTAAATCGGCATTGCGCAAAAAAGGAGCCTTTTAATGTGAAAATATTGTTGGTCAAGCCGTCTGTCGGCCGTACCGAAAGCTCATAAATAAACAGAAAACTGGATGCTCCGTTGAAAAGTTTCACAAAAAACTGGCGAACGCAAAATTTACAACCGGGAATTCAGATGAGTTTTAATTAACCATACTGAATCCTACCTTTGAATAACGTGTGTCGACTGTAATCACATTATAATTTTGATTAAAATATCTTTAATATAATGAAGTTCTTTTGCACAGTGGTTTTTTTAGTATAGTTAAAATATCATTAATTAAACAAGATGTGGTCTAAAATGGCCGAGTGAACATCATTATCAGTATTATCAGCCAAAGGATGTCCACTGCTGAACATAGGTCTCCCCCACGGTTTTCCACAGCGACCGACCAGTGATCTGCATCCAGTGTGATCCTGCGATCTTCACAAGGTCGTCCGTCCATCTTGTTGGTGGACGTCCTACGCTGCGACTTTGGTTGAAATGGCCGAATATAAAATTTTAATGATATTTCAGAGAACATATCATCTATCCGGTTTTGAATGATGTACAAGCATCAGACTGAAATCTTTGTAAGTATAGTGACAAAAAATCCATCATACTGCTTATCAGCGATATAATCGCACTTCTTTGGCGGTAGCTTAGGTTCTAATCTCATTTATTTTCATCAGATTCTTTGTTTTTTTTTTGAAGTTGTCAATCCCTTAATTAGCTTTTGAGTTACAATTTGATAAAAAGTTGATGTAAATTGTAACACTTTCTAGCATATATTTAGAACAACTTATCATCAAATTCTTGCTACTTAAAGGCAAAGAAAACGAACTCGCTCCATTCTGCCCAAAAGTCATGTATTTGTTGGCAACTTGACGCAGCTCATTTACATACGTGAAACGAAACAAGCAGCAAACGTAGGCTGGGTGTGAACAGAATGTGTCTGTATAATGAAGACGGTCGGTGATATGGCAAACTTAACCAGCGGCTCTTAAACTTCTGCCTCGCAACCCCAGCGTAACCCGTGATATGACAAACGTAACAGTAGCGACAAGCGTTGCAACAATAATATTGTAATATGGTCCTGTTTATCTTTTGCATTGATTTTCAATAAATTAATGTGTTTACTGTTTATTTGCATAACTATTTTTCCTATAATACTTTGTAGTACGTAAGTACCTAAAAGCAGTTAAATACATCACATAACTATGAAAATAAAGATAAAAAGAAATAAACACTAAACGAATTTATCTCAAGATGATTCGAAGACTCACTAGATCTTACTTATTTTAAATGCCATGCATTGTCTTAGTGTTTAAAACATACCATCCATTGGAGCATCCAAAAGTTCCAAGATTGAAAAACGGTGAATATATAAATCGCAACTTCGGCCTGCGAACTTTGTTGGTTGCCTTCTCATCCTATGTTTTAATCTTACTTCAAACATAAATCTTATACTAGGTAGTTTATTTTATATAATGGACTTATAAAATATTTACAGATAATATTGCAGTACTTAATCCTTATTATCTGTTTATTTTATTGCCTACATAATAAGATTTATATAAAAATAAAATCAGATTAATATCTGATATCAGATTTATACTTTTTAAAATAATTTAATATATATTATATATTACAAATAAACTGAGTGTGTTTGTTTATAAATATAGGTACTTTTTTACGTGTTTAAATAGGTTGTTTTAAGTTAGCAGAGGAAGGTACAGACATAAAAATATGGAAAATCAAACTAAAATGTAATATTGTGTCTTTATTGAATTTTTGGATATTTATAATTTTTGAGGAAGATACAATTAGGACACTATAAGATCCAGAGGAAGGAGTGTAAAAAAACGTAGCGCACTTTTGTCAATATCGTGGAATATTTATATTACAATCATGGTTCTATTTTCCACGACGACCGAACCAAAAAACAAAATACGGAGTGGAATGTATTCAGCGTTCATGTATGTACGCTTTAGACACTTTACACACTGCGACTTTTAGCAGCGATGCAGTCGCGATGCTAACGCTCGTTAGTATTAATGCAGTCGCATCAGCATCGTGACTCACGCACTGAACAGGGGCCCTATTTTGAAATCACTTGCTTAAAAGTGGTATGTGAATTATGAAAAAAAATTAAAATACCACGAAATGAAGAAGTTATTAATTACAAAGTTTAGTTATCTTTTTTCGAATCACTCCGGTGTGGAATTATACTAATTTTCATTGAAAAATCGGGCATTAATCATTGAATATCCCACGCCATCTTGACCCGCGTAATTCAAATATAGGGGCCAGAATTAATTTGGCATCGATGTTAACTCTCATCATACAATATTTTATTAGTTTGACTGTTGTGTAAAAAACTGAAATGCAAGGTTACACCTCTGTGGTAAATAATAAAAAATATGTATTAAACAATTCAAACATAATTGCAAAATGAATTCCAAGAATGAGAAAAGAAGCTTGGAATTTCATTATTGCCATATTTCAGTCATTCATATATTCATATATTTATCAATATCACATTTTATTAATAATTATAAACATATATCTAGCATACAATTACTTTCATCTTAGCATTCAACAAATGCACAACTAGACATGCCTTTACGAGTTACTACTCTAATGTTTTATAATGTAAAAATATTGATATTCCATTTTTGGTAACAATTAATAATGTACAATTTATCTAAGTAACAGCAGCTACATATTATAAAATTGAATCTAATCTCGTAAATAATACCTTAATGGCTGCGATAGCAATCTATACTTTAATTTTCGCAGCCCGGAACTCTGCTATCAATATCAATATCCACTTTACTTGAAAATAATAAATTATGTCCAGTTTTTGGGGCTAGCCAAAGTACCGTCTTTTTAATTTTGCACTTATTAAGTATTTGACGATATTGTAATAGAAATTACTAATTATTTCAAAGTACACCTGTTATAGAGTTTCTGCCAACCTTTTGGATCACGAGCTACCAATTGATTAAATAAAATCACACCAGTAAACACACCATGACTGGCTTTCACTGTCATAAAATGCATTTATCTTAAAAACCTACAAATTATTACGTTATGCCTTGTATGGGTAAAATTGAACTAAATGAAAGTAAAACTTAACATGCTCGAGAAAAAATGTAGTTCCTTTAGCATTGGCGTCAACAAAACCCGCTGGCTTCTTCAGAGTTTATTTTCAAAAAACCAGGATGGATGAACCCATTATTTATTTATTCTCACATCTATCTTACGTAACTTTTACTTGTATCATAAGTCCATATACAAAGGGTATTGCTACAAACACGAATATATTACTAGCATACAAGCATTTCGTACATGCGTTACTGACTTCGAATTCCTCTATGTCGAATATTTTCCTAATCTTATTGCTAAGTTTCTGTTCGTTCAAAGTGTTAGTTGAGAGATAGCTTTGGCTTTTGTTCTTTGTGTTGTTTTCGATTTTCGATATGTGTGGTGTCTTCGATGACACATCGTCAAGTGTCTGTTCGTCTTCGTCGTCTGATCTGTCAGCTGATCCGAACTGGTTGTCTGGACCTTCAATGGGTGTGGAGTATTTGAAATCGTCTTTATTAGTCGCTGGACTCGTGTTTTTAACCGTTGACCCGGGGATTTCTGTAAAAGAAACTCTTTAATTGTAAATATGTTCAATTTGAATAACTGTATGATTGTATTACTAAAACGTATCAGAATATTACCACGACGCCACAAATGATATACCTACACAGGTCAATGAGCAGTTTTCTATCATCATTTTATATCGCTCACTAAATGGCGTTTTACCCAAATGCCATCTGGTTTGCTTTGAGATCATTTTTTTCACGTTGGCGGAAAACCATCAATTTAGAAAAAAATATATTTGTTAGTAAATATTCTAAAATCCATTAATGACTGTCAGATTAAATAAGATACTTATTTATTGTCATAAAAGTCATATAATTACTATTGGTAGACTTTAATATGTTTTAGTGATTATTAAAGTTGGCGAAAAAGCAATTTTCCTCTCTATAAGTATTTAAACAAAGTTTAAAAAGTAAGTTTCTATAGTTACTTCAGCTAGAGCCATCTCTAAATGACATAAACGTGTAACGACAAGAAAACTGCTCATTAAAATAATACGAAAACATAAAGAAGTACATACATGTATGTAATACAGTACATTAACTATTTGTATTGTATTGTTGTCTACAAAAGACGTGAAAAGATAATACTGACAAAGAAAGCTTAAAATATCGAGGTAAAACCTAATAACGTGGCCTTAGTCCGTATCAATGGTAGGTATCTCCTTACTGAAGATATTGTACCTATTGGTTTTGAATAGAATTAGTACAAGTTCTGCGTAATACGTCCTTTGTAGTAAGCAAATTGTTGGCTTCACAGAACAGACGTTCAACAATACTGCTAGTAACTCGAGCGGTCTTCAATGATTGCTATCTTCTATTGATAATGTAGGGACACAGTAGTTGCATGCATTTTGCTAAATAAACATTTTGTACCAGTGTGCGGAACGCGCTCGGCGGCGATCGCTAGTCGTTCCCTGCGCCACCTGAAGTTAGGTCGTACTTTGTGAAAATCAGAAGCCACCGACCAATGACCTGACTCCAGATCAGAAGGTTGCGTGTTCAAATCACGTCGGGGTCACCAATGTCGGGCGGTGGCTTCTGAGTTTCACAATGTACGACCTAACTTCGGGTGGCGCAGGGAACGACTGGCGATCGCCGCCGAGCGCGTTCCGCACACTGGTACAAAATTTTTATTCAGCAAAATACATGCAACTACTGTGTCCCTACAATAATATTATCTTCATGCCAGATAGCAATCAATGACATTATAACTAAAATTATCATCACCAAAATCTTGTTACAAGGATTGATATGATTAAAATATTTTCCATCACTTGAATAAACTGGATTGAAAGACATCATTTGACAATTATTTCAATAAATTCTGGTTACCCATTTTGCAATCAGTTTCATGTTTCAATTCTAAAATTAGTTTGTTGCAAGTAAGTACTGCGTTGATACTCGTGGAGCCCTATTTCTGAATCACTTGAGACAAGATGGCGTGTGATATTCATTAATTGATAATTGATTGATGTCGGATTTTCGATGGATAATCAGCGGGACAAAAAAAAATGTGATGAATCACGTCTGTATTTTGCGTGAATATCTTATCACATATATTGTAAATATCATGCGAAAACGCAATACGAATTGCTAATTTGACCGTAAAGCCGAGCGGCTAATCTATTAAAACTGCATCGCAATACGCGCCCTGGTCGAATACCGAATAGCGCCCGAAAAACGCTGAGACACATTTATATTATTTGTTAGTTCAATCAAAAATTCTATCAATCAATCAAATCACGTATTTTGTCTCAGCATTTTCTTGTGCGACAAAAAGACATATTTACCAGGCAAGTAAATATGGTCTGACTATACCACTCATTCTAGTTTCGGAAAAAACGCCTGCTATTCTGTTATTTTGGTATTGTATTAGTTTTAACCTTACCATATAGCCTGATGATGCTGTCCACCTCACCCAGGGAGTTCTTGGCCACGCATCGGTACCCGCCTACGTCAGCCGCAGTCAGTTTTCTTACAGTCAGCGCCATGCGGCTCTCAAAAGAACTAATCACCGTATTGACCACCTCGTACTTGCTCGATGATATCACCATTTCATCTGGTGAAGAAGATTTAGATCAGTATTGAGGCATAGGTAGTTACAGTACCAATTGGGAATATAGGACATGTTTATGCCAACAACTTGTTCATAATACAAAAAACTAGTTTAATCGTTTTTAAAATGATTTTCGTCGGTAAAATATTCAATTTTTAGGTAATGTGAAGGTAATAAAATGTAGCAATGGTTTCATGATGTCTAATACATGTGTGAAGTACTTATGAGCTTATCAGCTGTTTGTAAATATTTAAACAAACCGGCCAAGTGCGAATCGGACTCGCGCCCTAAAGGCTACCTGCCAACTCCAAAAAAATTAGGTTTCCATTTCCACTTAGCCAAAATACCACAATATTAAGTTGACAGCAAAAATAACTTTGTTTTGCATAGTATTTTTATAAAGGATAAAGTTATATTTGCGATTGTTGAAAATGTTTAATCTTTCAAAAAAACTATTTTCGTTGCAAGTATTTGAAAAGCACTACATCGTGCATTTTTTTCAAAATTGTTACTTGCTTCGTTCAAAAGTTAAAGGGGAGGACGCCCATTTTACGCGTCTATTGCCCAAATGTTGTAATTATAATAAAAATAATTGTAATTTTAAGAGACCTATCCATAGACAGGTATCCTATCCCACATGCACAGGTTTGAGCCATTTTTTTTTAGTTCCATGTATAAGGGCCCCCGTCAAACGTCATTTTTTAACCGACTTCAAAAAAGGAGGAGGTTATCAATTCGACTGTATGTTTTTTTTATCATCATTTTTTTTTTTGTATGTATGTTACCTCATATCTCAGTCGTTTGTCTACCGAATCGAAAATTTTTTTCACCTACTTAGAGGGTATACCTTCTAGTTGGTCCCATTTTTTCCATTTTGGGATCTGATGATGGGATCTTGGTGTATTCGAGGGAAACCCTCAAATTTTAAAGGCACGTATAGTGTTTCTTTACTAGAATGTTGACGTGTTGTTACGTCTGATAGTCAACATTTTGTGGGGCTGAGCTGATGGTGGAACTCCTTAACGCCTAGGAGTTCAGTAATTATAATGACACAACTTATGATAGGTAATTTGTAGCTTCGTAAAAAATAGAATCATAAGGTGCAACTCCCCCCCCCCCCCCTCTTATGTAATCACTAAAAATAAAGAAATAATTAAATATTTAAAAGAAATATTTTTTTGTATTG
The DNA here is from genome assembly GCA_963924145.1 of Pyrausta purpuralis. Lineage (NCBI taxonomy): Eukaryota > Metazoa > Arthropoda > Insecta > Lepidoptera > Crambidae > Pyrausta > Pyrausta purpuralis. The sequence continues at coordinate 15,623,025 of OZ001659.1, forward strand.
GCATTATAAAGTGGTTAACGGGATACTCTATCTGCGTAATGCTAATAGTTTCAGAATAAATGTTGGAATTGTAGTTGGAATGAGGCTATGACATACGGTCGGACAGACAGACTTGATGAAACTATAGGTATAATGTTTCCATTTTTGCCATTCGGCTACGGAACCCTAAAAAAGATTGAAAGCGGAAAGAGAAATGATATTTGACATTGACAGATTTACTTTTTTGTGGTAGCAGCGGTTTGGTAGCGATATCAAAGTGTAGCAACCTACGGCGCGGTCGTGTTTGGATGGGTGATCATTCCGACCATATCAGTGACGTACATCACGAGCATCTCCGTGCTTCGGAAGGCACGTTAAACCGTTGGTCCCGGCTAATATCGGTTGATATTAGTCGTTTAGCCTAGTCAGAGGCCTTATGGGTGGCTTGATACACCCCCACCTGAGCCCGCGTGGTGGAGTATGGCTCAAACTACCTCATAGTTGAGGTAAGGTTTTGCCCAGCTGTGGGATGTTATAGGCTAACTTTCTTTCTTTCGGTGTTCCATTTTTACGATTCTGCATCTAACTTATGTATGTGCAATAAAAAGCTATTGAGGGAGTTAATTGAGCTGCCCCATTCTGAAACCTTCATGGCATATACGGGATGTTGCTTTGGTCAGCAACGCCCGACTCAGGGGTTGTACATACGGTACTGATGCCAAAAAAAAAATGTATGGGTACATATCAAAAATGGAAAAGCCCCACAAAATCAATTTATTATTATTATACTAGCGAGAAAGTCAAAACTACCAACGCCAAGTCGCCTCTACGAAGCTTACTTGTTATGGCGTAGTATTTTGTAGGCACGTGTAAACTACACGCAAGGGTGCGAATTTCCCCATTCGTTTTGTCATTCTTTTAAATATTGGGAAGAGGTTTTCTGTTCTAAAATTTGCATTTATTATAAAGTTTTTTTTTTGAAATAAGCTTAACTCATATCATTATCCCTGAACAGGATGTCACAGACCAAAACAACGACTAGAACGAAAAGTCCGATATTTAGCTCTAGTAGATGGAAGTATAGTGCTTAATTTTAAATGTTTTATGATGCGAATATATCTATTGTAATGTTTATTAAAGTGGATAATACACACATCATAAAAGCTTATGTGCTCCTTATTATACCGACTGTCTTCTAAATAAAACATTGATTGTAACTCTGATTTTGTGTGGAAATCCTGCAAATCGTGTTCATTTGATGGTAAATTACTAGTGTAGCTTTAAGACACCTGGGACAGGATGATATGCGTCGCCCACTAAGAACGGGATATAATTCCCCCTGATATATGGCCTATCTTAACAGCTGGTCTAGTGGTACTATCAAATTACTAATAGGTACCTAGAAAATACAAATATTTGTTTAATTAGGTACATGCATATTGCATAATGACACACACAACAGATTTAATGTTCCCAAAGTCACTTTAAAGTACGTGCTGAAACAATGCATATAACATTGTAGTTAAAAATCCGCTACTGTTTGCTGATTTATTCATTTTTACTCATGTCTTTAAAGGACGTTTAAAGTCTTAAGAATATGGACGTAAGGAACGAAAGCTGCGCTAAGAATATCAACCTGTCCTTTAAAATGAACGATATTTTTCAAGAAGCCCCTGAGCGCTGACATTTCCTGCACCTTTTCAGCGGAGCCCAAACAATCCTTCTATTGGTAACTAAGTATGTCGTTCGCCGCCTTCGAGCCAGTAAGCCCCGAGCGCCTGTTGTCCACAAATGATAAAGCGAGTGGCTTTCTTATGAAAACACTGTTGCACCGCACTGCCGTGTAAATAGTCTCCCAGCTCCCGCCCGCCCGAGTTATTGGAGGCAATAAAACAAGCCGCAAGATATTAAATTTTTCATCGCAAAAACTCTAAATTTAAACCTCGGGAAGTTACAGCGATAACGCTTACGCCTTTTTAATCTCTAATCGAAACTTTGCTTACCCCGGTGTATTTCTTTGCCAAGATGACCTTCAAACGAAATTGTCTGAAAACCCGGGCGCGCAGAGTTCGTTATAACAAGTAATTTCATTCCAATTAATGTCTAAAATAACAGTGTAACACTCTTAATTACGCTCGAGTGAGGCCTGCTTAATTAACACTTACATGTCAGCGGAGCTAACATAGATTGATGACAAACGAAAATGACGATCCAGTGCTGTGCCCTTTTGGTTGGTTTTCGTTATGTACTTGCGAGAGAAAATGCTAGTCACGGAGGCAAGTTCGCGGGTGAACAATGGCTGGAAACACACCACGGATCATAACACAGAGTGGTACAAGTTGGCCCTTAATGCGTTTTAACAATTAGCGCTAGACCCGTCAAGAATGGGCGAACCGAGGTTTTTATCGTGCCACTGCACGGAGAGAATTTTTCAACAGAATCTCACAGAGAATAATTGTTGTTACTTACTGATTTTTAGTATAAACGTTCGCACTGTTAATGCTTTTCAGTACCATTTTACACTGACCTTTCATTTTATAGGCTTTTCTTTTAGCGTGGGTTTGAGTAATACTGAAATTGTCAAGTTTGTTGTAGCTGCGAGAAATTAAATGTGTGTTTTTTTTAAGTTTCTTCGAATCTTAAATTATAAGATTAATTGTCTTTGGTCAAAATATATATCTATAAATTCATTTTTTTTTGAAGATTAAAGCATATACATTTGTCTACTCTTAGATTTGTTATAGGTATAGCGCAAGTTGCTTTTACATAAAGCTTGGATTATATTGTTACTTTTTGTACATAAAGTGAATTTCCACAAACACACATTGCTTTATCTCTTTATTTATTGGAAAGCAAACATTAAGAGGACCTTGGTCATAAACATTATTTAACCAAAGTCCCGTATGCAGTATTGAGTAATGAGTACAAATAAGAAAAAGTTCCTAAGATTTAAAACTAAAACGCAGAGCTTTCTTCTATTAAAGATCCAATGAAACAATATTTAGTAAGGTTGGTTATTATCATTTGCTAACTAGAAAATAAAGCAACAAGATATTGTTACGGCCTGGCTAAGGCTGATGCGAGTATCGGCTATTCCGCAAAAGTTATTGGACTGTTACAGCCCCTCCCTTAGGTTTTCAGCGGCTGTAAAGTTGCCTGTGAAATACAGAACCATGATACTGCAACGGGGTCATCTATTGATATTGGGTTAAGAATTTAGTGCATACATGCGACCACGCTATTGAATCGCGTTGTTTTACTAGGGATATGGAAGAACTGTGATTTTATTATTACAAGCTTTTATTAACTAGCAATGTATGTTTGTTCGGGTGGAATCTTGCTACTTAATTTTGAACTAGTAAGCTTCAACCGATTGAGCTGAAATTTTGTATACTTGCTTTGTTTCGATGACAATGCATGTTTATTTCTGTGATGTTATCCTTAATCCAACATGACAGATTATCCAAGATGGCGGACTAGTTTTTTTTCTGCACTAATATAATATAGGTATCAAATAAAAGAGCTTGCTAAGGAAGAGACGAAAAATAACACTACATCACATTTAATCCAATATGGCGGATTTCTAAGATGGCGCACTCGTTATTTTCCTCCACCACAATAAAATCTTGCTAAGTAGAACACGACCAACTAAAGAATAAAAAGTAAATTAACTGTAAAAAAAAACAGCTTTTATTTAAGTGGCGCAAAAGATAAATAAAATCAAACGAATAATTAAATCAAACGAATCATATTAATACCTACTGTGTCCGTACTACACTTTTGTTAAAAGCTTGTCGCGAGAGTGCTTGTATCTCAGACCCCTTAAACACTGCAACTTTTAGCATCGATGCAGTCGCGCGTTTTAAAAACGCTCTTCAGCATGGCAACTCACACAATGAACAAATTTAATTTAGCATTGAAGCAGTCGCGCATTAGCATCGATGCAGAAGCGTGACTGCATCGATTCTAACGCGCGTTAGTATCGATGCAGTCGCCAAAATTGAGTACATAATTTGACAATTTCAGCTTCTGCGTCGCGACTGTATCGCGACTGCATTACTGCTGAAAGTCGCAGTGTGTAAAGAGTCTAACTGATTATGACACAATATAAAGTGACTTGACATAATAAGAAATAAAATGTTTCTTAGAATATAGGCAAATAAATATCGCGACAAGCTTTTATAAAATTAAAATTGTTTAATAGGTACATAAGACTAAACAAATTAGTTTGATTTAGTTTAAAAGCTTATTTTTATCTTCTTAAGGTCACTTAAATAAAAGCTTGTTCTATAAAGTTTATTTACAGTTTTTATTTTTTGTAAAAACTGTCGCAGTATATTATAAATCTTAAATGTTTTATAAACCATTTGGATATTAGTTATCGGTATTAGTAACGATGTATTATGTACTACAGCAATCGCAAAGTATCAAACCGTTTATGCACCAATCACATAAAATCATTTCAAAGGTAGCAAATAAAGAACCAGCCGACGTGCAAAATTCCCAAAGCAACAAAATTATGAACTGCCAAATTTGTTAACGTAAAATTCTCTCACATATGTATTTTGGACGCAATGTTTTATGACGTCACGTACTCCCCATTTCGGATGAGCGCCAAGCATAATGTAGAACTTAAATTTTCCAGAAGCTCAAAACTCGGTCCCATTGAAAATTAACCCGTAAATTTCGCACGACAACTGCCGAGTAGGGAAGTTTCCGAAACCGCCGTCGGCTGCGGCGCGAAGTAACACCTAGTATCGTATCCAGCTCATTACCGCTCACTTTTCTGGTACGGAACGAGTTTACGCGAAAATATCACGGTGCAATCTGCGATGGTAAGTAAAAGGGTTAGGTTTCAATGACTTAAGAGCGAGATACCAATTCAGTTTTGAACCTTGAGATATACAAACATACACCTACGAAATTTCGAACATGTGCATTGCAGTTTTAATAGATAAACATAATCAAATTCCAACGATATGACATACAAACATGTTGACTGAGAATTCCCTTTTTTGAAGTCTGTCAAAATGAAGTACTATGCAATTATGGACTTTTCGGTGTGTGCCAATGAATAACGGTGTGTTTCTTCTATTGTTATTTGCGTAGATACATAACGTCTTAAAAAGTTGGTTTCATATATATATTTTTTTGTACCACTCTTCTCACTTATTATTAACTAGCGGTCCCCCGCGACTTCGTCCGCGCGTTTTGAGTTTGCTCCCTCCCCTCCCGTCGCAGCGTCATGTTTTATATCCTAAAGCCTTCGTTGTACTTAAGCTGCGAACATTATTTTGGTGCGGAGTTATGTTAAAACTGTGATAGCTCTTAAGGTATTTATTGAAATCAAATGATATAAAGGGCAACTTGGTTCTAAATGAAATGCTCGTGATGATGAATGTATTTATTTTGATAAGAATAAATAACTGTGTGTATAATACACCTCTAAAAATGATGCATTATTTTTTTCACAAATTTATTAACATAAAAAAGGTTGTAGTAAGTCAACCATAAAAGATAGACATATGCTGTCGCGGACTTTATTATAGAACTCTTAATGCTGAACAATCCTGTCATACATGATTTTTGTGTAACTTAAGCGGTTTCCGCAGCGTATGCAGCGGAAGCTCTCAAAAGGAATATCTTTCTCCCGTTTTCGCAACATTTTTCATTTCTGCTGTGGTCTTATGAGTCGTATCTTTATGTTATATAGCCTAAAGCCTTCCTCGATAAATGGACTATCCAACGTAAAAATAATTTTTCAAATCGGGCCAGTAGTTTTTGAGATTAGCGCGTTCAAACAAACAAACAAACAAACAAACAAACAAACAAACAAACTCTTCAGCTTTATAATATTATAATATAGATAATATAGATAATCCGCCACTGATTAAACTCTCTGCATTACGGTGGTTGACTGGTAGAGAATGCCATTAGGCATAAAGTCCGCCAATTGTACAACTTACAGTGCAATAAAGTTTAAATAAATAAATAAATTTAATATCTTTCTAGTCAAGATTGCAGTACATCCTGAGTTATAAACAATTTTTTTTTTCAGCTTCATTTAGGGACTTTGAATCACGAGATGCCATCATATTTCTAAAGCCGCCAACCGTAGTGCCTCTTCTCATATTTCTGGAACGAAACGACTTGTGAATTGTGATGTATAATGCTCGTCTTCATTGAATACGTAAGAACGTTCGGCTGGTAGGTTTCGCGCCCAGATTTTCTTGACACATAACATCCAATGTTATACGGCGGTACACTCAAACACATGTTTTATTACGCAACTTTCCAGCTTTATATTAGGTGTCTCTAATGGATTTTTCACTGAGACACGTGTACTTTTATTATGATTCCCGAACCGTAATGTATCTACTTTTCAATGTTATTGGAGCATTCCGTTTTATGCGGCGAGATACGAGCTCAACTCTTCGTGACGAACTCGATTATTGAAATCGAATATGCACTCACAAACAAATCACGATTTAATGATTTCACACCAACCACATAATATTTCCTAAGTACATGTATATATGTAATGAATTAATGCATTTTAATATACGTTGTCTGATTTATTTAGTTCTCAAAGTTATGTTTTTAAAGTAAGTTGCAAGTATGTATGTAAGGCCTGTTTCGCCATCGGTAACTTAGCACTAAACCACATACAATAATTCAAATATGGAACGTCATTATTGTAGAGTCCGTTATTCTTTGCTAGTTGAATAATGTAAACAATCTTTTAATTACTTTTAGGGCCGATTGTTCAATGGCTAGATAAAACTTATCAGACTGATAAATTATAAAGCGACAGATTTCAAAAATGATAGGTACCTATGATTGCTGACAATTAGGTGACATATTCAAATTAGCCAAATTGTATTTTGTTCGACGAATATTTCTTATCTGACTATTGAAAAATCAGCCCTTAAGACAATATGAGTCAGTAAATCAATTAGCTATTTGATTTAATAAGATCTTAGTAAAAAATGATGAATCACTTAAGTAGGTTGCAAGATTTTTGTTTATCCTATTTATAAAAATGAATCATTTCATTGAAGAGGAATGTCAAGATTGTTTACAAAATGGACTTTGTATGATAAATGAACTTTATCTACTCTCATATCGTTAAATTCAAAATACAAAACTCAAAACGAGTTTATATAGACGTACTTTATAAATAGTATATCGAAATGAAATTAAAAAAAATAATTATGACACTATTTCTCTAACAAAATAATGTTATAATTATTTTTTTTCATTACGATACAGGTTACAGATCATAGATACATCTATATTTTTTTTATCTGTGGCTGCGCGCGCTTTGGCGCATGCGCGGTGATAACGGGAATTTTGGCGTCATAGTACGTTTGTGTTTCGGTAGATAATTATTAGTGTTTATTAAAATGTCTGATAGTGAAAGTGCAGAAAATTTGACGCCGCCCGACATTTTAGAGACTGTGACAGCAGTCTGTCTTAATCTACTACCAGTAAAGTCAAGAAAATTATACGATAAATGTTATCAAGACTTTTTAGCATGGAAATCTTTATCTTTTATTTGATATGTTCGTGTTCAATGAGAGTAGATAAAGTAGTGTATGAAACTGCACATAACTAGGTATTATACACTCGTGTGATACTTTTAAAAAACTCGCTTCGCTCGTTTTTTAAACTCACACTCGTGTATAATACCTCTCATTATGTACCAGTTTCATAAACTACTATTATAAAGTAGTAGACAGATAACGCTATGGGAACTGAATCAGTAGTGATGTGAAACAGGTCGTTAATTTTTAATTATTCCAAAATTTGGACAAGAACATCGACGAAATTGTGGAGCTCATTATTTAAAAAAAAAACATACGTAAAAGTGTCGTTTTTTTAGATTATTTTTCTGCAAAAGCGTAATTTGTACAATTTTCAAGAATAAGGGCGAAAATGCGTTCTAAAATAAATTATTTATTGTTGTTCACACTCGTCAATTAAGTTACCGCTTCGCATTTTCACAACTGTAAGTACGAAAGCGATTTATGTACCTCGTGCCTGTGAAGAATTTTATATGAAACCGAGAAAGCATACGAAGATGGGATCTCTCATCTGTTACGTGGCAATATGAATAAAATATGGATTCATCAGTTGAATAAACGAACATTTATTTTCTGGAAAAACGTTGTGTTCGCACAAGATGTAATGATTGGCGGCTTTTTTTTACTATTTTTTTGGGCCATTAACACGTTATTTAATTGTTTGATAGAAAACATTTTTATTGCAAACACAAGGTTAATACTTTAACTGTGTAGTGTAGAGTATAAATCAATCTTTATAAATCCGAACCGTAAGTATAATCTGTGTAATCACGTATGATGGTCTTAAAGAATGTTACCTGTTGATTCTCGAGCAGTTCGTATACGAAAAAAATCACCGATCGAATTTTCTTTGTCGAAGAAAAAATAGTTTCTGATTTCTCAGGGTCACAACTTCTATGTATTTAGCTTTAAATCGTGGGATTGTTTTTTTACGTGTAGACATTTTTCTTGATTTGTAGTGAAACGGTATAAATCGCAATCAAATTACCACACGAAAAAAGTTCGATTGCCACGAGGATCAGACTGCAGGGGGCCAATTCTCGTGAAGTAGTACTTTTTCCGTGTGGTAATTCGTATACGAAGTTCACAATTCTATTGTAAAAGTTCGAGTGATACATAAAACTGATATTCTCATGCACCGATAGAACATTTCACGTTCGCATTTCATAACAACGTTCCATTGCAGAGAGCGTACGGGCGTTTTTAAAAACGCCGAAATAAAGTATATTTAAGTCCATCTAAAAAAATATTTTTGGTAAAATTAGACAATAAATCTATTTGTTTGTTTAATTTGATGTAAATATTCACAAAACTGTACATTTTGTCAAAAAATATAATAACGGTAGATCAATTATAAAAAACTCATTATTCATGCATAGCATGAAATGAAACGCAGCGACGCGCCATATTACCTTACTCTATGGCCCTTAATGTTAATGTGTGTGTGTGTGTGTCGAAATTGTTGCAAATATCGATTTTTCAATGACTGTTAAGACAAATTATTTGTTTTCTCAACTTTTGCCTAAAATAAGGATAAGTAAGAATTACGATGCTAAATACAAACAAAAACTAGATATTTTCTAAGTTTGGTATGACGCTGTTTGTTTAATAATATGTTTTTTTATTTACTTAACTACAAGAAAGAGGAATACAATAATTCTTTAGTAGTAATAGGTTCTGTTTACTAACATCACAGATATAAGTGCACCTACTTATTTGGAGCCTGGATAAAGTTTTTAATATCCTTTTTAGATAAGTAGTGTTCTTACAAAACAAACTATTTTTGACAGTCTGGATTATGTTGTAGCAGAGAGAAAATTTAATTGCAAATCTGATGCAATAAAAGACTGGTTAAAATACATGTAAATACTTGAATACCTTAATTCTCTGGTATCTAGGTAAGTACCTAATTAACTAGACACATGATGATAGTTTTATTGACATAATTTATAAATATAAATCAAATCATCAGATTTTCCATTTATAACCTAAATCTATGTGTGTTATAGTATTGCCTATAGTTACCTTATTATAAACAAATAGTACATTAGCAATCTGTCTGTTCTATGAGTGCTTGAATGTGTTCAAACATAGTTTATGGATTCAGCCTACAAATATCTACAATAATCAATATTATCCCAGAAAAGAGATACTGAGCTAAATAAAATTGATGGTGTTCAAGATTTTTTTTTGTGTGTGTAGTAGGTAACTTTCTGTGATATTTAAGTTGGTTATTGTATTTTACAGAAGCGGGCAGTAGAACAAATTATAATAATCCGAAATGAAGGAGCGCCAAATGAAGGGATTTTAAATACTCCTTAGAACACAACTGCATGCATTCACAACAAAATAAATGATGATTAAAGGATGGAAACTTTTCTGATTAATATGACCAATGGCTTTAAATAGTTTTTTTTACAATAACATTATTGCTTCTTCAATATTTTGTGTTTTGACTGATGTATGAAGAAAATAAAACCTCTTGCTAAATTGGTATTTTTTATTTGTATGAAATTTATTTATTTATACTGTTTAGTTTTCTCTAGTCATTAGGAAATTTGAATTCAGGTTTGTATTCAATACATAGGGGCAATCCATAATCATGAGCTTGAAACAGAGTCAAAATATAAAACCAGGGTCTGAGAATGAAGCTAAAGGTGACCAAAGGTACTCCGTAATAAAACAACAAAACCAAATCGAGTGGGGCTCCTAAGATTCGACTTGTCAAGTATGTTGTCTCTAGGTAGTATCCAAGGTTGGATAGCTCTTAACATAATATTAAGTCCTATCGAGGTCACCGCTGCCTAACCACCTTAAGAGCTGAAATCGCTTTCACCTTGTGTCTTTGTTTGAACCGACACCTGTTTTGTGTGTTGTGTGCAAGCGATTTTCCTTTAAAAGTGGTAAGTCAGGAGTGAACACAGCCCAGGCATGCCGGACAAACGGAGATCCTGTTTTTTGTAAGTCAATTCATATACTCGAAACTTCTCTAAATCGTAGAAGTACCTTCTCTTCTGAAAACCGTATCAAAATCAGTTTAGGCAAACATGATATAATAGACGGCAAATAAATCATTATATATTGGACAGACAGAAAACCTTCTTTATTAGAAGTCGGCTAAAAATCATTCAAAGTCAATGTAAACTTTCTCAATTTTAGGTTAGGTTATCATTTTGCCCGATTAGAACCTCAATAGTTCGTATACGAATTTCGAAATCTATTGGTCTCCAGCAATCGAAAAGTCGTGTGACGATCCATCGAATTAGTTCGACTGTGAAGGTCTGAGAATACACAAGCCTTGTTTCCATCGAAAAAAAATCGAGTGGTGAACTTTTTTACGTGTGTGAACTTTTTTCGATCATGCGAGAATCGGCCTCCAGAAACACTAAACATAAAGCAAAAAAAATGTGTTTATACACTTGTTAACTTGAAAAACATTCTGACAATAAGTTATTCTTCTCGATACTTAACTCTGAATTAAAATGACCCATTCTAATAAATACTAAAATGTTAATCAGTTTCACAACTAGCTTTGAAATTATTCCATACACAAGGCTACGTTAGCTAATTTATCTCTATTGGTCCGGCGGGACCGATCCAAATTGTCAATTTTATCACGTGACTTTAAAATATCTGTTGTCGCTTGTTGTGAGTCTAAATATATACTTAAAATCAGAAAAGGAAGCAAACCATTTAAATCATTAAATGCGGTCGAGATCTCTACCGCCTTACCACTTTGGACGAAAATCCATTACAAACACAAGACTCACTCTATAAAAATAGGCGTCTCTTCTCGTTTTTTATTTTGAATCTTACCCTAACATTAGGTAAGCCCGCGGTGACCTCTTTAGCAACTTGTAATGTACTAACTGTTATTGAATTCATGATTTCATGATGTAAGCTAGCTTTTAAAATGAAAATTATGGATCAAAACTGAACGTATATAATATTTTACAACATTTTACGCACCCTATAAGTCACCCGTCACCGGAACCTTTAATACAAAGACCAGGGGGGCAATTCTCGTGCTATTCGTATAAGAAAAAAGTTCTCCGATAAAATTTTCTTTGTCGAAGAAAAAATAGTGTTTGATTACTCAGGGTCATGATTTCTATGTATTTAGATTTTGTTTGTGCGATAGTTTTTTTTTTGTGTAGATATTTTACTTGATTTTTTAGGTAAAACACACCTTGTCACACAACGAGCTATTATTCAAACTCTTTCACTGTCCAATCAGTACGCTTGTGGAACTCCTTACCCTTGGCTATCAAGCAATCAAAATCTATCGCTATTTTCAAAAAACTGCTTAAAGAACATCTACTCTCTTCAAAATAATTCTATCTACTCTTATGTCTCAGTTTATTTCCTTTCATTTCATATTGGTTTGTGTATTTATGTATAATTATTACTGTGTTGGTATATATATATAAATCTGTTATATATATATTTTATAAGGATGTATATTATTTATTTATCTGTTTTTATTTTTATATAATTATTTTTATTATACAGATATATTTCTATTCCACTTTTTCAGCTCTTCATTTTCATTTTCTTTTCTTTTTATGCACAAAATACCCCTTCCTATAAAACTCATCATTTATTTACCCAAAGGTTGTCTGGAAGAGATCGCTTATAGCGATAAGACCGCCTAAATTGTACATTTCCCTAAAACGAATTTGTAAATTAATTTATGTAATGTGCAATAAAGAGTTATCTATCTAAAACGGTTAAACTCGCAATCGAATTACCACACGAATAAAGTTCGATTGCCGCGAGAATCGGCCTCCTGTACACTTCGACTTTGATCATCAATGCAGCCGCGCGTAATGGACACGCGCGACAGCATCGCTACTCACGCAATGAACATATTTAATTTGGCATCGATGTTGTCGCGTGTTAGTTCGATGCAGAAGCGCGACTGCATCGATACTAACGCGCGTTAGCATCACGACTGCATCGCTGCTAAAAGTCGCAGAGTACAGAGGGCAAAATCCTTTCCTTAGCTACAGGCGTTTTATTTATAATTATTGAGGGTTAAAAAACAAAGCAAAAGATTAAGTTTTACGAGGAATCTTGCGCGGAGTGTTTACGAGAATAAAACTTTTTTTATCACGTCACAGCGAAGGAGCGTCGTTATGTCCGCGTCTCATGTTTAGTTTACTGTCCCATGGGGAGCCTGTCCGTCAGTTATATTTTTCATACTAGCTGCCACTTGTTTTTATTTACTATTTTCGGGACTTTGCTTCTTATTTTAAGAGATGCTTTTAATTTCTTTACTTAAACGAAGATATCCAGTCCAAGACAATGATTGCATACATAATACTAACAACGCACTTTAAAATAACTCCGTTAATCCTAATCACAAAACCCCTAGAAAACGTAAAAAGTTTAAACCTGTTATAATGATTCTTCAGGCTAGGTCTTGGTATTAATCATACTTAATTGTCGGATTAAGAATGTAATTTAGCCAGAAGTGTTTATAAAAAGTGTCACTTTAATTATAAACCATTTGAGAAATAATTGTTAATGATAAGTGAGTTATTTTATTATAAGGTCACTAATAAAAATGTTTTTAGGGTTACGATTTCTTTTAACTATCAATAATAATATTATTCTTTTACTAACAAATTAAACAATAATACGATAATATACATATAATAATTGGAAAAAATAATAAGTCCCTTAGTTGTGATAATTTATGATGTACTCACAAATATTCACAATGCCGCATTAACCAATTCCGAAAGGTAGTGGCCAAAATACAGGTTTTCGGGGGGATAAAATAAAAAACATTTGCTAAATGTGCTCTTATTTCTTATACACTAAACTAATTCAAACATCTACAGTAAAAAGTTATTATTATTTTTTGTAAAAAGAGTCTTTTTTCCTTTTACGAAGAGTATAGAGTAGATATTTTATTATACGATTATATAGGTTTGAAACGCTAAATGGACGTTAAAAGCGAGGAAGAGAGCCAACGGCTTGGATATAATATAAAATTATAATTACAATAAATTTTTCCTCAACTCATTCCTTCTTTTGTGGATTGTCCGAGTTTTTTGGCAACTGCGAATGGGCGGGTGACGCTTGCAAGTAATGCGATATTAAGTTTTAATTTACGGATGCGTCTGATTCAAATCGTGGATTGAACTATTGTGGGGTAAGACAATGGCGGTTAGTTCCGCGTCAGTGAGCGCGGCACTTACTGAGAGCTGCCCGACAATGCTTTTATAATTTATCTACTGCGGACGTGCGGTATTGCCTTCGTAGATCTGAGGAAGTCTTCGGTGGCAATTGCCAAGCTTTAAACAACTGTGCTAATTTTGACAAAAGATACTGATTTTAGTTTTGTCACGTCGCTATTTATACCTACTTGATATTATACATATTGTAATTTTAAAAAGCTTGTGCATACAGTATTTCGCAACATTTTTAAGGTGACGCAGTCTACGTTAGAAAGAAAGCACTTGCATATTTGAATATACTTGCCGAAGTGTCGGTCAATTTATTACAGATACTTTAAAAGACTGAAAAAGTACTTATCGATGTCTGTTTCAGTTACACATCGGGAGAAATTTTATTGATGTGGCAATATGAAACATGCATTTTACCTACTTGATAATAATCTGCAAGATAGAGATTTAACTCCTTTAGTGCAGAGCACTCGAACCCTAGTGTTTACGGCGACGTCATTTTATATTAGCACTCAGATCCGAGTGTGCAAGTTTTTTACAAATAATAATAGCGCAAATATTCCTTCACGATATTTTATTCAAATACGCGTAAGAATTACGACTTCCTGGGTTATTCTTTGTATTTTTTAAGGTAGTCAAAGTGCTAGAATCTCAGAGGGAGACTAGGCCTTGATAGTTTTCACAGTAATGGCTATGATAAATACTTATAATAGCTACATGATACGTTTTAGCAGGTTACGAATTTAAATACCTATTTACTACAATAATTATTTCCAAAGGCATCAAAAAGTATACCTTGTACGTACAAGAAATATTCAGATTTTGCTTTCATTCCTGAATAACGCTGAAAATATGAAAAGGTCTAGCTTTTATAGGTAGATAAATCACTTTGACAATCTCCGGTGATAAATCGGTCATCTAGAATATTCCATTGAATTTACTAGTACAGTATAACAAAATAGTTTCTAATACTTTAACGTAGGCAAGTTAGCGATCGTAGTTATCCAGTTGGTACAGTCAGTCCGGCTGTAAGCGGAAACTTGGCGAATCAAAAGCTTGATTAGACTTGTTGGAATGTTTGTTTTGACTCTATTCGCCTTGTAACTAGATCTGTATATAACGTCTGCAGATTACAAAGATAGTTTTGGCGTAACTGGAAACTGTGTGAGGAAATCTCGTAGGTTTTCTGCTATAACTTAAATTAAATATCATATATTATGAATTTAGGACCTTAACTTTTAATAATGTTTGTCGTGAAATTCGTTTTGATTTTAGCAAGGTTACAAACAAAGTAAGACAAACTATTGACATTAACTATAGCAGCTTTGTCTTAGCGTCTTTTTGGTGCAAAAACCGAATTGAAATGGTGACGGTAGTAAACAGAACGTACACAGTAGAAAAAGAATAATAGTGAAAATTTACTTTAAAGCCGGCCTTCCGTGGTCTCATGAATAAGACAAGGCAAACCACAGTTTTGAGAACCAAAGCGAGATTGCCATTCGATTCCCTGAGGAACCCCAGAAGTGCCTTGTTTAGATATGTACGCGGAAAGTTCCCAAAGTGCCGATGTAGGGCGGTAATGTGAATAGAGCCACTAGAGCAAATCGACAAAATATCAAAGAAAAGGTCGGACTTTTTTACAAAATGATACTTTGAATAATACAATAGTTTCGTGTATCAATTGTAAATTTGTTTAATATTAATCCCAATTATCGTGTTGACAATGGCAAAATATGCAATTTCTTTCTTGCCTTTACTACTTTATTTACTGCTGACTACACAAAGTCAAATATTTTTCACGTCCCCGTCATAATCGTTGTCTGGTATTCGTAACACAAGGAAGAAAAATCCTCACTAGTCGATTGGTATGTGGTTTGGCATGTATTAAATAAACTAAAATCTCTTAACAAGCAAACAATGCTAGAAAAAGTAAACTTACTTGAATCTCTAACCCAGTAGTTGATGGATTTTGGCGAAGACTCCACGTAACACTCGAGGGTAACATCAGTACCAAGAGGGGCGCCCACCAATTGATTTGGCACTTGTATTACGGGGTGAACTAAAAAATTATAAGTACTATTAGTGTGTAAGATTTTAACTTTCGCGTTGCTTTACAAAGATAATTAGACATGACGGGTCTAAATACAAAATACACATAAGAGTAAATGATACTCACCGCTCGACCTTTCGGCTGTGTTGCAACAGCCTTGGTCACGAGCCAACTGGTACCGCTGGTACTGGTAACTGGTACTGGTACTGGTACTGGTACTGATACTGGTATTGGTGTTAATACTGGTACAACCGGTTGGCTCGTGACCAAGGCTGTTGCAGCACAGCCGAAACGTCGAGCAGTGAGTCGCATTAATGAAACGTCTTCAATAATCACGTCCTAACGGTCTTGAACCCATCTACAAACCCTCACACTTCCAACATGATAATCATTATTAGACTGAATTCCTCTTTTAAAATGAAAAGTTTTTTCCTTTCTCACTATCTCTCGTCTGTCATCTCTTAGTGCGCTTTCACATTAGAGCGACAGCAGCGCGTCTCTCTAAGGGCTTACTGCTGTCATTTTATGTATGAAATTGACGGCAGTCGTGTGAAACGCCAAAGTGCGCCTTCACATTAGAGCGTCAGCAGCGCGGCAGCAGCGGATGCCTTTACATTAGAAGCGTGACGGTCACGCGACTGGGTCGGTCCCACTACACCCATTACCCATTTTACCACTGCAATGGGTAGTGGGTATAGTGGGACTGACCGACGCGACTTACGTGCCGCTGCGGCGCTGCTGCCGCGCTGCCGTGTATAGTATGAAATCATCGGCAGCGCGAGTGTCGCGCGTAAGTCGCGCTGCTAAAGTCGCCTTAATGTGAAAGCGGTCTAAGTGTGAAAGCGCTCTTACTCGTTCCGTTTCACGTCTATATACTACATTATATTTAAGTTTTTAGGTAGGTAAGAATTTAAGCTATTAGGGAATAATCCATCATAAAATATCCAACATCAATATTCAAAATAAAAGCTGGTAAATTAGTT
Organism: Pyrausta purpuralis; assembly: GCA_963924145.1. NCBI lineage: Eukaryota > Metazoa > Arthropoda > Insecta > Lepidoptera > Crambidae > Pyrausta > Pyrausta purpuralis. Next base: position 15,639,820 of record OZ001659.1, read on the forward strand.
CATTAAAACTATTAAATTAATTCAACATGCACGACTGAACAAATACGCTTCGCTCAATCTTAATAATATAACAAGATTATGAGCGAGTGCGTCGACTAGTGGAAATGCACAATACAATAGCATTCAAAAGTTCTTCGTGAATCACCTACTAATCCAGGTTTGAAGTTAAATTTGATTGAAACATATCAATTTATACAATGATTTTAAATTATGTCATCTGCATGATAATAAAAACTTATAAACACTTCATTTCATCACTCACTAAGCAGAAAGTAGAACACTAATATCAAAGTTAAATCTAGCTTGAAAGCAAAATGTCCGCTCGGTTTGACGCGAAGACGCAAACAGGTTCCTAACTGGCTGAAAATAATTAAAAGCTACTACTTGCCGACATTAAATAACACCATTAATAACGAGGAACCCCCGAAAGTTGGCGAGATAAACAACAATTACCCAGAATTCGCCGAGAACCTATTTCGTCTTCTGAATGAGCTCAGAAAAAGGACGATTCTGTCCAAAAAACGTTTCTTTAAGCAAGATTCTCTTCGCCAATGGCTAGTGATAAATCTTTGGTAACTTATTAATAAAGAAAACAGTTGCTCGTATTTGATAGATATGTGTAATAATGAAATAAATAATGTTATAAGTAGCTCTAATGGAAATGATAGAATCCTCATAATATTCAATATATTAATTCTATTATCATGAATTACTGTTTTGTAGAGGAAAATCGTTTTTATCCTTAGTAAGACCTTTATGATTAGCAACTTGATTTCAAATAAATAGGTGTTATACCGTAATTTTTTCCACTAGGAATAATTTACTCAGACATTTTTAGGCATAGAGAAAAGTAAAAAATACTTACAGTGTACTTTAATTTGTATCCTTTTGCTCACAGAAGGTGGCACGCCGTTGCTAGCTATGCACAAGTATGCGCCCATGTCTGAACGAGATATTTTAGTCAGCGTCAACACTTCTTCTTCATATACCTGGACTGGTGATTAAAAAAACATACTTTAGTATCGTCAGTCTGAAGATTCATGAAAACAAAGACAGAGTAATTGTGTTGATGAAGTGATGTCAAGACGTGACTTGCTTGCAACTTGCCATTTTCCGGGTGAAAGAGTGGTAAAGCCACTAGCACTAATCCAGATAGCGACATGATAGATTTATATTTACATGCCCAATTTATAATTTGAAAATATATTAAAATCGTATCACAATATTACCTTTAGTTTTTCCTCCATGAGTATCTCTGATGACGATCTCGGCTCCATCTTCTCGTCTCCACATGATCCTGGGTTCCGGCATACCTCGGGCACGGCAGGAAACCTTGGCAGTCCCGCCTTCAGGAACCATCACATCCCCTGAAGTCTCCTCCGGAACAAAGTCCGGAGGTATTACCACTTCCAGAAAACCCATCTGAGAAGAAAAGGACATGAAATGTGTGCAGAGAAGATATTTTGGGCTATTCAATTAGTATAGGAATCGAAATATATTATTTTTGACATCTTTATTGTGTACTACTAATAAATGAGTGACTATTTAAAATAAATTGAAATAAAGATAATGATTATAATCATTTCACATATTATATTTGTCTTGATGATTTAAGAAAGTTCTTTGAAAGTAAGAAATCTTCTTCAATTACTCGTATTTAAATTAGATGATGATACCTTTGTTATTAGCCGATATACTTTTGTAAATTCTCATGGGTTTTCATTTTGTAATTGTGGTCATATTTGTCAATAGAACGATTTTGTGTACAATAATAATACCCGCAATTACAAGTGGAGAGCAATTTTTGAAATATTGCATGCACCAGAGGCGTCATACTGAGTCGACGCGCGACGTCTGCGTCAACGCAGCGCTGTCGCGACGCTGTCGCCACGCGATTTATGCCGTTATCAGGCCCGCATATAAATTACACCGAAGCGCAATAATTTAGGAGCACCACGCACGAATCATTACCCGCTGCGTTCCCGGCTGCACTTTAATTCACTTTATCTCACAAATGTTCAACGTAATTGCATTCGTTGATAACATCCACGAAAGCTGATTGATACCCCACAGAGCGTAATAAAAATTAAATGTCGATGCGTCAGCTTAGTTGAAGGGAGTTGAAGTCGAGATCTAGATGGTCTCAGTATTTTCACGACTTAGGAATATTCAAAATTTTTATGGTTTATCTAAAACTATGGACTCAGAAAAGAGTTATTCAGACGCAAAATATTGTCCGGATATAAAGTGCAGATGGAAAAGTTATAGCAACTACAGACTGATTATATGGGCGTGGATGGTGAACGAATCCGGCCTCATGATATCAGCGACGGCAATCTCACACACCGGTTTCTACGTGCATGCATTTTTGTATGCACTCGCGGCAATATTTATCGGAATACCATTAGTCTACTCAGAAATTTGTTTGTCTCAATACACAAATAACGGAGTCATATCAATATGGAATTTCATGCCAATACTTCGACCAATTGGTTATGGCACGATGTATTTAGCGGGCTTGAAGACTATATACCTCATGGCTCTGGCATCCTGGTACCTGCAATACACATTCTACGCCGCTCTGGATCCTCCGCCGTGGTTTTCGTGCGATGATTTTAATTCCTCTAAGTGTATGGTGAAGAAGGTGAACGTGTCAATTTTCCAGCATTGTCTGGAAGCTCAGTTATTATTTGACGACGATTGCGGAGTCAAAACAGCAAGCAACTGGTTTTTTGATCGGGAGATCGGGAGTAACAATTCTAGGAACTCCATTTACTGTGCTCTTGCGTGGAAAGGAATAATTTCTAGTATTTCAATAAGTGTGATGCTGTTTCTTTTGTCATTACGGGAAGAGAAGTTCCTTCAGATAGCCGTAAAGTTCCTGGCATCGTACGTTTCGATCGTAATACTCATATTGCTGTGTGTTTCGTTATCTACAAGCGGCGCTTGGTACGCGACAAAAGTATCAACTGGCTGGCATCAATACCACTTTAGCGACTGCTATCTAACCGTCACACGGGGTTTTCTTTCCATGGGAACGGGTTATGGTATAATTGGGTTTTTATCAAAAGATGTTCCCTTCCGCAGCCCTGCTACTATGACTGCCATCACAGCACCGTTATTTTCGATTTTGGTTATCTTAATGTACTCACTAATAATATTTAGCGGGATCAAAACCATGTCTTATTTCCATGGCCAGGAAGAAAATGTTATAGAAATTGGTATGAGTAGTTATTTCTTACCATTTGCATCGGTTTCCGAAGTACTGAGTTATTTTGATGAAACGCCATTATGGGGCTTTATTTGGTTTTGTTCAATTTTTTTCTGCCTCTTTACAAATTTATGGATATTGTACTTCTTCGTAAAAGACTTAATCAGAGATAACGTGAGTTTTGCACGGCGACAAACACCTTTATGTAACGGTATTATCATAGTGTGCATATGCGTGTTGTCTTGGCCTCTACTATGTTCAGATATCACAAGTTCTTATGCGGACACTATAGACATTATTCAAATAATAAGCAGTTTCTTCTTTTCTGTCGCACTCTATTGGGTATATGGGGTCCAACAACACAATGTAGACATTATTTTTATGATAGGCATAAAAGCTAGCTATTTTTGGAAAACTACGTGGTTGCTAAGTCCTTTGTTACTTCTGTCTATATTGTACTCGAAAATCACTTCTTTAGAGGTAGAAGAATATGACGATTCTATGCAAATGCACATTTTATCGGTAACGTATGATGTATTTGTTGGATATTTTATAATGACAGTTTATGGTTGCATTGTTTTCTTTGGAATTTTGTTTCAATTATTTTATTGTTATCGTCATGGTTTGATTAGAGACGTGTTTGTTCCGAGTGCAGATTGGGGGCCAATAGATAGTGTACTGTTCAAGAGTAGGAATATGTTTGTGCCCGAAATAATGACTAGAGAATTTCTGTATAGGCGAGTCCGGATACACGGGTATGCTAAAAGACAGAAGTGTTCGGCTAAGGAGGCACAAGTAGTGAATGATGTTGATACGGACAATTTAAATGAAGGGATTGAATGGAGTGCTTTGACTTCAAATTAATGATTGAATCGTTTGTTACCTGACTCTTCATTGGGTCCGTGTTTATCTGGCACATGTATTGACCGCGATCCTCCTCTTGAACGTTTCGTATGTGTAGATTCCACACTGTCTGTCCATTGTGAGATACCCCCACTCTGTGGTTATTCGTTATAACGTGAACGTGAATTGCTTGTATAGCTTTGGTGTCTGCCTTTACCCACCCCACCTGTTTAGAAAGATACGATTAAATTATTTCAGTGAGCGGTACTATGTTTTGATGTTTTATTTCACTTACCCTATATCCTCCAAGGTTCTGCACAAGACATTTGAAAGTGGCATCACGCCCTACTGGCACAGTTAAGTTTGTGATTGGTTCTGCAAACTCCGGTTGGAACGCTTCACCTGTAGAAATGTTAGAATGTTAAGTATAATGCATTGTATAAATAATTCCTTGTAATATCTAGTAGCGTCAAGTTTTTTTGGGCAAGTAAGTACTTATTGTATTCCACTACTTTTAGCTTATATTCCATACAAGCTTTTAGAAAAAATTAGTTGTAATCTGTATTGTTGTTTTCATATACTTAAGTTGGTATATTTCTTCCGACTTCAAAAAAAAAGGAGGTAATTAATTCAATTTGAATGTGCATACATATGAATCAAGATTTTTTTTTAATTTGAGTATATTAATGTATGTTCGTCCATAGATTTCTCAAAAACGAGAATTCAGAGCGAAATAATTCCTTCTATGAAAATAAAGTATAGGTATTTAAACTTGGGTAAAGTGTAAGTTTTGTCACAATCAGCACCGTAGTTTTTGAGGTATGGGTATTTTTATATCATATTCATGAAATAAATAAGTAATTCAAGATATTGAACTATCTTCAAAATAGGAACAAAAAACTTGAAATAACGCATGTCTTATATTTGGGATAAACGAATTCCTTTTGGAGTCAGTGTATGATGTCAAGCTTACGTCCATCAGTAGTCTATGAATATACCTATGCACTAACTCCAAAATAAATTATTTTTTCATTTCTTTCTTTTTTAAATAACTTTTTGCCCAATAATTACCGAATAGATACCATTTAGAACTTCAACTGTTACTAGGTTTGAAATAAATACATTTTCATAATCTTACCAACGAGTTTCGAATCGAGGCCCAGCATGAAAACAGCGAGCAAACATAACGAGCACAGATACTGCTGCATAATTCCTAGAGCTGATCCTCTAGTTAGCCCGGTACCACCGGATCTCCATAGGACTGCAACAAAAGCAAATTATTAACATATTTTACGGTTTACATTACTCAGTTCGCTCGTAAATACAATGAATATGATAAAGCAATGTAGAACATTATTATTATTTTTTGTACTGCCAACGAATACTCTTAAGTAGCTATCTATTGCTTGCAAGTTGGTCCGCGTTGCCCTTAAGAGTGTCAAAATATTCATTTTATGCTCCATATATGTAATTATTTTTTGCGATTTCATCAGTCAAAAATGATTAATGAATATTAAAAATGATTATTGTAAGGCCTTCTAAATCGAACTATGCCGCTTTGTTTTATTGGGTGTAAATGGCCGACAACAGGGCCTTTTTTAATGTCCCCTAGCGCTATTGAGTGCTAACTAGCTAATCTAGCTTGCTTGCTTGGTGGTACACAGCTACACTTATCGCTCGTGCGTAATGTGCCATCGGCTTGATATGCAAAAAAACTTTATAGGATGGGCACTGCGCTGCCTACAAAGATTTGGAGCTAATTTGCTCGGGTTGCAGTCTCTTCACCATTTGTTTACGGATATGTGCCGAATGCCACTCAGTACTTATATCTACAGGAGTGAGCGTCCAACATAATGCTTGCAGGCGCTTTTGGCGGCTGTACGCACCATTGTGAGCGAGCGAAACGAGCGCGGATGCGATCTCGCACCGGTAACTACTTTTCCGTAAAAGTGCGATAATGCTTGAGAAAAATTCGAGGCATATCGGCCGCTATTGCGATACGGCCGACATATTGGACTTCGTATTTGCCCACGCAGATAACTTTTACCCGGCACTGATATCGGAAAGGAAACATTTTTGGTATAGGAGCAAAAAACATTCAATATAGTCATAGGTTTAGTTTGTGATCAAAATCATAATATTATTTATTACTTTGTTACATTATAAACAAAAGGAAAACATACATTTAAAATGATTACTGCTATTTATAGCTCTGTAAAATATGTCATTATAAGATTGTTTGGAGGAAAAATAGATATTTGTTTTTAACTCCCACTTGGCACAAGAAATCAGGATTTGCCGAGTTCTTCCCGCTACTAGAATGTGTTGCCATAAATTTTTGATAGGTAACTAGATCGATAAACTCAATGATGTTTTATTTAGAAGTAGCTCACCGGTAAGATGCTAAAAAGATTGTTAAGCAAACAACACCTCACTTCAAAGTGGGATCTTAACTTCGACTTAGTCTGTTTTCGATAGCGTCAGCGTTCATACGTGTCAAAATGCCTCAGTATGCCTTTAAAAACAGTTTTTATTATTTTATTATATAGTTACTAAAGAGTAACTATATATAGTGTTTCTATGAACAACTACCTAAATAAAAAGGTTTCAGTTGAAATATCTTATTTTCGTTAAGCGAATTCCATTTAATGATGCCTTTCATTCATAATATTAGTAGTATTTTCAATAAAATTAGCGAGTTTTGTTTCTTAGCCTACCCACGCACCACCATGGCCGATATTTCGTCGTCAAAAGTCGGTTTTCTAAGACAGTGCCATACATAGAGTAGGGTACTACTATTTTTTTAACAATAATTTAAAGACCGTCTTTGTGTGTTGGTTTACGTTCCGGATTACAAAGATAAGCAGTCGCGAGTTCGAATCCTGCCCGCACGACCCTAACACTTATGTTTACGAACAAGTATGTTATTATCCGTCTTTTTGTTATATACATAAAATATAAAGTACATCTTTAACTCTTGACCAGTCCGCGGAGATCGGCTGGAAGAAATTAAGAAATAATCGTGGTAAAAACCAATTCTAAACACCGTTTAAAAATTGACATTCATTACAAATAACCCACATCTATGTTAATAAAAATATATAACCATGTACCCAATGATATAAGTGAAATAGAAGAAATATCAATCATTTTAATTGGACTACGAAGCTTTCTACTGAATAAGTGTTATTATATATATAGGTATAATACATAAAATCGTCAGGAAAAATACCTAGTATTCAAAAGAAAGTTATTTGATGTTAACATAAGCAGGCAAATGACATATGGTTCCCCCAAAACGCTTCCCTCCACCAGGCAAAGCACATATGTTCCCCTCATGTTTATTTTATTTCACAAAATCTTACAAGAAATCAACAAAAAATATTGTAATTCCAATTAGTAAAACTCAAAATATCCATAATATCAAAAAAACGCACGAATTGTCTTTCTTCGTTTAGCCATAATCGATAAAAATCGCGCACATTGACAAAATATCACCTATTAGGCGGTCAGTCGAAACTCAGATGGTAAATATTTTTTCAATTTAATTTGTAAAACATATACATGTGGTCACGTGATCGTGAATGTCTAGCAGTGAACGTGATTCTGGTGCTGGCACCATGACGTTTCAAACATTCATGAGACCCATTCAAATAGCATTTTTAGATAATTATTTAATATTGTAAATGTTAAATATTTTAAAAATATTGTTGATTAATATACCTACTACTAAGCTAAAGTGTTAACTCGTTTTTAAAGTAAGGTCAACGAGTCCATTGTAATGTACCTTCATACTTTAAAAGTTACATTAAGAAAGCTATTCTATAACTCTGTTCCGAAACAGATGTCTGATGTGATTAATCAGACTGTGCTATATTTGTGTATTCTTTTATGTCGCAAGGTGTCATCTATTTCTAAATATATTATCATTGGATAAACTATTCAAATTTACGAAAAAATACCCACCTAAGCGCCAGACATAAATGTGTAGCGACAAGTATGACACTTTTACCGAACTATATAATACATGAGTTGTCTGCTTTTTTATTTATTCATTATCTGTTATCAATAATAATTTCCAAGTCAAAATGAATCAACCGTATTTAGTGCAGCACCCACATGTATATTAAATGTGGAAAACGCCATCAGTAACTCTATCAGTCATATTTTTATTTGAATGTTTTACCTTAATATGATATTTTTGAACTAAATAGTAACTTAAAACAAATCAAGCCCGAGACTATTTTTTTAATGGGGACTTTGTTCACATCTATGAATAACCATTGTATTTTCCAAACGATGGGTTTATGCCCTTTAAAATGGACGTATAAATGCAATGGTGGCAATTCTCATTGAACTTGTACTGCATAACACAGGCTGTATACAATATTTGGAGCTGCCCCGGGCGCCTGTATGAGACGAATCCTAACTTGGCCAGTGAACCAAGTTTACAAACGTTGTCGGAAATTTCATACCGGCCGGTAACTCGTTCCTACCTAAACAAAACTTGCAGTTGGGCTTCAGCTCTGATATTATTGTGACACTTAGCTCACTTTACTACTTATAGTACGTTGGTTGATATTGTAGAAATCCTACTAATCTTATACATGTATATATTATATACTACGGTGTTATATTCCCTTAAAAGTATAGCTCACTTGCAATAGATTTTTTCATAAAGTACTCCTGCCGATAGTAATAGCGTTTTGTGATCTTCAAGTTTTTTGCTTGTAATTTTTAATTGCTCCTAAGTAAATGTGTTTTGTTAATATTTTTGACTATAATTGGTCTATTTAACATTTCAACATTTCTCTTAAATAATAATACCTTAAAATAGTACTACTCTATTTAACCGCCTTCAAAAAACTGACTAAAAAGCTCAAACAACTGGAGACTGTTGGTCACGCTTACCTACATCTACAGTCTGCACACATCATGCACCGAGTCCAAAATATTGTTTTTCTCCTAAATAGACGACACGTACGTTATTTTAAACTTTTCAGACAGTTTTTTGAAGGCGGCTTTTATTTTTTTTAATGAGCCCATACTAATGAAACTTACACTGTACCCTAAGTTAAAATAATTTAACCACGTATAAACGTGGTTGAATTAAAAAAGAATAATCTCGCTATGCCTTCTTGTTTTTAAGAAATCCTGAGACAAACATACATGCACATAACGGTATTAGCCGGAATTAGCCATAATAGGTATATTCACCTGTTAAAAATTATCCAATTCTGACAATATCACATACATACAAGCCGAATCGGTTGCATTCTCTTTTGTCGGTAATAACTTTATCTCATACGAGTATACGTGATCTGCGCTAGAGTTGCGCTAGATTTTCTATACGACAAATTCTATTGAAAATGAGCTCTACTTTTACACCTCCAAATAAATGTATCGAATAACCGGTATCTCTGTAACCGGTGTCTCTAATATGCAAACATTAAACAAAGTCGTGCTAGTTTCACCACTTATAACAGAACACATTTGCCTTATCTGATTGTAAATAAGTACACTCAAAGGAACAAAAGTTACACTAGGTAAGAGGTGAACCAATTTTAATGATTTTTAACCGACTTCAAAAAAGGAGGTTCTTAGTTCGACTTGTATGTTTGTATGTAAGTATAAATGTTTGACTGCAAGTATCTCGTGTTTAGCTGGCCCGATTTTGATGCGGCTCTCAGTAAAGTATTTGTCACATTCAGGAGAAGGTTTTAGTTACTATTTAGACCGACCTCTTAAAAGTAGGTTCTCAGTTTGACCCGAAAATGTGTACGCATGTACGGTCAACAGCACGTCCAGGTAAACTATGCGGTATCTTATGCATTTGTAATAAGGGTTAGTTTGCAACAAAAGTGGGTAACCTGATGTGTTGTCAACTGTACACGTCCACGGTTATCTCACGCATGACTAAACTGATTTTGAAGCAGTTTTTAGAAATCTGATTGTTACATTCAGGAGAAGGTTCGAATAAATATTTAAACCGACTTAAAAAAAGTAGAATGTTAGTTTGACCCGTAAATATTAATATATATTTGACCAATATTATCTCACGTCTGCTTAAGCGATTTTGATGCGATTTTTAGTTATGTGATCAATAGTGATTATCACGCTTTTGGATGAACTGCTGAAGACGAGCTTTAAAGTAAAGTATTTGTTTCATTTCGGGATATTGGACTGAATAGGATAGAGGTGGCGAACATAAAAAAAATATTTTGTATTAATATTTGTTTTTGACGGCAGTTCCTTTTTTTTAAAAGAATTAAACTAAATTGATTCCAATTTTCTTTTCTTTTTTTACTTTGTTAATATAGCCCTTAGTGTTAAAACAGTAAAAAACGTTTCCCGCTGAGTGTTGAGTTCATAGGACGATTAATTAATAATCGGTTAACGCAAACAAAGCTTTTATCTGTAATAACATCATTTTTAGAGTTCCTTAGCCGAATGGCAAAAAACGGAACCCTTATAGTTTATAAGTTAAGTCTTTCTGTCTGTCCGTCTGTATGACACAGCCACTTTATTCTGAAACTATTAAATAACACAGTTGAAACTTAAGTAGGTAGATGTATCCTGTTACCCACTTAACGATTCTCATACAATAAATAAAACAAATATGATATTTCAGGGTATCTAAAAATTAGGTTATTTATTATTATTATTTTTATCAAACTTACGCGTGTAGGGTGTTTATGGACAGGTCTTTTAAAATAACATCAAGGTTTCCAATATTTTCTCTAAAAGACAAACGTTTCAGAGATACACCCGACCCGTCTGGTGTAGTGGTCGAGAAATCGCCTACTACGCAGCGGGTTGCGGGTTCCATCCCCGCACAATACAAACATTTGTGTGCATGAACGAACATGTCTGTTTGTTTGGTCTGGGTGTTTTCTATGTATATCATGTATGTTTTTCCAAACAAAAAAGTATTTAAGTATTTTATCCGTTGTCTGGCACCCATAACACAAGCTTTGAGTAGCTTACTTTGGGACTAGATGGCGATGTGTGGGAATGTTCAAAGGATATTATTATTATATTATACACGCTTCCAAAATGGTAAAATGAGCGTCCTCTTTCATCTAACTTTTAAACTAAGCGAGTGTGAATTCCGGAAAATAAATGATTTCGATCTTGACAAAGACATGTAACGAAAATTGGTTTGAACGAGATCAAACTAGTAGTTTTTTTAGATAGAGCACATGGTCAATAACCGCTAACATAACTTTATTATGCGTACGAATACTATAAAAACCAAAGTTATATTTGGTCTCAACAAAATATTGTAGTGCTTTGGCAAAGTGGAAGTAATGGATCTCTAATTCAGTTAAAGTTGGCATGTAAGCCTTGGTGTGCGAGTCCGACTCGCACTTGGCTGGTTTTTGGACGTATCTACTAGCGGACCCAGCAAACATTTTTTAGCCCCATCCTGCCACCGTAATATTAAAAGTTATTATCTTCCGGATGGTTAGTAATCTAATAAGGTAAAAAACAGAAAAATCGGTCTACTCGCTCAATTTTCTGAATCGTTCTTTCACAAGAACGGTGACGATTTGACGTAACAAGGCAGATAGAATACATTATGAATGTACATTGTGAAGCCTGCCACGGCGAGTATTAATATTAATATGCATAGTAGCACTATTAATTTGTCCTAACAGGTAAAAAAAGAATTCAACGCGATACGAGTCAAAACAGTTTAAGTTATGCACAAATTCTCTACGAGCGTTTTAGTCACACGCCAATCTGTTTTATCTTTTAGAGTATTTAGCCTTTCTACACTTTATTGTACTGCCAAAAAAACCTTGCGGTTTGGATCAGCCCACTTTTAAATAATTATCACATTTTGGGATTTCACATACCACCAGAGATTCATTCAATAAATGCATCCGTCTAAAACACGATCCAGTATGACGTTGAGAAGAAAAGTAAAAAAAAAACATCTTCACTTTAAGTTCGACTACGTATCAATTTTTTTTTTGTCACCGAAGTTCATAAGTCTTCTATACCAGAAAAACTACGTGCGTAAATATTTTTTTAGAAAAACATTCAAAAAGACGTACTTAGTCGACGATTTGGTTTCAAATCAGCTATCCATCAACGCTTTAACTAAGCGATTTAGTGCAGCGGATGCACTTCAATTAGCGCTCTATTCGTTAACTGACGGTAATGTAAAGTAAAACAAATGTTTGCTATTCAGTTTAAATACTTGCCAGAGAATCTTTAACGGTAAGTCGCTAACAGTACGAGGTATGCCGGTTGAGTTCGAATCATTAAAATATTTGGTCTGGATTTAACATTTTATTAACAGAAGGGAAAAAATATTTGAAATTTTCTGCTTTTATTTCAGTAGTAAATTAAGCAATTTATAGAAGGCGTTATATTTTTCAAAAACTAATTTATTTCCTTGTTTTAAATTATGTTGCTAGCACATGTGCATGAAAACTTACTCAAAGATTATAAAATTTCAAAGATATGACATACATATAAGTTCCTATTTTTTTTCAAAGTAGTTCAAATAGAAATGAGTAATATACAACAAGTAAAACATTAAAAACGTATTTTTTTATGTAGATACCTCATATCACAAAAATAAACTGAACAGTGGTCACAACATCGGCGTCACTTTAAATTTGCACTAATCTGGTAAAAGTGTTACGGAAAGTTAAATAAAAATATTCAATTTAAGCAGCAAAAATAACAAAACAACTAAGAATAAGAAAAACAAGCAGCGAGCCGGAGCGGAAAGTTTACGTCAAAAAGAAACGAGCACTTACTTTACACGTGAAAGCGCTCAGAAAATTTTCTAGTGCCGCAAAAGGGTCGTGTATGGTGGGGAGATTGCTTACCTTTATTGTCAATCAGGGTTAATCAAAGTTGCTTAACGCGTGGGAAGTTTTTCGCGCGGCATTATTCCTTGGTGAGTTGTCGAGTGAAGTTTGGGCGGCCTCTGTGAGCGTCGCGCGAGCGTTTCGTGACGCTGAGGGGCACACACTGAGCCCCGATTGTTCATTCAGTCCTCCGCTCCGCAGTTATTCTTACGCAGATGTCCGTATGATTGAGGATATGAAGTACAAATCGGAAGGAGTATGCTTGGTTTTGTCAAATTTTTGTGGAATAATTTTTAGGTAGAGTTACGAGAGCAGGGATATTTAAGAGTATAACCACTGGTTTACTTAAAAGAAGGCTTTTAGGGCTTCGAAAAAAACTTAAAATGTACATTGTTTTAAATGACTAACAAAGCTTACTTTAACGGACACAATGTGGAAGGTACAAAGTATTATGATAAAAGACCACCAACACAGAAAAAATATCACCCAGCTATTTACTACCGAATTTTGTGTCCGAATTTGGTGGTGTTAAGCTTATTATATCCTGTATTTACTCATAAATACCTATGAGTACAGTAAGTACAGTAAGCATTTTAGTTAGGCAAACTTTAAAATAAAATATAATATCCTTACGAATGCGCTAGTCGAATTCAATTAAGGCGCTACCCGGATTTTTACCGCGCACACTAGCGCCACTTTACTATAAAAATCATAACTCGTTAAATAAAAGACCAATCAAAAATCTGGTAGATACGATTGTAGCTCTGATTATGTGGTTTAGACACAATGTTTAAGTTCAATTAAACACAGTTATCTGCAGTTACAGTTAGCAAAAATGCTAAAAGTGGCCATATTTAGCAGTTTTTCTAACTCTAACTACAGTTAACTATTTAAGAAACAATTTAAACGTACTAAATAAACTATAGAACCCGTACTACAATCGTATCTACCAGATTTTTGATTGGTCTTTTATTTAACGAGTTATGTTTTTTTTACTAAAGTGGCGCTAGTAAGTGCGCTAAAAATCCGGGTAGCCCCTTAAGAAAATCTTTCATAGAAAGAGTTTGTGAGTCAATCAAAAACCAGTTCCTAAATACTTTCGTATAATGAGTCCCAATCCTGACCCATGGTCGCAAAGCAACCAACTTAATGAAATGGAGATAGAATAATTAGCCACTCGCGCTAATTTCGAAAGTTATTAATTGAGGCGTTAGAAAGGACCGTCATCTGCTCGACGGGGGAAGCGGCCATCTTATATGTATATGTCTAAAGGTGCGTTCTCACGAGGTTTCGCTTAAATCAAATGCCAAATGAAAAAGGATAAAGTTTATTTGTTGTTCTTAAATAACCTGCTTTTGAGTAAAAGTTGAGTCAATTAATAGAAAAAAATCAGAATTCAAAAAGAAAAAAAAAAACGTTTTAGTTAATGGGTAGATAAAATGTTCATAGATTCAATGCTTTAGAATGTTTTTAACACTCAGTGTCATATTTTATATTCATAAAGATGAAATAAGAAACCAAAAATTTGCGCACGGGCGGGACTTGAACCAGCAACCTTTTGGCAGACCGGGCCAAACGCTCTTACCAATTGAGCTACCGTGCTGTCAGTCCGACCCTGCGAAATTTGTGGTATCTTATGAAAACGTCAATTGCGTGACGCTTAGCGCCATCTAGCCGTCTGTTTATGAAACAGATGGCCCAAGCAGTTATTCTTTACAGAATAAATTCAACTTGGAAATCGATGACGCCTCGCTATCTAATGCTTTAGAATGTTTTTAACACTCAGTGTCATATTTTATATTCATAAAGATGAAATAAGAAACCAAAAATTCATAAACATCTAGCCATCTGTTTCATAAACAGACGGCTAGATGGCGCTAAGCGTCACGCAATTGACGTTTTCATAAGATACCACAAATTTCGCAGGGTCGGACTGACAGCACGGTAGCTCAATTGGTAAGAGCGTTTGGCCCGGTCTGCCAAAAGGTTGCTGGTTCAAGTCCCGCCCGTGCGCAAATTTTTGGTTTCTTATTTCATCTTTATGAATGTTCATAGATTATTAATAGGGTAAAGGTATTTTTTGCTATGTTATTATAAATAAGTAAAAATTCTAGCTAGAATCTAGGTGAATATAAAGGTTAGGTTCAAGGCTATGACAGAGAATTGAAAGCGATATTTGTTCAAAGAGAAAATGCTTCAAATTCGCAGACATTATCAGAGCCTGTTGAAGAAAGATAGCAAGTACTCCAAATTCCATTTTTTCATCTTTAAAATCGCAAGTATGTTTTTTCTTAAAGTTTGACCATTATCTAGCTTGTATTACACGCGTTATGTAGTTACACGTATTATAAATGATTTTTCTAGGCTGTAAATGATCATAATACGCCATTATAGGGTTGCCAGATGGCCGGGATTTTCGGGATTGTCCCGGATTTTCGCGTGTAGTCCCGTGTCCAGTAATTGCACTTTCATGTCCCGGAATTCAAGAATACTATAATTAGTCCCGCCTGTATGAAAATAAGTCTGTATCTGGTAACCCTCATTACATCACACACAAGTACTTTACTATAAAGAAAACAGCATCACCTAAATCAAAAACGAAAAAATATTAAATTAACTCGGTTAGCGTGTGCTTGTCGTGGCTCCGTGTGAGCACACCTCTACATGCGCTCACTAAATGACGAGCCATTGTGTCAACACAAAAGCTCATTAGCGTACAAGATTTAATTCAAGTTATAGTCGTTGGCGCATTCAACTTTGCCGCCGTTTAGAGGATTTTTCGAGCAGTATGTACTCATACATATATGTCGCAGTCATCTGGTTAAATCACCCAGTTAATTGAATGCCTAGGCAATGAATTAAACGCCTGCATCCAATTAAATGGCTAGGCCAATGATTAATTAGACTAGGAACCCTCAAGGTCGTTGTTAACTTGGCGTATAGAAATAATTGAATAGTTTTAAAATATGGAGGTTACAAAACTTGGATGAATTAACCACTGGATATGAAACGCAAGAGAGAATGTATGAAAACATCATTAGCCAATTTCTGCGGGGCGGGGGGAGCTTGTCATGTCAATTTTTGACATTTAGTGCATGAAAGTGTCGATATTTTTTTATCGACATGTTCGGAACGAATGAATGAACGAATCTTTTGTAAAAGACATGTATTTTTAACCGACTTCAAAAAAGGGGGAGGTTATCAATTCGACTGAATGTTTTTTTTTGTATGTTTGTAACCTCATATCTCAGTCGTTAGTCGACCGATTCGAAAATTTTTTTCGCCTACTTAGAGGGTGTACCATCTAGTTGGTCCCATTGTTGCTGATTTGGGATCTGCAGATGAAATCTTGGTGAAATCGAGAGAAACCCTCAAATTTTAAAGGCACGTATAGTGTTGTTTTACTAAAATCTCAATGTTGACGTATTGTTACGTCTGATAGTCTACATCTTGTGGGGCTAAACTGATGGTGGAACTCCTTAACGCTTAGGAGTTCAGTAATTATAATGTCAGAATATATGATAGGTAGTTTGTAGCTTTTTAAAGAACAGAGTCATAAGGAGCAATTCCCCCCCCCCCTCTCTTGTAAACACTAAAAAAGGAGAAATAAAATTAACTTAAAAAAAGTTAAAACCGACTTCAAAACCAAAATGCACTAAAAAGTCTTTTCATCACTTTGAAAATTCAGCCTCACCTGTCGCAGCACCGACTCCAAAAAAAAATTGTTTCCCTAAAACGAATTCCTTTCCTTTCAATGTTCAAGAGTTTATTTAAGACTTTTTAGTGCATTTTGGTTTTGAAGTTGGTTTTTTATTACTAAAACAATAAATTTCATTATGGACATGTTTAATGCACAAACCATCGAATGAACAACTGAAACATAGAACGTTTATATGAACGGTCTGGCAAGTAACACTAACTAGAACTTCCTAAGACATTGTGAAACCGCCCATAAGTACATACAGCCCAGCACTATTTAAATCCTCCTATGGGATAATTAAGCAGTAGATTTTTGCGTTGGCATTAAATCACACAGGTGTTAAATGGATACCACATATACGGTGATGTTTTGTGGGGATCTATTTTGTCTCCCTTCGACCCACTTTATATTAATTAATGGATCCACAAGAAATCTTTCATATTTTAAAGATGTATTGTCATAAAATATGAAGTTTAAAATTTTAAAGCAAACTGTTGTATTTTTAAGATTACCTTAATTTACTCTCAAGTGAAACTTTTTACAGATTTATTATTTTATTTTAAAAGAATTTATATTTAAAATTTAATAAATATTTATCGATACGATTTATCGACAATTGTCAAGCACAATTATAATTAAATTGACAAGAGAACGAATGATAAACATACGACAACCCTACCGTATAAAGTATACGCTATCTTGTTGATTTTGTAGTTACTGACCACCACTTTTTTAAATGGCAATGTAACTTTTCTCTTGGAAAACACATTTCATTATTTTCATGAAAAATATCAGCTTTTTTGGGATAAAACGTTACTTACGGATGAAAATGAATATTTTTTGTCTTGCCGCTATAATTTTTACACAAAAATAAGCCACATTTACCCAATTTTTCCGTCAATGTTTCTCACTGAGCTCTATCACCGTACTGACAAGACGTCATCTGTAAGTGAGGCCAAAAAGCCCGCTTCGTGGCTAAGGGGGCACAAGCGAAATTTCCCGTCATTGCGCGTCCAGTGGTTTATTCGTCCAAGTTACAAAATGACGAATTCTCGAGTTTTTAATCTAAAAGGAGTCAACACGATCAATTATACTAAAGTTCATCATCATCATCATTCTTAGCCAAAGGACGTCCACTGCTGAACATACGAGTAGGCCTCCCCCACGGCTTTCCACAGCGACCGATCACTAGCGTGCTGCATCCATTTTGATCCTGCGCTCTTTTTAAGGTCGTCTGTCCATCTTGTTGGTGGACGTCCTACGCTGCGGCTTTGGTCGAAGGGTCTGCAATCTAGAACTTTCCTGCCCCAACGGCCATCAGTTCTTCGCGCTATGTGCCCTGCCCATTGCCACTTGAACTTACTGGTTCTTTTACGTATCTCCTTATTTCTGATTCGATCACGTAGAGAAACACCCAGCATAGCCCTCTCAATCGCTCGTTGTGTGATTTTGAGCTTCTTTATGAGGCCCATAGTTAGAGACCATGTTTCGGATCCGTATGTCATCACTGGTAACATACACTGGTTAAAGACTTTCGTCTTTAGACACTGAGGTAGATGAGATGAGAAGACACTCTTGCGTAATTTCCCGAACGCTGCCCAGCCGAGTTGGATTCGTCGATTGACCTCTTTCTCTAAGTTGGACCTACCCAATTGGATCACTTGTCCCAGGTAGACGTACTCGTCGACAACTTCGAGAGTTGAGTTCCCAATGGATACTGGAGTGGGTACAATAAGGGAACTCGATATAATTTTCGTCTTCTTCATGTTCATTTTAAGACCCACATGTTGGGAGACTCGGTCAAGGTCTTCGAGCATAATGCATAGATCGTCCAGCGTATACTAAAGTTAGTTTATTGTTATTATTCGTTCTAGGTCTTTTTTTGTAATGTTGTGTCAAAAGTAGTTGGACTACTAAAATTCTGAACTCAAAGTTACCCCTAAGCGAACATCACAAACGTTGGCTTGAACGACTTAGCTAGCCACAAAAACTTTAATTAAATTAGATTCAAATTTTTAAAGCTACTTGGACGCTTGACCAAAAAAAGAGGTAGTTGGTTACCTACAGTAAGATTTTCGTATCTCGCGTACTAAGTCCAATTATAAACTCTGCAAAGAAAGTATAATAGAAAAATTCTGCAAAACTATCTGTATTTGACAGTCTTATAAATAATAAATTACGAGTGTAAAAGGACATTATATTAAGCAAAAATAACATTTCACATGCATAAACCAATCTATACAATTAAAAAATATCTAGCCATTGTATCTCGCGTTGGTTCAAATATATAACAAACTTTCCTACTTTTTCTTAGGCTCTTGTGATGGGGGATCATTGTACCCCTCGTGGAAATTCTTCAAATAATTCCACGGTGACTCCAACTGGTAACGACGGTATTCCTGAGCAAATTCAACTGGCTCGTACACAATTTTCTTCAACTCGTCGTCATACCTAAGCTCCGTGTACCCAACCAGCGGGAAGTCTTTTCTAAGAGGGTGTCCGTCGAATCCGTAATCTGTCAGAATCCTTCTCAAATCTGGATGGTGTGTGAATATGACGCCGAACATATCGTAGACTTCTCGCTCCCAAATTGTGCATACGCTCCACAGAGAGAATGCAGAATGTAAAGGTGAGAGCTCGTCTGTGTAAGTTTTGACACGTAAACGCTCTCCAAATCTCAAACTGCGCAGCAAGTATATCACTTCAAATCTGTACTCCCTGCTAGGAACATCTATGGCGGTGACTGCGGAGCAAACATTGAAGCAGGCGTGTTGATGATGGCACAAGAAACTCAACACCGGGTAGAGACCTTCAGGAGCCACCAGTATCTCCAACTGGTCACAATGCTGCAGCTGTATATGTTGGACATACTTCGGCACACACGCAGCTACGTATAAACCAAATTCATATAGCTTTTGCCGCCGCGGATTGTCATGTTTCTTTATGGTGTTAGCTGTATTCTCTATCGGTTTCAAGCAGATTGGATCATTTACTTGCACATTACTTTTTTCTCCAGCACATAAAGCGTACCCTTTAAAGAAATTTCGTTTGATAATCGCAGGAACATTTTGTGTGATTGAATACTTTATTATCCTGTGCATTGTTTGAGGATAGCCGGAATATCCAACCAAATATGACTTTAATTGACACAAGCGTATTGCTTGTCAGTGTCAAACGTGTCAAACTTATTTGGCAACTTTTTTATAACAATATAACACGAATTTAAAATGCATGTAAAGTTTTAAACGTCTTTTGATTCGTAATTAATAAGAAAGTGTTTTTAACTCCCAACTTGCGGACCTTCAAGTTAAAATAAATTTATTGCTAAATAAAAAGCTACCGTGGCATATTTACTTTAATAAATATGTACCTACTTGTAATTATTGTCATAACTGTGATGTGGAAGGAAAGTAAACGCTTTTACAATCAAACACAGCTCCACCAAGTCCTGGTGTTATTCAAAATAATAATTTGGATACAATGTCACTCAGGAGAGCTTTATCAAATCTGTGCATGTCACAACGAACTGACAAGCAGTCCCTAAATTCTGATTAAATTTTTACGGCCCGTTTTATGGCGGATAAAGAGAAGGATGTTGCTTCGAGCACACATTGTTCGAGTTAGATTTAATATGTATGATGGTTTTAATTAAAATATTACAATTGATTGACTTGTTTGAATCTTTAATTTCAAATTTTCTTGCAAATAATATTGCAAGTTGTCTTCTTATAGTCAGTGTTATGTACTTTCGATACTTATTATGAAAGTATGAATAAATTATTAATATTGATCCATCATAAACGGTTGTCAACTACTTTGACTTCTTAAGTGCTATGCAGCCAATTGTGGCAATCATTCTTGATAAAAAGATGTATTAGTGCCTAAAGTCAAAAGTCTTCAACCAGTTTGAGTAATCTCTCTAATGATGACATAACAAAATTATTTCTTACTGTGGACCTAATAAAGCTGCAAGCAACGAACCATGAAGAGAACTATGCTCGCTTTTTGTCTACCAGATTAAATCAGGAGGAGATACGTATTTACACTTAAAAAACTTAGTACACGTGTTTGGGGTAGAAAAGTGTTTGAATATTATCATTATGAGAAGTATAACGATTGTCATACCAACATAATGCGCAGCTCAACAGCTCGTATTGTGACTGTGCGCAGAGCGTCACGAACTATTGGAAGAAGTTGAAATGGGAAATGACTGCTGTCAATATGAAAACTAGTTACTTATAACAAAAGTTATTTAAATGAAATATTGTATTATCCATTTATTCTTTTAAATTACGTTCATTCTAGTGTGGAGTTTAACTTATCAATAAAATATAATGCACGGATACGTAAATTCTGTACTAAAATTACTAGAGAAATTGTGACTTCCTCCAAGGTTATTAATTTTTTGGCCACTTCAAGCGCTGTTATTGATTCGGGTACCACCTCCTACTTCGCACACAGCGAATAGCTAAAAGTATAATGTAGCTCATCAACACAAACCTAGTAATTGAGTACTTAATTTTAATAAATACCTAATTCATACAAAAAAAAGGCCTTCAAAAATTGACTAAAAATCATAATTACGAGTACCGCATTCGTCTTCTTTTTTATATTTCAGTTTTTTAAAGGTTTTTTTTAATTCAAAATGATTTATATTTATTTCTCATATCTAAAAACTACTAGTCCGATTTCAATAAAACTTACACTGTATCCTAAGTTGAACTATACCTAATTGAACTTACAAAGAATCATATATCGAGATTATTTATTGTCTTATCGTTTTAACGACATACATACAAACATACATACACTTACGAAATTTTGCACATGTGTTTGGGACCTTGCAGCCTTAATAGATCGACCTGCTAAAATTGTACCCAATTCTGACGATATCACAAACACACGGGACGGATTGATTACCTCCTTTTCTTTGAAATTGGTAAAAAAATACCTATATGCTTTTGCCACCATGGGTTAGTTATGGTTTTCTAACTTTCTTTTAAGCCCCATAGTCATCATACGGGTGACGACAGTTAATTGACTAGAAGGTTGGGACTTTGAACATGTAATGATGATAGCTATTTTTTTTAAATGTTCGAGTCTTTCTCATGACAATGAGGCCGCGGGGAATCACTAGTTAATTAGTATAATTATGTTTGTGTCAAAATTGCTTAATGTTTTGCGAAACATAAACAAAATAAGCCTTGTCAAAAGTTCACATGGTAAATTCCTAAGAATAACGCGAACATTTCAAGCGTATAGCTAACATAAACATTCTAAGGACTGTAACATACGTCTAACATATTTTATTAATTTGGAGTTGACTTTGCTATGTAGGTCGAGACATTTTGTAGCTTATCCTGAAATAAGTTGAATACTTTTATTAATAATTATATTGTCTTTCTTTGAAACTAATATTGTGTAGACATAATCGATCAAGCTAGAAGAAACACATTTAACATATAAAATAGTACATAGGTACGACTGCCAATCTTAATAATAAAATTATCTTTTGAATTAATCGAGAAAGTGCGCATTTTACACACGGAACAAGACTTTACACTTCGCTCGAAACTTTTCTAGTAGAAGTTCCAACATATGTCCCGTAGGACTAGCGCGGCGCGCTACATACAAACGATACAAAGACATAAATTCATGGATGAGACTAGATTTATGGCTGATAATTCTTATTATTCTACCGATATTTTCTACCGATTATTCTACCGAATATCGATAGAAAAATAATAATATAGCAAAAAGTTGATGTTGGTTTCAATAAGGTTCGTGTGGATAAATTATCTTGAATAGCTCTTACATATTCTTCTTAAACCTCTATTTATCTTAATCGGGTCTTGAGTTCTTATAGAGTGAGATACTGCTTGGGACTTCCCATGCAGAAAAGAATAGAGAAGACATGATTAATAATTTTGATTACTTCTCATTATAAAATTGTAATTTTTATTGAATGTAAGTTTAGAGTTCAAATATAAATTTTGAAGTTCAATTATGTTATGGTCAATTGTCCAGCTGTTGCTAAAGCAGCAACACAAGCGTGAAGCTTCACGATGCCCAGTTCGGTTTCAGACCTGGGCTCTCGAATGAAGTCGCTGTACTATGCCTGAAGCAGACTATTCAGTATTATATTGCAAGGGAAACGCCTGACTATGCAGTGTTGTCAAAAGCTTCTGACCTGGTTCAATACGAGGTCTTATGGAAAAAGCTTGCAGATGACACTGACCTGCCTCATATCTATAGGTCAATTCTATAGCACTGGTACTCAAGACAGAACTTTGTGAAATGGGATGGAGAGTTTTCGGGCACCTAAAGGTTGGAAAGTGAGGTGATACACGGTGGAATTACCTCCCCAACGCTTTTCAACCTTTACATGAACAAACTGATCGTTGAGCTCAGCAGTGTCGGTATTGACTGCTCTGTGAACGGCACCTTCGTCAACAACATAAGCTACGCAGACGATATGGTGCTGCTGTGCCCCTCCATCAGTGCTCCCAAAAGGCTAATTAACATCTGTGAGCGATATGCGGTGGCCACGGTCTCAGATACGACACTGCTAAGCGCGAACTGCTAATTTTTAAAGCTAAAAACAGGTCCTACAAAATTCCGGCTGTCAGGCTCAACGGCACTCCTCTGAAGCAAATTCACAGTTTTAAATACCTGGGGCACTGGGTTACCGAGTTGCTCAAAGATGACCTTGACTTGGAGCGAGAGCTAAGGGCATTGTGTGTTAGGGCAAACATGCTTGCTTGCAGGTTTTCGCGTTGTCATAAACAGGTTAAAATTACACTTTTTAAAACCTATTGTACTCCCTGTACCCGTGCAGCCTGTGGACAAGCTATACCCAAACAGCGTACAGAGCCCTGCGCACTCAATACAATAATGCATCCAGCATGCTTATGGGGCTGCAACGTTACAGGTGTTGATAGTTTTGCGGCTATTGTGCGAAACCGCTTAGCGTCCTTGTTCCACAGAGTACGTGGCAGCTCCGACAGTCTCCTGCAGAGTGTTGTGGCCGTCAGTGCCATCATGCAACACTGGACAAATCGTAAAATCACGTTACATTAGCATATGATTTTCAAGTACCTAGGTATCTAAATAGGAATAGTTTTAAAAAAATATGTCCGCTTTTAATAGACGAGTACTGTGTTAATAATGAGATTTTTATTTCTTTAATTATTTAAGGCCAAGTTGTATTTGACTAGATGTTCTGTCAAAAGTTATTTTTTTTTTGGATGAGAAAATAAAAATTGTGGAGCCAAGCGTGGAGTTTATCCAGCCGTTCACAAATAGAAAAGCCATAACATTTATTTTTGAGCCCGATGTTTTAATCACTCAGTCAATTGAACGCCTAGGCTCTTAATAAAACGCCGGCGTCTAGCCAAGGTGGCAATCAAATGGCTGAACATCATCTAGCTAAGTCATTGAACGCAACGTATAACTAAATTGCTGAACTTTGAGTAGTTATTCAGTTAAATTGGATATTGATAAGTTCGTGGTGTTTAGTTAGTTAGTTATCTTTGAAGTCGTAAATAAAGTACGACTATTTATTACGCAACAAAGCAAAAACGCAACTAGCACGAACATTACTCACAATATCAATAGACTAACATTAAATTTATTGATTGTAGTAAGTTTAGACTTTTAAATATTGGATTTTTAGTTTAGTATTAATACTTTATATTTTTAAACTTTTGATACTAAACTGCAGAACCGAATATGTAACTAATAGGACAATATGACACCATAATTAATTTAACTTAAATTAACCCAAAAACGACAAATATGAGTATAATTTGCAATTTACGACATTCTGACCATATTTGTATTGGTGGCGCAGCCAGATGGCTGTAACATACTCGTATACATAAACCTTCGTAAATGTCTGTATCACATCTAGTTTCACACTGTCTATGATTTGGAGCAGAAAGCCCGCGTGGAAGGTGTTCCGATTCTTTGTAAGGCGCCGTTGTTTTAATTACAAATGCTTTATGGTTTTAGTTTCTGCTCTCACCTTGTTGAATTAACCACCGCGGTTATTTCAAGACTGTTTGTTTGATTCGTTCATTTTATTTTATTAAGAATTGTAAAAATTTGAGGTTTAGTTGAGATATGTACAATGTTTGGTTTTAAACGTCGTGACTAACTAACTTATGAATAAATACAAAAAACAGCTAAAAAAAAGAATTTGTAAATGAATACCGTATCGTATAAGATGAACATGAACTAATAAATACCCTGAACATTGCCAACTAACGTAGAAAACGATTTTCAAATTCGGCATAGTCCCATTTTAAATGCATTTTTTTATAAAATAATATTGACCACTGATTTAGCGAATCTTACGTCCAATACCACCTACTGTACCTGTCACTGCATTGTTTTAAAATTGAAACATTGCACATTGCCGTTTACCTATATATAAGTGATAATTACATTTTTGTTTTTATAGTGTTTTGTCACTATACAAACTTAATAATATAAATTGCACTTGTAAAAAACAACTTTGGCTGTGTGACAGACGAGGAATCGAACCCCGTGTCTCACGCTATACGGGCGTATGCCCTCTATGTAAGTGAGCCACCGAATTTGAAACACGGTTCATAACGTTTGCATTAAGCGATTCAAAATCGCACTCATTTATCTTTCACAGGCTCGTACATAAAACAGAGGGCAGGCTACACTTGATTCAGTGCGGTCCGACTCCAGATTGCGCCGCAACGCCACAACATCCTGTTCCGGTGGCACGCGCTTGCGCGGTGCGTTGCGCCCATATGACGTCACTATCATTTCCGGCCGCTGCATTTAAAATGTCAACTACATTATTTTGGCAACTTGTTTGCTACAATTTATAATGCAATGCGTATTTTCTATTGTAAGCAAAAAGTAACATGAAATAGCCAATATGGATGACATCTTGTATTTGAATTTATCCATTTCAGCTTATATTGTTCAGGAGGTCAATAAACATCGAAAATAAAAACTTTTAATTACGAGTAGCAACAAGAACTTTTAAGATGTTAAAAAAACAGAATGTTTTGTTTCATTTCATTGATTAAATATGAATTGAACGTTGTGAGTATAAACCTATTTTCTATTCAAAACTAATTTGTATTTACATATTTTGTATTTTTATAAATAAAGTCACACCCATGAATGATGTATTAGACATTCATAACGTGCTTTAACATCATTTTACTTTATAATAATATTTATGACTAAATTATTCATTATTTAAAGTTGTTTTCAAAAAGATGAAATGAAAAATCAAAAATTTGCGCACGAGAGGGACTCGAACCAGCAACTTCTCGGCTAACTGTGAGTGTTAAAAGCATTCCAAAACACCTACTAAAAGCTATTTCAGAATTTTTCGTTCATATTCTTCTTATTTCTCGACATAAAGAACAATAATTTCAATTGTCAATTTTTTTCGTTTCTAGTGCGCAGTAACCATGCAAGCATTTATCATTTGCTACTTTGTATTTATTTAGCTTTTAAGTACAGTTTAAAGCAAAAGTGTTATAATGAGAATACAAATAATCACATAATAATAATCATAATAAAACTATAATAAAGCTAAATTGCCTGGCAATTGGAAGTTCATATTTTTTTCAATTTATGAAATTTTATTCATATTTTTTCTTATATTGTATAATTTACCACGTCTGGTTTAATTTTAATATCTTTCATCATATCGCTCATCATGGTTAAATGTTCCAGTCTTAACTAGAATCACTATCATTCGTGACGAGATATGGGTTCTCACTATTTGGTTGTCATGCAAAACACAACAGTTCTAGTTTTACCTTTTCGCCATACCTGTACCTAGCCCCATAAATATTTAAAACGGTTTGTTGCTCAGACTTGGGTAAATCTTGCTTTCCGGCCGCAGGCTGCCTCTAATCTGAGCGGGCGCTGTTCAAAAATATTCATACTCCGCCAGCGGTTGACTTGGTGAGCTATTAATGCCTGTAAATGCACCACTGTAAGGTCACTCTAGGGTTCACCCGTGTGGTTAAAGAATAATGTTACCCCTGTTCGTAAAATATGAGTGTAATCTTATCTTGAGTTGTACGTACGTACAAAGGAAGATTCTCACGACCTTTGTTTCAAGAATACCATCGTGGTTCTATACATGCTTGTTAAACTGAAAATATTATGCACAAAATCTCTATTCTCTATCAATATTCTTGGGTGTCCTGTGTGCTATCCTAGAATATCATTTGTCGCAGATGAAAACATGCAATCTAGTTACGATTGAGTCGTGACTAATTTTAAAAGGGTCAAATTCTATGATTATGGAATAACACATGCACACACCGACTAAGTCAATGAATATAGTATTTTTAATCGACGGATACAATGTAAGGACATCTATCTTTATAGAAGTAATAAGACAATATATAGACCTCCGTGGTGTAGAGGCTAAACACGCTGGTTTCAAAGCGTCGCCACTCCGAGGTCCTGGGTTTGATTCCCGGTCAGGTCAATGTAGAAATAAAAAATATGTATATTGTCTCGGGTCTGGGGTACCACTGTTGTGTCTGATTTACATTACACAAGTGCATCAGCTACTTACTTTGGGATCTGAACAATGTATATGATTGGTGTCCGATATTTATTTTTTTATAAAAAAAAGAGTGAGTAGGCTGTTACTACGCAGATATGGTCCATTTTAGGCTGCATTTTCATTTAATATTAGGTGCAATAGTGGCCAAAAGCCTGGCTATCTCATTTTATTGTTTTTTTGATTACCTACTCTACCTACATTGATTACCTACTATGTACTAAGATGTTTTGTCCTTCTCGATAGAGAGATATTAATAATCTCACGAAAGGAAAACTATAAATTCATAAGGATGTATAAAACATTTTGCAGAGCGGTACGTAAATTAGAATTAAATATATTTTTATTGCTGCTCTCGGAAACAAGTTGGGTCCGAGCACGAGATTGTAAATTTTTCGCACCCTTTTCATTGTTCATCTCGAAATGATTTGTAGTTAAATATAACAATCCAAGCAAGTGCTTCAAGGATTTTATTATTTCCATCAAAAATGGAAATCACAGACATGAAGGAAAGTTTCGTTGGACAGTTTCGTTTGTATAGCCCATGAAATAATGTTCAAATATACGGCACTAGATTAGTTTACTATGTGTTAATTATTATGTTAATGACGTAATTATTATGTTCAAGAGCTAACTTGATAAAGACAGACAAATGCATTGAAATAACCTCGAATTAAATGATAAGTCTGATCCCTGTTTATGGAAGTTGGCCTTATTAGGCCCCCAACAAACCACACTTTGATTAGCAGTTAGGGTGTTTGTTAAACGTTATCTTTGTATTAGATAACGTCTTATTAATGTCTCTATTTAAAAACTCCCGATAGCACGCGAACTTGTATGCAACACTTGCATAATCTCTAAGTAATACGGCACACTTCTATAAGGGATGGTTTAAAGGGGTAATTTGTTAATGGAGCGCCCGCAAATCTCCGTTATCTAGATGCCACCGCGACCCGCCTTTTCGAAACAAGCAAACTTGGCGTTGTTTCCTTTTTTTCTAAGTAATGTTCGCAACTCGCCTTGTTTAGTAGCCCTTTCGCGATAAGAACTCTTAAAAAGATATTAAGGGCTTTTAAAGAAATTGTCTCGTTGCTTCGCTAGAGACCGCTAAGTTAATTCAGGTTTTATCCAACTAAAGAAAAGTTGCAACTTCTAAATGCTGAATACTTACTAGTTTGAAAAAGTCCTGTGGTGCTTTCTTCGGATATTAAGTTCATATTTTGCTTTTATATTACTTGTTTATTTGCCTCGTATTAAGTTATCAAAGAAGTAAAAAAAACGCGCAACCATTCTATCAGTATAAAATCAGTTATAAAATAAGCCAACGTTATTGTGACTACCGATTTAAACAAAAAGATGAATAACGTCGAACTCCGTCGAAGATTGACGAGTCACATGGATAATACAATCAAAACACAGTTGCACATCGACAGATAGTGTTGTAACTTCACACGCATCTTCGTGTATCGTGTCATCGCCTCATAAAAGGGGCGCAGCCTTTACGAATTTTGTTTACACGTTAGCGGGTTACAGTGATAAAAACAAACAAACAAACTTACCCGCGGTCCCGGCTTTGTTTACATTAAGCCACTTGTTGGACAAACGAAAATAAACACTGTGTATGAATTATTGTGATTCCCGTCTCTATTTTTGTAGCCAGAGAAGGGTTGAATGCGAGGATGGTGTATTGAAAAAATGATATTGTTTGACGGGCTATCTTGTAGGTTTAGGTAAGCCGGGCTTGTTTTAACACTTGTTAGAAATCAACGATTTCACAAAATATGAAAATTTAGGTACCTATCGATATGTGGGGGAGGCCTATATTCAGCAGTGGACGTCCTTTGGCTGATAATGATGATGATGATGAGGTATCAATATACAATTGCACTTTAGTACACTACACTTTAATTGTAATGAGTGTTTTTTAAAACTCGTAAGCATTAGATTTACTATACGGCTCTGTGCTTAAACATTTAATAGTGGCCACTTTCGTAACAAAAAAGTTAAAGGTATCCAAGTAGGTATGGCTTTAAAGATATACTGTCCAGGACAGTAGTTTCAATTTACTTTGATCGAATGCTTCTTATAAATGTTATATTCTTTATGAGTTCTAAAGAGACCACTTCTTTCAGTCTACAAGGAATCATTTCTGCGAACCTTTTAAAATTTTACTAATACTCAGTAGCTGAAGTACTGAAGCGGCTGTATACCAATTCAAAATATATACTAAATTATAAACAACAGAAATTATATTTTTTTTAAGTGTGTGATCAGTAGGGTGATTCGGAACGTTCAATACGCCATTCGGCTTGGGTTTCAGCTAGATTTTATATTCATATTTAAATTAATGTCGCAGTTTCATCAGATGTCGATATGCCAGTTCGGTAACAAATTTAATTAAAAAAATAGTAACATCGGATAAACCCACGTCATAATAATTTTATTAATATGTCTAACTTTTCTTATCGTAACCGAATAGTTTTAAATCGGGGGGCTGATTTAAAACTCATCTTAAGCATACAAAGCATTCATCATGAGTACTAGTAAATAATAATAAAGAAAATAGTAGTAGTAATGTTATTTATAAAAAAAGAATATGCAGTTTTCTTTTTTAATGATCAAATTTGAATTACTTTTCTGCTCCATAATAATTATTACCTGAAAATTAACCAGTAATTAACAGTATCGGTACCTATTGTAAATTGAATAGTGGATACTCTTCGAAAATAATAAACACAACCAGTTTTTCTCAACTCACTGATATCCGAAATTCACGGAATGTTTTCGTCCGTTGCATGCCGTTTTTCGCATGAGGGGCATGTAGCATGCATGGAACAATATTTTGGGGATCACAACAAGGAAAATCTTGCGAGGCACTCAATCTATTTCAGAAAAGTTAAACTGGGTTAAAAAAGTCCCCGTTTGCAATCGCAAAAAAAAAACAACGAGGAATAACGGGCGACGGAGCTGGCTCTGAAGCAGCCATGAATAATACTCCCGTCAGCACCATGCGAGCTCGCTGCCCAATTAAAAACGTACTCTTTCCACGATTTTTAGCTTAGAATATTGTATAATAAGCCAATAAAATACCCCACTTAACGCCTGCCCGGGCCGCGGCTATGAAATATGCACTTTTCGCCCTCATTACTGAGAATTGAAATTAAACTGGAGAACGTTTTGATGACGTGCTCGGACTTTACTGTGGACCGCTCTGCGTAGTTGCGATAGGCTTCGACGTTGTTTTATGGATTGATGTTAAATTGATGTGGTTTTGGTAATAAAGTTTGTGGTTCTGATCAAATTCTGAACAAAATAACTGTCATGTAAACATATAATTTTAACGTCAGTAAGGATAAACACAACAACCAATATAGTTAGATCCATGAATAAATTTAAAAAATAAGTTTTGCCGTATATATGGATACAATATTACATTTTACTGTACCTAGTATCTTACAAAATAACTACCTTTTAAATTGCGGTACCCTGTAACTCATCAGCGCGTTTTAATTTTGTTCCAGTATCGTACGTTGTAGCGTGACTTTTTAGGGTTTTCTCGATAATTTTAAGCTATAGCGTTTTGATTTTACTTTTTTAAGTGATGTAGATGGTATCATGGTGTTTTAAAGTTGTTCCTGATAAACTGTCAAATCATTATATTTTTTTCATATCGGGTCAACTGTGTGAGATTAGCGAGTTCACACACACAAACTCTTTATATTTATGAAAATAAATTCCTAAAAATAGTTTGCTTTTAATTTCACCTAATTTAAGGCAATAGGAGTCATAATTACTGTGAGAAGAACCAATACGCATTATGCCTCGGCTGAATTAAAATACTTGTAATATATTTTATTCCTCGCGGATGTGTTTATCAACCGTCTTTTGTAATGCTTTTGCTTATGCGACCGCCGGCGGCCTTGTGATGTGATGGATGATACACGACGTCTAACGAATAGTTCCCGGAAGAAATCTAACGGGAGCGTGAATTAAAACCGTATAGCGCTATCTATGAACGATGTACCAAAGTAGGTAGATACTTTGAAACTTTGAAAGACTGCAGTTTACAAGAAATGTGAGGAAAAAGCTCTTAGCTCGTAAAATATTGACTCTAGAATACTCACCTGTTATTCGATAAGGCGCAGAAAATTACGTAAATATGACCTAGAAAGTAAAATGTATTTTTTTCAAATATATCTGTGAAAGGATACAAACATCCATTCATCTTAGCAAACTTTCTCTAATATTAGTAAGACATATAAATTAAGTAAGGTACAAGTATTTCGATGACTTAAGAAATCTATATGTAATCCACTGTAATATAAATACAGTCCATGTCATCCTGTTGTGACTTCCACGTTATCGTACTATGCACCGGAGCGAAAATAGAGTCGAATGCAATTATGAAAGTACATTTGGAATAGAAGGTAGTTGAAAACACCCATTATACGGTCCCCGGCCTGCGCTTGGTTGTGACTTTTACCGACTACAAAAAAAGGAGGTATTCAATTCGAGATTATGTGATATCGTCAAAATTGGATAAAATGTTAGTATGTTGATCTATTAATTTACAAACATCTATTAATATAACCAACAGAAGTCGAAAACCGGCGTAATTAATTATCATCAGTATGAAAATAAAATGTTAACTAACACAAACTTAAAGATTTTTTACAAAATGTTCTAATGTTTTGTACAAAATTACCGCCATTTTATATGAAAACTAAAGATTATACAAAGTGGCTTACTCCTACAGAATAGAAAAGTATCTAACAAATTGAGGTTAGTAATTGCCATATTACACATTTTTTTTTTTACATCGGTAGTGTATCTTCTCAGAATATATCTTATAAACAATTAAAATGCAAAAAAGTAAATTATAAATAATAAATAAAAATATATATTCTTTACGATAATAATAAGGGTTTCTTATTTCAAATCGTTTTATTATAATTTAACAATCCCTACGATTTTAACCTCTCCCGTAAGCTGTAGCGTAAAATTTAATATAATAACATTTTTAGACTTCCTCTATAAATTATCAATTTTATTAAATTACATTTTCACCAGAAAAACCTCGTTATTTTTTTAAGGCTGAACAGGGCTTTTATAAAGCGTTTCATTACCAGAAAGAACACTCAGAATAAAATTATCTACGACACAAAAAAAACTTTATGAAAATCGGTTCATCCGTTTGGGAGCTACGATATAAATATCCTTTAATATCCTTTGGACATTCCCACACATCGCCATCTAGCCCCAAAGTAAGCTACTCAAAGCTTGTGTTATGGGTGCCAGACAACGGATATAATACTTAAATACTTTTTGTTTGTAAATACATACATGATATACATAGAAAACACCCAGACCAATACAAACAGACATGTTCATGCACACAAATGTTTGTATTGTGCGGGGATCGAACCCGCACCCGCTGCGTAGTAGGCGATTTCTCGACCACTACACCAGACGGGTCGTCAAACGATAATGCAGACGGAAACGTTGGAATCGTAGCACCCCTGTCTCTACGTAATATACACAGGGTGGTCCAAACAGTGACGTTCAAATATTTTTTGGATGCTTTACATCTAGGGCTGTCTAAATATACCTTATTTATGATAGCCAAATTTTTGTAGTTTTCGAGCCTTATTTTTCAATTTTTTTGAAACTTTAGTTAGTCCTTGTTTTAGGTAATTATTTTATCTAAGTAAACTTAATTTAAAAGGGTCATATTGCATTTAAAAAAAAACCGGCCAAGTGCGAGTCGGACTCGCGCACTGAGGGTTCCGTGACAACTTAAACTGAATTTGGGAATCCATTTACTTCTACTTAGTAAAATACCACAATGATTTGTTGACTACAAATATAACATTGTTTTTCATAGTGTTTGTATGAAGTACAAAGTTATGGTTGCGGTTGTCGAAAATTTGCTATATCTCAAAAATTTCTCGTTCGATTTCGTCCGAACTAATTTTAGTTGAAAGTATTTGTTAGGATCTACATTACATATTTTTTTCAAAATTTACACTCGCTTAGTTTAGAAGTTAGATGGGGGGACGCCCATTTTACCACTTTGAAAGCGTCTAGCTGGAAAACGTTAGACTGCAAAAGAAAATGGTTTTAGGAATTTCGGTGTCATTTTAAAAGATCTATCTATAGACACCCCACACGTATAGGTTTGGATAAAAATTTTTTTTTGGTTTTAGTTTCATGTATGGGAGCCCCCCCTTAAATGACATATTTTTTTATTTTTTGTATAAGAATCGTAAAGCGGTTAACGGTATACATACTTCTACCTAATTTCAACAGTGCGATGCTTATAGTTACAGAATAAAATGGCTGTGACATACGGACGGACAGACAGACAGACTTGACGAAACTATAACGGTTCCGTTTTTGCCATTCGGCTACGGAACCCTAAAAACTGTCATAGCACCATAAAAAGTGGAGGAATTATTTGTTTTAAAAGTTTTAAAGTTTGCGAAAAAAAAATATCTCGAAAACTACAAAAAATCGGCTAAAAAACAGGGTATATAGGATCGTCCTGGATGTAAGGCTTCCAAAAAAAATTTTGGACGTCACTGTTTGGACCACCCTGTATATGAATAATAACAACACTCCCCCTTTCCCAACACTCTTTTTGAGTCAAGAACATTTTTTTTTTCAGACCAAAGGGGTCTGAAAAGAAATTGACTTCTTGAAATTTGCGTGTTCAATTAAACAAACTGTTCAGTTTCCAAAACGGTTCATTTATTTATTAAACTACTATTTCTTTAGAGTTTTGAAATAACTGTTTATCAAAGTAAGTAACGACTAAAACATTGTAGTAAAATAATATCCATTCAATACAGCCTGAGCATAAAAGTCTGAGTCACTTCTGCGGTTTCATATTCAACATTCAAATTTCAAGAACTACGTCAGTCTGTTGACAGTTCACGTCAAAATCTTGACATCAAATTGCGCACATTTTTTGCTGTGTAACAGCTCACTGTGCAATCCTTATACGAAATGCTTCGGATATACTAACTAAACAATTATCGTTTTGACGATTTAGTTTTTCATAGTAGACCTCCTTAATTTAGTTGGTTTATAGTAGGCACTCTTTTGCAGTCGACCAAATCCAATTTGCTTAGGTCTTGGTTAAAAGTACCTATCCATCTAATCTACTGAAATTAAAGCGTATACGAAGTATAAGTCATGCTGTCTTTAATAATGCCATCAGGAATAGTGGACATCTGCTACTGGACATTTAATTAATTTATTATATTTTGCTGCTATTAAATCCAATAGGCAAGTACATGTAGCAAGTACCAATGGGCAAGTATTTTCGAATATGACAAACACTTAACTGAAAAAAAAAACCTTAGACCTCCATCCATACATGAAATCGGGTGCGATCGACGTAAAATATCTGCTTAGCCATGACTGAAAATAAATAAAAAACATTACCAAGAACAAGCCACCATATGTATGTACCAGCTACTATACGATATGGAGGGTCAATCTATAGCAGTCTAGTATGTACAGCGCAAACCATGTGCAATTTATTTATAGTTGACAAACTGGAAAGGACTTTTATTATGTGCACTAGTCAATTAATGCAGGCTCCATCCGACGCGGCATTCAATTCGATGCGGTTTCACACATTCGCGTATTGCTTTCGACGATTAAATTTCGCCATTGTTATAGATATTCGATGTCGATTTAAACTTTATTTTCCAATCGCATGTTTCTGGTTAAATCGTAACGTCGTATTGGTGTATTGTAATCTATTGGATTTGAATGATAATAGTATTTTCGAGACAATAATAATAATTCAATTAAAGTGACTTAAAGCCTTTTATAAACATTTAAGACCCTTCACACACTGAGACTTTAAGCAGCGATGCAGTCGCGATGCCAACGCGCGTTAGCATCGATGCAGTCGCAAAATGCCAACCTTTACACACTGCGCTTCTTATAGCATCAATACAGTTGCGATGCAGTAGCTGAAAATTGACAAATTACTAACGCGCGACTACATCAGTTGCGATGCTGAAGCGCGATTTCAATACGCGCGAATGCATCCATGTTAAAAGTCGCAGTGTGTAAGGTGTGTCTAATAGTTGCGTTCAAGACCATTAACTGTGCTGCCCACTTCCATAAAATAGCTAACATAAAATGCTAGACACATGGACAGATAACGACTTTGTCTGTAATAAAAACTTAAATTTGCTAAGGAAAAGACTCAGGCACGAAAAAATATTAAGACAATATGCAAATGCACGGCCATTCTGTCACAGCGTCAACGTGAACCATACTAAATCACTCCGCACAATACATTCATATCACACGAAAACTCTAAGGCTTTATAGGTTGAGCAAGACCTGTGAAAATCTTCGTATTGAGATAATTAATGAATGTTAGACTGTAAACTGGGAATAGAACTATTAATAATTTACTTTATAATGAAGCAACTGTACGCCAATATGAACCACTTGATTTTCGCAACATTCCGTTGATTTATATCACAGTTTCTAAACTGAAGGTCGCTTCAATTTGTAGGTAGGCAATGGGCGTAATGGGCGGTGAAAGGTCAGATATTGTTATTGCTTGACATCATCATCTTACTTCTTATTATAGGACTACAAAGGCGAAACATAGGCAAAACGTTAAATTTTGATTATTTTACCTATGTTACGAAAGCTCTGTTGAAAGATCTAAGCGCCGATGAATATCATTAAAAACGTTTTGATTTAACCCTAACAAACAGAAGTATGGAATGTCTGAATCCTATCAACCCCTAAGGATGGTTCCAAGCTAGCAATCCGCAGACGAACCGCTGCTTCCACGCGTTTCCTCACTCCGCCGAGAGAGGGCGCGCGAATCTATTTTACGCGCATTAGCTTCAGTTATGAGTTATTACAGCTGTAAAACTCAGCACATATCACTCCATTTACTTCCTTTTTTATATTTTACTCCAACCTTTAAAAGAAAAACAAACCCGGATCAGAATGCTATGGGTAGTTAAATAAAATCATTACGGTAAATAATAAAAGTTTAAAAAAACATAGTGAATGTACTAGGTGTTTGTTTTTACAAACTATATATTATTGTTTCTTTAAGATCATCTGTGTCCATTTTCGTTGACTCGATCTTTCATTGTAAACCTACTATATACTATCATATCCACACCGGAATGTTGGCATTTGATATGTAGACATTAACACAATTTACTTCTAAATCTTGTTAGAGTTCTTAAAATTGGCGAGACGAGCTACATAGCTGCTCTATGTAGCCATTCGACAGCGATAAAATCTTAAACTATCACTGCAAGAGCTGTCAAGTTTCTAGTTCTCTGAAATATGTACAAACCGCAAACCTAACGCTGTTACAAGTTCATCTGCATCTGTGTGTCGACTCCAAAATGTCTCTTCCGTGTCATTAAATAAGGTTTGTTTTCGTGAGTTATCAAGAGGGGTTATTCGTGCAAACGCGCGTAGCTTTGTCATGTGATTACCTTTGCACGTTTGAGTATGATATTATAATATCGAGACGAGACGACCCGGCGCCAATACGGAGGAGCGACCACTCGATGGTTGTAGATACACTGGTGATCGTGTTTGGTTCACACTGGGAGAAAATTTTAGATTATTTGCAAATATTTACTTAATAAAATATATAAAACATTTATTTATTTTCAACAAATTTTACATGTATTTCAGGCTATAAAGAGCTTACATACGAATATAGGGATCTTAATAAATTTTCAGTATAATAGAAAGTGATAAATAAAAGTAAAATTGTTTGGCTATCCTAATTAATAGACAACTAAAAAAATACTCGTACATCTGAATCTAATCAGATAAGAGTCCTTTCAGGTAAGGATTATGTATCTTATAAAGGAAATAGGTATCCTACTTCGTGTGTCGTTTTGCAAAAAAAAAAACATGAAATATAATGGAAACAAGTGACCCATTAAATAGACTGACAATATAAATCTGCAGAATAACCGCTATAGGGCTAGTTTTACCACTGTCAGATAAGCTTATCCATCTGAGTAAGTACAAAACGACCGATTTTAAAATGAAATTTCCTTAATGATTACTAACAAATAGGTGACGTTTTCAAATTAGGCGTATTGTATTTTATTCGATGAATATTCCTTATCTGACGTTGGAAAAATCAGACCTAATTAAAGTATTATTATTCTTGCCGACACTTAATTAAGTTGGATCATTTTCCAAATTAACAAAAATATAGGTAAATTCATTATTTTTTAATTATAAGTATAGCGGCTTTCAGAAACAGGTCACAGGTCCTGTGATGTAAAAAAATGTATTAGGTACTTGTAAGTAAAGGCTCTCTTTTTCAATCGAAAAGTACGCACTTCACCCAACGAATTATCTAAGTAAAGAACACAATTTTGTAAAAATTATCTGCTAAGATTCCGGTTTCACAATCAACAAATAAGCTTTCACCTATTATTAATTGAAATAAAAAACGCCATTTTTACCGACTTCAAAATATAAAGGTAATCAATTGAATGTTTATGTATGTCAAACGGTTAAATAATCGATTAAATTTGAGACTGTTGACCTGATAAGTCGTTTGTCTATATTATATATATTTGTATATATATTTTTGTTTATTCGTGTTGTGTTTGTATGTTTCTCCACAGATTTCTTGGAAACGAGGATAGCCTTAGCGAAACGATTCTTTTTTTACTTCAGTCAGGTACCTATATTACAACTAAAGGTACAGTGTAAATTTCATCAAATATTTGTAAAGTAGTTTTAACATATGGGTTAAAACTAAAATCGTTTAAAAAAAACTGACTAGAAAGCTCAAATTTACGCTTTTACCCTTTGTTTAGGAGAAACAAATTCATTTGGAGTCGGAGCATGATGTGCGTAGAGTATTGATGTACTTGTACCTACGTTAACTTAAGATCATGCACCGACTCATATTTTTTTTTAAATATGTTTGTATGTGGCAGATAGCAGTTACCTGAACTTACTAGGACATTGTGAAATATGCCGTAAATTGAACAAATTTTAATATTAATTGTATTAGTAAAAAAGTCATCCTGTGTGTACAGCCTTCATCTACTGAACCTTAACTAACAGGTCAGACTGGAGGAAGCGCGCCCCAGACGGGAAATACCAACTGTTACACAAAAACACGATATGACAGTGACTAATTCCTTGCCGACATACTCGCTCGATCTCTTTTAAAATCGTGTCTTCATTTTTCTTAGCGAATGAATAATTCACGAAGTCATTTAGTAAAATATACTAGCTGTGCAAATCTTGCAATTTTCTATGTACCGATATATAATAGTAATGCATTTCAGTTGGCCTTGATTGATAACTTACCTATCCTATTTTTATGGCACTAAGGGCTTGTTTTACCATGAAAAATAATAAAAAGGTACTAACCAGCGAATAATATGGAACGACATTTTATATTATGAAGTATTAAACAAATGACGGCAACTAGAACTGATTAAGACATTGTGAAAAAGGCGGTAAAGATATAAACGTTATTTTTAAAACTTCGCTTAAGAACTTCTAGTTCATTTGAGAAGGTATCAAAAGTAACACTTGTATTACACAGACTTTATAAGCAATTGAAAGGAACTTCTTAAATAATAAGAACATCAAGAAGCCCCCTGACTAGGCGAACTCATTCGCCTTTGCCAAGGCTTCAAAGCTATCTTATAGGTAATGCTACTCTATTATAAGTAGTGAGTCATATCAAGCCGAGTGTTCATACTCGATGTTCCAATAAAGTTTTGTCAGGGGATCTTTGCCGGCACATAATAAAGTATTACAAAAGCCAAAGACCGTCATTGTTGCTGGTACTTCAATCCCGAGAGCCGAGGGCGCGTAGGAACAGGCAAGTTTACTTGCCGTTGCAAATATTTTGAGAGCAGTGTAATGTTCGCTCAAAATACCAATGATTAAAGGATATAATCTACGCTATATGACAACTGGGGTTGTTCTAAATTTCAAGCTTTTAATCGATGGGAATACGAACTCAATGATCAGCACAAAGTGATTTATTTATCATTTATTGGCCGATCACTATCAATGTTTGGTCGACAAATGTATGAAACGTGAATATTTTAACCTGTGGATACATTACTTGAATTTTTTGGTAAAACGGTTTGACTCGCAATCAAATTACTAAACGAAAAAAGTTCGACTGACGCCAGAATCGCCACCATGACCTTATTTGTTTTTTAAATGCTACAACTTTATTTCATAAAGTCAAAGTAAGCTTTACCTTATCCATAGTTTTTTAACAAAATGATTATATGAGATATTTCTAATATCTATTTTAACTAGTACCAAATGCGACGACGCCTTTTATATGGAGGTTCCTTGAGCGCTCCTGACTATTATGCCGGCCGTAACCCATTCATTCCACAAGGGGCATCTTTTATGTAATGAGCACTAACTTTTGTACCTAAGACATGGATGTTTATATTATGTACTTCGGTATTTAAGGAAGACCCGTCATAGTCGGGTTTTTGTAACACAAGGAAGAAAATTCCTTACTTTGAAACGAAGATAATATACTAGTTTCCACTAAGAACAAATTGAAAAGTTAGTGGTTTCTAGTGATTGATTTTGACATGAAGATTCAAAAAAACTGTATTTAAAAAAAATATACCATAGAATTTACTTGATTGATTGCATGATTTTGCTTTACATTCAAAGTATGGTAAGTTTAAATTATATTTGAGTCCTTCATGATCAACTGTAAAACTTGATATTCATCGTTTTTATTCTGGTATATTCACAACAGAGCAATAGTATGATTAATGAACTACTAACTATCTGTGCTTATATTATAAAACTGGAGGAATTGTTTTTTTGATAAGCTAATCTCAAGAAATACTGATTCGATTCATAGGTTTTGATCTCCATTTCTCATGCGCACAGCTAGTGAGTGAAATTAACTGCCGGCAGATGTGTTTTCTAGTCAGTATAATTTGGACGAGTTTAAAACGAGAGTGAATAGGCTGTTATTAGTAAGTCATGATCCGTTGTCTAATCCACATCATCACTTACCATTAGGCGAGATTGTGACCAAATTTCTGCTATAGAATAAATAAAAATATGTGTTATATTAAATATCCAGTAAGGCTTTTGGCTACAAAACATCACGCTACGACTTATAAAGGGTTATTGGTAAATGGATCAATCCTTTTAAGAGGCGACAAAATAGCTTATTTGCAAGAATTTTGGCCCTATAGTGTAATATTCAAAAGTCAAATATTTTGTAGGTCCATTACTTTAAAAGTTTTCTTTAGAAAATCCTGGTTTCTTTCTTTTAAAAAGCTTATGCTTTATTTCTTATTTTTTCAGTTGTTTTAAGAGTTTACATTTAATTCCTTATCTGTAAATCATAAACTAACTAAAATCCTTATTCATTTTAAAATAGCAGGACCTTACATATGATATTTTTTGCCAAACTTATTTCAGTTTTAGCTATCCTACATCTAATAATAAACTCTATCTTCTTCTTCTCGTCCTAGTTTTTTTTGTGTATTAACTTTGTGTATTAATTGGTGTGTAATCTGGCGCATATTTATTTAAACGAGAGGGACTTCCATCATCAGCTTAAGTTAACATAATAGAGAATAAGAGACTTTAAAAAAGGAATAGGGTGGTAAAATCGAAAAAAACTACTGAAGCGGTACGCAAAGGGAGGTCACAGAAAAATTTTGTTTACGGATGAGAAAATCTTTACAAATGAGCAACATTTCAACAAACAAAAGGACCGCATTTATGCTCAAACCTCGAACGAAAAAGGTATCAAAACATCGGCACAAGTGTATCAAGATACCATTCTTGAGAAGGTAGTTAAGCCCTTTAATAACACCATGTTCAATAACCAAGCATGGTATTTCCAACAAGACTGGGCGCCGGGTCATAAAGCTCGGTCCACACAGTCTTGGTTAGAAGCGAACGTTTCGGACTTCATCAGAGCTGAAGACTGGTCGTCGTCTAGTCGATCCTAATCCGCTGGATTATGATTTATGGTCAGTTTTAGAGAGAACGGCTGCTCTATACGCCATGATAATTTGGAGTCCCTAAAACAATCCATACGATTGGCAGTGAAGAACTTTCCCATGGAAAGAGTGCGTGCTTCTATTGATAACTGCGTTTATAGGACTGTATTGCAATCAATGGAGACTACTTCAAATAAGCTTTTTATATTTTAAATTGTTTTATATTTATGTATAAAACTAACACACTGTTAAAATAATAAATACTATTTGCATTAATTTTTTTTTCTTTGTGACTATATTTATGGCAAAACTAGGTATAAAGTATGATTTATTAATTTTATTTTGTTCGAAGATTGAGCTAATGTTTATTTTGATATTCTTATGCATTTCAACACTTAAGCTCTGGCGAATATCGTTGATTATATTTTCTTGAACCTAAAAATACTACCATACAAAAATACATATCGTCATCATTATTTGCCCAGTTAATATGTAGGTACTCACCAAATTTTTTTATACATACAGACTCCTTGTTTTAAAGTCTGTTAGAAAAATAACATCATTACAACCAACCTACCAGATTTAAGTGTTTTAACAAAAAAATATAGCATGGTCTTCATAACACTACACTAACTAACACTAGTCTTAACAACGTGTAAAATATTATGTATCGAAAATGTTAAGGAATGGTTGCAAAACGACCTACGACCAACTGTCATTTTAATTTCAATTGGAGTATTCAGAAAAAATAGACCATCAAAAAACTACAAACCACTCGACTGCGTTTACTGGTTCAGGCAAGTATGGAATACGGTTCGAATGCTCCTGCAAGGGGACAGATAAGGTTTTATGAGTCCGCCACGTCGTTTATGTGGACTGAACAGCGAATGTGCGCAGCATAGTTTGTACAGAAAACCAATTACGCTCTTTTGTCTCGCAGTCAATCACTCTTGATGACTTTTTAAAAGTGCCGATTTCGGCTAATTACCAATTAGCGGTCACTTTGTACGTCGTATTCTTTATTTTACGTTGTGCTTTGATTTTCGGCCATTGTTTGTGAGTGAATTACTAAAAATAAGCCTTGTGAGGTATAGTAGAAGTCTAGTAGAAATATTTATTTATGATTTATTTGATGAGGATACTTATGACCTGTTACACTATATCCTTATAAGTTCTGATGAGCGTTATCCTGTCGAATATAATGCGAAATGAGGTTCTATATTTGAACATTGTGGTACTTATTTGTCGATGGTGAATCAGGCCTGTGCACAATGACTTTAATAGTCAAAATCATAATCTTTCGGCCAGTTTACCTTACTAGGTATTAACAAATACATTCTTAGCAGCATCCGATGCTATATTGAAAAGTCTGATCAAAATCTTCGCTCCTTACTATGGGATCAGAACAATGTATGTCATACTGTCCAATAACCTTTTTTGTACTACCAAGACAGCAACATTGTTATATTTTATTTTCATTGGTGTATTAACAAAAGAAGAAAAATAATAACCTAAATTAAAATAAATCAATATACTATTTACAAATAAAAACATTCCCGAAACCTGGCACCCGCGATAGCGGCATGATGCCGATGTACTTCCTAATTAATTTTATCTGAAACTAGAGACATTGTTTGTAACACACGCCCACGCGACCGGTACGATACCGGCGAGTTGAGGGCGCTGCAAGCGAAATTAGTTACCTAAATATTTAATTTATCAATTTATAAATTTGAGTGTATGTGAGTAATGGATAGTTATGTAATCTTTTTTTTTGTTTTGTTGTTTTATTTTTCCTTTAAGTGTGTGTTTACACCCAGTGCCTAACAGGGCTTCCCGCTAAAAATCAGTATCGTGGCATGCTGACCATCTCTTGTCACGACATATACTGAGCGGGGGATCTTTTTGGCACACTTAGGCGCTTTGATTTTGTTTTTTATAAATTTTCTTTTTATTGTTTTTAATTTTTTTTTCTTTTTATGGTAATGTTATTAATTTATTTTTATATGTGTGAGTCAAATAAATAATAATTATATTCTATTCTACATCAAAATCATACTGCAGTCCCGAAACACATTTGGCATCGCAATTAATTTGTCCGCAACTCATAAAGCGTGTCGTACGCGTCACGGGCAGGTAGCTGTTTGCGCTTCGGACGGGACAGCACTTGCGCGGTGAATACTGATTAAAACACAGCATGGTTAGCGCTTGCATTCATAAAATAGGTTATAATTCTACCTATGAAAGCGTTCGTAAGCTACTTTACCTAAAGTTGCTAGGCTCTACGTCACCATGGTAGTTATTTTTTAACTACCACTGGCCTTATTTTTGAATTACTTGCTTGAACTTGGTGTGTGATTGCCCTACAAAATCAAATTAAAATTAAACGTAAATCGCGCAAAATATTTAGCCCTTTTTCCCAAGCACTTTCGAGTGGAGTTCGACTGTTTTTTATCCGAAAATCATACATAAACCAATAAATATCACACGCCATCTTGACGCCAATGACATAAAAATTAGACCCCAATTCACCACCGCTTAATTTCTCCTATTTCTGCATTTTTTAGGGTTCCGTAGCCGAACGGCAAAACACGGAACCCTTATAGTTTCGTCAAGTCTGTCTGTCTGTCTGTCTGTCTGAGTGTCTGTCTGTCCGTCCGTATGTCACAGCCACTTTATTCTGTAACTATAAGCTATATAGCTATATGTTGAAATTTGGTGGGGAGATGTATCCAGTTAACCGATTCACAATTCTTATACAAAAATTAAAAAAATATATATTTAAGGGGGGTTCATCATACATGAAACTAAAGCTAAAAAAAATTTCAGTCAAACCTATGCGTGTGGGGTACGATCTAACGATTCATAGCTAGACGCTTCCAAAGTGGTGGTGGTGGTCCCCCCCCCCATCTTACTTCTAAACTAAGCAAGTGTGAATTTTGAAAAAAATATATAAGGTAGATCTTGGTCTGGAGAAGTTTTTGAGATATAGCACATTTTACACAACCGCAAACATAACTTTGTTCTTTATACAAACACTATGAAAAACAAAGTTATGTTTGCTGTCAACAAAATATTGTAGTATTTTACTAAGTGGATTCCCTAATTCAGTTAAAGTTGGCACGGAACCCTCAGTGCGCGAGGCCGACTCGCACTTGGCTGTTTTTTTTATCATGTTGCACTCGATTTAGTAAAGCTTCAGGTAGGTTTAAAAAAAACTGTTTAATTAGTCTTAAACCGTTAAAATTTATTAGTATATTGCGAGTCGACTAGATTGCATACACTTAAACTGTTGTCAGTGTCCTTCATTTCGGGTGTAAGTACACAGGTTATTTTTTGGTATATGCATTAAAACTAGACTGCAGCAATAAATGTTCAAATTCATATGCTTTAGGATGAAATTCCCACTTGGCAATTGATTGACGTTAATGTACCCGAAAATCGTGATAATGTGCGATGATGCGTCGATCAGTGATTGATAGTGGCTGTAATTGGATGCGCAGTCAACTAAGAGGGAGGAACTTTTCGTTTCAGTAAAGTTAAGCATACACAAACCACGTAGGTTATTCGAAAATAAGTTTAGCCTCAGCCCAAAAGATGGTAAAAATTGCCTCCTTTATAGTATTTCGATCTTCTGTGATTGACTCATTTT
Organism: Pyrausta purpuralis; assembly: GCA_963924145.1. Taxonomy (NCBI): domain Eukaryota; kingdom Metazoa; phylum Arthropoda; class Insecta; order Lepidoptera; family Crambidae; genus Pyrausta; species Pyrausta purpuralis. Next base: position 15,684,641 of record OZ001659.1, read on the forward strand.
GACTTTATATTTGCATGCTAATGATTTGGCAAGACATGTATGTGCTCACTTTGATCTCTGTTACACCTATTATACAGTGTTCTTATGCAAATAAATAAATAAATCTAAATCTGTGTTCAAAATGAACTGGGGCCCAATTTCTGGATCATTAACTTAAATTATTGTTCGATTTTCGAATAAAAATCAGTTTAAAAATACACACGGCAGTGATTTAAATAAGATAGCTCTATTTTCTGAGTATTCACGTATGCGTGATTTTCGTTGACCTTAAATTCATTTTCGAACAAAAATCACACACCATATCCAAGCGAGCGATTCGGAAATAGGGCCCCTGAACTGTGTCAGAAGATGGTACCTTTTCACCTATAATACCATATCAGTTGGAGCTATTGAAAGAAACATCATATAAGAAGTATATTTATTTGTAGCATAATAGCGACACGAAAATGTAATAGCGATACTAATGACATTCACGGTCAAACAGACACATAAATGTTTAATATTGCATCCACAGTCTTCCAGACAGGCATGATTCACGTTCAATTCCAAAATTCCAAAGTACCTACAGTCCGAGCGAAAATTCGCCTGTAATAAACAAATGGCTGCAGGTGATCCAAACAAATCCGTTTGCGCGCAGTCTTGCAGGGCACCGCGACGTGTCACTCCGCAGCCAGTAATGGAATTCTCATGCTCGCCCGTTGACGGTTTGCGGCGTTATAGTCTAGGGGACAGGGTGTCTTTTTCTTATGATGTAGTTTCTGGTTAATCATAATTAGATGCTCTGGTATTGCAACAATATTATACCTTATACAGTTTAAAAGAAGATGCATATTGCATGCTTAGATCAGTTATATCATCGATTCATTTATAAATACTTTAGTTTTTTGTCTCATTAACAAGGCAATTCTTTTGAAAAAAGTTTGATCAAAATCTACGAGTGTAATAACTTGCCCATTTGTGAAACTTCTAATTTCTCGATCGAATAACTTTTATTTATTTTTATAGCCTAAACAATGTGAATAGGCATTGTATGGCTAAAATTTTATTTTTAGTCGTATATTTATTTGTTTCTTAAGGTTAATGGATGGTCTGACGAATTGTTTTTATACCACGCTATCTTAAGCTTGTCTAAGACCCCTTAAATTGATGGTATATTGTGATTGCATTGCGACTGCATCGCTGCTTAAAGTCACAGTGTGCGAGGAGTCTTACAAACTTGCGCGATTTGTAGCAACGATACAGTCGCGACGCTAACATGCATTGGTATTTTGACAAATTTTCTACTGTATGTTGATGACTACATTTATACTAACGCGCATTAGCATCGATAGAGTTGCGCTTCTGCATCGATACTAACGTGCGACTGTATCGATGCCAAATTATACTCTTATCTGTCCGTTGCGTGTGTTGCAATTTTAAAAGTCGCAGTGTGTATCTAAGCTGCATTGCGACTGCATCGCTGCTAAAAGACAGTGTGCATTAGGTCTAAGATCTGCATCCACCTGGGAGTTATTTATTTAATAGATTTGTTATACATAAGAGTTATGATACAATGACTGCGCAGATTGATGTTTTTGGTTATTTTGGCAAAAAAAAAGTTTTTCAATATATCTGTTCACACACCAGTTTTTCAATAATAATTAGTACACAAATGACACTGGTATAAACTGAGATTGTTATTTTGATTGAGTATGGAAAAGACACAACATAATAATAGTAATAAATTTATTCTTCATCAAAAGATTGCAATATCTAGAAAGTGATCGAGGTCACCTTTTAAGCAAAATATGCCGTTTACAGGTGACTTCGCTCTTCCATAACTGCAGTTACACTATATGGTTTTAGAATTAAAAAAAAATTGATTGGTTATGGAAAATTTGATGATATACAAGTTTTAACCATGATAGGTAATAAGCGCTATTACCTCATCCAATTCGTTGTATTGTTCAAGTATAAAAAATGTCTCTAGGACTATTAGTAATACATACTTTAAATTTGCACCGGTGACGCCGCGAGCGCTCCACGAAGAAACTTTTCAAAAGTTTTAGAGGGATCTAAATTGCCCTTACTTCGGAGTTTGCCCTTATGTCTAAATTATTTTCTCCAACTAAATAATCACGTAATCACCTAACACCCACTTAAGGTCCTTAGTATGTTTTTATTAAATTTAATGGAACAAGTTTGTTGTGGCATTGTTAGGCGTGCATATTAAATACTTTTGCAATTACCTAGCTAGTATTCTGTTGAGTGCTGTTTTCAATACTTATTCAGATAACATAAAAACATACTTTTAAAGTAATAATAACAAAACTGAAGTATGCGTTACTGTTACTGAACTGTACTTATATCATTTATAATTGAAATCATAAATGTATTTATCCTAAGAAATACCTATTAACCTTACTAATCAGCAAGTCACTTGACAGCTATAAATCGGGTAATCAAACTTCAAATTGTATCCAGCTATCGTTTCTCTATAGAGAGGACCAGGAGCTCTATTTTTGAATCACTCGCGTCAATATACCGAGTGATTTTCGTTCAAAACTCCATTGTTGTCAAAAGTTGACTATAATAACGGTTAACATAGACACAAGCAGTGTCGAAATTTATTTTTCTTTTTTTTAAGACTCTGCTGTGTGGATTTTTACTGATTTTCATTCGAAAATCAAACACTAATCTAAGAAAAACACACGCCATTTATACGCAAGTGATTCAAAAATAGAGCCCAAGCATATGGAATCACTAGCTATAAATTCGAAAAGACACGTTTTAAACTTATTGGTGCACTGCCAAGGCGTTTTAACAACATCAAATCACTAGAAACATACGGAGAAATTCGAAACGTAAAAGACTCGCTCTAAATGTTTGAGGTTGATTGGGTTTGTTTCGTTTTCCATTTAGACCGAACTGCTAAAAGTGATGTTCCCGCCACTAGGTATCGATGTATTTTAGTTTTTGTTATTTTGTAATGGCGTCATTCATGAATATCGTTGCTTGTCGTCATTGTTTTCGTCATCGTTCCAACGTGTTAGAACACCGCCGCATTCGCATGCGGAATGAGGGAATTCGGAAATTCGCATACTCTTTGTTTCGTTCTAATATACGTAGTTATAGCAATAATTGGATACCGTTTCACAGGTAAAGAGGTGAAGTTTGAAGTGTTCGACGTCACTCAGTTGCAAAATTCGCCACACATTTTTCAATAAATATTGGACACCAATTACATACATTACTTTGATCCCAAAGTAAGTAGCTAATGCAGTTGTTTTATGAAAATGAGACACAACGGCGGTACCACAACACCAAGACTCAAGACAATGTAGGAAATTTTAATTTCTATATTGACCTGACCGGGAATCGAACCCGAGACCTCGGAGCAGCGACGCCTTGAAACCCGCCGTGCCACAGTACACCACAGAGGTCGTCAATTAAACTAAAACTACTGGAACTTTCAATACGTTTTGTCGAGGTGATTTCTAATACCTGCGCCATGTAGACAAGAATCAACAAATTTTTTGACATTGACGCTGATATGAAACCCTTAGTTATAAAATTCTTTAAATATAAATCATCGACTAATACATTATCGAGTTCAGAGCACCACTAGCTAACTGCGGATACCAGTTTTCAGCGAAACACCACAGTTAACCATTGACTGTGAGCGTTTCACAATAATGCAGCGCTCTTTATTTCTTCCTTTATTTGTTTCTTGGCTAAGCACTCATTTATTGAGAAAAGAGTCGGATCCCCGGTCTATGTTTCACCGAGTAATTATTTTTTTCTCATTTGAGTCTTTTTAAATTCTCTGAATCTGGTGTTGTCCTGGTACCTCTTTATTTTGTCTTGGTGCCCATGTAAAATGTTTTAAATTATAATTAATCACATTTATAAAAAAATATACATATAAGCACTAATAAATATATTAAAATCTTTGAGTTAAGCTCTGGATCTAAAAAAATCTCTAAATAAAAGCGTGTAAATACGAGTACAATACGATTTGTTATTTAGCATTCATAAGGCTTTCATCCTGGAGTTTAATGATGTTAATCAACGATAATCCTCTTACCTGAGTACCTTCTTCATCGAGTAGATGCAATTGTTTAGTTAAAAAATGATTATTCTTATTATTCAAACCATTGTAGTTATAGCCACGTTCATCAATTTGCCATTCAGACCAACGCTTCCTCATAGTAAGACCGCAAAAACTATCGAAGCATTCCAATTAAACCTTAGAAGGTTTCTTGTTGAAGGAATGCCCATAGACAAAAGACTTACAGAGCCGTTTCAGGTAATTAATCCCCTTGGAATTCTTTTAGATGTAGCCAGTCAGGGAAAATAATCACAATCCATCTCTGAACCCAACAAAAGATCAAACAGGTCATTCTGCGCAGGCTCATTTTAGTAGCACTTTTTGTTATTTTTACTTGTCTTTTTTCTGGTGGCTGTGTGACGAAACAAATACTTAGTTAAGTAATGTACCTAAACATGTCTACAATATTTGCTAAGGGCCAGTTTCACCATCGACAAAACGCACTAACAAAACCAATGAATTCAAAATTTGGAATGTCATTTCGTATGAAACATTCGTTAGATAAGACTGACCAGAAATTAATAGGTCATTGTGAAAGGCTGTTCGAGTTTATCTTTCATGAGAAAGTTTTTTTAATAATTTTGATATAATTTGGTATAACCAAACGATTTTGATATAATTTAGTTTACCGATACAAAAAGATTCCTGTGTGTTATCCGAAAAATAATGACTGTTTTTGTATTTCCTCGACTCGCGTTTTCAAACACTTAATAAATATTGGACTTGAATTAGTGGGATCACTCGCAACTTTGCAACAAAACCGTAGAAAAGTTTGTGGTAAAAAGCCCAAGCCTCCGGGTTTGTGCAAATTTAAACGGACAACCGGACGGCGTGTGTCCGAAAGAGAATACCATTTGCGATACGAATTTTCCCGGACGAGTCCTTCCTAGTTGATCAAGAACTTTCTGATTTGATTCACTGTTTGAGGTTGTTGCGCAGTGAAAAATCAGACTCTTGAATGTGAGCTTTTGTATTTGTGGTATATGTATTTTTATTGTGGTCTGGAAAATTTGGGGCCGTATTTTCTGACCACTTGCACCATTATGACATTTGATTTTCTTTGATTTATATTTAATTTTCGATTTAAACCAGTTGGACCCACAAGGCAGTGATTTTAAAAATCAAAACTTTTTTTGTTACTACTGGCATTTATATTTACTATGATTTTCCTTTACTTTCCATTGCTTTTCGAATGAAATCACTCTTATATTGACACGAGTAATTCAAAAATGGTCCTGAAGGTTAGAAAAGTTATTTTTGCATATTTAAACTGAGAGTAGTAATGTTTTTCGTAAAAACACTCGAACTTACCTGGTTAGGTTACTTTCTTTTAACTATATTCGGCCACAGTAAAATATAGGTAAAGTACCTGAATTAACCCCGATACAGCAACAGTTATTCTCGCCATTCCGAGGATACCTTTTAAACCACAAAATGGATGGTACAAAGAAGTTATAAAAAGAAATACGACACTCCTCGTCTCTGTTTATTACCGTACATTAGTTATACAGCTTCCGTAGTGTCGTCTCGGCATGAAATGGGAACTAATGAGATTTTGATGTTTTTTTGACTGTGCTTTTATTTTCCTTGGTAGCGTTGAGATGGAGGAACCCCGCACTGCGAAGGTGCAATATTATTTCAAACCTTTTACTGTTACTTAAATTCGCAGCCTTTTAAAAGTAGGTGAACTAGATACGGTAGTTTTGGAATAGAGGAAAATGAAAAGTTTTGTTTGAGTTCCATCATGAAGAAAAATTCTTAGGTCCTATCTTAGTGAGCTAATTAAACGCGGTTCAAAATGTTTTATTTATGTGTAAAGGTAGGTAAAAAAACGGTGTTGTGATGGAATTTTTGGTATCAAGATACTTGATCAGAGGTGGAATTGTGTAAAGCAATCGTATTAATTTGACATTTCATAACGTACGGTATGATCTGTCAAACGCTTTGTTCTTTACCGTTTGACAGATCATACCGTACGTTTTGAGCTGTCAAATGAATACGATTGCCTTTTCCACCTCAGAGCTGGAATTGTGTAAAGCAATTGTATTCATTTGACAGTTCATAACGTACGATATGATCTGTCAAACCCTTTGTTCTTTGCCATTTGACTGACCATACCGTACGTTTTGAACTGTCAAATGAATACGATTTACATTACACAATCGCACCCCTGATTTGGCTAAAAATAACTGATGGATTAGTAGATCAGGCAGCTACACTTCATATACCTATGAGTTTTGCACGCTACTACTAGTATTAGACCAGTGTCGGAAGTCTCGACATAGTTCCGTGTAAAACCACCAGGTGGCGCTCGAAAAATGCTGAGACGAAATTGGTGTTTTCGTGTATTTATTGATTGAGAAGAATTTTTGAATGATGCTTAAAAAATACAAATATTTTTTTTAAGATTTATTAAAGATAACGTAAGTTAAAATCATATTTGATGAATTAGAAAATCATAAAATTGAAATTGTCGACGCGAAATGTCAAAAATGATACATCAGACTACGCCCGCAGCAAAAAGAGATATGTGTAAAAATAATTGATATAAGAACACGTGCATATAATACAGCCATTTATATTCCACTGTACCGGTGGTACCGCGTCCACGATAGTTTTGTTTTAGCCATCTAGAATTCTATGAAGTTATTTTTGAACTATGAAAATAGCATTGTTCTGAATATCCTGCACGCTATACTAAACATTCACATAATAGAATTTAAATATTTAATAGAGAGAAGAGAAGAAATAAATACTCGCAGTACTCGTTCGTATTAACAATAATTTTGATTAGCACATTTTCGTAACATGTGACTGCATTTTCATTAATGGTTAAATATGTGTATACATACGACGTTAACAATATTATGTATCTGACTTACTAAACGATAGGATTTTTTTATAATTTTTCTAATTGATACTATCCCACGGCTGGGCAAAGACCTCCACCAAACTACTCTACATGTCCTGTCAGCGGTAAGGGTTGACCAGTCTTCACGGTGTTAGTCCAACTAAATCGTCTCGCCATCGCTTTCTGGGTCTGCCTCTTCGTTATGCAACGAGTGGATGACCATCTTGGACCATTGCTTAGGACACATTCTGAGAACGTGGTCCGCCCAATCTGACTTCAGTTTCGTGGTTCTCTTAATTAGGAAATATTTATTCTCCACCGTTCATCACACATTATATTAATATCTTCAACGGAAAGCACAAAAAATCATATTATTTAAAAGATGTTCTCGACTGTACGTATCGCAGACATAACAAACAATATTGGAAGTGTTTACCGGCCATCGGCTTATTTCGCGTTTCCCCCACTACATACAATACTTTTTGCACTGAATACACTCCGCCATCGTATGAAGTGAAACTCATGACAATTTTGTGGTACAGTCGCTTTGAAAATTGGATTTGAGGCAGACAATTTTGGACTTTACAACAGTAAGAAAAATATCACTTCCGTGGATTTTTATGGCTAAACTGATTAAGGATATGATTAAAAAAATGTTGGGGGTCAGTTCACTACTCAAAGATAATTTATACCACATTGTAAAGGGGAATTAAAATAAAGTATAAGTAGCTACCTTCGTTGAGGATTATGATTTATCTATCTTATCATATTTTTATGAGGAGGATGTATTCGAACGTGGATAAATGTGGCCACTTGAAAAATATTAAGTGTCTATTCGGATTCTTACCCAAGCATTTTTGTGATAATGTTTTCTAAATTCAACGATATCATTACTATCTAAAAATAAGTCATCATCCCTGGCTCCCGACCGTCGGAAAATATACAAAATTCTGGGCTAAGAGAGTAATCCAGTGGTCTTGCCTCGGAAACGGAGGACCCTCCAGATTTACGCGGTGCTCGGTGCACGGCGAAAATGAATTTATTTAGCGCCGACCAAATTAAATACAAATATATTCATATTACACAAACAAATGTTTATAACGCTCCCGGATTGGAACTTACTGAAACATTGCAGCAAACAGACGCTAATCTAATTAGTATCTCGACTTGATTACATGACAGCGAAATTACCGTCTATTTTCATTCAAACGGCTTTATTCAATTTAGGTAAAAGACACTTCTGCATTCTGCAAATTTTGTCTTATTACTTTTGTGGAGAGCTCTTGAGGTTACAACAAGCTAACAGAAATTATTATATCCCATTTTAAAACAGAAGCAGTCATATTAGAACTGGTAGTGTCTTTACAAATTAACAATGTCGAAACTACGTTTAATATCTAAGCAAATGCAACTATAGTCGGTACTGTTTGAGATTCTTATGCGTTTTTGAGAAAATATAATGATCATAACAATTTATTTAACAACTATCATAAGTTAAACAAAACACGAGGTTTTGATATCAATATTGCTTTTTAAGCAGGTTAATGTACCCAATATATGTACGCGTCTAAGAATTCGATTTCAATGATTGATAACGTATTTTGAGAAATCGTAGAATTATGTATGTATGTATTAATGGTCCACCTGCTATATGATAGTGTTTTCGAATTCCATCCGCTATCGAATATGCAAGAAGTGACCGCGTACCCACCGTAAGCTGCGACCGTCTTTTATGCCATAAATCTACAGCCTGTCAACGCTTGCATAATACATGAGATCTTTTCGGAGTGATGTCTTAGATATAAGACTTATTCACAATATTCTACAAAAAAATCATCTCTCCTGTTCGGAAAATTTAACTTTCATGTGTAGATAGCCGGGTAGAAAATAGCTTTTCCATCCCTAGGGTGGAAAGTAGTATAGTTTTAATTGCTAAGATCTAACATGTAGTCAAAAATAATTGAGTCACACCATATACTATTAAAATAAGATACCTTTCAATGTGTTTTTATTAATCCGAACATTATATCTTGTGAGATAGCACTATAAGTGACAGCTAAAGTCGAGAGTGGGTAAAATGGTTTTTAACCACTCACTTGCTTTCGGTAACTAGAGCTACCAACTTCGATAACCTACAGATTGCTTCCGGTAGCCAGAGCTACCACACGACCATTATACAATTTTTGATTTTTAATATGTGAAGGGCACTTTCTGAGCCGTTTAAACTATGTCCTAAATATACCCAAATAACATGGCAACACAGAAAAAAATTGGCAGCCAACATGATAGAACAAAAATATTTTTAAATAGCTGTCGTTCTTGACGTTATGAAAAAGTGAAGTTGCGTAAAAGTGCACAGTGTTTTAAAAATGCCGTAAGTATTCAAATTTATATTTTACTACTAAAAGTATACATCAAACGATTCTGTGTTTATCCAACTATCAGATTATAGCTATATTTCGGTCCCAATTCATAATTATGAATTACAATCTCACTTCAAAGTAGTTAAGACAGAGATTTTTTCGGTGACTTCCGATTGAAATGGCCAAGATTTTGAAGAAAAAAGAATATTTCTCGTAATTTTCTAGTGATTAAATTAGTTTAAGTATTAAGTTTCATAAATATATATAAAATCAGTAACATCTATAACTTATTTACACAGGATTAGCGAATTAAACAAGTGACGGTTCATGTAAGTACGGGTACGGGATGGTGGTAGCCTTAGCTACCAAAATCAATTTAGGCAACTACTCGTTTTGACGTTGTAAGGCATGGGGCACACCAGACGCCCTGCGATCGCGTTTGGTACATTTTTTGATTTGTTCCTACTAATGTGTTAACAATGGTGTCAGACTAATCCCGTTTTTTTGTTTTTTTACTAGCTTTCTATTAACTTGAAAATATATGTAATAACTAATGTATGTGTTTGTCTGGGTGAAATCTTGTAACTCAATTTTGAAGCAGATTTATCATCAACTGATCGAGCTGAAATTTTGCATATGTATGTAGGTTTTTGACATGACCGACAATACAATGATATGGTAGGTACCATGGGGCGGGTCTGATGATAAAGCGGAAGGTGGCTCTAGGAACTCTGGAATAAATAAAGTAATCGTACCGAGTTTGGGCTCGTTAGAATCGTTTTGGTGAGCAATTGATGGATGTTCAAAGAAAAGTACAGTCGGCGATAAAAGCTTGTCAAAAAATTAAATTTTGACAGTAACTTATTTAATATATGTATGTTTTATGTATTTTACAAAAAAAATTCAAACATACAAATACAAAATACAAATACAAAATACAAATTCATTTATTCGCATAATACGGTTACAAGATCTTAATATTATATACAGTACATGCGTATTAAACCTGCATACAAATATAGATACAAGTTTTAACTCATTTTAAGAAATGAGATATTCTTTATTCTAAAATTCTGCATCGACCTGACTGCGCCCGTTGTGTTCCGACCCTAACGAGCCGCCATGTTTGTTTTGAAGCGGCTGTCGGCAGTTGACCCGGTGACGTAGCACGTGCTAAGTTTTTTGCGTAACGGCTTTGTTTATTTACCATAAAATCAGTATGATTGTATGTAATAATGGTTTACTTTGTGTAATTGTGTTTTCCTAGGTACAGACTGTGATTTATAATGTGTTTGTGTCGTGTGATATTGTGGTTTTAAGTGTTTTTAGTCGGGGTGAAAACTAAAACTTCGGTGGTACGTACATAATTTTTGTTATCTAGACTCATAGAACCGTAATTTACGTGATTATTGCAAAATATATCCATTCTAATTTATGATTATTAGTTGCTTGTTTTAATTAGAACTATATTTTGGTTCTTGACTTTCTAAATTAGCCACAAATAAATCACGAATCAAAGAAACAATTTGGCCCTGTCGTGCGTTACATACCTAAAATAGAAATGATGTTTTCTATACAATTTTATATGAACACTTATACAGTATTTGGCATTAAATGAAAGCATAACTAATCTACTTTTTTTTAAATATAAGCAAAAATGGGGTTATTGCTTTAGATTTTTTTCTAAAAATACATTTCTGGTTGAAGTCTTCAATTTTATCAGTGTGTCAGTTTTACGCATTTTTTATAAATTATTTTCAATATAGCAATCCATAAAATCAGTAAAAAGATTAGATTATTTGTTTAATTGGCTTTTATGTGTAAAAAAAACCATAACAATTGGTCCAGTAGAAGCCAAGTTATGATTTTTTTAATAAAACTCGGCATCTCGCGGATATTTGCACCAAATGACAGAGCAATATAGGCCACCATTTTTAAAATCCAAAAGCAAGTGAGTGGTTAATAAACACTAAAATCCCGGCGAGTCGTCTCTGCCTGATTACTGATATGTGCAATAATCGATCAAATTAAAAAAAATATTGTCAAAGAAGAAAAAAGTGACAATTTATAATGAAATATAAAGTGACACTATGTATGGCGGTCACCCAAATATTCTAATTGTAGATTCTTAATTGTTAAAATAAGACCAAGTTCATTGTTTTAATCAACGATCATAATAATCAAGTTTTTTATTAAGCTAAGCAAAAAATATGGAAAACTCTTTTATTTTATAAAACGATATAAGATATTAAGTTATTTTGTAATATGATATATCTTTAACGCCATGTCTGATCGTAGCAATTAAAACTCAATTACTTTCTTTCCAATTACCCTAGGAATGGAAAAGCTATTTTCCACCCGGCAATCTTAATTTTCTGAACAGGAGAGATGAAAAATCAATGTTTTAATCTTTTTACGTACTTATGTATAGTTGTAAAAATATCTAATTTTTCATTATTTACGCTGTAGTCCAGTCATAATAACGTATGTGATTGCATTAATTGCGGTAAAGCTGCATATTTTGTTTGGGTCTATCTGGATAGTATTCACCCAGATTTGAAGCTCTCTCATATGTAAGCGCTCTGAGTTATTGTAGAAATACCCAGAAAAAATATCGTCGTTTTTTATTATTAGGAAAAAAATATTTAAAAAAGTCTCTGATGAGAAATGTCATAATGGCGTTATCAAAGATTACAATATTTCTAATCGTATAAGCCCTTAGCAGATTTCTAGGTATTATAGCTACCAAGAAGTAAAACGTGAAAAAAATAAACCGCCTTCAAATAGTTACTGACTAAAAGCTGTAACTAACGCATTTGCCGTCTACTTTCGAGAAACAAATTCTTTTGGAGTCGGTGCGTTTATCAAGCTAACGTACACCAACAGTCTATTCACATCAAATGGCGGTTTTTTTATTCATGGTTTTACTTATCTAAAGCTACCTACCTATGGAGACCTATTTGATAAAATTTACACTATACCCTAAGCTGAAATAAACCGTTTGAACTAAAAAAGAATCAACTCGCCGTGACTTCTCGTTTTTGAGTAATCCGTAGACAAACATATAAATAAACAAACATACATACACTTACACATACCATCAAACGTCAATTTTATGTCATCATATTTTTACGACATTCAGCACACTTGTTTGGAAGATTTCCTAGATCAACATACTCAAATATTATAAAATGCTAATGATATCTATTATTAGATGTGTATGAGTTAAACACGAATATCTCTGGAACTACTGACTTAATTTTAAATTTTAAATTCATAAAGATGAAATAAGAAACCAAAAATTTGCGCACGGGCGGGACTTGAACCAGCAACCTTTTGGCAAACCGGGCCAAACGCTCTTACCAATTGAGCTACCGTGCTGTTAGTCCGACCCTGCGAAAAAGCATTCTAAAGCATTTAAATTTTAAATTATCCAAAGTCAATTTTATGTCATCATATTTTTTGGTTTGAAGCCATACACGGTTACAGGACCTGACAAGGTCCCCTTACTCTTCGAGAAATATTAGAAGCGCTATCAAGCCTAGGCAACATTTATTATAAGCCTGGTCCATAGTTTTCACCTTTTCCGTATTTTAAATTTTAAAGAAAAAGTCGAACATTAGAAGTTATAAGAGCTAGAACATAAGGGCTTAAACGATAGAGAATTGTGTGGACTTTTAATACGCCATAGTAATTTTCCTCGACGGAGTCTTTCTTTGCCACTTTTTTGTACTAAACTGAACAACGCCAGCTTTTTAACTGTTTTCCTGTAATAACTCGGAAGGCTTACACATTAGAGAGCCGCATACCTGGATATTTTTTTCCAGATAGAATAAAGAAAACAAAACAAATATGCAGGTTTAACGCAATTAATAATCACGCGTATTTTTTTTCGTTCAGTATGAGTAGTCAATTGTTTGTACTTAAATACAAATTAAAAACGTTTTCATTTTAAAAATAATCGAAAGGGTTTCTTATTAAGGTAAATGTTACTCTTCTTTGACAATGCATTTGTAAGATAACTCCTCGTTTGTGTTTAACCACAAAGTGTAGGCGCATCTCGAGTAATGGCACTTGTATGACGTCTTCTTGTTTCAAGTCTTGATCAATTTCTGTTGAACTATGTAGGTATATTGGTTTTAATTCCTCATAAACCATTGAGTCATAAACACAAACCGATACTTTATCAAATTATCGGTTATCGGCTTATCGTTATCAGGATGATTGCTACTTGCAACCAGTAATAAAACTTCATAAAAACAAGTAGGTATATTATACATTATATTATAATAAATTAGACTAGATAAACACGAGTGTATTAATCCTTTAATTGAGACGTAACGCCAACAGCACGTTTAACGAACACTTTTTAGCCTTCTTTTTCTTACTGGTATCACTGGTTTAGATTGTCCTAACCCTAAGTTTTTCACAGCCTTGGGATATTAAGGTACACGACCTTTACAGTTAGTTATTGTATTCCACAGTCTTTGCCAAAGACTTCTTCACATTACAGGTGCTACGACATCTGAATCTGGTTCAAATCTTTTTTCTCTTTTTTTTCGTGCATCCATAGAAGGAGCATGTCTGGTACCCACGTAGCTAATAACACAATGAGAAGAATATTCTGCGCCGTGATGCATATGACGTAGCTCCCAGTATAATCTCTGATCCAGCCTAAGAAGTATCCTGCTGGAGGTACGATGATTCCCATGGTCAGCATTCCCAAGCCTACTGCTGCTGGCACTTGGTCAGGTTTGCAGTTCTCGGAAATGGCAATATTCCTCGCAACGATAACCATACTTCTTCCGAACCCGTAGAGGCATGACATGGCAATTAGCACTGCGAAGTCCGTTTGGTATGCGAGAACTGCAAAATTGAAAATCAAGATTACCGATACGTGGAAATGATGATGTAAAAAACACTTAATTCTTCTTCAACAGTTAGACCCCTTACACCCTGTGACTTTTAGCATCGATGCTGTCGCGCGTTTTGAAAACGCGCATCAGCATCATAAGTATTAGCATCGCGCCTCACGTAATGAACTGATTTAATTTAGCATCAATGCAGTCATGCGTTAGCATCGATGTAAAAGCACAACTGCATCGAAGCTAACGCCCGTTAGTATTGATGCAGTCGCCAAAATTCAGTACATAATTTGTCAATTTCCAGCTTCTGCAACGCGTCTTAAAGGAGCGCAATATGTAAAGGTTGACATTATGCGACTGCATCGATACTGCATCGCAACTGTATTGCTGCTAAAAGTCGCAGTGTGTAAGGGGTCTTAGTTTCGATATACTTGAGTGCAATATAAACATAATTAGTAGGTTGAGTGTGTCATCGCAATCATTAAAAATGGGTCAAACAACATTCTCGAAGTATGATACCTTGATATTGAATGCTGTATCTGGGTCGCATTTATTTCCACAAAAAGATTCTATTGCATTAAGATCATCAATCTGTCACAGTACGAAACACTGGAAACTTCAAAAACGGGACTGACCCATTTACGAATTCTAGTGTTATCAGGACAAAATTGATAATACCAATAACAAATATTGGAAACGTTATCGATGTAGGAAATTTACCACGCTTGTTTTGATTGGAAGTTTTACAAAGTTTTAGGTCACATTAACTTCCTGCTAATAAATTAACCACTTGTATAGTAAGAGAGTCAACCAATCAAATCCAGAAAATCATCAAATATGATCGTTAAATTGTTGTGTTTATACATACAAGAAAACTATGCAACTAGTTTGTAGTAAGGAAGTGATAAACTTACTTTGCCTAGTTACAATGAGCCACACGCAGGTCATAATGAGCATCCATCTCGCCTTGATTCTGTATTTGTCCTGGAATATTGGTAGAATGAGACGACCGCATATATCAGCGCCCGCGACCGCTGACATGCAAGTTGCCGTCTGTTGCTTGTTCATGCTAGCTACTTTCTGTAAAATAAAAAAATAAAGCATAAGATGACAGCTCATCGTCATATCTATCTTGTCCTGTTCCCAGTTTTTCTGCAGTAGGCGCAGTATATAAATATTATACGGTCGAATCGTTTTAAGCGAAAATATGTTAACTGTGTCTTTGTATACATCATAGAAACAGGGCACTATCATTATTTATTGAAAAATCGTTTTTTTTAAACTCTAACAAAGACATTTTTTATAACAGTACCTTGTCAATTTTAAAAGTTATCTACGTCATCGGATTTGCATCTCTTTTATGATCATAGGATCTGCATCTATACCTAAATTAATTAATAAAAACTGCAAAAGATTTTTACCTTAATCTCAAATTTTCTCAAAAACAAGCGTATAAAAGCCTAAAGTGTATTCTACAGTAAGTGATTCATTGATTGTGTCATAAATTATTATCATTTAAAACGAGGTGACTATATTATATTTGATTTATGATGACGTTCCCACCTTAAAAGGTCATCGAAATAAGTAAAAGCATATGGAAACAATATAGGTAGTCGTAACATAACTAACATACTACGATCTGAATACGGGAAAGTGTCACGAACGTCACAAAGTTGTTTACGATTACATTAGTAATAAGAGTCAATACACTTTCGTACGCCCACAAGCTACTGTTATAGTCCTTTTTAAAACAACTGTTAATAATTGATAACAATCAACTTCTTTAACATGTCCAATGAAGTAATGCAAAATTTATACATTTATTGCATCAACTGAATTTTTGACCAGAAACAGACATTGGTACTGCCACAAAGTATCTTCTTCTGACAAAATGCACTCATTTACAGCTCATTGCTGATTCTTAGGAAAATGCATTCATTAGCAACATAAAGTAAGCTAAAACACAAGCTATAGAATCTCTTAATTATATTTTATTATATATACCTGTAAGAAGAACGGGAAAAGCATACTAAAGTTTTGAATGGAGGTCACTGAGAGAGCAGTCCCGATGATGATGTTTAAGAAACGGGGGCTGGACAGCAACGAAATGTCAAATAAGTCGTACAGTTTCCTGAGCCAGCTCTTGTTTTGGGGTGCAACGGTGATGACATTGACATTTGTATCTGAAAAAAGAAGTACCTTAATAATTTTAACAAAATAACATACTTGTACTTATTGTGCGATGACTAATTATTACAGCACATATTTGTTGTTGTTTTGATTTGCAATACCGGCATACCGTTTAATGTACACGCTTCCATCAACAATGATATATGAAGCAAATAATGATAATACAGGTCAAAATATTCCACCAAATTCATGATATTCGACAAAAGTGTAAAATTTATGTCATTTATCATATATTAACTGAGTTTAAAGGCGGTGTTTGAAGATTAGATTAAAACTGGCCTTGACTATATTCCACGGTCATCGATTTGCTTGTTACCTATCATGTTTTAAACAAATTAATTCACTAATGTTCTATTTCTGATTACTATGAGATGTTTTCGGACGTCTCATATTGACAGTGGTTAATTCACTGACAATAACGCATATTAAATAAGCTTACCGGCCGGTTTTCCATTATACGTGACGTCTTTATGGCTTTCCGACTTTTTTCCGTTAAATCCATTCTCGTTTTCATTTTTAGTACCTACTATGGTAGGTTCTGTTGCTCTTCTGTCCATTTTGTTTGTAAGTTTACCATTTGTGATTGAATCTTTTCTAATAACAATATCTTTGTGTTTGTTTTCTAGTAATTGTAGTTTCTCATCAATTTCGACTTCAACCTCCACTTTTTTCATGTGCCATTCAACTGGCTGTATGAGAAGCGTGCCTGCAATCTAAAATGATTGTTATTAATAATCGCAGTCGCCAGCAAAGGAAATCGTTACGAATACTTGCTAAAGGAATTATTAAGTACACAAGTAACTATAATTGGCATTTCAATTCTGATGCCCATATTTGGGTCCTAAAAAAACATTATCTATGTAAAGAAATGGATAATTACAATATAAGAAAAAAAGTATCTAACCCCATGTAAACTCAACGAGGATAACAACAAGCAAGCGCCCTTGAACCCGTAGCCTTCCAGCAGGTACCTCACCAAATGGGGCATAATGGTCTGACCCACACCTGTGCCCACATTGGCTAGCCCCACAGCCCGGCTTTTGCGGAGCTTGAAGTAGCTGTTAATGGCCACAAACGACGAATTCTGGATGAAGCCCAGCCCTAGACCTGAATGGAAGAAAAAGAGGTTGCGTGTAGTGTTGATAATATGGTGCAATGAACGAACTGTTGTATCTATTGATGTGTTAAAAGAATATAAACAAATATAACTTTCAATAAAAAAAACATAACTTTTTTATAGACCTTCCGATCAATTTGTATCATATGCTTTGACTTGCTAAGGCTCACAAGCTTCGTTTTTGCTTTTTAAGAAATTTGATAATTTTTTTAGACGAGACCAATATAATACATTTTTATTATGGAAAATTCTTGATGGTGCATCTCAATTGGTAATTATTAATGATCTCAACTTTTTCACTGAAATAAGCACTGATCAGTTACACATTGTTTTGATATGCATCTTTGAATTTATGTAAATACTGTTTTCTTTGCTTGTCTTTTTATACTGTTAAAATAATATCAGTGGATAAAGTAAATAAACTAATTTATTTAAAAAGATCTCAGTGTGACATAATACATTACCTATCATGAGTTATGTGGTTCCTTTATTTAAAAATAAATAATAACGTTTGAAAAGCATGTCAAGACTGTTCACAATATTCAACTAGCAAAGAAAAACTGAATTTAGTCCCTAACTTTAGGTTTTCAATTTCTTGTATAAAAGTTTAGTAATAAGTATGAAATAGCGATTCAAATTATTTCTTACTGACTAAGGTCATCATTTTCTTGGTCAATATGATAAATAGGAAATACAACAAGGTTTCGTACTTCGTGCTATTTTTGTATTATTATGCTATGCTTATTTCGTCAAAAGCCTGTCAACTAAACCGTTTATTTTGACGTATGAATATTGATAAAATCCGTTCCTTTTTGCTTGTCAAATATTTCAAGACATTCTTTTTTACTGAAACAATTCATTTTAAAATAAGATAAACACAAAAAAAACACTGACTACATAGGTATATCATCGTTTAACACTGAGATCTTTTTAAATCAAATATTATATGAATTTTATCCGCTGATATTATATTAAAAGTTATAAAAAGATTGTTTACATATTTGACTAGCAAAGAAAAATGGACTTAAATACAAGTACAAAATACAATTATCTTACCTAATAAAACGCCATAAGACAGAATTAAGTGGAAAATATTGGTAGAAAAAGCGCTCAAAAATATTCCTAAAGTGCAAGAGCATGCGCCGGTTACTGCAACTATTCTAGGTGATGACAATTTCACTACGGCCCCAGCAATGGGGCCTCCAAAGTTGGTGACGAACAACATTGTACTGAGAACTATGGCAGCTCCTTGTGTTTTGTGCCCCATTGCTTCTAATGCATCTCCGTACAGCAAACTGAATAGAGACAGCATGGATTGATTGAAAATCTGAAATTAATGTTTTTGTATATTGACCAAGCCCATTGACGAATATATTTCAGTGTCACAAACTCTTCCTGATAAAGTTTTAATCGTTGTTGATACTGTTAGTTACAATAACAGTGACCTTCGTGTTAAGTCACAAAAATAAGATTACGTTATGTCAACAATATTTTACAACAGCAATGAGAAAATTATTGCTACATTATAAAAAAATATAACTACCTACTTTAAATGAAGATAAAAAAGGAGCAAGATAAAATTAATTTTATTTACTGATATCATTTTAAGACCCTTTGCACATTGCGCTTTTTAGCATTGATGCAGTCGCAATGCAGCATCGATGCAGTCGCAAAATGTCAACCTTTTCACACGTACGCTACTTTTAGCAGCGATGCAGAAGCTGGAGCCTTATTTTTTAATCACTTGCGTCAAAATGAACGCGACTGCATCGTTAATAACGCGCGTTAGCATCGATGCAGTCGCGCTTCTGCATCGATGCTAACGCACGCCTGCATCGATGCTAAATTAAAACTGTTCATTGCGTGAGTCGCGATGCTTTCGCGCGTATTCAAAACGCGCTACTGCATCTTTGCTAAAAGTCGCAGTGTGTAAAAAGTCTTAAAGTTATCATAATAGTTTGACACATAGTTATTATAGAATAAGATCGAGTGGAAACAAGTAATCTTCCAAAATATGGCATTTATTTGCTGAATAACGAATAATGTCTTAACATTTGTCTGATTATTTATTGGAAACCGTAATTGGATAAAGGTTTTTGGATATTGCTAGCAAAGTATCTGTTATGTTTCAATTATGGATCACTCCCAGCGTTATTGGAAGCAATGTAATTTAACAAAATCAAATTGAAGTATGATTAACAATAAATTGATCTAACTAAAATAACTCTACGTTATTGCTTTCAAGAATAAAAACAAAGACATCTACTGCAGTACGCAAATTGATTTCACAGCTTAAAATCGCTTTCATCTTAAATAAGCCAACATACCAAATAGTAGTAGTAAAATAAAGTTAGCTTTTAAATATTATATATAACATCCATCCTATATAGTACTATGTAATATATAAGTACTAGTAGGAAGGTAAATAAATTGTACCGTGACCTACGCGTATTATGGCTGCTTATTCACATGCTAATGTACGCACAGTTCCATATTAGCCAGTTCTATGGGTATACAGGGAAACGATTCCGTACCTATTAGTACCTTTGTCGGATGCTTGATAGCTATTTAATACATTTTTTTTTGTACAAAAGAACGCTATGCAACATCAATGCAAGTAGTATGTTATTTTTTTAAGAGCGATAACGATTCGTAGTTATTCCCCGTAAATATGAGACAGAGTAGGCATGGAAAATAAGTTGTGACGAAATTTCAGTACTTACATTTGAAAGTGCAGTTCCTATTAAGACCATCCATCCCCACCCCCCGTCGGGTGGTACTAATTTTGTGACTTTTTGCTTATTAGGCACTAACGCTAACTTTTCTGCCGTCATTTTTGTTTCCTTGTGCTCTTCCTCTATGTTTTTATTTACCGCATTGACGTCGTCAGTGGTGTTTGCAGTGTTATTATTATTTGGTTCCTGAAACAAATATAATAATAAATTTACGAACTTAAGCTACAAGAACCTTGTCATTATTAACCCCCAACGCAAAAATAATGGGGTGTTATAAGTTTAACGTGTCTGTGGTATCGTATTAGCTCCAAGGGAATAAACTGATTTTCATCAAGTTAATTCGTTTTGTGTCGTTGTAAGAACACTAGTGTTCTTACTTTATTTCATGAAAATCTGTTAAGTCGTTTTTTTTTAACTTGCGACGGGGATATAAATAAATCTTTTATATATTAGTCAGTTGAAGTACCTAAACAAAAAAATAATAAGATGTAATACTTTATTTTAGAATTCAGGAAAATTGAGAAATGCTCTCAAATAGATTTCCTACTTCATTAACAGCTTTCTGTTTAGTTTATCTGTACAAAATTCTATAATTAGGTCAGTTATTTAATCATTATTGCATATTATCAATACTGGACTTCAGACGAAAGTGAGAAGATAATAAGATTGTAAGGTTTACGATCATAATCTTTGACATTTCTCAATAATATGACCCTATAACGAGCGGGTGTGTCCGTCTCCGGCACAATGTAATTAAAATATTACAAAAAGTAGGTATATAACTGAACACAGCTGTATAACTCTTTATCTAAAGTCAATTTGCTGACGCGCACAATAAAAAAAATAAGTAAGTTACGAGTATAATATTTTCACACATATCTCGGCTGAAGCTTTGACCAGGTATTGTTGAGATAACAATTAACCAATTGTCTTTTTATGAGCAATAAATCTCACATACCTACATTTTACCTTTACGTTTTTTTTTATTTTAGTAGTTAGTCTACCTAGAGGCTCATTTTGCGAATCCAAAGTAATGTTAATAATTGTCC
Organism: Pyrausta purpuralis; assembly: GCA_963924145.1. Taxonomy (NCBI): domain Eukaryota; kingdom Metazoa; phylum Arthropoda; class Insecta; order Lepidoptera; family Crambidae; genus Pyrausta; species Pyrausta purpuralis. The sequence goes on from OZ001659.1 coordinate 15,705,901, forward strand.
CTTTTTTGAATTAAGAACTATGTATTATCGGATACACAACATAAGACTTTGACTATATTTAAAAAAAGTAATGATGAATGAATAACTGATCTTTTGTAACTCGAATTAGAAGCAAATAGAGTTGTAATTATTGTTTCGCATTCAAACAAATGTTGGTTTCCCGAGAACACATTACTCACGATTTCGACATTATTGCAATGAGTAAGTAGGTTTTTGTGCACATATGAGAAGTCACTGGGTAACATCTCTAACAATATAATTTAGTCACTTTTAATTTGCGTCAGAGTCTAAAGTAATTTAAAAAAAGGTACATTCATACATTTTCGATTTGTAAATACTACGATGATATTTTATTCAAAAGACCTTTAAAAAAAGAGCAAACATTTTTTTATGTTATAATTTACATAATGCTAGTGACGTATTTTATACCAGTTTTTAATGTATTAAGCATATTTATTATATTATTTACTCGAATACGAGTTATCGAGCGCTATCAAATCGCCCGGTCAGAGACCGACGTGTGTGATGTAACAAAAACAATGTATAAACAAATGAATTCATTGTTGAGTAAGCATTACTTGTCGTTGAATTTCTTTTTGATACTAAATTTCCTAGTTATTTCTTAAATTAATACGTTATAGTAAATTTCGTGGACTATGGCCGTTAGGGACAGTAAGCATATCAGTTTTCTTATATTATATTTCTTTTTTTCATAAGTAAAGAATAAGTAGAAGTCTGAAAAAAAATACATTAGGTCACCTTCGCTCCTCTTTAAAAAGTTGTTCTTTTATTATGTCAACGCTTCAACACCGAAGCGGTTGCAGGTGGTTCTAGGTGCACCTACAACCGCTATGTTATGTGTTTTATGCGGTTGCATAACAATAGAATATCTATTGTGTCTCGTTAACATACGCTTGAGGGATTAAATAGTCACTAAGATATGATTACAAGCAGTCTAAGTTGGTATTACTAATTCAGTTAGTACCTACGCCTGTAGGTCCAGAAAATCACGTGGTAGGTTTAAACACGACATTGAACTTTCATTCAAACCTGTAATTCAAGCAAACAAAAAACAACTACTTCTAAGCTCTTTAAGATTTCGTCATGTTGAGTCAAATCAAAAAACTAGAATTCGCAAAAGAATTACGTAGATTAAATAAAAATACAGATAAAACATAAGACACTAATTATATTTATAGGTAGGTATCGTATCGTACAAATAATCGTATCTTAAATCGATAATTTATCTTTGTATCAATTGCGTGATAATCCGCTGTTGCTAATTTAATATTTTAGAGATATCAATCATAAGGACTATTAGTTATTTAGTTACTCATGAGAATAAAACCATGCAGATTAAAAGAACGAAAGTTTTTTTAAAGCTTCGTCCACAGTTGTCCAAATAGATATACTTAGCCTGGGCGTATTAGAATTATACCAACTATTGCTGGTGAACTAGCCATTGCCGCAATTGATAATACTAAACACGAATATACTTTTGTACCTAAGAAGCAAACACATGTTACTTAATTTTCTTACAAGATTATAAAATAACAAAAACAAATTATCATTTTATGAAATATCCGCGTGTCAGTACCTTCATTGCCGTTGTTGTCCGATTACATCGTTATCAGTCCTTAATACCGGCTTAGCGAAACTCGCTAAAAATAACAAATCTTCAGTACATTACGACTAAACAAAAACTTGTATTATTCCGTAAATTATTAACGTGACAATGATCACGCAGATAGGATATTGTAGTTAAACTAGTACATTTTATTCATGAAAAGAATTGCGAGAGCAAATTATTACTGACCGGACAATGAGATGCTTGAATGTAAACATTGGCCTAGTCCACCATTACAAAAGAGTGCTTACCTAAACAATTCATAGGTGGGAGATGTAGTAGTCGAAATAACCCGACTCCGGCTCCGAAGGCTCACTGAGTCACTACCGGTGGTATGCGTACGCGCGTGCGGTCTGCCTCAGTCCGCTGCCATCAATGAACATTGACACTACGTATCGTCGAGCGACGCGATAACACCAATCGACGACCTAGGATTCAGGAACTAAATCGATCGGTTGCTATCTGGATTGCTTTCGGCAATCCTTTGATGCGCATACGCATGTTGTTCTTTACTGTTTTTCCCTGTTCCAATGACTTCAGAGTACTTACGTCGGACTTTACATCCAACAAACACATCAAAACATTCAAAACTTTTAGTTTTAACGTTAAATAGACATATTTCAATGAAAGACTTCCTAATATTGTAATCTAGATACTATAATGTGATCTAGATATTATTAATTATTCCATTCCGTATTTTAACTAACAAACTGACGTAGATGCGAAGGTTCGTGTCTTTTTTGCGAGAGTATGATAATTTATTAATCATATTTGTTTAATAATTCACTTAAATTAATTAACGACCGCCTTATCTTAATAAAATGTAATATAAAGCATTTTTAATTTAGTAAATACTTCCTATCATAGGTATTTGTGTGTCAAAATGGCAACAGATACAAAGGGAAAACCCAAAAAAATAGAATAGGTTTTATCTAATGTGATAAAAAATCAGTTTTTGTTTGTACTACTAATAAAGTTTCATAATTATAAAGGTAACTCAAACATTTCAAAAATTTAGGTTTTTTAATCACAACTTTAAAGCTTAGGGAAAATAAGTCCAGGCCAAAAAACTGGTTCGCGGCAAAATATATCGTACCAATCCATCCATCCATCGCAGCCTCTATTTTATTCCTCTTAGGATATAGGCCTCCTCCCAACGAAGTGGTGGGCGGCCTCTACCGCGCGTGTTGGCCCATGGTCGCCACTCTTATCAAATTCAAAAGCATTTATTTCAGGTATCTGGCACAGAATAGTATACAGACCCATACATTTTGTTAGTAATAAAATATAAATAGAAAACAATTAAAAGTTAGTAACAATTAAAATCTTCAAATACATTATTGAAAGTTAGACATGAGGACTGTGTTTACTGTGATATCCCTTCTAGTCCACCGATTTTTGTCCATTCTGTCTATATGTCTGGCTATTGTATGAATAACATCCCTGACCTTTGTTATTTGACGAATACGTTCGTTGCTTATCCGGTCGAGTAGAGTTATGCCCATCATTGCTCCCTCCATTGCCCTCTGCGCAACGCGTAGGGTTTCAGTTGACTTCTTTGTAAGGGTCGTTGTTTCCATCCCGTAGGTAAACATGCCTTGGCAGGACACATTGGTCGAAAAAATTTCTCTTTAGTCTTAGTGGAATATTATTGGATCGGAAGATTGGCTTGTTTGCACCAAAAGTTGACTATGCTTGTGCTATACTTCTATCAACCTCGACTGTCTGTTTGGTAAAGCCCAAGGTTAATTTGTATTCCAAGTACCTAGATGTAATGGTCGACGATTTCTACTGGCATTTGGTGTAATCTTGCATCCGGAATGTTTGTCATGATTTCCGTCTTAGAGGTATTTCATTTTTGAACCTACTTTTGCAGCATCCTGTTGCAAATCTTCCACCACGACCAGCATGTCTTCGATATTGTCAGACAATAGTGCAATATCATCAGCAAACCTTAGATTATTCAGCCTTTCGCCATTGATGTTCAAACCCCTGGTTTTCCCCTGTAACTTCCTGAACACATTTTCCAGCGCCGCTGTAAACAACTTTGGGGATATGGTATCGCCCTGGCGGACTCCTCGGCCAAGCTTGAACGGTTCTGTCAATTTGTGTAGCCTGACAGAGAACAATGCTTAATGAGGTTGATGTATCTCTCATCTATCCTGCAATCTGCGAGTGCATTTTCCACCGCCCAGTGTTCTTTGATATCAACGCCTTCTCGTAGTCCACGAAGATAATAATAAGTGGAATACGATACTCGTGGCACTTCTCAATCACTGTTTTCAGCGTCTGGAGGTGATCATTTGTTCCGATACCGGAGCGGAATCCAACCTGCTCACATGGTTGGCATTCGTCGAGTTTCCTGCAGAGTCGATTCTCAATAACTCGAGTAAAGAACTTGTACATGTTGTTAAAGAAGGCTTATTGATTTGTAGTTGTCAAGCTTCCTAATGTCTCCCTTCTTGAGGAGCAGTGTGATGATAACATTATTATTGTACCAATACAAATAGCAAAAAATAAAAAAACTTTAAAAAAAGTAAAAACCGACTTCAAAACCAAAATGCACTAAAAAGTCTTAAATAAACTTTTGACCCTTGAAAGGAAAGGAAGCCATTTTAGGCAAACAATTTCTTTTTGGAGTCGGTGCTCTGATAGCTGATGCTTGATGGCCAAAGTGATGGCACCGACTCTAAAAAGAAATTGTTTGCCTAAAATGGCTTCCTTTCCTTTCAAAGGTCAAAAGTTTATTATATTAATTCAAATATAATCGATATTTTGGTTTTCAGCGTGGCGGCGTGAAAATTTTTTGGCAAGTAAGTTGCGACAAACCCTTTTCATATCGCCCAAAATGATGACTGGTTGAGTTGAGAGTTGAGTATGAGCAGTTTTATGCAATTAAGCGCAAAATATTACAAAATATGACAGACATCGCCGCCTTTATTTTGATTAAAAACGCATAATTTTTTATAAATCTTTTAACAATATTTTACATAAATGGTGAAATACTGATTGATGATTTAAGTATGTGTATAATTTTCATCGCAAGACTATGTATTGAAAATAATAGTTCACTTGCCTCCTGTTGTTTTATAAGTTTTCTTTTTTCAACAAAATCCCTTCATATTTCGCAAAATATCTATCGTTAACATATTAATATAATCTCGCCGATAAAACGAAGAAAATTACACTCATTAATGTGATGCCACACTTGCCTGGTATGTGAAATATGATATATCCTATTTACAATGGTGTCCATGCCCCAAATTTCCTGGGAAGTTCCAGTGCGCCTAAATTTTGCTATGATTCGGCAGATCCTGCGGGCCTAAGATGCGCGCCTATTTATCATTTATCGATAAATTTCAAACGTCTTTTTTATCATATTTAAAAAGGTTTTTAGTAATTTTGTTGAATTCATTTGTTTTGAAAAGCAATAAGGATTGATTTGCAAGAGGAAAATATGTGGCAAAACAGGTTGTTTGGGAAATAAAATTATTTTATCGACGCGATAAATGGTATCGAGGCGCGCATGTTAGGCTTACTGATTCCTAGTTCAAGTTCAATCCTATTCCAAAATACCCTACTTTTCTTGAGCTATCATAATATAGGATAACGAAACAATTCTGTTGAAATTTGTTTTACAATAATAAGTCATACATTTTTTTTTAAATACCTATTTCATAAATATTAGATATTAGATTAGAATCCTATTGTATATCACAATTCTAGATTAAAATATTTCAACTAGTTCTTTACCAATATTTACTGAACGAAATCATAACATTGCGTTGTATTCATATGAAATTGGGTAATACGTGGTAATACTAGGTCGTGATATCAAAATTAACAGCTGAACATTCGTAACGAAGTGATATTACCTATATGAGTGAGACGTTACTCATCGGTCAACTATCATGACTGTTCTATTTAATTCGTCGTTAATCATATCATAAGTAAAAAAATATTTTATCCAATCATTTTTAGGGTTGGATATCACAATGGTTTCGCTATGATCGTTTGCAGTATATTAATTTATTGCTGCGATTGATCTTTACATACCTAACTTCAATCAATATGACAATCATACTCGTATTTGAGATTTAAATATGGAAATACTATGCTTATAGTATTTCACGTACTTATTTTTTTAACAGTATATATGGATTGTTAAACTTTATAACATTCAGTTAAGGTAGACTTTGCGATGAGACTATTTCTTATAGTGAGTGATGTATTATACAGCTAAAATCCTTTAAAAATTGAATAGAATATGTTTTCAAATTACAAACCAGGGATTTATTCGTACTAACATACAAAAGAAACTAAATACTGTCTTTTTTGTTATTAATTATTGAATAGCAACAGTTTAAAAAGAATGATAACTGCATTTTTTTAGCTAGACTGACCAGTCAAATCAGTCATGATGATTAAAGTAGTCCAATTACTTCTTGTTTTCACCAAATAATTAAATTTGAAATACTTACATATGGTGGCATGACTGTGATTGCAATGAATACACACCAATGTGATTTTAAACCAGTTCCTTTCTTTGTAACTTTCATAAATATAGTTATCTTCATTAAATTTGAGCACAGAGTTTTGACCTTTACTTAGGTTCTTAGCTAATAAACCTCATTTTGTATTTCACTTGCTTTTATTTTCATTTCCTCTGTGACATTATAGTCTGAGTGTTTGGAGTTGACTGACAAGTAATTACTTCGAATATTTGTAGAAGTTTGTTCGACCCCCACAGTGGAATGCTTACAAATACAAACAACACATGTCAAGACACGCGGTATTAATTTGAGCGTTACTGTAATTAAAAGCCAAGTTCTTTTGACGTGGACATTTACTATTGCCATTTGGTGTTCGCGGAGTGTAGATAAGCTCTTAAAAATAGATACAATTTAATTAGCCACATATTTCTGTTTTGGATAACGAAAAAGACACTGTCACTATTTAAGAATCAAGAATATCAATAAAGTTAATGTGTTATTTTATAGGATCCCACTTAAATTATAATTAAAAAAAATAAACTGTCTAAAAAGCTTAAAATTACGCATGCTTCTTCTATTTAGGAGAAACAAATTCTTTTTTAATTTAACTTTCATGATTTTTTACTATTTATTTATGTCTCAAAAACTAATAGACCGATTGCGATAAAATTTACACTGTACCTTAAGCTGAACTATACCCAATAGTACTAAAAAAAATCATCTCGCTATGATTTCTAATTTTTGAGAAATCCTGAGGCAAACACACAAATATACAAACATACATACACTTACGAAATATGCACACGTATTAGGAAACCTTTATAGATCAACATACTAAAATGTTATCTAGGTAATTCTGACAATATCATATACATAGAGGTCAAATTGATTACCTTTTTCTTTAAGTTCGTAGATAGGTTAATGAAGTTTGATAACTCTAACAAAGATCAAGTTATTTTGTAATATTGCCATACTTAAAGTTTAACGCAGATTTTGGTAATTATTAAGTGATCACATAAAAATACTTAAACTATATTTTATAGGGAAACATTATTAACAAATTAAGTTTTTCCCATTAATTTAAAAACCTAAAATAGTATTTAATAATGTTTATGTGAAAATGTCTGTTGTAAAGAGGAACTTGGCCATTTCACTACTATTTTCAGAATATCCCTTACGTTTATTGAATACGTGAGTTCAGAACGAAATTCAATTAGTCTTATCCATCTTAGTGAAACAAGGCAAAGACAAAATATTACGATAATTAGTCATTCTTACTTACAGGCTACACGTTATTTCAAGACGATAATAATTACTAAGAATTTAATCATAGATGCTTCAGAGTATTCGTAGTTACCTTGACCTAGGCCACTATTTTTGAATCACTCGCATCAAGATAGCGTGTGGTATCATTGATTACTTTCCGATTTGCCAATGAAAGTTTGTATAACTCTACACGCGAGAGATTAAAAAAGTTTATTAAACTAAAACCACTTTTATTTTATTATATTATTGTAATGAATCTGTTTTGCTTCAGTAGGTAGGTGGCATACGACCACGGCTATCCTTTCAGACTATTTTCTTGTTTCGTACATTTTAGAGCGTGTTTTAAGTAGTCGGGTGTTAGTTTTATAAACTTTCTTTTTATTTAACTTATTTGGGAGTTATGTAAATTAGTGTAAGGTAGAATTATTATGCAGAGCAGACCGAGTATAGTACCTAACAACTAACTAATATAAAAGTTAGTTTATACATTCTTGCAATTTGCAGGTGATTGCAAGCAAAGCCGTGAGAAACAGCTAATATTGTTAACAGGTTTGAAATGTGCTAAAAGAGCTCTTTCATTTGATACCCCCCACGACACCGTTTTTGTTTTATTAATTATTTACTTTAAGTCTCCTAGAGGACGCTGTAGTCAATTTGACGTAACTTCATGTAGTTTATAACCAACGGTATTCAAGAGGCTTCCAACGACACCTCATTTGTCCAATTATGATCAATAGTTTAGTAGTTATGAGGGAACAGATGAACATCCTTACCCACATACTCACATACAGGTCAAAATTATAACCCTCCTTTTTGCTTCGCCTTAGACGGGTTAAAAAGATAACTGAATTTTGTGAATACTAACGCCTATATTATTATTTCTATATTGATATTTAATTCGTTTTCGAAAGAAAATCACACGCCAGTACACGGCTGATTTTAAAATATCCCTGGTCAAAGTGTTTTAAAATGCTTTAACTGAGAGATATTATATTAATCCAAAATTATAATCCCTTGTTAATGTAAATCAAAATAGCTAACTTTCGATGTACGATTTCAAGTTCAATAAGTGGAAAAAAATATTTATAACACATTTCTGGTTCGATTTATTGTATAAAAAAATATTTTTCATTTTAATACATTAAAAACTTTTTGTAATCATGACTGGTCACTCAAAGGGCCTATATTTGAAGTTTTTGCTCCTATGGCATGCAGGCTTTACTGGATTATTTTAAGGAATTAAAGACTAATCTAATCTAAGTTATTTCATAAAGATTGCTGGATGAGCCAGATAAAATTATTGCAGTTGTACGGAGCACAGTAATACTAGTAATAAATTGCAGTTATCCTAGCTTCTTGTTTAAGGTAAGAAAATGTACATTTTAATTAATTTATATAGAAAAATACAGCAAAATAAGACTGCTGTAAGAAGAAACTCACACTAATTTATTTTAAGCTTTAACAACAAAACTGCAGCTTGAATCCTCGAGATTTCAACGCCGACAAATAGCTGCGCTCTACAACTCCGCATTACAACATGTACTTTATAAGTGCAATTTTCATAATAAAGTTACGTTGAAACCTTACAATATTGATTTAGATGTTTCATTATTAATTATTCACTATGAGTGAGTTTCAGGTGCACTTGTATAGAACTACTTACTGTGTCACACAAGGGTTCGAAAATTTGTCCGACGTTATCCGGGCATATGCATATACCACTCGGCCACCGACACATGCCCTTTACTAGTGTAATTTATGAGATTTATTATAAAGATTTTTCATGAACTAATGAAGCCGTATTGATTTGTAACATTTGTTAACTTGTTTTTTGTCATTTTGACATTATGCTCTTTCACTGATTTCAACTTGTGATGGCGACAAAACAGAAACAGGCGAAACTAAGAAGAAATCGGCGAAGTGCGCAGGATATAATGATCATCTTGCTTTCTTCTTAATCTTTCACTCATTGCCGAGTTTCGTGACCCAGGATTTTGTCAACGAAAATTTTCCATCGGCTGCGGTCTGTCGCTTGGTGCAAAAGGTAGAATTGTACACTCTACCAGTCATACCTTTGGGATAAGCAGAATTGTAAAAGAAATTTACAAAATAACCTCTTTAAAAAATACAAAAAAGCTTAACTTTTTTGTCTTTTATTTGGGAGAAACAAATTATTTTGGAGTCGGTGCAATGTGCGTAGACTGTTGGTGTAGGTAAGCTTGACATCGTACACCAATTTCATATGAATTTGTTTGTTTAAACAAATGCGTTTTTTTAAACTTTGAGACAGTTTTTTGAAGGCGGTTTTAAAATAACTTTTTTCATGATTTTTAGTATTACATATATTATGGCAAAAACTACTAGACAGATTTTGATGAAAATTACACTGTACCCTAATTTTAATTATAACTACATTCGAAACAATCATCTCGCTATGACTTGTGGACAAAAATACGAGTAGACAAGCAAAAGTGTTTGGAAGCTTCTTTAGACACCATACTCAAACATTATAAAATTGCAACGATATCACAAACAATTGAATTGATTACCTCTTTTTTGAAGTCGATAAAAAGTGCATTTCTTCACTCCCGTAATTTGGTGAAATGACAGACCATCATGAACGGAGAGAGTTAGTTGTTAGTTAGACTGAATTTAACCTAAGTAAACGACAAGTCATCGCTATCTTAACGTTGTAGCACATCTATACACCCGTCACGGTGACAGCACCGTATCAACTCGAGGCGTTTAGTATTTGAAGACTTTGTATTGTAGCGACATCTATGAGCAACCACTGTCACTACATTTCAACACAATACGCTGACTCGGCTCGACGCGACTAGATGGCGCTATAGTCGAAGTATGGAGACTGAACCGCGATATTAAAGATTTAGAGCGCACTAACTACATATGTACAAAACAAGACGGTGAACATCGGACCTTGGTCCCCGGCCATAACACCCGGTCGGTAGGAAGCGCTTCCCTTTGCCTTCCTAACTCAGTTGCGCCAAAGTATGAAACTGCATCCTTAACGCACATCTATCGACTTTGTAACGACAACACCACGGATCGAGACCAACTCGGGACCCACTCTCGACCAGCGGCGCAGTTGTAACGCGCTTACGCCACGTTACCCGCTGGTAGACGACAACCCTGTCTAACGGACTGTCATTCACAAGAAGAACTTATAAGTTGTAGCAAACACGATCCGAGGCGAGGCGTTCGCTATCCGGTGCCGATCCCATCCGAGGCGTTGCTGTTCCCTATATGTAACGTGCTTCAGTATGGTTGACGCCTGGGTCCTTATTTTTGAATCACTCGCGTCAAGATGGCGTGTGATATTCATTGTTTAATCTTCAATTTTCCAATGAAAATTAGTATAATTTCACGTGGAAGTGATTACAAATTAAATAAATGAATTTTGTGAGTACCAACGCTAATATTCTGCGTGATTTTCATTGATTTTTTAATTTGTTTTCGAACGATAATCATATGCCATATTCAAGCGAGTGATTTAACAAAACCAAAATGCACTAAAAAGTCTTAAATAAACTCTTCACCACTGAAAGGAAAGGAATCTGTTTTAGGCAAACAATTTCTTTTTGGAGTCGGTGCTGTGATAGTTGATGCTTGATGGTCAAAGTGATGGCACCGACTCCAAAAAGAAACTGTTTGCCTAAAACAGATTCCTTTCTTTTCAATGGTGAAGAGTTTATTTAAGACTTTTTAGTGCATTTTGGTTTTGAAGTCGGTTTTCACTTTTTTTAAAAGTTTATTTTATTTCTTAATTTTTAGTGATTATATAAGAGGGGAGAGGGGGAGTTTCACCTTATGATTCTTTTTTTTAAGAAGCTACAAATTACCCATCATTACTTCCATCATTATAATTACTGAACTCTTAAGCGTTAAAGAGTTCCACCATTAGCTCAGCCCCACAAGATGTTTACTATCAGACGTAACAACACGTCAACATTAAGTTTCTAGTAAAGAAACACTATACGTGCCTTTAAAATTTGAGGGTTTCCCTCGATTACACCAAGATCCCATCATCAGATCCCAAAATGGAAAAAATGGGACCAAGTAGAAGGTACACCCTCTAAGTAGGCGAAAAAATTTTTCGATTTGGTCGACAAACGACTGAGATATGAGGTAACATACATACAAAATAATAATAATAAAAAAACATACAGTCGAATTGATAATTCGGTAAAGTCGGTTAAAAATAGAGCTCCTGATTGGTGCTGTTCCCGTGCCGGGTGGGTTTGCTTCAACCTGTAATCATCACGAAGCATAATATCCCGTTGAATGTCTTATGGCACCGAGATTAAATTCAGGTGACCGAGTTATCGCATTTGTTTTATTTTTTTATTATCAATGTGACATTGAAGAAATTGGTTTCAAGTGAAAACGTTAACACTTATCTCGGAGCATTTTTACGTAGAGTGCTATACAGATTGCTTTCTTTTCAAGTATCTGTACTTTTACTTCTTATAGGTAAACTGTAAATGACATCATTTTTGTCACTTACTCCTTCCAATGTTAATGTAACATGTATAAGTATTATGAATTAAATGTTCTCGGGTCGGATTTTACGGATGATACGGAATACTTAAATTGGGAGGAAAATGAAAATTTAGAACGAAAGTGACGTCAAATGTCTCAGTTTTTGTAGTCGACCTATTGTTACATTGCGCTGTGTCGACTTTTTGTTACGTATAATGCTTATCTTTCTGTCATTCTATAGAAAGTGAATTTCAATCGAACACAATTTATTTAACTATCTAGGTAATTTTAATTGCATTAACTGTAAGATTAGACACGATTATCTCAAGTACAAGCCTACAAACGGCGTATGGCTGCTTACTGTAATTGATAAGATAGTGAACATTCGAATAACGCAAGGGTATATCAACGGGTGATACAAGTCGTTCGCGTTAAAGATCTTAGCGAAAATCTCTTGCACGCAAAAAGTGCCTTACTTCAAATAAAATTTACTGTGCGGTGCAAGAGATTTTGACCAATAAGAAAGATTGGGAGAGACCCCGACCGTACGCATATTAAAAAAAATGCGACTGAGTGCGTCATGTCTTCTAAATCTTCCGTAAACTAGCGATTTCAATGTTCATATTCCACTATATGTTTATCTTAGATACACATCTTAGACATTTAGCGACTTTTAGCAGCGATTCAGTCGCGATGCAGCATTGATCCAGTCGAAAAATATCAACCTTTACACACTTACGCGACTTTTTAGGGTATTGGTAATTAATTAAAAATCATAAGCTACTTAGGAGAAACAAATTATTTTGGATTCGGTGCATGATATCAAACTTACATACACCAACAGTCTAAACACAAAATAATGAACTGTTCACTGTAAAACCATGGAAATAGATAGTTTTAGGTAAAATGGTGCTACTGTGCGTAATTAGATTTTCAGATTGCAACATCTTATTTTTTCAGTAATTGTGAAGCTAGACACAGACTCCAACTAGTGAATCTCAGACTCAGACTCATGGCATCACGTACTCCCAGCGCTGGTCGCGTTTGGTTAACCCAAAACATGTCAAGATCCCGAAAACATTCCCGACCTAGATCGATTTAGTTACTTAACCAAGATAAACTGTGGCAATCGGAGACGTTAGCCTCGGGGAAAGCGTCTTACAACAGTTACTAAGAAAGGGTTGTGCCCGGTGACAACACTCGAATTAACGAGCGACCCTACTCCGCTAAACAGTATGCTCATAATAAACCTCCATCCGTTTCGCTTACTCGTAATGTGTGTTGACAAGAGTAACAGAGATGACTGGATTAGAAAATGTGAATGTCGTCTTGAATAGGAGGAACTACTCGAGTTGAAATTTACATGGGTATGCATGTTGCGCCGCTAGATACGGGTATAGTGCCTGGATTTAGTGGCTCGAATAGTTTTGGAACTGTGCGACTGCAAGACTGTAATTAAAGAAGGCTAGAATTAACTGTGACCTATTCTACTTGAAAAACTTTACTTAGCCTAATTCACAATCATGAATTCAGAAAACTTGAATCAATTTGATTTTAGAATACCGAACAATGCGTTTAATAGTGAAGGCATCTTAGGTAAGAGTAAATAAAAACAAAAGAAAATACTATCGAAGCGATAAAAGCATCAAATGGGAGATATGAAAGAAAGATTGTGACAAGGATAAAGTATCCTTACACCCATCAATATCAATACTCTTATCAGTTTTGATGGACGTTACAGAAAATACTTAGTATCACTGAAAGATAAGGGAATTGTAGATCATTTATTTTTTTCGAGTTAATAATCATATAAACAAGTATTCAGTATTCTAGGTACAATAATTGACATAAAGGATCCATAAAAATAAAACTGCGTCATTACACATCATGAACCCTTTTCATGAATGGCAAAAACTACATTTTAGTCATTGTCAAAATAACAATTGTGTAACGTATATGGCTGATAAAGATCTTCACACCACAATAAACGTTCCTAGATAAAGAGTTTTCAAGGTCTTTGTCATTGTTAAATTGTTATTTGTTGTTATTATATCCTGCTAAATGAATTTTTGCTGTCTTCATTATATTTGCAATAAAATATAAAGTTTTTCAATACTGCCCGTTATCAACTGTCTTCTTTGAAGAAGACATTAAATTGTCGCTTTTAGACATATGCTTGAACATAGGTCTAAAAGCGACAAATTAATTTTGACATACTAAATTGGTCACGTAACCCCATCTGGTTTGTATGAAGAGTCGATTCTTTAAAATATTTATCTCTTTTTACCAACTTCAAAAAAAGGAGGTTATCTACTTTCATGTAGGTATGTGATATCGTCAGTACGAGTATTGGATTAAGTTTTAGTATGTTGCTGTATTAAGGCTTCCTAAAACGTGTGCAAAATTTGCACGTGTCAAAAACGATAAGTCATAGTGAAATTATTCTCTTCTCTCTCTTTCTATCTTTTAATTCAATTAAGTGTAGTTAAACTTAGGGTGCAGTGTAAGTTTCATCAAAATCGGTCCATTTGTTTTTGAGATATGAGTGATAACTAAAATGAACAAAAAAAAACACCATCAAATTACTATATAAACTGGAGAAAGAACCTGTAATTTAACATCCTGCACCGACTTAAAAAAAAAACTCCTAAACAAAAGACCAATGCGTTATTTTAAGCTTTTTAGTCAGTTTTTTGCAGGTGGTTTAATATGACTTTTTATGTCAACTAAGCTTCTTCGTTTTAGACCCATTTTTCTAGGATAAAGTTTTCTGATACCTTCCTTCATTTCTATCTAGTAGTTTAGAATATTTACTGCTTTTCCTTTATCGTCTGAACTTAACAGCTGCGTTAACTCTTGCTTAACATGAAGTCAAATTATTCGGTTAAGAAGTTCTGCGAACAGATATTACAACGTTGAAGGAATATTGTGTTACCTGCTTCGAAGTTACTAACTTAGTGGGCATCCCAGTTCGGCTATAAGCTAACCTTCTAAGTAATCCTTATTTATTTGACAGTAATACCTGGTTTGAGTTTGGGCGCCTTGGTATTGTAGCTCTATTTTTAAAATTGAATGAATTTCGTATGAAAGCGAACTACAAATACAAAAAAAAAACAAAAATAGCAAAATGTATACGTAAACACTCTCAAAATTTAGTAATATTTTTATTAATCACTCCTGTGTGGAAATAAACGGATTTTCGTTTGCAAATCAGTCATTATTCAATAAATATCACATGCCATTTGTGCGCGATTGGTTCAAAAATAAGGCCCCAGTACCAAATCAGTAGTAGGGCTAAACTATAATGTTGTGTTGCGACATATATTGTATTTTTATAACTGTCTGTATGCCTGTCTATAAGTACTATGGGGCACATGTAGCCTGATAATAAAGTATAACTAAATTATTCTAAGCCGTATACCTACGTGTTTATGTCTACATGTTTGTCTACATCCAAAAGTAAGCAAAATTTTTGGCAGCCTCAAAAATCAGTTCTGCCACTAATAAACAAGAAGTTAACAAGAGCTTAAATGTAATTGCAACCACTTTCTCGTTGACAAGCGCAGACGACGCGACGAAACAAACGCATCCGACATAAAAGAAAATAAGGACCGAATCACATTTAACCGTCAGCGCATTAAAAGGCCGACCCTGTCACAAGGCAGAGCATATAAGCCACTACAACAGAAAGTGATTTTTTAATCTTTTTTTTTACTTATCTTACGGCCTTTTTCATAATGTCTCATTAAGTTCCTATTGGTGATGAAGATCCATATTTGACTTATTCGTTGGTTAGTGCGTAATTTTTATGGTGAAACAGGGCTTATGACTCGTTATAAAGCCCTCAATATCACTTGCTGCAGACACATGCTTATTCTGCTGGCGTTAACATAAAAATACTCGTAAAATTTAATATCTACTTCAGTACCTGAACAAAAGGTAAAACGCTGTTATAATACCTCCCTGTGAAATGATGAATAACAAAAACTATATGTCTTTTTTATTTTTAAGAAACGTGTCTACACATTGAAGTCACAGCGTAATGGTTGGTGTAGGAAGTCACGTAATTTTATTTTCCCTTGATAATAAAATGAATATGACCAACGATAAAAGAGCCAAAGACGTACGTAAAGTATTATTTTCTTTTTGACAAGTACCATTTGTTTTACTATACTAAACAAGAAATATCCGAAAATGTAATTATGAAATGTAATAGCCCAAAATTTCAATAGAAAAAACCTTATGTTAAGCTTTAACATATTTACTACAGTTCTATTTCTTACAGAGAGGCAATAAATTGCCATGAGCATTGAACTTTCTGACCTGCCCTGGCTGGCCGCCACGGAATGTTTCTAAATCTTCCGAGACGCTATAGGAAATGTTCTCTTTATCTTACACCATCCCGTTTCCGAAGCCGTACCTTCCGCCCGTCGCTCCGGTCGCGAGCACACCGGAACAGAAGGGGATTTATTTAGAATAAAACATGCCAACATTTTTATGCGAACTTTTAAAACATTTGCACGCGATTATCTCAATTGGAATGATATAAGCTGTTGGCACAAGTTTCAAGGTTTTTTTATTAATGTTGCTAAGAATTCTTATATGATACATACTTTACCCATAGTTCTGTAAAAACGAAAATTAAAGTTAAATGTTTAAGGTTTAGCTATACATTTATATGTTTAAAAAGATGACCCAAAAATATAATAGATAACTCATGGATACGCTTATAGACAAACAAAAAACTTTATTATGTAGAATTAAGACTATAGTTTAATGCTGTGAAGTTCTGTCAAATCGTTATCGTTACTTCGTATCATTCAAAGTATCATTATTACTTTGTTTGTAACTTACACGCAGTTTTTTACCTTTCTATTGCTGTACTGTACGTGAAAATTGCATCAGTAAAAATACAAAACTTTCCTAAAAGTTGCACAAAGAAGGAACCATAGCGCGGTCGCTTGCACGCAATAAACCCACAAAGGTCAAGAACCTTTTTCAGCACACATAAACGATAGGAGTACATTGCATTGTTCTGTCGCATACAGGGGTTTTATTTTTGAATCACTCGATTGGATATGGCTTTGTTTGTCAAATAAGTTTAATCTTTGGGATCTACCAGTTGATCCTATCATACGTCAGAAAAAAAATGTGGTCTTAAAATACCCATTATAAAATTCGAAGCTTTCGTTTTGAAGTTGCTACTGAAGGTTTGGCTTTCCTCGAGTTATTATTTAACATTTTATCATCAACAATATTTCCTCGTGTGCAAAACTGAGCTCACTATCAATCACAGTTTGCAAATTGCACATGGCCCGGTATGCGTCCTGCCATTTGTGTGCCGGCCAGGATTAGGAGGTATTAGTTGAATCGAATTCCCTGCTAAGCGCTCTGCGGGGCTATGTGTAACGGTATCCACCGCATTCTAATGCACTGATCGTGCTGGTGTACGAATGGACGACGTACGAATGCGTAGCCGGTTGGAGATTCAATTTATGGGGTCAGGTTGTGATTTTGGGAACGATGGAGCTGAAAGTAGAGTGTAGTGATTTGGAAAACTAAGTAGCGAGATATTTTGAGTATGCATATTAATATACCAGCAGCAGTAAGCAGAAACGATGTCAGTTTTGTACGAACCTAAAATGTGTCAATGACCTAATAGCAAGAGTATTAACTTTACATATAAACCTCAAACTGAATAAATATTCTATTGGTTGCCAACTTGCCATCATCATTATTATCAGCCAAAGGACGTCCACTGCTGAACATAGGCCTCCCCCACGGCTTTCCATAGCGACCGATCACTAGCGGTCAGCATCCAGTTTGATCCTGCAATCTGTACAAGGTCGTTAGTCCATCTTTTCGGTAGACGTCCTACGCTACGTCTTTGGTGGAAGGATCTCCAATCTACTTAGAACTTTCTTGCCACAAAGGCCATCAGTTATTCGCACTATGTGGCCAGACCATTGCCACCATTTGAGCCTGCCAACTTGCCAACTAGTAGAGATTTAAGAAGGCATCCCTCTGATATGTTTTATCTTGTGTATTGGAAAAATAATAGTAGATAGACAATTTGTAGTCACCGTTATATTATGTGTACCTATAATTAATGCAAATATGATTGGTTTTAAGTTATAATATTATCTTCATATATTTTTTATTTAAAAAGCTATAACAATTTGTGTTGTGGTTTAAAAATAAATACACTTGATTTGTGCTTATTACCATTTATTGAATAATTTAGTTTTTTTTGTTTAAATTACAGTTTACTGTTTCTTATTGAAAAAAACATACTGCGAATGTAGTAACGGCCTAAGGACATCTAAATTTTATAAGGCAACGAGATATTATTAATTTAAGTTCTCCAATTCAGGCTTCCTGTAGAACCGGCGACGATAAATTGGCTGCTTTCGTCTCAATTTTAACGATTTCAATTCAGCACGAAATCGTAGATAAAAACAAAAAACTGGTAAATTTAATAAAAAGAAAAGAAATAATTGAAGTGACTGGTATACAATAGGCACTATACATTTATTTTTATTTTTTTGTAAAAAATGTCGAATAAAACTACTAACTAAAATAAACTTCAGTTTTCGGAAATCATAAGTGAAGCTCACAATAATACATTTATTGTGTGTAGGAACATAATGTTGTGACACAACGAGTGATCTTATTATTATTTTGTCATACAATTTCTCGTTATATTTTTTATGGGCCTATTTTTTAATAATTTTATGATAAAAACATTGTTAAGAATTTTAATGAGTTACACTCACAAAAGACATATTTATATACATTTTTAATTGATTTGTAATCGCTGTAGCAACCAAACAGTTATCAAAATCCGGATTTTATAATACGTCACTATAAGGTCAAGATTTGTGAAGCTCATTTGAAAAGTACAGTATTATAGATAATGTTATGTAATTGTTGATTCATAAAGAAAAAACACACAATTCATAAACAATACATTACTAAGAAATTACGATTTATGTATGTGACACTATTGAGCCTGAGAGAAATTACTTTGCCGAAGAAAGTTGGGAGTCTGTCTGCATTTATACTCGTTCATAAAATTAATGTTAACGTTTAAATATTTGATGTTTGTATAATTAGCCTTTTTAAAGATGTATGTATCTTTTACTATTTAATTGCAAGCCCAGCGAACTTCGTTTCGCCCTTGGTCCCGTCCCGCCTCGGCCCCGTTTCAGGTTACTTAGACAGCCAGAAATTCCAAGAAAGTAAAACTCAAGCAATCGATCCGCGAATTCTCGAGTTGGAAGTGGTATAAACACTTTTTATGTAGTTATGTACATGTAGATTATATAAATAAAACAAAGTATTGTTATCAAGAAAGCTGTCACTTTTTTAATAACTAAGTAAAACAGAGTATCTATATTTATTAAAAGAGTGTCAGTTTGATTTAGCTCTATCAATAAAAAATTCATTTTTACCGACTTCAAAAAAAGAAGCTAATTAATTTGATGTGTATATATTTCATGTTGTTGGAATTAAATCAGGTATATTTCAACTTAGGATACAATGTAAGTTTCATAAAAATACGAGTAGGTGCAGTAGTTATTGAGATATAGGTAATAACTAAAAATCATAAAATATAAAACCGCCTTTAAAAACCTGGCTAAAAAGCTTAAAACAAAGCATTCGTTTTCTTCTTAGTAGAAACAAATTCTTTTGGAGTCGGTGCATGATGTCAACCTTACGTACACCAACAGTCATCACATATCATGAACAGACTCCAAAAGATTTTGACGTGACAACGTCTTAAATTAGGTTGCGGCTGGGAGTCACTTATGAAAAAGTGTAACGCTCGGTAACGTTACGATGAGTCACCGAACGAGAGAGAGGCCCGCCGAATGCCTTGCGTCTCTCTCCCACTCAACTATGATCGGTCTGCCGCGCGCGCAGCACTGAGAGCGAGTGAGAGGCACGCGTAAGAACGAGAGAGACAGACATAAAAAGTCGTTGTCACGTAAAACTTTCGCCCGTATACCGACTTTACAGGCAACCAATTTTTTTTTTATCTCCAGAAGACGAATGCATGATTTTAAGCTTTTTAGACAGTTTATTGAAGGCAGTTTCCTTTTATTATTGTGATTTTTATTTACTGCTGTACATTTTGATGTTATTTTCATTATGTATTTAATGAGACTAGCGGTCATCTTGACTCTATAATGTGAACAGTGCAAATAATACGTACTTTTTAGGTGAGTTGGACCTAAAAAAAACGCATTGAAGTAACGTTTATAACATCTAAATTTATATCACTAAGTTGTCTGTGAAGTTATCTCAGTAGTGAGTATGTGTTTGTGTACGTATATCAAAGGGATGTTATTAATTTAATCCCTGTATTACCTGTACCGTGGTTGCGGTGCAGGGTAATAACAATTATCGTCTGATTTGCAAGAGTGTTTCAAGGGGTTATATCCATCCATGTTTGAAACGTATAGCTCAAATCCATTATTATTTTGACAGATTTCATTATAAACTCGGAGAACTTTGTATATGTCTTTATCGGGGCGAAACAAAGTTAAATCATAGTGTGACTTACATGACTTTCTTTTTTGCTTACGTATTTAGATAATTAATACCCTGTTATTTGATTTTACATTCTATAAGTAAATAAATGTATTAAAATAAAAATAAATTTACTTACTAGTGCTCGTTTTCTTACCCATCAAAAACATTTTCCCACAATACAAAAAAACATAAAACAGGAAGATTCGCAGACTTTTAAAAAGGAATCCCCGTGTACCCAAACAATTTTCAGTCTTTTGAACGGTCGCAGCGCTTTTCGTTCCCATTGACGGGCAGACAGGTGCGTTGTAGAAACTTGTTCAAAGACGAACTTCGTAGACGAGAACCGTCGTCGGCTTAGTCCCTCTATATCGACTTGCTATTCATTCCTCATAAAATATGAACCAAAAAGTGGCGCTATGCCCCATATTTTTTAATTTACGCTAAACAACGAAAGGCAAAGTTTGAAAGCAAAGTATTTGTTCCTTCGATAGTTCCAAACTTGACAAGATAGAAAGTTAAGAACTGGTATATGAATGGTCCATTTTCATTCTAAGTTATCATTTAATCATGACCTTTCATGGATTACATTTGATAACAGAAGTAAAATAAAAATTATTTACACAAACTTAAAAAATAAATTAAATAGTTCTAATAAACAGTCACACGTATAATATAATAAACACTCCAACTTTCCGGGGTACGCCTGTAGCTGTCACCGACCATCTAGAGCTGCTGGGTATGGAGTTGTCGGCTGATCTCAATTTTGGCCCCAACATTGAGCTCAAAGCACAAACTGCTGCTAAAAAACTTGGCATCCTGAACAGAGTGAGGCGATACTTCACGCCTGAACAGCTTTTGACCCTTTACAAAGCGCAAGTCCGGTCCTGCATGGAGTATCGCAGTCACCTCTGGGATGGATTCGCCAAGTACCAGCTTGAAGCACTTGACTCAGTGGAACGCAGAGCCATAAGATTAATAGGTGACGACAAACTGGTGAATGATAAGCTCCATAGCTTAGCCCATCGCCGCAAGGTTGCCAGCTTAGCTGTATTTTACAGACTTTACTTTGGCGAGTGTGCGAAGGAGCTCCATGAGCTCATCTCTCCTGCCCCCTTTTTCCATCGTTCGTCTAGGCGTACCGCGGGATACCATCCTTACCTTGTCGATGTGCCGCTATTTCGAACTAAGCGCTTCTCGTCAACATTTATAATGCGCACGGCAAAGGAGTGGAACTCGCTGCCCGCGTTGGTGTTTCCAAGGGATTACAATCCGAATCTTTTCAAAATTCGAGTGAACAGGCTTCTTCTGGGCGAGCTCGTTTCATCTTCGACTTCGTCTTAGTCGCATTAGGCTTGGACTGGAGTCAAGAGCGAACCTATAGTAAATAAATAAATAAAATAAAAAAAACACGTATCTACATGGATCCTATCTAATTCAATATTAAATTATGACTCTTTAGTATTTAAATTATTCAATAAATACAGCTCTGTAAAACATGCCTTTATCTATGTCTTTTTATTTTTAAATATTGGACACCAATCACATACATTGGTCTGATCCCAAAGTAAGTAGCTAATGCACCTGTGTTATGGAACTCAGACACAACGGTGGTACCACAACACCCAGACTCGAGATAATATGCAAAATTTTGATTTCTATAATGATCCGACCGGGGATCGAACCCGGAACCTCGGAGCTGTGACGCCTTGAAACCCAGCGTTCTTAGCCACTACACCACGGAGGTGGTTTGTATAGCGGGACTGGTGCGTAGAGAGACAAACCCGAATCGTCTGCTTTCACTCCACACTTTTCACTTACTTGTTCGTCGGCTATTAAAATTTTACCACTCATTTACTTCTGCGGGGATCACCCATGCGTGCTTACTTTGCATCAGTTTTTGTCCTGTTGTTTGTTTGGAGTTAAAAATAAGTATTCTTTCATCAAATGAAATAGGTAGTTTGTGATTTGGAACAAAGTTACATTAGATCAAAGTTATATTTAAGCACGAAGTCAAAATAGGTGTCCATGAAATGAAAAAAAATAATAGAAATCCAGGCTAGAAACCATCTAGATATCCTTTTTATAACATGGTTTATGAAGTACCATCAACAATTCTAATTATTTTCGCTACTCCTTCGAACCAAACGTTATTTTTTTATTTCAGGATCAATACTTGCCTTCGCAGTATTTTGAATTAAAATTTTATTATAGGTATTATTATCTGAAAAGATTGATAACCTCAATATTATCTGGTTTGCATGAAAAATGCTCGCAAGCGGATGAACAAACAAGTATTTAAAATGTTTTTGTTACGACTTCTTTGTTTTGCAATTTCTTTCATAAGATATCAATAACGGCATATCAGTGACGATTACTGTTATGACATATTTACATATCTTTTACCAAGTTTACATAGTAAACTATGTAAACTTGGTAAAAGAAATGTAAAAAAAACGACGGAGTATGATAATTATGATAAAATAGAATATGAGTACCTACTAATAAAAGAAACAATTAGAATAATATTGAGTAGGTAATATTAAAGTTACTATTTTGTTTAGCATAGAATAGACACTTCCGACAAACAATATAGCCAAGATAAAGTTGTTATGAGTAGAAAATGTGCCTTAAATGTGCCTAAAAACATAAATACGTAAATTTTAACTTACTTTATAGTGAACACAACTATCTATTGATAGTTCTACGATTCGCTGTAGATTCGAAGAAGCATTTTCATTCACGCTGAATTAAATTCACATGCTTCAACTTGAAATATTTTTTTCTAAATTAAGTGATCACTTATTTTCACTTAAATTATTTCAAGTTGATGCATGTGAATTAAATTAAGGCTGGACGAAGATGCTTCTTTGTAGGCTAGAGTTAGTTTATAGCACTGTTGAGTCTCCTTCGAATTTGGTAGTGTCAGCTGCATGGCTCACTCGAGTGATCAGTGCGACTGTAGACTGTAGTTAACTGTTTCAGGCACGTTCTGATACGTAATCTGGTAGATGCACACACACGTGATCGAGCATAAATTGGTATAATGTTATAAATTATAGAATTGTTTGCTACTTATTTTATTGAAGAGTATTTTTTTCAAAGCGATAATAACATTAAGTTTGTTTATTAGTTTACTTAGTAATTTAGCAGTAAAAGGTGTATAATTAATCATTTTTGTATTTAATTGGTAAATGTTAATTTAATCTTAAGTTTTATAAGCAACACAATCAGTAAGTGCACTTGTAAGAATAAATTATAAAAACATTCGGTTTATTTAAGTATCTCAAAAACATTCATTCGTGAGCTAGTCATGAAAAATAATAAAGTTGTTTTTCTGATGCTAAACTAAATAGTATTGATGAAATTGCGGATATACCTATCACCGTTTGTAACATTGAATTTAGTTATCTATAACCGAACTAATCTAAAAATTTCATAAGACTGAAGGCCGCTGATAAGTCCGTTACATCAATAACATGTATTGTGTATCTACTACGACATATTTACAGCGTTTGATTTGACAGTAAACTTGACCCACTTCAATTAACTCTTTGGGTATATCTACTTACCTATGTTATTTCAGAAATCTTTACTTAATTTAATTCTGAACATTAAGAAATTTTATATTACTTAAACTTACGTAAGGAGAATCATTTTAGGTAGAAATACAATTCGCTTTACTCATTTTTCTAATATAACATATTGAAATATTCCATCTATTAAACTTGGCTTGATTGTCTTGTGTATTTTACCTACCTTCATGTATTTTTGTCTCAAAATCAAACAAATAACCTCTTAATTAAAATTTTCAACCTGAAACTTAACCGTACTCCGTATCCAAACGTGCCTTCTGCAGTGTTACTACTAGTCCCAATAATTGTAGATCAATGAATGGGTCAGGAGCAGGAATCGCTGACACGTCCAGTAAAGTGAGGAGGTGGGAGGGTGGTAACATGCAGTGTTGACACACTCTTGCTGACTCCTGCCCACTTCACATGCAAAGATGTTTGCTACATAACTTGGTTAGCTTTAAATAATTAACGTAGCCAAAAGCTAGCCTGATTCATGATCAGGGCTATTTTACGGAACGGTTTTCAGTGTAGAATTGTGCTATTGGATTATCAGTTAAAAGGATACTTGTAGATAGCGGGACAGTAAAAACAACGTTGTTAATGATTCTATAACCTTACATTTTTATCAAAACTTATCAACCACGTGCATCTTGTTAGATAGTCACGTGAAATTGATAAAAATTACGTATTAAGATCAGAAATAATATGCGAAAAGTTCCATAACATCTTTCAGACAAAAAACACCATCACAATAATTCTAATAAAACTTTTGAAAAACGCACAAAATACACTGTTGTGTATTTTTATACTGGCTATTGATTAAAGCACCTGTGCAATGTGTATTGTAAAACTTCTTTTACGGTACGGTGAACAAAAGAAGCGGTAATAACTCCCCCGGCACCAGGCAAAAGTACGGACAACAGAAACGACCGTCTCCGTTCTTGAGTGGGAAAGCCATTGGTAACCAAGATGGTGTGCAGTTTTGGAAGTTTTGAAAAAGAAACTTCGCTGCGGTGTCCTGTGAAAGCAAAAATTCTTTATTACACTGATTTTTATTTTTTAAGATTCCTTAAAGGTGATATCATTGATAAGCACATACTATTAAAAAAACTGTATCCAATTACCGTAAAAAAAGATAATTAAGATTAAACATACAACAATTAAAACGAGCCAAATCATATTACTCATACTAAACTTTGAAAAAGGCAGCTGATTTTGTGTAAGTATTAATACAACACGGACGCGTTCGTTAAAATTAATGACGATATCAGATTGTTGCTTATCAGTTAAAAATGAACTTTGTACATAATAGTCCATCAAACATGCGTATTCAAGTAAACAAGGCGACCGCGATTGGTCGCAAATATTTAATAAATCAATTAATAAAACAAAAGAGCTCTATTAATTTCATCTAACTACTACGAGTATACGTAATCCTATTCAATCGGACTTTACACTAAACATTTATATTAATAGGATTTTTTTAAGTTTAGATGTTATGAACCAAACAGTTTTCAACCAAACAAAACCTTATTTAAATAAGCTTAAAGTACCCGGATTTTCATCTCATTTTCAACAAGTTATTTTTAATATTAACCGTGAATCTGTTCTCCTATTATTTGCAAGCAATAAACTGTCTTCGATCTTTTCATTTCCGATACACACTGACATGTTCTATACCGGTCCGTTCTTTTATTACTTTTCAATACTAAAGTGAATATAACTCAAATAAACCACATTACGAGTGTCTCGCAAGAACTGTGTAAGTTCTTTCTAGTGCTGGTAATATAGTTGTAGGAGGACCATATTTAAGGTGACCATTATTTGCTATTTAATACAGGACCGAATCTAACATTATATCATCAAATCCGGGTAATAATGATAGTGGCAAATTATTATTATTAAATGTCACTTTTTAAAATAGTCGACAAGTGATTATTTTATCATATCCTGAAAAATTATTGGCTTTTAACTAAAAAACATATGGAACTAGTATAAATTGTATGTTTTCTAACATTATTACTAATACAAAAATTGAACGAAGCGCCTTGATGAAAAACAGAGCACCAAATTTCCTAGAACTGATTATGCTTTATACAGTTTGAAAAGATTAATCTGAAGAATAGCTAAGAGATTATCCAACATAATCAAAATGCGTGGCCACAAGCTCCATATAGCGTAATAAAAGTATGGGAATTCAAAGTGCACTCGTTCCGACTTGAGTCGAAAACTGATCGTGTCCACTATCATAGTCCACCATTGTTAAAAGTTTTCTATGGGTGCTGATCTCTAGTTGCGGAGTTCTGTTAACACATCATAGTACTTTAAATGTGTACAAATATTTGCAGGCACTTAAAGAATACAACCCAGATTGAACAATGAAAATAAATACAAACAGTGATTATTTATCAATTGTACATTATAGATTATGAACTTCCAAGAAATATTTATCGGCACCAAAAAACAAAGGCCAAACTTACCTAACCTAACCTAGATAGATAAATTAAAAAAAAAAATATGTGAGAACGGTCCTTGGTATTAAACCAAATCAAAATCTGCTTGCCATATTGCCAGAAAATCCAGGAAATCTAGATACAGGTATGCTTTCAAAACGTGTAGTCAATGTACTTACGGCCTAAAAGGATATTCTAGTACCATAATGTTCGGGTAAATTGATTCTGTTTCTGTTAGCCTGATTTCCTAGATACTACCAAAATTAGCAGCAAGGTTACACTGCACTTGTTAAATCTAAGCTTAGCGTTATATTGAGCTTTTTAACGTTATTACACGACATTGTATTACCGCTGTGAAAATGACTACAATATAAAATAAAACTCTCTAGAATGGTTAATATTGTAGTAAACAATTTTATAAACGACCAATAAATTTTAAGAGACCGCAATTAATTTAGCTTAAGCTGTTACATTTATTTCCGGAATACACATAGCGAATTTCAATAACTACATTCTAATAGCTTGGCAAAAATATAACAGCCAGTTCAATCACCGAACAAACTCAAGCCACCTTATTTAAAAAACTAAGTACCTACCAGGCATAGAACCGTTCTAAAGTAAACTGACCTTAAAATAATGTTTAAGACATTATTTGACGAAATGCAATAATGGAGGTATATTTTAGTAGGGTTCCATAGCCGAATGACAAAAAACGAAACTGTCTGTCTGTCTGTCCGTCCGTCCGTATGTCACAGCCACTTTAAAAACTATTAGTAATACACAGTTGAAACTAAGTAGGTTTACGCCGCTTGACGATTCTCATACAATAAATAAAAAATGATATTTGAAGGGGAATGAATAAATGAAACTAAACCCAAAAAAAAATGTTGGCAAACCTATGCGTGTAGGGTCTATGGATTAGTCTTTTAAAATGACATCACCTATTCATCAGGAATAAAAAGTTAAGTTAAATAAAAGAAGAAAAACCGCCCAAGTGCGAGTCGGACTCGCACACTAAGAGTTCCGTGCCAACTTTAACTGAATTAGAGGTCCACTTACTTTCACTTTGCCAAAATACCAAAATATTTTGTTGACAGCAAATATAACTTTGTTTTACATATAATAATATAATAGTATTTGTATTAATAACAAAGTTATGTTTGTGGTTATTGAAAATGTGCTCTATCTAATAAACTGTTGGTTGTCACGATCTACGTTAAGTATTTTTTCAACACACTTGACCAAAACGACGTTTTAATTCCACCGATTTTTGGCACATAATCCTGGATATTAAACATTTTACTTTATTAACCCGACCAATTTAGGTTTGTAACCTAGTACCAAGTCGTAAGTAAGAAGAAGAAGCGATGTAATTTAGTCGGGTTATAACTCTTATTTTAGCAACAAACATTATTTATGCGTAAAATAACAGTATTGTACATAGGTATTTATTTCAATAAATGGCAAATCCAGATTTTTCATTTATTTTTTTCTGTAATTTGTTTTTTAAACACGAATTATTAGATTTTTAATCTTGGCTGTTAGCCGATCTAGTTTGCGCCTTAACCTTGAGCGTGCATCGGTATCGCGGCAAGAAAAAAAAAAACAATGCGCCATTTTTCGTAAATAGGTAATTGTCGGCTGTTACGAAGTTTGGATTAATTGTGAAGTTTAATATTAACGAAAATGTCTACTTCAAGTAAAGAAAATGAAGAAAACCTATTATTACCTCTGGCGGTCATACGTAACGAGACGAAAAACGCGTGCGATAGACTTTTGCCATCAAAGTCGAGTGAAATGTTTTTTTACTAAATATTTTATTAATTAAAAACTAAGTAAATAAAGAGTCTTGTTTTCTCCTTGCAAGTGTGTTGAAAAACGTCGTATGATACGCGTGTGCCTGTGACCATTATATACGCGGCTTTAATATGGCGCACTCGCTTTCGCTCGTGCGCACACAATATCGCCTTGTATATAATGGGCATCTTAGCACACTTGTATCATAATGTACTATTATTTCATAATTTACGCTCGCTTAGTTAAAAGTTAGAGGGGGGGGACGCCTATTTGACCACTTTGGAAGCGTCTATCTCTCAAACGGTTTTAGATTCATGTATGGGAGCCCCCAAATTTATGATGGTTATGATGGTTACGGCTACCTTATCAAGTGGAAATCTTTAGGCAATGTCCATTACCCCGCGATTTTAAAACCACAACTTTAAAAACTATGGGTACGCTGTTCTCTTTTTACCGTGTCGATAGTACGTTGTGATGAATACGCGTATTAATACAGGTGAGGCTGGTCTCAGATGGCCGGTAGTGGTCGTCAATTATCCCGCAAATCTGAGGATAACCCGTGTTATTGTGGCACACGCGTTAATGTACTGCAAATTACTTGCATTAGCCTCAAGCCAGGTAGAGCCGGCTATTAGTTTGGTCAATGAAGGGTTGAATTAGTCACATGGCACATGCCTAGGCTAAATGATGTAAAATTGAAAAACAAATGTTTTTACAAGCTTTATTTAGGCCCGATCATACTACTGGCCTTTAAAAAGGACACATTAGTTCTTTAGAATGTTTTTAACACTCACAGTGTCATATTTTATATTCATAAAGATGAAATAAGAAACCAAAAATTTGCGCACGGGCGGGACTTGAACCAGCAACCTTTTGGCAAACCGGGCCAAACGCTCTTACCAATTGAGCTACCGTGCTGTCAGTCCGACCCTGCGAAATTTGTGGTTTCTTATGAAAACGTCAATTGCGTGACGCTTAGCGCCATCTAGCCGTCTGTTTATGAAACAGATGGCCCAAGCAGTTATTCTTTACAGAATAAATTCAACTTGGAAATTGATGTCGCTTCGCTATCTAATGCTTTAGAATGTTTTTAACACTCACAGTGTCATATTTTATATTCATAAAGATGAAATAAGAAACCAAAAATTTGCGCACGGGCGGGACTTGAACCAGCAACCTTTTAGCAAACCGGGCCAAACGCTCTTACCAATTGAGCTACCGTGCTGTCAGTCCGACCCTGCGAAATTTGTGGTTTCTTATGAAAACGTCAATTGCGTGACGCTTAGCGCCATCTAGCCGTCTGTTTATGAAACAGATTGGTAAGAGCGTTTGGCCCGGTTTGCCAAAAGGTTGCTGGTTCAAGTCCCGCCCGTGCGCAAATTTTTGGTTTCTTATTTCATCTTTATGGACACATTAGTTATTAGAATGGCGTGTATTTATATCAAGTAGCTTATTATTTTATCAGTTTATATTTATTTCATAAATAAGTAAAAATTTACTTTTCAGTGTACCGTAACCTTTTATTATCTAATTTGTATTTAAAATAAACTTTAATAAATATCTAATTAGATAATATATTATTTTAACAAATAAATGTACCGATTTTGTGTTCATAGGACTTTATTTTTCTGAGCCATAATTTTTCCGTACTATCTGGGTAATTTTACACACTGCGACCTTTAGCAGCGATGTAGTCGCGATGCTAACGTGCGTTAGCGGTTAGCATCGATACAGTCACGAAGCAGAAGCTGCAAATTGTAAAATACGAGTATGTACTGAATTTTGACGACTGCATCGATACTAACGCGTGTTAGCATCGACGCAGTCGCGCGTTATTATCAAGGCTAAAGCGCGACTGCATAGATGCTTCGTAGCGTAATTCATATTTTTCATTCAGTATACTGCAAATAAAAAGACAGCTTTACTGTCTCGTAGTAAATGCAACGCCACTTTTCAATGATGATGAATAACGAGGTAACTTTTTACGCTTATTTCTAAGCAAACTATTCCTCGTCGCAATAAGGGCGAACTTCCTTTAGTAAAGGAGATAGGTACAAAAATCACTTAACCTGAACACAGCAGCATCTTATGCACTTGTGATAGGGTTGGTTTTACTATTAAAATTAGGTACACGTATATTCTGTGCTTGTGTATACAGACAGGACCTCCGATGCAGTTGTTTAGCAGTGCTCGCCTCCTTAATAGCGGCTATTTCCGCCCTGGCCCGCCCAATGGCTTCTGGGCGATTCGGGTCATTGTGTCTTTATGTTCTGTTTGAAAAAAAAAGAAAATATCCTTGCGCAGCCGTTGAACTGAAATGATGAGGCCAGAGAGGTAGTTATAAAAAAATACTTACAATGAAGCTCAAAAATGTGAAATAAGACATTTACATGCTAGCATATATAGGAACACGTGATGATGAGGTGACGGACGTGACGATATCTAAGAAGCTGACGAGTCAAGCTATTATTTGTTTTTTAAATAATCGGAACAATTGTATTAATATTTATGACAACATTTAAGCTAAATATGTAGTCATTGTCAACCTTATTTTCACGCAGCTTACGCATTTAAACTTGTTTATGGCCCATATCGTAGTTGCGTGATCTAAAGTTAATAATTATTATAACAAACGGCTCGTGTCACATTACTTTTGGATTAATGTCGTCAAACAGGCTTCTGCGTGTTGGTTTCAGTCCCATTTACGGCTTTTAAAGGTCCGGGCCCTGTGATCCCAAAATAGCATAATAATATATATAATTAGTGCTTTAGAATGTTTTTTAACACTCACAGTGTCATATTTTATATTCATAAAGATAAAATAAGAAACCAGAAATTTGCGCAAGGGCGGGACTTGCACCAGCAACCTTTTGGCAGACCGGGCCACACGCTCTTACCAATTGAGCTACCGTGCTGTCAGTCCGACCCTGCAAAATTCATCATTGCCATCATTGCCATCTGTTTCATAAACAGACGGCTAGATGGCGCTAAGCGTCACGCAATTGACGTTTTCATAAGAAACCACATATTTCGCAGGGTCGGACTGACAGCACGGTAGCTCAATTGGTAAGAGCGTGTGGCCCGGTCTGCCAAAAGGTTGCTGGTTCAAGTCCCGCCCGTGCGCAAACTTTTGGTTTCTTATTTCATCTTTATGAATATATAATTAATGTTGGCCATTTGCATAAATTGCTCTGATCCCAAAGTAAGTAGCCAGTGCACTTGTGTTATGGAAATCAGACACAAATTACCTCAACTATTGGGTATATGTTATTACCACCGGTTGAATAAAGATTGTACGTGTTTTGAAGATAAAATACTTTATCCAAATGACAGAATGGCTATTTAAATGACCATTGGTTAACGTTTTCAAAAAGCGCACAATCGTAAATATTCAACCACGGGTTTGACAAGACATTTAACCATTAGTTGAGCAACCGGATCTTAAGTATTACATCAAACGGTTACTTAACGATAATTGACAGTTATCTATGGCTAGACAGTTATCCATAATAAAATAACCGAAGCACCAAGGGGTTACATATTTATCACATTATTTGTAAATAAGCCTGTAGACCGTCGAAATTGGATTTCGTTTTTATCCAGCCACATTTTTATGTTACTACGTTGTTATTTACACTCATGGATTACCTACACGTGTGTAAATCTAAAATTCTTGAAGGTTTCTTGCGTGTGTAAAAGTTTTTTAATATCTATTTTCTTTGCTTGGTCAATATTATAAACAATCTTGACATTCCGAGTTTTAAATATATTTAAAAATAAGATGAATACAAACTCACAATCTTATTAATTCATCGTAACACACTATTTTTACAATAAAATAGACTTGAAACACAGCCTGTATCAGTTAATCGTTAAACGAATTCAATTAATTTATTCACTGTTTTGTATTTATTTATTTAAATACCTTTACATTGTCAACAATATTCGACGAGCAGAGTTAAACAGAATTTACTTTACAAAGGGTTTCATATTCGACAAATAAACACTAACCTATGGATAATTAAAATATCGGATGTCATTTCGTATAAGGTAAGCGAAACCCCGCGACTGCGTCCACGCTTTTTGAGTTTGTTTCCTCCCCTCTCATCGCAGCGCATTAGATTAGCGCGTTCAAACAAACAAATTCTTCAGCTTTATAATATTAATACATCCGGCAAATAGCGCTAACCAGAACTTATTTAAAACCAGAACCAGGACTTATCTTGAGGAACGGACCGTTTGTGTATGATAAAGTTTCTTAATAAGTATACATACGAGTATCAGCTAACAAGTGTCAAAATTTCGTTAATTAGTTTAAATTGCACTCTACCTGGTACAATCTCGTTGTACGTCTTAAGAAAACTAAACTGTTTTTTGGTAATCCTGTAAGCTTTACAGAAGAAGCGAAAAACGACGTCCGTGTCGTACCTGAAGTGCTAGTTCTCATTACTAGACGAAGAATGTTTTAGGTAAAGGCTTAAGATAAATACAACCTTGTGTCTAATATAGTGCGGCAACGATCTTCAGAGGTGAAATTGTTTAAAGCAATCGTATTCATTTGACATTTCAAAACATACGGTATGATCTGTCAAACGCTTTGTTATTTGCCGTTTGACAGATCATACCATACGTTTTGAACTGTCAAATTAATATGATTGCTTTAGACAATTCCACCTCTGGGGTGCGATTGTGTAAAGCAATCGTATTCTTTTGACATTTTAAAACGTACGGTATGGTCTGTCAAATGGCAAAGAACAAAGGGCTTGACAGGTCATATCGTACGTTTTGAACTGTCAAATGAATACGATTGCTTTACACAATTCCAGCTCTGGTCGATAGATGACGTTGAATGGGGCGCCCCCCTAGCATTCAATCAGGGTAGCCAATGCAAAAAATATTCCTTAATTTAGAGTGTTATGAAAGCTGTTAAACTTATTATTTTAACCAAACCATGACAAAATCAAAGAGAAGGGTACTAATTTAAAGCAGTATAAACATGTACGTTTGCATCATGTGAGACGTCTATTTCAATGGGGGCAATCTATCTTTTTTAATATTTTTTGGTAAACAATAAAAAACCAGCCAAGTGCGAGTCGGACTCGCGCACTAAGGGGTTCCGTAGTTTTCGTAGTTCCGTTCCGAACTTTGACTGAATAAGGGAATCTACTTACTTCCACTTAGTAAAATACTACAATATTTTGTTAACAGCAAATATAACTTTGTTCTTCATAGTGTTTGTATGAAGCACAAAGTTATATTTGCGGTTGTTGAAAATGTGCTATATCTCAAAAACTTCTTGTTCGATCCCGTTCAAACCAATTTTCGTTGAAAGTATTTATTAAGATCTACATTATATTTGTTTTTTTTTTCAAAATTTACATTCGCTAAGTTTAGAAGTTAGATGGGGGGACGCCCATTTTACCACTTTGAAAGCGTCTAGCTATGAAACATTAGACTTTAAAAGTAAATAGTTTAGGAACCTCTAAGTCATTATAAAAGACCTATCCATAGACATTCGACACGCATAGGTTTGACTAAAAAATATATTTCAGCTTTAGTTTCATGTATGTTAGTACTTAGATATAATTTATTTTTATTTTTTGTATAAGATCCGTGAAGCAGTTACAGTACATCTTTTTACCAAATTTCAATAATGTGATGCCTATAGTTACAGAATAAAATGGCTGTGACATACGGACGGACAGACAGACAGATTTGACGAAACTATAGGGGTTCCGTTTTTTGCCATTCGGCTACGGAACCCTAAAAACGATTAATTCGCTTTGCTTCTCTTTTCCGGTTATATACAGATCTAAAAATTGATCCAAAAACAGTTAAAGATATGCTTTTATGCAAAAATGCATTTAAATTTGTAGGCTTTCCACTTTTGAAACCATTTTTTTATATTCCGTATTTAAAACCAACAAAGGTGGCGATTACCGTTTTTGATTTCAAACGCCATCTCATAAAACCAGCAGGGCTATTCAGAACGTTTGATAAGCCTTTCGGCTTGGGTTACAGCAAGATTTCCTATTCAGTTTTAGATTAATATCGCAGTTTGGTAGGATGTCGATATATCAGTTCAGTAACAAATATAATAATAAATAAAACAAAATAGTTGCATCAGATAAATGCACGTTATTATAATTTGATTTATATGTGAAAGTTATCAAATCGAAACCGAATCCTTAACCGAATGGTTCTTAATCGGGGTGCAGGGCTGTCATAACAGTAAAAGACCATTGCTGTTTTTTGAATCTAAAATACATGAAACTCCTTTACAGTGAGTAGTACCCTTTTTGGTAAGGCCCTCGGCAAGTATCTAAAAATAATATATACCCAAATATTTTTAGGAATAAACATTAATCTAAAATTCAAAGAAGAAATGCTGTTTTTAGGATTCCGTAGCCGCGTATCAAAAAACGGAACCCTTTCCTATAGTTTCGTCAAGTATGCCTGTCTGTCTGTCCGACCGTATGTCACAGCCACTTTATTCTGAAACTTGGACTATCTGAAACTTACTATCTGTTAACAAATTTCCAATTCAGATACAAAAAGTAAAAAAACATTAAAAACTAAAACCAAAAAAGTATTAATTACTCACACCTATGCGTCTGGGGTGTCTATGGATAGGTTCTTTAAAATGACAATGAGGTTCTTAAAACCATTTTTTTAACTCTAACATTTAAGAGATAGACGCTTCTAAAGTGGTAAAATGGGTGTCCCCCCCCTTCACTCTAACTTTTGAACTAAGAAAGTGAAACATCAGGAGACATTAGGAAAAATGGGGAAATTTCACAAAAGAACAGGGAGAATTGGTTGCACTGGACATGTAACAGCGCTATTTCAGATTTTTGCCATCGGCCAAAAGATCGTAGTCGCACTGTATCATAATTTGACATAATTTTTTTTATAACATTAGAAAAACATACAAACTATTTTTCGAAAAAAAATGGAGAATACCTTTTGGACATTATTATGTATTTATACGAGTATCTAGTAAAATTTTCACAAAGATTTTTGGAAATGTTTGGCAAAAAATTGACAAAATTAACATTTTTGTTTTAATGTAGCTCGAATCCAAACGCATAAAGCATATTATAGCTGCTCGATGTCTTAATTTAAATTCATTCCGTATCCCTGAAATTATAACTAAACAAACTACTTTAAATACTTTTCATTCTCTGCTGAAAAACATAGTCAATAGTCTAAAAGAATTCAATAAATAATCAACCACACACTAATCGCACTCCCTATACCAAGCGACAGTTGCGATCAAGGAGTAAACCGTTAGCTTCTTAAGCCCAGCAGAAACCACTACGCCAGACACTATAAAAAAAAATAAAAAAATGTGTCTCGAAAAAGCTCTAATAAAATGAACACTCAGATTTTTATTACTCAGAATATCACATCAATCACCGCAGAAGTAAAGACGTCAAGTAGATACACAAAGCCGTACATATTTTATATTGTTGAAAATAAAAAGTAGGAAGACATTCACAGTAAGACTCCGCATCAGTATTCCGCACACCATACGACGGGAGGAAACAAATTCCCAAAATTGAATTTTAGGAAACGAGTTGAATACGACACGCAGTACACAAACTCGAAAAAGAAACGAGATTTTTATCATTTCAACAATGACTTTATTTTAGCTCCCCTTTTTTAGCGAGCTCTTTAGGGTTGAGACGATACTATCTCTTTTTGTTTTGTTCAATATTTATATTCTGGGGGTTAGTGACTGCGATGTCAAACTCCAAGGTGAAGGCTATACTTAAGTTCATATGTAATGTATAAGTTATCGTTGTTTCTTTTAAAAAAAAAGGGTTCATTCTAAAGGTTGAAGCAAATCAACCTGGCACGGGAACAGCACCAACCAGGCGTTTACCATACGGAAGCACGTTACGTAAAGGGATCGGGCACGGGATAGCTAACGCATCACATCTGATCGTGTTTGCTACAACTTATGACAGGTTTTCTTGTGAATGACAACCCGTTTGACAGGATGGACGGATAGGTGTCAACCAGCGGGCGACGCACCGTAAGCGCGTTACAACGCACGCGCCGCTGGTCGAGAGTGGGTCCCGAGTTGGTCTCGATCCGAGGTGGTGACATTACGAAGTTATGTATGTTGAAGTACGGAGTTTCGTACAAAGAATACTGAACGCCTCGAGTTGATACGGTGCTGTCATCGTGTCGGGCTGATTAGTGGGCTTCGACCTTTATTCTCGTTTGTAATAAAGTTTATTAACAATTATTTTAATAAAATACATGTGTTTATTTTTGTGTGATACCTAGCTAAAACTCTTTGTGTGTATCATGTAGATAAGTATTTACGGTTATTTCTCCTTCATTCTGGTTTTATGAATAAATTCCTGATGATTTCTCATTATTGCACATAGAGCGTAAATAGAATGTCAACTACTTTTAAAAAGCTCCTTTGACTATAGTTTTGTTTTTTTGTATTCCAACAGCAATGAGAAAATTGCAACAATCTACACAAAAAAGACAGAATAAGTTACAACCATTAACTTTTCAATTCGGAAACACTTTTAATTAATTGCCCGGAGTTATCCCCGGATGAGTGCGAATTCTTCTCTATAGCTTCCATCTTTAACTAGATTCTGAGATTAATACCAAGATTTTAAACTCTTATAAGTTTAAGTCCCGCGGCAGTCTCAACTAGCATTAAATTCAAGCCTTTGTGCAATTTAACAACTGCAGCTACGAAGATTATTCTCTAAAGTAATTCAATGGTATGAAATTTCCGATCTCTCTGTTCTACTTACCATGCTACTTATCTTGCTCACTGTACAGATTAACAACAAAAAGTATACTTTTTCAGTAACAAAAATCAGTTCCTGAGTTCACGGTCTTTTACTTGTGTCACTAAATCATCATTATCAGCCAAGGACTCCACTGCTGAAAATACGGTGGACGTCCTAC
Organism: Pyrausta purpuralis; assembly: GCA_963924145.1. Lineage (NCBI taxonomy): Eukaryota > Metazoa > Arthropoda > Insecta > Lepidoptera > Crambidae > Pyrausta > Pyrausta purpuralis. Next base: position 15,743,093 of record OZ001659.1, read on the forward strand.
GCTGCGTCTTTGGTCGAAGAGTCTCCAAGCTAGAACTTTTCTGCCCTAACGGCCATCTGTTCTTCGCGCTATGTGCCCTGCCCATTGCCACTTGAGCTTACTGATTCTCAGGGCTATGTCCGTTACTTTAGTTCTTCTACGTATCTTCTAATTTCAAAATCGATCTTGTAGAGAAACACCGAGAATAGTCCTCCTTATTGCTCTCTCGCTTTAGTCACAACGTTTTATTTAATTAAAGGGGTAGGTAAGAAGTAACAGTTAGGTACACGTATAGGTTAGTAAATGACTCTCTGGTTTCATAATCTTCAAGATTTTATGATTATAATATAACCTAATCACGAATATAAAAGAATAGCAAGGAATTGATAGATAACACGGGAAGCATGCGTGTAGTATCCACACAATTTTCATTGTACGTGTAGCTATAACATCGATTGCGTCAATATTTGAGAATATAAGGTTTCTTCCATCGCATTGAGCCTTCGCTTCATTCGTAAAATCAAATTTCCGCCATCACAATCATTCGATCGGTTCACGGCTTCACGAGCACACACGTTATGATTTGACCTTTATTTTGAGGTTACTTTGTAGCCTACTCGTGTATAATATTAAAACGGTAAAAATAACATATTAAAACCTAAAAGTAGTTTTATGACAGCTATAGCTGTCATAAAAAACGACATTGTCATAAACGTCGTTTTGCAGCTATGACACGTGAAAAGTTGTATTTCCATATATTATCCATAGTCATTCCATAGTTTATCCTTTTTTAGTCAGGTTTTCCTTAGTCACGTCATCACGCGTGAACGTCTGGACCAATTTCGCTGATTCTTTTTTTGTTGTGTTTGCTATGGTCCAGGAAGGCTCACATAAAAAAATATATAAGAAAATTGAGCATGTAGACCGATTTTGATTTCATGATTTTTACTTTGTTTTATTCATCACTGTTTTGAATAATTACTATTAAAATTATGGGACCGGGGCGGGACGGGGCCGGAGGTGAACATAGTTCGCTGGGACCGCAACTTTCAAATAATTTCATACCCAACGACCTCTAAATACAAGTCAATGTTCATACCTAAATGTCCCTATTACAAAATTTTACAAAACTATATCTAAATAAACAGAAATTCTCATTGCAGTACATGCTTTTCTTACCGCAAAGACGTAGGCTAGGCACGGCGACTAATTTAATCTAACTCACGGTAGACCAATTATTAGGTCTAAAGATCAATTTCACACCACAAGCCTGAGATATATTGCTCATAATTGTAAGTCTAGTCAAACATGTTCGTCACGTTACACTGCTTGGACATAACTTCTGGTTAAAACAAGTTACAGATATCTAATTTTGTCGGAAGGCGATTAAGTCGAACAGAGTCATGCGTTTGAAACTCGGTAACGGTTTGAACCAGATTGCACCAACGAGTTTGATGTAACTTGGTTGTGGGATAACTTAAGTTGTCCTTATTACTTATCTACTTAGGCACGCTTGTAGGAGCAAAATCGGGCAGGGATTCTTATAGGTACTGACAATAAAATATTATTTTATGGATTCCGAATAAATTTTGAAAGTTAAAAAGGCAATTAACTTGTATTTATCTAATTAACTAGCAGTCCCCCACGACTTCGTCCGCGCGTTTTAGTTTGCTTCCTCCCCTTCCGTCGGAGCGTGATGTTTTATAGTCTTAAACCTTGTCGATAAATAAACTATCCAAAACTTAAATAGGTCAAGTAGTTCCTGAGGATAGCGCGTTTAAACAAACAAAATCCTCACCTTAATAATATTACTTTATAAAAAAGGTTGTAGTGTGTAAACCATATAAGACATATGGTGTCGCGGACTTGATTGTAGGACTGTTAATGCAGAATAATCTCGTCATACATGATTTTTGTGTAACTTAAACGGATTACGCGGCGTACGCAGCGGAAATTCTCAAAAGGATTATTTCCCCCCGTTTTGACAACTTTTTTCGTTGGGCCTCTGGACTTATGACTCTTATCTTGATGCTTTAAAGCTGAAAAAAAATAAATGGTATCTAAAGTTAAAAATATATTTTCAAATCGGTCTAGTAGTTTCTGAGATTAGCGCGTTCAAACAAACAAACAAACTCTTCAGCTTTATAATATTAGTGAGGATTTGTCACAATATCAACTCAAACTTATAACTTCGCTAGTTTTGATTTCACTTGTAAATAAAGTATTTGATGGTCATTCATGTTACGTCCATATTTTATTTCTTTATACTTTATTGTTCAACCAAAATTTGTACAAAAGGTGGACTTAACGTAATATGGCATTCTGTACCAGCTAGGTAGAAATGACTGTAGGCGGTGCAACAAAAAAACAAAATTAATTAATATTTCATATTTACTATATAGTATTTTTGAATCACTCGCTTGAATTTGGCGTGTGATATTCGTTCGAAAACGATTTTATAATTAATGGGAATCACGTGAAATATAAACGGTTACGCTAGTACTCACAAAATACTGTTATTGTTTTTTAGACCTCCCATGTGGTTTCGTAGTATTTTTATTGGAAATCCGGTTATTAATCAATTAATATCACACGCCATCTTGACGAATAATTCAAAAAAAGGGGTCATGGCCACCTCAAAATCTGCAGATGTGATATGACAGTGGGGTAGCGTGTCAATTTTCTCAAAATAACAAAATCATCGATTCAACCGATGGCTCCGTTATGCTAATGTTTTGAATAAGCTGTGAAATTAGCTAAACAGCAAGCCAGTCTGACCGTCAGTTGGTACTGGTTACAATTGATATTCAGCCAGCGAACACTGCCCGTGTACCGAAATGCAAGCGACGCCGCGTGCCCACCATAAAGTTCGGTTTCCGATTTAAAATACAAGTTTGCAACAAACGTCGTTGAGTTTATTTTGAATTTCAATATTGCGTGTGGTAAAATATAATGTTTGCGTGATGGGATTGTAAAATATTAGATTTGTCAGTTTTCTATTTATAACTTTTAACCGACTAAAAAATTTGAGGACAGGTAGACCTGCGATGTTTGTATATGAGAATGTATGTTTGTCCGCAAATTTTTCGCGTATGGACTGGACGACTGGACCGATTTCGATGCGGTTTTAACTAAAATATTTGTTCAACCAAGGAGAAGGTTTTAGTTACTATTTCAGTTCAATCAAGTCAGTAGATTTTAACTTAAACAATAACAACAACGACGAAATGAGGCAATTCAATTTTTATGAAAAAAATGCCTTATGTATATATTTTTTTCTCGTCACGGTTCGAGTAAGTATTCGATTAATATAACTAACCTACGTAACATTTATATTTTTCTACCCATAGATATAGTAGTCACATTTGACATTGAGCGAAGTTAGTTTAAATTGAAAGTCAATTTGTGTAAATACGTAGTTGACATAAGTAACATGATAATCCGGAAATTTTTATCCCTATAAATAAGCTATCTTAGCAGATCGCTTACAATGAACTTGGAATAACTTTTCCTACAATAGACTTAGTAGGATTATCGAAAGTTTGTGATAGTTTCCGAATCTTTCGCCAGTTCGGCCGAAACGTGGCTCCCGAACAAGTTTGTTGCTTGTGTTAGAAACTTTTGCATGATGCCTATTAGTAAGGATGTCTAAATAACCTTTTTTTACTACTTGTTTTTATACTGACGTCTATAAGCCATAATTTAACTTTTTAAACTGTCGCATCGACAAATTTCTCAAAAACAATTCAGAATAAAAGCTTATTTAAGTACTTACATCAACATGTCAAAAACTCTACATAAACAATACTTTCGGTACTGCCTTTAAATTAACTTGAACTATTTCTATGCTTCTTAATTTGTGAACTCTATATGTTTTATTTGCAGGATCATTTTGACTACAATAATGTAATGAATAGTCATGACTAAGAAAAAGCAACCTACACCTAAACTCAAAAACATTTTTACAAATCCTGGCTGGAGATAAAATTTAGAAAACAAATAAATGCATCGTTAAAAAACAATTGCGAATTGCTGACAGCGCAAACTCTTCAAAGCGTCGAGACAAACGTCAATCGTAGCAGATCAAACGTCACCAGCGTAATCGATAGAGATTTTTGTGCTAATTGAAACATGTCACAAGTTTGATCGCTTGTGAGATGGATGTCTTTGTCCTGTGATGGACAGATACGTTAGCGGTCCGTCCGACATGTCGGCTCACGATAGTGTGCCATTCAATTTCCGTTGTGTGCTATACTGGACATGTATTTAATTTCGTTGACTAAAATGGGGATTCGCACCGGATTGAATTATCGATCGGAATCGCAGACTGATGCACACTTCGCTTTTTTGCTGGTATTGTTTTTTTCGTTTCAATTTTTAGGGTAGGTACCTAGTAGAGAACTGATCATTTTGATATATAGTATAATAAAAAGTACAACTCTTCTTATTAGCAAATAAATTTTATTCTTATTCCTTTAAGCAGCATTAATAGTAGAACAGCTTCATTATAAGGAAATTATATTTCCTTTCCCTGCTAGAAAATGGATAAAGTAACTTGCAAAAATAAATCAATGAAACCCAATTAACTTTTAATCAACTACAAAAATTTGCCTAATTGCTTCCTCGAAGTATAATGAATGTAGATGCTCAGGTCATCCATAACGGCCGTAACACGTTCGCTCCGGGTTGATTCATTTACTCCTCCCATATTAGGCACGTAAACGATTTAATGTCTTAATTTTCAGAACAAAGAGGTATTAAAGAGCCTGTTAAAAGCTTGACATGACAAAGTGCTCTTTCTATTATAACTTTTAAGTTCATAAGCCTTGCGTACTGTAATTTTCACTAATTACTTCACTCGTTTAGTGAGAGTAATTAAAATTGGGCACCTCTAGTGTGAGCCGCGTTTGGAGTGCGTTGAATATCTCTTTTAACCCTTTCACCGCAACATAAGCTAGGCGAACCCACGTCCTAAGTTTTCTGCAGTAATTAAATTGTTTAGCATTGATTTTTTGCAATCATTAAATTCATGGCTTGGTGTTCTCTTGCGTTCGAAAAATTTGCTGTAAATATTCGTACACACATTATACACCTGTGTGTACAAGTGGAAATAGTTGCATTTTGAGGGTATTTATTTTACCATGTATGTAAGCTTATCATAATTATTGAAATCAAAACTTAACTGTCGGAACTCAATAAAAATCTATGTAGAATATAAAATATATATCCTTATTATAATTTTCATAGTATTTTTGGTCATTATTTGTTCTGAGAATACGAGCTTTAAACGGCAGTTTGTGCGTTTACCGACTGTTTTCGACAGAAATGAATTAAACCATAAATTAGTGATCAAATTTACAGCACGAAATGATATGCGGAGTGTATTTATTAACAATTAATTGACAATGTTGTTTCGTATTAAACAAGAAATAATGGTATTTTAATAAACAAAAAGCTTTGCGTTGTCAACTGAAATGCTTTGTAGTATGCAACATCAGATTATGTTATTTGATTTATGGATATCACATGAGTATTAAAACAAATTGTATAACGAGCTTCCAATCAAACATCATAAATAACTCTAATGTTACTTGTGACTCGTGAGTTTATTATTTTAATAATAGGTATTGTGAATCATGAATAACATCTCTTTTACCATCTAGCTGTGCAATTATACTCAGGTATTGATTACATGTGAAACAATATGTACGTTAGTGATATATTTAGCAAACACTAAATGTTTCATACAACTGAAAGAAATTTTTGCCTACAAAAAGGCTAAGCTATTATTTTTTATCATGAAATTTTACTACAAATTGTTGCATGATTATTGTTCAATGCTAAACAATAATTGTGTAGAATTTATGGTTAATCATCAAAATTATTAACACAATAAACAATCATCGAATCCAAATTCCAGCCACAATTCTCTTAAAGCTTAAATTAGTGAAATAGTAAAATAGTGCTGTACGAAATTAAGCAAGTTCATAATTAATGTTTATAGCTTTAATACCGTCCAGCCATGCTCAGGTAGGTTAACCAAAATTTAGTTTTAATAGCCCTTACTTCAGTTTGTGTGTTTAGGCGAGATGACAATTCAATTGACGACCTCCGTGGTGTAGTGGCTAGCACGCTGGTTTCAAGCGTCGCCATCTCGTGAGGTTCCGGGTTCGATTCCCGGTCGGGTCAATGTTGAAAACGATCTTTTCTATATTGTCCCGAGTTTGGGTATTGTGGTACCACCGTAGTGTCTGATTTCCATAACAAAAGTGCATTGGCTACTTACTGTGGGATCAGAGCAATGTATGTGATTGGTGTCCAATATTTATTTATATTAAATACATCATATAGGTAAGGTCTCATTTTTCGAAAGTCACACATGAAATATAATTTGAAAAAAAAACACAATACGCCTAATATGCAATCGTCACCTATTTGTCTGCAATCATTTATGTAAATATCATTTTAGAAGCAGCCGACATTTTAAAATGTTTACAATTATTTTGTCGGCTACATCTTATTTGACGTTGGTAAAATTGGTTCTAAGATAATAACATAATCCTACGCGCAACAGCACTAACTTCCTCCTTTTTGAAGTAAGTTCAATAAGTAAATTGACTTTGCCTTTTACACCATCAATTTATCTATTATTAAACATATTTATTTGACATCGCAAAGTAAGTTGTAACTAAGTTGAGGATTATTTAATAACCCTTAGGTTGTCTGGAAAAGATTCTAGTTTTTAGCTGTGTTGAATTCTGTGTTATGAAATGATGAGTTACCTATTTCTTGGAAGTTCCACTTATTTAAGAAATAAAAAATATGTTTAAAGAGTTATATCTTATTGTCGGTTCTGTCTTATATTCACTTAAAAATTAAATGGCTCAATTCAACGAGACACGAACGATTAATAAATCACTAGAACTGAAAATTTTATAAGTCGTAATAAGATATCAACATCATCATGAACGTCCTCTGCTGAATATAGGCCTCCCTAATGGCTTTCCACTGGAACCGATCGCAAGCGGTATGAATCCAGTATAATTATGAGATCTCTACAAGGTCGTATGTCCACCTTGTCGGGGGACGTCCTACGCTGCGCTGCGTCTTTAGTCGAATCCAATCCAAAACTTTCTATCCCAACGGCGATAATATAGTTTCGAATGCAAACGCTAATTGGTCACCCTACTCTCGGTGGAGTTTGCGGAGTTACAATCGGTGCATGCAGGGAATTGCCACAATAACTGAGCCTTTTTTGTATCGAAACTGCGTTCGTATTGCAGCTCGAAAAAAATCAAAATTGCAGTTTAGCGCTAACTTAATAAATCAACGATACTTTATTTTTTAATAGGAAAGGTTTTGCTAATTCTATAGTTTAGTAAATTCAGTAGCATTCCTATTATATGTACTCGTAGATTATGAAATGTGAATAATCGAAATTAATTTGCATAATTTTATAGTTTTATGTTTAAGCTAGTAAATTAAATAGCTTTTTACGTACTAATAACAATGTATTATCTGTTTTAAAATACACGATAGTAGCGTTTATCGTTTAAATAATGGAATCCTAAAAATTCCGCTCCGCAGTATTGTTCGCCGATAGTTTAGAGCAAACTCGATCGACCACTTTATTCGAATGACAATCCTGTGATCTTTATTCCCTAGTAATAAGAACTACAGATTTGCGGTTGCGTGTACACGGGGGTGCACGGACAATAGACGACTCTATTTGAGCACTAAAACAAACTTAGAACTACTATTAGAGTTAGAAAATGCCGACAATATACTTAGTGACGCAGCCTTTCCTCGAATCATTTGTGTACATTGCACACAAACTATTATGTACAACTCACACTAGTGGTTTTGTTAAGTCGTGTGCAAATACTGTTATTAGTAATCTATATATATAGTGTATGTAGGTAATCATGTGTACTTAATAATAAATTACTATTTTCGACCCTTTCGTTCATTGTGATATGTGTTAGTGATCAATAGTACTTAAATAATACCACTAAACATGTGGGTTTTCTTTTTTCTTTAACACAACTATACTCTGTTTAATAAGATAGACCAGAATGATTATTAATTGAACTTTTATTTTTATATATTGCAAGGGTGATACTAATTTTGTTGTAACTACTCAATAGTACGCTATTAATTGAAATTGTGATACGACAATTCAGTAATGCGATCTAAAACGTTACATAAAGCTTCAAAATAGTTTTTGTAAAATAATAAAGATCAGTATTCTTGTATGATTTTACCTTTTAATGAACAGACCTTATTTAAATATTTAATAATGTAAATAATAAATAAAAAAATCGATTACTAAGGAACATAACTATTTTTGAATTTCGATAAAGTGGCCACCCGCCAAGTGTCATTTTAGTCTGACGTATTAAAATCTGAGTATATAATTCTTATACCCGACTTATTCTAACTACACTCATATCCAGACAAAAGCGGAACATATCTTTGTGATACTTTATAAAAATAAACGAGAAAACTTTTATTTGCTATTGATAAAATGTATTAAAGTAAGTACGTTTTTCAAAAACAAATAAGTGTCTCCCTATAACTCCCTATACTTATATTTCTGTGGAATATAATACCTCTATATCAACATAAGTTTTCTAATCAGAAATGACGAGAGCTACTGCCCTAATTACCTTGTATAACAAAAGAAACCTTTTACCTGTACAGCGTGAAACAAAAAAGATTTGTTAGAAAGCTGAATCATTTATTACTCGGACATACGAGTTACAAGTCGGATGTACCTAGGTAATATGTATACGTTCATAGCACTGAGAAGCGCGTATTTAAAAGAACAGTGAGTATTAAAGCATATTATGAAGTTGAATAATAATTATTATAAAAATCTCTGGGTTTTTCTAAATGATCTTGAAAGAGATTTAGTTTAACACTAGCGATAGCCCCCGCGTTTTGAGTTCTCCCTCCCGTCGCAGCGTGATGTTTTTATATCCTAAAGCCTTCCCCGATAAATAAGCTATCCAACACGAAAATAATTTTTCAAATCGGTCCAGTAGTTTTTGAGATTAGAGCGTTCTAACAAATAAACTCTTCAGCTTTAAAATCTTAGCATAGATCTTGAAATCAAATGATGTTAAAAGCAATTTGTCCAAAATGAAACGCTTGTGATGATAAATGAGTTTATTTTGATAAGAATCAATACCCGTGTATATAAAACACCTTCGAAAATAATGCATTATTTTTTAACAAATTTATTAACATAAAAAAACATGAAGTCAGTAAACCATAAATGTCAATCCTAATGCTGTTGCGGACTTTATTGATTTAATATAGGTGCCTATAACGTAGGTGCTTTATTTGTTTTTGAGCATGCTACGGTTTAGCTTTATTTTCAACAAGGAATTAATATAAAATATTGACGTTCAAATAGTTAACATTATTAATATCAAATGCAAAAAATAAACAGTACCGTTGCCATGAGTTTACTCGATAGCGATAACGGTTTTACTCCCTAGCGACGACGTAACTGTATGGAAAATTTTAGTTCCGTCAGTAAACGCTAGAGGCGCTGTGCAATTTTTCATAGACTTTTTTAAGTCGTCGCTAGCGAGTAACACCGTTGTTAACTCATGGTAACGGTACAGTAAGTATTAACATTACTGATAACTTAAAAAAAATAGATGCAGTAACTCACATTAACAAACGTCAAAATCTATTAAACTTAATATGGTTAAGCACCTATTGTTAAAGATATGGTCAAATTAGGGCAGTTAAGTGTTTGCCCTCTTACTAATGTTGCAATGCAGCTTTGGCAAAACTATTGGGTAGGTAAATAGAGAAACACGCAGATAGATGAGCTTTTATGCAATCAACAAACAATATATTCGAAATCCGATTGTTGCGACTAACAATATGATGGTACTGCAGGTATAATCATTGCGGTTGCGGTAAGCCAAACATATTGATTAGTTTACAAATGATTTAATGATAACAAATCTAGACAAGTGCTAGTGGGAGAGCGATGATAATTATGAGTTAATTAGGCAGCAAATTAGTTTGCTCTGATTAATAAAAATGTTTTGTGATTAGCTTTTTTATTTTACATGTTCTGTGAGTAAGTTTACACCAAATGTATAAAAAGTTCTATTTGCTGCACGCCAATACAAAAATCGGCTAAGTGCGAGTCAAAATTTGCGCACTGAGGATTCCGTGTCAACTTAAACTAAATTGGGGGTTCACTTACTTTAGTTTAATTTTTTTAGGTTTTAGTTAGATGTATGTGAGCCCCCCTTATATATATCGTTATAATTTATTTTTGTATATGAATCGTAAAGCGGTTAACAGTATCTACCTACCAAGTTTCAACTGTGTAATGCTAATGGTTTCAGAATAAAATGGTTGTGAGATGAACAGACAGACAGACTTGGCGAAACTATAAGGGTTCCTTTTTATGCTATTCGGCTGCGGAACCCCAAAAAGCGGCTTATAGTTGCAGCTTATTAGCTGATACTGTTGGTTGAATAATTACAGTACACAAGTAGCATACAGATTCATAAAAAAAAGTTTATTGTCATATTTAGAAGCATGTCCATTTAAATGGATATTACATAATTATCTCATTTCACCAACCATATTTAAACCTACAAAGAATTAAAAATTCTTGTACAGTCATAACTTGACGACTTCAGATTAGAGCAAAAGATAATATTCACTTATCACCCCGCTCCGCTCATGAGCAAGATCGTGCATTAAGTCGTATTTTCTCACAACAAGACATTGCAATACTTTTGTTTGTTCCGGTCCGTATCTTTCTTTTTATAAGATGTCTTCGGGAGTTACGGTCGATACACCTTGTAAAGTTTTGAGCTCGAGAGCTAATAAACTGGCTTCATCGTATTCGCAGGTTTACGTCAACGGTCGGAGAGTAATGTTTCGAAGATGATTTGAGTTAGATGCACAGTTGAGTTTTTAGGAGTATGTTTAAATTTCGACCATATTGCTTACAAGATACGGTTGGTTGTTTTTGTTTTAAGGTATAGTATAAGCTAGCATTATTTAACCTCCTAGTCTGTGTCAATCTTATATCTGACGTTATATTTGTTTTAATGTTAACATACTCACTCTGTCCTTACAAAAAAGCATATCAGTTTCATTTTGTTCACAATACAATTTACTCCACACGTACGGTCTAAAATTAGTTTCTATGTAAATATCAGCTCTGTCAGTCGGGACGGCAAATATTGTTGAATTTTAACGGTCAAACGCATTCCAATAAACGTGGCTATTGTATGCGATGGACCGCTATGATTCCTGACATCACACTGTCCAGTTTAATTTGAAGCGTATCGTAAATTTCAGAAATCGGTGATCTAATTTATTTCATTGAATTGATATAAATTAGTTGATTAAGGAAATATTTAACCCAGTACCTACCCTCTTCCCATAGATAGTTTTTCTTTGTTTTTTTTTATAATGAATAACGCATCCAATAAACAAAAACTGCCATTTTGATTTATCCAAGTTTAACGACGTAGGAAAAGACTTACTATCTTATTCTGAATTCTAATCGAAACTATTCTCTTTCATTCTTCACACACAGCCACACATACGTGAGGCATCCCATCGATATCATATTAAGGACCCTCCCCGTCCGAATACTTGTGGAGCATTACCGTAATAGGTACAGCAAATCATGTTACGCCAGCCCCTATTAGGCACCTCGTCCCAGTTAAGTGTATTACCAGCTATTTATCGTGACATTGAGACCGCTCATCAGAGCAGTGTCATCACGGGAGTGACAGACGACCCTTAAATTACCGGATAATAGTGTTTTTATTGGTAATCAATGTTATATGAGATGGTAAAAGATATGTTATTTGCAGACGGAAGTATTTTTTTAAATATGTGCACAGAATAGCGAGATATGATTATAAGTTATAGCAAGCTATTGATCAAAAAATATATATAGAGAATTAGGGTCTTTAAAAACAGAGCCAGTTAAACGACCGTTCTGAAGTCTCAACATAGTTACCCGGTGAAACAAACAGAAAGCGCTCGAAAAACGCTGCCGAAAAAAAATTAAAATATTTTAGGAGCCGCATAAAATCAAAAAACTAAGTTTAACAAAAAATAGATAAACCCGACTTCAAAACCAAAATGCACTAAAAAAACCTAAATAAACTCCTGACCCTTTTAAGCGCAGGAATCCATTTTACGCGAACAATTTCATTTTGGAGTCTGTGCTCTAGTAGTCGATGCTTGAGATGGTCAAAGTCATGGCACCGACTCCAAAACTAAATTGTTAGCCTGAAATGGATTTTTTCCTTTAAAGGATTAAGAGTTAATCTAAGACTTTTTAGTGCATTTTGGTTTTGAAGTCGGTTTTTATTTTTTTTGCAAATTTAATTTTATTTCTTCGGCTTAGTGATTACAGGAAGGAGACGGATTTGCACCTTATGACTCTGATTTTTAAGAACCTACAAATTACCTATCATAAGTTCTGTCAATATAATCACTGACCTCCTAAGCGTTAAGAAGTTCTACCATCAGCTCAACTCCACACAATGTTGATACAATTAAGATTCCAGCTCTGTCGCACCGAGATCCCATCATCAGATCCAGACTCGGTGGCAATGGAACAAACTAGACGGTAGACCCTCATAGGCCATTTTTATTTTGAAATCGTTCAACAAATTACTATACTATGAGGTGACATAGCCACAAAAAAAAACATAGAGTTAAATTGATAGCCTCCTCTTTTGGAGTCGGCTATAAATGTTTTTTAAACACTTAGGAGAAGCTTGTTAAATCATGTAGTATTACTCAGGTATACGTAGTTGGTTCCTGATTTGTGACAGTGCAGTGCTATATTTTTACCCGACTAAAAAAGGAAGATGTTGTCATTCGACTCATATGTTTTTTTTTGTATCTTTGTTATTACCTCTTAACTCAGTCATTTGTGAACCGATTTGAAAAAAAACTTACTTAAATGGTTTATGTGCCATTAATGCCAAACCGGAATCTAATGATGGGATCTTGGTTTAATTTAGGGAAACCCTCAAATTTTATTTTTTGTGTTTTGTGTGTGTGTGTGTGTGTGTTTAAAGGCACATATAGTGTTATTGTACTAGAATCTTAACGCTTAGGTACGTGTTTTTACGTCTAGTAGTTACCATTTAGTGGAGCTGAGCTGATGGTGAAACTCCTCAAATCTTAGGATTTCAGTGCTTACAGAACTTGGATATTAGCAGCTTATTAAGAAATCATTTCAAAAGGTTCAACCCCTATACTGGAGGAGAGAGTCCTATAAATCACAAAAAAAAATGCAAATAAACCTCACTTTTACAAAAAAAAAACGACTTCAAAAACGAAATGCACTTTAAACTCTAACAAAATCTCTTGAAAGGACTACATTTTAGGCAAACCAATTCTTCTTGGAGTCGGTGCGATCGCATTGGCCAATGCGATCATCCAAAACGAAATAGTTTGCTTAAGATGAAGTCCTTTTAAGAGTTTTTTTATTTATTTACCAAATCAAACAGACGTTACAGACATATTTGTGAAAGTCGCGTTCTGAAACCACTGACATGTATTGATGCAATTTATTTAAAACTTTTGTTTTTGAAGTTGTTTTTTTTCTGTAAAAGTTAATTTTATTATATGCAAGTTTTTGCGTGTGTGTTACTGTCTCAGAGCAAGGTTACTGCCAAAATAACTAACATAAAAGATGCACGAGAAAAAACATACTTTTCTTTACCAAAGCCATAGCAAACTTAATCAATCCACGCCTATGAAAATAATACCGCTACTCAATAGCGTGTGTTGGTAACATGTTTAAGATGGAGTGATGTGAAGTGCACTCTCAGCGATGGGAGCCTGATGGCTAAGGGATGATGTTACTTTAAGGGTAGGTAACTCGAAATATAATACATGACCAGTTTGTAATCTTTAGCAAAGCTTAGAAAAAAATGGAAGTACCTTTTTTTTGAAGTTGTGTCTGAGTTAGAAATGTAGAGTAAAGGATAAATAAATCTATGATTTTAAAAGGTGGAGTCAAAGTCAAAGTCAAAAATAATTTATTCAATTAAGGACACAAAATGCCACTTATGAACGTCAATGATTAGTTAATATCAATCAATTATGGCCCATAAGGGGCTAGAATATGTCTCCTTAGCTTTTGGGCCCTGGTAACGCTTCGAGACAAGACACAGACAATCTGGCAAGTGCTAAAAAAAAAACGCCGGAACAAACTCAGTCACCACTAGCTGCCACAAAAATGATACAAATCAAAATAAACAGGTAGGTACGAGTACACCAGTTTAGTGCAGGCTGGACTGTCTATACATTTTTTTTTATTTATAAGCTTTTATTTTATATCCCTTAAATTAATTAACAGATATATATATATATATATATAGTGTGTAAATGTATACATATATATATATATATATATGTATACATTTACACACACACATACTCTATCTATCTCATACACACACATAGTCTATACATACTCGTCATTAAGATAGTCTTGAATTTCATAATACCACTTCGACGTTAGGGTAGTTTTGACATGTAACTTAAATTTATTAATAGGTAGTTCGATAACATTATTAGGTATATTATTGAAAAAAAAAAACAATTCCCAAGAATGAATAATTTGTTTTGGCTAACCTGCAGTTTGGAATGACAAGTTTGTTTTTATTTCTTGTTTCATACAAATTAATATCACTTAATTTCATAAAAAGATTTAAAAAAATGCGGTACGTTCATGATATTATCAAATATGTATTAAGAAGCGACAGTGAGGATGTCAATTACTTTTTAAAAAGTAATAAATGTAACTCTTTCAAGACATGTCGTTTATCTTATAACTTTTATGCAACAATTGTCGGTATTTAATCTTAACGTCTCGCGATACCAAGAATGCAATGCATGCATGATCGAGAGTTTTTTTTTTGTTGCATTATTAAAATAACGACTTTTACACCGTTGTTTCTCTAAATTTATTCACAGCCATAGTGTCCAAGTTCACTTACAACATAACCTAAGTGCATGCTTGGGGAATGCCACGGCTTTGAAAGCCCACTTCTTAATTACTCCATCACGTCCCTAGCATACATACGTAATACGGCTTGACGCCGCCAGGGGGCAGTAACGTGATTTCGCAAATCGGCCAGCTCTTGGCTTTGAGTGCTCTCGGCTCTTCGTAAAAGGCATATCTGTGACGCCCACACGAGAACGTGATAGAAGCAAGTGACAATATTAACACGTGGGTGATAGCCCTCTTGTTAGTAGGTATTGATAAGGCATCTGCTTCGCTGACTGATGGCGACATAGTATAATAGGTACCTACTCAGTTAAATACTATCATATCTACGGGTGCAAATCGTTTCGAGATTTAAAAAAAAGTTTGGGTTTTCATTGATTTGGTACCCGTCAAATGTCACGATCCGGAAAATAAGTTTAGAAAAAAATATATAGGCCTGTTTCCACTTTGATTAGTGTTTAGTGCAGGTGCTGAGTGCAGGTGCTTAGTGTTTAGAAGTAAACACGTGTGAACAGTGATTGTTTAGTGCGACTGATTAGTATCTTGCGTAGGAATGTGATTAGACACGGGTTATTATTTTTGCGAGTGCGACTACTGCGTTTTATTTATTATTTTTTATGCGTCTAATATGTTTAATTTTATTTATTTTTTGTAGGCACCGCCTTCAATCATTTCTGATTAGCCCAAAGGTATGTCTAGTAGGGAAGTCATATGGCGTTAAGTTTACCTTTTGTACAAATTAAGGTTGTGCAGTAAAGTAATAATTATATTTTTTATTTCAGTATTTCTGGCACTTGCAAGCGCGCTTTTTGACGTGCGTCCAAACGCCAGAGCTACAACTGAATTTGATAAACACAGCTACTTGACAAAATTGGACACTTCTCGCACTACACGCCTGCACTAAACACACGCCATTACTAATCATCTGCAAAGTGCGAATATGCCTATAACTTGTGTACGGATTTGTATTGTCGTGTGTCAGACTTGATTTCTCATTATTAGGTGCTAGTTTGATAAAAACTGGGAATAATTGACAAACACACTTTTAAAAATATCTTTACGTAACCTTTTTACAAAAGTACCACCAAATTTTATCCGCTCGGATTAAAGTTCATGACACCGCAAAACTCAGTGGCTGTATAAAGATATAAATTTATTATCTTAGAACGCAGAAGAGAAAAAGGGGCGTTTAGTGTTGACTTCAAGAACTATTTTGGCTGCCTCGAGCCAAGTAAATGGGTTAATGAAGGGGAAAATGACGTCATCCATCTTAGTTGGATTCCTCTTAGCATCCTCGCTGCCGGGCTTAATTCACTTCATTAATGTTTTTTTACGTTTTATATTCCGCTACGTATTATAAAAACAGCGCGATTTCCGGGAGAGAAAACCTTACTATATGACGTCGACTTAGGTACGCGATATCATACGGGACGGGAGGAAATACCACTATTATGCCGGTTTTTTCTTACTTTTATTCATGTTTAAACAAATAAACCATTGAATCTTCTATATGACATTATTTGATATGATATGTTGTTGGTAGCTGACGCCCTTGTCAATGCTTAACAAGATTTTTTTTGATAATCTTGTTAAGCATTGACAAGGGCGTCAGAATTGATGACCCGCCCGTGAGATCGTAGACCCTTTGCAAATCGCGACTTTTAGCAGCGATGCATCCGCGATGCCAACGCGCGCTAGCATCGATGCATTCGCAAAATGTCAACCTTTTCACACTACGCTGCTTTTAGCATCGATACATTCGCGATACTAAAGCGCGTTAGCATTGATACAGTCGCGATGCGGAAGCTGTAAATTGTCAAATTATGTACTGAATTTTGGCGACTGCATAAATACTAACGTGTGTTAGTATCGACGCTAATTTAAATCTGATCATTGCGTGAGTCGCGTTGCTGAAGCATGTTTTCAAAACGCGCGACTACATCGATGCTGAAAGTCGCAGTGTGTAAGAGGTCTTGAAGGTTTGGACCTTCTTTCGCACCAAAAAGTCAGTGCAAAGCTTTCGAATAAAGGAAACTCAAGAATATTTTCCGTAGCGTAGCTGAGTAGCGGTGAAGTATAATGAAGGTATCAACTTATAAATTGAATTTATGAAGGCGCGCGCCACTATTCCTCCGAATCGTTTATAGTACATGTGTGCATGCTTTTGCTTATATTAAATATTATAATTACTAAATATTGATTATGTTGTATTTAAATATGTGTAACACCAATTACACCCCCGCTTTTCTCAATCAAAAATGAGTGGTTGGATGATCTTAGAAAGAGAAAATAGAAATTTCAGACCAATCCTTAATTATTGTTGTTTACATTTCATTCGAGGTACGAGAGGTGCTCGTAACGCAGTAGTAGCAGCGTTTTGGTAGTGATATCGAAGTGAAGGAACCTACGGTGCGGTCGGGTTTGGATGGGTGACCATTTCGACCATATAAATGACGTACATCACGAGCATCTCCGTGCTTCGGAAGGCACATTAAGCCGTTGTTCCCGGCTTATATCGGTTGATATTAGTCGTTAAGCCTAGTCTTTTTGGGGGACTTGATAACATCTGACAGCAGGGTTAGTCGCTTGCCTTACAAACACACCTCCACCAACCCGCACTGAGCCCGCATGGTGGAGTATGGCTCAAAACTACCTCATAGTTGGGTTAAGGCCTTTGCCTAGCAGTAGAATGTTACAGGCTAACTTTACTGACTGTACTTACACTTCATTCCTTATTATGATAACAATTATACAAGGTCTAATTAGGCTGAGGTGTGTGTAGCAATTGTCGAGTTGATTGTTTACATTACTAAGATTTGTATGTCATAATCATATGCAGGCGTACTGAATGCGTTGAATAAGATTTGCATAGAGCCAGTCAGCTCAGCTCGTGCTTACATACGTGACATTGCTTAGCCTAAAACAGACATGAACGTAAATTACACAGAGTATAGTGCCAACGTTAAATTATATTCTAACTGTTTTCAACGCATCTGTGAAGATAATTTAGCTTTTGTGAAAGTTCTAACACTCTTGGAATAAACGTAAAAATATGTCCCCTACATCTATACGCAGACCTCTTCTAATAAAATACCGACTTAAAAATAAGGAGGTAATCAATTCAATGTGTTTGTATGTGATATCGTTAGAGTTTGATAATATTTGAGTATGCTGATCTATTAAAGGCTGATTTTTCAATGGTCAGATAAAACTTATCAGGCTGATATAATACAGGGTGACTTTGTTATCACTACCGAAATTTTGTGTAAAGACTCCACTAATGAATATGAACAACTTTTACTATGGGGTCAATAGTGAAATCGAGAAAAAAAATCAGCTGTTCCATACATTTTGACCGCGCGCCAATTGAACTTTTGTATGGAACAGCTGATTTTTTTTTCTCGATTTCACTATTGTCCCCATAGTAAAAGTTGTTCATCAGTGGAGTCTTTACACAAAATTTCGGTAGTGATAACAAAGTCATCCTGTATAAAGCGACAGTTTAAAATAAAATACAGTTACGTATGATTGCTGACAATTAGGTGACGTTTTCAAAATAGCCATATTGTATTTTGTTCGACAAATATTTCTTATCTGACTATTGGAAAATCAGCCCTAATGCTTCTAAACACGTGTGCTACATTTCGTAAGTGTATGTATGTTTGTCCACGGATTTCCCAAAAACGAGGTGTACAATGTACGGTACTTGGTTGTATCAAAATTGGTTCGGTAGTATTTGAGATATGGGTATATGGGTACCCATACCCAACCTTAGGAAGGTACCTTAAAATCATAACATAAATATAAAATAATAATTACAACACCTTCAAAAAACTAAATAAAAAGCTTTCAGCACTCAATCTCAAGCTTTCGTTCATCAATAGTCTACACACATCATGCACCGACTTCAAATGAATGTATTCCATAATTAAAAAAAAACAGTTGAGCTATTACAAAAACTGAGAAATCAGCGCTTAGCATTTTTAAACGACTTCAAAAAAGAAGGAGGGTATTAATTCGATTGTATGTTTTTTTTGTATCTTTGTTACCTCATATCTCAGTCGTATGTCGTCCGATTCGAAAAAAAATTTCGTCTACTTAGATGATATATTTTCTAGTTAGTCCCATTTTTTCCAATTTGGCATCTGATTATGGAATCTTGGTGTAATCGAGGGAAACCCTCAAAATATGAAGGCACAAATAGTGTTTCTTTAAACCAACTTCAAAACCAAAATGCACTTAAAAGTTTAAAATAAACTTTTGACTATTGAAAGGAAAGGAACCTATTTTAGGCAAACAATTTCTTTATGGAGTCGGTGCCATTACTTTGACCATCAAGCATCAACTATCACAGTACCGACTCCAAAAATAAATTGTTTGCCTAAAATGGGTTTCTTTCCTTTCATATTCATATTCAATGGTCAAGAGTTTATCTTAAACTTTTTAGTGCATTTTGGTTTGGAAGTCGGTTTTTACTTTTTTTATATCTTGTCCGATAGTAAAACTCGTCACTTCAATGTATGTGTATTCATCACTGTAGCGTAAAATAACCGAGCACCGAGCAACAAAGCAAGAGGGTATCGCATCACATATTCCCGCCCGGATAAAGCTACCCGTTTCAATCAGGAGTCCATCCAATATTCGTAATAAAACACATAATATCGTCGCCGCCCGGGACAATGCCACATAAAGATTGCCCGGCTTCCGTTCTGTTCGGAAACAACGGTTGCCTGCGACTTTGTCCGTAAAAACACCTTCAATATTAATCAATTGAATAAAATGTGTATTACCTTTTATTTTGATACATGCCTTAAATATTAACATACGTACAATAACAGCACTATAATATCAAATGCGTTTGCGTTTTTTCTACTAACTGGAGCTCTATTTTTGAATCACTCGCTTGGATATGACGTGTGATTTTCGTTCGAAACCAAACAAAACTTCAACGAAAACCGAGCAAAATATAAACGTAAATACTTACAGCATTGAGTAATATTTATTCCATCACTCCTGTTAAGAATTATACTGTTTTTCATTCGATACTCGGACATTAATAAATGAATATTACACGCCATTTTGGCGCGAGTGATTCAAACATGGAGCTCCTAACCTCAGTAGAAATTTTATGATACTGAATCCAAGTTTTGTTCCGCGCGTTTATTCAGTCAGAATATTTTTTACATATCGAAGGGGTTAAAACAATACTGAAATGCCTGCTCAATGTTCACGATACGATGCCCGGTCTTTGGAGGCTTTGACCTCGTCTACGAATAACCGTTTGTAGATCTGTACCTACGTAACTGTTTTCACGGTATTTCACTGTAAAACTGTTTATTATTAAATATAATCACATTGTACCCACGTAAATTCAGGGGCCCAATTTTTTAATCACTCTCTTGAATATGACGTCCATTTTGTTCCAAAATGTCATCAATCATAAATAAATGAAAATCACGCAAAATATACATATATATATAGAGGATCTCTTTCTGGTCGTTCCCTCAATGCTGAGGATCGTGACTGTACGTCAATCTTCTCCATTCGGTTCGGTTCTGCGCCATATGTACCGCTCCCTGTATCTAGCCTCTATTCACCTCCTTGAGTTGGTCCACCCATCTCGCTGGCGCTCTTCCTCTAGCGCGCTTCCCCTGCGTTTGTCCGAGAATGATGAGTTTCTCCAGGCAGTGCAATGGGGATCGTATTATGTGCCCAAAGAAACTCCGGATCCTTTCCTGACACGTAGTAATCAGGCGCCTCATAGCTATCCAAGGAATGCGCAGCAGCTTTCTCCAGCACCACATTTCAAAGGCATGAATCTTATTGCGTTCCTTTTTCCTGAGGCACCAAGTCTCCACCCCCTACAGGAAGATAGAGAAGACCAACGTAGAAACCAAACGCATCTAAGTTACTTGGCGAATATTACGGTCTTTTCAGATTTTATCGAGGCTAATCATGGCACTTTTAGCCATCCCGATACGGCGTCCGATTTCTTTTTCGCAGTTACCACTGTTAGAGATCAGCGAACCCAAGTATGTAAATTCGTCCACTTTTTCATAATCTTTGAGCGCATTTGATGGACTTAAAATTTGAGCTCTGTCCACCACCATCACTTTGGTCTTAGATCGTTTTATGTGTAGACCAAATTCAAGACTCAATCTAGCTATACTCGTACTTACAAACTACTTACTTACTTCTCGTTAGTACTTAAAAAAATCAGTTATATTTTTTGAACTCACTCCGGTGTGGAATAATACTAATTTACATTGGAAAATCGATCATTAATCAATAAACGTGTAATTCTAAAATTAAGGCTCTGATACTCACCTAATGTTTGCCTACTCGTACGTAAAATATAATATTGAATTTGCTGTTGGATAACCGAATAACAAATTCAATACCTGCTCCTGAAGCATAGCAAAACCTTCAATCATACGTCGTGGAGTAACAATAGGAAGTCTAAAAGATAATACTCGAATGGTTCCACTACGGTCTACGGGCGATATCACTAATCCGATTTCAAGTCGTACGCCCGTTCAGTCGGAACATCCGTACAAAGAACTTCCATTAACTGACAAAAAAAAAACCTTGGACGTTTTACCTTAACGCCTTTAGTGGCCACATCTCACCTACATCGCCAATAAAGCTTACAGTGCTTTTAAGAAATCGACTGCAAGTCAATTATGACCACCTTATAAAAGATAGCGTCAACGTGATGTATGCCTAACTTAAAGAATTTGTAGTCTGAATTTCAGATAAACACCGCACGTTGGTGTATTATCGGCGAAATTGTGTGAGCATCTACGTCATATTTCAGTAGAAGGTATCAGTGATAAGCGTTAGACTAGGTAACAATTTTCTGGCTATATTTACCAAAACGGGTAAGGAAAAATGTTGGTAGGAAGCAAACAGTTGTAGCAAAAAACTTAGCACAGTCAATTTTAATAAAGCACAGCAATAAAACTGCCTGAAAAGAAAACGCGCCGAGGTAATTATTCGAAATTAAAGTTAGGATTAAAAAGTAACGATTTTAAAATTAAAGTCATTTTATATGAACCGCGGCACGATCATTGTACGGCGGGAGTCTGCCAGGCTGAGATTTTGGGATAATATGGATAATCCGCACCGCTCGGAATGAAGCTACGGAGCAATCCTTTGCCGTTCATCCAACTCGAAAATTATTTATTCATTGCCTTGTTTATGATTACGGTAATATTGTGTATTACAGTTGTCCTGACCTAAATGGCAGCTGGAACACCGAGCGGTTTTAATCTGCGGTTGAGACAAAAGAAAAACTAGTTTTACTTTTTCAACGTATTCTCATCTTGAGCATAATGCAGTTTTTGTACTTAATGAAAGCAAGTGAAACGTGCATTTTGTATTATTTAGTCGTTATATTTAAACTGAATTGCTTTCTAATTAAAGTTCTAGTCTCGAATTGAATGTATGCCACTTAATTTTATAGGATCTCAAATGATACCTTTATTGTAAGTACGTCATTGGATATTTTTATTAAATTAAGTCAGGCCTGTCCATAGTATTCTTACTCTGATAGCACCCATAATATTGAACTCTCACAAGTACCGATTCACAATATCTACTTATTATACCTTTTTATTCTTGCCTTTGCAGCTGAACATTTATTACTGTCTTATTGCTCCGGAGTGCTTGAAGCCATACTGGGAGCAGTCAACAAGAGGTTATTATGTTGGGACTGGGCTAAAATGAGCAAGAAAAGCAATGCACTCCGCATTCGCGCGCCAAAAGGAAGCGAACTTTTTTTAACAACTTTTTACGGCCAACCGTAAACTACGTTGCTTTATTTTTTTCGACGAAACTTTTAAATGTGGGGTAACTGCTACCAGATTTTTTTAATAGCGAAACGAAAGATGCTGTTCTTGTTCCTCACTTAGAATATCAACTTTTAAAACTTTGTCGGTAATTGAAAACTTTGTGGAGCGTTTGATAACGTCGTTCTGTATCAAGACGGTGTTTCTTGCTTTATAGCGAGTAAAAAAGATACCAGAAGTGTATAACTAATACACAATAATGTTGCACATAAACCTCTTTTGCTGTTTTTAAATAACCAACAGATCTTTATATCTACTAGGTGTTTCAGTTGTTCTTATTTTCAACACATCAGACAGTTATGCAGCTGTATGTAGTTAAAGATGATGCGTCAGTGGAGGCTTATAAAAGGATAAAAAATATTTTATTTAAAAATGTCACCCAAAACTTTAATCATTAACACAAGAGCGCCATGCCCTAGATAAAATATTCCTAAGCCTATTTATAAAGCGGCAAATATTAAAACACCGCGGAACCTAATTTGACTACCAAAGCACCGTCGCTTGCAACAAAAACCAATAATCAGATACAGATACGAGTTATTTGTTGGTTTTAAAAGCATTGTGCGGCCAAGAAACCTCGTTGTTATGGCATAATGCGTAAAAAGGTACATTCGGGTGGATTTATGAAGGAGGCCTCGGTTGGTTTATGATGACAATGCCGGCGGAGTGCCGCGAGCGCCACCTCATTTCCGCGCTGAAAGTTATAAAAACATATTGAAAATGAGATTCTGCTGGAAGACCTAGCGAATGTTATCTTGTTTTGTGATTTGCCTGTTTTTATGTACGCTCGCGGGGAAAATAAACTTATTTCTGGGGACCTTTACAATTCGCGCGGATAAATTTCACGCTTATATCCTGCGGGGAGGAACATACTTTTAATTGGGTGCTCACTGGAAGTATACACTTTTACATCTGCTATTATAATGGGTTATTCCGCTTGGAATGTGTAACTGGTATTCATCGCAATGTTCATAAAAAAAGTTATAGAGATAAATCAGTCAGATAAGTGGATACAAAAATATGCTTCTAAAAACAATAACATGTAAAAAGCGACTGAGTCAAGCTTTTTACAAGTGCAATTTATGTTATTAAGTTTGTGTAGTGACAAAACACTATCAAACGAAAATCAAAAATTAATACCAGTAGTATCATAATTTGTCAGATACACGATTAAGGCCCGAATTTACCAACGTCAGATAAGAAACATTCGTCTTATAAAAAACAAAATGCCTATTTGAAAAGGTCACCTATTTGTCAGCAACCGTTTACAAAAAAAATAAACTTAAAAAAAAAGTAAAAACCGACTTCAAAACCAAAATGCACTAAAAAGTCTTAAATAAACTCTTCACCATTGAAAGGAAAGGAATCCGTTTTAGGCAAACAATTTCTTTTTGGAGTCAGTGCTGTGATACTTGATGCTTGATGGTCAAAGTGATGGCACCGACTCAAAAAAGAAATTGTTTGCCTAAAAAAGAATCCTTTCCTCTTAATCATGAAGAGTTTATTTAGGACTTTTTAGTGCATTTTGGTTTTGAAGTCGGTTTTTACTTTTTATTTAAAGTTTATTTTATTTCTTCATTTTTAGTGATTACATAAGAGGGGGGGGGGGGGGGAGTTTCACCTTATGATTCTATTTGTTAAGAAGCTACAAATTACCTATCATAAGTTCCGTCATTATAATTACTGAACTCTTAACCGCTCTACAGTGCCATTTTCTTTTTTACGGTAAACTGTCCGTGGTACTACAGTGCCCACCACTAGAAAAGTATGTATTAAGTGTAGTATATATATATATTAAGTATAGTATATATTATAGTATAGTAAGTATATTATATTTTCAACTTTTTATATATTTATAACTATTACCTATCTACCAGTATTTTTGTTTTCGTAATCACAACTATACTTTTCTTTATATAATCGTTTATATCGCGCGACATGTCGCGCGATTTTTATCATGCAACCGTCGCGCGATATCGCCGGACAGTTTTCCCACATCATAGTCTGACAGCGCGGACAGTCGAGTGGTTAAGCGTTAAGGAGTTCCACCATCAGCTCAGCCCCACAAGATGTTGACTATCAGGCGTAACAACACGTCAACATTAAGATTCTAGAAAGAAACACTATACGTGCCTTTAAAATTTTAAGGTTTTCCCTCGATAACACCAAGATCCTATCATGGAAAAAATGGGGCCAACTAGAAGGTACACCCTCTAAGTAGGCGAAAAAAAATTTCGATTTGGTCGACAAACGACTGAGATATGAGGTAACATACATACAAAAAAAACATACAGTCGAATTGATAACCTCCTCCTTTTTTGAAGTCTGTTAATAACATTTTAAAATAAAGGCCTTGAATTTCACAAAAAAATGCGTTCCTTGAAATTGATCTTGTAGTTTCGCAACGTACTGTTAGTACAGACTCGTATTTTTCGTAAAAATAATATGAAATTATCTGAAAATATCTACTTTAAAACCGGCCAAGTGCGAGTCGGACTCGCACACTAACGCCCGGTTTCTGAAACGCATGTTATCGTAAAAAGGTGTTAATCTCTATTTAAACGCAGTTCGGGTTTCTGAACCTGCCAATTGACAGGTAGTCATTGCAAATGTCACATCTCTCATTAATCGCCAATTATGGAAGATTTGGGTTTCCGAAAACGTTTTTTGCATGTCAACTTCTTGTTAATACTAAATTAGCTAATTAGCGAAAATCGATCACTTAACGGAGTGTCAAAAGACTTTTGCATACTGCTTTTTTATGAACTGAATTGAAAAAATACAATGTCATCTGATTTATCTGCTGATGATATATCCATAACAAGTGACGAGGAAGATCTGATGCCAAGTCGCTTGTTTAGAGAGCGAATGCATCAAATTGATCACTATAATGATTTGGAATTTAGGGCTCGCTATGGAATTTCAAAACTTGTTTTCTTTGAACTAATGGGATTACTGTCACATCTGGAACCCATGACCCAACGTAACCATGCCATCAGCGATGCGGAACAAGTGCTGCTGGCCATAAGTTTTTATGCTTCTGGAGGCTTTCAAATATCTGTGACAGATCATGTTCGAGTACACAAGTCGACAGCGTGCCGCATAATTAAATAGACTTGTGAAAAAAGTAAAAACCGACTTCAAAACCAAAATGCACTAAAAAGTCTTAAATAAACTCTTCACCATTGAAAGGAAAGGAATCCATTTTACAGAAACAATTTCTTTTTGGAGTCGGTGCTGCGACAGGTGTCAAATGTCAAAATATGAAGTATTGAATGAAGGTGACTGATTTAAGCAAGGGTGGTCAGACCAAAAAAAATATCACCTGTTAACAATCGATTCGCTAATTATAGGATGAATTGCTTTTCAGCAACCCACAGTTGTTCAACAGATTGTCAATTATGACTGACTGTTAACGAATTCATTATTTGACAAGCGTTTCAGAAACCGGCCGTAAGGGTTCCGTGCCAACTTTAACTGAATTAGAGATACTTCCATTTAGCCAAAATACCACAATATTTTGTTGACAGCAAATATAACGTTGTTTTCCATAGTATTTGTAGGCATAACAAAGTCATGTTTGCGGTTATTGAAAATGTGCTCTAACTCAAAAACTATTAGTTCGATCACGCTCAAATCAATTTTCGTTGAAAGTTTTTGTCAAGATCTACATCATGTTTTATTTTCTTCATAATTTACACTCACTTAGTTTTAAAGTTAGATGGGGAGGGGGGGACCGCCCATTTTATTTATTTATTTAAAGACTTTATTGCACAAATTTAGTGTACAAAGGCGGACCTAATGCTAAAAGCATTCTCTACCAGTCAAACCTTTGGGTCATGCAGAAAGGTGTGGAATATGTTTTATAGTTAAAGTTACTATTTAAATGTAGGTTTATCTATTTATATAATATATTATAATATGTATATTTATTATTATAGGTTACAGACAACAGATAATAGGATTATTGTTACTATGTTCCTTCTTTCTTTAGAAGCTTTTCACTGCACCCGTTGACACCTTTCTGCATGACCCAAAGGTTTAGGTTTAGGTTACATAAGCATGAATAAAGCAATAATACATACATATAATAATAATATTACTATGCAATTATTCACTCTTTCAGATATGTGCGAACTTTATTCTTGAAGGATAACCTCGAATCAGTCTTCCTTATATCTAGGGGAAGAGAGTTCCAGAGTCGGGTAGCTGTCACTGTAAATGACTTAGAAACATACGAGGAGCGGTGAGCCTGCGTACCTAGCCGAAGGTTGTCAGAGGAACGGAGAGAACGATCATGAGTTTGACTTAAAAATGGAAACATATTTCGCAGGTAAAAAGGGGCAGAGGGGTTATACAGAATAGTGTGAAGAATGCAAAGAATTCGAGAGTCTCTACGTTCATTCTTCATTTTACCACATTGGAAGCGTCTATCTCTCAAACGTTAGACTTTTAGAGAAAATGGTTATAGGAACCTCAATGTCATTTAAAAAGACCTATCCATAGACACCCATACAAAATTTACAAAAAAAATATTTAGGTTTAAGTTTCATATGGTTTCGTATGGAAGCCCCCAGTATTTTTTTGATTGTTTGTATAAGAATCATAAAAACTATTACATAAAATACACCAATTACCTAGAAAGGTAAGTTATAACATACACCAAACACGTCTCCAATACGAGCATTGAGCAACTCCGGATAACTTTAATACAAGTTTATTCGGTGTAATGTTAGTAAATTAGAGTTCCTAAAGTAACATGTACGCACGTGAAAATGTCATATAATTTAGTTAACAAGTTTGTTGCTCGCATTACTTGCTATTTAGCTAAAGCTCGCTTACTGAGCGGATCTAATTATAAAGTGCAGCTTACGTTGGCTTAGCTACGCTATTTAAACACACTTTTTGCTTCTAATAAATAACAGCACTATTTAAATAAAAGGATGCTCACGTAAGTTTAAAGTAGCATGCATTTAATAGTCGATGGATATATGCAAGGAGATAAAGTGACCCATGTCACTCGAAATGTTCCTAGCGCTCGAACGGAATTAGAGCGCCAATAATTCGAGAGTTATATGGGTGCTTTCAACCGAGTTACACATTCTATTTATCATTTCGATTGTAAAAAAAATGCTCAATGATTGTAGGTGTGATAATCATCACACCGCAGGTAGGTATTATGTTGTTTTGCGAAGGATTAAACATCAAGTTTTTGCACAACATATCTGTTTTTTTACTATCGTAATACATAGAACTCGCAATTAGAAGGACAGTATCGGAACGGAAGAAAATAAGTACATAAAACGCGGATGATATCAAATATTTAAATAATTGTAAGATCTTTTCTCATAGTCAATAATTATTGTGGAAACTTTATGAACGCAAGATTCAATTTTGTCTCATGAGATAGCGCTATAAGTGACAGTTAAAGATTCGAGTGAGTAAGAAGATTTTAAAATGAACACCACCATTCTGGTACGAGTAGCTGTATGGCGGGCATGTCATAATTGTTAAAAATTAGACCTATTCTTTAAGTTTTAAATCAACGAATATAACAAACACGTTTTTTAATGTTTAGCTAAGCAAACAATCATATTAAGCTCTTTTGTTTTGTTTAATAATATGATGTGTCTCAATTATCTTTAATTCCATATCTAATATAGTTGCACTCAAAACTCATTTACTATACTACACTCTACGGTTAGAAAACTCGGCTACCTACACATAATAGTTAAATTTCCGAAAAGAAGAGATAACGTGTTTTAATACACCTTTTGCATGTAATACACCATCGCATTATGCATCATGATCTTAAGTAGTTGGCCTTGTTATAATATTAAACAAATGAAGCTGCTTGGCAGATTCAAATCATAGTTATATTTTGAAGCTTTTAAAATAAGAAAACATCCGATTTGCCACTTAAAAGGTGGTTGGAAATTGGCACCAGCATGCGATCTTAATCTATCGGAGACCATTCACTGCAAGATCTTAACATGGTTAGCTTCATATAAGAACTTTAATTAGTATTAATGAGTGGAAGAAGTTTTTTTTTCATATTTTTTCCAATATTGAGCGGCTGTAAATTATTAGAAACGTCTAGAATTAAAATTATATAATTCTCCACCAAAAACGTAAGTAATTTTGTTTCATAGTTTGTCATATCTATCAGTTAAGAGCAAAGGTAAAATGTTTTGAGTACACGTGTGTGCATCATCGTCCACTTTTTTATGATTATCGTTATTTTTTTTTGACATGACACATTCTTTCGTTTCACGCACACATACTTCATTCCAACAACGAAATATTGTGATGCAAAGTAAATAGATCATTTTTTTTACTGTTGCCAAAATATAACAAAACAAAGCCTTATTAAATATAGTAATTTAGTTTGATCCTTCGTAAATGAGTTTTATTTATTTTTTCTAAAAAAAAAACAATAGTGGTTGAAAACAATTACGTACAATCGTGTAAGTCAGAATAATCCGTATATCTATAATAATTAACAACAATATTTATGGATAAAAACCGCATAAAAACATGATCGCTTTCAATTAAAAAGCTGTAATTATTTGAGTGAATGATATCCTACTTGTTCTTCGCGGAAAAACCTTTTTTTTTTATATATTTTGACTAAGGGTTTGACAGGATCTAATGACCCTGAAACAATGTTCATTTACAATTTGAAAGACAGCAGCATCTTACTAAAACTAACTTAATAACTAGATTTGATATATGAAATAGTTAAGTACAAGGAAAATTTAGGACTTACTAATTAAATAATTTGTACAAAAAAACATCGGATATTTTTTTTGGATTACATCACTAAAATTGTTGAAGTGACAACGTCTTAGCGATCTCCTCAGGCAAAATCAACTATAATATACCTACATACGAGGAATATTGACACATTAATGCAGTCAAAGACAAGTGCACGCGAGGCTGGCAAGATCGAGTTGCTCGTTCGAAGGCTTTAAACGCGAGGTACTCAGCGCAAGTCACTGCACAGGTTAATTTCAAATCAAATCAATATAATTGGTTCATATTTTCTACGAACATTATTTATTCTATCACATTTGAAACTCAATAAATAAAAAGTAAAAACAGCCTTCGTAGTTCCGTGCAGTTGGCATCGATTTTTGGAAATAAACTTCAAATAACCTTATCTTATCTTTTTTTTATAAGATTTTGAAAAGTATGTTAAAGTGACCAAATAAAGAGGATATTAATCGTATTTGCATTGATGAAAACGTATATATCCATTAACAATATGTGACCGCGTGTGGGGTGCTTGAATAATAAACACGTAGTACAAATCTCCAAGTTCTTCTCCAATAGTTTTATTCCAACAAAATAGCACAAAGATAGGGCACAAAGTGAGAGTAAGTACAAACAGAGACTATATTCTGGCTTGAAGCTCGTTTTTATACAAATCAAAACCCTGAACCACGGTAGGAAAACAGCGGGGACGACATCCGTTTCCATATATAAACATTTACTATAATATTTATTTGTAGGGATAAACAATGTCCTAATTAAATATATAAATTCATTAATTATTTAGTTATACATCGTAATGAATTTAGTAAGACTTTTAGATTATTATTTTAATAGTTACAATATTTGAAATAAATCTAACCTCCACCAATCAAGCAGAGTCAACTTCCTTTTGGCGGCAAAATAAACATTTGTTATACGGCAAACATAAAAATCTAATAAGTGTCCCAATAATCTTTTAATAATCAATTTACAATTAATAAAATATTATTACAATAATAAGATAATCTAAAGATTAATCCAAAATATTCTTATATCATAGCCAAGTTACATTTAACATGGTGGACTCTTCCGGCATTTCCATAACAAACGTTAAATAGGTTTGACACCTAGATAGGTGTATAAATTATGATGTATTGAACATAATATGAGGAAGAGAATGTGTATTAAGTGAATACAGTGGGGTTACATAAGTCACACACAGTGAGTATGTGGTTTAGTGCATAAGTCTACTATTACAGAACTAAGTCAATATGTGGGGCAGACTAGGATCGGGAATCATGGTGTAACAAATATTTACTTCAGTATTAAGGCAGACAATAAGCGCTACCTAAATCAACATACTTTTATAAAGAAATGCATTTTAACACTTTTACGGACAGTACTCCAGACACAATATAAATTTTATTGTTCTCTCGCCTATAGGCGGTCACTGTCCGTGAAAGAGTTAAAAATTTGAAAATTTCACAACAGATTTCACCTTCAAAACTGATTAATCTAATTAAAACCTTACATTTTCATAACAGCCTCTCAAAGTTTGAAGTATCAAAATGAATCCCAATAACAATTAGATAAACGGCGGCAATTAGCGTCGTGACGGAGTTAAAAAGACGGCGGAGGACAAAGCCGTTACGTTATCCGTGTGAAAGCGAGTTGTTGTCAGTTAAGGGCTTCGTAGCAAAGAGTGTCTTGTCAAGCGCCCGCCTCAGTGCGAGCTACCCCGCGAATCCGGTCGGACGCTACAGCGTAGCACCGCGCGCTACGAAATCCGTAGCGGCTACGAACTTCGCGCAACTTTGTAATCGGAACGTGTTAGATTGACCGTTACGGAATTAGGTGTGGATTTTTGTTAAGGATTAGTAAGTATAATTGATTGGAATTGAAGCTCATTTTATTTGTGGTGCTAATATTTATACATCGATTAAACACAAGATGAAAATTAAATACAAGATGTAGTACACTACACTACATTGACAAAAACATTAATAAGACTAAATTGCTTTTTTAATACGTAAAAGAAATAACGTGAAAACTTGAAAGAAACAATTCAAAAGCTCTCCAAAGTAAATCATAACTAATTGAGCGTCAATTAAGTTGCAAGTGGTAACATAAAAGTTATAATCTCTTTTATTTGCAAATTTAATGGTAAATGATAATGCTGACGCAGACTTATTTTTTCCTCGTTTTAGGTTATCCATCAAGATTAATATCAAATAATTTCCTAAATTTCCCACGTATAATGATTGCTTTATCAAATTAACTTGTTTTAAATTACTATTTTACTAGAAAAGTTTTGTTTCTGTATAATAGCACACACTTAAAGTATCTATACCCATATTTTAGAGAGTTTTTGGACACTATTTTATTAATATAGGTTGCAGCTAATAAAAAAGATTCCAATTTTGTGTGTGCATATAATACAGAGACTAATAACATTTACATTTTCATGTAAACATAATAACATTATTAAACGAAACATTAAATATCGATTTTAACGACGAGCGCTAAATATTTATGATGATTTGGTATATTTTTTTATAAAATACATATTGCTTATTTAAAACTACGTGTAAAAATATAATGAATCATTTAATAAATTAACTAAGCGGGAACTTTTTTTATTATATTATTTTTTCTATAAATAAGCCTTCTTGGAGTCCTAATATGACAGTTATAAACCTGCCTTTGCCAGTTTTAAATATCAATAACCTTAACAAAAAAGAAAGAAAGAAACACAAAGTGATTCGGAAAAAATCGGATCACTTTTATAAATAGGTGCACTGTTTGAAACGCCAAAATACCTCTGCGTAAGTAAAATACCTCATTAGGGAAACATAATATAACTATGTGAGGAAACGTAAGTCAAAATAACGAAGGAAATTTGGTGATTCCGAAGAGGGCTCATTTTATTTCGCCTTCCTTTGTTTTCTCGTCAAATCGCTTTACGTAGCCCGTTTGTAAGATGAAAGGAAAAATAATTAGTTCTTATAACGTGCGACGCTTTGAACGATCTAATGCGATTTCTTAAAATTAGCTTTGTATTTTCCGATAGTCATATTAGCAAGACAATGCCGCGCTCTTTAATTACTATTGTATCAAAGAGACAGGCACACTTTATTATGTTAGTTTCAATTACTTAAGTTAACAATGTTTTGTTTTCATCGAGTTGACAATTAGTGATTTAAGTGAATCATTAGCTTATTGATTTTAAAATAACATTGGACTTCAAAACGCATATGTTTCTTTACGCAAAAAATATGATCTAGGAGACTATGAATATTTTTATACAAGACAGTAGGTTTTATTATTTGTTTTTTTTTATATTGGCATCACAACAGAAAATACATTGTTTACATGAACAATATGATCATAACTTACAATTTAATAAGATAATGTAGAGGGGAGGGAAAAGCATGGTAAATATTAAGAAATTTATTTATAATTTGCAAATAATGTACGCCAAAATAGTTGGAGAACAAAACTTTTCAACTACAATAAAATATGGACAATTCGCGGTATGCACTACTCCCCGTTACGAAACCCGGCTGCAAATAATGAAACTTCACGTCACACTGCGCTGAAATAGTTTTACCATTTCATACTTTGAAATTAATCCCTGAATTGAAATAAACTTTAGTTGAATTAATGCTCGGCAGCGTTGTCAGACTAACAGCGTTTATACCATTAAGCATACGTAGTTTAGCCATAGTCAGCAGTTAAACGTGTAGAATAGCCCTTTGTGGGCTGTTTACCAAATAAACAGTTTTAGTTTAACCAGTTTCAATAACAACCAAACTTTTAGGCGGCCAGTAATTACCTTGCTGACCTTAATAACCATTATTGGTGAGAGCTAAAGTTCTAAGATTCAGTCAATAGAAAATTATAAATTAATAAGCTGTATTAAACTTGTCTAGAAATGTGGAATTATTTGACTTTGTATTATGAAATTGATGGTACCTAACGATTTTGATTAAGAAATATTATATTTTGAAACTTAAATAAATACCGGAGTCCTATTTTTGAATTATTCGCGTCAAAATGGCGTGTAATATTTATTAATTATTGTCTGATTTTCGTATTTGATTTCGAACGAAAATCACTCGCCATATTCAAGCGAGTGATTCAAAAATAGAGCTCCTGGACCTACCTATGTAACTCTTACATAACACCATATCAGAAGCTCAGTTCATATTACTTATGTACAACTAGCGGTCTCAGCAAACTCTGTTTTGCCCCCGGATTCGTCCCGCCCCGGCCCCGCTCTATAGTTATTATACTATTCGGGGCAAAGACAAATCCAACAAGGTAAAAATCATGAATAATCAGTCCACCGAATCTAAGTTGATTTTAATAAGATTTATAATATGCTCGTACACAGTATTATTTATATTATGACATAGTATTGTGAAGAATAGTAGCATTTAGAAGAGTCTTAATAACATATTTTTTTTAAATAAAATTATAGAAATAACAAAATACCTGGCGAAATTCAGGCACAAACAAAGCATTCTCAATCGTCTCCTTGATACTACGCAACAACCATTATTGTTTTTGTTCAGAGGGCCTATTTTTGAAACAATCGCTGAAGATGGCAAGTCAAATTCATTTAATAAAGTCGAATTTTCGAATGAATCAGTAGAAATTCACACGGAAGAAATTTAAAAAAAACTATCTCAATTTTGTGAGTACTTACGACGAAGACCTCCGTGGTGTATTGGTTAAGCACGCTGGGTATCAGGACGTCGCCGCTCTGAGGTACCGGGTTCGATTCCCGGTTAGGTCAATGTAGAAATCAAAATTTTCTATATTGTCTGGGTGTTGTGGTACCACCGTTGTGTCTGATTTCCACAACACAAGTGCATTAGCTATTTACTTTGGGATAAGAGCAATGTATGTGATTGGTGTCCAATATTTACTTATTTATTTAATAATATTATTATTTACCTTGTATGTCGTATGTTGCTCAGCTCTTAAAGTTGAATTTCATTTAAAAACACATGAGGTTACGAATACTTGATCGCATCTGAAACATTTCATTGATTCAATCGGCCAAACGTTACATGATTTATGCATTAACTTCATGAAACCTCTATCATAAGCACAACCTTTTATAATACGTCGGTAATAAAATCTGGACGTGATGCGAATTGTAAATATATAAAATTTTAGATTCAAGTATCAAAACTTGTTGCATATGACGGTACATTCAAGAAGTGTAGCAACTTTTATGTTTTTTCAAAAACTAATTATTTATTAGTGAAAACCTATTTTGTACTTTGTAAATTAGTTTCCTTTAGAAATCAAAAAATCAAATATATTTTTAACTCATAGTGCTTAAAAACATTTTTGTGACCCCATTTAGCTCTTTCTTCGATGCCATCTTCATCCTTTCAATCGCGGCTAGCATACTTTTTTTCATTTGCTAGTTCAGGTTTAGGAACCACAAAAGGTCACGAGAGGACAGGGGCTCTATTATTTAATCATTCGCTTGAATAGGGCGTGAGATTTTCGTTCAAAACGAATTAAAAATCAATGGAAATCACGCGAAATATAGACGTTACTACTCACAAAATTCAATTATCTTTATTTAATCACTCCCATGGATACTAATTTTCATTGGGAAATCGGACATTTATGAATTAATATGACACGTCATCTTAACGCGAATGATTGAAAAAGAGGCCCTGATCTAGATAATTTAGTGGCTGTGGTATCGTTAAAGTTAAGTTATTAACTCACGAATCACGATGCGAGCAGAGGCGTTATCATGGATCAAAAATCGAGATTGCGCAATTTGGGTATGGATTTCGGTGATCCGACTTGTACCCAAATCATTTGTAAAAATGAAATAGCCTAGACCAGTCGATAAATAAGGAACTCAGCAATTACTCTATTGGTAAGTTGACAATTGGAAATACTATTTTCTACACTCACAACGTTTTGTTGACGTGCGCCCAGCACACCTTTTGGGCCCTCTTAGATCATTATGAACGAATGGAAATCGTTTCATTTATTCAAAATATAGCTTTGTAATATCTTACAGTCAACATAAGGAATCAAAAAAATCATACTGTACGATTATTTATTTTTTAGATGAAAAATAAATCGTTGACTCACTAACACTACACCTAGACAAAAATCCTGTAAAAAAAATCTTTCAAATAGGCCAAGCTTTTCAGCATAACATGAGGGACATGTGTATCTACCTATCACCATCAAAAGTTCGAAAATCATAAACAGGGTCGCACATATTCCAAAAAGAGCATGCCAAACTAACACTGGAGTTCGCTTAGTCCTTTACCTTTCAGATATATTCTACTTTTTTTTTAATTATGCCATTTTTTGTCTTATAAATGGCAAACTTTTTTTGTCTTATAAATGGCAAACTGACTGACACTAGAGATATCTTAGCAAAAGACGTTTTAAATAAAAATAACATGAACTTCATGAAAGTGTCATGGTTTGGGAGATAATGCCACTTTTTTGGTTTCTTCATACAAGGTCAAAGGTCTATGGCTAAGCTATCTTCAGTTTTAGTTTGGCACGCTCTTTTTGGGACTCTAAAGCTCTTGAAAGTTCAAAAGTTGCGGTACTTTTTGAACAGACTCTGTATTGGTATATCTTTGTTTTTGTTTGAAGTCGGTAAAAAAGAAATACAATACGTATAATTTTGTATTAGCACTCAAATGAAATTGTGAAATATTTTACGATGAAACGCTATATTCATGATATGAAAGTAGTTTATACTTCAAGATAGTAAAGACTAAAAGGTTAACAAAACAAGATTTATATTTGCAATTCTGTGCAGACAATTATTTGGAATCCACCTTACGTACGAATTCGGTAGAGGGACGCCTCTAGTTTCCTATTGTCTGCAGTCATGCGTTGTAATATGAATAGAGTATTCGTCCATATTCAGACTTCAGTATGTAACTCATATTTTACGGTAAAATCCGTTCCCAGCATCTCCCTAACATATTATTTTGTAAGTTGCCAGTGAAACTGTTGAAAGCTCTCACAAATTAATCTTGTTTATTCCCCTAGGAGTAGATTCATACAATTACTGTTTAATTACGCCGTCACAGCTGAACAGATGCGGACGAACCAGAACCGCTGTATATAATAGACTGGAGACACAAAGGAGAAAGGAACGGTAATACTATTTCAAGCATTCTTGAAAATAGCATTCTCAAGGGCAGTCACCTAGCGGAATGTTATAAATAAGGCTGTTAGTTGCTCTACAGCTTATGTGGTTTACATTAAGACACGTGCATACAAAGCAAACATGTCAGATACGTATTCCCATGCCATTTCCATTGCCTATGCTAGCATAATTTGACTTCATTTTATATAAGATGTTGTTTTAAAGGGTTAAAATATCCAATAAATCATTGTTGCCATTCAAACTTGGCGACAGCTGCAAGGGGCCTCAGTAATTATTATAGTTTTTATTATTCGTAGTTACATTTTTACATACATGCTTTCTGAATCCTGCAGCCATGCGTAATGTAAACTGGCAGTGTTTTGGCAATTATGTGACTTGCTGAATCACCTACACTGTGGCGATAGACTGCAGTAATGCCAGTTTTTGTCGAGATTAGTTACTTATCCGGACGGTTTTGCCAGAGTCACGGGTGTTCGACCCTAAAGTTTCCCTGTCTAGTAATTACTTACCGATCAATTGAAGGTGTTACTCGGGGAACACTTTGCTAATTAGGAAGCGAAGACTCAATTATATTAAGAGACTCAAATTAGCTGATTGTATGTTTTTTAAATCTACTGATTACAATACCGTTTAATCTAAAGAGTGTTAATGAAAAACTTATTTTACATAACGCATCCTAAAATAAGACAAATAAACCTCTTAATCAGCTATTCTCAACCTGCGGCCCACCGAGCCTGAATGAGCCATTCTGACCCAAAACCCCATGCGAGACTTACCAGGAATCTTGTCATGAAAGTCAAAATCACTGTTCATAAAGGTTGAGTACCACTGCTCTTAATAAATAATCTGATCTTGCTTCTTTGATTGGTGTTCAAGTGTATGTTTGTGAAGCTACTGTCAGCAAACACAGGCTTATAGGGTCTCTATTAAATCAACCATAATAATAATCATTCATTACGTCCTTGAAACGAAAACGAAAGTACTTGTTAATCCGCGCATTGCGGATTCAAAGAAATACTCGTATTATATTTTTAAACCTAGTAATGGTATATTACCTACCTACATCACTAATACATGCAGATTGAAAACAAATACATCGACTTATTTCCCGTAAAACAAGCTGCACGGAATAGTTATTTTGCTTATTTATTAATGCACAAGCTTCTATCTGTGCTGTGATTTCAATCGTGAACAGGAAGGAGTTAGACGGTATACATGTTTTAGTGAGTTTGAACGTTCGCCAAGTCTGATTAAGTGCAATGAATGCGAATGGGTAGGTAATGTAGACAGAGAAAATGTTACTAAAATTAGATCCGACATTATAATTGCACGATTTGTATTAAAATAGTAAATACTCGTACTACAATGTCAGTCACAAGGTTTTTATAGAGAAAATAAAAATGGTAATAGAAAAACCCCTTTAGTTATTTTGTGAATAATTCCATGCCGAAATGAGCTTAGGATTTGTCAAAATAAAATGCACAATGAGTGGGAGCTATGAAACTATAAGTACTAACAAACCAATAATTCAATTATGGAACACCGCTAATGGAAACTTATTCAGACATTGTGAAACATCCTGTAAATGAATGTTCAATTTTACACGCGACGCATGATACGTATTTTGATAACGGACCAAGGGAACAAAACTTAGACACTTAAGGGCAAGGATAGTTTGTTATTTACCATGGAGAAAAAATGAACTTAAAAGCTTGGAATTATGTATGCACGAAGGGAATAAGATCACAATACTTTTATGTGTGAACAGAGAATAACGCTCAAAACGTGCACGCGTTCTGCGACCGGAAGACAGATAGCTTTAATATCTAGCTTTAGGAATATTGGGTCACAAACTTACTATGATATATCTACTTTATGCAAATACAAGGTATTTGCATAAAATAGGTATATCATAGTAAATTAATTGTGCAATACCATATAATATATTGAATTTTTAGCTAGTTTTGAATATT
This sequence comes from Pyrausta purpuralis, assembly GCA_963924145.1. Taxonomy (NCBI): domain Eukaryota; kingdom Metazoa; phylum Arthropoda; class Insecta; order Lepidoptera; family Crambidae; genus Pyrausta; species Pyrausta purpuralis. The sequence goes on from OZ001659.1 coordinate 15,781,874, forward strand.
TTCAATGTATTTTAAGAACAACGTGACTGCATCATACAGATAGGAAAAATAATGTACTTTATATTTATTTATGAGGAACATGTTTTTTTTATTAAGGACTACGCTACTACTGTCACTTACTAACATAAGTTAAATAAACCAGGGGCTCTATTCCTGATTCAGTCGCGTCAATATGGCGTGTGCTTTTCTTCGATTTTTAAATGCAAATCTGTTGAAATTTACACGTCAGTAATTTAAAAAAAGATTTCATATTTTGTAAGCTACTTACATATATATTTAGCGTGATTTTTGTTGACTTCAAATTGATTATCGAACGAAAACCACACGGAATATTGACTGATGTTTATCCAGGATGTGCGCAAGATTGACCGAAACTCTAGCATTATAAATATAAAGTAAAAAGGTAACTGAGCTGGGTACCCATCTTTGAATCACTCGCGTCAAGATGGCATGTGATATTAACGGATTAATATCCGATCTTCCAATGAAAATTTGTATAATTTCACACGAGAATGATTAAAAATAGGTAACTGAAATTTGTGAGTGCTGGTGTTTATATGTAGCGTGTTTATCGTTGATTTTGAATGCGTTTTCGAACGAAAATCGCACACCATATTTAAGTGAGTGGTTTAAGATAGGGCCCCTGGGTAAACTTTAATGACCTGAATAAACGGCTATATTAAAAATGTAAAAAGTATATGCGTCACTCAAGGTAGTTTGTGTTCACTTTATAAGTTGTCGTAGCCTACCCCACGCTTATACGAACAAAGGCAATCCACTCAGAAGCTATCAACATTTGAAACACGTCTCACAAATTGCGACACACGTCGAAAGCCCGATATCTCCGAGGGTCATTAACGGGTGTTGTCCGAACTTATTATCGCTTAATTTATAGCCACACATTACCGCTTAAGGCGCCATTAAGCCGCTCCAGCCGGGAATAAATAAGGCGGGGAAGTTACATGACGAAATAGTGACGTCGAGAATCACCTGTGATCGATGGTGGAAACAAGCCAAGGCGCATATTCTATAATTCTTGCTTTTTGAACATTTCTGTAATTCTTGCTTTTCGAAGAAGATCTTTTTTTTTTTAAATATGTATTTTATCTGCATTTTTTCTTTCTAACGTTTTTATTTACGCTTATATAGATAAATAAAGTAAGCGTTAAAGATGGGCGTTTGTAAATGACATTATTCGAATTATTAGATTGTAGAATTCATTCAAAATATTCGAATCGATAAAAATTTTTCTTATTTGAAAAGATATGCTTCGTCTCCCTGTTTCATGTCTTTTCCTTTCTATTAGAATTTCATAACTTCTAGGTTTATATTATAATATCTATATCTAAAAGTTAACTCGACATACTTATTAAAAATCAGTTTTGGGAATCAAACAATCGAACTAATAATCAGGTAGTGACCTTTCGCATTCGGTGTTTCCTACTGATATTTATTAAAACTAGACTTTATGTGACGAACAAAAAGACCATTTTTCAGTGACAAAGTAAATGAATAAACTATTTCATCCAAATGCAAACTAGCGAACATTGGGTGTGTTCAGCAGATAATAGCTGTCCCAAGCGCTTAGAAGAGCATTTTCTGCTAAGACACATTTGCGCTGACAAAGCTGAGTATGGTTCGGCCATAACACAACCTCATATTGAGTTTTAGAAGTAAACATAATCAACTTGCTTTAGAAGGAACTAAGTATTGTCAGCGCTTAGCGCTTTATAATCCGCCATTTGGTAGATCTGCGCTTTATTCTGAACACACACAGTTACAGTTTATATTTTATGTCTGCATTTTTTTATCATCAAGAGATGGCGCTCTTGTACAAAGCAAGCTATTCAACAAAAGATTATTAGTTTTAGAGCCAACGTAAATTAACCGAAAACTAGTATCTGAAATAAATTAATATAATAATAATCTAAATTATTAAAGTATAAATACTTAAGATAGGAAAGCATTTCAAATTACTGTTTGTATATAATTGCCAATGCCATCTAGTAAGACATGTACAATTCTAAAATTAGCTAATATAACTGTCATTTATCATTCAACTGTTCCTTCTAATAACATTTAAAGTAGACGTTATATCTTAATACAAAAATACCAGTTTTGTATGGCAAACTAAATAAATGAAACTAGTGGTTTATCCGATTTTGCAAACTAGCGTTCTATGGATAATGTATTCGATTGTGAATATTAGTAGTATCAAACCATTTGATTATTGAAATCAGTAACAATCGCCCCTCTTTGGTACGAGTACCTACCATACGTACGCGCATGTATAAGTTTCTACAATGTATAGGAATTCTGTCAAACAAACATAATTTTTGACTTATGAAAATCTCCAGTGAAACAAGTGTGTAGTGTGGCAGCAGCTGTGACTTATTCTGCCTACAGTTATCAAAAAGCCGTAGTAAATATCTCAGACTATTTTCGCGATAAAGTTAAAAAAGATCATTTTATTTTTTACTATTAACATTTATTCTCACCTTTATTATAAACACGAATAACGTTGTTAGTAACCGAATAATGGAAAACACTGTTGTCCAATATTCGGTAGTTAGGTAGGTACTTTTTTTAAATCAGTCAATTTTGCATTTTTTAATAAACTTAATACTGAAGTGTATAATCACAAAATTAGTTTTCGATGCAAGTAAATCAAACATATTTAAAGGGTATTATTTTCCAGTTTAGCTTTTGTAAACCTATAAATGTGTTGGTTTTAAATAGTCAAATTAGATTTCATTAAAATCCTATTAATGCATTTTCCAGGCGTATATTTATGCTTTAAAAGAAAATCTCACACCAGTTATATACCTACTTTCAAAATATTCTTAATCGATATAGCGCGAGTGCATCACTAGCGAATCGCGAATAAATAATGTGGGGAAGTCCCGCGCGGAACGCCCCATCGAAGACGCCACGTGCCAGTTAATTTGTCTCCGTCACACGCCATAAACTGTTTATAGTTTCTATTAGCGATGTTAAAGGCCTGCTGCGTTGAGCACTTTATGGGGAGCTTTTGAATTAAAGATACCAGCGTTTTTAGTGACGTATATGTCACTGTAATATTGAGGGAACCACGTGATTACATTCTAATGGTTTTAAATCCATCAGATTGTAATCTGTAGATTTATTAAGAACTGTACCGCGCTTCAAGCAGTATAACCAGTGATCGGATAATCGGATGCGTATTTACCTAAACTTAATTTTTGGCTAAGATATTTTGGGACCTGCTTTTCAAAAACATATATTTTCAATATAAATCCCGGGATTCCAGAAAATTAAGGAATGCGAAAGGATTTCGCGATTACATCATATTACTTTAGTTATACTGGCAGTAATTTTTAGTTCCCCACTTATTTATGAAAATGTTTAGAGTGAGAAGAGCTTCCCGTTTTTTTTATTCAAAAGTGCATTCAATATAAGCTTATACCTTTAAATTATTAAATATAATTACTACATCCGATTTTATTTTAAAGAAAAAAAACTCAATTAATCATTTCCGCAATCTCGAAATTTCTTCGACTCCAAAGTGCGTTCCATAATAGCTAGCACCTTTACCTTTAGGTAAATATGCATCCGATTATCCCACCACTAATTATAAGGTAAACTAAAATGACGAACCACTCACTACATGGTAATGGGCCAGGGTAGGTGAACATGTTAAATTAACATGTAAGTCCCAAAAAAAGCAGAAATGCTAATTCTTGTCGAGCTTGTTCACAATAAATCGTCATATTACAATCTTACGCGTTTGATTATGATCTCGCGGTTTTAAAGAATCTCAGTGACATTTACAAAGGTTCCATCATGGCTTCAACAAGTGGAATTATAACTGTCCAAACGTCAATAAAATGGGATAGAAACCAACGCATATGCACCACCAACAGCAGAAATATCAAAAAGCTCTTGATAAAAAAATGGGTGAATCTCAACGCGTGTGAGTCAGTGGTAATTAGTCTTTTAGTTGACATAAGCACAGATCCAAGTTTTAAGATTTAGATTTTCAAAATACAATATCATGTTTTTGAAACAAGTGATAAATTATTCCAACCAATTTTGACTCGTCCGCGTCTAAAATGCACCTATGGTTTCAAAACATTAAAATGCACCACGGAATGAATGAGACAAGTTAATAAATTGTATTTTTTTATGTACAAACTCTTATGCACAAAAATGTATTTATCATAACATCAATATTTGTAATAAGTAAAGTAGGTAAGTAAGTCTCAGTGTCGCGCTTTTTACCGCATAGAATTCAGTTATACATAGTGAGATGAGTTGATTTGTCCCCAAAGTACTCGTAAGTTCTAAAGTGTTTACGTTTTCAGTGTTAATACACATCAATTGAAGAGAATTTATATATATATATATGGTAATGCAATTTACTTTATGATGAACAGTCACAATACGTTAGTATTGCGTATTTTCATATTTATTTTGCAGGTGGCAAACCGAAAAAGTAATTGTAGAGCCCACTATTAATTTTATTGTTCATTACGACTGAAACTGTTCTTCAAAACAATATCAATCATAGATGGGTAAATAAGTAGTTGTGTTGTGATAATATAGGGTCACCTCGTTTTAAGTGTTAATATTACGATGGTGGCAGGTATTCATGTGATTAAGGCGCTTAGACGTAAAACGAGGACATGAAGTGAGTAGATGCCCCCAGGTTTGGACTGTAGAATCGTCACAGAGAACTCAATCCTCGCAGTTGTGGACGAGTACGTCTACCTGGGACGAGTGATCCAATTAGGTAGGTCCAACTTAGAGGGCGAGCTCTATCAATGAATCTAAGTTGACTAGGCAGCGTTCAGGAATCCACGCAGGAGCAGTCAATGTTCAGATTGCCTAAAGACGCAAGTCTTTAATCTGTGTGTGTTACCCGTGTTTCTCCACGAGTTCAAACAGAAATGAGGAGAACGTAGTAGAACTAAGGTAACGAAAAGATTCAATAAAATACTTTTTTAGCCATATTAAATACGGTGAAAATAAATTAAATCAACTAAAAAATAAATCAAATCAAAAGAATTGTAAAAAAAACTAACAATAAAAATGGACACAAATGTTTGAACCTATGTAAAATAATTAAAGACAGTATCATCTGAGGCACCGGGCACTCGTATATGTGTTTTTGTACCCTGTGCGGCAGAATGGGGCAGTCCGGCTTGTCGCTCAGGACACTCAGGATAGTGTTAGGGCTCCCGCGCGCGCTAATGAGAGACCCATTGACCTAAAGACAGGGCAGATGACGAAAACTCGGATCGCACTGAATGCAGTCACCGTAGAAATCCTTGGGGGAGGCCTTTGCTCAGCAGTGGATGTCCATTCGATGATGTGACCGCGTGTGGGGTGCTTAAATAATAAACACGTAGTATACATCTTCAGGTTCTTATCAAATAGTTTATTTCAACAAAATAGCACAAAAATAGGGCGCAAAGTGAGAGAAAGTACAAATAGAGGTCCTGTTCTGGGCATGCAGCTCGCTTTTATACAAATCAAAACCCTGAAGAACTGTAGAAAACAGTTGGGACGACATCCGTTTCCGTATCTGAACATTTACTAAAATATTTATTTGTAGGGATAAACAATCTGCTAATTAAATATATAAAAACATTAATTATTCAGTTATTTATCATACTGAATTTAGTAAGCCTTTAAGAATATTATTTTAATAGTTACAATATTTAAAATAAATTTAACCTCCACCAACTAATCAGAGTCAACTTCCTTATGGCGCCAAAATGATCATTTTTTATACGGCAAACATAAAAATCTTATAGTGTCCCAATTATCTTAAAATAATGAATTTACAATTTATAAAATATTATAATAATAATAAGATAATCTAAAGATTAATCCAAAATATTCTTATATCATAGCCGAGCTACATTCTACATGGTGGACACTTCCAGCATTTTCACAACACACATTTATCATATGTCAAAACCTAGATAGGTGTTATAAGATATATTGAACATATGACGAAGATAATGTGTAATTTAGTAAATACAGGGGGTTATATAAGTCACACACAGTGAGTATGTGGTTTAGTGCGTAAGTCTACTATTACAGAACTAAGTAAATATGTGGGGCCGACTAGGATCGGGAATCATCGTGTAACACTGATTGTAATGATGGTGATAATGACTCACTAAACTATTGTATCTCTTAATTGATAACATTTTATAATATAATATTTCTCGAAGATACATTTTCCGTGTCCTCACAAGTTATGTTATTTATTTGGTTTTTATTTTAATAAGGAAGTACTGTATAATGGGCCAAGTCAGTTGTTTAAATCAAATATTATTATTATTATTTTATTGTAAAGAGATACCTTCTTAGCTCTTAATTTGCCCAAAAAACTACTAAACTATTTTTTTTTCCTTGACACCATAGTTATTAACATTAGGTATCTTCATACCTAATAATTCCACAGAAGCCTTTGAAAGTATGAAGAAATTTGATATTTGTTTGTTCGGACTGTAATTAAACTTATGCAACCCTTTGAATAAACGAGTCACGTTTACAAAAAAATCTGAATAAATAGAAAAATGTTTTACTTCAGCAGCAATTAATTTAATAATGTTGACATTCTCAAAGTCGTTTTTTGAAGGTTAGGACTGTTAACAAAAAATAACCTGATTTTATTTGGAGTCACATTTATGTGGAGTCTCCAAATTATTTCACCCCCACCGATTCGATAGGTCGGGAATACAAATGGATCGTTAGGTTCGAACAAGCCCTTACCTTGAATCAATTAAGGGCTATCGATGGATCAGTTTTAATCGCAACTTGAGAATTGTTTTATGAACTTGGGAAATAAATGCCTAAAGTTTCTTGTTAACACTTGTTTGATTAATAGCGTCGCCTTCTTTCGTAAGCCAGCCAAGTTTTTTTTTAATTGCATTGATTGTATTAGAGTAAGTAGTTCTGATGACATTTAATTTAGTTTTTAAGCTACGAGTAAGGTCATCACAAAAAATAGTTTTTTTGCTATTGAGAACAAGAAACAAAAGAAAAAAAGGCTAAGTATAAGGTACGCAAATGCTACATTGTACGCTAATATAGCCACTGTCCACTCTCATAACCTATTCTTGAAAAAGGTACGAATTCTGAATGTTGAAGATAGCACTCTGAAGCATGTTTGACATGCCTCTATTTACATGGAAACTATGTGTGGCGTGAAAGAAAATAACTCTTACTACATTTGCATTAAATCCTTATTGTAAGAACGGGGGCTGGCAACTTCGAGGATAGACGAAAACGTGCCATAGTACCGGCGTTTTAGATTTAATATCAGAACGGCGTCCTCGGGGATCAGCCCAGGTATTTGTACAAAAAGTGGGTGCCAGTATGTCACTGTAGATTTTCTTGCTTAGATAATAGGGTGGAGTTTGGCGCGGAGGTGTCATCAGGAGATTACCTAGACATGCAGACAACGATAAGCGGGCAGTCGTTATAGAGGTTGTCGGAGCCCCTCAAAATATAAACATGGCCAGATGTCGCAGATAACCTACGAGCTTTTTGCTCTAATGGCAGATTACCCGACTTGAATATGTTGCGTGTCGGCTCTAAGTAAGGCCATGACTTATTGAATGGAAAATTTCTCACGATCTGATAACGGCGAGGGTTAAGTAACAAACATCTTGGTCCCTAATTTTGTAATCAATTCTATAAAGGGATGAGTGTGGAAGCAAAACAGATCGTATTAATTTCTGGAATAGGAGGATTCGCGGAAATTTAATTGATAGGGCTAACAAATGAGGGGTATCTAAAAGGAAACCTGTGTAATACACAATTTACGTCGGTTGTGTAAAATTGTATATAATACTACTGTTATTATGATTTCGCCCTTAATAAGTCAATTTTTATTTATATACTAAACCACTGTAAGGTTTAACTGTTGTACTATTGCAAATTATTAAATTATGCTAACACTATCGTCTTGTAAGAGGTTAAAAGAAAGCTAATAATAAAGATAAATCATTTTCAAAAAAACTGAATTTGATACAACGGAATCTTGGTGTTAGGTATGCAAACGAAATCATCTTAGCTTTCATAGACAGGTTTTTTTTTTTTCTAAGGTTAATAATGTTAATCATACCGTGCATATCTTTGCCAGCTTCTTTCGGTTTCTTGTACTTTACTCAAAAACATTTTTATTTGATTTGCCTAAACCTTTAGTTGACATTTATAGCCACGAACAAACTGTTAAAACTAAGTGAAATAATTCCTAATAGATGCTGATATATAACAAAAACAGAGGCGGGCAAAGGTATATCCCGAACTTGTCATTTTTGCCCACCTTTAGGTAATATTTCAGCAACTATAAGCTCTATGGCTTTCAACTTAAGATATATAGTAGGGAAGTGGAAAACATTGAATACGAACACTATTTTAAATAAAAAGAAGCCTTTTTAAATTTTGAAGGCTCGCGGCCATGTTAACACCTCATTTAGTCGGACTTTCATACTAATGGAATTGAGGGTTAGGGCTTTACATCAGATAAAAATAAAATAAGTACCTAACTTTAAGCCAATGTGTATGTTTATAGTCAAACAAACGGAACACTCGTTAGTTTTGTAAGGTTAGCTTAACACATCAACATAGAGTACGTAGCCAATAATACTTCAGTCAATATTATTTTTTCCGATAGTGTCAACCCTTTTAAAAATTAAGAGCTAGGCAATGTTATCAACCCCTGTTTAAAAAATGGTTGACAACATTACTCACACAAATTTCTCATAAGCTACTATGAGTTTTTGAAAAGAACATTATTAACAGCAGCATCAATTAATGCCCTACACGCAATATAAACTTTTCCTGTCTGCGCAGCATTTTCTGGCAAAACGGGCCGCAAAACTGAACTAACGTTTTTGGCCCACTTTTGACCAAGCCACTTAGACGGTAACTGACAGATTCCCGAATGAAAGTAGCTGCGATTTTATTATTCAGTGATGGTAAACATACGCTCTAGTTTTTGCTAGACACGTCAAACGTTTCCATTTGCTATAATAACATATCTATAGACAGATTTAGTTAATTCTCTAGTTTCGGCAAAGTTATCTTCAATGGGAAAAGTTGTACTATTTCAAGGTACTAAGTAAACGACATAAATAGCTGTATTACACTGCAACAGAGTTTTGTCTTTCGTGATAGTCTTGAAAGCTTTATTAAAACGCCTATCAAAAAAAGACTCTCATACCCTCCATAAAACAATGTTATATAATATACACATACGAGTAAAGTAATGTTGTTATTATTATATACGAGATACGAGCCGGAAAAGTTTAGCACCTCACTCAGCCGTGAAAGGAACTCAATATTGCGTTCAATAAGGACCGACAAAGAGTCGCGCACTCGCACGAATCTCCTAATTAGGTTGCCCTAATGAATACAGGGACTCATCCGTAGCTGTCTGGGTAATTAACAGCTGAGATAGGAAATATTAATATTTATAAGCCCCGTGGCAGAGAACTAATTTTCGTTACGCTCTTAACTAGCTAGGATTGGCGCGTGGAACAGTAAAAACAACCATGGTGAAACAACTGTTTGGTAATGTTGTGCTTGTATTAATATGGGATCCGTTTAGTTTACTGAGCGGAAGAGAAAAACTCTTTAAATGAAAAACAAAAAATAAACTCAGACACAAATGTAATCTAAATCATTAACGGTGTCTGAAGCGAGTAAAATCAATAAATAATCAAATATTTAAAAAAAACCTTCGGTGTCTGTCGGCTTTCGTCGGCTAGCCGTCAAAACGTCGTCGACATTTCGTCAATAAGCCACTAAAATATCGCTGATACGCCAATGCCATCGATGTGTCCGCCGATCATTCGTCAACGCTACTCGGAGCTACACACAAAAATTTATGAATGTTTTTTTTTCTAAATTTCATTAGGTAAAATTTGGCTCTTATTATAACATCAACGCGAACAGATCGTTTCATGTTCGGGCGTAATGAGGCGGATGTTTTTATTACACCGGCCCCTTCTAATACGCGGGCACTCGTTGTTTGTTCACAAACAATCTCGTCCCATTCCGTAATTTTACACCTATACCCGCCACTTTAGTAAACAAAATTACACAGACTAAATTAATTGAAAAAATAAGAGATTCTCATTCGCAACGGTCTGTGCTTAGGTAAAAAATAGCGAAGGTTGTTTTGCTGTCCAGCTTAACGGAATCTAAGCCCAGAAATTAAGTTTCATAAATACATATCTTAGATGTAGTCAATTGAGGTTTTCATGTGAATGTACTGTGTTGGTTGTATAATAATAATACATCGCCAAAACGATAATAAATCGTTTTATATTCTACATAGCACACAAGCTTAGTCCACGATAAATAAAAGAGCTTTTGCTTCTCACTTCCGGAGATACTTATAATAAGTCCCTAATTTCTGCCTCACAACTTAGTTTTCCAGTTTCGAGGATAATAAATTTTACGTCACACCAAGTGTTACCTCGTCTGAAATTATTAGCAACGTGTAATTAAATGGCGCATTAGCATCTCCGTGTATTATAACTGCATTACCCGATAAATATTCATGAGTGGCAAACTCCCTCAAGTGGTGACGAATTTTGAGACGTACCCGCATCGAGTTGGCCTATGAATATGTAGCCACATAAGAGCATGTCGCCAGATAAGAGGCAACTTTGACTCGGTTTCAAATTAATCCGAATTTAAAACATTGACTGGAGACACTCTCGGCTTATGCGAGCTTTGAAACGTAGATTGTCACATGTTATGATCCATTGGAGTGAACTCATCGAGGGGTTGGAACGCTACGTTAATTTGGTTTTCGGATTACTCATCTACTTTGATACTTGAGTGTTTTACAGCATTGGCTTGCGTTAAGAGTCCACCTTATTATACATTAAAATTTCACCGACAATATATAGAACTTTTCAATCAAAACATCGACAGCATAATTGGTTTCGGATCATCAAACACGATTCACGTCAAAATATTATGTTACCTATGTTGTATATATGAATAACATTAAGTAACTTCAAAGGGTCTGCTTAGTCTGAAAGTTTTTATTTATATAGTTACCGAAATATCGAGACACACTTCTATTCAATTATTCATTTAAATACTTATTCAGGCAAAATAAGTTATATGATAAGAGGTATGTGTAATTTTCCTAAAATGTTGTTTTTTTTTAAAAGAAATAATATACATAGGTAAAGTTTACTAGTCCAGTATACAATTTTAAATTGCTATGTTTTGTTAAAGGCACTGCTCAATGCATATGAGTAAGTAAAAAAATACGATATTAACATATAAGCTGTAAGAGATCAGGGCCTCAATTTTTGAATCACTCGCGTCAATATGGTGTGTGATATTCATTAAATAATTACCAATTTTCTACTGAAAATTAGTATGATTCCACACCGAAGTGATTCGAAAAAAGACTATTTAACTGATCTTGACGTCTATATTTCACGTAATTTTCATTGATTTTTAATTAGTTTTTAAACGAAATTCACAAATACAATAAAGCGAATCACAATAAAGCGAGTGATTCAAAAATAGGGCCCCTGTACCCCATAATGTTGTACAGATTACCCCGAGATTGAGATCGGCTTCCCGCGTTAGGGGCCAAGTGATATCGGCTAAATAAAAATCAATATCTGAATCGGTCGCGAGTTTCTTCTTTACAATCCATTTGCTCTAAGAACGCGGTACTTTCTCAAAGGGATTTCTTGGGCCCTTATTTCGAGATCCTTTAGGACCACACTTGAGGAACGGCGCGCTGCTTTAGGCCCCGCTTCCGCCCCTCCGAGAAATGCCCAAGATAAGAGAGACGTTTTGGCGCCATTCATGTTTATGGCAGGGCAAATGGCCCTAGAATACTACGTACTTATTATAAACAAGCACCTACACAAATATTTATTTGAATGAAACCCAACCGAAGTTGAAGGAAAGAACTCGATGCAAAGGCAATGATTGCTTTCAATGACACAAATCAAAAGAGGAGCAATGAAATTGTGAATCAACAAATCAATTTTAACTGTAAGATCTTCGTGCATTAAAAAGTGTAGCCACGTAATATAATTTCACGGTAACAGGCAAAACTAGCTATATCCAAGAATCTGTTGTTATACCTGGGAATCGAGGGTTGCAATGCCGGGGTACGGTGGTATTACTTTATTTTACAAAATGTAGCCGCCGTAAAATTTTATGGTAACCGTTTGAGACGCGGTCATTACCGGCCTACCTATACGGCGATGACACGTCACCGCCAGGGCCACCTTCCAAGCCGTTGATTTCAATTACCTCAATGTTAGATAATGTTGCAACTCCTTATTGGAAGTAATTCCTCCAATTTCTTACGCCGGCCGTCGTTGGGGCCTTATTAACAAACGAGCTCAATTTAGCCGCCCAGAAATGGACGAGTCTTATTTAGCTGATAATTTTGGAACCAGCCCGCCAAATGAGAATTCCTTTAGCGGAATGGAACGGAATCGGAGAGAACCTGATAAGCATCCAGTCACTATTTTATGTAAATACGACGAAAGTAGATTCAAAAACGCGCCTAGTAACAGGAGCGGTCAGAAGCAATGTTATCAAGGAATCGATAGGTAAACGTTATCTGCGGAGTGGGGGCTTAGCCGTTGGGTTGTGTTAACACGAGGAAACAAACAGCCAGCCGAATGGCAACACACAAAAGGTGAAATTGGAATATGAAGTTGGGCCGGTGAGCCCAGCCGATGGAGTTTACGCATGTCCACCGGGACACTTGCCAAACAAACTTTCTGTTTTATCAAACTGGTAATTCGCATTTTTTGTTTTATTGCCGTAAAGCTCAAGAGATTTATGGCCGGCCACTTTGCATTAATTTCGCATTCATTACAGATCTCTTGAATTTTCGCCGAAATTTTTTGCCGCTATTGAGTGTAAATTACATTGGAATTATGCATATTTTTATTCAAGTTACGGGCCAAATATTGTCGAAAATTATGGGTCTCTATAATAGCTCGCTGGGCGTTATGTTTTTTGAATTGCTTTAAGGGCACTTTTATGTTCACTGCTAGCACAACAGCAGCTCCTAATGATTTTCTTTTGAGGCGCATAATAAATAATTCCTATCTTTTTAGCATTGTACACAAATATAGCGTGCATTAATTATCTTAAGCATTCAAATACTAAAATGTCCGAAGCGTCCAAAGTGGTGGACTTAGTAGCAAACCGCACGGAGTCTGTGAACCTTTAATAAGGATTAATTGCTTGCTGCAACCTCTATGCTGTACTTCGACTTTCATTTTGCCGATTGAGATCAAGTTTTCCAAGAAAATATTCTTGTGATGTTCCTTGAAAATGTCTTTAGTATCGGAGAAGAACTAAGCATTAGCTAGGTAATTATTATGTCGCTGTAATAGCCGGTTTGATTATGAGCAATTAGTACTTTTTAATTGCTACAAAGGTTGGTAAATAAACAAAAAGCCAACTTACCTGCAAATTACAAAAATAATTTGTGTCAATTGATACGTACGATCAATTAATAACTGATCAATTACTTAGACCCCTTACACACTGCGACTTTTGGCATCAATGCAGTCGCCAAAATTCAGTACATAATTTGACAATTTCCAGCTTCTGCATCGCGACTGTATCGATACTAAATGTAGCACAGTGTGTAAAGGTCGATATTTTGCGATTGCATCTATGCTAAAGCGCATTAACATCGCTGCTAAAAGTCGCAGTGTGTAAGGGGTCCTAGGTTCACCTGCTTTAAAATAATTATTGGTGGGTGTACATTGTTTTAGAAACTGACTCATTTATTGAACACATTTTGACTCTTATGTGGCATTTTGTCCTAAATTAATTAAATTATTTTTGACTTTGACATGCAATGTGGTATACATACACGTAAATAACAGCTTATTTGCTGAAACCCAAACAGGGTTTACTTCCTGAAAAGAAATACCTTTGTGCAGTTAGTGCGCTTTCGCATTAAAGCGACAGCAGCGCGTCTCTCTAATGTGAAGGGGTTACTACTATCATTTTATGTATGAAATTGACAAAGCGCGACTGCCGCGCGACCGTCACGCTGCTAAAATGCCTAAGTGTAAAAGCGCTAAGCGTAAGGGCTTACCCTTCACATTAGAGCCACGGCGCTGCTGTCGCTCTACTGTGAAAGAGTTTTTAACCGACTTAAAATAAGGGGTAATTGTTCTCTGCATTTTGCTGCCATTCTTCAATCGTCACGGAATTCTGAGAGCGCAATCATACAAAACGCCGCTCCAATTCCCTGTTGGCAAGATTACTGTCCTCTCGCATCCGGCCCTTATCTCGGGAAGTCCTCGCATTGTGTCCCGAAATAGTGGTAATCGACTGGAGCCCGCGACTAACGACTCTTTGATTAGAACTAGACATTAACGCTGGTGCACACTGACGGAAGTGTCTGGGAAGCTAAGATTTTGCTAATCAGGACTATGCTCAACTTCCATTAACTCTTACATTCTTACCACAAGCATTTGGTACGGAAAACGGCATGTTATGTTGACTACAAAACCAAAATGCACTAGAAAGTCTTAAATAAACTCTTAACCCTTGAAAGGATAGGAAGCCATTGTAGGCAAACAATTCCTTTTCGGAATCGGTGCCACTTTGACCATCAAGCATCATCTTTCAGAGCACCTGGCTGGCTCAAGGCTTCCTTTCCTTTTAAGGGTCAAGAGTTTATTTAAGACTTTTTAGTGCATTTTGGTTTTGTAGTCGGTTTTTTTTAACTTATTTTAAAAGTTAATTTTATTTCTTAATTTTTAGTAAATGCAGGAGAAGGGGGGGGGGGTTGCACCTTATGACTCTGTTCTTTAAGAAGCTACAAATTATCTATGATAAGTTCTGTAATTATAATTAATGAACTCCTAAGCGTTAAGGAGTTTCACCATCAGGTTAGCTCCACAAGATTAGATGATAGATAAGATTTTAGTATAAAAACACTATATGTGCCTTAAAAATTTGAGGGTTTACCTCAATTACACCTTAGGACCAACTAGAAGGTATATCCTCTAGGTAGGCGAAAAAAAAATCGTGACTAAGATATGAGGTAACATAGATACAAAAAAAAACATACAGTCGAATTGATAACCTCCTCCTTTTTTTGAAGTCGGTAAAAAATATATAACTAGCTTCTTATCTTTTTACGTGAACTTTCAATAATGTTGGATTTGGTAGATAAAAAAAAAACAAAATGCTGCTACCCCCTGCAAATTCTAGCCTACTGAGGAAAGGGAAAATCTATGCCAAAAGTGAATAAAGAAACATGAAGCTTTTCGATGCCTCTTATAACGTAATCCTACAATTAACCAATGTTACTAGGACTTGAAAGGAAATAGCCTGAATGATCGATAGGTGCCTTCACTCGACCGCACTCAATAAGGAAATTGGAAGGGTATATTTAAAGTTGAAGGACAAGGACAACTGAATAAAAGAGAAATGAGAGGTTAATTGGACACAACACGAAAAAGTTTATACCTATTTCTCTGCCACGAACACGTTTTTTTAAGAGACAGGCATGTCCTTATTTTTCTATCTCTCTACTTCTGTTTTGAACCTTTTTGAGTTAAAGATATTAACCCATTCTATTACCCATTCTTTATTTAATTTAATACCCACAGTCTATGACATGCAAAGAATAATGCAAAAAAAAACTATTTTCCGAGACACGGTAGCTAAATGAACCTTAATACCTGGTAATAAATTCAAAAGCTTTTTTTTGTCCAACCTACGATTACCAATAAAATAGTACTAGTTTGTTATGACCAATTTAAACGAATTTTATGCTTTTGGAAAGAATCCTTATTGAACTTCTTGATCTTTACAATAATATGTGACATTAGATGCTTCAAATTAACGTCCTGATTACAATTCTAGATTAAGGGCTAATTTTTCCAATAGTCATGTTAAGAAATATTCTTTGAACAAAATACAATATGGTTAATTTGAATACGTCACCTAATTGTCAGCAATCATACGTAGCTGTATTTTTTTTAATCTGTCGTTTTATGATTTAATAGTCTGGTAAGTTTTATCTGACCATTGAAAAATCGGCCCTTAGTAATATAAAATATCAGAACGAGAATATATTTTATGAAAAATAAATGTAGATCTTTTTGTTTATTTTAAGAGTTATGATAATCTATTGTTATTCTATGTAAGTAACCTATTCACAGCCTCATAATTATTCAAGGTATTTTTAAAGTGTCTGCTTCATAAATCTACAAAAATATATTAAAATGTTAAAGACCCATAAGCACTTACTTGGTCGCATCTGCGATGTTATCTAATACACTTAGGGGATCCTTAAAAACCATTTCATTACTCTCATAACCGATGCATCAAATCTGACAAACCCCCGGGTGACTATAAACTGTACATTGTTGCAAACGCTGGGATCGGTGCAAGTTCCAAATCATTTGTATAAGTTCCAGCTTAAATAAAACAGTCAGTAATATTCTTAGTAAGCCCCTTATTTGTACTACCTTGTCATTGTAAAAGCGTATTCACGTATTAATTGTAGTCACGTAAGTGTAGTAGTTTCAAACATGATTTAGTTGGCTGACCTCTTGGCTTATAGCTACGGGTTGACTTCCTAATTCTAATTATTTTGAAGAAGATTACTGCTTTCCTTTTATTTTTATTACGTGTGCCTAGAGATGGCTCTTATCTAAATGCATATAATTGTTTGATTAGCATTGAAATAAATAATTGAGAATACATCTCGACAGTCTATCAGAAACAGTTAAAACTATAAAACCTGTAGTAAACCATTCCATAAAAAATATTAAATACTTATACACAATTTTAGAAGCACAAAAGTACACTTTTGTATATGGCTGATGTTGCTAAGCTATGCGTGAAAACCGTTCCCTTCCGCCATCAAAACTAAATCAAGTAGGGCGAACGCCGTAACCAACCGCCCTTGCAGTAAGATAAAATGTAAAGGGAAGTTTGATTCACTCGCGTGACACACGTAGGGCGCAGGGACGAGTCCCTTTTCGGGCCCGGATTGAATTGGAAAGAAAATATTATAAATTCATGCGACTCGCTACCAATATACGATGTTTTCCCGCCACGCTAACGGAAAATGATTATTATTGAGCACGAAAATATTACTATTTTGATGTGCTTTACATTTTTTTCGATTACACCTGTTTGTTTTTTTTTTTATTTGTTATATACGTTTTCAGTATTTCAGGTATGGAAATGTATTTAATCCTCTTTTTTAACCGACTTCAAAAAAAGGAGGTTCTTAGTTCGACCTGTATGTTTGTATGTATGTTTCTCTGTGAATATCTCGAAACAAACACTGAAAGTACTAAAATAATGCTAATCATTTGAAGGAGAAACAAACTCATTCAAATGAGTTTCAAGCACCGACTTCAAAGTCGGTGCATGATGTCAACCTTAACGTACAGCAGCAGTCTACGCACATGCACATGCACCGACTTCAAATGAGTTTGTTTTTCCTATGGGCGTTATATTAGTCCTTTAAGGACTTGTTTTTGGAGGCAATGTCCCATTTTTATGTTTTTTGTTTTGTTTTAAGCCATAAATTTATGAGCTCCGGTAAGAAATGAAGTGTCTATTTCAGTATAAAGAAGTATTTAATATGTATTTAAAACACCTCAAAAGAGGTAAATAAGCTTTATATTACCATTAAAATTTGAATATTTAATGTGAAATATATTTAATTCAGTTTTCGTATTATTTTAACCATACTTAAAAATCTTGTACCCAATAACGAAAAAAGTCATGATCTGGTCTCGCAAGCATCGGTAAATATTATTCAAAAACCTGTCGATTCAGGCTCTTAAACGACATAAACCCTAAACGTCTCGTATAACGATGTCTTCATACAGAGATATCGCTCTATTTGCCTACAACTCATATCTCCAAACCGAGGGTACTTAACGGGACATTATTGGAAAACTCAAGCCCAGTCTTACAAGCCAAAGTTGGATTTTATCGAGGTTAACTCGCATGTTTCAGAAAAGTTTAATTTAATTTTGATAAGATCAAGATCTCTTCGTCGCTGTATTAATTTTGAGATTTTAATGATGAAATATGAAACCTAATTTGTTTTCGACAGACTCGGTGTAAACTTGCTCTTTACATGAGGTTAATTAACCTAAACTTGCTCATTATTGTTTCAATAAAGTATTCCCTAATCGAGACTTGTTTTATAAAATATATTTATTAATTTTGGTTCATTTCAAAGTGACACGTTCCTTAGTTGATACTAAGTAATTACATTCACTGATGAAAAAAGAAAACAACAATTTTAATATTTTCATTTATGCCACTTAAAACAATTATTTGTTGAATATACGAGTAGTTAAATCACTTACGAGTTAATGAGATTGTCATTAAAGGATTTCCTTTCTTTCATTGTGTAGAACGTACTATCCAATCTTCAAAAAGAAAATTACAGGTTATCACCAGCATGTTATCAGGGCCCCTATTTTTGAATCACTCGCGTCAAGATGGAGTGAAAATAATTCATTAAAGTCGAATTTTCTAATGAAAATCAGTTTAAATCCACATTGGAGGGATTTGCAAAAATATATCTTAATTTTGTAAGTACTTACGTCAATAATTCGCGTGATTTTCGTAGATTTTTAATTAGTTTTCGAACAATTATCTATCACACGCTATATTTAAGCGAGTGATTCAAAAATAGAGGCCCAGTCTTTTTCAAATTTAATTCATCATACACTGTAAGCATATCTGGAAACTCCTTTTCATTCTAAAACAAAACATAATTAATCTGCGAGTGTATTGCGTTGAACAGCTCAGAAGCTTTATAATGTGCAAAGAAATAAATCATGAGAGTAGTTGCGTAGTTCTAAAGGTGCATCCTCGCAGGTGACTGTGACAGTACAAATAATGAGGGCCCAAATGTGAACAATGGAGCACTAGCTTGTGAATGACCTTTTGTTTTTAGGGTCACATCATCTGCAACGACACTATGGTCCTTAATTGTTAACTTAAATAGTAGTTACGCTATGCGCACACTTTGTACAACAAAATATGCTCACACAGAAATTCCCATTTCGAACCACATAAAAAATTTAAGCACAAAAACGTAACGTGTCCGTTGTAATCTCGCAAACATCCTGCCACAGTGAGAAGATGTAATTTTCATTCAAAAACCTCTACTTTAGACAAAATTCAAATGAACGAACGCAGCAAAAAACTGTTACATAAAAGTTAAAGCGTTTGAACAATCCCGTTTAACAATATTAGATAAGTCAAAGGTTCCGTGGCTTGCGTGTTTTAATTACTTAATCCACGATTTGCTTCATAATTACTCGGATTGGGGGTTGAAAAAAGTCGTTGGAGCACGTCTTAGGCAAATATCGTGGGCTGAGGTGGAGGTTCATCTCGAGATAAGCGGCGGCCGGCATCTGGCCCCGTAATTAAGCACATCTGCCTACATTCAATTTTGAAGCGGCGGATGAGTTGCCCCGCGCCTTGGGGTCCATTCACTCGGGTTGGTACGAGCAAATTGCTAAACTTTCAATTAAAGAGTTGTTATTCAAACCGCTCCCGTTCCGCGATGGAATTATATTTTATTTCGCAACGAAAACTCTTATAGGCACTTGTTTCCCGTTCCACTTGGCCACAGTTTTACGATTTCTCGGATAAGTTGTGGGAATTTATTAACAGCTGTCTTTCGGTGTTAAAGGTTTTTTTTTCAGCTTTTATGAGATTTGTGTAATGAATTGCTTTAGATTTAAGTTTGTTGACCAAATTCCCAAAAGAAAAAGAAATAATGAGTTTAAGGATTATTCGTCTGATGAATATAAAGTACTTGGCGTTTGATACAAGTGCTATTTATTCGTTTTGATTAGGATTAAAGGATAAAGAGGGAAAAAATAACAAAATTTTATTAACATGTTTATGAGAAGTTTTTGTGAGATACAAGCTTTCTTGAGACCAATTATCTCTCATAAGGATTTACACAATTATTTGCTACAGAAAAATATACATATTTTAAAAACGCACTTATTTTGTGCTTGTAATCCTGTTTGTGAATCTGTCTGAAAATTAAGATATATTTAAATTTGCTCCATAACCTTTAACTTAACACAGCAGAGTATTAGTATTACTTAATCTAATACATCAAACAAACATAACAAACGGATTAATAATCCGATGAGTGACATTAATATAGATTCCCGCTAGCTAGAAATCATTATTAATGGCATTAAGCCGCTAATAATCCCTAATCAAAGGATGTTGCAACTCACATGGGCAGTTGACATAGATACAAGACGTCCAGATTAATTTCTTTGACCCTTTGGAGACTGCGACTTTTGTTACATCGATGCAGCCGCAAAATGTAAACGACTATACACTTGCGCTACTCTTAGCACCGATGAGGTCGCGATGCAGAAGTTGAAAATTGATAAGTTTTATACTGTACCTCGTTATAGGCGACTGCATGGATATTACCGCGCTAGCATGCAGTTGCACTTCTGTATTGATATTAACGCACGATAGCATCGATGCCAAGTTTTATGTGTTCATAGAAGGAGACGAGATGCTGAGATGCGCGACTGCATCGATGCTAAAAGTCGCAGTGTGTAAGGGGTCTTAAAGTAGGAATTGAGATTTCATCCAACAGTATTAACTTATTTTCACAGAATTGACTTCTCTGAAACTTAAATTGAATTTCTTATCGTATCATTATCTGGGTAAATACCAATACCTACCTCATACAAACGAAATTCTCATATTTATAATAATAATTGCAATTGTTTATTTTATTTATCGTGTCAAAAATAAATATTTGACTTCATTTTCATAACGTGTAATAACTTTATAGAAACACAAATTATATGGACAGTTCATCGAGATCTTGAAGGGCCTCGCATTCATTATGACGATGATCAATACTATTGCTTCGAAAAACTGTAGCATCGTAGACCCCTTACGCACTGCGACTTTTAGCATCGATGCAGTCGCGCGTTAGTATCGATGCAGTCGCCAAAATTCAGTACATAATTTGTCAATTCCCTTCTGCATCGCGATTGCATTGATTCTAAAAGAAGCGCAGTGTGTAAAGGTTGACATTATGCGACTGCTTCGATGCTGATGCGCATTAGCATCGCGACTGCATAGCTGCTAAAAGTCGCAGTGTGTAGGTAAAGGGTCGCAGTTCCGTAGACTCGTAGGAAGCTCTGCACTAATTATTCCTAATCGGTTGGAGGTTGCAGGTTTGAATTTGGAGATGAGTATTTCAATACTATGTTCAAAAGTTTCAACTTTGTAGGATGTTTCAATCGATATTGTACTCTTTTACTAAACTGTATGTATTGTTCGATATTAGGACATAAACAAACTTTCAATATAAAACATAAACTTTAAAAAAAGTAAAAACCGACTTCAAAACCAAAATGCACTAAAAAGTATTAAATAAACTCTTCACCATTAAAAGGAAAGGAATCCATTTTAGGCAAACAATTTCTTTTTGGAGTCGGTGCTGTGATATTTGATGCTTGATGGTCAAAGTGATGGCACCAACTCCAAAAAGAAATTGTTTGCCTAAAACGGATTCCTTTCCTTTTAATGGTGAAGAGTTTATTTAATACTTTTTGTGCATTTTGGTTTTGAAGTCGGTTTTTAATTTTTTTTAAAGTTTATTTTATTTCTTCATTTTCAGTGATTACATAAGAGGGGGGGGGGGGGGGGAGTTGCACCATATGATTTCTATTTTTAAAAAAGCTACAAATTACCTATCATAAGATCCGTCATTATAATTACTGAACTCCTAAGCGTTAAGGAGTTCCACCATCAGCTCAGCCCCACAAGATGTTGACTATCAGACGTAACAACACGTCAACATTAAGATTCTAGTAAAGAAACACTATACGTGCCTTTAAAATTTGAGGCTTTCCCTCGATTACACCAAGATCCCATCATCAGATCCCAAAAAGGAAAAAATGGGACCAACTAGAAGGTACACCCTCTAAGTAGGCGAAAAAATTTTTCGATTCGGTCGACAAACGACTGAGATATGAGGTAACATACATACAAAAAAAAAAACATACAGCCGAATTGATAACCTCCTCCTTTTTTGAAGTCGGTTAAAAATATATACATATCTATCAGTATGTACCGATAAAAAGGAAAACATTTTTTGCCACCAAGTATATAATATTGTTTATATTGTATTTAACCTTTAACCACAATATTTAATATTGTGTATATTTTATCCATGCCGCTTTTAACTTCAGTATTTTCCTTTAAGTCAGCTCTCAGCGTCTAGCATTGTCTGTATTTTTAAGCCAGCTACCAGTTATTATACTTTTTATTTTGTTTTCAGTATTGCCAGTGTACTCCGAGGTATCGGCTCGATGCGCGACCTGCGAGCGAAGGGGGAGCATGCTCGTGCGCCTGCTGATTCTTAGCGCCGCGCTAGCGGCAGCCAACACCGGGAAACACGGTACTTTAGCATTATCTATGTACATAACTAGTGACTCTTAAGGGGCTACCCGGATTTGAAACGCGCACACTAGCGCCACTTTACTAGAAAAATAATAACTCGTTAAATAAAAGACCATTCAAAAATCTGATTGATGCGATTGTAGCTCTGGTTATGTGGTTTATATACAATGTTTAAGTTCAATAAAACAGAGTTATGTGCAGTTACAGTTAGAAAAATAGCAAAAGTGGCCATATTTAGCAGTTTTTCTAACTCTAACTACAGTAAACTACTTTAGAAACAATTTAAACGTACTAAATAAACTATAGAACCTGTACTACAATCGTGTCTACCGGTTTTTGATTGTTTTCGTATTTAAGGAGTAATCATTGTGCCCGTCAAAAATTCGGGTAGCCCCTTCAGATAGGTTATTATTACTTTGTCTTTAAAAGGTACGTCAAAGTTTTGCACACTGGCAATACTGTGAACCCCGCGGTATTAACTCAATGCGCGGCCTACGAGCAAGGCTAGCTTTCTAATTAGGATATATTTTAGAGCTTGATAGATTGCAATGTATTTCTATATGTATAGGGTAGCCGTTTAAAAGAGTTGAAAAACTAGGTGTGTAAGATATATTGTTTGTCCAACTACACTTAACTTTACACAGCGATGCAGTCGCGATACTAACGCGCGTTAGCATCGATACAGTCGCGATGCAGAAGCTGAAAATTGACAAATTATGTACTGACTTTTGGCGACTGCTTTGATACGAACTAAATTAAATCTGTTTATTGTGTGAGTCTCGTTTTGCATTGATGCTAAAAGTTTCAGTGTGTAAGGGGTCTAAGGCAGCGAAAGAAAAAACCGATGTGGACACTGCGAAACAAGTTTAATCGTAGTTACTACGTCTTGATGAATATTTTAACTACAAGCATTGTAATGCAAAGCCCGCATGCCCATATCTTAAAACTAGTAATGCACGCTATTAACTATACCTAGTAAATCCCCTTCCTCCTGTGTAGAGCATCATTGTAACCATATTATACTAGGTATAGAAGACGCGACACCGACGCTACAAAAATATGCCAAAATGATAAGACACTTACGATAAAAAACTCACTAACCGTACAATATTATTCGATGAAAGTGACAAATATTATTTTTTAAATAAAAGAGCGCTTTCTACATTCTTTTTGTGCCTACAAGCAATGTAGTTTCCACTAAAAAAACAAAAACTTTAACATCATGTGGCACCAGCCTTACATCTTCAATCTCACGGCATTGAAGTGCGGTTAGCGAGCGATTAATTTGTTGATTGAAATGCCATTGCTGCAATGTTTAATGAAATCGAATGCATCTGAATAGTTTAATTTCTTAGTACCGATCACAGCATTAAGATTTTTCCGCGAATGGTGCTGTAACTCTAAATAAAATAAATAACTGGGCAATGGGTAAGTTAAGAGAAGAAATTATTTTATTATTGTTAAATCTTGCACCATGCATCAAGTCCACGTTATTTGTTTTTATCAATAGTAATGGTGAAAACTTGTTACCAGTAGTTAAATATCTACAATTGTATCAGTTTACCGTAACTAATGGTTATTAAAATTGCCATTCTGACATTCTGTTAAGGTAGTTTTTCTTCAAAATACACACAATCGTAAATATTCAACTGCTGGTAACTTTACCATAACTATTGATAACAAAAATTAGCCTTAGTGCAAGTTATTTTGCGTTCTTGCTAGAATTATGAAAATTGATTAAATAGATGAGAATAAGTACAACAAAACTTAAATAATGTCATAACGAACAAATCAAATCGGGTGTAAGCTTGTTAACAATATATTGGCCGAAGCATCGGAGGGTGTAAAACCGTTAATAATAGGATATCATCAACGCGTTGCGATCTTGCCTTTATTGTACAACTTTATTATACCCGGATTATTCTATTCAAATCCGACATCATCGGCAAACAGAATAATGTCGGCTTGCGCCCTTGTTGCTCTCAAATAAGTACACAGAGTTGCCAAGTTAAAAAAATTGCGTAAAATTTGCATAAACCTTCACCGCTCTGTTACTTTTTTCATACTTTTTCTTTTTCATTTTACCCCTCACGTTGGTCCGCAACTCATTTCATTAAGAGATTTTATAAATTATTTATACGGATAATGTCTACATGCCCCAAATATTCTTTTTGAACAGCTGTTGATTTTCCCTTGAATTTAAACGGTTATTTTGTCCTATTTGAGGTTATTAGTTACCTGCGAATTAAGGCCGCAAAAACTTTATTGTTTTATGAAACGAAATGATTACAGACTAGACAGTTTTCCAGATAAAATAAACATCTTTCGATTAGATAATTTTGGTAGAAAGGACTATTTCAATGTTTACTTGTAGGGAATATAACTATATACAGGGTGGCCAAAACAGTGACGTCCAAAAATTTCTTTTGGAAGCCTTACAACCAGGTTTATCCAATATACCTATGTATGTTAGCCGAATTTTCGTAGTTTACAAGATCTCAATTGTTTCGATAACTTTAAGAATTTTCAAACAATTATTCTTCCACCTTTCATGGTGTTATTTCGTTTTTTTATTGCAATATGATCCTTATAAATTAATTTAACGTAGATAAAATTATGAGGTATCTAAAACTAACACAAACAAAAGTTTAAACAAAATCCTCGAAAACTCGAAATTGCTTGTTACTTGCAGGCTCCATTACCTACATGCATGAGATACTACTTCCTTGAATTTCTTACAATTAAATTTTCAAATTATTACATTGAAACACAGGGTGGTAATTCAATCGAGGTCGTGTCTCTGTGTGAAGTTGGCAATGCATAAGAGCTTCTAAATTAAGCTTAGGACACACAGCAAGCAAATAATAATTATTATTATTACAACAGTATTTATAGAATCACGTATTTTTATTTACAGAGGTAAAGGTTTATAGTTCGTAAATATTTACCTACATTATTTATGTATAGCTGAGCGTAACATAATACATCAACAAAAAAATACAAACAAAATAAAAAAACAATATTACTTATTACATAAATGCCAGTCCAGCTGTGCGTAAGTCGGTAAAGTCCAAACCGAAAGGATCAGCATGAGCCTGGTCCTCTGTAGGACCTGACGCTGGTTTTCAGTCACCTTGCCGAGTGAGGTAAATTGGACACCAAAAATTTGTGCCAAACTAACGTCACTAAAATTATACAATACAAAAATTACCTATATAATAAACTATAAATATATTACTTTAAGATGCATACATAAACAAGGAGATATTATAAGTAAGTGTGTGTCTAATGGGCGTCTATGGGACAGAACGTATAAGAAAAACCTTGTTTGGGTATGAGTCATACATTCACAGGCATAGCGTAATTCCAGGCGCGGGCACTGCGTATAGCATACCTATTGCATCGCCAAGCTGACAATAACAAATATTTGCTTGGAAAATCAAATAGGAAATAAAATCATATCCTTCAAAAATGCAATCCCCACACTAATAGTTCAGAAAAAAATAATTAATCGGGATATAAACACGACCAGTAAGTACCCCACCTACCTCAAATTAATTAATGCTACTCATGATGATGATATTCTATTCAAATAATAATAATCATATATTTACCCGCATCAGTTTTCCCATAAGGAAACCGAAGACTTTCAAAATCAGAATGATGAGGCTTCTTCTGGGTAATCTCACTCCATCGTCGACTCTAAGCTTAGTCAAGCAACCACTAGTCTAGAAACAAAAACTAACCGATTTCGAATCAAAAATACCTATCCAATGTGTACCATCCGTAGTGGACAGTGTAGTATAACCACTCATGTAGCCCCAGCTCTACTCGCTCTCGGACGTTTGTCCACCAACGTATCGTAAATAACCGGACTACTACCGGACTGCGATGGGACTCATATAACACACAGTATTGAATACCTCTGTGTGCCGCACTGACAATATGTAGTAGCATTGGAGAGATATTTGGCGAGTTGTTTCATGTTGATAGTTAATTAGGTTTTGCGCTGAGATTTGTTCGTGCGATTTCTATCAACACTTATTTGTGCGAGCAAAACATATTATGTCCAATATATGGTATTCACTGATCCTATAAGTTAGGGTATAAAAAAATATGTGCAAATTGTAAATGTCAATTCTGTTTCCATCAGTAAATCTCAGAAATCAGTTCCACTAAGTCAAAATACCACAATATTTTGAAAACAGAATCAGAAACATAACTTTGTTTTTCATAGTGTTTGTATGAAGAACAAAGTTAAGAGAAAATGGATTTAGGAACCTTGATGTCACTTCAAAAGACCTATCCATAGACACGCATAGGTTTGACAAAAAAAACAGTGTGATGCTCAGAGTTACAGAGTAAAGTGACTGTGACATACGGACAGACAAACAGACAGACAGACTTGATGAAACTATAAAGGTTCCGTTTTTTGCCATTCGGCTACGGAACCCTTAAAAGTACCTACCCTACCTTTTCATATTTTATAAAGACACTTTTATGTAAACGAAAACAATAACAATTTCAAAAAAAACTAAGTGTGAATCCTATTGAAAAGATAAATTTTCATTGTCATCAACAAACGTCATCCCACTCTAGGATTTGCTGCAATAAACATTTCTTCATGTGACATTTATCTAAAACACGCGTAAGGGCGCGTTTCCACTATGCCGGGGTGTAGTAAAATTACTAAATCTGACCAGTCACAGTTGTCATAATCCTTAAATGACCGGTGAAATACTGTCAAATTCAGTAATTTTACCGTATGTGATGTACCGTAAATATAAACATTACCTTACTTAAAAGATTTTTAACTTTCGCGTTGCTTTACAATAAGAACTAAACATGACGGGTCTTAACACGAAATATATAAAATGAGTAAATGCTACTCACTGCTCGACGTTTCGGCTGTGTTACATCAGCCTTGGTCACGAGCTTACTGACTTATTAGTTAGCTCGTGACCAAGGCTGCCTAAACACGAAATATTAAAATGAGTAAATGCTCCTCACTGCTCGACGTTTCGGCTGTGTTACATCAGCCTTGGTCACAAGCATACTGTCTTATTAGTTAGCTCGTGACCAAGGCTGTCTAAACACGAAATATTAAAATGAGTAAATGCTACTCACTGCTCGACGTTTCGGCTGTGTTACATCAGCCTTGGTCACAAGCTTACTGATTTATTAGTTAGCTCGTGACCAAGGCTGTCTAAACACGAAATATTAAAATGAGTAAATGCTACTCACTGCTCGACGTTTCGGCTGTGTTACATATCAGCCTTGGTCACAAGCTTACTGATTTATTAGTTAGCTCGTGACCAAGGCTGTCTAAACACGAAATATTAAAATGAGTAAATGCTACTCACTGCTCGACGTTTCGGCTGTGTTACATCAGCCTTGGTCACAAGCTTACTGATTTATTAGTTAGCTCGTGACCAAGGCTGTCTAAACACGAAATATTAAAATGAGTAAATGCTACTCACTGCTCGACGTTTCGGCTGTGTTACATCAGCCTTGGTCACAAGCTTACTGATTTATTAGTTAGCTCGTGACCAAGGCTGTCTAAACACGAAATATTAAAATGAGTAAATGCTACTCACTGCTCGACGTTTCGGCTGTGTTACATCAGCCTTGGTCACAAGCTTACTGATTTATTAGTTAGCTCGTGACCAAGGCTGTCTAAACACGAAATATTAAAATGAGTAAATGCTACTCACTGCTCGACGTTTCGGCTGTGTTACATCAGCCTTGGTCACAAGCTTACTGATTTATTAGTTAGCTCGTGACCAAGGCTGTCTAAACACGAAATGATAAAATGAGTAAATGCTACTCACTGCTCGACGATTCGGCTGTGTTACATCAGCCTTGGTCACAAGCTTACTGATTTATTAGTTAGCTCGTGACCAAGGCTGTCTAAACACGAAATATTAAAATGAGTAAATGCTACTCACTGCTCGACGTTTCGGCTGTGTTACATATCAGCCTTGGTCACAAGCTTACTGATTTATTAGTTAGCTCGTGACCAAGGCTGTCTAAACACGAAATATTAAAATGAGTAAATGCTACTCACTGCTCGACGTTTCGGCTGTGTTACATCAGCCTTGGTCACAAGCTTACTGATTTATTAGTTAGCTCGTGACCAAGGCTGTCTAAACACGAAATGATAAAATGAGTAAATGCTACTCACTGCTCGACGATTCGGCTGTGTTACATCAGCCTTGGTCACAAGCTTACTGATTTATTAGTTAGCTCGTGACCAAGGCTGTCTAAACACGAAATAGTAAAATGAGTAAATGCTACTCACTGCTCGACGATTCGGCTGTGTTACATCAGCCTTGGTCACAAGCTTACTGATTTATTAGTTAGCTCGTGACCAAGGCTGTCTAAACACGAAATATTAAAATGCGTAAATGCTACTCACTGCTCGACGATTCGGCTGTGTTACATCAGCCTTGGTCACAAGCTTACTGATTTATTAGTTAGCTCGTGACCAAGGCTGTCTAAACACGAAATATTAAAATGAGTAAATGCTACTCGTGACCAAGGCTGTTGAAAAAAATTTTGAGAAAAAAGCAACACAACCGAAACGTCGAGCAGTGAGTAGCATTTACTCATTTTAATATTTCGTGTTAAGACCCTTCATGTTTAGTTCTTATTACCTAACTTAGTTTTCGCAAAATAACTAAATCACATATTGTGGGAATTCGTTGTGATTACTTATTATGACTTTTATTGTATATACTAACAAACATCGTCATCTAACAATTCAGCAATAAGAAATTTCCGGGCTTGATTTCTCTGTAATTATGATATTGACTTACATAACAACAAGTTATTGTAAGTCACGTGTTGTACACAAAATATTCGATCTTTATATAAGATAAAAATATAACTCAGAAAACAGACGATATATATAATAACTTGTATAAATCTAAACTAGACAAAGAAGCAAAGAATCAGCATAGCTATCCAACGCGGCAACGCAGCCAGCATCATAGCCTCCTTGCCACAAGGAAATGGTTTTGTTTTTGAATAGGTAGATATTAAGCTATTTTTTTATATCGCATGTCTTAGTTTTTTTTCTTGTTTGTTATTATACATTAATAGCGTGTCAATAATGTTGAAATAAGCCGTAAAGAACGAGGATTAGTAGAAGCTCTATTTTTAAATCTTTCGCTTGAATATGGCGTGTAAATTTGGTTCAAAAACGAATGGAAAATCAATGAAAATCACAAAAAATATAGTTGTTCGTACTGAAAAAAATCAGTTATCTTTTTTTAAACATGCCTGAGCCATGTCTACAAGCTGTTTTCAAGGGTCATCACGAATCGTCTCGCACGTAGGTTTGATGACTTCCAGCCTCCCGAACAAGCCGGTTTCCGAAAAGGCTTTAGTACCATAGACCACATCCATACGCTTAGGCAAATTATACAGAAGTCTAGTCTATGCCTCTATGCTTAGCGTTTGTGGACAATGAGAAGGCCTTTGATTCAATCGAAACTTGGGCGGTGCTTCAGTCTCTGCAGCGGTGCCACATAGACTATAGGTATATAGAGGTGCTAAAGTGTCTTTACAATAACGCCACCATGTCGGTCCGAGTACAGGAGCAGAATACGAGGGCGATTCCACTGCGGAGAGGTGTGAGACAGGGAGATGTTATATCTCAGAAACTGTTCACAGCGGCATTGGAAGACGCCTTCAAACTTCTGGAATGGGAAGGAATCGGCATCAATGTCAATGGCGAATACATCACACACCTCCGATTTGCCGATGATATAGTCGTTGTGGCAAAGACGCTGGACGATCTTGGCACTATGCTCGAAGACCTTGACCGAGTCTCCCAACAAGTGGGTCTTAAAATGAACATGGAGAAGACGAAAATTATGTCGAGTTCCCTTGTTGTACCCACTCCAGTATCCATTGAAAATTCAATTCTGTAAGTTGTCGACGAGTACGTCTACCTGGGACAAGTGATCCAATTGGGTAGGTCCAACTTCGAGAAAGAGGTCAATCGACGAATCCAACTCGGCTGGGCAGCGTTTGGGAAATTACGCAAAAGTATTTTCTCATCTCATTTACCTCAGTGTCTGAAGACGAAAGTCTTCAACCAGTGTGTGTTACCAGTGATGACATACGGATCCGTAACATGGTCTCTAACTATGGGCCTTATAAGGAAGCTCAAAGTCACACAACGAGCGATGGAGAGGGCTATGCTGGGTGTTTCTCTACGTGATCGAATCAGAAATGAGGAGATACGTAGAAGAACTAAGGTAACGGACATAGCCTTGAGAATCAGTAAGCTCAAGTGGCAATGGGCAGGGCACATAGCGCGAAGAACTGATGGCCGTTGGGGCAGGAAAGTTCTAGATTGGAGACCCTTCGACCAAAGACGCAGCGTAGGACGTCCACCAACAAGATGGACAGACGACCTTATAAAGATTGCAGGATCAAACTGGATGCAGACCGCTAGTAATCGGTCGCTGTGGAAAGCCGTGGGGGAGGCCTATGTTCAGCAGTGGACGTCCTTTGGCTGATAATGATGATGATGATGATGATGAAACATACATTGGAAAATCGGACATTATTTAATTAATATAATATTCACACACCATCTTGACGCCAGTGATTCAAAAATAGGGCCCAGAACTGCGTGAATGTCATGTGATCGACCAAATTCGACCAACCGCATACGCACTACTATTAAAATATTACTGACATCAAAATGTCTGAATATGACTATTTTTGCACATAAATGGTTATATCAAACAGGACAGTAAATGACCGTTTTTAACTGTTTTTGAACAATTTGACCGTAAATGATAGTCAGTCAAATTCAGTCACTATAGTCATTTCCTACACTAGTCGGGACTACACAATTATCGAGTCGATTATAGTCACTTCATGCTTACATATAGGACGACACGAATAAACTGCAAAAATTTACAGCATTGACGACAGATTTTATAATTGATTACATACTATAATTGCTTATGCTGTTGCCAGCTTGCTATAAATGAGAGTTAGTGCCTACAGTTTTCCAGAAAAAAAATATTCGTCTCGATATAGTGGAAAGGCGGCCTAAGACCCAAACAGCACGTGTTCCCTGCACCCTGAGCAAACACAACCTGATCTTACTTCCGGGAAGGCACTCACTAATCCTCACATCCTCTTAACTTACGCTTGACATGGGACCTGCATAATTCTTATGTTATTTTCAATGTAAACATTATGTAAATAATTCCATCAACATTCTTTTAACTGGCTAAAAAATATCGCAGTGTTTGTAGTTGGTAAATGGCTTGATTGCGCGCCCATCTTTATCGAAAAAAAACTTATATAGCTCATAAAGATGAAATAAGAAACCAAAAAATTTGCGCACGGGCGGGACTTGAACCAGCAACCTTTTGGCAAACCGGGCCAAACGCTCTTACCAATTGAGCTACCGTGCTGTTAGTCCGACCCTGCGAAATTTGTGGCTTCTTATGAAAACGTCAATTGCGTGACGCTTAGCGCCATCTAGCCGTCTGTTTATGAAACAGATGGCCCAAGCAGTTATTCTTTACAGAATAAATTCAACTTGGAAATAGATGTCGCTTCGCTATCTAATGCTTTACCCGACTGCCGACCCTGCGGAGTCGGACTAACAGCACGGTAGCTCAATTGGTAAGAGCGTTTGGCCCGGTTTGCCAAAAGGTTGCTGGTTCAAGTCCCGCCCGTGCGCAAATTTTTTGGTTTCTTATTTCATCTTTATGAACTTAAAATATGACACTGTGAGTGTTAAAAACATTCTAAAGCATAACTTATATAGCATTAAATAAATCTATACTTATATTATAAAGCTAAAGAGTTTGTCTCAAAAAGATGTTTGAAAAATTTTTTTGTGTTGGATAGCTTATTTATCGAGGAAGGCTTTAGGCTATAAACCTCACGCTGCGACGGGAGGGGAGGACGCAAACTCAAAACGCGCGGACGAATTCACGGGGGCCGCTTTCAATTATAATTATGTATACCTCTTTTATCCAAGGTACACAAAAATCGATTTTTTAATATATCGCCATCGCAAAGCTTGCAATTTCAAAACTACCTACGTCCTCGTTAGTCAAAACAACGATTAATTGTTTACTAAAACAAGGTGTGATAACACTGTAACGTCAAACAAGTGCTGCTTACCGTACCATTGGATCGTCTCAAATTTATTTTACGTTCTAATTACCTATTACCCGGATGAGAGCCCCAAACTAATTGCCAGCAGCCTACGAACCTATTTCAAAATTGCTGCGCATCGCTCCAACGCCATTCACATGTTAACACAACACAGAGAACATTAATTTCTCTGTATGAAATTAGCGGATAGGCACATTTGCGTATTCCATTCTCTCTCGGTTAGGGCGGATTTAGAAAAATGAACGTAATTAAGTTGACATACATTGCTTGGCTGATTAGTGAAACGGAGTAACTAGAACACTTTTGATAGTCTTATAAGTTTTATACTTCCAAAAGTTGTTGTTAACACAAATACTATGAATTGACTGAAACGATTTACTGTTTTATTTTACGGCTAGTTATAATTAGTTGATCCATGACATGTGTCATAAAATAAAGGGACATGCGTTTTTATCTGCTTATTTAAGTTTATGCAACATGTAACGTTAAATGCGCTAAACCTAAAAATAGTTTGATTGGAATAAGGAGTACAATCAATTTAACCACGAATATGGGTCACATTTAAAAAAAAACTTCACACAAATTCTGCCCTGTCTATTTACTAATATGACAAGTCATCGTGTGCATGTACCCGCCAAAATACGTGAGGCAATGGTTCTTTATAAGCGTAGATAGTAATAATAATAATGTCAGCACGGCGCAGCGGCCCGGTGATTTATCTACCTACCGACTCCTCTCAACAGCGCGTCGTTCGCAGAGCAAGAAATGATCAGAATTGTCAGTAATTTCAAACACCACACAAAACTTTAAATAAACTTTAAATATTTTTTTCTTTAAGAATGAGGTCAAAAGAATTAAAAAACATTTGGGGTGTCTGAGGTTTTGCGCATTTCACATAACACGTCGTATACAGGACATAGCAAAGCGTCCTGTGCAAGATATATTATTTATTACGCTCATGATAATATAGGCGTAGCAAGAACACGAGCTCATCGTGACCGACCACTTGCTTCTATTCCTCCATGTATTTAGTACTATCACCTGTTTTCATTCATGTGGACACACCTTTATGATCCGCGGTGCGAACGTGGAGGCGACAGCGTTCCGATAATTACCCAAGTGCTAATTTGATCGTTCACCTACCAGTCGTTTGTCGGTATTAATTGGCCGGCACCAACATTGGCGACGCAACACATCAAAGCGCAATAATGAGCGATAGTGGTGTTGCAATTCTGTGTAGTTCATAGCAAAGAACGAGTAGGAATTTCTTACCGTGCAATAGGAATGTTGATTACACGGTGAGCAAAAAGAAAATCAATAAGCCGTGTTCTGAAGCTATAAATAGCTCCAAAACTCGGCTTGGATATGGCGAGTTATACCTATTCGATCGAAAGCGAACTATAAATCAACGCAAAATATTTTAACATACATATATTTTCCATAAACGTGATTACTTATAAAATTAAGTATTTTTTATCACTTCTTTGTCAAATTAAACTGTTTTTTATCCGAAAATCAGACATTAATCAATGAATGTCACATGCCTTTCGATGCAAGTGATTCAAAAATAGGCTCCTGTCATCCAAATTCTTCAATGATTATTTAAAACTAATTAATACAAAAATCGGGGACCTTCTGCTTAGTAGCCTTCTGTTTAGAAAAAAATCTAAAACATATTTTTTTTTAACGGCACATAAAAAAAATGGCTAGTTCCTATAGCTTAAAAAAAATGAGTTTGCTTCCTCCTTTCCCTCCGCCGCGTGATGTTTTAACATAGAGCCTACCTCAATAAACAAGCTATCTGACATAAAAATATTTTTCAAATCGGTTAAGTGTTTTCTGAGATTAAGGCGTTCAAACAAAGTCTTCAGCTTAATTATACTAATATAGATGATGATGAATCATTATTTTTCCGCGTTAAGCACTACATTGTTAACGGTAAACCAATGAAGCACCTGTGAAAGAGCACCATTAAGACCCCATACATACTGCTACTTTTAGCATCAATGCAGTCGCGCGTTTTGAAAACGCGATTTAGCATCGCAACTCACGTAATGAACCGATTTTATTTCGCAGCGATGCAGTCGCGCGTTAGCATCGATGCAGAAAAGCGTCTGCATCGCGCGTTAGTATCAATGCAGTCGCCAAAATTCAGACCATAATTTGACAAGCATCTCGACTGTATCCATTTTAAAAGAAGCAGTGTGTAAAGGTTGACTTTTTGCGACTGCATCGATACTTAAGCGCGTTAGCAGCACGACTACATTGCTGCTAAAAGTCGCTGTGTGTTAAGGTTCATAGATATTCAAAAGAATCTATGCCTCTTCAAGTATTGAAAAATAAGGGCGTATCATCTGCAAATAGTACTATCTCACATATATCATCGACAAAGTACGGACGGTCATTTATTTTTAACAGAAACAAAAACGGTCCCGGTATCAACTGAAATGATTATAGAGCGATAACAATGTATGGTCAAGCTAGTACGAACATAAAAAATATATTTCAAAAGACGCATAATGAATGAGTGTGTTTCTTCTTCTCAATACTAGCCCACAATAATTGTCCCAAAGCTTTGTAGGGCTTTTATACAATATATCATTATATAATTTGCAAAATCAAATTATTTCCACGATTTGAAAACTTATATTCAATTTATAAGTAAAACGAGTTCATACTATTCATGATCTGGAAATACAACAAAAAAAAAATTGTAAGTTGTTTTTACGCAATTTTATAATTATGCAAAAAATGACATATGCTAAATGTTTTAATATTTAATCTAAGTACTACTCATTAGATACAACAAAGAAAAAATCTTTAAACGACTTACAAACGACAGGGAACTAAACTGTCTACAAGAAACTGCTTCTTAATTTGATCAAACATCGTTACGAGCGACCCCTTTATCCTTATGTAAAGAACACAAAAGATAGTTAAATAATCTAAGTAGATGAACCAACTGAAATAAGAAATACCAAAATGAACATTGCCTTTGTGAAGTTAGAACTGAATCCCTGGAGGTTTATGTCTTTTCGGATCAGGCGGCTTAGCGGGGACGCGAAGGAACTCTTACCCTTCATAAATATTTACTTTATGAAATAACACTCTCGAGATCAGCTTACCTACATACCTGAGCAGGTGATAACTGTCAAATGAAAAATACGTCTGTGAAATATTAGAAAATATATTACTGCTAGACCATTGACGCGTTTGTAGTTTGTGACGAGTCGCATCTGTGACGTCACAAAGTAATCTATTTCGTGTTTGTATATCCCCGGACCCTTGAGTAATATTTGGAGAAATCTAATGAAAACATCGATGTCCCCTTAACGTACGTCAGACGGTTTCCTTTATACTTTTCCGATTTACCTGAAGCTCGCAAATGAAATGTTACGCTTGAAAGTATTCACGGAACCGTAATAATTACAGATTACTTGATATTTTGAGTAATTGTTTTCAGTAAAATAAAATATACCCATTGGAAAGAATATAAACTAGTGCAGTATACTACCAGTGAAACGAAATTCAATTTGGAACAAAGTTTTTCCAACGGAAGAATAGTTCCAGATATTTCACATAGCGATCACAACTCACAATGCAAAAGTTGCCGGAACAGAACTATACTATTTACGCGTAATGTAGTTTGTGCAGTTTATTACTTATTCATATTTACCATAAAAATGTGCTTCATGAAATCTTTATTTGTTTATAAGTACTTATTACATTAGAAATTGTTAATTAAAAACTTATTGAGCCGTAAGATTTTATGTGTCAGCTTCATTCCTTATTCATAGTGCGGGGCAATCATTGAAAAAAAAAACACAAGTGACAATACTTTACGTCGCACTATACCTACATAATACCAACACTCCACTCAATATACCGAAAATAAATTACCCGAACGAGAACCAGTGGATGAATTAATACAATATTCATCCAATGCGGCTCCGAATACACCCAACGACGTGTTAAATGTTCATCGGCGATGCGCGATGTCCATTGGCTGAACGCGGGACGCACCACTTGTGAAAAGTTACATCCAATTAACAGAAATCGATGACGCGGGAAACTACCGCGCGAATGAATTTGACAGCCGCTGTCAGTTTAAAATTCAAAATACGTTGCGCTCCGTTTCAGTCGCGGTTGTTTTAAACACAGTGTCGAGTTGAATATTAATGGTTGTAATTATAGTGTCTGGACCTCTATTTTTGAAACGCTCGCGTCAAGATGGCGTGTGATTTTTTAATGAAAATAAGTATTATTCCACTCGGGAGTAAATTAAGTCGAAAAATGATAATTAAATTTTGTGAGCACCAATATCTATGTTTCACGTGAAAAGAAATTCATACGCCATATTCAAACGAGTGAGAGTGATTCAAAAATGGTTCCCTTTGGATCCTGATCGATGAATTGCTATAGTCTTGTTTGAACGGCGTTATTTCCACTATCACCTATTTTTTAAATGGTGACATACTGTGCGATTTACCTTCGTACAGAGTGTCAGCAATGAAAAAGTTTTACGACGCTCGTAAAGTAAATAAAATAATTTTAGCAGTAAAAAACTATACCAAACTAGGGATATTAAGATCGAAACTGGGCATCCTAAAGACATTAAAAACTAGTCTAGCCTTCATTAGCCGTTACAACTTCTGCGTGAAATCTTGCAGACTTTCAACGGACCCTAATTGTTTTCGTTCTGAGCCTAATAGGACTCTAATAGATATACGCGGGCTATTTTCTCTCACGAGAAAATAACTTCCAGAAAGTTCGGAAAAGAGAAATTTAATTTTCGCCGCCACATCAAACCATAAACACTGATTGTACAAGCCCAACGAGTGGAGCGGCAAATTCACTGGAATCGTTATGAAAGTAGTAAAAGGGAAGAACTCCGCTAAAATAACGTCTTTCATCATAATAACGTGACGGCCGTGTCTCTTTTTTCTTTTTACGATGTTTTATTATCGGGAGATTAGATCGAGTTACTGAATCCTGTTTAAATAATAATTATATTTCCTTAACAGATTTCATTTGCATCTTATAAAAATACAATTATCATCATGACCATGATATAGTAAAGCAGTGCTTAATATATCTCCAACTACGAGTTTACAATAAGAATTTAACAAAAAAAATGTTAACATATTCTTAGGTACCAAAGACGAAGACCAGTAAAATTTATTTGTAAATAATTTTCCCTGGTAAATTCGTGAGTATCATCCTATGGAATGACCAGTCCCTCCGCGAGTAATAGGTATTTATGGGCCTTATGAGGATACAATTTTGTCACAGAGTTTAGAAGTTACTCTGGCAGTTCTGTATAATGTTTTTATTTTTTGGCTTTTAATTATATGCCAAATTTTTTATAAGAAATCGTGTGGTCGTTTGCGTGGAAAGGAATGCAGATAACCAATATGGCGAATGTCGATAATTATAGCCAGTATTAGGTTTTACTGCAAGCCGGATCGGTATTGCGGTGGCTCTAGTTCAGATAGCCGTATTGAACCGAGGATAAGTTGGAATCTATTGTTAATATTATTGAAAATGCACTTAGCTGGGTATTATTGTTAGTGGTGGTGGAAATACTTTTCTAAAACGAATTAAAACCTTGTGGATAATTCCTTGTTTTGTAGTTAGGTGGTAGTAACATTATATACAAATATCACTCGATTTATTAGGATTACTTTTGGGTAAATAAGAAATACGGGCTCAATCGAACAAACGAGGTTTTAAAAACGCCTTTAAATATATCCTTCTTTATTATTTGCATATTAAGTCCGTTTATATTTGCTAGTCGAATATCGTAAACAATATTATACCTTTTCAAATAATATCATTGAATAAAATTCATAAACTACTTCATTTAAAAAAATCTCAGTGTTCAACGACGAATTACCTATGTGAGTGGTGGTGGTACCGTGAGTTTTGTCTTAATTATATTTTAAAATGCATCACTTCCCTAAAAAACAGTACGTATTGTTTACAACATGCGACAAGCAATCAGAAACGGACTTTACATTTGACCCGTTTTCAAAGTTTGAATGAAAGGATTCTAACGCATTATGTGAAACTACCACAGTTAAAAATGAAACTGCTCATAACCGTCCTACTAAAAAATCTTTGTATAACATGGTCTGCCCAAAAATTCACTTCACAGTCACTCATCAACTCAAAACCAAAATTCAACAATAACGCTGACGTCACTGCCTAGCAAAATAAGGCTACAAGTGGGTATTTCTAAGAAGGCGATTCTTAAAGGAAAATCCAACGGATACTCAGTAAACAGTCGGGAGCAGAAGGTTTAATCTCTATGAGGTACAAATCGCTCGTTATGTAAATTGAATCTCTTGCAAATTTAAATCGCTTTCATAAGCCAATTCCCTCTGAATAAAAACAATAGGATACTCTTTCAACATTTAAGATATTTCACGAGACGGAAATTTATCTCCGGTCATTAATTATTCAGGTCTATATCGAGATGAGATTTTGAAGGTTTTCCTCAAACTATAAAGCACTTTATGCTTTCCATCTTGCTATTTACGAAGTTTTCGGTAATTTCTGTGATTGTTGCACCATCAAAATAATACTTTATGACAAGAATTTTTTTTTTTTTTTTATTGTTAAAAAATGTTTAATCACTAAAGGATAATATAGAATAAATTATTATATGAACGATAACAATGTATGGTCTAGCTTGTAAAAAACATTTAAATATGAAGTTTTATTTATTTATTTTGTAGATAATATGTAATTACAAACTAAGACATGCAACATAAAAAAAAAAAAAAACTTAAAATCTACCTATTCAAAAACGAAACTATTTCCTTGCGGCAAGGAGGCTATGATGCTGGCTGCGTTCCCGCGTTGGATAGCTATGCTAATCCTTTGAGCTAGGAACCAGCCAGCTTTATTATTGGCTGTAACGGAATTTAATTTAGGCGCAATGTTTCGAAAATATACTATCTTTAAGAAAATATTATATTTTTTTTTAAAGATAGTAACAGAAGAAAGACTATTGATTTAGTTGTCGTAGTCAATGGACTCGATTTAACTACTAAAGAGAAGGAAATTGTGTCCATTCATTCAATGAATAGGTAGATCAAACGCAGTTAGGCCGGTAGTTGCAGTCTCGTGCATTCATACTGCAACGACGGAGTGCAGTTGAATCACCGATCTTTCTCACGTCCCTTTTTCGAATAGAGCTGTGACGTGTTTACTAAAAAACTGTTTTTCTTCGACTCCAATCGTGTAACTGGCGTGTCCTGTCCACGTCATACCAATAAACAGAGGAACCGATTGAATACACACGTACGATTCCAGGCATATGCCCGCGAAATCATGTAAACACTCTTGCGCACACACACACACACATTTTATCAATATAAATATTTGTATATATTGCTATCAATAAAAATATTTGTATTTGTAACTAAGGGGATCAACATCAACTTATATAATTTTCTTTTATCTCTTCACTTGAACTATATTTCTGGTATATCTGACATCTGTATATCAGGATGACAATATTTAATCAAATATAATGTCGACGTAACAGCTTAACTTATAATTCTTGTCATTTTATGTTTGCTAACACTCTTTGCAGAGATTGTTTACTGTCCTTATAATCCTTGTACTTACAATCAATCCAGCAGAACAAACTGAGTCGTAAAAAACGCGAAAAGTAATCTCAACCTCGACTCGAACTCATCCAACACTCGCCTAAGATTAAGTGACAGCAATAAAAACGAAGAAAACAGAGCAGTTGAGCTGCACAATGACGCTGGCAGACACGGTGTCAAGTACAGAAAATTATGTACATTCACCCGGAGCGAGGATTACCAGAACCGAGTCGCCTCCTCAGCTGACTTGTGACTCCGCTGACGACAGATTTAAGCGTTTCGCCTCGAATCATGACGTAAGCCTGCTAATTAAAATGTTTGTTTCACCCCTTTTTTTTAATTTCTTTCTTTCGCCGAGATGGCTTGCTTTTGTTCGAGCCACGGCTGCTTACTAAGATGCTGATTGCTCGCACTTGTAACTTGTTTTTGTGAATGCAAATTTAATTTTTGTGCAACATGTATTATGTAAAGGGAACATGCAGCCATTAAGTTCGTACATTTTTAATTCACTTGTTTTTGTAGTATGAAACATTGTTGGTTGGTATACAGGTGTCCAAAAAAGTTGACTGATATTTGTTTGTTTAATAAAATAAAATGTACTAAGTAGCTGTGTATTTTTTGGTTTTGATTAATAAAATACGCAATGAAAACTTATTTACAAAAAAATACGTTTTACAATTGATGACCATTAGTTACCATAGCTCGATGTTGCTGCCATTTTTGCCATAATGCTTCGTTACGATTGCGCTCTGTAAAGCTGAAGAGTTTGTTTGTTTTTTGCGTGAATCTTTTTTTTTTAATTTATATTATTCTGTGTTTTCACGATTTTATAATAAGTTACCTTGACTTTTTAAGTATATCGACGTGTCTATGAATATCAATGGTTGGATTTAAGGGTGACATCCACAAAGGTGAAGTCACTCTAGCGGAGCGTTTTGGCGATGGTTGCCGGGCGGCTATGTCAAAAGGCGACTTTTGAATGTTCGCGGCCTCGTTGCACACGTATTTGACTAATCGCTTTTAATCTAGACATCTAGATGATTGATAAGTGTACGAATTGTTTTAGTAAAGTTTATCTATGTATAACACAGTTACGTACCTGATCTACGTTATGA
This sequence comes from Pyrausta purpuralis, assembly GCA_963924145.1. Taxonomy (NCBI): domain Eukaryota; kingdom Metazoa; phylum Arthropoda; class Insecta; order Lepidoptera; family Crambidae; genus Pyrausta; species Pyrausta purpuralis. The sequence goes on from OZ001659.1 coordinate 15,823,260, forward strand.
TTTGTACCTTTGATGGTTGATGTCAAACAAGCTTGCGACTACCGATCTACACTTCAATTCATTGCCCATATACCACGCCCCGATACCATCCTGTATATGACTTCTGATGTAGGCCTGATGCGCCTTTAAGTATGAAAAAAAGGATCTATTAAAATTATTTGCATTCATTCCTTTGGCTTGTTCTTATGCTCAAATGTGTGGGACCAATATCAAAATCCCAAAGCAACAATATCACTATCGAGAGGGATTGTAATTCATTTTGTTAAACCCTGTACATCAATCTAATGATACTTTACCTAACACCTAATTAGTACGTAGAACTTGTATTTATTCTGAGTGCCAGTTAAACACTATAATACTAAGCCGGAAAAGTGATTGCTTCACTGGATTTGCGCGATGAATTCGCTCCGTGCTCCGGAGTTTTACATTAATTAGTACTTGCGATGCGTTTTAAAGCAGCTACTGAATTACTATCACGGGATAAGAAGTTTAAACAAGAACAAACAACTGAGAATTGTGTGAAAAGTTCGGATTCATCTAGTAGATGGGTCTTATAGTTGTAAAACAAATGATTACAGTTGTTTATTCAATTACTGGGTATACCATTGCAATGTCTGGGGGCAGGCACGGAGTATGGGGATAAATAAGACAACTTTTTGTTTGATACAGGGTTTACTCGATAATTTAGATATGTTACAAAGATATTGTATGGATAAATAAAAAAAGGAAGCCCACGGCGGGCTGAGGAACGAGGTGGGTTCGCGACAGTGTTGCGAGTTAACAATCTGTTTGCATAAGATTAACGTGTACCAGCGTACATAATTTTATTCGCAAATATAATGTTCTGATTTAACAGGTATCATGATGATTTGACACTTTTTTTTTCACTTTTGGGACCTTCCCCGACAACGGACGTCTAATATCTGGCAAGATCTTAAACGTCAAAAAAAAGTAAATCAGCAATAAACATGACATTCGGTTTCGAGTATTTCTGTTGTGAGTTTTTCGTGTGATTTCCAATTAAGTCCATTGACATTCTATTTAATCATATTTGTATTTCATTCGTTAGTCATAATCTATCTGATTTGTTCTCTATTTTTTACTTTCTGACAAGGAAACAATTCATAACATTGCTTTACCTGACATAGCCTAGCTTTTTGTTGCGTAACTAACAATATTTCTACTCTCCCATTGAATGGCTGTATAATTTTAACACAAATGAAAGCTGCATCCATCGATCTACAATATTGTCCAAATATTATCCATGTAACAGTTATGCCCAAGATCCTATGGCAGTTTGACGATCTCCTTTACCTATGTCAATATCCCAAAGGCTAACCATATGTCATCATCACTAATTGATACAAAGGAACATCTATTGACAAACAAGTATTGAAGCTTATTATTCGTATGTTCTCACTATTATAAGTTCTGTCTGCACAAAAAAAAGGTAAGGTCGTGGTTCGGCATGTCATCTCATCCGAGCTGCCATCAATCTTACTTTCATACAATGGCCACCATTGACAGGATACTTCCTTTGTGGAATTCGTGCCACACTTGCGGATTTCAATGAATGAATCGTCACCAGCACATGAAACATTGGCAGCAATGCTTAAAAATAACTGATCATGTCATTTTTGAATCCGTTTACTAAATACTTTATTAGCCCCTATATATTCAGTGAGATAGTTTTAATGGTGTAGGTAAAAATATTTTTTTTTTTTGTTTTAAAATCTACAAAACTTTACCACGTGTTCTTTTTGTTTTCCGGAAAATTCAGGATATCAATCAGACTACATTAATAAAGATCGTGTTGAAAGATGTTTCTAAAATTCGGCATTTTCGCATTTTTTTATTGTTTTATACAAATTAATTCAATTACCACCTTGCACACAGTGTGTCAATCACAGTTGTACGAGAGTAAAGTATTACGAATGAAGTTGGAAAAGCTGCTTCATAGAATCCTTTAAATAACATGTTGTATAATATGATACCTATAGAATTAAAGTAGCAAGTTTTTTTATGTGTAAAATGAACTTGATAATTAATTTGCAATACCTATTTAGCAAATTAACGACATTGTTTTAAATATCAATAATCATTTTACTTACATACTCATTACTATTTCATTATATTACGAGTATCACGTTTATATTAGACAATGTTTATACGTCCTTGTATAAAGGCAGTTATAATAATAATAATTCTTATCTTACTCCGTACCTAAATGAATGGCCGAAAATATCTGGGTTATATCGTATTCGTTCCCATTCGTTTCAATATTGCGATATACGTTATTAGAGTCGGGACAACCTCAATCAGAGTCCAATCGTGCGTCAAAAACAATACCGGCTTCCTCAAAGAACCGTGATTCGGTTCGGACCATACACAGCCCACGCTACCAATAAAGCATTAAAGGGACCTCCCAATTTATGGCTGTTGTCTAAGTATCATTGAAATGTTCAGCTTTCATGCCAAATATTATATTCATATATCTCTATATATATTGCCCAAAGGTAAGTTACAAAATAATCTAAGAGATCAATAAAAGCGGTCTTAAGTTAATAATGTAATGATTTCGAAAAAAAAAGCAAATATGAGTTTTTACACTCATATCTGCTATTAGTGCCATCAAATTGTAATGACTTTCATACTTGAAAAAAATATACGTACCTAAAATATTTGATTATAATTTAGGAAGAAGTTGGAAACTTGAATAACATCGGCGATTCCAATTGGTTTATTTATATTTATGTAATATATCTTTTCATTTAAATCACACACTTACTAATTCAAGAACAGATGGATTGTTTTTCATGATTTTTATTTTGTTGGATTTTTCGGTCCCCCGAAAAGGATAATATCCTTTATCCTTTGGACATTCCCACACATCGCCATCTAGTCCCAAAGTAAGCTACTCAAAGCTTGTGTTATGGGTGCCAGACAACGGATATAATACTTAAGTACTTTTCGTTTGTAAATACATACATGAAAACTACATAATTACTATGAAAATAAGGGAGCCAGGGACAAAACGAAGTTTTCTAGTACCGCTAGTGATAACATAAAACTACTAATTTAGCTAATTATATGTATTCGTATAGTTTGCCAAAACCACAGTTCAAGTCGAGATTTTTGTGCCGGTCTTAAAAGATGCGAGATACTGTCAAAGTTTTAACGTTAATGCGCATTAAAAGTAAAATCGGTTATTTTGGAAAGAGTTCCAAACGTGTCAGAAGGAAGAAGAGCCTGGATAATGTCCCCTGGCACTAATTAAAACTTTGGAAACGGCGAGAAAAAGGGTTGAGAAATATGGCATTTGGTGGATAGTAATGACTCTGTGGTCTTGTTTAATATCCGCAGTTTTTCTTTCACCGGCTTCGAATTAGAATATTTAAATCGCTTTGCCTTGGCCGATTCGCGTTTGTTTTTATTTCGCTATCGGACTGTGGTTTGCGGTAATTTCTTTGATACTTTAGAAGCATTTGTGCGAAATATCAGATGAGTTTCTAAGAAAGTGTATCTACTTGGTTAATTGTCTGCGTTTCCACCAGGTGAGCAGCTCCAGATTCAATTAAATGTATATTTATCATTTAGTTAAAGGTTTCAAACAATTGTAAAAACAAGGTTTTCTTTTTGTAATGCGATTGAATGAAAGATATTTAGTTAAACGTGTGCTCACTCAGTCCTCACAAGCTGTCAGCCATATCTTCATACTGAAATAAGTTGGTCGAGTCATTCAGTGTTCTTTTTTTTTGTTACATCTCTATTTAATTGGAGCCTGTAATTTCAGATCATCAAGTTTCATATTAAAACATTTACTATTAATTTATTGTGCTCACTCCATCCACACGCTATTGTATCTCAATGAACCAACTATAGATTCGCATTTCATCGTTTACGTTGTATGAATTGGCTAGAAATAGGACTATTCAGCATAAAACCAAACCACTTTTACTGTGCGTTCATAAGTAAAACGGATGCCTGGTGCTTACTCCGTCCGCCATCGCTAAATACTTAAATCTTTTGTGCTAAGTTAACTTAAAAGAATGAGTGAACATATGATTAATTTTGTACAAAAATACTATAAAATATTCGGAAGTACCCAGTTTGATATTTTTTTTTTACTTTTAGAGTTAAACAAAGTTTCATATTTTGTATGAAGGACATGGAATAGGGTGTCTACACGTGATGAAATAGCAGGACTTGGCTGACTTTACTTCACGTGTTCACGCTAGCTGCGTGTCATCCTCGCTTACTTGCCTGAAGGAAAAGGTTTTGTTCTTAATAGGTACTTTGTTTTGGTTTGGGTATTGTTTAAATTTTGAGGTTTTGTGTACTAAATGTAAAATGAATATATCTGACCGGTCACATTTGTCAGAAACCATACATGACCGGTCAAATACGGTCAATATCAATCAATTTGACTGTATGTGATGAACCGTAAATATAATTTCCTGACTCAGTTTTCGCAAGAAAAACACATTTTATGTCGTTGTTGATGTAAAGAACGGTGTTTTACGGACCTGCCCGAAAGTCACGTGACCAACCAAATTCGACCAATCGCGTACGCACAACCAAAAAAGTAATAAAATATTACTGAATCAATATGAATTACCATTTATGACAGTTAATGACCGTTTTTGACAATTAATAGTCATTTTTAACACTAGCTCTATAGCCGAATGGTAAAATACGGACATTAGGAAAGAACTAGAACAGAAAATAAGAATTAGACCTGTGTGATACTGACTGCCATTTGAGTTTTAACTGACAAGTGATTTTCGGTCAATGTTATACATATATTATATATTATACATATATCTGACAACATCACATACATTGCGTGATCCTTATCAGTTATGGCTTAACGAAGGAAGATACGCTGTTCGATTTTGAGGTATGTTGGAGATTCTGTTTTTTTAATTGGAATTACAAAATAAATGTTAATTTCTTGCGGGACTTTGTGAAAAAAGGAAAATAAACATGTGGGGAACATATGACCTTAGCCTGTTGGAGCTAAGCGTTTTGTGGGAACTATACGTCTTTTGTCTGTTTATGTCAACATTAAATAAGTTTCTTTTTAATACTAGGTATTTTTCCTGACATTTCTATGTATTGCATATTTATAACACTTCAGCTAAATAACCTCCTTATATATAGCGTAATTTAAATTAATTTACAGGAATTATATGTAGCGACAAAAAAGGAAATCCTTACCCAGGCACAGGGATTATTTCCCACATTTATTTTTCAGGGTTATTAGTATTTTTTCTGGACTCTGTTGATGAGGAATGAAACAAGGCATTATCCAAAACCAAAATCTATTTGCAACTCTTAATATCTTCCAGCAGTTTTCCGCGGCCTGGAGGCCGAGTCTCGTGGCAATCGAACTTTTTTCGTGTGATACTTTGATTGCGAGTTTAACTTATTTACCTAAAAATCTAATCAAAAATGTAGATACATGTAAAAAACTATCGCACGACCAAAAACTAAATAAATAGAAATTGTGACCCTTCATCATCATCATCATCATAATCAGCCAAAGGACGTCCACTGCTGAACATAGGCCTCCCCCACGGCTTTCCACAGCGACCGATCACTAGCGGTCTGCATCCAGTTTGATCCTGCGATCTTTTTAAGGTCGTCTGTCCATCTTGTTGGTGGACGTCCTACGCTGCGTCTTTGGTCGAAAGGTCTCCAATCTAGAACTTTCCTGCCCCAACGGCCATCAGTTCTTCGCGCTATGTGCCCTGCCCACTGCCACTTAAGCTTACTGATTCTCAAGGCTATGTCCGTTACCTTGGTTCTTCTACGTATCTCTTCGTTTCTGATTCGATCTCGTAGAGAAACACCGAGCATAGCCCGCTCCATCGCTCGTTGTGTAATTTTGAGCTTCATTATAAGGCCCATAGTAAGAGACCAAGTTTCGGATCCGTATGTCATCACTGGTAACACACACTGATTGAAGACTTTCGTCTTCAGACACTGAGGTAATTGAGACGAGAAGACGCTCTTGCGCAGTTTCCCGAACGCTGCCCAGCCGAGTTGGATTCGTCGATTGATCTCTTTCTCGAAGTTGGACCTACCCAATTGGATCACTTGTCCCAGGTAGACGTACTCGTCGACAACTTCGAGAGTTGAGTTCCCAATGGATACTGGAGTGGGTACAACAAGGGAACTCGACATAATTTTCGTCTTCTCCATGTTCATTTTAAGACCCACTTGTTGGGATACTCGGTCGAGGTCTTCGAGCATAGTGCCTAGATCATCCAGCGTCTTTGCCACAACGACTATGTCATCGGCAAACAAAAGGTGTGTTATGTATTCGCCATTGACGGAGATGCCGAATCCTTCCCATTCCAGGAGCTTGAAGGCGTCTTCCAATGCCGCTGTAAACAGTTTCGGAGATATAACATCGCCCTGTCTTACACCTCTTCGCAATGGAATCGCCCTCGTATTCTGTTCCTGTACTCGGACCAACATGGTGGCGTTGTTATATAGACACTTTAACACCTCTATATACCTATAGTCTATGTGACACCGCTGAAGAGACCGAAGCACCGCCCAAGTTTCGATCGAATCAAAGGCCTTCTCATAGTCCACAAAAGCTAAACATAGAGGCATATTATACTCCTCGGACTTCTGTATAATTTGCCTTAGCGTATGAATGTGGTCTATGGTACTGTAGCCTTTTCGGAATCCGGCTTGTTCGGGAGGCTGGAAGTCATCAAACCTACGTGCGAGACGATTCGTGATGACCCTTGAGAACAGCTTGTAGACATGGCTCAGGAGTGAGATGGGTCTATAGTTCTTCAATAAGGTTTTGTCTCCTTTTTTGAAAAACAACACCACCACACTCCTGTTCCATGCCTCAGGCGTGATGCCCTCTAGCAGAACGGAATTAAAGAGTCTCTGAAGGACTTTAAGTACCGGTGTTCCACCCGCTTTCAGGAGCTCTGCTGTGATTCCGTCCTCGCCAGGTGCCTTATTGTTTTTAAGCTGTTTCAGGGCCATCCTAATCTCGTAGAGGCTGATGTCCGGGATGTCTTCGGTGTAGTGTCGGGTCAGGATAGCTCGTGGGTCTCCGGTCGAGCTATCAACGGGTTTGGCTACTGAGGTGTACAACTGTCCATAAAACCTTTCGATCTCCCTCAAAACCTCTGCTTTCGTCGACGCTACACTGCCGTCCTCTGTCTTAAGCTTCGTCAACAGGCTTTGCCCAATAGACATGTCCCTTGCAAACACTTTGGAGCCTTGGTTCCGCTCTATTGTTTCTTTAACACTATTCGTGTTAAAGGAACGAATGTCATGTCGCAGAGATTTCATTATTCGTCTATTAAGCTGCCTGTAGGTTTGAGCATTAACGGAGGTCTGCAGTGCCATAGATCGACGTTCTGCCATAAGGTCGAGAGTGTGGACCGAGAGTTTTTGAGGTCTATTTTTACGGCCAGGTCTAAAAAACTTAGATCCGACCGTTTGGACAGTTTCCACAAACCCGTTGTTTATTTCGTCCACTGATACGCAATTCTCTAGGCAATCAAAGCGGTTTGACAACTCGAGTTGAAAGCTCTCGGGATTTTGGATATGGGCACGAGTAGGTCGGAGCGTGGACTTCATCAAGCGGGACCTTTCCAATTTGACATTTATATTCAATATGCCTCGGACCATACGGTGATCACTACCGGTTTTTACCCTGTTGATCACGGAGACATCATTGAATAACCGTCTCTTGGTGGTCATGATGAAGTCTATCTCATTTCTCGTCTTGCCATCCGGACTCAGCCAGGTCCATTTCCTTTGAGGCGGCTTCTGGAAGAAAGAGTTCATCGCAAAGAGTCCCTCCTTCTCCAGAAAGTCGGCCAGCCTATTTCCCCTGGCGTTCCTTTGACCATATCCAAAAGGTCCCACTTTCAACTCATCCTCGCCTCGCTTGCCGAGTTTTGCGTTGAAGTCCCCCATAACAACAGTGAAATAGGTTTTGGAAGTGTGTATGGCTCTACTTACGTCCTCATACATTTCCTCCACCTCTTCATCCGGGTGGTTCGAGGTCGGTGCATATACCTGTATGACCTTCAGCGAATACCTTTCGGTTATTCTGAGTATAAGGTATATCACCCTGTTCGACACACTCTCGATGGTTACGATGTTGTTTACGAGGGACCTGTGGACAAGAAACCCAACACCACCTTGGGACTTTTGGTCACCCTCCCGGTAGAAGAGCAGGTTGCCAGACTTCAGAGTTATCGTGTCCTCGCCCTCTCTGCGGACTTCTGATAAACCCACTATGTCCCAGTGTAACCTGCTCAATTCTTCCTCCAGCTCGAGCAACTTCTCGTCTGTCCTCAGTGTGCACGCGTTATAAGTTACCAGGGCCAGTTGTCGTTGGGGGTGGTAGCGAGATCGCCTCCGGGGATTCTTAGCACCCCCTGCCCCGCCGTTACCGTGACCGCTACCGGTATCAGGAATAGCGGGGCTGCCGGAGACTGGGGGCCTGGTTTTTTTGTGTCCTACCATATAGGGGGGTATTTGCCAGTACTCGCCACGCTTGGCAGGCGGGTTGGCGAGCGCAGAGGCGCAGTATCTTTTAAGTGTGACGCTGCTGCCCATCACAGCTCAACATTTTACTGCGCCTTTTGTTGGATGGTTATCCCGCCATCGGTCGGTCGCCAGAGCCTCGTCTGTTGAAACAGGACGCACCCTGTGACCTAGCCTTGTGACCCTTACAAATTTAAAAATATTTTTCTTTGACAAACTAAATTTGATCGGTGAACTTTTTCGTATACGAATTGCGCTAGAATTGGTTAAGGATTAAACCGTCACATTTTTCAGTCTTACTTTATGTCCTCTTATTATTCTCACGTGGAGACACCCTATTATATGTCATTTAAACCAAAAGTTTAGTTTTGTATATCTATAAAAGTTAAAAGTAATATAAAACTGTTTACTGCCGAATATTTTATAGTATTTTTGCACAAAAAAATCATATGTTCACTCTTTCTTTTGTGTGACGGAGTGAGCACCAGGCATCCGTTTTACTTATGAACGCACAGTAAAAGTGGTTTGGTTTTATGCTGAATAGTCCTATTTCTAGCCAATTCATACAACGTAAACGATAAAATGCGAATCTATAGTTGGTTCATTGAGATACAATAGCGTGTGGATGGAGTGAGCACAATAAATTAATAGTACATAAATGTTTTAATATGAAACTTGATGATCTGAAATTACAGGCTCCAATTAAATAGAGGTGTAACAAAAAAAAGAACACTGAATGACTCGACCAACTTATTTCAGTATGAAGATATGGCTGACAGCTTGTGAGGACTGAGTGAGCACACGTTTAACTAAATATCTTTCATTCAATCGCATTACAAAAAGAAAACCTTGTTTTTACAATTGTTTGAAACTTTTAACTAAATGATAAATATACATTTAATTGAATCTGGAGCTGCTCACCTGGTGGAAACGCAGACGGTTAATTTTATTGCTCGTTCTGCTGAATCAGACCAGGGAGGACTCCTATTTTTAAATCACTTGCGCCACAATTTTTTGTGTGATTTTCATTCGAAAACAAATAAAAAATCAACGAAAATCACGCGAAATCTAGAAGTGAGTACACACAAAATTGAGTTTTTTTTTTTCAAATGCCTTCTGAGTGGATTTCAACTAATTTTCATTCCGAATTTGAACTTTAATCAATGAATATCACACGCCATCTTGACGTATTTTTTTAACGACAGATGATTTCTTTAAAATAATTAAAAGCAAAGCATGAAAGGACATAAAATTTTTATTTTAAGAAAGTGAGTTGAAAGAAGAACGTGAGCAAAACTAAAAACTAAGGCGTATTTCTGAACCCCATGACCCATGTCTCTACCACTCGGCCACTCAGATAAACAACTTCTGGTAAGCTTGGTAGAGAAAATCTTCCACTATAAAGGTTTTAAAGAACATTTCGCAATTTCGCAAACACAATCATATCCCGGAAAAATCATGGAATTAGTATTTATATCCTCAGCGGGTCGCTTTGTTTTTACTTAGGGAAAGAAATGGCGTATTAATTAATTCCCTCATCAATCATTGCTTCTCTTGAACCCGACGTCATAGTGAAACTCGCGGGTCCAGCGAAAATAAAAGCAATATTTTTTCTGCAGTTTCCCGTAATTTTCGAGCATAACGTATATGTTACAATTTCTGATTTCTGAATGCTGTTAACTACTTTTGTACTTTAGATAATACGTTTTCTTTTAGATCTTAATTGAACAAACAAAATATTTTTCTGCATAAAGGTGCTTGAATATTTTTAGCATTAAGTCCACCTTTGAACAATAAATTTATCAAATAGTCTTTTAATCTATACTAATATTATAAAGCTGATGAGTTTGTTTGTTTGAACGCGCTAATCTCAGACTTACTTAACCGATTTGAAAAATCTTTTTACGTTTGATAGTCCATTTATCGAGGAAGGCTACGACTTTCACACGTCCAGCATTGCAAAGAAAAATGTTTCCAACACGGGGTGAAAATATGAACTTCCGCTGCGTACGCTGCGTAAACCGTTTAAGTTATAAAAAAACATGTATGACCAGATTATTCTTCATTAACGCTTCAACACTGAAGCGGTTGCAGGCAATCGCATAACAATAGAATATCAATTATGTCTCGTTTACATATACTTGAGGGAGTTCTACAATAAAATCTGCGACAGCATATTATGTCTATTTTATATGGTTTACTCACTACAACCTTATTTATGTTAATAATTTTGAAAAAAAATAATTAAGTATTCATGAAGGTAAAACACCTTCATACCTTTATACTCACGGGTATTAATTCTTATCAAAGTAAATACTTTCATCATCACGAGCATTTAATTTTGAACAAAGTTGCCCCAATTGATTTCAATAAATCTGTACTAATATTATAAAGCTGAAGAGTTTATTTTTTGAACGCGTTAATCTCAGGAACTGCTTGATAGATTTCTGTTGGATAGCTTATTTATCGAGGAAGGCTTTAAAATATATTTAGGGTATAAAATATCACGCTGCAACGGGAGGGAAAGGAGCAAACCCAAAATACGCGAATGAAGTCGCGGGGGATCGCTAGTAAATCTATATATATATAAAAGAAAGTCGTGTTAGTTACACTATTTATAACTCAATAACGGCACAACCGATTTGTCTGAAAATTTCTAAGAAGGTAGCTTAGAACTAGGAGATGCTTTTTACACCTTTCGACGGGGCCGGGGCTGGGGCGGGACTCTGTAAAGGACGTTCGCTGAATCGAGTCGTACATTTGTCATGAATTGACTTTTATATCATATTTTCACGCAATTATTCTTCAGTCTTTGATGATGACGGAGTCGTGATTGTTGTGTGAAATTAACACACGCAACTTCTGATGTTTTCATGTGATGTGATCTAATATTGTTAATGTTACCGTATTTTTTACTTAATTATATTCGTAAGGCTATACGAATATGGTTTGTATTGTGTTTGACCCTGGCATCCGATTACATTTAAGATGAGTATGATTTAGGTGTTTTATTTATAACCTTTTCCCAGTGAGGGTTTGATAGTACCTAGGTACTCCAGTTTATATACTTTTGAATCATAAATATAAGAAACAAAACAAAACAAAACAATGGAGAATCTAATGGGTTAGTCGAACAAAAACAATAAGTTTCAATTTTTGAGTGGGAGTTCCGACATTTGTCTACATGGCCCTGTGTAGGCGTCGGCCAACCATTTATGTGAGACTGAAAGTAAACGAAAATAGCCCAGATATTATTTGGCGTTGTAAGTAATAGCACGAGTGTGATATCATAAACAATGAATGCATTATAATATTACGAAATTTTCACTTATTGCACACAATATGATCTCAGTCACTGATATACGTTATGCCGATAAGTATAGACGAGTTCTGGCCTAACCACTTTTCAAAGAAACTTGCTTGTACACACTTGTCGCCCTAAAACGAAAAACGACACGAGGTGCATGCTATTTTAGATCTTAAGGTGATGAGGCAGTGGTGACCTTGATAGTAGGTACCTTTATTTTACTCACAGTCGACAATTCAGGATACGCTTCAAAATCAATAATGGTTTAATATATTATCCAGACACATGGTTCTTCATAGCCGGATAACTTCAGGATATCAAGTTGAAACTAAGCTGACTCACCTGCAGATTTCAGCAAACTGTAAGTTAGGCAATTTTATCTATCAAATAACACATAAGTTTTCTCAAATCTGAAATAGTTTATTTTGATGACCTCCGTGGTGTAGTTAGTGGCTAAGCACGCTGGGTTTCAAGGCGTCTCCGCTTCGAGGTCCCGGGTTCTATTCCCAGTCGGGTCAATGTAGAAATCAAAATTGTCTATATTGTCTCGGGTCTGGGTGTTGTGGTACCACCGTTGTGTCTGATATCTAAAACACAAGTGCATTAGCTACTTACTTTGGGATCAGAGCAATGTATGTGATTGGTGTCCAATATTTATTTACTCAGAAAAAAAAGAAAAAAAAAGATTTATCTGCAAGTTATGTCCAGTGTTCATCCATCAATACCTATTTCATCTGGACACAAACTTCGTTTACTTTTCATACGGCCCCCTTCGTCTAATCACCAGTCTGGCGATTCGATTGCTGTCCAAACGCAATCTTTTAACTTCCTGACGGCCAATAGTCTCCGACGACGCAATTAGACCCCGGAAAGGACGTCCGTTGAATCGATTTGTACATTTGTCATGAATTGACTTTTATATCATTTTTTTCACGAAATTGTTCTTCAAAGTCATTGATGATGATTAAGTCGTGATTATTGTGTGAAATTAACACATGCAACAATAAAATTTTAGAGTGGTGGGCCGTTGCATTTTTTATTTTTATTTCATAAGAACACATGCACGTACAATCAATACAAAAACAAGAAGATAAGGCTGTAAAACAAATAAAGGCTTCGAGTTAGGAGAAGAAATAAATAAATAAAAACGTTGCAAGACAAAACCTACATAAATTGGTAACAATTGCGTACAGTGTAATTTTTTTGTGATGAAATACTCTAATGAATCGAATAAACTAAAAAACAAAAGAAATTACAAAGATATAACAAGTAAATTGATAAAGGCATTCTATACTAAGTTTTAAAGCGGGTTCTGAATCTCCTCTTGATATCGTGCTTTAAATCATTATATAAACGACACATTGGGTTGTAGAAAGATGTATTATTCTATGTACCTTAAATGAAAATGGTTTGGAATTAAGGATTCTATAAACAGTGTTAAAATAAATTGACGAGAGAAGTGGTGGTGAATCAACGATGAAATGTAGAATTTTATGCAAAAATATAAGATAAACTGCCGCGACGCCTTGCTTACTTGCATTTCCTATTTACCACACTAGTGGCCTCCATCATGGAGGCCTCTTGATGTTTTCCGTGAATGCAGCTGCATGGGCAAATTTAAGAGGCAAACACAGATTTCAAAAATACTGTAAATACGTATTAAGTTGCTGCACTAGGGGGGCAGTTTTCGCAGCAATCGAACTTTAATCGTGTGGAAATTCGATTGCGAGTTTAACCGTTTTACCAAAAAACTCAACCAAAATACAGTGTACACGAAAAAAACTATCGCAAGAACAAAATTTAAATACATAGAAATCATTTTTTTCTTGTGCTAAGAAAAAATAGTTATCGATTTCTCAGGGTAAAGTTCGTACTTTTTAATAATTCCAGACTATATGATCTCACTCACTGATAAGTTATGCAGATAAGTAGTCGAGTTCTCTATCGCCTGACCACTTTTCAACAAAACTTGCTTGCACACACGACCCAAAAAACGGGCGTTGCTTCAAACAAATGACTAAGCGAGGTGCAAGCTATTTTGGATCTTAAGGTGGTTAGACGGCGGTGACCTCGATCGTATCTATATTTAGCACACCATCGAACATTTAAGAGATTATCTAGCCACACGGTTCTTCATAGCCGGATAACTTCAGGATATGAAGTTTCAAACAAAGCTGACCCACCTGCAGAAGTTTTCAGATCGAAACTTTTAACTCTCATAACGTCCGGGAAGCTATTACCTAATTGACAACCTGTGGTCTAAGTTCAACTTACAAACTAGATACTGGAAAGTGTAAAGATAGTTATTTTTGTTCGAATATGGGAATCGTGCAATAGTGTATGTTATGATATGTATCAGTCAATAGGAAGTTTACACTTCAGTTTCAAATGAGTTGATTATAAAACTTGTGATTTTTTATTATCTTTCTAAAATAATACCGAGATGCGATGTCTTTATTCTGTAAAAAAATGCTAATATGTTGGCTTGTAATCAGTAATACTAATCATAATACTGTCTTTATAATTAACATGCTTGCGTTACCTGCATTAAAATAAAACGTCCAACAGTGCAGGCATTAACAAGGTAAATAAATCCCTCCGTTGCTTGCTTCTGTGCAATGTGAGATGAATAAATGTCATTTCATTTTTAACACCAATCTCTCTTGACAATGTTTACAGCGCGACATTGTGCAATAAGGGACAGCTGTTTAGATGTCATATATTATGACAGAGAGACAAATTCACTGGGCGGGTTATTATGCGGGAAATGGCGGGTGAGCCCGACAAAGACCTCTGAGAGGTTAAGATTCTACTCCCGGGAGCAAACGATAGACATTATCTGGGAAATGTAACGGTATCTTCAGCTTGAGATGCTAGAACCTAATATTTGATCTACGACCGAAACACGTGCAAACAGCTAATGATTGTCAGTGTCTGCTTTTTCGACAATAATATTAAATTTTATCCTAGCATACGATTGATAATATTCCAAAAAAAAAACTTGAATAAACAAAAATACATTTTCTGTTGTGTCTGCTGCTGCCGCCGCGCCCCGTCGTCGTATGTAATGTAGAGATGTTTTTTAAGAGTATGCTTTTCTCTAAAAAGCCATGCTTCTTCTTTCACATGTAGCCGTAAACAAATTAAAATTACTAAATCAAAAATGTCATAAATAAGACCTTGTCGAGAGCAATAAAGTTTCACCATAGTATATAACACGAAAAGTTCAATTAAACCTTTCGCTCGAAAACACAGGAAACTCTTCTAAGTTTATTCAAACCAACCGCGGTGCCGTGTGAAATCTCATTTACGAAAATCCTTAGAAACTTGGCGGCTGTTGGCAACATTAAAGTAAACAGAATAGTGATGTGATGACTATTTAATGACTTTGAAGCGATACTCGAGTATTTTTCTCTGAACTCTATTTTTTTGAAGCAAGAAAATATACAATTAGGCAATAATATTGGCTCACTAGAAGCACTTATACATCATTGTCATAGTCCCAAACCGTCCACTGCTGAATATATGGTGAAATCGTTTTAAGTGAAAATATTTTACAGCGTCTCTGATAACGTCATAAAAACAGGACCATACATATATTTCAAAATGAGTAATTTTCCGTTTCCTTTTTCCTATCATTCTTTTAAAGATCATCGGCTCCGGCACTCTCATTTTAATGACTCATTCAATTAATCTATACCTTGCCCTATTCATCATAACCTTAAATAATGAAAATAGAAATATGAAAATATTTTACAGCGTCTCTGATAACGTCATAAAAACAGGACCATACATATATTTCAAAATGAGTAATTTTCCGTATCCTTTTTCCTAGCATTCTTTTAAAGATCATCGGCTCCGGCACTCTCATTTTAATGACTCATTCAATTAATCTATACCTTGCCCTAACCTTAAATAATGAAAATAGAAATATGAATATAATTATTATCTTGATCTCAATCTCTAAGAAAACAAAAGTTTAATTTTCTAAAAAACATTTATTTTTCAGCTCCTTATTTCGATATAGACTCTGATCTGCCTATATCGCAATTATTTCCTTTCTGAAATCGCCTCGCCTTACCTCTTCTTATATGCCAATGAAATATCAGATACTTTATTATTCATAATTCAGTTCCTTACCATGATATTTTTCAGCGAGCCTTCAAACTTTTTTATACTGCTTTATAAGATCATAGTAAGGGTTATTTTTTTGCTTTTTCTGTATTTATTGAGCTTACAATGCTATTGAATCACACTGTAAGACCAACGTAGAAATTAACGTAGATAGTATTTATTTATTAAAGCCTTAATTTTTTTTCTATACCTTATACATTGGCTTGTCACTGGCACATCACTAGCAAGGAAACAAACTCTTGGAATGCATCACCTTAGCCTGTAATAAACTCACGCGGGAAGAGCCCTCCATACTTCTTTTATTTCAATTTCCTCGGTTGTTCGCAAACTCCGAGTATTATTACACTCTACGCGAATAAAAATGAAACGGTGCGCTCTCATTGTTTACACATCATCTGAATTTCGGCTGATTATGCAATCAGCCAGGTATAATTTTGGCTACTTAGTATATATGACTCAGTAAATAGCAACAAAAACTTAGAAAAAAGATTTCCCTACAGACGGATGCATAAAGACGAAGAAGATACGGTATATATTTTATTTTATAACTTATGAAACTGTTTGAGTATTATAAAATTGCACTTTTATAAGGCAACTGTTCTTTAAGGAATCGAACCCTGTGTGTTACGCTATCCGGGCGCACGCCTTTACCACTCGGCGACCGACACATTGGCAAACCTATTGAATTTTGCAAGTACTTTTTTAAAGCTTTAGCTGCGTCACCTCATCAATGTTGCGAGACTCCATTCTCGACATAATGACAAAAGATATATAGTATATTTATATATTGTCAAAAAACTAAAAGAACAAAAATAAAATTACAGTATTTTAAGTGTTAAATCTGGCAAGTTGCCGCTAGAACCAAAATATTTTTTTTGTTGCAAATGCTATAAGTATAACGTTTCCCCGATAATCTTATACATGCTGCAGCTTGTTTCTAGGAATTCTTTTTACCTGAAAATTCTTAACGAGATCCGTCACACGTCGCACAACATAAGAAGGAATCCCGGCAAGACACAATCGTCAAAATAAATTATATTAGCGCGAAGTGGGAGTGTTCGTCACGCGATCTCTAATGGCGTAATAAAGTTACGAGAAAGAAAACTTTTGGAGCCGCCTGCTTTTTTGCGTATTTATTAACCTTACCAGTAACATAAGACCTTCCCTACCTTCCGAGTGGCTCCTCATCGAGGTGTATCGTCTGGGGTCTTAAGCTAGTGGTTTTGTTGTGAAATCTGTTTGTGCTAAAGTCGTCACGTGCACCCACTGATGAGCCTTAGACGTGATATCACTCACTCGAACGTGACTTGTGCTTTATTTGCCATGCGCCTAAACTTTAGTGCGTTCAAACGTAAACGCTTTAACCGTAGTGCCGGCCAGATGCTTTTTTCTACGTAACTAAAAACTGTGTTTTACTAGAATTTTACACATTCAATAAAGACATGAATAATAATAATAAATAAATAAATATCCTTTGGACATTCCCACACATCGCCATCTAGTCCCAAAGTAAGCTACTCAAAGCTTGTGTTATGGGTGCCAGACAACGGATATAATACTTAAATACTTTTTGTTTGTAAATACATACATGATATACATAGAAAACACCCAGACCAATACAAACAGACATGTTCATGCACACAAATGTTTGTATTGTGCAGGGATCGAACCCGCACCCGCTGCGTAGTAGGCGCTTTCTCGACCACTGCACCAGACGGGTCGTCGAATAGTATTAAATAAAAATGCAAAATAAACAAACAATATTCTTCAATATCTTAATAAGCTGTATTCAAACCCTCCTATCGAATCTTTACTTTTGTATAAAGCCGTTGATCTGCCAGTTATTTTTATTTCATAGTCTTCGCGTGCACTGAAAATCTCGCATAAATCCTAAAGTTTTTCAAGCCTATAATTATTTACGGTGTTGTATATAAAAGTTAGTACAATCCGCGCGCACTTCTAAGTTTTCTTCAATTAGAGATAATTACCAAAATGAGAAATGGGAAAAGTTCATTCTGCGGCATCGAGTTGTGGCCAAAAAATTATAATGAAGTCAGTAATGTCGCCTTTTTCCTTCTGAAATATTAATTCCCTTCTTAATTTGGGATACAAAAAGTGACTCAGAGATAACTTGGTAATAAGCACCTAATTTGATAAGCTTTTATTCCTTTTTATTCAGACGGCGTTTTAGTTTAAATTGGTTAAGTCAGTTCGCAAAGTGCTAAATTAAGATAGATTCGACGTCAAAGACTAAAGAAGTGAATCGTAATATTATGTAATAAAAAATCGGTCAAGTGTGAGTCGGACTTGCGCACTACGGATTCCGTACCATTGACTAGGTGACTAGGTTAACCACGTTATTGAATATTCCAAGTCGATATCAATAATACTTACGAATGTTGGTATTATTGATATCGACCAAAAAAGCGCAAAACGTTTGTTGTATGACAGCCCGTCTTAAATATTTATTTTATTTTGTTGTTATAGCGGCAAGAGAATAGTTTATGAAAATTTCAACTGTCTAGCTATCACGGTTCGTAAAATATAGCCTGGTGACAGACAGATGAACCGTCGGACTGGCAGTATACTAATACGGTCCTGCTTTTGCCCTTTGGGTACGGAACCCTAAGAAACCACGTGGTAAAAATAATAATTCACATAAAAAGTCATGGATTCTGATGATCACACTAAGAAAAAAAAACAAATACATACAAATTGTACTGATACCTAAAACAACAGAAGTTGATAGTGTTTACATTTTAAGCTCATTCTTGTCAGTACACTTAAGTGACTTTCCCCCAAATCAAGTTTGTGTTTCATTTGTTACCGACTTGAAAAAAGGAGGAAGTTATCATTTTTTTTGTGGCTGTGTTACCTCGTATCACAGTCATTTGTAGACCGATTTAAAAATACGCCTACTAGAGATTATACCTTTTAGTTGGTTGTTGCTAACTCATAGTTGCCTGTAGCTTCTTAATGAACAGAGTCATAAAGTGCAACCCGGGGAGGGGTGTAATCACTAAAAATAAAGAAATAAAATTATTTTTAAAAAAATACCTACTTCAAAACCAACATGCACTAAAAAGTCTCAAATAAACTCTAGACCTTTTTAAGGAAAGGAATCCTCAATCCATGTTAGGTGAACCATTTTTTTGGAGTCTGTACTCTGATTGTTGATGCTTGAGATGGTCAAAGTGATGACACCGACTCCTTTTTTTTATTTCAATTAAACTTGAAAACAACGCGTATGTTCAGTAATGGACAACCTACGTCAAACTGTGGTAGAAACCGTGAATAATAGGGTAAAGTAAACCCTTTGTGGACCTAGCTAGATGCTGGAATCAGATAAATTATTAAGAACGTCGTCCCAAACCCATTTCAGAGAAGAACAAATATCGTTGAAGTCACAGTCGCAATATGAATTCAACTCACGCTCACATTGATTTCACTTTTAGTATTTCAGACCATACATTTTCACAATTCTGATAGTTTCGAGTACTTTCTTTAAAAAAATCTTATATATTTTTTTTAATTTATAAAAGGAATTGAAATCGTACTTCTAGTAAGGCATCGAATGTTATACGGTTTGTATTCCTGTAGTAAATTAAAAAATATATAAGCTTGTTATTTAGGAAAGTACTCAAAACTATCAGAATTGCGGAAATGTATTGTCTAAAATCCTAAAAGTGAAAACAATGTAAGCATGAATTTTATTCAAATAAAAGGCTAGACTCCTATAAACAATGCTCACAGCTTAATAAATACAATTCAAAACTAAATACAGAAAATATCAATGCCAAAAAATATTACATGAGAGTTAAAAATAAAATAAAATTACAGGAATAAAAACAAAATATAAAATAAGATCAATAAAACAAAATATCAATTATTTAAACATAATTTCTGTTAAATCAAATCATGGCAACAAAATTATATTAATTATTTCATTAAATCAATATTTAAACCAATACAATTCAACCAACTTAAGTTAGAGTACATTTGGTGAGATCGTCATTAAGGATTCGGGATACAGCTTTCTTGTAAACTGAGAATTTAGTAATAAAAATGTCATCCCTGCCTCTTCGAAACAATTTTACAGACTGTTGATAAAAAACTGGGCATCCTCAATAAAATTAAGCGATACTTTACGCCTGGTCAGTTTTCGACACTCTACAAAGCACAAGTCCATTTCTGCATGGAGTATTGTTGCCGCCTCTGTGATGAGATCAGCTAGGTACCTACTTGCAGCACTTGAATCGGTGGAAGGCAGAGCTAGGAGGCTCTTCGGTGATGATAATGTATGCGCCACACTCCATAGCCTGACTCATCGATGCAAAGTTGACTGTTTAACGGTCTTTTACAGGCTTTATTCTGGGGAGTGTTCACATGAGCTCAGTCTTCCATCGCCCTTTTACCACTGCATATTTAGATGCATCGTGGGTTATCACCCATACCGTGTAGATATTTCACTGTTGCGATATAAGCGCTTCTCGTCATCTTTTATAATGCGCACAGCCAAAGATTGGATCTATCTGCCCGCAAAGATTAAGTGTGTAATTAAATTGTAATATGTATTCAAGTTTAATATCAGCTTGCTTTTTTAATACGTAACTCGACTCCGAGCACTTAATTGCTTATATCGTCTTAATTTCTTAATTATTATGCCCATGCTTTTAATAGATATAATGTTACTAAGTACACTTTACGAAAACCTTTGTAAATAAAGTCGAGAGAATTTAAACTTTATTCATAATCTAAGTTAAAATGTCACGGACGAAATATTCAGTTTCGAGTTGATTTTATCTTTCACGATTAAATGAGCATCGTTGAGATTCAAAACACTTAATATTACTTTATTTGAAATATAATAACTTTAGTAATCATTTAATATACTCCAGAGTTAAGGACACGAGAAAAGTATCAATACCTTGTGGTATCGAGTATCCTTAACTTTCGATAGGTGCCGAGACTTTTCATTCGATACTCTTACTCAATTAGTACTGTTCAACAGGTATTGTATCGAATAAATCTCAAAATTACCAATTCAAAACTTGCGGCCTTATGTTCAATCGTTCGAAACCCAGCGTGGCTATCCACTACACAACGGAGGTCTACATACTGTGTGACTAATTTTTTGTGAATTCACCACCCTTCCTCCTGTTTAGGAAAAGTATTCGATACTTTGAAGGATCTATACTTTTGTTACGACGCTTTTATGAGTACAATACTTTTATTTCGATACTACTCATGATAGCAGTATCGATATTTTCTATTCGATACCGTGTCTCTACCCAGAGTCTAAACACGGACTTATTTGTGTAATTGTTGTCTTTAAATAGAGTAGAAGTAGGTAACAAGTTTTAACGAGCAAAATGTATTTCCACTTTGTCAGCGTGTTGTTAGTTTTTAGGTCAGTTCTTATTAAATAATATGAATTAAGCTTATATGAAAAATAATGCTTACTGCTTTTACAATTTTTATCGCCAGAAATAATTTGTATTTCTAACTACACTATCACCAAAAGGGATAGATTTTTCCTTACCCTAGCGTAACCATATTAACTTTCAATAGAATTTTGTCCCTATTTATCATCCATACAATACCAAAGTGTTTTTAAACTCGCATACACATGAATGAAAAAGAAGAACAAGTTATATAACAATATGTAATTATAAAAACCTCGCAAAAAGTACCTTACAAGAAGTTTTGAGTATCACCATGCGAAGTGCAGTAGAAACCTCCTGCATGCTGAAATTGCTTTTCAAATGTCCAAGACGGTCTTCCATGATAAATGGCGTTCGTTTTATAAGTTTACTGGACTACGGAGAAGCGACTTAAACCCACAGACAGTCGGGTCCAAACTGGTCTTATTAACTCTAAGATAGATTGATATGTTTGCACTAGTCCTTAAGTCAGTGTGTTGCTCGATATTCACGTAAACGTGCAGGAGCTCTATTTATGAATCACACGCTTAAATAAGGCGAGTGAATTGCGTTCGAAAACCAATTAAAAATCATTGGAAATCACGCAAAATATAGACAGGTACTCACAAAAATCAGTTATGTTTTTTCAAATCACTTTTGCGTGAAATTATACTAGTTTTCATTGGGAAATCGAACATTAATTAATAAATTTCACACGCCATCATGACGCCAGTGATTCAAAAATAGAGGCCCAGTGCACTTGCTGCTAGCATTAAGTAAAGAAAATGTGGCGAACTAACAGGGTGATTAAAAAACTACTGCTGTCTTACTTCTTACTGTGACAACTAATTAAGCTTGTTAATGTTATGAGACGACCAAAGAGTGGTTGATTTGTTTGTCACTTACTAAACGTCAATGAAACGGTACCATTATTTGATTGAGGTATTGCGTTTTTGAGTAACATAACCATACAATCTATGGTAAGCTGAAAAAATGACATGAATTGCAAACGGCAACAAAAGAAACGGAATATTACAAGCCCAATAGATTGATAAACTATGTAAGACCGCTAGTACATACCTATTGGCAATCAGTATTCATGAGATTTTAGTTGGCAAAGTGTTGGCAAGACATTTCCCGATAAGACGCGGAGCCGTAAAGATCGTAATAATTGGAAAGCTTGCAGCGGGCAGCCGAGGCAAAAGAAATAGAAAAACCCATGTCTATCACCGTCGTTTTAGTATTTTGAAATAAGCAAATATAGTTTTGTTACATAAATGAAAATATTTCAAAACTTAGTTTGAAACTAATAAGATTCAATAACTGTTTGAGCTTTTCAACAAGTGTCAAATATGTTAAAGATGTAACTCTTCTTTACCCTCACACTTCTACAAAAATCTAACCTGCCTTTAAAAAAAAATATTTTAAGCTAACATACGTTATTCCTCACTGGTCTAAATAAATAAATTAATAATAAATACATGAATAAATATTTGACAACATCACATACATTGCTCCGATCCCAAGCTAAGTAGCTAAAGGACTTGTGTTATAGAAATCGGAAACAACGGTGGTACCACAACACCCAGACCCGAGACAATATAGAAAAGATCGTTTTCTACACTGACCCGACCGGGAATCAAAACCGGGACCTCACGAGATGGCGACACTTGAAACCAGCGTGCTAGCCAGTCGACCACGGAGGTCGTCGAAATACTAGATTGTTTTAAGTTTCGTAAACTCTAGAACAGAATTCGTCCCATACAACTGTCATAAAACCAAAATTGTTATTGCTTCATTTACAAAAACCTCCAGTTAGTTCTATCGAAAAACAGATGTCCGAGTGTCGACAAAAAACGGGTCACAAAACACAAGCGGCGCGACCACATTAATAATTTATCAACCACATGACGTTGTTTGCTAATAAAGCGCTGAATCGCTGGAAATATTAATAAAAGCAGCTTGCGAACGGAACCGGGATCGCAGCGCCCATGACAAATGACCAGTTGGAACTTTCATTTAGTTTCCATTTAAATTAAACAAACAAATCGAGGATTATCTGAGAATTAACAATGCAATTTAGTCGTTCGTTATGTTTCTGTTTAGCACCGGATTTATTTGGATTGGCTTCCAAAACTCAGTTAAAAAACATCGGAATTTTTATTTTGAAAAAACAAACTAGACATCACAATGAAAAACTTTCACACCATTCGTCTAAATCGGGAATTAACCTGCTATCACCAACAATTCGACGCATCTCTCAATTAATAAAGAAAATACAATATTTTTATTCCGGTGTACACAGAAAACTATCACGTCATAGTTTCAAATGTTTCAATTCAGTTTCAAAAATTACGTCAACGATTAGTATCGTCAATGTTTTGTATTTGCTCGAATGATTAAAAATTATAGACACACACAAAACCGCTAAATATTACTCATTCTACTACATTACTTAAAATATTTATATATTTTTTTATTAATTGTGCATAGTCTTATTATTTTATTATTAAAGTCGTTTTCTTCTTCCATTACCAAAATGAGTGTTTCTCATCGACCTTCTAACATAAAACCGACTGTTACCTAATTTAAATTTAAAAATTCATGAGCTTTTTTTCGTGATATTGCGCGACCATACTGATTTATTTCTAGCGTGATGGTCGCATTGCAAGGAGCTGTCTTCAACGGAAAATATATGGGCCTCTTTGAAGCGCGGAAAGATGGGTAATTTCATTGAATTTATGAACGTATCACCGTTGAAATTGCCAACTTGAAAATTCCTATGTAAAATTTGTTATACATTGTTAACCAACACACGAAAGGCGTTGCTTTCCAATGAAGGGTGTACCTTTTTTTTAATCACCTTCAAACTATTGTTAAAATATTGAATTAGTATGTTTATATAAAAAAATTAAGGACATTCATACCGAGAAAAAACATTAATAAAAATATTCATAATATAAATAAATAATAAATATATAAATCGAAACGCTACCTTATCTATTTTATTAGAAAGTAATTTAAAACAGATTCACCTCTGATTTCTTTTTTTGTGTTAAAGGAAATTAAACATTATTTTTTAAGAAACTAAAAAACCGAACCTATATTTAAGGGTATCATGAATTCATGACAGCGTCAAGTTATTCTAACTTTTTAAGAATGTGATTTGTCAACGACAAATATTAAAAGAGTTCGTTTAATCTGGTTACTGGTGTTGTATGATGATTATATAGATATCTTCAACTTCTGCCTCACCAATAGGTATTTCGTGCTTACAAACGCGTAATTTAAATACAGAAGACACACCCTCAGTCCGCAAAATCCGATCGTATCCCGCGGATCTGACACTACGCAAACGGGTAATACAAAAGCAATATGAAGCAGTCACAGACGCCGCAACAAAACGGGATATTTTGTAAACATTTTACTGCGTCCCAGACTGTGGCTATATTGTGGACGCTGTCAAGGCAAAACGCCACTTTTACTACTCTTCGATCAGGTCCGGACTCAGATAAAGGGCCCGAAGTATATACTACATATTTTGAGAAAACATGGTCAAGAACTCAAACATTAGACAGACAGTATAATGTATTTTTACTTTAAAAAACGCAAGAGGCTGCAGTCGTAATGGGTGAGTGGTTAATTACATTCACCCTAGACTTCACTCTTCGTCCATGACTTACAGTCACTAAATAGATTTCGAAATTTTCTTCCATAACCCACAAAAATTGCTCTTGTCCATGCTTTATTTGTGCCCATTTTGGACTATACAGACTGCTACTATCTAAATCTGAAAAAAAAAACTCGACAAGCTTGAACGTCTCCAAAACTTCTGAATTCGGATTATTTTCGCTCTACGGAAGTGAGACCACGTTTGCTTTCAATACTTTTTAGTCCAAAATCCTCATCTTATATTAAAGAACGCTTTCTATTTCTGCAGTCGGCACGAGGTCATGACATGCGGTCATCTAGAAAACTGCACCTCCAAATTTCCTGTCATTCTACGAGCTACTACTCTAACTCTTTTACAACTAAGTCCATACGCCTGTATTTATTATTATTGTAAGTATGAAGAATAACCCTTTTTAGGGTTCCGCAGCCGAATGGCAAAAAACGGAACCCTCATAGTTTCGTCAATTCTGTCTGTCTGTCTGTCCGTATGTCACAACCTCTTTATTCTGTAACTATAAGCATCACACTGTTGAAATTTGGTAAGAAGATGTATCCTGTTAACCGCTTTACGATACTTATACAAGAAATAAAAAATAATTATATTTGAGGTGGGGGCTCCCATACATGAAACTACAACCGTTTTTTTATGTCAAACCTATGCGTGAGGGGTGTTCATAGATAGGTATTTTCAAATGATACGGAGGTTCTTAAAACCATATTTTTTAAAAGTCTAACGTTTGATAGCTAGACGCTTCCAAAGTGGTAAAATAGGCGTCCCCCCATCTAACTTCTAAACTAAGCGAGTGTTAATTTTGAAAAAAAGTATGCATTGTAGATCTTAACAAATACTTTCAACGAAAATTGGTTTGGACGGGATCGAACGAGAAGTTTTTGAGATATAACACATTTTCAACAACCGCAAACATAACTTTGTTCTTTATACAAACACTATGAAAAACAAAGTTTTATTTGCTTTAAACAAAATAAATTGGTATTTTACTTAGTGGGAGTAAGTGTGTTCCCTAATTCAGTTAAAGTTGTCACGAAACCATCAGTGCGCGAGTACGACTCGCACTTGGCCAGTTTTTATCTCTGCGCGAAATTCCCCCTTTCTACGAGTAGTCTATTTCTTTACCCTAAGGTTATCTGAAAAGCGATAAAACCGCCTTAGTTGTAAGTTTATACTTAAAGCTTATAAACTTTTACTTAATTTATGTTGTGCAATGAAGAGTTATATTATTACAATTTAACTTTCTAGTCATCGTCATTAGAAAGCGTATACAAAACAAAAACTCTTCATATATCTAGTTTATAACTTTTTCTTAAATCAAGATAATTCTTTAGGCCTTATTGTTTCATTGACTTCGTTCTAAAATCAGAATTCACCACGAATAACTTAACCTAAAACCTAAAATTTGCTGCTGAATACGTCTCTGTGTTCGCAAGTCTACCCTCAGCACGTTATATCTACTTAGTTCCACAGTTGACATTTTAGAGAAGAACAGTTTTTAAAATGAATATTCGGGGAGCCACTAAACATTAACGGTTAGTACCTACGGGTAATGAAATATTTTACCAGATAGCACGAAATTCCTGCAAAAATAAAATGACTATCGCTACTGACGGCAGCTTTGATATTAGGTATGTACTACGAAACATTCATATAGTTCTTATGTGATACTCGAATTTTGTTATTTTCATAAATTTTTTGATTCGCTGAATTATGTGATTTTATACATAAACTTTTGGGTCAAAAAAAAATACCACCAAAAAGAAAATTCGTCACTAAGAGTGATAGATATAAACATAGAGTGTAGGTATAAACTTTTATTTGATCAATTATACCTATCCGTTATTGGTATAATCACAGAGTTGGTACTTAGACTTTTTTAATTGAAATATGACGCTATTTACGGTTCATATTTAATATTTTTTGCTTTAAAAAAGCTATGCATTTTTTAAACCCTAGTTACTTTTATAAATAATGCTCAAGCTACGTTAAATGCAGAGATACGTTACAATATTGAAATAACTACGTGTCAGAAATGATAAAAGTTCCTTAAATACGTACAATCAAATAATAACACGATGAACGACTAGGGGGAACGATTTCTGGAAACGCGTGACCCGAAATCCAATTTGTTTCCTTTTACATGTCAATAAACTCATATTAAATATGAAAGAATTGTTCTCGATTGCATTGAACCCCCGTCACGATAAAGAAGTTCCGTCTTTAGAACTCAACGGCGTTAAAAATAAAGTGTGTTTTTCCTCGTGTCTGTAAGCAGCTGACTCTACTGTGACTCGTAAAGTTGACAAAACACCGGTCCTAGCTCCGGGAAGTACCATATCTCTGAGGCAAGTGCTATTTTCGTACATGTATATGGCTACTTCGTGTTAGTATGAAACTTAGATACTTAGGCACTGGACGTCGTTGGAGATTATACCTACATTTGGCCCTAAAAGTCGTAGCCAAACTTGATGAAATACGTACAAAGTTCTAAAGCGAAAAGCATGTTTAGTTAGCGCTTTGGTAACAAATGAATGTATCTAAAAGGGCTCGGGGAAGTTTTGGAAAATACGTAGGATTTACTGAACAGTAAAGGTACTTAAAGACCTCAGTTTGTGTAAAACAAGAATAATAAATCTTACATCCACGTAGAAGTGCGATCATTCTCTGTAGAGCATGTTTTATCAATACCAACTGTGATCACGGATGTATTTATCAACATTAGGTTGATATTATTTGTTTCCGCGGCTGTCGGCCTATGTTTTCGTGCGTCTTTGTATAACTGAGCTATTTATTCTATGAACAAAATCTGATTATCTAATAAACTACCTATGACAGATCTAAAGTTCCAGTCTTTTATTGACCGACAGAAAGACAAATAGAAAGCATGTGGAAATCAAAATAATCACCCTTTTGGTTTTAAAGGACTTTCTATTTGTCTTTCTGTCGGTCAATAAAAGGCTGGAACTTTAGATCTGTATGGTAATATAAACAAGGCATTAATGAAGCTGTTCAATAACTGCAGCAGCTTTAACACGGCCAGTTATATAAAAGTGTTTAACTTTGTTTGGATTTTCGCTACCTATTCACAGACGCGGACACTAAAATTTAATTACTGATTAACATAAAACTAAACTCTGTGCAGCACAACCGTAAGCGTCGCGAGCGCGATCCACACATAAAACCTAATTATTTCACGACACCAACAGAGTGAATAATTCAGTTAGTTAGAGCCACGATAGCAGGCGGTCTAGTTACTATCACTTGTGAAGTTATTCGCGGCGGAGTTGAGACCGCGTATAACCGGCCAAGTTGAAGAGGTTAGTTGACAGTTACCGCAGGTCTTCGGGCGAGGTGCAACTGCGCGCGACAGTATCGCCGGCAACTTTGTGATAAGACCACTGGCGTGCACAACAACTGCCAGCGCCATTTGGCCAACTTTGAGCTTTGTTTGCAGCGGAAAATAACGAGTTGACGATGCATTTTTTGCATGGTTTGATAGCGACATTTTTGCGCCGTGTTACACTACCTTACCAAGCAACATTGCAAACTAGTTACATGTTATCGCTAGGGCATTCGCGTTTTCACTTGTTTTACTGGAGACAGCACGACATAGTGACGTAGACATTTTATTACGCTGTACATGCATTCTAAGGCTAAGAACTCACGGCGCGGTTTTCACCCGCGACCGCCTCGGCCGCGGGAGAGCAGTTTTATTTCAAAACTGACGAGCCTGCCATCATAGGTCCCGCAGCCGCCGCGGCTGTGATTTTTAAGCTTATTTCAACTAAACCGCGCGATGACGCGGTTTACTACCGCGCCCGCCGCGGGCGTATACCGCCTGCTGAGTTTTTTTTTTTTAACTTTTTACATACAAATCTGCACTTTACAGAGGCCGTGGACCAGCAAACGCGTCGTGAGTTCTTAGCCTAAATACGGAGGGAAAATGAAGCCATTCAAATGTCACTTAAGAAGCCAGTTTTTATAAAATAACATTGCCACGTTTGTACTGAGTCAATTACAAGGGTCTTTAGCTCAGGTAAAATAAATACAATAAGAATGTTTTGCGATAAAATATGAACACCAATTTAACCTTATTCTTGGCACTAGGAATCAAGATATGCCGAGTCCTACCAAAACCCTATTATAGATAATGCACATTTCACATATTAGGCAAGTGTGTGGTATCATATTTTATTCATTTCATGACGACCTTCGTGGTCGAGTGGCTAGCACGCTGGTTCCAAGCGTCGCCATCTCGTGAGGTTCAGGATTCGATTCCCGGTCGGGTCAATGTAGAAAACGATCTTTTCTATATTGTCTCGGGTCTGGGTGTTGTGATACCACCGTTGTTTCCAATTTTCCATAACACAAGTGCTTTAGCTACTTAGCTTGGGATCGGAGCAATGTATGTGATGTTGTCAAATATTTATATTTATTTTATATTTATATTTTCTCGTGCTTTATCGAATGAGACGTTGCCCATACTTAAGGTATTGATATTTTATATGAATGTAAGTTTTGGTTAATAAGCTAAGGATGCATAAAAAAATCACATTTTATACACTTTGCAAGTAAAGTATTATAAGAGAGAAGCTCTTGAGTTTAAGGAGAAGATTTAGTTACAACTTCTAATACGTAAAATTAAAATCATTTACTTATAACACACTCGCAAAATCTTACCGATATTTCCTATACAGCATTATGCAAGTGCAGCAGAAAGTTGCATGATTGAATATTGACAAATACGACACCTATTCGTAATTTAAAATTGCTTGTCTCTCGTAGTTTTCCGTCCGCTGAGGAGAAAAATGAGAGTTCTGGAACTAAAACGCATCCACTCTCAGCGCTGCGGCGCGGCAGCGGGATTTTTCATAAAGTTGTCGCACTCAACAGCTTTACGAGCAATCAAAAAAATTATTCCGTAACACAATATTTTAAGTTTAGATTCTTGCCTTTATTATATTCACTCATATGAAATAAATAAATATTTGACACTAATCACATACATTGCTCTGATCCCAAAGTACAAAGTAAATATATCAGTAACTAGCTAATGAACTTGTGTTAAGGATATTAAACACAACGGTGGTACCACAACACCCAGACCCGAGACGATATAGAAGACAGTGATTTGTATATTGGATATACCGAGAATCAAATCAGGGCCTTTGGAGCGGCGACGCCTTGAAACCAGCGTGTTTATCATTTCTCGTCGGAGACAGAGAAGGCATTGTACACTTTAAAAACTGAACAAAGTTAAAACTCGAAGCATGATGTGGGTATTGACAACCTGTCAACCTTAACTTCAAGAAAACATCTTAATATGCTTATAAATAAATGCGTGTCAGATAAACTTATTGTCTGTATTTCTAGCTTTAATTAGCTGCACGAGTACACAGTGATGATAAAACAGTTAGACCCTTTACACACTGCGACTTTAAGCATCGACGTAGTCGCGATGCTAACGCGCGTTAGCATCGATACAGTCGCGATGCAGAAGCTGTATATTGTCAAATTATGTTCTGTATTTTGGCGACCGCATCGATACTAACGCGCTTCGATGCTTAATTAAATCTGTTCATTGCGTGAGTCGCGATGCTGAAGCGCGTATACAAAATGCGCGACTGTATCGATGCTAAAAGTCGCAGTGTGTAAGGGGTCTTAGGTTTAAGAATAGCCACATCATATTTAAGAATAAGGCTTCTCTGATAATAATGTTGGCCAGTGCTTGATCACAATGTTGTAAAAAGAGCAATAAAAACTTGGAGTGTCATTTGGTTGCACTTTCGTGGGTAAATTAGCTTCTTCTGCAATTAGAAGAAAAATAAGAAAGCCATTAAAATGACACGGTCGCAGAAAACTGTAAAGAGATACTTTAGAAAAAAAGTTTTGTTGCAGTTTCTTACAGTAGTGCCAGTTCAAAAAGGGATAAAAGCAAATTAAATTTGAATGTAGAAATATCAGTGTAATGTTTGCATAGTCTACTTTAAGACCTTTGTCAATTTTAGTTAATTGATAGCTTATACAAAAAAGACAACAACCCAAAGAAACATTGCAGGCCCTTTCAAGTAAGTACTTTTTTCATTCCAGAGCTGGCCAACTTTGCCACTTGCATGGAATTTCAATGGCGGCTCCACAGAAACTTTGTACAGTACAGACTGAACTTAGATAAACTAACGACTGTTTTTATCGCACTAAATACATTTTTGGCCTACTTTCAACAGGGTGTTGAGTTCACTGTGTGTGGGAACTGCGGCTTTGTCGCGATAAGCCCGAGAAAGGACAGTTAATCTAAATAAGCCAGCCAGTTTTGGTGATTTCATTTTTACAGAAAAAAAATAAGAATCTTATTGATTTGATCTCATTCAAAAATATTTTACCGATCGTTGTCATTTATATGTGAATTAAGCATAAAGTATAACTAAATATTGATAACAAAATGATACTGCCATTCCACGAAGGCGCACGCCACTATCCCTCATCATCTCTCTCGATCGTTTATAGTACATATCGATACCTCTGGGCTCAAAGGTCGTAAAGGACATTTTGGCCAAAATGAGTTATATACACAGTTTTTCTCAGAATTAAATTCTCTATCGATCAGTGTATTCCATTTAGCGAAATTTGCATTTTTTTGTCCTTTACGACCTATGAAATTATTCATATTCGACAGGATTTACTCATAAACTGTGGGGGTAAAAGACATGTAACTTTCTATACATGTTGACTATAGTGGTAAAGACCAATTGAAATATATTTTTTAGGTTGTATAGGTAATTGTGGTCAACACTCGTCCTTTACGCCCCTACAATATTATATGAAATAAGATCACTGTCCTTTACGTCCCTACAATATTATATAAAATAAAATTACTCTCCTTTACCCATTAGTAAAAAGTCTAAGCTTCTAAAGCCCAAAGTGTGTAACGGATACTTGATGAAGAAATTAGTTTTCATACAGTTTTAGTACCTACCAAAAAGTTCTATTGATAGGTTTATTTAACGAAATTATTAATAGTCTTTACAACTGACATACATCTTTGATTCCACTTGACCTTTTATAAACTTACCTCGGTTGGAAAGATCATTTAACGATATTTCGTAGCAGTAGTCTTATAACACTTCGTTGAATAATGTTCCATGTTAATGAATATCTTTTCGCTTATGATGTTTTTTTACCTTCACAAATAAAGCTAAATTGACCATTCAGACAAGAATATTTAGAAGATAACATTTATCCTTTAATTTCGATTCTACTTTCTATTTTTTAAATGTAACACATTTTAGTTACTTTGACATGAAAATTCTTTTCCATTGAAAAGTAATGGATTTAAATTAAACAAGATTTCACAATGAAGATCTTACTTATTAAATAATGATTACGACAATAGCTGTTTTATTAAATAATAAATACTTGATTTACACACACACACACACCCACATACACACGCAAATACACAGCACAGACATCTATAAGATATTTTTTTAAACTTTCGCGTTGCATTATAACTTAAAACTTATAACTGCGGGTCCATACGCGACGCATATTATGTATTAGTATTGATACTACTTACACCCTCGATGGTTCAACCGTCGTGGTCACCAGGAGACTGGCGCTCGGCGTCTTCGTCTGCATCGGGCGACCGGTTCCTCTCCTACCCTCCAACTATCCGACATATGTTGTGCACGTGAACTAGAGTCAGTAGGTTCAGTGCGACACACAACACTCACAGTATCAGGGTAAATGTTTATTGATAGAGGCGACACACACGGTTTGCACTTATTAATCACCGGATTCCAGGCCGATGACAATTTAAACCCGTCTTTCCGATTGAAATTATTATACTTCTTGATTTTAATCGCTTCACGTATTACCCTAGTATGGTAATGGCGATCCGTGGAAAGGATTTTCGGGTCATGTGACTCTATCCAGTGATTCCCCATATTAGGCAGATTTATTGCCACCGCGGATTTATTAGTCTGCCGATTTTTCACTGCAGTGATGTGTTCTTTGACTGATTCGGCTATAGTCCGTTTTGTCTGGCCAATGTACGAACTATCACAGCTGCAGCCTATTTTGTAAACCCCCGGAGTTTGAAAAAGCAATATGTCCTTAGGCGATCGTAGTATTTGTGATATTTTACGTAACGGAGTATATACAGACATAAGACTACATAAGACTGTATATACTCCGTTACGTAAAATATCACAAACTGTTAGCAGACTGCAGCTATAGTAGTTCGTACATTGGCCAGACAAAACGGACTATAGCCGAAAGAGTCAAGGAACACATCGCTGCAGTGAAAAATCGGCAGACTAATCAATCCGCGGTGGCAGAACATCTGCTTAATATGGGGACTAATCACTGGATGGAGTTACATGACCCGAAAATCCTTTCCACGGATAGCCATTACCATAATATGGAAAAACGTGAAGCGATTGAAACCAAGAAGTATAATAATTTCAATCGGAAAGACGGGTTTAAATTGTCATCGGCCTGGAATCCGGTGATTAATAAGTGCAAACCGTGTGTGTCGCCTCTATCAATAAACATTTACCCTGATACTGTGAGTGTTGTGTGTCGCACTGAATCTACTGACTCTAGTTCACGTGCACAACATATATCGGATAGTTGGAGGGTAGGAAAAGAACCGGCCGCCCGATGCAGACGAAGACGCCAAGCGCCAGTCTCCTGGTGACCACGACGGTTGAAACATCGAGGGTGTAAGTAGTATCAATACTACTACATAATATGCGTCGCGTATGGACCCGCAGTTATAAGTTTTAAGTTACAGACATCTATTTTCCATAATAATGACTATTTATTACTGCCTACTAGTTCAACTATCAACGTTCCACGTAAATTTGAACCTGCTTGTTATGTAAGTATATTTTTTTACCTGTAATTTCTTGGAAATAAAGTCAAAACACATTAATTTATAAAATATTATACAGATGTCACTAGTAAATCTGAATAATCCACAAAAAAGAACAAAATATATTATCTATTCTATGTTATATTTATTCTTTACTACCTAAAGTAATGTAAATTTTGTCCTTTAATGCCCTAATTTAATACAGATACGTATGTGAAAATAGACTTACACCTCAAGTTAAAAAAAACACGAAAATTCAAAGGGTGTAAAAGACATTTTATGTTAATTTCAAGGGCGTAAAGGAAATTTATCTCCTTAACTATAGCAGCAGTCCAATTGCGGTTCAAACTTTCGGAAAATACATGAAATTCTAAGAACTTTGTTCCTAGGTATCGAAAACATAGCTCAAGAAACAAAAAAGTTATACTCGATATAAGTTTAAAAAAATGGTTTTTTGCTTCTCCTGAAAAGTAGCGTTTTGTCCTTTACGACATTTGAGCCCAGAGGTATCGATATGTGCTTTTGCCAATATTTGATATTTTAATAATTATTTTTTTATTTAATTATGATTGTGTACTATATTAATATTTAACACACCCATCGCTTTTCCGCTTTCAAAAATGAGTGACGCACGCGTTCGCGGATGGCACACCATCATACCTATGAATCTCATTGATTCGAAACCTTCAAATAAATAAATATATGTGTATGACTTAAAAAATTATACCATTGTAGCAGAGGTGAACACGTAGTACGATGACGTCGTTAGGGGTACGGCAGGCGAAGAGTCAGGCGGGAATAAAACGCAACGTAGATATTACGTGTTGTATTTGACGTAGGTATCTAGTACATTTACTTATGCACGCAGGATAACTCCTGAGCTACCTGACAATAGTGTGTCTATTGTAGAGACATTCAAAGGTCGCAAGTAGTGAGAGCCTGTGGACGTGCTGCTAAAGCTAGTGAGAACAGAGTTACCTTACAATTGCTGACTTAATATTAAAATTAATAGTCAGTAATATTAGAATTCATAAAAAACTTTTATTGTATAATAAACACAAAAAGAAATAACATAATAATATGAAACAGTCTACCTCGCTAGCAAAAGCAAACTGATCTGTTTGCACGTTGACACGATTCAGCATTGCTCAAAGTTGCCCCTTGTCGCGGCGCTGCGTCAACATTGTCTTGTGAACTAATTCGTAACACGCACCTACGATGTTTCCACTTTGACACCTAATTGTAGGCCGTAAATCCCTTACACACTGTGACTTTTAGCATCGATGCAGTCGAGACGCGCTTGAAAACGCGCTTCAGAATCGCGACTCACGCAATGAACAGATTTAATTTAGCATCGATGCAGTCGCCGATATACAGTGCATAATATGTCTTCATCGCGACTACATCGAAGCTAAAAGTAGCGCAAATGTGTAAAGGTTGACATTTTGTGACTGCATCGACGCTGCATCGCGACTGCATCGCTGCTAAAAGTCGCAATGTGCAAAAAGTCGAACATTGAGAGCAAGGAATTGTAAGTGATGCACATTTGGATGAATAAACGTTTTATGAGTGTTTGCGGAAAATTTTGTTTAAGTCAACAGTGATCTTAATATTATTTTATCTAAAACTTTATCTCCTTACCTCAGAACTAAGCCCCCGTATTACAAAAAAGATAGTACCAGGTTTAAACCAAGACTTCTTAGTCTTGGTTTGTTTAGTTTTATTGGTCTCATAGGTGAAAGGTTACCTGACCACGACAATGAAATGTGAACTACATTGAATACTGTCATTATGGCATACTTTGGTCGGTTTATACCTTAGTACGGTTCTAAGCCTGGTACTAAGTTTTTTGAAATGAGTTTAGGCGTTTAAGCTAAATATAAGGTGCATTGACGACCCGTCTGGTGTAGTGGTTGAGAAATCGCCTACTACGCAGCGGGTGCGGGTTCGATCCCCGCACAATACAAACTTTTGTGTGCATGAACATGTCTGTTTGTATTGGTCTGGGTGTTTTCTATGTATATCATGTATGTATTTACAAACAAAAGTATTTAAGTATTATATCCGTTGTCTGGCACCCATAACACAAGCTTTGAGTAGCTTACTTTGGGGCTAGATGGCGATGTGTGGGAATGTCCAAAGGATATTAAGGATATAGATCCCATATAGTTTTAGTTTAGATTATTGTGGACTCCAAATTAAACCCAAGTCTATTTTACAGCATTGTATTAAACAATCTTCACTTTGATTATATTATTCCGGTTATTATACAAACAATTATAATTTTCTTCCGTAGTGCACATATTCTGCCGCCGTTCGATTGACATTCCGATTTCGACATCTTACAAACTAACAGTGACGTTTATACTTTTAATATTCTTAACATCGATAACGTTTTAGCGTTATCGTTACAAACATGTCTGAAATCTGTGTTCTGTACAAGCTAATGATTTCTAAGATGTTCTAATTAAAAATCAATGGAAGTACCTTAGAGATATCTACCTATTATTTTACAGATTGCTACCTAATGTTCAATTTTAATAAAAAGTTCTTTTTTGTCAGCAGGTGTAGGTGTTGAGGTGCCAGAATTCGGCGAGCCAATCACCAACTTGACGGTGCCCATAGGCCGGGACGCGACCTTCGAATGTATCGTCGTCAACCTTGGCAACTACCGGGTCGGTAACTGAACCGTAGCGTTAACGATAGTTTGACTATTGATAGTTGACCTCAAAAATCATTAATAATATCACAGACCCATCAATGTTGTCGATAGATTAGTGTGGTACAATACTATCGATTCACTGCAATACTACGGATAGCATCAAAGTTCAATATCGCACTTTCATTAGTAACGATCCCATCGTATTGATTTAAACTAGGCATCAACCATTACAGAAGCACATTACCTAAAGGGATAAGCGATGCTGCTACTTTGGATTCTACATCTGTTTGACAGCACGTTTCACAGGGTGGACGGATATTCAAAAAATATCGGACGACTAGCGTGACAACAATGATCGGGAGTGGGTCTCGAGTTGATTTCGACCCGAGTGGTTCGCTACGAAAATGATAGGAATGTGTTTCACTATGGAGTTTCATACAAATAATACCGAATGCCTCAAGTAACAATAGTCAGAGACGAATAGTATCGATAAATGAAAATAAGTATTAACAGTGCATTCGATATTGACCTTCGATAGTACTGCTGTAAGTTAATAGTTGAAGCCTACTAGTCGTTTGATACTATTGGCATATTTGTTCGTGTTTAACTATTGATATACCTTTCGATAGTCAACTATCGAGCGGCAACGCCACTTGACTGCTCTAATTACAGCTCTTAAATCACCTCGCTTTAAATTCCCTTTGCTACAGCCATTACACGATGTAAATGACAAAACAATTAAAACCTATTAAATAACAGGGACAGGCACCTAAACCTTGAAACTATAAGCAACGGAGTAATTGGAACAAAATATTTAGCTTTGTTAAATTGAAATCGAAAAAGGCAGAAGCTTGGTAGTTTATTTTCAATATAAGTATTACTTACGAGTAATAAAGACATATTATTAACATACTAGCATACTATTAAGTAGTAATTTCTCGATAGTTTTCAGCTAGCTATACAAACTACGGGTATATTTGTCATAACGAGTGATTACATTGTGTAAAAAGTATGTCCCTATCATTTTCTGAATAACATCGTCTTATTTTAATATCTGCGTCTTCCCTCTTTTTGTCTTTATAAAATAAAGTTGTGTAAGCCTTGATTTAACCAACGTCAGATAGGACTTATCCGACCGAATAAGTAAACCGATTACTTAAATTAATGACATTTACAATGATTGCTGACAAATAGGTGACATTTCGAATAGGCGTTTTGTATTGTGTTCGACGAATATTGCTTATATGACGTTAGCAAAATCTACTTTACATATAAATTGCAAATTGCACTTGTAAAGAGCAACTTTGGCTGTGTAACAGACGAGGAATCGAACCCAGTGTCTTACGCAATCCGGGCGTATGCCTATTCCCGGATTGCGTAAGACACGGGGTTCTAATATTAGCTAATAGGAACCTTTGACTAACCGGTTATGGTAAGGTTACTAGTTTAAATCCATCAAGTCACCTCGTGCAAAAATTTAAGATTTATTATTTTATCATTGCTTTAGGTAATATTTACCAATTGCAATAAAATAATCTGCTCGTTGTAAAAGGCCTACAGAAACATAGACCAAAAATATCTACCATACTATATTTCCACATAGACTTTAAAAAATGTGTACACACAAGCTAGCTAATATATTACAATTTTACCAGGTGGGCTGGGTAAAAGCAGACACGAAGGCGATCCAAGCCATCCACGAGCATGTGATCACACACAACTCGCGCGTGTCCGTGTCCCACAGCGACCACTCCACCTGGTACCTGCACATCAAGAACGTGCAGGAGGAGGACCGTGGCCAGTATATGTGCCAGATCAACACCGACCCCATGAAGAGTC
Source organism: Pyrausta purpuralis (assembly GCA_963924145.1). Classification (NCBI taxonomy): domain Eukaryota; kingdom Metazoa; phylum Arthropoda; class Insecta; order Lepidoptera; family Crambidae; genus Pyrausta; species Pyrausta purpuralis. The sequence goes on from OZ001659.1 coordinate 15,861,723, forward strand.
AGGTTTGACCATTTTCCATAGTAGTAGAATGACGTCTAATGACGTGAGGTCTCTAGACATTATTTCGCAGTTAGTCGACAAAGCAAGTCAATCTCAACATCCTCCGTGACCTCCGTGGTGTAGTGGCTAAGCACGCTGGTTTCAAGGCGTCGCCGCTTCGAGGTCCTGGGTTCGATTCCCGGTCAGGTCAATATAGAAAATCACAATTTTCTATATTGTCTCGGGTCTGGGTGATGTGGTACCACCGTTGTTTCTGATTTCCATAACACAAGTACATTAGCTACTTTCTTTGGGATCAGAGCAATGTATGTGATTGGTGTCCTTTTTTTAAAAATAAAATTAAAACATTATAAGCACTATCTTTACAGCGACCACAAATCGAAAAGTTTGCAGGTTTCATCATTGTGAAGATGTTTAGAGCAAGTATTCCAAGTCAAACACTTGCTATCATTCAAAGGAAATATTCAGTTGTTTATTTTTTATTGCCACTAAGCGACACCCACACAGTCACCCAACACGGACTGTTACCACAAAATATGGATAGTACTATACACATATTTTATGCCGTTACCGCTCAGGCAAATGCAGGAATCACCGCCCGCCCTCCCATAATACGCTGGCGGGATTTCCACAAAGTAACGCCTGATTTTATTCTGATTAATGAATGAAAATATGCTCTCAAGCCTTCAGTAATCGTAAGATAAACTCTAAACTAGCAAATAAATTAATTTATAATAAATTATTTAATTTAGTCTATAGTTACATTTTATTGTTTTTTTTTATGAACAGATGGGCTTCCTAGATGTGGTGATACCACCAGACTTCATCCCAGAAGAGACGTCAGGAGACACAATGGTGCCCGAAGGAGGCACAGCGAGGGTTTCCTGCAAGGCGCGAGGAGTGCCACCCCCAAGGGTCATGTGGAAACGGGAGGACGGACAAGAAATTGTCGTACGGGACCAAACAGGTGCAAAAAGCAAAGGTAAGATTTAAGCAGAATGCTTCTATTACATTATTTTATTTTCATATTAGGCATTGTACATTTCAAAGTACTGCAAGTTATGTACTACTAAAAAAAACATTTGCATTTATGAATTTTACATAAATATTTATCTTGAAAGATTATTTCAGACTTCTTGCGAAAATTGATTCTGTAATATCTTACATATTCCGTAAAACATTGATTTTTTGTTTTTAAGATTATTTACGGAACAAAGGTTGATTCTGTGTCTAGTTTATCTGACCACCCTTAGGACCGTCCACCACCGTTTCATTTCAATTGCACTATCAACTACCAAAAAATATACTCTAACAGCCAAATTCAATCGAGGCTTGTTACAATCTACAATTATTCAATCACGACTGCAGTTTTTGTTCCATTACAAAGTCCGCCCAAGATCACAAAAAGACAACACCGCTCACTTGCATAACCAATCTGGATTCTGGCAAATTCGTCTCGGCATGAATGTGAATTTGCATTCGCTTCTGCTAACGAGCTTATGCAGTAGGTGTAAATGGATAAAGGCTTAGCTACTTTTTAAGCTTTTTAAAAATAGTCATTTGAATTTACATAATAACATTAAAACTTTTGAATTTAACGTGTTATCTTATAAAACCAATAACGTACGTAATTCAGAAAATCATTGTTTAAACTAACTTTTAAATAAAGCCGCTAAATACATAGGTAATCCGAATACGTGGAAGCTTTTAACTCTATTTTGAAACATTTTGTTTCACTCCTCTAATAAAACATGCAGTAAATTCAAAACTTTTACGCCCTGTTTTACGCTTGTTTTTTTCTGGATCATAAAATTTTGTATTTTTACTGGCTCTAATAGCTTATAAGTTAATTGACTGAAGTAAACTACACAATGACACGAAACCGACGACAACCAGAAATCGGCTTTACAAAATGATTAAATTATACCGAGCGGATATTTAATCTCGTTTTTGGTGAGCATCATTATTCGGTTTATTACGACGGATTAGGTTTAATTCCACCAGAGTATCAACTACAGATCTCTGGAAACTAGGAATAGGAATTTGTATCAACGTGTATTCGTACATTTCTAATCTTACTTCCATTAGCTACTGATACATACGAGACATACGCGTATTTAATAATTGGGTTAATTTTCTGATGAACTACGAAACATTTAGTGTAGTTTTGAAACACGTGTACGAGTGTACTTTGTTCTCAGCTGGCAAAGGGAATAGATAAAATTATCGTCAGCAGTGCTAGCTTTTGAGGTGTAATATTAGTTTAGTGAAAGTAGATAAGTAATTGCGTTCGGTTTTTATGTCATCCATCAGCCATACTGTATTTACTCAATAATTTAATGTGATGATGATGACTTCAAATAAATTATTATCATTAATCTGGAAAACTGCACTCTGCTTCTACAGTCCGTTCTTTTTTGATTGTTAAATATTGTAAACAATCTTGACATTCCTTATTAACCAAATAATTCCTTTTAAAAGAAATTTTCGATTCGATTCGATTCGATAGTGCATTACTCAGCCAGGCCACAAGGGCTCAGATCCGGTAAAACCGGCAAACCGAGGTGCACGAAGGGGAGGTAGGAGGGACACGCTCTGGGATGGGAGAGGAGGGTCGGCAAGCCGCAGCCCTCCGACCAGAACCAAAGTAGCTATTCAGCCTAAATTGGTCTAGGAGTAGGGAAGACGGGTATTATCCAGGGGGAGTGAGCGTTGATGCTGCGAGGGGTTGGGCTCTCATGCCATGGTGGTCTTCTGTATCTGTTATTTACTGCGCTCCGACATTGATCATTGTAGCTGTCTTTGGCTTATGGCTCGCTGCGCTCCGATGTTGATGATTGTAGCTGTCTTCGGCTTATGGCTGGCTCGCTGCGCTCCCGACGTTGATGATTGTAGTTGTCTTCGGCTAATGACTCGATGCGCTCCGACGTTGATGATTGTAGTTGTCTTCGGCTTGTGACTCGATGCGCACTGACATTGATGATTGTAGCTGTCTTCGGCTTTATGGCTCGATGCGCTCCGACGTTGATGATTGTAGTTGTCTTCGGCTTGTGACTCGATGCGCTCCGACGTTGATGATTGTACCTGTCTTCGGCTTATGACTCGATGTGCTGCGACGTTGATGATTGTACTGTCTTCGGCTAATGACTCGATGCGCTCCAATGTTGATGATTGTAGCTGTCTTTGGCTAATGACTCGATGAGCTCCGACATTGATGATTGTAATTGTCTTCGGCTTGTGACTCAATGCGCTCCGACGTTGATGATTGTAGCTGTCTTCGGCTTATGACTCGATGCGCTGCGACGTTGATAATTGTAGCGGTTTTCGGCTTGTGACTCGATGCGCTCCGACGTTGATGATTGTAGTTGTCTTCGGCTTATGACTCGGTGCGCTGCGACGTTGATGATTGTAGCGGTCTTCGGCTAATGACTCGATGCGCTCCGACGTTGATGATTGTAGCTGTCTTCGGCTTAGGACTCGATGCGCTCCGACGTTGATGATTGTAGCTGTCTTCGGCTTATGACTTGTTGCGCTCCGACGTTAATGATTGTAGCTGTCTTCGGTTTATGGCTCGCTGCGCTCAGACGTTGATCATTGTCGCTGTTTCGCTTAAAGCTCGCTGCGCTCTGACGCTGATGATTGTAGCTGTCTTCGGCTTAAAACTCGCTGTGCTCCGACGTTGATCATTGTCGCTGTTTCGCTTAAAGCTCGCTGCGCTCTGACGTTGATGATTGTAGCTGTCTTCGGCTTATGACTTGTTACGCTCCGACGTTAATGGTTGTAGCTGTCTTCGGTTTATGGCTCGCTGCGCTCAGACGTTGATCATTGTCGCTGTTTCGCTTAAAGCTCGCTGCGCTCTGACGCTGATGATTGTAGCTGTCTTCGGCTTATGGCTCCCTGCGCTCCGACGTTGAACATTATCGCTGTTTCGCTTATAGCTCGCTGCGCTCTGACGCTGTTGATTGTAGATGTCTTCGGCCTTAGGCTCGCTGCGCTCCGACGTTAATCATTGTAGCTGTCTTTCGCTTTTGGCTCGCTGCGCTTCAAGTTTGATCATTGTAGCTTCTAGTCTTGTGCTTTCCTGTCATAAGAGTCTGCTTCTGATTTTTGTTTTGTACAAAAAGAATGCGATTGCTTTTTTTTAGTTTCCGGAAAATTTGCCTGACCATTAATGATCCGCACAACAAGTCAACACACATCACATATACAAAGGAGAAGATCACTAGTACGAGTAGCGATACACATAGACACACGAACTCACGCACAGAGAGACACATCATGAGAACACAATTTCGTTTTTACACTGTACACACTGCATTTTACACTTTTTTTTGCGATTCTGCAGTTTTTTATGGCTTTGCTTGCTATATAAAGATATCTTTAACCTGAAAGGAATATCAGATTAGTGCAGTACATGCCAATCTTGATGGCGGCTTGCGTTGAGTAAGAGCAGGCGCTAAAAAGGTGCACGTCTGAAAGCTTTTATGACAGATGGACAGGCAAATTTATTGGCCGTTTGTGCTTTGTTTTCTTTTAAAACAATATAAGGTATAATATAGAAATGTAGTTGAGTTGAAGTGAACAAATATGATTCAACAATGCACATATTAACTACAAAATCGATTTTGATATTCTGCCACTTAGAAAGTTTTTCAGGGCTTTAACAATTTCCTCTTCTGGTCCTGTTGTTATTGTTTCGCATGTTGTTGGCTTTTTTGAAAATGGTCGGAATTTTTTTCGTATGCAAGCGTTGGGCAATGTACAATATTATTTGTATAAGTTATTTTTTTACCTAACCACGAGGAAATTGTTTAAAAAATGTAGATTATTTCGTTTTATAGTTCGCAGTAACAGCCGTGTTAATACAGCTTTGTGTTAAGGAGGTGTTTATAAATTGTTATTCCTTCGTTCACGCGACTGCCAGCGTCCCATTGATCCGTGAGCGTCCGAATATATCATTGCGGGAGTTAAATGTTTTAGTGCCAAGGTGTTATCGTAGTAGCTATACATTCTTTCAGGGCTACTAGCCCCCTAGTATAAATATTTGCGGATTTCTTCGTTATTTGAAGTACTATATGTGGATTTTAAGGCTAATTATTACAACAAATGACTTAAATATGTAAATCAAGACCCGCGCCTCGCACTGAATTTAACGCGCTTCGCAACATCATCCGCATCGATTTAAACAATTTTGATTTTACACTGACACATTTTATGTTTTGAATTTCTGATACGGGTATATGATACTAATTAATTGTATTTTGTCTTTGCGATTTGGATTTCTTTTTGGATTCATGATGAATGATGGTTTTCGTCAACGTTTTTGCAGGATTTATGTTCAGCAGGATCACGTCAAACTGCCCGACGGTCAAAAGTCAAGAATGATAGCTTGTTGATTTGTGGGCTATCAGCGGATATGATATTGTAATTGTTCAGGGGATATCACGTAGAACCATTCGTAGAATAGTCGGTTTTGCCTGCTATTTTGATTGTTTACCTGTGGCATGAGTTTACGACCTGGCTAGTTCGTTCAAAGATTGATAGAGGTGTTAGATGAGTGCAGTAACAGTAACCTCATTTAGGTATGAATTCAAGACTGGAATAGGCAATAAAATTAAGTAACGTTTAATAATATCCTTCATAGTCCTAAATTTCTATGATCGAGAATTTGTTCATTAAATGTCAATGGTACTATAGTTTTGAAGTCGGGTTCATTATTAAGATGTCAGTTGGTAAGGAATTTTCAATATAGTTATGGTGCCCCGCTATGAGGGTCCAGTTAGGGGCTGCGTCTCAATTGTATTAGGACGCACGTGTTTTTCTTAGACTTTTAAAGGCGATGCTGTGTAAGTGCATTTTTTGCTATACTTTTGTTTTAGTGGTATCCCAGTGCCGTTTCGAAAGTTTCTTATAGCCATAAGGATGTAATGCGATACGTTAAGGTCCATTATTGTATGATTGGCCGAAATGGAGTTTCACCACACGTGTCACAAAAGTTTTTGGGTAGCAATCTTTTTTTTGGGCGACGCAAGCTGACCTGTTCGACTATTATTCTGTCAGTACAATTATTTAAGTTGCAAAATACATAATAAAGTTTCAAATGGAAAGATCTCACCAAGTTCGTATTGTAGCTTAGCTGCGTGGTGGGTTTCGCTCTAGTATAGTACTTGTCGTCGCGGGCTTGCCGGTGGTTTTCCTCTCTGTATAGGAACTGAGCTGGCCACATTCCTTCTGCGAAGACGTTTTAGCCGCGATCACACGCTGAAAGCCTGCGTGACTCCGCTTTATACATATGTTTGTACGATTTATCACCGCGAGATACTCCCATACATACTGAAGAGGTCTAGCATAGTAGAATCATCTAAGTCAGGCGTCGCAATGCCTCGGAAAAATAAAACACAGTATAGTTACTTGTCCACGACACCCGTACCTAATTTGTAATAGTTAACTAATGTAAACACAATTGAACGCAGTTCATTATACACATTTTTCACTAGGCTTTCTGGCAACTTTTTTCCCAAAGAAATAATACTTCAGCTAAATCACTGCAACACATACACATATACAAGGAATCACTTCGCGACTTGGGATTAAATTTAAATTTTACCGGTGTTCTAATTACGACCACATGTTACGCACTATTGGTGTTTAAATTACACTAATAAAACGAAATGAGATATTTTTGAAGCGAAATTTACGCGCTATTTGTTTTAGATTTATCATAATCGTGACAATGTATTTAACACTGTTTATAAAAAAAAAAAAAAAAAAGTCTTCCTTTTAAAAGAAATTTAGCACAAAAATCACCGACTACATAGGTCAATCATCGTTTAACACTAAAATCTTTTTGAATCAAATAGTAAATGAATTTTATTCACAGATATTATTTTAAATGTTATAAAATGCTTGTTTACTTTATTTGACTAGCAAAGAAAAACGGACTTCAACCGTATTTTTTTAATTACCGATATATAACAACACTGTTATTCTCTTCCTCTTTGTTGAGTTGGGTACATAATAAAAAAAAGATATGAACAGAATAATGTTAACGATTTCCAACGTAGAGTTCAATCCCATTTATTCTTTTACATTTTCATGGCCGTAAATGCCTAACCGTTAAATAAATGCATTCTCCACGCCCGGAACATTATCTTACAATATCCTCACTCAGCTTCCAATCAGTCAGTCACGTCCGATACCTGATGCGGTTTACCCCGTTCTGCGGAAAGCTTCCATGAGGTATATTACGTAAATGACAAGTAATCGCGATTCAACTGCAATCCGTATGTGGTATAGCAAGGGCTTTCGAGCAGATTGTTTGTTAGAACTGCCGAATGTTTGTTTAAATCACTTACACGAATGGCAGCTACCGTCACCGTTAGATACGTTCACAAATCAGCTTTTCAACAGTGACGTTTCGACGACTGCCTTCAATGCATCACCAGCAAGCCATCTATATCAGTATGCCTTCGACACCTAATTGGCTACAGCCATCACGTGCCTTGACAGGAAACTAAGCGTTTACTTTAAAGCTTTCTCTAATCTTTTTTATTCCTTTAAGACGTAGTCCTTGTATGTATCTTCACCAGATACGTACACTTGACTGCTTTTACGTTAAATGTCGGCGTTAAATCAAAAACTGTTGATGTTCTGCGTCATGCCAATGGTGACATTGAGGCTTACGGCGGCAGCTTCAGTGGTGAGGTCATATTTTGCAAATGGCGGGAGGAGAGAGGTGAGAGTGGCGATTCTTTTATTCTGAACTTTAGACGGGAAAAAGGCGAACCACACCTCCAATATACAGATGTTCAGAAACGCCACAAGAAAAGGTGCAACATTGAGCCCTCACGATGGGAGGATTTGATAGCACAGCGGCTCAGACGTGTGTTTCTGCTAGTGCGCGATTTCGAGAAGCAGCGTCAAGCTGATCTCGACGCTAAGCGCGACCAGTTGATCGCCCGCACGCCTGCTGGCAAACTCACGTGCCCATATTGTGCACGAGAGTTTGTAGCGAAGATAGGCTTCGTAAATCATCTTCTTGCGCATCAGTGCAGAGCCCATTAAGAGTCGTAGTGGTCACCATGGTCGAAACCGGTTGGAAGCAATAATAAAGTTAATATAAATTGCAAACTGATCCAATTAAGTAATACCTCGCGGCAAAGTACATAACTGGTCACGTAGGAACTATTTCGGGGAAATTTCTTCATAGCACCATTACTCCTCGTTCGAACAACATCGCAGAGGAAGGGTTATGTTGTGTGCTACTTGTACGTGATTTACTCGCTTAACAAGTAATCATTTTTCTGCGAAGTTCGTAAAATAGTATTAGGCATGAAAATATTGATAAATGTTCCGTTTATGTATGCTTCACGTAAAACATTAACATTGTAAACAAATTTGTACGAATCTTACATTTTATTGTTGTGCATTGATATTTTAATGATTTATACATATCAAAATGTGCTGCACTAAGTTATGTTTTTTTTTTTTAAAACATGATTTTAAAGAATACGTAACACCTACATCAAAATGATAATAAAAGCACATTAATAATTTATAAATATCGACTTCGTTCCACCCGCTAAAACAAAAGATCATGCCTATTATCTAAATAAAATTCGAAGTAAAAGGATGCTTTCTAAATTATTATACGTAAAATTCCATGTAGCGGAAAGCCTTTCTATTTTATTTTTAGTGTAAAACACGAGTATGAGCGTTCGGAGGGTGGACCTAATAACCAAATCATATTCAGGCCTTACCTTTTGTTCCGTTCCGTACCAGTCTGACCTTACTATTACTGCCTTCATAATATTTGCAAGTTTTCATCTCGCAAAATAATTGAGCCCGAAATTCGTGGCACTAGCGTTGAAAAAATATTCCATTTGTCTTAGTTTATTTGAATAGCGCAAGGACGGCATTGTTTTTCCGAATATGTATAATAATGCGAGTGTCTGTGTGGCCGCATTTGTGGTTCACAATGAGCCGTGCGGCTACCCAGCTACCCACAGGATGAGTTTGGACTCCAGTATTGTTTAAAGTTTGTCGTAATTAGTAGAGTTCCGCGCTGAATGGACTCCTAGATCTTATTGTACTCTGAAACCGTTTTGATGGTATATTGAAAAAACGCGATCGTTGCGCCTTAACGTTCTCAAGTTAAGTTTACTAGGCTGTAGGAATTTACAACTAAGCGCTTTCTTACTGGTTAAATTCTCAATGCAAATTTCCTCAAAATATTTTTTTTTTGCCAAAGCATAATAATGTTTAAGATGGACTAAAAGTTTACGTTCGTGAGTATCTATTAAACTCGTATTACCAAGAACTTCAGCACCAACTCTGCGTCATTAGTTGGTTTATTTTAACTTTTTAATACCTTACAACTTTTTCAACAAATTGGAAACAAATGGGCTGAACATTAACGACTGAACGAAAAAAGGAGACCCCACTTCTTAAATGATGTCAAGTGCCATTTTTTAACTTGGCGATTGATTCCTTACATGCCTTACAAGTATCTCAAGTACACACGCTAGCACATCGACTTACCACAGAACACTTTTTTACCGATTCAAATTTTACTCAGATCCGATAGCCTTTAAGATGAAAATTGTTTGAGAAAGATTCACGTTTTCGCTTAGGTTGACATGCCGTTAAGTACATACATTTGAATGAGCGGAAATCTTTGTCGGTCTCGTATCGACTCACATCGATGAAAAGAAATGTTCACAAACCACTGCATAAACCGCCTGCAATGGACGTGGAGACCTGATTGATCGACTTCCAATTATATTGGAGTGATTGGGGAATTCACAAAACGGTAATTGAAGAATGTGCGGATATAGAATCGCCTTTTGGACCGTTTTCGCGCTCATTCATATCATTTGACTTTATGCAAGTTCCGTGAAACGGCGGAAATTCGCGAAATCACATTCATTGCAAGTTAAGCTCTGCCAGATGTTCATTATTATTTAAGTGCCCCACTGCAGCGACTTTGTCGCCAGAACCGTATTTTATTATTATTGTTATGTATGAGAATACATAGCTAAATTATTTACTTAGTTCCTAGGCGTTATTTGAGACGGTTGGTTAATTTATGTGTTTTATTAAAGACGCAATAAAAAATGTAGATAGTTATCTAGCTTATAAACGTTGTTTATATTCTGTTCATAGTGTCTCCTCTTAAACCTAGATTAAGTTACTAAGGATTATAATGATTCATTATAAGTACCCGAGCTATAGTAATCGAGCTCATAACTCACCTTATAGATTAGAACAAAAAGTAATTGTAATTTACCCGGGTGTATGTAGCCTTAGGAAGAATTGCGATGTTAGTATATTTACTGTAAGCCGTTTAGGAACTGTTAATGTGTCATCAGCGTTAGGCCGCTGCTCACCAGCGATAAGCTAAGCTGCCGAGTGATGTGTATTATGGTGGGTACGTTTTGACAATGTCTAAATGTACCAAGGGTATTTTTCTACTGATGTGCATCCTATCTAACTACGTGACTTAGCGCTTACGAGACTCTGGTGGTGGAAAACCAGCCCTATTGCGATTCTCTTTTGTTCTGTGCCTTGGGATATCTTTGAGTAAAGAGTATTGTATGTAAAATACAAATCTAATTTAAGCTCAGAGTCTAATTTGAGTTGCGGCATTATCTATAAATATAAATATTGGACACCAATCACATACATTGCTCTCATCCCAAAGTAAGTAGCCAATGCACTTGTATAATAGAAATCAGACACAACGGTGGTACCACAACACCCAGACTCGAGACAATATAGAAAAGATCGTTTTCTACATTGACCCGACCGGGAATCGAACCCGAACCTCACGAGATGGCGACGCTTGACACCAGCGTGCTAGCCACTCGACCACAGAGGTCGTCAATCTATCTTTGCAATTTTGACTTTCCTAAATGTAATAAATTTTATTACATTCACTGATGCACCCTGTTTCACTATATTGCTTTGCGCTTACGAGACTCTAATGGTTAAAAACGCCCCATTGTGATTCTCTTTTGTTCTGTGCCCTTGAATATCATCAAGTGTAGAGAGTACTAGCGCTGCTGCTGTGTATTGTAATTCAATCTAGTTCAAGCTCAGAGCCTTATTTGAATAAACGCAATAAAATATCATTGTAATTTTGACTGTTATAGCAAAATAAATGTATCTTGATACAAAAGAAAGAAGCGTTTATTAATTAGTAGAAATAATATTCAGTATTATATTGAGCCAGTCAGTCCTATCCACCCCAAAATAACATCATTACAAAAAACAACCCTTTTTTTCATGCTATATTTTTTTTGTCCGCAGTGATGACGTACCAAGGCGAAATACTAAAGCTGACCAAGATATCTCGGTCCGAGATGGGCACCTACCTCTGCATCGCCGGTAACGGGGTCCCCCCTACAGTGAGCAAGAGGATCCATATCAGTGTCCATTGTGAGTATATTCTTCCCATAAAGTATCTAACACAAGAACGACACTTTTCCAGCAACCTTATTAACTGCAGTTGAGCTGCGAACAATATTCTTAAAAGGTTTGATGGCAAATTCTTGACAGTTTTTTGTCCGTTGCGTCTGTAATTGCCTCAGTTTTCATCAAGTTCCGCTCGTACGTCATGGTAATAATTCGTAAAAATGGATTGTTATAAATACGTCCCAGGGTAGGTTAGAGCTTTATTAAAAATATATACAGCTATCAAAAGTACCTACTGTTCTCAAAATCAAATTACCAATTCGTAGAATAGGATTTGATATTAAAGACTAAATCATTGAAAAACAAATAATAAAAATATAGCGTAGGTACCTGAGGTAAATCCTTAATAGTATTTTACTGAAATAAAATCTTTAATACTTGTAAAATATTTCATTATCATCGAACGTATAAGATAATAATAGATTAGGAAGTTCTTAATAGCTCTGGGGTAGGTACGTAATCTACGTGCCGGAACAAAACACGTGTAACAAAATGAGATAAACAGGCTTTCCTAAAATAAAAAGTAGGTACGCAAGCTGATCTGGAAAGATCGATCGCCTGTTATGACCTATCAAGGAGATTACTTACCGTAAAAAGTCAAGGTTGGGGAAGAAAAAGTCAAGGCCTATTGAAAATATTTGGTCGAAAAATACACAACAGAAATTTACACAACTTGGCTTCACAAAATGTTTTTGTATTGTAAACTTTCGTACTTATACAGCAAAATGCTAATAGTAGCAAAATTTTTGTTTCTTTGCCAAATTATAAATGTCAATCAAAAGGAAACTAAAACGGTCGTAAGGATTATCGTTGTAGGTATGCGTAGTTTTCATAAGAATCCGAATAAATGTTAAGGAGCTATTTTTTACAATGTCATAGACAATTTATTTACGGCAAGCAGAATATAAGTCGATATAAAAGTATTGGATAATGTGCTTAAGGTAAATGTGTGAACATGTACATGACACACACAATAAAATATAATGTAACATTAATTTATCCCACAGTTCACCCAGTGATTCAGGTGCCAAACCAGCTGGTAGGCGCTCCGCTCGGCACAGATGTCACCCTCGAGTGCTACGTAGAGTCTTCGCCAAAATCCATTAACTATTGGGTCAAAGACCCAGGTAAGATAGCCCTTTAATCCTCTACTCCATAATAAGCAAACTTGTCACATAAATATCACCTGAACCTAAACAGTACTTGCATTTGATTAACTCCCCCGCATCCCCGATAAAAGTGAAACAAATTATAAGACCGCCATAAAACTCTAGGTGTTTGCGGAAAGTTTTTACATTTTTCATAAAACTTCGCCGCGGAAAGATGAAATTCTAATATTGAATTTGAAAGCAAGTGTTTTAAGTAATAAATTGTTCCACAGGTGAGCTGATAATACCGTCTGAGCACCACGAGATGACTGTCAGACAGAAATCCATGTTCGAAGCAGAGATGACAATGACAATCAAGAACATAAGGCGGGAAGATCTTGGAAGCTACATTTGTGTCGCTAAGAATTCACTTGGCGATGTCGAAAGCAAAATTAGACTCTATGGTAAGTTTCAACGCCCTTAACTATCGGCCTGTACTACATACAGGGACAATAGCCCTATTTTTGAATCGCTCGTTTGAATTCGGCGTGTGATTTCCGGTTGAAAATAAATCAAAAATCAATGGAAATCACGTTGAATATACGTTAGTTGTACTCAAAAAATTAAGTATAACCTTTTTTTATTTTATTTTATAATACGCCACTTTTACGTGAGTGATTCAAATGTAAAGGCCCAGATTACCCACAGAGTATTTTTAAGGTAAAGACCTTTACTTGTCTGGAAGTATCGGAAAATTCTTTTACGAAAATGTCCCTTTTCTGTATTAAGCTAAAAACTTAACCTCCAAAAGCGCCATCTCATTCGAGACCTCCATTCTAATCCGGAGACGATGTTTTTATAACGCGGCCGACTCGATACAAAAGTATAATAAGAAAAACCTTTCCCTTAAGATACATAACAGACCGTACTTTATCGTGCAGAAATCCCGGGCAACGATAGACATGTCTACCAATATCCGGACGAGAGGATAACTTCGGAAGACGAATACGGAACGGAGATGTACGACGAGGATTTAGACAACGAAAACATTAAAAGCAACAGAGTGCCGGACCGCGCCAACAAATGGTACGCCAACGACGGAAAAATTATTGTTACCGGAACAAGCAATAGCCACAACCACATCTCCACGATCGTAGTAAAAACTATTTTCTTCCTACACCTGTTTACTGTGGTATAATTTAAGTAATGTAAACAACGCTTAGGTAATCCCCCCAATTTCCTTCGCCGTTATTTGTAATAGGTTTGCTTTATCACCTATAATTATCTACTATTAGAACATATTTTCTTGGAATTTCTTTTTATAATGTTTTCAATTGTTTCTTGGTATAGTTCATCATTCCAGCATCGTGTAACGTGATAATAACTAGATTTAATTCAAATTGTAAATAGTTGTCTAGGAGAATATATACGGTGATGTAAGAGTTATTATTTATAAATAACGACACTATTTAACTTCGAATAGCTATTTATTGTTGAAGTCAACAATGAGGAATAAAAACTGTCAAGATAAAAACTGTTTATATTGAATGTGCCATGTATATTTGCTATTATCTTGAATAGAGACATTTATATGATAGAATTTTTATTGGGTATGGTAATTTTTAAATGTAAATATATTTGAAATGATCCTCTGTAACTGTTACCAATAGAATGCCTATTTACAGCTAGTTATTTATTTCAGACGACGTACTTATTTATACGACAAATTGACGCCAAATGTTTGAAATATTCAATTGTTTACAGTGCTTTCACTCTGATTGTAACTTTGGTAGAATGTGACAAATTAATATACTAACATCAATGGAATGACTTTGATCGCAGCTCTTCAATGTTACAATTAGGGTTTATTTCTGCGTATCTCTAAATAGTGTAGTGAAAACATATTATAAATAACTTCTTCCGAACAATGTATGTTAATATCCTGCTCGTTACAAAAAATAATAAAAAAGGAGATATTACGTAATTATTTTGAGTTTTCATTTCTACCTAAAAACAGTTTTCTAAATAGACATCAATACTATAAATTTTAAAAAAAACATATGAATAACTATAAACGTCCGAACGAAAATAGCCACTGCGATTCAATACACTGCTGAACGCAACATACTAATTAATTCAATCAACTTGCCTACTCGTAATTGCATCAATTCCACGCCAAGCAATTAAGTCATAATTTAATTTACTAGCACCAACTGTGAGATATCATTAATATTAATTTGAATCCTTTTTGACAATGGTCCCAATGTGGGGCGTTGAACTGCTTTGTTCCCTTTGTGTCATTTGTTCGTCAATACAAATAAGACCTCTTTTTATCCCGCTGCAATAATAATAGTAATAAAGAGAGTCTACGCCTCTTGGTAATATTTATTTATGCTGACGTCGTTTATTGTTTATTTTGGTTATCTTATTCTGAAATCTGCTGAGTTGCGCGTTGAGTAATTGGACGGCAAATTGACTAAGCCGAAACTGTCGATCACTATACAACAAAGCCGGATTTAATAAGCTAAAACATCAATGAATTTGCTAAACAATTTTGATCAATTGGTCTACGTAACTTGATTTTCATAATAGTTAAGGAGAAACAAATGCCATTTCTTAAAGTTTTATTACGTAATAGATACAATTAAATGATACTCATATTGATTTAGGTTGGATTTCAAAAGTCTGAAGACTTAAAACTCATTTTTTTATGTTCATTATACTCTGAAAAAGATTAGACAAACAAATTACTAACAAGAACATCTAGCCAGCGATGATTAATGAAATCGAGATTCGAACATTTCAGTGGAGTTAAAATAATTGGTGCTATTTTTCTTACCCTTCCCTCTCCAAAGACAAGCTCGTAGAAAGCCATAATTCCGGCAATCTAAACATAGCGCCTGTGATAGATGTTAGTCATTTAAGCCGGTGCGTAACAAGTGTTTTTACGTGACGCGATCAGCGCCATTTTAGCTGCTAATAACGGGAAATTGGTGCGAATCAAAAGACGCAAATCTGAATGCACTTATAAATCAGCCGAGTATGTTGTGAGTTTTTTTAAATTCTTATTTTGGGGATTTATTAAAAATAACCTTACGATGGTGATTGAAAGTTTCTTTCAGTTGAGTTTATTGCTCATGATGAATTAAATTGTTCTATATATATCTAAATAGATCCGAAAGGTATTGAAATAATTTAACATAATAGACTATTACGGGGTGAATACAATCTCAATTAATAGGGTTCAATATATTGTCTTTAATGGAAACATAATTTTCTCGAGATCGCTTTCGCATTGCAAAATGTATGAGCATGTAACGAGTTTTGAATTTAAATATCCTTTCGCTCCAAAAAGCTTATAAATTGGCAGGTGAAAATCAAAATATGTGAAAGCCATCGCCTTGGGCCATTAAAGACTCATTAAGTGCGGTGTTCGGCAAACATTGGGGCAATTTGGCCCGCGACGGGAAATATTATTTTAATACTATGCTTCAGGAACATTATTTACAGGAACTGGCAAAGTACTGGTTGCGTATGAATGCAAGCCTAATTGGGCAACGGTTGATGCTTTGGGCACGATAGATTGGTTAATACGAGTATAATAAGCTTGTGTCAAGGACGTCCACTTTGGGGTTAAATGGCTTAACTTGGCCATACTTTATCAAATCACACTATATCAAAACAACATTAGGTACCTACTAAGCTATTTTAATCATTAGTAAGACCCCTTACACACTGCGACTTTTAGCGTCGACGCAGTCGTTCGTTTTTAAAATACGCTTCAGCATCGCGACTTACGCAGTAAACAGACTTAATTTAGCATCTATGCAGTCATGCGTTAGCATCAATGCAGAAGCGCGTCTCCATCGATGCTAACGCGTGTTAGTATCGGTGCAGTCACCAAAATTCAGAATATAATTTGACAATTTCCAGCTTCGGCATCGCGACTGTATCAATGCTAACGTGCGTCAGCATCACGACTTTTTCGATGCTAAAAGTAGCGCAGTGTGTAAAGGTTGACATTTTGCAACTGCATCGATACTAACGCGCGTTAGCATCGCGACTGCATCGCCTTTGTGTCAAAAATCTTGTCGCCTGGAATCAAAGCCAATCCATATTCCATTTCATTATATATTTTTTGACGTTTGGTGGTTTGAAATTGTGCAGCAAGTAAGTATTGACTTCATAAAAACCAACATCGTCCACAAAAAAATGAAATTATGAAACAAATTATTTGACTCTTGTTGCAACCATTTTTTGTACAGGTCAAAATGCTTGTGTATTATGTATTTCGTTATCGTGTACACAAACAATTTGTAACTATCACACGCAACATTGCCCGAAACAAGTCTTCCTTCGTTAGTGACGGGAAGTGCCACGCTTTGTCACACACAGCACCTACACAACCAACCGATAACAAGGATGTTTTTTAGTAAACTTATATCCTATATGTGCAAAAGATATACACTTTGCAAACAAAATAACGCCTGAAAACGTAACTATGGGTGAATCACACAGGGCTTCTATTTTGGAATCACTCGCGTTAAAATGGCGTATGCTATTCATTGATTAATGTCTTTTAATTAAATGGAAATCAGTTTTGTTCCACACAGGAGTTATTAAAATAATATAACTCGATTTGTGAGTACGTCCATATTTCGTTTGGTTTGCGTCGATTTTTAGTTCGCCTTCGAACGAAAATCACATGCCATATCCAAGCGAGTGATTCAAAAATGGCCCTTACAGGTGTTTGTACCTACTTAAAATATGTAGTGACCATACTCTCTACTATAACATATGCGACACATAAAGTTACGGAAAAAGGAATATACATATATGTATACACACTCCGCTATGATAAAATTGGTGCTAAAGCGACGAAAAGGTCTATCAAGAAAAATAAAATGAACAAACCAACCTTACACTCAAAATAGTGGCGATGACTACTCAATTATCGTAGAGCATCAAAGTACATAGTGGGAATAGAATAATGCCCTCAGATTGAGTTACCTTTTCAGGCGCCGCCTTCAGCCAAAGCGAATTACATGATAGATGTGCACACAAATAATATAATATCAATATCTTTTGGACATTCCCACACATCGCCATCTAGTCCCAAAGTAAGCTACTCAAAGCTTGTGTTATGGGTGCCAGACAACGGATATAATACTTAAATACTTTTTGTTTGTAAATACATACATAATATACATAGAAAACACCCAGACCAATACAAACAGACGTGTTCATGCACACAAATGTTTGTATTGTGCGGGGATCGAACCCGCACCCGCTGCGTAGTAGGCGATTTCTCGACCACTACACCAGACGGGTCGTATAAAATACCAAGTACTTGGTAATATTTCATGTTTCTAACTAGACATAATAGCGCATTGATATGTAAAAATATCGGCGAATGCATCAGCGGTATCGATCAGCCGCGTAGCCCCGGCTGAGCAGGGATAATGTGCTTGTCACTGTCAGTGCGCTGACAGCCGCTTGGCCAGTTGAGTGCTACCAATTCTCTTTATTCAGTGGTAACTTAACGTGTTGAAATTGAAGTATTTTACTGTCTTTGTTTTTATTTAAGGGCTGGTTTTTCAATAGTCTGATAAGAAATATTCGTCGAACAAAATACAATATGGTGAATTTTAAAATGTCACCTAATTATCAGCAATCATACGTAACTGACATTTTTAAATCTGTCGCTTTATAATTTATCAGTCCGATAAGTTTAATCTGATCATTGAAAAATCGGCCCTAAATCAAATAAAGGATCGTTATTTCAAAGTAGATACCTATGGTTGTAATATCCCCGCCATATTTTGATTATGTGCTTGTCAACACACTGACACAAACGACGGCTGATGACGGATGACGGACGGACGTATGAGGAATATTGTTTGCATCATGAAGCTTACACTCGTGTTATTATTGTTTTGGTATTAAGGTCTACTTGACTGTAGTAATAGCAACAAGCACATAAGAAGGCACAGCAGCAGTACCAAACACACTCCACATTTTACTTTTTAATCTTGATGCATGTCCTTTTAAAGAATATACTTATAACTAAAAAGGTTGATCTAGGCTAAAAAACTACAGATTTTTAATATTAATATATTGTAAATTGTTGTATTTATCCCCATTGTAAATATCTTTGACAAAACCGTTTTTTCATTATATTAATATTTATACAACATTAAATATTAAAAACTCCGTAGCTTTAAATTAAAATTCATCCTTCTGATATAATGTTTCACGTCCTTCCACGAACTGGCTCATTTAATTAACACACCGATCTGCTAACAGTTTTTAGGCTTGAATATTATCAAAAAATAGCATAAAATGTATTCTTAAGCTCAAGTATAAGGTTAACGAAGTGAAAATGATGTGTTTTTGTACCTAATATTTTAGGTTAAGGCATGATGCGACGACTTGACCAACACTTGCAAGAGATTGCGTGTCATTGGCTGCTGACGGAGAACAATGAAAGTCGGTGAAGATGACCTTTGCCCAGTAGTGGCATGATTTAAATAAAATAATACTTAAGACTATAAAAATATTACTGTTAACCGCATGCCTTCATTCTAACGCTATTGTCAATTACCAATGTTTCCTTACATCTTGCTTTCATTTTGAAATTAATATACACACGCAGCGACAAATGCGCCATAGATGGACACATTTTTGTTGGTTTCAATGCAAATAAAATGCTATCGTCAATTGATAATGGCGTGCTTATAACGTGTGTGGTTTACGTGGATAGTCTGTTCTAAGGTTGACCTTCTCTTAACTTACTTGCGCTATCCAGTCTCATACCCAAATATCAAATCTCTCCAAGCATTGCGCCCTTTCTCACGCCGCCGTACTCTTCGAATGAATGTAAGTTCCAACTCTCAACACATTAGCATATTTATTTTATCTATACCCGGAGTCGGTAACAACATTCTCTATACATTTTCCGTTCGGATGAAGTTGTACTGGATGACGGTTTATTGGGAAACTTTTAATCGAATTGAACCAAAACACAAACATGCGCCGCTCCAGTGAGCTGGGACACCTGGAACTTCTGTTACACTTAAGTAAGTAGCAATTAGTCAACGAGTTACTTTTAAGAGGACTTGGAGTAAATAGGCGACGAAATACTTTGGGGAACAGAATATTTATTTGCACATTCATTACCTTTCATTTGTTTTTCTCACTATCTTACTCTTACAAAAACTTCAAATATTTTAAGATGAGCCAACAGCAAAGCAGTCATCGAATCTTATTATCACCAGGTTTAAGATACCCGTATCATTATTACAATAAACTAAAAATATAATGAGAAAACATTGCTCGCTCTTTCAACCCTAACTAAACCCGTTTAAATGTATTATTAAACGTGGATTAGCTGAAGCAGACCGATGTATACATAACACAGCCTTTATCCGTATTATCTGCAATAATACAGTAGTAATTACAGACATGTATAAATCCCCAATAATACAGTAGTATGTAATAACGTCATGTATATCCGAGTGCGTACTATCAAATGGTGACCTTTGCCGCAAATCGCCGGAAACTCATTCGATTAGCAATTACGCATTCCACTCGCCTAGCCTAATCCGATAGTAATCAGCTGTAGATAGCCCCGCACCTTGATGTCTTGTTGAATGTCAATTGTAACACTTGCCCACTGAAGAGACGAATCAGATCAAAAACTGGGAATTTGATAGCTACCATTCGAAATTAAAGTGTTAACGATGAAAATGCATATTTCCTTTATTTCCCATTAAATTTACAGTCCACAAGCGCGCATGCCCTTTAATTTGGATTATATTTAACAGGTAGTCAAGCTGCTAATAAGCCACTCTGCCTGACTAATTGCTGGTTATTGTAGAGCAAAAAGAGCTCATTTGAGTGCTTATATTTCAGTGCCATCCGAATTATAGAATGCCAATTAAAGTTACACAATTAAAAATCACCACTTTAGTCAAAGGCCTTTATGAGCGACTCCGATTACACGTGAAAAATTGATGATGAAAACCTTCTTGATCTATTGGTACAGTCATCAGCACATTAGGAGTCCTATTTTTGAATCACTCGCTTGAATATGGCGTGTGATTTAGCGTTTAAATGTGGCGTTCGAAAATGGATTAAAAATAAATATTAATTAGGTGAAATAAAGACGTTACTACTTACAAATTCAGTTAGCTTTTTTTATCACTCCCGTGTGGAATTATACTAATTTTCAAAGGAAAATCAGACACTAATCAATTAATATCACATGCCATCTTGACGCGAGTGATTCAGAAATAGGGCCCTAGGTCCCCTATTTTTAAATCACTCGTGTGATATATGTATGGCGTGTAATTTTCATTAGAAATCGAGTTAAAAATCAAAGGAATTCGAGAAAAATATATACGTGAATACTTACTTAAAATTGAGTACTATTTTTTATCACTCCTATGTGGAATTATACTTTTTTCATTCGAAAATCGGACATTAATCTATGAATATCACGCGCCATTTTGATGCGAGTGATTAAAAATTAGGGATCCAAGTTACACATGTTTATTGAAAACTAACCCTTATCACAACTGCATAACATTGGATAAAATCTTCGGGCTGGTGGAAATGTCAAATTAAGCTTTGGATATGTATAAACATTGGTTCTGTTTTGTTTTGATTTTAATTTTAACTACCGAAATTAAAATCGTTTCGGTATTCCCACGCTTACATAAAAGTGATCTGTGCTCTTTTATTCGATTTCAATGGCATTTTCATATTCAAGCCCGGTCAAAATAAACCGAATCGGTATTGTATTTTTATTTGTAGTCGACATTCGACCGCATTTAAATATGCAGCAATTTCACCCTGTATAACTATTAATACATAGTTTTGTTTTAAGTATGGATTTTCCTGTAACATATGAGTAGAATGAAGTAAAATAAAAAGTTTTCTAAATGAAGTTGCAAAATTGCACTACTTAGGTACCCAGGTAGTGCTCGTAGCGCAGTGGTAGCAGCGCTTTGGTAGTGATACCGAAGTAAAGCAACCTAGGGCGCGCTCATGTTTGCATGGGTGACCATTCCGTCCATATAAGTGACGTTTATCACAAGCATCTCCGTGCTTCGGAAGGCACGTTAAGCCGTTGGTCCCGGCTAATATCGGTTGATATTAGTCGCTAAGCCTAGTCAGAGGCCTTATGGGCGGCTTGATAACAACTGTCAGCAGGGTTAGTCGCTTGCCTTGCAAACACCCCTCCACCAACCCGCACTGAGCTCGCGTGGTGGAGTAAGGCTCGAACTACCTCATAGTTGAGGTAAGGCCTTTGCCCAGCAGTGGGACGTTACAGGCTAACTTTACTAGGTACCCACTACCATTACCTACCAATTACAAGCGGTCCCCCGCGAGATTACCGCGTTCAAACAAACAAACTCCTCAGCTTTATAATATTTGTATGTATAGATGTAAGTGAAAGGCCTGTAACCATGGTTAGCGCAAGCTCGCGTTATAGGTACTTAAGCTGCGGGTATTAGTTTGATGCGGATTTATTTCAAAACTGTCATAGCTTCTAAGATATTTATTGAAATCAAATGATGTAAAGGACAACTTTGTTCAAATGGAAATGTTCGTGATGATGAATGATGAAAGTATTTATTTTGATAAGAATTAATACCCGTGTGTACAAAACACCTACGAAAATAGTGCATTATTTTTTAACAAATTTAACATAAAAAAACCGGCCAAGTGCGAGTCGGACTTGCGCACTGAGGGTTCCGTGCCAACTTTTATTGAATTAGGGAATCCACTTACTTCTACTTAGTAAAATAGCACAATATTTTGTTGACTGCAAATATAACTTTGTTTTTCATAGTTTGTATGAAGTACAAAGTTATATTTGCGGTTGTAGAAAACATACTATATCTCAAAAACTACTCGTTCGATCTCGTCCAAACCAATTTTCGTTGAAAGTATTTATTACGATCTATATTATATATTTTTTTCAAAATTTACACTCTCTTGGTTTAGAAGTTAGATGGAGGGGGGAAGCCCATTTTTCCACTTTGGAAGCGTATAGCTATGAAACGTTAGACTTTGAAAGAAAACGGTTTTAGGAACCTCAATATCATTTTAAAAGTCCTATACATAGACATCCCGCACATATAGGTTTGACTATTTTTTTTTTTGTTTTAGTTTCATGTATGGGATTAAATGACATTATTTTTAATTTTTTGTGTGAGAACCGGTAAGCGGTTAAGAGGATACATCTTCCTACTAAATTTCAACAGTGTAATGCTTATAGTTACAGAACAAAATGGCTGTGACATACGGACGGACAGACAGACAGACAGACAGACTTGACGAAACTATAAGGGTTCCGTTTTTTGCCATTCGGCTACGAAACCCTAAAAAGGTTATAGTGAGTAAACCAGATAAGATAGACATATGTTGCTTCAGACTGTATTGTAGAACTGACATTGCAGAATAATCTCGTCATACATGATTTTTGTGTAACTTAAACGATCCTCAAAATAAATATTTTTCCCCCGTTTATGCAACATTTTTCATTGCGGCGCTGGATTTAGGTATGTAGGTATGGTATGTAATATGTTAGGTATGTAGCTATCGTATCTTGATACTACATAGTTTTAAGCCTTCCTCGATAAATGGGCTATCTAACGTAAAAATAATTTTACAAATCGGTCAAGTAGTTTCTGACATTAGCGCATTCAAACAAACGAACTTTTCAGCTTAATAATATTAGTATACATAACCTAAGATTTGAATTTGCTGGAAATAATACAATTATTTTTAACCTATACTAATATTATAAAGCTAAAAAGAGTTTGTTTGTGTTTGAACGTGCTAATCTCAGGAAGCTCTGGGCCGATTTGAAAAAACATTTTTGTGTTGGATCGCTTACGTTTTAAGACTTATAAGAGCTAAGCAACAGTGGAAAATGTTGCAAAAGCGAGGCAAATATATTCCTTTTGAGAGATTCCGTTGAGAACGCAGCGTTAACCGTTTAAGATACGTGCCTAAAAATTATGTGTGACTGACTGAAAGACAACATCTGTTTATCTGATAGATCACTACAAACCTTTTTATGTTCATTAATTCGATAAAAATAATGTTCTACTCACAAAAGTGTTTTGATGCACACCGGTATTTATTCTTACTAAAAAATATATTAGTTTTATTCATTATCAAGAGCATTTATTTCATTTTAAACAAAGTTGCCCTTTACATCAATTGATTTCAAATAAATATTACAGTTTTAAAATAACTCCTCACCAACATAATGCACGCAGTTTAAGTTTTACACTTGATATATTATAATAACACGCGCTTGCGTTAACTGCTATGGTTTCTGGCCTCTTTCTTTCGATGAAAATATAAGAAAACTGAAATTTGCGCGGGCGACGCCGCGGGAGATCTCTAATAAATCAATATTTATTGTAATCAACTTTGCATACGCGCGTAAACGCATAATTATTATTGGTTATCTATAAATATAATGGTACGAAATTTTCCAGGTCAGCATAGGCAGTCACTGGATATTCACACGTATCACAATATATTTATAAAAGTATACTACTAGTAAAACCTATTTTTAACTATCTGCGCATTGGACAGGCTTTAATCAACAAGGGACATGTTGTGGCTAGCAACAAATTTTCATCTCGTCGGTTGACGTTGTGTTGACCGATACAGCTGTAAGTAATATTTGTGTCCATATGGTATATTTTGTTTCAGTTCACTAGTGCAACCCAAGCACAAAACCATTGATTGAAAAATTTTATGATCCGTGTTCATTTCATAAACACATTTGATCGAGTTATTGAAATATCCATTGCTTTCACAAGGTCTGTTTTCATTTTATTTAGGTAAAGATTTTTTTTGTTCGTCGCCTTCAAACCGAAAACAAAAATATAACCCCATGTCAAAACAGTTATAAGACTGACTACATATTTTCTAAGACTTTATTTTTTTAATTCGTTGTCATTTCTTTTAAAATAAAATAGTACCTTATGAAAGCTGCACAACAATAAAGACGTCATTCCATTGATTAATTATACCACTGGAACGTTTCAACCGGCATGGTTTCATCACGTCCGTCATACTCTTTCGGAGGGTTAATAAGGTCATAAATATATACGTATTTTGAGGTCATTTATCAGCTTTGGTGAATAAGAAAAAGACAAATGGACTGAGTTCAATTTAAAAGTACAATTAAGATCCCTTACACACAGCTACTAAAAAGTTTTCAAAATGAAGTTGCAAAATTGCACTACTTAGGTACCCAGGTAGTGCTCGTAGCGCAGTGGTAGCAGCGCTTTGGTAGTGATACCGAAGTAAAGCAACCTAGGGCGCGCTCATGTTTGCATGGGTGACCATTCCGTCCATATAAGTGACGTTTATCACAAGCATCTCCGTGCTTCGGAAGGCACGTTAAGCCGTTGGTCCCGGCTAATATCGGTTGATATTAGTCGCTAAGCCTAGTCAGCGGCCTTATGGGCGGCTTGATAACAACTGTCAGCAGGGTTAGTCGCTTGCCTTGCAAACACCCCTCCACCAACCCGCACTGAGCTCGCGTGGTGGAGTAAGGCTCGAACTACCTCATAGTTGAGGTAAGGCCTTTGCCCAGCAGTGGGACGTTACAGGCTAACTTTACTAGGTACCCACTACCATTACCTACCAATTACAAGCGGTCCCCCGCGAGATTACCGCGTTCAAACAAACAAACTCCTCAGCTTTATAATATTTGTATGTATAGATGTAAGTGAAAGGCCTGTAACCATGGTTAGCGCAAGCTCGCGTTATAGGTACTTAAGCTGCGGGTATTAGTTTGATGCGGATTTATTTCAAAACTGTCATAGCTTCTAAGATATTTATTGAAATCAAATGATGTAAAGGACAACTTTTGCTTTGGAGATGCGCAACCGTCGCAAGGCTCTCCTTTTCAGCGGGATTTCAGAAAATGTGGAGAACGTCAGGGATGCAGTGGTTGATATCATCAGGACCAAGCTGGGGCTTGATGACTTTGATGCCTCACAGATAGCGCTGTGTCACCGATTGGGTGATAAGCCAGGCAAGCGTTGCAGACCTGTGCTTATTCGTTTCACGATGCATGCTTCCAAGTCGTCAATCTGGAAGCGGAAGACTCTGCTCAAAGGTTCGGCGATATCGGTCTCTGAATTCTTGACCCGGAACAGGCAGACAGCATTCGTAAAGGCCCGCTCGCACTTCGGCATGCGTGAATGCTGGACCTCTGACGGTGTCATCATGGTCAAGGTCTCCGATGGTACTAGGCGAAAAGTGAACACACTCGAGGAGCTGCAAGAGCTGATCTCCAGGTTCCCGAAGCCTGCAGGTACCGTCGGCTCACAAGCATCATTGGCGCCGGCGCAACAGGTAACAACGCGACCTCCTGCTCAGCCTACTACTTCGAGCTCGTCGTCTAAGGTGGCAACTCGTAAACAAGCATCCGCAGCGAAAAAATAGGTCAGCTATGTGATCCATTACCGATATCCTTAGTTGTTTGTAAATATTTTATAATTTTGTTGAAGGTACTTATTACTACCTAAGCTCAGAAAACATTTTTATTTATTTCGTTGAAATGTCACTGTCATTTGTCATATGTCAATGCTTTTTTTTTTTTCTCTTCTTTTTTGCGCTTTGGACAAAACATATGCAACCAGTTTTGTTCCGAACTGTGCTCGAGCATAATTCAATATCGTTATGTTGTCCTTACTTTGAGTTTATTTTTACAACACTAAGTGATTTTAATGTTGTTTTTATGATAATAGTTTAAAACTTTGTTATTGCATAGCTGGTGGGTGATGCAAAGAGTAAAAAATCTAGGGATTACTTACCTAGCCCTGCATTATCTTATATAAATAGTTTACTATTTTTTTATATACATAGTTTAAATTTATTTTACATTATTATATTTATTATATATTTGCAATTATGCCTCTTAACGCGACAAGTTCATCAGCTTCATACTACTCTTGTAGTGATCACTCGCACTCGTTCGACTCAGTGTCGTCTGACATTGAAACACTCGGCATTCAGCTCAAAAACTGTTTCGAAGGGCATCAAAAATCTCTTAACATATGCCACATTAACGCTCAGAGCATCCCGAAGCATCATAGTGAACTCTTGGATAGCTTCTCGTCGGATGTAATCCATGCCGTTTTAGTTTCCGAGTCTTGGCTCAAACCATTCATGCCTTCAGTTGCATACAGTCTACCTGGCTTCGTGCTAATTAGAAACGACCGAGTTGGTAAGGGTAGCGGTGGAGTAGCAATTTACCTGAGATCAGATATCCCATTCACAATTGTCGCATCATCTCCAGCTATGTATTCTGCATCAGCAGAATATTTATTCATTGAGATCAGTTTAAGTAGTACCAAAGCTTTACTTGGGGTGGTGTATTGTCCTCCAGGGATTGATTACTTCAACCAGCTTGAGGTTGCCCTTGAATCATGCTGTACAGACTACTCCCATCACATTATTATGGGTGATTTCAATACCGAGCCTGCCGGAGATCCTCCTCGTTCCGACAAATTTCTTCATTTACTAAGGTCCACTGGCCTCCAGTATCTTCCATTTTTTCCCACTCATCACAATATTGGCACCCGTGATACCTGGCTCGATCACGTGCTGACCTCGTCTGAACAGTTCGTGCTTGGCCATGGTCAGTTGTTGGCTCCAGGTTTCTCTAGACATGATTTGTTGTACTTAGCTTACCGTATTCGACCTCCTGGAAATAGGCCCCGGACAGCTCAGGTGCGAAGTTACTCGCGTATCAATAATGAAAGCTTGTTGAAAGATGCTGCTACAATAGACTGGAACCCTGTCATGTCTGCTGGCACGGTCGATGTTAAAGTGGAGCTGCTGTGTAGCAATATTATTAGCTTATTTGATAAGCATGCGCCCATGCACACAGTCCGCATAAGGCGACCGCCAGCTCCTTGGTTGACAAAGGATATCAAACTTGCAATGTCTAGACGCAATAAGGCCTTCCGTACTTTCAAAGGAAATAGATCAGACGAAAATTGGGCCCAGTACAAAAAGGCGCGTAACCGTTGCAATCAGATGATACGTGCAGCGAAACGTCATCATATACATACTGAGATCCATAAGTCCTCTTCCTCTAACATCTGGAATTTTCTGAATTCACTTGGGGTCGGCAGATCAAAGTCTGATGACATCCATATTCCTTTTGATCTCAACGACATCAACCAGCATTTCACGAACCTTCCTGCTCTTGATGCTCTCACCAAAGCGAATACTTTAGCATACATAGCTTCACTCCCTGCTCCTGACATTACTCCCTTCTCATTTACCCCTGTCTCCGATGCTGACATCAGCAAGGCCATTTCTACGATTACATCTAAAGCAACCGGAGTGGATGGCATCAGCCGTCTGATGATAGTGCCATTGCTCAAAATAATTTTACCTATTCTCACTCACATTATTAATTGGTCATTGGACTCTGGCACTTATCCAGATGTTTGGCGTAAAGCTCTCGTCCGTCCACTCCCTAAGGTTCGTAATCCCACTTCTCCAAGCCAATACCGGCCCATTTCCATTTTGCCTTTTCTCTCAAAAGTAATTGAGTCGTGTGTACTTAAACAGTTATCCTCCCATCTCTCTCAGAACAACTTACTGAATCCTTTTCAGTCTGGATTTCGTGCAGGCCATAGTACTACCACTGCTCTGCTGAAGGTAACAGAAGACATACGAGACGGGATGGATTCCTTTAAAGTCACACTTCTTGTTCTAATAGACTTTTCTAATGCCTTTAATGCTGTGGACTATGACCTCCTTCTGGCCGTACTTTCGTACTTAAAAGTATCTTCTTCAGCCCTGGAATGGTTCTCTTCCTATCTGCGTGGTCGCCAGCAGTCAATTAAAACTCCTAACGCCCATTCTGACTGGTACAATCTGTCATCTGGTGTACCACAGGGTGGCATAATCTCTCCTTTGCTCTTCTCTATTTTTATAAATCTTATCACCCTTAATCTTCGCTGCTCGTATCATCTGTATGCTGATGACTTGCAATTGTATGTGCAAAGTGAAATTGCAGAACTACCTGCTGCAATTCATCTTATGAACGAAAATTTAAATTATATTTCATCGTGGTCACAAAACTTCGGAATCTCTGTCAACCCTACGAAGTGTCAGGCCATTATTGTGGGTAGTCCGGGACTTGTTTCTAGGTTTAATGTAATGGATCTGGACCCAATAGTGTTTGAAGGTACCACTATACCTTACTCTACTAGTGTCAAGAACTTGGGCCTTACTATGGACACTACGCTTAGCTGGTCTGTTCACATAGCTGAGGTCAGCCGTAAGGTGATTGTCTGTCTGAGAAGTCTCTACCGCTTAAAATTCTTTCTCCCATTTAAGACGAAGCTTCTGCTTATGCAAACTCTTGTCATCCCTATCATAGACTACGCAGACTCTTGCTGCACTAATCTTACTGAAGCCCTTATCGACAAGCTTGAACGTCTTCTCAACAATTGCATCAGGTTCATCTTCGGCCTCCGTAAATATGACCATGTCTCCAGTTTTAGAGCACAGCTTAACTGGCTCCCTATTCGTCAACGTAGAGACTCTCGAATCCTTTGCATTTTACATGCTATTCTTAATAACCCCTCGTCGCCTTCTTATCTTAAAGATATGTTCCCGTTTTTATGCCAAACTCACGATCGGTCTCTCCGTTCCTCCGTCAATCTCCGGCTAGGCACGCTGGCACACCGCTCCACGTACGTCTCCAAGTCATTTTCAGTGACGGCAACACGACTGTGGAACTCTCTTCCTTTGGATGTCAGGAGGGCCGAGTCGAAGGTATCATTCAAGAGGAAAGTCCGACAATTTCTTAAAGAATAGATAATTGCAAAATAATATTTATTTATTATGTGTATTATTTATGTATATTTTTTTTTTATATATTGTTATTTATTTTGTGTAAGTTTAAGTATATTTATTGAATATAAAATAATTTACAGTAATTAAAGCACGTTTATTTGTTACTATAAATATTAGTCAATTGTTACTATTTTGTTGTTTTTCTCAAAATTTCTTTTCGCTGCACCCATTGCCATCTCTCTGCATGACCTAAAGGTTTGACTGGCAGAGAATGCTTTTAGCATTAAGTCCACCTTTGTACACTATGATTTGTGCAATAAAGTCTTTAAATAAAAAAAAAAAAAAACTTTGTTCAAATGGAAATGTTCGTGATGATGAATGATGAAAGTATTTATTTTGATAAGAATTAATACCCGTGTGTACAAAACACCTACGAAAATAGTGCATTATTTTTTAACAAATTTAACATAAAAAAACCGGCCAAGTGCGAGTCGGACTTGCGCACTGAGGGTTCCGCGCCAACTTTTATTGAATTAGGGAATCCACTTACTTCTACTTAGTAAAATAGCACAATATTTTGTTGACTGCAAATATAACTTTGTTTTTCATAGTTTGTATGAAGTACAAAGTTATATTTGCGGTTGTAGAAAACATACTATATCTCAAAAACTACTCGTTCGATCTCGTCCAAACCAATTTTCGTTGAAAGTATTTATTACGATCTATATTATATATTTTTTTCAAAATTTACACTCTCTTGGTTTAGAAGTTAGATGGAGGGGGGACGCCCATTTTTCCACTTTGGAAGCGTATAGCTATGAAACGTTAGACTTTGAAAGAAAACGGTTTTAGGAACCTCAATATCATTTTAAAAGACCTATACATAGACATCCCGCACATATAGGTTTGACTATTTTTTTTTTGTTTTAGTTTCATGTATGGGATTAAATGACATTATTTTTAATTTTTTGTGTGAGAACCGGTAAGCGGTTAAGAGGATACATCTTCCTACTAAATTTCAACAGTGTAATGCTTATAGTTACAGAACAAAATGGCTGTGACATACGGACGGACAGACAGACAGACAGACAGACTTGACGAAACTATAAGGGTTCCGTTTTTTGCCATTCGGCTACGAAACCCTAAAAAGGTTATAGTGAGTAAACCAGATAAGATAGACATATGTTGCTTCAGACTGTATTGTAGAACTGACATTGCAGAATAATCTCGTCATACATGATTTTTGTGTAACTTAAACGATCCTCAAAATAAATATTTTTCCCCCGTTTATGCAACATTTTTCATTGCGGCGCTGGATTTAGGTATGTAGGTATGGTATGTAATATGTTAGGTATGTAGCTATCGTATCTTGATACTACATAGTTTTAAGCCTTCCTCGATAAATGGGCTATCTAACGTAAAAATAATTTTACAAATCGGTCAAGTAGTTTCTGACATTAGCGCATTCAAACAAACGAACTTTTCAGCTTAATAATATTAGTATACATAACCTAAGATTTGAATTTGCTGGAAATAATACAATTATTTTTAACCTATACTAATATTATAAAGCTAAAAAGAGTTTGTGTTTGAACGTGCTAATCTCAGGAAGCTCTGGGCCGATTTGAAAAAACATTTTTGTGTTGGATCGCTTACGTTTTAAGACTTATAAGAGCTAAGCAACAGTGGAAAATGTTGCAAAAGCGAGGCAAATATATTCCTTTTGAGAGATTCCGTTGAGAACGCAGCGTTAACCGTTTAAGATACGTGCCTAAAAATTATGTGTGACTGACTGAAAGACAACATCTGTTTATCTGATAGATCACTACAAACCTTTTTATGTTCATTAATTCGATAAAAATAATGTTCTACTCACAAAAGTGTTTTGATGCACACCGGTATTTATTCTTACTAAAAAATATATTAGTTTTATTCATTATCAAGAGCATTTATTTCATTTTAAACAAAGTTGCCCTTTACATCAATTGATTTCAAATAAATATTACAGTTTTAAAATAACTCCTCACCAACATAATGCACGCAGTTTAAGTTTTACACTTGATATATTATAATATAACGCGCTTGCGTTAACTGCTATGGTTTCTGGCCTCTTTCTTTCGATGAAAATATAAGAAAACTGAAATTTGCGCGGGCGACGCCGCGGGAGATCTCTAATAAATCAATATTTATTGTAATCAACTTTGCATACGCGCGTAAACGCATAATTATTATTGGTTATCTATAAATATAATGGTACGAAATTTTCCAGGTCAGCATAGGCAGTCACTGGATATTCACACGTATCACAATATATTTATAAAAGTATACTACTAGTAAAACCTATTTTTAACTATCTGCGCATTGGACAGGCTTTAATCAACAAGGGACATGTTGTGGCTAGCAACAAATTTTCATCTCGTCGGTTGACGTTGTGTTGACCGATACAGCTGTAAGTAATATTTGTGTCCATATGGTATATTTTGTTTCAGTTCACTAGTGCAACCCAAGCACAAAACCATTGCACAATGATTAAAAATTTTTATGATCCGTGTTCATTTCATAAACACATTTGAACGAGTTATTGAAATATCCATTGCTTTCACAAGGTCTGTTTTCATTTTATTTAAGTAAAGATTTTTTTTTCGTCGCCTTCAAACCGAAAACAAAAATGTAACCCCATGTCAAAACAGTTATAAGACTGACTACATATTTTCTAAGACTTTATTTTTTAAATTCGTTGTCATTACTTTTAAGTAAAATAGTACCTTAAGAAAGCTGCACAACAATAAAGACGTCATTCCATTGATTAATTATACCACTGGAACGTTTCAACCGGCATGGTTTCATCACGTCCGTCATACTCTTTCGGGGGGTTAATAAGGTCATAAATATATACGTATTTTGAGGTCATTTATCAGCTTTGGTGAATAAGAAAAAGAAAAATGGACTGAGTTCAATTTAAAAGTACAATTAAGATCCCTTACACACAGCTACTTGTAGCATCGATGCAGTCGTGCGTTATAAAAACGCGCTTCAGCATCGCGACTCATGCAATGTACAGTTTTAATTTAGCATCGATGCAGTCGCCAATGTTCACATACATAATTTGACAATTTTCAGCTTCTGCATTTCGACTGTATCACGGGGCACGCCGTCACTTAGATCTCTAGCTTTCTTTTAAACAATTATTGTACCAAATGTTAAATTGAGCCAAATATAAAATGAAAATCGAAGTAACGAAGAAATAAACATTTCAATAAACAAGGAACCTCTCTGGATCATAAAACCTCTTTTTAATTACTTAGTTTTAACCGCTGTTTTCTCATCTCATTAAGTGTCAAAAAACATTGCATCACATGTCAAGGATATTTAATTAAATAAGTAATCATAAACTGTGATGAAGGGACCGGTCGTAGGACAACAGCGACGATCCCTTCAAATTTGTTATAATCTTATACTAAGTAAGTTTGTAAATATTCAATAAACAAGATACGAAACAAATCAAGGAGTAAAATGGTTAAATATAAACTTTCTTTGTTAATAAAACCAAAAAAGAAACAAATACAAATCGACGAATCAAAATTAAATATAGCACTAGACTTTTGAATCGCTTCTGTTTGGAATATAGCAAAAAAAGCATATTAATGAAAGAAACTCAGACATGATCGAGGTAAAACTTAATTATTGTTCTTAAAATGTCCAGTATACCATTCTAAATTTAATACGGATTGAAAGCGAAGTGCTGAACTTAGTTCTCGGTTAACATTATCAATTCATCGGCAAGGTTGAGCTCAGTATATCAACATTTACATTAGCTTCTCAACTTTTGCTTTTAGTCGGATAGTGGCTTAAGGTGCATGAGATCAGCAGCAACTTTTATTATTTCCTAACACTGAAGAGAACTGCACTGCGAGGGAGTTTTTAGAGAACCGTAGCCGAATGGCAAAAAACGGAACCCTTATAGTTTCGTCAAGTCTGTCTGTCTGTCTGTCTGTAGTCATGTATGGGCATTAAACTAAAACGTATATGTGCTGTCAACAAAATAATGTGGTATTTTAGCTTAGTGGAAGTAAGTGGATCACTAATTCAATTAAAGTTGCCACGGAACCCTCAGTGAGCGAGTTCGACTCGCATTTAGCCGTTTTTTTTTTTGAAATACGACATTGCCAGTATAATATTGGTTATATTTTCTGAGTAATACGATAAATGAAACGTTCAAAACGAAACCATTTTTTTAAATGGCCTTCAATACCCATTGGTATTTTTGTTTAAAAAAATTAAAAAAGGACATGGATAAATAACACAAAATAAGCGTTAAAAGGTTGATGTATTTGTTGGCAGAATACCATTTGACCTAAAAATCATTAATAATTTTGAAACTGTAGCTACCTCTTTTTACCAATTCCAAAAAGGGAGGTATTCAATTCGACCTGTGTATACATTATATTGTTAAAATTGGGTAATATATTATATGTGCCTACTATAATATAATTTTCTTTCATGCCTCGGGTTGGGTGTTGTGTTAGTATCGTTGTTTCTGATTTCCATAACACAAGACCATTAGCTACTTTCTTTGGGATTAGAGCAATTTTTGTAATAGTGTCCAATATTACCACATTGGACACAATCACATAAACTTCCCTTATCCTATGTATACATTCTCGCAAGGTCAACGTTTGAATAGGAAACCAGACGTAACGTCCCAATCATCCAGAATTCCGTTAATATTCCCGATAGAAGCAATAATAGAGCGTCTTGCGATCGATTGTCTTTTAGCCTGGTTATATGGGACTCGTATAATTAACTGTCTAGATCTCAGCCCCTTTCGACAATGCCGCTTGAGCCGAATAAAGCGCCACAAAGCCCGGGTAGCTAATGGCGTGTGTATAATGTGAGCTTTGACAATTAGCGCAGCGCATTTTTTTACTTTTTAGCCCAATATTTAGTAGTTTCTACACTGCCTGCTAATACTTTGGGTGTTTTCTATGTATATCATGTATGTATTTACAAACAAAAAGTATTTAAGTATTATATCCGTTGTCTGGCACCCATAACACAAGCTTTGAGTAGCTTACTTTGGGACTAGATGGCGATGTGTAGTAATGTCCAAAGGATATTTCAAAGGATATCCAAAGGATATTTATTACTTTAATTTTATGAAGGTATAATGTTGAAAAACAAAATAATGGTTTGCTACTTTACAGTTAACTAGCGGCTTCATCCATATAATTGTCGGATCTCTAAAAATATTGTTAGGATTCATAGCCTATAGTTATTCTCATGTATTAGTTCGTATATTATTGTAAAAAATCATCAAATCCATCCAGTAGTTTTTGCGTGAATGAGTAACAAACATACATTCATCCTTACAAACTTTCGCATTTATAATACCTATACAGGGGTGCTGACCAAAAGTCAGCGACGAGCGACTCAGAGGTGGTTGTACAGCGCCAGCATATCAGGCTTCCCACTTTTGTTGCAAACAGCCCTTATTACAACAAGATAAGAAACTGCAGTATAGTACCTTGACGTGCTGTTGTCCGTACAAAGGATACTATTGCCACTGTTTTAACTCCCTCGCTCCCTCGCACACAAACTATTAACTGCCTCGGTGGCGCAGTGGTTAGAGGGTCGCACTTTAAAGCAACGGCTGCGCCAGAGGTCCCGGGTTCGAGTCCCGGGTCGGGCCAAATTATGTGTCTGGATTTTTCTGTTCAGAAAATTCTCAGGACTGCCCGGACTTTGGAAGATGGCGGTGTTTCACCCCCGTGCCTCGGAAAGCACGTAAAGCCGTTGGTCCTGCGCCTGATCTCTCTCCGGTCGTGTCAGATTGCTGTCCCATCGGGCTATAAGAGTCAAAGGAATAGAGAGTGCACCTGTGTTTGCGCACACACTTGTGCACTATAATATGTCCCGCGCAGTCGGTTAGTCGTTGTGACTGGCCACCGTAGTCGAAATCGGCTAAGGGGACAACTACTATTGCCAAAAATAAAAACGCTTCAACACCCGAGCGGTTGCAGGCAACCGCATAACAATAGAATATCTATTGTGTCTCGTTTACATACGCTTGGGGGATTAAATGAAAAACTCACAAATTTACACCCACTTCGTAGCTTACTAACTACGGCGCAGTATTTCGTAGATACGCGCGAACTACGCACGAGGGTGCCAATTTCTCCTTTCGCTTTTATATGTGTGAAAAGGTTTTCTTATATAAAACTTGCATATGATTTAAATAAAATATTTTTTTAGAATAAGCATAACTCATATTATCATCCCAGAGTTGGATGCCACTGACCAAAACAACAACCTGACGTTTACAAAAAACATCATTTTGTGAACAAAATGTGGACGAATAAACTTTATGAATTTACTTATCATATCAAATGATTAGTAAATTTATTACGTTCATTCGTAAGATTTGTAACTAAAATTTTTCTCATACAGTTTACATTTTGATAAAAACATGTAGGCGCAATTAGATAATATATTTTTTATTTCACAGCGGCATTCAACCAAACGGTTTCGAAGCAGAGAAAAAAGCAAACATTATATCATGTCTATTCACATTATATTTTCGACAATAAAGCTAACTAACTCGAGCCGAGCGCACAAAGCTGGGAGCTAATGGTGCGTTCATAATGCGGCCAAGACCCCATTCATTGACAACTGGCAAATTCAACGATAACTTACTATTGCATGCATTATTTTATAAATTATGTCTATAATTTTTCCATGAATTAAGAATATATTACGTATTATTCATATAGACTTTGAACTCCAACGTAATATCTACTCGACTTTACGAAAAATGGATTCACTGTGATAAGTCCAGAATTACAATACAAGGCAGTCGAAAAAACATGCATCGTCTTGCATCTCTAATGACATTTGTATTAAGACACGGAACACTAGCATGCCAATAAATGAGGCGAAGTGGCACAAAGCGCATCACATCACAGGTACAAAAATTGACGCCATTTTATTTCAGCAAACGAGGACCTGCTATTGTGGGGTTGAAAGACTTTTTGGTCCATTCAGTGCCGTAATCAATGTACTTTCTGATTACACTGCACGCTATTAACGAAAAATGTCAGGAGGCATTTTTGGCGAGTAACAATCGACTATCGGATTCGCAATCGGTCGCCTGCTGAATATGCACTATCAAATCAAACTCCAAATCACTAGGCTGTATGAATTTGAATTAACATGGTCATAAAATAAAAACCTTTTTGTTGGACACCTATTTAATATTAAGTCCATATTTTATAAATGATAGAAACAAAAGAAGAATGCATTAAAACTTATTTTTAAATTAAATCAGGCGTTTGAATTTAAAAATACGAATTGATTAGTTGCAAAACTTATTATGTTGGAATAACTTTAATCCCTTCGTTTGAGACCGATAATAAAATAAATCATTTAAAGTAAAACTACTTAGAAACCCAAACTTGAATGGCTTTCGTTCACCATTGTTAAGCAGAGTAAAGCTAATCAGTATTCCTCGTCCATCTATTGGCGAAACCAAAAACAAATTTATCAAAGGGAAAGCTGAGTATTCTATTTAGATGAAAGCTTATTAATTTATTTTAAATACTATTTGATGTAGTTACGATTTTCTTACTATATAATTTATTGTATAAAATTTTATTCTCTTCTTTCGTTTCATTCAACTTTTCAACATTACGTGGCTTTTTTTCTGAGTTATATTGCCCAAAAAATAACACGCAAATTCAACTCAAACATTTACTTCCAGATAAGCGAGCGTCCGCAAAGTTATAATTGATGTGTAAATCTATTACCGTAACATCTCAGATATTGAGTTATAAAACCAAGTTGTTAAGATAAATTGGAAAAAATATTGTAGCGTGATTTTTTTATTACCTGCCATAAGCGATTTATGATTATTTGAGCGTTTGAAATGCGCAGTAAAATTTTAAAGCCTATTTTCGGACAAGTAATCTAGCGAAATTGCCCGATGTAAATTGGAGCGATGGTATAAACCTGAACCCAATAAATTTTCTATTTTGGGATGTTACCAGCTAAGCGATCATTCCTAATAATTATTCTTAAAGACAGTGCTTAAACATAATTTCGATGTACTTCAATAAACAGTGCGATCTTTTGGCCAACGGCAAAAATGTGAACTAACACTGTCATCTTCTAATATACGGATGCCAGACCTTAGCAGCTTACGGCCGTTCCCTATATGCAAACTAAGATCAAAGATAGATAGCTATCCTCGAAAAGCTCGAAAATGACGATCGATTTTTTTTTACAGACAGTTATAACAGTAGAAGAACGCAACCTAACCTTGTCACGAAAAATATTACAGGTTATGTCAAATTGCTGATTCAATATTGTCTCAAGAGATAGCGCTTCGAGTGACAGCTAAAAGTGGAAGTGTGTAAAAAGATATTTTAAAATGCACACCGCCATCCCGGCGATTCGCCTCCGCCTGCTTAGTAATGTTTGACCCTTTACACACTGCGATTTTTGTAGCGATGCAGTCGAGATGCTAACGCGCGTTAGTATCAATACGGATAGTATTTTGACAAATTATGTACTGATTTTGTACAACTGCATCAGTCACGCTTCGGCATCGATACTAACGGGCGACCGCATCAATGCTAAATGAAATCTGTCCATTGCATGATTCGCGATGCTGAAGCGCGTTTTCAAAATGCGCGACTCGACAGACACTCGTTTACAGACTGCTCAAATGTAGTCAGCGCATCTTCCGGCGACGAAAATAGAATCCCTTTAAGTAGATTATATATTTATAAATTTAGATAAGGGCTGCAAGCATGGTGAGCGAGGAGCTTGATTGGCGTGCTCTCTAGAAGGTCCCTCGTTTTGAGCGCGGTGTATGCAGACGCATTGTCTTGAGCAGTGGTCCGCAGGGCCCAGTGTTTGGTCGCCTCTGGTAAATATTTGGTAGTATATCATGCGGCGTTGATGCTTTTTTGATCTCGTGTCTGGAGATCGTAAAAAATCATAGGTCTAAAATGTTCCCGGCGCTGATTCATTTTTAAGTCAGACACGATAGGTACTTTGAATTGGCTCGCAAAAAATGTGGAGGGAAATTTTGAAAATGCAACACACCTATTTTTATTTATAAATAAACATTTCGAAAAAGTTTCTTACCGGCCAGTCTACCATATAAATATATATGTAGTTTTATATATATTTGCAATACATCCTGAGTGGCCTGGTAAAAAATAACAAATATTTAAAATGTGGAGTTTTTAATTGTAAAAATTAGACCAATTAAGACCTTTGTGACTGGCTACCGTAGTCAAAATCGGCGAGGGGACACTATTTTATGACTGGTTATAGCGCAATAATTAGAAGGATAAAAAATATTAACTTTTCAATATGTTAGCTTCTATTGAAAAAAATAGTAGACTGTTATATGTACAAGGAACGATAGTGACCCATTTCACTCGAGAAGTTCGAGAGTGAAATGGGTGCTTTCACCAGAGTTATACATACTATTTTTCATTTCGACTGTGAGGAAAAATAAATAAATTCATTTAGATATTATGTTGTTTGGCGAGAGATGAAATCTCAAGTTTTTACATCACATATCAGTTTGTTTACTGTCGTTATACATAAAACACAAGATTAGAAGGACAGTAAAGGAAAACAACAGAGTACATATAACGCGGACGATATTTCAAATCATTGTTAAAAATATCGATCGATTTTTTCTCACAGACAATAATAACCTTGCGAAAACAAGGTTACTTGTCACCAAAACTACCACAGATTATGAAATTCCAGGTTCAATTTTGCCTCATGAGATAGCGCTATGAATGACAACTAAAGGTGGGAGTGAGTAAGAAGATTAATGAACAACAAAAATGGCGGCAAGTCGCTTCCGCCTGCTTAATAATCTATGCAATAATCGACCAAACTAAAAAAATATATCGTCAAAGACAAACAAAATGTGACAATTTAAAATGAAAAAAAAGTGACACTATGTATGGCGGGCAACCTAAATATATTTGTAGATTTTAAATTGTAAAAAATTAGACCAATTATACATTTTTCGAAGCAGTCACCATAATAAACACGCTTTTAATGTATAGCTAATCTTACAAATATGAAAAGCTTGTTTATTTTAATGATATAATGTGACTCAATTACCTTTAGCTCCATGTCTGATCGTAGCAATTAAAACTAAATTACTTTCTACCCTAGGGATGGAAAAGCTATTTTCCACCCGTCTATCTTCACATGAAAGTTCAATTTTCCGAACAGAAGAAATGAAAAAGATTTTTTTGGGAAGGTTATTTTTTTTGCATTTAAGGCCTACTTTCACCTCCTATCTGGATACACAATATAAGTTACCGGTCAAACCAAGTCAGAGCGAACGTAGCGGCATAATTTCTCCTGAAATCGGTCAGGACAAACTATGCCGAGACGATCGCTCTATACAAGGCCGTACTATTTTATCCTGGGACTGTGCGAAATTACTTATTTTACGATGAAATTAGTCTAGCCATAACAGGTTTGTCCTATAGGACTTAGGACGAACTAGTATGGTCTTGGCTAGGTATACCAGTTTTACCTTTCGCATATAGGAAGAACCTGATTAGTTAAGGCAAAACTAGTTTATCCTGAAATCGCGGCAGCCTGTCTGTATCGAGGATAGGATAGGATAGGAGGATAGGACATAGTGAGGAGACGTCAATCTCGCGCATAAAGGGTTTCCTAACAACCTGACTATATTTGTTAGCATTTTTATCCTCAAATATCCTATATTTATGGCATGATTAAGGTCAACAAAAATTGCCCCATGATCCCCTGAAAATTACATATTGAGCAAAAATTATGAGACAAAACCATTTCTAAACGATCATTTACGCATTATACTTTAAATAAAATTTGTATTATTTTGTGTTTTATTACTCTAGAAAACAAACCAGTAACATTCAGTTCATTTCGATTAGTATTTTAATTTTTACTTGCCTTAATAAACTGCGTTGTTAAACAACAATACGATATAACGTTAATTGTACCGACCCATGAAATAACGTGTTAAAATAGCAATTACCTGATTAATAATACAATATAATCTAGAAGGGTCCGGCAAAAGGTTTTAAGTCACGTATCCGGGGAGTTAACCGCAATTAACGAACCTCCTTCCTAATACTAATTAATGGAAGTAACACATGTACGGGTACGGCACAAAATACAGACAGTAACAGAAGTCAAACTCATGCATTATTTCACTTTTGATACACACACTCGCCGGTCGCGCTAGGGATGTCAACTTTGGCTAATACACAAAGATTTATCAATCGTAGTCGTCGCACTCACATCTAGTCATTTGATGTTTTGTTGAGAATAAAAAAGGAGAAACGAAATTATTAACCAAGAAACTAAACTTACACAACTATGTATATAATATATAACACTTTTTACAACCAAATTAATTTATTATACCGTCTAAACGGTTAAATTCTTAACACAAACCCTTTTGACCTATCCGTTTTAGAACTAATCCTATGAAATGACAGTAAAAACTACACATTATACCTAGTTTTGCCATAAATATTGTCACAAAGAAAGTTTTTTTAATGCAAATAAAATTTATTACTTTTATAGTCCCCTAGCCGATTTCGACTACGGTGGCCAGTCACAACGACAAACCGACTGCGCGGGACATATTATAGTGCACAAGTGTGTGCGCAAACACAGGTGCACTCCCTAAATAATAAATATATAAATAAATATCCTTTGGACATTCCCACACATCGCCATCTAGTCCCAAAGTAAGCTACTCAAAGCTTGTGTTATGGGTGCCAGACAACGGATATAATACTTAAATACTTTTTGTTTGTAAATACATACATGATATACGTAGAATTTCGTTTAAACTCTATTCCTTTCACTCTCATAGCCCGATGGGACAGCAATCTGACACGACCGTCTCCGGTCGTGTCAGATTGCTGAGTTCAGGCACAGGACCAACGGCTTTACGTGCTTTTCCGAGGCACGGGGTGAAACACCGCCAACTTCCAAACTCCGGGCTACCCTAAGAATTTCTGAACAGAAAAACTCAGGTATATATTTTTGGCCCGACCCGGGGATCAAACCCGGGACCTCTGACGCAGCCGTCGCTTTAAAGTGCGACCCTCCTACCGCTGCGCCACAGAGGCACTTTTATAGTGTATTAGTTATATACATAAATATAAAAATATATATAAAAAGCTTCGTAGAAGTGGTCTCCATTGGCTGCAATACAGTCCTTTAAACGTTGAGGCCAGTTATCAATAAAAGCACGCACTCTTTCCATGGGAAAATTCTTCACTGTCAATCGTATGGATTGTATAAGGGACTCCAAATTAGCATGGCGTTTAGTGCAAGCCTTACTTTCTAAATCTGACTATAAATCATAATCCAGCGGATTAAGATCGGGACTAGACGACGGCCAGTCTTCAGCTCTGATGAAGTCCGAAACGTTCGCTTTTAACCAAGACTGCGTGGACCGAGCTTTATGACCCGGCGCCGAGTCTTGTTGGAAAGACTATGCTTGGTCATTGAACATGGTGTTGTTAAGGGGCTTAACTACCTTCTCAAGAATGGTATCTTGATACTCTTGTGCCGATGTTTTGATACCTTTTTCACAAAAATATGGCTCAGTCACTCATAGCTAACACCCCACCAAACCATCACTGAAGTCGGGTAATGCCCACGTTGCACTCTGCTGGCTAATTGGGAAGCCTCCTTAGAGGTTTGAGCATAAATACGGTCATTTTGTTTGTTAAAATGTTGCTCAATTGTAAAGATTTTCTCTTCCGTAAACATTTTTTTCTGTGACCTCCCTTTGCGTCCGCTTTAGTAGTTATTTCGATTTTACCACTCTATTCTTTTTTTTTAATTATCAGTTAAAAATGACCAGTGCGTCTCTTATAGGCTGCAAGTCCCAAGTCATCTTTTTAAATACGCGACATGGTTCTGGGTGCTATCTTCATCTCCCGAGATAAAATATTTTGCTCTCGGACAGGATTTCTGCGAATTCTTTCCCTTACTGCTTTGACCACCTTTTTCGTACAAACACTGCGTGGACGGCCAGATCTTTTTCTGTCACAAACAAAGGAGGTCTTATTGTATCTATTGATAGCCCGGTACACAAACATTTCACTAATACCAAGCGTATGGTGAGTTTTAAAAATTGCATTCGGCTCTGTACCAACTTTGTGTAATGCAATCACAGCGATTCGGTTCTCTTTATCACCCCACTCCATTTTAATATCGCAAAATATTATAAAATGTATTGGCGCCAAAATTAGAAAACACAATGAGCAATCGTATAAAAATGACAGATTCCAAATTCAAATGTAATATCTTTCTTGGCGGAATTCTATGGCGAGGCGCCCAGCTGATGTCCCCTGATCTGTCGGCCATTAATAAAAGAAGAAGAAGAAGTAATATCTTTCTTATTTTTAATTGTAACAGTATTTAGGGCCAGACTGTGTATACATAAATAAAAAACATATTTTTATCTTACGTAATATTTTTACTATTATTTAGTGACCTGTTTTTGTGATGTATACAAAGACACAGTTAAAATATTATCACTTATAACGATTTGACCTTATATAAGTCATACCAAAAATATTACGTAAGATAAAAATATGTTTTTTTGGAAAATCGGGATTTTCATTGTTTTAATTTTCTCTAACAAAAAAAATATCATTTTTGAAAACAGCACGCTGTCAATTTTAAAGGTTACTACGTCATCGGCTTCGCCTTTCTCATTTCAATGGCCAATCTTTTTTTTCTCTAATCTTAACCTTAAATAATTAAAAAAATGGAAAAAAAATATTACCTTAATCTCTAAATATCTAAAAGACTAGCGTATAAAAACCCAAAATGTTTTCTACAATAATTATTAGTTTGTTGTGTTGAATTGGCCCTTTAAATATTATCAATTAAAAAATACAGACCTTATATACAGATTCATAATAAGAAACAATAAAAAGAGCTGAAGTCATTTAACAATATAATTTTCACATTGCAAAACCCTTCCGAGACGCGTGTCTCAAGCCGGCAGCACTCGCGCTCGCACTGACCCGAAAAGTTCTGAGATCTCTTGTTCGTGAGCGCTGTCTATGCGTGCGTTGCTCGAGCACGCTCTGTATGTAGTTTGACTTTTGTACTCGGTACTATCCATATTTTGAGGTTACGGTTACCAAAAGTGGGCCTAATTAACTAAAGGAAGGTCTAGGCAGGTTTACCAGACAAAACCAGCGGCACTTGTGGTTGTTGAAGTACGCCTCTCCCTCATGGAGAGGAGAGACATACCCTCTGCTTGGCCAAGCCAAGGGCAAGCAAGTCAATGAATTTTTCCATCATAAAAA
This sequence comes from Pyrausta purpuralis, assembly GCA_963924145.1. Lineage (NCBI taxonomy): Eukaryota > Metazoa > Arthropoda > Insecta > Lepidoptera > Crambidae > Pyrausta > Pyrausta purpuralis. Next base: position 15,905,530 of record OZ001659.1, read on the forward strand.
TGCCGTAAAATAGGTTCAAACAAGGTAGCTCCGTTTTTCTTTGCTTGTCTTATATTGTAAACATACTTGATTTACAGTCTATATGAACACAGAAAGATGTACCTACAATCATGATTTTCGTTTAATCAAGTCTAGGTAGGTAAACAAAGTAATAATATCAATAAGAGACAATGTAATTATTCTTGAAAAATGAAAAAATGAAAAAGAAAAATGAAAAATGTTTATTGACAGTATAAATATACAAACAGGATTTTACCGGTCCCCATACTAGGCATGCCTGTCCTATGGGGAACAGTGTACGATTTACATGTGATTTTCACAGCACTTGTTAAGCAGAACAAAAACATAAACATTTTTGCATGTTAAACTAATTCAAACGGGTCCAAACTTACAGCGGGCAAATCTAGTGTGTGTGTGTGTGTGTGTGTGTGTGTGTGTGTGTGTGTGTGTGTGTGTGTGTGTGCGTGTGTGTGTGTGTGTGTATGTGTGTGTGTGTGTGTTGTACCGTTGTACATGTATAACGTGTAATAAATTGAGTACCTTAATATATTTAGCATTCATCGGACTCACATTAACATTTTCATCACATTATCTTTGTTTTAGTTAACTTATCTAGGGATCTTTAAAACTTATAAAAAACTCTCTTTCCGTTATTACTGGTCTGGAATGTTTAAAGACATTGCCAACTTTATTTCTAAATGTGATAAATGCCTAGCTTATAAACATCCTAACCATTCTCCATACGGACCTATGGGAAAACCCAAGATCTGTTCTAGACCCTTTCAAACTATTTCGCTTGACCTTATAGGCCCATTACCCATGACAAAAAATCGAAATCAATTTATTCTAGTGATTAATTGTTGCTTTACCAAATATACTCTAATTTTTCCTCTTAAACGTGCTACCGCTTCTAATATAATTTATTTTCTCGAGAATTCCGTTTTTCTGACACATGGTGTACCTCAAACGGTTATCATGGATAACGGACCTCAATTTCAATCTCGCGAATTTAATTCATTTTTAAAGAAATACAAGGTTTCTTTTATTTCTCACTCTCCTTTTTACTGTCCTCAAGTCAATCCTACAGAAAGATATGATAGAACTATAATTACTGCGTTAGCCACCTTAGTAGGAGACGATCATAGAAAGTGGGATAATTACCTCTCTAAAATTCAACAAGCCTTAAACAGTTGCGTTAGCTCTATAACTGGCTTTACGCCTAATTTCTTAGTGTTTGGTCGAGAAACCATTCCCTGCGGTTCTTTTTACACTTCATCTCGAAGTATCGAAGAAATTACCTTTCTACCTCGCGATATTTACGCTGAAAATGTTGGTTTTCTCGCGTCTTATTTCGATAAAGTTCAAACTGCATTATATTTAGCTCATGCTAAAAACAGCGCGCGTTATGATTTGCGTCGAGCTTTTAAAGAATTTAATGTCGGTGATATAGTTTGGCGTAAGAATTATGTGCAAAGCAATGCAGGTTCTTACTTTAGCGCAAAACTTGCCCCTAAATTTGTAAAATGTAAAGTTTTTGAAAAAATTTCACCTTTAGTTTATATATTGGAAGATGCTAATGGTTCTAAAACCAAATGGCATATCAAGGACATTAAAATCTAATTTTCATAACTTCTATTTTTTTTTCTCTAACTTTCATTTCGTAACTTCAATTACTCATCATTCATAATTCATTCATCAATCATCTTTCGTGATTATATTTATTTCGTATTTAGTTGTATTCTGGCTTTTAAGCTTATACAACGTACTTTAAATACGTTATCCTTATCCTCTAGTTTTCTTTTCTTTTAGGAGCATTTAATAGCTCTTATTAATTGTATCTTTAAATCTCTTTTCTTCTTTTCTTTCCTTAAGGAGGCTCTAAACCTCTTCTCTTTACTTAAGGGACTCTAAATCCCTTACGTTAACTCGGGAGGCTCTAAACCTCTTCTCTTTACTTAAGGGACTCTAAACCCCTTAGTACTAACTAGTACGTTCTTTTGAGCGGTTGATTACTCGTTAAATAAGCCTTAGGTCCGAGCGGTTGATTACTCGTTAAATAAGCCTTAGATTGGAGCGGTTGATTACTCCTTAAGTAGGCCTAGATCAAACTTTTTTTTTTCCATCTATGGAGCGGTTGACAACTCCCTAAATAAGCCTGTCGTTATTGAGGAATTCTTTTCTAGAGTGGCAGTCATTGAATGTGAACTCCACCCTTACGGTATGAAGATGATAGAATGCTAGAAGAAGAATAAATATTTTTATGTAAGGTTGTATATAAGGCGAAATAGATTCCTAGGTTTTCTTTAGGTCTTCTTTCAAAAATTTTCTCTAAGTCGAAAATTTTTCTGGGGTTGTGGGGGAAATGTACCGTTGTACATGTATAACGTGTAATAAATTGAGTACCTTAATATATTTAGCATTCATCGGACTCACATTAACATTTTCATCACATTATCTTTGTTTTTCCATGCTTTCATTTCCTTTTTCCATCCAAAGATTGCTGGTTCATTTGCTGTAAACACGAACTTAGAGTTAATCATAGATTCTATCTACCATAACGCAGTTCGTATTTTCTCCCTAAAAAGTCTTACTGTAAACATTAAACTATAGGCATTACCTGCCTTTATTATTGTTTATGATTATTGATGTTTTCTAATCCTTTTTGAACAATATTTATTGTGAATCTAAAAATGTCAAACTTTCAAAGCTCTGTTATTCTACTTTTCTTTACATAATACTGTAAAAATAGTTGTGTTTTACCTTCGTTTGCAATTTTCCTTTAATTTGCATTGGGTGATGATTCGTTTTCCTGTATTTTCGTAATTTGCTTGATTTTTGTCAGTATTTTTATCTTTATTGACATGGTTGTTATGACAATATCTTTCAAAGTCTGACAACTTCTATCAAAGTTTATTATTTTTTCGGGTTTAATCCTCTGTAAACCACCAGTATTCATGTTCTATTTTTGAACCTACCTCGATCTAAATTTGAACGGCCCCGGCCCCCTATATAAGCCTTTATTTTTTTCATTCTATTCATTCGATTCCGAGTTCTAAGCTCGAACAGTTCTATTATACTTCAAGAAATAAACACTCTACATCTTCCCTCAAGAAGTCTTGAAGAACCGCCGGTGACTACTGAAACACCTCCTCACGCTAGGGGAGGGACCGGACACCGGAGGAGTATCCAAGCCCATTGACTGCAGTAACACCTCCTCGCTCTAGGGGAGGGACCTGTCTCCTTCTCGGAAGAGGATCCGAGACCAAGTACTTCTGGCACTCCAACTGATCATAACATTTTCTATATAGTGCCCGTTACCCTCATTACTGCACATCGGCGTCACTGCTCTTCACGGCGCCTGTCACCGCTGCACATCGGCGTCACTGTTCTTCACGGCGCCTGTCACCGCTGCACATCGGCGTCACTGCTCTTCACGGCGCCTGTCACTGCTGCACATCGGCGTCGCTGCTACCTCCGCTGTGTCGGCCCTGCACTCCGACGCCGCCCTTTGCTGCCTCCAGGACAATACTTATTGAAGATTTGAAGATACTTACTCACGCCCACTGCACTTTACTTACATTCATACAGACATCACCTCATCTCATTTTTCGGTACTGTATTCTTTTTGTTTTAATATAAATTCTATTCCCTCTTCTACCTCTTTCTTTTACCTTCTTCTACTTCTCCACATTTGTCGCTTCACGACAGTGTGTGTGTGTGTGTGTGTGTGTGTGTGTGTGTGTGTGTGTGTGTGTGTGTGTGTGTGTGTGTGTGTGTGTGTGTGTGTGTGTGTGTGTGTGTGTGTGTGTGTGTGTGTGTGTGTGTGTGTGTGTGTGTGTGTGTGTGTGTGTGTTTATGTTGTGTGGTGTGTGTTAATGAGGCAAGTAATTGACTATTTAACAACTTTAATGATTCTTTCTGCTTCATCATAACACGATAACACCAACCCAAGAGCAGCTTAGTAACCATCGCTTTGACTTTATGTACAGGTTGATTCCTAAAGTCTAACAGAGCAGACAATTTGTTGTAGATGTGAGGCATCAGAAACCTACAGAAACGCTGTACGAAAGTAGTCCTGGTAGCGGGAACGGGTATCCTGAATAGACGCTTAGTAAGCAATCTCTTGTATTCGTCCGACAATAGGACACTTCTATGAGTATGGAGTACAACTCTTAGAAGAAATAGTTTTCTAACGCTCAAAACTCCCGCCTCCTCATACAAGGCCTCCCCTTAACTACTCCCGCCTCCTCTTAACATTGTAATTTTGTAATACAGTAATAGTTATACTAGCAACATTATTTTTATATTCATGTTTTCTAACGCTCAAAACTCCCGCCTCCTCATACAAGGCCTCCCCTTAACTACTCCCGCCTCCTCTTAACATTGTAATTTTGTAATACAGTAATAGTTATACTAGCAACATTATTTTTATATTCATACTTTTGTTATGCGTTCGGTAATTCACGTATATAAAATCTTATTGGAATAGGATTTTATATATGTGAATAAGATCATGCCTGCCATGCATTAGGCCTTAGAAAAATCCATAGAATGCCTTAGAAATTATCAAAAGTAACTGATAACTCGTTCCAACGAGGCATCAGTTACTTTTGATCATTACCAAACTGAAGCATAAAGTCGTTTTTCAACTTTAAAAGCTCCCTAGTGACAGGGTTTTTATCTATTAATTTCCAACCAATATTTTAAAACGAAGATAAAACTGAAAGTTGTGTCGTATTTACGATTGAAATATTACTGAGCGGGTTGAATTCAGACAGCGTCATCAATTTTGAAACATATTTTACCCAATGTGCCACGTTATGAAGTATGATAAAATGAGCCATGATGTGAGCTAAATTAACAACACCATCATTATGAGATGTTTTTGATGAAATTTCATTTCAACCTGTAGTGACATGTTTTTTGATGGAAATATACCTAAAGATAAATTATACTTAAAAGAGACACAAGGTATTATTAGTCATTTCCATATATTTTTTCCGGTATCAAGTTCCACTATTGACAAAGGTCAATTCAACGCACACCGAATATAAAATGTTTTCAATTTTTTTTCATGTTGCATGTCTTAGTTTTATTTTTTCTTGTTTGTCATTTAATATATATATTAATAAATATATGTATATAATATGTATATGAATACATAGTATACTTATGTTACTTATTCGCAATTACAAGTACCTATGGTAATTCTATAAATATTTCCGTATTCGGATTCGGTGGTGCAAAGAGAACAATTAGAACAGGGACTCTATTTTTGAATCACTCGATTTAATATCCGTGATAGAAAAATATATGCCTCAATATTATAAGTACACGTTCCTAAGTTTTGCGTGATTTTCGTTGACATTCAATTGATTTTAGAATGAAAATCGCTCGACATATTGACACGAGTGATTCAAAAATAAAGCTCCTGTTCTATGAGATTTACAGGAACTGACAGATAGACACCTCTAAAGTATGGGAATCATATCGCAAACAAAAGAAATAAGTGAATCTGCAAAAGTAATCGCCGAAGTCATTTCGTAAGACAGGCTTACGGAAAATTGTGAAAAATCTTTCTAAATCCCAGTATCATTCTGTTTTTAACTGAATTCAACAAAAAAATAATGATTTGTGAGTAAAGTCAGGAAAACTTAAACTTTCGTACTTTTTTAAGGTGCAAGAACAATATTGTTTCATTATTGACACAATAAAATAAACAATAACATATTAAATTTCTTATACATTTCAAAATTAAGAGCGCTTTCACACTTAGGCGACTTTAGCAGCGCGACGGTCGCGCGACAACCGCACTGCTGATAATTTCATATATAAATGACAGCAAAAAGCCCTCCACATTAGAGCGACGATGCTACTGTCGTTCTAATGTAGCGGCGCACTAAGTGTTTTAAAATGCCCTATGGTGCTCCCTTTGATAGTTTACTAGAATAGAATAGATATTTAGAAGAGGCGTATATGGAACCACAATCTTTTCTTTTTGAGCGACTCCTCCATATCTAGTAATTCTAGTATTTTAGGACCATATGGTGCTCACTATATTCCAAGCATGGTATGTCAAACATCACTTGTACCGTTTGATGTAATCTCGCTGACAGGTGACGCGGACGCACGCGTATCCCTTGCCGTGACAGCGAGTGTCACCTGTGAAGCGTGGCTTGTGAAGGTTCATTAGGTACCTCAAATGCATTCAGTATAAACTATGTATATTGATTTAAACTTACACGGTCACTGACGTTAGAAGATATTGCAACGGGATTGCTACCATGTAAACTAAACTAAACTCGAAAATAATGGAACATGGTAGCAATCCCGTTACAATCTATTCTATGTATCTATATTGTAGCAACCTACATATTGGGCAAAAATTAAATAAAATACCACGAGAAAATAGTTTAAGCGCATCAAGGATTGATACAATGTTCACATGGTTGTATTTCAAATTCTTCCAATGCATTTTATTTGTTAATTCCAATCCAAGCATATTTTTCTGCAAAAATAATCATTCTTAAATTAAACTTTGTGGCTATTTCTCGAAGCAATTATGCGGTGAAATAGGATACTCCGAATAGCATTTTTATTTTCATCCGATTGCAAATATTCTTGAATCCACAGGAATGGCACAGATATTGTTTATTTTGGATACCATATAATATTATAAGTTTCTATTGGAAAAAATTAAAACCTTTGCACAATTTTATCAGTTGAATAAATCCATTGCGGGCTCTCCCAACTGCAAAGAGTAAAAAAAAATAAGCCGGTTGACCCACATTTCCCTGCAGAGATTGGATCTTTGAGCGATGTCTTATGAAAACACTTCTTTTATAATAATTTTGCATTAAATCTCTTAGGTAAAAATAAAATTGCAGCATGCTGTTATTAATTATAGGAATCTCAAAAGCATCAATCTGGTAATTAAAATTATCAGAAGCCCCGCCATTTTTGTCGAGTAATTTCACGTAAATTAATTGTAAATAACGCGCTTTGTTCAGCCGCTTATAAATCTCATGAAATATGCTCACGGATCGCAGTCCGTAACACCATTCCTATTTGCTTTATTAAATTTTACCCTAACAGTTCACAGTGTTCGGGAAGGAAATTTATTTCTCTGTCTGCGAGTATAGGTGCTTAATGAAACAGCAATGAAATTGAGTCTGCTAATCTAATTGAGCTTAGACAACACAAACGAAATGTTGTTGATTTGAGAATTTAAGACTTATTTTGAATTTTAACTTAGTATCAAATACAACGTAATGTTTAATGCGCAAAAACCTCAGACACCCCAAATGATTTTTAAATTAATAGATCTAATAATGAAAGAAAAAACAATGCAAGGTTTTATGAAGTGTTGTAGTTTTACTGGAAATTCTGATCATTTCTTGCTCTACGGGCGACGCTCTGTAGCGAGAGGATTCGATAGGTATTCAACGGGCCACTGCGCCGCGCTGACATTATTATTACTACTATCTACACTCATAGAAACCCAACCATTACTCGTTTACGTATTTTGCCGAGGTTGCGCACAAGATGGCTTGTCTTATTAATAAATACACAGGGCAACATTTTAATAATGTTTTTTTTTTAAATTATGACTGATATAAAAAGGTGGATCAATTAATTCCGGTCATGATTCAAACAAATCATTTATTTATTCATTCAACATTTACAACTGCCAGTCAGTATTATTTACAACAATGTGTAAAACACCTCAGAAGAAAGGTTTCAATTCAAACAACTATTATGCGATATTACCCTTTTTAATCAAAATATAGTATCCAAATCCTACTTACGTACCAGTGAGACAGCTCGTTCTTGAATGATGGTCTATGCATGGCCTAGCACAGATCAGTCAGCGTCAAATTCAGTGTGGCCAAGTTATATTTTTAAAACAATTGCCGTGGTTGCGACTTTCTCGAGAGTTTTTTTTTTGTTAGTTTTGGCTTGCACGGCTTGTGCTTTGCCACGACGATGTGAGTTAAAAGTTAGGGACACGAAAGGATATGGATAAGTTACCGGAGCTGAGGATGAATAGGAAAAAAATTGAATATAGAATCAAAACAGTAAAAAGGTAAGATATATTAACATTATGTATGAAATAAAAATACAGGCATGAGAAATACTATAACATATTTATTATTATTCATATTTTTTTAAATTTTTATATCATTTTTTTTTAGAAATAAAGATATGCATTTGTAATTATTCAAATCATTCAAACATAAAAGACTAGGGATGGACGTAGGAAATTGGACACGGAGGGATGAAAGAGAAGAAATAAAGGAGGAACGATCGTATTTCGGGCAAGTAAAAAACAGATGATTCAAATCGCCCATGTCAGTTCCACAATCACACGTATCACTTTCAACTATATGAAGCCTTGCAAGATGGGCTGGGGTACAAACGTGCCCCAGCCTCATGCGTATAATAGATGAAGATATCTTGTCAAGATTTACTTAAAAAAAACATGGTTTTGCAGGAATACCAGGTTGGATCCGTTTATAATATGTCCCTTTAATCTGGCTACTACTGTTCTATTCCTCTTCTCATGAATCACGTAAATAACATTTTGGAAGAGCTGCTAGATCGTGGCAGTAATTTTTATATGGATAGGTGTCGACATTAAATATTTCAGTATTATCCAAATTATCCGCCTAGACATTTCCGGTGATACCACAGTGCCCTGGGATCCAAACGAAGGCTACACCTAATCCTAACCTAACACATTTAGTCAGTAGTTTCCTGCACTCAATTATTATTGGGTAACAAGTATTTGATTTGAAAGGATATTTAATTAAAGCCTGAAGGGCACTTTTTAAATCAGAGAAAACTACTGCGTTTTTCAGTTTGAATAATAAAACAAATTCCAATGATTTGAAGATACCAAAGCAGTCCCCAGTAAAAACGGATGACTCATGAGGTAATTTTACCATCTGATGTATCCTCGATTGTTGGTGATAAATAGCAACTCCCACTGGACTTCCATCTGAATGTTTTGATGCGTCACAGTATAAATGATCCCATTCATGCCAATAATTATCTAAAATTAAATTGAATTCTGTGTTAGCATATTTATCGTTTTTAGAAATTTCTTTATTAAAATCAACGTGAATATCCAAAACAAGAGACTCAAATTCAGATGACAAAATTGGAAGTAGTGCTGATCTGTGGGTTGGTGCATGTAATGAAATGAATTTGCGGTAACTGATGACAAGGCATGGAATTTTCTTATGCGACCAGTAAGGATCGATTCTATGAACTCTGAGAGTGTTTGTAGTTTTATATAAAGAGGATGATTTATGAAATGAAAAGCACGGAATATGAACTTATCACTAAGGAACTGCCGCCGCAGTTGCAACGGTGGAGCCATACATTCCAACTGTAGCACGTTTCTAGAGCTGGATTTCATGGCGCCAGCTACTATTCGAAGTGCTTTTGTTTGAATTACATTAAGTTTTTTGATACCAACGATACTACACGGTTCTAAAAGAAAAGTTCCGTAGTCTAGAATACTCCTAATCATCGCATTATACAGTAACTTCAATGAAAAAGGGTGAGCACCCCACCAGACCCCAGATAAACATCTTAGGATGTTAAGGAGCCGCTCGCATTTTGTACAAATGTAATAGAAATGGGAGAGGCCAGTCAGTTTCGAGTCTAGAATAATACCAGTTTCGAGTCTAGAATAATACCGAGTTGAGTTTCATCGTTAACTGGAATAAGTAAATTATCATAAAATACCGAAACAGGAGGAGGACATCGCATTCGGGAGAACAAAACTATGGAGCTTTTTGCTACAGATAGAAACATACAATTGTTGTCCAACCACAGTTTTGGTTTAGCAAGAGATGCAGCGAGAGTTCTGCTAAGAACCTCAACACTTTTACCAGAAGAATATAATAACAGGTCATCAGCATGATGAACTCTGTTACCAAATATGGGTCCTAAATCGTAAGAATAAATGTTTTAAAAAGCAAAGGAGATAACACTGAACCCTGTGGTAAACTATTCCACAATAATCTGGATCTTTTATTTAAATCACTATCAATGATATGAATGCTTCTTTTAACCAGCACATTGATTATAAAGTTAGTAAGCATATCTGGGACTTACGAAGTTTTTTCAAGAAGAATCGATAACACAACGTTATAATATGCTGCGGAAGTATCCAGAAAAGCCGCTAAAAGATGTTGATTGCAAGAAAAGGCTATTCTTATATCACTTACAAAAATAGCAAGACTGTCAGAAGTACTTCTACCTTTCCACAATCCAAATTGGCTACTGCTTAGTAAGCCTCTACTTTCAAGGTACCATTCTAAGCGGTTTTTGATTAAATGCTCAGAAATTTTCAAAAATGTTGTTGAAAGTGCTATCGGACGGTATGAAGCTCTACATCAGATGAAGGTTTATTCGGTTTTAAATTTGCTTTTATTTCTTGTTCTCTCCATGAAGAAAGTATATTTCCGGATGTCATTATAGAGTTAATAAGAGATAAATAATATTGTAGTGTTGCATCAGATAAATTAATAAAAAATGAGTATGGAATCCCATCACTTCCAGATGCAGAATCTTTACGCCTTTGAGTTCAGTCAAGCTAAATGGGGAATTTAGACCTCTTTGTTCGAATTCTTTGTTTAAATTATTTTTAAAAACAGTAAAATCTAGCGGGGTGGTTAGAGGGGCAAGATTATCTAAGAATTTTTCTGCTAAAAGATCCGGGAGAGAATTTGGTTGTGATTCTTTGTACACTGATCTGAATCGTCTAATATTAGCCCATACAGCAGCCAGAGGAGTATCAGGAGAAATGGAGAAGCAAAATTTTCTCCAACTCTCCCACTTCTTCTGTTCAAAAAGTTTTCGTGTACTTTTGGTAATCTGGGAAAGGATTTCAAAATTTTGATTCGTTGAGTTAGAAACATAATCTTGCTCAGCTTGTTTTATTTTTTAACAGCTTTGTAACATTCCTCATCCCACCAGGGGGGCAAAGGTATTTTATTTATGGAAGGATTTTTAGTAGGAAAAATTTCGTAAGCCGTTTCTAAAAATAATGAAGCCAATGATCATCAACAGGAGGAAGAGAAGTTACTTTTTGTTCAATTCTTTCTTTAAAATTATTCCAATCGACATTTTTGAGCCTATATTTTAAACGAGGAGGCCGGGCGTTGTCTCATTCGTTGGAAAGGTAATTAATATTGGAAAATGGTCACTGCCGAAGGAAGAATCTAATGTAGACCATGTTAAAGTTGACGCGAGCTTTGAACTTGATATGGAAAGATCAGGAGTACTGACTCTTTCCTGGGGAGCAGTGCGACGAGTAGGTGTTCTAGTATTTAAAATGCACAAATTAAACTTGTCTAAGATATCTATGACTCTGGAGCAATAATAATCGGAGCGACCGCTTTCCCAAGACAAGTCATAAGCGTTAAAATGACCCATGGTCAAAACTGGTTTTGGTATGATATCTAACATGCGTTCTACTTCGTCAAAAACTGAGGATGATGGATGAGGTATGTACAGTGAAACAAATGATATATTATTTACAGATGCAGCTATTAGTTAAAATTCACTACTATGCTGAGGAAGAGGGATATGAGAGAATGGTAAGGGGTGTTTGACCAGTAATGCGACCCCTCCATAACTGTCAAATTTATCCTCCCTAATGCAAGCAAAACCAGGAATTTTAAACAAAGAGTTAAGTTGAAGCCAAGTCTCCTGAAGGGCGACAACAAAAGGCCCTAACCGGTTAATCGTAAAAAATAAATCGCTTTTCTTATTTACAATACTTCTACAATTCAACTGTATCCCTTCGTACATCTTTCTCCGAAACATTTTTTAGTATGGCAACGTTGGACGGTAACAAATTATTATATGTCAAAGTGGTGATAAGCGTAGCAATTAGTTCTTTTGATGACATTTCAGAAAATGAATTATTTAAATCGCTATTGATTAAAATACTTTTGGAAGTATAGGGGAACTGTAGTCCTTTCTCAGCATGCATGTTCTCCACGATCATAACCCTTGCTGGGCCTTGGTGGTGCTCTCGGTTTCAGAAAGACTGTTTTTTTAATGAGTTATTATGACTTTCTACATTGTTATGTGCATTTGATAATTGAGAGTTAAAAGTGCTAGTTGTCGAAGTCTAATGACCAGAACGACCTGATACCAAGACATCAGCGAAAGATTTTGATACTGGTGGATGGAGTTTCTGAGCCTCAGCATAGGTTATACAGCTTTTTGCCATAGACTCTTTTATACTCCTCTGCCTAGCATATTCAGGACACTTCCTACTTGTGGCCATATGTTGACCAGTGCACAAGAAACATGTAATGTTTTCCTCTTCAATGTCACAGGTATCACCGGTATGACCCTGTCCACATTTAAAGCATTTTGGTAATGAGCGGCATTGACTTTTGACATGGCCATAACGACAACACCTATAACATTGAATGGTTGGGAATATGTAGAGATCCACAGGTATGGAATTGTAGCACAGGAAGATTCTTTTAGGTAGTACTTGTCCATCAAAAGTAATAACAACTGTCTCAATTGGTACAAATTCTGACTGACCATTCAAATTGTTTTTCTTTTTCAGACGACGAACCATTATAACTTTACCACATCCAGTTGGAATATTAATACTATCCAAAATATCCTCCTCGCTCCAACTTACTGGAACCTCTCTGAAAACATCGATCCAGGATACGTTGGAACTTGGAATGAAAGCCCTGTAATGGTTGTGTTTCAACAAATCACTATTAGGAAAGCATTGGCATCTTCAAATTTGGAAAAGGAGACTGAAAGTCTATTTCTGCCTAGTTTTTAAGGCTGCCATTAATAACATTTTTGAAACAGTGCTTCTTCAAAAAATGACCAAATGATACAGGATGTAAAGTACAATTTATGTTTGGGGAGGATTGTTCTTTTTGTACATGTAATGTGTATGGAGACAGATCTGTAGCCACATAAGAGGGCCTGCCTACTGGTGTACGTGTTTCATTTGGCATGTGGGAAGAACTAGGAGTTGAAGTTTTATTTATATTGTCTAACAAAGACTGGTTCGGCTGACTGGGAACTGTTGGTGTTTGATCTGAATCATTTGTCTGAGAACTAAGTTTTTTCTTGTCACATTCATAACCTAAACTTTCGAAACATTGACATTCATGAGTGTTAGCTGTACCATCTAATTGTGATTTACGATGTTTACTTCTTTTTTTTTATGCCGTGCTTACACACTTTACGTGATGAAGAACGTTTGCATTTTGGTTTTAAACTTGTGTTATTTTTTAAGATCCATCCGTGTCGAAAATAGAGCCATCTGTGTCCATAGCCGGAATATCGTCAGAAATAGTAATGAAATTACCTGCCTGGGGAACGAACCCTCCCCCAGGGTTGTCAGGCTCAGTCATAGGAGTGAAAAATTGTGACTTACCAAATACTCGAACAAATTAGACCAAATACACAAAAATAAATAAATAAAGTTATAAAACTAACTAAATATGTACAAAAGCAACTTATTGGATCCTTATTTTAAATTAAATTTGTAAAATCAAAAAAAAAAGACGCCTTCCTAGTTAGCCGTTTCCCTCCCTTTTTCTTCTCGAGAGTAAATATATAATAGTTATAATTGAAAATAAAATAAATAATATTTAAGGAAGTAACAATACGTGTTGTTACAAACGTAAATGGTAATTTAAACAAGAGATACTATTTCAATACAAATAAATGCAAATAAAATAGTTAGTATCTATAGTTCGGTAGCAACTTTTTTTAAACTCGCACGCACTCGCATATTGGTCATCGTAAAAAATACTCCTACTGGTTTATATGAATATGTACTTATATATTATAATAATTGATACACATAATTTACAAAATTGATTTATTTTTGTTAGTTTAGTAGAATTCAGTTGTAGAGGCAACAGCAATAGTTTGGGTTGAATGAGTTTGCGCTCCGCTTTAAGCCTTCGCTTTCTCCTCAACTCGCTTTATTGAGAGACGGCTTGACTCACTGGCTTGCTAATAAAGATTGTTTCCGAAAAGCAACGACATTAAAGAAAAGCTTGCAGGAAGTACTACTCGTACTCACTTACTACACAACTTTTAAACAATATGTTAGTTAAAGTTGAGTGAATAAGACTAGAAAAGGCCTACAAACTCGTACCAATTTACCAATGTCAGTTAAGACTTATTAGATAAGACTTCTCCAGCATCAGTTATGGATATTCGTAAAAGAATACAATACAGCTAATTTGAAAACGTCTTTTGAAACAAATTCGGTAGTTCAATTCTTATTCAGTCTGATAAGTTTATCGGCCCAAGATAGGTATAAAACGACTGAATTTTAAATTACATTTACAAATTAGACAATTTTATCCGACGAATATTCTTTATTTGACTTTGAAAAAATCAGGGTTCCTATTTTTTAACCGACTTCAAAAAAGGAGGAGGTTATCAATTCGACTGTATGTTTTTTTTTGTATGTTTGTTACCTCATATCTCAGTCGTTTGTCGACCGATTCGATTTTTTTTTGCCTACTTAGAGGGTATACCTTCTAGTTGGTCCCATTTTTTCCAACTTGGGATCTGATCATGGGAACTTGGTGTAATCGAGGGAAACCTTCAAATTTTAAAGGCACGTATAGTGTTTCTTTACTAGAATCTTAATATTGACGTGTTGTTACGTCTGATAGTCAACATCTTGTGGGGCTGAACTGATGGTGGAACTCCTTAACGCTTAGAAGTTCAGTGATTATAATTAAATAACTTATAATAGGAAGTTTGTAGCTTCTTAAAAAACAGAGTCATAAGGTGCAACCCCCCCCCCCCCCTCTCCTATAATCTCTAAAAATGAAGAAATAAAATTAACATTAAAAAAAGCAAAAACCGACTTCAAAACCAAAATGCACTAAAAAGTCTTAAATAAACTCTTGACTTTTGAAAGGAAAGGTGGGTGGCTTTTTAGTGCATTTTAGTTTTGAAGTCTGTTTTTACTTTATTTATTATCACTCGCGTCAAGATGGCGTCTGATATTTATCGATTAATGTCCAAGTTTCCAATGATAATGATGATGATGATTACTAACGAGTATATTTCACGTGATTAACATTGATTTTAATTCATTTCCAAACGAAACTCTCGCGCCATTTTCAAGCGGGTGATTCAAAAATGCTCCAGACCTCGACGTACGAGTATGATTTAATGTAAATTGTGTTACTTACATTGCTAGAATAGGTAAATTTTGTTTTTGCGATCCTGTTTCAACCAAAGTACTAATAAAAAAACGGCCAAATGCGAGCCGGGCTCGCGCGCCAAGGTCGTAATTTTTCCTTTATATTTGATATTTAACATAGTTTCATGCTAATACTCGTACATTCTAGGTCTACTGGAAGTTCTTTTTAGGTTTTATTTCCCACTAAGTAGTTGCGAGTTTGAAAATACGCAGCTTAAATTATTGTTTTTTTTTAATGCGATGACATAGAAGTTTGGTTTTTTGCAGCTTAAAGATATTTATTATAGATCTAAGTATTTAATATGAATGCCAATTTAACACCTCTACAAATTCATGAGGATAGAAGTAGTAAGTTTGAAATTATTAAAAAAAAAATATTGTATGATGTAACTAAATGTGATATAAGACGTTGTTTTGATCCAAATTTAAACTTTCTGAGTTCACGGTACAGGTTTTGATTCTCTTGCGAGTGTCGAAAATTTGCGGAAATTTGTGGCATAATCTGTTGTATCTTTTCATTGCATTGATTTCGAATTTTGATTTTGGTACAGCTTAAAGGTGTTATAGATCTAAGTATTTTATGTGAATATAAATTAATACCTTTAGGCAATGGGTAGCAAGTTCAAAACTATTGAACATATTTTTATTAAATGATGTGCCAAAAAATACGGGTTTCGTAATGTTTCTTTTATTTGTGCTATAAGGCATTGCTTTGTACCAAATTTCAAGATTCTGAGGCACGGGAAGTACCCGGTAGGTTTATATTTTCTTGCGAGTTAAAAGGAGTGTTTGGCTTAGAAGTAAGATTTTATCACAACTTTAATTCCTCACGGATGTATTAAACAACAGTCTTTTGTTACGCTTTTGCTTATGCGACCGCCAGTGGCCTTTTGATCCATGAGCATCTACGGAACTGTAAACCTGAGTATTTGTTATTATTTTTGCTTGATACACTCACGCGTTTCTGAGAAAAAGAGTAGGGACAGACAGACGGACAGAAAACAAAGTGATGTTCCTATAAAAAAATATTATTAATCATCATCATCATTATCAGCCAAAGGACGTCCACTGCTGAACATAGGCCTCCCCCACGGCTTTCCATAGTGACCGATCACTAGCGGTCTGCATCCAGTTTGCTCCTGCGATCTTTTTAAGGTCGTCTGTCCATCTTGTTGGTGGACTTCCTACGCGGCGTCTTTGGTCGAAGGGTCTCCAATCTAGAACTTTCCTGCCCCAACGGCCATCAGTTCTTCGCGCTATGTGCCCGGCCCACTGCCACTTAAGCTTACTGATTCTCATGGCTATGTCCGTTACCTTGGTTCTTCTACGTATCTCCTCGTCTCTGATTCGATCTCGTAGAGAAACACCGAGCATAGTCCGCTCCATCGCTCGTTGTGTAATTTTGAACTTCTTTATGAGGCCCATATTTAGAGACCACGTTTCGGATCCGTATGTTATCACTGGTAACACACACTGGTTGAAGACTTTCGTCTTCAGACACTTAGGTTATTGAGACGAGAAGACGCTCTTGCGCAGTTTCCCAAACGCTGCCCAGCCGAGTTGGATTCGTCGATTGACCTCTTTCTCAAAGTTGGACCTACCCAATTGGATCACTTGTCCCAGGTAGACGTACTCGTCGACAACTTCGAGAGTTGAGTTCCCAACAGATACTGGAGTGGGTACAAAAAAAATATTAATAATATATATATATTTATTTATTCTACTTTAGATCGGGTTTTGAGCATAATCGTAATTCGAGAATATAAGTACAAATATTTCCAAATTCTTCACAAACAAATATCTAGCTACCCCTTTCGCCATATTTGCATTCTTCCGAATTGGATTCACGATCGTTTTCTATCCAAGCAAAAAGTCACAAACGTGCATTTAGCAATATAGGTGATCCATAAAACATGCAGCCAGCAGGCGAGCGCTGCGGCCCCAGAATTGCGCCAGAAATTATTCCTAGGTGCCATCTGTCGCTTGTATCTATCCTCTGCAAGTTGCTGTCTATAATTGTTTTACTGTTAGTCACAAAAATAGATACACTTATGTTAAAGCTTATTTGTTATTGTGTCACATCTAGCTGGTACATGTAATCGGATTCATTGTTTTGCGTAATTCAGGAATAGTTAAATAGTTGTAGATATTGTTATACTATATACAAGCCTTACGATAAATAGTAGTAATTGAAGATTTACATTAACTTTATGGTCTAATCTAGAGTTACGAAATAAAACTTTGTATCAACTGACACTAATTAATTAATTATTAATATAACCAAAAATCTTGAAATTGTAATAAATCATAGAAGGCTAAAGTATGCCTTATTTTATTATTTTTATCTGTATCTGATAAATACCAGATTTGGCGCGATCTAACTCTACCATCAGCGCCATCTATTGACGAGTTTACTCAGTATTACTGATATTTCATCATACATGGATGTCTTTGCCCCGAATAGGAAAAAACCCATAAAACGGGGCCGGAGTGGGTCGGGGCTGGTGTTTGGTCCGTAAATAAACCGACCTTTTAAACCGTTGATATTAAATTACATTAACTCA
Source organism: Pyrausta purpuralis (assembly GCA_963924145.1). Classification (NCBI taxonomy): domain Eukaryota; kingdom Metazoa; phylum Arthropoda; class Insecta; order Lepidoptera; family Crambidae; genus Pyrausta; species Pyrausta purpuralis. The sequence goes on from OZ001659.1 coordinate 15,923,338, forward strand.
TAATTATTTGTTTTATATCTAAACTTAGAAATACTCGCAGAATATCAAATTGAAATTATTCTCACAGCAAGTTTGATGAAACAATAGAATTCGTAAATCTTTTCCAACAACGTGCCCCGATGGACGGTTCCCGACAGTCTAATGTTATTATTTCCTACCTAATTTACCAACGGAACAAACGCTTAGGCCCCAGTTCTCATGTAGTCTGCATTCGAATAAAGTTCACAAATCGAATTTATTTTTTGAAGAAAACAGATTTTCTTTATCAGTCACGTTTTTTTTTTGCTTGAGTGCGTTTTTCGTTTGCGTGTTGTATTTATTTCTGTAACTATTATTTTACTGTTTTTTTTTTGTGAAACGCTGAAAATTGGTCGGAAAGGTAATCCAATCACTACGCCGAAAAAGCCCGATGGACAAAATTATTCAACTCACGTTAAAAACTTACCGCAAGAAAGAAATTGAATTGCATTTAAATAGAACCCAAGAAATCAGAAACTATTTTATCATCGAATAAGATTTTATCGGTTCAATTTTTACGAAAGTAAACGGCAAGAGAATTGGGGCCTTGGTCTCATTAAAATTAATTATTCAGTTAGAGGTACTCATTAAGCACGCTTCGAAGGTATCTCTCCTCTCATAACAAACTTTTCTGTACACCGGTAGATATTTACACAATTAGGTATGGAAGTAATACTTACCTGCTTAAGCTCCATTAAGGTAGCGGTACGAGCCGCTGCAGCGACAAAAGACCGCGACACGGGGCCGAGACCGGAGACCGCGACAGGTGTTTCACCCTTTTTACGAACTTCTAAACGTCTGTATCGGAGTGTGTCAGCTGTCAGCTGGATTTGGGTCAAGATGACGAAGATTTGTTAGAATATTACAAATGCAAAAATAAAATAAGATTACCTATTTATGAATTTTATTAAATGTCTGATTAGTGCAATTAATATTTAACAGTCTTCGTCCGCAAAAGTACTCATCCCCCCCCTCATTCAACTTTTAAACTAAGCGAGTGTAAATTTTGGAAAAAATATATAATGTAGACCTTAACAAACGTACGTTTGTACGAGATCGAAGAAGAAGTTTTTGAGATATAGCACATTTTCAACAACCGCAAACATAACTTTGTTCTTCATACAAACACTATGAAAAACAAAGTTATATTTGCTGTCAAATAAATATTGTGGTATTTTACTAAGTGGAAGTAAGTGGATTCCCTTATTTAGTTAAAGTTGTCACGGAATCCTCAGTGCGCGAGTCCGACTCGCACTTGGCCGGTTTTTTATTAATCACTAAACACCTACTTTATCGCGCGCGACTGCGATACTACTAGTCCGCAGCAGCGACTGTCACGCCATATTCTGTCGCGCGCCCCGGTCGCTTTGCATAGCGTCAAGTGATGGTCGCGGTCTCTGGTCGCGGTGTTTTGCCTCTGTCTCGGCGTGAACCTCTACCCTAAGAAGCATCCAAGTAAAATTATGTATATTTATTCAATAAACTCCCGAAAAATGTTCGCTGAGGTTGCGTGGGAGAAACTGATGCGATTTTGCTCCTTTGTTCTCATTTTCCGTCCCATATTTTTGTTTTCAACTTCAGTGAATATTTTTATTACGTTTTCTTGTCTCTCGACACATGAGTTATTTCACGTGGCTCTCGCGGTTTTTGCGCGTCCGGAGGCGTTCAGGCGTGGAAAGTTATAAACACTACACTTTAAAAGATGTTTCTTTACTTTTGTGTAGAAGCGAAATATATGAACTTGCTAACAACGTTATCGGGTTAATTAGAAAAGAGACTTTGGGAGTTTATTTTCACTTTAATGCTGTCGGTAGCTCAAACGCAATAAGTGTTATCTACAACATAAAATGGGAAATGCATATTTCAAAGACGAGTGTTTGTCTGTCTGACTTTCTTACACACATTCAACGGTTCGTAGGATTTATTATCTTTGGTAACAGAACTCCCAAGTTCCGAACAAGTACAATCGTACAGCTCAGTAATTAGGATATCTACAACAAAGTAACGAGTTCCTGCTTTATTACCTAAGGGTACATAAAACGAGAAATACCTGAGAGCATCAAGGAAACTCTTCTCAGAATTTAGTGAGTTGCAACTTTTATCAAATGGACGTGAGATTTTCGGGGACGCCCATGGGAGCAACCATGAATGGCAAACTCGGCAGGAGTATAACACAAACGACGCTATCTTATTCATATCTATACAGGGTGAAATCGGAAAAACCAAGGGTTTTGTCAATGTGTTACAATTATATGGATGGTACTGGTGTTTTGGTTTTTACTACTGACTATGATATACTAACTATTCTAATTTTAGTTGAACCAAAATGGGTAAAGGGTTTCGCAAAAGGTATCTAGGAAATTCTCTTTTCCAACATAACTTTGTATGTTTTTAACTTTGTAACATACAATGCAATACATATAAGTATCTACATTTATACGATTATACAGGGTGACTTTGTTATCAGTACCGAAATTTTGTGTAAAGACTCCACTGATGAATATGAACAACTTTTACTATGGGGGCAATAGTGAAATTGAGAAAAAAAACCCGGCCAAGTGCGAGTCGGACTCGCGCACTGAGGGTTCCGTGCCAACTTTAACTGAATTAGGGAATCCATTTACTTCTACTTAGTAAAATACCACAATGTTTTGTTGACTACAAATATAACTTTGTTTTTCATAGTGTTTGTATGAAGTACAAAGTTATGTTTGCGGTTGTTGAAAATGTGCTATATCTCTAAAACTACTCGTTCGATCCCGTCCAAACCAATTTTCGTTGAAAGTATTTGTTATGATCTACATTTTATATTTTTCTCAAAATCTATACTTGCTTGGTTTAAAAATTAGATGGGGGGGACGCCCATTTTACAACTTTGGAGGCGTCTAGCTATGAAACGTTTGACTTTAAAAGAAAATAGTTTTAGAAACCTCTATGTCATTTTTTTGGTTTTAGTTTCATGTATGAGAGCCCCTCCTTAATTGTCATTATTTTTTTATTTTTTTATGAGAATCGGTAAGCGGTTAACAAGATACATCTTCCTACCAAATTTCAATTGAGTAATGCTTATAGTTACAGAATAAAATGGGTGTGACATACGGACGGACAGACAGACAGACAGACTTGACGAAACTATAAGGGTTCCGTTTTTTGCCATTCGGCTACGGAACCCTAAAACAGCTGTCACATGTATTTTGACCGCGCGCATTTTTTGTTCTCGATTTCACTATTGCCCCCATAGTAAAAGTTGTTCATATTTATCAGTGGAGTCTTTACACTAAATTCCGGTAGTGATAACAAAGTCACCCTGTATATTCAATGGAATAAATTATTATGTACTTGGGTTGGTACTTTAAGACGATTCTACGTAGGTACACCATATTACCCTGTATATTTTTTTGGACAGTAAACAACTAGACCACATAATTGCTAACTTTGAGCTTACGAAGACACCCGGTATAAAGGTTTCTGATAGAGGATGAAAGTTGAATAAGCTTACCTTTTGGTTCCTTGAAGTAAAGTTGCATAACTCTCTGTTACGATAGAATACAACACGGCACTTTTAAGTCGCCCTCCAATTTCCTGCCATGCATAAGTAATAGGAGGTGGTTATAAGAGTATTTTTAACTGATTAATGAACACTTAGTAACACAAACTTCGGCTTCCTTTTAACTAAAATGAAATAATCTAACATCTGCCAATGATTATGAATATTATTATGCAAGTGATTTGTGTTTGCCTCGCTTTATGGCGTTGAAACATTTGGATCGTGGGAACCTTCCGCTAAATTTGCAGTTTAGAAAAAATGTGCCATAGTTAAATTCTGTTACAGCGAATAATAAAGCTAGGTGGTTCCTAGCTCAAAGGATTAGCATAGCTATCCAACGCGGGAATACAGCTAGCATCATAGCCTTCTTGCCGCAAGGAGTTTTTTTTCGTTTTTGAATAGGTAGATTTTAAGTTTTTTTTTATATGTTGCATGGCTTATTTTTTTTTTCTTATCTGTTATTAATAAGGAATCCCCTTCTGCCAATATTGCAATCCTAATTTATCCCCATAGTAAAAAAAAAACAGTTCAGCCATAGAATACTTATGACATTTATCATTTTATTTCATTTGTTTCGCTCCGGCCACTTTTCACCCTGGCTGCGTTTTATGGTTCTCATCCTTTTTGGTCTGACGACGACGCCGACAAAGTAAAAATCATGAAAATTGGTCCGCTCGTTCCCGAGTTATAGTTACTCGTAGTGCTAATAACAAGACTTTCTTATATTCATACAGATAAAAGAAAAAAAAACAAGAAGAAGAAGAATATTATCAATTTACCTTTCATAAACTAATTTAAATATTGAGCATAACAGTATCAGTAGCATAACATTACCAATCCGACCGTCATATTTCGCCAAAAAAGCTCCCAATTAAAATATTTCGACGGTAGTTGGCTACACCTACCCCAGGTCGACCCTTATCAAGTGGCTCCGATTAGCCCGGATTACCCGGACAAATGGAATGTGTAATTATCTCCGGATAACTAATCGCGTAAGCGTACGTTACAGGTGAAAATTTCACAAGTTGGAAACTCAATTTCTTGGTAAAACTATTCTGGATGTTGTTTTGTTTATTAAAGCGGTGTTATTATTTTACCGGTGACTGTTATTGCGGTGCCGAAAGTGTTTTAAAGTTTCGTATTTTTTTTATACATCTCTAGACATAGATCTATCATATTTTGATACAAAATACAGCACAGTGCAATAAAGTTTAAGTAATAAATACTTTGTAGCGATGTGGGTCAAATACTCTAGCCAATGACACATCCCATCAAATATTAGCTATTAATAGTAACTTACAAAAACTTTATGTGCAACAGTTTTGAACCTAAATTGATTTAGTGTGATTGTTTTTTTGCCCTTAAGGTCTAAAACGTAATGCATAAATTACTTATTTTTGTTAATTATTAAAAAAAACTCAAAGTATCATCAGCAACCAGATATACAACTCTACTTATCGGTAAGCGCACATTTGCTATTATTTGTCCAGCAGCAGTTACCTCTTAGACTCGGTTGCGTGATCAATAGTTAACTCAACTAATGGTTCAAAGTCGTTCCCCGCGGTTGAATATTTAAGAAAAAATATCTTAAACAATGGTCAATAATATAGCCATTCTGACATTAAAGACCCCTTACACACTGCTACTTTTAGCATGGATGCAGTCGCGCGTTCTGAAAATGCACTTCAGCATCGCGACTCACGCAACGTACAGATTTAATTTAGCATCGATGCAGTCGCGCGTTAGCATCGATGCAGAAGCGCGACTGCATCGATGCTAACGCGCGTAAATTGACAAATTATGTACAGTATTTTGGCAACTGCATCGATACTAACGCGCGTTAGCATCGATGCAGAAGCGCGACTGCATCGATGCTAACGCGCGTTAGTATCGATGCAGTTGCCAAAATACTGTACATAATTTGTCAATTTGCAGCTTCTTTATCGACGCTAAAAGTAGCGAAAGGTAAAGGTGTAAAGGTTGACAGTTTGTGGCTGCATTGATTCTGCATCGCGACTGCATCGCTGCTAAAAGTCGCTATGTGTAAGGGGTCTAAGCCAGTACATACCTGATTTTGGAAATTAATAATACTAAAAAACGTCGCAAATTTCCTTTAGTTATGCATAGAGCACATCGATCATCCTTCAGACACCGAGTAGATTGACTTTCCACTTGTAGTTTAGTAAATGATGAATCACTCACTGGTTCAGTGCCTCGAGTTTTTCTCATGAAAAATCTGATCATGGGCTGAGATTCTTATGATTTATAGGTTTCTTTGAATCATAATATAAGTAATTGTTTTTTATATCTCAGGGAACATTATCTATTATCTGTGTATGTAGTATAAATGTTACAAAAATGTATGAATTTTGAGAATTGTATACAATTCCAATACTATTTGGGAAATGTATAAAATATTGATTCAGATATAATTTAATATGGACATATCCTAGGGAATATATACATATTCTAGAAAAGTTAGAGAATTCCAATATTGTGTATGGAAATAAAACACTATGTGTGAATAAAATAATTAGGTTCTCGTTACACCAATATGTCACCATCATACAGTACCCATGTTTTTTTTTAATTCTTACTGATTCAAGGATCATACTTTTTATTAAGGTTTTTATTGAAACAATCAAGACACATCAAGTCATACGGTTTATACATTGTAATATCTTCATATAACTTATGAAAGGGATTTGTCACAAGAGAAAAAAAGGTGAGTTCACAAAAAAAACATATCGTCATGATCATCATTATCAGCGATATTACGTCCACTCTGAACATAAGCCTCCCTGGCTTTCCAAAGCAACGCATCGCAAGCATTGGTCTGCATCCAGTGTGATCGCGCGATCTTTACAAGGTCGTACATATTATTATAATAAAAACAAATAGTAAGATAATTGAATTATTGCACACACGCAGCGGTTGAAGTAAAAACACATACTAACACTTTTACTTGCAAATCAAATAAATCAAAAAATACAATTTATGTTTTCACCAGTATGCTAACTAAACAGTGATATTACAATATGTTAATTTTCGTAGGCTTGTTTATTAATTCGGCATTGATGCGGTTCAAATGTATTTTGGACAGTTTAAACAATATGTGTGCCAGTAAGTACTCAGTGGAGTAAATTATACACGGACAATTAAAATTAAGGCTATAATTGAAAGTGATAATATTAACAATGGAAATATTTTTTGCAAACATGTTATGAACCCATGGTGTTTAATTTTTCAATTGCATTTCATCATTAAAGCTGTTATTGATATGCTTACTGAAAACATCGGTTTAGCATTCCAGTGGTGTTTGGTTTCGAATCAATCCATTATTTCAATATTAATAAAATAATCATTTACACTTACAACTGGAGAGGTACTTCCTGCACATCAACGATTAACGCGTGATAATTTAATTACCCGTCACAGAACATAAGGTAGAACGACATATAACAGAAATAATCAGAAGGCTTAAAACTTTCTTGACTACATTATCTGAGTACATGAGTACATAAAAATAAACTTATTTAAGTCTTTTTAGTGCATTTTGGTTTTGAAGTCGGTTTTCACTTTTTTTTAAAGTTTATTATATTTCTTCATTTTTAGTGATTACATAAGAGGGGTGGGGGGGGGGGAGTTGCTCCTTATGATTCTATTTTTTAAGAAGCTACAAATTACCTATCATAAGTTCCGTCATTATAATTACTGAACTCCTAAGCGTTAAGGAGTTCCACCATCAGCTCAGCCCCACAAGATGTTGACTATCAGACGTAACAACACGTTAACATTAAGATTCTAGTAAAGAAACGCTATACGTGCCCTTAAAATTTGAGGGTTTCCCTCGATTACACCAAGATCCCATCATCAGATCCCAAAATGGAAAAAATGGGACCAACTAGAAGGTACACCCTCATATATGAGGTAACATACATACAAAAAAAACATACAGTCGAATTGATAACCTCCTCCTTTTTTGAAGTCGGTTAAAAATTATATGCAAGTTATATAATAGAAAACCTCTTCACAACGTTCTAAAAACAAACAAATGGGGAAACTCGCACCCTCGCGCGTATCTACGAAATACTACGCCGTAGCCAGCTTACTAGCCAGACAAACCTAGGCCATTTTACGTAAATATAAGCAAAAGGGGCTTTTAAATCTTTAATGACTCTTAAAGTAAAATACCGAAAGCAGTGATCGCCACATCAATTAGTTAAGTAAATCAAATATTGTGATTTAAAAATAAGTTATGTCAATGGTCTTGTTTTAGTACTATTTTAGAATGAATTGCCTGAATGCGCAACAAAACTCTCCTCAGTGTTTTACTTCCATTAGCAAGTTTTATGCTTTCATTAAAATTACTGAACTTTTCCTTCAAATGTGTTGTTACTGTCAAAAAAATAATGTTATTATTATTTAGGTATTTTTAGGGTAGGGTAGGATATCTTATCTTATCTGTATCTGAATGACTTTAACAGCCAGTTCGATATTTACTATACCCTATCTTTGCCATTCTAGAATATAAAAACAGATTACTAATAAATGCTAACAAAAATAACATAGCGTATATGATAGGGACGCTCATAAAAGCAGAACTGATTTATTTGACACGCTAAGAGCCATATTCACTATCGACAATGAAGCACTAACCAACAACGTCAATAAAAATAAAAAAGATCATTTCATATGATGTGGTGGACAGATAATGCTAAATTATTCAAACATTGTGAAATAGGCCGTAAGAATTATTCATGGAAGTAATCATCTGTACCCTTACCATGAGATTACTCGCTAGCGACGACATCACTTTTTGTATGGAAAATGTTAGTACTGTCAGTGACCGCTAGAGGCGCTGTGCAATTTTCCATAGACTTGTGTACGTCGTCACTAGCGAGTAAAACCGTCGTAAACACATGGTAACGGTACTGGGCAATAATTATATCAACAAAATAAATACATAAAACTACCATTAATACCTACCTACAATAAAAATAACAATACATTCTACTGTTACCTCACCCTCTTGTATCCACAACGACCCATTTTAAATTCGACGACCGGCCGCAAACCGTATCGAGTGCACTCCGGATCCGGACCGAAAAACAAACAGGACGGTTGAAACTCAATTCATTTACATCCGCACTGCATCAATTAACCATCTATTTAACGGGTCCGTTAAATTTAATCGCCAGTTGTTCAGTTGAAACTTCAGTTTTGAGTTCGCGATGGCTCGAAGTTTGAACTACTTGCCCCATTCTTGTTGTCGTTATTAAACTAATGGAAGGGAGGGTAATGTATTTTGATGGAATGATATGGTTTATTGTCATGCCTCAGGGCCAAGACCCGAAAAATTTCATTGTATTAAAATACCAAGTTCCTCAAGAATTGTATTTCTATATCTTTGAATTTGTTGGTTGAATTGTACCGAATGAAATCATCATTCGGTACAATTCAACCAACAAATTCATCTACAAGTTAAAGTTTATCCGAATTCTAAACTATCAATCAATATTTGGAATCTCTACAGCAGATGTCAGTCAGAATACCATGGAAATATCTACCATAGCGGACATTGAAACTTGGTACTGCCTGCTGGCATGCTGTTTTAGAGCAGATATCTTACATAGGTAACGTGCATATTGGTGGATGATCGAATTAAATACCTATAGAAATTGAAGATATCTTATCAAAAATTAATTTTTTTGCCAAACCTCGTTTACCTATACGCTCCTCGCGCTCAATAAATATTTTTGTGCCACCCCCAACACAATGAAAATATACTTGTACTAGGAATAACTATCTTACCCGCTCCCTAACTTTGTATAATTAATAAATAAATATTGGACACCAATCACATACATTGCTCTGATCCCAAAGTAAGTAGCTAATGCACTTGTGTTATGGAAATCAGACACAACGGTGGTACCACAACACCCAGACCCGAGACAATATAGAAAATTTTGATTTCTATATTAACCCGACCGGGAATCGAACCCGGGACCTCATAGCGGCGACGCCTTCAAAACCCAGCGTGCGTAGCCACTACACCATGGAGGTGGTCAAACGTTTGTATAATACAGAATTTTCTTATTTAAAATTTAACCAGACTCTAAGTCACTTCAAACGTGAATTATTTAAAAAAGCTTTTAGTTTTGTAATAAAATATATGTTCTCACTCACTTACCATTTTAACATGGTTCTTATATTATATGTACAAGTAGATTATAATTGTAACTTCCTAATTATTAATTCAGTCTTTACCACACTTCAATTTTTTTTTTCAAATCTGTTTAAAACTTTATATTACATAGAAAGTAATTTTGGGTCCTCATTTCTGTTACACATACATTTCTTATTTCATTTGTATTTCGTTTCGTTTCGTACCAAAATATTTTGGCGCAAAAATGAGTGTGTTAAAAAGAGTTAGAAAAAGCTCGAGCAGAACGAACTTGTGCCTAAAAACACATTTGTGAATAACCAAATTTCATTATTCGATGAACACAAAAAGCTATTCAAACAACAAGACGAAGTTGGCCGGGTCATAGGTACCTACTTAGTGGGCCGGATTGTGAATTTCGGGAAAGCTGACGCGACCGCCCTAGTCACAATTAACTCTCGACATGTTTCAATTTCCACTCCCACTAAATACTAAATCCTCAGTTATTATTCGACTAGGCATTCGCAGCGTAGACACTTAGGATAGTTGGCTTTAGTTAAGCACACATAGGGTTGAATAAATTCAAGCAGATGCAGTAAGCAGCTCGCTTTCACTTTCATTATGAAAAAAAAAACAACGAAATGATTTATACATTAGTAAACATAAATTTACCCGTCAGTTCTTGCCTCGCTCGTTCTAAATGGCACGGAAGAACGCTGTCTGAATTTTGTGGGTAGGCAGACTCCGAATTCTGGAGTCCCCATAACCCCCAACTGCCCCCGCAGTCTGTGGGTCTGCTGAATTGAATGTTCTGACGAAAAAAAATTGTACTTCTAAGACCACAATATCTTATTTTATTACTATCCAGCCAGTATGAGCCTTCTCGTTGTAACATTAAATTTAAAATAAAACTAATACAACAACACCCTCCATGTAAAAAAAATAAATCGTAAGTACTCCTATTATGTTTTCATTAAAACTCAATACCATATAAACCAGTATTTACCAAAATTCATATTAAAACAGCAAGGCGATCGGCATCTAAGCAGCTAATCTACATCCTCCGTGTATCAAGTACGCATGACATCTGTCTCATAAACCAGTCGGCATTATGGGGCTCAGACAGTGTAATGGAGAGGCCTTAGGTTTTACTGCACCGGAGCACGGGAGCCTTCCGCCGTGTTCTAGTGATGTGACTACGCGAACCACAAACGTAGGTTAACTCGAGTTATGCTCCACTTGAGTCTACCTGAATTAAATTCTTGAGGTTTTAAGAACACATAAAGCACGTAATGCGTTTCAGGTGATAACGGTGATACGAATAAATGATATATATTTTTGATTGATTCTATTAAATGCAACGTTAATATTTTTTTATCACAATTGATTGTTTATGTGAAAATTATAATAACTATTACCTACAAACAAGCTATTTAAGCCTTCCAGCCCTGGTTGTGTAACTTAAGGCTCAAGTTCAGTTTCAGCCCGAGATAAACAGAGTTGAGTAGCAGGTCGGATAGTTCAGTTCACGTACCGGTTCGCACTTAACAAAATATGTATTTACTAGCGGTCCTCCGCGACTTCGTCCGCACGGTTTGAGTTTGCTCCCTCCCCTCCCGTCACAGCGTGAGGGTTTCCTTCTCTAAAGCCTTTCTCGATAAATAAGCTATCCAACACAAACTATAATATTAATATTGATTAAATAATGTGGGGCTGGGGGCGGACCTGAATGCAGGCGTATCGGGCTGAACCTTGAGTCGACCCATCACTACAGGCTTCTGCTTCTTTCCGCGTTCTTGCAGAGCTGTAAAAAAGATATTTTAATTGATATTTGCAATTAAAACAGCTTTCTTTCTATGGTTGAAGAACGTAGCATCTGCTTTGATAAGACAGTTTTTCCGAGAAGCGTTTGTAGGAGATGACAATGAGTTGTTTATTTATTTTTATTCTGATGTTTAATTGTAAAGCTACAACAACTAGATACACAAACGAAAAAGCATTTTAAAAATACTGTTATCTATTATTAAATTCACAGAAATCAAAAGAAAGCTAAAGTTCCCACCACAAAAGGCCATAAAAATTTACTAGCCGGCTCTGACTACGCCTCATTTACTTCCTAATTGATATTTACCATATTAAATTAAACCTTCAATAATGGAAGCTTCATGGCTTCCTTATAGGCTCAAGAAGAGGATCAAATATAATCTGCGCTATTAGGGTCTATCATTTTGATAGACCCTAATAGCTTCTAATAGCTAACTGCATTCCTTCTTAGTGCTTATTTTGAAAACAATTTTGGTATAGGATAACATCGTAATCCTAAAAAAATATTGAACTTTCCCATACTGATGGTAGTTTGTATGAAGGGTCAATCATTTTTTTGAGATTTCAATGTTGGTCCAATACAAAAAAATGTTGTATATTAGCAACAAAGTCATCACTGAGAAGGAATGCAGGTTTTTTTTAAAACCCTGTTTATTTATTAACATGACAAAAGGATAGTGTAGGTACCTACATCATCGCCAGCGATATTCTCTTATACACCTGCAAGCTGGCGCCTAGTGTAAAAATCATCATCATCATTATCATTATCAGCCAGAGGACGTCCACTGCTGAACATAGGCCTTCCCCACGGCTTTCCACAGCGACCGTTCACTAGCGGTCTGCATCCAGTTTGATCCTGCGATCTTTACAAAGTCGTCTGTCCATATTGTCGATGGACGTCTTACGCTGTGTCTTTGGTCGAAGGGTCTCCAATCTAGAACTTTCCTGCCCCAACGGTCATCAGTTCTTCACGCTATGTGCCCTGCCCATTGCCACTTGAGCTTACTGATTCTCAAGGCTATATCCGTTACCTTGTTTCTTCTACGTATCTCCTCATTTCTGATTCGATCCCGTAGATAAACACCCAGCATTGCCCTCTCCATCGCTCGTTGTGTGATATTGAGCTTCTTTATAAGGCTAATGGTTAGAGTACATGTTTCATATCCGTATGTCATCACTGGTAACACACACTGGTTGAAGACTTTCGTCTTCAGACACTGAGGTAGTTGAGATGAGAAGACACTCTTGCACAATTTTTACATTTCAGTGTTAATATATGAGAGAGATTTTATTTATTTATTATTTATACAAATGAGCATCTATTGTGCCATAATTAAAACTATAGGTGGTGGACGCATGGCCCGAGCCGAGTTCGTTGACGGAACAAAACTGTGTGCGGGGGATGATTGGGGAAGGTATAGCTACACCAGGTCCCCCACACATATCAAGATGGCACGGTGGTTATTTTAGTGGGTAAGCCTCTCCCTTCTGGAGAAAAAAAACCGATATTACCCTCCATCTCTAGCCGTTTGGAGGGTATGCAATTCAATGCATTTTTACCACCTTAAAAAAAGGTATCTACATCCTTGGGAGATTCAGACTTGGCGTGTAGATGAACCAAGAATAATCTGTCTCGATGACAACCTGACTAAACTCAATTTACTAGACATGTTTCAATTAACAACATACAAATCGAGAATACGATAGTATTGGGATAGTTTTATTATTATTTCAGATCCATTGCTTGTTCGATAGCACTATGTTGTTTTAACTTATATAAATCACAAATTACATACTGAAATTGATCAAGCCAGCCTTAATTGCACTGTTGATAAAATTACAAAGATTTAAAAGACTACTACGGTCCGATGCTAGCAACGTCAGCTAAGACTTGTCCCACTTGATAAGTATAAAACGACCGATTTTAAAATTACATTTATATAAATGATCGGTGAAAAATAGGTTACGTTTTCAAATTAGGCGTTTTGTATTATATTCGACAAATATTCATTATCTGATGTTACTGAAATCGGATCTAAGTATAATAACACTACTAAAAACTGTTTACGTTTGGTTACGGTGAAAGTACTACGTGCATCATGAAATGTAACTTCCTTGAGTATTACAATAAATCCGCCGTAAGAAAGTTAAAAAACCGGCCAAATGCGAGTCGGACTCACGCACTGAGGATTCCGCGCCAACTTTAAGTGAATTAGGGAATCCACTTACTTCTACTTAGTAAAATACCACAATATTTTGTTGACAGCAAATATAACTTTGTTTTTCATAGTGTTTGTATGAAGAACAAAGTTAGTTTAGAAGTTAGATGGAGGGACGCCAATTTTACCACTTTGGAATTGTCTAGCTATGAAACGTTAGACTTTGAAAGCAAATTGTTTTAGGAAACTCTTTGTCTTTTAAAGCATAGGTTTGACTAAAAAAAATGTTTTCGGTTTAAGTTTCATGTATGGGAGCCCCCCTCCCCCTTAACTATCATTATTTTTATTTTTTGTAAAAAAATAGTAAAGCGGTTAACAGGATACATCTTCCTACCAAATTTCAACAGTGTGATGCGTATAGTTACAGAATAAAGTGTCTGTGACACACGGACGGACAGACAAACAGACTTGACGAAACTATGAGGGTTCCGTTTTTTGGAATAAAAAGCCTATGTAAAACCCCTTACACACTGCGACTTTTAGCATCGATGTAGTCGGGTGTTTTAAAAACGCATTTCAGCATCACGACTCACGCAATGAACAGATTTAATTTAGCATCGATGCAGTCGCATAGATTTAGTACATAATTCGTCAATTTCCAGCTTCCGCATCGCGACGGCATCGCCCAATGCAAAATTAGCGCAGTGTGTAAAGGTTGACATTTCGCGCCTGCAGTGACAGTCGCAGAATGTAAAGGGTCTAAAATTCCATTTTGATAGCTGGATAGAACAGCCCGACTGAAACACAATAAATTCATAAAAGTTTGTACAGAACCTTCGGTGTACATCGATCTCGCACTAGTCTCTAGTGTAACTGAAGACATGCTGCTACCCGAAGAAGGTCTAATCAACAGTTGATTGTTTTGTGTTGTTTATTTTAGACAACTGTGTTGGAAGTCTCGACATTGTTTCCCTATCGAACACCCAGGTGGCACTCGAAACACGCTAATACAAAATTTGTGTCGAAAATCGAACTTTTTTCGTGTGGTAATTCGATTGCAAGTTTAAGATTTTTTTTTACGTATTTGACTTGATTTTTTAGGTAAAAAAAATTCGCACGAACAAAATCAAAGTGCACAGAAATCGTGGCTCTGAGAAATCAAAAACTATTTTTCTTCGACAAAGAACATTCGATCGGTGAATTTTTTTCGTATACGAATTGCACGAGAATTGGACCTGGTGTATTTATTTATAAAGAAGTTTTTTTTTTTAAATTACGCTTTAAATATATTTTTTGCGATTTATTAAATATATTGCTACGTAAGTTAAAAATATATTTGACGAAGCAAATGATCAGAAAAAAACTAATCTACGCGAAATGTCATAAATTGGATATTTATTGAGCTTTCAGACTTCGGCTGCTGAACAAGTAAAGGATACGAGTAAACAGTAACATAGTGGGCGTTAACTGCTAACACCCACGCTTACCAGCGAATGAGATTAGTAATTCTTAGAACTCGTTTAAAATAAGAATTAGGTACTTTGATAAAACCAGTACTTATCAAACTGGGAGTTACGAAAGTTACCAAAAGACGAACACTTTATAAGACTCCAGCATTTGGTAAATTCTTCTTTTATTGGGGTTTGAAAAGCTTTTTTCGAGCCCTGTTTGAAATCAGACAAAACATTGTGTATAAAATTAAAAAGCAGGATCTAGAAGAGAAAAGTGTATATTTTATGTAATAAATTATAGACCATGATTTTTCAGAAAATTATTCCCAAACACATGAGTTTTAAATAAAATCGTCGTTTCTTTTCAGGTTCAGTCGTGCAAAAAGATACCGCAAACAAGGACACAAGTGTTAAATAAACGCGAAGCACAAGATCCAGTAGTGTGAAGGCGCGAACAATCCACCCCTAAGGGCCTGGACGCAATTAACTCTCGACATGTTTCAATTTACACTCGCAAATACGCGACCCCGACAACTGGCTATTGTACCCCATACCGGCCGGTACATTTAGCCCCGAATATGGGTCAACGTAAACGCCTAGCGCCCAAATAACGACATTGGCTCAATACGAAGCCGAATTGCGATGAGCCGGTGCGATATTGGTTGACAATGATGATAGCTCTGTCAATGTCTTCGGGCCCTATTTTTAATCACTCGCTTGAAAATGGCGTGAAATTTTCGTTCGAAATCGAATTAAAAATCGGTTTATTCTTTTTTTGATCACTTTCATGTGGAATTGTACTAATTTTTATTGTAAAATTGGACATTAATTTATTAATATCACACGCTATCTTGACGCGAGTAATTCAAAAATAGAGGCCTAGATTTCCCTCAGAGTATGTAACCCTTTACCTTTACTCGACTGGGAGTATCGGACAATTCTTTCACACAAATGTCCTTTTTCTATATTAAGGTAAAAACTTAACCATAACAAAGGGACATCAAGTCGTTTGTTATGATTTACCGGCGTCCGTGAGAATTCACTGATTTATGTAAATTATTGTCACAGATTATTTTAATCATTACATTCACTTCCTAAGAACAGGATATGATCGCAAACTTAAGTAGAGGCACTAGTACAGTACTCATTTTCATCATGAGTTGATCTCTAATTGTCGCTAACAGCCTGATTTATGAACTACATGATTTTAAGGGAAACGTGTAGTTAATAGTGACGCTAAGGATTCTGTCAAAATAAATGATATGATATAAATCACTATTTTGTTAATACAAATCACTTGTATCTTCTTAACTCGGTAAGGTATTCGTAGACCGTTTTTTATTTATCATTTTAAAGTAATACACTGTTACAAAATACCCAAAACTTGAACTAGGTTAATTTTCAATTTACGTCAAAACACGCGAGCATTAAAAATCATATTTATTAACTGCGAAATAAAGATGACTTACAGGTCAGATTTGTCTTTTTAATACTGAATTTTACTCCATAAAACTTTATTTTTAGGAAGCAACATAATACAGCTCAAGAAATAAGAGACAAAACAGAATAAGGAATGGCGCAGCTAAATACAGTGAACGTTCATAACCGCGCGGATCCGTATCCGGGAGATAACACGAAATAATCTCGACAAGAATAATGTTGTTTCCATTTCATACAGTTTTCTTTTAACAGCGGTACCAGCGCGCCGAGGAATAATAACTCATAAGCAAAATTATAACCGACAACGTTGTAATGTAGCTCTAAATGCAGAACAGAGGGTCGATATATCAAACGAGCCCGTTGCTGAAAGAAGTGATTAATCTATGTTTTTTTATTATCTTTACAAATTATCTGTCAGTTAACATAATATACTTGTTTCTGGTGGTAAGACCAAAGACGCAGCGTAGGACGTCCACCGACAAGACGGATAGACGACCTTGAAAAGATTGCAGGTTTAAACTGGATGTTGACCACTGGTGATCGGTCGCCGTGGAAAGCCGTGGGGTACTACTTCCTGTTTAAACTTGCGTTTAAATTACGCCGGGACTCCGAGCGTTTAATATCAGTATAGTTCTAATTTTTTTTGCTGCCTCTGTGGCGCAGCGGTAGGAGGGTCGCACTTTAAAGCGACGGCTGCGCCAGAGGTCCTGGGTTCGATCCCCGGGTCGGGCCAAAAATATATACCTGAGTTTTTCTGTTCAGAAATTCTTAGGGTAGCCCGGAGTTTGGAAGTTGGCGGTGTTTCACCCCCGTGCCTCGGAAAACCACGTAAAGCCGTCGGTCCTGCGCCTGAACTCTCTCCGGTCGTGTCAGATTGCTGTCCCATCGGGCTATGAGAGTGAAAGGAATAGAGAGTGCACCTGTGTTTGCGCACACACTTGTGCACTATAATATGTCCCGCGCAGTCGGTTAGTCGTTGTGACTGGCCACCGTAGTCGAAATCGGCTAGGGGGACTATTATTATTACTATTATTAGTTCTAATTTAATTTAATGTATAGCTTTTTTTCTCTTCTATGTAAGAAACTACTACTAAGTTAAAGTAAATTAACTCAAAACATGTAATAAAAGTTTTGTACTAAATCTTCGCTGTGTAAAATTCCATCAATGGAAACTGCTTTGGCTCATGTATTAACAACATTAAGAACCTATTCAACTGTAATATAAAAGCTGTATGTTTCTTTGATAAATAAATAAATTTAAAAAAATACAATGCTCCGTAAAACATTAAATAAACTTTATGATGTACAAAAAAGAGTTATCCATCTATTTTATCTATCTTATTGAAATGCCACTGGAACCAAAAGAAAATAATGTTGTATAAAAAACTTAAATGAAACACTAGTGTAGTAACCAAAATTATTCGCATAAACAAAATAACAGACTCAATTAACGCCCGCCCCAAAACCTCGTAAGTCGGAAAATTATTTTTAAATTTAAATGTATGAAAGTGGAAAGTCCATAGTTTGCTATCCGACGAGACAGCACCGCGCCGGTGGAATAACACGACGCAGGTAATCCACACGAGAATAACAATGTTTTCACTTTATTTTCGGTTGTTTTTGCTCATTCCCATGAATGCTCCGGAGGGACAAATGGATACAACTGGGACCTTTGCCATATTTACCTGTCGGTTTTCATGAAAAACCTCGCTGCGTTTACACAAACTTTCACGTGTTTTATTGGTCTTTCACAATTAAAATTGACGTACGCGTAAACTGAGCCTTTCATGATTAATGAATCTTAAATTATGTGTGCTCAATAAATGCTGTTTAAGCGCAGTAAATAATTAAAAATGATTTATTGTGATGCCCTTAATTACTCTTTGTTTGTATGTTATTTAAGTCATATTATTTTTATTATTGGAAACTGATAAAAATTATAAGCTTAATTAAGAACATATAAAAGTAAGATCCAAAAAACAATTCACTCTAAAGTGGAAAATTTAATTATAATCTCTGACATAAAAAAATAAACAATAGGTTTTAACACAATAGTTTTAAATACCTATTTAACAGTTATTCAAGAAAAATCTGTGATATTTTTGAAAGCAAAATGGCTTATCACTTTCTAGAGAGTCAAAGAGGACGGGATGCGAGTAACGAACACTCCGCCTCAAAGGCCGTACTGAAATTTTGTATCACTTACGCCGGTACCCATTTTCAGACTCCCAAGATATTCTGACGAGAATGGCACAGATCCTTGACAGGGCCGGAGTGAGGGCTTAGTTAACCACTTTTATTAATACTATTTTAGTCTATTTTTTGAATAGTCATCGTTATTTAGGCTTCCTAGATATTGTTTTGGTCATGTAGGGAAATAATATAGTGTTTGATGCAAATTAAAGCCAGTGACCCTGAATACGTCCCTGGTTGTAGCTAAAATTACTTTCAAGAAGCCCGTGCACCGCGAACCGCTTTCGCTCGATAATGTGTATGATATATCGGACCGAGTATGCTTTGTGATCTTACCAGCTAGCTGGCTATGTATAGAGCCCTATTCACCATAAATTATCGCTCAGGGAACCATTATTAGTTTATTTATTGCAACAGGAACTGCGGGCCGGTGGACACGAAAATATAATTACCAGTTTGTATTCCCACTGTAGAAGTAAATCAATTAATTATATATGAGTAAAACGAGATACGCGAATCATTATAAATATTTTTCTACTGTACATATTAACTTACTTACTAATTTAGTTAAACTGCAGTAAGGCAACTTGTAATTATAACCTTCTCGCGGCAATCGAACTTTTTTCGTGTGGTAATTCGATTGCGAGTAAAACTGTTTTACAAAATCTAAATACATAGAAATCGTGACCCTAAGATGAGAACTTGAGATGTGAACTTTTTTCGTATACGAACAGCACGAGATTGGACCCTGAGTCGAATGATGCTTAATCTATAACTAGATATTTACATTTTAAAAGCATAATTCAGAACAGGCTCTAATCCCTAAATTTTTGGTATATGATATAGTTAATAAATTACGTAAGCTAAAAAGTAAACCCTACCCAAACTGGAGCAAAATAAATAAATTTTTACTCCTTGTGGTTAAATACAGTTCGGAACTTATGAAATTGAACTACAAGTATCTAATACAGGACAATCACTTTACTATCAGCAACTATTGTACTGGCTTCCAAATAGTATTTCATACCTGTCCCTATGGATAAAACAAAGTACTGACGTATTTGTAACTTAGAAATGTACAGAATAAAGTCGACATATAGGATGTTGTTTTGGTCAGTGATATCCAACTCTGATATGATGATGGTATGAGTTATGCGTATTCTACAAAAAAAAATCTCTAAATTATACTATGCAAGTTGATAAAAGAAAACCTCTTCACAACATCCTAAACAATTTAAAATTGAATGGGGAAACTCGCACCCTCGCGCGTATCTACGAAATACTACGCCGTAGCTAGTGAGCTACGAAGAGGCGACCTGGGGGACAATTCTCGTGTAATTCGTATACGAAAAATGATCACCTATCGAATTTTCTTTGTCGAAGAAAAAATAGTTTTTGATTTCTCAGGGTCACGATTTCTATGTATTTAGATTTGGTCGTGCAATAGTTTTTTCACGTATAAATATTTTACTTGATTTTTCAGGTGAAACGGTTAAACTCGCAATCGAATAAACACACGAAAAAAGTTTGATTGCCGCGAGAATCGGCCTCCTAGTCCCCTTTTTTTGAATCACTCGTGTCAAGATGGCGTGTGATATTAATTGAGTAATATCCTATTTTCCAATGAAAGTTTTTATAAATTCACACGGAAATGATTCAAAAAAAAGATAACTCAATTTTGTGAATACTAAAGTCTATACGTCGCGTGATTATCATTGATATTTAATTCGTTTGGACTTAAATTACACGCCATATTCAAGCGAGAGATTCTAAAAATTGGGCCCACGGCGTTGGTAGTTTAGACTCGCTCACTTGTATCGGAATAATAAAATGATTGTTTTTTTTTTTCTTTTAAAGCCGGGTATCGCTGACCAAAACAACGTTCTGTATAGGCAGTTAGTTGCAACTGTGCTTAGCACTGTCCGCACTGTATTTTTTTTTTTTTTTTTTTATTAAACAAACAACGTTTTACAATGAAATTACACTAGTCCCACAAAATTATTTACATAGTGTGTCTATGGGATCACGAGTCTCTAACATATCAAAAATCAAAACTTGAATATTAAGCTAAGTCAGCTAAAAAATACTTTTTAAGTTTTATTTTGAAAATATTTATATCTATTCGCTAGAAAAGTCCGACTATTTAATCATCTATTACGATTTATCATTAAATCGATTTATACTTAAGTTGTGTGTTGCAGATGTAGTTTTTCTTATTTTTGGGACTTAGGGTATAAATTTGTAAATTGTATAAGGAAGTTTAAGAAGGTGGTAAATAATTGCGTCTTTTAGGAGCGAACCCACTGCTACGCACTTAAAGAAAGCAATTGCAAATTTCAACAGACTTGTAAATGTGTCGGAGGCCGAGTGGTATTAATAGGCATGCGCTCGGATAGCATAAGACAAGGGTCTATAACACAGTTGTTTTTTACATGTGCAATATATATTTACCCCTCCAAACTTTTTTTCTGTAGATATACAGAGCCTGTGGGCCTATCCACTGCTTTAGTAGTAAGCACGAATACGGACTCTTCAGTTTACTTTAGAGCTCCTTTAGGTTGGATTCACCTTCAGATTATTAATACTTTAGCTGTGGAGCTGTTGTTATGATTGCAAAATTAGCTTAACAGCGATGTAATAAGCTCGGGTAGTGTACAGTTCTTGGTTTTTATTCAAGCAGATTCCCGCGTTTTTTTTTTTGCAAAATTTGCCTGCGGTTTGCCTCACAAAATAAGCTTTACAACGATGTGGTAAGCTAGGGTAGTGTGTGTTTAAACCGTTTTTGTTTTTTTGTTCAAGCAGATAGGAGTTTTCTATGTACTTATATAAAAGTCCTGCGAAGGAAATTTTATGTATTTATTTAACCATAGAAGTATAATTAATATTACTTACTATACGAGACGATCTTTTTCCTCCATTAACTAAAGCATGAGTAAGTTCGTTGATCGAATAAATTAATTAGTAACCCCACATATTATTGTAGTATTGGCCGGCCTAGAAATATTTCTTTCTGACTTTGCTACGTAGATTATTTCTCATTCAAAGAGAAATATCATGGAACAAATGATTTTACTTTGAGAAACAAGGATATATTAATGAAATTAAGTATTAGTTGTTGACTCAAATACTATTAAGAGTATAGTTCCGCTGTTTTGTCCCCAAAACGACTCAACCGATATTAATTTAGTTCCGGCGCTTTTTCCCGCAAAACGACTCAACCGATTTTGATCAAATTTAACATAGTTATATTGGATCAAGTAAACAAACACGAGATAGTTTCTCAGAAATTATATTATATGGGCCTGTTATTATAGGCACCAACGATTCATTCCAATATAAAATGTAAAACGTCATTACGTTTTAAGAATTTAACAAAATGTTAAGCAGAACTTATATTTGTAATCAATTTAGTAAAATGTTACAGCCTTCAAATAGGATAATAAAATAAACGTACAGTTTCCTAAAACCAAAAATCATTATATGTCAGTTCAAACAATTCATAGCGTTTCTGCTCAATCACCATTAAATTATAGAATTATTTAGTAATATACGATTTTGAATCGACAAAAGCGACCGCTCTTTGAGGCCCGTCACGCCGAATTCAATGGCATTGCCATCGCAGATTTGTCAATTGTGCAAAGTCAACCCTTTTTGACGATCAAATTCTATTTCGGCGAAACTAAGTGAAATATCAAACATTATAAACCTTCTATTAACTCAATACCCAGGAATGGAATGAAAGTTATTATTCAGCGGCGCTGTTGGGAGTTCACTCAATCAAAATTTGAGTTACGCCGAGTTCACCGGCGGTCTAGGCTTTGTTATTCGAAACTATTCCGGTGGCGTGTTTGTTACAGCCATCCTCGGCTTACAACTTGGATTAGAAAATGTAACTTAGTTGCGATTAAACACGTTGTGATTTAAGCGACAATTATTATTTTAGATTTTGATGTGCACCGAATATATTTTATTAATTAAAACGTGTACAATACAATGTTTACTAAAAAGTATTTTATTTCAGTTTGACATAAATTTATAAATTATAAGTGGATGAATAATACTTCTGAATCTAAAAACCTCAAGGTTTAAAAAACATTCACGAACATTTAATTTTTTGCAAGCTATAGGTACCAGTCTGAATAGGCTAACTAACTAATGAGCCATGGACTGGTCTGCAGATTTTCTAAAAATTAAATAACTTTAAAATTGAAGTCTCATGATATTTAGTCGCTCTCTTCTCTTCAACAAAAGATTCTTCACAAGAACTTTCAAGTTTTATAAGTCTAAAAGTTGAATGTTCAAACTAAAGTTACGATCGGGGTCAGTTCCTTGCGAACTATCACAACTTTCAAAAAGGCATTACAGAGTGAGCATGACTGACGACCACTTATTAGGTCAAACTAGAATTCAATAATAAATAAATAAATTATATCTAATGGTGGCGCGTAGTCGGATGATATTACCTGATGCGGTTAATTCTATGGCGACTGGCTCTACCAATCATAATAGTTGAGGGATAAGCGTAATCGGTCGTTGTTGATAAATTTATCAGTCGATTAGCGGTCCCCGACGATTGCGTCCGCGCGTTTGGAGTTTTCTTCCTCCCTATCAACGTGATGTTTTATAGCCTAAAGCCTTCTTTGATAATTAAGTTATCCAAAACAAAACAAAAACAGATCTGTCCAGTAGCTCCTGAGATTACCGCGTTCAAAGAAACAAACGAATTATTCAGCCATATACTATTAGTAAAGATAAAGTAATTGATGTCATAGATGCTCTGTGACAGATTTTTTTGTACGATTTTATCTACCTACTTCTTTGACTGTACTTGCATTTCCAGCTTGAATCGAAATATTCTTCTACCTATTTAACCAGGCAAGTAATTTTGTATTTGGAGCTCCACTATATTATGAATGGTACATTTAACAAGCCAACTCGATAATAATATTTCAATCCGAAGAAATATAGTTCGTACCTACTATGTTCTTAATATGCTTTATGATAAATTTACCGCACTTCCGATGGCCACGGTATCCGACTTATAATAAAACATCCAACTCTAATTGTGAGTTCTTTTAGCACTTGTAGCATTACTGTTTATAATCTCGAATGATTTGTTCTTCATACAAACACTATAAAAAAACAAAGTTATATTTGCTGTCAACAAAATTTGGTGTTATTTTTCTAAGTGGAAGTAAGTGGATTTAATTCAGTTTAAATTGGCACGGAACCCTCAGTGCGCGAGTTCGACTTGCATTTGGACGGTTTTTTGTTCAGTCCGTCGTGGAATAAAACACTTTGTGGTGTAGTGTAGTAAGTCGAATTTGATTTCCAATATCAACGACAACTCATCTGATTAGAATGTGACTGTGGACCTAATCGAAGGCAGTCCTAAGTACCTTAACTACAAAGCAGATAATTTAGCTGCTCAGATAATGCTATTTTGACTTCTTCAATTATGACACCAAATTTATGGAAATAATGTCGAACATCCTTACTTTGAGATTTTCCCATAGTGTGTGGTTACTTATTCATCATTCGATCAACGAACAAACTTACCTATGCATTAGGAGGGAAAAAATCGTCTCATAAATAGATTAATTTTTCGTATTCGATTAGGTATGACTATATAAGTAAAGCTAAAACGTCGTTTACACAATTATTTTTAACTTTCAAAATACTGCTGTTTTTTTTTATATAAATCTTTTGTGGACAGTGATCGTCTATAGACATCATAACAATATAATTTCTATTGTTTCTGGAGAAAAAAGTCTTAAAGACTGTCAGTTTGACACTTAGACGTTTTTAGCAGTGCAACGGTCGTGCGGCAGTCGCCGCTGTTGTCAATTTCATAGATAAAATGACAGCAGTAAGCCCTTCAAATTAGAGAGACGCGCTGCTGTCGCTCTAATGTGAAAGCGCACTTATAATATTTGTTGTGATTTACCAAAACCGGCCAAGTGCGAGTCGGACTCGCGCACTGAGGGTTCCGTGCCAACTTTAACTGAATTTGGAATCCACTTATTTCCACTTAGTAAAATCCACGATATTTTGTGGACAGCAAATATAACTTTGTTTTTCATAGTGTTTGTATATAGTACAAAGTTATGTTTGCGGTTGTTGAAAATGTGCTATATCTCAAAAACTTCTCGTTCGATTCCGTCCGAACCAATTTTCGTTGAAAGTATTTGTTAAGATCTACATTGTATATATTTTTCAAAATTTACACTCGCTTAGTTTAGAAGTTAGATGGGGGGACGCCCATTTTACTACTTTGGAAGCGTCTAGCTATGAAACGTTAGACTTTAAAAAAAAATGGTTATAGAAACCTCAGTGTTATTTTAAAAGACCTATCTATAGACACCCCACACGAATAGGTTTGACAAAAAAAGTTTTTTTTTGTTTTAGTTTCATGTATGGGAGTTAATTATAAAATAAAATAAATATTAAATGTCATATTTTTTTATTTTTTGTATGAGAATCGTAAACGGTTAACAGGATACATCTTCCTATTAAATTTCAACAGTGTGGTGCTTATAGTTACAGAATAAAATGGCTGTGACATACGGACGGACAGACAGACAGACAGACAGACAGACTTGACGAAACTATAAGGGTTCCGTTTTTTGCCATTCGGATACGGAACCCTTAAAAGTGATCTCCTCTTGAAACATTAACAAAGAAATACATGCCTATAAATAGTTTTTACTAACATTTACCTGTATTTGTGCTCTAAGTCGTATAGGTATACCTGAGTACACGAATGTACTATTATAACCTATTTTTAAGTCGATAAAAACATACCTTGCCAAAACAAATATTCCTCCTCTTAAAAACTTAACAACAAAGTAGCATTGAACGAGTTTTCCATTACTTGCAGATGACCCGCCCCATGTTCCGGGTGGCGTCGCTACATTTATGGGATCGCCATTATATTTTAAACTAACTGCAGCCCCAGACTATGCTTTTTAATCGATGAGTATATTACTTGTAATTCAGAAAAGTATCTTGGCTATATTATTAGTGTGTATAAACGTGTCTGCGTTCCTCTAATGGTTCAAGTATTGACGATTGTTTAGTCTGACGACAAAATTGCTTTTTTGTTCTTCTTCCTTCACTATTCCTATCATCTGGGGCTGATCTCCTCACCCTTCTACGCCAGGATATCCTATCCTGAGTTGTCTTCTCTGGCATTTGGGCTTCGCGTCTGTTATTCTTAGACCTCTAGATTAGTAGTGGGCGGCCACTGACTGGAAGGACATGTATTGTTCCTCGTCTCTTCATTTCACATGCCCTTACCATCGGAGGCGAGTTTTGGTTAGTTTGTCAGTGATGGGCGTGACCTTGAAACTGTACCGTGTTTATTATTATTAGCATTAAATATTGCTTTTATCTTATTTTGGTAAAAAAATTAGAAAAATCCTGAAAATGTCTATCAGCCATAGATTCCTAAAAAACATAATACCTACATAATATAGCTAATACAATACTCAATAATTCATGTGTAAAGTCGGTTTTTCTTGGCTAGGCTAATATTGTAAACAATCCTTTCATACATTTTAAACTAATATCAGCGCGTTAAACTAATTTACTGTTTAATTCAAAGAAAAATCAGTGTTCAACGATGAATTGCCCATGTAGATTTTAATTATTGTGTTTACCTTATTTTAAAATGTTCATTTTGATTTAAAGAAATGTCAAGATTGTTAACAATATTTGACTATCAAAGAAAAATGGAATTTACCAGAAAAACAGATACCTTATTAAAAAATCATAAATAGATTTATGTACGCAAAAAGCATTTTTCTTTGTACTACCTATTTCCAAATTGTCAGATTCATCATAACAATTAACGCTTACAAAATTAGATACAAATGAAATGAGAAGCAAACAAAACAGACGGTCAGGAAAATAATTGTTTATGTAGATTTGAGAGGAATTCACGGGCGACTCCTAATGAAGTAACAGGGTAATGTCATTAATATTCTCATAGCTGGCCATGGGCCGGACGGGAATTCAAACTAGTGTAATGGAGTAATTTGGTTTTAAAGTTCCATTTATTGTTATAAGCCTACCAGCTTCCTGAACTTGAAACTATTAATGAGGACTGAGTATGAGCCACAAGTTCTTAACATTACATTTTCAAGAATTTTACTATGTATTTAACAATTAAACCAATAATAAGTAAGACCAAGGTAGACTTAGGGACTTATTTTTAGGGTTCCGTATCCGAATGGCAAAAAACGGAACCCTAATAGTTTCTCCTAGTCTGTCTGTCTGTCCGTATGTCACAGACAATGTATTCTGTAACTGTAAGCATCACACTGTTGAAATTTGGTAAGAAGAATTGTTAACCGCTTTACGATTCTCATACAAAAAAAAAGAAAATAATGATATTTAAGAGGTTTTTTTTTTATTTTTATTTAAACCTATGCATGTCTACGGATAAGTCTTTTAAAATGACATAAAAGTTCCTGAAATATTTTTCTTATAAAAATCTACCGTTTGATAGATAGACGCTTCCAAAATGGTAAAATGCGCGTCCCCATCCATCGAACTCCTAAACTAAGCGAGTGTAAATTTTGAAAAAGCATATAATGTAGGTCTTAACAAATACTTTCAACGAAAATTGGCTTGAACGAGTTCGAACTAGTAGTTTTTGAGATACAGCACATTATCAACAACCGCAAATATAACTGTGTTCTTCATACAAATACAATGAAAAACAAAGTTATGATTGCTGTCGACAAAATATTGTGGTATTTTAGCTAAGTGGATTCCCTAATTCAGGTAACATTGGTACAGAACCCTCAGAGCGCGAGTCCGACTCGCACTTAGCCGATTTTTTGTATCACTTACGTCAAGATGGCGCGTAATATTTATATATTAAAGTAAAATTATGCTCGAAAATCAGCTTCAGATCCAAACAGGAGTCATAAGGAAAAGAAAGCTAAATATTAATATCTATATTTCGCTTGTTTTTCGTTGATTTTTAATTATTTTTCGTATGAAAATAACACGCCATATCCATGTGTGATTTATAAAAACCGGCCAAGTGGGAGTCGGACTCGCGCACTGAGGGTTCCGTGCCTATTTTAACTGAATTAGGGAACCGACTTACTTCCACTTAGCTAAAATACCACAAATTTCGTTGACAGCAAATATAACTTTGTTTTTTTTTTTTCATTTTATAGTGTTTGTAAGGAGAACAAAGTTATGTTTGCGGTTATTAAAAATGTACTATATATCAAAAACTTTCGGTTTCAGTTTCATGAATGGGAGCCCCCCTTACATATCATTTTTTTTTTACTTTTTGTATAAGCATCGTAAAGCTGTTAACAGGATACATCTTCCTACCAAATTTTGACAGTGTGATGCTTGTAGTTACAGAACAAAGTGGCTGTGACATACGGACGGGCACATAGACAGACCAACTTGACGAAATTATAAGGATTCCGTTTTATGCCATTCGGCTACGATACCCCAAAAAGGGTCTCCTGTAGTATTTATAAACATAACAAATTTTACATAAAGTCACTGTCGACATCTCAATAAAAAAACTATGCAAAAAAACAGCAATCAACATTAACAATTTGTATTTTGTATAAACTTTTGATGTTGCTTATAAACAAATTACATATTTTCAATATGTACCTACGCTACGTTAGTTCTATGATATATGTTATTGATGTAATTTCGTCTATTAAGACGGAAGACCTTAGAGTCAAACAATAATTAATAGTTTTCTACAGCTGTTGCCTGATCATATAAATCAAACAGTCCCCTCGACCTGCATCACCTGCCAAGTATTTGAAATCGAGTAACAAACATACCGGGCCATCCCGTCTAACTAACGTAAACATGACACTTATGAAAAAAACACACCAGCAGTCGACGCACGTACCGCCGGCTCTACGCCAGTCAGTAAATAATTTGTCTTAGGTACCTTACATTTGTTTGATGATTGCCGATCCTAGTCAGCCCCACATATTAACTTAGTGTTGTAGTAGTATTATTCAGCACTAATCCACATACTCACTGTGTGTCCTACACATTACTTCGTCATATGTTCAGTATAATAATAATATAATAATATCCTTTGGACATTCCAACACATCGTCATCTCCTCCCAAAGTAAGCTACTCAAAGCTTGTGTTATGGGTGCCAGACAACGGATATAATACTTAAATACTTTTTGTTATGTATATCTTAATACAGCTATCTAAGTTTTGACATATGATAAACGTTTGCTATGGAAATGCCGGAAGTGTCCACCATGTTGAAATTTGAAATATTGAACACCAATCACATACATTGCTCTAAACCTAAAGTAAGTAGCCAATGTGTGTTATGGAAATCAGACACAACGGTGGTACCACAACACCGAGACCCGAAACAATGGACCTCGGAGCGGCAACGCCATGAAATGAAACCCAGCATGCTTAGCCACTACACCTCGGAGGTCGTCGTATGGTGAATGTAATTCGACTATGGTACAAGAATAATTTAAAATAATCATTGTATGATTTAATTATTAAGATTATTTGGACACTTATTAGGATTTTTATGTCTCACGTACCTATAACAAATGTTCATTTTGGCTCCAAAAAGAAATTGACTCTTATTGGATGGTGGAGGTTAGATTTATTTCAATTTAATAATAATATAATAAGAATAAAATAATAATCTCAAAGGCTAACTTAATTCAGTACAGTAAATAACTGAATAATTAATGAATTTACATATTTAATTAGAGGATTGTTTATCCCTACAAATAAATATTTTAGTAAATGTTCAGATATGGAAAAAGATGTCGTCCCCACTGATTTCTACAGTTCTTCAGGGTTTTGATTTGTATAAAAGCGAGCTGCATGCCAGAATATGTCCCCTCTCTATTTGTGCTCCTTCTTTATGCTCTATCTTTGTTCTATTTTGCTGCAATAAATAAGAACCTGAAGATGGACACTACGTGTTTATTATTCAAGCACCCCACAAGTAGTCACACATTTGAATAATTATCTACTGTTTCTTAATTTTTGTCACGTCGTATCGTAAAGCGTTGCCGCTCGATTGTCCACTATCGATTAAGCCATAGTTTAGAAATAGACCCGACAGACCTATTGGTATCATAGATGATTTTCGAGATCAACTATCATAGTTTGGCGACGCTGGCAACATATATCTTTATTTTACTCGATTTATACCACAATTAGGATTTCCTCTCACACAAGCGAATCGATAGCTTTCCACACCGTGGTTTGCTTTTCCAATTTGACAGTTCGTCATCAACCAAACTCACCTTTAAATCGGGTAACAAACATAGCGGTCATTCCCATCCCGTGTGATTAATGTAATTATAACAATTATGAGAACACCGCACCGGCAGTCGACGCACGTACCGCCGGCTCTGCGCCAGTCAGTAAATAATTCAATCACTCGGCCCCTACGGAGCCGCGGCTTAAACGCACAAATATGCAAATTCAAGGAAGGATACCCGGTTCAAGTGATGTACTGAATTCTTTGGGATCGAGGTATAACCATCGAGAGCGCATTCGGATTGTGAATTAGTTCTGAAAAATTACCCATGAGAAAGGTAGAGGTGACTTGTGTAAGACCTCTAAACAAACAGGACCTTCCAAAATCTGTCCACTATAATACTATAATATCCTCAAGCCCCTACTATAATAATCACATGCCAAAATATTGTTCAGTTGACAATTGAAATGAAATAGGTACATCGTGTTATCGTTTGACGACCCGTCTGGTGTAGTGGTCGAGAAATCGCCTACTACGCAGCGGGTGCGGGTTCGATCCCCGCACAATACAAACATTTGTGTGCATGAACATGTCTGTTTGTATTGGTCTGGGTGTTTTCTATGTATATCATGTATGTATTTACAAAAAAAAAGTATTTAAGTATTATATCCGTTGTCCGGCACCCATAACACAAGTTTTGAGTAGCTTACTTTGGGGCTAGATGGCGATGTGTGGGAATGTCCAAAGGATATTTATTTATTTATTTATATTTATTTATCGTTAAAGTCAAATTTAGATTAAAGTTAAATAACAAAGAGCTTACTTGTTAGCTTAGATTAAAGCTTATGCACGTGCTTAATGCTTGAATCTTAATGTATATTTTGTCATAGGCATATACCAGCGAGAGACATTGTAATATATTTTTTCACCATTGGTAAAACGGTTCGATTACATTTGAATTCAATTTTGAAAAAAAAACTGAAATAAGCGTACAATCGATTCCAGTGATTGTCTCATCACTATCCGAACCCAAGAAACCCATTCGAAAACTTTAAAATTAAATTGTGCGACCCGCGACACTGTAGCTGTTGAATATTTTTCATTGTTATTAATGCGAAGTTGAATATAAATGTTTATTGTTTAATTAATTCGTTTTTAAGCGATACCCTTTAAACGTTGTCGGTGTCGCGAGATAAAAAGGATTGTGCGTTTATTATTACGATAGTTTCATTATTCAGATATTAATTCTGTGGCGATTATTCATTTATTACCATTACGAATGTATGCTGAAAATTCTGATAAATTAAATCCGTTTCACAGTTGAATAAATGCAATTAACAAATATCTTTTTACGAACATTTTCGTTATGAATTCTAGTGAGGCTCAAGATATTGTTGACGTATGTTATAGCTTCAGTGTCGACAAAGATGTCCAGTACCTACTTATCTTATTTATTTATTTAAATATTATTGCACTGTAAATTGTACAATTGGCAGACTTAGTGCCTTAAGACATTCTCTACCGCTTGAGAATGCAGAGAGTGCAATCAGTTAAGAATAGTCGGAAAACCACAGTGAGTGTTTTCGGTACAGAGGAAAACTATGTCGACCGCGAGAACGTATCAAATAATTATAAAACATATATAAACAATTATAAAACTCATAAAACAACCACGACTTTATGAATGAACATGTGCAATTTGCCTGCTTCTTTCTGAATCTTATAAAATTAAAGTGAGATGTTATAACTAAGCCTTTTTGATTGAATTCATGATTAAATTCATAATTAATTAATCTTTTAGATGTATAAATTAATTAATAAGTTGTAGTACAAATGCACACTCATTCGTAGGGCCATAATTATTACTTGATATTCAATTATACTTACAGGTCTCTACAGGTATGAGTTATGGGTCTATGGTTAAAAACTCATCTTCTCCTAGAAGTGATATTTGACCTGTAATATTATTGCATGTTAAGGTACATAGGAAATTACTTTTTTCTGCTAAACAGGGTTGTAAAAACTTCAAAATTACAAGTAATAAACCTATTATTGGGCGCGGGGAGATATCAAAAAGCTATAATATCGTAACGTCTAAAGTTGTTGTAAAATTTTATGTTACGACCCTGTACTGCTAAACCAAACTTTTGTGACGGCGATACTAAATTTATGTTGCAGGTATACACAGCTTGTAGGTGGGATGCGAATAAATTTACTTGATGATGCTTATCCACGAATATACTTCAGTATAAGTATGAAGTTAGGTGTCCCGTCACATATATGTCAATTTTATTAAGTCACTAGCGGACCTCCGCGACTGCATCCGTGCGTTCTGAGTTTGCTCCCTCCCCTCCTCGCAGCGTGATGTTTCATATTCAAAAGTCTTCCTCGATAAATAAGCCATCTAAAACAAAAAGATTTTTTCAAAACGCTACAGTAGTTTCTGAGATTAGCGCGTTCAAACAAAGCAAACTCTTCAGCTTTATAATATTAGTATAGATCATTTTATATACGAAGCCGGCGGCCTATGCATGCAGGCTTGTAGTTTAGTGGTGACTTATCCAGAATAAAAAAAAAACCATTTCTAACAAAGGCAAAATTCGCGACCTAAACGAAAATATTAAAAGAAATACCTTCTCAAATGAAATTAGCACTCGTAATAACTGTTCAAAATTGTGGGGTGAAAGCTTTGAGAAGCTTTTTGTTGTGACACTTTGTAATTATTTTGTGATTCCACCCAGACCAATGTTGATTTAAATCGAATTCTTTTGATGTCAAATTAATATTTGAGTGATATTCATTCGCTTTTATAAAGTAGAGCCGAAGCTGAGTTTATATTAGTTAATTTAAAAAAATAAATTAAAAAAATCAGGTCAAGTGCGAGTCGGACTCGCGCACTGTGGTTGGCACGGACAACTTTAACTGAATAAGGGAATCCATTTACTTCCACTTAGTAAAATACCACAATGATTTGTTGACTACAAATATAACATTGTTTTTCATAGTGTTTGTATGAAATACAAAGTTATGTTTGCGGTTGTTGAAAATGTGCTATATCTCAAAAACTACTTTTTCGATCCCGTCCGAACCAATTTTCGTTGAAAGTATTTATTAAGATCTACATCATTTTTTTTTCAAAATTTACACTTGCTTGGTTTAGAAATTAGATGGGGGGACGCCCATTTTACCCCTTTGGAAGCGTCTAGCTAAGAAACGTTAGACTATAAAAGAAAATGGTTTTAGAAACCTCTTTGTTATTTTAAAAGACCTATCCATAGACACCCCACACGCATAGGTTTGACAAAAAAAAAATTTTTTGTCAAACCTATGCGTCAAAGCCCTCCCCCCTTCCCCCGGCTCTCATACATGAAACTAAAACCAAAAAAATATTTTTAATTAATTTTTTAACTGTCATATTTTTTTATTTTTTGTATGAGAATCGGTAAGTGGTTAACAAGATACATCTTCCTACCAAATTTCAATTGTGTAATGCTTATAGTTACTGAATAAAATGGGTGTGACATACGGACGGACAGACAGACAGATAGACAGACTTGACGAAACTATAAGGGTTCCGTTTTTTGCCATACGGCTACGGAACCATAAAAATGAGGTTACTAATTGCAATAGTGTTTAATCTTTTTTCGGATTAATTTTATAACTTAGTTTGTATCTTATATGAATTATTGATTATACCGCTAGTTAAGTCATATAATAAATAATGTTTGGCTAGTAGAATGTAAAAAATACAAGGATTTTAATCAAACGCCATCGTACAGTCAATTGGTCTTCCGCTTTTCAAATGTATGCTATTAAAGTGAAATAATTTCCTGTCTTTTTGTTCAGCTGCTTTGAATAAAGGCAAGATAGTCCAACCCATACATCTGCTTTAGTAAGGAACTTTAACTGAATCTTAACTTAGAGAGAATCCCAAGCTCTACTTCAGAGCAGGCAGCCAAAGATATTACTTACGACAAATCCCACACTAAACGACCATTAAGTAAACTGTGGGGAATGGCAATAAAAATTCCAAAGTAGCTGATTTAATTGCGAGTTTTAGAGACGTTTCAAAAGTGCATAATCAGCGTGCCAGGAGGCATCTTGCCAGAGCCCTGTAAGTATAAATCTTGCGTCTTCCATTGAATAGACTTCGCAAATTATTAACGCGCCATTAGTCACGGCCGAACGTCTTTATTTGTATAGGGATTCTTTCTACGTATGTGGCTGTTCGAGGAAAATTCAAAGATGTGAAACCGACGATAGGTATTGGCCTTTCGCATTTTAAATACGAAAATGTTTTCAAAAATATCTACGAGTATCGTAGAGCAGTGCAAAAAAAGGAATATAAAACGTTAAATACGAGTAAATATGGAACAATCGCTTGCTGTACTGTAATAATACTCGGCTTATATATAAATAAATAAATTTAATTATATGGCTACGTCCTGATGCTCTATTTTGAATCACTTGCCTCAATATGGCGTGTGATTTTCGTTGATTAATGTTTGATATTCGAGTGAATAAACACAAGAATGATTTAAAAAAGAAAATTTGATTTTGTAAGTACTGGTGTTAATAATTCACGTGATTTAAGTTTTTTTATATGAGTATTGGAAACCAATCACATACATTGCTCTGATCCCAAAGTAAGTAGCTAATGCACTTGTGTTATGGAAATCAGACACAACGGCGGTACCACAACACCCAGACTCGAGACAATATACATATGAAATTTTGATTTCTATAGTGACCCGACCGGGAATCCAACCCGGGACCTCGGAGCGGCGACGCCTTTAAGCTCAGCCTGCTTCGTCACGACACCACGGAGGTCGTCAAATATGGAGTTGAATGTTGACCGATTTTCGAACGTAAATCACTCTGTTTATATTCACGCGAGTGATTCAAAATAAGAGCTCCTGAATATTAACTTGTATCGAAATTATTAGAATACCAGTAAATGATTTTTAGCAAAGCAGAAGTGATGACGATATAAACACTCAGAAACACCATAAAAATAATATATCTTAAACATCAAAATCTACATAAAAGGTATTACGAGTCCAGACTGAAATAAGGGCTCTTGAGAATTGAATCTCCGAAATTTTCGACGGACACTTCAAAGTCTGAACTATCATAACATTAGTCCCTATTTTATACCCTACACGAAGTAGATGCAGCCCATAAAGTCCAAATGTTTGCCGGAACGGGCTTCTACTGTAACAGGTTGTAAGGATATAAAATGTTTAATAGCAGACACTACTCAGAACAAAACAAAACGTACGGAACATTGGAATTTCACATCCATTTTTGGCAGCAATACATTTTAACGATCAACAAAGATGTGGACGAATAAAAAACCTGTCCGCATAAAATGTCTCCGGTAATCTTAGTTTTATTCTCGCCCTTTCACTGCCACAGTCTCAATTATGAGTACCTAAGTAGTACTCATGTTATCTAAATGTGTTATAATTTACCTCAATTATAAAGTAGATTACATTGAACCAGTGTATTTCCTCTTTCAAGTTCATACGTAAGCGCCGACCTTTATAGTGAGGCGGCGCGTGAAGCGACCTGCGTCGTCCCTCGCGCTAACTCAAAGTATAGAAATGAACGTAGCGTCGCTCGCTGTTTCATCCGCCGAGTCGTTCTGAGCGACACCCGCTGAGACTCTCGCAACTTATTGGCATCCTTCCAGTCGTGTTTGTGTTTGACTGCGTACAAAGAGCAAATGTGTGGTATTGCTTGCAACAATGGACGACTTCATCCATGCATTCCGTGTCTTTTGCGGCGTTGCCCGCCGCTTCACCCGTCGCGTCGTCGTTTACCGCTTTATTTGCCGCGTCCGACGCAGTGACACTCGCAACATGCAACGCTACAACTCAAACAAACGCTTGCGAAAACGCTTCTCCTTGAACGCGGCAAACTTCCCCCGTATGTTTGTGTTTCTGGCGGCCCGCTTCATGCAACGCGACGCGCGAAGCCACGCGTCTTAAAAGAGGCCTAAGCCGCAAAATTTAAAAATATTTAATTGTTTCTCTGTAGTGAGCCATTTGCCACTTGCGCTCGGAAGATTTAAGGAGCAACTAACTACATACGAGAAGGTACCTACATATAAATTACTTTAATTACAAAAATCCTTACAATAAAATGTAGAGGTGATTAAATTTAAATTTGGAAGCAAAATATAACAAGCAGTAAAATAATAAACCATTTTTTTTTAAAGTGGGTTTTATTTCTTTGAAATTTTGGATTAATATTGATTTTTGCATTATTGAGTTACCTTAATAATTTCTTTCAATATCATTGAAGTAACATGGCTTCATATTTCGAATCGGAAGGACAGATGGAAGGTACTTAGTCAGATTCCTCATCAATTATTAAAGAGCTGATGATCTTCAAACGACTGATCGGGTCATCATTGTCACCTTACCATATAGTTTCAATAAAATTGAAGTAACACAGTACCAAATTTCGAATAAATCGGACAAATAGTAACTATAACAGGGCTTATGATCTTCAAACAGCTGAACAGAGTTTTATGATACACGACTAAGAACACTCGGAATAAAATTCTCTATTACACAGATAGCAAACAGGTACACAGACAGACACATTAAACTTATGACACCCCTCTCTTTTTGCGTCGGGGTTTTTAAAGGATTAACAAGTGCAAAATTGCACAACCTTGACTCCGTGTAATTTTGTTTTATTTAAATTGAAAAATAACGTTTTGTCTTTTATCAAATGAACAAAAACATTATCGTAACGCGCCCAATGTAATTTAGAATAATGTTTTGTGTAATGGTTTCGCTCAGTAGAGTAGAGAGAGCGCAGTAGGCTTTTTGCCGAATTTCCCACGCCCCAGCCGCTATTACAACCAAAGCAATCCACAAAAAGATAAATTGAGAGTAAATTTATTACAACAGAGTGCTCTCAGCACGACAGATATTCTTCAAGAACACTCAGGTACACGCTCTTTATCGTGTTTTGTTAATTCTTTCTCTTTTCTAATGATAAAAACGTTTTTTTTTTCGGGCGCCTGTCAAGAACCTGAAATAGGTATACGTTGCCCGAATGCTTGATATCGCTCAAAGATTATATTCTGCTTACTAAAATAAGATGGAAAAGAAAAATAATTTTGCCGAATGTACAGTCTTTCGGGTGGAATCTTTATTTTATTGTTATTATGATTTTTGAAGAGCACGATTGTAACACGGGTTGAAAAAGGTCCTGCATCTATCACAATACAAGCTATTATCACTAACTCATTTAGATCCTCTGCGTTGATCACACTTTCAGCTGTAGATTGAGTCAAGTTAATTGCTCCTTCATTGTTACTACCTTTTATCATCATTAATTATTATTATCTTCATTAGGATATCTTCTCACATTGTTGCAGCATTGTTTTTCATATTTATTATTAACATAACTAAGTCCAAAGCCTTCTATTGAAGGAAATTGCTTCCACCCCTTAGACCCCTTACACATTGCGACTTTTAGCATCAATGCAGTCGCGCGTTTTGAAAATGCGCTTCAGCATCGTGACTCACGCAATGAACAGAATTAATTTCATTGATGCTAACGCGCGTTAGTATCGATGCAGTCGCCAACATTCGATACATTTTTTGACAATTTCAAGCTTCGGCACCGTGACTCCGTGAATCGAACGAATGTTGAAAGTTTGCGGCTGTATCGAGATTCAAGATTCAAGATTCATTTATTTACGTTGAAATATGATACAATAAGGTCACAATTACAATAAAATTACATTCCAGCATATTTAGCTATAAATATAGCATGCTAAAATCGATAGCTATCGATATCGCTATCGAGATAGATATCGATGCTAAAAGGCGCAGTGTGTAACCCTTTTCTCACTGCGACTTATAGTAGCGATGTAGTCGCGATGCAGAAGCTGGAAATTGACAAATTTAGTACTTTATTTTGGCGACCGCATTGATACTGACGCGCGTTATCATTGATGCAGTCAGGATTCTGTATCGATGCCGTCGCGCTTTTGCATCGACGCTATCGTGCTACTGCATCTATTCATTGCGCCGGTCACGATGCTACAGTGCGTTTCCAAACGCGCGACTGCATCGATAAGTAAGGGGTCTTAGATATGCTGATATTTATATTATCAAAAACGTTCCTTATGCAATTAACATACGAGTACCTTAACCTGTAAATCAACGATTATCAATAAATAATTAAAGAACGGCTAAAGGACTCGTAAACGTATGATCAAAGATTGTAATATGTGCCATAAATTGATGTCACTTCTTTGTTAATTTGATCATTTGTAATCGTGTTACTCAAACAGCAGCGTCTGCTCAACGAAGGCAATTAAGTTTTAGCGTGGGTACTTTACAAGCACCTTGGAGTCATGGCTTTACATTGTGCGAAGTAATTAGTATGCTATAGTACTTCAAGCAATCTTTAGTCGAACTAAAGCCATATAACATGTAACGTCCCTCGTAGCCAGGATAAGTAAGTCAAAACAGGGTGGTGTAATTGTTCGTTGTCTCGGATCGAAGGAATATACTCGTACTCACTTTAACCTTTTTAAATCGACCATTTTCCAATTGGAAAAAGGTAATCTGGCTAGATTTGTATCATTTCGTAACACTATTCATTATTTGAATTCTTTTCAAGAATACGAAGAGGTATTCAATTTTGGATGAATTAACCACATCCAAGTGTACAATACATAAATGGAAACAAAATCTTATACGTATACAGTGTCCTTTTATTCTTTGTGCCCTGTTTTCTTTGACTGTAAAAACCCTTTGCCTAGAATTTAACTTTGATTTGAACATGAACTTATCTTGAGTAATATTTTTACTTTATCTGTTTTCTGATGCCTAACTACTATTTAACAAAATCACGACACCAAAACGGGCGTCATGTCACATCAAACAAAAGTCGACGCTAGGCACAAGCGATAGATTTTATAATACAAACAATTTATACACCTGCGTACACTATTGGCGAATACATATACTCGTATGTAGTATATTTGCTTGGCTGGCGTTCAACTGTTTTAGATTTTTACCGACTTCAAAAATTAAGGAGGTAATCAATTCAACCTGTATGTGATATCGTCAGGATTAGATAACACTTTAGTATGTTGATCTATTAAGGCTTCCTAAAACGTGCAAAATTTCGTAAGTGTATGTATGTTTGTATAGTTGTACGTTTGTCTCACGATTTCTCAAAAACGAGGAATTACAGAGAGATGATTCTTTTTTATTTCAATCAGAAATAGTTCAAGTTAGGTTACAGTGTAAGTTTCATCAAAATCGGTTCAGTAGTTTTCAAGATATGGGTAATAATTAAGAATCATGATTTAAAAAAAACACATTTAAAGCCCGTTTCTTTTTGCTTGTCGAATATTGGTAACAATTTTGACATTCCATTTTACCGCAATAAATCATTTTTAAGAGTAACACAAAATTTTAAACTACATAACTTATTCATCGTGTAACACTAAGATCTATTTGAAATCAAATAGTAGAAATTAACTTTTATCACTGATATTACTTTAAAAGTTTAAAAAAAAAATTACGTTTTTCGACTAGGAAAGTAAAACAGACAAATAAATTAAACCGCCGTCATAAAGCTGATATTCTTTTCTCTATTATTCATTTTCTTTTTATGAGAAACAAATTCTTTTGGAGTCGGTGCATGATATGTGTAGACTGTTGGTGTAGTCAAGCTTGACAAGGCGGGTTATTATTTTTTTTTGTTTTTTGTTTAAATGTTAATGGTTTCTGTTGTGTGTAATTCCTTATAAAAATAACTCTTACATTTTTTATATACTTTATGTTGTGAAGCGTGCGTATTTATGTGTGTGTTTGTTATTTTCATGTCTTATTACCTATTGCCATGATACTCTTGCTCTGAAATATAGCAAACGATATATTTACTTGTTGGTAATCGTAAATATATGATACGGCTTTACCATATTCGACTCAGATTAGACATTTGGAATGACTTATCTGTTATCTTCGCTCTACGTCTCAGACATATCCTCCTAATGGGGTCTTCGCTTAATCTCATCCTCGATATAAGGAATGCTTACAAACTATTTAACGTTTCAACGGATGTAGGACGGACCTCTGTCAAGAGCCCTTATTACGTGGATTATCTCCACTCGCCGCGTTTACTCAACTTTAGCCGCTTTAAGTGGATAGATAGGACTGGTGTTTCTTTCTTATCGATTGCTCGCTATTTCGAGACATTCGTGTACGTAAACTGAATTAAGCCGTCGAAAATACTTGCCTTCGGATAATAATAGTCCCCTAGCCGATTTCGACTAACCGACTGCGCAGACATATTATGGTCCACAAGTGTGTGCACTCAATTGGGCTATCTCAATAGGACAGCAATTTGACTCGGCTGGATAAAGATCAAGCGCAGAACAAACGGATTTCGGGTATTGGAGCGTTTCGCGCCGTAAAGTTTGAAGCCCGCGCGGCCGCGGTGCGAATATGGTTTAAGATATTTTATTTCTCAAAACAGAATACATATTCACTTAAAATGAGAAACACTAGTTACTACTTAAAATTATACGCGGAGCGAAATATCCGGAGCAGTTAAATACAGCAAAGTTACATAGAAAATAGTAAGTTGTATTATTGTTTACAAGAAGTGGGTATTCTTAATAAGTTAGCATGTCGCTGCGTAACTCAAGGCTACGCGCGATAAGTGCAGAGCAGCGGACTCATTACGTATGATATTTGATAACAATTGGATAGATATTAATTATTCATTCGACATAAGTCGGTATAAGCATAAAATTGAAATAAGTAATTATAAAATACATTAAAATTCAATTAAAAAATACAAATACTGTCATTAATACAAATTGAAAAAAAAAAACAAATAAATTATATAGCGAATCGCCCAAGTGCTGTTTCAGAATGGGGTCATTTGCACCGCCTGTGGTTTAGCGGTGTAAATTATAATTCAGATGTGATATCACACAAAGCAAAGTAATGGCATCTTAATAAAAAAAAATTAAGCTGTTGATGAGTCAGAACTAGGTTGGAATAAGATTTTTAATAAAGACTGCAAGTAAATATGCCATAAAATAGCAGTGTGATATTAATTGAATACGAAATCGTATCGAAAAATAAGCATTCACCATTTGAAACATGTGAAGTTGAATCCCAAAGAGGCGACGCAAGGCATCGGACATCAATCCCTCGTGTCCTAATAACCGTTTAAATAGCTGGTGGATTTATGGAAAAGCCCAACAAAGGCTCGATCCGCCCTAGCCGATAAATCTGCCCGAAATAATACGATCCCTGGCGATCTGTTTTCGAGACAGACACTGTTTTGTCAAATAACATTAAAGAAAGGATTCTAGGATCACGCGAGAGCTCTATCGTAACGGTAATCACATGAACGTCACATGATTGAAAAAAAAGAGGATAAAACGTAACGTAACCGTTATCAAGTAAAAGGTCGAAGTTGATCAGATGTTCATTGATGCTGTTTAGTTTGTTGATTTGTAGTCAATGGGCACTAGCCTTTATTATTCCTGTAAAAAATACTTAGACTTTAAATAATATTTAGGCGTAATATTTAGAATTAATGTTTAGAATTTAAATAGAATTAATTTAATTAATACTTAGATACAAGTTTATTTAAACATGTAATGAAAATATTTTTGAGTTCCTTCAGTTTACATTTTTATGTATTTCTTAACTATAATCCTTACTGATATGGTTACAATACGATTGTCAATCTAATCTAAACTAACGACTTAATGTTAATAATTCACTGCAATTTGTCGTTTATTAAACTACCTGAAGTTGGGTATTTTATTAAAATATTCCGAAAGTGGCGAAAAATCGATGTTTTTACGACGTAAGGTTTTCACTATAAAACCGTTTTATGCATTCGTGGCATCTCTGAACTTTATTGACTGAACTCGGCGCAGTCAGTTGCACCTGATATAAAAATGATTTCTTTTTATACATAAAACTGTTTTGGCTAAGCGTCTCGCCGGACGAAAATGTAAAATATTTTTAGATTCCGCTTTTTTTATAAAAGCGTTCTATGAAATAGATATATGGTATATGGTGGCACTTTTGAAAAGAGGAATGAAATCAACAGATCATGACAATAGAAATTAATTTTGCTGTGATGTATTGTATTATATTGGAACATATTCTGTTTCTTGCGAGTAAGGAGGTTATCCGGTTTACATCCAAAACAAATATAGCTTAACTTTCGAAACAAAATGTTTTTCGATATGTTTGACTTGTCTCTTAACAGTAATGTAATAAAAAGGATCGACAGACCGCATCTACTACCAAAAAGTATTACCTTTCTCTTCCTCACCGGTACTCACCGAAAACCCTTTCTAATACATTTAGAGGTACAGTTCTAGATACGTCTACAAATCGCGCTCCCACTCACAAATGAACGACAAAAGAGCTGAAACCACCTTTTTTATCTTCCCCTTTCGGTTGGCCGAACGCTCTAAGCGAAGAAAATTATTGCCTCATAGAAACCTGTGGAGTTAGCGGAAGGTCAGAGAGCATACAAAGACGGGATTGCCAAATTGAGAACGCTCCGAAATAATCAAACAGCTCTCCTCGTCAAACAAAGCGACGTCATTTGTCTTTCAACGTACTTCAAATAAAAGGGTTTTTTCTTCTACAGGTATAAAGTGTTGTGCACTGAAATGAATGAGAGATCGTTTTATCCGGTGACAAAATATATATTCAATCCTGCTATTTCCAATCCAATTTCTAGGTGAAGAATATAACTATTTTATTTTGATCGGATGTGTAAAGGTTGTGAAGTAAATTTTCATGCCGTAATGCATGATGCAGAATACCATTGTTATACCATTCACTTTGTTCCCCACCCTAAAATTACTAACTTCGGGTAAGGTAAAATTTAAGAGGCACACGTAGTTATAAAGTGACACGTTGTTAACATCAGTTATGTAAAAAACAAACGAACATCGCCTATTGTTGACAGCTGCTGAGCGCAGTCAAAACTACATAAAATAGTGGAAGCTGTACGCAATAAAAAACGCTTAAAAATGTTTAGGTTTGAAAAAATCCGAGAAATACTAAATGTAATTATTCTCAAAATTGCTTTCTTGATATAAGATATGAGGACATTAAGTATAGTTTGTGGTATATTCTACAACAAAACATCAGCCACAAAGTATCAAATAGAACCTCACTTGATGTGGTTTGTAAATTATATTTGGTTTAATTTAATAAAATTCTCCTATATTTTTGAAAGCGAAAGCTCTTTCAAATTATATCACACACGACAGGTTTCTGAAGATTTAGAAAAAAAATCCCAAACAAAATAATTGATGGCTCAGTTCAGTCCCTACTTCTAACGAAGTTTTCCTTTTTTTGTACTTCGAGTAAAAAAATGTTTTGACTTCTAGTATGTCTTGCCAAACGGCAAACTTGTACATCGATTTGCGGCTTTTCCTTAAATTTGGACTCGTATGCCGTCTTCTAAAAGCCTGTACTAATCGTCTAAGGTGCAAAGAGCATACCACACTAACAACGTGGTGCAAACTTTCGCGGCAGGGTAAACGCGCCGCGCCGCGACTCATTACACCACGGG
Organism: Pyrausta purpuralis; assembly: GCA_963924145.1. NCBI lineage: Eukaryota > Metazoa > Arthropoda > Insecta > Lepidoptera > Crambidae > Pyrausta > Pyrausta purpuralis. The sequence goes on from OZ001659.1 coordinate 15,967,006, forward strand.
GTGATTGTACGATTCTCGGCAGTTTAGCAGAAAGCCCCAAGTCGTAATTCGTGGCGTGGGGCCGCTAACAGAGCGACTGGCGGGCATTATTAACGGACCATTAGCTCCCATTCGGGCCTCCGCTAGATCCGCAAGAAGCCCCGGCCTTAGACAACTACTTTGAGCCATGCCCCCAATTGTAAACCCGATAATTGTGAGCCTTACAAGAGACAGGGTTCTTTATACCGACCGTGACAAAGTGGTTAAGACTTTTGTATTTTGTTTTCGGAATTAATTGTTTCGAGGAATTTTGTCTGCGTGTTCTTTTTAAATAACTTTTAAAAAGAATAGGTCTCGTTTTAGCTTCAAATAAGAACACTTAAAATAAGAAATTTGTACATTTTGGGCGCTTTCACACCCACACCCCTGTAGTGAGCGGTTTGGATACAGCCAGTGCGATTCTGCGTTCTTTACAAGGTCGTCTGTCCATCTTGTCGGTGAACTTGTGATAATTATATGAAGTAAATTTAAGAGTATGCAACGTCGGGGCCCCTATTTTTGAATCGCTCGCGTCAAAATGGCGCCTGGCTTTAATTGATTATTGCCCGCTTTTCCAACATAAATGAGTATAAATATACTCATTGTGAAATTTCACACGGGAGTGATTTAAAAAAAGATTTGTGAGTAGTAACGTCTATATGTTTCGTGATTTCCAGTGATATTTAATGCGTTTTCGAACAAAAATCACATTGGGCCCCAGTTGCTGATAGCTCTCACAATACTACTGTTTATGTTTTTGTACCTTACTTTACCCAAGTGGCATTGGAACAAACTACAAACGGGATTTAAATAACTTACATCTGAACGGAGGCACGCGATCGGCGAGTGCACAGCGACTCTCCCGCATCCATTTCTATTCGGACGTAATTTCTCAGCGCTCTTAAAGGATTGCACCCCAATTGTGTTGCGGACTTGAGCAACCGCTCGAACGATTGAATAACCCTAAGGGCTTCTTGAAGGGCTATGAGGCTGAGGTAAAATTTAGGTAATTTATAGACTGCCCGTAAAATAGTGTTGGCAGCACTTTTAATAATTTCTATCACTAGATTAGATACACGTTACCCAAATAACTATGTTAAGCTAGCTAACAAAGTATGTTTTTTTTTTTAAAATATACCAACTTAAAAACGATTTCTTATAATCTTCTTATACATAGACGTTACAAAAAATCATTGATAATATTTTCTACTTGAATGTTGAAATATTTAAAATAGTAAATAAAACAAAAAACTTTAAACTAAAATCTCAAAACGAGCCTGAGTCAGATTTTACATTTGTAAGTTATTATCAACCTACAAATAAAAAATATGACGTCACCGTCCCGTGGAAAGGTGCCCATGAGGCTGGCCACATTGCCTCTTTGAATGGCCAAGCTTATGCGCTGGCCAAGGTAGAGGCCAGCCTTTGCATCGATACAATTTATGGGCACTTGGTCCCCACGGCCCCAGAGTTTCGACCCCAAACGGTTCAAAAATGTAAGTCTCACTTAGACATTCATATTTGCGCCGTTTGAGGACTTCAGCAGAAGCAGCTGCTGATCCAGCCCTATTACCAGTTAAAGGAAGATGACAGGGTGCCAAAGTGTCGATGCAAGTAGCGTCCCATACTAAGGGCCTGCCCATCATCCAAGGAACTAGAGTCATGCTGTCGGGCCGCTTACCATCGCTACGCACGAGGCCGTTAGGTTCCAAAACGGCTGGAATACGTGCGCTAGCAAACGCCCGACGGATGACATCGTTCAAACTGGCATGTCGGGGGATCCTGCCGGCGCTTCTGCCATGGTGAGCGAGTTGGTCGACCACCTTTCCGCAGGTACAGCGATGCGCCAACGTGTTGAAAGCACCTAAACGTTAACTTACAGCTACACGAAAAATAATATTATCAAATAGAGTACCAAGGACAGGTGAGGGAATCGTCGTTAGCCACAGATTTGATTCCCACTCCCTAACGGCTAAAAGATGAGCACGGTCTGCAGAGTTCGTAGCGGCTTCTTAAAGATTTTTACGTACTTCTCTGCAGAGAGGCTCGTCCCATAGCCGCTGAATAGAGTGGTCATGGAGTGGTGGTGGTGGAGTATCAGGAATGTCTTCGGGAGTTATAGTTCTCCAAGCGTCAACAGCTTCGGCTAAAAAAGGTATGTGAATGGTATATCTTATACATTATACATAAAAGAAGTCGTGTGATAACGAACACACTTATTACACTTATAATTATAACTCGAAAACGGATGGACCAATTTTCATATTATTCTTCTTTCTGTTGATTCGCCTTTTCCCCGAATACAAAACGAAAAAATGACAAATCTTCTGATTTAGTCCTTATTTTTCCAACATCCAAATTAAATTTAATAAACCTTATTTGAAAACGCTCTAATTTGAATAACTCTTTGTGAGCAATACTTTAAGAAAATGACATATCGGTTATACTTATTCAGTCGGATAAGTCTTATCTAACGTTGGTAAAATCGGCCCTTATTCGTACAATTGGATTTATGAAAAATATCCATATACATTGTTAGCAATACATATTTATAAAAAATGATCGTGAGAAGACCATTTCAAAAAATACCTTCAATGTAACAATGGCCAGCAAACTTGATAAATAAGGCCAAAATTAAAACCGAAGACACCTAATTCTAAAACTACCATTAAACTATTGACATCAGCTTAACTTTTATCCAAACACGTGCCCAACACAACGCCCCACCTGCTCCCGACTGTACATACTCATTAATTAACGACCGAAGTTGCCATAACACCCACAGCTATATCTCATTAAGGATTGCAGAAAACAAAAATTACCCCCGCTTGATAACGCTTAAAACAGATTTATTTTAAATCCGGCTATTATTTCAACCGTAACTCAACTATCATTGAGAGATATGATTGGAGCCAACCCAGTTACATGATCGATGTTTTGATTAACATATCTAGTAGGTAAGTAACTTTAGGGGACCCGTAACCAGGGGAAACGGAACCGATCACAGATAAGCCAGCGACTTCCAAATGTTGTCAGAAATAACTTAGTATAACATGAATATGTTTCGGTAACAATGTTACGCTGATTTAGGTAGCTTTGTGAAGTTTTATTGTTATGATAAAGTGATGTTAAGGTATTGTAACTTCTTTTATAATGATACACTCCATATACATTTATGGCTATTTATTTTTGCAACCTTCACTACGTCTTTAGAAAGCTACGTCAATAAATTTCTGCGTACGACCGAGAAAATCTCATTATAAATATATATCTACAAACGAAAGTGAATTTTGATTTGATGTCTTAACAGAGTGCTTAGTTAGTTGTGACTAAAATTTAAACGGAATTTTAAACCATGATTGATTTGACTTTCCTTAATTATCCCTAAATTGTCAACCATGTTTTTCTTCTCGCTTCAGCATCGCGACTCACACAATAAACAGATTCAATTTAGCATCGATGCAGTCGCGCGTTAGTATCGATGCAGTCGCCAAAATTCAGTACATAATTTGACAATTTCCAGCTTCTGTATTGCGTTATTGACGTTTTGCGACTGCATCGATGATAACGCGTGGTAGCATCGCGACTACATCGATGCTAAAATTCGCTGTGTGTAAAAGGTATTAGATGTAAAATGGTGCACATGAGCCTAAGAGGGCCTTTGTTTTAAGCGGAGAATATGTATGAATATGATACCGTCTTTCAAATGATCTCATAATTCTAATTTTAATACATCATTATGTTATTATAAGCTTCCAAAAGTACTAATCTTGAAGACAGAACATAAATTAAAGAACGCATTAAGCGACTTGTTAAATGTTAATTTAGAATAATGCAATTAAGTCTCACGAGGACGCGACAAAGGTAATTTTACTTCACTGCACCTTAATTTAGTGTAGAACACGAAGTCAACTTGTTTGAAGACGTACCTCATTCTCACGCAGCACATACCTGCAGCATAATTCTATTTATAACTTGCTACAGATGACTCTTACGTTTAAAAATGATATAAACGCAAAATTGTTGATTGTTACTCCTTCACGTTAAAAATGCCGTATGAATTTCAATGAAACTTTATAATAAAATAGCTTATGCATCAGACTAATACATAGACTATAATTCATAGTGTTTTTCTTTTTCTGAGATCCGGCAACTTCGCGGTTGCGGCCGCGGGAAACCGCTAGTAAAGAGATAAATTTGTAAAGCTAAGACAGGCAAGATATAAAATATTTATAGAACAAGTAATAAGTATTAAGAGAAATCTTGGATAAGAAATAAAATAAAATGAATCTCAGTCTCTGATTTAAGGGTTAAACTTACCCAAGTAGGTATACTCGTGAATATCTGTCCGACATTTAAATCAGCAAATTACATATTTGTATAATACTGTACTAAAAACATTATAATCAAAGGAGAGATACTACTTCTAACGATTTTCGGTAAAGGCCGCCCTTCGCAACAGAGACAGGCCAAGTACCCAGTGCCCAGATGTGTGCGCAATACACAAGTGCACTCTGTTCCATGACAGTATTCAACTCGGTGAGACGGCAAATCCAACTTGATCGATGAGAGATCATGCACCACCAACGGCTTAACGCGCTTTCCCAGTTGGGGGTTTTATCGCCACCAGCTTCCTGACTCCAAGCCCTTTTCGAGTATTTATTTTCATGACAGAAAAACCCACAAATAAATATCGCCCCGACCCGGGATTGGAACTCGGTACCTCTTGGGTATTGATAAGCGAACTAAACGCTACACCGACGAGGAAGTCACATTATTATACCAATGTACCTTATACGTTTACGGAGAAGTATCGGTGAAGTTTTTTCTCTGTCTAACAAATGTCAACACTACCTTTAATTACTTCCGACGTTCAGAAATTCCTATAAACATACTGTGACCTACAGTCTACAGTTCATATTTTTAGTGCACTAGAGATTCGTAAACATAGTAAATACGAGTTTGTAGCCTTCACCTGCCGTAGACCTAAGCGCGGTTGACACACAATAATTATCCCAGCATTATATTGCCCTCATGAAATTTCAATGACAGTACCTACTTAAACCTTATTCTTTTTTTAATTTTATTTACAATACCTACCTACTGTATTTGTAAACTTAATACATACTGTATTTGTAAACTTCTTGTTCTCGTTTATTCTTCACCTTCACCAAGAGCCTAGCAATAAGACAAAGGTTACGTAAGTTGTACAGGGATGCTTAGAGGAGTCCCAGCTGTCCTTAGAAAATAAACTTTACCTCTACAAGTGCATTATAAAGCCTATGTGGACCCTGTGGTTAAACTATGGGGCACAGCTGCCAACTCAAACATGACAGGATTAGCGTAATATTTCAATAAAAAAATGCTGCGTATGATAACTACGGCACTATGGTTCGTAATCAAGATCAGACTGCATCGCAACCTAAAAATAAAACTGTACAGCAAGAGATTGCGGAAAGCACAAGCATACAAGACCAGCGGGCGTAGTCTGATGCATCATTTTTGACATTTCACGTCGACAATTTCAATTTTATGATTTTCTAATTCATCAAATATCATTTTAACTTACTTAGCTATATCTTTCATAAAACTTAAAAAATATTTGTAGTTTTTTAAGCATCATTCAAAAATTCTTCTCAATCAATAAATACACGAAAACACCAATTTAGTCACAGCATTATTCGAGCGCCACCTAGTGGTTTTACAAGGAACTATGTCGAGACTTCCGACACAGAATATCCGGTCATTACAAAAAACTTGCCCAGTATTTAATGGACGAGCTGACTTTGTCGTCTGTGGAGGAAGATACCACAAGACCTATTGGAATAAGTTTTTTTGAAGTCGTATATTTCAGCGCACACTAGCCGTACAAGATTTTGGAACACTCAGAAACCAATCGCTAAATGTCCACTAGACAGATTGCAAGCAAAGTCAAAAATCTTTATGAAGATGAAGTAATATAATTGTTGGCATGATTTTACTTTGAATGATAAGATTACTATCAATTTATAAAGCTGAGACGTGGTGGGCGAAATTAAGTAGGCCGTTTGACGGGATCGACTACTTAGATATTTTAGTCCTAGCAACAAAACTGAATGGCTCCAAGGCTTGTCAGACTTATTATTTAAAAAAATGCGTACAATAAATAAATGTATGGAGTATATGTACATTATAGCTTTTTATTTCTACAAAGATTTTATAAGTTTAAAATATAAAGAAACAAAGTTCCAGAGTGTATCAGTACTTACAATTTACATAAACTGAACGAAAACAAATACCTTTGATAATAATTATACCTTCATTTTCACAATAGGAATGTGTTCATTAAGAGACAATCGCTAGGCTTAATTGGTAGGACGAAAACGATAACGACACTTTCGGCAAATATACAAATAGATCCCCAGCGAATCGCTTCATTGGACCCCGTAGCAAAATAAAGATAATCTTTTAGGAGAAAGTTCCGAGCTTAATACAACTTTCGGTGAAAGAAGGGACCATTCATTTTAAAAGAAAAGCCTGACTTTCATTTAATTCTTGAAAAATGCTTTATTTTAGATTGTTTTGCTTGCTCCTCAAAAAACTACGCAAACTCTGCGCCTAAATTTATGATAACTTTATTTAGGCTATCCAGCTAAGTTTAATTAATATGTACATCATTTACTTTATATTTTACGTATTGTTTTTTTTTCCAAGAAAATAAAACCGCTTTGAAATTTTCACCTCTCACAAAACTACCTATGAACCTAACAAAACTTAATCATAAAACTTATACGACTGAAAATTCACCTATCTCGTATAATAATACCGAATAACTAGTTATTACGAAACCATATTACTTTTGCTACTTAGCTCGTACGATTTTTTTATGATTCCGTAATTAACGAGTACGGTTCTGAAAATTATTTGCTTTATGCGATCAATTCCTGCATTATAAATATTCAGTAGTTTAACTCTCACATTCTTGAACTTGATTTTTTGCGAGTACAATGTTCTGCCCCCATGACCCAATGTATTGATGGCCTATGAACCAACCGTGATTACGGTACCTTCCTGGATTCGACATGACACGGTTTTTTAATTAAAAAAGTGCTAAGAAATTATTAACGAGTATGTAGCAGTTATATAAGTGTTTTTGAGGTAATGTTTTATTGACATGAAATAAGGGTGGCTCAAAAGTTATCTCTGTATTGAGAGATACTATATTAAGATATTATTCCAGTAACATGTTTGTTACCTTTGATATTTTAGTCACAAACAGTACACTTGTTCCAACCATTGGATATTTTATATCAACTATACCTAGTCCTTGGTGATTTATAACGCGGGATACAGGCCAGCAAGATCTGCCGATTTACCCGTTGTACACTTATTTTTGACATTTCTTGAAATCACTACTTTATGAAATAGACTAATCCTTTTGAAGACATCAAAGAAAATTTCTAACCAAAACCTTTCGGTAGCTTTGACAATGCTTATCAACTCTGGCAGTGGTTATGGAACTAGAATCATAATTTCTACTCAAGGAAAAATCTTACAACCAATGAACATAGATTGACAACTTTCCGATAGGAACTAACGCGATCGCGATAAAAGTATAAATAACTTATATTTGGCCTGACATATAAGGTATAAGGTTATTATGTTTTTATCACGATCGCGTTAATTCCTGTATGTAGGTGTATTTATAATGCAACGCGAAAGTTTAAAAGTGTTTACTTTCCGACATCCTAATATATGAAAATGAAGTTAAATGATAATGATATTTTAATTAAATAACTGCTATTCCAGATTGTTTTGTCTACCCGAGGATCAAAATAATGTATGTATGTTAATAACTGTTTCTTCATATGCTCGAATTTATGGGTAAAATAAGTCGGTGACAAAAAGGTAATAGTAAATTTTCTAATAACTAACAAAAAGTTTAAAACTAGGTGAATGTTGAACAAAGAATATATTTTTAAGATTATATATTTTAAAGTATCCGTCGCATTCTGAAAAATGTTTACGAATTCAAAAAAAAACAAGAGTTTTGGTAGTCATGGAATCTTTTTTGGTTCTTGGGCCATTTTTATTAATATCCTTCATTTTATAGTATTTTACTAGTTGTGTTTGTATTATTTTACTTTAATATCTAAATTCCAAGTTTGTCTTCGTTAACCAGAAGCCTTTTTTTCCACCGTATTATATTTACTAATAATATTATATTTATAATACTAGTAATATACAAATAGATCCCCAGCGAATCGCTTCATTGGACCCCGTAGCAAAATAAAGATAATCTTTTAGGAGAAAGTTCCGAGCTTAATACAACTTTCGGTGAAAGAAGGGACCATTCATTTTAAAAGAAAAGCCTGACTTTCATTTAATTCTTGAAAAATGCTTTATTTTAGATTGTTTTGCTTGCTCCTCAAAAAACTACGCAAACTCTGCGCCTAAATTTATGATAACTTTATTTAGGCTATCCAGCTAAGTTTAATTAATATGTACATCATTTACTTTATATTTTACGTATTGTTTTTTTTTCCAAGAAAATAAAACCGCTTTGAAATTTTCACCTCTCACAAAACTACCTATGAACCTAACAAAACTTAATCATAAAACTTATACGACTGAAAATTCACCTATCTCGTATAATAATACCGAATAACTAGTTATTACGAAACCATATTACTTTTGCTACTTAGCTCGTACGATTTTTTTATGATTCCGTAATTAACGAGTACGGTTCTGAAAATTATTTGCTTTATGCGATCAATTCCTGCATTATAAATATTCAGTAGTTTAACTCTCACATTCTTGAACTTGATTTTTTGCGAGTACAATGTTCTGCCCCCATGACCCAATGTATTGATGGCCTATGAACCAACCGTGATTACGGTACCTTCCTGGATTCGACATGACACGGTTTTTTAATTAAAAAAGTGCTAAGAAATTATTAACGAGTATGTAGCAGTTATATAAGTGTTTTTGAGGTAATGTTTTATTGACATGAAATAAGGGTGGCTCAAAAGTTATCTCTGTATTGAGAGATACTATATTAAGATATTATTCCAGTAACATGTTTGTTACCTTTGATATTTTAGTCACAAACAGTACACTTGTTCCAACCATTGGATATTTTATATCAACTATACCTAGTCCTTGGTGATTTATAACGCGGGATACAGGCCAGCAAGATCTGCCGATTTACCCGTTGTACACTTATTTTTGACATTTCTTGAAATCACTACTTTATGAAATAGACTAATCCTTTTGAAGACATCAAAGAAAATTTCTAACCAAAACCTTTCGGTAGCTTTGACAATGCTTATCAACTCTGGCAGTGGTTATGGAACTAGAATCATAATTTCTACTCAAGGAAAAATCTTACAACCAATGAACATAGATTGACAACTTTCCGATAGGAACTAACGCGATCGCGATAAAAGTATAAATAACTTATATTTGGCCTGACATATAAGGTATAAGGTTATTATGTTTTTATCACGATCGCGTTAATTCCTGTATGTAGGTGTATTTATAATGCAACGCGAAAGTTTAAAAGTGTTTACTTTCCGACATCCTAATATATGAAAATGAAGTTAAATGATAATGATATTTTAATTAAATAACTGCTATTCCAGATTGTTTTGTCTACCCGAGGATCAAAATAATGTATGTATGTTAATAACTGTTTCTTCATATGCTCGAATTTATGGGTAAAATAAGTCGGTGACAAAAAGGTAATAGTAAATTTTCTAATAACTAACAAAAAGTTTAAAACTAGGTGAATGTTGAACAAAGAATATATTTTTAAGATTATATATTTTAAAGTATCCGTCGCATTCTGAAAAATGTTTACGAATTCAAAAAAAAACAAGAGTTTTGGTAGTCATGGAATCTTTTTTGGTTCTTGGGCCATTTTTATTAATATCCTTCATTTTATAGTATTTTACTAGTTGTGTTTGTATTATTTTACTTTAATATCTAAATTCCAAGTTTGTCTTCGTTAACCAGAAGCCTTTTTTTCCACCGTATTATATTTACTCTCGACAGAACACATAAGACAACATTACTATAATTAGAGTCGATTTTACCAACGTCAAATAGTACATATCCGACCAAATAGGTATAAAACGACCGATTTTAAAATATTATTTACCGTAAATGATTTGAAAACGTCACCTATTTTTCAACAGAAAAATAGGTGACGTTTTCAAATAAGGCGTTTTTTATTGTATTCGACGAATATTCCTTATCTGACGTTGATAAAATCGATTCTAAATTATTTCAAACTAAGCACTAAACGTCAAGACGTTGATTTTATCCTGTTTCATACTCTTACTAAGTAGAGATAAAGTTGTGAATTGCTTATATTGATTTTTTCGTAAGCCACTTCCCAAATCCTTTGATTATGTAAAACGTGTCGGCAGTAATTTGAAGTTTTACTACAATTTGTTTAAAGCAACCCTCAGCGGCATTACAGAGGCAATCCCAATCACATAACTAGGTAGGTCTAACGGGAACAACCCAATTTACTTGTGCACAAGTTTATTTGGGTATCTCTCCGCCGGGCATTATAATAAATGGAAGGACAAATTCGCGACCTTATTGTTATATTGAAATCTCGCAACTACTCAAATATAAATTACTTTAATTTACAGCCAATGTTCTGTAAGTAGACGCTCCTATTTCCGAATATTCTAACAGTAGGTAACAATAAAGTAATTAGCAAACACTACGTCTGGAGGTAAATATTTTACTAACGACTCATTTAAATATTTGGGAAATGAGGAGAAACAATAATAATCTGAGGGAGGAAAATAATGCGGGGTAAATCACACGAAATGATTTTCAGATGAAAGCTACACGAAAACAGAAATAGGCTTGTACTTACCCTAATTTGTACTATCGACGTCGAGGGTAGTAATTGCTTCTTATATACAACTAATTTATATGGCTTTATGTGCGGCCCTTATTATTCGGCCGGTCTTTTTCCCTGGCATTGCAATATAAACGAGGCCGGAACGAGCATTTCCTTTAATCCGGCTCACGGCTCTATTACCGTCTGAAGAAAACAAGGGATCAGAATTAAAGAAAAGATTAGTAATTCGCCGTCGAGAGAGTGAAGTGGCGCGAACGATAAATCTCGCAGGGCGTCTCGGCCGCTGCAAAAACGCTACGCGCAATTAATTACAGACTTGCCCGGCTTTCGAAACCAATCCCTGCTTTTGACTTTTTTGGGATTACAATAAACTGACGGATAATTGATTTGCTGATACTTACATTTTTACGTTTTCAATGAATTCTTGAGTGGAACATCTTAGGCCATCTTACATATAATTCAACTCGTCTGCATAGACGGTTTCTTGAAGTGAATCTTATGTAGGTAAGTAACTGGATAAAGTTTCTAAGAATATTAAGGACAATTATTATTTCACAAATCCTTTTAACGTTTTATCGCCGTTTAATAATTTTATTTTCAAATCATCTTAACGGCTTTGTAACATCCCCTTGATAATTTCCCCGAAATCCCAAAACAAAAGTACCTATACAGAAATTATTAGCAGCAATAGATTTGTGCTATAATAAATAATATTCGCAATATTGCCACGACAGTTTGAGTAAGTTAAAAAACTAAATTCCGAAGTTGAAGAGCGATACAACCGCGAGGCGATCTTATCTCGACCGCGAGTTTAGAAGTCTGACGTCAGATGCTAGCATAAAATATCTACGAAGTTTTCAACGTATCTTAAACAGGAGTAGGTAGTTAACGCATTGTAGAAAACAGTGAATGACTGTTCCAAAAACGTAAAGCCATACATGACGTAGGAATAAGTTAAGAACAGCATTGGAAAAGGGTTTAACTGGAAGTTATAAATTAAGCGATTATAAAAACGGTAAGTAATTCACGTCAAGCTTTTAAAGTATTACTTACGACAGAATTCTAAGTCTTGATGTCTTTTCGACAAATAGTTTTCGGCAGAATACAGGAACGCTAGGAACTTTCCTTTAAGAACTAATTTAGATCAATAATTCGAAATCAACAATGTATTCCGATAACACAAAACCTTAGTAGATTTTACCTCAATAGGCTTGAATAAATTTGTAAACGCGCCCTCCTCAGACTCAATCAAGTCGATAAGAATAACCTTCAGATCGAATAAGTTTTTAATTAACCTCACAAAAAAGGTCGCCGTTCCCTTCAAGTCACTAATTCGTTTCAACTTATTTTCTGACCCAGTTAACTTCAATATTACGCACTTGAAGCTGTTTTAATCAGGGGGCCTATTCTACGTTACTAAGAGTATTACATTAAACACAAATAACAGTTTTGTTTAAATTATTCAATAAATTGATACTAAAATAGGGCTTTGAATCTTCGATACTCGATGCTTTGATGTTTACTTCTTTGTGAATATAAACAAATAATAACGAAATGATAATGAGACAGTAAAACAAATATTTATGTAACCCAATGTTGTTTACTGTAGGTATGAATATCGAATAAGAGCTACATTTCTTTTGGTTATTATTTTTAATGTGTTGTAATATTTTTACTGTTGAGTCATTGTCTAGCATGATGCTGATGTTGAAATTATAAACACACATTTCATATGAGTAATTTAGCTAAATGTGTTAAAAATACTTCAAATCACATAAAACACTACATAAGCCCCCAGCTAAAGGGCACGTGGTTGATACCAAAGTCTGCTAACCAGACAGATTTTAATCTTAAAACATGTTGTAGAAAAACTTTGGGACGTAATCACAGCGGTGGGCTACGAAAGTTTCAAAATTTATCGGTGTTTTACTTAACAAATATTCATTTAGGAGGTGAAACTTTTTTACTTACCTTCACTTTTTTAATTTCAAACGTAGAAATCATAATTATGAAAATAATCGGAAGCGTCGGTCACCTTAAAGGATGATTCTCTACAACGAACCGGGGCCGGACGCCGTGCCCCGTCTGGGGCATTCATTCAAAATGTATATTATACGAGTAATATTTGACAGTGCCCTAGAGCTCGGCCCGGTCAAGGCACTGTCAAACATTATATAACAATGACATACTAACAGTCACTTGCAGCCTTTTCGATTAGTGGTGTAACAAACACGATTTTCTTTGATGTATTAGATTAAAATTTTTGATAAGCTGACAAAGCCACTGCATAAGTTTCCTTAATCAATCTAACGTACCTATTTCTGTTTCAGCGCGTAGCTGTCACTCAGCAAACAGAACCGATTTGAGCTCCAAAAGGTCGATCTCCTTTCTGTCTGACTACAATGATACGGGTAATCTTGCTATAGATTTCTAGTTATCTACCTAAAACTATGACCTACATTTCCAAATGCGACTAAGTCGACTGTGAATAAAGGGACTGACTAAAAATTGTCTTGTATACCTAGAAGCAACCCCTTAAGAGTAAATTCAGAACTTTGAAAGAAAGAAAATGCCTTTATTAGCCCCAAATAAAATAACATTCTTGAGATTAAACGGCAATATTACATTAATCTATTACCAACTCTAAGTTACTTCTTAATCAAAAAACAAGCAGACATACGTACTTCTTGTTCATAAAAGAAAGTCGTGTTTGTTACACCACTAATAACTTAAGAACGGGTGGAACGATTTACATGATTTTACTTTGCTGGATTATTTGTCTTGGCCCGGAAAGGGAGTATAACAAAACGAAACGAAATTAGCTGGGACCACAAGTGTAACATATTTTTTACTTATTAAAGACTGTACTAACTACCAACTTTATCGTAATTATTATTTTATTTTCAATTTAAAAAGAAAGATCGTCGCAAGTGACAAAAAACGGCTGAACAGATTTTCTTTTAATATACGGGTGACTTTTTTATCAGTACCGAAAATTTGTGTAAAGACTCCACTAGTGAATATGAACAACTTTTACTATGGGGCAATAGTGAAATCGAGAAAAAAAAAACAGCAGTTCCATACATTTTGACCGCGCGCCGATTGAACTTTTGTATGGAACAGCTGATTTTTTTTGCTCGATTTCACTATACTAATAAATACCCCCATACTAAAAGTTGTTCATATTCATCAGTGGAGTCTTAACACAAAATTTCGGTACTGATAAAAAAGTCACCCTGTATGTGACACAAAAAAACTAAACGAAATTCATTTCATCCGTTTGGGAGCTACGATACCACAGACAGACACGTTAAACTTATAACACACTTTTTGAGTCGAGGGTTAAAAAAATAGCCAGTATAGATTCCGGTGCAAAGCTCAGCATTCAATTTGTTAGCTAACTAGCATATCACAACATGTTATACGGGTCCGGTACACTTCATGCGACTTATCTGCAAACCATAGAACATAAAATTGTCTATAAATTCTAATACCCTAAACTGCACGTCTTGTGCTGTTCTCTATGTATACCGAACCAGCAAGTTTACCCCTTAACTCGGTAATGGTCGTCTCTAGTACATGTCTCCTCGGATAGCTGGGACGGATATTTTATTCAAGCGCTGTTAGTTCATAGTTATTGCTTGAATTATCATGTTCATAGTTTGATGAACATTGATTTATACTTCGAAATAATGGTAAATCAGATTTGGTTTATCAAGCAATTTGAATGTAGCCTAATTTTAACGTCAGAGTGCAAAGTCGTCAAATTTATAATATGTATGTTTTCAATTGTTATCAATGGGGAATTAGCAACAGAGAATTTATCAACTAGGTACACTGTAGACAAGGTCTAAATTAAAGCTGTACAATTCATCAGTAGAATCAGAAATAAAAGTACAATACCATTATATGTTCGTGAATACTAAATTTTGAAAAATTGAATAGTCAAACGTAAACATTACAAATTCCGATAGTTAAAACTCATAATGAATATGTAAGCCGAGGGTATGCTTGTCAAAAACTATACCGTTTAGGTCGAAAGAGACCCTTTTAGTAAAATGAAACCTTTTGTTGCATATTATACTTAGTATATTACTCCCCATATTCGCGTTGGGCGTGTTACTAGCTCATTCATCACGACACCTAAACCAATCGACATCTTGATGGAGGTCGTGCCGAAAGGGCTGCTAACTTTTCACAAAATACGAATCGGTGGAACAGATTTTGTACGGATATTTAAGTTATGTTTTGAACAGCTCTTAAGAAATTGGGATATATACAGGATGAAATTTCGAGACGTTACCCAGAAGTTACTGAATTCAGCGAAATTTTAATCTCTGCTTTACCCAATGGTTGATAGGTAGAGCATGCTCTAAGCATTAGGTCTGACACTTGTACTTTCTTTGGTCTATAAGAAAAAGAATATAATATATTTTTTGTCAAAGAATACATACTTGGAAAAGAAGTCAAACTAGATTTGGAAGACCCAAGTTTTGCTATTTACTTTCAGTTTGCTTATTAAGGTCAACGTTTTGTGGACTTTCTTCAAATATTAGTTGCTATTCTAATATTAGTAGAGTACACCTGTGTTTTCGCATACACTTGTGCACTATAATACTCGTATGTCCCGCGCAGTCGGTTAGTCGTTGTGACTGGCCACCGTAGTCGAAATCGGCTAGGGGGACTATTAGTTGCTATTATCTACAATTCTGGACTGGGTTCATGTAACTAAAGAAGGTTGAATTTCGTTAATACTTAGAACATATTTATTTGCTATTCACTAGCATGAGATATGCCAGGCAAAGATAATCGAAACAGGGCTTTCAATTACAGGGAACCAATTTTATTCTTTAGTGCAGTTTAGTATCCAATCGTAGTGGCGTTATTTTGTGATTATTCATACTACTTATACCGTTAGTAGTGATATGGTATGGTATTGGAGTAAGATAAATATTTTTCTCACAATGAGAACCTATTATTTCAAAATATTGTGTTGTGTATTGTAGGACTTTGGAGCGGCATGAAATACAAACCCAGCTCTTAATAAAAACACACAAGCAATTTGTAATGGTAATAATGTAAACTAACCGCAAATGGCGAGCCATAAATTGTTACTACGTTACAAAAGATAATCTACTACACTAAATTATTTTCAAGATATTTCTCTGCAATACTAAATTAAAAATCTCATTACGAACAAAGTGAATAATTAATTCGCGTATAAATTATGTTGGGTAGTTACTTTGAAATTGTGGAAAATAATAATTTAATCTTTTTAAAACCTACTACTGAAGTTGGTGACCAATTTTCATCTGATATTAAATTTGTATATTGAAAGCATAGCAAATTCATTTTTCTAGCAGCAAACAAACAGAAATACGTATATTCTAAGACCAAGCTTAACAAAATTGAAGTAAATTCTTTCATATCGGTGAAAGGTCGGCCGTTCGTCATAAAACGTATGAGCCATCGAAGAAACCCCATCATAGTAAACAAGGGGAAATGCAAAACATGCTCTAAACCTTTACTACAAATCTCAACGAGTACCTGCTCCCTGTCAATACCCCTTCAACTGTGTTTACGATGCCTCTGAATACGTACATCGTTGTAACATTACCTTAACTAAAGCTTGATGTGATTTTGACAGCCAAACCTAGACTTTGTTGCAAGGGAGTTAAGTTTCATTTTGTGTTGTTTCATGTTTCTGATTTCTTTTGTTCGTTTCTACTCGTATTGTAGACATGCATTGGTTACAACTTGAAACGTTTTTCTAAGATACCTAACCGTTTTGAAATCGCTCTTCAGCATCGCGACCCACGCAATGAACAGATTTAATTTAGCTTTGATGCAGTCGCGCGTTAGTATCGATACTAACGCGCGTTAGTATCGATGCCGTCGCCAAAATACAGTTGATAATTATCCAATTTCCAGCTTTTGCATCGATGCTTAATGTAGCGCAGTGTTTAAAGTTTGTCATTTTGCGACTGCATTGATGCTGCATAGCGACTGCATCGCGACTACATCGTGACTGCATCGATGCTAAAATTCGAAGTATGTAAAGGGTCTTAGACTCCAGCTCGGCAAATCTACACACTTGAGTATAAGATTGATAAATAATGAGTGTCCAAAAGGCTACGAGACTACGAAACTCGTAGCCCAGATAATATAATACTGCTCGTAGTAATAGTTCGTAGCAGTACTTAATTTACTTAGACTCTACGTACTCTTAGTCTTAGAGCGATGATAGATTCATTTTCAATTATTACGTTCGACGTTTTGTTGGTAATTTCTATCAGCCGTGTTTTTTTAAGAACAAAGCAGTGTTTATTATTTAATCTGAATATACATCATATCTTTTGACAAATGTTTTTAACACGAGCCAATGCCACGGCCATACTTAAAATAAGGCACAGATGAATGCTCTTAGATGTGATTGTTAGCTATTGGCAAAAAAATATATTAGAATCAAAACAATTTGATTATTTACCAAATAACGTAATGTCTTATAATATACTATAGCCCTTGTCACGACCACGTCACGGCAAGAGGCTGTCACGGGCACACCGTCATAAGTCGCACAGTCAAGTTGCGTACGCCTGCAATGGATATGCATGTTGTTGTCTTCTATACTATAGGACTGATAGAGATATGTCTGGATTTTTTTAAGATAAATTATTTTAAAAGCTTGATGACAAAATCAGTTACGTTTTCCTCAACTGTGCTGATCACCAGGATAAACCCAACTAAAGCATGTGTAAAAACACAGTAAAAAAGGCTTTGATGTGCAGCATTTGTAAAGCAATGGCATCGTCATCATCAAATAAACGATAATACAATATGAAATTACAATAATAAAATATATTCTAAGTAAATAAGCCCAATACCAATTGTGTGTCAATAAATTTGTAAACACATCACTTATTTTATGTACTATATGTAAAAAACATTGTGCTTTGTACTTACGACATTGTATTCAGTCAGTAAATATGCCATATCCTGGATTTTGGTAGTAAAAATTATTTTTATCGTATTTCCGCGTATTATTCATTAAATCATTGTTTAACGGATTACTTATTGTCGGAGTACATATTTTTCATTCATGGATAATACACCTAGGCAAGTTTCGGGCGGCCCGATTTAACGGTTGATCTATGACATGCATATGAGAACTGTAAACATAGTGTACGCTGTAACTTGTGGCAATTATAGCCGTCTTGATGGCCACAAGAAATGCGGTAGGTATACAGTTTGGTTGGAGGTAAGTATTATTTCGTAGGTTCTCTGCAGTTAAATCAGCTACTGTTTTAAGGCTTGTGTTAATGATTCCAGTTAATGAACCAGCAAGTTTTCTCTTTAAGTTAATATCCAAACAATCGGAATCTGACCTTATGGAAGGTGGATACATTATTTCATGACGTAATGTTTTTACAAGATTACACTTTACCTACAGAACTCCTCTGATTGACTGTTGAATGAAATCTTATATGAAGATGAACTACTCAATTGCTTACTCTCCAATCAATCTTGTCGAAGCATTAAGAACATTATTAAGCATTTCTTCGAAAATCTTCTTCTATCAAGAGAATAAAAACAATTTATTTCTATCCTTCTAATCCTAATCTTAAATCTTAAATGCGAAAATAATAGATGCCTACGCAGGTCATTAACATTGAATCGAAGATATATTATAAGGTTTTTATTACGTTGAATTATGTTTTAACCCCCGACGACTAAAGAGCGGGGTTATGAAAGTTTAAAGTGTCTGTTTGTGTATCCGTCTGTGGTATCGTAGCGCCTTAACGGATGAACCAATTTTCGTCTAGTTTTTCTTTGTAGACTCAAAATTTGGTGTACCGTGCCAATTGGATGATACATTTAAATAACATGGTTATGTAACCATGAGTTCAAGTATCGGGTTAGAGGGTTTTTAATTTGAAATTTTAGATTATTAAATCGGAATAAAAGTAGGTAAATTACAGCACCGAATATACAAAGCAGGGCAATAAACCTACAACTAATTACCGTTTAGTGAAGAGATCAATTATGGACATGCCATTATTTACCTAAGCACATGTCTACAATTGTCAAACCTACAGCAATAAGAAGCTCTAATAATATAATAATAATAAATACTCAATTTCACACCATAAACAGTAAATATGAAATACATCATAAATATTACGAAGTAACAATAATAACGAATATGATTGCTGATAGACTGGACTGCATTCATGTGAGCCGTTCTTGTGCCATGTCGGGGGGAGTGTTGCATAACTGGCCGTTATAAACTAATATATTCATTCTATTTTCTAGTTCTTTATGTTCCATCTCAAATGTATTTACTAACATACACACATCAAAAGTGTCTAGGGATCAAGCATTTTTATGCGGATTTCTCGAGATTGAGATGTGGCTTTGTCATAAATTTATGATTTTATAAATTTATATGGATCCTTTTTGGTGCATTTCATAATTTGAAACAGGAACTGTCAATCAAATTCGAGTAAAAGATTAAAATCAGCTGTCAATATTTTCCCTATAAAAACATACAACGCATTGAAAACAT
The DNA here is from genome assembly GCA_963924145.1 of Pyrausta purpuralis. Taxonomy (NCBI): domain Eukaryota; kingdom Metazoa; phylum Arthropoda; class Insecta; order Lepidoptera; family Crambidae; genus Pyrausta; species Pyrausta purpuralis. The sequence continues at coordinate 15,986,454 of OZ001659.1, forward strand.
TACAACGCATTATTATGGAGCGGTGACGTCATTTAAGCAGGGAAGAAATGCTCAGAGCCGTGGGAATGATAGAAGCTGGTTTTCGGCAACGGACTGTGGCTTTAGCTCTGAATACAAGTCAGAGTGTTATCAGTCGACTTTGGACACGTTACCGAAGCTCTGGTACCGTGGCTGAGCGCCATGGAGGACGGTATCGCTGCACCACACGGAGACAAGACCGACACATTCAAATGACAGCTCGAAGAGCTCCAACAATAACCGCCATGATGTTAGCCGTGAGGCTTCATCACTCTTCAGGGAACTTAATTAGCGACCAAACAGTCAGAAACCGCTTGCATGAAGTGAACCTTCATTCTCGAAGACCGCTACGGGTACCACCTATAGCAATGCAAAATCGTAGGATTCGATATCAATGGGCTCTTGAACACAGAAATTGGGCAGAAGAACAAAGGCGTTTCGTGTGCTTTTCTGATGAGTCTCGCTTTAGTATGAGACCAGATACAAGACGTTTACGACACTGGAGAACCCCTTGACGCCTACAACGATTAAAATCCTGCCAGGAAGTCCATCCTTATAGTGGTGGAACCATCATGGTATGGGCGGGTATTTGGATCGGCGGAAGAACTGATTTGATTCGGATCAAAGGCAACCTCAACGCTCAAATTTATGCTGAGACGATTGTATCAGACGTCATTGTTCCTCTACAAGTGCAAATCGGTCCCTTATTTCAGTTAATGCATGATAATGCACGACCGCACACCGCAAGAGTTGTAAGACAGACTCTCGCCGCAGCTAACATCAATGTTCCTCAGAGGCCTGCTCAGTCGCCAGACTTGAACCCGATTGAGCATGCATGGGATATGCTACAGAGAAAAGCTCTGCCGAATATGGAGGGTATCCAGTGGCAAGAAGACCTCTTTTTGTTGTGGCAACGAACATAGGCGGCCACTCCACAGCGTGATTTGGATGAACTCATTTTGAGTATGTGTTCTTGTGTTGTTAGTGTTCGCGGTAGAAACACGGATTGTTAATTGTTTAAGTTACCCAATAAAATTTTAAAGACAACTATTATTTCAGTATTTTTTCGAACTTTAATGTTAGTGGTTCAAATGTCAAAAATCACTTTATTAGGAAAATGGCAAATTTCTTTATTAATGCAAAGGTGACTTGGTTTATCGTTACTGTAGACAAACGAAAACACTTTATTTGATGAATCCATAAAGATTTTTTTTTATTAATATTAATCAGGAGAAAAGTTGTTGCAAAAATATATGTTGATCCCTAGACACTTTTGATGTGTGTAGTTTATAAGTTCTGCTAACCAAAATGAGTCACTGTTACTTATGAAAAATAAATCATTCTTTCATTCATTCAATAATTGAGGCGGTAATTTTAGGTTATCATAAATTGTAAGTAACATTAAAAAAAAAATAAGCTTCAAAACAAATGTTCAACTGAATCCCAGAAAGCATTTAACCATAGTTTTGAAAATAAAGACGCGGCGTTCGTCCACAATTTATGTTTCGCCGGCGAGCCTAGTGAAAGCCTGCGATGAAAGTTTCATCGTATCTGCGAGTTGCAGGCGTGAAAATAAAATTGGAGCGGTCGGGTTTTCCGAATGCCGCTATCGGTTGAACGCGAACCAAATAGATGCTCACAATGCGTCAGTTTGCAATGCCACACATGCGACAGACCGTCATATGTCAGAGTTTAGTATAAAATAGTATGCTGAAGAAGTCAATTGAGTATTGTCGAGGACCAACGAAAGTCTCTTTAAAAAATTAAGTTTGCCATATTTGTCACAAAAAAATCGATAGGTTTTTCAAACTACCTGATGATTTACATCACGGTGATTCTGAATATTGTACAAAACAAAATTCTTGTAATCAATGGTTTAGAATGTTTTTAACACTTACAGTGTTATATTTTACATTCATAAAGATGAAATAAAAAAAAACAATATTTATTTGTCAGCCAAGAGGTTGCTGGTCCAAGTCCCGCCCGTGCGCACATTTTTGGTTTCTTATATCAACTTCTTGTAATCATCTTGAACTATTGAACTAATCACTTGAACTAAGTATATTTTTTGTATGTTTACTTTAACATTTGTGTTTGTACTGTTAGCCCAACGAAAACGGAACGTCCCTTTTTGCGTGGTCTATGGCAGTCGATGACGGCTGTCAGTAGAGCCCCCTCCCTGCCCGCTTTTTTTCTCGGTCGGTCGTCGCTTGCGCGTGTATTTATGTGATATAATATTGTAAAAGTCCCCGTAGTGTTTATGAAATTATATTTGTAAGCCTAAACGTTTGTATTGTGTTTGGCCCTGGCATCCGATTACATTTAAGATGAGTATGATTTTGGTATTTTATTTATAACCTTTCCCAGTGAGGGTTTAATAGTACCAATAACCATGTCTACAGAGTGACCACTTATTAAAAACTATTTATAAGCGCTTATTTTCATGGATGCTGCTCTCAGTTACAAGCTGTACAGCATCAGTTGGCCTTTGGAACTTAGTTCGGAAGTTTCGGTATAGCATGCCACCTGAGCCTAGAATGTTCGATAACTCCGTTTATCCAGTTGAAGCTATAAGGTAAGTTATTGAATGTGTACAATGCATGCAGAAAGTATTTACTTGAATTTTTCGAACGTATGCTACTTACGCAACACGATTGCAATTTATGATGCTACTATACTTCTCGAGGTGCTCGTAGCGCAGTGGTAGCAGCGCTTTGATAGTGATACCGAAGTAAAGCCTCCTACAGCGCGGTCGTGTATGGATGGGTGACCATTCCGACCATATCAGTGACGTATATCACGAGCATTCCGTGCTTCGAAAGGCACGTTAAGCCGTTGGTCCCGGCTAATATCGGTTGGTATTAGTTGTTAAGCCTAGTCAGAGGCCTTATGGGCGGCTTGATAACATCTGACAGCAGGGTTAGTCACTTGCCTTGCAAATACCCCTTTTTTTTAACGTCAGGAAATGCTGATTACGCACCGTACCTCTCCGTCGGGGAACGGAGGGGCGTGTGTGGGACTTCCTCGGATTCGGGTATATCCACTAAAACCTGACGACGCCCGCCGCGTTTGTTGGCTGTGACAGCAGGGGCCGCGGTGTCTCAACAGTGCCGCGACCCTTGCCAGCGCAACCTACACCCTCTAGCAGGAGGGCGGATCTTCACGGAGTGGGGTGATCCCACTCCTGACGGCATACTGGCGCCTCAGGAGGGTCCCTGGTGATTGGACAGAGGTGTCCCCATACCGTCTGTCCGAGACCCTCCCGACAAGGCGATCCACGCCCGACGGCAAATGCACGCCGAGGTCGCCCAGAGGACCAAAGTCCTCAGGACATTCCCTGCCTCCTCTGATAAACCAGAGGGGTACCGGGAGTCCAACGACTTTTAGTGATCCGCCGTTCGATGCGAGACAGACGCGACTCACTAGTGCCACTGCCGTCCGATACGGGAACAGACGCAGCGGCACTCTCCACGGAGCATCTTGGCTTCACTTGCCGCTGGATTGCGACAGGGTACTGAGCCCCCTCGCCACGACAAGGCGCGCTCCATTCGAGGGGGTTGCAAATACCCCTCCGCCAACCCGCACTGAGCCCGCGTGGTGAAGTATGGCTCGAACTACTTCATAGTTGAAGTAAGGCCTTTGCCCAGCAGTGCGACGTTACAGGGTAACATTACTATACTACTATCGAAAGCCTACACGGTATTTTTGTTATCTATAGCATTAAAATATTCATAGTTATGTAAATGTTGGTATACGTTAGTGTGAAAGGCTCGTATATACCCTTTCACGCAACTTTATCGAACACAAAGTTATCGATTATCTAGCTGAAATAAAACTAAAAGGGCCTGCATAATCCTGTTTTGATGGATACCATCGCTGAAGCGTTGCAACCGGGTAACGTTGGTTGATGTGAACAGTCGGAGTGAAAAATATAGGTACCGAGAGGATATATTTTGGCGTACTAGATGTTTTCTAAGTTTAAATTAATTAAAGTTTATTCAACTCTACAACTAAAGAGGTGTCTTTAATTATCACGCAGTCTACGCGTTAAATAAAGCTCTTTCAAAAATTCAACAGGCTTGCCAATGTGTCGGTGACCGAGTGGTATAGGCCCAGATAAAGTAAGACACAGGGTAAATAGTCTTCCAAATTCAAATAACATTACACCACACGGACCGCGATAAATTTTAATTTAATATTTCGGCCGTGAGCTATGATGAGTCACATTAATTCAGCATTTTGTGACGTGTAATCGAAGGTTGCGAGCTAGTGAAGCGAAAACAATTAAAACGCCTTTAAAATTTTGACTAAAGTACTGGAAATAACGTATTCGTCTTCTATTTAAGAGTTTCTCAGGCAGGGTATTGGCAGGATAGTTGAGGTGCCGACTGTACCACGATAAAAGGACGACCGAACAACGCAGGTAAACAAAGCGTGTCAATACCCCGCGTTTCCACGTTTTTGTGCGCACTGACAGAGCGCATGAATAGAAGACGCGAGGACATATCGGTCCCCGAATTTTGGACACCCTCGTTTGATAGACTACTCTGAAAAATTTCCATATTTTTGTAGATTAAATCCCCCCTCTAACTTTCAAACTAAGCTGGTGATTTAAAAAAATACACGATGTAGATCGTTAAAATACTTTCAACGCAAATTGGTTTGAACGAGATCGAACTTGAACTTCTTGGGATATAGCACATTTTCGTCAACCGCAAATATAACTTTGTCCTTCATACAAATACTATGAAAAAAAGCTATTATTGTTGTGAACAAAATATTGTGATATTTTTGGTATTTTAGCTTAGTGGAAGTAAGTGGACCCCTAATTCAGTTGTTTTAATTTTTATTTAATTTAGTTTTTAGTTGTTTGTAGTATGTTGACACGAAACCTCTTAGTGCGCGAGTCTGAAGTCCGACTCGCAATTAGCCGTTTTTTTTATTGATCTGTCTGCAATTTTTTAATGTTTTTTTTTGTAATACAGATTTATAACCCAGAAATTAATTTCAATCTCCGCGTTATTCGAACCTGGGGTAGGTCAGCGAACTACCCGCTCGGCTTGCGAGGCAAAAAAAGAAGATCAACAAAGCATCGAAGTAATTCAAAAGAAACAAACAAAGTAACACGAGGTGAAAATACCAATATAGACCAATTTCAGAGTAGGCCCCCAGTTTCGATTGACTTGGCCGTTAGTCGGAAATGAATTTCCGTAATGCCGAATGGAAAAGCACGTAGAAAAACGCGCGGATGTCTATTTTTAGTCACAACATTTCGCTTTGAGTAAACAAAAAGATACGTGATTTTGCAGAAGCGAGAGCACGTTAAATTGTTTCGATAAATAATTATTAAATTTCATTTCATTTTTACCGACTTCAAAAAAAAGAATTGAGGCATTCCGTAACATTTTCTACTAAATTAATAACTCTCGTTATGTATAGCTTTGGTTATTAAATAAAGTTCAATTAAAATTAAAGATTTATAATAAGATACCTTTATCGCGGAGACGCTTGACTGAAACCAAGTAAGCCATCAAAGAAAACGCGGGTTATTAATGCTAGAGAGTTCCAGAGCATTGTTTTCTAAAGGAAAAAATGTGTCTGGGCGGCCGTCATCTCATTTTTATCAGGGTCTCTCGCGCCGCTGCTTCGTCTGAATACGATGAATTTATTGCGTTGTACATCCTTCAGCGGAGCGCGAAGAATTAGCCGACAATCAGTGGTCTACGGAGTCGGACAATACCCTCGTTACGCGACAGGAAAAATGTCGCTTGTCACATCTTAATTATTTATGGAAGTTCAATAGAAATCTCAGGCGATAATGCTGAATTTTAGATTTATTTTGGGAGAGTTGATTTGGGCGCGGTTCCTCTTGAACTCGTGATAAACTAAATTACTCTGTAAATATTGGACTTTAAAAACAATTGTCGAAACATGGAAAATAAATGTTTAATAATGATTTAGTGTTAACTAACTAAACAATGACGATATATTATTGGCTGTGAAATAAAGCTGCTGCGAAATTTTATTCCGATCATTGGTTTGATAAAATTCAACAAGGGAAAAATTCAAACTATATTTCCCCAAAACTTTAATCAAAACTTTTTTAAAAAATGTAGGACCTGTTTGTAAGGACTGTTTTAGTACTGTTAGTGTGTACTGTAGTAATACTTACTACAAAAAAATGTAACACCGGCGTCGCGCAAAGTTCCTATAATCAAATGATTGGCGAACTCTTATCTTTGGCGTTTATTTACTATTATTTACGTCGGGCAACTGATCTTTAATAAACATCTGCTTTTAGCAATATTCAATGTCTTCTTCAGTAAATATGAAGTCATATTTTGTGACTTTGTCACAGCTAAAAAACTAGGATTCGCTGATTGTTTTCTGGTAAAATTTGCTCTAGCCGGAATCACTCTGGCTAGAACTGGTCCGATCAAACCCTTGGTCTAAAATATATCATAAATTTTAGACCAACTTTATTGTCTATCTACATAGTTTTAACCGGCTAAAACTAGGTGTACCTAGCTGCACTTCGGGTTCTAGCCGTAACACCAACAATTCATTAACTAATCTTCGTCACAAATCCACATTTGCGACTGAAAACTAACTGAAAGATTATAGTCTAAGTGCGCGTTCACATTAGAGCGACAGCGCGACAAAAGGAGATACCAATACAAAAAACAACGGCGCTGCTGCCATTTATGTATGAAATAAAATCGCGTTAAGTGACCTAAATGTGAAAGCGCTTTAAAAGCCTTTTCCTTGCAGCAATGATAAAGTTTTCCTAAGCGACACAGGTAAAGTACATGACTAGTACAAAACGTTTGAAAAGTATAATATAACTACAGGACCCGGATCCGAACGGACGTCGCACACTCAAGTAGCACATCTCCGGGTCATTTGCCGGACATCAAATAAAAGGTTTTCCTCTTACATGACAGATGAGCAACGATTCTTAAGTCTTACACATTTTCCTGGAAATAACATCTGTTACAAGTAAACCATTAGAAAAGTTTTTCATTGAAACAGTTTTTCTCTTTCTTGCAGGTACCCTATTTTTAAACTAAGTACCTTCATAATTTGTTATAGTTTTTATAGTGTTGTGTCACTAATACAAGTATTTATAATACTTAGAACCTTTTTTAAAGGTAAGGCAATTTTAGTTAATTTAATGTTTTATAAGGTAGTTATAGGATGACTACTGTTGTAGGTAAGTAGATGAAATAGATTAATATTGATGTGATTTCAATGCTCACCGACCGTTGACTAATTGCTAGATTTCTCATTTCTATGACCACCCATCTAGGCTTGTTCAATCAAAACTTGTCTATTAAAGGTTTATTGGACATCCCTTATAATGATTAAGTTGACCAAGTTGACAAAACTTACTAGACGTTAATTACGATTGATGGCCGCAGTTTTCTTTAACACGTTGGTAAATATTTGTATACTTATATAATATCTAGGCAACTCCTAAGTCTCCTAGTTGTATAAATTCATGATCATCAATCAATTCATTTGCTAAGATGCGATTCTTATCATCATCAGAAGGTCGTCACGGCTGAATATTGACCTTCCCGTGGTTTTCCATAGCGATCACAGGTGGAATTGTGTAAAGCAATTGAATTTATTTGACAGTTCAAAACGTACGGTATGATCTGTCAAACGTATGCCGTTCTGCCGTTTGACAGATAATACTGAGGACGTAAGGATCCGAAACATGGTCCCTTACTATATGGGCCAAAAACTATATGGGCAAATCTCAAAATTAACGATGGACAGGGCTTTGCTCAGTGTTTCTCAACCAGATAGAATCAAGAAATATAGTGAAATAAAGAATACGTTTTTACTCGTAATTAAATTTTCATTCTTAAATTAAGACATTGCAGTAGACATATGAATCAGAATCAGAATGTTTATTAGCTTAAATACAAACATGAAATACATTACAATATTTTTATCATAAACTCTTTTTTTATCTGGAAAAGAAATCAGGAACACGGACACTTGTAACCGATGTAACGATTTTGATCCTGTTGGGTTTATCTTTGCCCTGATTATGACATAGGGGAGTTACGAAGTCCGCCGGGACCGCTAGACTCTCTTTATTTCTTCTAGCTGAGTGGTAGGCGTATTTAGTTATCTTCATTCTGAAAATTACTATTTTTTTTTATATTGACGTTAATTCTCTTTTTTCCATTTGTTTGAAACAGCGTCCTCTTGGAGGGCTAAGGGCTTAGATAAATTACAATTTCTTTAGAAATAAGATCTAGCTAGAGTTTAGCGCGCTATTATAGCCCATGAGTAAAACCACTTTTGTCACATCTTTGTTTCAATCATTTTCATTAAATAGATCGCTTGACGTGTCATTCGACGGCCATCTTTAGGTTAGTATGACGCCATCTGCGTCAATGCTATCGAGCTTACTACACCCTTTATTCTCAATCATCATCATCATCATTATCAGCCAAAGGACGTCCACTGCTGAACATAGGCCTCCCCCACGGCTTTCCACAGCGAACGATCACCAGCGGTCTGCATCCAGTTTGATCCATCTTGTTGGTGGACGTCCTAAGCTGCGTCTTTGGTCAAAGGGTCTCCAATCTAGAACTTTCCTGCCCAACGGCCATCAGTTTTTCGCGCTATGTGCCCTGCCCACTGCCACTTAAGCTTACTGATTCTCAAGGCTATGTCCGTTACCTAGGTTCTTCTACGTATCTCCTCGTTTCTGATTCGATCTCGTAGAGAAACACCGAGCATAGCCCGCTCCATCGCTCGTTGTGTAATTTTGAGCTTCTTTATGAGGCCCATAGTTAGAGACCACGTTTCGGATCCGTATGTCATCACTGGTAACACACACTGGTTGAAGACTTTCGTCTTCAGACACTGAGGTAATTGAGAAGAGACGAGAAGACGCTCTTGCTCAGTTTCCCGAACGCTGCCCAGCCGATTTGGATTCGTCGATTGACCTCTTTCTCAAAGTTGGACCTACCCAATTGGATCACTTGTCCCAGGTAGACGTACTCGTCGACAACTTCGAGAGTTGAGTTCCCAATGGATACTGGAGTGGGTACAACAAAGAAACTCGACATAATTTTCGACTTCTCCATGTTCATTTTAAGACCCACTTGTTGGGATACTCGGTCGAGGTCTTCGAGCATAGTGCCAAGATCATCCAGCGTCTTTGCCACAACGACTATGTCATCGGCAAACCGAAGGTGTGTTATGTATTCGCCATTATTCTCAATAGTCCTATTGGACAGTTCTACCGTAGAACTAATGTTGTTACCCACTAGTTCTACTTTTAAATGTTCCACCAAATAGTAGAACTGTTACGGGAACATTATTTCTTAAGAAAACATACCTATTATTTTTACGTTGAAAAACAATAAAAAATAAATAAATAATGTTTTTTGACACTTAGATTATTTTTGACTAATATTGAATGTAGTAGAACTATTGCGAAATAATGTTGTTAACACAGTGGCACCTCTGTTGCCTGCCAGCGGCCTGTCCATCATTCCGGGGTCGTCCTACACTGCGCCTATAATACTCGTACCTAATTTGCAGAATTGGTTATATCCTCCTTCCTAGAGATTTTACTGGTAAATATATGAAATCGTAAAGAAAATAAATACTTCTAGCGACATGACTGGCGCATCATAGCCGAAAATGAGTCGCATCCTCGCGCTCTGCGGCTAGACAAGCGGCAAATTGCGTTTCTCTTTTTATGAACGGAACGTCATATATCAACGTTCTAATACAAATAAATAGCGCACGAGTAATCTTCATAACGGCAATACGTTTACTGTGATCAACATTATTTTCGTTCTTTCAAGTAATGTTTCTTCAGTCGGAATTTAAAACAGTATTTTTAAAAGATAACAGCTGGTTACTTTACTCTTGTATTGGGAAAAATAGAGTTAAATTTAGCCACTTTTGCCGTTGATTGACATTTTATTTGAACATTTTGCCTTAACACAGTTCAATTTAGTTTTACGTCCCTTAAAAATTATCCAATTCCATTCATCACGAAATTCAAGGGTTTTTAGAGCGTTAGATTACCTGGGCTAGATAATTTTAACTATCGTCGGAATCCGGGTAAGTGCTCAATAAAAGGGGTCAACGTGAAGCTACTAGTGAAGGCGTCGTAATTCCAAAGTGCCGAATTTCACGTTTGAGTTGTTCCGTGGCAACGAATAATGTCTAGGTACCAGAGAACTGCATTTGGCTCAGACCCGAAGAGGCGGATACGTCTTGAATACGTAAACAATAAAGAAGATCGACCTCATTATCCCTTTCGATAAAAAGTTGAACGGCAGTCTTATGTGGGAGACAATAGAGTTGATTCATTAAATATTCCTGTTTTGGTTTCGTTCATTTTGGTCTCGGTTTTTTATTTATCTGATGTTTTCATTATTACATATCAGGCACCGTTGCCAATGGCGACCTAGCTAAAAGATACATTTTCACACTGCTAATACGAAGGTATTATACTAAAATATTAGAGCGAACATTACTCCTATCTACTTTACCGCTTGGTGCATAAAAACTCATTCACAAATAACCAGTTGACGGCCATATTCTCCTACAGACAATAAAATTGGTTGCGGATAAGAAATCGAACCACAGGTTTAGATCTCCCTTTACATTGCCTGATTTACGAAAACAACAAAAGAAACACAGCAGTTATTTGAGAACTTTTTTAATCGCATACGTTATTACATTAAAAAATTAATATTCCTTCACTGTTCCTCTTTCAACAAAAAGCTGTTACATTTTGCAAAAGTGCAAAATCTTTTGGGAGATGCATTCATATTTTCGTCATTATTGCTCAAAGGGATGATAAGTGGTGCATTTTAAATTCCGGACAAACCCGCGGGGAGGGCTCGTTATGCGGAATTGTGAGTGAAGTCCTGTTCGAGTCAGTGAACAAAGCGTAGAAGTGGAAGGTCTTGGTTAACTTAAATAATCACACAAGTATTTATTTGACTTTGTTATTAATTGTTTTTGCGTAGAAAAAAAAGCATTAAATGCTGAAAACATATTCTTATACGAATTACTTAAGCACTAACTTTAAATAAACGGCGAGTGAACCCTTACCTATCATTTCATTAAATGATTTCGTGGTGATAATTCCTACTGTTTTAAATATGGACAGATTTGTCAAATTATGGTTTCCTTTCGCTTCTATGCTAATTTTATGTAGGTACCGCTTCCATACTTACTTATGTAACGTGATCCGAACGAAACAGTTCAACCGGTGGATTGACATATCTTATACTTTTGATCCGGGAAAATCCTGTTTACTGCGGAATTCACGGAAATATTCGTAAAGCTTCTCAAATCCGCGGTTTTCTGCTACCGGGTAAGGGGCTCGATTGTACTGTATAATGTTAATTTTGAATAACGGTTAATATAATATAGTAATTTTATATTCACAAATATTCTGATTTTATATTCACGAATATACCAGACATCCGGGTAATTGCAAGGCAGTGCAGGTGAAAAGAGTTTGATATATGTAATTTTATTGTATATACCTAAGTACTGGTTTTCCTGCGATCTTTTTGAGGTCTCATCTTGGACTGTAAACGGTCATCGCCCTAAGCTTCGCATTTGATCAAAGCGTAGGTACCCAATAGAGAACTGTTCTGGATGCATTCCACTCAAAATCGGTTACTGTGAATAACCAAAGGAGAAGGCCTATGTTCAGTGGACAACCTTTGGCTAATAAGTATGATGACAAAGATTCGCATTTTGGCAAATGAGCCAGGGCTTGTAATAAATGTGACTTACCAACGTTAAAATAATAATTTTAAACACGTTTAATTGACTTATGTGCTTAATTAAATAAACAACCACAAGTACCAAATGAAAAACCTCAAACGCGCATATAATAGGTATATTTGGCCTCATTATTTCATGTAAACAAAGCAATAGGCCGTTGTCAGAAGCCAGTGCTCAACCACCGAGATTAGTGGTTACCATTATAATGGCAAACGTGTATCATAGCAAATAACTGAAGCGAAATGTTTATCCTGAACTCGACGCGTGTTCAAGTGGTCCATGATAGATAAATAGTGATGGGGTTACATAGAAAGATGTATTGAAGAGCGACTGGTATTTACACATTTTCCATTTCTTAAGTCGTACCTCAATTTTATGTGTAAACAGTGAGATTTCCTTCAGGGTCTCATATGATGTATATATATTTGATCTATATATTTACAAGTTCTAAATAAAGATAGGTTCTGTCTGTCTGTCATTCATCATAATTCTTTCAGTACTTTTAGCTAAATAATTTTGTATTGGCCCAACCAATGTCTTGTCAATTTCATTGAGGCCTTGGTACCTAGATTAAAGTAACAACTGCAGGTATGAAAATAAATGTCATGTACGTATAGTAAGACATAAATACACATGGACTTACCTTCGGCAATAAGTCGAAATCTGCTGACTCACAATCAATATTATACTTCGCTCGTAAAAATCGAGATCGGAACATCTCTAACCTCCACGAGTAACAATTCTTAAGTAAACATTACCCTTGGGCGAGCACCCGTGAAATGTTGCGGGTGGTTGATGGGCCGCTGATAAATTTGAGGCGATCATATCTCTCGGTTTTATTGACCGTTAGATTCGATATTGGTCGCGATCGACCTGGGTAACAGCTATTTTCGTCGACGCAACGATATACGCTATTGAGGAGCATTCGATCGAAATAATAATGAAGCCGTTAAAAAGATACTTAAGGTAAACTATTTAGGTGGTAAAGTTATGTTGCATACATGTGAATTTACGAGTTAAATAAACGTTGGCTAGGTACTCGTAGTAATACACGTTAAAAGAGTGTAAATACAGTTCAGAATTTACTTTATATTTACTCAGACAGAGTTATCAGGAGAAAAATCGAAACTAATTTAATTAAAAAAAAAGTACGAAACTAAGACAATTGATGTTTGCCTGGCGCATATATGTTTTTTTATTTTATTTATCTGTCTTTTTACGTTTTTAAACATAATCAGCTGAACCAATCATATAAAGGTAGGTAGTATGACTTACATAATGCCAGGGACTTTCAAGTTATTGTAAAAATCATTTTTAAAAGCATCTCTAAAGATATAATATGCATACGATTTAAACATACGATAAAACTTCAATCATGTTAATAAATAATAAGCATAGTTTCAAGTAACTCAACTCACAAACATCTCATGTATTTTGCAACCATTCACATTTCACAATAAATTACTTAAATTACATCAAGCATCTTATCAAAGTTCTAATTACAAAACGTCTTAATAGAACTCGTTTAGGTGTCAAAATGTGTCCCACTCGGGGGCACAGACTAATTAAAATGTACAGGACCACAGCTTTGTCCTCCCGACCCCGCTCGTCTGCAAGCCAAGATAACCCAGGCTATTTGCGCCTGCCAAGGTGAAACAGATTAACGCCTTCAATAGCCATCGAAACCTCTTAAAACGTTAATTATTAAATCACGAGCATATTTATTTGTGACCCTTTGGTGTCAATTAAATGAGTAAGAAGGTGCCTAGGGAATTTGTATAATTATTTATGATCACTTTTGTATACACACAAAAAGGATCTTACATGATTTAATTCAGCTGGCTCCTGAAAGAAAACATAGTTCCATGTAAAATAACCCAGTGGCGCTCGTAACATGCTAAGACTAAATTGGTGTTTTCGTGTTTTTATTGATTAAGAAGAATTTTTGAATGAATTTTGTTACTATTTAATTGAGATAGCTACTTCATTAAAGATAGCTAATTAATCTATGCGAAATGTCAAAAAATATTCCTCGGACTTCGGCCGCTGAAGCTCTATTTTTTAATCACTCGCGCCAAGATGTCGAATTTTTTTTTAATCACCGAGAAACAATTAAAAATCACCGAACTTCACGCTAAATCAAAACAAACGTAATCACAAAATCGAGTTATCATTTTATAAATCACTGTGGTATGGATTTTAACTGCTTTCCTTGATTCAAAAATAGTTCCCCTGGCTGTCTGGATCCTTGATAGTACATAGCTATGATGATATTTTTCCACTTGAAAACTGCACTGTGAACACTCACGATTACCAACCGTAGCACTGTAATTACACTCCATACACACATTATTCACAATAATTGTGTGATCTTTCAGAAACAAAGTTGTTATCGATTTTATACAGTGGCGACTGAGAGGGTTAAATGTATATACCTATGTAGGTTTTTTGACAAAAATACAAAATATGCCTTTGTCTGGATGTTAATTAAACTCAAATAATGCTAAAACATAATAAATAATCAATTTGGTCTACTATTTATTGTACTATCTACGCCTCCAGCTTTGGCAACACTGTGCTATAATCATGATGATGATGATAAATTCTTGCATCCGCTTTATTTTCTGTCTTCGTAAATTTGATCAAATCTCTTCTTTTCGGTCACAACTTGTATGGCTTCCCCTTCACTTTCATAACATCAGATCATACTCAGAATTCTCTATACGCGTTTCTCGGTATTAAACGACCCCAATTCTCCTAGCTACTTAAAATCTCAGTTCACCTTCCTCAGCGAGACGCACCCGCGTCCACTGCACTCTTCTCATAAACTTTCCCTCGCTGAGCCTTCACACCGCACAGGTTTCCACTCTTTTCTTATCCAAGCCATGTTATGTTTGTGTAAAATTATGTAAGTATTATTTGTATTTACTTGGTCTTTATTTTATTTTATAAAATTAAGTATGGATTTCTTTTCTTTTTCGCACCGCCCACAGTCATATCTGCTTAGCCCAAAGGCATGACTGGTAGAGAAAGCCATATGGTGTTAAATAATTAATGAAATTTTATAAAATTCATCTTAATATGGTGTTAAGTCCACCTTTTGTACGAATTTTGTTTGTTCAATAAAGTATAGGGCAGCTTGTGGCGAGCTGTTGGGCAGTAGCGAGCCCATGTACCTGATTGCTACTGGGAGAACCCTTGTTCCTCATATCTGTCTTGCCTTCACTGGCCGCACAGAGTGAACGCTGATGAGAGATATGATCTCCAACCTCTCGGTTGCCTTGATTGGCTGGCTTGAGTGGAGACTCGCTAGAGCAGAGATGGGTAAGGAAGTGTGCCAGTAGGATGCTTGAACGATTACCGGAAGTGTCCTGAGAGCCGTTGTACACCCTCCACTCCTCTAGCACCACAACTGGTGTTGCCCTCTTGTTGTCTACGTCACTTAGTGCTAGCAACTAATTTGGGGGGCCCATCGACTGAGTGTACAAGTCACCCCAGCCATTTTATCCGTGTTAGAAACATACGTCAGGCAGGGCCATAGAAAGAAAGAAAGAAAACACTTTTATTCGACCGAAAGGAGATTAAGATATTAAAACAAACTTACAAAAAAAAACAAGACTATTCGAGTAGAAAAGGCTCAGCATAGTTCTTCCATAGTCCCCAGTTACCCGGTCCACCTAACATCCACACCCATAACTCAGTATCTTTGTATCCATATTTTGCAATAGACCTACACGAACCGGGGTTGTCCTGCACTTGTATATAGCATACAGCGATAGTTAATAGTAAGAGTAATAGTTTCGATATTGCTTATTTTATTAAATGTGATTAAAGGGATAATCGTCGATTTGTGTCACACAGCTTTCAGATTAATGTTGTCAAAAGGGCCTCTGCGTGGTGGCTTCGGCCTCTTGTACGGTTTCCAAAGATCCGAGACCCCCTAAGATGTTTTTAAATTACATAGATACGACCTACGCGCTCTAAAATAGCAACACAAAAGTCAGGTAATTGCCTGGAGGGCATTCCGTTGGGCACGCTTTCTCTTTATGGCTATACGTCCCGACAACGCCTTAAATTATTTCTCGTTTGCTGGTAAAAACGCCTTCCTGTGTGTTTAGTAGTAGTACCAACCAATTACGCTGCAACTGTTAGAAACAAGAAAAATGTGTCATTACATTCATTAGTATAGTTTTGTTCATTTAAAAGTATTTAAACTTAAAATACCTATTTATGCTTTACCATAATTTAGCCTGTTAATTTAGCTATGGCCGCCGACATTAGGCTAAAGACGAGATGTCACGCGCTCGCGCCAATGAGCGCTCAGTAGCAATCAATACGTAACGGATGTTATATATTTATCTCTTTATATCAAAAGGCATGCCTCATCTGTTGTCTTTATTAGCGCTTGGTGTCGTAATACACAACTATACGTTCGTATATAGTGTAATGCTTGCGCCACTTTAAAATGCTTTAATGTTGGTGTAGAACGTGTCTATACTTTTACGTCATTGGAGACCCCATGATCCCGAGAATGGAAAAGACACAACATAATAATGATGTCCTCTCTGACGTACGTGTCCGCCAACAGCGATACCTTAGGGATGCCTCGGTGTGCGCAAGAATGTGGATGGCAAATCCGAATTTAGTCTTCTGTGGCACAGAATCACGGATTCTGTGCTATACTAAGTAATATTGAGCTGTTTACATTATAAGTATTTTTTTAAATAGAACTAGCAACTGCCTGCGACGGCGTTTGCGTCTGGTTTTTACTCCGTTCTAGTAGATAGAAGCGTAATATTTTATTGCCTATAGCCATTGAACTACTCCTGTAGCATTCCCCGTAAAATCAGCTATCTAACACAGTGATATCTCTTTTTTGATTGAACCAGCAACTACCTAGCAGTTTCTGATATGAGCGCGTTAAAACAAACAAAAGTAAACTCCAGCTTTATTATAACCTTAGAATAGTTAGAAGTATAGTAACATTCTGTATTATTTTTTATTCTGATGCTAAAATCTTTAGATTCATCTTCTCACCGCCAGCATTTTTTCTGTATAGGTACACCAATGGTTTACTGGTAGAGAAAGCTTTTAGCATTAAATCCGCCATACGTACCTTTTGTTTGTGCATGAAGTGTTTTTGATAAGTAAATAAAATTCATCTGGCGAATCTGTACGCTCACTCTAGACCTTGCCACATTAACGGAAAAGGAGCTACCTTTAGGGCTATATTTCGCCTTGACCATGACCAGGCATCGCTACCAACAAAATGTATATAGATTAGAGACTTTCTCTTTTGGTATCCCTTTGGTGGTTCCAACCAATTTGGCGGCGAGACCAGGGTGGCGATTCTCGTGGCAATCGAACTCTATTCGTGTGGCAATTCAATTGCGAGTTTAGCCGTTTTCCTTAAAAATCAAGTAAAATATCGACACTTAAAAAACTATCTTACAAGCGAAATCGAAATACATAAAAATCGTGATCCTGGGAAAAATATAACAACTTTTTCTTCGACGAGGAAAATTCGATCGGTGAACTTTTTTCGAACGAGTATACGAAGTGCACGAGAATCGGCCTCCAGCTCGGTTGTTAGTGCAGACTGTCACGGTACTATAAAGAGCGCTGTACGTTATGTGCTGGTATAATATGTATAACCCTAAGGCCGTAAACTGGACGGCCGCGGGTGCGGGCGCGGGGGCTCGCGCGGAGCTCGCGCGATTTGATATTTATGCTTAAGTTTGTATTAACCGTTCTGGAGGGCCGCGTGGAAATTGCCTTGCCGCTCGCGCCGCAGTCGCCCCCGCGCCCGCACCCGCGACCTTCCAGTTTGCTTCCTAAGTGTGGTGTGCGACACTGGTATCTGTATGGTGTCTAATTCGGTAGGTAGCTTACAGACACTACAGTGGCACGACTTGGTAGCGCCGCCACACGCTATTGTGTCTCGGTAGAATTTCGCCCAGAGCTGAACCATGAGTGTACTACATACACCTATCGTCGTTTTTTCTTTCTAGTGCTAGAATCACTTACCAGGATGTTCTGTCTGCTTAATCTAGAGCATGCCACAATTCCAAATCATACAAAAGGTCATGGGAAAAACTCTTCTTCTTCTTCTTAGCCTTCTTCCATTCTCTTGGTGTAGGCCTCCTTCCTTTTATGCCAGTCTCTTCTATCTTGAGCCACCTGTATCCACATCGATCCGGCTTCTCTCTTGATGTCATCACTCCATCGCATTTGGGGTCTTCCCACCGGGCGTTTCTCTCCCTATGGTCTCCACTCAACAACCGTCTTACACCAAGAGTCATTTTTGCAGGCGACGTGGCCTGTCCATTCCCACTAAAGCTTCGCCACTCGCTGGACAACATCAGTAACTTTACTTTGTTCTCTTAGCCACTTATTTGCCTTGCGGTCTCTCAGTGTTACTCCTATCTACCTACCTTATGGGAAAAATATTTTCTATCAATTTTATTTATACAGATTTTGATATTTGATTTTATATGGTGAAATTGGAATCCCGAATAAATACATCTCCCCTTCTTCTACTTCATCTTTTTTAATGGCTAATCAGTTGTTTAATCATTTGTTTGTAGAATGTTTCCACTTTCGCCAATGTCAAATGAAATAACGTCAACATTAAACACATCAAATAAATGAGTGGTTTGGTATCAAAAACGGCCAAATCCCATCTTAGTAAAGTATCACAAAATGACAAAAACTGAATATTACACATGGCAACACTTTTAAAAATCAAGCTAATGGCGGTAAATTCAAATAAGTTTTTTATAACTTTTAATCCTATCATAAACCTTAGTCTCATACAATTACGTTCGAAAATTACAGTTTCAATTTTGGATTTAGCTGATTTTGAAAATGAAGGATGGATTTGACTGTTTTTGTTTTTCGCTGTTTCGGATTTGGCTTATTTTGAATGTAACAAATGGGATTTGTCTAACTTTGTTACTTAGGTCAGGGACAGTCAGGGGTCGTCAATCTTCAGTACACTAATAATTGATTTTTACTCCATACCTACTCACTATCCCATACTATATTAAATTATACAAGGTGATTTTTTTATCGTTCCGAAAAAATTCAACAAAAGCTTTACTAAATTAGAATAAATGGTCCAAGCCACCTTGGTCTACTCTCTCGCTAATGTCCTAGGTATATTTAACATGTGTTTTATTTGCTCAAATATGGTATGAGCTATTTTAATTTAACCAGAGTTACACTGACTATTACGCATTATAGAACTTCGCATACATACACACATACATTTTTTTCTTTAAGATTCTATTAGTGCTTTAGAGTGGATTTTCATTAAAATCTCGACATTGAATTTTTGCACCATTACAATACTCTCTTTCTACTACGTAGCTCGAGAGTAAAAATATTTGTATTTTAAATTAATACACGCATTTCCGATACAAAATATTTATTTGAAAGTAAATTATTATTTATTCTTATGTCATAAGTTTAATTTGAAAAGCACCCATGTTGAGTACCCCTGCCTGTCAAAAGTTTCTTACTGGACCGTATAAAGTACAGAAAACTTTACTCACCTATCAACTTTTTTCTGATTGCACTTCCATTTAGATTTTTGTTGTATCCTTTTTCTAGACATTTCAGGAGCAGTTTCCACTATTTTTTCAGCTTCTTCATCCATTTTTTATATTTATTTTCGCAAAAAACTATCCGAACAGTTTAGCACATCCAAGTCGGGCGAACGGAAAGAAAAACAAGATGGCCGCACCGCCATACAAAATACTTGAACCTGATTGGCTGCGATGGATTTGTCCGATTTCGATTTAAAATGTCAATGGATTTGATCAAATTTGATACCAATGTCGATTTTGTGCATTAATTTCCTAGAGAACTACGTGGATTTGACCGGTTGTGAAATGAAAAATATATTTTTTGGCTTGTATTAAAATTTAATGCATATTTCGTTCAGAAATTCTTATTTTTGGATTTGACCGTTTTTGATACCAACCTTCTCAAATGTCAAACATGACATGTCATTGTCAAAAAATGAAATCAAATCAAAATCACTACCAACTACATTAGAAGTATCGATGTTAATTTTGAAGAAATTATCCCCAAAATAACCCATTTTTCACCCCCTTAGGAGTACGATTTTGGTTTTTTTTTTATCGGATCCTTTAGTATAAAAAGAATACGGCCTCCAAATTAAAAGTCACTACGATCATCGATTTAGAGCGTTTTCACTTAGGCAACTTATGCATCGCGACGGTTGCGCAGCAGCCGCGCTGCTCATAATTTCATACACCAATGACAGCAGTAAGCCATTCACATAGAGCGACGGCGCTGCTGTCGCTCTAATGTAAAGGCGCACTTATTGTTTGTTGCCCTTAACATTTTTTTACAAACAGTTATAAAAAAGATAACTACATACCCAACATATTTTGTTTTATTTAACAAAGAGGTACATTTTGAAATAACACAAGAGAGCTGAGTAACGAGTATCTCTTGAAATTTCGAATCAACATTAATAACTGAGCGAGAACAATGTTTAAAATGAAGGCTCAAAGGACCGAAAAAAATCTTTACGGGCAATTTTTCAGCACTGCAGTTAACGAATGCCGTAAAATTTTCATAGGCGACTCCCATGGAACATAAATTGTGGGCGTGTTAATATACTGGGCCGACGTCCCGGTCCCGAGGCAGAAAAAGAGTGGCTAAGGGAAGTGTGACAGTGCTAAAATACTGTGATCAAGAAAAATTTCTATTGTTTTTCATTAGTATTTTAAGAAACTTTTTATTGTTTGTTAGCTATGATACCAGATATTTATAAATCGGATTTACATGATGGTAAGCTATGACAAACAAAACTAGGTAAACTCGAAGGTTACCTAGTTGCGTTAGCCGGACGTCTATAATTTTTATTATTCTGTAGAAGATTTTTACTACAGAGTAAAAAAAGGTATCAGCAGTTCAGTTATTTTTAATAAGCGTCACCAATATTTAAAATAATCGTTTTCCCTTGTTAAAATGTTGTAACAACTCTGTATGATATACATATTTTAACTTTAAAATTGTGCTTGGTAGATATAATAACGGCAAAAATTTTCAGGACATACGAGTATAGCCGTAAACTTGATAACTGGGGGTTAGAATTTCTTAATACATCGTCATGGCGTTTTGTTGAAGATGCAAATACGTAGGTATAGCAACCAGTTAGAACAAATAATTATACTTGAAATACTTAATTAGTACCTAGTAGTTTTATATTATCTGTTGTAGTAAGGACACAAAAGGTATATTAGTACAACGTAGTATCATATAATTATAAGGTTGGACAGGAATTGGATGCAGATCTAAGTAGGTAGGCCCACTAGAAAACGACATTTAGGCGATAGTGCTGGCACTGAAATATAATTATTGGCTCTGCACCCAATTTCACCTCGATGAGGCGATCTACCACTATTCTGTCACAGATACTAGCATTGGGATTGGGGCCACATTATTGAAATCTTTAAAAAAATCTCAAGTCACTTCCAGCGGCTAAAATTTATGACAACAAAAATATCTCATTGTATTTTACCTGGCATAGGATTTTTATTTAAAACTATTTTCGTCATAACGTGGCCTTTATAACGGGTTTCGAATTTTTATAGGTTTTTCGGCAATAAAAATCACATTAAACGGACAAATTGCGATAAAGCACATAATTTAGATAGGGGAATGGATACAAATGTAAATAAATCTCCAACCGCTATAAATAACGCTGACCATGGAAGGACAGTGATACGGGACGATCTATCGCTAATTTGAGGGCCATCAATGTCTATGTAAAGTTTGTAAAGGGTTTGAGACTAATAAGAAAGTAGTAAGCAATTTACAATAGTTTCTAATAATAGCGCAATTTGCTTAATCAAAATAGTTTACCATATGTACGGTGTTCTAGTTTGAGTAGCAATGAAATAGATGTTTTTCTCATTATGCTAAACTTATTTTAAACCAACCTACCGGCAAATCGGTTCCCACTTCATTCATCTTCATCATAATCAGCCATATAAGTGTAGGACAGCCACTGCTCATAGGCTTCTGAGTCTCTCGTTAGTTTTCTACAGCGACCGGTTGTAAGCGGCTTGCATCAGGTGTGATTTCATTAATCAGGTAAGTCCATTAAAAGCAACGGTTACCATACAACATCAGTCTGGTGTCAGTCTATTCCACCATCCTGTCAGAATGATTGTGGGCCGTAATCATATAGGACGAGTTGAGGAATATGTAAGAAGTATGTACCTTACCAAAATTCTCTAAAAATGAAGTTCCTAACTGAAATGAGCGGTTGTCTTCAAATAAATGGTAATCAAACGATTATCTTTCTTGAAATATCTGTGACCATCATATTTTTCTTTATTGGCGTAGTAATTGACAACGTTATCATATTTAACAGGATAAAGTATCCGTCTTGAAATGCTTTTAGTTACATTTTCTACTAAATTGTCTTTTCGTTCCCATAAAAGTGTAAGGTGTGGTCACTAAAATGCATCAATGTATGGAAAACAATTGAAATGCCTATAACTTTTGATTGGCGGCATAAAGAGCCGTCACTTACGTTTTTCCATACTCAGAGGCCGGCGCGTCACCTCAATGAAACCTGGATATATCAGCGTCACCTACGATTCGTTATCAGCCTAGATATGCGAGATCTCTTTATAAGCCTGGCTCAGACGCCCGGATGTACGTCGCTAAATTAAACCGTGAAAATTGATCATCTTTCGGGTGTCAGTTAATAATATTAATATCCAGAGTGGTTTTTAGAAGGAAAACCAACGAAAAGTCAAAGAAAATCAGGCTAAATATAGACGCCGATAATTAGTTACCAACACATTAGTGTGGATTCCAACTAGTATCCATTCGAAAATGGAAGATTAATCAAAGATAATTAATCACGTGCCATATTCACGCGAGTTATTCAAAATTAAGGCCATTGGAGTGATACCAGACTGAACATTCCTTTTTAACGAAATGATTCATTTGAAATTAAGATAAACACGAAACTATTTAAGTTAAACACTGAAATCTTTTTTTAATTACTTGTAAATTAGTTTTTTCTTTCAAAAATTATTATAAAAGTTATGAAAAGATTGTTTACAATTGTATTGGACTAGCTAGGTAAAACAGTTTTTTGGTATTATTTTCATTAACTGCTTTACTAATAAATACCTTATCTAGTTAAGAAAAGCGGATTTTACTGTATTATTTTCATTAAAGGATGTACAATACAAACCATAGAAAACATAATTGGTAGTCACTGTAATAATTAAAAGAAAATATGGCGATGAGCTTTTCATCAGCACGGCAGGGTGCAGTAACAAAAACCAGCGCTTCTAAGATTAAGATTATGTTTACACACGCGATGAGAAAAAAAGTTAACCACAAATTTTCCCGCCAATAGCGCCTTGAACGAGCGGCTACTCGTAATAGAATTTATCGTGGGGTGAACGTGGCGCATCCAATTTTGCGTTTTACATTATCTCTGTTGTTGCAGCCTGTTCGTCTTCAATTTCCCAAAGCGGTCTGCACCAAATGCTTATTCGAAATAACGTCATTGTCTGATGGGCTAAGTTAAATTACGCTGCGATCTACTCGGAAATATGAACTGGGGCAACTTGTTATGATCCGTCATGCTTTTTAGGGTTCCGTCGACAATGGGAACAATTAAAATCCGAGTTCATTGTAAGCGACTCGAGTTTTATTGCAAGTGCACTTAGATTTTCACGATTTAATTCTGAGACTGAATAACACAGTCATTTGGAAGTTACCCCTTGAACGTTTTCCTGTAGTTTTTAAAATGTTGTTACCATGTGCATGTAAATGACTATAAATAAGGTATGCCTATGCAATGCAAGTTCTTCTATGTTTATTATCTAAAAAGTTGTGGTTCACAAAATCCTGCAGTGGGCAAAAGGTTTATTTGGTAAAATAGTGTTACGACGCTCGTATGCCGTAATTATTTACTTTACAAGAAAAAGTTGCAGAAAATAAATTATAGGAAATGTTTCCCACTTTAATTTCGGCATAGATTGCTTTATCGTTAAATGTGTGAGAATGAAGATATCTTTCAAAAAGTACTATAAGTCAGAATGGCGGTGCGAGCGACACCTACTGCAGTATTAAGTAGACCACAATCTTTCAGATTATCAACAAAGGAAGCTTCTTTGCATAGGCGTACTATACTAAAGTACTCTGTGGGCGTACCTGATGGTCATCTGAGTTAATTAATTTGGACCTGTACTCAAGTGATGCCTCCTTTCTGGTAAGGCTCCTAGGCACAGATTAGTAAGAGTATGTGCTCCTAGGTCTCCAAGCCCGTATAGGTGGCGTTTGGTATCGGTTTCGTTATAATATAAGGATGGGAAATTAAATTTTAGACTTCATCTTTACCAATTACAACAAGTAAAGGAATACAGCACCAAAATGTAATTCGTCAAAAACTACGTGACTATGCGGAGCCTGCACACCGAAACTATTGATTTTGACAAATATTGCTGGGCCTTAACTGTAGGAAATTGTCTCTACTTGAATCTTTCATAGTTATTTTTAGTGTCAAATAACCGAAAAGGAGATGTATCGCCTAAAAAGTATTGTTGGATGCCATTTATTCAAGATGGCGGCGCGAGCGGATACGATACGAGGTGGCAAAGTTGAAATTGGAAAAGAGCACAACAAAATCTATAAGATAGCTCATTTTAAAAACTTGCAGAAAACATTCCAAGCAAAACTACAAATTTCTAGGGATTGAAGTTGCGTATAAGTTTGTGACGTCATTATTTAATTTACATTATTAATTTAAATATACAATTTAATTAATTCACCTTCTGCTCGTCTTTATTGCAGGTCGTTGAGAAAAGTTTCTAAAACAAATCTAACACTTTGCTAGTATGTTTAGTATAACTATAACCAATGTCTCTTCACGTACATTCACGTCGTTCTTGCCTGTAAGTAGTAAATTTAATCGTAATAAGGTCTTTGAGTCTGTGCCGGTAAAAAACGACAAAGTGCATACGGGTATGGAGCTCTGTAGCAGTGAAACAATTGAGCTTTTAGCAAACGGGTATATGAAGACAGCTACGCTATTAACCCTTAGGCTGCGGGAGCATGCGCATATCTGTACACCTTGTGTGCGGCGCATTCACGGCGGCGTGACGGGGGCGCGCAGAGTCTTACAATTTGTTGTATATTTGTGTATAATTGTTTGGGACTTCCAAAACAAAGTATTTTGTTTGAAACCTAAGTAAATATAGAATCTTATGCACTACACTTTATTGCGAAATAATACTTGTTTTATATTTTTAGGGCATTGAATAAAAAATGTTTGCCGAAAAGCGACCCTCTGTGGATATTTTACCTATTTTTCGATAAAATATGTACACTTATTTTATGTTTTATTACTTTTCCACTTAGTTTAACACTTTAACAATCCAATAATGCGGAAAAGTTAGTATTTCCGTGTTAAATTTGTCTATAATCGACCTCACAAAATTTCATGTACGAAACACAATTCCACCATTTTGCACTTTGTTTACATCAAACTTTATACTTCTATCACTTCGAAATTATTGATATGTAGATTTATCTGAGGCATTCTATAGTTAAATAATTTATTCCTTTTCACAAAACAACAAGTAAAATACATCTAAATATCAAAAAATAATTATTTTTCATTGAAAACGTAAAAACGTGCCTACAAAACTACCTTTTTTTCAATGGGCTTGTTCATTCATTTGCACTTGTCTATGGTCTACTATACTGGCAGTGTGGCAAGCCAGATAAATAATCTTTACGTTGTCATATCACACTGCTATAGTTTCCATAAAGAATATTGCAAAAAAATACTGCAAAACAAATTCGAAAAATGTATGTTTGTGTGCGTGACTTGCTTGCCTTGCTCGTCTGCTGATGCCCGTATCTGGGCAAAATGGCGGCATGTGGTGAATGCCTAATTGCTTATGTCCCGTATCCGTCCATTTTCAATATCCCTCTAACTGCTTTAGGTCGGATCTGGGCACTTCTAAAGGATGTTTGTTTTTAGTGCATGAAATTTGAAAAACAAATTCTTGAAGAAATAATACAAATGTTTGTTACAAATTAACATATTTTATTAGAGGACCACGAATAACTTCCAGTCGTCATCAGCAATTGTTTACTGTGACCAATGTAACGAGCCTAAACACGGTGCGATACGGACAACCAGAGCGTAAATCCTGTACACCACCTTCCGGCTCCATCAACAGACCCCCAACATCATGTCATCAGAAAGTGCTCACTGAGACCAATCTAACGAGCCTAAACACGGCGAGGTATGGACCACCAGAGCGTAGATACTGTATGCTGCCTTCCGGCTCCATCATCAGACCCTGAACATTATGTCATGAGAAAGTGCTCACTGAGACTAAATCTAACGAGCCTAAACACGGCGCGGTACGGATAATCAGAGCATAGATCCTGTATGCCACCTTCAGACTCCATCATCAGACCCTGAACATCATGTTATCAGAAAATGCTCACTATGACCAATCTAACGAGCCTAAACACGGTGCGATACGGACAACCAGAGCGTAGATCCTGTATACCACCTTTCGGCTTCATCATCAGACCCTCAACATCATGTCATCAGAAAGTGCTCACTGAGACCAATCTAACGAGCCCAAACACGGCGCGGTACGGACAACCAGAGCGTAGATCTTGTGTACCACCTACTGGCTCCATCATCAGGTATCCTGAACATTATGTCATCGAATCACTGAGACTAATCTAACGAATCTAAACACGGACATGTACTCGATATGGACAACTAGATTTGTGTCTTCAATAGAAAAGTTTTGATCTATGAAATAAATCACGTATTACGTACCTAACTACGTAGGTTTTTAACAGCATGCTGTATATTAGCGTCGCGAGGCGGTGTACGATACCATAAAGATGGCGGAGATGTTGCGTATGTGTGCGTGCAACGGATTCCTAGTCTCGAAAAAATGAAGAATATTTACAAAAACAATGCATTTATTGTAAAAAAGTTTGTGCAATTTATAACTATAATAAATTTGGCGGATAAAACATATTCTATCCATACGAAACGTATTCGATATTATGTATAAAAACAGAAGAAACATGTACCACTGAATTGACCAACTCAATGAATGGACTTTTGATGCGGCTAAATAGCCAAAAAACATCGTTATTTTAACAAAACAGCATACTAAATGGCTACCATAGTATCTAAATAATAACGTAATAAAAACATTTATTTTCATTTTTAGTAATTACACCGAAAAAGTTCAAGTTTTCACACACGCACTCCAGACACTTTGCAACACTATGACGCTACTATTTGAAAACAGTCTGTTAGACTTATGGATGGATAAACTTCATAACTGACAGTTGTCGATCATGGGTTTATTTATTATGAATAGGTTTTAAACAATAAAACACCTTATTTCTCGCACATAAATGATAAATTAGTGCCAAAATGACTTTGGACTGACTTTGGACGGATCCGGCACACAGCAGTTGAGGTACGTGCCCGGATACGGCCTTAAGCTGACGACGGGTTAATGTGTGACGTAATCTGAACGCATTTTGAAAAAATGTTTTATTGTGTCTCTTTATTATTTTGTTGCATTGACATTTATAAAAAGTCCCAATATTTAAATTATTATCATACCTAACATTTATACTTTCCATTCATTGCGTGTCATTACACGGAGTGCATTCACTGATGAGTTAGCTTGGTACGTCTGTGCATGACATACATTAGACTAACAAAGTGAAGTTAATATATCCATACATTGCATAGAGGTGACTGCACTATTAGAGGTGTAGGCAATGTATTGACAATTGACTTGGGACAGTGAAAGTGCTAATAATGAAAAGAAACCTTTCAGCCACAGAATAACAATACAACTGGAAATGAATTGGAAATGGATTGGAATACATTTAGGTTTTCTTTGCTTACGCTTAGCGAAAAACCTTTGCCTAACCTGGGCTGGAGTAGGAATACGACCTTACTAACCCTTTACAAGTTTAAAAAAATATAATGTAATCTCTGTATGTTCCAAGCCCATAAAAGGTTCAAATCAGGATTGGAATAACTAATAATAATATTCTATTTTAAAACGTCTAGGACATCCACTTATTTAGTAACAAAAAGGTTTTTAACCAAAATAGATGTTGACGAAAAGTTTATTTCAAGGTTGACTAGTTAACAATAAAACACTAAATTAAAATCCAATAAGGATCATAATTTATTTAGAAAAAGATATAATACACTTTACAATTGACCAAGCGCCTGTTGATGTGGCCGAACCACTAAGTAGATAGTCATAACATTACTTTTCAAGACTTGGTACAATTTAGGTTTTAGATACTTAAATAAGTACATTTTTGCATACTCTGGGAAAATATCCTTGGACAAATATCATCATCGGGCAGTCGTTCGGACACACAACAGGTCGCACATCCGATGCGTCATAGCATCCTACCGCATACATTCGCATTGGTAATAATATACAATCTAATATGTACAGTCTGTATTTACATAAACCCCAAACACACATTTTACTGTCATTTTGTAAATATCAAGACACCACGGCACCATTTTTCACCAAAATTCGTATTGCTTCAATTACATTTACCACTAGTCGACACAAAATGACAGAAAACAGATTGCGTATAATCACACGTAACTGGGTTCCATCCATAGTCATTTTCATGTAACAAAAGCATTTCTCAAACTATACAGGCTGTTTGGTGCATTCTTTGAGGAACCACATTAGACGTCGAAAAGCCATCAAGACCGGTAGGTATATTTTTATATAAATGCACCAAACTTCCTTTGCACTTGATAGAATACATTGGTGGAATTTGGAACACAGCAGTGGTACAGAAAAACATATTATATTCTGGTTCCTTACAAATGTACAGTTAGTAGTTATTTCTTTCAGACTACAAAACCCTAAAAAATACAAGTCTTTTCAACACTTACATGTTAGGATGTCAAATCTCTTAAAATGTTCACGGTCAGACAGTAAAATGTAATTATCAACGCGCAAATTTAAATAAATGCTTTGAGGAGTACCTATACATTATGATATGATCCATTTGAGATGTGAGATTTCAGATAATTATTGTGGAGAATCCTTCGTTTAGATGGCTAATATAATAACAAATTATAGCTGGCTAATTAATTCGAAAATAATATTTTAGTACTCATTAGTAAGCCTTGGTGCGTTATTCGAAAAAATTTCATATAGCTGGCGCAGACATAGGAACGGAATTTTCAAATAATGCTCAACAATCAAAATCACAAGGCAAATATTACGTAATAAGTAAATCAACAACATTAAACCGATGCTTTTATCAATTTTTACACATTTATTAAAGCATTTCAATGAAGGTAACCACGAAAACCGTTGCATTTGTATAAGCCTTTTACGAATTTTCAAATCACAAACAAATAAAATAAACATATCACATGGGTACTGGATATGACTGGTTACTTTTTGGAAATGTTTATTGCACAGTATGTACTTAAAATAAGTAGTAGGCGTTTGTTTTTACAATTTGTGTATTTTCGTTAAGATATCGTAATATCGTAACAGGAAATTTTGGTATATATTGAAACAAATGTTATTCTCATAAAAGTAAATCAAGAAATATGAAGTCAATACATTAATAAAGTCGATAAAGATTTTTTAGACAATCATGCGATAGAAGAAACAAATTTTCGCGGTTTTCTTTTTAAGTTACGACGCAATAATTTCTGACGTATCCTGTTTAAACGTCCACCGCTTCAAAAATTGAGTTTCCACTTAATTTTGGTATTCGATACCTTAGTGTCTCGTGGTGCACGTCACTAGCTGTAGTTGTTCGCGTTACTGTACAATGCGTTAGCCACCCGCTTGGAGTTGACGGCGCTGCTGCCATTCCTCTCGAGGCCAGCCAGAAAGTCCTCAAGCAGCTTGGCTAACGCTTTCCTCTTAAACCTTAGCGACTCATTTATCACATCACGTATCACTTCTTTTTTAGTATCCACATCACCTTTCAATTGTTTTAATTGTTCAAACAGTTTTGAGAAATCTGAAACAAAAGTAATCAATTTAATATACTCATCAGCTTATGAATTGAGATGTTAGAGCTACTTTGAAGTTAGTACTTAGGAGGTCCGGTAATCTGTGCAAAATTTAATGTCTGACCAAATTAAGTAAAAAACTAAAGTATAAAGTATTAAAGTATTGGACACCAATCACATACATTGCTCTGATCCTAAAGTAAGTATCTAATGCACTTGTGTTATGGATATCAGACACAACGGTGGTACCACAACACCCAGACCCGAGACAATATAGAAAATTTTGATTTCTACATTGACCCGACCGGGAATCGAACCCGGGACCTCGGAGCGGCAACACCTTGAAACCAACGTGCATAGCCACTACACCACGGAGGTCGTCAAAAACTATGATGTGATTAGTCAAGACGCTTTAAGCTAGGCCCTATTTGACATGATAATTTATAGCCATTATAAAATTCACTTTACATCGCAATTCATAGCAAGATAAGAGTCTTCCACCATACATCAAAGTAAGCATAACGGGATTTTGATAGGGACTTTAGATAAGAACCCGCGTTTGATAAGGTCGTTGACTTTTTGGAGCCGCCAAATTCCGAGAAACGACGAATGTTTGATGGTAAAACTATATTATGAATGAATGAGCGTGAAAGCGTTATAAATTCAAGTACCGATTCTAGGTTAATTAGACTAGTCAAATAAGTATTTTTAAACCTTGTAGAGGGAATTTCAAGGAACACGATTTTTGACTTCGTGTCTTTGTTTGGACTAATTAAGATGGAGGTCAACAGATCAAATGTCCAGCCCGTATCCCTTGAGCCGGAAGGTGTTAATTTTCGGATACCATGCGTTTTAGTGACATGAGACGTTCGACAAATTAAAAGCTAATAAAATTTTCTACAAGCTAAACTTATTCACGAAGACCTCTATGGTGTAGAGGCTAAGCGCGCTAAGTTTCAAGGCGAACAAGGTTTCTCAAAAACGAGAGGTCATAAAGAGATGATTATTTTTAGTTCAATTAGGTACATTTCGACTAAGGGTATAGTGATAAGTTATAATCAAATGGGTTCAGTAGTTTTTGAGATATGAGTTAACTAAAAAGCCATAAAAAAACAAAGGCCTTAAAGTTCAAAAAACGCATTTGTCTTCTGTAAGGAGAAACAAATTAATTTGGAGTCAGTGAGTTGAGTTAATTCACCGGCTTCAAATGAATTTCTATATCCTAAAAAGGAGGCAAATGTGTTATTTCGAACTTTTTAGACAGTTTTTTGAAGGTTGTTAAATTTATTAATTTATTTAGAGTGTGTAGTTTTACATGTCATTTGGATAAGTTTAGGTCTAGAACGGAAAAGTAGAAAGATATTGCGTTAAGAAGAAAACCGTTTAGAAGGTATTAAAGATTAATTTGGTTGTACAAAATGTTGAATTTTATGTGTTTTTGTTAGTTTCTTTTTTTACAATTCCGGGTCCTCTTTTTTTATTCTCAACAAAAGATCAAAGGACTAGATGTGTGTGCGACGACTATTATAGTCCTTTTGTGTACAACCATAGTCGACATCCATACCGCGATCGGCGAGTGTGTGTCAAGTGAAGTAATGCAGTCGACTTTTGTTACTGTCTAATATTTTGTGGATGAAGTGTCGTTATTAATATTTGAACTCACACATCAAAATCAACTAATTAACCTGTCTCACGGTTCATGCCCACCATGTGTGCATTACGTTATTGGTCAATTTGTCGTTTTTTTCTTCGGTCCGAATTGACAACATTTCAAAATTTTCATATGCACATTTTTACTTTTTTCCTGAAAGAACTTCAAAAATTAATGCACCCATATTTTTTAGTTTTCATTTCTTTCAGTATTTTCTCTAATATTAATTGTTTAAAAACTCTACATTCTAAAAGAGCGTAAGTACATGAGGTTGGATGTTACGAGGTCACGTCTTTGCTATAATCGATAAAAAAAATATCTGACTATAGTGTTGTGGTCTGTAGCAATTGTAGAGTTAAGATTTCGATATCAATGGTATATCCATTAAGTATTTAATTTTACTTTATTATGTAACACTAGTTTAAGTTATGCAAACAGTAACCAAACAAAACTAACGTAGCATCCATTCTTATTTAATATTATTATGATGTCTGAAATTTACTCAAATATTTTCTCATAACTACAAATATCAATCATATTTCGAATAAGGAATTATGATGACTATTTTGTATCGGAACTAATACAATCATTTGAATGCAAAATGTTTTTTTTTAATAATTTTCAATTTGCCATATCGCAATTTATCGATAATATCTAATTCAACACCGGAAACAACAACAACACTAAATGTCAAAGTGACAGCTGACAGCAAGCTCAAAGTTCAAAAGCATATTTTTTTTTCTGCATGAAATGTCATTGCATAGGCGTAACCTGTGAAATTCCAACTTCCATGTTATTTTCAGTCTTTTTCATATACTTTAAAAATAAAGCGCATAAAAATCTGAAAAAATGTTTAACGTGTTTGAAATCGCTAAGTCTTGAAATGATTTTGAATTTTCATACCTTTACAAAAATGAAATGTTGTCAATTTAGTTAATTATTAAGGAGATATTTCAATAGTGGACATCTGTTACAGCAACCAAAAAAAGGAAAAATAACGCGTAAACTTCCTAAAAATATTCAGAAATATTTTTCATTGTAACACATTTGATGGCAATTTCTATCGCCATATTTCAGAACGTTCAGAAATCATTTTGTAAAGTAATCTATCAATTATTCAAAAACCAAGCGTGTTTTACAGTTTTACTTTAACCATAAGAAAAATATGTTTTCCGTATTTATTTCAATAAATTCAAATATAAACTCTGACGATGAATCCGTTATTTTATCTGAATTCACATGCAATGCCAAGTAAATTTTCGACAAATATCGGCTGAAAAATTTGATGCCAAGCGTCAAAAAATTAGCTGTCACCCGTCATTTGTGACAGCCCAGCAGGTCCTTTCTTCTTCTACCGACCGTTCCGTGCCGTAATTCCGTTTCGAACGTGTATGTTTACATAAAAATCGACGCCATTTAGAGATAGTATTGCCGTAAAATTATTAAAATTTTATTAGTGCAAGAAAGCAACGAAGAAATTGTAAAAATAAATATGATGATAAGGTTTCATAGCCTTTTTCCTATTTTTTGGTAATGTACAAGAGAAGGCCAAAGTTCCATAGGAAACTGGAACATCTCTTTTTATTAAGATTACACTTAGTCCATTAAATAAAAAGTTCTAGAGTGCGTGAGTTAGTAACGTAAGATGTTTCTTCGGAAACATGTCAAGAGTCCCTAGGTAATAAACATACTAAAACCCCGGGACACTAGGAGGAGCCCCGGAGTGGGGGAAAAGGGTCCATTTTTTCATTTTTCGCTTAAATCTCAAAAACGGCACATGTTACAGAAAAACTTTCAAGGAAAAGTTGAAAGGCCATAAAATTATCTACAAGTTGTACCTAAATTATTTTTTCCTATATCCTACCATTTCTGAGTTACACGCAGTAAAAAATGATTGTGGCTCAAACAATTTCCCCATACTACATACCCATGTTTATCACATCAATCGATCAAAAAATATTTCTTTCTTCCAAAAAACTCAAATGTGGAACTTGTGACCGGTACTGATAGATTGCTCTTAATTATCTATAATTGGTAACATAAACACATTCCTCCATGGAAGCCTTTAGGAGGAATCGATTGTCAAAATATTATATTAGGGTAGTTTGAGTTACTTAACTTGATCTTTTTATTTTTTTCTTCCAAAAAACTCAAAAGTGCAACTTGTGACCGGTACAGATAGATTGCTCATAATTAGGCTATCATTGATAAAAATACCAGATTCCACCATGGAGGCGTTTAGGAGGAATTGAATTTTATTAGGGTAGTTACGATACTTGAACTTTTTATTTTTTTCCTCTAGTGCCTCTCATATGACATCAATGTCCCAACATTATCCGTTGTTCGGATTTTTTCGATGAAGTTTCACACGTAGCATGGGAAGGGGTCCGCCCTCGTTAAGCTTATGCTAAAGTTTGCTTATGTTTTCGAATTTTTCACCTTTCATGGGATGTAGCTCGAAAACGGCTGCTAATAGAAAAAAATGATTTATGTACAACTTGTAGATAATTTTATGGCCTATCAACTTTTTTTTGAAAGTTTTTCTCTAACATGTACCGTTTTGAGATTTAAGCGAAAAATGAAAAAATGGACCCTTTCCCCCCCTCCCCCCACTCCGGGGCTCCTCCTAGTGTCCCGGGGTTTTAGTATGTTTATTACCTAGGGACTCTGACAAGATTCTCGTCCGGGCAGTTACTCACACAAGACGCGTACACGTTTTTTCAAAAATAAATTCTTTACTTTTACACTAAAATATACGTAGTGGCTGCAGTACTAGTTCGATTATCGCTTAACTCACTTGGATCTAGTGTGATTTATGTTCACGCGGCACTAGCGACAACTATCGCTGTGGTGGAATTGTGAACCTCAACTCATCAGTGCGCAGTTATAGTATACGCAAGATTGCGAGATAAACACCAGGACAGCCGGAAATGTACTCTTCACAACCAAACCGCAGCTCAGCAGAGACCCTTAACGCGGATGACGTAAGCAACGTTAACCTGAGGAAAAGAAAAAATCCGGATTTTGTAGAAATGGCGGATCTTCAAGAATCACTTATGATATCATTCAAAGAAATGTTTAACAACGAGATTTCTGAGCTGAAACAACAAAACTAGTGAAACTTGAGAATAAATATGCAGAAGCAGTTATACGTATTGACGACCTTGACACCCAAATAAATGACCTTCAAAAACATCGCAACAAGACCGTAGTTGAAGTGAGAAACGTTCCCCGACAAGAAAAAGAAAATATTCAGACAGTTGTGTCTACTTTATGTTCAACCTTAAAAGTACCATCAGACCAGGGTTGGAAAAAAAACAGTTTTTTTTAAATTTTATAAAACAAACAGTTCAAATTGTTTTAAACAAGTGTTTGTTTTGTTTTTTTTTTTGTCCTTTTTAGTTTAGGGCATTATTTTAAATTAATTCGAATTCGACCTATAATGTTTCATTTCCAGACTAGATCTTTTGACTTTTCAAATTTTCTATAGTAAAATAAATAAATATTGACAAAAAACGATCAATGGATAAACATTTATTTTATGTTGTGCGTATCTCTAATCACTACTAAACGATTTACATTCACCCTGAATGTTTCCTAGCAGGACTATACCGGCGGGGAAATACCTATAAACTATAAATTCTATTCTATGAATAGGGGCACCCCCAATATTTATTAATTAGTGATGGGCCGAATGTGGTTTGAACCGAATACGAATTTCGGCCGAACATTCGGTAAAAATCAAAAATGCCGAAGTTCGGTTTTTATTCTGCACTTATATGGTAACAACTAACAAACAACAATAAAATATACCTATAAGTAATTAATATATTGAATTTTCAAAAAGTTTATTTGATTCAAACAAATCATAAGACTTCCTAATTTAATAAGAACTTATTGAATTTGATTTTTTAATTCTAAAACTTAAGATTGAAATGTCGAAAAAGGTAACTGATAATGACAGTTAGTTACTTGATTAATAAATAAATTACCATGATTTTAAATTATGTAAAAGGCTTATTTATTTAATCAGGTATGAGTGAGTATGACAGATTTGATTTTTTTTATGTTTTATTAATCTTAAAATCAAAATTGTGCAACTATTTCACTCTTTTCTTATACCGAATGTTCGGCATTTCAACCGAATTTCGGAAGAATGCCGAAGTTAGGCCCATCCCTAATATTTATATTTAAATGAGGGGAATAAAATAACCACTATTCCATTCGACAGCCATCCATTAGGGACTTTCCTAACGGGACTTTACCGGCGGGGAATTACTTAATATGAATTCTATAAATACGAGTGCCTTTCTTTCTCACATTTCATTTCATTATTAATTCTGCGACTGATAACACCTCATAAAAATGTCAACTCCAGGACGCAAAAAGCATGCAATTTGGGAACAATTCACATCGATCCCCCAAGAAAATACCACACTGAAGACCAATAGGGTGCGTTGCAGAAAATGTAAGAAAGAACTAGTTGGACTTGTGAAAAGAATGGAGGCACACTTCCAGCAATGTAGCACCACCACCGGTTCTAACACTGACGCAAATCTTGACGCGGACAGGGACGTGGAGGAGGAGTTGTTGAGTGATGCTGGTTCTTCCCGATCTTCAGATAATTCTTCTGCTACACCCACATCTTCTGTTACTACTCTTCAATCTAAAAATGCCAGTACCAGCAGCAGCGCGAGCGTGAACATTTCAATGAAAAGATTTATTATTGCTACAAGTCAAGAAGATAAGAAGAAAATTGATTTACAATTATCTCGTTATATGTTTGCTACTAACACGCCTTTTAACCACGTAGAACACCCAGAGTTACTGAAATTAATGGAAATTTTACGCCCAGGATATAAACCTCCAAACCGCAAACAAATTGCTAGCAAGCTACTCGACGAAGTCTACAACTCGACTCAAGAAGCCGTAAAAAATGAATTGAAAAACAAAGTTGTTAATCTGGCAATTGATGGGTGGAGTAATGTCAGGCAGGACTCGATAGTTTGTGTCTGTGTTACCGATGTGTTGACAGACTCAACTCATTTAATTGATACAATAGACACAGGAGCCGAAAGCCATTACTCGACGAAGTCTACAACTCGACTCAAGAAGCCGTAAAAAATGAATTGAAAAACAAAGTTGTTAATCTGGCAATTGATGGGTGGAGTAATGTCAGGCAGGACTCGATAGTTTGTGTCTGTGTTACCGATGTGTTGACAGACTCAACTCATTTAATTGATACAATAGACACAGGAGCCGAAAGCCATACAGCTGACTACTTGGTTAAAGTTACTACTGCGGCAATAAAACAATGTGAAACTTACAAATGTACGGTGCGAAGTGTAGTGACAGACAACGCAGCAAATATGAGCCGTATGAGACGAGATTTAGCCCAACAGGAAGAACTAGCTTCTCACGAGGATATACTTACATACGGCTGTTCATCACACATATTAAACCTTCTAGCAAAGGATTTGAATGCAGAAGATATTACTGATAAAGTTAAGTCGATAATGCGGTACTTCAAATACACTCACTTTGCATCTGCCAAATATAAAGAAGCTGGTGGAAAAGCAATTGTTATACCACAACAGGTACGGTGGAACACAATGGCTGACTGCTTAAAAGTGTTATTAGAAAATTGGCATATAATGTCAGATATATGCTTAAATCATTCAACTGCTATAGATCTGTCAATTTCATTGAAAGTAAATGACATGGCGCTGAAGCAACAAGTCCAGGCTCTCTACAAAAAACTGGAAAACATCGCAGTTACACTTGACATCTCCCAAAAGACATCCTGCTGTATTGGCGAAGTGACTGAAGCATGGATAGAGCTTAAAAATATGTTTGAGGGAGAGAATGTACGACTGCGTGAGACCGAGTATTCATTGGATGATTTAAGGAAGTTCAAAGCTCGTTATGAAATGGCAATGTCTCCAGCTCATTTTGCAGCAAACTTACTACATCCTAAGTGCAGGGGTGAAAAACTCACGAGTGAAGATATTTCTGAGGCTTTATTATTTATAGAAGCTTATCACAAAGAGGCGATGCCCTATGTTGTTAAATACAGGGCAATGACAGATCCCTTTCATAACTTTCTATTTGAAGATCATGTAGTAAATCAGGTCGGACCTCTCGAATGGTGGCAGTCATTAAAAAAACAAATTAATGGTCAAACAATGAACTTAGTGGCTCAGCTTCACACTGCTGTAGCTTCAAGTGCTGGAATTGAAAGACTGTTTTCAACATTTGGATTTATTCATTCTGACGTACGAAATAAACTGGGTACAGAGAAAGCTGCAAAACTTGTTACAGTTTTTAAATACCTTAATAAGGAAAAGAAGAAATAATTGTTATCTTGATCTTGTCATATTGTCTTACTCTCCTGACTGACAAACAATTTTGATTTTATAATGTTTATTAAATATAGGTAATTTTGTTTGTTATAATTTTGTTTTTGATTGATTTTAAATTGAAATTTTTAATATTCTATACTATCTAATACATGTTTCAAAAATACGTGTTATCTTATCCCATTTTACCCATATAAATCCTGGTACTTGGTAGGTACTTAGATCTTTGTTTGACTGAATAAATAACTTATCAAAAAAATATTACTTTCATTTTATATCATTCATTCGCAATGAAAAGTAGTTTTAAAGCTTGTTTTTTTCTCATCGTTTTATACAATGTTTAAAACTTGTTTTAATCTGTGTTTTTAAACGTGTGATAAAAAACACGGTTTAAAATCAAACTGTTTTAAACATTGTTTTAAACATGTGTTTTAAAACCATTTGTTTTAATCATGCCAACCCTGCATCAGACACTTGCGCAGTGCAATGCTACAGAAAAGGAAAAGGTAATGCACCGATAATCATCGAGTTCAGTAATCCCAAAGAAAAGGAAATGCTCGTCAGTGCTGCCAAGGCGTTCAATAAAGCGAATAATGATGCAAAGCTGAACTCCAAGCACCTCAATATAAAAGGAGAAAGCACACCTATATACGTATCTGAAGCCTTGACCCCTACCGACAAGAAAATTTTGGCAGCTGCACGAAGCCTCGTCAGAGACAACTTGTACAAGTATTGCTTAACTTGTTAAGTTTGGATGGTAAGTTAAAATGCTTAGGGGTATTCCTGGATCTGGCCAAGGCCTTTGACACTGTTTCAATACCTCTTTTAATTTGTAAGCTCGAGGAACTTGGTGTCAGGGGTCTCCCACTCAATCTGCTTAAAGATTATTTGTCTGGCCGCTCACAAACGGTTAAAATTGATGGATTGTGTAGTACAAGAGAATTTATAAATTACGGGGTGCCACAGGGCTCTGTCCTTGGGTCAACTTTATTTCTTATATATATAAACAGTATATGCAACGCGACTATGAATAACTGTAAATTAATATCGTATGCAGATGACACGGTCATGCTTTTTACGGGAAGAACGTGGCAAGATACAAAAGCTGTGGCGGAAGCTGGCATGAAACATATGATGAATCTCCTAAAGATTAACTTGCTAACACTTAATATTGATAAAACAAACTTTATTCCGTTTTCTATGAAACAACTTAGCATGCCAATATTAACTAGTTTGAATCTGACCGCTCATTCTTGCAATAATGCAGCTTGTTCTTGCCGGGCTCTTTCCATGGTAAGCTGTGTTAAATATTTGGGTATATTGATTGACAAGAACCTCAATTGGAAAGCGTATACTGACAATTTAAAAAGTCGTATACGTAAACTTATACCCGTATTTAAAAGGTTAAGGCATTTGGATTGCGTACACACTATTAAAATTGTATATTATAGCCTTTGCCAATCCTTGCTCTCCTACGGTATTATATCCTGGGGTGGAGCGCCAAAAACTACGCTTATTACCCTTGAAAGGGCTCAAAGACTTATTATAAAACTTATTTTATTTAAACCTTTTAGACACTCTTCCAGTGATATTTATCGTTTATTTAGAGTGCTTACCGTCAGACAACTATTTATTAAGATGATTGTTTTGAGGCAGCATGGCGTTCCCCGTGACTATAAATCTGATCGCAGATATTTCAAGGTTTTTAAAGTCCCTGCCTGTCGAACTGTTTTTGCACAAAATTTTTCTACATTTTTGGGTCCGTTTTTATATAATAGAATTAATGAAGCTATTATGTTGGATAATAAAACTAAGTCCTTATGTGCTAAGACGCTATGTGAATATCTGATGGGAAATGACTACGATGAAACGGAAAAAATATTTTTTATAGACAAATAAACACTATATTTTACAAATTAGGCAACAATTATAATATATAAATATATATATATATATATCATTATTATTAATTTTAACTTGATGTATTTAAGTATAATCGTGTAAAAAATACTTTATCTTTTTTATATGAACTCAATCGAATTAGATGTAAGCTACTTATTATTATACTCACTCAAATTTATCAAAGAGTAGTGATTTTATCAACATTGTCCCTTATCATTTTTATTGTTAACCAATCCTGATTACAACTACATAATGTTTACTTTGACATGCTCTTGTTCTTACATATATTTCTTAAGGATATAAATCACTCACTGTAAATATGCAAATTTATTAGCCTAAGTTTAAATTATATAAGAATAGTCATATGTTACAAATGACACAAAACGAAGCTTCTACAATTTTCGCATATACTATGTGACACTTCTTTACGCATGCGCTTGCGTATCTCGGCTACAACGCGAATGCTTCGTTCTCTTTTTTTATCATGTGAATGTTGTCCGGTTGTGTACGTTATAGTTAAGACGAGAATCATTACTTTGCCGTAACACAGTTTAAACTAGTACGGAAAGTAAAGGTTTCTTTGCCTTGTACCGGCTAATCACATCTTGTCCAAATGTTGTTTACCTTTTATTTTAAGGTTTATTTCTTTATTAGTGTGCACAGTATTTTTGATATGTGTTTTTTCGTAGACTGTACAAACTAAATCTGTATACACAATAAACGATTTTGTATTTTGTATTTTTGTATTTTGT
The DNA here is from genome assembly GCA_963924145.1 of Pyrausta purpuralis. Classification (NCBI taxonomy): domain Eukaryota; kingdom Metazoa; phylum Arthropoda; class Insecta; order Lepidoptera; family Crambidae; genus Pyrausta; species Pyrausta purpuralis. Next base: position 16,027,026 of record OZ001659.1, read on the forward strand.
ACTCTTGACATGTTTCCGAAGAAACATCTTACGTTACTAACTCACGCACTCTAGACCCCCCTTGGAGGGACTCATTCAATGGACTAACTCATGTACATGAAAGGTAATTTTGTAATACCGTTTTGCTACAATAAGTCGATTTTTGAAGTTCTATGAATAAAATCGTGGGGGCCATTCAACTGACAATCGCGGCGGCCATGGGGGTGCATAATCCGTTCTATGGTTTAAGTAATGGGGAGCGTCATTTTAGCTTAAACAAGCTCTAGATGTGTATGTGATACTGACCTCTCCCAGGGCGTCGTATCGCGCGGAACACTTCGGAGCGCACGTCCATGTTGTGCTTCCTGATGTCGGCGAGTTCTTTGCGCGACGGCTGCGGCGGAGGCGGCGCGGGCGGCGGGGGTTTCTCGCTTTGCTGTAAAATGATAACGGAATATTTGAGTTGGCAGGACACATAGCGCGAAGAACTGATGGCCGTTGGGGCAGGAAAGTTCTAGATTGGAGACCCTTCGACCAAAGACGCAGCGTAGGACGTCCACCAACAATATGGACAGACGACCTTAAAAAGATCGCAGGATCAAACTGGATGCAGACCGCTAGTGATCGGTCGCTGTGGAAAGCCGTGGGGGAGGCCTATGTTCAGAAGTGGACGTCCTTTGGCTGAGAATGATGATGATTATTTGAGTTAAATTGTGTAGTAGGTACTAGTGTTGGTAGTTTTGACTCCCTCGCTAGTATCGCAACAAAATCCTGATTGCGAGGTTTCTTTTTCATTAAACAAAATATTTTTATATATTTTTTGGCATTAGTATCGAACCCCGTGTCTTACGCTATCCGGGCGTATGCCTATACCACATACTATAGGCATACGCCAGGATAGCCTAGGATAGCATAAGACACGGGGTCCGATTCCTCGTCTGTCACAGCTAAAGTTGCTTTTTGCAATTTACATTATCAAGTTTGTATAGTGACAAAACACTATAAAAACAAAAACGTAATTATATTTTGAAAGAGATAACTCGGTGTGTTGATAAATATTATTATTTCATAACAAAGTTACCAATTATACAATAATCAATGCAGTTAGTAAAATTACGCGGGTGAATTCCACAACAATCAATCTAATGTCAAACACAATCTCTATGACAGGTCTAGTGCTGTCAATGAGTCCTAGTGTTGTCTATCATAGTAATGTCATAATCGATTATCCGTCAAACAGTATGTAACTAGTCGTTACCTTCCGTTTCCGCTTAGGTTTAGCATTAGCATGCACGTACGCGTTAGATTGATGCCATCGATAAGATGGCGTTGATCTGCAGCTTCTGCGAGTCGTGCGCGAACAGCGACGGGGTCGGCGACCGCGGCATTATGTTACCAGGGGTGCATTCCACTTGCCGTCCGTAACGACAGACTCGCCTGCGAAAACCCTCTTCTGCGCCAATGGCGGGGGGCTCCGAATGATTTACAGAATTACCCTTGAACGATATAATTGTACATAGAAATCACTGTTCATCGTTCATCGATACAAATATATTTTGTTTACCGACAGCTCGTTTCGCCGAAATAATAACTTAAAAATTGTAAGTGATTCTGCAAAGCATTTTGGGCTCCATCGCGGACCAAGTAGAACGCCAAAACAAACTTTCGCGAGCGTCAAGTGGTACGCACTCCGTGTATTATGGAATGTATGTAACTAGTGCTTACCTTCCGTTTCCGCTTAGGTTTAGCATTGGCATGCGCGTGCGCATCGTTCTCAGCGGCGACGCCCTGCAAGATGGCGTTGATCTGCAGCTCCTGCGAGTCGTGCGCGAACAGCGACGCCAGCGTCGCGCGCGGCGGGGTCGGCGGGGTCGGCGACCCCGGCATCATGTTAACTGGAGTGCGTTCCACTTTCTATCCGCAACGAGCGACTCACCTGCGAAAACCCTCTTCTGCGCCGATCGCGAACCAAGTGGAACGCCAAAACAAGCTTTCGCGAGCGTCAAGTGTACGCACTCCTTTGGTTGTGTTCTATGGCGCTTCCCGGATTTTTAACGCGCACACTAGCGCAACTTTACTAGAAAAATCATAACTCGTTAAATAAAAGACCAATCAAAAATCTGGTAGACACGATTGTAGCTCTGGTTATGTGGTTTAGATACAATGTTTAAGTTCAATAAAACAGAGTTATCTGCAGTTACTGTTAGAAAAAATGCCAAAAGTGGCCATATATAGCAGTTTTTCTAACTCTATCTAACTACAGTAAACTACTAAATAAACTTATTTAGTACGTTTAAATTGTTAGTAGTTTACTATAGAACCTATACCACAATCGTGTCTACCAGATTTTTGATTGGTCTTTTATTTAACGAGTTATGATTTTTCTACTAAAGTGGCGCTAGTGTGCGCGTCAAAAATCCGGGTAGCCCCTAAGGAATGTATGTAACAAGTCATTACCTTCCGTTTCCGCTTAGGTTTAGCATTGGCATGCGCGTGCGCATTGTTCTCGGCGGCGACGCCCTGCAAGATGGCGTTGATCTGCAGCTCTTGCGAGTCGTGCGCGACCACGGCATCATTTTAACTAGGGTGCGTTTCACTTGCCGTCCGCACCGACCGACTCACCTGCGAAAACCCTCTTCTGCGCCTATCGCGGTCCAAGTGGAACGCCAAAACAAGCCTTCGCGGGCTTCAAGTAGTACGCACTCTGTGTATTATGGAATGTATGTTACTAGTGGTTACCTTCCGTTTCCGCTTAGGTTTAGCATTGGCATGCGCGTGCGCGTTGTTCTCTGCGGCCACGCCCTGCAAGATGGCGTTGATCTGCAGCTCCTGCGAGTCGTGCGCGGGCGGAGGCGCCGGCGCCACGCGCGGCGGGGACGGCGACCGCGGCATCGGCATCGGCATCTTGCTGCCCATCGTTGTGTACGCGTCTGAAACGTGGTACAGTTTGCGTTAAAAATTATACGATCTTTGTGTTTTTAAAAAAAAGTTGATCTCTTAGGCAACGACAACAAATTGTTCAGCTGAGGTGCCCAAAGAGAAGATGCATGCGTGTTTTATCACCAGTCATATCTGTGCAATTCAACATATCGATATCCAAAGACAAGCAGCGTAGAAATTCTTACATACGATCAATAACATTATATCATAAGGCTTATGGTTAGGTTATTTATTACGTACTAGTTACAACACAAACAATATAAAAGGAAAATATTAATGTGTAATACAAAAATAATCTATTATGTTATACTGGCCGTAGTTGCGAATTGAACGGTCGGGATAGCTGCAAATGCAGGGCTTTTTTTACGCCATTATTGCTATTGTTACAATCGCTACACCATAGACCTCTGATATAGATGGTAGAAATTATGGACATGTTGCTCCGTCGAGTCTTACGTTTCTCAGTTGTTGGAGTTTAATTTCACAAGTATTTCTCTGGAGAATACATAATACTTTATGTATTTAAATACTAATAATATACAGTACTTAAGTACTGACCTCCATTGAGAAACGGCTTGATGACGGGCGGCAGATTGGCAGGTGCGGTGGGCGCGGGCGGCGGAGGCGCAGGTCCTGCGGGCCCTCCCGTGTCCACGTTCGGAGGCTCCTGTAATAGTACGGCCATAAATTAGCATTCTGAAGACTAAAACATGTAGAAGTCACAAAAACATTATGAAACTTGTTGTTTTAGTTTTGCGGAAAATAAAAAAAAGATTCTACAAAGTTTATGTAATATTTCCCTGAAAGAATTTATTTTTACAGAAGTATAATTCACCCGTAGGATTGCTTTTAATATCAGTTCGTCATTATTTGCTCTCAGTGTGTTTTGCAACGTTGCCATCTTACCCAAATTTATTTAGAATACTCGCGGCATAGCACAACGCTAAGTTGCCAACTTTAATGGGCCGCGCGTAAAACACAGCGAGTGTAAGATGATTATATTTTGTATGAAACCAGAAAAAAATGCGAAAAATCTTTAAGCACGACCGAATTTGAGTTTGAAAGTTGGCGGTGTTCCACATCCATGCCTAGCAAAACACTTAAAGCCATACGCATGATCTCCCGATTTTTTGATGTTCCACGCAGTCAGACTGCGCCTATTAACAGACTCTGTTAATTGTTGTGACTGGCCACCGTAGTCGAAATCGGCTAGTGAGACTATTATATACGCATCCTCACGACTTACAGCCGGTTTCTGAATTGAGCATTTGACGTTGAGAACAACTTAAGCTCGACTTAAGTGTGTCTCAAAAGTATTTCTGTTTTTGAATTAAGTTTAAGTGTAATTTGAGTATTTAAGGTTGAGAATTCTCAACTTTGACATAAACTAGTGCTTAACACGAAATTTGCGTTGCACAACACAACTGACAGTACTCAAAGCCTGCTCACTGTGAACTTAAGCGTCTGAAAGCTAAGCAACCCAATGAGGGTACTTAAGTCCTACTTAAATTCAAATTTGCGACAATTTGCTATGGATGTAAAAGATACTGGGTGTACAAGCTACAACAGGTAATAAGGAAGTGCAGGCAAAACGCTATTAAAATTCAGACAAAGTTATATTAATCTCAAAAAATACTATAATTCAGACAAAGTTATATTAATCACAAATATACGAATTACGAAGGTGAACACAAGTAACAGTAAAAAGGATTGGCACACTGGATGTATTTCTACTTTGAGACAGAGGTCATCAATCGTCGAATCCAAATCTGCTAGGCAGCGTTCAGGAGACTGCGCAAGAGCGTCTTCTCGTCTGAATTATCTCAGTGTCTGAAGACGAAAGTCTTCAACCAGTGTGTGTTACCAGTGATGACATACGGATCTGAAACGTGGTCTATGAGCCTCATAAAGGAGCTCAAAATCACACAACGAGCGATGGAGAGGGCTATGCTCGATGTTTCTCTATGAGATCTAATCAGAAACGAGGAGATACGAAGAATAACTAAGGTAACGGATATATCCCTATGAATTAGTAAGCTCAAGTGGCAGTGGACAGGGCACATAGCGAGAAGAAATGATGGCCGTAGGGGCAAAAAAGTTCTAGATTCAGAGGAGGAGTGAGGAGACCTTTCGATCAAAAGTGTATCGAGGATGTCCACCGACAAGATGGACGAACGACCTTATTAAGATCGCGGGATCACACTGGATGCAGACCGTTTGTGTTAGGTCGCAGTGGAAAATCGTGGGGGAGGCCTATGTTCATCAGTGAACGTCTGATAATGATGATGATGAGTGTATTTCGAAGTTCTTCAACTTATAAACATTTCAATCATCAATCATTTCAGGAAATCAAACTTTATCAAGTTTGAGTATGACATTGACACTGATTGATTGACAAAAGATATTCCGTTCTCGGCAGTCGTTTACATTTTCATTTTATTAAAAATATATAAGTGACTATTTAACTTGAAATCTTATTTGCAATCTGATGCTCTAGGAATATATAACTGACATAATGAAATCCAGAATTTATTTATGCCATGTATAAATAAAAACTGGTAAAAATCGGTCGTTTTTACTTGTAACGGAACGTTGTATAATCAAAGACAAAACTCATGCAAAACTCTGTTGAATATGGTTTGAGACAATCTTAAATTGACGAATGAAACGTAGGAAACTTAAGTACGCATCAACTATTTGAGAAGATCTCAACAGATTTTCACTCAAATGCTCAAATCAGAAACCGGCTGTTAGTCGCCGAATATATCCTACTTTTACCAGAGGGCAGGTCCGAGGGCACGTCGGGCTCATTGCGGCGGGCGCGGGGGGCACGGGGGCGCCGAGGGCCGGCGCGCGACCACGTGGTGCGAGATGGATTTACCAACCCATACTTTTGACATTTTATTCAGAGTCGCGTTAGTATTATGTCTCTCTCGCTCGCACTCACCTCCAAGGCGGCGCGGTGCAAAACTCCTATCACTACTGATGTTATGACCCCACGCCCGCCTCGGTGGCGAAGCGATTAGAGGGTCGCATTTTAAAGAGACCGGGGTTCGATTTCCGGGTCGGGCCAAATTATGTTTCTGGATTTTTCTGTTCAGAAATTGTCATAGTAGCCCGGAGTTTGGGAAGTTATCGGTGTTCCACCCCCATGCCTCGCACGTTGAGTCGTCGGTCCTGGGCCTGATCTCTCCTCGGTCGTGTAAGGTTGCTGTCCGATCTTGCTATGACAATGAAAGGAAAAGTGAGTGCACACACACTTGTGCACTATAATATGTCGCGCGCAGTCGTTAGTTCGCTGTGTCTGGCCACCGTAGTCGAACTCGGTCACGGACGCACCGAATACAGTATCTGACTTTAAATAAACAGTAACAGACTAACCTCAGGCGGGCGTCCGGAGGGCAGGTCCGTGGGCACGGGCGCCAGCGGCGACGTCGGCCTCCTGACAGCGACCGGCGCAGGCGTGGCTAGCGGCGCGGGGGGCACGGGAGGAGCGGAAGGTCTGCGCGCGACCACGTGGTACGAGATGGATTTACCGACTCATACTTTTGACGTTTTATTCAGAGTCGCGTTAGTATCATGTCTCTCTCTCTCGCACTCACCTTTAAGGCGGCGCGGTGCATAACTCCTATCACTAGTGACGTTATGACCTCACGCCCGCCTCGGCGGCGAAGCGATTAAAGGGTCGCACTTTAAAGAGACGGATACGCCGGAGGACCCGGGTTCGATTCCCGGGTCGGGCCAAATTATGTGTCTGGATTTTTCTGTTCAGAAATTCTCAAAGTAGCCCGTAATTTGGAAGTTGGCCCCATGCCTCGCAAAGCACGTTGAGTCGTCGGTCCAGGGCCTGATCTCTCCTCGGCCGTGTCAGATTGCTGACCCTATGGCTATGAGAGTGAAAGGAATAGAGAATGCACCTGTAATTGACGCACATACTTGTGCACTATTAATTGTCTCGCGCAGTCGTTTAATCGTTGTTGCTAGTCAAACTCAGGCACGGACGCGCCGAATATAGTATTTTACTTTAAACAGACTTACCTCAGGCGGGCGTCCGGAGGGCAGGTCCGTGGGCACGGGCGCCAGCGGCGACGTCGGCCTCCTGACAGCGACCGGCGCAGGCGTGGCGAGCGGCGCGGGGGGCACGGGCGAAGGGGCGGAGGGCCGGCGCGCGACCACGTGGTGCGGGATGGGCCCCGCGCGGCGCTTGGGCGGCGCGGCGCGCGGGCTCTCGGCGCCGCGCTTGCCGCCCGACCCGCCGCCGCCCGCGCTCCGCACCGCGCTCACCGGGTCAACGTCCGCCTCGTCCACCATCATGCGCTGGAAGGTAAAACAAAAGTATATTGAAAATTGTCTGCAAGGGACTGACCATCGTGCAATGAATATTGGTAAAAAAAAACTCATATTCTTTGAAAATAATACCGTTAAATACACAGAGGCCCTGTTTGTATGCTGTGCTGAACGGAGATGAGACGAGCTGAGAGGAGTATTTTTTTTAAACAAACAATAAAATTATGTTATTGACACATCTCTCCGCTGAACTTCAGCCGCTCGCCCGCCTATTGTACCTATCGGCTCGCGCGTATTTTATTACCGATCTTGCGTGTTATCATTTCATCCATACACCTTCTGCATACAACTAGGGGCACACACCTGGCCCCTAAAAACATCTCAGTATAAAACTATGAATTCCTTATGTATTATAAGTTGTGAGTTTTATATTTATCTCATTTAAAAATAAATCATTTGTGTGATGTCGCCATGTCTTTTGAAAACGATCGTGTACCTAACAGGTACATGTTATATTCTATTCCACCCTACACTGACCTTGTCGATCTTGAACGGGTTGCCGAACATGTGCTGGCGCACCGGCTGGGACTCGATCTCGCGCAGCTGCGGCGTCATGCGCTTGAGGTACTCCTGGTAGTTGCCCATCTGTGCCACGGGCATCGAGTGCAGGCTGTCCTCGTCCACGAGACGAGTGTATCAGGCACGATCGTCTCCAAAAGACATGCTACATTCTGTTCCATCCTACACTGACCTTGTCGATCTTGAACGATTGCCGAACATGTGCTGGCGCACCGGCTGGGACTCGATCTCGCGCAGCTGCGGCGTCATGCGCTTGAGGTACTCCTGGTAGTTGCCTATCTGTGCCACGGGCATCGAGTGCAGGCTGTCCTCATCCACGAGACGAGTGTATCAGGCACGATCGTCTCCAAAAGACATGCTACATTCTGTTCCATCCTACACTCACCTTGTCGATCTTGAACGGGTTGCCGAACATGTGCTGGCGCACCGGCTGGGACTCGATCTCGCGCAGCTGCGGCGTCATCCGTTTGAGGTACTCCTGGTAGTTGCCCATCTGCGCCACGGGCATCGAGTGCAGGCTGTCCTCGTCCACGAGCCGGGTGTGCGCCAGCGACGGCTGCAAGAAGTTCGCTCGCATTCGCACCACCTGCAAGTTGTGGTCAAATAGGTGAGTAATGAGAGGTGACATTTTGATAGAGAAAACAGACATACTAACAAATAGTGTCTTGTGATTAGCGATGGGGCGTTATCGGTTTTTGAAATAACGTAGCTTAACCGTTATGTGATTTCCAATAATCGGTTTCATAACTAGTGGTTTTTTATAACTAGTAATTTTCACATTATCGGAGGACCAAATCAGCTAGGCTTCGATGGCTCGGCTCGGACACTTAGAGAGAATGGAAGAGGATCGAGAATGGAAATGGGAGTCGCCCGGTCGGACGCCCTAAGTACCGCTGGAAAGACGTAGCTCAAGACCTGCTCAACCTCGGCCATAGCGACTGGCTCATGCCAGTACTTTTGCAAGACCGAGATGGCTGGCGTGTCGGAGGCAAAGGCTCACTTTGGGTCGCTAAATCACCCCAGTAAGTATGTATATTTTCACAACGTTCTGAAGAAAACGTCTTAATATACATGTTTCGTTTACACTGACGTTCGCGATCTATAGTTGTTTCATTCATACACGCAATAAAGCTATCACACACGTTTTACTACGAACCTTTTTAAGACGCTTTAAACATTTCTCATTTTACCCTTTCATGTTATAAAAACGATGTGTAGGATAGCCAAAATAAAACGTCGTTTTCAACTTGTCATAAGGAATAACGTAAAATCAGTGATTTTTCGTGAGGAGTGAAGCCAACCAACATCTACTCTGTCTTTTCTTAAGAGTAAATTCAATTTCAGAACGTTGAAATAATAAGCAGTTATTGGATACCGCTTCCTGTTTCGATCATTTAAGGTGTTATGACGTAACAAGTTACTGTTTTGGAGGATAACTATCACTGTTTGGGCTCGTAACTGGTTAAAAACTAGTTACGGTTTAAAACGCCCATCGCTATCCTGATCGTATCCGACTACGGGAGAAAATCTCAATTAGGATTGGCCATAGGCGCGGGACATTGTTTATAGTGATCAAATATGAGCGCTCTAACACAAGGGCACTCTCATTATTCGGTGAGATGGCAGATCCGACATAGCCGGTGAGAAAACAGGCTCAGAGCCATCGGCTTAACGTGCATTCCGAGGCACAAGGGTGTCATAATCACAGACTTCTTGAACGCGAGCTGATTTCGAGTATTTTGAAAACATAAAAACCCAAAAACAAAGTCCCGTCGTCCCTACCCAGGATTCGAATCCAGGACCTCTTGGGTAGTACCAGCAAACTAACCGCTACACCAACAAGGCAACAGAAAACACGAATACAAGTTGATAGAAAATAACAGAGCCCTAATAGAATATTCTGTTAGTTGAAATTCAAATCCAGTCTGATCTCAGCTTTAAAATTAGGTTGTCGTTACAATCTTTAAATGTGACCTTTAAGGATCTTTGAGATCTTGACTAAACTTCAGAAGTAAATAAGTTCTGAAACCAAAAAAAAACTGAACAAGCCCATTCAATCTCACACAACCCACAATGCTATTATTTTTGATGTTATTATGGCAGATAATGCTTTAAGCATTAAGTTCACTGTTGTACAAAATTAAACAGATGTGTTGTTTTTTTTAAAATCTAATGAGATAACAATAAAAATTACTTAACACATTTTAGGCTTGATTTAACCAACGTCAAATAAAGAATATTCCCATCAAGTCCTTTTCCACATCGCCATCTAGTCCCAAAGTAAGCTACTCAAAGCTTGTGTTATGGGTGCCAAACAACGGATATAATACTTAAATACCTTTATTTGTAAATACATACATGATATACATAGAAAACACCCAGACCAATACAAACAGACATGTTCATGCACACAAATGTTTGTATTGTGCGGGGATCGAACCCGCACCCGCTGCGTAGTAGGCGATTTCTCGACCACTACACCAGACGGGACGTCAAATAAAAAAAAAATCAAATCAATTCATCGAAAAAAATACAATACGCCTAATTTTAAAGCGTCACCCATTTGTCAGCAATCATTTATGTGAATGTCATTTTAAAATCTGTCTATTTATACTTATTCAGTCGGATAATTCTTATCTAACGTTGGTTAAATCAGCCCTAAGACATGGGTATCAATGTTTAATAAAAATGTGAAAAAATAAATAAGTTACCTGGTCCAACAAATCTCTCCTCTGTATATCAAAAGGATTCCTATAAGTGTGTGCTGCCGCCTTATGCCGTCCACGCGACAGTCCGACGACAAAGCCTCCAAACTCATTGAGCTGATCTCGTAAAGCGGTGAACTTGTCTTGCAGACATGGATGCGTTGTCAGGTCTTTCTTGAGAGGAGACCGGGGCATTACGCGGACGCTTTCTGCTATCTGGAAAGTCAAGTATATTTTAAGTTATTGTAGGTTGTTTTTATTTCTTCTATTTCATATACCGTTTTTATATAAATACATTTTGACGACGCGTTTGGTGTTCCTGACTATTACGCCGGCCGTCGCGGGTTCGAATCCTTCAAGGGGCAAATGTTTGTGTGATGAGCACGAACATTTGTTCCTGAGTCATGGAGGTTTAATATGTATTTAAGTATTTATGGGTGACGCCCTCGTCATAATCGTTGTCTGGTATTCGTAACACAAGAAAGAAAATACCTTACTTCGAAACCAGAACAATTGGAGTGTTGTCTGGCGCATATTTATTACTAGCGGTCCCCCGCGACTTCGTCCGCGCGTTTTGAGTTTGCTCCCTCCCCTACCGTCGCAGCGTCATGTTTTATATCCTAAAGCCTTTCTCGATAAATAAGCTATCCAACACAGAAATATTTTTTCAAATCGGTCCAGCAGTTCCTGAGATAAGCGCGTTCAAACAAACAAACTCTATAGCTTTATAATACAAGTGCACGTTGTACTTAAGCTGCGAACATTATTTTGGTGCGGAGTTATGTTAAAACTGTGATAGCTCCTAAGATATTTATTGAAATCAAATGATATAAAGGGCAACTTGGTTCTAAATGAAATGCTCGTGATGATGAATGTATTTATTTTGATAAGAATAAAAATACCTGTGTGTATAATACACCTCTAAAAATAATGCATTATTTTTTTACAAATTTATTAACATAAAAAAGGTTGTAGTAAGTCAACCATAAAAGATAGACATATGCTGTCGCGGACTTTATTATAGAACTCTTAATGCTAAACAATCCTGTCATACATGATTTTTGTGTAACTTAAGCGGTTTCCGCAGCGTATGCAGCGGAAGCTCTCAAAAGGAATATCTTTCTCCCGTTTTCGCAACATTTTTCATTTCTGCTGTGGTCTTATGAGTCGTATCTTTATGTTATATAGCCTAAAGCCTTCCTCGATAAATGGACTATCCAACGCAAAAAAAAATTTTCAAATCGGGCCAGTAGTTTTTGAGATTAGCGCGTTCAAACAAACAAACAAACAAACAAACAAACAAACAAACAAACTCTTCAGCTTTATAATATTAGTATAGATTTATTTTATTTTTATTTATTCGTCAAAGCCGTTAATGCACAGTATAGTTTAAATGTTACATTTTAAAAACACTTGCTTTATGTTTTATGAAAGAATTTACATTTAACTAAGAGGTACACAAAAACAGGAAAACCCTAAATAAAACTCAATTAAAAAAGAGAAATGTTAGCAGCTTGTATTTACAGAATGTTTACAGTTTCGCTAGCACTTGAAAATACGAAGCTCTTTGTCGAATATTTAGTATTGAGACAATAATATACCTTCTGGCTGTTGTTACTGGACGCTTTGTTGATGACGTCAGCGCACAGCTTCTCGAATTCAATCTTAGCTTGATTCTTCAGTCTTTTCAAATAATTCAGTACCGAAAAACTGAGCGAGTTGTCCTGCGTGTCGGGTATAAGACTCTGAAGTAATGGCGCTGACGCACCCATTTTGGTCAGCGCTCTGCGTAGGGGCTGAAAAGAATAATACTTAAATTAACCTTAAATGGTCGCTCATTTTAATGAGGTAATAAATTCGTTGGGGTTTAACGCTTACGGAAATTTAATACAGATAAGGGATTCTACACCTTGACTGCGTACATCATGTTGTATATTTCAACCACTGAATAATACTAGCGTGAAGATTAAAGTTGCTTTCGTGTTAAGAAGTCAAGCTTGAGAGGTGATTTAACGTCCTGTGACCCCTAGATGTGGCAGAGGGCGTCTACAGTGCGCCGCTATCACGTTCGGTCATGAGCTTCGCGCTTTATTTCCTCCAAGGCCTCCAAGTCTTCCCGGTGTTCTTCGCCACTGCGATGATTTTCCGCCAACAGGTCAGCGTTGAGCGGTCACTTTTAAATTTTTGGGGGATGCCGGTCTAGGCCTTGCCTCAGAGAGTGTTCAGGGACCCTTTGGAGCGTGTAACGTGTCACACGCTTCAGCTCGACTTGCGGCGTCTGATCTCCTGGTCGAATTGGAGTCTAATTGCAGCGTTCCCACAGCTCCAAATCGGAGATTTTCTCAGGCCAGAAGATATCGAGGATATGGCGAAAACAGCAGAAGAGGCTTAATAGGTAAGTGGTTTGAAAACGCTTGGAGATGCATATTACTTAATCCAAGTGACTGAAACTTTTGTCGAGTCTGGAAACTATCTAGTTCGAAGTTTATGTCACATACACATCAGTAACTTACCGCAACATAATAAGACGGCATCCTGTCCAAGTACTGCTGGAAAGCCAGCTTCCACTCCGGGGTGGGCTTGCATCTATGCACTTTAAAAAGGTCGTCGAGTAACGGCAGAAGCACTGGGTAGTTGTAGGGCAGCACGAATAGATTGACGCACGTCAGGTTGGTAGAAGCTTTTAAGTATCCGAAGGGATGGTTCACTTCGGCATTCTTGCAACCGCTGTTGGCGACAAACACCTGAGGAAACGAAACAGTTTTGAAGTTCGCGAAAGTAACTGACAACAATTCGACCTCCTCCTCTTATTAAACAAATTGTATTGTACCTATTTGCAGTATGCAAAGTAGGTGGTAGAGGAAACCCAATCAATGACAGCGTGTGACAAAAAAAAGGCTGGAGGCCGTCTGTCACAATTTCTCTAGCAATTTTACTACAAAATTTACCTATCCGTGCATTATGTTTTATTAGTAAAGTAAAAAGTAAAGTTAGTCTGTAACATCCCACTGCTGGGCAAAGGCCTTAACCTTAACTATGGGGTAATTTGAGCCATACTCCATCATGCGGGCTCAGTGCGAGTTGGTGGAGGGGTGTTTGCAAGGCAAGCGACTAACCCGCTGTCAGATGTTATCAAGCCGCCCATAAGGCCTCTGACTAGGCTTAACGACTAATATCAACCGATATTAGCCGGGACCAACGGCTTTACGTGCCTTTAGAAGCACGGAGATGCAATATTTCATTGAAATAACTTTGGTTTAATTACTTTTCGTTATGACAGCTTATCATTTGTCATTTCAACATCTTCCAATAGTTATAACGCTTACGTCGCGCACAGTCCCAATATGAACTTTTAATTTATTAATATCAAAACTCACGTGACGTGAATGAATAATTTTACTAAATGTTTGCAAAAAAAGCGTCAATTATGCGAACTAATCAGGTTTAGAATCAAAATTGGCTAATTTAGGCTCTTATCAGTATCACCCTCATAACCAATGTAAACTTACAAACCCACCATTATATTTGTTTGAGATTTTGTAACTGTTGGGACTACCATTTAACACTTTCTCTGTGTAGATAAGGTGCCAAGGTCTTGTTGTGTGCAACCTCATTAGAAGGTATTATAATTCCAACTAACAAATATGTAAACAAAAATGTCCACTACAAATTACAGACACCACACCACATACAATAAATTAGAAAGTTATGTTTCTATTGCATGTATAATATAATAACCTTCTCCTTACCAAACAATTATTTTTTGACATTTATTTTGTTTTTGTGAACATTTATCTATTAAATTAAATCTCCAAGGCACGTGCTACGTAAACGCCATAACATGCGGTACTACGCATATCAGCATCTAGTGGCTAATGCCCAAATACACTCTGAAAGCTAAACTTTGTAGTCACTAACCTGCCAGCAGATAGTTGGTTGTTTCCTCGCCAAGATGAACTGGGTGAGTGGACTCGGCTCCAATTCGTATTTGTCAAATGGCAGGTTGTCAATCACCATGGGCTCCTGGCTCGAGCATGTGAATTTGACCACTGGGTGCGCCGAACGAGGTGGCTGCAATGCAAAGCAGTCGTTGAATGGATACCACATCAATCATTTTAGATAGTCGGGAATCAATTGTATTATTATGTCTGGTTAGAGCTTTAGAAAAATCATTAAAAATAATTTTATATTTTTGTTTTTATAGCAAACTTGCGCCCTGATAGCATAAGACACAGGGTTCGATTCCTTGTCTGACACAGTTGCTTTTTACAAGTGCAATTTATGTTATAAAAAAATGTACGGTCGAAGTCTCTGCCACCTTACCACTTTTAAATGAGACAATAACGGGCGACGCTTCAAAGAAAAGACAACGAAAGGTGCAAGCACTTTTAGCTCATAAGACGGTAAGGCAGCTTTGACCTCGATAATACATCAGTCAATATTACTAACTACCTTTAGGTCAAAACTAGGTTAAACATACATAACTCAGGACTTTTATTAGAGCACTACAACATCTTAAAATTTTCTTTAATCAATGTTATTTTCTCTCTACATAATGAGTGAAAATGTCACACGTTATAAATTTATGATAGTTTCAAGAAAAATAAATCTTAATATATTTTCTTAGATTTTAGTTTTTTCAATATCAGGTAATATTCTCGCTTATCTTGTATTTGTGAAGCGCCTTAGTATGACTCATCGATACGACCTTCATTCTGTATCTGATGTATTCTAGATCTTGAATATTTTATAGTCCTATAGGGATCTCGTGGATCGATTCAAATTAAAAAAAAGATTCGAGAGCAACAAAGTTTAGTGCATTCATGCGCACTTTCCAAACGATAGTAATTATCGAAGTAAACGTCGTCATACGAACGTCACACTTTCGTCAACACCTTGCTTGTTACCAATAAATACCTCCGTTGATTGAAGAAATAAATAACTCGTTTGAGAAAATACTAGGAGTAGTCAAGCATAGTCTTCTAACCAGTAGTTACGTGGATTGTAAATACTTAGTTAGACCACGAAATTGAGAACGGGGGGGACTATAGCGAGTTGCCTAAGTGGTACGGGCGGCGCAGATAAACCCGCCTGATTACCTATAAAGTAGCTGTACTAGGGTCCTAAATTTCCGGAGATGATTACGAAGACGTGCCAACGGTGAACTTGACTCAAAACTTGATGAATTGTTTAGCTAGATAGATTTTATTGGCGCATTGACGACCTTTGTGGTGTAGTGACTTTGCACGCTGAGTTTCAAGGTGTCGCTGCTCCCGGGTTCGATTCCCGGTATATTATATTCTTCTATGTTGTTTCGGGTCTGGCCACAGTGTTGCTGATTTCTATAACACGGGTGCATAAGCTACTTTGGTGCTTATGAGTATTGATTGGTGTCCAA
Organism: Pyrausta purpuralis; assembly: GCA_963924145.1. Taxonomy (NCBI): domain Eukaryota; kingdom Metazoa; phylum Arthropoda; class Insecta; order Lepidoptera; family Crambidae; genus Pyrausta; species Pyrausta purpuralis. Next base: position 16,042,914 of record OZ001659.1, read on the forward strand.
TATTGGGGTCGGGCCTAGACTCCGGTAGGGCCCAGAAGCCAACGGCGAATCCTTTCTGAGCGACCGCTTCGTTAGACAAAGACAAAACAGTGTGCCTACCACACGCAAGAATCTCATTCATTTGCGGTTATGTAGCTGTTGACAATAAGGTGGACTTACCAAGGTAGGCGCGTTGGGGTCAGGCCTGAAAGACTCCGGTATGGGCCAGAAGCCGACGGCGAATCCTTTCTGTGCGACCGTGCGCGGCACGTAGATGAGTCGGCGACAGGAGTGCCAGGCTTGGGGCGCGCTGGGCCCCTGATTAGGCGGTATGCCAGTCTGGTATGGACCACCGTTCCATCGCTGTAAAATAGTTAGCATTTTAAATTACGTCTCCTTCAACATGATCACTAAGGTTAAGGAAAGATACTGGCCATTGTTTGACGCTTTACCGCCCACGGTACGAACCAATTCATGTAATATAATTATAATAAAACTTTGATATTTTATTTAAATCTATTTAGGTAACATTAAAAATAATTATATTTTTATATATAACCTCAATAAGTAGTCCTATGTAACCTCAATAAACTTATTAATAGTTTCTGCTGAAAAACAACACCCACTCAACATCACATTGGTCAAGGTTTATTGATAGCCCAAATACACAAGCCTTTACCAGCTAGGGTTTAAAATTGAGCCTGACCATTGATCTTAAACAGAAGGTGCAGAGCCCAAAACAAACCACGCGTGTTACCTTAAATCCAATAAGAACAACAACACTAACCCCATTCCTATCTCCGTCTCCCTCTATCTCCTTATCGACGTCATGGTTGGTGTCGTCTTCAGCGCCATCCCTGTTGTTGCCTCCGTCGATCGGCGGCGGGTCCGGGCCGATCTTCTCGAAGTTGATCACCACTCCACTCTGCACCTTCTGTACCAGGCTGTCGATGCATTGCATCAGCATGCGGTGGGACGTGATGCAGTAGGAGCGGCCTGGAATAAAAGGGGAGATTTGTAAGAAAAAATCAATGGTTTCGTACTCTGGCCCCCAGTTAATCTAGTCCGCCTAATCTCGAGTCCCCGGAAATCTGAAATGCTTGTCACTGTTCAGTAATGTGACGGATTGCAAGATCCTCTTTTAGGTTTCGTAGCCGAATGGCAAGAAACGAAACCCTTATAGTTTCGTAAAATTTGTCTGTCTGTCCATCCGTACGTCACAATTACTTAATCCTGAAACTTTTAGCATTAAACAATTACAACTTGTTAATAGGTGTATCCGGCTAACCGATTCACTCTTTTTGAAGTAAAAACTTCTTTAGCGGCGTTGAGCACTTTTTTTAATGTGACGAGGGCTTTCATACACATCAGAACTGAATATAATTAATAAAATATATACTCTAACCTATTACGTGGTGTCTATATGTATATTATGTATTAAGATAGGTATTTTAAAAGACATTGAGGTTCCTCAAAAGTCACACGTTTCTAAAATAACAACATGCCCCACACATGCCCCCGCCACCTCTCTAGCTTTTAAACTAAGCAAGTGAATATTATAAACAAATACATAGCGGTCAAAAATTACTGTGGTGTTTTGGCAAAGTGGAAGTAGCTGGACCCGAAATTCGGTTAAAGTTGGCACGGAAACCTATTTTAGGGCATTAAGCCGGATTTTTTTAAATCCGCACTATAGGGGACTATATTGTTTATAACCCCCTCACTTTCAGATCTATCATCAGACAAATTCGATAGTCCGATTATGATTTGTCCGTTTATCAGATTACCGAGGATCTATTGTATTTCTCTCACGCAACTATGCTCTGTGACAAGAGAATTTGCCAAGAGAAGGCTTAAGTTAGAATTTTAGCCCAATTGCTCTGAGGAGTTAACAATGTTAATTCTATGTTAACTTTACATCATAACTTAACGGTAGGTTAAACTACGGTTCCGTGTAATTCTTTGAAGATTAATTACACAGAGAGAACGACGCGGCAACGATTAAACTTTGTGCAATAGTAATATATGGTAACAAGATTATTTATGGCCCACATAGAGAATTTTCACTTATAGGACTTTAAAAACATACGTGTAAAATAGCACTTTAGATTTCTTTGACCTTAGATAAATAGAGACGTTCCGGGACTTACCCGGTCGTTCTGGGCCTTTGCATTAAGCCTTTTGATTCATAGATTGACAATGTTGGTCAATTTAAAACTCAGCTAATTTCTAGGTTAAAGATGCTTGATTTTATTATAACAGACATTTGATTGGGTAATACTGCAAATTAAGAAAATTCCTGAGTTGATATAAACATTTTGTAATCACTTTAAACCGAATTGTTTCCATAAATAAGTCAACCTTTACAAACGTCAAAATTGCGTTTAAACCAAGTTTAGTTGTTAAGCACTTATTATTCAGTTACAAATATTACTAAGCCAGAATACTATACAAGGCATCAACACCTTGACACTTCGTGAACTATACAATAAGTAGTCAAACGGGTTTTAAAGGGTTAACACTTATTCCCTGTAGAGACTAATCTTTTCCATTTCTTATGAGTCACGTCATAAGCTTTGTCCTTATAACCGTTGTTAACCTATATTATTATTACATGGACATTTCTTCACACAGTACATTAGTATGTAACACTAGCGGTCCCCCGCGGCGCGCCGTCCGTGTAAATTTCAGATTTCACATATAATATTTCAACGCAAAACTCATTTTTATCAGGGCTTGGAAAACTGTATTTTTTGAACCAGTTTGACGAAAATACACGTGGAACTTTTTGAAAAAGGTTATGTTCCTTTAAACCGATTTTTAAACCGGTTTGGAAAAATATGGGTATTTTACATTAACCGGTTCAACTTTTCGTTCAGGCAGGACAACCACTCTTGAACTTCGTTAAGATCTGCAAGCGGTGAGCGCATCTGACGTTTGTTTCTGAATCTGATAATTAGTATAACATCTTTTGAAGAATATTCGGTCTAAAAACAAGTCGCGTTGCGATCGTCGCGAGCGGCTACGAATTAACCGGTTTATTTAGGTTCACAGTATCGCTTTTATTTGGTTCCGCTCCGGAACGGAATTTTACGATAAAACCGGTTTATCCGTTATAATACCGGTAAATCTTGAACCGGTTTCTAGCCTTGATTTTTATTTGCAGTAAGAGTTCAGAAATCATAGCGGTTAGCGTAAGCGCATGTTGTTCTTAAGCTGCGGGTATTATTTTGGTGCGATTTTAAAAAACCGGCCAAGTGCGAGTCGGACTCGCGCACTGAGGGTTCCGTGCCAACTTTAACTGTATTAGGAAATCCAATTACTTTGACTTAGTAAAATACCACAATATTTTGTTGACAGCAAATATAACTTTGTTTTTCAGTGTTTGTATGAAGTACTAAGTTATGTTTGCGGTTGTTGAAATTGTGCTATATCTCAAAAGCTTTTCGTTCGATCGAAAAAATTTTCAACGAAAATTGGTTTGGGCGGGATTTGATTTAGTATATTTTTAAACGTTTGACTTCAAAGAAAATGGTTTTAGAAACCTCTATGTCATTTTAAAAGACCTATCCATAGACACCCCTCACGTATAGGTTTGACTAAATAAATGTCATTATTTTTGACTTTTGTATGAGAATCGTTAAGCGGTTAACAGGATACATACTCCTACCAAATTTCAACAGTGTGATGCTTATAGTTACAGAATAAAATGGGTGTGACATACGTACGGACACAGACAGACAGACAGACCGACAGACTTGACGAAACTATAAGGGTTCCGTTTTTTGCCATTCGGCTACGGAACCCTAAAAAGGTGACAGCTTCTATAGATATAGATTCGATAGATATGAATTGAAATAAGTTTATAAATAAGATTAAATAAGAAATAATACATAAGTTTGTAATGAGTAAACCATATGAGATAGACATATACTGTAGCGGACTTTATTGTAGAACTTTTAAAGCGGAACAATCCGCCATACCTGATTTTTATGAATCTTAAACGGTTTACGCTGCGTACGCAACGAAAGCTTGTTCAATGTTGTTCTGCACTTATCAGTGGCATCGTAATGTTTTATAGCCTAAAACCTGTCTCGATAAATAAGCTATGTAAAAAAATTATTAAATATTCAAATCGTTCCAGAAGTTCCTGGACTTAGCGCGGTCAAACTCTTCACTTTTATAATATTAGTATAGATATATCCTACTAATATTGTCAATGCGAAAGTTTGTGAAGACAGTAATTTTGTTACTTCTTCATGCTAAAACTACTAAATGGATTTTGATGAAACTTTACAATAACACTTTAGTATTACTATATATTTATTACGTCTTCTGTGATTACGCATCAGAATGGCAGTAGGCAGGAATTTGTGATACGAAATTGACGCTGTGGAAGCCACGGGAAACTGCTAGTATTTACCATTGGAACTAATAGTACATAATGAAAGAATATTATTATTGTAGTTCCTGGTAAGGGATTTTGTGTTGAAATTTGGTAAAATAACAGCATTATTTTCCTGCTAAGTTTTAATTACAAATGTAGTTTGCTTTCTATCAAATGAAGTAGGTTACTGTCTAATAGATATTATCAGTATATATATTATTCTGGTAATTCATACAATTTGTGAAGGGTAAATGTTATTGAGTAAGGCCCGATTTTACCAACGTCAGTTAAGGAATATTTGTTGGATCTAATACAAAACGCCAAATTTAAAACTTCACATATTTGACAACAATCTTTTGTGTAAATGTCATTTTAAATTGGTCATTATATAAGTACTAATTCAGTCAGATACATATTATCTGACGTTAGTAGAATCGGACCTAAGAAAAATTTAAAGCTGTAGATGATGTAAACAAACGAGACACTCACCACCAGTGACTTCACACATGGCATCAATAGGAGAAGAGTCTGAAGGAACAAGGCCAGTATCCCTCTCCACGGCAGGAGTGCCAGCCAGACGAAGCACCAATGAGAACAGTCTTTGGTCCCATCGAAACGGTTCTCTGGTCAGTTCAGACCCAGGAATTGGGCAGTTCATGGGAAGGTTGAACTGAAATAAGATTTTGTTGTTAGTATGCTTCCTAGACTTCAATCCTGCCAGCCAGTATTAAGTGAGCTGAGTTGTTCAATATAATGAGTTTTGTAATAAAAAATATAGGAAATATTATAAACTATGTCAGAGAACATTATCTATACATACATTAGATAAAAAAATCCCATAAACTGAATACAAAAATCACAGGTACTATTATACAGCACTTATCTAGATAAGAATTATAGATAGGAATGCAGTTTGAAAATTCTTATCACATCTCGGTAATAGAAATAAATTTTATTTTTTATGTATCTCATATTGGTATTTATGTATAAACTTATAATAGTGTAGTAAAACCACATAAAATTTTGATAAGATATAGTTATGTGGTTACAAACAAAATTAAAGGATTAAATGAAACCAGTTGTGTATGCCTAACCATGTTTAAAAATCTTAAGTTCAACATTTCAAAATACACATGTTTTATTATTCCATTACTCACTTCTTCCTGAATGCCAGCATTGCTTGATAGTTTTCCTCCATCTGTTATAACTACTATAACGGATGGCTCCAAGTAAAAGGGGCATCGGCCTTGACCATATGTGTCTATGCCTGTCTGCATACGGTTGATGTTCAGCACATCAAATGCATGTTTCAATGCAGCACCCATGGTTGTTAGACCAAGGCATTGCAAATTTTTTAATTCATTTATAAATGTCGCCAAATTTTCCTTCCAGCCAGCCTAAAATCATAAATTTAATAAGATAGGTATCTTTCATCTTTACATACTTAACTAATACATTAATTAGGTGAGATAATATACCTATAGGACTGAACCCTCAACATACAGTTTCATTCATACCATGCACATGTGTGAGCACTGTGGTAAGTAGAGTTAGGGCGATACTACTAATAAAATCAAGTGAGCCTAACTTATACAAAGCGTGTCATAATAATAAAGCGGGGATTTCTAACTACGCACTGTTTTTAAATTTCCCCCCCAAAGCGCCATTTCGTTGTGTGTTGGCTGGCGTGGCCAATGAGCATGCGACGAGAGCGCAGTCGCGAGCGCTATCGGAAGGCAGCGACGGCGGCGGTGGTTCGTCCTGTTTACGTCGTGCTGTCTATTTCAGTAAATTTAGCGCTTTCGCATCTATGTTATGTTCAGGATGGCAGATTTTAGTGCTTCACAGGTGGACCCCATAAAACCGGCTTTGGCGAACTCACCCGCTGCTTAAACAACAAGAATATCCTCGATAACGTGTTCACTTTGATATACTAACCTTGATGTTCGCGGGTGGCTCTTCGAAAGTTAGAAGCATATATCTGTCGCCTCGGCTTTCGGGAGATCGCTGGCGAACCTAAAGAATTACAATGTAAATCAGTTCAACACAATAACACCCAATAAACAAATCGATCACAAAAACGAGGCGGTTGACGAGTCGATGACACTGCACGTACCTTTACGAACGTTTCCACAGCGCCCTTGGCTACATCGAGCAACGTTGGGCGTCCGCCCAAATAAGCTCTTTGGTTCATAGAAGCAGATGTATCTATTAAAAAGACTATGATAGTCATCGTGAAAATTGCCTAAATATCCTTCTAAAGACATTAAATATGCGCACGCTAATGAACTAAAGAACAAAAATGGCCGCTACATCGTATGCCGACTCGGTGAGAGGCGACCGTCCGACAGCCGCTTCGACGAGCAGCTGAACAAGCTACGCCACGAAGACTCCAAAAGTACCACGTGATCTAATCATTCGTTCGGCTATTCTCGGCACCCAATAGAAAAACGTTCGGCAAAATTCGGATCTCAATATTTATGTTGCCAAATTACAGTTTTGAATTCCCCTACTTACTCCTTTTATGTTGAAGAACCTAGTCCATTAAGAAAAGTAGTAATATTTTTGTTTATTGAAGTGCAAAGCATATTTAAAAGTTAAATGTTGATATTCCTGCGAGACACGTCTGTACAAAAATGCTAAATTAAGGCACAAGTATACTGGTCATATCTCTCACAGAACCGTTTCTCAAAGTATAAATTATATTCTCGTATTTACGTACTTTGTGTGTCGTATCTTGCATAAAAATTCCCAAAATTATTTTTTTATTATCTATTATAGTCTTTTGTTATCCTTTTGTTTATGCGACCGCCGGCGGCCTTTTGATCCGCGAGCGTTTAACGGGCTTCAAAAAGGGAGAATTCAGTTTTTTTTAATGAATATATGTTAGTACGTATTTGTGTATATTTATTTTTGCCGTGATCATCTTGCGTTAAGAATAAACCGATTTTAACATGGTTTTCAAAAAAGAATTAACTACATTTGAGAGAATGTTAAATTCTAAGCACCTTTAAAAAGTAAGTCAAAAGGCTGATTGTATTTTTGAAGGTGGTTTTTTTTAACCTACTTCCAAAAAAGGAGGAAGTTTTCAGTTCGTTGGAATGGAATCTATTTTTTTTAAGTTTGTCATACGTTTTTAAGTACCTATACGTTCGTCAGTAAAAAGTTACCTATGTCAACGAATCTTCATAAGAAATATGAGAAGCGTTGCTCACAAGAGTCATGTGAGAAGTGTACATTTATTTTGGCTCATACTTAAGCCTGACGTTTTAAATGCTGTAAAGAATCCGTGGTCACAGGTAATACTAAGGTGTTAAGTGCTTTTCTTCAATAGTTCGGATGCTTGTGTAAATAATGTTGTTTAGTGAAGCGTTAATTTCATGCAAACCCATCAGTTTTTTCCACTCTTTAAAATTTTCCCAAGTTTAATGGAAAGTATTTTTAAATCAGGTAACACAGAAAGGAGTTCCTAGGTCAAAATTCGTTACATGAATTGAACGAGTGATCGGAATGAATGAACTATTTTGCAGGATGACAGCTCATGCACGACCTTAGAGAGGTCACACCTAACTGAAATTACATATCGATAATAATCCGTGGATTGATGTGTTGTATTTAAGACCACTTAAACCCGAAGCGGTCGCCAGCAATCGCGCCGTGTTGATGCCATGACGTGGAACACGAAGCGCTCACCTCAAGCGACTTTAAACCATTTTATCGGTTTATAGAGGTTATTTTTGTATGAAGTTTCGAGTTTTGCAATAGGCACACTACAACACCTCATCTGTGTATCGGAGCTCACTAAAATTGTTTAATCAGTAATATTTTTTTCTGCTGACCAAAAAATGGTGTCTGGTTATAGTGCAGTGCTTTGAAGTGTTTTATGGATTTTTGTATGGATTTTGCAGCCCATTACTAGAAAAGTAATATAAAAAGTGTAATTTCATTTATAGTATTATGTAGTTGAGATAATAATTTGTAACATTATATCGTAATGATAATGTTTTACAAGTATTTAACCTACAACCGCATTTGCAATTTTTTTTGCAAGTGCCAGTGGTTTTTATCGCTAATAAGCTGGTTTGTATAAAATATAGCTTTGCTCTCAAGAAAACAAAAATTAAAGAGAAAAGGGGCTTTTGTAATAAATCATCAGGTTTCAACGACGTAATCGAGATTGTTTTATGACACTTGCACGTTCTGAGGAGTTACGGCTGACTTTTTATATGTCAGATAGGAAATAACTGACTGATAAAGTATAAAGTGACTTGTATTTTTGTATGTAGGGTGACTAAGAATAGGTCTTTCAAAATAACATCGAGGTCCCTAAAACTATTTTTTCTAAAAGTCTAACGTTTGAGAGATGATGATGACGTATGAGAGTCGCCTCCAAATTGGTAAAATGGGCGTCCCCCCATCTAACTTTTAAACTAAGCAATTGTACATTTTGAAAAAAAAATACTTTATCTAGATCTTGACAAAATCTTTCAACGAAAATTGGTATGAACAAGATCTAAGTAACAGTTTTTGAGATAGAGCACATTTTCTATAACCGCAAACATAACTTTGTTATTCATGCAAATACTATCTCTAAATTAGTTAAAGTTGGCACGGAACCCTTAGTGTGCGATTCCGACTCGCACTTGGCCGGATTCGTGTGTATGTCCCCAGATTTCTTCAGAATAACAAACATAGCGAGATGGTTATTTCTAAGTACAATTAGGTGTATCTCAACTTAGAGTACAGATTAAGTTTCATCAAAATCGATCCAGTAGTATTTATAATATAAATAACCACTTAAAATAAAATAAAAATATAATTATTAAGCCGTCCTTAAGAAATTAAATAAAAAACTTAAAAAAAAGCAATTGCTCTCTGTTTAAGAGAAACAAATTCATTCGGAGTCGTGCTCGATCTTAAGCTTACTTACATTAATGTCTACGCAGATCACACACCGACTCCAATGAATTTGTTTCGCCTAATGATTACCCCCTTTTCCTGAAGTCAGTAAAAACAGATAAAATGTACATTTTTAAATAACTCTGAAGCTCTCCATTTTCCATACTTACGTTTAATAATAGTTTTACCTTCCTTTGATGAAGCATTTGAACAAAAAAATTTTACGTATATTAAGGCACACCATTTTAAAATTAATGATTATAATGTTCTGAATAGAGGTCTTAGTTTTATAGATCCAACAATTATGTCGATAGTTCATGCACTGATAATACACCACTACTTGATTGTTTTTTATAAACGAATGGAACAGACTCTCTGTCACTGTCAGAGTGAAAACTTTCTTAATATAATCGTTAAAGTCATTCATTCATGTTGTTGTCATCTTGCTTGCGTCCTGTATTTATTTGGTGTAGTTTTCTTTTTCTTTCGTGAATTTTTCTATATTCCAGTCCATTTCATTACATTTTTAGGATTAAAATTGTTATATTTGGCAAAAAAATATATTAATTCAAAATGGAGGAACTATTGGACAAAATGGAAACAGCTATTATCAATACAGAACCAAAAAATAAATCGGATTACGAATGTCTCTACAAGAATTGGGGCAAGTTAAGCAACCAAGAAGAAAGACGAAGGGAATTACTTGAAGCGCAGAAATGGTAGGCACCTACGTACTTATAAAAAAATAATTTGACCATGTAAAGCTGCTATGTTCAGCCGAAGAGATCTGCCTGCACAGGTAGACGAGAATATGTGTGAAAATAAAATTTCAAAAAACTGCATAAGTCTATTCCCACTGACGTTCTGGTCTACCAGTGCAGGCAGACATCTCAGGTTGACCATAGCGTGTGTATGGCTGGCTTATAACATACATCCAGTTGTAGAATGTAGGTACCATATTGATGTACTTGCACTGCATAAATTGAAGTGATGCTTATGTTTTTTCATTTCATAAATTTCAGCCAGCGACACAACAAATTGGACAAGTTTCGAGGCATTTTAGAACTTGTTCATGCTGTAGAAGAAAATAATATTTTTAGACATGAGAAGCCGGTAAGAAATTAATTTATTACTGGTTGTATATTGTATATTGAATTATCACATTATATTGTGTACATATTCTTATGTGTTTATTTTCTCTAAATAACTTGTTTTAGGCTTATTATAGGCCAACTATTTATGTAGCAGGGTTTAACAAAGTTAACTTTTCATACAACAATGTACTCATGATGTCTGAATGGATGATTGAAAGGCCTCAGGATTTCGAGGAGAACTGGTATGTGACTGCCTGTCCTAAAGGTGTCAGGATGCTAGTTGTGGCTAATGGGGTAAGTTGGCCTTATATTTTCTTGTTATCCACCTCATATTTTAGAAGAAATAGAATACAGTGCACAGAATTAAATAAATACCTTTGTTGCTTTATAAAGAAATGGCTTAATTAACTACCTATTAGTTATCAGTATTTTGAAGTAGGTAATTAACTGTTCTAGTTTTGATATTGTTCTTTGTATTGACTGTGATTTAGATTTGAAACCAAATATTATTTGTTCTCTGATAAAGTATGCAATTTGTGCCTTATGCATGTGTCACATATTTTATTTATATATTAGAGTAACCTAATTCTTTCCAGAGCAAAACAAAATGTTTTACAAAATATGGCCAGTTCAAGTTTCAAATGTATTCACATCTACCAGGGGGCAACGCTAGCAGCAATTGTCATAGTAGAAATTCTTGCTGTGTTCTTGACTGCTTCTATCATGAAAAGAATAACACCATGTATGTCATAGATTTCCTGGCTTGGAACAATCAACCAATGACTGATTGTGATGTAAGATTAGTAGATATTACCTTTTTCTGTATTTTATACTAAGGGCCTATTTCACCATCAACTAATAACCATGATGATGGTAAAATAGTATTTCTCAAACATTGTTCTGCCATGGTCTGGTTATTTTCACCCTGTGCCTTTGTGACCCACTTAATACCATTACCACTTATGATTGTTACCAGTTGTATTGAAGAAGAAGAATACCAGGGTTGCAAATTATCATTTATGTATTATCCAACTACCAAATCAAAAAACATATATATATTTACATATATAAATGAAATAATTTTTCGTTTTTTTAGGATATACTATACTTTTGTTAAAAAAAAATATTAATTTTGATATGTGTATAACCCAATTATCATAATTTTTGACTGCTATTACTAATGTTTTGATGAAATTTAATGCAATTTTAAATTGTGTTTATTAGGATACACACTTGATATTGTGGCGAAAAAAAAAATGCCTTAGGATACACATTTATATATTATTTTGTTTTGTTTTGTACAATAAAAAATTCTCGATATTATTAATGATATTTATCCAGTGCAACCCTGCTTAATACTTTTATGCCTGAGCTGGTTCCATTAGGTAGGTTATTATTATTTATAAAACAAGGGACAATGTTGCGACCCGCTATTTTATTTTGATTGCCCGGCACTGGATCGCGACCCGGCAGGTGGGAAACGCAATAAATAATTCTAACATGGAACATTATGTTTTATCAAGTGTTGGACAGATAACACCCACCAGAATTTATGGGACATTGTGAAACAGGCAATTAATGAAATTGCACTGACTGTAATGTACTACTAGTACATTATGTATGTACCTTATTGTATTTAAATATGTTTTCAGACCGAGTTTCGTGATTTCTGGTTGAGATCACAGTTTAATGAAAGACCTCAGCTTGGTGTTGCTAGCAAGAAAAACAAAATCAAGTTTGTTTTGCTGCCAAAAGTGCCATGCACGAAAGACGAACTTGACAAGTGAGTAATGTAATCACATAGTCCTCCAGCTCATATTTCTATTGATTTACTTTTTATTTTGTATATAACATGAATTAAAATAGTACATTATGATACAAATGTGCTATGTTATGTTGACCATTACATACAAGGCGATATTGTGTGCGCACGAGCGAAAGCGAGTGCGCCATAAGAAAGCCGCGTATATAATGGTCACAGGCACACGCGTACCATACGACGTTTTTCAACACACTTGCGAAGAAAAAACAAGACTCTTCATTTACTAAGTTTTTAATTAATAAAACATTTAGTAAAAATTAGAGATGCGCCGAGTAGCACTTTTGCCGAGTAACGAGTACCGAGTATTACTCGGTTTATTTTTTTTCCAACCGAGTACTCGGCCGAGTAACTCGGTTTCAAATCAAATTCCTGTTTTGGGTGTGTAACAAGTACAAACAGGTTAGCACATAATTAGCTTTCATCTAGCCACTAGAGCGCAATAATACATAATCCCCATTACTTTAGAATAAGCAACCAATCAATCATTTATTGACAAAAGACAAGAGTCCTTTCGCGATGTGGGCAAGGCACCAAACAACCTATCTAGAACTAGAACGTTTAGTACGAGTGTTGCTATGTGCACTTGCAAGCACCAAGCATAGCGAGTGATAACTTTCGGAGGCTGGTAACATCTTCGAAGAAAAAATAGGCTGTTACCAAAAAGTTCAGATATCTTTGTGTTGCTGTATCATAATTTGACTTTATAAAATTTCACGTATTGTTTTTTTTCGTTAAGTAGTTCGCCCCATTTTGTCTCATTACTACTCGTTTAGTATCATAATTGAGATTTTGAAAAATCTCCCCTGTTGTTTATATGATATCTACCGCAATATATTGCTTTAATTAAACCGAGTATACTCGGCATTCAAATCGAGTTACTCGGCCGAGTACGAGTATCAAAAAACCGACCGAGTACGCCAAGTACCGAGTATTAACCGAGTACTCGGCCCATCTCTAGTAAAAATACATTTCACTCGACTTTGATGGCAAAAGACTATCGCACGCGTTTTTCGCCTCCGCGTATGTCCGGCAGAGCTTTCGTTATTAAGTAGACATATTCGTTATTATTAAACTTCAAAATTAATCCAAACTTCGTCACAGCCGACAATTACCTATTTACGAAAAATGGCGCATTGTTTTTTTTTTCTTGCCGCGATACCGATGCGCGCGCAAGGCTAAGGCGTGAACTAGATCGGCCAACAGCCAAGATTAAAAATCTAATAATTCGTGTTAAAAACACAAATTACAGAAAAAAATAAATGAAAAATCTGGATTTGCCATTTATTTCAATAAATAACAATGTAGAATACTGTTATTTTTCGCATAAATAATGTTTGTTGCTAAATTAAAGTTATAACCCGACTAAATTCATCGCTTCTTCTTCCTACTTACGACTTGGTACTAGGGTACAAACCTAAATTGGTCGGGTTAATAAACTAAAGGCACTAGTGCAATAATATACCGAAAAAGCACGCGTGTTTAATATCTAGGATTATGTGCCAAAAATCGGTGGAATAAAAACGTCGTTTTGAGCAAGTGTGTTGAAAAAAATATAACCATACTATAAAAAGCAAAATATGTACACAGTGTTTAGAGAACTCAATACATAAATATTTACTACAGTAGGTACTACATGTCGGTAAGCCTCTGTACTCTAAACTAGGATAAATCCTGTATCTTAGAGAACAGTGAACATAAATTCTTGAATATGAAACATATCCTAAATTTTAATTTTGTACCTTCTGTATCATAAACTGCCAACACATAACCAACAGCCGTTATAAGAATAGAAAGAAAGTAAAAACGTTTATTCAGTACAAACATCAATTAGAAAAATATTTAGGTGTACACTGACAAAAAAAAAGATCGCAGGACCGAACTGGATGCTGACCCCTTGTGATTGGTTGCTGTGGAAAACGCGAATAAAAACCAAAAATAAACATGGGGGCTATTTTCAGCAGTGGACATCCTTTGGCTGATAATGATGATTTTGCTCTTAATTCTAAACACTTACCTATAGTAAACTAAACATTTTGCTTTTCCTTCTAAGATGATGTTATTTAAAAGATTGTTATTTTCGCGAAGTAAATTCGTAAGGTGTTTTATTAATTTAGCTTACGAATTAAAATAAAATAACTTTATAATGTGCTGTAATATTCATAGTGACTTTGACTATGACTTTTAATATAATTATCTGTGCATATACTTTTATTAAACAGTTTGAAAATGTTATACAAAATAAGGAGTGGGTTTATTATTATAACGAAAAAAAATATAAGGTTAAATTTATTTAGTCCATAACAGTCCTTGATGTTATTAACTTCTACTTTTTGGGAAAAAAAGTCGCAAATACGACCCATAATTATTTCGGCACTAATGAATGAACAAGATATTTCTGAACGAAAAATATCATAACATTTTTATAGACATTTAAAATTGAGTTCTAGATAGATAAGCAATAAGTCAGTTTTATGGTTGCAGTTCTAATAAAAATAATAGCTGCTTATTATATCATAACAGTCCAGTAAGACTAATATTATTATAACATAATGTTTACTAGCAGCAATAGTATAAAAACATGTTGGCGAATTTAAGGAGTCATTCCCACACCTATACAAAATGTTATAAAACATAATATAATCAATTACAGATTCATGATGAAATATCCTCAATTTGAGAATGAGGTGCCTCCTCTCGACGGTCTTCTGTTTTACCACAAGAGGGCGCACTACACCTCAGGACAGACGCCACTGGTCGGATGGCTGTTCCCTTACATGGTGCCAGAAGTTTTGGGAAATGGTAAAGTGCCCATAATATCAAGAACAATAGTATGCATCAATGTAACCACTATAGGTCAACCGCAAAACTGAGACTTTTCTGATGTCACTGTACTCCATATCATCCTTATGTAATAAATAAACGATATTTTTTCATCGAAAAAAACATTGAATTCATAATAATAATATGAAGTACTTGAATTGGGAGGAGAAGAAAACAAAAGTGTCAGCAACGTCCCAGTTTACTTAAAGAGCGTGCAACCCTAATGAAGGGTGGATAAGTTCGCTAGTTTTCGCATTCATCAGAAGTTTTAACATATTTGCCGGCCTACTATGAAAAATGAATTCCGTGAATAAGATTATCGTTGTACGGATCCGGAGCATTTTGTAGCAAAGATAGCATAATAAAAATGCTTGGGACCCGCAAAACGAGGATCGTATTGGCCCTCTGATGTGAATTTTATCTGCTTGGTATCTTCGTAATAAAAGAGACGTACAGGCAGGGGGGTGTCACTCCGAAGTTAGGCACGTTCGAGCGACTCGGTACGCCGAGCATAAAAGAACGCGGGGCTGCCGCTCGCGAACCGCGCCACGCGCCTGTGACTGTGTTTATTTTCTCAGCCTGTGACTGACTTCGTTACAACGAAATAACTAATAATTATTAATAATTTGAGACATGTGTACCTAATTATGACATTATTAATCAAAACAAAGTTTGTAGGTAGGTATTCAACATTTCTTGTTCAAGGAATAGGTTTGAGTTTAAGATACCTACCCAGTTACTTACGTAATCTAACTTAAAATAAATGGAAACAGGTCAATAAAATTACTTTAAATTTAGAAAATATTTATAAGTACCTACCAAATTACTTAAGAAATTTTGTGTTAGGATTTTACGTAGTCCAAGAGCTACAGTTCATTATTTTACTTTAGCTATATTATATCACCCTTACTTTTTAGGTATTCCAATAAAATTAATCTCGATTTTGATAGCATTTATAAAGGTACGATAGATAAGGTTCACATAAACAAAAGTCTCTTTTTGTAGTTAAGTACAGACAACAGCAAATTAAGGTTAACTCTGGTATCTTATGCAGTTGACATTAGGGCTAGTTTGCAACAAAAGTGTGTGTAACCTAAGATGCTGGCGAATGTACTGTATATTTTATATTTATTGATTTTTTTATAATAAACTATTTTTTTAAATAATATAAATTTTAAAACAGCGGTGCGCCCGCGCAACATACTCACCTCTAACCGGGCTGAGGCCGAGCTATGATTTATGACCCAAACTGCGCGGAGAATAATTCTACTATACAATTTTATTTGGTTAAGTGTCATGTACAGTCGACAGCACATCAGGTTATCCACTTTTGTTGCAAACTAGCCCTTATTACAACTGCATAATATACCGCAGTGTTTACCTTGACGTGCTGTTGTCCGTACATACATATGTGTTTGGTTTGTACTTTCATTTCTCCGAATTCAGCAATTTTGTACCAAATAATTCAATTAGACAAAGTAAACACCTATTTTAATATTAAACGAACGCTGACACTATCAATTACTTTCTCCGATAGAACACAGTCAAGAAATGTGCTAGGTCCTCTAGACATTTATTTTATTTGAGTAGCGCGTTGTGTACCTACGCGTATGTTCGTGCCACGCGCGGCTTGCAACCCTGACACATTCAAGGCCGTGAAACAGGGAAAGCGTTACGTGTTAGAAAGAGACAGGTATAGATAGGTAGATGAAACAACCTTAAATTAAAATCGTGCGAAGAGAATTGCACTTCATTGCGTTGCAGCGAAAGTTGATTTTACTATATCATTCTTAGCACAGTGATCCTTCTGTACGTAGTACTATTATATTTTCTGTGGTACAGGTACACCTAATTCCATAATTATTTTTTGTTTTGATCATTCATTTGCCTTGCTTGCTGACCTAATACAATGAAAGCTAAGTGCCTTTATATAATGGCCTGTGACTTATCCATATCTCTTGTTATTATGAGGACAGATTTTATTACTGATTTTATTATTATTTAAAAATTCAATAAGCTGTCTAACAATTTTCCACAGATATAACAGTTCACCCAATGTATATGGGAATGAAACCAAAGGACTATGTGGACCAAGCTACCTTCATAAAAAGTTTTGAAGAGAAACTAGCAAAAAAGTCTGCCTGGCATGGACGTATTACACGAATTAGCAACTCAATGGATTCATCAGATTCAGAAGTTAAAACTCGGGTAAGACCCCAAATCCTAATTTAACCAAGTTAAATAGTAATGTCCACGACTCGGGTAGCTATTTTAAATTAGTTTGTAAACGATATTTTTTTTCTCCGTCCAGCTGATTTTCTCCATCCTCCTCCAGCAGCACATGTCAAACGTCCCCCTATCTTTCTCGAACAAGAATGATAGATTGTGTAATGAAGCCTAAAATTAAACTAAAATATATAAAAAATACTTCTGATGTGTTTCAGAAAAACAAGAAGGATAAGCCTGCAGCACATGTAAATGGAGCTGGTGACGCTCCGACAATGGAGGCGGCAGAAATAACAAATGCGGTTGACAATGAACCGAAGGCCAAAGAGTCAGAAATGGAAGCGGACCCATTACCTGACAGCACGGTAGATAGCCCTGAAGATACAAAAGCTATGGACGCAGATGAAGTTAATGAAAAACCGACTCATGACTCCACTCAGAAAGAAGAAATGGAAGCGGTTAACCCACTACCTGAACCATCAAAATAGGACACGTATCACTAATTCAGTTATCTTCAATAGATAAATGTGAAGTATACTCTGCTGGTGGAAAAGTTGTCGTATTATTATGTGAGATAAGGTACAAATCTGCGTTCTACCCGGTTATCATAATAATGGACCTGTCAAACGTCACATTTCTCCCACTTCCCCGCTTATACACCCGCGATCGTCCATTTCGGGTCAATAAACTTAATTTTTTTGCACATCTTTCTCACCGCGAAGTGACAGTGACAGATCCATTCATATGGTAACTAGGAAGTCTATGCTATTAATATTGTTATATGTACGTACATTAGTTTATGTTACATACTTTTAATAGTTTTTAAAATAAGAAAAGCGAAAATTCTCATTTCTGAAATACATACATACATCACCATCATCATTATCAGCCAAAGGACGTCCACTGCTGAACATAGGCCTCCCCCACGGCTTTCCATAGCGACCGATCACTAGCGGTCAGCATCCAGTTTGATCCTGCGATCTTTTTAAGGTCGTCTGTCCGTCTTGTTGGTGGACGTCCTACGCTGCGTCTTTGGTCGAAGGGTCTCCAATCTAGAACTTTCCTGCCCCAACGTGACATACATAGTACATAGTATTACGTAACTATTTTAAGCTTCTATTCTGTTTGTATTATATTTAATTATTGAAGAAGACTATAATTGTAAATTGATGATGATTTTTCCAACAAATTCTGTGCGTATATGATGCGAGCAAACTTATTTCGTAGACCTTAACTGGTAGCAACTAACGATAAGTTTCTTACCGCCTATTATTTGTTAGAAACGTGATTTAAATAGTTAAGATTGTTAGGTAAATATTATTTCAAAACTAAAGGTACTCTTCCAGAAAATTTTATGAAAAAAAATACTATAGCACTTGTTCATCTTACTTCTTTAAAAGTCATCTTGATTGAGAGTAACAGTGTAGCCAAAGCAAAAGAGTTTAGACTCCCTTTGTATAAAGAGTTTAGAAAGTTCGCTAAACAGCGAATATTTTCTACCCAACCATGGCAAAGGCAAAGAGAAGAGTACCAATTTTAAAGCAGTATAAGCATGTATGTTTGTATCGTGTATGTTCCACTAATTTTAAACGCAAAACAGTTGTATAAGAAATACAAACCATTGAACATTAGAACTTTATTTAAGCAGTGTAGCTCTACGGTATTTAAAAAGAATCATTTTAATAGTTTACACAGAACACGTACGGAGGGAAAATCGAAAAACCTCTTGTAAGATTAGGGAGATTTCGCTACACTGATCTGGCAACCGCATTTTTAAATTTGACAGCTTTAGTTCTGATATTCGCCGTTGGCCAAAAGATTCATGTCGCCCTGTACCTGTGATGATGATCCAATGATAATGTTCGTCCTTTGCATTTACTAGCAGTATGGTATGGTACACTTACTGGGTGCCATAACATATCATAAATAAATAAATGTGTAGATTTTGATTTAGTTTTAAACAAGTGTGTTCATTAAAGTATGTGAAATTGCTTTTTTTGTTGAGGGGTTGTATGGTTTAGTTTAATGTTACTTCGTTTAGTTATATTATGTGTATTGGATTAGATGTTAGGATTGGATGCTCTTTATGTTATTTGTAATATGTTTGATTGTTATAAATACTATTATTTTATAATAAGTTGTACTTTTGATACTGGTGATATACTTGGATTTTAGAGTAAATTTTACGAATCTTTGCATATTGTATGGTATCTCTTTCTAAAGTTGTACCATTTTCTTTAAAAATTAGTTAACGATTGAATCTGATATTCTGTCTATTTTCACTCATTTTAAAAAAAAAAGAGAAAAAGAAGGGGTTTCGACAGCTGTAGCGAATTGGATTCTTTTGCTGAATAAAAATATTGTTTACGTGCCGTTTACATTTTGCAATGTATTTCCCAATATGTTTTTTAATTCAGTGTTAATTGTAAAGAACCACTTCCTGCGATTGACTCTGTAATTAAACCGGTTATTATTGGTTCGTTGTAATTAATGCTCTCCAAAATAATATTTTTAACAAAACGTATTTAGATCTAGCATTTTTGTTAGTTTCTACGTTATACCATGCTTCATAGATTTCAATTTTGTTATCAATTTATTTAAGTTTCGGTCTCATTGCAAGTGGCTCTACTCCTTACGTATGGAGGCGTCTGATTTTCGACTCTATTTTTAATTATTAGGCTTCGTGAATTTGTGCTTGTTTAGTTCTTTATTTTCTTACTCGACAGCATATGTAAATGTAGTCGAAATACTTTGTTCCAAATCCGTTGTATACCTCATTTCGAATAAGAAATAAAAATATTCTTATTTCAATAATATTGTTTCATTAGGTAGTATATCCATATGGCATTTTATGATAAGCAGTAATAAATAGGTACTTCGAAGTGTTAACGCTTCTTTTTTAGGGTTTCGTAGCCGGATGGCAAAAAACGGAACTCTTATAGATTCGTTAAGTCTGTCTGTCTGTCCTGTCCGTATGTCACAGCCACATTCTGTAACTAACTATAAGCATCACACTGATGAAATTTGGTAGAAAGATGTATCCTGTTAACCGCTTCACGATTCTTATATATAAAAAATAATGATATTTTATGGGGTATATTTATACATGAAATTAAAACCGAAATCTTATGCGTGTGTCTACGGACAGGTTTTTTAAATTTCAACAACCGCAAACATAACTTTGTTCTTGATAACAAAACACTATAGGTACACAGTCTGGCCATAAATACTGTTACAATTAAAAATAAGAAAGATATTACATTTGAATTTGGCATCTGTCATTTTTATACGATTGCTCATCGTGTTTGGTAATTTTGGCGCCAATAAATTTTATAATATTTTATAATATTTTGCGATATTAAAATGGAGTGGGGTGATAAAGAGAACCGAATCGCTGTGATTGCATTACACAAAGTTGGTATGGAGCCAAATGCAATTTTTAAAACTCTCCATACGCTTAGTATTAGTCAAATTTTTGTGTACCGGGCTATCAATAGGTACAATGAGACCTTCTCTGTTTGTGACAGAAAAAGATCTGGGGCCCTATTTTTGTATCACCCGCGTCAAGATAACGAGTGAAATTCATTTATTAAAGTCGAATTTTTGAATGAAAATCAGTTGAAATGAACGGGAGGGCCATGTAAAAAGATATCTCAATTTTGTGAGTACTTACGTCCATAATTCGCGTGATTTTCGTTGATTATTTAATTGGTTTGCAAGCGAATATCACACGCCATATTTAAGCGATCCAAAAAAAGAGGCCCTGGGGCCCTATTTTTGAATCACTCGCTTCGAAATGGCGAGTGATTTTCGTTCGACAACGAGTTTTTACTCGCCATTTCGAAGCGAGTGATTCAAAAATAGGGGCCCTGGAGCTCTATTTTTGAATCACTCGCTTCAAGATGGCGAGTGAAAGATGAATTAAAAGTCATAGAAAAAAACTCGTCGTCGAACGAAAATCACTCGCCATTTCGAAGCGAGTGATTCAAAATAGGGCCCCTGGCCGTCCACGTAGTGTTCGTACGAAAATAGGTGGTCAAAGCAGTAAGGGAAAGAATTTGCAGAAATCCTTTCCGAAAGCAAAAGATTTTATCAGCTTGATCTTAACAGACATCGATACACAATTTTTATCAAATCCAACACCAAATCCAAACCAGATCTTTCCTCTCTCCCGCCTACAAAAGGTTCAGCAAAATTTCACTCATTCCGAATGTTCCACCAAGTACAAGAGTGGTTTGGTAACGCACTGGCTCCTGAAATGTGGGGATAGAAGCGAGGAGCTGATGGAAACCTCGAGCCTGTTACCACTTATGATCCTCCAGCTCCTGACACCGTGCTGTCGTCAATATTTTGTCGCTGCAAAAGTGGTTGCACTGGTAATTGTGGATGCCGAAAAGCTGGTATCACGTGTCGAGTATGCAACGGCTGTTTGGGTTTATGCACAAATGGCGTATCTATAGATTTAGTAGAAATAGAAGGTGAAGATCATGATGATGTAGTAGAAGACAATGATTGATTTAATTAAGACTGTCTAATTATTATTTTCTAGTTTTGAATACATTTTGAAAACATACCGATTTCATTTTATTTATAAAACCGTCTCATTGTTTATACCTATATAAAGTTGAACACTCTGTAAGCTTCTAAGCCTAGAGCATAGACGTAAAGTCGCGTGTCTCTCTGTCTACTACAGGCTGCATTTCGGAGAGTGTGCGAGAGAATTGCATGACCTGATTCCACCAGCCCCCTTTCACCAGAGAAACACAAGACGCGGGCGCGGTTTCCACCCTTACGTCGTAGACATACCAGCAGCACGCACTAATAGATTTCGATCTACGTTTCTCATGCGCACGGCTAGGGAGTGGAATGCGCTGCCGGCAGAAGTGTTTCCTAGCCACTATGATCTGGACGAGTTTAAGAAGAGAGTGAATAGGCTATTACTAGTCAGACATGATCCATCCTAGGCCACATCATCGCTTACCACCAGGTGAGATTGTGGCCAAATGTCTGCCTATATAAATATAAAAAAAAAGTATCGACCGTACAAAAAAAAAAAAAAAAAAAAATTTAAAGGAAATTTTATGTAGAATGTTTTCCTAGAAGTAACTGAAATGCTATTTGTGCAGGTTTTTGACTTATGGACTAAAACCTAAAAAAAGGGTCCTTTGACCCCCCTTTTACACCCTTAGCTCACCCACCCACCCTTGGGGATTTTCGATATGTTTATCTGGATATTTCAAGGAATAACTGTAGCAATTTCAAAACTACACGAATTATTTCCGCTGATAGTCCATTTTCGGCTTAATTTTCTCAGGCTTTAGGTATAAAAAGACAAAGTTATATTTGCTGTCAACAAACTATTGTGGTATTTTAGCTTAAAATTGGCATGGAAACCTCAGTACACGAGTCCGACTCGCTTTTGGCCCTTTTTTTAAAAAATTGGGACGCGGCGCATGAGACACCAGCCTTATCTATTTAATTATTATTTTTCATACCATTGTTATATTTTTAATCTCGAGCCACATAAAAAGAGTTTTTTTTTAAATCTGTCTCGGTGTATGTATACTAACGGGCCTAGGCCAAGTAGGTTTCATTGCCTGTAATTTATTGTGTGGAGTTATCTTCCTGTAACCTGACTATGCGGCATGTGTTTAATAATTATGGCCGCCTTCTGCATATATATGTATGTGTATCAGGTAGGTTAAGAGTACGTAATGCTGTAATTAGATGTCTGCGGATGATTCCTGTACAGGACAGCACTGTAAATACCTTATCCATTCGCCATATAGGTATGCTGTATTTCGTCCTTTAACTCGGTGTATTTATGTTTTTTTTCGGTAATGGTTTTATGGAGGTTGTGTGTGTTTGGGACTGCAATATCTATGATGTGTACTGTTTTGTTGTGTTTGTCGATAAGTGTTATGTTATTATTTTGGTTATTTTCTAATTTCGGGACCATGGGGCCCGGACCTTTGGAATGCGTACATGGGGCCGAAGCCAACACGCAGAGGCCCGTTTGACAACATTAATCTAAAAGCTGTGTGACACAAAGCGACGATTGTCTCTGTATTCACTACACAAGTGCACCCAAGGTCAGCCCCCAATTAGTGTGGGGCTATTGCAAGATATGAACACAAAGATACTGGGTTATGGGTGTTGGTGTAACGTGGACCAGGTAACTGGGACTATGGAATAACTATGGCTCCTGCCTGACCTATGTTTCTCACACGGTTAAAATGGCAGGGGGTGACTTGCACACTCAGACGATGGGCCCCCTAAATTAGTTGCTAGCACAATGTGACGTAGACAACAAGGGGGCAAAACCAGTTGAGGTGCTAGGGGAGTGGAGAGGTGTACCACGACTCCCAGGATAATTCTGGTAATCGTTCAAGATCCCTACAAGCATCTTACTCGCACACTTCCTTCCCTCGTGCATTTCTGCTCTAGCGAGTCTCCACTCAAGCCAGCCAATGAAGGCAAGAAAGAGGTGAGGATCCTGTCCCTCGTCAGCGTTCACTCCGCCCGGCTAGTGAAGGCAAGACAGAGATGAAGAGCAGGGGTTTTCCCAGGAGCAATCAAGCTGCCCTGCGTATTTATTATTAATATTTATTTATTTAGATAGTCAAACATTTGGCCTTCCACTCCCTAGCAGAAGAAATGTGGACAGAAATCGTTGGGTGCGTATTGTTGGTGTGCGACATAGGGACGGGTGGAAGCCGCGCCCGCGTGTTGTGTTTCGAAGATGAAAAGGGGCTGGTGGAACCAAGTCATGCAATTCCTTAGCACACTCTCCGAAATTTAACCTGTAGAAAACCGACAGACATGCTACCCTTCGCCAATGCTTGAGACTCAGCAATTTATTTTCCGCAAATTTAATATGTTTTTTATTTTATTTACTTGTGGGTACATTTATAGGTATAAGTCAGCCAGACGAATATCGTAAACTATGTTGACATTCCTTTTATAAATATAATTCTTATTAAAAAAAGATAAACACAAATTTCTCAACCTACATAGATACCCAATTGATCGTTGAACACTAGGTTCTTTTTAAATCTAATAGGTAATAATTTTATTAAAAGTAACACTTCGAGTCTAAAAACTTTGCATTTGTCGATGTCCCGCTCTGGGACGGCTGCCACTCGAAGGCTACTAAAAATATTTATATTCACCCACCAAGAAAATCGGAAGTACGCTCTGTTTATTAAATCTGCCCACGCGGTTCCAGGATCCCGATTGGAGTGGCCAATAAAACGTTGACGATTATTTGCAAGCCATAAACCGATGACGTACCAAATGATATCGACACGGCACTGAATATTTATAGAGGGACTCGTAAATAAGCTATAACTTATCCATTGCATGTCCGCGCTGATTTCTAAGCTCTCAGACGAAATTGTAGGAAATATTAGAACCTACTTAAGTCTTTTTCATTATTTCAATTTCATAATTTTGTATTTATTAAGTTTATGTATTCTTTGTATGTTTATTATTCTTTTCCTTATGTATCCTATTATATATTTGTGTAATATTAGTATGTATGTTTGTGTTAGTGCATTTTACTTCTTTTTCTCACCACTCTTCTCACATATTATTATTATTCCGCCACTGATTAAACTCTCTGCATTATTAGGTGGTTGACTGGTAGAGAATCCCATTAGGCATTAAGTCCGCCAATTGTACAACTTACAGTGCAATAAAGTTTAAATAAATAAATAAATTTTCTACTCCTGGGTCGATTCAATATATTTACATACAGGGTGACTTTTTTATCAGTACCGATATTTTGTGTAAAGACTCCACTGATGAATATGAACAACTTTTACTATGGGGGCAATAGTGAAATCGAGAAAAAAAAATCAGCTATTCCATACATTTTGACCGCGCGCCAATTGAACTTTTGTATGGAACAACTGATTTTTTTTTCTCGATTTCACTATTGGCCCCATAGTAAAAGTTGTTCATATTCATCAGTGGAGTCTTTACACAAAATATCGGTACTGATAAAAAAGTCACCCTGTATTTTATAATAAAATTTCTTAACCCGTTGTAAGTTAAAAGAATAGAGCATTTAATCACCCAGTGCGGTCGTATGGATAAAACGAGTCGTTTGAATGTTTGTGTCATGATGATAATATTCCATTGAATTGGCAATCTATGATATGTTACTGTAGACCCGGCAGTTTCAACTAAGAATTTATGCTGGGACTCGGTGCCCGAATTTTATGATTTATTAACGACGGGGTATATAACCAAGAACCGTAAAAGTCAGATAAATTATTCTGATTATTGTCCAATGCTATCTTATTTATATCAATAATAACGGGATGAGTTGTGGCTAAACTCTAGTTCAAACTTTAATAGCCTTAAGTTTGTTACTACGCCTACTTAGTAATTCCGGAGATGTGATAACTTGTACCATAATTTATGACTTTACCAATAAATTTCCAGTTTGTATAGCAGTGTCCGATACAAAGGATCGAGGTATTACGCTGATGACCTGGCGCTGGCGTTGTGCCAGATTGCTGTCCAGTTGAGCGGTGGGAACCGTCTCAAATCTTGCGGTACTTCCAAAACTTGATTGGATACCTAAAGCTTTATTCACCTTTACCATAGCCTGAGGATTTTCAAGTCTTGGAAAGGAACTGGTTAATTAGTAACATGGTTCTTGGTCCTGCCTCTAAGAACCTTATTTGGAGCGGTGGAGCTATGAATGAGAATTTCAGAACTTCCGTATTTACTAAAAGTAAAAGAAAAAAAATATTTTTTAAGAGTCGATATGTTTAAATCGTAGGTAAATTAAAAAATGAACACCCTAGCATATGCTGTTTAATTTTTGTCATTCGCATTTAAATCCGTATATCAAACTTTTTCGTTTTGATAAATAGAATTTTTAAATTGTTCTACTGTACAAACATTTTAGGCAAAGCCTGAGGACAATTCTTTCGGCTTTACTACGATCCCGATATGCTTATCGTAGCGTTACGAAAAATAGCTTTGAATTTATCTCCATAAAACATGAAAGAAATACCGTTCGCGTGAAGTCGCGGCTCGGCCCTTTCCTTTGTGTAACTTCATCAAAAACTTTCTGCCGAATCATTTGAAAACCAAGATTTAGTTTCGCAGTTTTTTATTAGTTCCTTTTCGGTTGTATTGTGTTGTCAAAACAACAATTGGTATGATTTATCCTCTGAAAATATACTTACAGGAGGTAATCATTTCGCAGATTTATTGCCACTTGTTTTATAGGAAATTGAGCAAAGACAGGTTAGAGGTAAGTATTTTTTATCTTAACTCATAGCAAATACAAAACAAATATGTGGCTCTTTTGAACTAAACTGTGAAATTCTGACGTAAGATCAACTTCCTTCCTGATTACGTTACGCGGTAATGACGTATCCATAAGAGACCACAAATTTCGCAAAGACGGACAGACAGCACGGTAGCTAAATTTGTAGAGCGTTTGGCCCGGTTAGCCAAGAAGTTACTGGTTCAAGTCCCTCCCGTGCGCAAATTTTTGGTTTCTTATTTCATCTTTATTCCTTCCTTCAGTTATTTGGACTTGTTTATAAATGCTTCCCTGTGCCGGTGCAAGTTTAGTGTAGTGTACCTGCTCTTGTCAGTAACAGAACACTAGCAAACTATAATACATAGTTCGGGTTTATTATTGAACACTTACCACGGGTAATCATGCAACTTACTGACTAGATATCAACACATATTATTTAAAAGCTTTTTGTATCGTGAATTTTAGTTTTTTCTCTGAACCGATGTTAATGAAACTATAACTATAACCTAATATTGAATATATCTTACTAAATTAAAAAGAATCATCTCATATTATTACTTATCGTTTTCGAAAATACTCTTACGAAATTTGGCCTACGGCATCACACTCAAATATTTTCCAATCCCAATATATCACAAAGATACAGTCTCGAATTGAATACCAACTTTTATTAGAATTCGGTAAAAACACAAAAAAAAACAACAGAAAAGGTGCGCAAAAATTGTTGTGTTTGTTTCGTGTCCCAGGTGTTAGTAGGCTGAATTTCATTTTTTGTGCGCATTTCCTTCATTCATTCGCCGTAATAGGGGAGCAAAACATTTACCCCAGTTGCCATCGGTATTATTTTTTACTAGCATCCCGCCCCGGCTTACCGTGTAGGTATCATGAATACTGTTATAGTTATAGCAATAGAGGTAGGTAAATATTTCAGTAAAATTAACTACAACTTTCACTAAATTAATTACTGGGAGGGAGTTTCTCACATCACTATGTAAACGATTATACTGAAAAAAAAAGTGTAAGTAATGGATGATGACGACGTAACTATTATACGAGTAGAGTTTTGCAATCAACTGTTTTTCTTGGTAAACAATATTTTTAAAACTTTATAATAATTGTTAATAAAGTTTTAAAAAAAATTGACAATAATTAAATAAAATATAAAAAACACAGGCCGTGTAAGCCCAAAACCGGAAAAAAAATGTTAATAAATCAGTGAAAAACCTTATTTGTCTCTTTAATTTAATAAAACCTCACTCAGTGTTTAACTTATAACTATAAATTACTTACCTATGTTGGTTGAGAGTTTTGTGTTTATCTTATTTTAAAATAAATTAATTCGTCAAAATTTTCAATATTCGACAAGCAAAGCAAAAACGGACTCTAAAATAAAACAGCTTAGTGCGACAGTAACAGTACAGTAAATAATATTTTATAATGTAAAATGTTTTTTCCTGTTAAGCCCTGTAAACCCTGCGGGCGTAGTCTGATGCATCATTTTTGACATTTCGCGTCGACAATTTCAATTTTATGATTTTCTAATTCATCAAATATCATTTTAACTTACGTAGCTATATCTTTAATAAATCTTAAAAAATATTTGTAGTTTTTTAAGCATCATTCAAAAATTCTTCTCAATCAATAAATACACGAAAACACCAATTTTGTCTCAGCATTTTTCGAGCGCCACCTGGTGGTTTTACACGGAACTATGTCGAGACTTCCGACACTGGTTACTTACCTAGGTAGAAATATTTTTAACACAAAACACGTGTAAGCCGTACAGAGGTTCTATCAAACGTGAGAGGGAGCAACAATACGCATTGTTCGTGCAAATGAAATTTCAGCCGAACACTGTTGTGAAGACATGTATTGTCTCTTTGAAGTAGTATCTTAGTTAAGGCCACATCAGGGTGTTTTTTCCCTATAGTTATGGAATACAGCATACAGTTTGTAGAGCTTTTGAATAATTTACAACCTTTGATGTATTAATATAGGTACATATAAATATTTAGTTGTTCAGCAAGGTTTACGAGTTCTCAAGTTCATAAATTACCTTCAGGTTAAATCAATCTGGACTACATTTGCCTGTACCACAAAAATAATTCCATGTGTACTCTTCTGTGAAAATAGTTGTCCGTCACTTAATAAAACTGTAGCCTAAGAAACTCACATCAGGAGGTAAATACTTTTATAAAGTAGCAACATGATTCAGGGCCCTTTCCGCGTTATTACCATAATAAAATCTGCGGAAATAAAAAGCGTAATTTGACACAAGTGTCTTGTGGCGTATCGAGCACTCAACAATGCTATGAATGGGTACGTACGATAAAAAGTGGGCATTTTATTCCTAGCTGTTAAGGCTACAATAAACATGCTTGTAGCTGGTACACTTTCTTGCCAGCTACTTGCACGTGAAATCTACTTGTATGTGTAGGGAGACGCTTACTGGCATGTCATGTGAGGGAGACGCGGGGGGCTCTTAAACTGGCGCGTGTGAATATCAATATAGTCTGAATATAGGCATGCAAGGATGCAAATTGCTAA
The DNA here is from genome assembly GCA_963924145.1 of Pyrausta purpuralis. Taxonomy (NCBI): domain Eukaryota; kingdom Metazoa; phylum Arthropoda; class Insecta; order Lepidoptera; family Crambidae; genus Pyrausta; species Pyrausta purpuralis. The sequence goes on from OZ001659.1 coordinate 16,071,977, forward strand.
ACTAGCACATGCCGGTAACTGGCATGCGAGCTGCTGGTCCGTTCAGGCATGTGTATCGCAGCCTTAGTTCGGTGCCGAATATACTGAGAACAAATTGATGAATTTATAACCGGCCAAGTGCAAGTCGGACTTGCAGCCTTAGGGTTCCATGCCAACTTTGTCTGAATTAGAGATCCAGTACTTCCACTTCCGTTTACGGTTTTTGAAAATGAGGTCTATCTTAAAAACTAATAGTTCGATCTCGTTCAAACCTATTTTCGTTAAAGTATTTGTCAAGAATTACATGTATTTATTTTAAATTTACGCTCGCTTATGTACCAATGTACATGTATTACGTGTAATAAATTGAGTACCTTAATATATTTAATATTCATCGGACCCACATTAACATTTTCATCACATTATCTTTGTATTTCCATGCTTTCATTTCCTTTTTCCATCCAAAGATTGCTGGTTCATTTGCTGTAAACACGAACATAGAGTTAATCATAGGTTCTATCTACCATAACGCAGTTCGTATTTTCTCTCTAAAAAGTCGTACTGTAGACATTAAACTACAGGCATTACCTGCCTTTCTACTCTTCTTATACTATTACTCTGTATTTTTGGATTATTGTTGTTTTCTAATCCTTTTTGAACAATATTTATTGTGAATCTAAAAATGACAAACTTTCAAAGCTCTGTTATTCTACTTTTCTGTACATAATACTGTAAAAATAGCCGTGTTTTACCTTTGTTTGCAATTTTCCTTTAATTTGCATTAGGTGATGATTCGTTTTCCAGATTGTTTGTGTAAATTGCTTGATTTTTGACAGTTTTTTTTTATCTTTATTGACATGGTTGTTATGACAATATCTTTCAAAGTCTGACAACTTCTATCAAAGTTTATTACTTTTTTCGGGTTTAATCCTCTGTAAACCACCAGTATTCATGTTCTATTTTTGAACCTACCTCGATCTAAATTTGAACGGCCCAGGCCCCTATATAAGCCTTTACTTTTTTCATTTAAGGCATTCCATTCCGAGTTCTAAGCACGAACGGTTCTATTAGTTCATCAAATATACTTCAAGTTTTAACACTCTACATTTTTCCTCAAGAAGTCTTGAAGAACCGCCGGTGACTACTGAAACACCTCCTCACGCTAGGGGAGGGACCGGACAAATTTCCGGAGGAGGATCCGAGTCCATTTGAGACTGCAGTAACACCTCCTCGCTCTAGGGGAGGGACCAAGTGCTTCTGGCACTCCAACTGATCATAACATTTTCTACATAGTTCCCGTTACCCTCATTACTGCTGTGAGTTACTTCTTCACGGCGCCTGTCACCGCTGCACATCGGCGTCGCTGCTACCTCCGCTGTGTCGGCCCTGCACTCCGACGCCGCCGTTTGCTGCCTCCAGGACAATACTTATAGAAGATCTGAAGACACTAACTCACGCCCACTGCACTCTACTTACATTCATACATACATCAACTCATCTCATTTTTCGGTACTGTATTTTTTTTTGTTTTAATATAAATTCTATTCCCTCTTTTACCTCTTTCTTTTACCTTCTACTTCTTCACATTTGTCGCTTCACGACACTTAGTCTAAAAGTTAGATAGGGTCTAAATCAAATCCATCTGAATCTAAAGTTGGATGGGGACGCCAATTTTACCACTTTAGAAGCGTCTATTTCTCAAACGTTAGTATTTTAGAGAAAATGGTTTTAAAAACCTCGATGTCATTTTAAAAGACCTATCCATAGACACCCTACACGCAAAGGTTTGGCAAAAAATATATAAAAGTAAGGTTATAGTTTTATGTATGGGATAAGCCCGACCTTAAATATCATATTTTTTTATTTCTTGTATGAGAATCGTAAAGCGTTTAACAAGATACATCTACCTTCTAAGTTTCAACTGTGTAATACTTAGTTTCAGAAAAAAGTGGCTGTGATATACGGACTGAGAGACAGACAGACCGACTTGACTGAAACTTTAAGGGTTCGGCTTTTTCGGAATCATAAAAATCGGATCAACTCGGCATTATGAACGACCCTTCTTGTTGAATCAATATCAATATTAATAGCTGCTGTACACACAGTACACATTACTCCTTGCCTACACTAGTTTAAAACACATGTTTAATGCACATGCATTAAAGCAGCCTGGAAAATATTATATCAGAATTAAATATTATTTATTTACCTACATGAGTATATGTACATGTTGATATTATTTTATGTGGGTCGGCAATTTAAAATTTATAAATTCAAGCTATATTGGATGAACGCAGTCTGCAACGCCTACAAACGGTGACGGAAGCTAGGTTTACCACGCTGAGATTTTTTTACTAACCGTTGCATGTTCCTATGTGATAATTTTTTTTTCCTATAAGATTTTTTTTACTACCTCACGGCACGGATGTGTTTATCAACAGCCTTTTGTTATGCATTTGTTTTTGCGACCGCAGGCGGCCTGGCGTCGGCGTGTTTAAAACACAAATTACAGAAAATTTTAAATTAATTTGAGTTATTTTTTTAGTAATAAAGCTGAATTTATTGAAATAAATATGTACATACTGTTATTTTTCGCATAAATACTGTTTGTAATAAAAGTTATAACCCGACTAAATTATATCGCTTCTTCTTCCTACTTACTATTTGGTACTAGGGTACAAATGTAAATTGGTCGGGTTAATAAACTAAAGGCACTAGTGCAAAAATATTACTAAAAAAGCACGCGTGTTTAATATCTAAGATTATGAGCCAAAAATCGGTGGAATAAAGACGTCGTTATGAGCAAGTGTGTTGAAAAATAAATTATTATGACCACAAGTACAGTATTGGTGGTACACACACATTATGGGTATAATGGAAATCGGCTGTTAAAGGCCCAAAGGGGCGGTGAGCTTTTAAACACTGCTCTGCGGCCACGGTCTGAAGCAAACGAAATGACATATTTCGCCTCGAAAAGTTCGATCGTCTGATTTTCTGATGCATCAAATATCTTTGCAACTTTCGTAGCTATTTTTAAAGTATAAATCAATAAAAAAAGCTTTGTTTCACAATTTAGTTAACAATCAATAAATTGACGAAAATACATGTATAACTATACAGGGTGGTCTAAGTAGTGACGTCAATAAATTTTTTTTAGATTCCTCTCACCTGGGGGTATCCGAAAATACCCCATGTATGTTCCGCGATTTTTTGTAGTTTTCGAGTTATGATTTTTTTTTGTGTTTTTTTAATATTCTCTACCCGCGAGGATTCAAAAATTCATATCTTTTTTTCTATTATGTATTTTGCAATGATTTTTTTTGTGCCGTGGTTGTTGTTAATGCTGTCTTAATAATAAAAATAATGCATCTTTTTAAACTTACTAAAAGGCACTAAAAAAAAACTTGAAAGTTCGAACTCTGATTTTTATTAGGATTTAATCAAAAATTCTACTTCAATTTAAAAATACAAAAAGTAGTTTCCATAGCTTCTGCTTAGGTTTAAAAACTTTGCGGGGTCCTAAGCTCTTAAGCTCATTTAAAAAAAATGGTACTTAGTTGGCCTTTTTTTGTTGTAATCGGCCTTCGAAGGCGGATAGGCTAAAAATCGTTGAAATAAAATTAAAGCGTTAAAAATTCTTTTATCTACTTTTTATCACTCATATGGTAAGTTTAAGTTAAAAATGTGATTAAAAGTCAATTTTAACTTAAAATCCTGTAAAATTACGGTAGCTCGTGTTATTTAACAATAATTTCGGTCTCAGTAAATTTTATGTTTCAAGTTGTGATGTTTGTGAAATAGTCGCGCACATGCCATCAGGTAGCAATGGGACCGGTTTTTATCTGCTACATGACCCGCTCTTTGTGCTATTCTGTTCAAAGGTACATTTTTATTTTAGTCGTTTCTTGCCATCGCGCGTGTTAAGACTGCTCGTTAAAGTTCAAGGGAAAGAAAATAACGTCAATGAGAGCGAGCAGTCTTAACACGCGCGATGGCAAGAAACGACTAAAATAAAAATGTGAACAGAATAGCACAAAGAGCGGGTCATGTAGCAGATAAAAACCGGTCCCATTGCTACCTGATGGCATGTGCGCGACTATTTCACAAACATCACAACTTGAAACTTAAAATTTACTGAGACCGAAATTATTATTAAATAACACGAGCTACCGTAATTTTACAGGATTTTAAGTTAAAATTGACTTTTAATCACATTTTTAACTTAAACTTACCATATGAGTGATAAAAAGTAGATAAAAGAATTTTTAACGCTTTAATTTTATTTCAACGATTTTTAGCCTATCCGCCTTCGAAGGCCGATTACAACAAAAAAAGGCCAACTAAGTACCATTTTTTTTAAATGATCTTAGGAGCTTAGGACCCCGCAAAGTTTTTAAACCTAAGCAGAAGCTATGGAAACTACTTTTTGTATTTTTAAATTGAAGTAGAATTTTTGATTAAATCCTAATAAAAATCAGAGTTCGAACTTTCAAGTTTTTTTTTAGTGCCTTTTAGTAAGTTTAAAAAGATGCATTATTTTTATTAATAAGACAGCATTAACAACGACCACGGCACAAAAAAAATCATTGCAAAATACATAATAGAAAAAAAGATATGAATTTTTGAATCCTCGCGGGTAGAGAATATTAAAAAAACACAAAAAAAAATCATAACTCGAAAACTACAAAAAATCGCGGAACATACATGGGGTATTTTCGGATACCCCCAGGTGAGAGGAATCTAAAAAAAAATTATTGACGTCACTACTTAGACCACCCTGTATGTATCCTCTGCGTATTTCGAGCGCCGCCTAGTGTTCGATAAAACTGTGTCGAGACTTCCATGCGTTTCATCTTCTACTTTCAGACATATTTGCTTACCCTAGCATTTCAGTAAAGACTAGCCCGCCACGCTTCTGGGGCAATGAATCTGAGACTTGAAACGTCCCCGGAGTATGCTGATGCTGCAACAATTTTACTGTTATTATTAGTTATCAGGCCACGCAGAAAGTATTGGAAAAAAGTTTTTATATATGGGAGACTGGCCGGTTAGAATCTTTTTTGAAAATATGATTATTTATAAGTAAAAATAGGTGTGTCCCATTTTCAAAATTTCCTTTCAAATTTTTTTGCGAGTCAATGTGGTGTGTAGTATGTGTACGCACCACCCACACAGTCACATAGTTAATATGCCATTATATAAGAATATCTCTGGTCATTAGAGACACTCAATTACACGCATCGCAAAGTACAACATCTTTTTTTCGTTGCGCAACGGTCAACATCACATGGGGACCCTGCCAGTGCTGCCTTGAAGGCATGCGCTGTGCAAAGGGCGATAGAGTTTTAGTTGGTGTTATGATTTGTGAAAAACAAAAATAATATGGACTAACTAAGAGTGAAAAAAAAGTGATTAGAAAAAAATAGAAGACTACACAGAAAAAGAAGTGAAATTAAAAAGATGAGGTAAAGAACATTTTGGGTATGCTGGCGGCCGGGCGTTGTATGGCGCCAGAAGAAGGAATTGCTGGCAGCCGGGAGTTGTTACGAGTCAGATGAATGTTGAATTTTGTTGCTGGGCGCCGGGAGATGACGGCGTCAGACGTGTGGTTATGTTGCTGGGCGCCGGGAGAAGTTCGTGTCAGAGGTGGAAGTTGGCGCCGGGTGACTTCAACAACAGGAAGGAAACAGCAGACTCGTAACAAGACCCGTGCAGGAATTTTTGGTACATTTTAAGTAATTACTTAATAAATTAGAGCTAGCTTAAAATTATATAATCTAGTTATTAGTGTTATAATAGTTGTTTCGTATAGTTAAAAGTACACGTGGTCACTGTGTAATACTTTTTAATTACTGTCGTAATTCAGACATATCAATTTTGAATATGTTATCGTAAACATAAAGTTTTATATGCTAACGTAGATGGGTCAAATTATGTTATCATTCCTATTGATATCGAATTATTCATATTTTTTTAAAAAAAAACCTTGAGTTTATTGCAACAGTTTTGCCAACATTTACACATTTAGGTATTGAAACTTTTTTCCAAGGTAACTGATATTTTAATTACATTATTTTAATATTCATATTTTATCAAAAAACATTGATATAACATAATAGGTACTTTATATTATTATTTCATAATAATTTGCAGATTTCATTGTAATCAAATGTAAATTTAATATTTTTCAATCAATTTTGACTATTAGCTTACGTGTCGTTTTATCTTTTAACAAACGAACAGATTTTTCTTTTTCCATGGAAAATATCAACCGATGAATATTTTATTTAATTCTACATTTGTATTTCAAACTTTTTTTTTAAGTTTTCACTGGCAGAGCCAGGCTACTGCCTTTCTATTTTTAGTTTCGCGTTCATCAGCGAATTCCACGTAGGTAAGTAGTCATGAGCATCGTTCCACTGTTAGCGTTTCTTTACGCAATATTGATTTCATAACTTCTATTACTTTGATTTCAAGATAAATCATAATATTTGCATTATTTAGTTTCTGTTGAAATTCTGCTACTCGTTAGACGTAAAATGCATTTAAAAACATATAAATTTGGATTGACACTAAGTCATAATATTTGATAATAATGATGTCTGAAAAATTGGTAGTAATATAAAAGTGTAATTTCATTGAGCATGTTTCATATTTCCGCTTATAAAAAATAACGAATTCAATTTAAAAATTATCATATAGTTCCAATGTTTCTAGTTTTGATTTCGTCATTCCATATTTTGTCCACACTTAGTGTCTCGAAAAAAAAATCAGTATTTCTTTTCTTTAGGTTGATATCATGAAACATAATAAATGTATCCCACAGTATAGTTTTAATGTTGATTATATTTCCAATTTAAACTCTTTTAAGTTAAATCCTAGACTATAGACTCAGAATTCAGATACGAACGTACGATAGTTCCCAATCACTCTTAATTATTTATTGCCAATTTGACTAAAATCTAGAGATTAACCATTTTGATTATACTTATTATCAGCATTTCATGAGTACATAAATACATTTTAATTAAATTTTTACAGTACTGACTTAAGCAAGTATCAACTAGAATTGATTTTGTTTTTAGATATTGGTTACCTAATAACAGATTTCTTTAATGGGCAGTTTAATAACAAAATAATTGGTTTGAAGTTACTTAAATATTTATATTAGCGTTCCTTTTTTTGATACAACAATGTTTTCAGTAAAAAATAATCATTTTAAAAATAATTATACTCATATGAATATCCATGATGAGTGCAATCAATTAGTACTTTAGTAGAGAATATAATGCTTTAATTCTTTGAAACAATGTTAAAGACCATGTACAGTGAATATTTTGACAGCTTAATTAACTACGTGATTGTCGTTTTGGTTTTCGATATAAGGTACTTACCTCTTGTAAACTTTGAAACATAATTTTACTGTTTTCCGTTGATATTTCTATACAAATATTAATTACGAAAGCTATAGCATCATTAATTTCTTTAGGTATTGCACGACTATTATTTGCATTTCACTCTTAAGGTGCACATGCACGTGCTGCTGTATCAGCATTCTGGTTAGCGAGTCGATGAGAAAGAAATACGAAGCCATCTCAGATAATATCAGTCTTGTTGCACATTCAAATCATCATTTTGTACTTAACTTGAAATTAGTAATCGAATGAAATATTTTACGTTTTCAGCTTAATTTAACTAGGTCGAAAACACGCGTATGCTAAAAACGTAAAGTAGTAAAAATAAATATAATTTGTTCATCATATTTTGTAGTGGGAACTTCAACTATTTCAGAACCGAATACTTTTGTATTAGGTACTTCTTTTTTGTTGTAAAATAAATTAAGTTATTTTTTTAATTGCTATTTTTTATCTCATCTTATAAGGTATATAGTTCCATGGACGAAGTAGATTAATGCAAACCTAAACAAGACTAAGATTGTAGTGTAAGTGTTTGGATTTTGAGACGGTATGAATGTATTAAAATCTTTTGTCACCTAGAGTACATTAGTTACATTCGAAAGGGAATTGTTATTTTTGTAGATAGATTATTGAAAGAGACTTAAAGTGTGGTATGTTTGTATGACGGAAAAGTAATTGCATAGTTAGTCAGGGAAAACTTAGTAGAAATATTTTGCAACGAGTGGCCTGATCAACCATAAGTAAACAAAGTCATTTATGCTAAGGAATTCATTTTGTTGGTTTGTACGTCACAGTTGGAAATGATAGTTTATGTAAGAGCTTAATATGTAATTGATTATGGTACTAATGGCGTTTATTAAGAGGTAGAAAACGATGTCGAATCTTTCAGTTTGAACATGATGTAAACGAGGTTTCTTCGTGTGAGCTGTTGGAGGTCAATAAAGATCTTAAAAGAGGACTCGTTATAAAATGGTGTATTAAGGGTACAAGGTGCAGTCAAGGGTATCAGATCCTTCATTTGATCATGGTACAGACGAGTTTCTCTCCTTGAAAATAGTTGGAGATCAAGTGATCTTAAAACATGAACCTTAAAATAAGTCTATGCATAGCATTAAGGCCTAAAATGTCTTTGAATAATGATAAGTCGACTATAAATAAATAAGAGTGTTACCTAAAAATAATATGTATATGAATATGGTAGAGCCGGCCGGCCTCAGTAAAATAATATGTACCCAAATATGCAAGTTTGCAAATATGCAAGAAGGAAGATAGGTAGATACGCCAAATAACTATAAATTACCTAAAGGGTTTGAATGAATAATGAAGATGCTGAGTATTTGTAATGTGCCAATTTAGAAAAAAAAAACATCGAAGATTTAATGTGCAAATTTTTTAGAATGTAAGAAAAAATATAAGTTTTGTTCGGTAAATTGATGGTATGCTAAAAATGTATATGTTTCATATCATTGTATAATTTAATAAGATGAAGGTCATGGAACTAATTTCGCACACTAAATAAATACATCTTTAAGATGTAACTGAAGAATGTTTGTAGACTAATTTTTGTCCGTGGCTTTGCTCACACATTAATAATGATATTTAGTTAAAAGCAACTATGAGGTTTCCGCGAGGTATCTTACCTATGTATATTTTTAATTTGAACAACTTTACAAATTGCACTCGTAAAAAGCAACTTTGGCTTTGTGACAGACGAGGAATTGAACCCCGTGTCTTACGCAATCCGGGCGTATGCCTAACAACTTGTAATAAGATTAAAGATTTTCATATTTTTTTTTGAAAAGGTTAATTTATCATTCTTTGTACACCTATAAAGATATTATTATGCATTAGATGAATAACCACTTCAACATATTTAAATGAAACAGTTGATATTATATGATATTTTTAAAATTAATTTGACCCAACTAATTACTTTCATTGATGTCATTTATTAAAGCTCATTAAGTATGAAATCTAACGCCATACATTTATATTATAAAATGTTAAGTTCAAATCAATAAACATTGTAATCATAGCTTTTAAGGTAACTTTGTGATGTTTCTTAGTTATAAATTTGTTTGAACCTTTACAAAAATCATAATAATTTGGCAGTTTCAAATATAAAAAATACTTTTCTATTTGAGTAAATTACAACCATTTTTTTCCTAATTAAAATTGAAATGTAAAATCTAGCTCATTATTACTTATTCACATAGATTTAATTCAGATTTAGATACATTCATTTTGCATTGTAATAATTGTTTTTTTTAATTAGCAATTGCAAAATTGTTTCATTTAAAAACAATTAGTATGATGAACAACTTATGGTACATGATTTTTTTTCTATTATAATTTGAAGTTTTTTGTAAACAACACTGTCATTCTGTAACGTTTCTTTACCAATCATAATAGTGCTTTACACACTGATTTTGAAACAGTTTTAGATATAAGAACATCCTTTTTCCATGATTTAACAATATGTATACCTTTTTCCGAAATTCTTAGCTCATACAATTATAATTTTAATAATTTTGTAATTCGTTTGTAATTTTTCGAAAAAATATTACATTGGTTATTTTTTCTTTTAATAAAATAAACTTTAATAAAAAGTAAAAACCGACTTCAAAACCAAAATGCACTTAAAAGTCTTATAAACTCTTCACCATTGAAAGGAAAGGAATCCGTTTTAGGCAAACAATTTCTTTTTGGAGTCGGTGCTGTGATTGCTTGATGGTCAAAGTGATGGCACCGACTCCAAAAAGAAATTGTTTGCCTAAAACGGATTCCTTTCCTTTCAATGGTGAAGAGTTTATTTAAGACTTTTTAGTGCATTTTGGTTTTGAAGTCAGTTTTTACTTTTTTTAAAAGTTTATTTTATTTCTTCATTTTTAGTGATTTCATAAGAGGGAGGGGGGGGGGGATTGCACCTTATGATTCTATTTTTTTGAGAAGCTACAAATGACCTATCATAAGTTCGGTCATTATAATTACTGAACTCCTAAGCGTTAAGGAGTTACACCATCAGCTCAGCCTTACAAGATGTTGACTATCAGACGTAACAACACGTCAACATTAAGATTCTAGTAAAGAAACACTATACGTGCCTTTAAAATTTGAGGGTTTCCCTCAATTACACCAAGAGCCCATCATGAGATCCCAAAATGGAAAAAATGGGACCAACTAGAAGGTACACCCTCTAAGTAGGCGAAAAATTTTTTTTTGGATTCGGTCGACAAACGACTTAGATATGAGGTAACAAACATACAGAAAAAAAATTAAAAAAACTTACCTCCATACATAACCTCCTCCTTTTTTGAAGTCGGTTAAAAAGGGGGGAGGTGTAGTATGTGTACACACCACCCACACAGTCACATAGTTAATGCCATTATATAAGAATATCTCTGGTCATTAGAGACACTCAATTACACGCATCGCAAAGTACAACAACATCTTTTATTTCGTTGCGCAAGGGTCAACATCACAAAAGTATCGTGTCTGACTGAACATTGTAGCTAGCTATTTGAGCTATGATTTTTTACGATTTCAAGTGTCAGATTCAGCACATTTGAAAATTGGATCGGGAAGCGTTTACGAGATTCTACACAGGAGGTCTTCGCGTGAGAAGGATATTATCACGCTGGGTGCCACAGTACCTCATCAACGCTCAGAAGCAGGCCCTGGTGGTTATATGCGTGCGTTATATGCACAAAAAGTTTGAAGCAGGCTCGTCTTGGCATGTTTACGACATCGTTACAGGTGATGAGTCCTGAATTTATCAAAACGATCCAGAAATCAAGCGTATGTCAACAGTTTGGGTGTTTCAAAATGAACCAACACCTACCAAAGTGAAGCGATCTCGAAGCAGGGAAAAGATTCTGATCGCCAGCTTTTTTGATTTGACTGGCCACTTGGTGTCGATTCCCTTACGAGATCAAAGAAACATCAACGCCGAATGGTATACTACAATATGTTTTCCAAAAGTTTTATCAGTTGTGAGCAACAAGTGACCAAAATCTGGGCTCTGCGTACTACTGCTCCACCACGACAATGCGTCTGCACACACCGCGCTCAAACGAGGGACTTCCTAGACAGCACGCCAGTCAAACTCCTAGGCCACCCTCCTTACAGCCCTCACCGTATGACTTCTTTTTATTTCCAAAATAAAAAAACTGCTCAAAGGGATACAATTTTCGTCGCCGGAAGATGCGCAGGCTGCGTTCGAGCAGGCTGTAAAGAAAGGTCTGCGGCGGACTGGAAAAAGTGTTTTGAAAACTGGTTCAGACGCATGAATCTTTGTATAGAGTCTGGGGGAGAGTACTTTGTTAACATTTATTTATAAATAAATAAATAAATATTGGACACCAATCACATACATTGCTCTGATCCCAAAGTAAGTAGCTAATGCACTTGTATTATGGAAATCAGACACAACGGTGGTACCACAACACCCAAACCCGAGACAATTTAGAAAATTTTGATTTCCATATTGACCCGACCGGGAACCGAACCCGGGACCTTGGAGCGGCGACGCCTTGAAACCAGCGTGCTTTGCCACTTCACCACGGAGGTCGTCAAATAGAACAATTTTTTTGTGTTGCACATTCTCTGAGTGTCCCACGTATTTACTCGTTTAAACAGACAACAAAATAAATTGGATTGGAATTGCGAGCGCGATAACAAATACTAACTTTATAGTTCACCTCGAATAGTGTATTGCTAGTAGTGTTCCCGAGTTCTATAGGCTTTAAGACTTTTTTTTATAAAAATGTATAAAAAAATGTATAAAAGCCTAAAAAGTCTTTTGGGTCTTTAGGCTAGGCCTTTTGCATAGCCTCTTTTTGTCAAACCGATGGCTAGCCTTTTTGTAGGCTAGGCGCATATTTAAAAGGCTTGAAGGGCTATAAGCCTATAAAGAATTTTGATCATTTAGGCTAGGTCTATTTTATTTATTGTTAATTTATTTATTCATTATTGCACAATCAAAAATTTGTACAAAAGGTGAATTTAACGCCATATGGCATTCTCTACCAGTCATAACTTTGGGCTAAGCAGAATTGTTCGAGTATAATAATGGTCAACTTAAATTTACAATATTATATCGCCCTTATGTCTTGGGCATAAACGTTAACTTTGAGTGTCTGAGTGTTAACCGTGCATCGTATTTGATTTTACTCAAGCAACGTTCATACGTTCATGATGAGTTCACAGTGCCATATTCATAATATGGCACTGTAAACTAATCATGACTCGTTAACTCAAACTACCCTCAAAATAATTTATATCTAGGTAATTATTATTTCCATTTTCAAATAATATTCGTTTTCATGTAGTTTGAAAATAAATACTATACAAAAATACGTGTTTTATTCATACTGAGCCATAACCTGAATAATGGCTATAGCCTTATAATAAGCCTACTACTCGAAAAAGACTTTAGTCTGAAATTAAGCCTAAAAGGCTATCATGGCCGGAAAAAAGAACTAATAGGCTTAATTTTAGGCCTAAAAGCCTATAGGCCCCGGGAACACTATCATATACAATATCTATTTTAATATTATCCTACCCCCAGCATACTGAACCCACATAAACTTATCATACCTCCTTCCTCTGGATCCTTGGCGCAGTGTTAATAATTCCAGCAAAACACAAACATTAGCGCAACTAATCTAAATCAGCGATCCATCTTGTAGCTGATCTCACAATGGATTTTCTATTAAATACCATAACAAAAGGGAGCAGTAGACTCGTACAAGGTTTATATTAAGGAAAAAACCGGTCGAGAGCGATCCGGACTCGCGCACTGAGGGTTCCGTGTCAACGTTAACACTTTTCGGCGCGGTGAACGGCTATAGCCCTAAAACAATAAAAAAAAATATTGTGTCTGGGATACCGCCCTGGAAAGAGTTAACGAAATAGGGTGGTAGGATTCCATACTACTTCCACTCCGCCAAAATACCACAATATTTTGTTGACAAGAAAAAGCTATTTTGTTTGTTATAGTATTTGTATGAAGGACAAAGTAATATTTGCGGTTGTTAAAAATGAGCAATATCTCAAAAACTACAAGTTTGATTTCATCTAAACCAATTTTCGTGTAAAGTGTTTGCAAAGCACTACTTACATCATACATTTTTTTTCCTAGCCTATACTGTTCCACCGCTGAGCAAAGGCCTCCCCCAAACAATTCCACGTGTCCCTGTCGGTGGTAAGAGTTTGCCAGTCTTCGCGATAATGGTCTAAATCGTCTCGCCATCGCTTTCGAGGTCTGCCTCTCGGACGACGTACTTCGGTACGCAGCCAGTGGGTGATGATCTTTGCCCATTTTCTAGGACACATTCTGAGAACGTGACCCGCCCAGTCCCACTTCAGTTTCGCGGTCTTTTTACCAACGTCTACTATGCCGGTCTTTGAACGGATCGTGGTGTTGCGGATACGATCTGTCCTTTTTAATCCCAGAACGCTGCGTTCCATGGCTCTTTGGCAAACCCTAAGTTTGAACTTCTGACTATTTGTCAGTGACCAAGTTTGCGCACCGTAGCTCAGGATCAGTAAGATGCAAACGTCAAGAAGCTTACGTTTCAAGCACAAAGGTAGGTTCCTTTCATGTAAGCTTTCATGGACCAGTAGCTCTTCGAACTAACTTGCCTGTTGTCGAAGGACACTATCTGGCCCAATATTGCATCTCCCGATCCCTAACCACTATACTTCGCTTGACACTGTTGGTCATGATCTTTGTTTTTGACCTATTCATTGTTGTTACATCATCTATATTTTTCAAAATTGGCACTTGCTTCGTTCAAAAGTTAGATAGACGACCATTTTACCACTTTGGAAGCGTCTATCTCCCAAATGTTATACATTCAGAAAAAATGGGTTCAGGAACCTGAATGACATTTTTAGAGACCTATTTATAGACATAACATACACAGGTTTAAACAAAAAAAAAATAAGTTCCATGTATATGCCTCAAATGTCATTATTTTTAATTTTTGGTATGGCATCGTAAAGCGGTTAATAAGATAAACCTACCAAGCTTTATCTGTGTAATGTTAATTGTTTCAGAATAAAGTGGCTGTGACTTACAGATGGACAGACAGACAGATAGACAGACTTGACGAAACCATAAGGGTTCCGTTTTTGCCATTCGGCTACGGAAACTTAAAAAAAGATAATTGTTTGTACGCTACGTACTATGAAGCATATTTTTATTGATTTTTGACTTCCAATAATAATGTATGTTTCTCGTTGATTATAGTCCTTCTTTTCTAGATTAAATATATTCCATGCTCTTTTCAGGATCTTTTTTTTCAGATAACTCATATAAAAGGTAGGTACTTCCTTAACCAAGAGATTGCCCAAGTTCAGTTTTCGTGAAAATGACATGCGACTTTCGCAATATGTTTGTAAAGGGATTTATTCTTTTCGCACTTTTCCGCCATTGCAACTTCTGGCTACCTGATTAATAACTTTAACTAGTGAAGACCATCAGACTGGGCTTGCTTGTCTAAACATCAACTGTGATTACAGTCTTCGTGGGCGTATTAAAAACGTATCGAATCCGTAATCTGTTCTCGGCGCGCCGTGAATACTAATTACCGTAGGCGGCATCTGTCGGGGTGTAACGAATGGCGTAATTTTCCTATGGGCGGATTCTTGAAGAGATCTTGATGTTGGGTAACTTGGTAACTACTGGCTTGAGCAAATAAAAAGACTGTGTCTGAAGAGTAGTGGGATAACGGATTAGTTAGCATTAAGCCAATTAAAATTCTAATTATTTGAGCCCAAGCCAGACACAAAGTGAGAGGTGTTATTATAAGTTTAATGGTGGTATCTTAACTTCCAAACAGTTGAACCGATTTGCGTTTAGATTTTATTGTGTCATATATAATTTTAACCTGAGTGTTATTTGCCATGCCAAGTTTTTTCAAGATGATTATTTTCTTGTTAATAAGTCAGCCTCATAGGTACAACTAAATCAGCCTTATAAACAAGTATTATTTCTGCAGGTACTCTTATTTACTATTGTACAAAGCCCTGGCATCGGAGACAGGTAAAGCTAATATGAATTACAAAAGCCTACGTCCAAAACTCTGATACAATATTGTTTTATGAAAATCTATTAAGCCGATTTAAGATTATCAGCTCTTTCCTTATTAATAAGGGGATCTGACCAACTTTCTTATGACAGATAGATTCGAAATTAGGTACCGTTAAACTTTTTATGTCAATGGGTTTTTAGATATAATTATATTATAAAACATAAAATACTACGACGATGATATCAAATAGGGTTAGGTACTTATAGTTAAGTGTTTTTATTCCTGGAAAGCCAAGAAGTTGCAGATCAGGACAGGATACAAGAAGTAGGTGCGAACTGACCTTGTATGTATAATTTTAATACATATACTAGATATAACAAGCCCTAAGATAAGATTGGCAGATAATGTTTTACAATAAGTCCACTTTTTGTTTAAACTTTGTTCGGTTGTGCAATACAGTTAAATAAATACTAAACATCCCTACTCACCTAGATATCTAAGAACACCCACTTCACTTGAATTGTATGTATGTGTCAGATGGATCACCAAAGAGTTATTCGAGGTAATTGTCATAGAGTAAAATAAGTTTCTTTTTATTCTTTGCTAAGCAGATATTTGACCTCTTAAACATACTGCTTAGCAGCAGCCTGTTTACTCTTGCCTTAAAGAGGCTTAGGTCATATTTCTTAACGAAAAACTTCAGAAGGCAGCGAATTGACGTTAGACAATGATAAAATCAGGGCCATAAACTTCTATATGCTTTTAAATGGTAAAGTTTATTGCATTGATTAACTAAGAGTCGATTTTACCAAAATCAGATAAGGAATAATCGTAGAATACAATACAAAACGTCAAATTTGAAAACGTCACCTATTTGTCAGCAATCATTTATATTTAAATGCCATTTTAAAATCGGTCGTTTTATTGTTACTTATTCGGTAGGATGAGTCCTATCTGACGTTGGTGAAATCGACTTTAAGTGCTAATAAAATAAAGCATCGTATCTAGGTATTATTAGGGACTTTGACTCCGAACTCCGAAGAAAATTCAATTGCCGATGCTCACAACTCCAATTCAATGAATAGTTTTCAATCAGGCTTTTACAAGTTCTTATGAAATTCAAATGAAGCCACTACCCGTTGCAAAGAGAACTTTCGTTAACTTTCTCAAACCGAATGATTTGGACCCAACTAAGTAGGATCAATGCAAGTTCTTACCTTCACTTTAATGCAGTTTTATGGTATGCTCATTTTTAGGGTTCCGTAGCCGAATGGCAAAAAACGGAACCCTAATAGTTTCGTCAAGTCAGTCTGTTGTCTGTCCGTCCGTCCGTCTGTATGTCACAGCCATTTTATTGTGTAACTATTAGTATTGCACAGTTGAAACTTAGTAGGAAGATAAATCCTGTTATCCGCTTTGCGATTATCATACAAAAAATAAAAAATAATGAAGCCATTCATGAAACTAAAATGTAAAAAAAAAATGTCTAACCTATGCGTGTACCTAGTGTCTATAGATAGATCTTTTAAAATGACATCGAGCTTTTTAAAACCATTTTCTCTAAAAGTCTAACGTTTGAGAGACAGACACTTTCAAAGTGATTCAGTTAAACTAGGCACGGAACCCTTAGTGTGCAAGTGCGATACGCACTTGGCCGGTTTTTAAAGCAATACTAAACACCCAAAGATCTATTTATGTGAATGTTAGCATGGGTTTATTACGTAACTTATGTTTTTTTTTTCATTTATGTTAAAAGTGAGTACTTATATAGATTTGATTCGGCATTTCTCAACACGGTAGGTGCTTTCTTTTAACTGACTTCGAAAATGAGGAGGTTATCAATTCGACTATATTTTGTTGTTTTTTTTTTTAAATATACAGTATATGCTTAATTAAGAACGGTGTATGCTCCTGACATTGTTTATACTAAGTCAGAAACTATAAAGATAGTATAGATTAACATGTGCTTTATTTAGAACTTATAAATACTTCATACATACATAACAGTTAGAAGTGAAATTATAGTTTTAAAATATTTGAATGGCACCTTGCCCACCTTGTCGGAATATAATAACTTACAACTCCTGTACCGTTACCATGAGTTTACGACGGTTTTACTCGCTAGCGACGACGTAAAAAAAGGCAATGGAAAATTGCACAGCGCCTCTAGCGGTCACTGACTGAACTAAAATTTTCCATAAATAAAGTTACGCAGTAGTGTCGCAAGTACGCGTCGTCGCTATCGAGTAAACTCATGGTAACGGTACTGTACAAAAATGTGTTTGGACCATAAAATTATTATCCCTTTGGAATAGAACGACAAAAGCGAGATGTCACTAGCAGCCAACTGTGTGATAAAAAGAGATGGGTACCATTTTTGTCAGATGTCAAACAGTTGACCGCCCTGCAGAAGCTCGCTGAAAATTACATGCATTTGATTTTTTATATTTAAAAGTGAAATTGTGTATATTTTGGAGAAATAATGCGTCTGAAACATGGTGACTTGATCGGTGATTGATTGTTATGCGTTACACCGGCATAACCCCAACATATAATCATTTAACAGGTAGATTAGTCCAAATCGAAGCCTCTTAATATACGACTTATATTTACCAATGCGCTTCAAATTTAAAGTACGCAGTTTGATTATTCTATTCTACAAACGTTAATTTACGTAAAAAATAAAGACAGAATAACACAGGGAATGTATATCGACGAATATTTTGTATAATGAAATAACATTTAGTTTTACACTAGAGCTGCATGTTCAATATTTTGTATCGACTGTTTATCATGCAGTAAACTACTATATTTAACTTAGGAACATTGTTATAAATCACCTGATCGAAAGGTTATCTCATTTAAAGCTACAAATGTTACTTACTTATGTTAGTTACTGACATCTTAAATCGGTTTCGTTTGACAGCTTTTACTTGTCCTTCTATACCGATAGGAATATTAATTTTATGGTTTGGACTATAACGAAAATGATATTTAAGTCCTTTGCATCTTTCCGGCAATTTTATTATAGAAACGGCTTCCAAACATCACCTCAAAATGTTTTAAAATTGTAGAAGGCGAATTCCGGTACAATAAAACAACATTATTATTTATGAGGGGGCTCCCCTATATACATGAAACTAAAACAAAAAAAAAATGACAAACCTATACGTCTATAGATAGGTCTTTTAAAATGAGATAGAGGTTCGTAAAACCATTTTCTTTTAAAGTCTAACGTTTCATTGCTAGACGCTTCCAAAGTGGTATACGAGGGTCAAACTGAAAGTTCTTAGAAAATCAAAAACTGATTACATTAGCCAATTATTAGTTTTATTATATCTTTTCAAAATATTGTCCATTGTCGTCAATACACCGCTGCATGCGATGGAACCACTGGGAAAAGCACTTTGCCCACTCGTCCTTAGGGGTCTCTTCAATGGCATCGCGATACGCAGCCACCGCTTCTTCAGCATTCACAAACCGCTTTCCTTTAAGTTTTTCTTTAATTTTTGGAAATAAATAAAAATCACAAGGCGCGAGGTCGGGGCTATACGGCGGGTGACCCAGTAATTCAACGTTTGATGTCGCCAAATAGTCGATCGTTCGCTTGGCGGTGTGCGACGAGGCGTTGTCGTGGTGAAGGAGGATCCTACTGCGAGGTCGTTTCTCTCGAACTTTTTCCAAGACAAGTGGCAAACAATTGGTAGTGTACCATTCTGCAGAAACTGTTTTTTGATCCTCTAAAACAATTGTTGCGAAATGACCTATCCTTCCAAAGAACGAGGCCACCATTTTTTTTCCCGCACTTCGATCTCTCTTCACTTTAGTTGGCAACTCCTCGAAAGGAAACACCCACTGAGCAGATTGTCTTTTGGTTTCAGGATCATAACAGTAAATCCAGCTTTCGTCACCTGTTAGTATGTCGAACATAGCATTTGAGTCACCTCCGTTAAATCTTTCAATCATTTTACGGCACCAATCCACACGATGGAGTTTTTGAGCCTTAGTCAAATTATGAGGTATCCACCGGGCGCAAAGCTTCCTGACCGCTAAATGTTCGTGGAGGATTTTGTGCACTTGACTCATACCGATGCCTAAGCTTGTCCGAATCTGCTGATAGGTCACTCTTTTGTCAGTCTCTATCATACGCCGCACAACACAGATGTTATTTTCAGTCGTCGCCGTAGAAGGCCGTCCCTCACGTACATCATCAGTGAGATTAGTGCGACCACGTTTAAACTCATTAAACCAGTTGTAAACAGTCGCACGAGATGGGGCTTCATCGTGAAAGGCCAATCGTAGTCTATCATAACTTTCTTGTTGACTTAAATGACATCGAAAGTCATAAAAAATCATTGCACGAAAATTTTCTCGTGTTAAATTCATGTTGACGTGACACAGACAATTTTCAATTTGCTGCCAAATCGTAAAACAAATGACAAATGAATGAAATATATACTCAGTAATATTGGCAAAGAGTTCTATTTTCAAATTTTAGAATATTTTTTTTATTATATTGTTTATAAGTGGCCAGTTCTAAGAACTTTCAGTTTGACCCTCGTAATGGGCGTCCCCCCCCCATCTAACTTCTAAACTAAGCAACTCTAAATTTTGAAAAAATATACATAATGTAGATCTCAACAAATACTTTCAACGAAAATTAGTTCGGACGAGATTAAACGAGAAGTTTTTGAGATACAGCATCTTTTCAACAACCGCAAACATAACTTTGTACTTCATACAAACATATTCAGTTTAAGTTGGCACGGAACCCTCAGTGCGCAAGTCCGACTCGCACTTGGCCGTTTTTTTAAATCGAGTTAGGGGGATGTAAGATTTGTTTCAAATGTATTATTTTCTCTGTTTGTCTGTTCTATCTTGAAGACATTAGCAGATATGTTCACATCAATAAGATTTTGAGGTGCTTTACTTGACCATGAAGTATTGCTTCCTAAAGACGTTACTTTGTTTTTTGGCTAGGGCCTATAGTATGCTGTCTCGTTCTCTCAAAATTTATATTCTTTCATGAGTGACTGAGCTGACTAGAGTCGAAAGTACGGGTATTTATTGTTTCATAGAATAGAGTTCAGGCCCACTTGAAGGATACAATGCTTTGTTTGCCTTTGGTGAGATGTTTAATGTAGCAGAGTGCCGCGGTCGTCACATGATGGATGAGTGCAGCTGCGGCTAGAATTAGGCGCTCGAAGTTCCACCCATGCTACTTATTAGATGACAGATTTTAAGTAATAGTTACAAAATAAACCACATTTTTTTTAACAAGGATTAGAATTGCGCTGTTTTTTTAGTACTAGCCCACTATTCCTCCGACGCAGTGGTAGGTAGATTTCATGTTGGTTGTGGCCCACAACAACAAGTATGACGTCCGATACTGAATTATCAATAATATTTATGTTTTAATTTATCTAGTCATTAAATAGGACACCAAAAATGGCGCACGGGCGGGATAGAGCTACCGTGCTGTCTATCCAAAAGCGCGAAATTATTGGTCTCTGTTGGATACGTCACACGGCCCTGTATGCGCGAGGTTGCAGGTTCGAATCCCACCCGTGCGCAATTTTTGGTTTCTTATTACATTTTTAAGAATAGAAAATAACATTAAGTGGCCAAAAACATTTTAAAATATATTGTAAAAAGTGTTAAATCTTTAAATAATCGATAAACTGAAGATAAAAAAGTGAGTACAGCGTGATGGACGGTTCAATAAAATGTCTGCGGTGCGGTTAACAAGTGAAAACTTGTTTAATCGCCTTGATAAATTTAACCTCACTTTTGCTTTATGATGTGCATAAATAAAAACTTGTTTCAAAAAGATTTGACGTCAGTATCGCTTTTAAATTAGTAAAAGTAGGTTCTTTAGTCTGGCTAGCTAAAACTAAAAGAGTATTATAAATTAATTAAAACATGCATTTAGCTAATCTTACTTTTAAATCAATTTGTACGAAACGAGAAAAATACATTTGAATATTAGGAATTTAGGAAAAAAACATTTGATCTAGGTATTTGCTTTTTCGAAGTACCTAGGTCCTATTTTCATTCAGAAGTTTTGTACTAACTCAACATTTTATATTGCATTTTTCTTTAATTTTCATTACACAAACGTGCAGTGAGTGGGGGATTTCCGAAAGCCACTGGCAATAAAACTGAGCGTTCATTCATTCCTGGAGTGGGCTGTGCTTAGCGCGAGTATCGGGTAATCCGGCAGATACAAAATAAATCCGCGCCCCTGTGTCGGCTGCGAAGTTTATTTATATCCTTAAGACGTAGGAAAGTTACCCTAACAGATACCACTAAGAGATTTCAGTCAGTATTGACGTATGCAAAGGGGACTCCATGAAAATACAAGTAGTTCTTGTTGGTGTAATGTTATACACTGTGCTACTTACCAGTTCTGTTAGCTTGATCTTTGGTTGAAACGTTTGCTTACCATCTTTTTGCCATAAATTATTAAATTAAAAGAGGCTGGGAGTGAGAGTATAGGTTAAATTACCAAGAATATGGTTAAATCCTGACACTTTCAGCTCTATGCAATACCTGATATTGATATAAGATTTGCAGAGACCGCTTATGTCTACTATGGTGCGCGGCGGTGTATGGAAGCAGGAAGATCCGGATGAAGGCTGGATTAAAGTCCAGAGGAAAAGATTGCGAAATCGTTTTGTAGGTCAAAGAGGCAAGGCGATCACGGATCCTAGCGAGAAATTCAAAGCAGCCGATACTAAAACACCGCTTTATATCTATAATGTCTCGAAAGACGTATCTGTTGACGACATAACGCGTTATATCGAGAATAAGACTAATATAAAGGTGTCTCTAGTCAAAATGAATATGAAAACCTCCAAAGAATACGACGCTTACAAGGTGTTTGTACCTAAACAGCAATTAGAATTATTCTTAAAGGAAGATTTTTGGCCGAACGGTATAGCATACCGTCGTTTTATTCATCTCGGTCAGAAATAAAACCACAGACGAGATAATGGACAATAATAATTACATCAAAATATGAATAACATACAGACAGCAAAGTTTATTACCTTCAATTGTAAAAATGTAAATAGGTCAATCGATTGCGTGAGAAACTTATGTCATAAAGGCGACGTAATCGCGCTACAGGAAACATGGCTTTTACCACATGATATCTCATCTTTGGGGGATATTGATGAAGACTTTGGTTTCACGGGCGTGTCGGCAGTGGACACTTCGGCCGGCATACTGCGAGGGAGACCGTACGGCGGAGTGGCGCTTTTGTGGAGAAAGGCCGTCTTCACCTCGGTGTCAGTGATTGCGTGTGATAGTGTCCGCCTAGCCGCGATCAAGGTGGTTGTCAGGGACAGGTCATTCTTGATATTTTCAGTGTATATGCCTACTAACTCATCAGAAAATTTACCAACCTTTACAGAATGCCTTAGTGAAATTAGTGCAATAATTGAAAATAGTAATGTTGATACAGTGTACATTCTTGGGGACTTCAACGCACACCCAGGTGAGCTGTTTGCTTTTGAACTGTCGAACTTTTGTCTGGAGCAATCATGGTCATGTGTTGATTTGGACTTACTGCCGGCGGACACATATACGTTCGTCAGTGACTCTCACGGTTGTAGGCGCTGGCTTGACCACTGTGTCGTGACTAGCGCGGCAAGGGACACTGTGATAAGTGCAGCCGTAATTCATGACACGTATTGGTCAGATCATTACCCTATGCTACTAGAGTGTAATATTGATTTAATTAGTCCCAAAGTTAGATTGTCGAACCCACACATGAATGGTATTATTTGGGGGGAAAGAAACATTTCTCAAATTAATAAATATAAAGATTTCTGCCATTATAGACTGAGAGAGATTCATTTCCCTTCGGAGTGTACCAAGTGTGCCGATAACATCTGTGTTGAAAATAATCATTTGTGTGTAATAGATAAGTTGTATAAAAATATTATAGATATACTTAGTAATGGTGCAGTGTTTTGCCACAATGCTCCAAGTAAGAAAAAACGTAAACAGGTTGCTGGTTGGAACAGACATGTCAGGGACTCTCACAGGAATGCACGCCTCTGTCTTCAAATTTGGCATCTTCACGGGAGTCCACATACTGGGCCCATTTACGAAAATATGCTTGAGTCCAGGAGAACTTTTAAGTCTAAACTGAGATGGTGCCAAAACAATCAACAACAAATAAAAATGGATATCATTGCTCAACACCATTTCAGCAAGGACTTTAAGCAATTCTGGAAGTCAACAAACAAATTAAATCCAAAGCCAAGCCTTCCTGTGAGCGTGGCGGGCATTGATGATCCAGTTGGCATAGCAGAGGCTTTTAAAGACAACTTTAAGATGAAATCTCCACTCGGATCTGCCCCTATGTTGCTTGACGACAACAGACCCGCCTCACATTACCTGAATGTCAGATTTACGGCTAAAGATGTTGCACGTGTAATAAAAGATATGGTTCGTGGCAAGTCACCAGGGCATGACAATCTGAGTGTCGAGCATCTACGCTTTGCAGGAGTCCATCTACCGAGAGTGTTATCTCTGCTTTTTAATTTGTGTATGAATCATTGCTACTTGCCTGATGACCTAATGCGCACAGTAACAGTTCCTGTAATTAAAAACAAAACAGGCGATGCATCGGACTTGTCGAACTATAGGCCAATATCATTGGCGACTGTGGTGGCTAAGGTGCTGGACCGCTTGCTTGATCAACACCTAGCTAGGCACATACAATTAAAGGATGCTCAGTTTGGTTTTAGACCAGATTTGTCTACTGAAAACGCTGTGCTGTGTCTCAAGCAGACGGTCCAGTACTACACATCCAGAAAGACGCCGATTTACGCATGTTTTCTGGACCTGTCCAAAGCATTCGACCTAGTATCATATAATGTACTATGGGAAAAGCTGAAAAATGAGACTACTGTGCCTTATGAAGTTGTGTCACTATTTCGATACTGGTACAACCACCAAAATAACTGTGTAAGGTGGGCAGGCGCGTATTCGGACATGTATAGGTTGGAGTGTGGAGTGAGGCAGGGGGGCCTATCATCTCCTAGGCTCTTCAACCTATACATGAACGCGCTGATCGGGGAGCTCAGCAGCACTAATGTCGGATGTCATATAGATGGCGTGTGCGTCAATAATATCAGTTACGCGGACGACATGGTGCTGCTGAGTCCCTCGATTGGGGCGTTGCGTAAATTAGTGCGTATTTGTGAGTCCTATGCTGTGACCCACGGACTCAGGTACAACGTGGTTAAGAGTAAGTTTATGGTGTTTAAGGCTTTCAAGAGGTGCCCCCTTACAGTGCCTCCAATTACTCTGAACGGGTCTCCTCTTAATCGCGTGTCACATTTCAAGTATCTGGGGCATTGGGTCACGGAGGATTTATGTGACAATATGGACATAGAGAGGGAGCGCAGGGCGCTGGCCGTCCGCTGCAATATGGTGGCCCGTAGGTTTGCTCGCTGCACTCGGCATGTTAAGACGACTCTTTTCAAGTCATACTGCCAGTCCTTTTATACGAGTAGCCTATGGGTAGACTATACGCAGCGTTCGTACAACACGCTGCGTGTTCAATATAATAATGGGTTTAGGATGCTGATGGGGTTGCCGCGGTATTGCAGTGCGTCCGGCATGTTTGCCGAGGCAAATACTGATGGTTTCCACGCCATCATTAGAAAGCGGTCAGCGTCGCTTGTACACCGCCTGCGAGAAAGCACCAACAGCATCCTAAATGTTTTTGCGGACAGGTGGGACTCTCCGTTGCTGAAGCACTGGATTCGTCTCCAAATGTTTGTGAGATAGGCCCAACTACACTCAGTAAACACAGTCCTCCTGTCTAACTTTCAATAATATATTTTTAAGATCTAACTAACTTTTAATTGTTTTCTATTTATATTTATTACTAACAAAATGTATGGGTCTGTATACTGTTGTGTCCGATACCTGAAATAAATGCTTTTGATTTGATTTGATTTGATAAGAGATAACCTGAGAAAGGTCATAACAGCAACATTCGATTATTAATGTGACGATTACGTTTACACATGAAATATATGATAGCATGCTTTAGAATGTTTTTAACACTCGCAGTGTCATATTTTATATTCATAAAGATGAAATAAGAAACCAGAAATTTGCGCACGGGCGGGACTTGAACCAGCAACCTTTTGGCAAACCCGGCGGGACCCGTCCCGCCCGTGCGCAAATTTTTGGTTTCTTATTTCATCTTTATGAATATAAAATATGACACTGTGAGTGTTAAAAACATTCTAAAGCAGAGATAGCGAAGCGACACCAATTTCCAAGTTGAATTTATTCTGTAAAGAATAACTGCTTGGGCCATCTGTTTCATAAACAGACGGCTAGATGGCGCTAAGCGTCACGCAATTGACGTTTTCATAAGAAACCACAAATTTCGCAGGGTCGGACTAACAGCACGGTAGCTCAATTGGTAAGAGCGTTTGGCCCGGTTTGCCAAAAGATTGCTGGTTCAAGTCCCGCCCGTGCGCAAATTTTTGGTTCCTTATTTCATCTTTATGAATATAAAATATGACTGTGAGTGTTAAAAACATTCTAAAGCATAGATAGCGAAGCGACATTAATTTCCAAGTTGAATTTATTCTGTAAAGAATTTATTTATTTACTTATTTAAAGACTTTATTGCATAAATTTAGTGTACAAAGGTGGACTTAATGCTAAAAGCATTCTCTACCAGTCAAACCTTTAGGTCATGCAGAAAGGTGTCAACGGGTGCAGTGAAAAGCTTCTAAAGAAAAAAGGAACATAGTAACAATAATCCTATTATCCTATAATAATAAATATTCATATTATAATATATTATACGAATAACTGCTTGGGCCATCTGTTTCATAAACAGACGGCTAGATGGCGCTAAGCGTCACGCAATTGACGTTTTCATAAGAGACCACAAATTTCGCAGGGTCGGACTGACAGCACGGTAGCTCAATTGGTAAGAGCGTTTGGCCCGGTTTGCCAAAAGGTTGCTGGTTCAAGTCCAGCCCGTGCGCAAATTTTTGGTTTCTTATTTCATCTTTATGAGTATATGATAGTATTCTTAACACTGCTTATATTTTTACTGGAACAGACGAACAGTCTTGAGCTCTTTTTGATAACATGAAATTTTATTCGCTCTGCTTGCTATGCGCATTTGCTTTTGCAGTAGCTATTGATCTTATTTATCTACAATTTGCAGGCTTTGAATAAAATGCGATTTTTTTCAGTAGGTACCGTCGACGGGACGCTCACGTGAACGGAATAAATAAACGCGACTGATGTACGTCCGTTTTGTTAACCTAGCTCTACTGTGCGTACGTGAATAATATACACTATGCCACGACTTCCTTTTCTTTCACGAATTGTATTGTGCGTGATCTAGAATTCTTTAGGATTTCGTATCTTTCAGTTTTTTATCTTTAAAAATATTTTGAACTTACGTAGTACCGTGATGCGATCTTGCTTGCACAACTTACCTAATTGTCAACTTTCAATTAAGGATTATTTTTGAACTAGTTACTATAGCATAAAGTAGATTATTACCAGCTAAGTAGATCCATATTGTGACAGTACTGGCGAATTTCAAGCTCTGCCATTATAACTGGTTGAACTGTGGTACGAGCTATTCGTCCTGCTTGTATTATTACACTTTACCGTGAGATAGATAAAGATTATGAATAGTAACCATCGCTGCATCGTGTCAAAAACTTGAACCCATGGTTCACCTCAGGCAGAGACACGGAAAAGCAACTATACTAATACTATAGGATGGGTAGGTACTATACTAATGTTTATTACAGAAATCAACGCCGTAACCGTTGTCGTTCTTGTCACCTAAAATGTACCAGACGAGTAAATTGAAAGTTTTTAAAATTTTTACTCGATAATAATGTCTGCATCCACAGCTGAAGTCATCTTTCGAGCGAGCGAATTAACGTCGTCGCTTGAAATTAAATGTGCGATACAGAAAAATCCAACAAGAATCAGCCAAGACAGATTAATGGGGGTTAGAGGGTTTCGCTAAGGCGTTCACAATAGGATGCTTGATAAAAACTCTGTAGGTAATAATACTTTTAGATAGATTTATCTATTTTTCTTCTTATTACATACCTACTTCTTATAACAAACCTACAGAGATACAGACACAGATCAGAATGTTTTATACAAAATGAATGTATTTTGTTTCGATCACAGGAGCTCTATTTTTGAATCACTCGCTTGGATATGGCGTGTGATTTCCATTCGAAAGCGAACTGAAAAGCAACGAAAGTCGAATAGATTGTGTACGTAAATACTCACAAAATTCAGTCATGTTTTTGTTATCAACCCTTTGTGAAATTAAACAGTTTTTCTTTCCAAAATAGAATATTATTCAATGAATATCACACGTCATTTTTGACGCGATTCATTCAAAAATAGGGCCCAGATACTATGATTTGTAAGATAACAAATTCTCTTATACTATTTTGCGTGATCCGCAGAATGTGCTTATAAGGCTAAACATTGTCAATATGATTGCTAATAGTTATAACTTTGTTGTTTTGTCAGATGTTAGGTATAGGCATTCCAATGAAAGTCTGTCTATATTTAAGATATGAGGACCTATATGCGACTGCGTCCGCGCGTTCTGCAGGGCGATTCAGAACCATTCGATAAGACATTCGGTTTGGGTTTGGGACAGATTTTTTAAATTTTCTATTCAGAACAACCCAATCCGTACAACATTTTCCCAAACCCAAGACGGAACCGAAGATGATGTCACATCGTTCGATTACAGAGATTTTCATATACCGATCATTGTTTGACATTTCTTACGTCACAGTATTTTCTCTCTGATGCCCGTTTTCTTTGAAAAATCGCTCAGAAATTAACATTCGGATGTGTTTTTACCCGTAAAGTGAGTATTTATTTGTATTCAATCTCCTAATTGGCCAATATATTATACAACTCTAGAGCTATGACAGGACCTCCAGTACTTGCTTACATACAAATGAACGAAATAAAATGTGTATAAATAATCTTTCTTTTAAAACCTGTTGGACGCGGCAAAATTCATACCGTCACGTCCCTGTAAATTCTGCCATTGCCATTTCTATTTGAGTTTACAGGATATCATGGAAGGAGAAATAGTAAGACGTAGGCGCCGGCGACGGGAGCAGAATCCCTGCATGTGTATTTTGAAACATCTGCGGGACACTTTAAATCCTTTTAATTCGACGGTTGGTGTATTAACCAGAAAATACATATATAGATTAACTCAAGGTTTTATCTTAAACCTCTGAAATAAAACAGTTTACGTCTTGAAGAAACAAAATATTAAAAGTATAACCTGAGATCAGGCTATATTATCGTTGAACTACATAATTACTTTACCAAACTATTAGTTGACTCATTACCACTTATTTTCACAACTTTGTTTTCCCAATCCTAATCCTAACGTGGGTGTCGGAGCAATTCAGTATAACATTGGGTTTGGGTTTCGATTACAGAAACGGCTTCGGTTGTTTCATTTACGAAGTTTAATAAAAAAATAACTTTAAATAAAAAAATATTACATCATTTAATGAATATAATACATACTATATATTCAATTTGTGTGTCCTATATTGCTACAATATATTTTGTGAGAGCAATGTTCTTGATATGTGATTAAATAAGCTCAAAGTAAGAGTTAAAATGAAATTAAATAATTTTGTATATTTATATTTTAATGCCTTCCTTATAAATGCACTATACCAGTCAAATATTGGGTACGTTTCAGATTTCAGTTTCCGTGCTACAAACCTCTTGTTCGCTTTGCTTGGTTCCCAATTTTTGACAAATGTCTGTTTCTAGAGCGATGACAGCGATTTTCGACAAAATTGGAACGCGATCATACATTGTCAAAAACATGATAATATGTCATATTTCATAGCGATCATAACAAATTGTGTAGGACTTATATGTAAATAAACTATATTTCAATAGAGAGAACTTAATTTCCAGAGTAGGTACTATATTATTTGCCTGAATCAATAGCTTTGTAATTTGACTTGATTGAGAGAAAGTGATCAATACAGAAGTATAGGTACAATGTCTAAATTGGGATTACTCATTATCTTTCTTTTTGTTAGGAAACTATAGTATTTACGGAGGAAGAGGATGAGAGATGGTACTGTCAACTCTTGGATCGCTGTACTTTGCTTGGTTATTAGGATTGTCTTATACCTCAACACCCGAGCGGTCGCATGCGACCGCATAACAATAGAATACCTATTGTGTCTCGTTCACATACGCTTGAGGGATTAAACTCTTCAGCAAACAACATTCAAACTTCCTAGCATTTGTAGCATCGAAGTGAAGTGTGCTTACAATAAACTGCAGACCAGTGAAATACGATAGTTTTATAATATTTTAATATAAGTAACAAACATTGGATACTATTACTATGATGTATGTAAAAAAATCTTGCACAAAAGATAACTTGTTTAATTTTTATTAAGTAATTCACCCAATCACCCTTTATTTTCAAGGTTTCCAAAAAATATATTTGAACTTTCGACTCGACTTTCTTACGGTCTATGTTATGAACAATTAGAGCACAGCAAATGTCCTGAATGATAAGATATTCCCACTGGAACACACAGTTTCGTAGGAACTTGATTGTCCTGCAGAATGTTAATAAAATAACTGTACTGTCCACCGCGTCCTGTTGACAAAAACCTTTTACAAGTTATCCTGGCATCCTCTGTATTGCTAAAAGATGCCATGTATTATAGAGATACACTTTTTTGTTGTATTTCGTCGACACGGATGTCGATGTTATTTTTCGTGTTTGGTAAACGCACTGCACCTATTTATGTTTGTAGCAACTCATTATATTCACATAGCAAAGAAATACACCTAGATAGGTCAATAATCATTTTTATCTGGATTTTCCGACATAAACGGGTGCTACAGGGCACCCGATTAACTTTGACAGAAAATACCGTGACGTTCGGCAACAAATGTCAGAAAAAAATGTTCTGAATAGCGTCGATAACTAAAACTACGCTGTAATCTCTGTAATCGAACGATAATGACGTCATCAATAAATAATTTTTTCATAATTATTAATTAAAACAATTTAGAATTGATTACTGGTCACTCAAAGGGCCTATATTTAAAATGTTTGCTATATTACTTATAATTGGGAAATATTTTTAGTTGCAGGCTCCATAAATGCAACAACTGAAACCGGTGTTGTAATCGAAATCGATTTCTATCTTGTTCTGAATTGCTCCGAAAACACATGTTGGGTTTGGGATTAGGAATCGTATGCCGAAGGTTGGGTTTGGAACCCAACGGTTCTGAATCGCCCTGCTGAGTTTGCTCCCTCCCCTCACGATGCAGCGTGATGTTTTATAGCCTCAAGCCTTCCTCGATTATTGAGCTATCAAATACACACATATATTTTTATTGGTCCAGTAGTTCCCGAGATTAGCGCGTTAAAACAAACAAATAAACAAACTATTCAGCTTTATAATATTAGAACAGATTACCATTAATCCACGTAGGTAACTAAATTCATTGTCTGAATGAAAAAATATTTTAACTACTAACGAAGGTAAACCATAAAGGGTACAGATGCATTGAGAAAAAGTTTTAGATTGCGCTCTAACAGATTGAAAACGAGTGCCTCAAGTGTACGGGAAATAATTACTTACCGGAGTCGTAAGGAAACCAGAGCAATTCCCCCGCAGCCTTCATTAATCTTCGCCATGTCTCACGATACGCCGCTTAATTAATACTCAAACAATGCAATTTAAAACACACAGTCTTGCACCTAGTTAGGTGGATAACGAAAGGTAATTAACAACTTAGGAATGTTTTAAAATCGTTCTACTTACATATACGCTTCTTGTGTGCCTCAAATATTTTCGATATTACCTCACACGAATTAAGGTATTTTTCCACTACACCGTTCTATACCATAACCGTGCTAGAAACGTGTTGGGGCACGAAAAGCAACAAAATACTCTCTACCTTGCCCACTGAACGGTTTGACAGCGTTCTGTCTCACCGTGATCCGTTATATGGAGCGAGAGCGAGCGACAACGTATTTTGCCGGCGCTGACACGCTTCGTGTATGGCACGCTTCGGTGTTGGTCGGTGACGGAACGGTTTTGTGGGCAAAGTGTCATAGTTATCAATTCCTTCAATTCTTAGTACGGTCATGGCATACTACGGTGTACGGGACAAACAGCTTAAGGGTCACGTATCTTGTTGTCATCATGTTATTTTAATGTCCTAGGTATTAATTATATAACTCCCCTAAACGTTCTCGAAGAAAGAACCTTCAAATAACTTCTCACACCATGAAAGAAACTGCAGCACAGAACTTCGCTCTTCCTTGTTATACTTGCATAACTCTTTAACGAGTTTATCCGTCGTAAAAAAATTTATCTTGTAGTTGTATGAAAAGTTATCACAATAAGTTATTTAACAGCAACTATTATGTATTGTGATGTGATGGATTTTCAATCCATTTAAATAGCACGACAATATTAGACAAATATTAACCAATAACGACGTGGGTCACAGAATAGTTATAAAGAAAAAAAAACGGTAATATTGTCAGTGCGACAGGTGCAGATCACACTCACACACATCGTTCGTATGTATCATGGACGAAAGTAGTAATAATTACAGCGCTTCTAGCAAAAGGATCTGTTTTCCATTAGTTCTTTTATTACATTTAGCATAACGTTGTTGTCATGTCGGAGTATGTGGCTTTTATATTGGGTTTTGAAGTTTAGTATAGTTTGGCTCATGTAAGTAACTCCTTTATTCTGTTACGTTTGGTGGGGCTGGTCGATATCATCATTTTAAGGATTATTTCGTAGACTTAAGTCATAAAATGGAACCCTAAGATCGTTAAGCATAACCGTCTCAGCGTTTTATTGCTCGGAAGTCGTTCATGAAACAAACGCGAGCGCGCGCCACTCGGAACAACTTTACTGCCTCTTGTTATGGTGACACTTGCCTCGTGTTTAGTTACGGGTGTAGTTTCTTATGCCCTTGTAATTAATGACCTACGATTTCACGACACATTCAAATCGTTGTTGGATTCTTATGGATGAGATATGGTAAAATCCGTTTTCTTGGTAGTCAAATAATGTAAACAACCTTTTAATAACTTATAAAATAATATCAGTAAATATTTTTTTAAATTGATTTAAAAAGATAAGAAGGTAAGTTTTGTATTTATCTTATTTTAAACAGAATTATTTCGAAAAAAAGGATGTTAATATTGTTTACAATATTCGGCAAGCAAAAAGAAACGGACTTTATGAAGAAATTTTGTGGCAATGACGAAAATAACAAACAATGATACTATAGAATAGAAAAACCTTTCACTATTAATTTGAATCATGAAATTAAAAAAGAATGGGTCTCCGAGGATAGTCAGGTTATTCTATACTAAGTATAGCTGTGTTTGTTATCGTCATAATTTCAACAAAGTATTTCTTTACCATTCCTCTCATCCGCAAGAATCTTGCAACGATTTGTATGTGCCGTGAAAGCGCAGATTATTAATTACAAGATAGTAAAAATTTAAGTGATTTGTTAATTCATTATCCCAGATTAATACTACTGGCTTTTTAAAAGGACACCTTAGTTATTAGAAAGGACGTGTAGTTATATCAAGTATAGCTTTCTTTTTATCAGTTTACATTTATTTAAAATTCAAATTAGTAAAAAAAATATTTTCTGTGAACCTGAAACTCATATTAACCTATTTTAAATTAAATGCAGTTTTGAAAAATATAAATGGATAAAGTAAAACTATTTTTAACAAACAAGTTTTATTCCTATTTTGTACATAGGACCTAATCTTTCTAAGGCGGATCTTGTCCGTATTAACAGGGTACAAAATGTTGATCTGAAGATATGGTTGGCTGTAATGATGGTGTTAGACTTTTATATATTAGTTGAGAGATTGTGAGTCCATGTGGTTGAGATTGACCGCTTTTTGCACAAGTGAGCTAAGAACACAGTATGTTACAGTCGCCATCAGATATATCGGAGCAGACAAAGTGACCAAATACTTCTGCACAGTTTAAAATTTCAATAAGTTCCATACACTACAAGTTACCATTAATATCAGAACATTCATTACTTCATAAATATCTGAGCAGATGTTAGTCAATAACTTCTATACACACAACTAACCAATAATATCTGAACACTCACTTGCCTGAATTTATTTACTGCATGACACTTTCATGACAGTGATAACAATACTGAAAACTACAAAGCGTTACTAACTGCCAGCGTCATCTTACTATAATATAAACTATGAAAAGAGTCCCTATTTTACCGACTTCAAAAAAGGAGGAGGTTATCAATTCGACTGTATGTTTTTTTTTGTATCTATGTTACCTCATATCTCAGTCGTTTGTCGACCGAATCGAAAAAAAATTTCGCCTACTTAGAAGGTGTACCTTCTAGTTGGTCCCGTTTCTTTCTTCCATTTTGGGATCTGATGATGGGATCTTGGTGTAATCGAGGGAAACCCTCAAATTTTAAAGGCACGTATTGTGTTTCTTTACTAGAATCTTAACGTTGACGTGTTGTTACGTCTGATAGTCAACATCTTGTGGGGCTGAGCTAATGGTGGAACTCCTTAACGCTTCGGAGTTCAGTAATTATAATGACAGAACTTATATATAATTATAATAATAATTATAATTTGTAATAATAGTAATTTGTAGCTTCTCAAAAAATAGAATCATAAGGTGCAACTCCCCCCCGGCCCTCTTATGTAATCACTAAAAATGAAGAAATAAAATAAACTTTAAAAAAAAAGTAAAAACCGACTTCAAAACTAAAATACACTAAAAAGTTTTGAATAAACTCTTCACCATTGAAAGGAAAGGAATCCGTTTTAGGCAAAAAAAATCTGTTTTGGAGTTGGTGCCATCAAGCATCAACTATCACAGCACCGACTCCAAAAAGAAATTGTTTGCCTAAAACGGATTCCTTTCCTTTCAATGGTGAAGAGTTTATTTAAGACTCTTTAATGCATTTGGTTTTGAAGTCGGTTTTTACTTTTTTTTATAGTTAAGTTGGAAGCACTTCTGCAATTTGCCTCGATTGCTCAAATATTTAAGACCGACTGCGTAGATACATTTGACGTTATGAGTGTTCAGATAATTTTGGTTAGTTGTGTGTATAGAAGTTATTGACTAGCTTCTGCTCAGATATTAATGAAGTAATGCATGTTCTGATATTAATGGTAACTTGTAGTGTATGGAACTTATTGACATTTTAAACTGTTCAGAAGTATTTGGTCACTTTGTCTGCACCAATATATCTGACGGCGACTGTACCATAGTGATCATTGCCACTTTTGCCACAATATACAATGGAAAACAATAGTAGCTCATTATATTTCTCAATAATGAACCCTTAACTATAATAAGTACCGATAATTAGTTTGTCCATCCAGCTAGATCAACGAAATATCAAATAATTATTTAAAAAAATGCGAATCGATGTAACTCATTCTTATAAACATTTTTCAAGCACATGTTTTGGCTTACAGTTTAGCACATTACTCATTTATGTATAAACATTTTTTCACCTCAACTGTAATCAAATAAAATAAAAATAATAACATAAAAATACTAATTTGTCATCAAGATACATTTACGGTTGCTAGATGACATTTAAATTTCTATAACTGCTTGCCGGGACTTCCTCAATTTGGTTTATAAATTTATCTTATATCGGTTATCATATTGAGTTATTTTTCAAACGCTGAGTCCCGGTTCGCTACACCCTAATGTTCATTGCGGCACATCGTGGTATAAAAACCTCATTTGCTTATAAGTCGTCCTCTGAAACAATGTTTTTGGACGTTAATACTAAGTTTATCTACTGAGTGTTTACTGTGGCAGACCGCGGTAATGAACCTCAGTTGCCGTTGTGTCGTCCCTCTAATTGCTGCACAATTATTAAGGTCGAGGCGCTGCGCTGAAATGCACTTGGGTTGGGATGAGTCGATACTGAGAGGGCTATTTCTGAGACACGCCGTCATTAGACTGAGGTAACATTTTTGTAACAGACAACATGTAAAATGTTTGCTTTGCTTGAAATGCGTCAGTGTGGTGCTCGTTGTTATTTTTAGCAATATGTGTATCTTCAACTAAAGATTGTATTGCAATAACACAATACCTCATAGTTAGTGAATTTATTACACCCTAGATGCTCTAGCAAGCAAATAACTCTGAATAAGATTGAAATAAAATTATGTAATTCATTTTGTTTGAATTTTTTTATCAATTAATTTTTGGAGAGAGCTGTAGAAAGTTGTTACCGAGTTAGTAATAGTGATCTTTCGATAATTACTTTACACACTACGTTCCTATCAACATGAGAAACATATTTTTGCACGATTAAGTTGTACCTATGCCAGACAGTTTAGTGCACTCACGTGCTTCTTGTAGCATGCTTTTAACAATAATTTTAACCAACCATTTATGTTCCATCACTAACTAGCATTAAATCCAATACTCCGCCGTCTCCACGTACCGGCTCCGATTCTCCGCGTACTCAACGATTGAGTGAGCCCGAACTCAAATATTTAGTGTAAATATAAAATCGTATTACTCGTTCCAATTGAGTAGAATCGAGGTCGAGTTAAGCCAGCCTACGTGGGCTGAATATATCAAATGGCCGGAAAACGGTCTGCCCACATTCGTTTACCGACAAAGGTGATTCCCACATATTCCATGTTCGCTGTATGCATTGAATTGTCCTATGAATCGGGTACGCCTAAAGTATTTATCCCTGGGGGCGTATTGCGATTCAACTGTCCATTCAATTTCCAGGCAGCTCAATTCCGACTCAGTGTAAACGAATAATATCAATATAATAATACTACAATGGTAAGAATATTAATATTTATATTGTTTTATTATAAAATATTATAAATATCATGCAAAATCACAATAAGAATTGTTAATTTGATAGTAAAGCTGAGCCGCTTATCTATCAAAACAGCATTGCCATACGCACGCTGCTTTGTGGCAGTAGCAAGCTTAATAAATAGTGTAGTGAAAGTGACCCTTACATAATGTAAGCTTTACGCTATGTACAGTACTTCAGTATCAGGACGTAAATGACTTTTGTTCCCTTAGGTTTGTTCTTTCGTAGCAGCGTGTGTAATGAGACGGCAATGTCCGTTCATCCGCCTGAAGGATTGCTACGGGAAAGGGATGTGCGTTCAACCAAAATGATGTCACCATAATTCGAGTACTCACCTAGTTATACAGATACATATTTCATGCATATTAAATACTAATCAATAAAATTCTTCTTTTGTTTACAGTGCTAAGTTCTTAATTAACGAGAATATGGAAATAATACCTAATCAATTAAAAAAATAAACATCTCGCGGAAGTTTTAAGATCCACGTTTAGCAGAAACGCAAATAATTCAGTCAAAGCCAATACATAGCCGATAATATTGAATGAAAAACAGTATGTAAATAGGATTGGAAAACCAAAATAATTGAACACTCTATTCTGACTATTGAGCGAAGTAAAGCTGAACTCCAGAAAAGTAGCTTCAGTTTCAAGAAAATTCATGTACAATCTGAAGCGTAAATATTTCTGACTAGACGAAATAAAATATTCGCTTTAAGCGTACGTATCCAATTGAAATCGCAAAGAAAACTGAACGCTGATATTGGCTAGTACTTACTGCGATTGGAATATACCGAGAAATCGAATCAGTACGTGAGTCAGATGAGTTACAGGGTCCAGCACATCCTTGCCACGAAGTTATTTACCCGAGTAATACTAATTTTGAGAAACATACATTTCGCTACACAAATAACATAACCATTGAGAAATTTAGACCTTACAATGTACTAAATAGGACTGACTTTGTGCAGAAATCTTGCAGTTACATTTGTTGAAGACTGTACCTTTCCTTTAGCGCAGGCATCATGCGGCGTATTTGCTGTCAAACTTAATTGTAACTTGCCCTCGTATGCTTTACCTCATTTTAATTCGCTTTTCAAATTAATTGATTGGCATTATTGTAATGCAGTTGAACTGAATACAATCAGCTTTAATTGGCGGTGATTCAATCTACTAATGAAGATATGATGTTCCCAAAGGAGACCAATTACGAAAAAACTATATAGAGTTCAACGAGGTATTTGGTCATGTTTATAATATTGTTAACATAACCTCACTTGTTCATGTAACGATTATGGTGAGAGTTCCTATGCCAAAGGAATGTATTCGTCAACTAAGATAATACAATCAAACAATTAGATCGCTTACAATAAACAAGTAAGACATTACTGCACGTGGTTTACAGCCGATACGGGCGTATTTAATCAAGGGCTTGAGCCGTAAAGGGCGAATTCATAGACATAAAACTAAGTAAATGACGCCATTCACACAGGCTAGTAAAATGTATGTTCTGAAATATATTTCTTTAAAATTAATTAATGGTGAAACGCTAAATAACCCGCTTCGTAAACACCATTTTTTTTTAATTGCAAGAGGCATTTATTTAGCTTTTACATTGGGTGACATTTTGCGAAAGTTTTTGAAAACTGAGGTGCACTTGCATCATCTATTCAGATACATAAATCTGTGGGTGAATCGCTCGGATGGGGTCAATTCCGGCGGATTGCTTTAATTAATAGCTACAACCATTCCTTCCGTTTCTAGCACATAAACAGGGCGTAAATGTGGATGAATGGCAACGAATAATCATCAGTGTTACCCTCTAATTCACCCCTATTTAATATTATTTTGACGGCCCAATTTTGTTACGCAGCACGTGTGGCTAATTTTGCAAATTACCTAATCAACGGTTTGATTTTAATGACATTATTGCTGAACATAATTTGTAGTATGTGCAGCAGACATGTTTGATTTAGGCATTTTTTATAATCAAATGAAGGTAGTTTTATTTCCACATAGTGTGAATAAATGGTGTCGCTAAAGTTTAAGAATTTGACTTGAAGTTAATGTCTGTGTCATTGAGACAAAGTACAGAATTAAAAGCACATTTTTTTCGTGCTCCATTCAACCCGATATTTTTGTGTAATTTCTCACTACATTTGACACAAATGAAATTGTAAATCACTCACTTTATTGCTCAGATGGTAAAAGGCAAATATTTATGCTGCTCGAAGTCGTTACGAGCCACGGACTTTATCATAATTATTGTATTTACCTCTGTATGCTATTGATTTCTTTTTAATGAGCATTTCATGAGTCATTTTTTGAATTTATAGCGACAATATTACGTCATTTGGCCTTAAAGAAATGTGGTGTCCTCTGTCAATATTATTACTAATAATAAAACATTGATTTCAAATTCAGAATATACGTTTTCTTCTTTGAGTAATTAGGTAACAACAACAGTAAGGTAATTTAGAAAGATGCAATGGCAAAACTCATCTTAAAGTTTTTTGGGCATAACGATCTGTCGGCAAGTTAGCGTGAGCTTGTTAAGAGATGTTGGTCATTTAGACAAAAGTTGTGAACAACAGTATTTTTTTATTAATGAACAGAGCGCCACTGATTTAAAGTTTTTCATTTCGGTGCCTTCGGTCAAAGGTCACGAGTTCAAACCGCAGCGCTCGTATGCACTGATATCCTCTCATTTGCGGACTGGCAAAATGAACTGTCCAGTAAAAACCAACTTCGGTTTTTAACTTTACTTTTATGCATCTTGTTTCGTAGTCGTTCGTAGCAATTCGTAGCAATGTTAGTCATTTCGTAGCAGTGGTAAAAGCTTTCATTATTTGTGTGAAAAGTATCTATCTTTAATTATTTCCGTTTCTTTACTGATAAGTTAGTAACATGTGGGCATAAAAAAGAAATGATATGTAAATACATTAAAATAATAAACACAAGCTTATCAAAGCCTTAAAGCGTTGAAGTCAG
The DNA here is from genome assembly GCA_963924145.1 of Pyrausta purpuralis. NCBI lineage: Eukaryota > Metazoa > Arthropoda > Insecta > Lepidoptera > Crambidae > Pyrausta > Pyrausta purpuralis. The sequence continues at coordinate 16,111,379 of OZ001659.1, forward strand.
CAAGTTACAGACTGACAAATTGCGAACACATAAAATATTCACAATATAGCACTACATAAATATTGTGGGGATGCGGGAAAAGATAAAATGGTTTTTTTTTTCAAAATCTCAGCACCCCTTTCAACACTAACGGCTGAAATGTTGGGTAAATGCTGAAGAGGAATAATTCACAGGACGTAGAGGGCTTCACTCTATCACAACTATCGGACGTTTTAAAGGTTTTAGAGGTTGACATCAACTTATGGTGCACAAATATTGCATTATGCTGTATTCCACGCCGTTCACCTCACATTTATCTGCCCAATGTAACCATTCCACCTTTCCAGGAATTACGTTAGATTGAAACTTACTTCACGTAAGCCAATACCATTAAACGTAACTGCCAGTGAGTAAATCGCACGATCTTAAGAGAAATCCGCTGAAAATCTTAAGGGAATGGCCGTAGTAAAATATTTCAAGTGACCAGGTGTGCTCTAAATTGAATTTGCTTTAATAGAGGTACATACATCTTTAAGATATGAAACCTTAACCGATTTGAAAACGCAAGTAGCAAAAATGCTATATGAAATCAAGCACCATATTTGAAGTCTGATGTAGAAATTATACGGAATAAGTATAGTATAAAAGTATTTTATTACAATTCTGTTATTTTATATTAAGTTGAATACCTTATGACGTCAATTCAAGCAGATAACTAATACTATATATAAAATGTTACAAGATATGACTGTGTATTTTTCTATTAATTTAATTAATTTATGTATGAAATAATTAAATGTAAGATTACGAAAAGTTTCAACATGATCATGTAGCAAAGTAGAATTTAAGGTGCGTTCAGGTCAACACCAATAAAAAAGTCGTAAGATAGCTAAAAATACAAGGCTTGACGTAATCAAATCGTTAAGCAATATTATTAGCAATAATAGTAAAACAAATCCTAAAAGAAGAGGTCTTCTTAAAAACTAACCTCAAAATATGTCCACGCAATTTCACATTCCAATCTGAATAAATAAGCCAGCAATAATTCGGGAAGCAAACAATAGCAGCTAGTACATTGAACATAATACGCAACGCATTACAAATAAGCACGGCCGTGTCTTTGAGGATAAATTATATCACAATCCATTGACTTGCAAAGCGGGCCGCCCTAACTTTGCATAGCGCCCGAATCCGCTCAGTATACTCATTCAGTTTCGTCACCGCCCATGATTATTCCAGATGCATAATTCCGGTTTCCACTGAAAGTTTTACCTTTTGAAATTATTTTCGTTGCCGTTATGGTGTGTTTCCTTTTGGATAGTAGGATTTTTGGTTTGAATTTTGCAACAACCCAGTAGAGCTGTTTCTTAACGAATACCATGTTCCATGTGTTTTATTCCCTACGTAAATTAAAAACCTCACCCATGGAGTTACTTAATACTCGTATTGAGTTTTATAAAATAATGATTGTCAAGTCATTTTGTTTACTTGTTCTTAAATAACTTAAGCTATGGTGTATGCCTTGTTGGTTATCCTTAATAAGTCAATAAAATTCCAGCTTGGTTGAAAATCCTTTTTCCTCTTTATTGAATATTAAGATAGTATTTCTTCAGAAAACGGCTTAGAGCCGATTTTACAATAGTCAGATAAAACTTTTTAGACTGATAAATTAAAAAGCGACAGATTTTAAAAATGACAGGTACCTATGACTGCTGACAATAAGGTGACGTTGTCAAATTAACCGTATTGTATTTTGTTCGACGAATATTCCTTATCTGACTATTAAAAAATCAGCCCTTAATTGATTTTTGTCGTTGCAATGTCAATGCAGCAATAGACAGATAAGTACTAACTTCTTTTTATCGACACATAGCCAGCACTTTTTAAACACTACTACTTAAGTTGGAACAGCAATCTTCACAGGCTGAATGCATCTTTAGTTGTTGAGTGAATCTCGTAACAACAGTCAAAGGCCCTGTTTTTTAATCACTGAATTCAAAACGAATTAAAAATTATATGGAAATCACGTAAAATATAGACATTTGTGGTCATAAAATACAGTTATGTTTTTTGAATCACTCCTGTGTGGAATTATACTAATTTTCATTGGAAAGTCGGACATAAATCAATTAATGTCACACGCCATTTTGACGCGAGTGATTCAAAATTAAGGGCCCAAATTGGTTTCTCGAATAATAAAATCTCATGTGGACACTAAAGCTAGTGTTACATTTTAAGTTGTGCCTGCGGTGTGACGAGGCTGTCTGCCTCAGGCTCAGAATTAAATATTAAGTATGCATTCTTCAGTTACGGTTACGCGACCCGTACGTACCAGGGTCTCTATTTTTGAATCACTCGCGTCAATATTACAAGTGATTTTGTTCGAAAATAAATTTAAATGCAACTAAATTCATGCTTAACGCAGACGGAAGTAGTTACAAAATGAAGATATATGTTTTTAAATCAATCCTTGTAGATTTCAACTGATTTTCACTCAAAAATCAAACACTAATCAAAGTAAATAACGCGCTATATCGACGCGTGTGATTCAAAAATGGGGCCCTTGGTCACCCGTAAAACTGAAGATACTTACCTAGAACGATTTAATATCACTAGTATATCTTTATTTTATGAAATTATAAATACGGTTATTCGTTAAGCTAACGTATTTTTAACGTTTAACGTTTAGTGCCTATTAGTATAAATATTCACTGAAGTCTGGACAACAGGAGCAGGTTATGAGAAATAGAAGTCAATCAGAATATGTAACAGAATGTAGTAGTAGTACCCATTATGTGTCCTCGCGCGCTTTGTCGCTTACCATCAGGTGGTATTGCAGCTAATTATTAATTTAACAAAAAAGGTAAGTATTGCCACCCGAATTGTCCATTATTTGCCAATCATTGTGAATTGTCGCTCAACCGCTCGCTGCAGAGGCCTTTGTGATCAACGCTCCTCAGTTAAAACGTAGCGCAGCAGACAATGCTTTGAAGCTTAATGCCTAATTCACAAAAGAGCCGACGAAGTACAAAACAGACAAAGAAACCTTACTTTCGCCTTAAAGTGTCTGTTTAATGTCGATTTTAAAAGGAACAATACTATGTACATTTCGAATGTCAGTACATTTTCCGGTTTTAAATTGTGGTAGCACCAAAAGGAAGAAATTTTAAATAATAATAATTAATAAAGATGAAATAAGAAACCAAAAATTTGCGCACGGGCGGGACTTGAACCAGCAACCTTTTGGCAAACCGGGCCAAACGCTCTTACCAATTGAGCTACCGTGCTGTTAGTCCGACCCTGCGAAATTTGTGGTCTCTTATGAAAACGTCAATTGCGTGACGCTTAGCGCCATCTAGCCGTCTGTTTATGAAACAGATGGCCCAAGCAGTTATTCTTTACAGAATAAATTCAACTTGGAAATTGATGTCGCTTCGCTATCTATGCTTTAGAATGTTTTTAACACTCACAGTGTCATATTTTATATTAATAAAGATGAAATAAGAAACCAAAAATTTTGCGCACGGGCGGGACTTGAACCAGCAACCTTTTGGCAAACCGGGCCAAACGCTCTTACCAATTGAGCTACCGTGCTGTTAGTCCGACCCTGCGAAATTTGTGGTCTCTTATGAAAACGTCAATTGCGTGACGCTTAGCGCCATCTAGCCGTCTGTTTATGAAACAGATGGCCCAAGCAGTTATTCTTTACAGAATAAATTCAACTTGGAAATTGATGTCGCTTCGCTATCTATGCTTTAGAATGTTTTTAACACTCACAGTGTCATATTTTATATTAATAAAGATGAAATAAGAAACCAAAAATTTGCGCACGGGCGGGACTTGAACCAGCAACCTTTTGGCAAACCGGGCCAAACGCTCTTACCAATTGAGCTACCGTGCTGTTAGTCCGACCCTGCGAAATTTGTGGTCTCTTATGAAAACGTCAATTGCGTGACGCTTAGCGCCATCTAGCCGTCTGTTTATGAAACAGATGGCCCAAGCAGTTATTCTTTACAGAATAAATTCAACTTGGAAATTGATGTCGCTTCGCTATCTATGCTTTAGAATGTTTTTAACACTCACAGTGTCATATTTTATATTAATAAAGATGAAATAAGAAACCAAAAATTTGCGCACGGGCGGGACTTGAACCAGCAACCTTTTGGCAAACCGGGCCAAACGCTCTTACCAATTGAGCTACCGTGCTGTTAGTCCGACCCTGCGAAATTTGTGGTCTCTTATGAAAACGTCAATTGCGTGACGCTTAGCGCCATCTAGCCGTCTGTTTATGAAACAGATGGCCCAAGCAGTTATTCTTTACAGAATAAATTCAACTTGGAAATTGATGTCGCTTCGCTATCTATGCTTTAGAATGTTTTTAACACTCACAGTGTCATATTTTATATTAATAAAGATGAAATAAGAAACCAAAAATTTGCGCACGGGCGGGACTTGAACCAGCAACCTTTTGGCAAACCGGGCCAAACGCTCTTACCAATTGAGCTACCGTGCTGTTAGTCCGACCCTGCGAAATTTGTGGTCTCTTATGAAAACGTCAATTGCGTGACGCTTAGCGCCATCTAGCCGTCTGTTTATGAAACAGATGGCCCAAGCAGTTATTCTTTACAGAATAAATTCAACTTGGAAATTGATGTCGCTTCGCTATCTATGCTTTAGAATGTTTTTAACACTCACAGTGTCATATTTTATATTAATAAAGATGAAATAAGAAACCAAAAATTTGCGCACGGGCGGGACTTGAACCAGCAACCTTTTGGCAAACCGGGCCAAACGCTCTTACCAATTGAGCTACCGTGCTGTTAGTCCGACCCTGCGAAATTTGTGGTCTCTTATGAAAACGTCAATTGCGTGACGCTTAGCGCCATCTAGCCGTCTGTTTATGAAACAGATGGCCCAAGCAGTTATTCTTTACAGAATAAATTCAACTTGGAAATTGATGTCGCTTCGCTATCTATGCTTTAGAATGTTTTTAACACTCACAGTGTCATATTTTATATTAATAAAGATGAAATAAGAAACCAAAAATTTGCGCACGGGCGGGACTTGAACCAGCAACCTTTTGGCAAACCGGGCCAAACGCTCTTACCAATTGAGCTACCGTGCTGTTAGTCCGACCCTGCGAAATTTGTGGTCTCTTATGAAAACGTCAATTGCGTGACGCTTAGCGCCATCTAGCCGTCTGTTTATGAAACAGATGGCCCAAGCAGTTATTCTTTACAGAATAAATTCAACTTGGAAATTGATGTCGCTTCGCTATCTATGCTTTAGAATGTTTTTAACACTCACAGTGTCATATTTTATATTAATAAAGATGAAATAAGAAACCAAAAATTTGCGCACGGGCGGGACTTGAACCAGCAACCTTTTGGCAAACCGGGCCAAACGCTCTTACCAATTGAGCTACCGTGCTGTTAGTCCGACCCTGCGAAATTTGTGGTCTCTTATGAAAACGTCAATTGCGTGACGCTTAGCGCCATCTAGCCGTCTGTTTATGAAACAGATGGCCCAAGCAGTTATTCTTTACAGAATAAATTCAACTTGGAAATTGATGTCGCTTCGCTATCTATGCTTTAGAATGTTTTTAACACTCACAGTGTCATATTTTATATTAATAAAGATGAAATAAGAAACCAAAAATTTGCGCACGGGCGGGACTTGAACCAGCAACCTTTTGGCAAACCGGGCCAAACGCTCTTACCAATTGAGCTACCGTGCTGTTAGTCCGACCCTGCGAAATTTGTGGTCTCTTATGAAAACGTCAATTGCGTGACGCTTAGCGCCATCTAGCCGTCTGTTTATGAAACAGATGGCCCAAGCAGTTATTCTTTACAGAATAAATTCAACTTGGAAATTGATGTCGCTTCGCTATCTATGCTTTAGAATGTTTTTAACACTCACAGTGTCATATTTTATATTAATAAAGATGAAATAAGAAACCAAAAATTTGCGCACGGGCGGGACTTGAACCAGCAACCTTTTGGCAAACCGGGCCAAACGCTCTTACCAATTGAGCTACCGTGCTGTTAGTCCGACCCTGCGAAATTTGTGGTCTCTTATGAAAACGTCAATTGCGTGACGCTTAGCGCCATCTAGCCGTCTGTTTATGAAACAGATGGCCCAAGCAGTTATTCTTTACAGAATAAATTCAACTTGGAAATTGATGTCGCTTCGCTATCTATGCTTTAGAATGTTTTTAACACTCACAGTGTCATATTTTATATTAATAAAGATGAAATAAGAAACCAAAAATTTGCGCACGGGCGGGACTTGAACCAGCAACCTTTTGGCAAACCGGGCCAAACGCTCTTACCAATTGAGCTACCGTGCTGTTAGTCCGACCCTGCGAAATTTGTGGTCTCTTATGAAAACGTCAATTGCGTGACGCTTAGCGCCATCTAGCCGTCTGTTTATGAAACAGATGGCCCAAGCAGTTATTCTTTACAGAATAAATTCAACTTGGAAATTGATGTCGCTTCGCTATCTATGCTTTAGAATGTTTTTAACACTCACAGTGTCATATTTTATATTAATAAAGATGAAATAAGAAACCAAAAATTTGCGCACGGGCGGGACTTGAACCAGCAACCTTTTGGCAAACCGGGCCAAACGCTCTTACCAATTGAGCTACCGTGCTGTTAGTCCGACCCTGCGAAATTTGTGGTCTCTTATGAAAACGTCAATTGCGTGACGCTTAGCGCCATCTAGCCGTCTGTTTATGAAACAGATGGCCCAAGCAGTTATTCTTTACAGAATAAATTCAACTTGGAAATTGATGTCGCTTCGCTATCTATGCTTTAGAATGTTTTTAACACTCACAGTGTCATATTTTATATTAATAAAGATGAAATAAGAAACCAAAAATTTGCGCACGGGCGGGACTTGAACCAGCAACCTTTTGGCAAACCGGGCCAAACGCTCTTACCAATTGAGCTACCGTGCTGTTAGTCCGACCCTGCGAAATTTGTGGTCTCTTATGAAAACGTCAATTGCGTGACGCTTAGCGCCATCTAGCCGTCTGTTTATGAAACAGATGGCCCAAGCAGTTATTCTTTACAGAATAAATTCAACTTGGAAATTGATGTCGCTTCGCTATCTATGCTTTAGAATGTTTTTAACACTCACAGTGTCATATTTTATATTAATAAAGATGAAATAAGAAACCAAAAATTTGCGCACGGGCGGGACTTGAACCAGCAACCTTTTGGCAAACCGGGCCAAACGCTCTTACCAATTGAGCTACCGTGCTGTTAGTCCGACCCTGCGAAATTTGTGGTCTCTTATGAAAACGTCAATTGCGTGACGCTTAGCGCCATCTAGCCGTCTGTTTATGAAACAGATGGCCCAAGCAGTTATTCTTTACAGAATAAATTCAACTTGGAAATTGATGTCGCTTCGCTATCTATGCTTTAGAATGTTTTTAACACTCACAGTGTCATATTTTATATTAATAAAGATGAAATAAGAAACCAAAAATTTGCGCACGGGCGGGACTTGAACCAGCAACCTTTTGGCAAACCGGGCCAAACGCTCTTACCAATTGAGCTACCGTGCTGTTAGTCCGACCCTGCGAAATTTGTGGTCTCTTATGAAAACGTCAATTGCGTGACGCTTAGCGCCATCTAGCCGTCTGTTTATGAAACAGATGGCCCAAGCAGTTATTCTTTACAGAATAAATTCAACTTGGAAATTGATGTCGCTTCGCTATCTATGCTTTAGAATGTTTTTAACACTCACAGTGTCATATTTTATATTAATAAAGATGAAATAAGAAACCAAAAATTTGCGCACGGGCGGGACTTGAACCAGCAACCTTTTGGCAAACCGGGCCAAACGCTCTTACCAATTGAGCTACCGTGCTGTTAGTCCGACCCTGCGAAATTTGTGGTCTCTTATGAAAACGTCAATTGCGTGACGCTTAGCGCCATCTAGCCGTCTGTTTATGAAACAGATGGCCCAAGCAGTTATTCTTTACAGAATAAATTCAACTTGGAAATTGATGTCGCTTCGCTATCTATGCTTTAGAATGTTTTTAACACTCACAGTGTCATATTTTATATTAATAAAGATGAAATAAGAAACCAAAAATTTGCGCACGGGCGGGACTTGAACCAGCAACCTTTTGGCAAACCGGGCCAAACGCTCTTACCAATTGAGCTACCGTGCTGTTAGTCCGACCCTGCGAAATTTGTGGTCTCTTATGAAAACGTCAATTGCGTGACGCTTAGCGCCATCTAGCCGTCTGTTTATGAAACAGATGGCCCAAGCAGTTATTCTTTACAGAATAAATTCAACTTGGAAATTGATGTCGCTTCGCTATCTATGCTTTAGAATGTTTTTAACACTCACAGTGTCATATTTTATATTAATAAAGATGAAATAAGAAACCAAAAATTTGCGCACGGGCGGGACTTGAACCAGCAACCTTTTGGCAAACCGGGCCAAACGCTCTTACCAATTGAGCTACCGTGCTGTTAGTCCGACCCTGCGAAATTTGTGGTCTCTTATGAAAACGTCAATTGCGTGACGCTTAGCGCCATCTAGCCGTCTGTTTATGAAACAGATGGCCCAAGCAGTTATTCTTTACAGAATAAATTCAACTTGGAAATTGATGTCGCTTCGCTATCTATGCTTTAGAATGTTTTTAACACTCACAGTGTCATATTTTATATTAATAAAGATGAAATAAGAAACCAAAAATTTGCGCACGGGCGGGACTTGAACCAGCAACCTTTTGGCAAACCGGGCCAAACGCTCTTACCAATTGAGCTACCGTGCTGTTAGTCCGACCCTGCGAAATTTGTGGTCTCTTATGAAAACGTCAATTGCGTGACGCTTAGCGCCATCTAGCCGTCTGTTTATGAAACAGATGGCCCAAGCAGTTATTCTTTACAGAATAAATTCAACTTGGAAATTGATGTCGCTTCGCTATCTATGCTTTAGAATGTTTTTAACACTCACAGTGTCATATTTTATATTAATAAAGATGAAATAAGAAACCAAAAATTTTGCGCACGGGCGGGACTTGAACCAGCAACCTTTTGGCAAACCGGGCCAAACGCTCTTACCAATTGAGCTACCGTGCTGTTAGTCCGACCCTGCGAAATTTGTGGTCTCTTATGAAAACGTCAATTGCGTGACGCTTAGCGCCATCTAGCCGTCTGTTTATGAAACAGATGGCCCAAGCAGTTATTCTTTACAGAATAAATTCAACTTGGAAATTGATGTCGCTTCGCTATCTATGCTTTAGAATGTTTTTAACACTCACAGTGTCATATTTTATATTAATAAAGATGAAATAAGAAACCAAAAATTTGCGCACGGGCGGGACTTGAACCAGCAACCTTTTGGCAAACCGGGCCAAACGCTCTTACCAATTGAGCTACCGTGCTGTTAGTCCGACCCTGCGAAATTTGTGGTCTCTTATGAAAACGTCAATTGCGTGACGCTTAGCGCCATCTAGCCGTCTGTTTATGAAACAGATGGCCCAAGCAGTTATTCTTTACAGAATAAATTCAACTTGGAAATTGATGTCGCTTCGCTATCTATGCTTTAGAATGTTTTTAACACTCACAGTGTCATATTTTATATTAATAAAGATGAAATAAGAAACCAAAAATTTGCGCACGGGCGGGACTTGAACCAGCAACCTTTTGGCAAACCGGGCCAAACGCTCTTACCAATTGAGCTACCGTGCTGTTAGTCCGACCCTGCGAAATTTGTGGTCTCTTATGAAAACGTCAATTGCGTGACGCTTAGCGCCATCTAGCCGTCTGTTTATGAAACAGATGGCCCAAGCAGTTATTCTTTACAGAATAAATTCAACTTGGAAATTGATGTCGCTTCGCTATCTATGCTTTAGAATGTTAGAAAAAAAAATTTTTGGTTTCTTATTTCATCTTTATTAATATAAAATATGACACTGTGAGTGTTAAAAACATTCTAAAGCATAGATAGCGAAGCGACATCAATTTCCAAGTTGAATTTATTCTGTAAAGAATAACTGCTTGGGCCATCTGTTTCATAAACAGACGGCTAGATGGCGCTAAGCGTCACGCAATTGACGTTTTCATAAGAGACCACAAATTTCGCAGGGTCGGACTAACAGCACGGTAGCTCAATTGGTAAGAGCGTTTGGCCCGGTTTGCCAAAAGGTTGCTGGTTCAAGTCCCGCCCGTGCGCAAATTTTTGGTTTCTTATTTCATCTTTATTAATATAAAATATGACACTGTGAGTGTTAAAAACATTCTAAAGCATAGATAGCGAAGCGACATCAATTTCCAAGTTGAATTTATTCTGTAAAGAATAACTGCTTGGGCCATCTGTTTCATAAACAGACGGCTAGATGGCGCTAAGCGTCACGCAATTGACGTTTTCATAAGAGACCACAAATTTCGCAGGGTCGGACTAACAGCACGGTAGCTCAATTGGTAAGAGCGTTTGGCCCGGTTTGCCAAAAGGTTGCTGGTTCAAGTCCCGCCCGTGCGCAAATTTTTGGTTTCTTATTTCATCTTTATTAATATAAAATATGACACTGTGAGTGTTAAAAACATTCTAAAGCATAGATAGCGAAGCGACATCAATTTCCAAGTTGAATTTATTCTGTAAAGAATAACTGCTTGGGCCATCTGTTTCATAAACAGACGGCTAGATGGCGCTAAGCGTCACGCAATTGACGTTTTCATAAGAGACCACAAATTTCGCAGGGTCGGACTAACAGCACGGTAGCTCAATTGGTAAGAGCGTTTGGCCCGGTTTGCCAAAAGGTTGCTGGTTCAAGTCCCGCCCGTGCGCAAATTTTTGGTTTCTTATTTCATCTTTATTAATATAAAATATGACACTGTGAGTGTTAAAAACATTCTAAAGCATAGATAGCGAAGCGACATCAATTTCCAAGTTGAATTTATTCTGTAAAGAATAACTGCTTGGGCCATCTGTTTCATAAACAGACGGCTAGATGGCGCTAAGCGTCACGCAATTGACGTTTTCATAAGAGACCACAAATTTCGCAGGGTCGGACTAACAGCACGGTAGCTCAATTGGTAAGAGCGTTTGGCCCGGTTTGCCAAAAGGTTGCTGGTTCAAGTCCCGCCCGTGCGCAAATTTTTGGTTTCTTATTTCATCTTTATTAATATAAAATATGACACTGTGAGTGTTAAAAACATTCTAAAGCATAGATAGCGAAGCGACATCAATTTCCAAGTTGAATTTATTCTGTAAAGAATAACTGCTTGGGCCATCTGTTTCATAAACAGACGGCTAGATGGCGCTAAGCGTCACGCAATTGACGTTTTCATAAGAGACCACAAATTTCGCAGGGTCGGACTAACAGCACGGTAGCTCAATTGGTAAGAGCGTTTGGCCCGGTTTGCCAAAAGGTTGCTGGTTCAAGTCCCGCCCGTGCGCAAATTTTTGGTTTCTTATTTCATCTTTATTAATATAAAATATGACACTGTGAGTGTTAAAAACATTCTAAAGCATAGATAGCGAAGCGACATCAATTTCCAAGTTGAATTTATTCTGTAAAGAATAACTGCTTGGGCCATCTGTTTCATAAACAGACGGCTAGATGGCGCTAAGCGTCACGCAATTGACGTTTTCATAAGAGACCACAAATTTCGCAGGGTCGGACTAACAGCACGGTAGCTCAATTGGTAAGAGCGTTTGGCCCGGTTTGCCAAAAGGTTGCTGGTTCAAGTCCCGCCCGTGCGCAAATTTTTGGTTTCTTATTTCATCTTTATTAATATAAAATATGACACTGTGAGTGTTAAAAACATTCTAAAGCATAGATAGCGAAGCGACATCAATTTCCAAGTTGAATTTATTCTGTAAAGAATAACTGCTTGGGCCATCTGTTTCATAAACAGACGGCTAGATGGCGCTAAGCGTCACGCAATTGACGTTTTCATAAGAGACCACAAATTTCGCAGGGTCGGACTAACAGCACGGTAGCTCAATTGGTAAGAGCGTTTGGCCCGGTTTGCCAAAAGGTTGCTGGTTCAAGTCCCGCCCGTGCGCAAATTTTTGGTTTCTTATTTCATCTTTATTAATATAAAATATGACACTGTGAGTGTTAAAAACATTCTAAAGCATAGATAGCGAAGCGACATCAATTTCCAAGTTGAATTTATTCTGTAAAGAATAACTGCTTGGGCCATCTGTTTCATAAACAGACGGCTAGATGGCGCTAAGCGTCACGCAATTGACGTTTTCATAAGAGACCACAAATTTCGCAGGGTCGGACTAACAGCACGGTAGCTCAATTGGTAAGAGCGTTTGGCCCGGTTTGCCAAAAGGTTGCTGGTTCAAGTCCCGCCCGTGCGCAAATTTTTGGTTTCTTATTTCATCTTTATTAATATAAAATATGACACTGTGAGTGTTAAAAACATTCTAAAGCATAGATAGCGAAGCGACATCAATTTCCAAGTTGAATTTATTCTGTAAAGAATAACTGCTTGGGCCATCTGTTTCATAAACAGACGGCTAGATGGCGCTAAGCGTCACGCAATTGACGTTTTCATAAGAGACCACAAATTTCGCAGGGTCGGACTAACAGCACGGTAGCTCAATTGGTAAGAGCGTTTGGCCCGGTTTGCCAAAAGGTTGCTGGTTCAAGTCCCGCCCGTGCGCAAATTTTTGGTTTCTTATTTCATCTTTATTAATATAAAATATGACACTGTGAGTGTTAAAAACATTCTAAAGCATAGATAGCGAAGCGACATCAATTTCCAAGTTGAATTTATTCTGTAAAGAATAACTGCTTGGGCCATCTGTTTCATAAACAGACGGCTAGATGGCGCTAAGCGTCACGCAATTGACGTTTTCATAAGAGACCACAAATTTCGCAGGGTCGGACTAACAGCACGGTAGCTCAATTGGTAAGAGCGTTTGGCCCGGTTTGCCAAAAGGTTGCTGGTTCAAGTCCCGCCCGTGCGCAAATTTTTGGTTTCTTATTTCATCTTTATTAATATAAAATATGACACTGTGAGTGTTAAAAACATTCTAAAGCATAGATAGCGAAGCGACATCAATTTCCAAGTTGAATTTATTCTGTAAAGAATAACTGCTTGGGCCATCTGTTTCATAAACAGACGGCTAGATGGCGCTAAGCGTCACGCAATTGACGTTTTCATAAGAGACCACAAATTTCGCAGGGTCGGACTAACAGCACGGTAGCTCAATTGGTAAGAGCGTTTGGCCCGGTTTGCCAAAAGGTTGCTGGTTCAAGTCCCGCCCGTGCGAAAATTTTTGGTTTCTTATTTCATCTTTATTAATATAAAATATGACACTGTGAGTGTTAAAAACATTCTAAAGCATAGATAGCGAAGCGACATCAATTTCCAAGTTGAATTTATTCTGTAAAGAATAACTGCTTGGGCCATCTGTTTCATAAACAGACGGCTAGATGGCGCTAAGCGTCACGCAATTGACGTTTTCATAAGAGACCACAAATTTCGCAGGGTCGGACTAACAGCACGGTAGCTCAATTGGTAAGAGCGTTTGGCCCGGTTTGCCAAAAGGTTGCTGGTTCAAGTCCCGCCCGTGCGCAAATTTTTGGTTTCTTATTTCATCTTTATTAATATAAAATATGACACTGTGAGTGTTAAAAACATTCTAAAGCATAGATAGCGAAGCGACATCAATTTCCAAGTTGAATTTATTCTGTAAAGAATAACTGCTTGGGCCATCTGTTTCATAAACAGACGGCTAGATGGCGCTAAGCGTCACGCAATTGACGTTTTCATAAGAGACCACAAATTTCGCAGGGTCGGACTAACAGCACGGTAGCTCAATTGGTAAGAGCGTTTGGCCCGGTTTGCCAAAAGGTTGCTGGTTCAAGTCCCGCCCGTGCGCAAATTTTTGGTTTCTTATTTCATCTTTATTAATATAAAATATGACACTGTGAGTGTTAAAAACATTCTAAAGCATAGATAGCGAAGCGACATCAATTTCCAAGTTGAATTTATTCTGTAAAGAATAACTGCTTGGGCCATCTGTTTCATAAACAGACGGCTAGATGGCGCTAAGCGTCACGCAATTGACGTTTTCATAAGAGACCACAAATTTCGCAGGGTCGGACTAACAGCACGGTAGCTCAATTGGTAAGAGCGTTTGGCCCGGTTTGCCAAAAGGTTGCTGGTTCAAGTCCCGCCCGTGCGCAAATTTTTGGTTTCTTATTTCATCTTTATTAATATAAAATATGACACTGTGAGTGTTAAAAACATTCTAAAGCATAGATAGCGAAGCGACATCAATTTCCAAGTTGAATTTATTCTGTAAAGAATAACTGCTTGGGCCATCTGTTTCATAAACAGACGGCTAGATGGCGCTAAGCGTCACGCAATTGACGTTTTCATAAGAGACCACAAATTTCGCAGGGTCGGACTAACAGCACGGTAGCTCAATTGGTAAGAGCGTTTGGCCCGGTTTGCCAAAAGGTTGCTGGTTCAAGTCCCGCCCGTGCGCAAATTTTTGGTTTCTTATTTCATCTTTATTAATATAAAATATGACACTGTGAGTGTTAAAAACATTCTAAAGCATAATAATAATTAAATAAAAATAGGTAACTTTTTGTTTATGATTAACACATCATCTTCGAAACTTATAAAATCTATACGATATAATATTGGCAGCATCTATTGGATGCGAGCGGTAGACAAAACCTAACAACAAATACAAATTCATAAGGAAGGAAGGAAGGAAGGAAGAAGGATAAGATATAGTACTGCACATAATTAGAGAACTCTATAGTATAGATAGAACTACCATGAATAGCATACAAAATTAGTATCAGCATTAGTCAGATCAGATACATACTCGTACTACATGCTTCTTAAAAATTTGAGTTCTCCAGTTTGGGCTACCATTTTGGCTGTATAAACAGGTAACACTGGGTATTGCAGGTGCCACCTTATTCTCTATTCATTGGCCTTGAAAAAAAATTCATTATCCGTGATTTCCCCGCGGGACACATGCTGCGCGTGAAATGTAAACTTTTCACTGTATTTCGTCCGTATTGTCCAGCCTCATTTCAGCGTAAGTTTTTGGTATGTGCATTTTTCATTAGCTTTTTTTGCCGCCATCTCATTTGCAGGCCAGTTATTTTCTTTGCAATATCGTATGATTGTAATCTTAAAGGCCGGTTACACCATTGACATATCAGGAATAATTCAAATATGGAAAGTCATTTCTTATCAAGTATTGGACGGCTATTAAGCTTTAAACCTATAACAATACGTACGTCCAATACGTACATTGTATGTCAACTTTTTACTTTTAATATGAATTATATGGTTGTTATACATATGAATAAAGTTACACTTTCCTTGTTACTGTAAAACTAATCAGTAAAAATGTTATAATATTTAACTTGTTGTCGAAATCTTGCCCGTCAAACTGTGGGCGTTCATATAAGGACCGACAATGATATTACATACATCCATATTAGACCTAGTTTAGTTATCCTCCAAATTTCCATATGCAATGTTTCTAACTACACTGCTGATCTGATTGAACGAGGGTACAATTGACTTGCAAAACAGTCTCTAGTCACATCGTCGACTCTAATCATGATACCAGATCATAACCTAGCAATTGTTAATTTCTTACCTGCATGTCAAAATATCTGCAATCCAATAACTCATTTCTAGTACGTAGTTCAAGTCTGAATAAGGTCTGAAAAAAAGGTCTGAATTCCAGAATCTAGATAAACCTTACTTATCTTGATAGGTACCGAAATAGAAAACACTTAATTTCGAATTTTGTAGTTAGGCACAATGTTTGGCATCAATTATTCATCTACAAAATATTTTGTAAAAGCAATAATTAGTAACCGTGTATATACATACATCATCACATATACTCGTTTCTGACATCATATATTAATCAGATTTATATAGAATACTCGTATACTCGTTATAGCACATACACTGATACTAATGAATAATTGTAATTACAATTTATCTTTTGTATCGCCGTTATATTACCACAGGGACTAAGACTAAGAGATTAATATAACTAATAGACAAACAACAGTGGTCATGTAATCGCATCACGTGATTGGTAAGAGGTACTACACTATCGGTACAGTCCACAATACAGAATCCCTATTAGCATCATAATATCTATAAAAAGAGGGATTATATTCATCTTGCACACCAGGTTTGTGTTGTTTTAATCTCAGGGACAAGAGTTTGGTTTTGAGAAAAGTTTTGCGGTAACACACCAGGAACAAAAAACCATCAAACTCAGTCATCAGTTTAACTTTATTAAAATTTGACTCAAAGATGGGAATTATGTCTTGAAAAACTGATTATTGCGAAAACAAAGTAAAAAGTGTAATTCTGTGGTAATTATCAAAGTAAGAAGAATTTGTGAGAGATGGGAAAAGGTTTTTTAAGTCTGGCCCATACAATTGGGCAATTTGTTAGTCGGACAATCTGTCCATCCTACACTTCACTTAACCGGACGGGTTTAAGTTAAACCTTTTTGCAAGCCGCAAATTAATGGTTAGGAATGAAAATGGCCACTATTTGCATACAGTTTTACAACATGTGGTCTGTAATAGAAGCAAAATATTTAATCAATTTTTTTACAGAGTACCTATACATAATTACGTTGACCTGGTCATAGTGCTTTAAAATGCTTTTACCTAGGGTATACTAATCCGAAGATAACCAATGTATACCTACGACAAGTTCTATGACTGGGCACGATTGTGTACATTATATTGCTGGTTCGATTTATTTTGTTATAAAATAACAACAAATTTATTTTTCTTTATAATACATTGAAACCCATTTAGAATTGATTATTGGATACTTAATGGGCTTATACTTAAGTTTTTGCTCCTATTTCAGGCCACACCCTGTATTAATTATAATTTCTGTTGAAGCAATATAAAAATTGTGCATTCAAATAAATAAAAAAACTACTAGCATCATTCAGAAAGCAAGTGTGTACAGTGAACACTGTAAAATGAAAGCTTTCGAGCGTTATAATCAGTAGTGTTCTGCCGTATCTTTTCATGCACAAAGCGCACTTTTTCATGCGCAAGAAGAAAAGCAACTTATAACACTAATTCAACGTTCAGTGTAGAATGAAAACCATTTGCCGGCTCGTTGTGAGGACCTAGGGATGACAAATCCTTATTAGTTTCCCAATAACTATGTTGGTAATTATACGTTTTAGTTGCCCGGTGTTTTATAAATTGAGAGCAAATATGAGTTTGCTACATAGATAGCATACTCGTAAGTGAATTAAAACCTTACCGGACCCTTAGAAATCATTTTTTTTTTACAAAGAAAATTCGATCGTTGAACTATTTTAGTATTCGAACTGCACGAGAATCTGCCCCACTCAATAAATCATGTACCAACCCCGTTTCCACACAATAGTAACGTAACAAACTGCTCTACAAGTCTTCTAAGTGTTGTAGTATATACATAAAGGTAGTAATATAGGTACTTACGAGAGTGAAGCAACTGAATCAACATTTTAAATATCTCAAGTTTTGAAAAATTCCAAGATTTACCTAAAAATGGTTTTTATTTTGGTAAAAAAGATATCTCCCCAAAGAGGAAACTGGTAACCCTGATGAAGGCAGTTTTGATTAACGACTGACCTCGCGACGTTTTGTAAAGCTATAATATGAAGACAAATAGATTTCAGCAACAAAAAAGTAAAAGTTGATGCGCGCTAAAATAGGACAGTGGCTGTGACAGATAGACAAACGGAGATGGATTGCGATAAGATACCTTTTACTAAAATAATGATTTCCCCTAGCAGAACAGAAAAAGTAAGATATTATTACTTCAAAATTTGGCAAAATTCAACATGACTAATAATAACATAATCGGTATTCACATTTTGAAATATATCTTCATACCTCATTACTTTTGAAATTACGAGATTTAACGTGAAATAGCAAAAATCTATTGGAATCCTTAGATTTTAGAAACAGTGGTCCTGTTTCTAAAATTTAATTATTCTGCTTTAAAATGTTCTATGTATATTCATAGCTAGTTAGTTTTGCTAATGATGATTAGATTTAAATCATCATAAGCAAAACTATGTTTTCAACACACTTGCTCAAAACGACGTTTTTATACCACCGTTTTTTGGCTCATAGTCCTAGATATTAAACACGCGTGCTTTTTCAGTATATTATAGCACTAGTGCCTTTAGTTTATTAACCCGACCGATTTACATTTGTACCCTAGTACCAAAGTAGTAAGTAAGAAGAAGAAGCGATATAATTTAGTCGGGTTATAACTTTTATTTCAGCAACATACAGTATTTATGCGAAAAATAACAGTATCTAGGATATTTATTTCAATAAATGGTAAATCCAGCTTCATTAGGTACTAAAAAATAACTCAAATTCATTTATTTTTTTCTATAATTTGTGTTTTAAACACGTAACGAAGCGAAAAACGTTCGCGATAGTCTTTTGCCATCAAAATCGAGTGAAATGTATTTTTACTGTTTATTAATTAAAAACTTACTCAATGAAGAGTGTTGTTTTTTCCTCGCAAGTGTGTTGAAAAACGTCGTATATAACCGTAATATACGCGGCTTTCGTAAGAGGTCAAGAGAATGGCGGAGGAGAGTATAGAATGGAAAAAACACTACACCGATAAGAGTTTAGCTCTTAAATAAGATGATGAGGATGATAATGATGTATTTGCAATAATGAAAGACGTAGCCTGTACCCTTCGCACACAATATCGCCTTGTATATAATGGTCAACTTAGCACACTTGTATCATAATGTACTATTTTACTGCTCCAACAGTTTCTGTAGTATATAAATGCTGTACCTAGGCACTACATTATATTTTCAACCTGAATAATCGAAAAACATTTTCCGAGCCTATTGTAAACCAAAATTTACCACTAATTAGATGAATGCTAAATAATATCCCTTTACGAGCTGTGAGTCCCGAGCCAGCAGAATTATGGTCGGAGTGACGATCGTCCGAAGCACTACGGATCAAATTGGACGGACGTGGGCCCTAATAAAAATGAACACCCTCGGGAAATCTGGATGATGTTTTTACATATCGATTTACACGCGTATGATAGTGTTTTAGGACTAACTGTCTCGGACAGGCCGTGAATTCAAAGTGTAAGCTTTTGGATAGTTGCGTCATTGAAATTGCACCAATCTAGCATAAGAAGTGACGTGAACTAGCCGTTCGCCGTAAGATAGGATTGAAATGATAAACTTACCCTTAAACCTTAATTACTTTCTCGGTAAATGTAGCATTTTAGTTAATTTATGCAATGCTAAATGTGTAAACTTGTAGTCAATTAAATCTATCCCATATGTATAATCTTACTTGAGGGTTTTAATAAAATACCATATTATAAAATATCCAATAAAAGTATGAGAGCAAAAACAATATGAATAAACCAACACTATATAAATCCCTACGTATTTCGTGCCTGCAGTCGGTATTAAACTATTCAGCCTGCGGCGGTGCAGATAGAAGTGTCAACAAATTGAAAGCTTATTGTACATTGCAAACTTGTTAATTACTACACAGACGTCATGCTCTGACGACTCCTATTATTTCATTAGCTATTTTCATTCTTCCCTCAGGCAGAATAAGAGGACTGAGAGAAATCGACTGACGGTAATTGAGTTGAAAAATTAAGAATGATTGGAAATGTCAATCGGTCATTCGCTTCTTTTGATTAAGTTCGATTGGAAAGGGCGTCGAGTCTTAGGAACAAGGTAATAAAAAGATTTGGGAAAGAGGAAGATAACAATTTCGGGAATCCTGTTGAACTTGGAACAAATCCAATCCAATGGCTGTCTGGTTGGGTAAAACTGTTATACAGGATAGTTGCTAACAGTCAGTAAAGGCTAGATTGCTTACCGGTCGTCAAAGGTCTCTCTGTACAGAGATTAATGAAAATAATACTTGTGAAAAATTTTACGTCTTTCTTAATTTTATCTCTTTTGCTGTATAAGATGTGAAGAAATGAACTAATACTTTTTGGTTCGACATGTTTTACCGACTTCAAAAAAAGGACGTAATCAATTCAATGTGATGTTGATGTCGTTGAAATTTGATAATATTTCAGTATAATATACATTGTCGAGGACTTCCTCGTCTGTCACACAGCCAAAGTTTCTTTTTACGAGTGCAAATTATTATATTAAGTTTATATAGTGACAAAACACTCTAAAAACAAAAATGTAATTATAGTATTTGAGTATTTTGATCTATTAAGGCTTCCAAACAGATGTTCATGTATATTTGTCCAAGGATTTGAATTTCGTAGGTGTATGTATGTTTGTACAAAGATTTCTCAACTACTACTACTACTATATTGATCATTATCACAATATACTATGGAAATCAATAGCAGCTCATTATATTTTTAAATAATAATCCCTGAAGGGTGTAATAAGTACCAAAAATTTGTTTGTCCGTTCAGCTAGATCAATGAAATATCAAATAATTAATAAACGATGTAACTCATTCTTATAAACATTCCATAAGCACATGTTTTAGCTTACAGTTTAGTATATTACTTATTTATGTAAAAACAATTTTTCACCTGTAAACTGTTGTGTTTAGGGCCGATTTTTCAATGGTCAGATAAAACTTATCAGACTGATAAATTATAAAGCGACAGATTTAAAAAAGTGACAGGTACCTATGGTTGCTGACAATTAGGTGGCGTTTTCAAATTAGCCGTACTGTATTTCGTTCTACGAATATTTCTTATCTGACTATTGAAAAATCAGCCCTTAAATAAATAAAAACATAAAAATATTAATTTGTCATCAAGATACATGAGCGACACATTCTGGCTAAGTTTCAAATTTCTATGACTGCTTGCCGGGTCTTCCTCAATTTGGTTTATGATTTTATCTAGCATCGGTTATCATATTGAGTATTTTTTTCACACCCTAAGTTTTGATGATCTGACTCGATCTGCGGTCCCGGGTCGTCACGCTCCAATGTTCATTGCAGCAGGTCGCGGTAACACACCTCAGTTGCTATTGAGTCGTCCTCTGAAACAATGTTTTTGGACGTTAATACTAAGTTTATCTACTGAGTGTTTACTGCGGCAGACCGCGGTAATGAACCTCAGTTGCTGTTGTGTCGTCCCTCTAATTGCCGCACAATTATTAAGGTCGAGGCGCTGCGCTGAAATGCACTTGGGTTGGGATGAGTCGATACTGAGAGGGCTATTTCTGAGACACGCCGTCATTAGACTGAGGTAACATTTTTTAACAGACAACATGTAAAATGTTTGCTTTGCTTGAAATGCGTCAGTGTGGTGCTCGTTATTATTTTTAGCAATATGTGTATCTTCAACTAAAGATTGTATTGCAATAACACAATACCTCATAGTTAGTGAATTTATTACTCCCTTCATGCTCTAGCAAGCAAATAACTCTGAATGAGATTTGAAATATCATTATGTAATTCATTTTGTTTGAATTTTTTTATCACTAAATTTTTGGAGAGAGCTGTAGAAAGTAGTTACCGAGTTAGTAATAGTGATCTATAGGCTGTCATCTTTCGATAACTTCTTTACACACTACGTAACTATCAACATGAGAAACATATTTTTGCACGATTAAGTTGTACCTATGCCAGCCAGTTTAGTGCACTCACGTGCTTCTAGTAGCATGCTTTTAACAATCACGTTAACCAACAATTTATGTTCCATCACTAACTAGCATTAAATCCAATACTCCGCCGTCTCCACGTACCGGCTCCGATTCTCCGCGTACTCAACGATTGAGTGAGCCCGAACTCAAATATTTAGTGTAAATATAAAATCGTATTACTCGTTCCAATTGAGTAGAATCGAGGTCGAGTTAAGCCAGCCTACGTGGGCTGAATATATCAAATGGCCGGAAAACGGTCTGCCCACATTTCTTTACCGACAAAGGTGATTCCCACATATTCAATGTTCGCTGTATGCATTGAATTGTCCTATGAATCGGGTACGCCTAAAGTATTTATACCTGGGGGCGTATTGCGATTCAACTGTCCATTCAATTTCCAGGCAGCTCAATTCCGACTCAGTGTAAATGAATATTATCAATATAATAATACTACAATGGTACGAATATTAATATTTATATCGTTTTATTATAAAATATTATAAATATCATGCAAAATCGCAATACGAATTGTTAATTTGATAGTAAAGCTGAGCCGCTTACCTATCAAAACAGCATTGTAATACGCACGCTGCTTTGTGGCAGTAGCAAGCTTAATAAATAGTGTAGTGAAAGTGACCCTTACATAATGTAAGCTTTATGTTATGTAGGTACAGTATTTCAGTATCAGGACGTAAATGACTTTTGTTCCCTTAGGTTTGTTCTTTCGTAGCAGCGTGTGTAATGAGACGGCAATGTCCGTTCATCCGCCTGTAGGATTGCTACGGGAAAGGGATGTGCCTTAGTTCTTAATTAACGAGAATATGGAAATAATACCTAATCAATTAAAAAATTAAACATCTTACATTAACGTGCATGCTGGACATGTCCTTTTTACATGACATAGTGAACGCACGGCTCGATTGCCCCAACCTCTTGGCCAGCTTGTCGTTTTGTACCCCGGTGCGGCTAACTCGCCACACCCCACTGCTATATGTTCCGCGGCATATGACCAATTACTCAGCTAACTCTGTTCTTACGCGCATAGCACGCACACACAACCAGACGTTCAGCGATATTGATATTTTCAGGTTCTCCAATAATACTTTTAAACAAAAGATTAACGAATGCGTTAAAAATAATAAAAACCACACTAGTAGCACCTAAGCACGACTTAATCATAATTCAAAACTTTGTAATGCTGGATTTTACCTTTTTTCTTTTTGGTTATTATACAAAAAATATATAAATATCGTCACGTAAATCCGTTAGTAGTAGGTATCCTCGCCGGTATCTACTGATCCCAAGATAAAAGATCGTAGAGCTAACTCAACTTAACTCATCTTAAACTTATTTTTTGAAAAAAAAACAACATCACTTTACTTGATATAACTTAACTTCTCATATAATGTCACTAGACTAAACGTCGCATATTATATACCTAATCTATGTAAGTAGATATTATGTCCATCCATACCTACATAACAACAACAATAAAACTTAAACACTCATACGTATATACATACAATACACCTCACACGCACACACCGTAGTCCAGCATGCACTTCGTTTCATCAATAATTTCTTTGTCTTCGATTGATCCTTCGTTCAATTAAGCGTTTTATCGTAAGATGTTTAGTAAAATTACTAAAATTATAATTGGCATATCAAACTTCTTCGCAGCACTTTTTGATACAAATGTACATGATATAGGTATGCCTCGGAGTCGCGGTTATTTCTTTGAGCTTAAAATGTTTTATATTTTTAATTGATTTATGTCTATATATATATATGGTCTCACATACATTAATAAATTTAACGTGTAGTATTATTGTCTATGTGTCATATACCTACGTAATAACGTCTTAGAAATTACCTACTTACCTAGGTTATTTAGCTATAAGAAAAAAATATTTTTTTTTTATCTTCACGGAGATTTAATATGTATGCTTCATATTACATCATACAATTAACTTGTTTTAATTTGCTATGCACATACTATTATTAAGCGTCCTAAACTGATTGCAAATATAGGGAAACCTGTTATTGGCTTAACTTTATATAAGAACTAACGACTTTGTACAACTTATTATTAAGCTGTTGGTTTTCTTAATAAATAAAAAAATAAATAAATCTTGCGGAGCTTCTAAGATCCACGATTAGCAGAAACGAAAATAATTCAGTCAAAGCAAATATATAGCCGATAATATTGACTGAAAAACAATATGTAGATTGGAAAACCAAAATAATTGGACACTCTATTCCGACTATTGAGCGAAGTAAAGCTGAACTCCAGAAAAGTAGCTTCAGTTTCAAGAAAATTCATGTACAATCTGAAGCGTGAATATTTCTGACTAGACGGAATAAAATATTCGCTTTAAGCGTACGTATCCAATTGAAATCGCAAAGAAAACTGAACGCTGATATTGGCTACTACTTACTGCGATTGGAATACTCGTATACCGAGAAATCGAATCAGTACGCGAGTCAGATGAGTTACAGGGTCCAGCACATCCTTGCCACGAAGTTATTTACCCGAGTAATACTCATTTTGAGAAACTTACATTTCGCTACACAAATAACATAACCATTGAGAAATTTAGACCTTACAACGTACTAAATAGGACTGACTTTGTGCAGAAATCTTGCAGTTACATTTGTTGAAGACTGTACCTTTCCTCGAGCGCAGGCATCATGCGGCGTATTTGCTGTCAAACTTAATTGTAACTTGCCCTCGTATGCTTTACCTCATTTTAATTCGCTTTTCAAATTAATTGATTGGCATTATTGTAATGCAGTTGAACTGCATACAATCAGCTTTAATTGGCGGTGATTCAATCTACTAATGAAGACATGATGTTCCCAAAGGAGACTAATTACGAAAAAACTATATAGAGTTCAACGATGTATTTGGTCATGTTTATAACATTGTTAACATAACCTCACATGTTCATGTAACGATTATGGTAAGAGTTTCTATGCCAAAGGAATGTATTCGTCAACTAAGATAATACAATCAAACAATTAGATCGCTTACAATAAACAAGTAAGACATTACTGCACGTGGTTTACAGCCGATATGGGCGTATTTAATCAAGGGCTTGAGCCGTAAAGGGCGAATTCATAGACATAAAACTAAGTCAATGACGCCATTCACATAGGCTAGTAAAATGTATAATCTGACATATTTTTTTTAAACGAATTAATGTAGAAACGCTATAAATATCTCGTTTAGGTAACCAGTTTTGAAAATTACAAGAGGCATTTATTTAAGTTGTACATTGACATTTTGCGACAGCATAAGTGCACTCGCATCATCTATTCAGATACATAAATCTGTGGGTGAATCACTCGGATGGGGTCAATTCCGGCGGATTGCTTTAATTAATAGCTACAACCATTACTTCCGTTTCTAGCACATAAACAGGGCGTAAATGTGGATGAATGGCAACGAATAATCATCAGTGTTACCCTCTAATTTACCCGTATTTAATAATATTTTGACGGCCATATTTTGTTACGCAGCAAGTGTGGCTAATTTTGCAAATTACCTAATCAACGGTTTGATTTTAATGACATTATTGCTGAACATAATTTGTAGTATGTGGAGCAGACATGTTTGATTTAGGCATTTTTTATAATCAAATTAAGGTAGTTTTATTTCCACATAGTGTGAATAAATGGTGTCGCTAAAGTTTAAGAATTTGACTGTGTCTGTGTCATTGAGACAAAGTACAGAATTAAAAGTAAATTTTTTTCGTGCTCCATTCAACCCGATATTTTTGTGTAATTTCTCACTACATTTGACACAAATGAAATTGTAAATCACTCACTTTATTGCTCAGATGGTAAAAGGCAAATATTTATGCTGCTCGAAGTCGTTACGAGCCACGGACTTTATCATAATTATTGTATTTACCTCTGTATGCTATTGATTTCTTTTTAATGAGCATTTCATGAGTCATTATTTGAATTTATAGCGACAATATTACGTTATTTGGCCTTAAAGAAATGTGGTGTCCTCTGTCAATATTATTACTAATAATAAAACATTGATTTCAAATTCAGAATATACGTTTTCTTCTTTGAGTAATTAGGTAACAACAACAGTAAGGTAATTTAGAAAGATGCAATGGCAAAACTCATCTTAAAGTTTTTTGGGCATAACGATCTGTCGGCAAGTTAGGGTGAGCTTGTTAAGAGATGTTGGCCATTTAGACAAAAGTTGTGAACAACAGTATTTTTTTATTAATGAACAGAGCGCCACTGATTTAAAGTTTTTCATTTCGGTGCCTTCGGTCAAGGGTCACGAGTTCAAACCGCAGCGCTCGTATGCACTGATATCCTCTCATTTGCGGACTGGCAAAATGAGCTGTCCAGTAAAAACCAACTTCGGTTTTTAACTTTACTTTTATGCATCTTGTTTCGTAGTCGTTCGTAGCAATTCGTAGCAATATGAGTCATTTCGTAGCAGTGGTAAAAGCTTTCATTATTTGTGTGAAAAGTATCTATCTTTAATTATTTCCGTTTCTTTACTGATAAGTTAGTAACATGTGGGCATAAAAAACAAATGATATGTTAATGCATTAAAATAATAAACACAAGCTTATCAAAGCTTTAAAGCGTTGAAGTCAGCAAGTTACAGACTGACAAAATGCGAACACATAAAATATTCACAATATAGCACTTCATAAATATTGTGGGGATGCGGGAAAAGATAAAATGGGGATTTTTTTTTCAAAATCTCAGCACCCCTTTCAACACTAACGGCTGAAATGTTGGGTAAATGCTGAAGAGGAATAATTCACGGGACGTAGAGGGCTTCACTCTATCACAACTATCGGACGTTTTAAAGGTTTTAGAGGTTGACATCAACTTATGGTGCACAAATATTGCATTATGCTGTATTTCACGCCGTTCACCTCACATTTATCTGCCCAATGTAACCATTCCACCTTTCCAGGAATTACGTTAGATTGAAACTTACTTCACGTAAGCCAATACCATTAAACGTAACTGCCAGTGAGTAAATCGCACGATCTTTAGAGGAATCCGCTGAAAATCTTAAGGGAATGGCCGTAGTAAAATATTTCAAGTGACCAGGTGCGCTCTAAATTGAATTTGCTTTAATAGAGGTACATACATCTTTAAGATATGAAACCTGAACCGATTTGAAAACGCAAGTAGCAAAAATGCTATATGAAATCAAGCACCATATTTGAAGTCTGATGTAGAAATTATACGGAATAAGTATAGTATAAAAGTATTTTATTACAATTCTGTTATTTTATATTAAGTTGAATACCTTATGACGTCAATTCAAGCAGATAACTAATACTATATATAAAATGTTACGAGATATGTCTGTGTATTTTTAATATTAATTTAATTAATTTATGTATGAAATAATTAAATGTAAGATTACGAAAACTTTCAACATGATCATGTAGCAAAGTAGAATTTAAGGTGCGTTCAGGTCAACACCAATAAAAAAGTCGAAAGATAGATAAAAATACAAGGCTTGACTTGTAATCAAATCGTTAAGCAATATTATTAGCAATAATAGTAAAACAAATCCTAAAAGAAGAGGTCTTCTTAAAAACCAACCTCCAAAATATGTTCACGCAATTTCACATTCCAATCTGAATAAATAAGCCAGCAATAATTCGGGGAGCAAACAATAGCAGCTAGTACATTGAGCATTATACGCAACGCATTACAAATAAGCACGGCCGTGTCTTTGAGGATAAATTATATCACAATCCATTGACTTGCAAAGCGGGCCGCCCTAACTTTGCATAGCGCCCGAATCCGCTCAGTATACTCATTCAGTTTCGTCACCGCCCATGATTATTCCAGATGCATAATTCCGGTTTCCACTGAAAGTTTTACCTTTTGAAATTATTTTCGTTGCCGTTATGGTGTCTTTCCTTTGAGATAGTAGAATTTTTGGTTTGAATATTGCAACAAACAGCTCAGTAGAGCTGTGTCTAAACGAATACCATGTGTTTTATTCCCTACGTAAATTAAAAACCTCACCCATGAATTTACTTAATACTCGTATTGAGAGTTGTATAAAATAATGATCGTCAAGTCATTTTGTTTACTTGTTCTTAAATAACTTAAGCTATGGTGTATGCTTTGTTGGTTATCCTTAATAAGTAAATAAAATTCCAGCTATATTAAAAGGTTTTAATCCTTTTTACTCTTTATTGAATATTAAGATGGTATTTCTTCAGAAAACGGCTTAGAGCCGATTATACAATAGTCAGATAAAACTTTTTAGACTGATAAATTATAAAGCGACAGATTTTAAAAATGACAGGTACCTATGACTGCTGACAATTAGATGACGTTTTCAAATTAACCGTATTGTATTTTGTTTGACGAATATTTTTTTATCTGACTATTAAAAAATCAGTCCTTAATAGATTTTTGTCGTTACAATGTCAATACAGCAAATGCAGATATGTACTTACTTTTTTATCGACACATAGCCAGCACTTTTTAAACACTACTACTTGAGTTGGAACAGCAATCTTGACAGGCTTAAGACATCTTTAGTTGTAAAGTGAATTAACCACTCGCTTGAATATGGTTAATTGATTTTTGATCCAAAACGAATTAAAAATTCTATGGAAATCACGTGAAATATAGAAATTAGTTGTCACAAAATACATTATGTTTTTGAATCACTCCTATGCGGAATAATACTAATTTTCATTGGAAAGTCGGACATTAATCAATTAATATAACACGCCATTTTGACGCGAGTGATTCAAAATTGAGGGCCCAAATTGCTTTCTCAAATAATGAAATCTCATGTGGACGCTAAAGCTAGTGTTACATTTAAAGTTGTGCCTGCGGTGTGGCGAGGCTGTCTGGCTCAGGCTCAGAATTAAATATTAAGTATGCATTCTTCAGTTACGGTAACGTGACCCGTATACGTACGGGTCCCTATTTTTGAATCACTCGCGTCAATATTACAAGTGATTATGTTCGAAAAACAATTGAAATACAGCTAAAATCATGTTTAACACAGACGGAAGTGGTTTCAAAATTGGATTGGATATATTTTTTAAATCTGTCCTAGTGGATTTCAACTGATTTCCACTCAAAAATTAAACACCAACCAAATTAAATAACGCGCTATATCGACGCGTGTGATTAAAAAATGGGGCTCCTGGTCGCCCACAAAAATGAAGATACTTAGCTAGGTAACAGTTTAATATCACTACTAAAATAAAATATGGTTTGTTTCGCTAACTTATTTTTTAAGTAATCGATTAGTGACATTTCTGTTTAGTACCTTTATAACATTCACTGAAGTCAGGTGCAGGTTATGAGAAATAGAAGTCAATCAGAATATGTAATAGAATGTAGTGGTAGTATCCATTATGTATCCTCGCCCGCTTTGTCGCTTACCATCAGGTGGTATTACGGCTAATTATTAATTAAAAAAAGCTTAGTATCACGACCCGAATTGCCCATTATTTGCCAATCATTGTGAATTGTCGCTCAACCGCTCGCTGCAGAGGCCTTTGTGATCAACGCTCCTCAGTTAAAACGTAGCGCAGCAGACAATATGCTTTGAAGCTTAATGCCTAATTCACAAAAGAGCCGACGAAGTACAAAACAGACAAAGAAACCTTACTTTCGCCTTAAAGTGTCTGTTTAATGTCGATTTCAAAAGGAACAATACTATGTACATTTCGAATGTCAGTACATTTTCCGGTTTTAAATTGTGGTAGCACCAAAAGGAACCTAGAAATTTTAAATAATAATCTATACTAATATTATAAAGCTGAAGAGTTTATTTGTTTGTTTGTTTGTTTAAACGCGCTAATCTCAAAAACTACTGGCCCGATTTGAAAAAAAATTTTTACGTTGGATAGTCCATTTATCGAGGAAGGCTTTAGGCTATATAACATAAAGATACAACTCATAAGACCACAGCAGAAATGAAAAATGTTGCGAAAACGGGAGAAAGATATTCCTTTTGAGAGCTTCCGCTGCATACGCTGCGGAAACCGCTTAAGTTACACAAAAATCATGTATGACAGGATTGTTCAGCATTAAGAGTTCTATAATAAAGTCCGCAACAGCATATGTCTATCTTTTATGGTTGACTTACTACAACCTTTTTTATGTTAATAAATTTGTAAAAAAATGATGCATTATTTTTAGAGGTGTATTATACACACAGGTATTTATTCCTATCAAAATAAATACATTCATCATCACGAGCATTTCATTTAGAACCATGTTGCCCTTTATATTATTTGATTTTAATAAATATCTTAGGACCTATCACAGTTTTAACATAACTCCGCACCAAAATAATGTTCGCAGCTTAAGTACAACGTGCGCTTGCGCTAATCTATACTAATATTATAAAGCTGAAGAGTTTGTTGGTTTGTTTGTTTGAACGCGCTAATCTCAAAAACTACTGGCCCGATTTGAAAATTTTTTTTTACGTTGGATAGTCCATTTATTGAGGAAGGCTTTAGGCTATATAACATAAAGATACGACTCATAAAACCACAGCAGAAATGAAAAATGTTGCGAAAACGGGAGAAAGATATTCCTTTTGAGAGCTTCCGCTGCATACGCTGCGGAAACCGCTTAAGTTACACAAAAATCATGTATGACAGGATTGTTCAGCATTAAGAGTTCTATAATAAAGTCCGCGACAGCATATGTCTATCTTTTATGGTTGACTTACTACAACCTTTTTTATGTTCATAAATTTGTAAAAAAATAATGCATTATTTTAAGAGGTGTATTATACACACAGGTATTTATTCTTATCAAAATAAATACATTCATCATCACGAACATTTCATTTAGAACCAAGTTGCCCTTTATATCATATGATTCCAATAAATAGCTTAGGAGCTATCACAGTTTTAACATAACTCCGCACCAAAATAATGTTCGCAGCTTAAGTACAACGTGCGCTTGCGCTAATATATTAAGCTGAAGAGTTTGTTTGTTTGAATGTGCTTATCTCAGGAACTGCTGGACCGATTTGAAAAAATATTTCTGTGTTGGATAGCTTATTTATCGAGAAAGGCTTTAAGATAAAAAACATGACGCTGCGACGGGAGGGGAGGGAGCAAACTCAAAACGCGCGGACGAAGTCGCGGGGGACCGCTAGTATATTATAAAGCTGAAGAGTTTGTTTGTTTGAACGCGCTTATCTCAGAACTGCTGGACCGATTTGAAAAAATATTTCTGTGTTGGATAGCTTATTTATCGAGAAAGGCTTTAGGATATAAAACATGACGCTGCGACGGGAGGGGAGGGAGCAAACTCAAAACGCGCGGACGAAGTCGCGGGGGACCGCTAGTAATTAAATAAATAAAAATAGGTAACTTTTTGTTTATGATTAACACATCATCTTCGAAACTTATAAAATCTAAACGATATAATATTGGCAGCATCTATTGGATGCGAGCGGTAGACAGCTACCTATTTAACAAAACCTAAAAACAAATACAAATTCATAAGGAAGGAAGGAAGGAAGGAAGAAGGATAAGTTGTAGTACTGCACATAATTAGAGAACTCTATAGTATAGATAGAACTACCATGAATAGCATACGAAATTAGTATCAGCATTAGTCAGATACATACTCGTACTACATGCTTCTTAAAAATTTGAGTTCTCCAGTTTGGGCTACCATTTTGGCTGTATAAACAGGTAACACTGGGTATTGCAGGTGCCACCTTATTCTCTATTCATTGGCCGTGTAAAAAAATTCGTTATCCGTGATTTCCCCGCGGGACACATGCTGCGCGTGAAATGTAAACTTTTCACTGTATTTCGTCCGTATTGTCCAGCCTCATTTCAGCGTAAGTTTTTGGTATGTGCATTTTTCATTAGCTTTTTTTGCCGCCATCTCATTTGCAGGCCAGTTATTTTCTTTGCAATCTCGTATGATTGTAATCTTAAAGGCCGGTTACACCATCGACATATCAGGAATAACCAACGGATAATTCAAATATGGAACGTCATTTCTTATCAAGTATTGGACAGTTCTATTAAGTTATAGGTTTCTAAAAGACACGTACAATGTATGACAACTTTTTCCTATTAATCTTAATGGTTGTTATACATATGAATGAAGTTACTCTTTCCTTGTTACTGTAAAAGTAATCAGTAAAGACGTTATAATATTTGTCTTGTAGTCGAAATCTTGCCCGTCAAACTGTGGGCATTCATATAAGGACCGACAATGATATTACATACATCCATATTAGACTTAGTTTAGTTATCCTCCAAATTTCCATATGCAATGTTTCTAACTACACTGCTGATCTGATTGAACGAGGGTACAATTGACTTGCAAAACAGTCTCTAGTCACATCGTCGACTCTAATCATGATACCAGATCATAACCTAGCAATTGTTAATTTCTTACCTGCATGTCAAAATATCTGCAATCCAATAACTCATTTCTAGTACGTAGTTCAAGTCTGAATAAGGTCTGAAAAAAAGGTCTGAATTCCAGAATCTAGATAAACCTTACTTATCTTGATAGGTACCGCAATAGAAAACACTTAATTTCGAATTATGTAGTTAGGCACAATGTTTGGCATCAATTTGTAAAAGTAATAATTAGTAACCGTGTATATACATACATCATCACATATACTCGTTTCTGGCATCATATATTAATCAGATTCATAATGAATACTCGTATACTCGTTATAGCACATACACTGATACTAATGAATAATTGTAATTACAATTTATCTTTTGTATCGCCGTTATATTACCACAGGGACTAAGACTATGAACTTAATATAACTAATAAACAAACAACAGTGGTCATGTAATCGCATCACGTGATTGGTAAGAGGTACTACACTATCGGTACAGTCCACAATACAGAATCCCTATTATCATCCTAATATATCCTAACCTAATAGGTTTTGTGTTGTTTCATTTTAACCTCAGGGACAAGAGTTTGGTTTTGAGGAAAAGTTTTGCTGTAACACCTAAACAAGGAACCATCACCTCAGTCATCAGCTGAACATTATTAAAATTTTACTCAAAGATAGGAATTATATCTTGAAAACCGGCCAAGTGCGATTTGGACTCGCACACTAAAGGTTCCGTCCAACTTTAACTAAATTAGGGTTCTACTTACACAAAATACCACAATATTTTGTTGACATCAAAAATAAACTTGTTTTTCATAGTATTTGCATGACGGACAAAGTTATATTTGCGGTTGTTGAAAATGTGCTATAACTCAAAAATCACTAGTTTGATTTTGTTCAAACCAATTTTCGTTGAAAGTATTTGTAAATGGTTCTCGGAACCTCGATGTTATTTAGGACACCTATCTATAGACGCCCCAAATGCATAGGTTAGAAGCAAACATTTCTTTTTGTTTTAGTTCCATGTATGGAAGCGGGGCCCTTCAAATGTAATTTTGTTTTATTATTTGTATAAGACTTATACACGGGTAATAATATTCAGCTACCTACCATGTTTCATCTATGTATGTAATAGGCTCAGATCAAAGTGGCTGTGACATACGAATAGGCAGACAAACTTGACGAAACTATAAGAATTCCGTTTTTACCATCCAACTACGAAACTCTAAAAACTAATTATTGCGAAAACAATTCCAATAAAAAGTGTAATTTTGTGGTTATTATCAAGGTAAGCAGAATTCTTGTGAGAGATGGGTAAAGGTTTTTTAAGTCTGGCCCATACAATTGGGCAATTTGTTAGCCGGACAATCTGTCCATCCTACACTTTACTTAACCGGACAGGTTTAAGTTAAACCTTTTTGCAAGCCGCAAATAAATTGTTAGGAACGACATTGGCCACTATTTGCATACAGCTTTACAAAATGTGGACTGTAATAGGAGCAAAAAATTTATTCAATGATTTTACAGAGTACCTATACGTAGTTCTGTTGACCTGGTCATAGTGCTTTAAAATGCTTTAACTATGCTTTAACTCAGGGATATACTAATCCGAAAATAACCAATGTATATGACAAGTTCCATGACTGGACACGATTATGTACATTACATTGCTGGTTCGATTAATTTTGTTCGAAAATAATAATTTTTTTTTTTAAGTATAATAACTTGAAACCATTTAGAATTGATATCTGGATACTTAATGGAGTTATATTTAAGTTTTTGCATAATAAAAAAAACTACTTACATCATTCAGAAAGCAAGTAAATATAGTAAACACTGTAAAATGAAAGCTTTCGAGCGTTGTAATCAGTAGTGTTCTGCCGTGGCTTTTCATACGCTAAAAGCAAGAAGAAAAGCAAGTTATAACACTAATTCAACGTTCATTGTAGAATAAAAACCATTTGCCGGCTCGTTGTGAGGACCTAGGATGACAAATCCTTATTAGTTTCCCAATAACTATGTTGGTAAAAATACGTATAAGTTGCCCGGTGTTTTATAAATTGAGAGCAAATATGAGTACAAATATACATCATTCGTTTCCTACATAGATAGCTGTTAGAAAATGGTTTTAGCGTTATACCACTTTGAATTACATTACTTTTGTGCAACAAAGTCTTTGAATAAATACATAAATAATAGCTCAGTTTCTTACTCTATGATAAGCAAGGTGCTTAAATATCTGTGGCGGATCTAGTGTCAATTAAACTTATTTGTGTGGTACTTACGAGACTGCGAGTTAAAGCGTTTTACTTTTAAAATATCTACACGTAAAACGTGACGCGCGCGTACACGTGAACAAAAACCTTACCGACCCTTAGGAATCAAAAACTATTTTTTCTTCGACTAAGAAAATTCGATCGTTGAACTATTTTAGTATTCGAACTGCACGTGAATATACCCCACTCAATAAATCATATGGGTACCACCCCCGTTTCTAAGGGTTGTAGTATATACTTAAGGGCAGAAATATAAATACCTCAAGTTTTGAAAAATTCCACGATTTACCCATTTTTTAAAAATATTTTGTTAAAAAAGATTTCTCACGAAAGAGGAAACTGGTAACCCTGGAAAAGGCAGTTTTGATTAACGACTGGCCTCGCCACGTTTTGTAAAGCTATAATATGAAGACAAATAGATTTCAGCAACAAAAAAAGTAAAAGTTGATGCGCGCGAAAATAGGAAAGTGGCTGTGACAAATAGACAAACGGAGATGGATTGCGTTAAGATACCTTTTACTAAAATAATGATTTCCCATAGCTGAACAAAAATAGTAAGATATATTTTTTTCAAAATTTGGCAAATTCAACAAGACCAATAATAACATAATCGGTATTCACATTTTAAAATATATCTTCATACCTCATTACTTTTGAAATTACGAGATTTAACGTGAAATAGCGAAAATCTATTGGATTCCTTAGATTTTAGAAACAGTGGTTCTGTTTCTAAAATTTAAGGATTTTGCTTTAAAATGTTCTATGTATATTCATAGCTAGTTAGTTTTGCTAATGATGATTAGATTTAAATCATCATTAGCAAAACTATGTATTTACTGCTCCAACAGTTTCTGTAGTATATAAATCATGTACCTAAGCACTACATTATATTTCCAATCTGAATAAACGAAAAACATTTTCCGAGCCTATTGTAAAACAAAATTTACCACCAATTAGGTGAATGCTAAATAATATCCCTTTACGAGCTGTGAGTCCCGAGCCGGCAGAATTATGGTCGGAGTGACGATCGTCCGAAGCACTACGGATCAAATTGGACGGACGTGGGCCCTAATAAAAATGGACACCCTCGGGAAATCTGGATGATGTTTTCACAGCGATTTTACATATCGATTCACACGCGTATGATAGTGTTTTTGGGACTAACTGTCTCGGACAGACGGCCCTGAATTCAAAGTGTAAGATTTTGGATGATTGTGTCATTGAAACGGCACTAATCTAGCATAAGAAGTGACGTTAACGGCTAAAAAAAAATAAAAAAAAATCGGACAACAACGATCCATAGTGTTAGTAAAATTATGAAAATTTATCATCTAATGTTAGTACTTAATAACTAAAAGGGAACGAGTGACATCATATAAATGAGCGACAAGTGGACAGTCCCGACTAACATAACATAAGCCCCTAATAACTTTCTCGGTAAATGTAGCATTTTAGTTAATTTATGCAATACTAAATGTGTAAACTTGTAGTCAATGAAATTTATCCCATATGTATGATGGCCCCCCTTACTCAGGGGGTTTTAATTAAATACCATATAATCATAGATCCAATAAAAGTATGAGAGCAAATCAATATGAATAAACCAACACTATATAAATCTCTATGTATTCCGTGCAAGCAGTCGGTATAAAACTGTTTAGCCTGCGGCGGTGCAGATAGAAGTGTCAACAAATTGAAAGCCTCGTGTACATTGCAAACTTGTTAATTACTACACAGACGTCATGCTCTGACGACTCCTATTATTACATTAGCTATTTTCATTCTTCCCTCAGGCAGAATAAGAGGACTGAGAGAAATCGATTGACGGTAATTGAGTTGAAAAATTAAGAGTGATTGGAAATGTCAATCGGTCATTCGCTTCTTTTGATTAAGTTCGATTTGAAAGGGCGTCGAGTCTTAGGAACAAGGTAATAAAAAGATTTGGGAAAGAGGAAGATAACAATTTCGGGAATCCTGTTGAACTTGGAACAAATCCAATCCAATGGCTCTCTGGTTGGGTAAAACTGTTAAACAGGATTATTATTGTTTGTAAAGGCTAGATTGCTTACCGGTCGTCAAAGGTCTCTGTTATAGAAATTTATGAAAATATTAATTACTTGTAAAAAAATACGTCTTTCTTAATTTTATGTTTTTAGCTGTTTAAGATGTGAAGAAATAAACTAATACTTTTTGGTATGACATATTTTTAACGACTTCAAAAAAAGGACGTAATCAATTCAATGTGTATTAATGTGATGTTGTTGGAATTTGATAATATTTCAGTATAATATAAATTGACGAGGACTTTCTCTGTCTGTCACACAGCTAAAGTTGCTTTTTACAAGTGTAATTTGTATTATTAAGTTTATGTAGTGATAAAACACTCTGATAACAAATATGTAATTATAACATTTGAGAATTTTGATATATTGAGGCTTCCAAACAAATGTACTAAATTTCGTAGGTGTATGTATTTTTGTCCAAGGATTTCTCAAAAACTAAAAGTTTTAGCGAGATGATTCTTTCTCAGTTTCATTAAGTATATTTCAACTTAGGGTGCAGTGTAAGTTTAATCAAAGTCGGTTAAGTAGTTTTTGGATATGGATAAATAACTCAAAATCATGAGTTAAAAAAACGCCTTCAAAAAACTTGCTATAAAAAGCTTAAAATAACGCATTTACCTTTAAAAGGAAAAACAAATTAATTTAGAGTTGGAGTCTGTGCACTCAAGCTTATGTACCTACACCAACGGTCGAATCACATCATGCACTGACTCCAAATGAATTTGTTTCTCCTGTAGAATCAAAGAAAAGAAATGCGTTATTTAAAGCTTTTTATAGTCAATTTTCACAGTAATGAAAAATATTTACTTACAAGGTTATATAGATGAAAATAAATATACAATCTTTAAGAAGAAAGGAGTGTTTAAATATATTTATTTAGGGGCTAAATAAACTTCAGGAGCAGACACCTCATCTCTAGTAATTTCGAGCTCAGAGAGTGGACGTTATCTGAGACAGACATCACCCGACAATGTCACCTAAGTAGATCGCAGACATCCTTGTGACTAATTGGAGAAGGCGTGTCGCCATTGAAATGTAAATACGTTAACGACCGTTTTGCATTTCCTGTGTATTTAGCAAGAGATTGCTTAAGTTCCGTGGCGGCAGCTGTACTAAGATGAATCCCAAGCTCGGTGCAACAATTGTATCAAATTCTTATTTAAATTAACGGCTCTTACCATCGTTATTGTTTCCAAACTTAAAAAAAGATTTAAATCTGTAACCCGACTAGTGATACGCCACCCATTATGACTGCATTTTTTTATTTTGAAGTACATTATTAAGCATTTACCATGTCGTTTTTTTAACTTGAGTATTTTACTCGTACTCTAATAAGGAATCGATTGATACCTCAGTCAGCAAAATTGAATCGGTAGTTAAGCCGCAAAATGTGGAAATTACGTAAATACTCACTTACATAGATACATATACTGCTAAAATCATAAACCTTCAGTAGTCGGAGAAGATATCTTGCTAGTTACAAAAATAACTAGTATTTATTT
Organism: Pyrausta purpuralis; assembly: GCA_963924145.1. Taxonomy (NCBI): domain Eukaryota; kingdom Metazoa; phylum Arthropoda; class Insecta; order Lepidoptera; family Crambidae; genus Pyrausta; species Pyrausta purpuralis. The sequence goes on from OZ001659.1 coordinate 16,149,243, forward strand.
GATATTGACACAATGTTATTCACTTGATCATAAAGTAGCAGATGTTATCAAAACGTTATCTGCCGGATATATATGGATAATAGACGCCAACGTAGGACAGCCGTGATAACATATGGAACAGAATGATGTCCGGTCGCTCGCTGTTTTCCATTCGAGTGGCTTGACGGGTATTGCCACTGGTCCATTTCTGCGCAACTTGGACTATACAGTAAAATATCGATCGTACCTCTGTCATATAAATAAGAAGAAGAATAAGATAAAAACCGACTTCAAAACCAAAATGCACCAAAAAGTCTTAAATAAACATTTCACAATTGAAAGGAAAAGAAACCATTTAGGCAAACAATTTCTTTTTGGAGACGGTGCTGTGATAGTTGATGCTTGATGGTCAAAGTGATGGCACCGACTCCAAAAAGGAATTGTTGGCCTAAAATGGTTAAAGTTTACTTTATTTCTTAATTTTTTGTATTTTATGACTCTGCTTTTTTAGAAGCTACAATTTATCTTTCAGTCATTAAAATTAACTCCTAACAGTCGAATAGATAACATCCTCCCATTTTGAAGTCGGTTAAAAATACTACCAAAAGGAGGGTCGCATCTGTCATTCCTCTGAGTGATAAGCACTTTAAAATTTTACTTTTAAAATTTTACCTTTATTTAAATATTTACCAGTATTTTAAAACATATTAAGATTTTTGTTAACTTCTTTACGGTATGTTTAAAATTAATAGTACCAAATGATTAAACATTTTATTCATCAGAGTCATTTTAAAGGTGATAATATGTTCATTGCTGTAGCCAACACACACACACACACAAATTTTGTGCATCTACGAGCACAATAAGCAATATAAAGCTTCCTTCTTACAACTCACGATTAGAATATTTTAAAGTCACCACGCTGGAAAACCGCAGAAATAATTTGGATATTTTGTTTTTGTACAAAACAATTAACGATCATATTGATTGCTCCGATCTCCTAGCACAGATTAACTACAATGTACCGTACAAGTTGGCTCGGCTATCCAGATATTTGCCATTTAAAGCAAATAGTTTTAGGACATTTTTCAACTATGAACATGATCCAGGATTATTACAGTAAACTATCTCGCCTAAATGCCACAGAGATTGATATGTCATACTCACTACGTAAATTTAAATCGATTGTCCCGAAATTGTTTGCTTAAGTTTATAGTTAATGTTAATTTAATTTGTGAGAAATCATAATATAGTGCAACAACAGTCTGTCTCAGACTACAATGTTTATTACGCATGTCGTGGCAGCCTTTAATTAAGGCAACACTGTAACTTTGTTGTCATTTCTTGTATTTTGTGATTGTGAAGTGTATGCTTTGTTGGTTGTCCTTAAATAAAAAAATAAAAAATAAATGAAAATTATACGAGTTTGAATGACCACCGAAAGTTTGGCACTGTGATTGTCAAAGTGCCTCTCACTCAGAGCGGTGGCAGTTGCGGACCTCCTTTTGACAGTATTTAATCCATGAAAGTTTCCGAGGAATCCGGATCGGATACTTCTTCCACTTGATGAAGTATCCGATCCGGGTCCGGAGGTTCTCAACCGATCGAAAACACACTCTATAAAACAAGTTATATAAACGAAAGGATAACTAGCTGGAAATCGACAAAGTGAAGTTGCATTTTAATAAATGAAAGATTTTAAAATACTAACCTGCACGGTTATCTTAGCTTTATGAGAATAACTAAAAAAAAATAGGCACCAAGATGCGAAGCGTTGGATTGTCAATGAGAGCGCCGTGCAAACTGGAAAAGATATTGATAAAGAAACTAATTTCAACTTATCATTTCTTCATTTTGTCCAAGAAAACATATTTTGTCATGCCCCCCGCCAGAGGACTCACTAAAATTTTATTTTCCTATAGGAATACGGAACTCTGAATCTTATCTAAAAGTTATTCGTCATTGTCCTAATCGCAACATTTCTGATTAAACAGTTGCGTTGCGAAATAGTTTGAAAGCATTGAATTGTTCACTGTATCGGGATTTACTCGGATTGAACTCGCGCATTGTACCAGGGGTTTATTGTCATAGGTGTTGTGCCGCTCAATATGTTGTTAGTGACGGGTCGCGGCACTCGCTGCTATCACTACGTGCGCCGATTGTTACCAGTTGGACTACAAGTTAGGTAGGTACTTACCCCAGTAAGAACGTGTGTCGTACGTGCTTATGCACATAGTGTTCGCTACATCACTAGACATTTTAATGAGAAAATGACTTTCTGTGAACTTCTTATCATAATACTAATTTTAAAAGCTGAAAGTTATTTTAATAAAAAAACATAATCACAGTTCCTCCTATAGGTACCTAAACTTTTTTGAAACATAATCTTAAAATTATCTGAAATAGAATTCATTTTGCGTCAAACGAGTGAAATAAGCTTAAATAATTTCAGCCTACCTAATGGATTTATAAACAATGGTTTTCCAATATCGTAGCAATTTGGGGCTGCTTCATAACTAATTGCTATCGGGGCGCATGTGTATCGTAGTCTAATTGGGAGTTGGTCAATTCCCGCATAAGCCGGGGTTATAGATTCAGTTTCAGCTCGGGCACATTGTTAATTTACCTACCAAATTTGACTTAAGATTCCAACCCTTGTTTTCAACGCCCTTTACACCGTGTTTATTGTGTTGAAACTCCAGCATTACGGATTCTATTAAGGAGAATAGTTAAGTAAATAAAGGCTGAATGCTTTTATAGGAGGCATAACATTACCTGCTGCGACCAGTAAACACAATGAGCTGTAAACCGAGGGTCAAGGGGCAAAAGTAGTGATAAAGAAAATATATTATGTGTAGCCGCGCCGTTCGAGAGTAAAAGCACGTTCCTTTTCTTAGAAGGGCCTCTTTAAATAGTGAAGTCGAAAGGGTTCGTCACGAAATCGCGTTTTTCCACGGTATTTGAGAAAAAACACAGTCACATTACCGTGCCCGACGTTATGTATCTTTACGTTAAAAGAAAATAAACCCTGGCACAAAGTATGATGGCATTTTGTATATGAGTTAGCTACACAGAGTGTCTGCCTTAGGTTATTACATTCTACGGAGGCAGCATGAAAATTAATTTGGCGCGTCCAAGGGAATATGCAAAGCAAGTCTTAATTTTAACTACTTGTTGTTAAAATGAAGACTTGCTTACATTTGAAGGCATTGTTACCCACTTAAAAATAAAGGTGATGAATTAATTGTGTATGTATGTAATATCGTTAGAATTTGATGATTTTTGAGCATGTTGATCTATCAAAAGGCTTCCAAACACGTGTGCTAAATATCGTTAGTATATATGTATGTTTGTTTAAACTTTATTGCACTGAAAGTTGTACAATTGGCGGACTAATGCCTTGAGGTATTTTTACCGCTTGGGAATACTAATCAGTGGCGGAACTTTTACAATAGTTGAGAGTGGTATTTTTTTTGCGCAATAACATAAACATACCTACTAATATAACACAATAATACGGTACGGAGAGACTTTTTAAAAGTACGAGTAAACTTGTTGAGGACTGTGTTGAGTCGGTGCATGATGTGCGTCGACTAATGATGTACATTAGCTTCAGATCATGCAGCAACACCAAATGAATTAATTTGTTTCTCCTAAATAGAGGGATAATGCTTTATTTTGTGTTTATAGTCAGTTTTTGAATTTAACATTAACGCTTTGTGTGTTGTGGACTGAGGTGAAAAATATAAATAAGAATAATAATTTTAAAATTCATTTTTCGACCTTAAATTAGTGATTCTATCTTTTTGTGGTTTAAGTTTGTTATAAGTAACAAAGAAAAAAACAAAGGCGTTGCAATGTCTATGGGAATTTTACCCGGCTCCGGCACGGTCCCGCCCCGGCACAGTGCAGCGTGAATCATCCTTTATACGAATCTTATCTAATCTAATCTTGTCGCTGGTAGTTGAAGTAATGGTATTGGAGTATATATTTTTTTTAGGTGTTTGAGTTTGAGGTAGTTATCCCTTATCAGATAATTTATCTCTACTTGTTTCTCTAACTTTACAATAACAGCGTATTAATGTAGTCAATGCCCTCAGATCGTCGTAAAAAGTTATATCCACTGCTTTGTGAAAGTGCTGATTTACCCAGAATAATACTAAGATCTAAATTTAGCGCTGAAAAATTACTTCTCCTTGAATACTGCTCGAAGGAGTTTTGCAAATTCATTCACAAATTGGAACCTATTTCAGTCTCAGGAAAAACGCCAACGCGCAACGGTAAATCAAGCTGACGAATTTAATGAAACCCTCGAATGGCCATAGACTGCTCCCGGGGGTAAGCAAATAGTTCGCAATTAGATTAAAAGTTAGCCGGACGACGGTTTGAAGACTGAGATATTAAGACCGCAATTGCTACAGCTGACTCGAGATTTTAAAGTAACGTTTTAAAGTTGGTACGTGTGGTGGCGTCCGGTTGGGTTTAGGTTTGTGACACGTTGAGCCCACTTTCAACGTACAACTCGCTAGATTCCAGTTGAGTTTTTAATATTTTGTGCACATGCCAGTTTCCATTTGTATCAACTTGGTTGGGTTGACTTGATTACTGACTTTTAACTCAGGTTAAAATACTTCAGATACCTGTTAGCCGTAAACATTGATTGTTGGCAAACAACGAAAATTCTATCGCAGTCAGTGTTTCTCAAGCTCTCTATAGAAACCACACCAGTAAAGATCTCAGCCTTGACCATCCATATCATAAGTAAACCAATAGCGCCACTCAAAATAACGATCTCTTTACATCTATCTATTCTAACTCTTTTTAGGATTCCGTAGCCGAATGGCAAAAACGGAACCCTTATAGTTTCGTCAAGTCTGAGTCTGTCTGTATGTCCGTCCGTATGTCATAGCCACTTTATTCTGCATTATATAAGCATTACACGCTTGAAATTTCGTAGGAAGATGTATCCCGTTATAACCGCTTTACGATTCTTATTTAAAAATTTAAAAAATATATATTTAAGGGAGGCTCCCAGGGGGGTTTTTTTTTTAGTCAAACTAATGCGTGTGGGGTGGGATATCTATGGATAGATCTTTAAAAATGACAGAGGTTCCTAAAACCATTTTCTTTTAAAGTCTAACGTTTGATAGGTAGATGCTTCCAAAGTGGTATAGAGTGAAAATTTAAAAAAAAATATATAATGTAGATCTTAACTACTTAAGTTAAGAATCAAATACTTTCAACGAAAATTGGTTAATTTGGACGGGATCAAACTAGTAATTTTGGAGATATAGTAAATTTTCAACAACCGCAAAAATAACTTTGTTCATTATACAAACACTATGAAAAGCAAAGTTGTACTTGCTGTCAATAAAATATTGTGGTATTTTTGCTAAGTGGAAGTGTGGATTCCCTTATTAAGTTAAAGTTGGCACGAAACCTTCTGTGCGCTGACAAATGATGACTGTAATAGGTAAAAGGGGTATCTATCATGACACAGAATTTTTTGATATCGAATTTCATTTCACAGAAAACTATTCAATGAATGTTAATATCTTTTTTTCTTGATTAATCGAATAGTTAATAATCGTCGTTTCATAACATCGAATAACAGTTCACCAAAAAAATGTTTCGCAACTGTTTTGTTAAGCAGAATAACGATATATCAAACTAATGTTTCATAGAATTATTAAGTTATCGATATAACCTTTTATACAAACTTGTTTCAAAGTGTAACGGTTCCCATATTTTTTTCCTCAAATAACTTTTAATGCAAGTAAGCACATGCATGCATACTTGTTTCAAAGTGTAACGGTTCCCATATTTTTTTTCCTCAAATAACTTTTAATGCAAGTAAGCACATGCAAGTAAGAAGGCATGCGCATGCATACGCATGCAAGTAAGAAGGCATACATGCATGCATTAATGCATGCAAGTAAGCAAGCAGGCGTGCATTAATGCATGCATGCAAGCATACAGGCATGCATGCATGCAAGCATACAGGCATGCATGCAGCAAGCAAGCAGGCATGCTAACAAGCAGCATGCATTAGGATTTCCTCGTCTCCGGCGCTGCGGGAATAGCAGCTTCGTCGCCCTTGCGTAACAAGGCGCAGTCACCCCCGCTCGCCTACGCAGCTTCGCGTTACAGCGGACGGAGGCTGCTCTCCATCCGCGCCTCCGGCTTTTGAATTACACTCTAGTATCGGGCAGACTAGTACCACGGCGAGGAGACCACGGCGAGTCGGGATTAACGCAGTTTATTTATAAGATCAATATTTATTACATATTTATATAAGTTATGCTTTAAATGTCTATTAATAAAGTATGCAATATTATATTAGAAACAAATTCGTTTGGAAATATGGACTTTAGTGAAGTAAAATTCGATGTTTCAAGAATCCTGCATATTGAAACTTACGTGGAAATAAAATTATGGGTAACAAAATAGAAAGCTAACGTTACTTCGATAAAATACGTAATTTATGAAAAGAAGTAACGATGAAGTAAGTTTGTAGATAATAAGCATTCGGCCAAATGAAATTGTGATGTAACAAGATTCTAGAATTTGTTAAATATTATTTTGAAACATCTGCGAATCGTTTTATGGGGAATGAAAATCGATGAAGAAAATTGCGATTAAGTGATGGGTTCCCAGGTAAAAAAGGTTTATTAGACTGTTTGCGTTACTATGAATAAGGGGGTAAGTATATATGACACGTTGCTTTCGTTGTTGATTAATACTCATATGTTGTCGAGTAAGTGTGTGGAGTGCTTTAATTATTCTCAGAGGACTGTCAAGTTTAAGTTGCAGGAAAAAAAATAGTATGTGGTAACGTTTTAGGGTATCAGTGACTGTAATGGAACTGTTATATCGATTCTGATGGTACCTTTGGCTTTCGAAATTTATACAACTCTTTTAATGGATTTTTTTCTGTTGTTATGAAAGATAAATGAAATAAATTTGCAAGGGTGCGATAAAGCCAATAAAAAGGTTACATGATTATTAATTTAACGCATGATTAAATTTTGGAACATGTTAATTAAGTAAGAGGATTAAATTAATAAGCTTCAAGTAGCACTTCCTGTTACATTTAACTGAACTTTAAGGAGATTATAATGGAAACTAAAGTGGATTAAACCTGGTGATAAAATGAATCGACCTGAATTCTGCCGTCCTGATTAATTATGAAATTAAAATGCACCTATCGCAAGTCAACACTCGGGGAGCCGAAGAGCGAATTTACATTTTGATTGGTTAACCGACACTTAAGACTCTTTTTAACCGACTTCAAAAAAGGAGGAGGTTATCAATTCGACTGTATGTTTTTTTTTATCATTTTTTTTTTGTATGTATGTTACCTCATATCTCAGTCGTTTGTCGACCGAATCGAAAAATTTTTTCGCCTACTTAGAGGGTGTACCTTCTAGTTGGTCCCATTTTTTCCATTTTGGGATCTGATGATGGGAACTTGGTGGAATTGAGGGAAACCCTCAAATTTTAAAGGCACGTACAGTGTTTCTTTACTAGAATCTTAATGTTGACGTGTTGTTACGTCTGATAGTCAACATCTTGTGGGGCTGAGCTGATGGTGGAACTCCTTAACGCTTAGGAGTTCAGTAATTATAATGACGGAACTTATGATAGGTAATTTGTAGCTTCTTAAAAAATAGAATCATAAGGTGCAACTCCCCCCCCTCTTATGTAATCACTAAAAATGAAGAAATAAAATAAACTTTAAAAAAAAAGTAAAAACCGACTTCAAAACCAAAATGCACTAAAAAGTCTTAAATAAACTCTTCACCATTGAAAGGAAAGGAATCCGTTTTAGGCAAACAATTTGTTTTTGGAGTCGGTGCCATCACTTTGACCATCTAGTATCAACTATCACAGCACCGACTCCAAAAACAAATTGTTTGCCTAAAACGGATTCCTTTCCTTTCAATGGTGAAGAGTTTATTTAAGACTTTTTAGTGCATTTTGGTTTTGAAGTCGGTTTTTACTTTTTTTTATTCTAGGATGTGGTCTCTCATGAGCACCTTTTCATTTATATGTAGATGGAGTTATAAAGTACTGTTTTGTTATTTTTGATAGGTTACGTTATATCAAGAGGTGCTCGTAGCGCAGTGGTAGCAGCGCTTTGGTAATGATACCGAAGTGAAGCAACCTACGGCGCGGTCGTGTTTGGATGGGTGACCATTCCGACCATATAAATGACGTACATCACGAGCATCTCCGTGCTTCGGAAGGCACGTTAAGCCGTTGGTCCCGGCTAATATCGGTTGATATTAGTCGTTAAGCCTAGTCAGATGCCTTATGGTATGGCTTGATAAAATCTGACAGCAGGGTTACTCGCTTACCTTGCAAACACCCCTCAACCAACCCGCACTGAGTCCGCGTGGTGGAGTATGGCTCAAACTACCTCATAGTTGAGGTAAGGCCTTTGCTCAGCAGTGGGATGTTACAACTTTACTACTTTACTTTTACGTTATATCAAGTGGTACCTAATTAAATCAGTGGGAGCGGCTTCATACTACGTCGAATCGAATCCAATATCAACTCATTTATTGATGAAAATCTAAACATAAAATCAGTGTTATAAATTAACAACGTAAACTGTACTTGAGTTTGTCTTTGTTCAAGCTGGTATTCTTTTAAAAGATTCAGATTGTAACATTTTTACTGTTGTTCTCTGAGAAAATCTGTTTTCTCTGGAATAAACTTTCCAACACTAACAAGCAGCTGTTTAGATTGGTCGGAGATGAGTGTAGTATATTGTTTAATCACTCTAGAGGCGAGAGGTCTAGTTGAAAATATTGATATTTTTTTTAAAAAAAAATCGTTTTGTCAACTAAAACGCACGTTAAACAATACAAAGGGGACAAGTATAGGTACGACTCAATTCATTTACGAAATGCGTTGTTTTCACAAAAAAGCTGTCTCAAATATTTTGATATTGACTTACAAATGCTACAACAAAAATCAAAATTGAATCCAAGTCTGATGAGGATTCCACTTTTAAGGCTATAAGTTAGATTATTATGATTTAATAATTGTAATTTACAGATTGATACAAGACACGTCTCAAGATTTTTCGAGCGCGCAGCGGCGAATCGCAGCGCCGTCGATGATACCTACCTAAGACCTACACAACAAGTCGCTCATATAAGATTTTGGTTATTTTCGTCGCTCATGCCTAACTGCTCAACGTTTCGAGACAAGTAATAACAATTTTACTTACTTGACGTCGCTTTTATCTATGTGCTTTTAGAGAGTATCTCTCAATACATATCAACAAAGAAGACCTACGTCACATTTCGCGCGTCACGGGCCGCCCGCGTTCATTCAACTAGATAATGTGAATTTTACGTCAGGTCGCTGCGTGCGATGCTGCTTCTTGCTCACTTTGTTCACTTTGTTGATTTCTGCGATTTCGTCGCTGAACTGCAACAAAGTACACAATTTCTTTAGTACCATGTTAAATGCTAGCTTGCACCTACTTATAATAAAATTGCTTTGAAACGACAAAGAACATACGCGGTTTGCCTGTTGATCGTCAACATCGATGGTTCAATCACACATCTCCTTATATTTAAGTTTTGTTTTTATTATTTTTTACGGTACAGGGGGTGTATTGCGATCCAACTGTAGCCGTTCAATTTCCAGACAGCTCAATTCCGACTAAACGAATATCATCAATATAATAATATTATAATAATACTACAATGGTACGATAATTAATATTTGTGTTGTTTTATTACGAATTGTTAATTTGACAGTAAAGCTGAACCACTTACCTATCAAAACTGCATCGCAATATTTACGCGCCAAGGTTTTGACATACAAATTGTCAAAATTCTTATTTTAATTAGTACTCGTACTACTAATAGTAGTATCTTTATATGACAGCTCCATAAAGAAACATTTGTTAACATCCTTTCGTTGAGGTGTCATACTTTTGAGGGTTTATGCTAATCAGAATCGTAACTTCTGAAACAGAGCGAAACCCTCCGCTTCGTCAATTTCTTCCTCGCTTAGTCAAAGAAAAGTTTTATCTATTATTGTTGCGTTCCTACCTCACTCTTCCTTGTAAATAATAAATATATAAAAGCCACTTACTCTCAGCGCGAGAAAATCTTAAAAGCCAAAAGGAAATTATTCATGAAAATGCTTCTGCAATTCGCGACTTTCCGTACTCAGAGCTCAATGGTGAGTGGTAGCAATTGATCTGAAACTTTTATTTATCCTTCTTCTCATTTTACAGACTGACAAACTTTCTGGTGGAATGAAGGATATTGAAAAGGTAGTGCGGTTGATGGTGTGAGTGGTGATTTTGTCATATGTTTTCAGTTTTAAATTAAAGTCAAGACGTTCCAGTTCCAACTTTAAAGTCTAACGTCTTGACCGTGTGAGTTTTTTTTCGTGACTTTATAAACGTATAATGTATTTGCAATTCTATAGCGGAACGTATAAGGGATTGACAATATGGCCATAGGCAATATAATGTTTTAAATAATAGGCCCGATCTGCAACAGAGGAAAACCATGCCTTCATGCATACGTATACGCCTCTAGTAAAGAGCTATACTACAAATTGTTGTTTTGGTCAGCGACGAGCGACTCAGGGGTGGCTGTACATGTGGGACAAAACCTAAGAAATAAATTTCTTATTGCGTTAAAGTGAGCGAGTCAAAACTACCAACACCAGGTCGCCTCTCCTTAGTTTTCTGCTTCGGCATAGTATTTCTTAGATAGGCGAGGACTACGCACGAGGGTGCGAATTTCCCCATTCGTTTTATATTTTTTTGAGAATTTTGTGAAGAGGTTTTCTTTTACCATATTATTTTCCCTGAGTTGGATGTCATTGACCAAAATAACATCCTGTATATAGCTAATATGCACAAAGAATGACAGAATCCTATAGCTCCTTTGTATAATGATTGTCCTCTGTTTTTGTAAAAGAAAGTAAGTAACAACTTACAATTTCCTTCGTACAAATATACTTGGTTTATCTATTTTGACTCTGACCAAGGGCACTAATCTCTGCCCAATTTAATGTTCAAATACGAAATATGATTGAAGGGATACATTAGCGGATAACGTTTATCGTGCCCCATACGTGATTTACTTATCTGGATGATATTTCATGGCCTTATTGCGTACATTATTTATTTTATTTGCGTTGGGAAATAGAAAAACATTAAACATACACTTTTATTTGTGCAATAATGATAAAAATATAATAATTTAATAGTAAAAACGACTTAAGTAAGTGTAGGCGTACATGGACTAATGGTTAAAGGTTAGCACATAATATATCCACCCTTTACGAGAACAACACCGTATCAACTTGAGGCGTTCAGTATTTTTTGTATGAAACTCCATACTTCCACGCACATCTTTTAACTTCGTAACGTCACCACCTCGGATCGAGATCAACTCGGGACCTACTATCGACCAATGGCGCATGCGTTGTAACGCGCCTACGGCAAATCGTCCGATGGTTGTCCACTGACCGCTCACCCTGACAATTGGGCTGTCATTCACAAGTTGTAGTAAACACGATCTATAAGGCGAGAAGTTTGCTATCCAGGACCGATCCCAAGCCGAGGCGTTGCTTTCCCTTTACGTAAGGTGCTTCCATAAAATTAATATCCCTTAGGAATAGAATGACAAAAGCGAGATGTCACTAGCAGAAAGCTGTGTGATAAAAAGAGATGCGAGATGCGATGTAGCAGAACCATTTTTGGCGGCTGTCAAACAGTTGGTCTCCCCAAAGAGGCTCGCTGAGTATAACTTGTATTTGATTTTTTATAATTTTAAATTGAAATTCTGTATATTTTTGAGAAATAATGCTTCTGAAACATGGTGCCTAGTTCGAAGATTGATTGTTGTTCGACACAGCGAAATAATCCCAACAAATTTTCATTTTACAGGTAAAATATTCCAAATCGACACGTCCTAATATACGATTTATTTTTGCCAATGTGCTTCAATTTTTAGGTACTGAGTATGATTACTCTTTTCTAAATACGTTTATTTACGTAAAAAGTAAAGATAACATATCATTTAATACACATTTATAAATATTTTGTATAACGAAATAATTTTCATTTTACAATGGGCTGCATCTAGTTATCGATATTTCGTATCGACTGTTTATCACGCAGTAAACTAATACGTTTAACCCATAACGATTTGGTATTAGTCACCTGTGTCGGAAGTCTCGACATAGTTCCCTGTAAAACCACCAGGTGGCGCTCGTAAAATGCTGAGACAAAATTAGTGTTTTCGTGTATTTATTGATTAAGAAGATTTTTTGAAAGAAGCTTAAAAAATTACAACCATTTTTTAAGATTTATTAATGATATGGCTACGTAAGTTAAAATGATATTTGACGAATCAGAAAATCATAAAATTGAAATTGTCTACGCGAAATGTTAAAAATTTTGCTTCAGACTTCGCCCGCTGGGCGGAATGTAATCTCATTTATAGTAAGTCCGCTGATTGACAAAACAGTTGAATATTGTAATGTTTGGCGCATATATGGCAGTTATTATAGGTATCGGGTTTTGACTATCGCGGCTTTACCTACCCGCGAAAAATTTCGGATTTCAAAAATATCGTTATGAATTATAGCCTATGTACTATTTTGATGTATAGTGGTGAGCTATAGTATTGTAAAGTATCATCAAAATCCATTGATTACTATTGGCGAGAAGGAGTAACAAACATCCATCCATTCATCCATCATCACAAACTTTTGCATTAATCATATAAGTGGAATTATTTATAAAAATTGAAAAAAATATGTATTTTATTAAAAAATAGCGCACCCTACGAATAAGGAAACATTTGTGCGCGAGTCCGACTCGTACTTAGCCGGTGTTTCAAATTGATACCCACTATACCTGATACTAATGAATATTTCCGATATCGATATTAATGTAAAAAGCGGTATGGCAAACATTACTGACACGCATACATAAACCATTTTACACACATAAATGTCATCCTAAATCGGTTTCGTTTGACAGCTTTTATTTGTACATCTCTTCCGATAGGGGATAGTACTTCTATGGGTGCTCATATGCATGCTGATGCTCATGATGATGCTGATGCTGCATATGGTGGACGCCTGTTTGGTGCTGTTTCCATCACAGGTTGATAAATGTGCTTTATCTAAATCTAATAATCTTTTTTTTTTATGTGTGTTTACGGCGTAAATAGTAATAAAAATAGACTACCTACCACAATAGAACCGAAAATAACCTCTTATATTTTCTAGACACGTATCAAAACAACCATTCATAAACCCCCTCCATTCCGTACCTTTACATAATGAGCTTTCATTCACAACACAGCGCCAAGTTTAGAAGTACAGTCAAGTTAAACAGTGCATCTTTATCTAGCGGGTTTCGTCTCGCCCGTAGCAGCTACGCGCTACGAACGGCAGTGAGCGAACGCGCCGCGTAGCTATCGGCCGCTCTGCCGCCGGCCATTCCGAGTGATCTGACGACCGCTAAACTTTACGAACCAGGCAAGTATAAAAAAAAAACACATTTAAAAAAAGAACAGAGTTATTGGATTAATACAGCTTTTATACAGTGTTACGAATGTAGATGTGCCTTTTTTGTTTTTCCGCCAATTAACTGGATAGCTTTATCAGCAAGGTGAAGGAGACCCCTCTATTTATTTCTAAGTTTGCAACGTCTTGAAAAGCTGAAGCTTTTGTTTGGATTTTTTATGCACAACAAATTCTTAAATACAGCTTTTGTTAATTAACTTTCATAAAATAAATACTTTCATAAATCCCTAGGGGACTTGGTGTGAGTAAGTACACAAACCGGATACTTATTTTAATAATTATAAAAAATATCCGTCGTCTTGGTTGTTTTTAGGCAGGTTGTAATCACATTTTCACTTTTTATAAATGAAGGTACTCTATCTTCGCATAATCAACAAAGGTAGTGGCATTGCTTTCTTGCCGGCTATCTATGGTCCATAGACATGTAAGGGCTTATTTTCAGTCATTTTTATAACAATCAAGATCTCTGAGGTGGAGTTCAGTTCAAATAAATAAACAAAAACTGAAAATATTCTTATCACCTTCTGCTTTTTTCATGACATAACATACGTAATCTAAAAAAAAAGCTCTAGATCGGAGACTCGTCGACCAAAGGCGAAGTGTAAGACGTCCACCGACGAGATGGACAGATGATCTTGTAAAGATCGCAGGATCACACTGGATGCAGACCGTTCACAACCGGTCGCTATGGAATACCGTGGGGGAGGCCTACGTTCAGTTGTGGACGTCCTTTGGCTGATAATAATGATGATGAACATACTCTTTCATTTCCATAGATCCTTATTCGACGAGTTTTTATCTCCAGAATCTAGAAACTAAACGAATAAACACGGCAAGGTAAATAATCGATAACTTAGTTATTGGCGAGAATGTCGCACATAAGCAGGATTAATCAACGACACAAACAAACATAAACACAGGACGTTGGCACAATGTACATAGCCTGATTACTTAGTCCAAGTAATTCGTTTGGAGGGGCAGCGAACAAAAATTTTACTCATTCATATTCATTATCTGGAATACGGGCATGCAGATGTCGAGATTTATACTTTTTGTCGTCGTTAATAAGCTTAGGTTCTTTTGTTTCATTCATTTAAATAATTTAAAAACCATCTTTTGTGATTTCTACTGTGAATGCATGGGTATGCATTATATTAGTTTCCACGCTTGAATGTTCATCGAACAGAATTCACGAACGTGATCCTTTGCATTATTTTTGATCCATAGAATATAAGTAGGCAAAGTATGAAGTGTAAAGTAAGTGGAACCTCCTGCTTGTGATATGATAGACTTTTTTAACGATAACCGTAATAACACGTAATGGGCGTGGTTATAAAAAATAACACATAATTCAACAGTGGTAGAAAGAAAAATAAGCTACACTTCTTCACGTTAAGACCTGATACTACCTACAATATTTCTCTTGCTTAGGTTCATACCTAACAAATATTTTTTTTATAAAGTATACTATTATTTTTTTACCTACTTGATAGTGGGGGGTAATCAATTCAATGTGTGTGTATGTGATAGGGTAAGAACTTTATAATATTTGAGTATGTCAATCTAGTAAGGCTTTCAAACACGTCTGCTAAATTTTGTTAGTGTATGTATATTTGTCCATAGATTACTTAAAAACGAGAAGTCATAGCCAGATTATTCTTTTTTAGCTCAATCATGTATATTCCATCTTACGTAACAAGTAAAGTTTGTAAGTCATCAGACTCATCAGTCATCAAAATCGGTCCAGTAGTTTTTAAGATATGGGTATTAGTAATATCATGAAATAAAAAGAATCTGACTTCAAAAAGCTGATTTAAAAGCTAAAAATAACGCATTTGTTACTATTTCGCAGAAAATAATAATTTTTGAGACTGTGCATAATGTGCGAAGAATGTTAGTGTACGTAAGCTTGACATCATGCAAAGACTCCAAAATAATTTGTTCTCCTTAATAATGAGAGCAATGCATTTTTATCATAAGTTTCATCATAATCAGTCCAGTAGTTTTTGAGATTTAGGTAATAACTTTGTTCTAAATATTTTATTAAAAAAAATGCGTTATTTTAAGCATTTTAGTCAGTTTTTTAAGGTGTTTAAATTTAAATAAAAAACATTAATTAGGTACTTTGTGTAAATTGTTACAGTTTAAAAAAAAACATAGGTGTGTTAAAGGACTAACGTGAGATAAAAATATTGGTCTAATAGAGGGTAATATTAGGACGTGTGGCATACAGACGACAAATGGGAGCACTCTCCACTACGGCGAGGTGATTGATGGCAGTATGAGCGCTGAATATTTTCTGCATCTCTATGTAATAGTAATGGCAACATTCTTATAATATCGTGGGAAAGCTTAGCAGGGAACCTACGGTAGTAGTATCAGTTTCAGAATGTCTTATACCAGATAATGCTTAAACTAAATGCATAAGAATTGGTTGCTATATGTGTTTCATTCGAACTAAGGTTGGGACTGACGTAGTCCAATTTGTTACCGACTTCAAAAAAGGTTATCAATTCGGTTTTTTTATGTGATATCTACATATCAATATTTGAGTTGATCTTTTAAGGCTTCCAAGCACTTGAGCAAAATTTTTAAGTCTAAGTATGTTTGATAAACATCTAGTTGAATTTTAAGAGGGTAATTAAATTTGGCATAGGGACATTGCGAGTAATTTTACTCCAAGCATTTATTTTCTAGCTTCTTGTGACTGCAAGTACATTCATTATAATAAATGTTCATCGGAAGTTCATGGACCAAAAATTGTTCAAATTAGATTATTCACGGAGAAATAACCGTATTTCGAAGTCACGATTTTCAGATGACGCGGGAAGGCACATCTTTGAAGTAATATACCACATTATTAGGTAATAACAAGACATCCATTCGAACAGGTATACCTATCCATAAAATTAAAGCCTATCAAGAATGTATAGAGTGCTTATTTAATAAACAGTTGTTTTGCCAGGTTCTATAATCACAGGTTCGGCTAAATAGTGAACCCTAAGAGAAGTGTTTTTTTCTCCGATACGTTGCACTAACCTTACGGTATTTGAATGATTAATGAAAATAAAATAGGTTTTTATCTCTGACCTAGCATCGGCATTCATGGTATAAAAAAAGAATCGCCTCTCCATAGAAATAACGACGGGTTACGTAACCGATTTAATGGGAAACCAATTTGTTTTAGCGTTTTTTGACCTATGTTTCTGGGAGAAAGTTGTTAAGTTACTGACTCTCCCAGTACTCTCTGAAACTAAGTAGATATACCTTTTCTTTACGGGTTGAAACCTTGTATACAACTGCACATTTAAATTAGTGCCTTTTTCGGAACAGATCAGCACTTACAAGAAGGCTGAATTTATGCGTATAACAAAAAACATTTATGCTTTACGCAAGTACTATTTGAAAAACTTGAGCTACGAGTAATACGCGAGTTAAAAACGTACAATGCCATCACTATTGACTACAAATGCTACTATTTAAGATATTTTTTCTAGTATTTATGAAAAGGTAATATACAGGAATTGAATTTGATGTAATGTATACGGATAAGGATTAATACCGAGGAATAATGTCGCTTTGTTAATACAGGTGAAAATATTACATATTTTAGATTCCGTTTCAGCTAATGCAAAAGTACATTGAAGTACATTTAGTGATTTTCAGGTTTTATATATACATATATGTGATATCGACAGAATTGGATAAATTTTAGTACGTCGATTTCGTAAGGCTTCCTAACATGTGTGCATAATTTCGTAAGTGTATCTATTTTTGTTTATTAGTATGTTTGTCTCAGCATTTCTCGAAATCAAAAAGTCATAGGGAGTTAATTTTCTTTAGTTCAATCATGTATGAATCAACTTAGGGTACTGTTGAATGAACTTACATTGGCAAAATAATGAAAATCGAAGACCCCTTCTAGCGCGACAATAGCCGAAGGAAGCAACACACTGATCGGAAACTTCTAATTCAGACAGATTACTGCTGCTGATCAGATGAGAAAAATGTGAAAGACATTTTACAACAGCATTCAAAAATCTACTTTGTTAGGTAAACAGAACAGGGAAAAATATCCACCAAAAATATATTGGGGGGAGGCAGCATTTGTCACGTTATTTGCGCTGAAGAAACAGTCGAATTTGAGCACACAAAAACAGGCTTAAACTTGGACACTTTTTCTAAGCGAATACCATTAAAGTCTCTTTGCAGAATAATAGGGCTATAACTCATGAAGCCGTGGAGGCAGTGCGTTAAGTATAAAATAGCTTTTCTTCGGATTCTAGAGAACAATGGTTGCCAGTACGCGTTTGTACTAAGTTTTAACCTAGTGTTCATGTTACCATGTACCATGTAAGCAATTAGGCTCTTTTACCTGTAATAATAACACACTTGAGATTATTTATGAAAAAAAACAATTCAAGCTATAGAAAGCTTTTGATGTGTGCTCTTTATTCCGAAATAGTTATTAACGAGTATTTATTAAAGTTGAAATATTTTCGTATAATAACCCAAATCGTGTTGTAAATGGAGCAAATTTTATAAAAACGGATAAGGCTCGGTTCTTATCACATAAACGTAAGATAATTCATATTTAGTTGTTGTACAATGATGATGAATGTTTATTATAACCTATCACCCATATTTTTTTTTCCAAAAAGCATGTGACATGAGTCAGTCACAAGGAGATAATCTGTTTAAACTTTAGCCAAACAAATGAATAACTTTTTAACTGTGACTGTTTGTATCAAAAATATTCTTATTTTATATTTCTCAAATGAAAACTTCTTTGACTAAAAAATATTATATGGTAAACTTGTAAACAAATTTTACCAGCTTTCATTTTGTAAAAGGTTTCAAGTCATTAAAACGTATAGTTGCCGATACTTTAGCGTAAAATCTAAAAATTAACCTTAAAGCCCTCCCCTCCTCCTGGCTCCGGGGATATTTAGCTAGTCCAAAATATGTTACACGTCGTGTTTCTTGAAAGTACCTCTACAACGTTACTTATTTGACTAGCCTTTACGTGTCGAAATGTTGAATGTTATGTAAGCAAGTGATAGTGTCTCTATGGGATGTAGCCTCACTGCTGACTGCCCCATTCAGCGCATAAATCAACGTTTTACATCTGTATGTCACGTTCGAATAAATTACGAATAAAGTTTTACTTGTGTTACATTCTTGTAGGTTCGTGGCCCTTGGGCATATTTGAAGAGTCGTAAAAATGGTTTTGGAGACGCGTTTGCATAGCGATAAATTCAATGTTTGCGAGAGCTCGGTATTGAAAATGACTCATTCGTATCATACGTGACTATGAAAATATTAATGACGGAATGGGATGGTTAATTAAAACATATGAGCTCTCGCAGAATGTCAATGCAGACGAGAACCGACCGGTGTGGCGCTTTGTTTATGAATATCATAGGTTTTAAATGTCAATTAAGATTTCGTTAATTAATGTGATGGATGGGGTGGATGATATAAAAAACGTTGGTAAAGCCGGTGTGGAAGATAAATAGTGGTCATTATCAGGGTTTGAAATGAGCACGTGATGTATTGTTACTGTAGCGAGACACTTAGACGGTTGAAACGGTTACTATGGTCAAATATATTTAATTACCTTAAATGAGTTATACATGGTTCGTTGTGGAAACAATACAATATTGTCATAAAGACAGAAATAAACTGAAATACATACGCAATAGACAAATCGAGTTCAATTGGTGCGCGGTTTTTTTTCTCAAATTCACTGTTCAACTTCAATTCACTGTCGTATTAAAAATTGTTCATATCCTCAAACGTTTATTTGGTAGGAACACAGTAAACAAAGATAATATTTAAATTAAATATTAGAATTTTGTCGCCAATTATAATATGAGCCAGACGACCAGTCTGGTGTAGTGGTCGAAAAATCGCCTACTACGCAGCGGGTGCGGGTTCGATCCCCGCGCAATACAAACATTTCTGTGATGTCTGTTTGTATTGGTCTGGGTGTTTTCTAAATATATCATGTATGTATTTACAAACGAAAAAGTATTTAAGTATCATATCCGTTGTCTGGCACCCATCTGACACCCAAAATTTGGTCACCACTGATTATAATTTCAGCCTGTATGCCCAATACCGTTCAAAATCCATAGTTGACGACCTATAGTGAATTTATCATTTGATTATAAAACCTATCACTAGCTAAAGAAACTTACATTAATACCCTCAGAGTTTTGACCACCTTTCGTGAAACTCCGGGAAAAATGTGTCACATACTATAAAATATGTGGTGTAAAATATAAAGACTGAGTTCTATGGTGTATATAAATTTTATGATCCGTAATAAGCACTCAAATGTATTAGAATTGTGACACTGGATTGAATTTAAGAAAGTCTATTTAAAAACCAGCATGGAGTTAAAGACAGCATGTACGAGATAAATTATTATAAAGACTAAATGTTACCTACGACCTTGATGATTTTAGTATGGAAAAGTGATATTTTTTATAAGTTTTCGGTATTGTTTCATTATTAAAAGTTTTAAAAATTTGCTTTTAAATACTTCTCTCCGACATCGGACACGCAGTATAATTTAAAGAGTGATACATCATGTGAATTAATTAATAACGCTGATTTTAATCAAATGAATGCGAAATTTATCGAAAATTTTTTCGCTAAGATAAGCTTTTTATGAGAATTTCTTTGTCTCCTGAAAAGCGTAGGAGTGTCAAGATCAGTATTTTGAATCAAACGAATTTAACAATTTCGTCTAACGAATGAAGTCCCAAAAAGCCAGATCGTTTACTGCTTCAACAAAAGACAGACAGAGAAATAAATTCTGGTAAAAAAAGAAACTAGATAATAAATTCTGATTTGGAATGTGTACTTCAAAACCTCGTATTCCTACTTATTTTTAACCATTTTCAAAAATGGAGGTTATCTATTAATTCAACTGTGCGAGTATGTTTTTTTGTACGTCATATCTCAGTTATTTGTGGCCCTGTTTGTTTTTTTTCCTACCTAGAGGTTATACCTTCTTGTTAGTCCATCATTGCCAAGTCGGGATCTAATTAGGGGAACTTAGTGCAATCGAAAGGAACCCTTAAATTGTAAAGGCACGTAGTATTTTCTTCCTAGAATCTTAATGTTGGAATTTTGTTACGTCTGTTACTCTTTTAGGAGTCGGTGCTTTGCTTTCGCTTTGACCATCTGAAGAATCAGCAGGGCACCGACTCCAAAAAGAATTTGTTTGCCTAAAATCGAGTTTCCTTTCCTTTAAAGAGTCCAAGAGTTTATTTACATTTTATAGTGGATTTTAGGTTTGCACTCTGTTCTTACCTTTTTTGTAAAAGTTATTTGTATCAGCATCGTGAATACTAGACAGACTAGACTAACAGGAGCTAGAGATAGAAAATTTAAGTACATTTAAAAGTACCTAACAACGACAAAAAATATCCTTCTAAGCTGACAATGCTAATACTAAGCTGTTATTTCATACGAAAGTACGTTCTTTATTTCATTTATTCTTTGGGTAGTGGCAACTAGTCGATTGTGAAATATACCTATATAATATATATATATATATAAAACATAACAAACATAAGTTGAAATATATTTAAGTGGCTTTAAGAACCTTATGTTCGTATTCGTATTTATGTGAAAATCGCACTGCGGGCAAAGACCTTAAGATAATATGGTAATAACTTAAACAGTATACACTATATATAGTGCATCAGTGCTGGTATATTTTAATATATGTATTTATTATAAATGTATAAATATTGTGAAGTATAAGTATCTATCTAAATCCCAAAAAATTTGGAAAACCCTTAAGATAACTAGGCCAATTAGTTTGTACGTCAAGTGTGGACACTGAACATTTGTTTAAAACTCCCCACATCACGTTCAAAGCGGGCACTTGGACAGCCGGTGTGGCCAGACTGGGCAATTCAATAGGGTTGCCAACTATTAAAAGAATATTAATAAATACCTGTTTTAATAACTCCTTTAGGTTTATAGTACCTACAATATAGTTTCGCGTAGCTGGGTGACGCAGAATCTTAATCAGAATCATCATTTATTTGCAAGGACACAGTACATGTTTAGGTGGTAAAAATGAAAATATGTTCAGTGCGAAATGTGACACGACAACATGCATTGACCGAGTGGCATCCCTGAAATGCACCTAAACAGCGCTATCCATGTGACGCTAACCGGGCGCCCGAAATCGCACTAAAACTCTATGCGGTCCGGATTTGGACTGCACAAGGCAGAGATGCACTTTTATACAATTCTCGCTCAGCAGTTTCTTTAGCAAACCTTTGTCGGGTGAACTCGGCCTTATATGAGAGAAAATATACTCGTACGTCTCAAAAATTTTACATATTTCAACGGTCATATGGTAACTTCACTTTATTTAAATAAATTATTTTCAAGTCCTATTGTACGACTTGACTTCATCTGATTTACTGAAACGAAGATGGTGTCTCCGATATGTCAGTTGATGCATAGCATGTTATTATTGAAGTGTGCAATTAATGTTTTTCGTACCCTATCCACGTCATGTTATCTAACGATGACCGTTACTTAAATTTTCGTAAATAAAATGTAAATCCCTCATTGGCTGTAAATCTTACATGTCTGTTTTTCATGATATCACTATTAAGAGATGTAGATTTGGATACTCGGCGCAAAAGAGCATGCATAAATAAAGGTGTCGTTGAATATTATAGGTACTTATTACATATACATAGAATCTATTTAATAGTGGAAAACATTACACTGATCTGATTTCAGCGTATGTAGCTAAATGTAAGCACTTGTGTAATGTTAATGTTGTGCAAATATATGATTCTGATTCTAATGAGAAACCCTTACCCAGAGATTAGGACATCCTCAAATGGTCCTAGTTAAATCTCCCAATTACAAACATACCTAATTGTTCTCATTACTACGTACAGTGCCTGGTCGGGACCGCAATGACCACCAATCGAGATAAGCTAGTTCCGATTCTGAGGGTAAACTTTTGTGGGAAAAGTAAATATTTAAATTAGTGTAAATCTAGTGGATTTAGTTAAAACTAAGTAAATAAGTTTATTTTAATTTTAAAATCGGGTTTTAATTAGAGCCTATTGATATAATTTGATCATGGTGAATACATATGAATATTGAAGAATGAAGTACATTTGTCTTTATTTTTCCTTGGTTAAAAAAACTATAGATTACTAGTAGAGAATGCTTTTAGCATTAAGTCCGCCACATGTACAATATGTTTTGTGACTACCAATTTTTAACTGGTTATTTGTCTGATTTTTTTTCTGAAATAGGTATAGCACTCAAAAATGTAACGCTTCCATTTCTGTCAATGTGAACTCTTTCTAACACAACATTCGAATGTAACTGTAAGTTCATAAACTACAATTCCGTGCGGCATCGCGGCACTCCGTTACTTATAGGGTGCAATAAACACATCAGCAAGACGCTGCGGTGTCGGTACTCACAAAACAGCACCTTTTCAAATTTTGCACTGAATCTGTATTCATGGCCCGCGCGAAGGCATTTGCCTGTTACGATCTCATCTCCGTAGCATGTAAAATATGACATGGAGAATTTAAATATGCTATCATACATTAAAACATTTTGTCGTTGTATGTACTCTTAAGTTATAAATGGGCGAGTAGAGGATTGTGCGGAGAAAGATGAATCGTATTCGTCGCGAAATAGCCATTGAGGCGGCCAAAGTAGCAGTTAGAGGTTGGACGTGTGTTTCATAGCACCGACACCTGAAAACACCAGTTTCCTTTCATGGGAAGGCCTAAACTAACCAATAATGATGGATGTTCTTAATAAGTTCAGCTAAAAAAGAGTCTCAATATGTTTAACTGAAGTAAAATGAAGTAAATCTCAAAATTCACATAAATTTCAACCTGACTCGTACTTTTATTTGAAATCTGTAAATGTATTGTAAGCATTTTTTATTGTATCTTACAAACATAAGTTACCCGAAGGACCTGATAATAGCTTTCAGTGATAGATGGCATTCTATTGTGTGTTAGATTACTTGCATATACGTTTACAAACGAAACACCAATGCTTATATCACTTCCAACAACAGGAGTTAAATTTTATCATTTGACTTATCCCCAAAGCCTGCTTTAAGTTAAGCTAAATACCCAATATAAAATTAGATTGGGTATTAACTAAGGAGCACACAGCGGCTTATACTTCGCCTTGCTAAGACCCATATTATAAAACGCTACCCACAATGTTAAATAAGTAGGTCACTGTTAAACTTTTATAATATTACTGTTTAGAAATGACACTAAGTAAATCAACGTATGGGAAGTCTCTCTCGTGCCTAATCACTTTCCAATGAAAATCACTCGGATTTCATTGATCATTTCAAAACGTTAAATACAAAATCTTCTTCTCATGAGTAGGTTAGGTTTACAGTAAAATATTCAGACGACGACTATTATTTCTGGTGATGTTTTCATTGAATCTATATTTTTCCGACCTCGGTTATTTTAACACTAGCGGTCCCCCGCGACTTCGTCCGCGCGTTTTGAGTTTGCTCCCTCCCCTCCCGTCGCAGCGTGATGTTTTATATCCTATAGCCTTTCTCAATAAATAAGCTATCTAACACAGAAATATTTTTTCAAATCGGTTCAGCAGTTCCTGAGATCGCGTTCAAACCAACAAACTTTCAGCTTTATAATATAACTAGCGGTCCCCCGCGACTTCGTCCGCGCGTTTTGAGTTTGCTCCCTCCCCTCCCGTCGCAGCGTGATGTTTTATACCCTGAAGTCTTTCTCAATAAATAAGCTATCCAAAACAGAAATATTTTTAAATCGGTCCAGCAGTTTTGTGATATAATCGCGTTCAAACAAACAAACTCTTTAGCTTTATAATATTATTAGCGCAAGCGCACGTCGTACTTAATCTGCGAACATTATTTTGGTGCGGAGTTATGTTAAAACCGTGATAGCTCCTAAGATATTTATTGAATTTAAATGATATAAAGGGCAACTTTGTTCTAAATGAAATGCTCGTGATGATAAATGTATTTCTTTTGAAAAGAATAAATACCTGTGTGTATAATACACCTCTAAAAATAATGCATTATTTTTTTACAAATTTATTAACATAAAAAAGCTTGTAGTAAGTCAACCATAAAAGATAGACATATGCTGTCGCGGAATTTATTATAGAACTTTTAATGCTGAACAATCCTGTCATACATAATTTTTGTGTAACTTAAGCGGTTTTCACAGCGTACGCAGCGGAAGCTCTCAAAAGGAATATCTTTCTCCCGTTTTCGCAACATTTTTCATTGCTGCTGTGGTCTTATGAGTCGTATATTTATGTTATATAGCCTAAAGCCTTCCTCGATAAATGGACTATCCAACGTAAAAATATTTTTTCAAATCGGACCAGTAGTTTCTGAGATAAGCGCGTTCAAACAAACAAACAAACAAACTCTTCAGCTTTATAATATTAGTATAGATTAGCGCAAGCGCACGTTGTACTTAAGCTGTGAACATTATTTTGGTGCGGAGTTATGTTAAAACTGTGATAGCTTCTAAGATATTTATTGGAATCAAATGATAGAAAGGGCAACTTTGTTCTAAATGAAATGCTCGTGATGATGAATGTATTTATTTTGATAAGAACAAATACCTGTGTGTACAATACACCTCTAA
Organism: Pyrausta purpuralis; assembly: GCA_963924145.1. Classification (NCBI taxonomy): domain Eukaryota; kingdom Metazoa; phylum Arthropoda; class Insecta; order Lepidoptera; family Crambidae; genus Pyrausta; species Pyrausta purpuralis. Next base: position 16,174,499 of record OZ001659.1, read on the forward strand.
AAATGATGCATTATTATTTTATAAATTTATTAACATAAAAAAGGTTGTAGTAAGTCAACCATAAAAGATAGACTTATGTTGTCGCGGACTTTATTATAGAACTCTTAATGCTGAACAATCTTGTCATACATGATTTTTGTGTAACTTTAGCGGTTTCCGCAGCGTGCGCAGCGGAAGCTCTCAAAAGGAATATCTTTCTCCCGTTTTCGCAAAATTTTTCATTGCTGCTGTGGTCTTGTGAGTCGTATCTTTATGTTATATAGCTTAAAGCCTTCCTTGATAAATGGACTATCCAACATAAAAATATTTTTTCAAATCGGGCCAGTAGTTTCTGAGATTAGCGCGTTCAAACAAACAAACAAACAAACAAACAAACAAACTCTTCAGCTTTATAATATTAGTATAGATAATATCCATAGCATAACCATGTGAAACTTCATTTACTTTGAACATAAGATACAGCAAATAATATTGTTTCAGTAATTCGGGCCAAAGAGCCTTGAGTTATGACCGGGCTCGCCGTGGGAAGCAACCGTGTTTTCCCTCTGAACGGTTGAGTACTCAATTAATCGTTTTTCGCGTTCGACGATGCTCTGCGATTAGTTTCATAGCAGACTTCACTGAGTAATTCGTTTGAGCTGCAGGATTTTGCCGTGACCTATAACTTTTGTTCTGAGTATATGGAGCAGTATTAGGATACAATGATACAACGTGCTTATTATAAACTCAAGGCAAATATCATACAATTACCGGTTGGTTCGGTTATGTGATTTCTGACTTAGCAATGTTAAGTATTACTCAGCCTTTGTTTCCACTTAATTACTGCAAAAGTAACTCTTTTTGCATGCATAAGACAACTTACACACTGTGTCTTTTAGCTCCGATGCAGTCGCGCGTTTTGAAAACGCGCTTCAACATCGCGACTCACGCAATGAACAGATGTAATTTGGCATCGATGCAGCCGCGCGTTAGTATCGGCGCAGTCGTCGAATACAGTACATAATTTCTCAATTTCCAGTATTTCCTTCGCGACTGCATCGACGCTTACGCGTGTAAGCATCACAACTGCATCAATGCTAAAAGTAGCACAGTGTGTAAAGGTTAACATTTTGCGACTGCATCAATACTGCATCGCGACGGCAGCGCGACTGCATCGCTGCTAAATTTCGCAGTGCGTAAGGGGTCTTATACCTTTTACGCTTAAACGGCTAAACCAAATGTAATGAAAATTTGTGATTCATAAGGACATTGGATGGTTTTTATCTCAAAAACCATATCTAAAAGAAAAGAGAAATTATGATTTATCGATGCTTATATTAAATACTACTAAAATTACTTTAGTACTACTAATATTTGTCTGCGGTGTGACCACTAAATCCGTATTGTTGTTTCGTGTTTGATACGTGATTCACTCGCCGTTGGAATCTTAACGGTCAATTAAATCCTAAAAGCTCATAAAAATGGATTAATGTAACTGTCGATTGGTTGCTCTTGAAACAAAAATAGCTTGGCTTTGATAAAAACAATGAACATATCGCTATGGATATTAGTTGCGCAATTCATTTAATATTGAAACGTATTACGATGTTTTGAGTACAAATACTTTTAAAGAAACAAACGAGTGATAATAACAAACAGTTGTAGGAAACATGAGGGCTACGACTTGCAACAAAGTACTTATCTCTCTCTTTAGATATTGATAAATTATTCCAAAATGCATTGATTGTATTCAGACAATCCTGGGTCATAAATAATCCTACAATGCCCAAGAAAACTACGAGTACAATCCTTATGTAAGGTTTCAGCGAAAGGAAATGACCGGTAAATACCTATTTCTCTCTTGAAGGAAGGTTGACCGCCCCAAAAGGTTTTCACCTTAAAAATGAGCGCGAGTAATCAGAAATTTGTACTTTATTATAAATAGTTATGAGTTTTATTTGCGTTGTAGTGCATTCCGATGTAAGGATAGGAAATGCTAGGAAGCCCACAGGCATACTAGTGCCGCATTCTTCCTGGCCACATTTACGTTGGCAATGTGATATGGGGTAACTATGATAGACTCCCAAAAAGAGGAAGATGGTCCCTAATACGCCTCCACTTTATTAGAAACACCACAGATACCATTGATAAGTTTATGTTAAATAATGTATATACCAAAGAGCTGATCGGTCGGAAAAAGGCCATGTTAGGCCTAAGACAATACCCCAATTTAGTTACCATTGTCCGAAATCCGTTTGTTCAATAAAACAAAAACTACTACGTAGTTTTGTATTTTTTGTGTTGAATATAAGAATACAAAATTGAAAACTTTTATGAAGAGATAATATAATCCAACTGATAAGCGTTAGGCTGCTGGCAATCTTCAAACCGGAACGAATATTGGTGAAGACACGTTGACTCATAGTCCTTCAATATTGCTGCGATTTCTGCCGTTACGTTTTGTTTCAGTCGCTTTAGATTTAACAAACCGTTCTCATATCCCCTTAATGTTAACGTATCTTGTGCAAAACATTCAAAACTTAAATCAGGGCTGTTGATTTTACCTCTACTCGATTCTTTTTAAATAATAATTCGTTAAGGGCTTGTTAGTCATGTTTTTGAGTTGAAACCATAGCGCAATATCTGTATCACTATTCACATTGGAATGGTTGTCGTCACCGATGTTCATCAAAACTAGGATCGATTTTATGCCTTGACCAGACTTAGCACCCTGTGTCAAGGACTTTAGAGGCCCGACCTTAATCCGATTGACTATTTCTCATAAGAATACCTTTAAAGTAAGGTTATTAATAATATTTTTTTAAAACATAACGCAATTATAATCAAACGTCATGGCAAAAACAGCAGTAACAGCAGTTCTGTGAGCGATTCGACGCCAATTTTTGAAAGGTTGCCAGCAGAATTTGAAATAAATTCCCTTTTCGTATTCTTATACACAATGCTTCAAAAATACCTAACTTCTAAGTTAACTGTTTGTTTTATTGAAAAAACAAATACCCGATACTCTTTTTGGTCAACCTGTACTGCCTGTTAATAAATAAGTACCTAAATATCTCCTTTTGTCTCATCACTGCTAACCTTTCGTGAAAGCTAAACGAACCTACTTCCCTAGACTAATGTCAAGTCGAGTTTTCCCACCAAAGTTTGAACCCCATAAGCGAGTGATATTTTCAAACTGACGCTAACTTTTCTATACAATTGACATAAATCTCAAGTGACCCGCCGTTTCCCCGACCCTTCACGAAATATTGGCAAACTGGCAAACAAATTGAGATGTTTTTGCTATGTCGGAAATTCGAAAGTTGAAGTTGAAGAGTTTTTGTTCTTTTTTCAGTCATAACAACGCCAATATTTAATGCTAAGCAGGGAAATGAGGCGAAAATAACAAATGACATATGTCATTTCCGTAAGCTCTATTACGGCCTATTGTTAGTGGCACAGGATTTAAGACAAAAGATGTTTCTACCTCACCTCTTCTCTTTGTTTTCATTAGTCAACGCAGCGGCCTATTAGTTGTGGGACTTTTTTTTTTAAATCTTTTTTTTTTTCAATCATTCGAAACATGAATGTTGTTACAATTAAACGATAAACAGTGTGGATACCGTAAAATGCTGCAACTTTGCCAAGTAAGCGCAAATTTGCCTAATTTTTTCCGTTCTTTATATCTCAGTCTGCTTAATTTGTTGTTTCTTTCTACCATTTGTTAGTAAATTTACATTAGTATGGCAACACATTTTATTTTTTTATTTTATGGTAACTACACGGATTTATCCGTTAGCAGCGCAGAAATTGAAATTGTGTGAGCGAAAAATTTTACGGTGTCTCAAAACTTTTGGGGTTTTGTCGCCAAAAAACAGTGTTTTCGTGCTGTGATAACGTCCCAGGGTAAGAAAATATGTTCTTTTTGATGTATGGTTTTATGTTTTGATAAAATCTCATGGTTTTATCAAATGTTCTCACTAGGCAATGTTGGGCAGTGTTTTGAAAACTCAAGTGACACATCTTTGCCTGGGTCTAGGGTTGTCAAATATTATAATCAGAAATGAATACTTAAATTATCCTTTGGTAAATAATAATAAGCAAATGTGATTATTTCCCTATCATATAAAAGATTGGTTGTTTGTTTTTGTGCTTATTCATTAGTAATCGTAATTATAAAATTACGAAGAGAATGAAGTCCCGGGCGAAGCTAGTTTGTTAGGCTACTTACCTAAAATAAGCAACTTATTTTTTTTCTATGCAAATATATATATTTTTCTACACGCTTAAATGATATAAAAAAATTCTTATACCTAGACCCAATCCGAAGATGAACTAATTAAAACAAAAGTAATTCTATTAATGTCGTCCGTTGTGACATCCATCTTTTTGTATAAATCTACCGTTACTTATAACGGTTCGTTGAATATAGGAAAGGGGCATTTGTGAGTAAACCTTACTTTTATTTCAATTACTTATATAAAAATGGGGTTTGACAAAAATAGAAAAAGAATAAAACCAAGACCTCGTAAATATTCTGATTATTCTCAGGAATCTTTAGAAGTTGCTCCAGACGTACTGCGTGATAAAGTTATTTCGTAGTATGAAGCACACGATTTTAAGACAGAAGATTATTTTTATTTTATATACCTACCTACCGTCGCCAAATAACAATTAATCTATGAAAAGTACTGTTTGCAATTTTTTTTATACATACCTATTTACCGTCGCCAAATAATAATTGTCTATCCTTGATCCTTTCCTTTCCTTTGGACATTGCCATCTAGTCCCAAAGTAAGCTACTCAAAGCTTGTGTTATGGGTGCCAGACAACGGATATAATACTTAAATACTTTTTGTTTGTAAATACATACATGATATACATAGAAAACACCCAGACCAATACAAACAGACATGTTCATGCACACAAATGTTTGTATTGTGCGGGTAGACGATTTCTCAACCACTACACCAGTCGGGTCGTCAATCTATAAGTGGTACTGTTTTTTTTATGTTGTTAATAATATTTTTATTATATAAGTAACTAGGTAGGTACTTATGATTTGGGATAAGCATTGCATTCTATTATTTTGATATAACAATATTCTCACTAAAGAATTTGAAATATATATTTTGTGTATTTTTGGCACAACCCTACATCCAACTTCTTTTTGTATGGGAATTCTGCAGTACCTGCTACAACTTTGTCTGTCACTTACTAAAAAAAAAACTATTACATTTGGACGTAGTTACGCAAAAAGGATCCAACCCACAAAAATTGCAAAACTGACATAAATATATCAAAGCAGTCGTCAAAGTATATTCTTTCAAGTAGCAAAAAGATTCCAGTAAAAATCTGTCATTTTGACATTTTTTTCCTCGTGAGGTACCATCCCACATGTATGGAGAGTGTATTTTTTAAAATCTCAGTAATGCTCCAAGCTCCTTGGATCCTTATTGCGAAACTGATAATCCAAGTAATAAAGACAAATTTCATTCATCTAAAAACATCCATGCCACTTGGATCCTTTTAGAGAAATATATATTCAAAGTGATGAAGACATATTTATTTCATCAAAAATGATCCAAGCCACTTGGATCCTTCTGGAGAAATAGATATTCAAAATGATGAAGATATATCCATTCCTCAAAAATTTTCCATGCCACTTGGATCCTTCTAGAAAAAATGATAGTTAAAGTAAATGTAGATATTTTTCTTTTATTAAAAACGACCTATGCCATTTGAATCCTTATTAAGAAAATGATATTCAATTAATAAAGATATGCTACAGACATTTAAAATTTAAAGGAACCATACTGCTTAGTTGAAGCCTTTTTAGGGTATAAGTCAATAATGACAGCATTATTTGATCAAAAACGATCCACTTGGCTCAGATAATTGTATGGAAATTTATAATTTGCAATATGTTTTTACAAAAACGATTCAGAGATTTATTTCTCACAATAAATATTTATGTTAAATTAAATCACACCTAAATAAAACAAATTAAAATGCAAACTTTATTTTAAAAAATATGTAAACTATTTGGTTTCAGTTCAGTGCCGTCAAATTGCTTTTAAAATTGTTGGCATTTGTTTAATTGTTTCACACGAGATCTAAGAGGGATGGGAGTGGCTGAAAATCAGCGTTGACTTCTGCCAACACTAGCTGAGCCACATCCATTTGCTCTCCTAGTTTAAGCTATAATTTTAAGAAATTGTGATAGAGATAAGTTTTTTTTTGTATGGGAAGCAATAAACGCATTTTATTTATTTATTTTAATCGTTTGTGAAACCTAAAAGTTTGACAGCATGGTTATTCCGTAATTTGGGTTATTTCGATTTTCCACACTAGTGTGGAACATTTGACTGCTTTTCCGTTTATCTACACTGATGGTTTGGTGTGGACAAATTTTTCAGTTCTGAGGGAATTTGTGGATTTTAGTAACAGCACTTTTGGAGTTATATTTTTTTTCCTTATTTGTAGGAAGTATTCCAGTACTCCTGGCTTTAACTGTTCTTTTCAAATTGTTTAGTATAAATTTAAACGTTGAAAGTTTAAAAGTACAAAAACGATTTTTCTTCACTTTGACGTTATTTATTTACATTATGCCAGCAATTTACTTTTTTTTATAATTGGTAACAGTAACACGGTCGCAAATGTACCTACCAGTTTTTAAGCAAAATACGTTAAAGCGATAATACTTAAACACATTAAAGTTATTTAAAAAATAAGTACTGCGTTGTGTTACATTCTTTTGTTTGTTGCTTTATTGTCTACCACCAGTTACCTACCGGTTTAGTTGCCGAAATGCAGATGGTCATAAAGAAACTGTATACTATTTTTTTGATAAAATGATAATAAACAATGATTTGTGAAATTACGGTATGGTTTTCGTCAACAAGAAAATTTTCGTCAAGATAAAAAAACCGAATTTACGTTTTAATTTCTCCATTAATCTACCCCCTATTATAAAAAAAAAAATTAAATATACGTGAATTAAACATCATTTATAGATATTTTTGTAGAACATTAATATTCAATGAAATTACCGCAATTTTTGTTGTAAACTGTGCTTCAATTAATGTCTGTAGTGTAATGATGAAAGAGACTCGCCTGAGTTTTATAAGGCTTTTTATAAAGACTCGCCTCCTTTTTTAGTCCTCAACCTTAAGTCATAAGACTGGCCTTATTAGTTCCAGTCTTTTAACGTAAACCACTCAGCATTCACTTAAACGACGAACGACTTATTGCCTGAGGAGTCTAAAGTCGTAAGGCGTGTGTTAACTATATAAATTGATTAACCGTTTTTAATACATATAAACATATAATTTATTCTCCATATACAAAACATGTTTCAAGGAGAAAGTTGTTTAGGTGTTGAGCCTGAGCCTTTTTAATACTGTAATGAAGGGAGCTTTCCCTTCATTACAGTATTAAAAAATATCTCATTGCAGAAACGTTTCCCTAAACGTTTCACTCGAACGCCGTGGCCGCCCTCTTGCAAAAGACTGAGTCTTTCAAGTCCTTTTAGTCGTTTAAGGCATTTAAGTCGTTTCACTCGTTTAAGTCATTTTAGTCTATTAGTGTCATACATTAACTAACTGAGTCGTCATTAAGACTACAACTCACGTCCTAATTTTTAGTCTTTTTTTGTAGTCTTATTTTCACCGACTGAGTTTCTTTCATCAAAAAGCAATAAGAAAAAAAAAGAAAAAGTCATTGATTACGTTATTAATAACCTAATAAATAAATAACCTAAACAAATGAAATAATTAATCTTTAATTTTTGAAAATTCCCCCCACTCATGTAAGAAAGTGAAACATTTGTCACACAGTCAAAAAGTCCCATTTTCCAAAAAAAGTTGTGTTTTGAATAATACTAATATTTAAATGAAAATAGAAAGAAAGAAAAGGATTGATTCAGTAAGAATTACAATGTTTCGATAAAAGAAAGACTGATATAATGTACGAAATACATAATTAGTTTAGTTAGGATACTTCTTAAATTTTCATAAAATTTCATTTTAAAATAAAGAAAAAAATATTTTTATTAAAGCAATCACTTTGACCTTTGTTTATAAAGTATATTTTAGGTTCTGTTTTCATATTTATTACCATTTAGCTACCATAATTATTTAAATTAAATCAATTGGATCTCTATTGTTAAATACCATTTGTATGCTTTGGTATAGAAAACATTATTTAGCAAGAAGGATCCAACCCAATGTTTTTGTTAATATTAAAGGAATAAATAACTAATATTAATTATCTTTATCACAAATAGAAATAATAAAATTAAAACACAGTTTGACAGCTTAGAGCATCAATGAAAAAAACAATGCTACACTTTAAACGTAAATTACTCAAAAGTTATTTTCTGTGGGTTGGATCCTTTTTGCGTAACTACGTCCATTTATGCCCGTGATTTGACTATTAGAAACAAGAACGGTCTTTTGTGATAAACAGAAAAAAATAACTACACGATTAATAGATAACCTACAGAGATATTCTTCTAGGCAAAGTTGTGTCCTTGAGATTCAACATTGCCTACGATTTTTTACGGCTGTAATACGAAAAATGTACTTGATTTAAGAAAATTTGGCGCTTATTTGGCATCGCATAAAGTCTGTTTTCCTACTTAAACATTTTAGAATGTATAAAAATTATTACGTTCAATGCTATTAAGAAAAAACGTCAAAATCCAGGCAAAGTTGCAGCATTTTACGGTACAATAAACTAAATATGGCTCATTTTATTTATGTATCTTATCAAATCAGTGTGACTTTTTTTACAAAAGATAAAATGCAAGTTATATCGGTGGTATACATGAAAATGTTGCGTCATCAACATCTTTAAATTACAGTAGGTACCTATATCAGAGTAGATGGATGAATAAGTAAGGAGTTTGATATAATAGATATAATATTATGTATATTTTTTTACCTCCCTACGTTTATATATATACCAAAATGAAATCTACATTTCATATCTTTATATCTTTATATGTATACATGTATGTAAATAAACACTTAAAATAATTGTATATGTTAAAATAAAATAGATTGAAGACCTTATAATATAAGAACTATTACTACAGTACTATTTTTTTACAACCAAAGACTGTTTTGTCTAGTAGTATATTTATATTTATGAAGCGTTGTAAGTACTGGGTAGTACCTGTATTCCTGATAATTTATGTAGAAAGGTATCATATGATACAAAACGTAATAAAGTTATAAGCTTCCTACTTAATCTAAATCTAACCAGTTATATTAAGTTTTTATTTATTTAAACATTCGTTGCACATACCGCGAAGAACTGGGCCCATATTTTTGAATCACTCGCGTCAAGATGGCAAGTGAAAAGCATTCATCAAAGTCGAATTTTCTAATGAACAACAGTTGAAATCCACATGGGAGGGATTGGCAAAAATACATCTTAATTTTGTTAGTACTTACGTCAATAATTCGCGTGATTATCGTAGATTTTTAATTCATTTTCGAACAATTATCACACGTCATATTCAAGCGAGTGATTCAAAAATAGAGGCCCTGATGTGGCCGTTTGGGCAGAAAAGTTCTAGATTGGAGACCTTTCGACCTTCGATTGAACACGCAGCGTAGGACAACAAGATTGGCAGACGACCTTGTGAAGATCGCAGGATTAAACTGGATACAGACCGCTTGCGATCGGTCGCTGTGGAAAACCGTGGGGGAGGCCTATGTTCAGCAGTGGACCTCCTTTGGCTGATAATGATGATGACGATGAAACATTCGTTGAGCATTTGTAAACAAAGGTACAAGTTCGATCACGTGTGAATATAATGATTTTTTGACTGTTGGTTCCCCTCGCTGCAGATAAAAATACACATTTTCAAATCAGCGTTCCTACGCACATTTATTTTTGTTCGGAACCCAGACCCAGCGAAAACAAGGTGTTTACAAGAAAAAAATTCCAGGAACTTGAAAAGCTGTTTAGTTTAAATCCAATAAGAGTGGGCGTAAGGGCCTAATTAAAAATATTTTTCTTGTGAAAAAAAGGCGGCCGAATTTATTAAAAGCCTTCGGATAGTAGAGGAAAGGAGGATGTGAATAATATTGGACAAGTTCAGTAGCTGCTATTGCCATCTGTTGCCGGTCTGAAGCAGACATAATAAGACAAGATGTAATAACGGCCTACATTGGAGAGGGACGGACTGATCTGGGCATGATCCTGTCATTGTTTCATATTTCATCTTGTTTTGTCTCAGTAACGTCTTAATAACATTTACATAAGACATGTATTAGCTTGCTTTTTTTTCAAAATCTGATAAGAAACACATCCAATAACACGTGTTTAATTATTAGTATGTATGTACTTACTTTATGTAATTACATTTAACTAAAAATTTAGTTTGTTAAGGTGCGCATAGACACCCAGTGTGTGAAGATAGAAGAAGCATCAAAATGCTGTCCATCTCATGCTGCTGTTACCGTAAAACTGCACAATAACACAACAACTTTAAGAAGTATTATTTTAAAGTTTTATGATAAGAACGGACAATTTAAGATTTGACTTTAGAGCTTAAAAAAGGCATTTATCTTCTATCTGGGACAAAAGAACGAATTCTTTTTGAGTCGGTGAATGATGTGTGTTGACTGTTGGCGTACGTAAGCTAGATTATGCAAATTTAAGCTTTTTAGTCAGTTTTTTTTATTTTATTTCATGTCTTTTAGTTATTACTCATACCTCAAAAATCTTGGACCGAATTTGATAAAACTTGCACTGTACCCTAAGTTGAACTACAACTGATTGAAAAAAAAAACATTTCGCCTTCTATTTTGAGAAATCTTGGGACAAACATACAAATATTTAAACAGACATACACTTACGGACATTTGTACAAGTGTTAGGAAACCTTAATAGATCACCATACTAAAAATTTATCAAACTCTGACGATACCACATACATAAAAATCGAATTAACCTCCTTCTTGAAGTCAGTAATAATATAACGGTGTCAAAAGTAAAAAAAAAGGCTGGAAATGTATAACCATATGTGCACGCGAGTCATGCACTTATGCTGACGTTTTCGCTGATGCTTGAGCCGATGGCAGGCGTTTGTTAAAGTTCAGTGACAGTTCCTTACAAAACAAGAAAAGTGTTTTTATATTAAAGCTTCGTTAGTATATTACAAAATGACGTACCTTCAAAACTTTTGCCTTGCTTTGATAAACTGTTGATCTGTGTAACTGAAAAACTTGTTTTTTGGTATACCTTCTTAAACATTAGAAGATACAAGATTCTAAGACCAATGCAATTCACACGTTTTCCAAAAAGTTTTAAAACCGCAATCTCCAGATATATTCCACTTTTAGGACTTCAAAAGCGTACAAAAACAGTAAATGAGAACATGCATTTTATATCCACTGACGCTACGGTTGTTATTACCGATTTTGCGATCCGTTTTCGCTGCATTCACCGCCTTATAGGCACTTTAGACCGTTTTCTTTGTTTTTAGACTTCCGTAACGTGTATGGTGATTAAAAAAACCATCCATCTCCAAAAAAAAGGTGTGGCGAGACAACTTTTTTTTCGTAAAAACATACGTGAATGTTATCCCTTGGTCCTGTGAAAATACCAACGCAACTGATACCAACGCGACGTTTATGTAATATTTTCCTACAAAACGACATATGTATTACAAAAAATATGTTAAAACAAAATAAGGAGCGGAACCACTTGCGCTATGCTTAGATTTGGACTTACTTTTTTCGCCTCATTTCCCATTTGTCAATTGCACATAGAAAAACCGCTCAAAGCCGCAGTTCTTCTAGTTTATTAAGCAGTTCCAACTGAGCTCTTTGATATTTTGACTTAAACTAGCATTTTCTCGCTTTCAAAACCCGAAATCTATTATTGTTTTTGCTACGGAGATTTTTACAGATAAGAGATCTGTTAGTTATAATCTGAATTCTTATTCGCAAGGATAGATAAAAACCGACTACAAGTTCCTGCTAGCGATATATTGTATCCTTATACGGAATATCATATTTAAATCATTCGTTGGTAAGTGCCGATTTGTCGATGGTAAAAGAAGCCCTATATATTTCTCGATAGTAAACTAGTATCAACATCTAAGCTAGCGTCAATAAGAAAAGTAATTATTTAGTTACGTCATTCATGACTTTTCACAAACATTATTGCATAATCGGTCATCAACATACATTGTTGGCGCCAAAATGAGAAGTGACGTAGTCTTTCAGGGGCCCTATTCTGAAAAACGATATCACTTCTTTTGAGAAATCCCTTGATGGATCATTGCAACTGACCAAGAAGGATAGAGCCGAAAACACAAAATCCGTGTCACTTAATAGGACCTTAGCTTAGAAAAGCTCTAACAAAACGAGGCCAGTGGTGATTTTGCGCGATTTCCTTAACGATATTATTTAATTTTGGTGATTTCTTTATGGCACGGTAGCAAAAAAAGTGCGAACAAAGAGACTACTCGGGTGTTATTTTAATCGGGTCGTTTCCGAGAAAATGACAATCATTTTTTAGGCAAAATTATTAAGATTTTATTGTTATACTACTAAGGTCAGATTTTTCTAGCGTCAGATAAGGAATATTCGTTGAATAAAGCACAATACGCCTAGTTTGAAAACGCCACCTATCTGTCAGCAATTGTTTATGTAAATGTCATTATTAAATCGCTCATTTTATACTTATTTTTTTTCGGATAAGACGAACGACTTCTGAAGTTGGTAAAATCTGCTCTAAATCGTTTTACTTGTACCTGAGCTACATTCTAAATCATATTGAACTAAAAATATTCGTCACTACTTTTTTATATTTTCAAAACATGCCTCTGGAGGATTATTTAAACCAATTGGTTAATAAATAAGTATACGTCTGAGAAGTACAAAATAAGTTTCTCATTTAGGTTTTGTGGGTCACAAATAATTATATCCAGAAGAAATGTTATTAAAGTTAACGTAAAAGCATTTGTACATTTCTCAAATGTAGACTAATTAAAAATAAGTACATAACATCAGTTAAGATGGTCTAGAAACATTAACACTCAAAGATTAGTGCAGAAGTCGGCAATCAGAGTGAGTTCCGCAAAGCTGCGAGTTGTCAGCAACTTCGGAAGCTCTCAGTGACTCAGTGTCGGGATTTAACGCTTGTTAATGGCTTTTGACAACAATGAGTTCCATTCACCCAACTTAGTTTTTGTTACATTTACGCGAGAAACGTCAATATTTGGTAGATAAGCCCGGTTGCTAGGCGTTTTGTTGGCTAACATGTGGAGAAAAGGAGATAATTGAACATGTTGCTGTAACATAAGTAACATTAGAATGAGTTGGCATTACTTGACTTATGACAAATAAGTACAAACCAACGAAAAATTCAAATACAAAACGCCATTTTGTATGAAGTAGAAGACAGATATCGCTAATGGGAACTTATTCAGACATTGTAAGATAAGTTGTAAGCGACTACGACTCGCTGTATTGACCAGTAAAATTTTGCCTTTGTACAGACACCAGCACGTCAAATAAAACAATGCGGTATCATATGCAGTTGTAATAAGGGCTAGTTTGCAACAAATGTGGCAGTCGCTGTAAAATGCCATTTCGCAGGTAAGGCTCTAACTTTATACATATTCGGACTAAACCAACGAACCTTGTAGTAGAAAAAAAACACATACCATATTAAGTATGGAACTGTAATGTAGCGCGGAGATGGAGGAAAGGAAAATTCATAATATACTTAATCACAGAATGAAAGTCTATATTCGCACCAAGCTCCTTGTTGGATAACTTATGATTTAAAAAATCATTATCTAAATATTACGGTTTGGCCTTTGGAGTCAGTGCAACACATTATAGATACATACTTTTACCATGGGCATGGTCTCCATTAGTTAATGGACATTGATTGCGCATATGACACTAGGGCAAAGCAGTTTATGAAACCCGTTTGCGTCAGAGATCGGATGTTAAATATACCAGGCCATTAAAAAGTGGCTTCTGTTGCAGCAAAAAAAAACCAATAGGTTCCTACATGATATGCATTATAATCCTAAACAGTCAAAGAATTTCCCTTTGTACAGTATCATTTTATTAGCGAAGGAAAATTGAATCAATTAGTACAATGTTTCGTTGGAATATATGCATTTGCTTTTACCCTTAATTTATTTTGACTAATAACTAACATGAAAGATACAATTTCTGGACAAGAAGGAAATTAATAGAATGATTTTATGCATTTAAATACTCGGATATTTTCATCAATGCTTTATGTTTATATCAATACTAGCTGATGCACGCGACTGTGTTTTTTATTTCTTCAATAAAACTTCTCTTTTGTATCTTATAATCCCGAAATAGCATTTTAAAGATAATAGAAGATAGGATCAGGGGGCAGTTTCTCGAACAATTCATATACGAGAATAGTTCACCGATCGAATTTTCTTTGTTGAAGAAAAAATTATACTAAATTCTAAGTGCTTAATAAAATACTAACATAGTTTGTAAGTCATGCTTTACCAACATTATTCATATGGATCACACTTTTGCTTATCCGGAATAAAATATATAATATTGTATTATTTGTAAAGCTTCTTTATATACAACATTCGCTGCATACTGATTTGAAACATAAATATATAAGGTTGGTTGGTTGACTTACATTGGAGAAAGCTACATAGAAGCTGGCAGTGCGAGAAACAGCTGACGCTGAGGTCAATGCTCGCAACATGCAGCGATTGCCTTTGTGTATTTTTTATTGTTATTGCGTAAAATAAGCTATCTTGTCAATGATACCCTTCATGTTGGTAGTACGGAAGGTTGTCGTTCAATTGTTACGGGCTCTGCAATGGTGTGGTACTGCAAACTTGCCGTCCCGAGTATCTTCCTTATACGCTGAAGCTCAGAAGCCAGATGGTAGTAGTCACGATGCCCCTTGCTCTCTAAAACAAAGTTTTGGCCATAATGTAACTGTGATTAATGGTGGTAAGAAGCATTATTCTAATATTTATCATATTCGTGGCTTTTTTTAAGACTGTGTGGCTAAGATTATGATTTGGATAAGAAATATTGTTAATTGTCTGCCACAATTGCCAAAGTGAATTGAATTTTTGGATGAATAATAAAGGTTAAATCGTAAACGAGTCATCTACATACTGCCTATTAAACCTTGGTGTGATGTGAAAGGGAAGTGCTCAGGGCCCAGGCATCAACTTGTACATTGATGTTATCATCCCACAGTAAATATCCACACATGTGGCGTAGTTTCCCCTTATAACAAATAGCGACATTTAAGTCTATGTATTACCACCGTAGCATTTCTCTTCCCGCGCGTAAGATAGTTAAAATAATTGACTTATAGTACTTAAACCCAGGCTATTTTCCACGCATTTTTTTTAAATGTTTGTTTGTTTTGATATGATAGATGACAACGGTCAACTGCCCGGTTTCTGTTCTCTATTAGTGCGTACCACTTGATGACCGCGAGAATTACCACGCCTGCGAAGGCACACGACCGTGTTTTGACAATTTATTTGTCGTTAATTGTGTGTTAAATGTGAGAATTCTTTTCCTGTATGTTTATATAACTGCTAATATATTTCCTGTCCTTAACTAACTCTCTAGGAAAGTAAATAGTACTTCAACGCTCCCACGCGCACATACAAGCCTGTCCATGTGGAAACATGTTTGACATAACAACCACAACGTTCACGCATGCAGCTCGCGGACGGTGAAACGGGAAAATGTGCGCTCGTGAGTACTGGCGCTATCGTCAAGTGGTGACACTCTATGGTTAGTGAATAGACATTTGGTGCGTTTTGTTCTTTTAAAGTTTGATAGGTATCAGTTTTTTTTTTCACCTTTATTTCACTTTTTTACTATCCCTATCTCTACATGTTGACCGCAGATATAAGCTACCATCTCATAAAATTTAATTTAAATCGGTTTTGCTGTTTCGGAGATTAGCCCGAACAAGCAGATTCACAAACAGACAAATATTTGTATTATATTTTGTTCTATTTCACTTCCACTTACATCCGGACTCGGTTTTTAGCATTTTCTTTTATTGTACAGAAATTCGACCTCTACATTTTTTTAATACGTATCTAATAGATAAGTGAACGAATCAACCAAACTTATCGACCAAATAAAAATTAAAAAGGCTTCGCACAAGAGGTAGGAAGAAGAATGATTGTTTTGGCAGCGCGAAACCCGTAGCGCTTCGCGGGGCTCGAATTTGTAAATGTAATTTTGATGGGCCGCCGCACCGCTCGCATGGAGAGCGCCGAGCGCCGAATTTCGGTCATGCCAGCCTCTCATGCAGAGATGCTTATAATTTAATAGAACGGTGCAGTACTAACCTTGACCGCTTTGACAGAAATGTTTCACCATTTTAAAAAGAGAAAAAATGAAATGCTTCTGTTGTAAGTTCTTAAAAGTATTTGGTACCATACCAATGAATTTTCGACATTTCTGCAATCGGATTTAAACAACAGTAGTTTGAGCTTAAAAATATAATCCGTACTCCATGTCAAGAATGGCCTATATACTTAAGATACATTGGTACATTAAGTCCATGAACTATCTAATAATTACATATAGGTACCTAGAAATATGAGAAAAGGTAATTACGAAATCTGGGTGGCAATGACATTTAGTTCTATATTGTCGTGGGTTAAGTGACATAGTATATTTTGATAGTTATCCCGCTAGATAACGTGCGATACTCGACAGATCTCACCAAGTAATGAAGTTCAGGTGGCCACTAGGGAAATCTGACAAAGTCTTGGAAGTCGCAAATTTAATGAAGATCAAATATATTGAAGGCCACGCATGAAATAATAAATGCCGTCACGCCCAACAAAAAATATGAAGTATTACAAGCGGATTAACGTACACATATTAATGCTAATTCTATTTCAGTGTTGAAACAGCGATCGGCCCACCAAGTTTTGTGTACGATAACTGTAAATCATTATAAATGAGTGCGATTTTTCAGTTTTAATCTCTGATATTTTAAACTTTGAAAGTGGCTGCAGTATTTTATCTTGTTAGCGCTTCGTTGCTGGATAATTAACTCCAAGAACTCTTCGACTGAGAAATTATGGAACTTTTTCTAACAATATTATTTTAAGTAGGTTCACGTGGGTCTTGTTTTTCTCTTCTTATGTTTATGAAAGCGTACTTAACACACATTATCTTATTGGTTTATTTTTGTAAGTGGAACATTACATATAGTAGACTTCACTATTATGCCACTCGACCTACCAAATAAATAATGTTGATGCAGTGGATATTGAGACATTTTGTTATGTCAAAGAAAACCATGTAAAAACGGATGTTTTTTAGGGTTCCGTAGCCAAATGGCAAAAAACGGAACCCTTATAGTTTAGTCTAGTCTGTCTGTCTGTCTGTCTGTCCGGTATGTCATAGCCACTTTATTCTGAAACTATTAGTATTACATAATTAAAACTTAGTAGAGAGATGTATCCTATTAACCGCTTTACGTTCCCTTTCCCCCTTTAACTTCTAAACTAATTGAATGTAAATTTTGTGTAAAAAATATTTTTAACCGACTTCAAAAAAGGAGGAGGTTATCAATTCGACTGTATGTTTTTTTTTTTTTTGTATGTTTGTTACCTCATATCTCAGTCGTTTGTCGACCGATTCGAAAAATTTTTGCCTACTTAGAGGGTATACCTTCTAGTTGGTCCCATTTTTTTCAGTTTGGGATCTGATGATGGGATCTTGGTGTAATCGAGGGAAACCCTCAAATTTTAAAGGTACGTATAGTGTTTTTTTACTTGAATCTTAATGTTGACATGTTGTTACGTCTAATAGTCAACATCTTGTGGGGCTGAGCTGATGGTGGAACTCCTTAACGCTTAGGAGTTCAGTAATTATAATGAAAGAACTTATAATAGATAGTTTGTAGCTTCTTAAAAAACAGAGCCATAAGGTGCCCCCCCCCCCCACTCCATTCTCCTGTAATCTCTAAAAATGAAGAAATAAAATTAACTTTAAAAAAGTAAAAACCGACTTCAAAACCAAAATGCACTAAAAAGTCTTAAATAAACTCTTGACTATTGAAAGGAAAGGAACCCATTTTAGGCAAACAATTTCTTTTTGGAGTCGGTGCCATCACTTTGACCATCAAGCATCAACTATCACAGCACCGACTCCAAAAAGAAATTGTTTGCCTAAAATGGGTTACTTTCCTTTCAATAGTCAAGAGTTTATTTAAGACTTTTTAGTGCATTTTGGTTTTGAAGTCGGTTTTTACTTTTTGGCTAATTGGAAGATAGTGAATTCCCTAATTCAGTTAGAGTTGGCACGGAACCCTCAGTGCGCGAGTTCGACTCGCACTTGGCCAATTTTTATTTAAATATAAAATACCTTTCCCGCATAAACTGTAATAGAAAGCCATCTTCGTATCAAAAAAGTTAAAGTCGGACTTGCGAACTGAGGGCCAGTTCGCGAGTCGGAATCACACTTGGTCGGTTTTTGAACGTTTTGAATGCACTATTATCGATGACATTACATTATTGCAGTAATTCGTCTACATTTTAAATCCCAACTTCACTCGCTGTACAACTTAAATCATTGTTATAAAACGGAGAAGATGGGAATATTATTACCACCGCTCCATATCTTTCGTATGCATTTCAGGGAGTTTTGGTGAAAATTGAATGTCGGATAAGTGTAATAGTGTCTGAGCACCTCGGGTGATCCTGCCGAAATTTTGTATTCGCAACGCAATGACACTGCGAATTATAAGCTTCAGGTATTAGGTTAAAAAGGGGCACTTCCTATTATTTGTCGGTTAGATTTTTAAAGATAATAATATTCATATTTTACCACCTAATTACTATAAGAGCGGCTACATTCTCAATAAAAAACCTAACTCCAGAATTTGTGTGGCGCACAAATTGTGACAACCGGTATTTTCACAGACTATTGCGTCTCTAATATTTTTTTAATAAAATCGTAATTGTAGTGAATTGCCTTTTGTAAGAAAAGAATGTGTGGCTATATAATAATAGCAAGGTCCGAATTAGTTATATGCTCAAGTCGAGCTACATTATTTCTCTCATACAGCTCACATCGCTCTCGCTCGCGAGGCCGCACGGTCATCGTTTGGAATTCACGGATGTCAACAAATCAGATTTTAGCACTCCAGCGGCCAAGCTAAGCGAACAATTCGTCGCAAGTACTTCTTTTGTTTCAAATGTGGACTATGTCATTTTATATTTGGTTATTTGAAAATGCAGGTAATTAAAGGTTGTTGAAACTGCATAAGAATTGTGATTGAGTGTGTTGATCGTTTTTCTTTCGTATTTCTTCATTTTTTATACCTTCTCATTTCAAAATAATTGTGAAGGTAAAATGTGAACCTATTTAACAAGAAATAATTATAAAAATGAAACCACCTTCTCTAAATTTACTAAAAAGCTCAAAATAACGGATTTGCCCCCTGTTTAGGAGAATCAAATTTATTTGGAGTTGATGCAAGATCTCAAGCTAAGGTACATCAATACAGCAGTGGTAGAGACGCCTTTGCACGCATCTTCAACTCCAAGATCATCTTTCCAGAATCGGAGAAAGACATCCCACGCCTCGCGCCGTGTGGCACTCCTGCCTGCCCCGCACTATTGCGGCCGGACGCAAACTAATTCTCTTCTGCTCTGTGGCCCTGGACTGGACCTGAGCATCGAGTAACATGCCGATGCAAAACTTACCGTGCGACTCGCACCACCCTCTGAGCGATGATTCTTTGTGGCTCTCTGAGGTGAGTTACGTTCTCTCTTCTCCCGAGAGAGTCCGCTTAGATCAGGGATGCACAGACTTATTAAGACTAGGGGCCACTCGGGCAAATTATGAACTGATGGCGGGCCGCCAGAAGTATAGGTAATTAAAGACAATAAAGAATTGATAATTATGTATTAAAATTGAAAAAGAATTTATTAATTTGAAGCGTGGCACTGCATAGTGCTTACAATCTTTTTTATATTTGGCTCAAATTTACTTGTAGCAACACGTAAAACTGCTTCCAAACTTTCATTTGCAAGGCGGTTTCGATTTTTTGTTTTATTATTATTTAGTATTGAAAAGGTTTGTTCACATATATAGGTAGAACCAAATAAGCTGGCACATTTCAGAGCGTTTATGCGCAACTCTTTGTACGTATTTTTATCAATGCAGCGGTAAAAGTTCAGCAAGTCTCCTTCGTTGAATTTGTTGCGTAAATCTTGGTCGTTTTGAATGTCGATAATTTCTAACTGCATTGACTCTGGCGCATTTTCAACTGAAATCGTGAAAGGATTGCTGAATGTGTCCAACAGAGGTTTCACTTTTTTAAACTCCGAAAATCTTTCTTGAAAAGATTGAGTCAAAATATCTAGCTTTTCTACATAACTGAAATTAATCGCAGTTTTTTTGAATTTTTCAGCCATTTTCTTATAATTCGGAAAATGATTGTAATTTCCAGAATTCAATTGCGATCTGAAAAGTGTCAGCTTGCATTGAAAGGATGATACGTGAGCGTAGAGCTGGGATATCAGTTGATTTTTGCCTTGAAGCCGTGTGTTCAAGACATTCAAATGATTTGTAATGTCAACTAAAAAAGCCAAATCACACAACCAATCAGGATTTTTAAGTTCCGGGACATCCTTTTGCTTTTCCGCCAGAAATATTCCAATTTCTTCTATTAAATTTAGAAATCGTTCCAGGGTCAATCCACGACTTAGCCACCTTACTTCTGTATAATACAGTAAATCTCCATATTCGCTTTCGATGTCATCAAGGAATTGTTTGAATTGCCTGTGATTGAGTCCTCGTGATTTTATGAAATTTACAGTCGAAACTACCACTTTCATGACATTTTGAAATTCAATTTTTTTAGAACAGAGGGCTTCTTGGTGTATAATGCAGTGAAACTGCATGAGATCTTCAGCGTTTATGTTTTTTTCTTGCAGATGCTTTTTCAGCAAAGTAACTAGCCCAGAATTGACACCAATCATCGAAGGAGCACCGTCAGTGGCAACTCCCGATAATTTTGATAAGTCCAAATCAGTTTTTGAACACTCATCCAAAAGTACATTGAGTATATCAACTCCTCTGGTTTGACCTTTCAATGAACACATTCCTAACAACTCTTCTAAGACTTCAAAATCTTGAGAAACACCTCGTATGAATATGAGAAGTTGAGCTGTGGAAGTAATATCAGTGGATTCGTCGAGTGCTTATGAAAAAAATTCAATGATCTTAGTTTTTTCATTTAATTGTTCCGCAATATTACCTGACAAAGACATAATACGTCTTTGGATAGTCATACGATTCAGTTGAATTTTCTCAAACTTTTTTGCTGCTTCTGGACACATTTTCTTAGTGGCAATTTCTATGCATTCTTTTACAAAATCCCCATCATTGAAGGGGCGACTGCGCTTTGCTATCATTCGAGAAATTTCATAACTAACTTCTGTAGCTGTTTCTGAATCTTGGATGGGTTTTGTAAACATAGCTTGCTGACCAATAAGCTCCCGTTTTAAAGACAACATTTTTTGCTTTCTTAATTCGCCTGTAAACTTGGTAAAAGTAGGATGCTGCGTTTCATAGTGCCTTTTTACATTATATTCCTTTGCAATCGCAACAGAATTCTTGCAAATTAAACAAACGACTTTATTATGCGACCATACAAAAAAGTATTTCTCAGTCCAAATTTCTTGAAACTGCCGATTTTCATCTTTAACCTTACGTTTTTTACTAGGTCCCGGCTTGTCCATGTTGCGTTCTAATCCTGGCTAGGATTAACACAGCACCTAAAAACAATTACAGTACCTACTTAAATTACCCATCCTTTTTTAAATTAGCAAAAATAATTGATTTAAATAGGTAGGGAAACACTTATTAATAACAGAGTTTTACTTACGATTTCACAACACAATTATACACGGCACTTGACGGGAAATCTACGTTGAATGTGGATCAAAATATATGACACCGGCTAGTCGAGTTAAAATCTACACTAGAACTATTGACACTTCACTCAAATTAAAACCGAACTATGGGTCGCTGCGGTTAGCGTGGCTTTTATACCGCGCGTATAGAGTCGAAAACTGTCTGGAGAAATCTCGAAACCGACTCTGGAAGCTTCGTGTATCTACCTACGCGAGCAATCGGGAATTCGTGCACTTTAGAGCGCGCGCGCGAGATTCAAATTACTTTTCGAACATATTTTTTTTGGTTTTATTCTGGAATAGAATTCAATATTTTTCGAATGTACGAGAGTATTATTTTTGCTGTCGGCGGGCCACCAGTATTCGACCGGCGGGCCGCAAGCGGCCCGCGGGCCGCGGTCTGTGCATCCCTGGCTTAGATGATGGGGCCCCACCATAAAGAACCATACTGCTACACCAGCGTACAAAAGCAGTCATTTTTTCCTTGGGCCTGCCAGATTTGGGAGTACCCAGTTGATTTCACCAGCTGCTTTGAGAAGGCGCGATGACACCGCACTAAAATGAGGCCTAAACTGGCACCGTGCATCCGAAATTAAATGAGCCTAAATTTTGGCGAATGCATTTTTGAACTTTTTGGTATTTTTTTAATGTGTTTGTTTTGTTTTAAATTCATGATTTTTAGGCCTAACGCAGTCCTCAAAAACTAGTGGTTACATTTTGATGAAACTTACAATGTACGCAAAGTTAAAATAGTAGGTATTCTTGATCTAAGTAATAAATTAGAATGACCTCGCCATACTTTCTCGTTTTCGAGCAATCCGTAGACAAACATACACATATGCAAATATACAAACATACATACACAAGACTTTTGCACACGCGTTTGGAATACATCAACACACTTATATATTAACCAATTCTAACGATATCACATACACACACTGAATTGATTACCTCATTATTTTGAAGTTGGTAATAAACTATCTAAAAGCTTATCTAGTTAATAACATACCTTATTTTTTACAAACTAATGTAGTCATTTTACTCCATTAATGTTTATAGGAGGTAGTTGAATACCCTCGTAAAATATTTAACTCAATGGTGCATCGATTGAGATAGTGCAGCCACGTTATGGGCAAGTATATTAAAAACAGCTTAAACTGTTCAGGTTTATCTTTACTGCTCCATTATCGTTTTTCATTTCGGGCTATCGGCACCACCATTATCAGCTAAATCTTTTCCAATATCCAATTGATAACGGCGAGTGACATAGCTAAGCGATTATAGAATATACGAATTCAGAAGGCTTACACTCGTATTAAGAAGAGATATAACTTCAATAGCTTTTAAAAACCATTTTACCATTAAACCAACTACCAAACAAAACAGCTTTACATTAATCTGAGGCTGTAATATGACGATTAACGCCGACAGAATGTTAGGTTTGACTTGGTTAGGCATGAAGTATGAATACTTTTCACTACTGTACTATGAGTACTTTCCGGAAAGTCTGAGTGGTTATTGGACGTCTTATCTTCGGATTTCACAAACAGAGCGCTGCACAAATATATTTGATAAGGGCACCATCAATTTTGCAAGCAGCAGTGCAGAAGTCATTCTCTCTTCTCTTCTCTCCTCATGAGTCATGGATTGGGAGGACGAAATTAGTATTTGTCTGCACACACACACACAACCTTGAACACTATGTCTTGCTCGCCAAGACTAGGGCTACTCGACTAGTTAAAAAACTGGCCACGTGCGAGTCGCACTCGCACACGAAGGGTTCCGTACCATTAAAAGGGTAAATAACAAGGCAAGTTCACAAAAGACATGTTTTTATTTGTATGTGGAAAATGCCAACACCTTGTACATGACACAAAAAATGCATCTGTAAAGATTACTTGTTTTTAGAGTGATTATCGTCAGTAAATGTAACTTTTTTAGGTAATTATGTACTTTTAATAATAAAATCTAGAAATATTTCATGATGTCTAATAAATCTGTCAAGTACCTGTCAGACAATTAGCAATTTTAAAATATTGAAAGCGGAAAGAAAAATAATAACATTTGACATTGATTGATTTACTATTTTGCACGTTTTAGGTCTTATGGAATATCGCATGCCAGGATTTTAAAAGTGTAGATATTATTATTTTTCCTAAAAATTACAAATTGAATTAAGATTTAGTATAGTCTGTCTAATTACATGTATTTTAAGCAAATTTTGGAGATACTGTCTCGGCATTTTCGTAAACATCTCCTTTCGAATTTTAATTTAATTTAATTTAATTATTTATTATTAAAGTAAAAGTACAACAGGGTATAAGTGCTATCCTATAATAACACGTTTGTGTACAATAAACTTTTTTTTAGATAGCCCGGAGCCCCCTTTAAATATCAATTTTATTTTGTTTTTAGTAATTGTTGTTAATTTCAATTATGTAACTATCGCGGTTCTTGTGATACAGCATGGTGACAGGCAGATGGCAGACGGACGGCCGGACAGACCGCAAAGTCTTTATCATAGCATTCAGATTTTACCCTTTGGTAACCGTAAAAAGGA
The DNA here is from genome assembly GCA_963924145.1 of Pyrausta purpuralis. Classification (NCBI taxonomy): domain Eukaryota; kingdom Metazoa; phylum Arthropoda; class Insecta; order Lepidoptera; family Crambidae; genus Pyrausta; species Pyrausta purpuralis. Next base: position 16,199,011 of record OZ001659.1, read on the forward strand.
TGCCTTCATTATTGAATGCTGTGACATTGTTTTAAAATTGTCGGTTATTACCTTACTACAGTTCTATGACGGACCTGTCAAACATGGCACATCCCTCCCGCTTCCCCGCTCACCCACCCGCGTTTGTCCGTTCCCTGTCAAAAGAGCTCATTAAAGTCCGTTTTTCTTTGCTAGTCCAATAATTTAAACAATCTTTTTATAAATTTTAGAATAATATCAGTGAATCAATTTAATCAACTATTTGATTAAAAAAAATGGTATTTAACGATTTCCAGTGTAAATTTTAAGTATGTAATTATTTTATTTTAAAATTAATCATTTAATCAAAAAGGAATGTCAAGATTGTCAACAATATTCGACTAGCAAAGACAAATCGAGTCCAATACACACTCACCGCGTGACTGTGACAGTTCCATTCTTACGACAACTAGGTTGTAAGCACCAGGGTTTAACGCCGTCGAAAACGTAGTTTGCTACTTAGTGGTAAGTTTCAGTGTCATCTAATAAGCCTACCGTTCTCTACTTCTCCTGTGAAGGGTATAACAGGGCGATTAGCCGCAGCCCGCGCCACGGTCATGATGGGCCGCTTGATAATATGCCTCACTAGTTTCCGAGATGCTGATAGAGACATTCCCATGATCGGAACCGTTTAGGTATAGCTAACTATGTGGGTAGGCATGTACAGTCTAGCATGTACAGGGCTATTGAATATTAAACTGAGATCCTTCATTCACACAGACGGTACATGCCTACATTATAAAATATTTCAATACATAGTGATAAACTTATGTAAACATATCATTACAAGGACGCGAATGATGTGTTTAACTTGTTATAGGAGCCAATTTATTATATATTTTTTCGAAATATTCGTGTTAAGAGTGGTTAAAAATAAAACTGCAAAATTATTTTCCCTCAGCCACCTGAAAAACATTGGGTTGAAACGAAAATGAAATTTGATGCCGAGCAAATTCTGGAAATCTACCCGATATTTTCTGAAATTGAAAATACGCGGGCACACGTCGAAATTTGCACATTTGTGCACAAACCGCTGGAGTTTTGACACCTTATTTTGATGTTTTCGCTTAAATTTTAATTTTACAGATAGATACGAGTATGTTATTCAAAATAACAAATAGTCAGAAACTCATAGTATCTATTAAAACATGTTTACTGCTCAATGTTTGAGTAAACATCGATTTCTCTGATATTTCTCGACTATAACCTTTATCTAATCAGACTTCCTATCTAGAAAAGTAGGAATACGGTATACGTTACGTAGCCGTTACAGATAATAAAGGCATTTCCTTATGTTTTTGTTCAGTGATTAATTAGCTTAGTATGTAATAAATCGCACGGATATTAATTTGTCGCTGGCTGTCGTAACACTGCGTAATTCTATATTAAAGGAGCCCGTGACTTTGTTATCGCGAAAGTTAACCTTAGGTGCACCTTTATACTCAATGTTTCTCATTTTCATGAGACTTGGTAGCACTGGACGATAAGCTTTTGTTAGAAATGTATCACAACAATAAATATAAAATAGGTTTTAAATCACTACCTATTAGATATTATTATAAGTACTGAGCAATGCAAAATGTAATGTGGGCGCCATGTGAAGAAATGGATTTTTATCTTGATACATTCTGTATGTATGGTGATAGATGTACACTGTATTGTTAACTTTCTGCTCATCGTCAGTCCCTCGTTTGTTTATGAAAGTGTTCTCGTATCGTACTATAAAATAAGGTAGAAGTAAATAATCCCTGTTCATAATTCACGTCACGGTAGCTCGTGGTTTTAATCAAAGCCAAAGTTTGGGCGCCAATCTACTAATGTCGGATAAGAAACTCGAGACGCCCGCCGCACATAGAAATGCGTAAACACAAATTTTGTATTCACCAAACTCGCAAGCCTACCATCTCAAGGTAAATAATTAAGAATTTAATGTTGCTATTTTATTCGAAAGTTGATAAAACAATTAGAAGTTACAGAGCGGGGATGAAATTCCTAAATGTTTGGCCGTGTCTTACGTGTATGAATCACACCTTTAGTTAAATATATTTTGCAGTTACCTACGTCCTATAAATTTTCGGCCAGCCATTTCAGCCCACGGAATAAAAAGTATCTTATGTCCTTTTTGTGGTTTTAAGCTGCCTCCAACCCATTTCACTCCGGCCTTGTCCTACTCCAGCACCGGCCCCGTCTATTGACATAAAAGTATGTATAACCGTCTATCGAGTTAAAAGTTAAGCGATCTTATTTAGCGAACATTCTTTCGCCCCGGCCCTTCACGCCCCAGCCCCGGCCCCGTCTTACGAGATAATAAATATCGTATGTCCTTTTCCTGATTTTAAGCTGCCTCCAACTCATTTCACCTGACATAAAAGTATGTATAACCGTCTATCGAGTTAAAAGTTAAACGGTCTCATTGAGCGAACATTGTTTCGCCCCGGCCCCGTCTTACGAGATAAAAAATATCCTACGGCCTTTTCCTGGTTCTAAGCTACCACCCCACCAATTTTCAGCCCAATCGGTTAAGCCGCTCTCGAGTTATGAATAGTGTAACTAACACGACTTTTTTTTAACAGATGACACGAAGTTTTTACAAACTTTTAAGTAAAATAGCTCCTTGTGGTATTATTTTTCAACCAACCAACGAAACTCAGACTATGTGGTTGCCTCCATAATCTCGTAGATTGTGTTTCGAAGTTTGAATTTGTAGCGATATTACGCGCCTTATTAACGCTGTTAAGGAGGTTATATTGGAAACAAGCGAGCGCGGATTTTACACTCCTCACGCACAGCTGAAAGCTAAAATGGCTTGGGCCATCAATTTTGCGATGAAAGCGGGCGTGTGAGCTTGAGTAACGGCTCCCATAAAACAGCCATCTCATACATAGCTACAGTAAACAGGTATTATGAATTTTCATTTTTGTTTGACAAATGGGCCCAACCTATATCAAAACAAATAAAAGCCTCCACTTTCAAAGCTATGATCGGAGTTGTATTGTGTAATATGGTATCGTTACACTTAGTAAGAAATTTTCTACTTTTGAGATTACAGTAACTTGATGTTTCATGAAATATTACTGATTCCTATTTAAGCTATCATATGTACATATATCATCATATTGAATATTTAAATATTTTATTTTTATTTTTACCGAGTTCAAAAAAGGAGAAAATTCTACTGTATGTTTTTTTTGTATATATGTGATCTCATATCTCAGCCATTTGTGACCGATTCGAAATTTTTTCGCCTACCTAGAGGTTACACCTTGTAGTTGGTCCCATTATTGCCAAGTCGGGATCCGATGAAGGGATCTTGGAGCAATCGAGAAAATCCCTCGAATTTAAAAAGCACGTTAAGTATTTTTTACTAGAATCTTAATGAAGACAAGCTGTTGCGTTTGATAGTCGACATTATGTGGAGCTGAGCTCCACATAATGTGGAACTCCCAAACGCTTAGGAGTTCTGTGATTTTAATGACAGAACTTATGATGGGTAATTTGTAGCTGATTAAAGAGAGTCAAAAGGTGCCACCGCTCCCGTAAATCTAAAAAAAATGCAAATAAAATTTACTTTAAAAAAAAGTATAAACCGACTTCAAAAACAAAATGCAGTCTTGTCTCCGGACTAGACCAGACGTGGCAATAAATCAGCTAGTAGTTGGTTATGCGATTCTAGGCTTTTCCTCTGTCATGTAGTTCTACTGTGAAGTTTCTTGGAGCAACTTTTGATTTACTTCGATAACCACACGCTACCAAGACGTTAAACACGGACTTTGCAGAACTTTTACCTATCTTCGAATTACTGCTACGTGTCACCTTTTGTCGACAGTACAGCCAATAGATAGATGAATAAATAGCGTCATTTGTGTAATTTTCTTGTCCAAAACATAGAATGTGACCAACTTTTATTTATAATTTTCTAGGTTACTGCTCAGAATAAAGAACGAACAATAGCGCTGAAATAATATCTGTTACTCATTCCTTAATATGTGCCTTAAGTGGCAAAGTTGCAATCAATTCCGGTAGTCATCAGAGCGTACTGCCAATATCTTAGGAGAATGATACGACTTCAGTGAACTCAATTTCGCACGTGAATTAAGTTGGCTGTTTTACTCGTGTTATGCCCCGAGTTGCCGCGTCTCGTTAACTAAGAACTGGCGGAAAATTAAGCCCCGAACCGACCCGCCAGCGAACGGTAGCGCCATCATTGCCCATTAACCTCATAATAGGTTAAATATGCTAAAGAGCTCGCATTCACGAATAATAGTGGCAGACTCTAACTTTGTTGATATGCGCGCCAAGCCCTTGAGATGCACGTGTACTAACATTAAGGCTAAGGGCGAAGAGAGGTGGATGAGGAACGGCTAATGCCCCTTAATTTATTACTCAAGGATATTTATTTAACGGGTTATCCGGCTTTGTTAAGTCTTGGAGCTTGAGCGTTGCTTCCGGGTCATTGTTTAAGATATTGTTATATTATTTGGCTCTTGATATTAATGGAGTAAAGAACACTCCCTCAAAAAACACGTCAAATATTTTTGTCAAGTTTTCTCACTGTTTTATTGAAATATCAAGAAATAACAGATCGCCCTATTTGTGCGAGGTGCAATAGATTTATCTTATTATGCTGATTTCACTCTCATTTAAATACAAAAATACATTGCAAAATCTGTGATTATTGAATGGACGAGTGAATCAGATGTATTCAAATAAAACTACTCAGCTCTCTGTCATGCCCGAGGGCTTTCATTAGCATGACTTTTCCCTGTGTTATGTATAATTTTCAGGTCACGTGCTATTCTCTTTCCGTACCTTCAGTCCCCCGCGGCTTCCTAGGGCGACCTATTGCAATATAAATTCAACAAAACTCTACAGGCGGTCATAAAACTGATGACATAGGAGATAACACAATAAACTCGATAGGATTAAGAGTATTATCTGCCTGCCCAGTGCGCTTTACTTTGCTCACGAGATGTTATTGTTTGACCCACTTCAGACGATCGCGTTTGAGATTAAATTCCAAAGCTTTATACCCACCAGGATTTTTCAAGTTTCAATTTGCGCTACGTTAGTTTTGAAGTTGACAATAAAATCCGGTTAGCAGTAAACCAATACATGAGTTAGGTATACTCAGAAGCTTTCAAGAATTTTACAGTTATAGTTTTCTTAGCATCATGCACCTACAATGTAGGTATAAACAAGAGGATTTTGAGAGAAAAGATTTCCGTTTGTTTAATCTCAAGTAAATAAGTCGTTAGGCAGGCTTTTCAGTAGTTTACTTATATACTTACCCATCTTCCTGTGCCCTCGTTGGACCCAGCTCCTGCATTTGACAGTCAATCGGGACCGTCTTTGTTTTTATTAAACCTTTTTAAACGCTGATCCGCCTTTACTTTTAACTTGTTTTGACAGAACACTGAGAGTTTAATGTGTACTAAATCCAATTTCAGAGTCCGCTTTGTTTTTAATTTTATCATCCTCAGCCCCGTTGACCAATTTACCGCAAAGATCCTTTCATTATGCCGAATTAGGTTTAGAGTCTTTCATGAGGAGTAATAAAATCTCACAGGGCTTATCCGAGGAAAAAGTAAATCTTTTTAAAACTTGATGTCATTTAAATTCAAGTGCGTTTGAGCCAAGAGTTTAGAATAGAATAGAAACATTTATTGCCTTCGTTACCAAAAAAATATAGTTCAAAAACATGAACAAAGGACAATGATTAAGAAGCAGAAAGCAAATGGCATAACTTCTGCTGATATGGAATGTAATATTCCATTCAGCGCTAGTTTTCAGTCACTTCCATCTCCCCCATTGGTGTTAGTTGAGAGTGAGGTCATAAGAGTTCTAGGCTATAAATATGAGTTTGACAGAAAAATCTTTTTTTTTTTATTAGTGGTAAAAAAAAACAATATTGCAGTGTACGAGCAGAGGTGATAGACTATTAAGGAGTACCCTAGTGTCTATGTGTTTGTGTGTATGTGAGAGGGATTTTTAGGGTTCCGTAGCCGAATGGCAAAAAACGGAACCCTTATAGATTCGTCAAGTCTCTCTGTCTGTCTGTCTGTCCGTCCGTATCTCACAGCCGCTTTATTCTGCATCTATAAGCATCACACTGTTGAAATTTGATAGGAAATTGTATCCTGTTAACCGCTTTAAGATTCTTATACAAAAAAAACATGATATTTAAGGGAGGGCTCCCATACAAGAAACTAAAACCGATTTTTTTTTACTCAAACCTATGCGTGTGGGGTATTTATAGATAGGTATATTAAAATGACATTAAGGTTCCTAAAACCATTTTCTTTTAAAGTCTAACGTTTAAGAGATACACGCTTTCAAAGTGGTAAAATGGGCGTCCCCCGTCCCCCCACCCATCTAACTTCTAAACTAAACGAGAGTAAATTTTGAAAAAAACACTAATGTAGATCTTAACAAATACATTCAACGAAAATTGGTTAGAACGAGATCGAACTCGTCGCAAACATAACTTTGTTCTTCATACAAACACTATGAAAAACAAAGTTATATTTGCTGTCATCAAAATATTGTGGTATTTTAGCTAAGTGATTTCCTTAAATCAGTTAAAGTTGGCACGGAACCCGCAGTACGCGAGTCCGACTCGCACTTGGCCGGATTTTTAAAGCTAGTATATACAGATACAGATACGATAGTTATATCTTGGATATGTTTTATGTAGTTGCTAGATGTTATGGCTAACGGCAGGTAAAAAGTGTCAACCCCTCCCTTTTCTAAAGGGCTTACCTCGTAATAACCGTGATCGTCAAATATAATATTTTATGGTTTGTTAACGAGATAAAACAAGGTATACATTTATCACAAATTGCACGATAAATTAAAGTTTTTAATATTTGAAGGCCTGATAAATATACTACTAATATGTACTTACTATGTTTTAATGCAAATATTTTTTTTCTATTATATTGTATGTTTACTATCAGATGATTGACACAAAATTTGAATAAGCTTATCTCTTAAGCACCAATCGTGCTTAAGAGGTGAGCTTTACTATCGCTACATAGTATAAAACAAAGTCGCTTCCCGCTGTCTGTAGTATGTACGCTTCAATCTTCAAAACTATTTAACGGATTTTGATGCATTTTTTAATAGATAGATAGAGTAATTCAAGAGAGAGGAGGCTTATTTGTATAAAATAGGCATAACATAGTAGCGAATCAGTGATATTTTTTTTAGGTTTCTAAGAGAAATCGTAAATAAACTCTTTTTTTTTGCTTACTTTGCAAACGCTGGCTGAATTGTATCCCTCACAGAACAGTGTTGTACCCCTTATTTTGTACACCTTACAAATGTCTACGAAAAAGCTCGCGTTATAGTCCATTGAATGAGTCCCTCCAAGGGGGGTCTAGAGTGCGTGAGTTAGTAACGTAAGATGTTTCTTCGGAAACATGTCAAGAGTCCCTAGGTTATAAACATACTAAAACCCCGGGACACTAGGAGTGGCCCCGGAGTGGGGGGAGGGGGGGAAAGGGTCCATTTTTTCATTTTTCGCTTAAATCACCAAAACGGTACATGATAGAGAAAAGCTTTCAAGTAAAAGTTGAAAGGCCATAAAATTATCTACAAGTTGTACCTACATCATTTTTTTTTCTATTAGCAGCCGTTTTCGAGCTACATCCCATGAAAGGTGAAAAATTCGAAAACATAAGCAAACTTTAGCATAAGCTTAACGAGGGCGGACCCCTTCCCATGCTACGTGTGAAACTTCATCGAAAAAATCCGAACAACGGATAATGTTGGGACATTGATGTCATATGAGAGGCACTAGAGGAAAAAAAATAAAAAGTTCAAGTATCGTAACTACCCTAATAAAATTCAATTCCTCCTAAACGCCTCCATGGTGGAATTTGGTATTTTTATCAATGATAGATCTAATTATGAGCAATCTATCTGTACCGGTCACAAGTTGCACTTTTGAGTTTTTTGGAAGAAAAAAATAAAAAAGATCAAGTTCAGTAACTCAAACTACCCTAATATAATATTTTGACAATCGATTCCTCCTAAAGGCTTCCATGGAGGAATGTGTTTTTTTTACCAATTATATGTAGACCTAATTAAGAGCAATCTATCAGTACCGGTCACAAGTTGTACTTTTGAGCTTTTTGGAAGAAAAAAATAAAAAGGTCAAGTTGCGTAACTACCCTAATATATTATTTTGACAATTAATTCCTTCTAAAGGCTTCCATGGAGGAATGTGTTTTTTTAACAATGATAGACCTAATTAAGATCAATCTATCAGTACCAATCACAAGTTGCACTTTTGAGCTTTTTGGAAGAAAAAAAATAAAAAGTTCAAGTATCGTAACTACCCTAATAAAATTCAATTCCCCGTAAACGCCTCTGTGGTGGAATCTGGTATTTTTATCAATGATAGACCTAATTATGAGCAATCTATCTGTACCGGTCACAAGTTGCTTTTTTGAGTTTTTTGGAAAAAAAAATAAAAAGATCAAGTTCAGTAACTCAAACTACCCTAATATAATATTTTGACAATCGATTCCTCCTAAAGGCTTCCATGGAGGAATGTGTTTATTTTACCTATTATAGACCTAATTAAGAGCAATCTATCAGTACCGGTCACAAGTTGCACATTTGAGTTTTTTGGAAGAAAGAAATATTTTTTGATCGATTGATGTGATAAACATGGGTATGTAGTATGGGGAAATTGTTTGAGCCAAAATCATTTTTTACTGCGTGTGACTCAGAAATGGTAGGATATGGGAAAAAATGATTTAGGTATAACTTGTAGATAATTTTATGGTCTTTCCCCCCCTCCCCCCACTCCAGGGCTTCTCCTAGTGTCCCGGGGTTTTAGTATGTTTATTACCTAGGGACTCTTGACATGTTTCCGAAGAAATATCTTACGTTACTAACTCACGCACTCTAGAATTTTTTATTGAATGGACTATTAGTATATGCCTATTTATATGGGGATAACCCACAATCACCAATTTTTACTTTTTACTAGAAATATTGGCTTATTTACGAACTGATTTTAAGCAATACGTTAATTTTTATCTAATTGAGTAAGTACTTTAGATTTATTGTGCATTTAATAAAGATTAATAACGCCCTTACAACATGTCATTTAAATAATATTTTCGAAGATATTACGATTAAAAATGCTAAGACAGCGGTTGCGGCCATACGGCGGTACAATCCGAGGTCAGGGGCTTAGATTTGAACGTTGAGTACATATTTAGAGAGCAAGAAGATGGTGTATATGTATCAATTTTTTCGTAAACTATAATGTTTTTCAATTATTTTGACTAGAGATGCGCCGAATAGCACTTTTGCCGAGTAACGAGTACCGAGTTTTACTCGGTTCATATTTTTTCCAACCGAGTACTCGGCCGAGTAACTCGGTTTAAAATCAACTTCCTGTTTCGGGTGTGTCCTATGATCCCAAAAGCCCCATTACTTTAGAATAAGCTGACAAAAGACAAAACTCTTTTCGAGTGGTGGACAGGGTACCAAACAAGGTATTCAGATCTGGCACGTTTAGCACGAGTATTTTTAAGTGCACCCTGCAAGCGCCATGCATACCAAGTAGATATTTATTTTTGGAGGCTAGTAACGTCTACGAAGAAAAAAAGAATAGGCTGTTACCAGAACGCGCATAGTTTTATGTTACTGCATCATAATGTTACTTAATAAAAATTTACATATATATTTTTTCGTTAACCAGTTCTGCTCATTGGTATTATTACTATTTTATATTATATTACTTCTTTTTCATAATCATAATTGAGATTGTGAAAGATCTCCCTCTTTGTTAAGATGATGTCTATCTAAATATATTGTTTTACCTTAACCGAGTATACTCGGCATTAAAACCGAGTTACTCGGCCGAGTACGAGTATTAAAAAGCCCGCCGAGTACGCCGAGTACCGAGTATTAACCGAGTAATCGGCCCATCTCTAATTTTGACCAACCATGTTGAAGATAAGTAAGTTATGGATACTTTATTCATTTTTTAGTTAGATTCTTAAGATAAGTCACAGGATTATAAGCATCGAAATAAACGTAAATTAGCATGGGGATCCCCTTAAGCTTAAGCTTGAGTACTTAAAAATGGCTCTCTCAGGAGTAACATGTGAAGAAAATTTATTTGTATTGTCTTATCACCAAAAAAAATAATATGAACGTTGCATAAAGACAGCATTATCAGCATTGCACCCATGCGAAGCCGGGGCGGGTCGCAAGTGTTCAAATAACCATAAAAATATTGATTGTACTAGAGTTACAAAAAATATATATATTAGTAAATATTAATTTTGAGATTCTTTCAATGAAAAAAGGTAGCAACACAGTGGTACACTTTCATCACTTTTGCCAACGCATTATAAAACGGTTCAAAAGCTACGCAATCTCAAATGGAATTTTAAAATTCTCATCAAACGTCATCCTTATTTAGTGACTTTGTTTTTAAAATGTGTGTTCAATTTCTGCTAACAAATACCTAGGAACCTAGTGATACTGTTGTAGATTCTGATTGTGGCTTATTAAGAAAAAGCTTAATATAAATTAAAATCGGACTTTCTTTTTAGGGTTCCGTAGCCGAATGGCAAAAAATGGAAACCTTATGGTTTCGTCAAGTCTGTCTGTCTGTCGGTCCGTATGTCACAGCCACTTTGTTTTGTAACTATAAGCATATACATAACACGTAACGCTTTCCCTGTTTCGCGGCCTTGAATGTGTCACGGTTGCGAGCGGCGCGTGGCACGAACATACGCGTAGGTACACAACGCGCTACTCAAATAAAATAAATAGTCTAGAGGACCTAGCACATTTCTTGACTGTGTTCTATCGGAGAAAGTAATTGATAGTGTCAGCGTTCCTTTAATATTAAAATAAGTGTTTACTCTGTCTAATTTAATTATTTGGTACAAAAATTCTGAATTCGGAGAAATGAAAGTACAAACCAAACACACATGTATTTACGGACAACAGCACGTCAAGGTACACACTGCGGTATCTTATGCAGTTGTAATAAGGGCTAGTTTGCAACAAAAGTGGATAACCTGATGTGCTGTCGACTGTACATCACACTTAACTAAATTAAATTGTATAGTAGAATTATTTTCTCCGTGCAGTTTGGGTCATAAATCATAGCTCGGCCTAAGCCCGGTTAGGGCGGTGAGTATGTAGCGCGGGCGCACCGCCGTTTTAAAATGTATATTATTTTAAAAAAAATAGTTTTTTTATAAATAATTTCGATAAATAAAAATATTTTTTTTTATAAAAAAATATATATGTAGTACATTCGCCAGCATCTTAGGTTACACACACTTTTGTTGCAAACTAGCCCTAATATCAACTGCATAAGATACCAGTGTTAACCTTAATTTGCTGTTGTCCGTACTTAACTACAAAAAGAGACTTTTGTTTATGTGAACCTTATCTATCGTGTACTTTTATAAATGCTATGGAGATTAATTTTATTGGAATACATAAAAATTAAGGGTGATATTATATTGCTAAAGTAAAATAATGAACTGTCGCTCTTGGACTATTAGATTTAGGACTACGTAAAATCCTAACACAAAATTACTTAAGTAATTTGGTAGGAACTTATAAATGTTATGCTAAAGGACATCATTTTTTTTGGGCCTAAAATACGTGAATATTTAACAGGGTCATATTTAGTTGTGGATTACTTATAAACTTAAATACTTTCATTTAACATTATTTTTAGATTTTTTAATACGCCCGTTTTCTTTTTGAAAACATTTTATTATTCTTGTAAATGCGTCGAACAGAACGTTGATTTATACCGCTTTTGACATTTGATTTGCTGGCACTGACATATGACAGATGTCAATATTTACAAAGAAGTGGATGGAACCAAACCAGCGTTTTGTTCGTCGAATTTAAAAATAAATAAATAGTAAAAATCTTTGGTTTAGGATAAGTATCAAGCGGATTGTTAAGTAGGCATTTCCTCTTTTTGTATTTTTAATGTAATTTAAGTATCTTTGTATTCGTTTTCTCAAAAATAAACAAAATAAAATGTTTCTATAACTGTAAACAAAACGAACTTACTGCGGACAGTGTTGCAACTCTCTGCTGTACATGCCAGTAACAAAAGACTTAGATTGAAAATAAAAACAAAACCCATATCGAAAAATTAACAAAAATGTTTGTTTTTTGTTTGTATGAATTTATTCTTTTATTTGGTGTATCATTTGTTTCTGTTAGTTAGAATTGTATTTTAAGCCCAACTCCCATACAAAAAAATACTGTCCTTTAAAGTAAGTTTATTGACCTGTTTCCGTTTATTTTAAGTTAGATTGACGTAAGTAACTGGGTAGGTATCTTAAACTCAAACCTATTTCTTTGAACAAGAAATGTTGAATACCTACCTACAAAATTTTTGTTTTGATAAATAATGTCATAATTAGGAACACATATCTCAAATTATTAATAGTTATTTCGCTATAACGAAGTCAGTCACAGGCTGAGAAAATAAACACAGTCACAGTCACAGGCGCGTGGCGCGGTCCGCGAGCGGCAGCCCCGCGCTCATTTATGCTCGGTGGGGACTTTTTGGCGGGCTTTTGAACGCAATAGGCGCGATTTTCAAAGATTTTTTCTAATTTCTATTTGTGTGGTCTAAATTGATTATTTCTCATTAGAAGTAATCTCAAAATTCGACAAATTCACCATGCCAGACGGGGACGGTGAAGACCCCCCGGGGAAAAGTGCTGAAAAGCGGAAACAACCCAACAGAAATCCTGGCGCCGAAGCAGCGGTAGAGGACTTTTACAAACCGTATGTAAAACCCAATTATAGAAGATTGTTTGGAGAAAATCCGGTGAGTGGAGTGGCTGACTATAGCGTATATGTAGAGAGCACTAAACTAAATGAAAAAATTGGAAACAACAACCCAATAGTTACCACCAATATATTCAAAAATGATATCAAGGGCATTATTAATATCAAAAGAGTTAATGCTAATAAAATTTGCGTTACCTTTTCCCAATCGAATTACGCCAACAACTTCCTAAAGAATGACACATTTTTAACGAAGCACCAGCTCAAAGCTTACATCCCTGCAGCAGCGGTCGAAACAGTCGGCGTGCTTCGTTTTGTACCCACAAGCATAAGTAATGAGGAGTTATTTAGAAAACTTTCGTCAGAATATGAAGTTATAGGAGTACGTAGGTTTACCAAGAAAGAGAATGGTACTGTACAACCGTTCCAAACAGTAAGTGTAACATTTTTGTCCACCAAATTGCCAGAGCACGTTTATCTAGATCTGTTCAGATTTCGTGTATTCCAATACAATGCACCATTACTCCAGTGCTTTAAATGCTTTAAATTCAATCACGGTGCAAAGATATGCAAGTCTGTACAAAAATGCTCGATCTGTTCCGAAGACCATCACTTTAGTGAGTGCACATCCGATAAAATTTCCAAATGTATAAATTGCCAGGGTGCTCATCTTGCTATCTCGCGTGACTGTCCAGTAAAAAAGCAAAAGATGGAAGATAAGAAAAATAAACTTACTTATGCACAAAAGCTTGCTACCCCCAAAACAAATAATTTTCAAGATTTTCCATCACTGTCTAATCCCAAAACTAACTCTAAACCCTTACCGCCAAGAAAGACACAAAACGTTACCATTTCCCCACCCAACCCTCCCCATGTTAATACGACTGAAAGTAAAGAAAAAAAATCTAATGAAAAGTTAATAGATGAAATTCTAAATAATGACTACATACGTAAAGGGCTTGTAGGCGCGTTGGTCGCCATCAGCAATGAAAACAGAGCGCTCACAAACTCTGTTATACAAGAAATACTTATAAAAAGCTTCAAAGAAAAGTCTGTAGATGGGTAAAAGTTTTATAAGGTTAGCGCAGTTTAATGTTCAAGGTGTTATAAATAAAAAACCATTGCTGCTTAAATTCTTAACTGAAAATGATATTGACATTTGTTTATTAAATGAAACATGGCTTAAAGTACATAACAATTTTCGTGTTCCAAACTACAATATAATAAGTCAAATAGGTCAAGAAATAGAAGGTCGCGGTGGCGTTGCCATCCTTATAAAAGACATTTTTAAATATTCTCTGCTAGAGCTTCCATACTATCACTACTTGCAATCTGTAGCCATTAATTTGCAGACTGGTGTTGGTAATTTATGTATTTTATGTGTTTATTGTCCTCCTCCCAGGGACGGCCGACCTCGTTTCAGAGTCAGTAAGCTGAAACAAATAATTCAGAGATTACCAAAACCGCTATTGTTTTCTGGTGATGTAAATGCACACCATATTGCGTTTGGTTGCGCAACTAGTAACAGCCGTGGAAATGAAGTTTATAACACCTTAGATGAATGCGACCTATGTATTTTAAATTCAGGAGCGTCAACCACGATCGGTACATCCACTCATAATCCTTCGGCGATAGATATTACATGCGTAAGTCCCACTGTGGCTCCATTATGCGATTGGAAAGTTCACGATGATCCAATGGGAAGTTACCACTACCCTACAATAACTGACATGCAAACCTCTGTAGAAAAATATGAAATAGGTGATCCTGTTCATAGGTATATTTATAGTAAAGCTGATTGGGTTAGGTTCAACTTAGAAACAGAAGAAATATCTGATAGAATAAATTTTGACAATTCTGATCCCATATTGATTTATAATGATTTCTATAATAGTTTAATTAGTATTAGAGATAAATGTGTACCAAAAATAGTTAAATCTACTCTCCACATTTTAAAAAAACCTGTTCCTTGGTGGGATGATGAATGTAATAAAGTAGTTAAGGACAGCAAACAAGCTTTAAATTTCTATAGACGTAACCCAAGTATTGAAAACTACATTGAGTATAAAAAATTAGATGCTATAAAAAAGAAAACTTTAAGTGACAAAAAGAAGTCTAGCTGGTCATCATTATGTGAGTCTTTCAATAGATATACTCCTGTAAGCACAGTTTGGAATTATATGAAGAGGTTTAAACGCTTGCCTATTCAGAAACCGCCGAAGAATGATGAATGGATTCCCTCTTTTTTCAACAAATATGCTCCAACATCTCCACCTGAAAAAAACATAAATAATCCATTATTGCAACAATATTTTTTACATAACAATGCCAGTAAAGCGTCATTTCTTTCACAACCCTTCTCTAAGAAAGAATTTGATACAGCCTTAAGATCAAGAAAAAACACTAGTCCTGGTTTAGATGAGATCCCTTATGAGCTCATTCACCGCCTTCATTTCAAAGCTAAGCAGTTGTTATTAAAGATTTTTAATCTACTTTGGCAACAACAGGCTATTCCAGAATCATGGAAAACTCAATGTGTTATTCCTATCTTAAAACCTGATAAGCCTCCTAATGACTGTAATTCATACAGACCTATTTCCCTAGCTTCATGCATAGGTAAGATTTTCGAATGTATGTTAAAAATAAGATTAGATCATTATATAGAGTCAAATAATATCCTACCTGATGAACAATTTGGATTCAGAAAAGGTAGAAGCGCTGCAGAAAGTTTTACAGCTCTGATTTCCGATATTAGGAACTCTTTCCATAGTCATTCTTCAACAGCCTGTGTCTTTCTTGATGTACAGGGGGCATTCGATAACATAGATCCATCCATCTTAGTCAGCATCTTGAGCACTATCGGCATACCAGGTGATGTCTGTAAATGGATTTTCAACTTTTTATATAAAAGGACAATGTTCATACGGTTTAATAATATTCTTCATGGACCAAAATATGTATATAAAGGAATAATGCAAGGGGCCTGTATCTCGCCTTTACTGTACAATTTATATACTAGCCAAATATCTAAATATTTAAATCAAGTTAATGTTAAGTTCCTCCAATTTGCAGATGATTTGTTGGTTTATACTGTAAATAAGAATGTAAATATTGCTGTTAATAGTTTAAATAGGGCATTAGCTGAGATTTACCATTACTACCATGATAAATTAAAACTTGACATCAGCCCTCACAAGAGTGGTGTAATGTTGTTTTCCAAAAAGTTAGCTGATTGCAGTTCTCAAGTTTACTATGATAAAAAACCTCTCCCATTGATAGCTGAGAAAAAATTCCTAGGAGTGTGTCTTGATAGCAAACTCACATTTGAAAGTCATATTAATCTACTAATTAAAAATTCAACCAAGGCCTTAAACATATTACGCTCTCTAGCAGGTGTAAACTGGGGCTCAGATCCCAAGATTTTGTCCATGCTATACAAAAGTCTAGTACGCAGTCATTTTGACTACAGCTCTTTAGCTTACATGAACTGTAGTGTTACTTTGTTAAGAAAACTTGATATTATTCAAAACAAAGCACTTAGAATAATAACAGGAGCCATGTGTTCTACTCCCATTAATGCCATGCAGTGTGAGTCTTGCATTCCTCCACTTGTAATTAGACGCATTCAACTAGCTTCAAACTTCTGTCTCAAACTCATTTCCTCAGATAACAAATCTGTTTTGAATAGAATATTACCTCCAGAATCGCTAGAGATCAGCTCATCCCCAACCTCACAAGTGTTAAGTTCAGAATTGATATCAGGACACACTCCACAGTTACTTAGGATTGCAATGTACATATACTGTATGTCTGTAAATATGTATATAGATAAGCCATGGCCATTATATAAGTTATGTTATGATGTCTTAGTCAATAATTACTATACCATTATATGGGAAAAAGTTAACAACCAGAGTGAACTGGATCAATTTTTAGATAACAAGGCACATTATTATAAAGTCTATACTGATGGTTCCAAGTCAAATAATGGTGTAAATTCTGCATTTTATGATCCCCAACTTAAATTACTGCTGAAAGTTATGCTATTCTCTTAGCATTAGAACATATTAATAACTCTAACACTTCACCTAATATTCTCATTTTAACTGACTCTAAGAGTGTGCTTTTAGCATTAGAAAACTACTCACATAAATTTAATATAAATTATTTAATTTATCAAATAAGATATAAAATTTATGAAATAGTTAGACTTACTGGCAGGACCATAAGCTTCTTGTGGGTACCTTCACATCGTGGCATCAGTGGGAATGAAATAGTTGACAGAGCAGCAAGAAATAGCTTTGATTTTGATCATTCAGAATCTATGAAGGTTCCCCATACTGATTATCGAGCAGACTTAAATGTAGACCTGAAAAAGTTGTGGCATGATTATTGGATGGCAACAAGCGCAGAGAAGGGAAAGTGGTACGCTAAGATCCAAGGAAGCCCGCCCGCCAAACCTTGGTACCATCGCAATAATTATAACATAGAAAGCAGAAAGTTTATAACTGTTATAAACAGATTAAGGTTTGGCCACTGTCACACTCCAGCTCACCTGGCAAAATTGAGGATAATTTCAAGCGCAAATTGCACATATTGTGGAGAAGATTCTGCAGACCTTAGTCACTTATTATTGGAATGCACCAGATTCGGTCTGCAACGACTCTCAATGATTGCCGATCTCGAACAATTGTGCCATCCGCAACCGATTCCCCGTGAACTTCAGGAAATACTTAGAAATCCAAAGTACTTCAAGTCCTTATACACTTTCATAGTGTCTACAGTTGGCACGATTTAGAAGATATATAAAGATGAAGAAGCAAACAACAATTTACGAACGAGAAGATAGAAAATCACCACCACAGAACACTATACAGAGATCACCACCGAATCCCTATTTTCAAATTTAACTGCCCTGTCTTCGAGAAGAAAAATTAATAAAACCACAAAGAAACGAGGAAGCACGGAATTTGACAGACACTGTCAAAAGAAAGGAAGAAGAAATAAACGAATGGCTTAAAAGGGCTAGAACCCAGAGCCGTGAAACCCTGTATTAAAAAAAAAAAATATGCTCGGTGTACCGAGTCGTTCGAACGTACCTAAACTTCGGAATGACACCCCCCTGCTAGTACCTAGTTTTTGAGATATAGCATATTTCCAACTACCGCAAACATAACTTTGCTCTTCATACAAACACTAAGAAAAACAAAGTTATATTTGCTGTCAACAAAATATTGTGGTATTTTAGCTAAGGTGAAGTAATTCAGTAAAACGGAACCCTCAGTGCGCGAGTCCGACTCGCACTTGGCCGTTTTTTTTAGATATTTATCAGGCACGTAAACGTAGGTGGCACAATTTTTGTGTTTTTAAGCCTAGTAAATGATAAGGTAGTCACGTCTCAGGCTGTGCTGGTAATTAGAGTGCTATCTAAGCTTTTTCTGAAAGCTGAATAGCGGATCACACGAACTTTTATTATTCGTAGTAAAAAAATATCTCGCTGCATTGCACAAAAGTATTTGTGTAGAATGCTTAAAATATTAGACAAGTTTTATTCTTATATTACTTGTAAATTTTACCACTCTATGCTCAGCGTTATTTAGGTCCGCTTCTATAAAAACGCAGCTTTAACATGTACTTATGCGTTGCGTCTGACTACTAATAATGTTTGTGTTAGGTATTTATTTGTTGTGACACACTTGGTATGTTTGTAGATGCAATTGAAATAATAATAATAATAATAGTCCCCCTAGCCGATTTCGACTACGGTGGCCAGTCACAATGACTAACCGACTGCGCGGGACATATTATAGTGCACAAGTGTGTGCGCAAACACAGGTGCACTCTCTATTCCTTTCACTCTCATAGCCCGATGGGACAGCAACAGCAGCAGCAGCTGACACGACCGGAGAGAGTTCAGGCGCAGGACCAACGGCTTTACGTGCTTCTCCGAGGCACGGGGGTGAAACACCGCCAATTTCCAAACTCCGGGGTACCCTAAGAATTTCTGAACAGAAAAACTCAGGTATATTTTTTTGGCCCGACCCGGGGATCGAACCCGGGACCTCTGGCGCAGCCGTCGCTTTAAGTGCGACCCTCCTACCGTTGCGCCACCGAGGCAGTTGAAATGCAATTGAAATATGAACAGGTTGTCTAGAAAGTCGAGGTCAAGCCAAAACCGAGTTATTTAACCGAGTTATAGGCTAGGCTATGGCCAAGCCTAACACCCAGTTTTGTTATCGGTATCCTGATCAAATAATCAGTGTTCACTGTCATGACAGTCGCTAGAAAAAAAAAGAAAAAAAAACTTACGTAGTTTTCGAGTTATGGACTTTTGAAAAAATAAATTCAAATTGACACCTTGTATTGATTTGTCGACTACTGTATATACTTGTTTCAAAGTTTACGCGAATATTACTCATCGAAATAAAACAACTTTTTTACGGATTAACTTTTCGCGAGTTTATTAATTTTATCCCGACGTTTCGAACACTTTACAGCGTTCGTAGTCACGGGTAGACTAAGATGTTATTTGTCATTTACAGAGTTTTGAAAAAATATACACTACCGTCACTCAATAATATTAATTAACGTTCCTATCCATGCAGAAGGAGCTAACTGTGTCTTGTGATCTTGCAGTGAGTGGTCTAGCTCGGGTCCTAGTTAGAACTGGATCCCATGCAGGTGGAATTTTCCAACCATCTTCTCTGTTAAAATTTGGATCTTTTCTTATTTCTATAGCTTCGCGTAGCATACGTGGAATGAATCGACGTTCTTTTGACAGTACTTTGGGTTGGTCAAAACGTATGAAGTGGTTGGGTTTGTCTAAGGCATGTTCACACACTGCAGATTTTATGTTTCGTCCATGTTTAACGTCAGCTATATGTTCTTTTATCCGCACGCCTATACTTCGTTTGGTTTGCCCGATGTAGGAAAGGCCACAGTGACATTCCAGTCTATACACCCCTGCATCTTGAAGAGGTATGGTGCACTTGACAGGTGGTAAAAATTGGTTAATCTTCTGTCGGCTTGAAATAAGTCTTGATGGAAGCTCGCTTCAAGATATTCCCAATCTTGTCAGTGACCCCCTTGATGAAATAGTTTTAGGAATAGGAATAGTTAATTTAAAAGACCTATCCATAAACACCCCACACGCATAGGTTTGACTAAAAGAATTTTTTTTCGGTTTTAGTTTCATGTATGGGAGCCCTTAAATATATTTTTTATTTATTTTTTGTACAAGAATCGTAAAGCGATTAACAGCATATATCTTTCTACCAAATTTTAACAATGTGATGCTTATAGTTACAGAATGAAGTGGCTGTGACATACGGACGGACAGATAGACAGACAGACTCGACGAAATTATAAGGGTTCCGTTTTTTGCCATTCGGCTACGGAATCCTAAAAATTCCGGAAAGATATAGTAACATCTCAAACTTTGTCGAAGTGTCGAAGTGACAGTCTCTCAACTTTTGCATGTGTTTCAACGCAAAGTCGCCGAGATAAGGTCGTCACGTAGCAGGACGCGTAATAAGGTTCGTATCTGCACTCGCTGCATGAACAGCCAACAGCCACCGTGACGCTGTGCTTTGAATACGAACACCAGCTTTGATAACTTCCCAAACTTTTCAACAAACATGCGACCTGCAATGCGGTATTCAATCTCAGAAAAAAAAACTTATTATTACTTTACAAAAGTATTTTCCTTTGAGCCAACGCAACATTGGTTGTTGTCTTTTCGACTACGAGCATTCTTTGCGATGCGACGTAATCAGAATTTACATAGTCTATAGTCAACGGAAGAACTTGAACACATTCACTTTTAAGAGACGCTTTAGCAATCTCTCATCATCATTAGCATACCCAACTTGTACTTGATAGTTGTAAAAAAGTCTTAAATAAATCTTGAATCTGAATTTGCATTTTAAAAATGCCAACACGTGTCACGATTGTTGTGTAAAGCTGGATTAAGCCGTAAATCCTACCAGTGTTGAAAATTACGAGTCGTTTTCAATTCTTAGTCCTATTTAATCACGGTTGGGTCTGAATAGATAAGCATATGGCACTCCATCCCGCCCGAGGCGCAAAGCCGACCGTCCGAGGGTTCCCATTTACTGAAACCCTTAGCAAACGAGCTATACGGAAGCTTTCAACCATCGCACAAATCCTAGCCGAAAAAACCTCCATGTCAAGTACATCCGTTCTAACGCTAAAAGACATACTTATTTTATTTCCCCTAAAGAAGGTTTTCGGATTTTGTGGTTTCGGTTTTCTAGACCTTTCGTGTACCAATCTCAAACGACTATTAGTAATGGTTGTCTTGATTTCAATCTTACGAAGAATAGAACATTTACTTTAAAATATAATATTCTCTATTTACCTAAAATTTCTTAGGTTTACTTTGTAGTGCGATGAGAAATCTAGTATAAATAGTTACGTAGGTACAGTAGGGAAACCGTCCATGACATCTATGGACTGAAGCCATGGGCCCCAAGAGACTTGTAGAAGTTGTGTGTACTGCGTTTTACGCGTGAGTCTTATTTCTATGGCAGCTAGGATCAAATTGTAATAATACAATTGCTGTTTTGGACATCGTTTACCCATTTCCCAACATTGGGGAACTCTCAGGGGTATCGTTGTGGGCCTGGAAAATATTTCGGCTGACTATCAAAGACGGAAAATGTATCTATTGAGTAGGTCCTCTGATTTGCACATTTTATTCCACGCTAGTATTCTTAAAAAGAAAAGTAGGAAGCTAGTGTTGTAATAGGGTATTAAAAACCTATGTAGTAATATAATAGGGTATAGGAAGCGCCTTTACTATGAAGTATGTTTATTAATCTTGAATCCAACAATTTTTGAAAATAGGATCTCTTTACGATTTCCAAACGTATGAAGCAATCGGAGCATTAATACATTGTACATGAAGTTATACTTAAAAGTCATAATTATATTTTTAAGCATCAGTGTTGGTGAAAGCTGACCCCCACTTGCGACCGCTTGTAAAGCGTGCTATAAAGTAGTCACTGGATATTTTATGGTTTTTAAAATCACATGATCCTTTACTGAAAACATTTTGCCATATTTTCTACCCCTATTCAAGAAGAAATTTTCGTCATCCAGTAAGCTGTAATCACATACTTAAAATCATTTTGTTTAAGTCTGTAGGTCATTTAGTACCGCGGTTAAGCGAAAGCAAAGTTTCGCATTTATGACACTCACTCACTCATGATCATCAGAATAAAACTAGTACTTTCCATAAAATCAGAGAGATAAAATTTGGAACACATTTAGGGCTTAATAGTCACATATAGGTAAAACTATAAAAACTAGGACAATCGACGATCTGGAGTACCTGGCGACCCTGATTAGAAAAGACAAGCGCCTACTAAACTATTAGAGATCGACATACCATGTTTATAAAAAACGCACCGATCTCTTAGAAATCAAACCGTATAAAAGATTAAATAATGACCGAAAATAGGCAATACGAAAACCTGTTGCTACTGTACAAGAATCAGAACAGGAAAACAGAAAATCAATAAGTACCTTAAAATGAATAAACAGTGTCAAATAAGAAAATCTAATAAAATCAATCAATATGCCCACGTGGACGTGATAATAATAAAGTAATCGCAGTAAGGAACCTAAGACTTGGCACTTTGACTAGATTGCATTACTTTTGAGAGATAAACAAGCAGCTCCATCGAGACTTGGCTAGTGTTTTACAGAATGTTTTTGGTGGGATATTACTTACTACTAGAATTTACCAGTAAAACGTTTAAAAATCACAATATTAGAACTTCATTCCGGTTCCGGTTGGATTTGGTTGGTTTAAAATGAAGTTATTCATTTCCTTTAGATGAAAAATATAACAAATCGTAATTCAACACTGAATTTGTAAACAAATTTATTACATTTATTTATTTAATCAACTAGAAGTCACGTGTAATGTGGAAATATTTTTATAAATCAACCGGAAATCACGTGATATAAGAAAAGAAAATATTTTTCACAATAGTCTTCGCATGACGTTACTAGATCTTATGCAATTTTTCCATTAAGTTGCTTATCTATAGACATAATACAATGTTACGCAAATCATCATGTTTGTTTTGTGCATAAAAAAACATGACACGGAAATGCTTAAATATCAAATAAAAACGAAATACACAACCGTTTGTCCTTTCCATCCTACTATAAGCAAGCTTCTAATTTGTCACATAAAATTTGCGTGAATATGTAGGTACCTTTCCTTCATTTCAGTTTTGACACTTCCCTTGTATTATCCGATGAGGCCAGTTGAAGTTTATCTGATTGAATAACACAATTTAATAATAGTTACAATGTGGCTGAAGGGCGGCGCCCATTTCTAACAGAACCCATATCATTTTTGCTGTTGATTGGGGACGCGAAAAAGGCGTTCTGAAATCATAACCCTCATCATTCCGATGCCGTTTTCGGTCTTTACTTGTAAGAAATATACCTTTTCCCAACAAAAAAGGTTTATTTATTGTGCAGTTTAACGCAGGCACTTCGATAAATATTTATCATTATACACTAAAAGCTCACTGTTTTTTTTCTCTTTGTTACAGATTCACTAAAACTGGACATTGGATGTAGTTCTAAGTAAAATAAGCTTTAAGTTATTCTAGTCGTTATATGCCAAAGAACACCACGTTAAATTAATGTGCCTATAGTTTTATTCGAGGAAGAAACACTTTTTGTAAAAGGAAATCATATACACATCCATCGCTTTAGTTAGATAAATTAGTCGTAACCGTAACTTATGAATAGAATTAGTGAACGAAAGAAATATATTCAATTGAATTTGAAAGTAAACTGTAGTTTACTGGATAACTGTTACATAGAATACTAGTATAAATAAAGATTTTACACAATTGAGAGAGGAAGTGTAAGCAGAACTCAGTGGAGTGATAGTGCACATACATATGTTATAGTGAAGTGAAGTGAAAATCAAACAGACAAGATGCTGCCGGTACCCCAGGATCGCATGTCAGGACGGAGGAGCAGCTCTATCGTCAGCCGAACCTTGCTCGGACGTAGGGCGTCGGTATACGCCACAGGAGCTCATCAGGATCCCGCTAAGGTAACTGGTTGATGCTAAAGCATGTGCAAATCTTTGACTATAGTTTGTTTGTGAGGATAACATCCATTTGTCAGTGACAGATTCACCTTATTGTTTGGAAAATACTTCGTCAACGGCAGGCATCCACATCCTTGTGATAAGTTCACGTGATAGAATAGGTTTTAAGATTTCACTTTTATCTCAATGATATTTTAAAACAAAATTATGAATAGTGCTTATTTCATTTGAAATTTATGGATTAATGGATTCGGCAGCGAGAGATTCAATAGGCAAAGTGAGATGAAAATAAAATAAAGCACCTCAATTGCGTTATCTTATATCTAAACAATAATTTTATTCATAACATCCTTACTACCAGTTATAATATTAAAGAGATAGTTAACTCGGCTGTATCAGTTCTAATAGCTTATCAACCATTATCATGCTGTACTAGATATTATTATAATTAGTCAGATGGAACAATGGTATCATATGTGCAACACAAAAGGTTACGGCTTTTAGGTGCTCGTAGCCACAGGGATAGCAACGCTTTTGTAATGATACCGAACTTAGGCAACCTACGTTGAGGTCGTGTTTAGATTGGTGACCATTCTGACTATATAACTGACTGACACGAGCATCTTCTTATTAAATCGGATAGCTTATTTATTGATGTAGACTTAAGGCTATAAAACATCACGATGCCGTATAAGCGCAGAGCATTAATGAACAATGTTGAAAAATCGGGGGAAAATATTTATATTGAGAGCTTCCATTGCGTACGCAGCGTAAACCGTTTAAGAACATGAAAATCATGTGTAACAGGATTGTTTTAAAGTTCTACAATAAAATCAGGCACAGCATACAGGGTTACAGGTTAATTCGACCTAAATCCTTTAAGACGTGGTAGTTTACATCATTTCTGACTGATATGACTACTGATATCCCTAACTTAACTGTTCTTTTATTTGTTTTCTGACTCAAATTAGACGCTTAAGTATTGTTTTTTTTTACTACTACCTGATATTACTTCATCAATATTTTTATTAAAGAATTTGAATACTACCCCCGCATGTTATACTATAACAGATAATTGTAAATTTGTAGATATTTTAACGCACATCTGTACCATTTTTTTTTTACGTCAGGAAATGCTGATTACGCACCGTACCGTCTCCCCGGATTCGGGTATACCCACTAAAACCTGACGACACCCGCCGTGTTTGTTGGCTGTGACAGCAGGGGCCGCAGTGTCTCAACAATGCCGCGACCCTTGCCAGCAGCAACGTACACCCTCTATCAGGAGGGCGGATCTCCACGGAGTGGGGTGAGAAGCTCACATCCCACTCCAGACGGCACACTGGTGCCTCAGGAGAGTCCTTGGTGATTGGATAGCGGTGTCCCCACACCGTCTGTCCGAGACCCTCCCGACGAGGCGATCCACGCCCGACGGCAAATACACGCCGAGCTCGCTCAGAGGACCAAAGTCCTCAGGACATCCCCTGCCTCCTCTGATAAACCAGAGGGGTGCCGGGAGTCCAACAACTTTTAGTGAGCCGCCGCTCGATGCGAGACAGACGCGACTCATTATGGCCACTGCCGCCCGATACGGGAACAGACGCAGCGGCACTCTCCACGGAGCATCTTGGCTTCACCAGCCGCTGGATTGCGACAGGCTACTGAGCCCCCTCGCCACGATAAGGCGTGCTCCATTCGAGGGGGAGGAACGAGACGACTGGTCTCCCCTCTTTGCGGAGGAGCACCAGGCGGCTGTCTTTCCACCGCCGGGGAAACAATCCCTGATGAAGGCACTCATTGAAGAGGCCCCGAAGCTGAAAATCGAGAGTCTTGGACTCTTCAGACAGAGCTAGGACCCAGGCTCGGGCGTGGATGCCGTCGAGACCCGGAGCCGTCTTCTTTCCGTGAAGGTGTAAGACGGCCGCTCCTAGTTCCCCCTCAGTGAGCTCAGGCACGTCGTGGTTGACCGAGGTCACTGCCACCGTGGTCACCATGGTTGGAGGGACAATGTCGTTTCCCCGCGTGGGAAACAGCGTCTCGACCACGGAGTCTAGCACCTCCGGTTCAGGGGTGTTGGTCACAGGGGGGTCCATGGATCCCCCTCGAGTGACCCAAGCAGCTCCTCCCAAGCCACCGCTTTGGACCGGCTGATGGAAATACGCAGTGCCAGCGCAGATTCGCGGTACACTGCGTACAGTCTGTCTTCCGCCGGAATGTCGCGGCTTCGTCGTCGGCGACACCGCTGTAATGCGCGGCTCTGCGGTGCTCTGTAATCTGCGGCGGCTGCGGTGCTCGACGCATTCTCGGCGGAGCCACGCGATCTCCTCTGACCACCAATAGGTGTTGCGTGGGGACGGCACGGATCTTATACGAGGCATAGCCGCGTCGCATATTCGCGACATGACCTCGCAAACTTTCCGCGCCCCCTCGTCTACGTCCACTGATGGCGGCGCCTGAGGCCACGTCTGGACAACTACCGCCTCTTGCAGCAATTCCTTGTCCAGACGCCCCAAAGCCCAACGTGGACCGTCCAACCGCAGCAGGTTGGAGCCGACCGGCATGATCGGAGGCGATGCCGAGACGCTGAACCATATGTATCTATGGTCGGACAGTGTCTCCTCGTCCTCCAGCGCTCGCCAACCCCGGACGCGGTGCGCCAGAGAGGAAGACGCGAACGTTACGTCCACGATCGACCCCCCGTTATGGCGCACACACGTATCGATCGTACCGCGGTTCAGGATAGACAGTCCGCACTCAACCGTCCACTCTTCCAGGACTGGGCCCCACGCATCATCATCATCATCATCTTAAACAAAAAAAAGGATGCTCAAAAAATACATTAAAATACATATCCAAAAAACAAAAATCATATACACTCACAATATATATAACATATTTATATCATCGTCATTATTGTCACGAACATTATTCATACACCAACTCTATAACAACCCGTCATCATCGTCACGAACAATCTCGAGCCTTCTCTTAACAATGCTCATACACCAACTCGATATCATGTTATTATCGTCACAAACATATGGTCTATCGAATAATATTCTAACCAAATCCGGATTTACCATTTGTCATTGCGAATACGGATAGGTACCTTTTTTGGGGTCAGCCTTATTAAATTACAAAAACATCGTACTCGGTTTGTACCTTCATTTATGGGGTGAAATGTTCGATGAAATTATTTATTCCTTCGGCGGCTTTAGAGTTTCGGTCTTATCGTGCCCAAGGAATCGGCAGCTGAAGAGAATTTGCATTATTAATTCAGAGTACAAGAAGTAACGATAGTAAGCCATTTTTTTTCTTTTTAAGAGTTTTAGTTTCGTGAAAAGCCGGTAGAAATTGTTATTTAAGTTCTGGGGTGCGATTGTCTAAAGCAATCGTATTCATTTGACAGTTCAAAACGTACGGTATGGTCTGTCAAATGGCAAAGAACAAAGGGTTTGACAGATCATATCGTACGTTTTGAACTGTCAAATGAATACGATTGCTTTACACAATTCCACCTCAGATTGTGATACCAATATCGTATGCGGTTACACCTGTTTAGAAAGTACAGACAGTATTGTATAGATAGAAAGTCATAATTCGATTAGTTATTGCGAAACATTCAAGAAGCGGAGTGACATGTCAAGGCACTTTACCAATAAATACGCAGTATCTTTAAAATATATTGAAAGTTTTTTGGTATGATAATAGGTACTAGCAAAAGAACCAAGATGCATGACACGTCGTTTAGTTAGGTTAGGTATAAATACACGTGGGGTAGGTAAATGAATAGGCACTAGAACTAAAGTAAGTAGATCTTTGCACATAAGTCTCGAAACTCCGACCTTCGAACTTTATACCGTAGAAGGTCCGCGACTATTTATGGGAACCAATGAGGACAAATGGTGTGAGTCCTTCTGCGATTTTGGAAAGAAGACGTTGCCACGGCCGTATTTGGCCGCTGGAGCTCTGGTTGGAAAGGTCTTTTAGTGTGCGTAACGCATACCCGTGAGAAATGACGGTCATGTGCTGACCGTGTCTAGCTCAGTCTGTACTCTATCTATTCCAGCCGACGACTCGAACGACTCCAAAAATAAATTGTTTGCCTAAAATGGACTCATAACTTATAACTGCGGGTCTATACGCGACGTATATTATGTAGTAGTATTGTAACTACTTACACCCTCGACGTTTCGACGGTGTTGCAACCGTCGTGGTCACAAGGAGACTGGCGCTCGGCGTCTTCGTCTGCATCGGGCGGCCGGTTCTTCTGCTACCCTCCAACTATCCGATATTTGTTGCGCACGTGAACTAGAGTCAGTAGGTTCAGTGCGACACACAACACTCACTGTATCCGGGTTAATGTTTATTGATAAAGGCGACACACACGGTTTGCACTTATTAATCACTGGTTTCCAGGCCGATGACAACTTAAACCCGTCTTCCCGATTGAAATTGTTATACTTCTTGATTTCAATCGCTTCACGTATTACCCTAGTATGGTAATGGCGATCCGTGGAAAGGATTTTCGGGTCATGTAACAATAAATTATAAATAAATAATAAATTATAATGCAATGCGAAAGTTTAAAAAAAAACTAAAATGGATTCTTTTCCTTTCAATGGAAAAGGGTTTATTTGAGACTTTTTAGTGCATTTTGGTTTTGAAGTCGGTTTTTATTTTTTTTAAAGTTATGAATCCAAAAGTCGGCGCCGACTAATCAACCCGGCACGGGAACGGCACCAACGAGGCGTCAACCATACGGAAGCGCGTTACGTAAGCCTCGGTTGGGATCGGCATCGGATAGCGAACTCCTCGCCTCGGATCGTATTTGACACAACTTAGGACAGTTTTTCTTGTAAATGACAGCCCGTTTGACAGGGTGTACGGATAGTCGTCAACCATCGGGCGACGCGCCGTAAGCGCGTTACAACGTATGCGCCGCTGGTCGAGAGTGGGTCCCGAGTTGATCTCGATCCGAGGTGGTGACGTTACGAAGTTGATAGATGTGCGTTAAATATGGAGTTTCATACAAAGAATACTGTACCGTTACCATGAGTTTACTCGATAGCGACGACGGTTTTACTCGCTAACGACGACGTTACTTTTAGTATGGAAAATTTTAGTTCTATCACTGACCGCTAGAAGCGCTGTGCAATTTTCCATAGATTTTTTTTACGTTGTCGCTAGCGAGTAAACCGTCATAAACTCATGGTAACGGTACTGAACGCCTCAAGTTGATACGGTGCTGTCACCGTGGTGGGTGTAGATGTGCTACAACCCTGATGCTTGACGCTTGTGGCTAGTGTAGTGATGCAAAGGCATTGTTAATGTTGAAGAATTTGGTATTAACTTAGGTATCGCCTAATTTTTTGTTGCCTGCAGTCAAAATCTGCAAAGTGAAATAAAAAATATCCTCACTAAATAACTTAACTATTTTTGTTAGTTTGCATTTAGTGTAAATGACATTACCACAATAAAGTGATAAAATAACTGTATCCTGAACTATATCAATACTTAACCTAATAAAATTGCCTTTATTGCACACAGTGAAGTTTACAAGAACTGTTTATAAAAATATTCCTATCCATAAAGGTTTTCCTATCTTTAAGTTAACGATTGATTTGGTCGATCCATCCGTAATAAATGTATTGAAAAATTTATTATCATTAAACTTAGTCGGAGAGCTTTAGAATAAGTCATAAAATAAATATGAAAAGAAAATAATATGATACTAACCTTTGGTAAGACCTAGTAGTATTATATTATATGTGGTAAGACTAAACGGAATCGTACACTAATCGTACACTTATCTAATCTGTCACCCGATTCAGAACCATTCGGTTACGGATTCGGTTACGATTCGATAAATTTCCCATATAAATAAAATTATTATAACTTGGATTTATCCGATACAACTATTTTATTTTATTCTTTTATTATATTTTGAACAAACTGACACTTCGATATTAATTTAAAAATGAATAGAAAATCTAGCCGAACCCAAGCCTCTTGTAGTCATTCTTGACTATCGAACGTTGTTAATCGCTCTGCCGGAATGTATTTGTATGAGATACAAATCCAGACGCTTTTGTACACGATACATATTATGTAGTGTGTACAATAGCATCATGTTTTCGGTTTTGCTCAGTGCGTAAACATCCTAAATTTCTAAAGCAACTGTTACCCCTTTGTATCGTTAGTTGGTAAATTGGCCTGTTTGCGAGCTCAGTCAATTAGCATGGACGCTTATCAATTCAGATTACAAACGTGTCTAAATGGGGTCGCGGGAATGCGCAATGAGCCGGCACGTTACATCACAGCCAGTAATTGAGGTTTTGCTTTGTTGTTCAGCGGTGGAAGTCTCGACACGGCTTCACCTGTCGAACCCCAGCTAAAAACGCTAAATAATTAAATATACGCCATAGAACAGAAGTAAGGATCATTATTCCTTGTGTTACGAAGTATCAGACAACGATTATGTCGGGAGTGCTTCCCATAAATATCTCAATATGTACATATGTACTTATAACATCCATGAAGTACCTACAAACGTTCATGCTCATAACACAAACATTTGCCGCTGGCTCAGTAGTCAGGGGCTATTAGGATAAAACTGATAAAAAAACCAAATACTTTTTGAGATATAGACATTCATCACAGCAAAGACATGCATTTTGTATTAACGTTTTCCGAGCGCCATCTGTTGTACGACAGGTGAATCCTTGTCTAGACTTCCACTACAGTTAGACATATTTATTTATATATTTAAACTTTATTGCACTGTTAATGGTACAATTGGCGGACTTAATGCCTTGTGGTATTCTCTACCAGTCAACCGCTTGGGAAATGCAGAGAGTTAAATTAGTGGTGGAATATTTAAAAGTACTGAGAGGGACAAAAATTTATTAATGCATTAACATAAACATACATACTAAAATTACATAGATAAACAAAATTATTTGTAAACATATAAGCATTAGATTAATGAACTATACTGAATATTTCCATGTCATCCATTTGCTAATTCTACCAAGGTTATTTTAGAGATTGTAGGTATATGTAGATAACTTATGAAAACTATTTAGAATGAGACTACGCCACAAAAAGTTAATAAAAGTTGGTATAAAACGAAAGAAATACAATATTTAATAGCTCCTACATTATTTGTCGCCTTAACTTTCGTATAATTACATATTTGACCCCACAACTCATACATTCTACTTCGCCTTGACTTTCGTATATTTGCTGGAGAGTCAGACTAATTAAAATTATATTTAAAAAAAAAACAATAAAAAAATAAATAAAACATTTATTTTCTCGTTAACAGCTCCTCTACTGTGTTATTAAAATAAAAATCGAACTTTATCGAGTCCAAACACGACACAGCATCATGTGTAAATAATGTCTTGATGCCATACATACACAAAGACCCTTTACACAATGCGACTTTTAGCAGCGATGCTAACGCGCTTTAGCATCGATGCGGTCGCAAAATGTCAACCTCCATCGATCCTAAATTAAACTTGTTCATTGCGTGTGGCGCGCAACTACATCGAAGCTAAAAGTCGCAGTGTGTAAGGGTCATACACACTGCGCTACTTTTAGCATCGATACAGTCGCAATGCAAAAGCTGGAAATTGACAAATTATGAACTAAATTCGACTGCACCGATACTAACGCGCGTTAGTATCGATGCAGTCGCGCTTCTGCAGCGATGCTAAATTAAATCTGTTCATTGCGTGAGTCGCGATGCTGAAGCGCGTTTTCATAACGCGCGACTGCATCGATGCTAAAAGTCGCAGTGTGTAAGGGGTCAAAGACGTTAAAGTTTTTTGTAAATACTAATATTTTATTGTCAGTTGAAAATTATTGATTTATGCTACTAATTTACTACTATTAGTAAACGAGTATAATCTACCTACAAAAACAAAAGCTCAAAAAGTTACTGGTTCAATATTTTTGAATCACTCGCGTCAAGATAGCGTGTGATATTAATGGATTAATATCCAAATATCCAATAAAAAAATCTATGAATCCACATGGAGGTGATGAAAATAAAGATAACTGAATTTTGTGAGAGTTTATAGCTGAATTGTGTAAGTATTCCCCGTGATTACGATTGATTTTTAATTTGTTTTCGAACAAAAATCCAACGCCATATTCAAAGGAGTGTTTCAAGAATAGGGCCCCTGAACTCTAATTTCTAAATACTTTTTATATAATTTTCCAGCGGTTTCGGTCGCGCTCTTTCATTCATCCCGAACAATGTCGTATTTCGGCTCTGCTAAATTAAAAAACCTTCCATGTGTTTTGTTTGCCTGACAGAACATTCTCGAAGTCCTAATTTTGGTCCCAGCACCTAATAACACCGAGATTTGAGTGTCAAAACAATCCAAACAATACGTAGCTTTAATATTTATGAACCCGGTCCCTTTAAGGTAAGGTGAGGCGAAATGGTAATGAATGGAGATTGAAATAAATAGAAATAAAGCCTGCTTACATATTTTGATTTGGCAGTACTCGTACCTACATAAAATCAATCAAAAAAAGTTGGCATACGGTGGCATATAGAACGGTGACTGTCATTATAACCGACTTCAAAAAAGGAGAAAGTTATCAATTCGACTATATGTTTTTTTTTGTGGCTGTGTTACCTCATATCACAGTCATTTGCAGACCGATTTCAAAATTCTTTCGTTAACCTAGAGGTAATACCTTCTAGTTGGTCCCATTGTTGCCAAGTCGGGATCTGATGATGGGATCTTGGTGCAATAGAGGGGAACCCACAAATTTCAAAGGTACGTATAGTCTTTTTAACCGACTTCAAAAAAGGAGGAGGTTATCAATTCGACTGTATGTTTTTTTTTTGTATGTATGTTACCTCATATCTCAGTCGTTTGTCGACCGAATCAAAAATTTTTTCGCCTACTTAGAGGGTGTACCTTCTAGTTGGTCCCATTTTTTCCATTTTGGGATCTGATGATGGGATCTTGGTGTAATTGAGGGAAACCCTCAAATTTTAAAGGCACGTATAGTGTTTCTTTACTAGAATCTTAATGTTGACGTGTTGTTACGTCTGATAGTCAACATCTTGTGGGACTGAGCTGATGGTGGAACTCCTTAACGCTTAGGAGTTCAGTAATTATAATGACGGAACTTATGATAGGTAATTTGTAGCTTCTTAAAAAATAGAATCATAAGTTGCAACTCCCCCCCCCCCCCCTCTTATGTAATCACTAAAAATGAAGAAAAAAAATAAACTTTAAAAAAAGTAAAAACCGACTTCAAAACCAAAATGCACTAAAAAGTATTAAATAAACTCTTCACCATTAAAAGGAAAGGAATCCGTTTTAGGCAAACAATTTCTTTTTGGAGTCGGTGCCATCACTTTGACCATCAAGCATCAACTATCACAGCACCGACTCTAAAAAGAAATTGTTTGCCTAAAACGGATTCCTTTCCTTTTAATGGTGAAGAGTTTATTTAATACTTTTTAGTGCATTTTGGTTTTGAAGTCGGTTTTTACTTTTTTTTAAAGTTTATTTTTTTGTTCTAGAATCTTAACGTTGACGTGTTCTTACGTCTGATAGTCAACATTGTGTGGAGCGGAGCTGATAGGGAAACTTATTATAGGCAATTTGTAGCTTCTTAAAAAACGAAGTCATAAGGTGCAACCTCCCCTCCTCCTGTAAGCACTAAAAATTAAGAAATAAAATTAACTTTAAAAATAAAGTAAAAACCAACTTCAAAACGAAAATACACTACTAAATAAAGACCTAAATAAACTCTTGACAGTATCCTTAAAAGTATCCATTTTAGGCGAACAATTTCTTTTTGAAGTCGATTCCACCACTTTAGCCATCTCAAGCATCAATTATCACAGCACCGACTCTAAAAATAAATTGTTCGTAAAGATGAAATAAGAAACCAATAATTTGCGCACGGGCGGGACTTGAACCAGCAACTACTTGGCTAACCGCGCCAAACGCTCTACCAATTGAGATACCGTGCTGTCGGTCCGACCTTGCGAAATTTGTGGTCTCTTTTAGAATCGTCATTACGCGTGACGTTTAGCTTATTTCATCTTTATTATTATTAAATATGACACTGTGAGTGTTAAAAACATTCTAAACCATTAGATAGCGAAGCGTCATCAATTTCCAAGTTGAATTTATTCAGTACAGAATAACTACTTAACCCACTGTTGCATAAACAGAAGGGTAGATGGCGCTAAACGTCACGCATATTGACGTTTCCAAAACAGACCACTAATTCCGCAAGGTCGGACCGACAGCACGGTAGCTCAATTGGTAGAGCATTTGACCCGGTTGGTCAAGAAGTTCCTGGTTCAAGTCCCGCACGTGCGCGCAAATTTTTGGTTTCTTATTTCATCTTTATGAATATAAAATATGACACCGTGAGTGTTAAAAACATTCTAAACGATAAATTTTTCGCCTTAAATGGATCCTTTTAAGTATACTGCCAAAAGTTTATTTAGGAATTTGTGGTGTACTTTGGTTTTGAAGTCGGGTTTTACTTTGTTTTTAAAGTTAAATCTACATCAGATTTGGTTTTCAAAAACAAGCAAATCAGCAATTGATGGGGTGTTACTTTAAAAAGGGTTAAAACAAATAAGATTTTTTAGAAGAGTTGTCAAACTCTTGCAACAACTTACTAGGTAAATCAAAATCGTTGCAAATGTCATCACGATAAAACTTGTTTTGTTCATCAGTTTTTATCCTGGCAAAGTATTTATTTTTCTCTCTACATTGGGTAACCCTAGATATACGAATTAAAAGTATCTTAAAAGTTACATGTTTTATCGACCACCGCCTAAAGAATTTTCGCTTTAATAGTGCTCAGCCATGTAACGCATTCAAAGGGGCGTCCGGGCATTGAGAGTGAATATTTGACGACCTCCGCAATAAAAAAAGTAGCTAAGCAAGCTGGTTTCAAGGCGTCACCACTCCGAGGTCCCAGGTTCGATTCCCGGTCGGGTTAATAAAGAAATCAAAATTTTCTATATTGTCTCAGTTCTGGGTGTTGAGGGACCACCGTTGTGTCTGATTTCCATAACACAAGTGCATTAGCTACTTACTTTGGGATCAGAGCAATGTATGTGATTGGTGTCCAATATTAAATATTTATTATTATATTATAATATCGTGTTGACACCACGATATGTTACAGGAGGCATAACCAGAATTTTGCTCATGTGCAAAGCCTTTACACACCGGTGCATCAGTGATTTTATAGGACATAGTAAGCAATATCTTCGGGAATGTATTTGAAATGTGACTGAAATTATATAATGGAAGGAAAATAATGTTGGCGAAAACATTGCGCTATATTAGAGTACATTCATCACACTGAACTCTCATCAATCAGAGATACATTTAAATCGACACATAAATCCTAACAAATACGTCGTTATTAAAAGAGCACTTCTCTTTTTATGCATTCACAGTTCATATTGATGAGTATGCGAGGGAAATTAAATTAATGACGAGCGTTTGTATAACAGATTGATAACGATATTGACAGTATTCTGGATTAATTTTACAAATATTCCTTTTTACAAAGCAATAATGACAGCTCTTAAAAGGCGGTCATCTTAATTGGCTAGTCAAACAGTTTGCCATATCAGACGAATGTAGACCATACCAGGTTGGTAGGATTTCTGGTGTTCCGTATTTCTTCACTAACCATGATTCCTAGCACCAGCTGACCTCACAAGTACGCACACCGATAGCCTACACACATCAAAAAAAGTTTGTGATGACTAGCCTAAGCTGATTTATTTTTGTAAATTATCTTTATCATAAGACTAGGTATATTTGCTCTGTGTTTTCTTTTAATTTTAAAACCATGTACACCATTAATATATTATTTTTGTATCATTTATCGTAATTCAAAGGATTTTGACTTTTCAAAATGATTACAAACCTTTTTTTGATGTGTGAACACCCTCGCCCGCAGATTTCGTTAAGACCATAGACATCAGAGACTATGGACGTAGCATATCGATTTGTATCATATATAAATACAACTACAAACACTACAGTACAGGTTTAAAATATGAAAATATATGCACTATTCTGGAAACTCGTAAAAGGAGTCATAATAATAACTAAATGAGATTCCACGAGAAGTAATTTCGCAGGTGAGAAATTGTTTACGTTTTAATGGCAGCACAAACTGCTTTCCTTCATGTCGGGCTTCCGCCGGGGCGTAAACATTTAATGAATTACGGCTTCTGGAAAAACGTAACACCATTACGATTGTGTTTACACTTTACATTCCCATTCATCACGTTGAGGGCTTCTAATCATGGACGTGTCGAAGCAATTTGGAAAAATCCATCGTTTGAGCGAACGACGAGGTGATTTAGATAAATGTTGGCTCGAAGGATCGCCGCGAATCGGCCTCGGGCCGTTTATAAAACCTTTGACGTATTATCAAAAAAGTATTACGCTGTGTTTCTGTGTAACATATTGAAGTCTTAGTTATTTTGATATCTTGACTGCACATAAATTATTGATTTAAAATTATAAATGATTTTTGCTATTAGTAACGTCTTGATTTCCATTGATTTCTTATTCGTATACGAACGGAAATAACTCGCTTGAATATCAATCGCGTAATTCAAAATATTGCTTCAGATTTTGTGCAGTTCGTAGCGAAAAAAGTTTACCGATAGATTTTTTTACGTAGTGAAAATAGTTTTTGATTTTTTAAAACCCGATTTCCATGCATTTCCGTTTCATTCGAGCGATTGTTTTTTACGTTTTTATATATTACTTGACTTTTAAGGCAAAACGTTATACTCGCAATCTAATTACCACACGAAAAAAGTACGATTGACGCGAAAATTGTCGCTCAGGCCGTCGTAGTAACAGTAAAAGGTCCTTATTTTGAAAATAGGTAATTAAGCGTAACGATTGGGCACATTTTTCAAATGGGCAGCTTACGAAATCGGGCGTCGCTCTATTTAAACGAGGCGCTTAGTTTATCCCGAAGCGCCCAACATCTGGGATTGTAGTAAAGTTCCATTTCCAAAACATCCCGACTGCTGTCTTACATTAATTTAGCAGTCGAATAAATTTGCGGCTGTCCACGACCGCTCGATTTACTGCCGATAGTGAGCGGACAAAAGTCATCATCAACCACTTCATCAGCCCGCTGAAGGCAATTAATATTTCCTTAATAGAAACTCATTTATTAAGCTGTATAAAAGCATCCTTTAGGTTAGCTACTATACCTAGTCTTGCCATAAATATTGTCACAAAGAAAGATTTTTTTTTTTTAATGCAAATAACATTTGCCGTCTCAATCGTTTCTGTTTCACCCAATGGTTGACTGGTAGCGAATGCTTTAAGCATTAAGTCCGCCATTTGCACTTCAGTTTTGTCAGTGCAATAAAGAATTAAAAAAAAAACATTTATTACTTTTACAGTGTGTTAGTTTTATACATAAATATAAAACAATTTAAAATACAATAAGCTTATTTGAAGTGGTCTCCATTGGCTGCAATACAGTCCTTTAAACGTTGAGGCCAGTTATCAATAGAAGCACGCACTTTTTCCATGGGAAAATGGTATGGATTGTTTTAGGGACTCCAAATTATCATGGCGTTTAGAGCAAGCCGTACTCTCTAAAACTGACCATAAATCATAATCCAGCGGTTTAAGACTAGACGACGGCCAGTCTTCAGCTCTGATATATTCCGAAACGTTCGCTTCTAACGAAGACTGCGCGTGGACCGAGCTTAATGACCCGGCGCCGAGTCTTGTTGGAAAGACCATGCTTAGTTATTGAACATGGTGTTGTTAAGGGGCTTAACTACCTTCTCAAGAATCTTGATACACTTGTGCCGATGTTTTGATACCTCTTTCACAAAAATATGGCTCCGTCACTCCTTTATAGCTAACACCCCACCAAACCATCACTGAAGTCGGGTAATCCCACGTTGCACTCTGCCGACTAATTGGGAAGCTTCCTTAGATGTTTGAGCATAAATACGGTCATTTTGTTTGATAAAATGTTGCTCAACTGTAAAGATTTTCTCATCCGTAAACAAAAAAATTCTGTGACCTCCCTTTGCGTACCGCTTCCGTAGTTTTTTCGATTTTACCACCCTATTCTTTTTTAAATTATCAGTTAAAAAATGACCAGTTCGTCTGTTATACTCGTAGGCTGCAAGTACTAAGTCATCTTTTAAAATACGCGACATGGTTCTGGGTGCTATCTTCATCTCCCGAGATAAAATCTTTTGCTTTCGGACAAGATTTCTGCGAATTCTATCCCATACTGCTTTGACCACCTTTTTTGTACGAAAACTACGTGGACGGCCAGATCTTTTTTAGTCACAAACAGAGGAGGTCTTATTGTACCTATTGATAGTCTGGTACACAAACATTTGACTAATACCAAGCGTGTGGAGAGTTTTAAAAATTGCATTTGACTCCATACCAACTTTGTGTAATGCAGTCATAGCGATTCGGTTCTCTTTATCACTAAACATTTTAATATCGCAAAATATTATAAAATCTATTGGCGCCAATATTAGAAAACACAATGAGCAATCGTATAAAAATGACAGATTCCAGATTCAAATGTAATATCTTTCTTATTTTTAATTGTAACAGTATTTATGGCCAGACAGTGTATATTAGAGTTTCAGGCAGGTGATTGGTGTCGATTGCTACTTATATGATTTAACTGTAGCAATGAGTGTTATAAGTAATTTGCTTAAATTAACAGCGATACGTATAAAGTATAGGTGTATTGCCACATAATTTTAATAGTGGGTGGGTCAAGCATCGCTTACCAATTGTAAATGTTACATGACACGGTCAATGTAGTCGTCACATCGCAGATGACAATAGTATTTAGCATCAGATTCATTCCATTACACATTAATTTATGTCCAGCATGTCAGAAAAGTGAGAGTCAGACTCGCGCACTGAGGGTTCCGTGCCAATTATAACTGAATTAGGGAATCCACTTACCTCCACTTAGCTACAATACAACAATATTTTGTTGACAGCAAATATAACTTTGTTCTGCATAGTGTTTGTATGAAGAACAAAGTTATGCTTGCGGTTGTTGAAAATGTGTTATATCTCAAAAACTACTAGTTCGATCCCGTCGAAACTAAATACAACGCGCACTTGCTTGCTTTACTACGATTATTATTAATAATAAGAATTCATTTTCAATTTGCACTTTACACAATCTTTGATAATGTAGTCCCCTAAGGCATATAAAGTGTGTAAGGTGAATCTGCTCTTCCCTTAGCTAAATATTTTAGCACTTTGGAAGTGTCTATCTATCAAACGTTAGACTTAAAAAGAAAATGGTTTTAGGAACTTCAATATCATTTTAAAATCCTTATCTATAGACATCCCCCACGCAAAGGTTCGACTAAAATATTTTTTTCGGTTTTAGTTTCATGTATAAGAATCGTAAAGCAATTAACAGGATAAATAAATAAATAAATATTGGACACCAATTACATACATTGTTCTGATCGCAAAGTAAGTAGCCAATGTGTGTTATGGAATCAGTCACAACGGTGGTACCACAACACCCAGACCCGAGACAATATAGAAAAGATCGTTTTTTACATTGGCCCGACCGGGAATCGAACCCGAAACCTCACGAGATGGCGTCGCTTGAAACCAGCGTGCTAGCCACTCGACCACGGAGGTCGTCATCATCGTCACGGAGGATACATCTTCCTACTAAATTTCAACAGTGTGATAGGTACTTATAGTTACAGAATAAAGTGGCTGTGACATACAGACGGGCAGACAGACAGACAGACTTGACGAAACTAGAAGGATTCCGTTTTTTGCCATTCGGCTACGGAACCCAAAAAACGATTTATTAATTTAATCTTCTTCTCGCAGCTTAACCTAGTCACGTTCAGGAAAAATATTACTGGGGACAAAATAAATTCTCGTACAACAAATCGTCATAGTCTCTCCATGTTTAGAGGAATTACGGAGTACCTACATAAATTGGGGTCTAAATGAAGCCTCTAGATAAGGCTTGGCGGTTCAAGCTCAGGGCCCTTATTTTTTAATCACTCGCGTCAAGATGCCGTGTGAAATTCACTGATTAATGTTCGATTTCCCAATGAAAACTAGTATAATTTCACGCAAAAGTGATGTGAAAAAACATAACTGATTTTTGTGAGTCTCTATATTTTGCCTGTTTTCCATTGATTTTTAATTGGTTTTCGAACGCAATTCACTCGCCTTATTTAAGCGAGTGATTCAAAAATAGAGCTCCTGTTCCAACTTATTTTCAGCGTTCGACATGCTAAATTACAATGAATCTACCAAATAACACGAACAAGCGACCCTCGGTACTGTTATTTTATAATTAAACTAGCGGTCCCCCGCGACTTCGTCCGCGCGTTTTGAGTTTGCTCCCGCCCCTCCCGTCGCAGCGTGATGTTTTATATCCTAAAGCCTTTCTCGATAAATAAGCTATCCAACACAGAAATATTTTTTCAAATCGGTCCAGCAGTTCCTGAGATAAGCGCGTTCAAACAAACAAACTCTTCAGCTTTATAATATATTAGCGCAAGCGCACGTTGTACTTAAGCTGCGAACATTATTTTGGTGCGGAGATTATATTAAAACTGTGATAGCTCCTAAGATATTTATTGAAATCAAATGATATAAAGGGCAACTTGATTCTAAATGAAATGCTCGTGATGATGAATGTATTTATTTTGATAAGAATAAATACCTGTGTGTATAATACACCTCTAAAAATAATGCATTATTTTTTTACAAATTTGTTAACATAAAAAAGGTTGTAGTAAGTCAACCATAAAAGATAGACATATGCTGTTGCGGACTTTATTATAGAACTTTTAATGCTGAACAATCCTGTCATACATAATTTTTGTGTAACTTAAGCGGTTTCCGCAGCGTATGCAGCGGAAGTTCTCAAAAGGAATATCTTTCTCCCGTTTTCGCAACATTTTTCATTGCTGCTGTGGTCTTATGAGTCGTATCTTTATGTTATATAGCCTAAAGCCTTCCTCGATAAATGGACTATCCAACGTAAAAATATTTTTTCAAATCGGGCCAGTAGTTTTTGAGATTAGCGCGTTCAAACAAACAAACAAACAAACAAACTCTTCAGCTTTATAATATTAGTATATTAGTATAGATGCATTGACACAAATTTTACCACCAGATTTATTCTTTATTTTGCTGCGTACCCGTCATTTAATGGGATGGTTTGTAATCCATAGTCACCCAAAGTTTTGAAATTAAAATTGCTGTAAGTATGCATCTAACTTGTACATTTTTACATTCCGTTAATACAGTATGTCCAGGCGCCTATATTAATATTATAAAGATGAAGGGTTGTTTGTTTGGTTATTGGTTTGTTTGTTTCAAAGCGCTAATCTCAGAAAGTTTTATGTTATTTTTTATGGTTGTGAATTTGATAATATATAATTTTGTATTTTCAAAAGTGTTTTGATGCACACGGTTATATATTCTTACCATTATAAACATATTAATCTATCATCATAAGCATTTTTTTTGTACGAAATTGCCCTTTACACGTACATCATTTGATTTTAATAAATATCGTAGAAACAATCACAGTTTTAAAATAAGTCTGCACTAAAATAATTCTCGCAGCATAAGTACAACGCACGCTTGCTTGCTTTACTACGACTGCGGGCTTCTTACATAAATGAAAATAATATGTTTTTTGCGTTGAAATATTTCAAGGGAAATTTAAAATTAGCGCGTTCGACGCCACGGGGCACCCCTAATAGTAAATAACTGTAAGGGCAATACCAACAATGAATTTCATTAGGAAAAAAATTATAATTAAAAAAAAATTACCCTCCCCCTTATTTGCCATCTATCGGTGCATGTTCTCAAGCTTACCTACACCAACAGTCTACGCACATCATGCACCAAGGTCGTTTGGATTTTGAAATATTTTTTATGAAAATATTTTTATTTATTACCCATTTGTCACAAACTACGGATCAGATTTTGTAGAAACT
This sequence comes from Pyrausta purpuralis, assembly GCA_963924145.1. Lineage (NCBI taxonomy): Eukaryota > Metazoa > Arthropoda > Insecta > Lepidoptera > Crambidae > Pyrausta > Pyrausta purpuralis. The sequence continues at coordinate 16,241,001 of OZ001659.1, forward strand.
TACACTGTACCTAAGTTGAAATATCTCGCTATGACTTCTCGTTTTCGAGAAATCCATTGATACATTATTTACATTTACGAATTTTTCACACGTGTTTGGAAGCCGCATACTTAAGAATGATCAAATTCCAACGATATCACAAACATAAACATTGAATTGATTACCTCCTTTTTGCGAGGTCGGTAAAAACAACCCATATGGGGTATAGCGTCCTTTTAATGTACTACCTCTATTTACACCACACCTTTTTCTTTCAAATAACACCAATAAGTTAGTTAACTCCAGCGTATATACGAGTACATACACGAACGCTGAAAACATACCTACCAATCCGTTTTTTGTTTTTTTTGGTTCGGCAATCGTGGAATAAGGAATCAAACCGCCGTAAAAACACGAGTTAGCATATTTTTTTTAATTAAAACAAAAGTCACTGCAGTATGGTTGGCTAGGCTTTTATAATCAAATATTATGAATATTGGACACCAATCACATACATTGCTCTGATCACAAATAAAGTAACTAATGCATTTGTTTTATAGAAATCAGACACAGCTTTTGGAACTGACCTCCCCATATGGGGTATTTTCCTCAATGAAATCATTGTGGATAGAGTTGTATTACTACTCGTACATGCCTAGACATACTGTACATTAAAACTGAATCATAACAAATTCTTTCTTATCTTATCAGTTGCGTTGATAAGACAACAAACGACAAAAAACAACAACAAAACTTTATTAAAATAAATCCGAATCTGTTTGGATCGTTTTGGGAAGTTCTCATCATTTTCGGTCACTAGTCAAGCGTAGATTGAACAACTGAAAATAACTCGCCATTCGCGCGCCCTCGGCTGGATCCGAAATAAATGCGATTATGGCTTAACGCGGCTCACTGTTAAAATAATACGGGAGAGAATTCCGCTCCATTACGCCAAATCTAAACTGCTGTTCGACCCATTGCATCCAATAATACGGTTATAAGTCGAGATTAACTACAGTAAAAGAAAAAAGTGCGAAGAATCCCAGGAGGCGATCACGCTACCAGCCCCAAAGACAACTGGCACTGCAAACTTATAACGCGTGCACACTGAGGGCATACTGGAGAAAGAATGAACAGGTTACACTGGGACATCGTGGGTTTATCGGAAGTCCACAGAGAGGGTGAGGACACGATAACTCTGAAGTCTGGCAACCTTCCCTTTTACCGGGAGGGTGACCAAAAGTCCCAAGATGGTGTTGGGTTTTTTGACCACAGGTCCCTCGTAAACAACATCGTAACTATCGAGAGGGTGTTGTAGCCGGTGGTCAGGTGATATAACTTATACTCAGAATAACCGAGAGGTATTCGCTGAAGGTCATGCAGGTATATGCACCGACGCGACCTCGAAACACCCAGATAAAGAAAGAAAGAAGGTGGAGGAAATGTACGAGGACGTAAGTAGAGCCATACACACTTACAAAACCTATTTCACTGTTGTTATGGGGGACTTCAACGCAAAACTCGGCAAGTGAGGCGAGGATGAGTTGAAAGTGGGATCTTTTGTATATGGTCAAAGGAACGCCAGGGGAAATAGGCTTGCCGCCTTCCTTGAGAAGGAGGTACTCTTTGCAATGAACTCTTTCTTACAGAAGCCACCTCAAAGGAAATGAACCTCGTTGAGTCCGGATGGCACCACGAGAAATGAGATAGACCGCATCATGAGCACCAAGAGACGGTTATCAATAATGTCTCCGTGATCAACAGGGTAACCGTCAGTAATAACCGAATAGTTTGAGGTTTTATTATAAATATAAATGTAAAATTGGAAAGGTCTTGCTTGATGAAGTCCACGCTCCAACCTACTCGTGCACATATCTAAATCCCGAGAACTTTCAACTCGAGTTGTCAAACCGATTTGATTGCCTAGAGAATTGCGTATCAGAGAACGAAATAAACAACGGGTTTGTGGTAACTGTTCAAAGGGTGGGGTCTAAATTTCTTTGACCTGGCTGTAAAAACAGACCTTAGAAACTCTCGGTCCACACGCTGGACCTTATGGCGAACATCGATCTATGGCACTGCAGACCTCTGTTAATGCTGAAACCTACAGCCAGCTTAATAGACGAATATGGAAATCCCTGCAACATGACATTCGTTCTTTTCACACAAACAGTGTTCAAGAATCGATAGAGCGGAACCAAGACTCCAAAGTGTTTGCAAGGGACGTGTCTATTGGGCAAAGCCTGTTGATGAAACGTAAGACAGAGGACGGCAGTGTTGTCGACGAAAAAAGAGGTTTTGAGGGAGAACGAGATGTTCTATCGGCAGTACACTTCAGTTTCCAAACCCGTTGATAGCTCCGTCTGAGACCCAAGAGCTATTCCGACCTGACACTACATCGAAGACATCCTGGACGTCAGCCTCTACGAGATTAGGATGGCTCTGAAACAGCTTAAGAACAACAAGGCGGTCGCACTTTAAAGCGACGGCTGCGCCAGAAGTCCAGTGTTCGATGCCCGGGTTGGGTCAAAAATATGTACCTGGGTTTTTATGTTCAGAAATGTTCAGGGTAAGCCAGAGTTTGGAAGTTGGCGGTGTTTCACCCCCGTGCCTCGGAAAGCATGCCCCGCCGTTGGTCCTGCGCGTGTTCTCTTTCTGGTCGTTTCAGATTGCTGTCCCATCGGGCTATCAGAGTGAGAGTAATAGAGAGTGCACCTGTGTTTGCGCAAACACTTGTGCACTATAATATGTCCCGCGCATTAGTTAGTCGTTTGTGACTGGCCGCCGTATTCGAAATCGCCTAGGGAGACTATTATTATTAATTACGTGCTGCTAGAGGGCATTACGCCTTGGGCATGGAACAGAAGTGTGGTTGTGTTGTCCTTCCAAAAAGGAGACAAAACCTTATTGAAGAATTATAGATCCATATCACTCCTGAGTCATGTCTACAGGCTGTTCTTAAGGGTCATCACGAATCGTCTCGCACGTACGTTTGATTCTTCCAGCCACCCGAACAAGCCGGATTCCGAAAAGGCGACAGTACCATAGACCACATCCATACGCTTAGACAAATTATACAGAAGCCCGAGGAGTATAACATGCCTCTATGTTTAGCGTTTGTGGACTATGAGAAGGCCTTTGATTTGATCGAAACTTTAGCAGTGCTTCGGTCTCTTTAGCGGTGTCACATAGACTATAGGACTATAGGTAGAGTAGGTAGTGTTAAAGTGTCTGTATAACAACGCCTTCATGTAAGTCCGAGTACAGAAACAGAAGACGAGAGCGATTCCATTGTGAAGAGGTGTAAGACAGGGAGATATTATATCTTCGAAACCACCTTCAAGCTTCAGGCTTGGGTAGGATTCAGTATCTGGCGAATACATAACACACCTTCGGTTTGCCGATGATAAAATATTTGTGTCAAAGACGCTGGACGATCTTGGCACTTTGCTCGAAGACCTTGACCGAGTCTCTCAACAAGTGGGTCTTACAATGAACATGGTAAAGACGGAAATCATGTCAATTTCCCGTGTTGTAATCACTCCAGTATCTGTTGGGAACTCAACTCTCGAAGTTGTCGACGAGTACGTCTACCTTGGACTATGATCCAATTAGGTAGGTCCAACTTTGAGAAATAGGTCAATCGACGAATCTATCTCGGCTGGGCAGCGTTCGAAAAACTGCGAAAGAGCGTCTTCTCGTCTCAATTACCACTGTGTCTGAAGACGAAAGACCTCAACTAGTGTGTGTTACCAGTGAGGACATACGGATCTGAAACGCGGTCTCTAACTATGGGCCTCATAAAGAAGCTCCAAATTACACAACGAGCGACGGAGAGGGCTATGCTCGGTGTTTCTCTACGAGATCGAATCAGAAACGAAGATATTTGTAGAAGAACTTAGGTAACGGACATAGCCTTGAGAATCAGGAAGCTCAAGTGGCAGTGGGCAGGGCACATAGTGCGAAGAACTGATGGCTGTTGGGGCTTGTAATCGGTCACTGTGGGAAACAGTGGCAGAAGCCAATATTCAGCAGTGGACGTCCTTTGGCTGATAATGATGATGATGATGATGATGATGACTACATTATAACCCGTATTTTTAAATATACGCCTTTGATTTTGTGGTAAATGTTAATTGAGATCGCATTGGATGGCATGTTGATAAAATAATGGCTCCCATACTGCACAGATTGAGAAATGAAAAAAAAAATACCTCACGGGTTAATCGGATATTGGAGATGTGTCAACGAATTCAAATAAAACTCTTGATTTTTTTATACGTGCACGATCCAACTTTGACCTTGTTATGTACCTAAATAACTAGTTTGCTCTAACAATGAATAGCGTCAGTAATTAATTGCAAGTTTAGTTGGCATATATCCAATACAGTGCACCTAACTAGGTCCCAAAACTAATGTATGATACCTACCTGTATTAAACTTAGAGTTCAATTTTGTGAACCATCTTTGGGAAACAGCAACAGCTGGCCGCTTGCTCACTTGATGCGAAATTGACTCATTAGGTTCACGGCATAAAGTCATTATCCTATGTGGCTATTTACATACGAGTCTGAGTAACATCAGTCAGGCGATAGCTCATATACGCCCACGTTAATATACCCGTTGATAATAATCTCAGACAATATGAAGGCTTCGTAAATACAATGACGTAACATCCTCTTCCCGTCGCGTTAGGAAAGAGATTGATTTTGTATTGAATAAATTGATATATTTTAACATCCAATATGTTACGTATCAACAACACCTTGTTGGATTACGGCATAATAATATTACAATGCATAGATAAATAAGTGATTTTGAAATCATTGCGAAAACTTTACGGCCCAGCTTATTGTTGGCATCGCTAGTTTTTCCACTTATATTACCAAAACTTATTTTGTCATATTCTGGAACCTACAGCTAGCGCTCGACAACGCACCAATGATCTAACGTATATTGCAAGTTATGAAACTTGTGGTGCAGTTTTTGTACTAGCAATATCCCTACAGCTGAAATTCGGGCAGTGTCACAGCTGCACGACCAACGACACTTTTGATTTTTGGAAACCAAACCATGCCTTTGCGGTTTACTGGATATAATTGACAACGGTTAAAATTGGAAAAAAATTTGTAGCGACTACCTACTTTGCGGTAATTTAATTTTGATCTATGATATCGTTGATATAAAAGTGAACAAATATTTACCTTGATGGAGTACATTATAAGTAATACAAACCTACCTTGTTGTTTTGTTTAATAACATTACCATGGTTTTTCTCTATTTATACTGCACTCGCTGGGTCCGAATTGTATATTGTGTATACACTGCATACAATAACACATAGGTTTAACCTGTGGACACCCTCCCTACCAATTTAGGAAACAAACAGCCACAAATAAAACGCGGCTCAGCTGAATGCAGCCTCTGCGCCTAATTAAGATTTATTGAATGGTTAACCTACACGTTTCCAGCAAAATTAAACTTATGCCCTGTTTTTAAGACGATATTAAGATGTAATGATTTAAAATTCATAACATAACTTCCCTTCTTATCACCTTCTGATGGACAAGCATAAAGTAGAGGGAAAAATATTCACCAAAAAAACATGCAGTCTAATTGATAACCTCCTCCTTTTTGATGTAAATAATCTCGATGGTGGGTTTATAGATCTTTTCAAAATTAGGCTATTAACAACGGAAGTATCTATAATTAAATAAACACAATAGTGGCACTACTTAAATGTGTCAAGCAAAGCTTAGTGTCTGAGAAAACACGCGTTAAATTAAACGGAATGCAGTCGCTTCTCTGAAGTTATTGAGATTTATACATTGACGTTTCCAGTGCCCTTCTAGTAAGTCCTTTTCTTTTACATAATGTGATAATTTTCTGGAGAGATTATACGTAAAACGTGTGTACGACGTAATTTACCTTTACTTAGAATTAATAAAGTGTCTTTCACCACCTAACGATAATACACAAAGGTACAAGCTATTTGGTCGTGTAAGCCTCTGAAAACAAGGTTTATTAAGATTTAAGCCTAGCTAAGGCGATTTTAAGGTACAACGCCCACCTACATACCAAACATGGTCTTAGAAAACCTTACCGCCCCTTTATCGTTCATGTTTTCACCTGAAGGTGGTTTTAATGGTACCAGCCGAGCCCACCGGGTGCTTTATCCCGGATTTCAAATTTGGGTGACAAACACACGGCCACAAGCTGAATGCAGGCCAAATTCCCTGCGAAGTAAGCACTTAATTGAGATTTATTCACCGACCATTTTACAGGTAGATTAGGATGTGGTCCCGTGATTGTTACTGTTGCTGTTGGCATACAGACTAAATTAAGTAATTCATGAAGTACATGAAATACGAATAACCGGTATGGGACAGAGTGCTAATAAACAATTGTTTAATAAAACTTGTACTACAAAAAATTCCATAAGTATTTTAAAACTTGTTCTACAATTTCTTAAAGTAGTTTTTACAAATGAAATGTTGTGTCATTTAGGACCAGTTTCGTGATCAATAGTCAGTTATGAATGAACTCTGGTTGAATTTTCTGCGTGTTTTGAACGTAATATCCCTGAAAATATCTTAACCCATGGGGTTAAGATATTTTCGAAAACGCAGTAAAATTAAATAAATAAAAAATCGACTATGAACCATAAGTTGATAGTTTACCATTAATCACGAAACCGGACATTACAGCGTTTGTAAAAAAAAACTGTTTTTTTTTAAAAATGATCTAAACATTAAAAAAACACCTAGCGCTATTTCTACCTTCTATTTTAAATATATAGCAATGCGCTATGACTATTTTGCCGTGCAATCGGTATTTTTGATAAGGATTCGGATTTTTTTGTGTACAAAAGGCATATTTTTTGATTTGCAGTAATATAGTACCCGTTCAATATAAGTAATTATAACAGTTTTTTAAGTTAATGTTTTTGATATGGTGACTATTTTTTAAGAGTGATGATACTCTGAGTATTCTATTCACACAAATTAAGCAATAGTTACTAAGGATCACCTTATTCATCTACTTCAAACTTAGAGAATCACTACCCACAAAATATTGGTCACTCTATCAGTAAATAAAGCAGTCTTCTACATCACACTGACACATCATCTTCTTAATTTGGCTGACAAACTCGTGGCCGTAAGTATAGTATCACTGTGTCACTGAATGCAAACACCCTCGACAGTAATTGAGATTTACCACGTCACCCGTCCGGGCTGACCCGGACATTTGCAGATTAGAACCATTTGGTTTGCATACTATGTAATAATATGATGAAGTGCGCTATGTTTTTTTAAAAAAAACAGAACTATATTTTCACTTACGAACACCGTAAACCGCAGGGGTTTACATAACGTATAGAGATAGGAATTTCAATCCGTGTGTAATTCAGGAGAAATTGTGTTTAATGGTATTCTATGTCTACGGAATCTTTTAAATACTGTCAAGAAGTCAATCTAAATTGCGATACGAAAACGATCAAGCTAGGAAATAGCTCTACCGTACTAGTAGTAATGATTAGTATTCATGTTTGTTTGGAGTGCTACAGCCGTAGCTACGAATACGTGCTACGATTGGGGAAATCATATTGTTGTAAGTATAGATGTGCGGCACGGGAATGTTCCCCTGAAAGCATGGAAGCAACATAATGAAAGTATGTAAGCAACATTGCTTTAGTTGCCGGCAACTTAAGGAATTTAAGTAACAAATTTTAAATCTTTTCTTTTTACGTAAAATTTGAACACCAATCACATACATTGCTTTGATCCGAAAGTGAGTTGCCAGTTCACTTGTGTTATGGAAAACAGACACAACGATGGTACCGCAATACCCAGACCCGAGACAATATAGAAAAATCTGATTTCTACATTGACCTGATCGGGAATCGAACCCGGGACCTCGGAGCGGCGACGCCATGAAACCCAGCGTGCTTAGCCACAACATTACGTAGGTCAGGTCGTCAATTTGATATATTAAAATTTAACAAATAATCATTAATACGAGTATTATAATGCAAATATGTGTTAATATTAAACTGTGTTGTTTAAATATTTCTTTCTATGGCACGGGAATGTTGCTGGCAACAGCACATCTCAATAAGAATACCTGGTTTTAGGCCATAGAAACCACAGTCTTTTTTGTTTTCATGCATGTTAGGTTTTATAAGGCTAAACACGTTTAGTGGCCACCACTCTAACCCCAATTTACGGTGACGTCATTTTATATTATAGTATATGTATACGAGTAGCACTCGCATTCGAGTGCTTGGCCACCGGCACGCTTCGCGCGCTGTGTGCCGACCAAGAGGGTCCAAGTGTTAATATGTTCAAATATTTATGAATAAAATCCTGGGATATTTCTTCGTTAATTTTCAAGGCACTTTAAGTGTTAAAGACACGCTTCATTTACACGCAGTCCGAGCTGATCGAGCGCGCGAGGTCATCATTTTATCTTGTACGATCGTCGTCGTCATCCCTTCGTATATTTTTCTTCCTCTGAATGTATTTTCATATCTATTTTCGGTTACCTCACACTCTTTTGCGATAGATTTTGCTAGTGGTTTTATGGTTCAGTAACTATAAAGATGAAAAAGTTACTGTTTTTAGGGTTCGGTAGACGAATGGTGTCTCTCAGTCCGTCCGTACGTCACAGCCACTTCATTGTGAAACTATTAGCATAACACAGTTGAAACTTGGTAGGTAAATAAATTCTGTTAACCGCTTTACGATTCCTAAACAAAAAATAAAAATAAATATTTTTTGTTTAGGAATCGTAAAGCGAATCGTAATTTTAGGAGGGGGGGGGGAGGGCTACGTGAAAATAAAATAAAACTTATACTCAAACCTGTGCGTATGGGGTATCCATAGGTCTACTGGTCTCTTAAAATGTCAATAAAATCATACAATGTCAATGAGGTTCCTAGAACCATATTTTCTAAAAGTCTAACATTTGGGAGATAGAAGTGGTAAAAGGGGCGCCTGTGGATGACTTTTGAACGAAGCAAGTGAAAATTTTAAAAATAATGCACGATGTAGTTCTTCACAAATATTTTCGACGAAAATTAATTTGAACGAAACCAAACAGGTATTTTTTTTTAAATAATGCACATTTACAACAACCGCCAGTTTGACTCGCACTTGGCCGGTTTTTTTACCGTATACTAACAATTAGATACTTATTATTTAGATACAATCACCATATCTATTATGGAAATTGAATAGCACGGTCTTAAAACTAACGTAGCATCATAAGTTATTTTTTTTATTCATACCGTTTACTAACAATTAAATACTTATTATATAGATATAATCAACATATCTATTACTAGCGGTCCCCCGCGACTTCGTCCGCGCGTTTTGAGTTTGCTCCCTCCCCTCCCGTCGCAGCGTGATGTTTTATATCCTAAAGCCTTTCTCAATAAATAAGCTATCTAACACAGAAATAGTTTTTCAAATCGGTTCAGCAGTTCCTGAGATAAGCGCGTTCAAACCAACAAACTCTTCAGCTTTATAATATAATTAGCGCAAGCGCACGTTGTGATGTTAAAACTGTGATAGCTCCTAAGATATTTATTGGAATCAAATGATATAAAGGGCAACTTTGTTCTAAATGAAATGCTCGTGATGATGAATCTATTTATTTTGATAAGAATAAATACCTGTGTGTACAATACACCTCTAAAAATGATGCATTATTTTTTTACAAATTTATTAACATAAAAAAGGTTGTAGTAAGTCAACCATAAAAGATAGACTTATGCTGTCGCAGACTTTATTATAGAACTCTTAATGTTGAACAATCCTGTCATACATGATTTTTGTGTAACTTTAGCGGTTTCCGCAGCGTACGCAGCGGAAGCTCTCAAAAGGAATATCTTTCTCCCGTTTTCGCAACATTTTTCATTGCTGCTGTGGTCTTGTGAGTCGTATCTTTATGTTATATAGCTTAAAGCCTTCCTCGATAAATGGACTATCCAACATAAAAATAATTTTTCAAATCGGGCCAGTAGTTTCTGAGATTAGCGCGTTCAAACAAACAAACAAACAAACAAACAAACAAACAAACAAACAAACAAACAAACTCTTCAGCTTTATAATATTAGTATAGATGAAAATTGAATAACACGGTCTTGAAACTAACGTAGCATCATAAGTTATTTTTTTTATTCATACCGTTTACTAACAATTACATACTTATTATATAGATACAATCAACATATCTATTATGAAAATTGAAAAGCAGGGTCTTGAAACTAACGTATCAACATAAGTTATTTTTTTAATATTCTGTGTCCTGTTGGTATTCTGCAAACCTGCAAACATTATTCAATTTATTATTTACTACCTGTATTATGACCCCTAATTCACTTTAAATCCTAATCGGACCAATTAGTAACAGTCACTCTACAAGGCCGAATTCGATTAGCAACTCTATTAAATATTGTAATTTTACTCCTTGTTGACAGAGACGAAACGACTGGGTATCATTATAACCTTACCAAAATGGACCAACGAATCTTAGCTGTAATATCTAGTTGGGCTAGACTACCGAAATTGGTCTTATAAATATTTTTGTTTTCCATAATTTGATATTTAAAAAACATTATAATATCTATTTACTTCCAATCTTTTAATGAAACTGTTGATTAATAGGCAATGTAATATGGTTTTGATATAGCAACACTATGTTGCTGTTGTATAGGGAATTTTAAATTGTGCATATGGTATCACTCGTGCTGTCTCCATTGTTATGTCAAGTCTGTGCTGCTAATAGTTTTCAATAAACTTCATGTTATTTATTACCGTATTTAATTTCCTTCATCAGGTTATGGGCCCAGCCACATAGCTTGATCGTATGGATTAATTTACGTGTAATAAATAAACGTAAATACAGAATCTCGCGGAATCATAAAAACCGGCACACGGTCGTGACGCCATCTTAACAAAACTCTCACGATCGCGTTGAACTGGGAAGGGAAGAAAATTACTTGTTTCGAGGATTTGTGAAGCAAGGCAGGGGTCGAGATGGAAGGAAGTCAGCACGTTATTAGACTGGAGGGATCCAGGAATTGGAATATATGGAAATTCCAAACTGTGGTACTGTTGCGAGGCCAAGGATTGTTGGACATCGTGGAGGGAAGATGTGTTAAGCCCGAGGTTGCGGCAGAAATACTGGTATGGGAAAGTAAAGATGCGAAGGCGCAAACGCTGTTAGTCACGCGGATCAATGAAGAGGCGATGTTACACCTTATCACATGCAGTAGTTCTGCTGAAATGTGGAGAAAGCTTCTAAGCGTGTATGAACAGAAGTCTGAAACAAGTATACATATTCTACAACAGCGTTTCTTTCAGTACAAATACGAAAAAGGCATTGAAATGTCAGTCTTTCTGTCAAAGATCCAGGAAATGCAAAACTCATTGAAACAGATGGGAGAGAACATTTCAGACAAATTCATTATAACTAAAGTGCTGATGTCATTGCCGGAAGAGTATAGGCATTTTATCTCTGCTTGGGAGTCGGCACCTGATGATAAACAAACACTGGATAATTTAGTGGCTAGATTACTCATTGAAGAGGAAAGAGTGAGGGATAGATATGAAGAACCCTCGTCAGCCTTTGTTGTAAACAAGAGAAATATCAAATGCTTCAAGTGTAAGAAGCTAGGACATTACATGAGTGAGTGCAGGAGTACTAAAGGAAGTGATAACCAGCCAGAGCAAAAGTGTTGTTTTTATTGCAAAAAGCCAGGGCATTTTAAGAGTCAGTGCCGTTTTAGAAAAGAAAAGGAAAGTAAAGAAAATAAAGAGAGTAAAGAAAAAGTAAGCAATGCTTTTGTGGCTTGTAGTATGTCAGGAGATTATTACAAAAGCAAGTGGCTAGTTGACTCAGGGGCAAGCGAACACATGTGTTGTGATCGAGACTTGTTTGATACATATACCATTGTGAAAAATAAGAAAGTTGCTGTGGGTAATGGGGCACTGATTGATGTTTTGGGCTGTGGCAAGATAGAAGTACAGGTATGGAATGGTGATCGTTGGGTAGATACCACTTTGAATAGTGTACTGCATGTACCCGAGTTAAAGAAAAATTTGTTTTCTGTAAAACAAGCAACAAGCAAGGGTTATGTGATGATTACTAAAACAAATGAGTGTCAGTTCTACAAAAATGATGCCATGATGGCAGTTGCTGAATTAGTTGGGGACATGTACTATTTACATTTCTATACTGGAGGTCCTAGAGCAAATGTAGCCCAAGGTGTGTGTTGTTTACAAGAATGGCATGAAAGAATGGCACATCAAAACATGGATTATGTGAAAGCTATACTTAAGAAATATAATGTCAGTTTTGACAGAGACATGGCTCAAAATGTGTCAAAGTGTGAGGGTTGTCTACAGGGAAAGATACACAGGTTGCCATATGCCTTGAGTGAGAATATAAGCACAAAGACTGGTGAAATTATCCATGCAGATACTTGTGGACCTATGGAGGAGCCTTCTGTGGGTGGCTCGAGATACTTTGTGGTATTCAAAGATGATTTTTCCAAATATAGAAAGGTGTGTTTTGTAAAGACTAAAGATGAGATAAAGTCATGTGTCAAAAACTTCATTGTTCAAACAGAAAATGAAACAGGAAATTGTGTTAAGATCTTTAGAAGTGATAATGGAACAGAATTTGTGAATAAAGTTGTCCAAGAAATGTTCAACTCAAAAGGCATAGTGCACCAAACATCGGTACCCTTTTCTCCACAACAAAACGGACGGGCGGAGAGAGAAAATAGGATCTTGGTAGAAGCAGCTAGGTCAATGATATGTGCCAAGTCATTGCCTAAGAAGCTGTGGGCAGAGGCGGTGAACACTGCTGCCTTTGTGATCAACAGGACTGGCAAAAGTACTGTGGAAGGAAAATCCCCATATGAGCTGTGGGCAAATAAAACCTATGACATTTCTAACCTCAAAATATTTGGCACTTCTGTCCATGCTCACATTCCAAAAGAAAAGAGACAGAAATGGGATTCAAAAAGTGAAAAAGGTATGATGGTAGGCTATGGAGAAACAACTAAAGGATATAGAATATATTTTCCACAGAGAAACGTTGTTGAGGTAAAGAGAGACATTGTTTTCATCACAGAAGATATTAAAGACATTACTAACTCTGATGTAGTAAGCAATCAGATACTTGAGCGCCTCGAGATGCCAGCTGCTACTGATACAAGTGATTCCGTGCTAGACCAAACAGCTGCAGGTACGACTGATGTGGGTGATCCAGTGCAAAACCAAACTGCTGCGGGTGCAAGTTCATCTCTTCAATATGAAACCAGTGGTCATGGCGATGATCCTGCTTTTATTCTTGAGCACACACTGCAGGCTGACTCTGATGTGAGCGTCAGTTATGGTGACCCAAGTGAAAGTGAATGTAGTGAGCATAGTGGTGGTGATGGTGAAGGACAGTCAATTATTCGACGAAGTAGGCGCGTTAGAAAACAGACCGTATTCTATCAGTGCAACAATGTGTTGGTCGAGGACAATGAGCCTAAAACCTTTAGTGAGGCCATGTCATTACCAGATGCTTGTAAGTGGCAGGAGGCGGTAAACAAGGAACTGCAGGTTCTTAGAGACAATAATACGTGGAATGTTTGTGATCTACCAGGTAAAATGTTTTGAAAAGGTTTGGTATGTATGACTGTAAACCTATGCATACACCTATTGATAAAAACTTCAATTGCCAAGTTTTGGAAAGTAAAGATAATAATTGTAAAACCGAAACTGAAGGAATATGTAGACAAATTATTGGATGTTTGATGTATGCTGTGTCTGGCACAAGACCTGATCTTAGTGTTCCTGTATCTTTGCTAAGTCGGTACCAGGACCATTCCAGTGATATGTTACTAGTTGCATTAAAAAGGGTTCTGCGTTACGTCAAGCACACAATAAATTATAAATTAATATACAGATGTAGTAATAATAATAAGCTGATAGGCTTTAGTGATGCAGATTGGGCAGGTGATGTCAAAGATAGGAAATCTACTTCTGGGTATTGTTTTCGGTTTTCTGACTGTTTAATATCTTGGTGTTCGAAAAAGCAATCTACTGTAAGCATTTCTTCAACTGAAGCAGAGTATGTGGCTATGTCTGTGGCAGGCAGTGAGGCATGTTGGCTAGTAAATTTGTTAAAACATGATTTTAAGATAAATGTGACACCAGTTGATTTATTCTGTGACAATCAGTCTGCTATGTTGGTTGCTACTACTAATTGTGTAAAGAGACTAAAACACATAGATATTAAATACCACTTTATTAGAGAATTAATTGAAAAAGGAATAATTTGTATTCATTATGTAAAGACCGGTGACCAAGTTGCAGACATGTTCACGAAATGCCTGCCAAAAGAAAAGTTATTAAAGTTTCTATCTACAATAAAGTTATGTTAAAGTAAATAATATAATATGTAAGAAAGTTGTTGAGGAAAGTTTCTTTTATTGTTTAGGGAAAAGGTTTCCTTGTCATGAGTGGTCTATTTTTGATTTGTGAACATGTTAGTCTAATATTACATTGAGAGGGGGTGTTGATTAATAGGCAATGTAATATGGTTTTGATATAGCAACACTATGTTGCTGTTGTATAGGGAATTTTAAATTGTGCATATGGTATCACTCGTGCTGTCTCCATTGTTATGTCAAGTCTGTGCTGCTAATAGTTTTCAATAAACTTCATGTTATTTATTACCGTATTTAATTTCCTTCATCAGAAACGTAGTTAAATTCGAAAATTGACACGCTCTGAAACTCGTTAAGAGTGACGAGTGAGGACAGCGTGAGTGAGGCGAGCCCTCCATAATTCAGCGCGTCGCGAGTCAGTTGACGCGACCGATGCATTATTAAATACCCGAATTAGCTTACACGATCTAAACAATTCATGGAATATGCAGTAGCTCAATGTTTCAAGAATTGATTTATTGTTATTATAGGCGGTTTTTTTTTAATTTGCGGTTTAATATCTACTACCCTTATCAAAACTTTTATGAGCTTTATCAGGTTTTTTTTTGAAAGAATTAGCATCTAAAAAAAAAAAACATTATAATTACGATTTTAAAAATTAAAGTTAAATCTAAAAAATATTATTAAAAGAAGTCCGTTTAGCCACGGTCCGAAGATACTGGCAGCGTTCCCTCTTTGAATAGCAAGACTAATTCTTTGTTTGAGATAGCTTAGTAAAACTTAGTATTCAATAATAGTCGTGCCAAGCCGAGTAAGACAAAGCGTTTTAGGAACAGCATAACAATATCACAGACACACACATTAAATTGATCACCTCCTCTTTTAGTCGGTTAATACTTTGCTCTTAGCCCATTTAATTGACAATGTTGCCAGCAGTTACTTTTCTAATTCTCTTAACATTCATGTGTTGAGTAATTAGAAAGTTTGGAGAGCCTATACATCAGAGATGACGTCAGGCTACTAACAAGTGCCGTAATGGCCTGCGTAGAGGTTGCGTTCAAAACGCTTTGGCCGAAGTGCCGGCGCTGTTTATTTTTTTTTTTTTTTTTTTAAAATAAGTTCACCAGCAGTTATAATACAGATACAAATGTTAAGATACATTTACAATTTTCTTAAGGCTACGTAAACAACTATATGAAGGTAAACATCACTTGCACAATTCAAATATATCAATGCCAAGGTTTGGCTAGAGTGGACTATATGCTCCATAAAGGTACTTAAAATGAAAAAAAAAGAGGACCAACCAAATAAATAAAATAATACTTAGACACCAAGAAGAATCATTCAGTAACAGATCTTTTAAAATTTCTATGTGACACAAAATTAATGTCTGTGGATTCGCAACACCCATTATACAATTTAGTTAATCTCGGTATTGGGGAATTTGAGCCCAGAACAGTTCTTCGATGTGGGGGAGTAAATGTGACAATGGTATTTCTAGGCAGTCGCGACGGGGCCCTGAAATTAACCATGGACAACAGCTGAGGGCAATCGACCATGTTCCTAACTAGCTTGTAAAGAAAAGACAAGTCCAACCAAGTTCTTCGGCTTTCCAAGGAGTCAATTTTGAAATGTAGTAACCTTTCAGCATAAGATGGAATTTTTTTCGCTACTTTAGCTGAACGTGCCATATGCCACACGAATCTTTTCTGTAATCTTTCCAATCTTAGGGTATGAGTGGCATAATGGGGACGCCAGACTACGCTGCAGTACTCCAATATACTTCTCACTAATGAGTAGTAAAGTGCTAGTTTCAACTTGGTGCTTTTAAAAGCTTTAGAACTTCTAATCACAAAGCCCATCATTTTTGAAGCCCTTGACACTAACGAATCAATATGAGGGACATATGTCAATTTTTTGTCAAGGATCACACCCAGGTCCCGAATTGTCGATACCTCTTGCAGTGGCTCGCTGTTAATGAAGTAAGTAGTAGCTGTCTCATTGATTTTTCGGGTAAACTTTATGTGGAAACACTTCTGGATATTCAACGTCATCCTGTTAGACTCGCACCAAGACAGTAACCTGTTTATATCGCTTTGTAAGAGGGCTTGATCACGCTCTGAAGTTATTCTCCTGGCAAACTTCAGGTCATCAGCGTAAGCAAAGGGAGTAGAAAACTCAAAGGACTTAAATATGTCATTGACAAACATTGTAAAAAGCACTGGCCCTAAGTGGGAACCCTGTGGGACGCCTGAGGTGATTCCGTGTAATTTAGATTCAAAGCCATTAATAGCCACGTAAAAATTTCGGTCAACAAGATAAGATGACAGCCATGAGATTGCAGCCACTGAAAAACCGTAGATCTCAAGTTTTTGCAGTAAAATATCGTACGGAACCCTGTCGAATGCCCTGCTGAAATCGGTGTATATTGCGTCAATTTGTTTCTGCAAATCAATGCCGTCAGCAAGGAACTCAACAAAAGACACAAGATTGGTACAAGTAGATCTAGCATGTACAAATCCATGTTGATGAGGTGACAAAAACCTTTCAAAAAACTTTTGAATATGAGGAACAACGAGGGATTCAAGAACCTTAGCAAAAGTAGAAAGCACGGATATCGGTCTATAATTTTGGACCCGGCTGGTATCGCCACCTTTGTGTATCGGAACGACTTTTGCGGTTTTCCATTCATTAGGAAAGGTGCTAGTTTCGAGGGACTTTTTGTATATTAAATAGAGTGGGATACCCAGTGAATTGGCGCATGGAACAATAAATCTAGGAGAAATGCCGTCTGGCCCACAACCCTTAGTCACGTCTAAGCTCTTAAGTTTCTCAATAATGTCATGCAAACTGATCTCTGGTAAATTAAAATAAAAATGACTTGAACGCAGGGAACCGAAATATGAGTCGATAAAAGACTCGTCTAGCTGTGAGCTCTTGTCGTCATTATACGTCGACTCGAAGTACCGAGCAAACAGATCGCAAGCTTCGACGCCCTCTGCACCAGAATTCTCTCCATCAGTCATCTCTTTGGGAAATTGACTAGCGCCGTTGCGTTTAGTTTTCAGGTATGTCCAAAAGAACTTCGGATTATCTGTAATGATATTCTCCATGCTAGAATGGTATGCACTATACTTTTTGGCAGCAATTTTTTCTAGCCGTCGTGAGAGAATATCAAGGGATATTTTATCCATTGGGTTTTTGTGTTTTTTAAATCGCTCGAGTAGTTTGTGCTTTTCTCTGTGTCTCCTAATGAACTCACCATCCAACCATGGAGGATACCTAGAAGTTTTATAGGGTTTAGCAAGAGGAACGAATTCACGTATAGCTATTCTTATATGTTTGTAAAATTTAGATACCATCTCATCGACATTTCTTGTGTTGTCAAATTCCGAGATCCAATCAACCCTCCGAATATAGTCATTAATAGAGGCAAAATCCGCCTTAAAAAAATTATATCTAACACTGTCCGGGTTCGAGGGCATTTTGGGTTTAGATGTTTTTGGGATAGCTATAACTAAAGGGGGGTGCATTGGATCAACAGCACTCAGTACGTCGCTGGCAATATTCACCTCACTTGTAATTTGGCTATCTGTGAAGATCAGATCCAAGATTCTTCCCATACTATTGACAAATCTGTTACACTGCTTTAAATTATTGCCATGAGAGAAATCTATCACAGATTGACCCACTGAATTAGCACAGGAAGGACTCGGCCACCATGTAACGTTGTGTTTACCTAAGTTGAAATCACCCGCAATGCAAGTATACATATCATGTTGGTCTGAAACCCGGTTACAATTTGCCAAAAAAAGGTCAAGTGTATTTTTATTTAAGGGGGACGGCAAATATATCGCACACAGAGCCAGTTGAGCAGGAGAATGGTTGAAAGATATGTCGACAGTGACCCATAGATCTTCACATCGACTCTCCCAATTCCTCATGCGGCGCGGGTTCAAATCTGGCGCAACTGCTATTAAGACTCCCCCACCATCAAGTTTAAGACTATTTGCGGGATCACGATCCCTTCTAAATACTATATATTTGTTACCGAAAAGTTCACCACTTAATACACTATTATTTAACCACGATTCGGTGAGTATGATTATGTCATAATTCATATAAGACATGTTGCGAAACAGGGTATGAGTTTTAGTTTTTAAGCCTCGCGTGTTTTGATAATATATTTTTAACGTAGAACCCATAATCTAATATACAAATAGTTCCAAATAATAACACAACAAGTATAGGATAGACGTAACACTACAATAAGATTTACTTAAGATTATTTAGACTGTCCATATCCCTTATATAAATTGGATCAGCACCTTCGTTTTTTCTCATAAAAATTCTTCCTTTCCGCACCCACACGAAGTCATAATTCAACTCCTTAGCCTTGGATCTCGCTGCTGCGTGTAGCGCTTTGTTGGCCGGTGAGAGATGTTCGACGATAAATATTGCTTTCCTCTCTCCTGGTATACCTATGTGACTTGTGTTGAGTTTATTGCCAGGATTCTTCTTATTGAACATTATACTTGCAGCAAGGAAATTGTCACGGTTACGTGTGTTGTCGAACTCAACTACAATTGATCTGGGTCTTGGGTTTTTGCGGTCTAGTTTTGCGATTCGGGTGATGTTCGCAATATTATTGTCTTTCAGTTTGCAGTCCAGAACCTTCACAATCTGCGAGACCACATTATGCAGATTCTCATTTCTGTTTTCAGGTAAACATTGAATTTCAACATTGCACTGCCTTGCACGTTGCTCTATTTGCGTCAAACGACCCTGTAGGTTGGCTACGGTAGCTTTCATAGTGTTGTTTTCAGATTCTAATGCTTGTATCATTTTCTTACTTGCGGCATGTTCATTTTTAAGATCTTCATATTCTTTGTTGAAAAAGTTTAATGATTCCTTGACGTCATTAATGTCATCGCGCAACGACTTTAGTTGAATTTGGAGTGATTTTGTAATCTGGTCTGCCAATTCTTTGATTTCTGCCCTGAATGTTTCAGTTACAATGTCCCGAACCTCCTCCGATGTTACAGCATGAGATACTCCAGGGCTGATTTCAAAAGATGAAGAGAGTGCCTGTCTCTTAGCTACTCTACTCGTAGTATAAGGATGGGATTTGGTGGACAATGGTGATGCGGCCCCACCTACAGGGGTATCATCGCGTTTGGGGCCCTTAGTTTTTTGTCGGCAGGCCGGGCAGCTCCAGCCGCTGTCCAAATCACCGTCACAGTTTTTGCGATCGATTGAGGGCAGACATTCAATGTGAAAGGCGTTGCGGCATTTTATACATTCCATAAAATCATTAGTTTTTTTGGTCTATAGTGCAACAGCCCCACGTATATTTCGTCATCTTTTTTATTTCTTTTTTTCTTAAAAAAAAAAGAATAAAAATGTTCAGCAAAATTATAAATAAAATAAAAGTAACAAAAAGGTACAAAAAGACTTTTCTCTATGTTTTGTGTGCGGAGGATCGAACTGGTGACTACTCGATTACTTCTAATTCGTATTCAGTGTGCAAGCGTGCGCGTTGTTCATGTTCAATCCTGGGTGACGAAATTTCACAACAGATTACGCGTTCAATATATTACCTTCCTGGCGCGTAGGGTAAATAGATAACATGATATTTTCTGCGCACCAACACTTTTACGACACTGCACCGAAATCACAAGTTGTTAGACTTAAATCTGCACACGAAATACACAGTAGGCCGATTCCAGCGTAGTTAATTTGTCTATTCCGTAGTTTGTGCCGGCCATAACAAATATCAGCACTACAACGATATTTATTTGGGTTTGTTTCAAGTAAAACGATTTAATTTCAATGAGCTAAAAGATACACGTCCATTTAACAAAAGCGCCACCTGGCGGTTAGGTTACCTGTTATAAGCCATATCTTATAATTAAACGGTTAACGAGGTACCGTCTACGTCTACGCATATCACGATGAATTTAGTACTCTGTAGAAATATTTTCATGAAAAACCTTGGGGTCGAGACTATTTGTAGTAACCTTAGCGCTTTCTAAGTTTGCTCATGTTGGAAAATTTCATTGAAATCATGTCGTAGGTCGATCGGTGAACGGACAACAGCACGTCAAGGTAAACACTGCGGAATCTTATTCAGTTGTAATAAGGGTTAGTTTGCAATACAAGTGGGTAGCCTAATGTGCTGGTCACTGTACAATCAATTTTCAAATTACAGACAATATTTTTAGCGATAGATGAGAAAAAAGAATGACATTTGAGAACGAAATCTTGATTGTTAATCTGTTTTTCAGTTCTATTAGGGCCGGATTAAAATCAAATACCAGTTTATCGGTTAGAATTTCAGTTTTAATGACGCTCCAGAAATCTGTTTCTTATTTTCTGTCGAGCTACACTTAAGTAATAACGCAGTTCTTGGAAATTTATGACGTATATTTGCTTCAAGTTCTTTGCAATATACTAGTACTAGATCGTTACTTCTCAGTACCTATATAACTACTTTTTATAAAAACTTTGCAGTTGGTTAAAAATGCCGCAAGCATTAGTTAATGATGACGACCTCCGTGGTGTAGTGGCTAAGCACGCTGGTTTCAAGGCGTCGCCGCTCAGAGGTCCCTCCGAGGTTCGCTTCCCGGTCGGTCAATATAGAAATCAAAATTTTCTATATTGTCTCGGGTCTGGGTGTTGTGGTACCACCGTTGTGTCTGATTTCCATAACACAAGTGCATTAGCTACTTACTCTGGAATCAGAGCGTGATTGATTGGTGTTCAATATTATTAATGATACCTCTACTGTTTATTACACTTTCGCATTCGCATACGGCATGCGAAATACGCGTATGCTGCGTCGCTCCGACCACATGTGATAGTTGTATGAATCCTATAGAGTACTTATTTATATGTAGTCCCTATGTAAACCTCATAAAAATTTCAGCAAATTTTGGTGGGGGACGAGGAACACACGTATGGCATACTACTAAAAAAATGACGTTTATTTCCACTCCCATTTTCTTACGGCTAGGCGTAGACACCTAACTAAATCAGACACACATACTGAGAACTCACACAGTTTTAAAAATTTTCATGTTACTACAATCGGTCATGACACACAAATACACTATTTTCTCAGGATGTGGCACAGCACTGCTAACAATTCATTAGCTCTCTAACTAACCCAGTGCACTCATCTGGTCCTTGCACTACTTTAAACATTAATCAAACGTATAAATAATATAAATAATATTAAACACCAAATCAACAAAGACTAAGTTACGTGCATTCATAATTACAGGATTACGTTTTTTTAAAACGTGACTTTTCCACTTTTTGCGTTTTGGCATGAATTGAGAAAGTATTTTTTTCAGGATTTCAAGACAGGATCATTCCTTATCAGGAACTAGCGGTCCCCCGCGCGCGACTACGTCTGCGCGCGTTGAGTTTGCTCCCTTGCCTCTCATCGCAGCAGTGATGTTTTAGCCTGAAGCCTTCCTCAGTACATAAACATAACACTATAATATTTTTTCAAAACGATCCAGTAGTTCCTGAGATTAGCGCATTCAAAGAAACAACAACAACAAACTCTTCAGCTTTATAATATAACTATAGATAATTCCGTAATGTCAATACTACGATGGCAAATCTTTATTATACATGTAAAAGAAAGTCATGTTAAACGTTACACCAGTTTTAACTAGAGATCAGGTAGACTGATTTCAATAATTAACACGTGTGGTTACCACAAATGAGGGAACTGAGGGAAGAAACAAACGTCACTTTTACTTTGATACTTCTTTATACGGCGACTATCAAAAAACAAAACAATAATTCTTCAGTAATTCTTAAAATATTGCACGAAAAAACAGTAACAAAATTTAACGAAGATAAGTAAAGTTAAATAAAATATGTAAGCAGAGAAGTTTTAAATTAGGCATTGTAGAAACTGATAAATATAATTATTAACCGAACATTCTTCGAAATCAAAATGTTTGGCGCAGATTGCACTTTTCCCACAAACTCTTGTTCGCCTTTTCCCACCTAATATGAAGAAACATCTTGATTTTATGTATCGTTCTCTTGTCGAAAAACGTCAAAGTGAAAATACGAATATTTTTCGAAAAAAAAAAATGGTTATAGTAATTGATACTCACACCATGATCGCGGAAATTCACTTAAGACAGGCGGTTTTTGCAACAGAAAACTGCACAATTCATAATTTTTATTTCTTGCTTTAGACTTATATGTTGCGAGAGTTCTCGACAGCGTCTGTCAAACGGTTGCGACGAAGTAGTTCTATTATACATCAAAACATCATGGCCAAGATTTTCGGCTAGAGGGGAAGCCCGTCGATACCCACTCCATTATACATACTCATAATTGAATCCTGGTTGTCGGTAATGTTAGCGAGTAGAAAAACTTGGACGGCACTGGCAATGGAGTGACAATCCCCCGCCCTACACGAGCTGTCATCGGTGACGGACAAT
Organism: Pyrausta purpuralis; assembly: GCA_963924145.1. Lineage (NCBI taxonomy): Eukaryota > Metazoa > Arthropoda > Insecta > Lepidoptera > Crambidae > Pyrausta > Pyrausta purpuralis. The sequence continues at coordinate 16,263,906 of OZ001659.1, forward strand.
CGAGCCAATTCCGCGCGCTAAATGTTGTGTTGCTGTGTTTTCATTATAAATAAATATATTCATGGCAAAGTTTGTGTTTATAGTAAGTATCGTTCAGCTGCATCACGTAGTGATTACTTTCTCAGTGGCCGCACCACTGCCTCATACGAATGCGTTGGTCGACTAACGCGTTAGAACACCGAGCAAAAGAAAACATATTGCATAATTCTTGCTACATTTTCGCCATAAAGGCGTTTGAACCCTAAATGCTTAATTTCGGGGGTCTTTTTCTTATGTAATTCAACCGATTCAGCTTGGTCGTTTCGTTCTTCTCCCTGCCTATCCGAAAGCTCCAAATAAAAATAAAACGCCTTTCCGAATCATCATTTAATAAAAGCAACCTTTGCAATTTGTATGAAAATACAATACCTAATACGTTGATCAGTTACTTCTCTGCGCAAGAATTGGAATAAAGGTGGCTGTATCAAAGTTTCTCATCTCACATTTTACGTATTCGGGAAGAACAGCTCATGACTAAAATTCAAGTTAAATACTCTAAAAACTTATACTAACCGTTCAACTGTATAAGAATATTTAGTTGGATCATGTGTTTTTAAGCCCCGGTGAATAAAGAGCGGGGATAAGTGTCTTTCTGTGTATTTTTGTAGGTAGTATCTGTCTGCTATCGTAGCGCCAAAATTTTAGCGGATTTTAGATTTTTTTGTGTCTTAGAAAATTTTATTCCGAGTGTTCTTAGCCATTTTTCATGAAAATCTGATCAGCTCTTTTTTTTTAGTGCCGTGTTTCTTCAATGACATGCAAATAACATGGTAAGATAATGATGGATTTAATCGGGTCCGGGGGTTTTTATTTTGGATAATATAATGACTATTTCTACCTAAAAGACTTAAAATTAGGCACCACACTTTTTCAGCCCTGAGTTAAAATTTAACACAAAGTTATGATGACAAAACATTTCTCTGTAGGAACTTTATGACAACATCAATAAAATTATGATTTAGCCCAATGTTAGAAAGTGAATTCAAAGATTGAGTATATTTCAGATTTCTTTTCTTTAGGACGTTAGTACACGTAAAATTTTGCTCATTTACTCGCGGTTACAATATTGGATATTGTAGAATTGTCTACGTTTCCTCGGCGCTGTAAGCCTGCCTAAGGTCGCTTGGATCGCTCTCCCGCTTATCAATGTGGGGCACACGCCACATTGTGCCTGACATATGACATTTCGAGCATAATACTCCGTCTACGTACGTTCGCTTTACACGATTGTCGTGTAAAACCTTGTAAGTGTTTAATTGGCTGATAGCGAACTGAAAAAAACTGACTATACCTTGTTAGTGGAATTAGGGTTATCATTTAAATTATCATTACATTACTTTTACATGTTAAACTTCAAATCCCACATTATATTCAACCTGTATCGTATCACGGTCATACCAAAAGTGCTAGAATGTGTTCGTTATCTCACAACGACTGCCTGCGGTGAACTTTGTGTACCTAAAGTCTCAATTAGGATGCATTGGGGACTGTTTAAACTTGCACAAACATTTTCAGCATTCTAGTGTCAGTTTTAAAGTTCTTCACAAAAGCTCTTTCTATGTCTGGAAAGCATCCAACAAACATGGGCAACAAAAACACTAAATACTTAAGCACTGAGTATATCTCGAATGTCGACGTATTAAGCAGAGTGGTGGCACTACATTCCTAGCATACTAACGATGCAAAATTTGACACCTAAACGTAAAAACTGATTAAAAATAAATGTTGTGAATAATAAAAGTACCTCTACTAGGCTACTTCAAGCCAGCTATAACTTTATGCAATGGAGTAAAATAAAAAATTGATAAATCGCAATATTTGAACTAAAGTTCCAAAGCATGCCAAGTCCTAAAATGTATATTAAACTCGGCTCTGCCATCATAAAAGATGTGTTTTTTTATTTTAAATAGAAGGCTGGTGGTCGTGTCATCTGTTTTCTTTGACCCAGTTTTCTTGCCAGGGACCGCAAGATTTTGCATTAGTGTATTTAGATAAGCATTGAATATATCGTTTATAAACATAAGCCGCCCCTTGCCGTCTTCACGGATACGGATTTTACCAAACTTAGTCCGTTTAAATAATTACCGTCAGTAATATATATTTGCTAAAGATGCTGTCCCCAGCATCTTTCATCCCATCATTTCATGGACTGAATTTCGCACAAACGATGCCATTCTTCAAGAGTTCGGTATAAAAATCAGGCTCTCTACCACTTGCCTTCGAAGGTTTCTGGAGTTCATTGGCTACATTGCGAGGAAAGATGGACACAACCTCGAACAACTAATGGTTACCGGCAAGACACGCGTAGATGGCAAAAGACCGAGAGGACACAGCCCAGTTAGATGGTCCGACCAGATTTGTACTACGCTCAGTACAGGAATAGATGGAAGACTATCATCAACAGCAAACTCAGGAAGGGGTGTCACGACCCTCAGCAGTGTGGAGCACTGTGCGAGGAGGAGGATTATATATTTATTATTAAATATTTATTAATGATCACTTATGTTAAGTCTTGTGTCACTTAGCTCATCTAAATGGTTATGAATATCATTATATGATAAAAAAGGAAATTTAGGATTGTATGTATTTTTAATGCCACGTTATAAAAAAATAAAAACAAAATATTTCGTCCAAAAATTTAAAAAAAAAATAGGGTGAACAACCCTTATCACTTAGGGGTATGAAAGATAGATAGTAGCCGATTCTCAGACCTACTGAATACGCATATAAAATTTATACAGACTTTCCATACAAATAGCTGTTCCATACATTATGACCATTGCCCCCGTACTAAAATTTGTTCATATTCATCAGTGGAGTCTTTACACAAAATTTCGGTACTGATAAAAAAGTCATCCTGTATATGAGATATAGCCATAGCGCTAGAGTACACACCAAATAATACCACTACTACATGTTTAAGTTTTGTTGACATCGGTGAATAGAAATCAATAAGAAATCGCTATAACCTTTTCACGAATGAACGTTGAGTTGTTGGTATAATTACTTAAGCTTTCACCTTTAGGCAATATTGTTCCGTAAGGATACAACAAAATATTATAAATATTTACTTCATGAATTAAAATAAGTTATGTTACCATCCCAAAAAAACATACATTTGTTTGTTGATACATTACGCAGACAATATTCAGTTAAAAGATTATTTGTATTTTATTTATAGTTTAACACAGGCTTCTATTGGTCTTTGTAGTGTGCCTGGAAATTAGTTACGTTTTTTTTTTGGCTAAGCAATCGGGCGTTTTTTTCCACAAACATGTAGTGTAGTTTGACGATAAGTAACATAGACTATTTTTGAAAAAATAAAACAACAAAGATGCAACGTCAATGCCAGCGCGGTAGGTTGGAAAACGGTTTAACCGTTTTTTTTTTAAATGATTGCTATAAAAAGTAACAGACATTCCAGGCATTATTACGAAAGTTGGCAATATTTCGAGTTCTGTTTCTGCAATGTGCCTCACTGAAATTGGGAGGAAACGGCCTTCATAGTTAATTGGAAATTTGTGAATGTACTCATTAAAATTTATTGACGACGACCCCTTTTAAACATGCTTCAAAGAGAAATATGTGTATCTGACTTGACTACGTTTAAATTTCCATCGCATCTGTTTATAAGTAGTAGTTAGTTAGTTAGTTAGTTTGGCTGGGGTGATTTCCGCACTTAGTCTCATGATTGGGCCATTGTGCGTATGTCCCTCCTTTCTATTCTAACCAACCCAGGCTTTCCCAGAAGGCTAGCAACCTGCTCAGGTTGCAAAAGGCCTCTGGGAAAGTAGCTGGGGATTTGAGAATATTTGCCCGTTGTTCTGCCACACTTGTGCACTCCATGAGCACATGATGTGGTGTTTCTTCCGCCCCCATGCACCCTCTGCATAGGGGGCTGTCTGTGACACCTATTGTGAAAAGGTGTTTGTTTAAGAGACTATGACCAGTTATGGTGCCTATGGCTAAGCGTAGTTTGTCTCTTGGTAATCGGATGAGGTTGCGGGCAAGCCTTTTCGATGCTTCCGGAACAGCCTCCTTAGTTTGCCTGCAACCATCGCCATTTCTCCATTCATCTTGGTGTGCTGCTTCAGTTTCTTCACGTAGCCAAGTTCTTATTTGGGCCAGCGGTAGGGGCAGCAAAGGTTCCGGTCCATATACTGTCGTTGCTGATCCCCTCTTGGCTAGTTCATCAGCTGCGTCGTTACCTAGTGAGTTACTGTGTCCTTTGATCCATTGCAGAGTTACCTCATTTGTGTTTGCTATGGATTGTAGTGCTTTATGGCACTCCAAAATAAGGACAGATGTTATGCTGTTGTTTTTTAGGGCTTGGAGCACCGATGCGCTGTCCGAGACGATTTTAATATGTAGGTCTTTGACATCTCTGGCTGCAACTGCCTGTGCTGCCCTAGTGATGCCGATGCATTCTGCTTGGAAGATAGTGTTCAGCTTGTCTAAAGTTGTTGATATTTTAATGTTTAGGTCATTTGAGAACACACCAGCTCCTGTACCCTTTGAGGTTTTGGAGCCGTCTGTGTATATACGGACCTCTTTTGTGCCTGAGCTGTCACTGGGCTCTTCCGTGAGTTGGATGTTGTATTTTCTATCAAATACATGTTGGCATGGTATTCTGTCCATGGGTGCGTCTAAAAGTGGTCTTTCTTTCAGAGACCCATCTAGGATTTTTGAATGTGTGGTCGCTATGTTTTGTTTCCATAGCCACTCGACTGTCCGCGCTGTCAGACTATGATGTGGGAAAACTGTCCGGCGATATCGCGCGACGGTTGCATGATAAAAATCGCGCGACATGTCGCGCGATAAAAACGATTATATAAAGAAAAGTATAGTTGTAATTACGAAAACAAAAATACTGGTAGATAGGTAATAGTTATAAATATATAAAAAGTTGAAAATATAATTTACTTACTATACTATAATATATACTATACTTAATATATATATATACTATACTTAATACATACTTTTCTAGTGGTGGGCACTGTAGTACCACGGACAGTTTACCGTAAAAAAGAAAATGGCACTGTAGTGCCATTGGACTGCAGAGCGGATAGTCCGTTTGCTCTAAGTCGTAGGGCAGCTGCCTTTGCTTCTTCCTGAATTACCAGATGCAGCGGTTTTAGATTCAGGAGAAACTCTAGTGCGGCTGATGGAGTGGTTTTCATGCAACCTGTAGCTGCGATGCTTGCTAAACGTTGTAGGCTTTGAAGTTTTGATTTGATTGTGGACAGTTGCGTTCTGGGCCACCATACAACTGATCCATAGGTGAAAGAAGGCCTAATAACCGATGTGTATAGCCATAATGTGATCTTTGGATTTAGACCCCATCTCTTGCCGACTAGTCGCTTGCATTGATAAAAAGCTATACAGGCCTTCTGCATTTTATTATCGATATGGCTACTCCAGTTGAGTTTACTGTCTAAGGTGATACCAAGATATTTCACCTGTGATGAGAGAGCCAATTCGGTGTTAAACAGTATTGGTAGCTTTAGTTCAGGTAATTTCCTTTTGTTAGTGAAAAGGATTAGTTCTGTCTTTTTCGGGTTTACTGACAACTGGTGCTCGTTACACCATTTTTCCACTATCTGAAGAGCGGAACGCATTATCCCACATAGGAGGTTTTCCGCGTTACCGTTTATCAGTATAGCTAAGTCATCTGCGTAACCAATAGTAGTGTATCCTCTTTCATTTAGCCTACTCAGGAGGCTGTCTACCACTATGTTCCATAAAAGTGGAGAGAGGATGCCACCTTGTGGGCATCCCCTGACTACTGTCGCACGTGTGGTGGTTTGTGTGGTTATTTGGACTGCCCTTTTACTAACCAGCTCGTTTATCCATTTTGTAATTACTGGTTCTACCCTTAGTTTTCTTAGGGCTAGGTTAATGCTGTTGTGCATAGTTTTGTCAAAAGCCCCTTCTATGTCTATGAAGGCGGCAAGTGTTGATGATTTGTTGTTAATGGCCGATTCTATTTTGTGCACAACAGTATGTAATGCTGATTCTGTGGATCTGCCTTTCCTGTATGCGTGCTGTTGTGGGTGAAGTGTTTTGTTTCTTAAAAACTCATCTCTTAGGTATCTGTCTATTAGTCGTTCTAATGTTTTTAGCAGAAAAGAAGTCAGGCTGATTGGCCTGAATGATTTGGCCAAAGTATAGTCTCCCTTTCCGGGCTTAGGTAGGAAGACTATTTTTGCTTCTCTCCATTGCTTTGGTATGTATTTGAACGCTATACATGCTCTGAATATTGGTAGTAGGTGGGTGGTTATATTTTGAGAGTTCCATTGTAGCAGGGCTGGGAAAATTCCATCTAAGCCCGCTGATTTGAATGGTTGGAAGCTTTTTAGGGCCCATCTGATTTTATCCGTTGTCGCGATTTTGGTTGCGACTTCCCATTCCTGTGACGTCGGTGTTTCCCGGATTTCGTCTGGCCATTCTCGATCTGGCGTGATTTGACAGCCTGGGAAGTGGGTTTCTAGTAAAACCTTGCAGGTTTCTTGGTCTGAGTTTGTAAACGTACCGTCTTCTTTTTTAAGAGAACCAAGGAGGTTGAGATCCCCTTTAGACAGTATTTTCTTTACTCTCGCGGCTTGGTTTGTTGAGTCTATGCTACTACAGAAGTTGTGCCAGGCCTCCGGTCTCCGGAACCTGATACGTTTCTTGTAGTGTTTTTGTGCTGTTTTGTATTTCGCCCAGTCCTCATCGGTGCGGGTGTTTTTTGCTCGGTTAAACAGTGTCCTGAGCGCCTTCCTTAGCCTTTCAAGTTCTGGTCCCCACCATTGAGTGTTGCCCGAGTTTTTCGGTGTAACGGTGGGGCAGGCCTGTTCATAGCTGTTAAGGAGGGTGGCTGTTAGGGATTCCACGGTATGTTCTATGTTATTAGTGTTAAGGGTTACATCGACTGTTTCAGAATCGTTTAGTGTTTTTGTTAGTATGTTGCAATATTGTTTCACGTCTGTCCTCCGAGGATTGCGGTATGGGACAGGGTCTGTTAGTTTAAAATTTAGTTGAAAGCATACACGCCTGTGGTCTGCGAACGATGGTTCATTAGATACATGCCATCCGTCGACGAGGTCTGCAGCCTTGTGTGTTGCTAGAGTGATGTCTATGGTAGTTTGGCACTTAGAGGTCACAAAAGTTGGTTCCGTGCCCTTGTTCATGATGTTGAGGTTAGTTTGTAGTAGGTACTCTGTTAAAAGCTCACCCCTTTTGTTGGTGTCCTTACTTCCCCACAGAGGATGATGCGCGTTGCAGTCCGCAGCGATGACCAACTCCCAGTCCATGGCTTCACAGTGCAGTACCAGCTCAGCAAGTTCTCTGGCTGGAACATCGCCTTCGTTCGGCATGTACACCGAGGCCAGGACCAGGGTAGTTTGGTTGTCTGCAAGGACTTTTACTGCGGTTAGATCTCTGGAACAGAATTGGTTAAGCAAGGTGGTATTTGCGGTTTTGGGTATTACAATACAGGTTCTAGGTTTTTCTACCGGTGCTTTGAGTAATATCTTACCACTGATGTTGTTGAGACCGCATATGGTATTGTTTCTGATCCAAGGTTCTTGGATCAGCGCGACGATCTTGTTATTTACCTCCAGCACTCTGCGTAGTGTGGCCGTCGCGATCTGTTTGTGCTGGAGGTTGGTCTGCAGGACTTTGAGGCTAAGGGGTGGGGCTACGCAGGACGCCATCTTCGTCGCTCGTATCCCCCGCGCTCTCTGCAGGCGAACTCATCATATCGAGCCAGCTCGGACCCGGTTGGGGAGCGGCTGATGATGGTCCTGGTGTCTCACTGGGTCTTGCAGTGCTGGGTTCGGCCGGCGCGGATGCCTCTTCATGAGCGAAGAAGCGAATATATCCGCTTCCCGACATGTGGGCAATCCGACGTTCCCGATCCAGGATGGTCTGCCGCTGGTCTTCCGGGATCCCCAGTATGAGGTGGACTACCCTCTCGCTGGAGCCTGGTTCGCCTGGTTTGTCGTCATCCGTCATGTCGTACAGCAGCCAGGAGTCGACTCTGTACCACGGGTTCTGGGCACAGAGGACTCTCTGAAGCGTACTGGAGTCGGTGATGCGGGTGTGTAGTAAAAGCCCTGCTTTGAGCCTCTTTTTCATGTCTGACTGTCTAATGACAGTCAGAGTGGTCTGTGGTATTGGTGACGGTATGTTTCTAACCTCCCTCTCTAGCCAGTTAAGGGCGTTCGCGTTCTCACACCACATCGCCAGCACCCCATCCAAAAGGAAGGGGCGCCCGCGAAATGATGGAGCCTGCGCGCCCGGGGACGGTGGAGACAGGACAGCTTGAAGAATTCTATCATCGATAGCCTCCCTAAGCTGCACTGCCTGTTCCTGCGAGAGGTCGCGCGGCGGGACGGTGATGACCGCTACCCTCAGGTGCGATTGACTCGCATCTGCGTAGCTCTCCGCCCGCCTTTGCCTACCGTCGGTTTTTGGACGTTTGGCTTCCCCCCTTGGGGACCGAGTATCGTCCAGACGAGCTCGCTTCGTGGAAGCGCGGTCGTCCGGACCATTCCCGACCCCAGGTTGCTCGCTTACGGGAGCAGCGGGAGCCTCCGCCTCCAACCTTCGGCCGCGGCCACCTTTCGGCTTCCGTTTACGCTGGCGTAGTTTGGGTGGTCTTGTTGGTCTTGTGGTTGTGGGTGGTAGTGGTGATGCCGTTCCATGCCGTCCTGCCTCCGCGGAGGTCACCCCCGCGGAAGTGGAGGGCACGGGCTCGCTGGGCGTTGTAGCCGCAGCGGCCGGCGTCTGTGTTTGGTTGATACTAGGCTGGTCCACTTTACTTCCCGCGTGCCCCCGAGGGGGAACGCGTTCCGTTCGGCTTCCCAGCCCTTGGTTGGTGTTTCGGTCAGTGGGCCGCGACTCTGCGGGCTGGTGGGTCACTCCCGACGCACACGCGGTGGGGTGATCACGTTGGGATTGACCCACCATCCCTCGGTTTGTCGCCGCAGCTTTGGGCTTTCGGGTCCCCTCTGTGGCACGGCCAGTGTGGCGGTTGCGGTCGGGTCGGCCTTCTTGCCCTCGGCTGCTGGCAGTTGTCGCCGGTTTGGCGGTCCCTTTGCAGGGGCGCTTCCGAGCGACAACGGTCCATTCCGACACCGTTGCAGTGTCGGCGGTGGTTGGTATGGCCTCCGCCAGACCTGAAAGGTCCAAGCTCGGGCCGTGTTCTGTGGTCGGGGTACTCCCCGTCGGTGTGTTTTGACCAGTAGCATTTACCGAAGGAGGGGCCTGGGTCTCCACCCGTCCTTGGTCGTCGGTAACATTACATCTCCCAGACCCGGGTATCTGGGAGAGCCGGGCGCTAGCCGGATCGCATGGCAAACTCTTCTCATTAACTTTGTCAGACATTACTAAAAAAAAAAAAGGAGGTTTGGGTAAATAGCTACAGGGGTTCCCCATATCCCTGCACCCAGACTTTTAGAGGTTATTTAGGCCTCACGGTTCCTGGTAACCGAATGTTTTGATTGGGTTATTTACTGCCGCCCAATGTTCGGCATTGACAACTCTTTACGACTGGTCGGTGTGCGGGTGGAAGTGCACACCGAAAGCGTTGTCCGTCAGCCAACCCTCCTCTTTTCTCATCTGGGCTTGGGACCAGCAAGGGCAGACTTTAGTAGTTAGTAAACTGACCTATTTCTTTATTAAGTTAATTAAAAACAGTATATAACCCTTTACATGATCACGTATAAAAATATTTGGAACTAATATTCCGTTCCATTTCCATCCGATTCTTCGGCACAGTAAAAAACCTTAAGTGAAATGCAGAGCATATTGAGATTTTTCTTTGCATATTTTGTTATCTAGCTAGACTGTGCAAGGTGTTGCCAAGTTTTAGGAGGTTCATATACCTACATTTTTTATTATGGGGCCACCATTCAAATATTTTTTCAGACTCTCCATACATTTTCGTCAATGTAGCTGACTGCAACCAATGCAAATATTGGGAATCTGAAATTTAATTCAAGCTTCCGACCATGACCCCATAGTAGGAGTAATATGTATTGCTGGTCCGATTACTCTACTAAAACTTAGTATTACCTTGCACAGTCACCCTGTATTATGTCAATATAAAAATATCAAATGACGCGTGTGTTGCAAGCTAGCGCGATCGCTATCGTCGTTAAGCTGTTCCGCTCGGTCGCGCTCGTTCGCGACGTGACTGCGACTTATCAATGTAGCTGTCCAACGAAGTACTATTATATCTTCTATGCTGACGATGTCACACGGAGCTTTAACGAGTGAGTCTTGCTTACGAGGAAAATAGGATATGAACCGGTAGTCATCTGCATCTGTAAAAGTTGTTGCATCGCCTAATTAGTGAATAAACTGTTACTACAAAAAGAAGGTACTAGTCAATAATATAATAAATATCTTTACCGGTGGTTATCTGGTGGAAAACGACTAATTTTGTTTAAGCATCGTCATCAGCTTCTTTAAACTCTTAACTCAGTAGCTACATTAAAGTCAAGCGAAAGTTCTAAGTAAATAACATTAGAAAAGCAGTAAAACTACGTTTTTCCAAGTCTCAAAGAGGTTCATCAAAAGCCAGAACAGATGGACAGGGCAGGGTGGAGTTAAATCGGCGAAGTTGTCGAGACAAACTGTGCCATCCACCATTCAGTCGCAGGCAAGTTTGAACGCGTTCATTCAAACTCAGACCGCAGCCACTAGCCGCCTTCTGAGGAATAAGGCCGAAATGGCAAGACAGATTACAAAAGTTTTAAAGCTGAGATAATATTTTTCCATCAAACAAACGTCTGGTCGGCGAGAACTCAATTGTAATTCTGCAAGCCGAGATGAAAGTTGTAAACAAACATCCGAGTGAATGATTAGACTTTAACACTATAGAGATTTTAAAAAATATTGCTAAAGAATATAGTTCTATCAGTGTACAATACATATTTCAACTAGAAATGCTGATAATTAAGAAAAAGCTGTCCGAAAACTATTTAAAACGAGCTAACAACATTTCCAAAAAGAAGAACAGAAATATTATCTCTGCACCCAAAAGTTGCAAAGTGACCCTAACAAAACTTATTGTGAGCCAATCGGATTTATTTCACCCTCAAACTTTCAAAAAAGTTACAAAAACCAGATACAAGTATTCTCACCCAAAATAAATAGCAGAAAGGACTTGTGCTGGTTATTATACCTACAACCGAAGCATAGTCGTAGATACTCATAACACGTAAAGGGAAACAGATGTTGCTTGTTCTTGTCCAAGAATCCTAGTAAATATTCTGACTGGTTAAATGTCCAAGTAAAAAGTTTCTTCGAGGTCATCGTCGTCAGACTTTTGGCACAGTCAGTCCACAAATCCGCTCTTAGTACTGGCAAGTTTTGTTTGCCTAATATAGAATCTAATTAAGTAGTTAGTTCAGTTTCTATTTAGTTAAGTAGCGTTTACGTTACTTTTTACTTTCCAAGTCGATATTGGTTTCTTATTTGGGACGTACATCCATCGCCGCTATCTAAATGTCTCCGAGAGTCATTAAGTTGTGGTTTCTTTCGCAACGGTGTTCGCTCAATTTATCCCCACTATTTCTTCCAAAGGAAACACTTACCGATCCCAAAATTATTCCTGTATGACACTGTAGTTAAAATGTATCAAATTTCCAAAAAGTGCTTAAAGGTTGATTTATGTAACCGATGGTTATTAATTTATGAAATAGAATCTATGATTAACCAAAAAAAGGAAGCAACAATAAAAGAGTTTATTTTGCTAGGTCACAGGGCCAAAAACGTTTTCTTAGGATACAAAGTATGAAGCTAAAAATAACATAACATTGAAAATAATACTCTGCAGTTGAAGCGCAGAGTTCTGGCTCCGAGCCGGTGCGTGACATTCTCCTTGATTTGTGGATTTTGACGGTTTTAATTTGTTAGAACAACTGTCTAGCGAAACTTTGCTTCGGAAAGACAAATTCTAACCGTGTTATAAAAGCCTCTTGGCAGCCTTTAATGGCACAATTTCTCCATTAGCGGTTAAGGCGTTTTAATCAAAGATGAGAAAACTACTAATGCGCTAAAAGCATGACCTATTTGAGCTGCGAGTCCAAGTGATTAAGTCAACATTGCATCTGTTCTCTCTCGCAGTCGATTGAGCATTTAATATTTTGTTTTATGAAATGCATCGCAAAAAATGTGAATCCATGCTTTCAAAATAAGTATGTTTTGTGCATAAAGCAAATAAATCGGAGATGCTATGGAAACCAGTGAAATCGATAGGTATAAATATTTAAATCCTAAAAGTAAAAAACCGGCCAAGTGCGAGTCAGACTCGCGCACTGAGGGTTCCGTGCCAACTTTAACTGAATACGGGAATCCACTTACGTCTACTTAGTCAAATACCACAATATTTTGTTGACTGCAAATATAACTTTGTTTTTCATAGTGTTTGTATGAAGTACAAAGTTATGTTTGCGGTTGTTGAAAACATGCTATATCTCAAAAACTACTGGTTCGATCTCGTCCAAACTAATTTTCGTAGAAAGTATTTGCTAAGATCTATATTACATATTTTTTTCAAAATTTACACTCTCTTGGTTTAGAAGTTAGATGGGGGGGGACGCCCATTTTACCACTTTGGAAGCGGATAGCTATGAAACGTTAGACTTTAAAAGAAAATGGTTTTAGAAATCTCAATATCATTTTAAAAGACCTATCTATAAACACCCCACACGCATAAGTTTGACTAAAAAAATTTTTTTTGGTTTTAGTTTCATGTATGGGAGCCCCCCCTTAAATGACATTATTTTTTATTTTTTGTTTGAGAATCGGTAAGCGGTTAACAGGATACATCGTCCCACCAAATTTCAACTGTGTAATGCTTATAGTTACAGAATAAAATGGCTGTGACATACGGACGGACAGACAGACAGACAGACAGACAGACAGACAGACAGATAGACTTGACGAAACTATAAGGGTTCCGTTTTTTGCCATTCGGCTACGGAACCCTAAAAACGGCCAAATGTTATATCGGTCTCGAACTCACGCACGAAGGGTTGTGTGTCTACTATGTAGGTATGTTAGAACTTTCAATTACCTATTCTATATTTAGGCAACCCCCAATAAGATTTTGTAATAACAAAATATCCGAAATTATGAGACAAAACCGGGTTAATTTTTTTTACTGCTAAAACAGATAATCAAAATCAATATTTGACCTTTAGATTTAGTTTCATATCTTAACGCGTTTTGGAGGTAAACATTTTTAAATCGAAAGATTGACAGGAAAATTATATTTCTTTAAGTTTATGGACTACAGCTCTGTAATTTACTTATCATTGCTGTGAAAGTTTTCATTCTAAGTTAATTATATATGCTAGTGCTATGATTTTTAACATGAATCCACCTACTACCGTTAAGTTGGGAGAGGGTGAAGACATTGAGCTATAACAAAATTTTACACTTTAAAATTGAATGTTCAAACTCACAATATTTTTAAAGACCTATTTAACAATACCCCACGCGATAGGGTAAAAGAATAGAGAAGAAAAGAAGGCAAATGAAAAAAAAATAGAAACTTAAAATCTTTTTTCTCACTTTGGCGGGGTGATAAGAATACATACCCAGCCGAATTACAGTTTTCTAGTTTTGACGACCTCCGTGGTGTAGTAGCTAAGCACGCTGGTTTTAAGGCGTCGCCGCTCCGAGGTCCCGGGTTCGATTCCCGGTCGGGTCAATATAGAAATCAAAATTTTCTATATTGTCTCGGGTCTGGGTGTTGTGGTACCACCGTTGTGTCTGATTTCCATAACACAATTGCATTAGCTACTTACTTTGGGATTAGAGCAATGTAATATGGTTGGTGTCCATTTTTTTTTCTGGTACTTAGGTATCTGCGCTGAACTGCAGACATACGGACAAGGCAAAACTAAATGGGTTCCTCGATGGACGGAATCCTAAATAAAATACCATTTTACGAAAACCGGAAATAAATTTAATAGGTGTTTTTTAAAACTATGTAGTCTACTATGTTCTGAGACTGGTAAGCTATAACAAAGACAAAGAATTCTAAAAGTTCTGTCTAGTTCTTATTAGAGCGCGAAAGATAAAGGGTGTTGAAGGAGTTCGGACGAATACAGGATAAGCCGGAGGCGCTCTCTAGTCCTCATGTGTGAATGGGATTAATTCAGGAGACCATTTGTGGTCATAATGTCTGTGTAATAAGATCCAATTTTGCGCACACACAATCTACACAATCCATAAGAAACAGCCGGGGTTACGTAGGGCACGTTAAGGAAAACTCGATGTGAGGACGACTGCAGGGCCCGAGAGCTCTAAAGCCCGACTATCAACGACTTGGAGAAGATTTATTCTCACAAAATTGTATGTTGTGTGAAATATTACCAACATTTATATACAGTAATCCATGTGCGATACAGAGTATGTGATACTTACGCTTGCTGGTACCAAGGTTCTGCTGAGGTTACATAAATCTTCTCATTCATCTTTCCGTACAAAATAAATGGCGCCTTTAAAATATTTTTCAAGTTATATTTATAAGAAAAAATATATGGGTACTTCAATACTTATTTCATACACTAGTATGCTAATGGGTTGGCCATCTTATCATAATATTAATAATTTTCTTTTCATTCACAAACTCAGCGGGAGTAGGTACCGAACATTTTGAGAAAATTAAGCTGTCTCTAGTGGCGTTAAATTAGAAATTTCGTAGCACTTTAGTTTCCATTATACTGATATTTCTGTAACAAAGTAGGCTAGTTATAATAACCGAAGGCTGTAATTACTTTTGTAACTACTAACTTCGATAAAATAAATACGAGTATAATGAGCGTTTTGGTCCCTTCATGCAGCGAACATTCTTTGCAATTTAATCACAGCTGGAAAATGCAGCGTAATAATTTTAATAATGCATTAAGTTTTTCTCAAATAATTGATATGATAAGAAAAGTCGTCTCATACCACCAGTAAATGAGTGTTACTGGATTAACGATGGATAGATAGAGCTTATGAGTTTTCTCATAAGGGGCAAAATAAACGATGAATGAGCCATGTTTTTTGTAAATGATTTTTATATTATGTCTGCAATAATATCACTTAATGACAAAACGTCATCTTTAATACTATAAATCATTATTTACTCTATGAAAGTTAATATTGTGATCTTTTGTTTGCCTGACATTGCCTTAAATACACTCAATAGGCATTGAGAAAGAGATGTCGTATTTTAATTATGATGTATTTTAAAACTTTATAACAATATTATTATATGCATAATATTCCATACATGATAAAGTTCAACAACGCCGGAAGATCAACTGGATTAAATATTCATTGAAAAATATAGTGTATTTAGTATGTAAGAGGTAACATCTAGGGAAAAATATACCAAATCCAAATAAAAAGGTAGCTAGAGCAATAATATCGTGCGCAAAAAAACCGCTAACACAGCTCGTAAATAGGTCGATAAATTAGGGCACAATTAAAGTGGCCCTCGGACACTGACTGATATATAGCCTCCTCGCAATGGCCGACATATTGTGCAGGAACACCGGAAAAATGAGCGGCTGCAGACACGTCCCGGAGGATTTATTGGATGCTAGCGAACCGAAATTAGCTTTTATAATTTTCAACACGCCGATAATGGGCTCGGAAAAAATGACTTTCCTTTAAAGATTGTGCTGACATGCCTCAGTTGGGGCCACGCGGTTTATTGTTGATCAGACAGCAAGTTAAATGTACGAGCTAGAATGCGGTTGCGATTTCTATTTTTACATTAGGTTCTATTTTATCTACCTCTACCACGTCACGTAGTACCTATGAGCTGTAAAATTTTAATATTCTGATCACAAAAAAAATATGTTTTCATGCTACGCTTACTTATTTAATGTATGGTGAAACAGTAGATTATTCACTATGGGAATAAAGTAATGTCTTGCGTCTCGGGCGCCATCTTAAGTCATGAGCGAAACGAAAGGATTATAATTTTGACTCCCGAGTTGTAGCGAGGGATTTAAGTTGGCCCGAGACGAAGACAATTTCATTCCCGTAGTCAATACTCTGCTTTTCGCTTCTCTGTACGAGGCAATTTATAAGATTATCTGCTAAGTTCATACTAATTTTCACTTGAACGCATACAATGCGCTGCATAAAATCGCAAGTTACCATTCATAAATAAATACGATTCAGTTTAGTAAGTATTATGATCTGAAAGAAACTACCCGCCCACCCTTTTTCCAAAAGTAGTAATTATTTGCTCAGTGGTCAACAAATCAAAAGTATATCACGTATCATTTTCAGATTATATATATAATAAAATTACCTATGTTTAAATATATTCAGAACAATGACCTTTTTTTTAATTTTCCACGAAAAAATTGCAATGAAATATGGTGTCCCGTGTCATACAGCCAAATCGCTTAGTATATACACACTTTACTTTTTTTTCTCTTAGAGGCGGGGCGTGATCATCTCGATTTTCAAATTATGACCTCTTTGGTGCGACCTCGCGTGCACTGAGATTACATGATCAGCGACTGCCGTGCACATACGAGCTCGCCTTCCAAATTCGATTGACGATTTGACGTGACATGGACGACGACGACGATTTGACGATGACGATTGACGACCTCCGTGGTGTAGTGGCTAAGCACGCTGGTTTTTAAGGCGTCGCCGCTCCGAGGTTCCGGGTTCGATTCCCAATATAGAAACCTAAATTTTCCGCTACAATACAATCTAACGGTTTAAAATCCAGTAGATTGTAATCTGTCTATTTATTGTGAACATGCTTTACCTACCCTGAACCAACACTTGTCCCAGCGATTCGTCATTTCAGTTTACATTATAATGTATGAAGTTCGGTACAGTGCACAAATCGTCAATAACAATTAAACGGATTTAAAACCGTTAGATTGTAACCTTGCAGTTTTCAATATGACAGTGACAGATACATATGAAAAAAACAGGCTAAGTTGTTTAAATGAATTCTCTTAAAAGCCTTTACGCCTTTACTTTTTTTCTAGCAAGAATTGCAAGAAAAAATAAATTCAATAGCTCATGCCAATAATTTAAACCAGTATCGCCTCTAATATGGCGTATATGGCATAAGCAAAGATCACACTCAGCTAACATAACTGCATACCATATTCGGCAGCTAAAACATTGTTTGACTAGTTCAAGCAACGTAACGCGAGCCAGCGATTGCTTGAATATTGATGAACGCTTTGGTTTCTTCAGCCGATCGTATTGGAATATAGACAATGATATTATTATTCATACCATTGTAGTGTTATTATAATATTATTATGTTGATAATATTCGTTTACACTGAGTGAAGATTGAACTGCCTGGATATTGAACGGAAGTTGGATTGCAATACGCCCCCAGCTCTCCAAAAATATTATGTTGCTAAAACTCAAATCCGTTTTCTCCGTCTCAAGCTAACCAACTTTGATAGCAAGTGATGAGACTTTTGTTCGTATCCACTTTGCAACGAATTGTTCTCAAGAGCCGTTTGGTTGAACTTTCACTGAACAGATTTCACTGTGAACACAGGCGGTATAGCCAGTTATTTATGGGCAACAAGCATTTGTTTTAAGGTTTCACACTCATATTTTAAGTTAAAATGTACAACAAAGAAACTGTTTTATTTATGGAAACTACCAATCGTTTTGAGTAACTGCGTTTCTGTCAATATCACGCACCTCTGCGTGGTAAAAAATAATTTTCTTTTAAAATGCGTGTGATACAGATAAGTTAAATTTTAAAACAATGATTAAAAAACAAATGCGTCATGATAAGTAATAAACCATAATTAAACTGTTATAATAATAGTTTACAACTTTTTTTGTAGGTAATAGTAACCCTAGCTAGATAAACGAATTGAAAGTATTTCAAAAGTTTCATGTTTTTTCATCGACTACCTCCTAAAGAATTTTCGCTATCGTGCTCAGCCTTGTCACGCATATATTGAAGGGGCATCAAGGCATTGAGATTAAATATTTGACGACCTCCGTGATGTAGTGGCTAAGGACGCTGGTTTCAAGGCGTTGTCGCTCCGAGGTCCCGGGTTCGATACCCCGTCAGGTTAATATAGAAAATAAAATTTTGTATATTGTTTCGGGTTTCGGTGTTGTTGTCGGTACCACCGTTGCGACTGATTTCCATAACACAAGTGCATTAGCTACTTACTTTGGGATCAGAGCAATGTATGTGATTGGTGTCCAATATTATATTATTATTATTATATTATAATATCGTGTGGAACCACGATATATTACAGGAGGCATGACCAGTATTTTGCTCATGTCAAAAGCCTTTATTTACACACCGTGCATCAGTGATTTTATAGCACATAGTATGCAATAACTTCAGGAATATATTTGAAATGTGACTGAAATTATATAATGAAAGGAAAATTAATGTTGCCGAAAACATTGCGCTATATTAGAATACATTCATCACACTGATCTCTCATAATCGGAGATACATTTAAATCGACACATAAATCCTAACAAATACGTCGTTATTAAAAGAGCACTTCTCTTTTTATGGATTCGCAGTTCATATTGATGAGTATGCGGGGGAAATTAAATTAATGACGAGCGTTTGTATTACAGATTAATAACGATATTGACAGTGTTGTGGATAAATTTTACAAATATTCCTTTTTACGAAGCAATAATGATTATGGAGGCGAGTCATCACAATTGGCTAGTCAAACAGTTTGCCATATGAGACGAATGTTGACCATACCAAGGTGGGTAGGATTTATGGTATTCCGTATTTTTTCACTTACCACGACCATACCATGTTCCTAACACCGGCTGGCCTCACAAGCAGGCACAGCGATAGCCTACACACATTAAAAAAAAAGTTTGTGATGATTAGCCTAAGCTGATATATTTTTGTAAAATGTAACTTTATAATAAAAATATATTTGCTTTGCGTTTTCTTTTCTTTCTTACTTTAAAACCATGTAATAATATGTTATTTTTATATCATTTATCGTAATAAAAACGATTTTGACTTTTCAAACTTTTTTTAATGTGTGAACGTTCACCTCTCACGCAACTCTCGTTAAGACCATAGACATCAGAGGCTATGGACGTAGCATATCGATGTGTATCTATTTATATAGATACAACTACAAACACTATAGTACAGGTTTAAAATATGAAAATATATGCACTATTCTAGAAACTCGTAAAAGAAGTCATAATAATAACTAAATGAGATTCCACGAGAAGTAATTTCGCAGGTGAGAAATTGTTTACGTTTTAATGGCAGCACAAACTGCTTTCCTTCATGTCGGGCTTCCGCCGGGGCGTAAACATTTAATGAATTACGGCTTCTGGAAAAACGTAACACCATTACGATTGTGTTTACACTTTACATTCCCATTCATCACGTTGAGGGCTTCTAATCATGGACGTGTCGAAGCAATTTGGAAAAATCCATCGTTTGGGCGAACGACGAGGTGATTTAGATAAACGTTGGCTCGAAGGATCGCCGCGAATCGGCCTCGGGCCGTTTATAAAACCTTTGACGTATTATCAAAAAAGCTGTGTATCTGTGTAACATATTGGAGTCTAAGTTATTTCGATATCTTGACTGCATATAAATTATTGATTTAAAATGATAAATTGGTGTTTTTGTGATATTTTGCGCGTTATGATGAATAACGTTACAGTCGAATTCATTTATGTTTTTCCTCTTACAAGCCAGTAAACTACCTTTCACTAGTACCAACTCCTTATCATTTGTGTATGGTGCTTAAAATGTGGCGACTGTCGCGTCAATATGAAAGTTGGTCCGATTTTCCAATGAAAATTAGTATATTTTTTCGCAGGAGTGTTAAAAAAAGATAACTGACTTTTGCTATTACTAACGTCTTGGTTTCCATTGACTTCTTATTTGTTTACGAACGAAAATAACACACTTGAACATCAAGCGAGTAATTTAAAATATTGCTTCAGATTTTGTGCAGTTCGTAACGAAAAAAGTTTACCGATAGTTTTTTTTACGTAGTGAAATAAGTTTTTGAAATTTTAAAACCCGATTTCTATGCATTACTATATCGTTCGTGCGGTGGTTTTTTACGTATTTATATATTACTTGACTTTAAAGGTAAAACGTTATACTCGCAATTGAAAAACCACACGAAAAAACCGATTAACGCGAAAATTGCCGCTCAGGCCGTCGTAGTAACAGTGAAAGGTCCTAATTTTGAAAATAGGTAATTACGCGTATCGATTAGGGGCCTTTTTCAAAGGGGCAGCTTACGAAATCGGGCGTATCTCTATTTAAATGAGGCGCTTAGTTAATCCCGAAGCGCCTAACATCTAGGATTGTAGTAAAGTTCCATTTCCGAAACATCCCGACTGCTGTCTTACATTAACTTAGCAGTCGAATAAATTTGCGGCTGTCCACGACCGATTTACTGCCGACAGTGAGCGGGCAAAAGTTCACAATTTCATCAGCCCGCTGGAGGCAATTGATATTCTTTATAGAAACTCATTTATTAAGCTGTATAAAAGCATCCTTTAGGTTAGCTACTATACCTAGTCTTGCCATAAATATTGTCACAAAGATTATTTTTTTTAAATGCAAATAACATTTGCCGTCTCAATCGTTTCTGTTTCACCCAATGGTTGACTGGTAGCGAATGCTTTAAGCATTAAGTCCGCCATTTGCACTTCAGTTTTGTCAGTGCAATAAAGAATTAAAAAAAAACATTTATTACTTTTACAGTGTGTTAGTTTTATACATAAAAAAAACAATTTAAAATACAATAAGCTTATTTGAAGTGGTCTCCATTGGCTGCAATACAGTCCTTTAAACGTTGAGGCCAGTTATCAATAGAAGCACGCACTTTTTCCATGGGAAAATGGTATGGATTGTTTTAGGGACTCCAAATTATCATGGCGTTTAGAGCAAGCCGTACTCTCTAAAACTGACCATAAATCATAATCCAGCGGTTTAAGACTAGACGACGGCCAGTCTTCAGCTCTGATATATTCCGAAACGTTCGCTTCTAACGAAGACTGCGCGTGGACCGAGCTTAATGACCCGGCGCCGAGTCTTGTTGGAAAGACCATGCTTAGTTATTGAACATGGTGTTGTTAAGGGGCTTAAACCTTCTCAAGAATCTTGATACACTTGTGCCGATGTTTTGATACCTCTTTCACAAAAATATGGCTCCGTCACTCCTTTATAGCTAACACCCCACCAAACCATCACTGAAGTCGGGTAATCCCACGTTGCACTCTGCCGACTAATTGGGAAGCTTCCTTAGATGTTTGAGCATAAATACGGTCATTTTGTCTGATAAAATGTTGCTCAACTGTAAAGATTTTCTCATCCGTAAACAAAAATTTTCTGTGACCTCCCTTTGCGTACCGCTTCCGTAGTTTTTTCGATTTTACCACCCTATTCTTTTTTAAATTATCAGTTAAAAAATGACCAGTTCGTCTGTTATACTCGTAGGCTGCAAGTACTAAGTCATCATTTAAAATACGCGACATGGTTCTGGGTGCTATCTTCATCTCCCGAGATAAAATCTTTTGCTTTCGGACAAGATTTCTGCGAATTCTATCCCATACTGCTTTGACCACCTTTTTTGTACGAAAACTACGTGGACGGCCAGATCTTTTTTAGTCACAAACAGAGGAGGTCTCATTGTACCTATTGATAGTCCGGTACACAAACATTTGACTAATACCAAGCGTGTGGAGAGTTTTAAAAATTGCATTTGACTCCATGCAATTTTTAAAACTCTCAACCAATATACAACCATATATATACATATTCCAACTTTGTGTAATGCAATCATAGCGATTCGGTTCTCTTTATCACTAAACATTTTAATATCGCAAAATATTATAAAATCTATTGGCGCCAAAATTAGAAAACACAATGAGCAATCGTATAAAAATGACAGATTCCAGATTCAAATGTAATATCTTTCTTATTTTTAATTGTAACAGTATTTATGGCCAGACAGTGTATATTAGAGTTTCAGGCAGGTGATTGGTGTCGATTGCTACTTATATTATTTAACTGTAGCAATGAGTGTTGTAAGTAATTTGCTTAAATTAACAGCGATACGTATAAAGTATAGGTGTATTGCCACATAATTTTAATAGTGGGTGGGTCAAGCATCGCTTACCAATTGTAAATGTTACATGACACGGTCAATGTAGTCGTCACATCGCAGATGACAATAGTATTTAGCATCAGATTCATTCCATTACACATTAATTTATGTCCAGCATGTCAGAAAAGTGAGAGTCAGACTCGCGCACTGAGGGTTCCGTGCCAATTATAACTGAATTAGGGAATCCACTTACCTCCACTTAGCTACAATACAACAATATTTTGTTGACAGCAAATATAACTTTGTTCTGCATAGTGTTTGTATGAAGAACAAAGTTATGCTTGCGGTTGTTGAAAATGTGTTATATCTCAAAAACTACTAGTTCGATCCCGTCGAAACGAAATACAACGCGCACTTGCTTGCTTTACTACGATTATTATTAATAATAAGAGTTCATTTTCAATTTGCACTTTACACAATCTTTGATAATGGAGTCCCCTTTAGGCATATAAAGTGTGTTAGGTGAAACTGCTCTTCCCTTAGATAAATATTTTAGCACTTTGGAAGCGTCTATCTATCAAACGTTAGACTTAAAAAGAAAATGGTTTTAGGAACTTCAATATCATTTTAAAATCCTTATCTATAGACACCCCGCACGCATAGGTTTGAATAAAATATTTTTTTCGGTTTTAGTTTCATGTATAAGAATCGTAAAGCAATTAACAGGATAAATAAATAAATAAATATTGGACACCAATTACATACATTGTTCTGATCCCAAAGTAAGTAGCCAATGTGTGTTATGGAATCAGTCACAACGGTGGTACCACAACACCCAGACCCGAGACAATATAGAAAAGATCGTTTTCTACATTGACCCGACCGGGAATCGAACCCGAAACCTCACGAGATGGCGTCGCTTGAAACCAGCGTGCTAGCCACTCGACCACGGAGGTCGTCATCATCGTCACGGAGGATACATCTTCCTACTAAATTTCAACAGTGTGATACTTATAGTTACAGAATAAAGTGGCTGTGACATACAGACGGGCAGACAGACAGACAGACTTGACGAAACTAGAAGGATTCCGTTTTTTGCCATTCGGCTACGGAACCCAAAAAACGATTTATTAATTTAATCTTCTTCTCGCAGCTTAACCCAGTCACGTTCAGGAAAAATATTACTGGGGACAAAATAAATTCTCGTACAACAAATCGTCATAGTCTCTCCATGTTTAGAGGAATTACGGAGTACCTACATAAATTGGGGTCTAAACGAAGCCTCCAGATAAGGCTTGGCGGTTCAAGCTCAGGGCCCTTATTTTTGAATCACTCGCGTCAAGATGCCGTGTGAAATTCACTGATTAATGTTCAATTTCCCAATGAAAACTAGTATAATTTCACGCAAAAGTGATGTGAAAAAACATAACTGATTTTTGTGAGTCTCTATATGTTGCCTGATTTCCATTGATTTTTAATTGGTTTTCGAACGCAATTCACTCGCCTTATTTAAGCGAGTGATTCAAAAATAGAGCTCTTGTTCCAACTTATTTTCAGCGTTCGACATGCTAAATTACAATGAATCTACCAAATAACACGAACAAGCGACCCTCGGTACTGTTATTTTATAATTAAATGGATTGACACAAATTTTAACAGCAGACTTATTCTTTATTTTGCTGCGTACTCGTCATTTAATGGGATGGTTTGTCATCCATAGTCACCCAAAGTTTTGAAATTAAAATTGCTGTAAGTATGCATCTAACTTGTACATTTTACATTCCGTTAATACAGTATGTCCAGGCGCCTATATCAATACGAGGGTCAAACTGAAAGTTCTTAGAACTGGCCACTTATAAACAATATAATAAAAAAAATGTTCTAAAATTTGAAAATAGAACTCTTTGCCAATATTACTGAGTATATATTTCATTCATTTGTCATTTGTTTGACGATTTGGCGGCAAATTGAAAATTGTCTGTGTCACGTCAACATGAATTTAACACGAGAAAATTTTCGTGCAATGATTTTTTATGACTTTCGATGTCATTTAAGTCAACAAGAAAGTTATGATAGACTACGATTGGCCTTTCACGATGAAGCCCCATCTCGTGCGACTGTTTACAACTGGTTTAATGAGTTTAAACGTGGTCGCACTAATCTCACTGATGATGTACGTGAGGGACGGCCTTCTACGGCGACGACTGAAAATAACATCTGTGTTGTGCGGCGTATGATAGAGACTGACAAAAGAGTGACCTATCAGCAGATTCGGACAAGCTTAGGCATCGGTATGAGTCAAGTGCACAAAATCCTCCACGAACATTTAGCGGTCAGGAAGCTTTGCGCCCGGTAGATACCTCATAATTTGACTAAGGCTCAAAAACTCCATCGTGTGGATTGGTGCCGTAAAATGATTGAAAGATTTAACGGAGGTGACTCAAATGCTGTGTTCGACATACTAACAGGTGACGAAAGCTGGATTTACTGTTATGATCCTGAAACCAAAAGACAATCTGCTCAGTGGGTGTTTCCTTTCGAGGAGTTGCCAACTAAAGTGAAGAGAGATCGAAGTGCGGGAAAAAAAATGGTGGCCTCGTTCTTTGGAAGGATAGGTCATTTCGCAACAATTGTGTTAGAGGATCAAAAAACAGTTTCTGCAGAATGGTACACTACCAATTGTTTGCCACTTGTCTTGGAAAAAGTTCGAGAGAAACGACCTCGCAGTAGGATCCTCCTTCACCACGACAACGCCTCGTCGCACACCGCCAAGCGAACGATCGACTATTTGGCGACATCAAACGTTGAATTACTGGGTCACCCGCCGTATAGTCCCGACCTCGCGCCTTGTGATTTTTTTTTATTTCCAAAAATTAAAGAAAAACTTAAAGGAAAGCGGTTTATGAATGCTGAAGAAGCGGTGGCTGCGTATCGCGATGCCATTGAAGAGACCCCTAAGGACGAGTGGGCAAAGTGCTTTTTCCAGTGGTTCCATCGCATGCAGCGGTGTATTGACGTCAATGGACAATATTTTAAAAAGATATAATAAAACTAATAACTGGCTAATGTAATCAGTTTTTGATTTTCTAAGAACTTTCAGTTTGACCCTCGTATTATAAAGATGAAGGGTTGTTTGTTTGTTTCAAAGCGCTAATCTCAGAAAGTTTTATGATATTTTTTTATGGTTGTGAATTTGATAATATATAATTTTGTATTTTCAAAAGTGTTTTGATGCACACGGTTATATATTCTTACCATTATAAACATATTAATTTATCATCATAAGCATTTTTTTTGTACGAAATTGCCCTTTACACGTACATCATTTGATTTTAATAAATATCGTAGAAACAATCACAGTTTTAAAATAAGTCTGCACTAAAATAATTCTCGCAGCTTAAGTACAACGCACGCTTGCTTGCTTTACTACGACTGCGGGGTTCTTACGTAAATGAAAATAATATGTTTTTTGCGTTGAAATATTTCAAGGGAAATTTAAAATTAGCGCGTTTGACGCCACGGGGCACCCCTAATAGTAAATAACTGTAAGGGCAATACCAACAATGAATTTCATTAGGAAAAAATATATAATTAAAAAAAAATACCCTCCCCCTTATTTTCCATCTATCGGTGCATGTTCTCAAGCTTACCTACACCAACAGTCTACGCACATCATGCACCAGGGCCGTTTGGATTTTTAAATATTTTTCTTTGTCATTATTTTTATTACCCATTTGTCTCAAACTACGGATCAGATTTTGTAGAAACTTACACTGTACCCTAAGTTGAAATATCTCGCTATGACTTTTCGTTTTCGAGAAATCCATTGATACATTATTTACATTTACGAATTTTGCACACGTGTTTGGAAGCCGCATACTTAAGAATGATCAAATTCCAACGATATCACAAACATAAACATTGAATTGATTACCTCCTTTTTGCGAGGTCGGTAAAAATACCCCATATGGGGTATAGCGTCCTTTTGATGTACTACCTCAATTTACACCACACCTTTTTCTTTCAAATAACACCAATAAGTTAGTTAACTCCAGCGTATATACGAGTACATACACGAACGCTGAAAACATACCTACCAATCCGTTTTTTGTTTTTGTGGTTCGGCAATCGTGGAATAAGGAATCAAACCGCCGTAAAAACACGAGTTAGCATATTTTTTTTTAATTAAAACTAAAGTCACTGCAGTATGGGTGGCTAGGCTTTTATAAACAAATATTATGAATATTGGACACCAATCACATACATTGCTCTGATCACAAATAAAGTAGCTAATGCATTTGTTTTATGGAAATCAGACACAGCTTTTGGAACTGACCTCCCCATATGGGGTATTTTCCTCAATGAAATCATTGTAGATAGAGTTGTATTACTACTCGTACATGCCTGGACATACTGTACATTAAAACTGAATCATAACAAATTCTTTCTTATCTTATCGGTTGCGTTGATAAGACAACAAACAACAACAAAACTTTATTAAAATAAATCCGAATCCGTTTGGATCGTTTTGGGAAGTTCTCATCATTTTCGGTCCCTAGTCAAGCGTAGATTGAACAACTGAAAATAATTCGCCATTCGCGCGCCCTCGGCTGGATCCGAAATAAATGCGATTATGGCTTTACGCGGCTCACTGTTTAAATAATACGGGAGAGAATTCCGCTCCATTACACCAACTCTAAACTGCTGTTCGACCCATTGCATCCAATAATACGGTTATAAGTCGAGATTAACTACAGTAAAAGAAAAAAGTGCTAAGAATCCCCGGAGGCGATCACGCTACCAGCCCCAAAGACAACTGGCACTGCTAACTTATAACGCATGCACACTGAGGGCATACTGGAGAAAGAATGAACAGGTTACACTGGGACATCGTGGGTTTATCGGAAGTCCACAGGGAGGGTGTGGACACGATAACTCTTAAGTCTGGCAACCTTCCCTTCTAACGGGAGGGTGACCAAAAGTCCCAAGATGGTGTTGAGTTTTTTGTCCACAGGTCCCTCGTAAACAACATCATAACTATCGAGAGTGTGTTGTAGCCGGTGGTCAGGTGATATAAATTATATACTTGTTTCTGAAGTTTACGCGAATATTACTCATTGAAATAAAACAACTTTTTTACGGATTAACTTTTCGCGAGTTTATTAATTTTATCCCGACGTTTCGAACACTTTACAGCGTTCGTGGTCACGGGTAGACTGACTAATTATACTCAGAATAACCGAGAGGTATTCGCTGAAGGTCATACAGGTATATGCACCGACCTCGAAACACCCGGATGAAGAAAGAAAGAAGGTTGAGGAAATGTATGAGGACGTAAGTAGAGCCATACACACTTACAAAACCTATTTCACTGTTGTTATAGAGGACTTCATCGCAAAACTCGGCAAGCGAGGCGAGGATGAGTTGAAAGTGGGATCTTTTGTATATGGTCAAAGGAACGCCAGGGGCAATAGGCTTGCCGCCTTTCTGGAGAAGGAGGTACTCTTTGCAATGAACTCTTTCTTACAGAAGCCACCTCAAAGGAAATGAACCTCGTTGAGCCCGGATTGCACCACGAGAAATGAGATAAACTGCATCATGAGCACCAAGAGACGGTTATTCAATGATGTCTCCGGGATCAATAACCGTCATTAATCACCGAATAGTTTGAGGTTTTATTACAAATATAAATGTCAAATTGGAAATGTACCACCGTAGAAACTCTCGGTCCACACGCTGGACCTTATGGCGAACATCGATATATGGCACTGCAGACCTCTGTTAATGCTGAAACCTACAGCCAGCTTAATAACGAATATGGAAATCCCAGCAACATGACTTTCGTTCTTTTCACTCAAACAGTGTTCAAGAATCGATAGAGCGGAACCAAGACTCCAAAGTGTTTGCAAGGGACGTGTCTATTGGGCAAAGCCTGTTGATGAAACGTAAGACAGAGGACGGTATTGTTGTCGACGAAAAAAGAGGTTTTGAGGGAGAACGAGATGTTCTATGGGCAGTACACCTCAGTTTCCAAACCAGTTGATAGCTCCGTCTGAGACCCAAGAGCTATTCCGACCTGACACTACATCGAAGACACCCCGGACGTCAGCCTCTGTGAGATTAGGATGGCTCTGAAACAGCTTAAGAACAACAAGGCACCTGGCGAAGACGGACACAGCCGAGTTTCTGAAAGCGGGTTGAACACCAGTACTCAAAGTCCTTCAAAGACTCTTTAATTCCGTGGTCTTTAATTATTTAACTGCCTCTGTGGCGCAGCGGTCGCACTTTAAAGCGACGGCTGCGCCAGAAGTCCCGTGTTTGATCCCCGGGTTGGGTCAAAAATATGTACCTGGGTTTTTATGTTCAGAAATGTTCAGGGTAAGCCGGAGTTTGGAAGTTGGCGGTGTTTCACCCCCGTGCCTCGGAAAGCATGTCCAGCCGTTGGTCCTGCGCCTGATCTCTCTCTGGTCGTTTCAGATTGCTGTCCCATCGGGCTATCAGAGTGAGAGTAATAGAGAGTGCACCTGTGTTTGCGCATATACTTGTGCACTATAATATGTCCCGCGCATTGGTCAGTCGTTTGTGACTGGCCGCCGTATTCGAAATCGCCTTGGGATACTATTATTATTAATAACGTGCTGCTAGAGGGCATCACACCTGGGGCATGGAACAGAAGTGTGGTTGTGTTGTTCTTCCAAAAAGGAGACAAAACCTTATTGAAGAACTATAGATCCATATCACTCTTGAGTCATGTCTACACGCTGTTCTTAAGGGTCATCACGAATCGTCGCGCACGTAGGTTTGATTACTTCCAGCCACCAGAACAAGCCGGAGCCGGAAAAGGCGACAGTACCATAGACCACATCCATACGCTCAGACAAATTATACAAAAGCCCAAGGAGTATAATAAGCCTCTATGTTTAGCGTTTGTGGACTATGAGAAGGCCTTTGATTCGATCGAAACTTGGGCAGTGCTTCGGTCTCTTTAGCGGTGTCACATAGACTATAAGACTATAGGAAGAGGTGTTAAAGTGTCGCCTTCATGTCAGTCCGAGTACAGGAACAGAAAACGAGAGCGATTCCATTGTGAAGAGGTGTAAGATAGGGAGATATTATGTCTTCGAAACCGCCTTCAAGCTTCTGGATTGGGTAGGATTCAGTATCTGACGAATACATAACACACCTCCGGTTTGCCGATGATAAAGTATTTGTGTCAAAGACGCTGGACGATCTTGGCACTTTGCTCGAAGACCTTGACCGAGTCTCTCAACAAGTGTGTCTTACAATGAACATGGTAAAGACGGAAATCATGTCAATTTCCCGTGTTGTAATCACTCCAGTATCTGTTGGGAACTCAACTCTCGAAGTTGTCGACGAGTACGTCTACCTTGGACAAGTGATCCAATTTGGTAGGTCTATCTTTGAGAAATAGGTCAATCGACGAATCTATCTCGGCCGGGCAGCGTTCGAAAAACTGCGAAAGAGCGTCTTCTCGTCTCAATTACCACTGTGTCTTAAGACGAAAGTCTTCAACCAGTGTGTGTTACCAATGATGACATACGGATCTGAAACGCGGTCTCTAACTATGGGCCTCATAAAGAAACTCAACGAGCGACGGAGAGGGCTATGCTCGGTGTTTCTCTACGAGATCGAATCAGAAACGAAGATATTTGCAGAAGAACTTAGGTAACGGACATAGCCTTGAGAATCAGTAAGCTCAAGTGGCAGTGGGCAGGGCACATAGTGCGAAGAACTGATGGCTGTTGGGGCTTGTAATCGGTCGCTGTGGGAAACAGTGGCGGAAGCCAATATTCAGCAGTGGACGTCCTTTGGCTGATAATGATGATGATGATGATGATGATGATGACTACATTATAACCCGTATTTTTAAATATACGCTATTGATTTTGTGGTAAATGTTAATAGAGATCGCATTGGATAGCACGTTGATAAAATAATGGCTCCCGTACTGCACAGATTGAGAAATAGAAAAAATAACCTCACGGGTTAATCGGATATTGGAGATGTGTCAACGAATTCAAATAAAACTCTTGATTTTTTTAACCGTGCACGATCCAACTTTGACCTAGTTATGTACCTAAATAACTAGTTTGCTCTAACAATGAATAGCGTCAGTAATTAATTGCAAGTTTAGTTTGCATATATCCAATACAGTGCACCTAACTAGGTCCCAAAACTAATGTATGATACCTACCTGTATTGAACTTAGAGTTCAATTTTGTGAACCATCTTTGGGAAACAGCAACAGCTGGCCGCTTGCTCACTTGATGCGAAATTGACTCATTAGGTTCACGGCATGAAGTCATTATCCTATGTGGCTATTTACATACGAGTCTGAGTAACATCAGTCAGGCGATAGCTGATATACGCCCACGTTAATATAGCCGTTGATAATAATCTCAGACAATATGAAGGCTTCGTAAATACAATGACGTAACATCCTCTTCCCGTCGCGTTAGGAAAGAGATTGATTTTGTATTGAATAAATTGATATATTTTACATCCAATATGTTACGTATGAACATTTTGTTGGAGTACGGCATAATAATATTACAATGCATAGAAAAATAAGTGATTTTGAAATCATTGCAAAAAGTTTACGGCGCAGCTTATTGTTGGCATCGCCAGTTTTTCCACTTATATTACCAAAACTTATTTTGTCATATTCTGGAACCTACAGCTAGCGCTCGACAACGCACCAATGATCTAACGTATATTGCAAGTTATGAAACTTGTGGTGCAGTTTTTGTCCTAGCAATATCCCTACAGCTGAAATTCGGGCAGTGTGACAGCTACACGACCAACGACACTTTTGATTTTTAGAAACCAAACCATGCCTTTGCAAATAATTGACAACGGGTTGAAATTGGATTTTTTTTAGTATCGACTACCTACTTCGCGGTAATTTCATTTGGATCAATGACATGGTTGATATGAAAGTGAACGATTAAATTACCTTGATGGAGTACTATATGAGTAATACATAACTACCTTGTTGTTTTGTTTAATAATATTACCAAAGTTAATCTCAATTCATACTGAAACCTCTGGGTTCGAGTTGTATATTGTGTATACACTGTATACAATAACACATAGATTTTAACCTGTGGACACCCTCCCTATCAATTTAGGAAACAAACAGCCACGAATAAAACGCGCCTCAGGTGAATGCAGCCTCTGCGCCTAATTAAGATCTACTGAATCGTAAACCTACACGTTTCCAGCAAAGTTAAACTTATGTCCTGCTTTTTAGCTAAATATTTAGCTGTAATGCTTACATAACTGCCCTTTTTATCACCTTTTGACGGAAAAGCATAAAGTAGAAGACGGAAAATAATTCACCAAAAAAAAAACATGCAGTCGAATTTCTCCTCCTTTTTTGAAGTCAGTTAAAAATGAGGTTGTAAATTAATAAACGCGACGGTGTGGTTTATAAAGATCTTTTCAGAAATAGGCTATCAACAACGGAAGTATCTTTAATTAAGTAAACACAATTATAACACTACTTAAAAGGATCTGAGAAAACACGCGTTAAATGAAACAGAATGCAGTCGCTACTCTGACGTTATTGAGATTTATGCATTGAAGTAAGTCCTTTACTTTTACATAATGTGGGAATTTTCCGGCGAGGTTGTACGTAAAACATATGTACAACGTAATTTACCTTTACTTAAATTAATAAAGTGTCTTTCACCACCTAACGATAATACACAAAGGTACAAGCTATTTGGTAGTGTAAGCCTCTGAAAACAAGGTTTATTAAGATTTAAGCCTAGCTTAGGCGATTTTCAGGTACAACGCCCACCCACATACCAAACATGGTCTTAGAAAACCTTACCGCCCCTTTATCGTTCATGTTTTCACCTGAAGGTGGTTTTAATGGTACCAGCCGAGCCTACCGGGTGCTTTATCCCGGATTTCAAATTTGGGTGACAAACACACGGCCACAAGCTGAATGCAGGCCAAATTCCCTGCGAAGTAAGCACTTAATTGAGATTTATTCACCGACCATTTTACAGGTAGATTAGGAGACAGTCCCGTGGTCGGTACTGTTGCTGTTGGCATACAGACTAAATTAAGTCATTCATGAAGTACATTAAATACAAATAACCGGTATGGGACAGAGTGCAAATAAACAATGTTTAACAAAACATGTACTACAAAAAAAAACGAAAACATACATTGTACCTACTATATTATTTCTTTAAATGTGCTACAAAAAAACCCATAAGCATTTAAAAATTGAATTGACCATGGGTTTAGATATTTTCTGTTCAAAACCCACAGAATTAAAATTAACGGTATGAAAACGCATTAAAATTAAATCAAATGAAAACGACTTTGAACCATAAGTTGATAGTAAATCAATCACGAAACCGGACTTTCCAGTGTACATAAAAAAAATTGAAGGATTTTTTAATGATGTAAAATTATAAAATTCACCATGCGCTAGTTAGTTGCTAAGATTTTAATATTTTTGATATGGATTCGGATTTTTTGTGTACAAAAGGCATTTTTTTTGATTTGCAGTAATAAACTACCCGTTAAAAATAAGTAATTATAACAGTTTTTTTAAGTAAATGTTTTTGATATGAGGTGATTATTTTTTACGAGTGATGAAACTCTCAATAGAGAATCATTCCTATCATCCCATTCACACAAATTAAGCAATAGTTACTAAGGATCAGCTTATTCATCTACTTCAAACTTAAAGAATCACTACCTACAAAATATTGGTCACTCTATCAGTAAATAAAACAGTCTTCTACATCACACTGACACATCATCTTCTTAATTTGGTAGACAAACTCGTGGCATAAGTATAGTGACACTGTGTCACTGAATGCAGACACCCTCGACAATAGGTGAGATTTACCACGTCACGCGTCCGGACTGACCCGGACATTTGCAGATTAGAACCATTTGGTTTGCATACTATATAATTATATGATGAAGTGCGCTATGTTTGAAAATAAAACAGAACTATATTTTCACTTACGAAAAATAATTCTATTTTAGGACGGGGGGGGGGGACATTTATATCTTTGTCCTGTCGGTATTCTGTAATATACAAACCTGCAAACATTATTCAATTTATTATTTACCAGCTGTATTTTGACCCCTAATTCACTTCAAATCCTAATCGGACCAATTAGTAACAGTCACTCTACAAGGCCGAATTCGATTAGTAACTCTATTAAATATTGTAATTAAACTCCTTGTTGACAGAGACGAAACGACTGGGTATCATTATAACCTTACCAAAATGGACCAACGAATCTTAGCTGTAATATCTAGTTGGGTTAGACTACCGAAATTGGTCTTATAAATATTTTTGTTTTCCATAATTTGATATTTAAAAACATCATAATATCTATTTACTTCCAATCTTTTTCTTAATGAAACGTAGTTAAATTCGAAAATTGACACGCTCCGAAACTCGTTAAGAGTGACGAGTGAGGACAGCGTGAGTGAGGCGAGCCCTCCATAATTCAGCGCGTCGCGAGTCAGTTGACGCGACCGATACATTATTAAATACCCAAATTAGCTTACACGATCTAAACAATTCATGGACTATGCAGTAGCACAATGTTTCATGAATTGATTTATTGTTATTATAGGCGGGTTTTTTAATTTGCGGTTAAATACCTACTACTTCATCAAAACTTTTACGAGCTCTATCAGCATTTTTCACAGTTAATACCAGAGAGAGTATTAGTATCTAAAAAGAAAGTAACATTATAATTAGGATCTTAAAATATAAAGTTAAATCTCGCCCTTAAAAAAACAGAGTAAAATAAAGAAACTTAGTATTCAATAATAGTTGTGCCAATCCGAGTAAGACAAAGCGTTTAAGAACAGCATAACGATATCACATATACACACACACACACACACACACACACACACACATTGAATTACTTCCTTTTTAGTCGGTTAATACTTCGCTCTTAGCCCATTTAATTGACAATGTTGCTAGCAATTACTTTTATAATTCTCTTAACATTCATGTGTTGAGTAATTAGAAAGTTTGGAGAGCCTATACATCAGAGATGACGTCAGGCTACTAACAAGTGCCGTAATGGCCTGCGTAGAGGTTGCGTTCAAAACGCTTAGGCCGAAGTGCCGGCGCTGTTATAAGCCATATCTTATAATTAAACGGTTAACGAGGTACCGTCTACGTCTACGCGTATCACGATGAATTTAGTACTCTGTAAAAATATTTTTATGAAAAACCTTGGAGTCGAGACTATTTGTAGTAACCTTAGCGCTTTCTAAGTTTGCTGATGTTGGAAAATTTCATTGAAATCATGTTGTAGGTCGATCGGTGTACGGACAACAGCACGTCAAGGTAAACACTGCGGAATCTTATTCAGTTGTAATAAGGGCTAGTTTGCAATAAAAGAGGGTAGCCTAATGTGCTGGCCACTGTACAATCAATTTTCAAATTACAGACAATATTTTTAGCGATAAATGAAAAAAAAATGACATTTAATCTGTTTCTCAGTTCTATTAGGGCCGGCTTAAAATCCAATACTAGTTTATCGGTTAGAATTTCAGTTTTAATGAAGCTCCAGAAATGTGTTTCTCATTTTCTGTCGAGCTACATTTAAGTAATAACGCAGTTCTTCGAAATTTTAGACGTATATTTGCTTTAAGTTCTTTGCAATATACTAGTACTAGATCGTTACTTCTGAGTACCTATACAACTAGGCACGCTTTTTATAAAAACTTTGCAGTTGGTTAAAAATGCCGCAAGCATTAGTCAATGATGACTACCTCCGTGGTGTAGTGGCTAAGCACGCTGGTTTCAAGGCGTCGCCGCTCAGAGGTCCCTCCGAGGGTTTATTACACCTTCGCATTCGCATACGCCATGCGAAATACGCATATGTTGCGTCGCTCCGACCAGATGTGATAGTTGTATGAATCCTTTGTATGTAGTCCCTATGTGAACCTTATAAAAATTTCAGAAAATTTTGGTGGGGGACGATGAACAAACGTATGGCAAACTACTTTAAAAAATGACGTTTATTTCCACTTCCATTTTCTTACAGCTAGGCGTAGACACACATACTGAGAACTCACACACTTTTAAAAATTTTCATGTAACTACAATCTGTCAGGACACACAAATATACAATTTTCTCGGGATGTACCGCACAGCACTGCTAATAATGTATTAGCTCACTAACTAACTCGGTGCACTCATCTGGTCCTTGCACTACTTTTAATATTAAACAACCACAATAATGGAACAGCATATTAAGTATAATATCAACAAAGACTAAGTTACGTGCATTCATAATTATAGGATTACGTTTTTTAAAACGTGACTTTTCCACTTTTTGCGTTTTTGCATGTATTGATAAAGTATTTTTTTCAGGACTTTAAAAACTGGATCATTCCTTATCAGGAACTAGGGGTCCCCGTTTGCTCCCTTGCCTCTCATCGCAGCAGTGATGTTTTAGCCTCAAGCCTTCCTCAGTACATAAACATAACACAATAATATTTTTTCGAAACGATCCAGTAGTTCCTGAGATTAGCGCATTCAAACAAACAAACTCTTCAGCTTTATAATCTTACTATAGATAATTCCGTTATGTCATTACTACGATGGCAAATCTTTATAATACATGTAAAAGAAAGTCATGTAAAACGTTACACCAGTTTTAACCAGAGATCAGGTAGACTGATTTCAATAATTAACACATGTGGTTACCACAAATGAGGGAGCTGAGGGAAAAAAACAAACGTCACTTTTACTTTGATACTTCTTAATACGGCGACTATCTATACTAATATTATAAAGCTGAAGAGTTTGTTTGTTTGTTTGTTTGTTTGTTTGTTTGAACGCGCTTATCTCAGAAACTACTGGCCCGATTTGAAAAAATATTTTTATCTTGGATAGTCCATTTATCGAGGAAGGCTTTAAGCTATATAACATAAAGATACAACTCACAAGACCACAGCAGCAATGAAAAATGGTGCGAAAACGGGAGAAAGATATTCCTTTTGAGAGCTTCCGCTGCGTACGCTGCGGAAACCGCTAAAGTTACACAAAAATCATGTATTACAAGATTGTTCAACATTAAGAGTTCTATAATAAAGTCCACGACAGCATAAGTCTATCTTTTATGGTTGACTTACTACATCCGTTTTTATGTAAATAAATTTGTAAAAAAATAATGCATCATTTTTAGAGGTATATTGTACACACAGGTATTTATTCTTATCAAAATAAATAGATTCATCATCACGAGCATTTCATTTAGAACAAAGTTGCCCTTTATATCATTTGATTCCAATAAATATCTTAGGAGCTATCACAGTTTTAACATAACTCCGCACCAAAATAATGTTCGCAGCTTAAGTACAACGTGCGTTTGCGCTAATTATATTATAAAGCTGAAGAGTTTATTGGTTTGAACGCGCTTATCTCAGGAACTGCTGAACCGATTTGAAAAATATTTCTGTGTTAGATAGCTTATTTATTGAGAAAGAATTTGGATATAAAACATCACGCTGCGACGGGAGGGGAGGGAGCAAACTCAAAACGCGCGGACGAAGTCGCGGGGGACCGCTAGTCAAAAATAAAACGATAATTCTTCCGTAATTCTTAAAATATTGCACGAGTGACAGTGTAGCACCAAGGGTGCAATTATTTTTCTAGTATAATTTAATGATATGTGAAAAAAGTATAAACTGAACAGCAGTACAAAACTTAACGAAGATAAGTAAATAAAATTATGTACGCAGAAGTTTTAAATTAGGCATTGCAGAAACTGATGAATAAAATTATTTTTCTGTCCGAACATTCTTCGAAACATTTTGTCTCAAAGTGTTCGGAGGATTGCACTTGTCCCACAAACTCTTGTTCGCCTTTTCCCTCCTACTATGAAGAAGTATCTTGCTTTGTATATCGTTATCTTGTCGAAGAGCGTTAAAGCGAAAATACAAATATTTTTCGAAAAAAAAAGTAAGTGGTACTCACACTATAATCGCGGAAATTCACTTAAGAGAAGCGGTTTTTGCAATAGAAAACTGTACAATTCATAATTTTTATTTTTATTTTGGACTTATTTGTTGCGAGAGTTCTCGGCAGCGTCTGTCAAACGGTTGCGACGAAGTAGTTCTATTATACATAAAAACATCATGGCTAAGATTTTCGGCTAGAGGGAAAGCCCGTCCATACCCAATCCATTATACATACTCATTAATGAATCCTGGTTGCCGGTAATGTTAGCGAACAGAAAAACTTGGACGGCACTGGCAATCGAGTGACAGTCCCCACACAGTCCTACACACACGAGCTGTCATCGGTGACGGACGATCGAGCCAATTCCGCGCGCTAAATATTCTGTTGCTCTGTTTCCATTATAAATAAATATATTCATGACAAAGTGTGTGCTTTTTCATAGTAAGTATCGTCCAGCTGCATTACGGAGTGATTAACTCAGTGGCTCAGTGGCCGCATCACTGCCTCATACGAATGCGTTGGTCTACTAATGCGTTAGAACACCGATCAAAAGTAAACATATTGCATAATTTTTGCTCTATTTTTCTCCATACAGGCGTTTGAATCTTAAAGCTTAATTTCGGCGGTCTTTTTCGTATGTAATTCAACCGATTCAGCTTGGTCGTTTCGCTCTTTTCCTTATCTGCCTATCCGAAAGCTCCAAATAAAAATAAAACGCCTTCCCGAATCACCATTTAATAAAAGCAACCTTTGCAATTTGTATGAAAATACAATACCTTATACGTTGATCAGTTACTTCTCTGCGCAAGAATTGGAATAAAGGTGGCTGTATTAAAGTTTCTCATCTCACATTTTTCGTATTAGGGAAGAACAGCTAATGACTAAAATTCATGTTAAATACTCTAAAAACTTGTACTAACCGTTCAACTGTATAAGAATATTTAGTTGAATCATATGTTTTTAAGCCCCGGTGAATAAGGAGCGGAGATAAGTGTCTTTCTGTGTATTTTTGTAGGTAGTATCTGTCTGCTATCGTAGCGCCAAAATTTTAGCGGATTTTAGATTTTTTTGTGTCTTAGAAAATTTTATTCCGAGTGTTCATAGCCATTTTTCATGTAAATCTGATCAGGGGTGCGATTGTGTAAAGCAATCGTATTCATTTGACAGTTCAAAACGTACGGTATGGTCTGTCAAATGGCAAAGAACAAAGGGTTTGACAGATAATATCGTACGTTTTTAACTGTCAAATGAATACGATTGCTTTACACAATTCCACCTCATCTCTTTTTTTTAGTTTCAATTTTATTGTACGATCGATTCAAAATTTAGTACCGTGCTACTTCAATGACATGCAAATAATATAGTAAGATAATGATGGATTTAATGTCGGGTCCGGGGGTTTTTATTATGGATTATTCATTTACCTTTTTGAGCAATTACAGTAATAATATAATGACTATTAGACTACCTAAAAGATTTAAAATTAGGCGCCACACTTTCTCAGCCTTGAGTTAAAATTTAACACAAAGTTATGATGACAAAACATTTCTCTGTAGGTACTTAATGGCAACATCAAAAAATTATAATTTAGCCCAATGTTAGAACGAGAATTCAAAGATTGAGTATATTTCAGATTTCCTTTCTTTAGGACGTTACACGTAAAATTTTGCTCATTTACTCGCGGTTACAATATTGGATATTGAAGAATTGTCTACGTTTCCTCGGCGCTGTAAGCCTGCCTAAGGTCGCTTGGATCGCTCTCCCACTTATCAATGTGGGGCACACGCCACATTGTGCCTGACATATTTTATGACATTTCGAGCATTATACTCCGTCTACGTACGTTCGCTTTACACGATTGTCGTGTAAAACCTTGTAAGTGTTTAATTGGCTGATAGTGAAGAAAAACTGACTATACATTGGTACTTTTACATGTTAAACTTCAAATTCCACATTATATTCAACCTGTATCGTATCACGGTCATACCAAAAGTGCTAGAATGTGTTCGTTACCTCACAACGACTGCCTGCGGCAAACTTTGTGTACCTAAAGTCTCAATTTGGATGCATTGGGGACTGTTTAAACTTGCACAAACATTTTCAGCATTCTAGTGTCAGTTTTAAAGTTCTTCACAAAAGCTCTTTCTATGTCTGGAAAGCATCCAACAAACATGGGCAACAAAAACACTAAATACTTAGGCACTGAGTATATCTCGAATGTCGAAGTATTAAGCCGAGTGGTGGCACTACATTCCTAGCATACTAACAATGCAAAATTTGACACCTAACCGTAAAAACAGTTTCAAAAGAAATGTTTTGAATAATAAAAGTTGGTACCTCATCTAGGCTACTTCAAGCCAGCTATAACTTTATGCAATGAAGTAAAATAAAAAATAGATACAATTGCATTATTTGACCTGTTTATTTAAAGTAAAGTTCCACAGCATGCCAAGTCCTAAAATGTATATTAAACTCGGCTCTGCCATCATAAAAGATGTGTTGTGTGATATATTTTATATAGAAGGCTGGTGGTCGTGTCATCTCGCGCTTACCCTTTTTACGGTTTTTATCTGTGCCCCAGTTTTCTTGCCAGGGACCCTAAGATTTCGCATTAGTGTATTTAGATAAGTATTGAATATATCGTTTTTTAAAACCTTTACGCCGCCCCTTGCCGGCTTGACGGATCCGGATTTAACCAAACTTAATCCGTTTAAATAATTACCGATTAAATTATTATTGTAATGATCATATATATTTGCTTAAGATGCTGACCCCAGCATCTTGCATTCCATCATTCCATGGACTGAATTTCGCACAAATGATTTCATTTCATTTCATTTCGCAGAATGGTATCAACCATTCTTTAAGAACTCGGTATAAAAATCTGGCTCTCTACCACCTACCTTCGAAGGATTCTGGAGTTTTTTGACTACTGCGAGGAAAGATGGACACAACCTCGAACTACTAATGGTTACCGGCAAGATAAATAGCAAAAGACGGAGAGGACACAGCCCAATTAGATGGTCCGATCAAATTCTCCCTACGCCAAGGATAGGAAAAGTTGGAAGACCATCATCAACAGCAAACTCAGAAAGGGGTGTCATAAGGCTCAGCAGCGAGCAGCACGATGCGCGGGGGAGGAGGAGGTGGAGGAATATACAGGGTGAAATCGTAATCCGTACCGAAATTGTGGGTACAGACTCCACTGATTATGAACAACTTTTACTATGGGGGCAATAGAGAAATCGAGAAAAAAAAACAGCTGTTCCATACAAAAGATCAATTGGCGCGCGGACAAAATGTATAGAACAGCTGTTTTTTTCTTTCTCAATTTCACCATTGCCCCCATAGTAAAAGTTGTTCATATTCATCAGTGGAGTCTTACACAAAATTTCGGTACTGATGAAAAAGTCGCCCTGTATATTTATTATTAAATATTTATTAATGATCACTTATGTTTAGTCGTGTGTCTCTAAGCTGATCTAAATGGTTATGAATATCATAATATTTAACCACCTTATTTAATGAGAATGTATTTTTTATCAATAACAGAAGAAGCTATACATTA
This sequence comes from Pyrausta purpuralis, assembly GCA_963924145.1. Taxonomy (NCBI): domain Eukaryota; kingdom Metazoa; phylum Arthropoda; class Insecta; order Lepidoptera; family Crambidae; genus Pyrausta; species Pyrausta purpuralis. The sequence goes on from OZ001659.1 coordinate 16,304,607, forward strand.
GGTAACTTAATATTATAGGACATATTTAGCCATAGCGCTAGAGTACACACCAAATATTACCACTACTACATGTTTGTCGACATCGGTGAATGGAAATCAATAAGAATGAACGTTTAGTTGTTGGTATAATTATTTTACATAAACTTTCACATTTAGGCTATATTCCCCGGTTAGGATACAAAAAACTATACATACAAAAATGAAATGCTGTTCGTTAGTCTCACTATAACTCGAGAAAGGCTGAATGGATTTATCTTATCTTAGTCTTGAAATATTCGTGGAGGTCTAGAGAAGGTTTAAAAGGCGAGAAAAAAACGAAAAACGCGCGGACGAAGTCGCAGGGGACCACTAGTATATTATAGATATTTAAAAAAAAATACTTCATCAATTCAAATAAGTGTATGTTTCCATCCCAAAATAACATACATTTCTTTATTGATAAACGATAAGTGCAGTACGCAAATAATATTCAGTTTATACATTATTTGTATTTTACACATTTGTCTGAAAAAATAAATATTGCTTAACACAGCCTTCAATTGATCTTTGTAGTGTGCCTGGAACTTAGTTACGCTTTATTTGAGGCTAAGGGTACAATACTGCCCGATAAAAAGATACCTGTGGACTTGCCTCCCCATTTTAATGATCCTAACCTTATTAATGCTTACTTTCTGGATGCACCGGGATGTGGAAAAGTTTCTATGTCACAGCTAACTTATTTTGTAACACAAAGATTCAGTGATCGGGCTCTATTCTCTTTTCAGACTGTAAGCAGGGACCTAGTCATGAAAACCATAAGCCGACTGCGCTTAAATGCTCAGGGGAATGATGAAATCTCATTGGACATGCTTCTGCTGACTCTGCCACACTCACTGGATGCCATCACTTCCATAATAAACCAATCTTTGATGGAACACGCATTCCCTGACAGTTAGAAGGTAGCAGTTGTGAGGCCACTACCGAAGATCACTTCACCGGAAACATTGCAGGACCTTCGCCCTATTAGCATACTGCCCTGTTTGTCAAAGGTACTGAAGAGAATAGTCTGCGATCAGCTGAAAAAATATCTAGAAGACAATGACAAGCTACCTCGCCATCAGTCTGGATTCCGTAAGGGCCATGGAACAGGAACTGCGCTCTGAAAAGTGGTGGATGACCTGCTGTCTGCACGGGATCAGGGGAATGTCACATTCTTGCTTCTACTAGATTTATCACGGGCATTTGACTCCATCAGCATTCCCCTGCTGCTCTCGAAGCTAACCTATTACGGACTAGATTCCAAAGCTGTTAGGTGGTTTCAAAGTTACCTTTACCAGAGATAGCAGTATGTGGAGATATGTAGATTGGACGGAGTCAAAGAGCAATCTGCACCACAAATGGTGAGCAGAGGCGTCCCTCAGGGCTCAATCTTGGGACCAATTCTCTACATCCTGTACAGTGCCGATATCACCACATGTGTAACTCAATGTAGCCACCACCTTTACGCAGACGATCTGCAACTGTACCTCTCTTTTGATCCTAAACATTGCAGCAGTGCAGTGACTACAGTGAATAATGAGCTGGAAAATATAAACAAGTGGTGCCATAAGAACTGTCTCACACTCAATCCCAAAAAGTCCAAACTCTTGATCACAGGAACACCCAAAAACATTTCAAAACTAGACATTAATTCAATAAATAATACAATAAATGGAGAACCAGTAGAAAGGGTAGACAGGGCAAGAAACTTGGGCCTACTATTTGATAGCAACCTGAGATTTGAGAGCCACATAGCAGAATGTATGAGAAAGTGTTTTTGTAGACTTAGGCTTCTATACAAAATAAGACCATACCTGAGTGAGGCAATCAGGAAAACCCTTTGCGAGTCACTCGTGCTATCCAAGCTCAATTATTGCGACACAGTATATGGTCCGTGTCTGCTAGCGAGGTCAGCGAAGATGATTCAGCGAGTGCAGAATGCACGCGTGCGTTTTTGCTATCCCATCCCACCTCGGACTCATGTGAGCCCATACATTAGTGATGCAAGCATGCTCCGGATGGAGGCTCGCAGAAAACTCCACTTAGCAAGCCTGATGTTTGAAATCATTAAGACACAGAAACCAAGCTACTTACATGAGAACTTGGTATGGGCTCGGGGCGGGAGAGGGCGTGGGAGAAGGGAATGTGTAAGCGTCTTTCTGACCCCAAGACATTGCTCAATAACTTTCCGCGGCTCTTTCAAATTTGCTGCGACAAGGTGCTGGAACTGCCGCCGTTGCGCGCGTTGAAGGTGAAATCAACGTTTAAAATGAAACTAAAGCAACACTTATTACAAATTCAACGTGAAAACGAAAAGCACGCGTTCACTTACTAACGGAGTATGCGCGTCGAGCGAGGGGGTCGCAAATCCAAACATAGTTGATCCCGTGCAACGTGTCACCGTTCACGCCAAAAAACACTTATCATTACATGATTTGGCCGCGTAAGCTCCTTCAGGACCCCATATGTCCGTCGCCGTCATTCGTACAGTCCGGTTATTTCGCGCGATTGTTTGGGGTTATCCAGGGCTCCCCTTCCTTGTAGACTGAAGTCATCAATGTCAACGTGTTTCTTTATATTGTCTTGGTAAATTACGTACGTGGCAGCCGTGGCACTGTCTTTTACGTGGCATTTTTTTCTCGGTGAGCCTCGGACTTTGTCGGATACGTAAATAAAATGGCTGCCGCCGAGCCGAGCCTATTTTTTTAATACTAATTTAACGTCTTTGGCTGTAAGCCATACAGACAATTCTTCATTATTATTTTCATTTTTTAACACCTAAAACTTACACTAAATTAACCTAACTCATTGACATGCGAAGTGGTCCGCATTCCAATGCTCAACAAGGTAGCTAAGCGCAGGAACAACGATTCGGGTAAGACGGCGCGATTAGAGCTCGCTTTAACACAATTCTCACTTTAACTTCATTGTTTTCACACAAACACAATAATTGACCCGAAAAAAACAATTTCTAAAATGAAGATGGTCCATCCTTCCCTTTACGTTTCCCGCGCATAACTCCAAGCCGAACCCAAGAAGAACGGAGACTTTTTTTTTTCTTTACTTTTTCTTCTCCGAATCTTGAGTTTGGCCGCGTTCCGTTCCACGAACGCAGTAAAAATCGCAGAGCTCACAATAGGCTCACCAAGGTGACCCGAAACTATGGTGTATTATTATTAATTAAATTAATTGTTATGCTATTTGATTTGATTTATGTTTTTATTATTTATATTATAATTTGCAATTGTTCATACAATGTGTCAAAAACAATTTGTGATTATTCGAATGATAGATTAATGTTTTGTTTTTGTGCTATTTTATGGCATTTTTTTTTGTACCCACAAAGGCACTCGCTGAAAATCAGCGTCGTGGTATGAGTTCTGCTGCTGCCACGACCAATGCTGAACGGGTGCCTTATTCGGCCTAAGTAGACTAGTACATGTATTTTTGTTAACTTTATTCATTTTTGGGTCGAATAAATTCATTTTCTTTCTTTTTTCTTTCTTTTAAAAAATCGGGCTTTTTTTCTACAAATATGTAGTGTGGTTTGACGATAGTTAATTGATATAGACTATTTTTAGAAAAACAAAACAGCAAATGATGCAACTTCAATGCCAGCGCGGTAGGTTGGAAAACGGTTTTGCAGTTTTATTTTTTTGGAATGAATGCTATAAAAAGTATCAGATATTCCAGGCATTATTACGAAAGTTGGCAATATTTCGGGATCTGTTTATGCAATGTGCCTCACAGAAATTGGGGCAAAACGGCCTTCATAGTAAATTGGAAATTTGGGAATGTACTCATTAAAATTTATTGACGACGTTCTCTATTAAACTCTTAAGGAGAATAATGTGTATCTGTCCTGACGAAACGTTTAAATTTCATTTCACATCTGTTTTTCAAATGTTGTTTACGAATAACTGACCGATTTTTTTTTCAAGCTAATTAACCACGGTACAGCACCCTTTACATGATCACGTATAAAAATATTTGGAACAAATTTTCCGTTCCATTTCCATCCGTTTCTTTGGCATTTTGAAAACCTTAAGTGTAATGCAGAGCATATTGAGATTTTTCTTTGCATATTTTGTATCTAGCTAGACTGTGCAAAGTGTTGCCAAACTTTAGGAGGTGAATATACCTACAATTTTATAATGGGGCCATCATCAAAAAAAAATTAAGACTCTCCATACATTTCCGTTAATGTAGCTGACTGATTTGTATGGGAATCTGAAATTTATTCCGACCAAGACCCCATAGTAGGTTATATGTATTGCTGGTCTGATTACCCTACTAAAACTTAGTATTACCTTGCACAGTCGCCCTGTATGTCAATATAAAAATATTAAATGACGCGTGTGTTGCAAGCTAGCGCGATCGCTATCGTCGTTAAGCTGTTCCGTTCGGTCGCGCTTGTTCGCGACGTGACTGCGACTTATCAATGTAGCTGTCCAACGAAGTACTATTATATCTTCTATGCTGACGATGTCACACGGAGCTTTAACGAGTGAGTCTTGCTTACGAGGAAATAGGATATGAACCGGTAGTCATCTGCATCTGTAAAAGTTGTTGCATCGCCTAATTAGTGAATAAACTGTTACTACAAAAAGAAGGTACTAGTCAATAATATAATAAATATCTTTACCGGTGGTTAACTGGTGGAAAACGACTAATTTTGTTTAAGCATCGTCATCAGCTTCTTTATACTCTTAACTCAGTAGCTACATTAAAGTCAAGCGAAAGTTCTAAGTAAATAACATTAGAAAAGCAGTAAAACTACGTTTTTCCAAGTCTCAAAGAGGTTCATCAAAAGTCTGAACAGATGGACAGGGCGGGGTGAAGTTAAATCGGCGAAGTTGTCGAGACAAACTGTGCCATCCACCATTCAGTCGCAGGCAAGTTTGAACGCGTTCATTCAAACTCAGACCGCAGCCACTAGCCGCCTTCTGAGGAATAAGGCCGAAATGACAAGACAGATTACAAAAGTTTTATAGCTGAGATAATATTTTTCCATCAACCAAACGTCTGGTCGACGAGAACTCAATTGTAATTCTGCGAGCCGAGATGAAAGTTGTAAACAAACATACGAGTGAATGATTCGACTTTAACACTATAGAGATTTTAAAAAATATTGCTAAAGAAAATAGTTCTATCAGTGTACAATACATATTTCAACTAAAAATACTGATAATTAAGAAAAAGCTGTCCGAAAACTATTTAAAACGAGCTAACAACATAATTATTATTTTGTTTTTATAGTGTTTTGTCACTACACAAACTTAATAATATAAATAGCAAATTGCACTTTTAAAAAGCAACTTTGGCTGCTGTGACAGACGAGGAATCGAACCCCGTGTCTTACGCAATCCGGGCGTACAAACTTAATAATATAAATAGCCTATTTTGCTATTTATATTATTAAGTTTGTATAGTGACAAAACACTATAAAAACAAAATAATAATTATAAATTGGCTTCGTTCATCTTAACCGATTGTCAAATATTTGTAAAAATATTTCCTTCGGATATTGTAAGAGCAATCTCGCAACATTGATGACGCCACGCAGCCTACGCGTTAAAGAAAGCACTTGCAAAATTCAACAGGCTTGCTAATGTGACGGTGGCCGAGTGGTATAGGCATACGCCCGGATTGCGTTAGACACGGGGTTCGATTTCTCGTCTGTCACAGCAGCCAAAGTTGCTTATTACAAGTGCAATTTGCTATTTATATGAGCTAACAACATTTCCAAAAAGAAGAACAGAAATATTATCTCCGCACCCAAAAGTTGCAAAGTGACCCTAACAAAACTTATTGTGAGCCAATCGGATTTATTTCACCCTCAAATTTTCAAAAAAGTTATAAAACCTGATACAAGTATTCTCACCCAAAATAAATAGCAGAAAGGACTTGTTCTAGTTATTATACCTACAACCGAAGACATAGTCGTAGATTCTCATAACACGTAAAGGGAAACAGATGTTGCTTGTTCTTGTCCAAGAATCCTAGTAAATATTCTGACTGGTTAAATGTCCAAGTAAAAAGTTTCGTCGAGGTCATCGTCGTCAGACTTTTGGCACAGTCAGTCCACAAATCCGCTCTTAGTACTGGAAAGTTTTGTTTGCCTAATACAAAATCTAATTAAGTAGTTAGTTCAGTTTCTATTTAGTTAAGTAGCGTTTGCGTTACTTTTTACTTTCCAAGTCGATATTGGTTTCTTATTTGGGACGTACATCCATCGCCGCTATCTAAATGTCTCCGAGAGTCATTAAGTTGTGGTTTCTTTCGCAACGGTGTTTGCTCAATTTATCTCCACTACTTCTTCCAGAGGAAACACTTACTGATCCCAAAATTATTCCTGTACGAAGGACACTGTAGTTAAAATGTATCAAATTTCCAAAAAGTGCTTAAAGGTTGATTTATGTAACCGATGGTTATTAATTTATGAAATAGAATCTATGATTAATCAAAAAAAGGAAGCAACAATAAAAGAGTTTATTTTGCTAGGTCAAAGGGCCAAAAACGTTTTCTTAGGATACAAAGTATGAAGCTAAAAATAACATAACATTGAAAGTAATACTCTGCAGTTGAAGCGCAGAGTTCTGGCTCCGAGCCGGTGCGTGACGATCTCCTTGATTTGTGGATTTTGACGGTTTTAATTTGTTAGAACAACTGTGTAGCGAAACTTTGCTTGACAAATTCTAACCGTGTTATAAAAGCCTCTTGGCAGCCTTTAATAGCACAACTTCTCCATTAGCGGTTAAGGCGTGTTAATCAAAGATGAGAAAACTACTAATGCGCTAAAAGCATGACCTATTTGAGCTGCGAGTCCAAGTGATTAAGTCAGTCGATTGAGCAATTAATATTTTGTTTTATGACATGCATTGCAAGAAATGTGAATCAATGCTTTCAAAATTTGTTTCGTGCATACAGCAAATAAATCGGAGATGCTTTGGAAACCAGGGAGATCAATTAGGGTCCACAAATATTTAAATCCTAAAAGTAAAAACCGGCCAAATGCTATTCTGGTCTCGAACTCTTGGACGAAGGGTTCTGTATCTACTATGTATGTAAGAACTTTAAATTAACATTATTCAGATTGCCTAATAAGATTTTGAAATCTTGAAATAACAAAATATCCGAAATTATGAGACAAAACCGGTTTTTTTTTCTGCTAGAATCGTCAAAATCTATATTTCACCTATTTTTAGTTTCATATCTTAACGCGGTTTGGAGGTAAACATTTTTTAAGCGAAGGATTGACATGAAAATTATATCTTTAAGTTTATGGACTACAGCTCTGTAATTTACTTATCATTGCCGTGATAGATTTCATTATACATTAATTATATATGCTAGTGCTGTGATTTTATACATGAATCCAACTACTACCGTTAAGTTGGGAGTGGGTGAGGAGAGCTCTATCATAAATTTGCCCTTTAAAATTGAATGTTACGGAAACAGGCCACTTTGTCGAAAGTGATGTTAACAGACTCTCAATATTTTTAAAGACCTATTTTACGATACCATAGAGGTTACCCCACACGATAGGGTAAAAGAAAAGAGAAGAAAAGAAGGCAAGAGAAAAAAAAACAACTTTACGTGTAAGGAGATACCCCAAAATAGAAACTTAAAAAAAATATATTTTATCACTTTGATTAGAATACATACCTATGCCAAATTACAGTTTTCTAGTACTGAAGGTATCTGCGCTGAACTACAGACAGACGGACGTGGCGAAACTAAAAGGGATCCTTGATAGACGGAACCCTAAAAAAGTTCCCATTCTACGAAATCTGGGCATAAATTTGTATAGTTATTATTTAAAACTATGTAGCTATAACAAAGACAAAGAATTCTAAAAGTTCAGTCTAGTTCTTAATAGAGCGCGAAAGATAAAGGGTGTTGAAGGAGTTCGGACGAATACAGGATAAGCCGGAGGCTCTCTAGTATCCTTATGTGTGAATGGGATTAATTCAGGAGACCATTTGTGGTCATGGTGTCAGTGTAATAAGATCCAATTTTGCGCACACACAATCTACAGAATCCATAAGAAACAGCCGGGGTTACGTAGGGCACGTTAAGGAAAACTTGATGTGTGGACGACTGCAGGGCCCGAGAGCTCTAAAGCCCGACTATCAACGACTTTGGAGGAGATTTATTCTCACAATATTGTATGTGGCGTGAAATATTACCAACATTTATATACAGTAATCCATGTGCGATACAGAGAATGTGATACTTACGCTTGCTGTTACCAACGTTTTGCTGAGGTTACATAAATCTTCTCATTCATCTTTCCTTACAAAATAAATGGCGTCTTTAAAATAATTTTCAAGTTATTTTCTAAGAAAAAATATATGTGTACTTCAATACGGGTTGGGTTGGCCAGCTTATCATAATATTAATAATTTTCTTTTCAATCAAAAACTCAGCGAGAGTACCGAACATTTTGTGAAAATTAAGCTGTCTCTAGTGGCGTGAAATTAGAAATTTCGTAGTACTTTAGTTTCCATTATAGTGATATTTCTGTAACAAAGTAGGCTAGTTATAATAACCGTCGTTATTACTTTTGTAACTACTCACTCTGATAAAATAAAAACGAGTATAATGAGCGTTTTGGTCGCTTCATGCAGCGAATATTCTTTGCAATGAAATCACAGCTAGAAACTGCAGAGTAATAATTGTAATAATGCATAAAGTTTTTCTCAAATATGTAATATGATAAGAAAAGTCGTCTCATACCACTAGTAAATGAGTGTTACTGGATTAACGATGGATAGATAGAGCTTATGAGTTTCCTCATAAGGGGCAAAATGAACGATGAATGGGCCATGTTTTTTGTAAATGATATTTATAATATGTCTGCAAATAGTACTTAATAACTAAACGTCTTCAACACTATAAATCATTATGTACCCTATTCAAGATAATATTGGGATCTCTTGTTTGCCTGACATTGCCTTAAATGCACTCAATAGGTATTGAAAAAGATATGTCGTATTTTAATTATGATGTATAACATAATAATATTTTATACTAAATATTTCATACAAGATAAAGTTCAACCACGAAGAGAGATCAACTGGATCAACTAGTATATTGAAAAATATAGTATATTTAGTGTATAATAAGGTAATATCTATGGAAAAATATACCAAATCCAAATGAAAAGGTAGCTAGAGCAATAATATCGAGCGCAAAGAAAACCGCAAATACAGCTCGTAAATAGGTCGATAAATTAGGGCACAATTAAAGTGGCCCTCGGACACTGACTGATATACAACCTCCTCGCAATGGCCGACATATTGTGCAGAAACACCGGAAAAATGAGCGGCTGCAGACACGTCCCGGAGAATTTATTGGCTGCTAGCGAACCGAAATTAGCTTTTATAATTTTCTAACACGCCGATAATGTGCTCGGAAAATATGACTTTCCTTTACAGATTTTGCCGACATGCTTCAGTTGGGAACGGGGCCACGCGGTTTATTGTTGATCTGACAGCCAGTTAAATGTACGAGCTAGAATGCGGTTGCGATTTCTATTTTTACATTAGGTTCTATTTTATCTACCTCTACCACGTCACGTAGTACCTATGAGCTATAAAATTTAATATTCTGATCACAAAAAAAAATATGTTTTCATGCTACGCTTACTTATTTAATGTATGGTGAAACATTAGATTATTCACTATGGGAATAAAGCAATGTCTTGCGTCTCGGGCGCAATCTTAAGTCATGAGCGAAACGAAAGGATTATAATTTTGACTCCCGAGCGAAGCGAGGTATATACCACTTTTTATGTAAAAGGAAATCCTGAGTGTAGCGAGGGATTTAAGTTGGCCCGAGACGAAGACAATTTCATTCCCGTAATCAATATCCTGCTTTTCGCTCTGTACGAGGCAATTTATAAGATTATCTACTAAGTTCATACTAATTTTCACTTGAACGCATACAATGCGCTGCATAAAATCGCAAGTTACCATTCATAAATAAATACGATTCAGTTTAGTAAGTATTATGATCTGAAAGAAACTACCCGCTCACCCTTTTTCCAAAAGTAGTAATTATTTGCTCAGTGGTCAACAAATCAAAAGTATATCACGTATCATTTTCAGATTATATATATAATAAAATTACCTATGTTTAAATATATTCAGAACAATGACCTTTTTTTTAATTTTCCACGAAAAAATTGCAATGAAATATGGTGTCCCGTGTCATACAGCCAAATCGCTTAGTATTTACACACTTTTTACTTTTTTTCTCTTAGAGGCGGGGCGTGATCATCTCGATTTTCAAATTATGACCTCTTTGGTGCGACCTCGCGTGCACTGAGATTACATGATCAGCGACTGCCGTGCACATACGAGCTCGCCTTCCAAATTCGATTGACGATTTGACGTAACATGGACGACGACGACGATTTGACGATGACGATTGACGACCTCCGTGGTGTAGTGGCTAAGCACGCTGGTTTCAAGGCGTCGCCGCTCCGAGGTTCCGGGTTCGATTCCCGGTCGGGTCAATATAGAAACCTAAATTTTCCGCTACAATACAATCTCACGGTTTAAAATCCAGTAGATTGTAATCTGTCTATTTATTGTGAACATGCTTTACCTATCCTGAACCAACACTTGTCCCAGCGATTCGTCATTTCAGTTTACATTATAATGTATGAAGTTCGGTACAGTGTACAAATCGTCAATAATAATTTAACGGATTTAAAACCATTAGATTGTAACCTTGCAGTTTTCAATATGACAGTGACAGATACATATGAAAAAAATAGGCTAAGTTGTTTAAATGAATTCTCTTAAAAGCCTTTACGCCTTTACTTTTTTTCTAGCAAGAATTGCCAGAAAAAATAAATTCAATAGCTCATGCCAATAATTTAAACCAGTATCGCCTCTAATATGGCGTATATGGCATAAGCAAAGATCACACTCAGCTAACATACCTGCATACCATATTCGGCAGCTAAAACATTGTTTGAACTAGTTCAAACATAGTTCAAGCAACGTAACGCGAGCCAGCGGTTGCTTGAATATTGATGAACGCTTTGGTTTCTTCAGCCGATCGTATTGGAATATAGGCAATGATATTATCATTAATACCATTGTAGTGTTATTATAATATTATTATGTTGATAATATTCGTTTACACTGAGTGAAGATTGAACTGCCTGGATATTGAACGGAAGTTGGATTGCAATACGCCCCCAGCTCCCCAATGATATTATGTTGCTAAAACTCAAATCCGTTTTCTCCGTCTCAAGCTAACCAACTTTGATAGCAAGTGATGAGACTTTTGTTCGTATCCACTTTGCAACGAATTGTTCTCAAGAGCAGTTTGGTTGAACTTTCACTGAACAGATTTCACTGTGAACACAGGCGGAATTGCCAGTTATTTATGGGCAACAAGCATTTGTTTTAAGGTTTCACACTCATATTTTAAGTTAAAATGTACAACAAAGAAACTGTTTTATTTGTGGAAACTACCAAGAGATTCTAGTAACTGCGTTCCTGTCAATATCACGCACCTCTGCGTGATAAAAAATAATTTTCTTTTAACTTGCGTGTGATACAGATAAGTTAAATTTTCAAACAATAATTAAAAAACAAATGTGTCATGATAAAGCAATATACCATAATTAAACTGTTATAATAATAGTTTACAACTTTTTCTGTAGGTAATAGTAACCCTAGCTAGATAAACGGATTGAAAGTATTTCAAAAGTTTAATGTTTTTTCATCGACTACCTCCTAAAGAATTTTCGCTATCGTGCTCAGCCTTGTCACGCATATATTCGACGATTCGATTAAATATTTGACGACCTCCGTGATGTAGTGGCTAAGCACGCTGGTTTCAAGGCGTTATCGCTCCGATGTCCCGGGTTCGATACCCCGTCAGGTTAATATAGAAAATAAAATTTTGTATATTGTTTCGGGTTTCGGTGTTGTGGTACCACCGTTGCGACTGATTTCCATAACACAAGTGCATTAGCTACTTACTTTGGGATCAGAGCAATGTATGTGATTGGTGTCCAATATTATATTATTATTATTATATTATAATATCGTGTGGAACCACGATATGTTACAGGAGGCATGACCAGTATTTTGCTCATGTCAAAAGCCTTTATTCACACAGTGCATCAGTGATTTTATAGCACATAGTACGCAATAACTTCAGGAATATATTTGAAATGTGACTGAAATTATATAATGAAAGGAAAATTAATGTTGCCGAAAACATTGCGCTATATTAGGATACATTCATCACACTGATCTCTCATAATCGGAGATACATTTAAATCGACACATAAATCCTAACAAATACGTCGTTATTAAAAGAGCACTTTCCTTTTTATGGATTCGCAGTTCATATTGATGAGTATGCGGGGGAAATTAAATTAATGACGAGCGTTTGTATTACAGATTAATAACGATATTGACAGTGTTCTGGATTAATTTTACAAATAATCCTTTTTACGAAGCAATAATGATTATGGAGGCGAGTCATCTCAATTGGCTAGTCAAACAGTCGGCCATATGAGACGAATGTTGACCATACCTAGATGGGTAGGATTTATGGTATTCCGTATTTTTTCACTTACCACGACCATACCATGTTCCTAACACCGGCTGGCCTCACAAGAAGGCACAGCGATAGCCTACACACATTAAAAAAAAATTGTGATGATTAGCCTAAGCTGATATATTTTTGTAAAATGTAACTTTATAATAAAAATATATTTGCGTTGCGTTTTCTTTTCTTTCTTACTTTAAAACCATGTAATAATATGCTATTTTTATATCATTTATCGTAATAAAAATGATTTTGACTTTTCAAAGTGATTTCAAACTTTTTTTGATGTGTGAACGTTCACCTCTCACGCAACTCTCGTTAAGACCATAGACATCAGAGGCTATGGACGTAGCATATCGATATGTATCTATTTATATAGATACAACTACAAACACTACAGTACAGGTTTAAAATATGAAAATACTAGCGGTCCCCCGCGACTTCGTTCGCGCGTTTTGAGTTTGCTCCCTCCCCTCCCGTCGCAGCGTGATGTTTTATACCCTAAAGCCTTTTCTATAAATAAGCCATCCAAAACAGAAATATTTTTTCAAATCGGTCCAGCAGTTCCTGAGAGAAGCGCGTTCAAACAAACAAACTCTTCAGCTTTATAATATTATTAGCGCAAGCGCACGTCGTACTTAAGCTGCGAACATTATTTTGGTGCGGAGTTATGTTAAAACTGTGATAGCTCCTAAGATATTTACTGAATTTAAATGACATAAAGGGCAACTTTGTTCTAAATGAAATGCTCGTGATGATAAATGTATTTATTTTGATAAGAATAAATACCTGTGTGTATAATACACCTCTAAAAATGATGCATTATTTTTTTACAAATTTATTAACATAAAAAAGGTTGTAGTAAGTCAACCATAAATGATAGACATATGCTGTCGCGGACTTCATTATAGAACTCTTAATGCTGAACAATCCTGTCATACATGATTTTTGTGTAACTTAAGCTGTTTCCGCAGCGTATGCAGCGGAAGCTCTCAAAAGGAATATCTTTCTCCCGTTTTCGCAACATTTTTCATTGCTGCTGTGGTCTTATGAGTCGTATCTTTATATTATATAGCCTAAAGCCTTTCTCGATAAATGGACTATCCAACGTAAAAATATTTTTTCAAATCGGGCCAGTAGTTTTTGAGATTAGCGCGTTCAAACAAACAAACAAACAAACAAACTCTTCAGCTTTATAATATGAAAATATATGCACTATTCTGGAAACTCGTAAAAGGAGTCATAATAATAACTAAATGAGATTCCACGAGAAGTAATTTCGCAGGTGAGAAATTGTTTACGTTTTAATGGCAGCACAAACTGCTTTCCTCATGTCGGGCTTCCGCCGGGGCGTAAACATTTAATGAATTACGGCTTCTGGAAAAACGTAACACCATTACGATTGTGTTTACACTTTATATTCCCATTCATCACGTTGAGGGCTTCTAATCATGGACGTGTCGAAGCAATTTGGAAAAATCCATCGTTTGAGCGAACGACGAGGTGATTTAGATAAATGTTGGCTCGAAGGATCGCCGCGAATCGGCCTCGGGCCGTTTATAAAACCTTTGACGTATTATCAAAAAAGTATTACGCTGTGTTTCTGTGTAACATATTGAAGTCTTAGTTATTTTGATATCTTGACTGCACATAAATTATTAATTTAAAATTATAAATGATTTTTGCTATTACTAACGTCTTGATTTCCATTGATTTCTTATTCGTATACGAACGGAAATAACTCGCTTGAATATCAATCGCGTAATTCAAAATATTGCTTCAGATTTTGTGCAGTTCGTAGCGAAAAAAGTTTACCGATAGATTTTTTTACGTAGTGAAAATAGTTCTTGATTTTTTAAAACCCGATTTCTATGCATTTCTGTTTCATTCGAGCGATTGTTTTTTACGTTTTTATATATTACTTGACTTTTAAGGCAAAACGTTATATTCGCAATCGAATTACCACACGAAAAAAGTACGATTGATGCGAAAATTGTCGCTCAGGCCGTCGTAGTAACAGTGAAAGGTCCTAATTTTGAAAATAGGTAATTAAGCGTAACGATTGGGCACATTTTTCAAATGGGCAGCTTACGAAATCGGGCGTCGCTCTATTTAAACGAGGCGCTTAGTTTATCCCGAAGCGCCCAACATCTGGGATTGTAGTAAAGTTCCATTTCCGAAACAACCCGACTGCTGTCTTACATTAACTTAGCAGTCGAATGAATTTGCGGCTGTCCACGACCGCTCGATTTACTGCCGATAGTGAACAGGCAAAAGTTCGCAACTTCATCAGCCCGCTGGAGGCAATTAATATTCTTTACATGAAACTCATTTATTAAGCTGTATAAAAGCATCCTTTAGGTTAGCTACTATACCTAGTCTTGCCATAAATATTGTCACAAAGAAAGTTTTTTTTTTAATGCAAAAACATTTATTACTTTTACAGTGTTTTACACATAAATATAAAACAATTTAAAATATAAAAAGCTTATTCGAAGTGGTCTCCATTGGCTGCAATACAGTCCTTTAAACGTTGAGGCCAGTTATCAATAGAAGCACGCATTTTTTCCATGGGAAAAATTTTCACTGCCAATCGTATGAATTTTTTTAGGGACTCCAAATTATCATGGCGTTTAGAGCAAGCCATACTCTCTAAAACTGACTATAAATCATAATCCAGCGGTTAAAGATCGGGACTAGACGACGGCCAGTCTTCAGCTCTGATGAATTCCGAAACTTTCACTTCTAACCAAGACTGCGCGTGGACCGAGCTTAATGACCCGGCGCCGAGTCTTGTTGAAAAGGCCATGCTTAGTTATTGAACATGGTGTTGTTAAGGGACTTAACTACCTTCTCAAGAATCTTGATATACTTGTGCCGATGTTTTGATACCTCTTTCACAAAAATATGGCTCCGTCACTCCTTTATAGCTAACACCCCACCAAACCATCACTGAAGTCGGGTAATGCCCACGTTGCACTCTGCCAACCAATTCGGAAGCTTTGTTAGATGTTTGAGCATAAATACGGTCATTTTGTTTGATAAAATGTTGTTCAATTGTAAAGATTTTCTCATCCGTAAACAAAAATTTTCTGTGACCTCCTTTTGCGTACCGCTTCCGTAGTTTTTTCGATTTTACCACCCTATTCTTTTTTTAATTATCAGTTAAAAAATGACCAGCTCGTCTGTTATACTCGAAGGCTGCAAGTCCTAAGTCATCTTTTAAAATACGCGACATGGTTCTGGGTGCTATCTTCATCACCCGAAATAAAATCTTTTGCTTTCGGACAAGATTTCTGCGAATTCTATCCCATACTGCTTTGACCACCTTTTTTGTACGAAAACTACGAGGACGGCCAGATCTTTTTCAGTCACAAACAGAGGAGGTCTCATTGTACCTATTGCTAGCCCGGTACACAAACATTTGACTAATATCAAGCGTGTGGAGAGTTTTAAAAATTGCATTTGGCTCCATACCAACTTTGTGTAATGCAATCACAGCGATTCGGTTCTCTTTATCACTAAACATTTTAATATCGCAAAATATTATAAAATGTATTGGCGCCAAAATTAGAAAATACAATGAGCAATCGTATAAAAATGACAGATTCCAGATTCAAATGTAATATCTTTCTTATTTTTAATTGTAACAGTATTTATGGCCAGACAGTGTATATTAGAGTTTCAGGCAGGTGATTGGTGTCGATAGCTACTTATATTATTTAACTGTAGCAATGAGTGTTGTAAGTAATTTGCTTAAATTAACAGCGATACGTATAAAGTATAGGTGTATTGCCACATAATTTTAATAGTGGGTGGGTCAAGCATCGCTTACCAATTGTAAATGTTACATGACACGGTCAATGTACTCGTCACATCGCAGATGACAATAGTATTTAGCATCAGATTCATTCCATTACACATTAATTTATGTCCAGCATGTCAGAATAGTGCGAGTCAGACTCGCGCACTGAGGGTTCCGTGCCAATTATAACTGAATTAGGGAATCCACTTACCTCCACTTAGCTACAAAACAACAATATTTTGTTGACAGCAAATTTAACTTTGTTCTGCATAGTGTTTGTATGAAGAACAAAGTTATGCTTACGGTTGTTGAAAATGTGTTATATCTCAAAAACTACTAGTTCGATCCCGTCGAAACTAAATACAACGCGCACTTGCTTGCTTTACTACGATTATTAATAATAATAAGAGTTCATTTTCAATTTGCACTTTACACAATCTTTGATAATGGAGTCCCCTTTAGGCATATAAAGTGTGTTAGGTGAAACTGCTCTTCCCTTAGATAAATATTTTAGCACTTTGGAAGCGTCTATCTATCAAACGTTAGACTTAAAAAGAAAATGGTTTTAGGAACTTCCATATCATTTTAAATCACACATTTATAGACACCCCGCACGCATAGGTTTGACTTAAATATTTTTTTCGGTTTTAGTTTCATGTATAAGAATCGTAAAGCAATTAACAGGATTAATAAATAAATAAATATTGGACACCAATCACATACATTGTTCTGATCCCAAAGTAAGAAGCCAATGCACTTGTGTTATGGAAATCAGTCACAACGGTGGTACCACAACACCCAGACCCGAGACAATATAGAAAAGATAGTTTTCTACATTGACCCGACCGGGAATCGAACCCGGAACCTCACGAGATGGCGACGCTTGAAACCAGCGTGCTAGCCACTCGACCACGGAGGTCGTCATCATCGTCACGGAGGATACATCTTCCTAATTAATTTCAACTATGTGATACTTGTAGTTACAGAATTAAGTGGCTGTGACATACAGTCGGACAGACAGACAGACAGACTTGACGAAACTATAAGGATTCCGTTTTTTGCCATTCGGCTACGGAACCCAAAAAACGATTTATTAATTTAATCTTCTTCTCGCAGCTTAACCCAGTCACGTTCAGGAAAAATATTACTGGGGACAAAATAAATTCTCGTACAACAAATCGTCATAGTCTCTCCATGTTTAGAGGGGTAACGGAGTACCTACATAAATTGGGGTCTAAATGAAGCCTCCAGATAAGGCTTGGCGGTTCAAGCTCAGGGCCCCTATTTTTGAATCACTCGCGTCAAGATGCCGTGTGAAATTCATTGATTAATGTTCGATTTCCCAATGAAAACTAATATAATTTCACGCAAAAGTGATGTGAAAAAACATAACTGATTTTTGTGAGTTTCTATATTTTGCCTGATTTCCATTGATTTTTAACGCAATTCACTCGCCTTATTTAAGCGAGTGATTCAAAAATAGAGCTCCTGTTTTAACTTATTTTCAGCGTTCGACATGCTAAATTACAATGAATCTTATCTTACTGCTAACTCATAATTAAATGGATTGACACAAATTTTAACAGCAGACTTATTCTTTATTTTGCTGCGTACTCGTCATTTAATGGGATGGTTTGTCATTCATAATCACCCAAAGTTTTAAAATTGAAATTGCTGTAAGTATGCATCTAACTTGTACATTTTTACATTCCGTTAATACAGTATGTCCAGGCGCCTAAATTAATATTATAAAGCTGAAGGGTTGTTTGTTTGGTTATTGGTTTGTTTGTTTCAAAGCGCTAATCTCAAAATTTTTTATGTTTTTTAATGGTTGTGAATTTGATAAATTTTTTATGCCATTTTATTTATTTATTACCCATTTGTCACAAACTACGGATCAGATTTTGTAGAAACTTACACTGTACCCTAAGTTGAAATATCTCGCTATGACTTCTCGTTTTCGAGAAATCCATTGATACATTATTTACATTTACGAATTTTGTACACGTGTTTGGAAGCACGCATACTTAATAATGATCAAATTCCAACGATATCAAAAACAAAAACATTGAATTGATTACATCCTTTTTGCGAGATCGGTAAAAATACCCGATATGGGGTATAGCGTCCTTTTAATGTACTACCTCTATTTACACCACACCTTTGTCTTTCAAATAACACCAATAAGTTAG
Source organism: Pyrausta purpuralis (assembly GCA_963924145.1). Taxonomy (NCBI): domain Eukaryota; kingdom Metazoa; phylum Arthropoda; class Insecta; order Lepidoptera; family Crambidae; genus Pyrausta; species Pyrausta purpuralis. The sequence continues at coordinate 16,323,210 of OZ001659.1, forward strand.
TTAACTCCATTGTATATACGAGTACATACACGAACGCTGAAAACATTCCTACCAATCCGTTTTTTGTTTTTTTGGTTCGGAAATCGTGGAATAAGGAATCAAACCGCCGTAAAAACACGAGTTAGCATATTTTTTTAATTAAAACAAAAGTCACTGCAGCATGGTTGGCTAGGCTTTTATAAACAAATAATATGAATATTGGACACCAATCACATACATTGCTCTGATCACAAATAGTAGCTAATGCATTTGTTTTATGGAAATCAGACACAGCTTTTGGAACTGACCTCCCCATATGGGGTATTTTCCTCAATGAAATCATTTTAGATAGAGTTGTATTACTACTCGTACATGCCTGGACATACTGTACATTAAAACTGAATCATAACAAATTCTTTCTTATCTTATCAGTTGCGTTGATAAGACAACAAACGACAACAAACAACAACAAAACTTTATTAAAATAAATCCGAATCCGTTTGGATCGTTTTGAGAAGTTCTCATCATTTTCGGTCCCTAGTCAAGCGTAGATTGAACAACTGAAAATAATTCGCCATTCGCGCGCCCTCGGCTGGATCCGAAATAAATGCGATTATGGCTTTACGCGGCTCACTGTTAAAATAATACGGGAGAGAATTCCGCTCCATTACGCCAACTCTAAACTGCTGTTCGACCCATTGCATCCAATAATACGGTTATAAGTCGAGATTAACTACAGTAAAAGAAAAAAGTGCTAAGAATCCCCGGAGGCGATCACGCTACCAGCCCCAAAGACAACTGGCACTGCTAACTTATAACGCGTGCACACTGAGGGCATACTGGAGAAAGAATGAACAGGTTACACTGGGACATCGTGGGTTTATCGGAAGTCCACAGAGAGGGTGAGGACACGATAACTCTGAAGTCTGGCAACCTTCCCTTCTACCGGGAGGGTGACCAAAAGTCCCAAGATGGTGTTGGATTTTTTGTCCACAGGTCCCTCGTAAACAACATCGTAACTATCGAGAATGTGTTGTAGCCGGTGGTCAGGTGATATAACTTAAACTCAGAATAACCGAGAGGTATTTGCTGAAGGTCATACAGGTATATGCACCGACGCGACCTCGAAACACCCAGATGAAGAAAGAAAGAAGGTGGAGGAAATGTATGAGGACGTAAGTAGAGCCATACACACTTACAAAACCTATTTCACTGTTGTTATAGAGGACTTCAACGCTAAACTCGGCAAGCGAGGCGAGGATGAGTTGAAAGTGGGATCCTTTGTATATGGTCAAAGGAACGCCAGAGGAAATAGGCTTGCCGCCTTTCTGGAGAAGGAGGTACTCTTTGCAATGAACTCTTTCTTACAGAAGCCACCTCAAAGGAAATGAACGTCGTTGAGTCCGGATGGCACCACGAGAAATGAGATAGACTGCATCATGAGCACCAAGAGACGGTTATACAATGATGTCTCCGTGATCAACAGGGTAACCGTCAGTAATCACTGAATAGTTTGAGGTTTTATTATAAATATAAATGTCAAATTGGAAAGGTCCTGATTGATGAAGTCCACGCTCCAACCTACTCGTGCACATATCCAAAATCCCGAGAACTTTCAACTCGAGTTGTCAAATCGATTTGATTGCCTAGAGAATTGCGTATCAGTGAACGAAATAAACAACGGGTTTGTGGTAACTGTTCAAAGGGTGGGGTCTAAATTTCTTTGACCTGGCTATAAAAACAGACCTTAGAAACTCTCGGTACACACGCTGGACCTTATGGCAAACATCGATCTATGGCACTGCAGACCTCTGTTAATGCTGAAACCTACATCCAGCTTAATAGACGAATATGAATCCCTGCAACATGACATTCGTTCTTTTTACACAAACAGTGTTCAAGAATCGATAGAGCGGAACCAAGACTCCAAAGTGTTTGCAAGGAACGTGTCTATTGGGCAAAGCCTGTTGATGAAACGTAAGACAGAGGACGGTAGTGTTGTCGACGAAAAAAGAAGTTTTGAGGGAGAACGAGATGTTCTATGGGCAGTACACCTCAGTTTCCAAACCCGTTGATAGCTCCGTCTGAGACCCAAGAGCTATTCCGACCTGACACTACATCGAAGACATCCCGGACGTCAGCCTCTACGAGATAAGGATGGCTCTGAAACAGCTTAAGAACAACAAGGCACCTGGCGAAGACGGACACAGCCGAGTTTCTGAAAGCGGGTTGAACACCAGTACTCAAAGTCCTTCAGAGACTCTTTTAATTCCGTGCTCTTTAATTATTTTACTGCCTCTGTGGCGCAGCGGTCGCACTTTAAAGCGACGGCTGCGCCAGAAGTCCCGTGTTCGATCCCCGGCAACAAAAATATGTACCTGGGTTTTTATGTTCAGAAATATTCAGGGTACGCCGGAGTTTGGAAGTTGGCGGTGTTTCACCCCCGTGCCTCGGAAAGCACGCCCAGCCGTTGGTCCTGCGCGTGATCTCTTTCTGGTCGTTTCAGATTGCTGTCCCATCGGGCTATCAGAGTGTTAGAGAGTAATAGAGAGTGCACCTGTGTTTGCGCATACACTTGTGCACTATAATATGTCCCGCGCATTGGTTAGTCGTTTGTGACTGGCCGCCGTATTCGAAATCGCCTAGGGAGACTATTATTATTAATTACGTGCTGCTAGAGCGCATCACGCCTGGGGCATGGAACAGAAGTGTGGTTGTGTTGTTCTTCCAAAAAGGAGACAAAACCTTATTGGAGAACTATAGATCCATATCACTCCTGAGTCATGTCTACACGCTGTTCTAAAGGGTCATCACGAATCGTCTCGCACGTAGGTTTGATTACTTCCAGCCACCCGAACAAGCCGGATTCCGAAAAGGCGACAGTACCATAGACCACATCCATACGCTTAGACAAATTATACAGAAGCCCGAGGAGTATAATATGCCTCTATGTTTAGCGTTTGTGGACTATGAGAAGGCCTTTGATTCGATCGAAACTTGGGCAGTGCTTCGGTCTCTTTAGCGGTGTCACATAGACTATAGGACTATAGGTAGAGGTGTTAAAGTGTCTGTATAATAACGCCTTCATGTAAGTCCGAGTACAGGAACAGAAGACGAGAGCGATTCCATTGTGAAGAGGTGTAAGACAGGGAGATATTATATCTTCGAAACCGCCTTCAAGCTTCTGGATTGGGTAGGATACAGTATCTGGCGAAAACATAACACACCTCCGGTTTGCCGATGATAAAGTATTTGTGTCAAAAACGCTGGACGATCTTGGCACTTTGCTCGAAGACCTTGACCGAGTCTCTCAACAAGTGGGTCTTACAATGAACATGGTAAAGACGGAAATCATGTCAATTTACCGTGTTGTAATCACTCCAGTATCTGTTGGAAACTCGACTCTCGAAGTTGTTGACGAGTACGTCTACCTTGGACAAGTGATCCAATTAGGTATATCCAACTTTGAGAAATATGTCAATCGACGAATCCATCTCGGCTGGGCAGCGTTCGAAAAACTGCGAAAGAGCGTCTTCTCGTCTCAATTACCACTGTGTCTAAAGACGAAAGTCTTTAACCAGTGTGTGTTACCAGTGATGACATACGGATCTGAAACACGGTCTCTAACTATGGGCCTCATAAAGAAGCTCAAAATTACACAACGAGCGACGGAGAGGGCTATGCTCGGTGTTTCTCTACGAGATCGAATCAGAAACGAAGATATTAGTAGAAGAACTTAGGTAACGGACATAGCCTTGAGAATCAGTAAGCTCAAGTGGCAGTGGGCAGGGCACATAGTGCGAAGAACTGATGGCCGTTGCGGCTTGTAATCGGTCGCTGTGGGAAACAGTGGCGTAAGCCAATATTCAGCAGTGGACATCCTTTGGCTGATAATGATGATGATGATAATGATGACTACATTATAACCCGTATTTTTAAATATACGCAATTGATTTTGTGGTAAATGTTAATAGAGATCGCATTGGATAGCATGTTGATAAAATAATGGCTCCCGTACTGCACAGATTGAGAAATAGAAAAAATATTACCTCACGGGTTATTGGGATATTGGAGATATGTCAACGAATTCAAATAAAACTCTTGATTTTTTTATACGTGCACGATCCAACTCTGACCTAGTTATGTACCTAAATAACTAATTTGCTCTAACAATGAATAGCGTCAGTAATTAATTGCAAGTTTAGTTTGCATATATCCAATACAGTGCACCTAACTAGGTCCCAAAACCTATGATGATACCTACCTGTATTAAACTTAGAGTTCAATTTTGTGAACCATCTTTGGGAAACAGCAACAGCTGACCGTTTGCTCATTTGATGCGAAATTGACTCATTAGGTTCACGGCATGAAGTCATTATCCTATGTGGCTATTTACATACGAGTCTGAGTAACATCAGTCAGGCGATAGATATACGCCCACGTTAATGTACCTGCCGATAATAATCTCAGACAATATGAAGGCTTCGTAAATACAATGACGTTACATCCTCTTTCCGTCGCGTTAGGAAAGAGATTGATTTTGTATTGAATAAATTGATATATTTTAACATCCAATATGTTACGTATCAACACCTTGTTGGATTACGGCATAATAATATTAAAATGCATAGATAAATAAGTGATTATGAAATCATTGCGAAAAGTTTACGGCCCAGCTTATTGTTAGCATCGCTAGTTTTTCCACTTATATTACCAAAACTTATTTTGTCATATTCTGGAAACTACAGCTAGCGCTCGACAACGCACCAATGATCTAACGTATATTGCCAGTTATGAAACTTGTGGTGCAGTTTTTGTCCTAGCAATATCCCTACAGCTGAAATTCGGGCAGTGTCACAGCTGCACGATCAACGACACTTTTGATTTTTGGAAACCAAACCATGCCTTTGCGGTTTACTGGATATAATTGACAACGGGTTAAAATTGGAAAAAAATAGTAGCGACTACCTACTTCGCGGTAATTTAATTTTGATCTATGATAACGTTGATATAAAAGTGAACAAATATTTACCATGATGGAGTACATTATAAGTAATACAAACCTACCTTGTTGTTTTGTTTGATAACATTACCATGGTTTTTCTCAATTTATACTGCAATCACTGGGTCCGAGTTGTATATTGTGTATACACTGCATACAATAACACATAGGTTTAACCTGTGGACACCCTCCCTACCAATTTGGGAAACAAACAGCCACAAATAAAACGCGGCTCAGCTGAATGCAGCCTCTGCGCCTAATTAAGATTTATTGAATGGTTAACCTACACGTTTCCAGCAAAATTAAACTTATGCCCTGTTTTTAAGACGATATTAAGATGTAATGATTTAAAATTCATAACATAACTTCCCTTCTTATCACCTTCTGATGGACAAGCATAAAGTAGAGGGAAAAATATTCACCAAAAAAACATGCAGTCTAATTGATAACCTCCTCCTTTTTGATGTAAATAATCTCGATGGTGGGTTTATAGATCTTTTCAAAATTAGGCTATTAACAACGGAAGTATCTATAATTAAATAAACACAATAGTGGCACTACTTAAATGTGTCAAGCAAAGCTTAGTGTCTGAGAAAACACGCGTTAAATTAAACGGAATGCAGTCGCTTCTCTGAAGTTATTGAGATTTATACATTGACGTTTCCAGTGCCCTTCTAGTAAGTCCTTTTCTTTTACATAATGTGATAATTTTCTGGAGAGATTATACGTAAAACGTGTGTACGACGTAATTTACCTTTACTTAGAATTAATAAAGTGTCTTTCACCACCTAACGATAATACACAAAGGTACAAGCTATTTGGTCGTGTAAGCCTCTGAAAACAAGGTTTATTAAGATTTAAGCCTAGCTAAGGCGATTTTAAGGTACAACGCCCACCTACATACCAAACATGGTCTTAGAAAACCTTACCGCCCCTTTATCGTTCATGTTTTCACCTGAAGGTGGTTTTAATGGTACCAGCCGAGCCCACCGGGTGCTTTATCCCGGATTTCAAATTTGGGTGACAAACACACGGCCACAAGCTGAATGCAGGCCAAATTCCCTGCGAAGTAAGCACTTAATTGAGATTTATTCACCGACCATTTTACAGGTAGATTAGGATGTGGTCCCGTGATTGTTACTGTTGCTGTTGGCATACAGACTAAATTAAGTAATTCATGAAGTACATGAAATACGAATAACCGGTATGGGACAGAGTGCTAATAAACAATTGTTTAATAAAACTTGTACTACAAAAAATTCATTAAGTATTTTAAAACTTGTTCTACAATTTCTTAAAGTAGTTATTACAAATGAAATGTTGTGTCATTTAGGACCAGTTTCGTGATCAATAGTCAGTTATGAATGAACTCTGGTTGAATTTTCTGCGTGTTTTGAACGTAATATCCCTGAAAATATCTAAACCCATGGGGTTAAGATATTTTCGAAAACGCAGTAAAATTAAATAAATAAAAAATCGACTATGAACCATAAGTTGATAGTTTACCATTAATCACGAAACCGGACATTACAGCGTTTGTAAAAAAAACTGTTTTTTTTTTAAAAATGATCTAAAAATTAAAAAAACACCTAGCGCTATTTCTACCTTCTATTTTAAATATATAGCAATGCGCTATGACTATTTTGCCGTGCAATCGGTATTTTTGATAAGGATTCGGATTTTTTTGTGTACAAAAGGCATATTTTTTGATTTGCAGTAATATAGTACCCGTTCAATATAAATAATTATAACAGTTTTTTAAGTTAATGTTTTTGATATGGTGACTATTTTTTACGAGTGATGATACTCTGAGTATTCTATTCACACAAATTAAGCAATAGTTACTAAGGATCACCTTATTCATCTACTTCAAACTTAGAGAATCACTACCTACAAAATATTGGTCACTCTATCAGTAAATAAAGCAGTCTTCTACATCACACTGACACATCATCTTCTTAATTTGGTAGACAAACTCGTGGCCGTAAGTATAGTGTCACTGTGTCACTGAATGCAAACACCCTCGACAGTAATTGAGATTTACCACGTCACGCGTCCGGGCTGACCCGGACATTTGCAGATTAGAACCATTTGGTTTGCATACTATATTAATATGATGAAGTGCGCTATGTCTTAAAAAAAAACAGAACTATATTTTCACTTACAAACACCGTAAACCGCAGGGAGTTACATAACATATAGCGATAGGAATTTCAATCCGTGTGTAATTCAGGAAAAATCGTGTTAAATGGCGCTCTGTGTCTTACTTCGGAGTCTTTTAAATACCGTCACGAAGTCAATCTAAATTGCGATACGAAAACGATCAAGCTAGAAAATAGCCCTACCGTACTAGTGGTAATGATTAGTAAATAACGTAAATTTTGAACACCAATCAAATACATTGCTCTAATCCCAAAGTGAGTAGCCAATGCACTTGTGTTATGGAAATCAGACACAAAGGTGGCACTATAATACCCAGACCCGAGACAATATAGAAAATTCTGATTTCTACATTGACCCGACTGGGAATCGAACCCGGGACCTCGGAGCGGCGACGCCATGAAACCCAGCGTGCTTAGCCACAACACTACGTAGGTCGTCAATTTGATAAATTAAAATGTAAATATTTATCAATAATATTATAATACAAATACGAGTACGCGTTAATATTAAGCTGTGTTGTTTAAATATTTCTTTCTATGTCACGGGAATGTTGCCGGCAACGGCACATATTAATAAGAATACCTGGTTTTAGGGGTTCTCCCTTGTTTTGTCGGAAAACGTTTGATATAATTTCACTTTTACTTATCACTCTTAACATAATGGTTGTTTAACATAATTTTGTTTAACATATTTTTTATAACAGATAATATTTGTTTGATATAACAACGTTTGTGCTAACATTTAAGAGGCATAATCATCATTCGACCTAATAATCATTTCATCTTATTTTTGTTTTATCTAATCTTATTTTGTATAATTATCATTTTACATACTTTTATTTAGTATAATGATCAGTTCGCCTCTATTGTTTTTTTTTTTGAATTATAAGTTTTTAACAGTATTATTTTAAAGACAGCATATAGGGCAACTTGAGTAAAATAAAGCTTTAATATTTTGCATTTTATCACAAAAAAGGAGCGCCACCGAGCACCAGAACTCCCCTCTGGTGGTTGACCCCTTGGTGTCATCTAGGTTAGGTTAGGTTAGAACAGTGATCCGACAACGCGCGAAGGCGAGCGAGCGAAGCGAGCGTGCCGCGGCAGCGGCCGCCGAGTGCCAGAATTCCCCTTTGTTGATGTCATCCCCCTTTGTAATTATTTAAGTTCAGTTATAAAGTTTCGGTTAAATAAAAATTAGATTAAGCACTCATTAGGCCAAGCAAACAATTTGTCATGTGATATTAGGCAAAGTGAAAATTCGATGAAATGAAATTATATTACATGAACAATTATGTCAAACAAAATTAGATAAAATAAATATTATAGGAATCAAATAATTATATCAAATGAAATAAGATGTTTTAAATATTTGTGAAGTGAAATTATATCAAACGTTGTTCGACAAAACAAGGGAGAACCGGTTTTAGGCCATAGAAACCACAAAGTATTTTTTGATTTTATGCATGTTAGGTTTAATAAGGCTAAACACGTTTAGTGGCGATCAGATCCCATTTACGGTGACGTCATTTTATATTATAGTATGTGTATAGCACTCGCAGCCGAGTGCTTGGCCACCGGCACGCTTCACGCGCTGTGTGCCAACCAATAGGGTCCAAGTGTCAATGTGTGCAAATATTTATGAAAAAAACCTGGGATGTTTCTTTGTATATTTTCCAGGCACTTTAAGTGTTAAAGAACACGCTTTATTTACACGCAGTCCGAGCTGATCGAGCGCGCGAGGTCATCATTTTATCTTGTACGATCGTCGTCGTCATCCCTTCGTATATTTTTCTTCCTCTGAATATATTTTCACACCTATTTTCGGTTACATCACAATCTTTTGCGATAGATTTTGCTAGTGGTTTTATTGTTCAGTAAATATATAGATGAAAAAGTAACTGTTTTTAGGGTTCGGTAGACGAATGGCAAAAATGTGTCTCTCCATCAGTCAGTCCGTACGTCACAGCCACTTTATTGTGAAACTATTAGCATAACACAGTTGAAACTTGGTAGGTAAATAAATTCTGTTAACCGCTTTACGATTTCTAAACAAAAAATAAAAATAATTCTATTTTAGGAGGGGGGGGGGGAGGGCTACACGAAAATAAAACAAAAAAAACTTTTACTCAAACCTATGCGTGTGGGGTATCCATAGATCTACTGGTCTCTTAAAATGTCAATTAAATCATACAATGACAATGAGGTACCTAGAACCATATTTTCTAAAAGTCTAACATTTGGGAGATAGAAGTGGTATAAGGGACGCCCGTGGATAACATTTGAACGAAGCAAGTGAAAATTTTGAAAATAATGCACGATGTAGTTCTTTACAAATACTTTCGACGAAAATGGATTTGAACGAAGCCAAAAAAGTGTTTTATTTACAACAACCGCAAATTTGACTCGCACTTGGCCGGTTTTTTACCGTTTACTAACAATTAGATAGTTATTATTTAGATACAATCAACATATCGATTATGAAAATTGTAAAGCACGGTCTTAAAACTAACGTAGCATCATAAGTTATTTTTTTTATATTCTGTGTCCTGTCGGTATTCTGCAATATATAAACCTGCAAACATTATTCAATTTATTATTTACTACCTGTATTACGACCCCTAATTCACTTCAAATCCTAATCGGACCAATTAGTAACAGTCACTCTACAAGGCCGAATTCGATTAGTAACTCTATTAAATATTGTAATTTAACTCCTTGTTGACAGAGACGAAACGACTGGGTATCATTATAACCTTACCAAAATGGACCAACGAATCTTAGCTGTAATATCTAGTTGGGTTAGACTACCAAAATTGGTCTTATAAATATTTTTGTTTTCCATAATTTGATATTTAAAAACATTATAATATCTATTTACTTCCAATCTTTTTCTTAATGAAACGTAGTTAAATTCGAAAATTGACACGCTTAGAAACTCGTTAAGAGTGACGAGTGAGGACAGCGTGAGTGAGGCGAGCCCTCCATAATTCAGCACGTCGCGAGTCAGTTGACGCGACCGATGCATTATTAAATACCCAAATTAGCTTACACGACCTACACAATTCACGGACAATGCAGTAGCACAATGTTTCATGAATGGTTTTTTTAATTTGCGATTAAATACCTACTATTTCATCAAAACTTTTACGAGCTCTATCAGCATTTTTCACAGTTAATACCAGAGAGAGTATTAGTATCTAAAAAGAAACTAACATTATAATTAGGATCTTAAAATATAAAGTTAAATCTCGCCCTTAAAAAAACAGAGCAAAATAAAGAAACTTAGTATTCAATAATAGTTGTGCCAATCCGAGTAAGACAAAGCGTTTAAGAACAGCATAACGATATCACATACACACACACACATTGAATTACTTCCTTTTTAGTCGGTTAATACTTCGCTCTTAGCCCATTTAATTGACAATGTTGCTAGCAATTACTTTTATAATTCTCTTAACATTCATGTGTTGAGTAATTAGAAAGTTTGGAGAGCCTATACATCAGAGATGACGTCAGGCTACTAACAAGTGCCGTAAGTGTACATCCGGCCGTCTGAGCCAGGCTTCTATAGAGATCTTGCATATCTAGGCTTATAAGGAATCGTTAGTGACGCTGATGTATCCAGGTTTCATCGTTTGTGACGCAATAGTTTTCTTGGAAAATCAAAAAAACTAGGCTCAGACAGCCAGAAATTCGCATTTTCTGACTTTCCAGATCTCAACTATCAGAGGGTTTCAGGTCGCTGTTTCTTATAAAATGTGATGTGACGCGTTAGTGACGGTCATCCGAAGTAGTTCCATCCATTTTAATCCAGTACTTTTTGAGAAATCTTGATAAACGTGTGGCTCAGACAGCCTGATATCCGGTCGTCTGAGCCAACTTGTTTTTCTCTATATTTCACGAAATGTTACGTTTCGGACAAATGTTTTTAGGATTTACTGATGTGACGACGTTAGTGACAGCTCTCGACCAGATTTGAACCTTCGTGACGCACGCGTTTTGGAGAAATTGAGAAAAAACTGCTGGCTCAGACAGCCGGATGCTGGCTGTCTGAGCCACCCAGTTCTACCACTTCCAGGTGTTGTACGAAGCTGAAAACTCATCTAATCTGATGTGACGCGGCCTCTAAGTACAAAAAATCGTAAGTGACGGCTCTATATGCCGCCAATCAAAAGTTATAAGCATTTCAAATGTTTTCCATACATCGATGTATTTGGGTGGCCACACTTCGCACTCTTTATGGAAACGGAAAGACAATTTAGTAGAAAATGTAAGCTTAAGCCCCTCATATCAAAGCGGATGCTTTCTCCTGCTATTTAAATATTTAATTACGTAGTCAATAACTACGCCGATGGAGGAAAATATGTTAATTATGTATGGGGTATTCCAGGTTTTAAAATTACTCTTTATTTAAAAATAATCACTAGCTCCAGCTGGTTACTACAATATAAGACTTTTTCGGTATTAAATACATACTAAGTACTTATTCCTCAACTCGTCCCATATTATTACGGCCCATTTGGGACAAGATGCAATAATTAATTTTAATCATTATGCAAATCGTCTCCTGCTTTTTTGGATGCAAAATAATAACCATAAAACAGCGCAGACGGTGAAACGCAGTTCTCTGGGACCGCTTATTATTTATTATTACGAACAAAAATTACTAAGCCTTATTTCACCTTCGGAACACGAGACGCGCGCCATCTTTGTGTCCATCTTTGTTCGAACAATATTTCTGATGCGGGGGAATAAAGAATGGAATGCGCTACCGGCTGAGGTGTTCCCGAAACCCTTAATGGCATTTGGGGGCATTTTCAAAAGAAGAATGATTACGCTATTACTGATCAGACATGACCAATCCTCGACGACATCATCACTTACCACCAGTTGTGATAGTGGTCAAATGGCTGATCATATATATAAAAATATATAGATAGACTATAAAATTATGCAGGATGGAAATAAATCATCCACTTAATATCATTTTTTTTAATAAGAAAGTTTAAATATGTATACATAATAAATAAAAATGTAAGTAAGTAATAATGGATATGGCGGTAAGAGAGGTGCGTAGAAACCAACTTACGAAAATAATGAAATAAACTGAAAAAAATATATTTTGTTTTGGACCTGTCATGTTTATTACCACAGGTTGTAGCGTTTATCTTCTTTTAAAGTTTATGTTCATAGGACAAGTAATAATTATTTTGTTTTAATAAAGCAATGATATAAGTTTTGTGCTCGTGGATATTTACTTAGTTAGTAGACTTTATTGATTTTATGACGAGTATAGTATACCTATTTACGAGGAGTATTATTCACATTTGACTAAAATTGTTTTATCAGATGTATATTATATTTTACTTTGTAATCATTAAAAGGGTTTCCTTTCATACAACAAAATTGTGTTAACTTTTTTGTAACAATATTATTGTTTTTTTTTTATTATACTCATATTGATAGTTTTAACTTTTTGATTACATTAAATGACGTTAAAAATCATTTGATTAAATTATCTGCATCTCGTCCAAAATAAGCTGTAGACATGTATGGGATGAATTGATGAACTACTATTTGTATAAATGCTACACCAGAAACAATTCGTAAAATTACTTTATTACTTACTAAAATATCAATAACAGGAGACTTCCACATGGTAATTCTTAGACGTTGGGTGATATCAAAATTATCAGTAAACAGCTATCTAAACGCCGAGTAAAAAAGTAAGTGCAAAGCGCTGATTATGCCTAGTCAGCCTGGAGCCTAGCTTTTTTCAAGAGAACGCTGACTACGCCTGGTAAAAGTAGTAAGTAGTCCAACTAAATACTGCTCTGCTTACTGAGGTCTGAGTCTGGAGCTCACGTCAAAACATGCCTGATTGTTGTCATAAGTCTTTGTGCCCCCTTTTAGTACAACTAGCCCAATATTATCACCATAAATTTCTTTAAATACATTTTTTTAATGATTAACTTCGTAAGTGCAGGTTTCCTTGTCAGTACATCAGTCACTAATCAGTAGTGCGGATTTTTTTTCAGCAACTGTCATCACTGTAAATGTCTACTTTTTCGTCTGACGCTATCTTGCATGTCGAATAACAGTGATTAAAAAGTGTTTTAATGTTCTTATTTAACATATTTTCTTTAACTTGATAGCATATTCCTGATTTTTTTAATGGTAAATAAAATATGAGTCTGTACATGGTCTGATAAACTATGATCTTGGCAAGATCATCTCATTTAAACTAGAAATAAAAATAAAAGCCTTCTTTGAAACGTTGAGAAAGTTTAAGAATTACTCAGGACGAGCTGCAGTTTGTAAATATATCTTTGATTTTCCGCATTTCGTCCCAAATATTATATAGTCATGATGGGACGAGTCAATGAATTACTAAGTTTTCCATCCAAACAAAAAAGGAAACGACTTGCAGGATTAAGTTAGTATTTATATTGATTTTTTGCATCTTGTCCCAAGTGGGCCGTAAAATCACATGGGAAGAGTCGAGTAATATGTTAGTAGTATGTACCTTACCAAAATTCTCTAATGTTGTAGTACCTTCGATAAACTAGCGGTTGTTTTCAAATAAATAGTAATCTAACGATTTTTTTCCTTGGAATACCTGAGACCATAAATAATTAACATATTTTCCTCCATCGGCGTAGTTATTGACTACGTAATTAAATATTTAAATAGCAGGAGAAAGCATCCGCTTTGATATGAGGGGCTTAAGCTTACATTTTCTACTAAATTGTCTTTCCGTTTCCATAAAGAGTGCGAAGTGTGGCCACCCAAATACATCGATGTATGGAAAACATTTGAAATGCTTATAACTTTTGATTGGCGGCATATAGAGCCGTCACTTACGATTTTTTGTACTTAGAGGCCGCGTCACATCAGATTAGATGAGTTTTCAGCTTCGTACAACACCTGGAAGTGGTAGAACTGGGTGGCTCAGACAGCCAGCATCCGGCTGTCTGAGCCAGCAGTTTTTTCTCAATTTCTCCAAAACGCGTGCGTCACGAAGGTTCAAATCTGGTCGAGAGCTGTCACTAACGTCGTCACATCAGTAAATCCTAAAAACATTTGTCCGAAACGTAACATTTCGTGAAATATAGAGAAAAACAAGTTGGCTCAGACGACCGGATATCAGGCTGTCTGAGCCACACGTTTATCAAGATTTCTCAAAAAGTACTGGATTAAAATGGATGGAACTACTTCGGATGACCGTCACTAACGCGTCACATCACATTTTATAAGAAACAGCGACCTGAAACCCTCTGATAGTTGAGATCTGGAAAGTCAGAAAATGCGAATTTCTGGCTGTCTGAGCCTAGTTTTTTTGATTTTCCAAGAAAACTATTGCGTCACAAACGATGAAACCTGGATACATCAGCGTCACTAACGATTCCTTATAAGCCTAGATATGCAAGATCTCTATAGAAGCCTGGCTCAGACGGCCGGATGTACACTGCCGTAATGGCCTGCGTAGAGGTTGCGTTCAAAACGCTTAGGCCGAAGTGCCGGCGCTGTTATAAGCCATATCTTATAATTAAACGGTTAACGAGGTACCGTCTACGTCTACGCGTATCACGATGAATTTAGTACTCTGTAGAAATATTTTTATGAAAAACCTTGGGGTCGAGACTATTTGTTACCTTAGCGCTTTCTAAGTTTGCTGATGTTGGAAAATTTCATTGAAATCATGTTGTAGGTCGATCGGTGTACGGACAACAGCACGTCAAGGTAAACACTGCGGAATCTTATTCAGTTGTAATAAGGGCTAGTTTGCAATAAAAGAGGGTAGCCTAATGTGCTGGCCACTGTACAATCAATTTTCAAATTACAGACAATATTTTTAGCGATAGATGAGAAAAAAGAATGACATTTGAGAACGAAATCTTGATTGTTAATCTGTTACTCAGTTCTATTAGGGCCGGATTAATATCCAATACCAGTTTATCGGTTAGAATTTCAGTTTTAATGACGCTCCAGAAATCTGTTTCTTATTTTCTGTCGAGCTACACTTAAGTAATAACGCAGTTCTTGGAAATTTATGACGTATATTTGCTTCAAGTTCTTTGCAATATACTAGTACTAGATCGTTACTTCTCAGTACCTATATAACTACTTTTTATAAAAACTTTGCAGTTGGTTAAAAATGCCGCAAGCATTAGTTAATGATGACGACCTCCGTGGTGTAGTGGCTAAGCACGCTGGTTTCAAGGCGTCGCCGCTCCGAGGTCCCTCCGAGGTTCGATTCCCGGTCGGTCAATATAGAAATCAAAATTTTCTATATTGTCTCGGGTCTGGGTGTTGATTTCCATACCCATGTGTCTGATTTCCATAACACAAGTGCATTAGCTACTTACTTTGGAATCAGAGCGTGATTGATTGGTGTCCAATATTATTAATGACTAGCGGTCCCCCGCGACTTCGTCCGCGCGTTTTGAGTTTGCTCCCTCCCCTCCCGTCGCAGCGTGATGTTTTATATCCTAAAGCCTTTCTTAAAAAATAAGCTATCTAACACAGATTTTTGAAGTGAAAACTTCTTTAGCGGCGTTGAGCACTTTTGTGGGATGGGGGAAAAATGTGAAACTCGCGTCAGGACACGTGGGCTGATCGAAAAACCGTAAGACGGTTTGCGAAATTATGGATGTAAGTTGATTTTTCTGAGATAAACTTTTAAATGTAATTTAATATAATATAAATTGTAATGTTTGTGTACGATAGCGCAATAAATAAATATTGTATTCTATAAAAATATTATATTATTATTATTATTATAATTGTATTATTATTATTATTATTGTATTCTATCACAAAAATGATAGTACTTTTATATTGATAATAAGAGCAATTCATTCAAAATTATTCCCTAACTATTCCAAAAATCAAAAATGCACAACGTTGATATTCAAGTTTTCACTTCTGCCGGCACTCCCGGAGTGCATTTTTTTTTTCAAATCGGTTCAGCAGTTCCTGAGATAAGCGCGTTCAAACCAACAAACTCTTCAGCTTTATAATACTCGTATAATTAGCGCAAGCGCACGTTGTACTTAAGCTGCGAGCATTATTTTGGTGCGGAGTTATGTTAAAACTGTGATAGCTCCTAAGATATTTATTGAAATCAAATAATATAAAGGGCAACTTTGTTCTAAATGAAATGCTCGTGATGATGAATGTAATTATTTTGATAAGAATAAATACCTGTGTGTATAATACACCTTTAAAAATGATGCATTATTTTTTTACAAATTTATTAACATAAAAAGGTTGTACTAAGTCAACCATAAAAGATAGACTTATGCTGTCACGGACTTTATAATAGAACTCTTAATGTTGAACAATCTTGTCATACATGATTTTTGTGTAACTTTAGCGGTTTCCGCAGCGTACGCAGCGGAAGCTCTCAAAAGGAATATCTTTCTCCCGTTTTCGCAACATTTTTCATTGCTGCTGTGGTCTTATGAGTCGTATCTTTATGTTATATAGCCTAAAGCCTTCCTCGATAAATGGAATATCCAACATAAAAATAATTTTTCAAATCGGACCAGTAGTTTCTGAGATTAGCGCGTTCAAACAAACAAACAAACAAACAAACAAACTCTTCAGCTTTATAATATTAGTATAGATACCTCTACTGTTTAGTACACCTTCTCATACGCATACGGCATGCGAAATACGCATATTCTGCGTCGCTCCGACCAGATGAGATAGTTGTATGAATCCTATAGAGTACTTATTTATATGTAGTCCCTATGTAAACCTCATAAAAATTTCAGCAAATTTTGGTGGGGGACGAGGAACACACGTCATTTTTTTTAGTAGTATGCCATAGCATACTACTAAAAAAAATGACGTTTATTTCCACTCCCATTTTCTTACGGCTAGGCGTAGACACCTAACCAAATCAGACACACATACTGAGAACTCACACAGTTTTAAAAATTTTCATGTAACTACAATCCGTCATGACACACAAATACACAATTTTCTCAGGATGTGGCACAGCACTGCTAATAATTCATTAGCTCTCTAACTAACTCAGTGCACTCATCTGGTCCTTGCACTACTTTAAACATTAATCAAACGTATAAATAATATAAATAATATTAAACACCAAATCAACAAAGACTAAGTTACGTGCATTCATAATTACAGGATTACGTTTTTTTAAAACGTGACTTTTCCACTTTTTGCGTTTTGGCATGAATTGAGAAAGTATTTTTTTCAGGATTTCAAGACAGGATCATTCCTTATCAGGAACTAGCGGTCCCCGCGCGCGACTACGTCTGCGCGCGTTGAGTTTGCTCCCTTGCCTCTCGTCGCAGCAGTGATGTTTTAGCCTGAAGCCTTCCTCAGTACATAAACATAACACTATAATATTTTTTCAAAACGATCCAGTAGTTCCTGAGATTAGCGCATTCAAAGAAACAACAACAACAAACTCTTCAGCTTTATATTATAACTATAGATAATTCCGTAATGTCAATACTACGATGGCAAATCTTTATTATACATGTAAAAGAAAGTCATGTTAAACGTTACACCAGTTTTAACTAGAGATCAGGTAGACTGATTTCAATAATTAACACGTGTGGTTACCACAAATGAGGGAACTGAGGGAAAAACAAACGTCACTTTTACTTTGATACTTCTTAATACGGCGACTATCAAAAAATAAAACAATAATTCTTCAGTAATTCTTAAAATATTGCACGAAACAACAGTAACAAAATTTAACGAAGATAAGTAAAGTTAAATAAATTATGTACGCAGAGAAGTTTTAAATTAGGCTTTGCAGAAACTGATAAATATAATTATTAACCGAACATTCTTCGAAATCAAAATGTTTGGAGCAGATTGCACTTTTCCCACAAACTCTTGTTCGCCTTTTCCCTCCTAATATGAAGAAACATCTTGATTTCATGTATCGTTCTCTTGTCGAAAAACGTCAAATAGAAAATACGAATATTTTTCGAAAAAAAAAATGGTTATAGTAATTGATACTCACACCATGATCGCGGAAATTCACTTAAGACAAGCGGTTTTTGCAACAGAAAACTGCACAATTCATAATTTTTATTTCTTGCTTTAGAATTATATGTTGCGAGAGTTCTCGACAGCGTCTGTCAAACGGTTGCGACGAAGTAGTTCTATTATACATAAAAACATCATGGCCAAGATTTTCGGCTAGAGGGGAAGCCCGTCGATACCCACTCCATTATACATACTCTTAATTGATTCCTGGTTGTCGGTAATGTTAGCGAGTAGAAAAACTTGGACGGCACTAGCAATGGAGTGACAATCCCCCGCCCTACACGAGCTGTCATCGGGAACGGACGATCGAGCCAATTCCGCGCGCTAAATGTTGTGTTGCTGTGTTTTCATTATAAATAAATATATTCATGGCAAAGTTTGTGTTTATAGTAAGTATCGTTCAGCTGCATCACGTAGTGATTACTTTCTCAGTGGCCGCACCACTGCCTCATACGAATGCGTTGGTCGACTAACGCGTTAGAACACCGAGCAAAAGAAAACATATTGCATAATTCTTGCTACATTTTCGCCATAAAGGCGTTTGAATCCTAAATGCTTAATTTCGGGGGTCTTTTTCTTATGTAATTCAACCGATTCAGCTTGGTCGTTTCGTTCTTTTCCCTGCCTATCCGAAAGCTCCAAATAAACATGAAACGCCTTTCCTAATCACCATTTAATAAAAGCAACCTTTGCAATTTGTATGAAAATACAATACCTAATACGTTGATCAGTTACTTCTCTGCGCAAGAATTGGAATAAAGGTGGCTGTATCAAAGTTTCTCATCTCACATTTAACGTATTCGGGAAGAACAGCTCATGACTAAAATTCAAGTTAAATACTCTAAAAACTTATACTAACCGTTCAACTGTGTAAGAATATTTAGTTGAATCATGTGTTTTTAAGCCCCGGTGAATAAAGAGCGGGGATAAGTGTCTTTCTGTGTATTTTTGTAGTTAGGATCTGTCTGCTATCGTAGCGCCATAATTTTAGCGGATTTTAGATTTTTTTGTGTCTTAGAAAATTTTATTCCGAGTGTTCTTAGCCATTTTTCATGTAAATCTGATCAGGGGTGCGATTGTGTAAAGCAATCGTATTCATTTGACAGTTCAAAACGTACGGTATGGTCTGTCAAATGGCAAAGAACAAAGGGTTTGACAGATAATATCGTACGTTTTTAACTGTCAAATGAATACGATTGCTTTACACAATTCCACCTCATCTCTTTTTTTTAGTTTCAATTTTATTGTACGATCGATTCAAAATTTAGTGCCGTGCTACATCAATGACATGCAAATAACATGGTAAGATAATGATGGATTTAATGTCGGCTCCGGGGGTTTTTATTTTGGATTATTCAATTACCTTTTTGAGCAATTACAGTAATAATATAATGACTATTACTACCTAAAAGACTTAAAATAAGGCACCACACTTTTTCAGCCCTGAATTAAAATTTAACACAAAGTTATGATGACAAAACATTTTTCTGTAGGTACTTTATGACAACATTAATAAAATTATGATTTAGCCCAATGTTAGACCATGAATTCAAAGATTGAGTATATTTCAGATTTCCTTTCTTTAAGACGTTAGTACACGTAAAATTTTGCTCATTTACTCGCGGTTACAATATTCGATATTGTAGAATTGTCTACGTTTCCTCGGCGCTGTAAGCCTGTCTAAGGTCGCTTGAATCGCTCTCCCGCTTATCAATGTGGGGCACACGCCACATTGTGCCTGACATATGACATTTCGAGCATTATACTCCGTCTACGTACGTTCGCTTTACACGATTGTCGTGTAAAACCTTGTAAGTGTTTAATTGGCTGATAGTGAAGAAAAACTGACTATACATTGGTAGTGGAATTATGGTTATCATTTAAATTATCATTACATTACTTTTACATTTTAAACATCAAATCCCACATTATATTTAACCTGTATCGTATCACAGTCATACCAAAAGTGCTAGAATATGTTCGTTATCTCAAACGACGACAACGACTGCCTGCGGTGAATTTTGTGTACCTAAAGTCTCAATTTGGATGCATTGGGGACTGTTTAAACTTGCACAAACATTTTCAGCATTCTAGTGTCAGTTTTAAAGTTCTTCACAAAAGCTCTTTCTATGTCTGGAAAGCATCCATCAAACATGGGCAACAAAAACACTAAATACTTAGGCACTGAGTATATCTCGAATGTCGAAGTATTAAGCCGAGTGGTGGCACTACATTCCTAGCATACTAACAATGCAAAATTTGACACATAACCGTAAAAACAGTTTAAAAATAAATGTTTTGAATAATAAAAGTAGGTACCTCATCTAGGCTACTTCAAGCCAGCTATAACTTTATGCAATGAAGTAAAATAAAAAATAGATACAATTGCATTATTTGACCTGTTTATTTAAAGTAAAGTCCCACAGCATGCCAAGTCCTAAAATGTATATTAAACTCGGCTCTGCCATCATAAAAGATGTAGATGTTTTTTGTTTTAGATAGAAGGCTGGTGGTCGTTTCATCTCGAGCTTACCCATTTTACGGTTTTTATCTGTGCCCCAGTTTTTTTGCCAGGGACCCCAAGATTTCGCATTAGTGTATTTAGATAAGCATTGAATATATCGTTTTTTAAAACCTTTACGCCGCCCCTTGCCGGCTTGACGGATCCGGATTTAACCAAACTTAATCCGTTTAAATAATTACCGATTAAATTGTTATTGTGATGATCATATATATTTGCTAAAGATGCTGACCAGCATCTTGCATTCCATCATTCCATGGACTGACTTTCACACAAATGATTTCATTTCATTTCATTTCGCAGAATAGTATCAACCATTCTTTAAGAACTCGGTATAAAAATCAGGCTCTCTACCACCTACCTTTGAAGGATTCTGGAGTTTTTTGACTACTGCGAGGAAAGATGGACACAACCTCGAACTACTAATGGTTACCGGCAAGATAAATAGCAAAAGACCGAGAGGGCACAGCCCAATTAGATGGTCCTATCAGATTCTCCCTACGCCAAGGACAGGAAAAGTTGGAAGACCATCATCAACAGCAAACTCAGAAAGGGGTGTCATAAGGCTCATCAGCGAGGAGCACGATGCGCGGGGGAGGAGGAGGTGGAGGAATATACAGGCTGAAATCGTAATCCGTACCGAAATTGTGAGTACAGACTCCACTGATTAATATGAACAACTTTTACTATGGGGGCAATAGTGAAAGCGAGAAAAAAATAGCTGTTCCATACAAAAGATCAACTAGCGCGCGGACAAAATGTATGGAACAGCTGTTTTTTTCTTCCTCAATTTTACTATTGCCCCCATAGTAAAAGTTGTTCATATTCATCAGTGGAGTCTTACACAAAATTTCGGTACTGATGAAAAAGTCGCCCTGTAAATTTATTATTAAATATTTATTTATGATCACTTATGTTTAGTCGTGTGTTTCTAAGCTCATCTAAATGGTTATAAATATCATAATATTTAACCACCTTATTTAATGAGAATGCATTTTTTTATCAATAACAGAAGCTATACATTAGGTAACTTAATATTATAGGACATATTTAGCCATAGCGCTAGAGTACACACCAAATATTACCACTACAACATGTTTGTTGACATCGGTGAATGGAAATCAATAAGAATGAACATTTAGTTGTTGGCATAATTATTTTACATAAGCTTTCACATTTAGGCTATATTGCCCGGTTAGGATACAAAAATGAATTCCTGTTCGTTGGTCTCACTAAATCTCGAGAACGGCTGAACGGATTTATCTTATCTTAGTCTTGAAATATTTGTGGAGGTCTGGGGAAGGTTTAAAAGGCGAGAAAAAAAACGAAAAACGCGCGGACGAAGTCGCGGGGGACCACTAGTATATTATAGATATTTAAAAAAAGAACTTCATCAATTCAAATAAGTGCATGTTTCCATCCCAAAATAACATACATTTCTTTATTTATAAACGATAAGTGCAGTACGCAAATAATATTCAGTTTATACATTATTTGTATTTTACACATTTGTCTGAAAAAATAAATATTGCTTAACACAGCCTTCAATTGATCTTTGTAGTGTGCCTGGAACTTAGTTACGCTTTATTTGAGGCTAAGGGTACAATACTGCCCGATAAAAAGACACCTGTGGACTTGCCTCCCCATTTCAATGATCCTAACCTTATTAATGCTTACTTTCTGGGTACACCGGGATATGGAAAAGTTTCTATGTCACAGCTAACTCATTTTGTAACACATAGATTCAGTGATCGGGCTCTATTCTCTTTTCAGACTGTAAGCAGGGACCTAGTCATGAAAACCATAAGCTGACTGCGCTCAAATGCTCAGGCGAATGATGAAATCTCATTGGACACGCTTCTGTTGACTCTGCCACACTCACTGGATGCCATCACCTCCATAGTAAACCAATCTTTGATGGAACACACATTCCCTGACAGTTGGAAGGTTGCAGTTGTGAGGCCACTACCGAAGATCACTTCACCGGAAACATTGCAGGACCTTCGCCCTATTAGCACACTGCCCTGTTTGTCAAAGTTACTGGAGAGAATAGTCTGCGATCAGCTGACAAAATATCTAGAAGACAATGATATGCTACCTCGCCATCAGTCTGGATTCCGTAAGGGCCATGGAACAGGAACTGCGCTCTCAAAAGTGGTGGATAACCTGCTGTCTGCACGGGATCAGCGGAATGTCACTTTCTTGCTTCTACTAGATTTTTCACGGGCGTTTGACTCCATCAGCATTCCCCTGCTGCTCTCGAAGCTATCTTATTACGGACTAGATTCCAAAGCTGTTAGGTGGTTTCACAGTTACCTTTACCAGAGACAGCAGTATGTGGAGATATGTAGATTAGACGAAGTCAAAGAGCAATCAGAACCACAAATGGTGAGCAGAGGCGTCCCTCAGGGCTCAATCTTGGGACCAATTCTCTTCATCCTGTACAGTGCCGATATCACTACATGTGTAACTCAATGTAGCCACCACCTTTACGCAGACGATCTGCGTTTGTACATCTCTTTTGATCCTAAACATTGCAGCAGTACAGTGACTACAGTGAATAATGAGCTGGAAAATATAAACAAGTGGTGCCAGAAGAACTGTCTCACACTCAATCCCAAAAAGTCCAAACTCTTGATCATAGGAACACCCAAAAACATTTCAAAACGAGACATCAATTCAATAAATATAACAATAAATGGAGAACCAGTAGAAAGGGTAGACAGGGCAAGAAACTTGGGAATACTATTTGATAGCAACCTGAGATTTGAGAGCCACATAGCAGAATGTATGAGAAACTGTTTTTATAGACTTAGGCTTCTATACAAAATAAGACCATACGTGAGTGAGGCAATCAGGAAAACCCTTTGCGAGTCACTCGTGCTATCCAAGCTCAATTATTGCGACACAGTGTATGGTCCGTGTCTGCTAGCGAGGTCAGCGGAGATGATTCAGCGAGTGCAGAATGCCTGCGTGCGTTTTTTCTATCCCATCCCACCTCGGACTCATGTGAGCCCATATATTAGTGATGCAAGCATGCTCCGGATGGAGGCTCGCAGAAAATTCCACTTAGCAAGCCTGATTTTGAAATCATTAAGACACAGAAACCAAGCTACTTACATGAGAACTTGGTATGGGCTCGGGGCGGGAGGGGGCGTGGGGGAAGGGAATGTGAAGGCGTCTTTCTGACCCCAAGACACCGCACAATAACTTTCCGCGGCTCTTTCAAATTTGCTGCGACACGGTGCTGGAACTCGCTGCCCTCGCCGTTGCGTGCCCTGAAGGTGAAATCAACGTTTAAAATGAAACTAAAGCAACACTTATTACAAATTCAACGTGAAAACGAAAAGCACGCGTTCACTTACCAACGGGGTATGCGCGTCGAGCGAGGGGGTCGCAAATCCAAACATAGTTGAGCCCGTGCAACGTGTCACCGTTCACGCCGAAAAACACTTATCATTTGGCCGCGTAAGCTCCTTCAAGTCCCCATGTGTCCGTCGCCGTCATTCGTACAGTCCGGTTATTTCGCGCGATTGTTTGGAGTTATCCAGGGCTCCCCTTCCTTGTAGACTGAAGTCATCAATGTTAACGGGTTTCTTTATATTGTCGTGGTAAATTACGTACGTGGCAGCTGTGGCACTGTCTTTTACGTGGCATTTTTTTCTCGGTGAGCCTCGGACTTTGTCGGATACGTAAATAAAATGGCTGCCGCCGAGCCGAACCCATTTTTTTTAAATACTAGTTTAACGTCTTTGGCTGTAAGCCATTCAGACAATTCTTCATTATTATTTTCATTTTTTAACACCTAAAACTTACACTAAATTAACCTACAAAATTAACCTAACTCATTGAAGTGCGAATGCGTCCGCATTCCAATGCTTAACAAAGTAGCTAAGCGCAGGAACAAAGATTCGGGTAAGACGGCGCGATTAGAGCTCGCCACAATTCTCACTTTAACTTCATTGTTTTTTTCGAAAGCACTAATTATCATGAAAATTCCACCACACAAACACAATAATTGACCCGAAAAAAACAATTTCTAAAATGAAGATGGTCCATCCTTCCCTTTACGTCTCCCGCGCATAACTCCAAGCCGAACCCAAGAAGAACGGAGACTTTTTTTTTCTTTACTTTTTCTTCTCCGAATCTTGAGTTTGGCCGCGTTCCGTTCCACGAACGCAGTAAAAATCGCAGAGCTCACTCTATAGTGTATTATTATTAATTAAATTAATTGTTATGCTATTTGATTTGATTTATGTTTTTATTATTTATATTATAATTTGCAATTGTTCATACAATGTGTCAAAATCAATTTGTGATTTTTCGAATGATAGATTAATGTTTTTGTTTTTGTGCTATTTTATGTCATTTTTTTTTATACCCACAAAGGCACTCGCTGAAAATCAGCGTCGTGGTATGAGTTCTGCTGCTGCTACGACCAATGCTGAACGGGTGCCTTATTCGGCCTAAGTAGACTAGTACATGTATTTTTGTTAACTTTATTCATTTTTGAGTCGATAAATACATTTTCTTTCTTTTTTCTTTCTTTTAAAAAATCGGGTTTTTTTTCTACAAATATCTACGTAGTTTGACGAAAGTTAATTAAGATAGACTATTTTTGGAAAAAACAGAACAGCAAATGATGCAACTTCAATGCCAGCGCGGCAGGTTGGAAAACGGTTTTGCAGTTTTATTTTTTTGGAATGAATGCTATAAAAAGTATCAGATATTCCAGGCATTATTACGAAAGTTGGCAATATTTCGAGTTCTGTTTATGCAATGTGCCTCACAGAAATTGGGGCGAAACGGCCTTCATAGTAAATTGGAAATTTGGGAATGTACTCATTAAAATTTATTGACGACGTTCTCTCTTAAACTCTTAAGGAGAATAATGTGTATCTGTCCTGACAAAACGTTTAAATTTCATTTCACATCTGTTTTTCAAATGTTGTTTACGAAAACTGACCGATATTTTTTTTTCAAGCTAATTAACCACAGTACAGCACCCTTTACATGATCACGTATCAAAATATTTGGAACAAATTTTCCGTTTTATTTCCATCCGTTTCTTCGGCATTGTGAAAACTTTAAGTGTAATGCAGAGCATATTGAGATTTTTCTTTGCATATTTTGTATCTAGCTAGATGATGAAGAGTTCGTAGCCTGGAAATGTCCATTGGCACTAGCTAGACTGTGCAAAGTGTTGCCAAGTTTTAGGAGCTGAATATACCTACAATTTTATAATGGGGCCATCATCCAAAAAAAATTAAGACTCTCCATAGATTTCCGTTAATGTAGCTGACTGATTTGTATTGGGAATCTGAAATTTATTCCGACCAAGACCCCATAGTAGGTTATATGTATTGCTGGTCTGATTACCCTACTAAAACTTAGTATTACCTTGCACAGTCCATATTATGTCAATATAAAAATATTAAATGACGCGTGTGTTGCAAGCTAGCGTGATCGCTATCGTCGTTTAGCTGTTCCGCTCGGTCGCGCTCGTTCGCGACGTGACTGCGACTTATCAATGTAGCTGTCCAACGAAGTACTATTATATCTTCTATGCTGACGATGTCACACGGAGCTTTAACGAGTGAGTCTTGCTTACGAGGAAATAGGATATGAACCGGTAGTCATCTGCATCTGTAAAAGTTTTGCATCGCCTAATTAGTGAATAAACTGTTACTACAAAAAGAAGGTACTAGTCAATAATATGATAAATATCTTTACCGGTGGTTAACTGGTGGGAAATGACTAATTTTGTTTAAGCATCGTCATCAGCTTCTTTAGACTCTTAACTCAGTAGCTACATTAAAGTCAAGCGAAAGTTCTAAGTAAATAACATTAGAAAAGCAGTAAAACTACGTTTTTCCAAGTCTCAAAGAGGTTCATCAAAAGCCAGAACAGAAGGACAGGGCAGGGTGGAGTTAAATCGGCGAAGTTGTCGAGACAAACTGTGCCATCCACCGTTCAGTCGCAGGCAAGTTTGAACGCGTTCATTCAAACTCAGACCGCGGCCACTAGCCGCCTTCTGAGGAATAAGGCCGAAATGGCAAGACAGATTACAAAAGTTTTATAGCTGAGATAATATTTTTCCATCAAACAAACGTCTGGTCGGCGAGAACTCAATTGTAATTCTGCAAGCCGAGATGAAAGTTGTAAACAAACATCCGAGTGAATGATTCGACTTTAACACTATAGAGATTTTAAAAAATATTGCTAAAGAATATAGTTCTATCAGTGTACAATACATATTTCAACTAGAAATGCTGATAATTAAGAAAAAGCTGTCCGTAAACTATTTAAAACGAGCTAACAACATTTCCAAAAAGAAGAACAGAAATATTATCTCTGCACCCAAAAGTTGCAAAGTGACCCTAACAAAACTTATTGTGAGCCAATCGGATTTATTTCACCCTCAAACTTTCAAAAAAGTTACAAAACCCAGATACAAGTATTCTCACCCAAAATAAATAGCAGAAAGGACTTGTGCTAGTTATTATACCTACAACCGAAGACATAGTCGTAGATTCTCATAACACGTAAAGGGAAACAGATGTTGCTTGTTCTTGTCCAAGAATCCTAGTAAATATTCTGACTGGTTAAATGTCCAAGTAAAAAGTTTCTTCGAGGTCATCGTCGTCAGACTTTTGGCACAGTCAGTCCACAAATCCGCTCTTAGTACTGGCAAGTTTTGTTTGCCTAATATAGAATCTAATTAAGTAGTTAGTTCAGTTTCTATTTAGTTAAGTAGCGTTTGCGTTACTTTTTACTTTCCAAGTCGATATTGGTTTCTTATTTGGGACGTACATCCATCGCCGCTATCTAAATGTCTCCGAGAGTCATTAAGTTGTGGTTTCTTTCGCAACGGTGTTTGCTCAATTTATCTCCACTACTTCTTCCAGAGGAAACACTTACCGATTGCAAAATTATTCCTGTATGACACTGTAGTTAAAATGTATCTTTCCAAAAAGTGCTTAAAGGTTGATTTATGTAACCGATGGTTATTAATTTATGAAATAGAATCTATGATTAACCAAAAAAAGGAAGCAACAATAAAAGAGTTTATTTTGCTAGGTCACAGGGCCAAAAACGTTTTCTTAGGATACAAAGTATGAAGCTAAAAATAACATAACATTGAAAGTAATACTCTGCAGTTGAAGCGCAGAGTTCTGGCTCCGAGCCGGTGCGTGACGATCTCCTTGATTTGTGGATTTTGACGGTTTTAATTTGTTAGAATAACTGTCTAGCGAAACTTTGCTTCGGAAAGACAAATTCTAACCGTGTTATAAAAGCCTCTTGGCAGCCTTTAATGGCACAATTTCTCCATTAGCGGTTAAGGCGTGTTAATCAAAGATGAGAAAACTACTAATGCGCTAAAAGCATGACCTATTTGAGCTGCGAGTCCAAGTGATTAAGTCAACATTGCATCTGTTCTCTCTCGCAGTCGATTGAGCATTTAATATTTTGTTTTATGAAATGCATCGCAAGAAATGTGAATCCATGCTTTCAAAATAAGTATGTTTTGTGCATTAAGCAAATAAATCGGACATGCTTTGGAAACCAGTGAAATCGATAGGTATAAATATTTAAATCCTAAAAGTAAAAAATGGCCAAATGCTATATCGGTCCCGAACTCACGCACAAAGGGTTGTGTATCTACTATGTCGGTATGTAAGAACTTTCAATCACATATTCTATTTTTAGGCAACCCCCAATAAGATTTTGAAATCTTGAAATAACAAAATATCCGAAATTATGAGACAAATAGGTCATTTGAGCTGCGAATCCAAGTGATTAAGTCAACATTGCATCTGTTCTCTTTCGCAGTCGATTGAGCAATTAATATTTTGTTTTATGAAATGCATTGCAAGAAATGTGAATCAATGCTTTCAAAATTTGTTTTGTGCATACAGCAAATAAATCGGAGATGCTTTGGAAACCAGGGAGATCAATTAGGGTCCACAAATATTTAAATCCTAAAAGTAAAAACCGGCCAAATGCTATATCGGTCTCTAACTCACGCACGAAGGGTTGTGTATCTACTGTGTATGTAAACGTAACTTTTAATTTTATGTATTCAGATAGCCTAATAAGATTTTGAAATCTTGAAATAAAAATAAAACCGAAATTATGAGACAAAACCGGCTTTATATTTTTTCTGCTAAATTAAACAAACAAAATCAATATTCGACCTGTAGTTTTAGTTTCATATGTTAACGCGTTTTGGAGGTAAACATTTTTAAGCAAAAGATTGACAAATGTATATTTCTTCAAGTTTATAGGTGACAAATTGAATGTTCAAACTCACAATATTTTTTAAAAACCTATTCAACAATACCCCACGCGATGGGGTAAAAGAATAAAAAAGAAAAGAAGGCAAGTGAAAAAAAAATAGAAACTTTTTTTTTTCTCACTTTGGCGGGGTGATAAGAATACATACCCAGCCAAATTATGGTTTTCTAGTTTTGACGACCTCTGTAGTGTAGTGGCTAAGCACGCTGGTTTCAAGGCGTCGCCGCTCCGAGGTTCCCTCCTTCGATTTCGATGTGGGTTTGATTCCCGTCGGGTCAATATAGAAATCGAAATCTATATTGTCTCGGGTCTGGGTGTTGTGGTACCACCGTTGTGTCTGATTTCCATAACACAATTGCATTAGCTACTTACTTTGGGATCAGAGCAATGTATGTGATTGGTGTCCATTATTTTTAACAAAACTAAATGGGTTCCTTTATGGAAGGAACCCTAAAAAAAACCATTCTACGAAAACCGGGAATAAATTTAATAGGTGTTTTTTTAAAACTATGTAGCCTACTATCTTCTTAGACTGGTAAGCTATAACAAAGACAAAAAAAATTCTGTTTAGTTCTTATTAGAGCGCGAAAGATAAAGGGTGTTGAAGGAGTTCGGATCGGAGATTCGAATACAGGATAAGCCGGAGGCGCTTTCTAGTATCCTCATGTGTGAATGGGATTAATTCAGGAGACCATTTGTGGTCATAATGTCTTTGTAATAAGATCCAATTTTGCGCACACACAATCTACACAATCCATAAGAAACAGCTGGGGTTACGTAGGGCACGTTAAGGAAAACTCGGTGTGTGGACGACTGCAGGCCCCGAGAGCTCTAAAGCCCGACTATCAACGACTTTGGAGGAGATTTATTCTCACAATATTGTATGTTGCGTGAAATATTACCAACATTTATATACAGTAATCCATGTGCGATACAGACTATGTGATACTTACGCTTGCTGGTACCAAGGTTCTGCTGAGGTTACATAAATCTTCTCATTCATCTTTCCGTACAAAATAAATGGCGCCTTTAAAATATTTTTCAAGTTATATTTCTAAGAAAAAATATATGGGTACTCAATACTTATTTCATACACTAGTATACTAATGAGTTGGCCATCGTATCATAATATTAATAATTTTCTTTTCATTCACAAACTCAGCGAGAGTACCGAACAATTTGAGAAAATTAAGCTGTCTCTAGTGGCGTTAAATTAGAAATTTCGTAGCACTTTAGTTTTCATTATAGTGATATTTCTGTAACAAAGTAGGCTAGTTATAATAACCGAAGGCTGTAATTACTTTTGTAACTACTAACTTCGATAAAATAAATACGAGTATAATGAGCGTTTTGGTCGCATCATGCAGCGAACATTCTTTGCAATTTAATCACAGCTGGAAAATGCAGCGTAATAATTTTGATAATGCATTAAGTTTTTCTCAAATATGTGATATGATAAGAAAAATCGTCTCATACCACTAGTAAATGAGTGTTATACTGGATTAACGATGGATAGATAGAGCTTATGAGTTTTCTCATAAGGGGCCTAATGAACGATGAATATGTCTTGCCATGTTTTTTGTAAATGATATTTATATTATGCCTGCAATAATAGCACTTAATAACAAAATGTCTTCTTCGACACATCATTATTTACCCTATTAAAGTTAATATTGTGATCTTTTGTTTGCCTGGCATTGCCTTAAATGCACTGAATAGGCATGGGAAAAGAGATGTCGTATTTTAATTAAAATGCATTTTATAACTTTATATTTTATACCTAATATTTCATACAAGATATAGTTCAACTACGACGAAAGATCAACTGGATCAACTATATATTGGATAATATACCAAATCCAAATAAAAAGGTAGCTACAGCAATAATATCATGCGCAAAGGAAACTGCAAACACAGCTCGTAAATAGGTCGATAAATTAGAGCACAATTAAAGTGGCCCTCGGACACTGACTGATATACAGCCTTCTCGCAATGGCCGACATATTGTGCAGGAACACCGGAAAAATGAGCGGCTGCAGACACGTCCCGGACGATTTATTGGATGCTTGCGAACAGAAATTAGCTTTTATAATTTTCTTACACGCCGATAATGTGCGCGGAAAATATGACTTTCTTTTAAAGATTGTGCTGACATGCCTCAGTTGGGAACGGGGCCACGCGATTTATTGTTGATCAGATAGAAAATTAAATGTAAGTACGAGCTAGAATGCGGTTGTAATTCTTTTTACATTAGGTTCTATTTTATCTTCCTCTACCACGTCACTTATTCCACGTTATGAGCTGTAAAGTTTATATTCTAATTACAAAAAAAAGTTTTCATGCTACGCTTACTAATTTAATGTATGGTAGTAGAAGGTAGATAGTAGATTATTCACTATGGGAATAAAGTAATGTCTTACGACTCGGGAGCCATTTTAAGTCAGGAACGAAACGAAAGGATTTTAATTATGACCCCCGAGCGAATCGAGGGATATACCAGTTTTTATGTAATAGGAAATCTCGAGTGTAGCGAGGGATTTAAGTTGGCCCGAGACGAAAACAACTTTATTCTCGTAGTCAATATTCTGCTTTTCGCTTCTCTCTGCGAGGCAATTTATAAGATTATCTACTAAGTTCATACTAATTTTCACTTGAACGCACACAATGCGCTGCATTAAACTGCAAGTTACCATTCATAAATAAATACGATTCACTTTAGTAAGTATTATGGTCTGAAGGATTTAAAACCGTTGGATTGTAACCTTGCAGTTTTTAATATAACAGTGACATATACATATGAAAAAATAAGCTAAGTTGTTTAAATTAATTCTCTTAAAAGCCTTTACACCTTTACCTTCAATATATATTTAAAAAAAACAATAGCTCATGCCAAAAATTTAAACCAGTTGTTACAGACACCCAATCATGTATTAGTAATAAGTTTAATTAAATTTATTTATAAGGATTTTGATGAAAATAAATATGATTTTCTGTTAGGGCCATAGTGAGTAAGCATTGTATTTAGCTTAGGGCTCGTTTTATTTCAATAATAAGCAACCTGCTAGTTAGGAATTCACAATTGCAAATTAGGTAGGCAGGTAGGGTAACAATTAACTAGCTAGGAAATATTAAGAAATATGTAGGTGGTTTGGTACAGGGGCGAGGGAGACCCTAGAAGTAGAGTAGTAGTAGAGTGGATTGTTGCGAATGGGAATTTTATGACGATTAATGTAGGTGGGTTACAAAAACGTAAGAAGAAATACGCAGATGTTGTTATGTGTCCGTCCTTATTTGTAACTAATGTGTATTAGTCGATAAACCAACCATGTATTTTTAAATAAATAAAGGGCCGTGAGTGGGCCAGTTCGTACGCGCTTTCACGGTCACCGATCTCAAGAAGAAGTGTTTTATTTGGAATCTACAGTCTACACATCGAAGAAAAGGATCGTCTGATCGTTGACTCAGCCTGTAGTCAATACCAGTATCGCCGCTTATATGGCGTATACTATGCAAAGATCACACTCAGTTATTATAACTGCATACCATATTCGGCAGCTAAAACATTGTTTGACTAGTTCAAACATAGTTCGAGCAACGTAACGCGAGCCAGCGGTTGCTTGAATATTGATGAACGCTTTGGTTTCTTCAACCGATCGTACTGGAATATGGGCAATAATATTATAATTCATACCATTGTAGTGTTATTATAATATTTTTATGTTGATAATATTCGTTTACACCGAGTGGAGATGGAACTGCCTGAAAATTGAACGGAAGTTGGATTGCAATACGCCCCCAGCTCCCCAAAGATATTATGTTGCTAAAACTCAAATCCGTTTTCTCCGTCTCAAGCTAACCAACTTTGATAGCAAGTGATGAGACTTTTGTTCGTATCCACTTCGTAACGAATTGTTCTCAAGAGCCGTTTGGTTAAACTTTCATTGAACAGTTTTCATTGTGAACACAGGCGGTATAGCCAGTTATTTATGGGCAACAAGCATTTGTTTTAAGGTTTCACACTCATATTTTAAGTTACAATGTACAACAAAGAAACTGTTTTATTTATGGAAACTACCAAGCGTTTTGAGTAACTGCGTTTCTGTCAATATCACGCACCTCTGCGTGGTAAAAAATAATTTTCTTTAACATGCGTGTTATACCGATAAGTTAAATTTTAAAACATAGTTTAAAAAACAAATGCGTCATGATAAAGCACTAAACCACAATTAAACTGTCATAATAATAGTTTACAACTTTTTCTGAAATTTCAGTGTTGTTGACACGGACTACCTGCGCCACCTGTCGGCAACCTGCAGGCAGCGCTAGGCCCTCACCGACGAAGTAACAAAACAGTAACCCTCAACCTCCCCGGAAACTACCCGGACGGAGAACGAAAACTGATAGTACGGAAAACTCCCGCTAGGTGACGCGTTTTACGTACCTCTAGCTATAATTGAGCCGCTTAGAAAGTGCTATTTTGACCTTTTTAAATTATAATAGTAACCACCAACTTATAAATAATATATAAACCAACTTATAAATATTATATATTATAAAGAATAGCAAAAATTGAAATACAGTTGTCAATTTTAAATGTTCATTGCTGCCGGTACAGTTCGGTGTGACCATTAAGATATTCAAAAATGCTCGGAAGCAATGTTAAATAGGCGTGTTTATTCATTTTTACAATATTACTAGCAAACCCCGCGAACTCCGTTTCGTCACCAGATGGCTTCGTTTTATGTAACATTTCGTTTGGTGATTGAAAGAAAAAGTTTTTTTTATATTTTCTTTGCTATAAACCTCACGGAGCCCGAGACCTTTCCAACGAATGCAAAACCGTGAAAATCGCTTCGTGCGTTCTGGAGTTATAGCGTCAGGAAGGAAAACCCGACTTATTTTTATATAGTAGATTACTACTAAATAATGATAACGACGACATCACAATATCAATTTGATAATTAAGAAACTATTTTAGAGTATTTTTATGTTATGTACACATTATTTTTAATATTATAGAGAGCAAGGAGTCGAACACTAAAATAGACGTACATGTGGTAGAGAACGCTATCCAGCGTTAATACTACATTTGGTTGTGCAAAAAAGAATTAAAATACCTAGTTATTTGTTTGACATTTTTAATAATGTAGTTACGGCGAGTAATAAAAAAACAGAAGTGCTTATTTATGTTACACAAATATTATTAATAAAAACTGAAAACCCGACTGCTTACAAAAATGGACTGAAAAGGAAAAAACAAGACAAAGGGTGTGGCTCCTTCCTATGTGCATGTTTTTGGTTTCTTTATTAATCCTATAAAAACAAGTAGGTAGTCACATATTATCATGAAATACTATAGCAGTATTATATTATCTGGGACTATAGTATGTATTCAAATTATTAAACTATATACTTTGAAGAATAAGCTTCTATATTTTTGAATTCCTAAATTAAGAATTGATTGGTTAAAAGTGTACAAAATTCTGAAGAGTTGTTTTTGTTAAAAAAGTGAATGCTTAAGTTTATATTTTCACAACAACATTATTTTTTTGACATACAAACATAGTTTTTCAAAAACATTCCAACGTGTATAAAAATACAAAATCAGACAACGTTTAATTGGTGAAAAACGTTATCACTTTTTGTATGGAAGCTCGCGCGCAAACTATCCTCTTTATTAGATTTTGAATTAATTTAACCGATGTTTTTTACTATAGGTACAATAAAAATAGGTAATAAATAACTAAATCAGCATTGTATTCAAGTGTACTTTTCTTGAGAATGACATAATTTATTTTAATCCATGACTTTAAATATGTTGAATATTTAAAATCGAAAACGGAACGAAATAACAGACCGGCCGTAAAGATTTCAGCTCGTATAACTGATAACTGCCGAATCTCTTTTTGTGAAACTGCGGCATGCAGCATGCATACAAAAGACTCTAAATAAATTCAACCAAGAAAATGTTAATACTCTCTAAGTAAATGACTCTACTGCAACTGAGCAGCCAGATAATTTCTAAATCAGTTTAAAACATTGCGTACAAAAGCGTAAAAGTAGTTCCTTCATAGATGTTGATTATGTATTTTAAGTATTTATGAGAGACGCCCCCGTCATAATCGTTGTCTCGTATTCGTAACACAAAGAAGGAATTTCCTTACTTCGAAACCACGACATTTGGTGTGTTATCTGGCGAATATTTATTTGTTTATTTTCGTAATTGGAAATTGGTGCAGTAACTTAAGTTGAAATCACTTCAATAAAGATTTATTTGGTAAATTTGGGAAGTTTATGTTTGAATAATAAGTATCTGTTTTCATTGAATCTTCCAAACAGATGCTGAGTTTGTAAGTACAGTAAAACTCCGATAGTACGATTCTGTCGTGACCTAGTCAAAGCGCGTTATAAGTGGGAAATCGATATAAGCTATAACAACGAGAAAATTTAATATTTTCATTGGCATTTATATATATTTATGGCATATTTTTAAGATGCACGATACAAAATTACACGATTAGTAGAAGTATAGACACAAATGATTCAAAAATATAGATTGGGTCTCTATTTTTTACCTCAGATGGCCTAATATTTGTAAATACCAATCTTTTACATCTTTTTTTCTATCAATCCTATGAGCTTAATCTTAAAATGCATACTAAGTGGGGATACAAATCGTATGTATGAAATTATCATATAGTTCAATGAAAATCAAACTCCAAGTTAAGCGTTAAACAGCGTTATATGCGGGAAATTAAAATAATATATAAAATAAAATATGCGGTTTTATAATCGTACTAGCGGTCCCCCGCGACTTCGTCCGCGCGTTTTAAGTTTGCTCCCTCCCCTCCCGTCGCAGCGTGATGTTTTATATCCTAAAGCCTTTCTCGATAAATAAGCTATCCAACACAGAAATATTTTTTCAAATCGGTCCAGCAGTTCCTGAGATAAGCGCGTTCAAACCAACAAACTCTTCAGCTTTATATTATAACTAGCGGTCCCCCGCGACTTCGTCCGCGCGTTTTGAGTTTGCTCCCTCCCCTCCCGTCGCAGCGTCATGTTTTATATCCTAAAGCCTTTCTCGATAAATAAGCTATCAAACACAGAAATATTTTTTTAAATCGGTCCAGCAGTTCCTGAGATAAGCGCGTTCAAACAAACAAACTCTTTAGCTTTATAATATACTAGCGGTCCCCCGCGACTTCGTCCGCGCGTTTTGAGTTTGCTCCCTCCCCTCCCGTCGCAGCGTGATGTTTTATATCCTAAAGCCTTTCACAATAAATAAGCTATCTAACACAGAAATATTTTTTCAAATCGGTCCAGCAGTTCCTGAGATAAGCGCGTTCAACTTCAAACCAACAAACTCTTTAGCTTTATAATATAATTAGCGCAAGCGCACGTTGTACTTAAGCTGTGAACATTATTTTGGTGCAGAGTTATGTTAAAACTGTGATAGCTCCTAAGATATTTATTGGAATAAAATGATATAAAGGGCAACTTTGTTCAAAACGAAATGCTCGTGATGATGAATGTATTTATTTTGATAAGAATAAATACCTGTGTGTATAATACACCTCTAAAAATAATGCATTATTTTTTTACAAATTTATGAACATAAAAAAGGTTGTAGTAAGTCAACCATTAAAGATAGACATATGCTGTCGCGGACTTTATTATAGAACTTTTTATGCTGAACAATCCTGTCATACATGATTTTTGTGTAACTTAAGCGGTTTCCGCAGCGTATGCAGCGGAAGCTCTCAAGAGGAATATCTTTCTCCCGTTTTCGCAACATTTTTCATTTCTGCTGTGGTCTTATGAGTCGTATCTTTATGTTATATAGCCTAAAGCCTTCCTCGATAAATGGACTATCCAACGTAAAAAAAAATTTTCAAATCGGGCCAGTAGTTTTTGAGATTAGCGCGTTCAAACAAACAAACAAACAAACAAACAAACAAACTCTTCAGCTTTATAATATTAGTATAGACTAGCGGTCCCCCGCGACTTCGTCCGCGCGTTTTGAGATTGCTCCCTCCCCTCCCGTCGCAGCGTCATGTTTTATATCCTAAAGCCTTTCTCGATAAATAAGCTATCCAACATAGAAATATTTTTTCAAATCGGTCCAGCAGTTCCTGAGATAAGCGCGTTCAAACAAATAAACTCTTCAGTTTTATAATATATTAGCGCAAGCGCACGTTGTTCTTAAGCTGCGAACATTATTTTGGTGCGGAGCTCTGAACTGTGATAGCTCCTAAGATATTTATTGAAATCAAATGATATAAAGGGCAACTTGGTTCTAAATGAAATGTTCGTGATGATGAATGTATTTATTTTGATAAGAATAAATACCTGTGTGTATAATACTCTAAAAATAATGCGTTATTATTTTTCAAATTTATTAACATAAAAAAGGTTGTAATAAGTCAACCATAAAAGATAGACATATGCTGTCGCGGACTTTATTATAGAACTCTTAATGTTGAACAATCCTGTCATACATGATTTTTGTGTAACTTAAGCGGTTTCCGCAGCGTATGCAGCGGAAGCTCTCAAAAGGAATATCTTTCTCCCGTTTTCGCAACATTTTTCATTTCTGCTGTGGTCTTATGAGTCGTATCTTTATGTTATATAGCCTAAAGCCTTCCTCGCTAAATGGACTATCCAACGTAAAGATATTTTTTCAAATCGGGCCAGTAGTTTTTGAGATTAGCGCGTTCAAACAAACAAACAAACAAACAAACAAACAAACAAACTCTTCAGCTTTATAATATTAAGTATTGATTAAGTACATAGCTCCAGAGATCTATGTTTTTCGTTTAGACATTGAAATTCATTCTTAATATCTTGCTTTATTTTACGATAAATAAATAAAAATATTTTATCAAACCCTGATGATGCCACTGGCTACTATACTTGTATAGCTTAATTTTTTTCTGTTCCTTCAGATTTATCGTCAAAACGTATGGTGTTAGAAGTTTAGATCTGTTATAAATTTATCAGAACGACTATTTCATAGTCACAAAAAATATCCAGTTTCCGCTACATTAACCTTTTCTTCTATTTGAGCCTCGAGCATAATTTTTCTGGCATCAACCTATTCGCGTGAACTATGAGCCTGGAATAAAAATAAAACGAATATTTTTCATGCACTGACCGAATGTTAATGTTCTATTGCAGAGATTCCCAAACTTATTTATTCTAGCGCCCACTTTGGGAATATATTTATTCATATCGCCCCTCCAATCTGTTTTCAACATAAAAACCTCAAAAGCATTTAGCCTAGGCTGCTAAGCTAGCGCGCAAATAATAATATAATTATTTACGACACTTTTCAAACCAAGAGTTGATGCGCGAGCGAAGTAAACGTGGAAAATAAATATTTCTGTGCTTTTCCTTACGACCAATAACATGAGAAACGTTGATGCGTGAGCGAAACGAGCGTGCATTTATCGGGATGCGTGACATTAATCAAACCAAGAGCATAGTAATAGTAACTGCGTGTGTGTCATTTTTTTTCACGCTGCATGTCTAACCAAGAACTTGATAAACGTTGATGAGCGAGCAAAGCGAGCGCGCAATAATCGAGTTTAGACGTCTATCTAACCAAGGGTATGGTAGAAGTTAAAGCGCAAGCAAAGCGAGCGTGAATATGCAACCGCAATGCGTAATGCGTATTTTGTCAACCTTTACACACTGCGCTACTTTTAACATCGATTGCAGTCACGACACTAACGCGCGTAAGCATCAATACAGTCGCAATGCAGAAGCTGGAAATTGACAAATTGTGTACTAAATTTTGGCGACTGCATCGATACTAACGCGTGCTAGCATCGATGCAGTCGCGCTTCTGCATCGATGCTAAATTAAATCTGTTGCACTGAAGCGTAAGGAGTCAAAGTCAAAGTTGGAGCGTTTAGTTTATGGCGTTTATAACTGTGATTGAAAGCATACCCATCGCGCCTATAAAATGGTGTTCTCGCGACTGTTTTGATGGATAAGAGAGATGAATGTTTATTACTGAATATATCAAGATATAAATAGCGTTGTACACGCATTTAAAGTAATAAATATTTAATGAATGTTGAGTTTGTAATAAATACAATATAAAAGGATATAAATATGAACTGATAAATGGATGCTGTCCTGCAGGAGAATTAAAATTATAGTCAATTTTAAATATGTCGTAGTTACAAATCTTCTAGCGCCCACTCAAACTAAATTAGCGCTCCCCATTTTTTTGTGGGCCACTTACCACTCCCCCTAGGCCACTTATCGCCCACTTTCAGAATCACTGCCCTAGTGAAATATTCTCGCAATTTTACGTTTTGTTCGTTTCAGTTTATTTTACATTGAACACAGTTTTAGCGTTTGCTTTGTAGAATATTTCAGTAGTTAATAGTTCGTCAGCTGAACTCGGTT
Organism: Pyrausta purpuralis; assembly: GCA_963924145.1. Taxonomy (NCBI): domain Eukaryota; kingdom Metazoa; phylum Arthropoda; class Insecta; order Lepidoptera; family Crambidae; genus Pyrausta; species Pyrausta purpuralis. The sequence goes on from OZ001659.1 coordinate 16,362,631, forward strand.
AGCTTACTCTGCATAAACGTGGTAAATTTGTAATAACCTCAACTGGCATTTTGACAGCATTAAATATAGTATAGAAAGCCGTATATATTTTATTTTAAGGTGTTATTTACACGCAACCGTAAAGCTTGACGCACACTTCGACAACTTTTTTTTTGTGTCCTAGTTCGTCCAACCTATAAGTACACATTTACTTAACGTATAAGAAACGTGTTTTTTCTATAAATAGATCGTAATAGATTTCCTAGAATTCAATATTTGGCCCATACTATCGGATATCAATTAAGATTAGTTTACCTCTTTCAATTGTATATGTGAATGTCATATAAGAAGTTATAATAGAACGAATCACTGTATAGTTTATACCATTACAATAACCTTTTCTTAGTAAGCCTATCATATTTTTTAAATAACTGATTTTTATTCCTAGTTAAACTATTATTATTTTCAGAACCTTTTGTATTAGTATACGTTGCTCTTTATCTCTATTCGTGACCAAAGCGGGGTAACGGTACTTCGGGCGTACTCTCCAACTAAGTAGGCTCAGTAATAATCCCATAAAACACTGTTTATAAACCCGCTGGGGCAATTAAAAACAGCTATTTTGATTTCATGGAATGGGTATTAGGTGTATATCCAAACTTTAGAGTCCAAGGTCATGATAGTAATGCAGTATAAGGCATGGCAATGATTGCCACTTTTATTCATTTTCATTTCATGAAACAATGTTTTTTTTAAATAAGAAATCACATGTAAAATTGCATTGCCAATGACATTTTTCGGAATGTGAATTGCGACGCGAATTCCTACACGACTAATGAATTTCAACTTAATTTCACTGTTTGATAGAGATTCACTGTAAGATTAAGTTCACATTTAAAATGCTAAGCATCGTAAATCATATTTTAATTTATTTATTTATAATCAGGCTACAAATAATTACATAAGCAATTAGGCCCATAGAATAAATACCTTATAGACTAACATACATACAGCATGGCATAATAAAAATAACAATCAGAAATAATGTTATATTAAAACACTATTTTGCTGGCGTAGTATTGCGCAACTTTGTGTCCGGTAACCGGCCTTGAAACCGACGATACAGAACACCCTACGGCCAAAACTTTGCTTTCATAAAATTCGACGAGGGATTCCTACAATCTCCTCGACCTTTGTGGAGTAATGGAGCCGGGACACGTAGAGCAGCGTCACTGGTAATGCGGGCCGAAGCAGGTGGTTGGGTCCAGTCGGTGTGGCATAGCATATACTACGACCGCAAAGAGCTCTATCAATTCCACTCGCTTGCTCGCGCTCAAGAACTTCAAGAACGCTCAAGAAATGTGTATGATCTATGACCCCTTACACACTGCGACTTTTAGCAGCGATGCAGTCACGCGTTTGATAACGCGCTTCAGCATCGCGACTCACGCAATGACCAAGATTTAATTAAGCATCGATGCAGTCGCGCGTTAGTATCGTAGTTAGTATCTGTAATTTTGCAGAGTGCGATTTGTAGCACAATATGAAAAAAAGTAACAAGTGTGAATAATGATTTTCATTTCATATGAAATTTCATCTGCTATTTATCAAATGTTCTATACTAAACCAGTATGTCCATACGGAAAATACAACGCACACTAGGTAATAAAATATGCTTGACTCACTCTCTATCGGGCTTTAGCGAAACCACCAAAAACAACGCTTTTATTGTATCTGCCACGCTTGGCTTTGTCTGGAATGAAGCGCTATAAACATAGCCTCATTTTGCAACTTAGTTCTGTATTTATTAATTGACATATACTCGGATGGAATAAGTTAAGAAACTAAGCTTAAATGAAAAGAAAACACTTTTTATTATGTACATGTGCATGTAATGAGATATGCAGATATGCACATGTACAGTCGCCAGAACATCAGGTTACCCACTGTTATTGTTTTTTTTATATTCTTTATTGCACTGACAAAACAAAAGTACAAATGGTGGACTTAATGCTTTAAGCATTCTCTACCAGTCTACCAATAAAAGCAACAAATTAATTTTAAGTTACAAATATACTTACATAAATAATTAAAAATAAACATACTTGTAGTACTACTAACAGAGATTATAATAGGGAAACAGAGAAGGACAAACCTAATCAAGCATCACGTGGTATTCTCACTAAGAAAAAACTCACGAATAGACTTCTTGAACTTAGACGATGAAGTCTTGATGGTATCGGGGAGGGAGTTCCAGAGTCTTATAGCACTGAGGGTGAAGGAGTTAGAGATATAAGCAGTCTTGTGAAGAGGTGTGAATAGCTGGAGGGCATTGTTGGGACGGAGGGTTCGAGAACTTATGTCTCTCATAAATTTGAAATGACATTTGATTTGACAGTCGGGAGAATTCGGGTTATCAAGAATACTGAAAAGAGTACAAAGGACTCGAAGATTTCTGCGCTGACGAATAGTGAGCCAATTAAGTTGAGAACGGAATGGAGAAATATGGTCATACTTTCGTATGCCAAAAATAAAACGAAGGCAGTTATTTAGGAGACGCTCATGCTTGTTTAAATGGTTTTGGGACATTGTTGGTGCAGCACACATCGGCGTATTCGATTACAGGCGGTACCAGTGCCTGGACCAGCAGAATTTTGGTACTTATCGGCAAAAAGTTCCGAAATCGGTAGAGTGTTTGAAGCGAATTATAGTAGCTTTTCTCTTAGTCTCGGCGATCTGGTTAGTCCAACTGAGTCTAGTTATCCCTAACTATCACCAAACCCAGATTTTTAACATGACTGCTATATGATATGGTGCAGTCGTTATAACAAACGCAACAATAGGCTGACCGATTTTACCCAATTGATATGGATTACCAATAAGTAAGGCTTGGCATTTGGTAGGATTAACTGAAATACCATATCTAGTGGACCAATCAGAAATACGCTGGAGGTTATTGTTAATGACCTCAATCGTCGAACTAAAGTTGTCGGTATCAGTCTGTGAGTAAATCTGCATATCGTCAGCATAGAGATAATACGAGCAGTCAAGGAGATCATGAGTAAAATGAATGAGTGCAATTAATAATAAAAAAACAGTAAAGGCAAAAGTAAGCCACCCTGGGGCACCCCTGCTACGAGGTCGCACCACTGGGAGATACTTTGATCCAAGCGGATAGCCTGTTTATGATCGCAGAGGTAAGAGGAGAACCATTCCAGTGCCGGTGTCGAGATACGCAAGTAGGAAAGGATAGCCAGGAGGATATCATGATCGACGACATTAAATGCGTTGGAAAAATCAATGAGTACTAGCACAGTTATTTTGGAGTCTTTTAGCCCAGCTCGAATATCTTCAGTGACTTTTAAAAGAGCTGTAATAGTGCTATGAGCTGGTCGGAAGCCATATTGGTACTCACTGATGAGATTATTAGAAAAAACGAAATACGACAATTGTTTATACACGATAGATGACCGAAGAAATGGAACAATTGAGATAGGGCGGAAGTGACTGAGAAGGGTGGGATTTGTGATTTTGGGTAATGGCCGAACAAAAGCTTTATGCCACACGTACGGAAACACTTCTGTTGTTGCAAACTAGCCCTATTACAACTTCATAAGATACCGAAGTGTTTACCTTGACGTGCTGTTGTACGTTCATTCAGAAAAAAGAAAGATACAATAGCATAAGTAAAGTAAACTTGCAATAGAATAAGAAACAATGTATTAAAGATAACCCATTTGCGCGGGCCGCGGAACTCTTAATTTAACTCTTAACATAAGTTTATAAAAACTGACACCGGCAAGGTTCACAGAATCAGAGAATGTGAATAAAAACAATTGAAAATGAAGATAAAAAACTCAATTATGACATGTGAGCGTCCGATAATATTCATGAGCGCAATAAGGAAAGATCGGAATAAACCCTCCCTTGACGAGTGAACAAAATACCTCTCTTTGAAACATAATACTCACCAATATTGTCTCTTACCCTCCTCGTTCAGAAGTTAATGTAGCCCCATAATATTAAGTAGCGTCGCTTATTTTTTCATTTACGTTATTTTTGGTAAGACCGTAAATAATTACTTATTGAAGCGATCTAGTTACCAGCTATAAAGATAACTTATTGCTTAACTCTCAACAACTCATAATGGTTTATATCCTACTTTTTTAACCATGGGTTTTGGGACTCAAAAATAAACGTAGCTACAATTCAAACATACCAAGATTTAATGAATGCTAATACTTAGTTTTGTGTGGATTTTTTACTCTAATGAATTCATATTTTTACAAGGAAAATAAAGATTTTTCTTTGAATTATCCATGAATAGAGTGAGCAGAATTAAATACAAAAGTCAAACTTCGCTTACTAACATAATTATATAATATATATGTTTATTAGTCTTTTGTTTATGTATCCTATTATATATTTGTGTAATATTAGTATGTATGTTTATATTAGTGCATATTATGTACTTTTTTTTGTACCACTCTTCTCACTAATTTCATATTCCGCCACTGACTAAACTCTCTACATTACCAGGTGGTTGACTGATAGATAATGCCATTAGGCATTAAGTCAATTGCACAACTTACAGTGTAATTAAGTTTAAATAAATAAATAATTCAATCTGCTATTACAGCACATCTGTTTTAGTCAGAACAAATATGTAAGATACAATAAAACGATAAAAGTTTGAATAAAGCCTTAAACCGAACGCGGGCCACACAATGCCTATGTATCGCTATTCACCGGGCCGCATCAATTTTATCGCTCCCATCGCATCGGAAGTTTATTCAATGCACGTTCTTCAGCGGCCGTCTTTAATAAAAACAGATAGCGGATAAACTCTTTCGTCACTTGAGGTAATGGTTTGTGTAAACGGCCACACTCACTACAGCCCATGTAGGAAGCCTATTTCTTATTACAATTTGTAATACAAACGTAATAGAATAAAGCAGTACGAAATGAGTTTCTAAGTAGGTGAGTTAAAAGTTCATGTGGACAAACATTTTATGACCTCATTAGTACTAGTTCATTAATCTCCCCATATAATGACGCCACTCATGTTCAGGTGGTAAAAGTACGCGTAATTTTTATAAAATTATTTAACTAGGTACTGCACATGTTTATACTTTAACAAACTGCAAAACAGCATACCTTCCATTCAAAGTCTAATGATCCTCCACTTATTATTTTTTTATTTGATTAACTGCAATTCCACGTCCTTACTAATTCCTACATAATTACCACGTCCCTATATGGTAAATAGGCAACGTTTATCTAAATTACATCAAATTATTAACCAGTTCAATGGCTCTGAAACAAGCCGGGGTGTGATAATTACCTAGTTATGTTCACATAATTAGCTCTCATTTGATTTGGAGCAGAACACCTTCTGGTGAACACAAGCAGAAACTTGTTTTGCAGGCAGAAGCTTACCAATTAATAAACAAGCATATCAATAACTGTTTCTCGAGTGGGATTACTATCACGTAATGTGGTACAAGTAGCTAAAGCACTTGTGTTATGGAAATCGGAAACAATGGTGGTGGTGGACAATATAGAAAAGATCGTTTTCTACATTGACCCGACCGGGAATCGAACCCGGAACCTCACGAGATGGCGACGCTTGCAACCAGCGTGCTAGCCACTCGACCAAGGAGGTCGTCAAAAAAAGTTAATATGTTGATTTTCTTAAAGACCTCTCTCAGGGAGTCACGAGGTATATTCCAACAACATTCTACACCGCATCCCAATCGTAATCCAACCAACTAAGTTAGGGTCGGAAGATTACAACAATTTTAGTCTCCTTTGAAAAAAACATACCAATTACTTATCGTGTAACGTTACACCAAACAAAACTAATTACAGTAGCACTGAATTTTTAAACAAAATTGAAATCCATAGATAAAACAAAGCAATCGTCAAAAATATTGTTGCATGATGGGTCTTTGTAACATTAACCAGCTTACATCGTTTCCCACGCTATACCCACGTCGTACTCCCCGTATAATCCGGATTTATTCTAAGCTTTTTCTATCAGAATTTTTATTTTTTAACCACGCGGTTTGCAGTTGGATAAATTAACCAGCTCAATGATTACGAAACGAGGTGAGACTGGCCGTGTGCAGTGAGAATCGTCGTTGTTTAATCCACTCAATCTGTCAGCGACAATCTTTCCAATTCGTTGCATACGTCCTCACATAAATCCTATAGATTATAGTAGGTATGTTAATTAACGAAACGTTGCCAATGTTGCCATTGATCCGTAACTTTTGATGAAGGATGCTTCATTAAAGCCCGTAGCAGAATAGGAATGAAAATTTTCAATAAATTATTTAACGATGTTAAATACATTCGCGTCAAATTGATTACCTTCTTTTTGATATGATATACGAACAGTGCATTCAGATCTATAGATATTGTTTTCTTCATAGATGTTGTTTTATTTTATGATGTGCCTAAGAAGGTACGCCTTTTGCTAATGTTGCTAGGCTAAACTGAAGCCATAACTATATTCACAATATTGATGATGCTCATATGTAATATGAAACTCGAAGTAGTCAGATAAACTATAGTTTCACCTTTTACCTCAACAACTTTCACTTAAAGCAAAGCAATATTTAGTTATTCATTACCAAGATAGACACTACGTGTATTTGAGTATTTATACTAATGTAATAAAGCTGAATAGTTTTTTTTTAAGTTACAGGAAAATCATGTATGACGAGATTGTTCTACAGTAAAGTCCGCGACAGCATATGTCTATCTTATATAGTTTATTCACTACAACCATTTTTCTATGTTGATATTTTAAAGGTAAAGATTTTGTTTGTTTGTTTGAACGCACAAATCTCAAGAACTACTGAACCGATTTGTTTTTTTTTATGTTGGACACCTTATTTATCGAGGAAGGCTTTAAGCGATAAAACATCACGCTGCAACGGGAGGGGAGGGAGCAAATTTATAACGCGCAGACAAAGTCGCGGGGACCGCTTCTGTCGTTATAACTTAATTGATTTGCGACAGACCTGTCGCAGCTGCGTCATTCCGCTTGGCTACCCGCGGCTGCAACTCATTCGCACTTATTTGCTTTGTTGTTTATGTCAACTTATTTTATGAGAATCTTACATCTGTTAGTACTTTGTTTATTGTTTTTTTTTTTACAAATAATGTACTAATTAAATAACATTAAGACTGTTAACTGCAGTTCGAAGTCGAAGAGGATCGTATTATATCTCATTCCTAACAAAATAGTCGAGGTAATTAGTTCTGATACCAACGAATTTCGAAACGGAACGATTTCCTAAAAAGCCGTTATGTCGTAAATTTCAAATTTGCAGATTTTGTTCAAAATTTTGGTCGCCGTTAGCAACAGCTCCAACGTGACCACTTTGTATTGCGCTTTGGTCGCTCGTCTGTAATGGGTCACGCGCTCGCAATCAGCGCCGTTCATGCGATAGACACTTCAATCAGTTCTGTACCGGCCACTCCGTTATGTAAAACAACCTTGTTAACGTACAAGTACGCTACGTAACTAGTACGCTGCTACGCTGAATTCGTTTATGGCGTCGTAGCAACAGCTACGAAAAGACGTCGCACCGTCGTAGCAAACGACGCGTTTCTACGAAACACGACAAAGGTGTGTAACTACGATTGAATTAAATGAGAGAGGGGTATGTTTCGCTGCCTTTAATGGATTTCTGCACGTCTTTTTGGATTTGCTATTCTAATTTACTGTTTTTGAACGCTACTTATTTGTGAGGCAGCTAATAAAATTACTTACTTTTCATAAGCCTTTAGTACAAAAGTTACGCGGAGTGTTCTTTTTTGGACCCCTTACACACTGCAGCTTTTAGCATCGTTGCAGTTGCGCGTTTCGAAAGAAAACACGCTTCGCATCGTTACTCTAGCAATGAACAGATTTAATTTGGCATTGATGCAGTCGCGCGTTAGCTTTGATGCTGAAGCGCGAAAAAATTCAGTACATAATTTGAGAATTTTCAGCCTCTGCATCGCGACTGTATCGATGCTAAAAGTAGCGCAGTGTGTAAAGTTCATTATGAGACTGCATAAGATGCTATCGCGTGTAAGCATCCCGACTGCATATCTGCTTAAAGTCGCGGTGTGTAAAGGGTCTTACTTTTTTTAGTTTTCTAGTAATAAATAAAAAGTGATTTCGTAAAATTTCTTCGCAGTGAATCCTGAGGCCATTTGCTCTTATGTCGGCAGTCAGCAGTGCAAACAGTAACAGGTCACGCGCGAGTGCCGCAATTAACTGCGCGGAATTGGCAATCCGCTCTGACCCGCGGGCTGCGGCTGATCGAACTGCAGTTAGGGATGACTATTTTTTTATGAATCTAGTAACCCCAAATTATTTTTGATTCCATTGATTAAATTCTGAGGGAAACAAATAATTTAAAAAGTGTTTTAGGTTTAATGTTTCTATGTTTTTAGGGTTCCGTAGCCGAATGGCAAAAAACGGAACCCTTATAGTTTCGTCAAGTCTCTCTGTCTGTCTGTCCATCCGTATGTCACAGCCACTTTATTATTTAACTATAAGCATCACACACTTAAAATTTGATAGGAAGATGTATAATTTTTACTGCTTTACGATTCTTATACAAAAAATAAAAAAATATTTAAGGGGGGGGGGGCTTATGTTATGGGTGCCATACAACGGATTTAATACTTAAATACTTTTTTTTTTGTAAATATATACATGATATACATAGAAAACACCCAGACCAATACAAACAGACATGTTCATGCACACAAATGTTTGTATTGTGCGAGGATCGAACCCGCAACCCACTGCGTAGTAGGCGACTTCTCGACCACTACACCAGACGGGTCGTCCTACCAAGACGGGTAGTAAACTTAGCGAGTCTAAATTTGAAAAAATATATATAATGTAGATCCTAGCAAATACTTTCAACGAAAATTTGTTTGGACGGGATCGAACTTTTTGAGATTTAGCACATTTTCAACAACCGCAAACATAACTTTGTTCTTCATACAAATACTATGAAAAACAGTAGTGTCAACAAAATATTAAATGGTATTTTAACTAAGTGGAAGTAAGTTGGCACGGAACCCTCAATGCGTGAGTCCGACTCGCACTTGGCAGTTTTTTTTAGTTTTACTGGCGCTTCTGATCAGTTCTACGTATTTGCATTTGCATTGAAATACGAACTATTATTATCCCGCGTACGACAACCATATTGTTTGTTTACGTATTTTGGGGGTTTGCGCACCTTATAGCTTGCGTTCTCAGGATGTCGGTGTCAGTTTGGTGACAAATATTATTAAATAACAAAATAAAATAATGAGGGTTGTCAAAAATGACGCCCACCAGGTGGCAGCACCTAGGCGTCAGGTCCAACCACTTGTCAAAATACATACATAATATGTTGTATTTTCTGATATTTTTTATTATTTATTTATTCATACAATAGTTGCAAAAAGAGTACTGTTTTCTAAAATACTACAGTGTTGTACAGTGCCTATGTGTGCAAATAAAACAGGAGGGCATATGTTCCCTATAACTGATAAAAGCCGATTGAAACAGTGGCTTGTAGCTATTCACAGAGATAAATTTACTCCTACTATCTACTATCCCTATGCAAATACGATCACCTATTATCGATAATTACATAATATACATATTGAATAAAAAAAAGTTACTACAATTTTTATCAGTTCAGTGTTATTACAAGTCATAGCTACTATAGTGATTAATATGCACCTGGAATAGGCTTACATATATTTTATTATGTATAAGTTGATGATGTAAAGAAAAAGGCAGATAGTCATGGTCATGTATCACATATTGCATGGTAGCACTGTCCAAAATTCCACACAATCCTATTCTTCATTAGTTATTATAGTATCTCCTATTATTCATATTTTCCTTTAGTGCCAGTTTCTTTGGCGCCTCTGTTTTTTAGATCATTATTTATTTCGGCAACCTTTTTCTGTCTCTAAACCATTATAAAAGCACATTGAATTCACAAATACGTAGAATTTACCGAAATTCGGTAGAAATCAATACTATGTGCAAGTTGTTTGGACCTGGCGCTTACGTGGCGCCGTCTGGTGGCAGAAAAAATATCAAAAACCCTCATTGCATCGGATTAAGCCATGTTATTATAATGTAATTCATATGTAAAAGTCAATCGTAACCGAATCCATAACCAAATAGTTCTGAATCCGGGGGCAGTAGTTCCTGAAATTAGCGCGTTCAAACAAACAAGCAAACTCTTCAGCTTTAGAATGTTAAGTATAAATTTTTGACAGCCCTACAGACCAACCGCAACATCCCTACACGTCCATAACCTGTCATAATCAACAGTCTTGTTTCCAACTCAATGCGGAGTCGGAGAGAACTACCTTATATCATAATAATTTAGTCTGGCACTCGTGTCCCAACCTATTTAGTATTGAAGTAGACAGAAATTATTGAATATTCAACACCTTGAATAATATCTTCCCATTTTGTAAGGATATAAGCTTCGTCTTAAACAATGCAAATGTGAAACCTTACGATGATTCATACGATGTATTCTTAAGTCCTACTACATAATACATAAATGCTAATATATGTTTACTTCAACCATACTTTGGAACGATTTAAATGTTGGATTTGAACGTTTTCAAAATCATTTAAAAAAAACCGCATCATAAAAAACTGACTTAAAAGCCGTAAATAACGCATTTGTCTTCTATATTTAGGAGAACCAAATGCTTTTGGAGTCGGTGCATGATGTGCGTGGACTGTTGGTTTATAACTAAGCTTTCTTATCCTAAATAGAAGACAAATGTGTTATTTAAAGATGTTTAGTCAGCTTTTTGAAAAAAAAAATATTCATGATTTTAGCTATTATTCCCCTATATCGCTATAGCTCACGGACCAATTTTGATGAAACTTACATTGTAGCAATCATCTGCTATGACTTTTCGTTTCGTCGCTAAATCCGAGGACAAACATACAAATGTAGAAACATTCGAGTACATGTATTTACGACATTTAGCACACGTCTTCGGAAGCGTAACTAGATCAACATACTTAAATATTATAAAATTCCAACGATGTCAAATACAAACACATAGAATTGTTTAACTCCTTTTTTAAGACGGCTAAAATGATGGAGTATACGAGTAGAGTTTAGTTTCCAGAATGATTTTTAGTTTCAGTCGTGGTCGTCTAATTAGGGACACTATAAAAAAAATAAGGGCTTCCCTCGACACCAATTAATGTTTTAAATTACGAAGTTTTGAAGCATTATTATTTAAGAACAATAAAATTAACATCTGTTTAAAATATTGATTGGTCAAGAAAATAAATTCAAGTGTTCTACGTCCACAACAAACGTTTGGTTCGAACTTGACAGCCTGTAAAGTTCATATCATATTTAATGAGTACAACGACTGATGGAAACTGACAAACATATCAGTTACAATTAGTGTGTTTGCCTCTTGCAAATTGTAACATAATAGTTAAAGACGTAACTTCAGAACGCGGCGGTGTTTGCCGCCAGTAACGCGATCCCAACTTGTTAAATTAAACCGCAAATCAGAGAGCCTTAGAAGGCTCTTTTGTTTACTACCCTGTCGGATGATAGCACGAAACCTTAACAATTAATTGATTTGCCTTTGAATCGCTGTAACTGGCACACCTAATTTGAATGTAACTTTGAATGAGCCTGATCTCACAGCCTTTCCTAAGGGGTTTAGATACATGTGGCCTATGATAGATTGATCTTGTCTATTCACTCACGTCTTCAATGTGTATTGAGTGCCGAGTATTGTTTGAGTTCCGTATTGAGACATGAATGCTTCGTCGTTTGGTAATTTATCCTTTGCCGCATCGACACTAATTCGAAAACGACATTTCAGCCAAATGAAACTCAATTTATTCAGAAATCAGCTTTGGACAGAAAGTTCAATTGTATATGGTCGAGGGAGAATTTTGTTCCACAAATATCTTAAGCTCGGTTGCGTGATTGATAGTCAACTCAATAATGGTTGAATGTACCAGCAGTTGAGTATTTGCGATTTTGAGTTATTGGAAGAAAAAAACGTTAACAAAAATAAAGTACAAAAAGACTTAATATTTTAAATCATTTTCTACCAGTCAACAATTGGGTGAGGCAGAGACCGTTCAGGTGGCGTAAAAGAAGAAAAATGTTACATAATTGGTCATTAACAATTGGTTAAGTCATATTTTTTATTGAACCACTTAGTTTTGTGGTTTTAATTATCGATCACGCAATCGGATCTTAGAAGGGAACCTTTTTAAATGACCACATGATTTCTTCATTCTGTTTATTGTAAGAAATCAGTTTCATAATTTAATGAATCTACTGTTCTTATCTCCTTTACAAGAAACCATCGCGTTTTGTGAAACAGTAAACATTTGTGAAGATATTATTAAATCTGCCTGTAATTGTTTTGAAACTCCTTCAATTTATTAAGCGCGAGATTCTGTTTTCAGTGCACTTTAGAACAACAAAGCGTATAGATAACTGGAGGGATGAGTCACGTTGCTTTATTTAATTTATTCACTAATAAATTAACAAAAGGAGGTTATCGTTAAAGTATCATATCGGGAGAAATCAAATTTATAATAAAAATCGAGCTAACTTTTTAAAAAGCCACTAAAAACGAAGAACATTAAAAAATGGGTATCGTAAAATTAACTGAGCAAAATAGGCAAGAGGATTGTCTCTTGGAGGCGATTATCGCGGCAACCGAACTTTTTTCGAATAGTAATTCGATTGCGAGTTTTACCGTTTTATAAATAAATCAAGAAAAATATCTTGTACCTTGCACAACGAGCAACGCGTCTCGCTCGGCGTAAACGCAGTAGAGCTGCTGCAGCAAGGAGTTCATGTAGCACGTGGCGCCCGCGTTCTTCAGCCCCATCAACCACCGCGGGCCTACGCACGGCATGTAGTCTCACTCCGCTAGCGGCAACTCTTGTTTGTAGACATAGACAACGTTTATATATTTTTTTAACTAGCGTACGAACAAAGTCAAAATAAATAGAAATCGAGACATTGAGAAATAACAAAACAATTTTGGTCCGACAAACAAAATTCGATCTGCGAACTTTTTTAATACACGGCATTTATTGCTGTTTGTTTTCCAGCAAGTGAAAATAAAAATAAAAATATTTTTTTTTTTTTTTTGGAAAGACAGCAACGTCTCTGTAGCACAATTTTCACTATTTATGTGACCTTAGCTGCGGCCACTAAGCATTTATTAGGTTCTAGGTATGAATCAAGTGAAATGTTAGAACAATGTTCCTGTCGTAACTCCTAGCTACCTGGTCTGTTCTGAGTCTCAATAAAATGTTGAACACCACACTACACCGGCCGTTGGCACGGGGCCTAAAGAGAATTTATCTTCAGCTAAATAACTAAAAGCAATTCCGGTAAACTATTATCTCGTTTCACTTTAAACTTTTAAGGACAATATTTTATTTATCTACTCGAAACTTGGACGCGGCAACTTTTTAGTTCAGATAAGCGGGTTTTAAAATAATTAGTTACAGATTTATTTTCTCGATTTTATAACTGAGCTTAATCAAGTTTCGTGAGCCGATTTAAATCATTTTTAACGACGTGTTCGTTAAATATTTAGACATAACACTTTATTGCACACTTCATACAGGATATCTTAAATATTAAGTTGTTCAATTTAGGTGATATTCCGAAAGCTTAAATTTTATCATCATCAATTACCTACTACCACCAGGTAATTGATGCAATTACATGGAAAAAGTAACCTTCAGTGCCAAAAAGTAACCTTCGTTTTCATTGCCTACCGCTCGGGTCAAAGAGTATACTACAAACTGATTTCACTGACTTAATTTTTAAGGCCCGATTTTACCAATGTCTGCAGATACGTAATATTCGTTGAATATAATACAAAACGCCAAATTTGCAAACGTCACCTATTTATTAACAACCATTTACGTATATCGGACGTTTTATACTTATTCAATCGGATTAGTCTTATCTAACGTTGGTAGAATCAACCCTAAAATTACTAAGTACTATTCCATCAAGCATGAGGCGTGTAAACGGCCAAAATATTTGGAAAGCTCTGAATGCTAAGCCTAACAATAGTCTTGAATCAGCGTTGGGCACTGGCTGTGCATTCGACCGGGTATAAAGGAATTTACCTGTTACCCTGGCTCGAGTTTTGTCTCTACTGCCTGGGGCAATCGCTCAACAACACCCGCTTTCATAAGGTGCTGTCCATTGATCACATGAAGCTCGAAAGTTGGGGGAGGGTTCCATAAAAAATCAGGAAATATCACAAGCGGAAGCTAGTATAGAAATATATTACTTATTTGTGCTTCATTATTTAAATGTCATTATTGTTGTCTTTAATTTTCTGTCATAAAACTAAATGATACTTATAGCTGTTTTTTATAAATATTTAAAGAGAAATGAGATTCTTTGTAGGAACTATAAAATACTCGTGATTTAAGGGAGGAGGGGGGTAGTCCTAAAACCTATCTATGTAACGCTGACATCGACCATCATCATTCTTGGGGGATGACGTTCAGTTGTAAAGTGTTTATACAAATTTTATAGTAATAAAATTTATAACACCGCTTGTCACAACGAAAATTCATGAGGATAGGTATTTCCATAGCATCATGTCTTATGGTACTTTGTTATGGGGCTCGGCTGCAGATGTAGAAACAATATTTATACTGCAAAAGCTAGCTGCGAGCTAGGATATTTGCTACCTCAAATCTCACGATTCTTTTGGGGAATGTTAAAAGAAGCCAAGATATATTACAGTTAATTTTGATTTGTGTATAAATATTTAAAGAGAAATGAGATTCTTTGTAGGAACTATAAAATAGTCGTGATTTAAGGGAGGAGGGGGGTAGTCCTAAAACCTATCTATGTAATCACCAAAGGGGAGGTGATGAATGGATGGCCTCTAAGACCCTGTGCACAATATGTGTATCTAGCTACTACAGTAACGATATATCTAGCACAGATCTTATTGCCTTAGCGTGTATGCAGAATTGCCTTTCAGGTACAGGAGACAGATCATTGACAGTTGGGTTATAGCTTTGAATTGAACAAGACACCAAACTGTACACACGCGGGCATACAGTTAGTGATACTACTTTTTTTTTCAAAGGATAAATTTTCGTTTTTTGTAACGAAAATTATTTTATTGTTTATTACAACAAAAGTATCTCTGTGTATGTGTGTTTGTGTGAGCAGGAGCGCGTGCGTGTGTGTTGTGTTAATTAATTTATTTTGTCATACTCAAGCTAAAGTTTGATTTAAGTTTTAAATATTTCAGTATTTTTGTGGTATAGGTGTTGCAGCTAATCTCTTATTTTGAATTTACCTAAGGTTTTTTGTAAGTTGTAGATTACAACATTTCTATAATTAAACATAGAGATATGAAATAATGCTATGAGGTGGAAAAGGTGTTTGTGTAATAAGAGTATATAGGTTCTAAGGTTAAATCTGCATTATTCTGTTCGTAAAACATTTACATTAAAGAACGTAAGCCCCAAGAGATCACTGGCCACACAGATTTGGAATCCCCAAAGTTTGCAACAGACAGTTTTCATTTTTGCCGCTCCCCGACTCACTGAAGAGGGTATTTTTCTCTTCCTGGTGTGTTTTTCAGTCATATTTTGATTAAATTTCTCTCGGAAACATTTACCGTGAGTTCATAAATATGTCACTTAATACGACACTTTGAGATAAAGCCAGACATAATGAATTCGGAAAATGTTTAACAAAATATTTAAAATACGAAACGTAAAAGCGCAAGTACAGAATAAAGCATGAATGCCGACTAATAACTCACGCAATTACCTACTTATGCTAAATGAGTACATTTTAAGTATAGGTTTTTGATGTAGAGCCAAACAATTAATCTATTATTATTCCCATCTGATAATATTTACTTCATCACAAACGTCCGCGTAGTTTTTGCGACGCCTTAACTAATGCTGTACTCTGCACGGAATTACTTGTCATTAATCACAATCTTGTTTCTTCCAGTCATGACTCAGCAAATCGCTCTAACTAATAGCCTAAGTTGAGTTGATGCCAATTAGAATTCTTCGCCGCCACTTATTTATAAAGAGCCACTTTTCAACTAACGGAATTTTGTCATAGCTATATTATATTTAAAAAGTATGAATGAGTCGGTATTCCCGCTTCATTGCTATCATCACTCCAACTCAGTCACAAAAATACATCGTTACTTAATTTTTTTATAAAATTGAGTTCTATAGAGACGAGTTATGTACATAATTAACAAAAAATATGGGACTAACTTAAAATAAATCATCATTCGCATTTTATATCTTATTTCAAATTCGTAATTCAACCCTTTTTATTTAACATAACAGATTTTTTTTAAATATCATTACTCTGCATATTCCATGCAGAATAGCCCACACTGAAAACAATAATGGTATCCATCAATTAGTACCTTAAAACATTACAAAACAGAGCTCAATTCCGCATGACAAAACTTTACTACCTTCCTATATTGATATGCTGTCGTGTGTACATTGCCGTCCCATTTGTAGCGGTGAACAGTTTAAGTAAACAACTCATGTGTGCCGTGCACGCGTTGGCGTACCTCCAAAATTGACTTACCAGCGTTATAAAGTTGGGATAAGTCAAGTAAAAACTTGTGTAGAAGCAGCCACGTGCTCCGCACGCTTGTCATGCAGCCAAGTGCTCTAATTCCCTAGACTGGTGGAGTTCCAATTATGCGGTAAAGCTGAAATGGCTGCGCTTTTTGTGGTGCACGTGTGTATTGAAGCTGACCATTAAAACTACAATGCAATTGGGCATCGAGTTGCAAAAACTTGTTGAGAATTCATTTGGGATAAGGTCAGTCATATGTACCTAGACACAAAAAAGCTTAGAACAAAAATTACTAGTTTTTTTTTATAGAATGTAATTTTTTATAATAGTAATTTGATGAGCACTTTTCACCATACTTGAGCTTCTTATTTACAAAGCTTGTGATTTCACAAGCAACGTGATAAACATTTATAACGAGTACAAATTGTAAGGAAGGGTTTACGTCTTGATATTTTTCTTTCTTTATTTTCTCTTTACATGTTTATCTACGCACCATGATATAGTTACCTACTTTGAAAACAGATTTTGCGGACTATTTCGGGCTTACAGATTCACATTATTATGATAAATATTGCCACGCAGCAACCAGTTGTTAAAACAAATACAAATTGCCGATAACAATAATTTATTTACAAAGAGTATTTATCTTGGCTCATTCTGGGTTCTGCGTATTCGTCCACGGTAACTATTTAATGACTATTGTAAAGCTTATCGTCCTCTAATGGTAAGGAGAAATGATTTTAAATATATCTATGTCACCGTGCCCACTAGTCCGTTCCATCACCGACCAACATCGAAGCATGCCATGCACGGCGCTTGTCGGCACCGGCAAAATATGTTTTCGCTCGCTCTCACTCTCGCTTCATGTAACGGTGAGACAAAACGATGTCAATTCGTTTAGTGGGCAAGGTACAGCGTATCGAGTTGCTTTGCGTGCCTGACACGTTCCTAGCACGGTCATTTACCAAACCTTTACCGGTGCAGTAGCAAAATACCTTAATCTGCTTTTCCGATAGTTCAACTTAGATGGCAATAGCAGCTGTTGTTCCCGTTGTCCCGTATTGTGATTTCCCCTGAGATGACCTGCCAACTTCAATCTTCAACGCCAATATTTAACCACAGATATGAGAACAGAAACCAAGGAAACTCTGGATTTATGTTATAATCTTCTTGATTAAATAAAAACATCCTTACATCTGACTACTCACAAAATATGTAAGCAGAAATCAAATAAATTACTCGCAGAAGTTCGTGCGCAAAAAATAATATCAGGTTTCTGGTAACACTGGCCCACTTTCATTCTAGATCGTAGATGTAATACGCCTTTTGAAATCTAATGGAATATACACATCTCCTTGGAGTGTAGGGGACGGGCATAAAAAATGATTTATTCTGAAACAAGTCATGAAACTCACTGAACTGCGAACTCGTCATAACATCTTTCTGCTTGAATGATGGTAAATACTTAATTCTGTCTAGTCACACAAAATAGCTGATGACCAGCGGGCGAAGTCTGATGCAACATTTTTGACATTTCGCGTAGACAATTTCAATTTTATGATTTTCTAATTCATCAAATATCATTTTAACTTATGTAGCTTGTATGTTTCATAAATCTTAAAAAATATTTGTAATTTTTAAGCTTCATTCGAAAATTCTTCTCGATCAATAAATACACGAAAACACTAATTTTGTTACGGCATTTTTCGAGCGCCACCTGGTGGTTTTACAAGGAACTATGTCGAGACTTCCGACACAGGTATTTATTTACAAAGTACTAGGCTAACAACTAATGGTAATGCTAAAAATAACGAACAATAATTATAACTCTCTTAACAAAGTAGTTTAAATTCGTCTACATTTTGATGCTGTTTTTTTTTTTGTGAAGTACTTTAATTATAAATCTATTGCAGAAATCGACTCGACCTCCAACAAAACCTATAAACACGAGTTACTCATACCGTCAAATACACACTTGTTGTCTTGTTTGCGTTATCGTCACATATTTGTCCCTTTAATGATGTCACTTGTTTTCAAAACAACATGCAGAGAACACCAGCAATAAAATGAGGCTAATATGAAGGCAGCGAAGGTTGTACTCGTAAGTGTGCCACGTGCTTGGTGCACGAGCGAAGCGCTCACGTGACTTTCAACAGGTAGTCTATTATAGGGGCCATGGAAGTCTGTGGCGTTTACGGTCGCAGGGCTGCTAGGTTAACCTTAACAATATATAAGGTCACCTCGTTTTAATGTTTAATGGGCCGATTCAGCATAACTAATGAATCATCTTTGTAGAAAACACTTTAATTTTTATACGCTAGTTTTTGAGGAAAAATGCGATTAAGGCATTTTTTTTAGATTGATTTTTTATTACTTAAAGTAAGATTATAGAAAAAGAAGGATTTTGCAGGTGCAGCTGATGACGAAGATAACTTTTAAATTTAACAGGGCTGTGTAAAAAAACATACTATCTAAAAAATAATTATAATTGTGTGTATGCTTACTCGAAAGAAATAACTAAAAAACAACCATCCCGTTTCAAAATCTCAATAAATCAATGAGTACATAGCAAAAACCAAACAACAAAGAATATAAGATAAAAGAGTGCTACAATAGGTAAAGTCCGCTAAAAGCCATGTTTAAAAGAACACTCCAATACCTTACATCTGACTCAGGTGTCGGTGGCGAGATGCCTTCTGTCGAGGAGGCCGCTGTCACTAGCGCACTTGTCTCTCGAAACATACAATTATCTCTCCCCATGGTCAATTATCCATACTGTATACGTTTCATAGTTAACTTGTTTACTTCTGGTAAGAAAACACAGGTGAAGTAATGTGTCAATTATTGGAGCGCGGAGTGCGCGGGTGCGGCGACTTGCGGCAGTTGAGGGCTGGCGGTCGAGGCGAGGCCCCGCGTAGCACCGTAGCTTCGTAGCTCTCGAAGCTCGTAGCACTACGAGCCGACCCGTAGTGCTACGACGGCGTGCGTAGCAAAGCAAAAAAAAAACGAATTAGAAATTGTTGCTACTTTAAAAGTATCTATTCATCGTGTTTGTTTAACACAAAGTGTAAACGATTTCACATTAACTTCGGGAATAACCTTTAAAGTTGATCAATTAATCAAAGTTATGTTAATCATTATTTACTTTCACTGAAAACTTGAGGTTGTTGTTAATCAATTTCTAACAAACATATTCAAATCATCTCGTTCGTATTTATAAGCTGTATTTCTAATTTATAAGTTCATTTTTTATATTGCCATCGCACGAAACCAGCATAAGTCTTATTAATTGATTAAGTTTATAGTGGTCTCAACTAATTAAGTGAGGAAGAAAGGCATAACCAGAAATTTAACTATCTTTTGATCAAGTTAATTAACAAACAAGGCCACCAAGGACTGTCTATGAAAAAACTATATTTTCTCTGAATAAGTACCTTAGAATGAGGGTTATAAATTTAAATTATTATCTTTAAAAAACAAAACTGTAGTTTTTTATTATAGTAAGTTAAATCAATATAAACGCATTGCATTGGTTACAGTCCTCATTATTATTATGTACGAAAATTATAAAAAAGAAACACTTATTTACTATAAAAGTACTTTTATCCGATCCTCTCAAAAAAATAAACGGCGTAAAAAAATGAAAAATGTAGCCGCTTTTGAACTTTTTACATTATTCATGGCGATAACCTTTTCATTTTTCACTAACTTGATTTTTTCGGGTATTTTATGATCCTAATTAAGCCTATCCCTTCCGTGTATTACTGTTTCAAGCCGTAAGTTGTTTAATTTCGCATAAATATATCCAAAATTATTTTTTGTTTTATAAAACACAGGATTGTACAAGTAGATTGTATAATTTGTTAAATTTATGCACATTCAGTAGCCAAAATAAGCAACCAGAAGCTTCATAAATAACAGCACAGTTTAGGAGATTTAGTTAATTTTTTTTACTCACTCATTACATAGTTTTTAGTCACATCTACATTCTTATGAACAATGCTTTCAAGGTGATAAAAACGTATTAAAATTAAGGGATTAAGATGAAATATGAGTTAAATAACAATATTCATTTGAATTAATGTACGAAGTGCTTCACTATACGGTACTCGGCTTCGTTAAATAAAAGTAGGTAATCCATTTAAAGAAAGCTTTCGAGAACGGAACTTGGATTGATATTCCCCGAACTATTCCCATCTAGGAGGCATTATAAAGTACTCTACAATATTAAATCGCAGCACGTGAAGCGAAAGAATAGACTAATCCCTGGGTCTTGTAGGCGAGTGTGTATTATTGGCAAGATGTAATTACGTCGGATGTACGAATATAGAAATTATCCACTGATGTCGTTTCGCTTCAGACAGCTAACTGTTACATTGTTTACTTGTGAGTTAAATTGTATTTACAATATGTCGTCGATGCAACTCGATGGATTGCAAAAGCTATATTGGGATCGTTAAATGTTTAAAAAATATTTGGAAAGAATGTAGTTTGAAGCAATGCGTCTCAGTAAATAGAGGATATATACACATAGCTAGATAGTTATTTGAGGGGTTCGAAACAAAAAATCTTCGGATTTTTAAAAATCTGTCTTCGGTTTTTCTATCAGTAATCGAAAAATAACCATGGTCATGACTGTATATGCTAGTAGCGAATCATTAATTTATAGTTATACTAAGTGTGCGTTACAAACAGACACACTTCAAACTGCCTAGCGCTAAATGGGAAAATTACGCATAATAAATCACTACGGGAGACTCCCAAACTAAAGCGTGCCATTGGGAGTAATTAAAATTAAATTATCAAGCAATTCTAGCTCATTGCTACCAAATTGTTTCTACCAAGTAAATGACTAGCCTAATCGATGCAGAATCGGTTTTCAAGCAATGTAGGTTGAAAACCGATTCTGCATTCTGCATCGATTAGACATTGCTTGAAATTTAAAATATTTTTATTGCTTTTTGTTCCATCTACACTTGTTATCGGTCGCTGTGAAAACCGTAGGCAGACCTATGTTCAGCAGTTCACGTCCTTTGGCTGATAATGATATTGGTATTTTTTTGTCTCAAATTCAAATGTGACCGCGTGTGGGGTGCTTGATTAATAATCACATAGTATAAATCTTCTAATTCTTCTCCAATAGATTTATTCCAACAAAATAGCACAAATATAAGGCACATAGTCAGAGAAAGTACAAATAACGGCGCATATTCTGGCAGGCAGCTCGCTTTTATACAAATCAAAACCCTGAACAACAGTAGAAAACAGTGGGCACGACATCCGTTTCCATATCTGAACATTTACTGAAGTATTTATTTGTAGGGATAAACAATTTACTAATTAAACATGTAAATTCATTAATTATTTAGTAAGTTAGCCTTTTAGATTATTATTTTAATAGTTACAATATTTAAAATAATTCTAACCAATAATTATAACCATCCAATCAGAGTCAACTTCCTTTTGGCGCCAAAATGAACATTGGTTATACGGCAAACATAAAAATCTAATAAGTGTCCCAATAATCTTTAAATAATCAATTTACTACTAATAAAATGTAATTATAATAATTAAATAATCAAAAGATTAATCCAAGTTATTCTTACGAGTATATTGTTGTTGACGACCCGTCTGGTGCAGTGGTCGAGAAATCGCCTACTACGCAGCAGGTTGCGGGTTCGATCCCCGCACAATACAAACATTTTTGTATCTGTTTGTATTGGTCTGGGTGTTTTCTATGTATATCATGTATGTATTTACAAACAAAAAGTATTTAAGTATTATATCCGTTGTCTGGCACCCATAACACAAGCTTTGAGTAGCTTACTTTGGGACTAGATGGCGTTGTGTGGGAATGTCCAAAGGATATTTATTTATTCATTTATTTATTTATATCATAGCCGAATTACACATTTAATATGGTGGACACTTCCGGCATTTCCATCAAACGTTTGTCTAGATAGATATATAATTTATGCTGTATTGAACATATGACAAAGAGAATGTGTAATTTAGTGAATACAATAGGGTAACATAAGTCACACACAGTGAGTATGTGGTTTAGTGCTGAAGTATACTATTACAGAACTAAGTACATATGTGGGGCTGACTAGGATCGGGAATCGTCTTGTAACAAATGTTAATTAACTGGAAATAAACATTTAGGTCCACATAAAATACTTCATACAGAATTTGCAGTTAAAAGACACACTGCAAGCCGCCAAGCCACAGATAGTATCTGTGAGCGCTGATAGGTTCTAACTAAGTTACCCTAACATCTCTGTAGCGGTTCGCTACTCATGTGGAGTTCACCAGGGCAATTTCCGCCTCTTTCAGCATCGCAACCACTCACTAATTTAACTTCACAGCCACACACAACACGCAAGGGAAAGCAAAAGAAAACACGACAAAATAACGCTTCAAAAACACGCGAGCCATATCGCAGCCTCAAGTTTACTCAGATGATGAGAAATAAACCAACAAGGAGGCAATCTCTCACTTCGTATGAAGTTACAAAGTATTAACTTGAAAGCTTTATTTGCCGCTTAAACTGGCAATCGCATTTTAAATGGGGAACCGACGATTTTATTTCCCATTTTTACGATCAGACGAAAGATTTAAAATATAATAAAAAAGTTTAATAGCGGGCTGGGAGCTTATTAAGGGAGTTGGCGTTACAATGAGCCGGCGGTTGCGACGGGGCCGTGTTGGTGTTGAGGTCAGCTGGACTGTGCTCGTGAGGAGAGACACGTAGTGAGGTGCCAATGTGACGATGGCAGGAACTATTCGCCACTTCTCCACGTACCACCATGAGACGGAGCCTACGGCGGCCGCGGTGAGTATCCATCGTATAAACAAAAACTCAACAAATTTAATTTATCGTTTCTAACCCATATCAAGGTACTTTTTCACAAAATGTTGATTAAGTGTCGACGTTTGTTTCAAAGACAGTTATAATTAATTGGTGCGCTGTGTAACAGAACCTAATTTAATATCGATTTGAACTAAATTAATGAAGACTTAAAACACATTGTTTCTTACCAATCACACCTTTAACATGCAATATTTAACATCACGAAAGTAAATCACAACTACATATATAAACTGATTCATCTCAGTCATATAAATAGCATTTCTTAATGCGAATAATACTGATATAATCAAATGTTATTATTAGTTGGATATAAGTATAGTTAATAGTCATGTTTTCCTCAATGTTTTATTGTATTCATTGTAACATAAGGTCAAAACGAACCCATTTGATAGCTTATAATAAGAAAACTAAACAAATTTAAGTAAGCCATCCATTCCTCACTTTAAAAAAAAAAACTTTTATTTTCATTGATTTAAAACTAAAAGTCCAGCAATGTTTAATCTATCTCCCAAAAAAGCAATTAAAACGGAGAACTCTTAAAAGTACGACAGTGACGAATTGAAAACAAAATGGGTCATTTTTTACTTCCTTAGGTATTTGCATTTCTTTCTCTTTTTTTGTTGAAATACATTGGCAATATTCAATTTTAATCAGATATTATTTACATCTGATTAAAATTGAATATTTCTTTTCAATTGAACCCAATACCTCAATTTTCTAATTTCTTAGCTTCTTAGCCAGCCAAGGTAATCGTACCTAAGCTTATTTATTGTGGTACATAAGACTATATTGCTGGCTTGTAATAAACAAATTTACCAACTAAATTAACTACAAAGCTTACTATTTATTAAACAATGCAGGCATTGTAAACGTTACATTACAAATTGTATCTTCCTTACAATTTTGCCTTGTAAAGACAATCAATTTGTTCGGAAAGTTACTGAAAGATGAAAGACAGGTGCGGAGGCGTCTGCATATATTTGTGCAGTGCACACCGCCTTCGGCGCAGTTTCTTTATTTAACTTGGAGCTTAACTGGAAGGATATCATGTATTATTTTTATCTTTGGATTTGGAACTTTTTTTTTTTGGAACGGCAATCAATAAGACTCGCGGTCACCCACGACTGTATCCGCGCGATTTGAGTTTGCTCCCTCCCCTCCCGTAATGTTTTGTAGTTTAAAGCCTTCTTCGTTAAATAATCTATCCAACACAAAAATAATCAAGTCGCTTTAGTAATTCCTGAGATTCTTGCGTTCAAACAAACAAACTCTTCAGCTTCATAATATTAATGTAGTAAATATACGTCGGACTTATCGGTACAGTAGAGATGAATAGTTAAGAGACAATGACTTTAGCGATTCTGAATGTTTTGATTTAGTGTTTTTTTTTTTATATGTTATTAAATATAAATGTTACTTATGAGTACGTTTTGTACTTTGATACGTGTTACAAGATCAGTTAGTATTGCGCCGTCTCGATTCACTTCAATAAATCGCTCAGAATCACGCCAGTCGCTTGCATCAACGCCTTCGTACTTGTCCTTTATTCACATGAATTACGTTTCTATTTTATGTATCATTTTGTGTGTGAACACTGCTACATGAAGTCTTGTGTGACGGTGCGTAACCCTTCTATTAGCGCTCAGTGGGCATTGAAGATTGAACGTCATCGTTTATACTCCCGAGTCTTGGTATTTCATAGTTTAATTGTTGGGATTGTTAACATTTTTCTATTTGAAAATATGCTGAAAAATCAAACGAGTGCGCTACTGTGTGTAACGTTTTCACGTTTTCTGCAACAATCCACCTACATCGCTCCCACTTTTGTAAGCCATTTAGTTTTAAGAAAAACAGTTTAGCTTATTCTTATTTTTACAGCATAAAAGTGTTGAGCATTTTTATGCTTTGCCATTTTGAGTACGAAGTTTAAAATTACAATTAAAACCGTTATGATTTTATGCGTGTATACTTTTCATGAGTCAATTGATAAAGTATATTTGTCGTTGAACTGCCATCATATTGAACACTGTTCGTACAACAACCTTGAAAAAGACAACGGTGTAACAAAGACAACGGTCGTTGGGCTAACAATATATTTATCAATTAATGTTCCAAAGAGATAGTGACGTTCAAAGTATTTCTAATCAAATAATACGTGATTGATTGAGCCCTATTTGCAATAGTCCAACAAATTAGTATCCAACACTAGATAGTCTATTATATTCTAAGCCTTTAGAGCGCGCGAAAGTTAACAACAACACTTTGCAAGCCGCTTAAAGCGCTCCACGCATTTCCACTGAAACACAATAGTTGGCAGCAAAGTTTACAAAACTGTTTCTCGTTCCACATTGAGAGCTCGCACCATCTTCGAACTCAAATACAACAAACCTCGCAGTTCTCTCGAGTTTCATTTGTTTCTGATATTCTATTAATACTCGTAGAGACTTTATTCACTTAATTATTTTAACGCCAACGAGCTAGATATTTCACCAGAAATATACCTAAAAAGTTCACCTTCCCATTCAGCTGGTTAATATTCATCTTGCTTAGTTTCCCACCAACGATTATCGTGAAACAAGAAGTGACTTGTATTGTTACGTTGGACAGCAGAAAATCGCCAATATCTAAACAATAAAGACCTACAAACAGACACGCGAATACTAGACGAAAATTTCGTTATGTGTCTATATTTGACACACCTGCGCTTTTTGTTTGCTTTTTACAGTCAACCTTATAAAGCTGCACTAAATAATAAAACAGTAGAGAGTTCCGAACCGCGGAGGCTATCCATTACCTCGCCACTATACTATTCCCTTTCGGGATACTGCGCAGGTTGCAATAGCTTGAATTTTAATCAGATTACTTTTCGCACCCCCCTTCGTTCGTGTAAATAATAAATTCATTCAAATTAAATCTGAAAATCCTGACGTTAGACATTTTTACATGGCGTTCCCACCTATATTCCTATGCAAATTATTATAATGACTTTATGTCACATGCGATGGTTTCACGGAAATAATTTATGCTCGTAAATGTTGCTTAGCAAGCTTAAGTAAGCAGTAGGCAATTTGCAAAGCTGCAAAGCGGTAAAACTAGCAACTTTCTTTCTTTTCTATAATGTCAGAAGTCAAGCATCTGGTGTTTATACCACTTCCGTTTGATTGCCTTTGTTCTCTTGTGAACTTACAATCGGGAAATAATGCTGAACACATTAATATTTCAGGACATAATGACACAAATTGTAAAAAGCTGCACAATAAAAATATTATTTATCTTTTGGCTTCATAAAAGGTACTCTATGTTGAATTTAACATAACGAATTGGCTTATTTCGCTAATTGCAAACTCATGCATGTTGGTATTTTTAAAGTTCGAGTTATAATACAGCTTGATGGCGTGCATACTGAATTCGTCGAGATTATTTATTTAAAACTACGACATGTCTCTTATGCGGCGTGTAATAAAACACAACCGAATAATGAACAGCGTGATAGTTGGGTATCACGCAATCATTACTAAATAACAATGCCACTACCTCGTCACTATCACAAGTCACTGTTGCTATTGTACCGCTTTTTATTTACCTCGAAAAAAGAAATGAGAGCCAGAAGCTCTCCTGACTTGTTATCTTCCCCGGCCTCTAGAGAAAGTGGAAAGTGCTATCTTGAGTTTCATTTCAAATAATAAAAGACGAACCCGTCCCATATCATTTTTCAACCCCGCAAATGCTAGGGCGTTTTTCAGAAGTGCGTAAACCGTGTTTTTGAATAACAGCAAAACGACGCGTCCTGTCTTAGTGAAGCCGGATGAATCATTTGTCACAGAAAACACATTTCCTGTCGATCACGTCGACTGGATTTAATATAGGTTTGAATATCAATTTCACTTCATGCCATTAAAACTAGGGATAGATTCATATCGCTGCAGACTGGGTGTTATCTACGTTTTATATTTTCCAATGTTATACACGTTCTTATTACCGTGTTATAACGCTTTATTACAATAAACGCGCATATAGTGAGTATAATCCGTCAATTTCAAAGCTCATTTATCGTTTTTACGCTGAATTGTCTATATAATGTTAAATACAGATTTATTAACATCACTCAATAACAGTTTTTAGCGTTGAAAATAAAATTGTTTCAACCGCACGTTTTGAAAATAAACTTTAAAAAAAAGTAAAAACCGACTTCAAAACCAAAATGCACTAAAAAGTCTTAAATAAACTATTCACCATTGAAAGGAAAGGAATCCGTTTTAGGCAAAGAATTTCTTTTTGGAGTCGGTGCTGTGATAATTGATGATTGATGGTCAAAGTGATGGCACCGACTCCAAAAAGAAATTGTTTGCCTAAAACGGAATTCTTTCCTTTCAATGGTGTATAGTTTATTTAAGACTTTTTAGTGCATTTTGGTTTTGAAGTCGGTTTTTACTTTTTTTTAAGTTTATTTTATTTCTTTATTTTTAGTGATTATTTTTTACGAAGCTACAAATTACCTATCATAATTTTCGTCATTATAATTACTGAACTCCTAGGCGTTAAGGAGTTTCACCATCAGCTCAGCCCCACAAAATGTTGACTATCAGACGTAACAACACGTCAACATTAAGATTCCAGTAAAGAAACACTATACGTGCCTTTAAAATTTGAGGTTTTCCCTCGAATACACCAAGATCCCATCATCAGAATCCAAAATGGAAAAAATGGCACCAACTAGAAGGTATACCCTCTAAGTAGGTGAAAAAATTTTTCGATTCGAGAGAGATATGAGGTAACATACATACAAAAAAAATAATGATAAAAAAAAACATACAGTCGAATTGATAACCTCCTCCTATTTTGAAGTCGGTTAAAAATAGGTCGGTCGCACACATCCCGTCAAAGTTATGCAAAATAATACCCAAGCGGGATTGAACGAATAACGTGATAAATGAATCGATCATTTATATGTATGCGCGCACTCGCCTTCCTCTAGTTACAGCCTTTATGAATGACAGGCATGTGTCTGTCGACTTTGCGGATACGTGACAAAATATTCGATTGTAGTATTTAGGATTTAACTTTAAGAGCAAATCTTCAATTTAATTCATCGACAAAAATTTCAATTTCAAAACCCTGCCATATGTAGGTACTGCAGTTTTTTTTGTTTTTATTTATAAATATCAAAAACTATGTAAAAAAACTTTGCGCTATTCTTACTGATACTGCATTAGATCAAAATCATGTATGGACATATTGTCACAGATTTTTATCGCGGCTTGCCTTTTGGTAATACAATTTTAAAATGTTTCGAATTTCTTCGTCAGTCCCGCTCATTTGACGGAAAGAAAAAGAAATGAAAAATGTCAATTTTATTTATTTTCTTGTTTTTTTTATAGTATTTACGAAAATAATGGCAGGTTTAATATTTTAAATGTTAAACTGATTCGTCTTGTTACATTCTCAAATCATGACAGGTTCCGGATATTTGTTAATATAACGAGCACTCGAATGGAAATCAGCAATTTGTCAGGTCACTGCCGGGCTGCGTGTAAAACACCAATACCGCAGTATAAATCAAATCCGAGGTGCGCACAGAAACTTTATGTTTTGTACGTAAAATTCACCTCTTGTATTTAATAACGACTTGAACAGGAAAATCATCGCCATTTTTCCTTTCCTCGGTTTTGGTGACGTTTTCGGAGAAAAGGACAAAGCGCGACGAATTGATGGACAGAACGCTATAATGTTTATTTAGCTGTAAAACTCCCTTGAGTCCTATTGAGTGTTGGTACATAAAGAAACTCCTGTTACAGATACTCGTAATGCTTTTATCATCTTCGTCTTTATGAGGTACCTTTTCTGATAACAAGATGTTTTTATTGATGTATCTAGTCTTTAATAAGCGTAGAACCTAATAATATTATTAAAATCAAAAGTATTCAATTAAACTGCCCCAGTCATCACTCTTTCTAAACAATACTACAACTTTGCGTTATGACTAATGATTTAGGTTTAACTAAATTCCAGGTACCTGTATTGTATAGCCCGTCACGATCAATTTAGACAATTGTTTCGTGTTATTCACGTTCTGACATGCGTCGTTAGATTTCCCAGTCGATTAAGCAGAGCTTTCCTTCACAAAATTGATTACCATCGAATTCCGCCGTAGCGTGAACAGGCTTATTGTGCCCTGTGTCTAATGCACGCCCTTTGATTTATTTATTATTGGGAGGCGCGATGATAAAGGCTATTATAACAACACAAGCTATAGTGAAGACAATGCTCTATACATACAAACGACGTTCATATCTAATGAGCCCATGTAATTAGGGACCTATAGCTATATATTTAGAAATTTGTATTCATATTTACCAACCTTTCTTGCTGATCAAATAAACTGACTCTTTTTATTTGTTTGTATATAAGGTAGTGGTAGCCTTCAGTTAATGTACATATAATAATGTATATGAGTGCGATGTATTCCTGTTTCATTAAGGTCAAAGCGAATAAACAAATTACAAACTGAATGGTATGCCAGCTTTCATATGCAATTTCCATATACCTATGTTACAGTCACTGTAATTATTATGAAATCAAACTTGACAAATGTATGAGTGGATAGCTAAATCTGAAGCCATTTTTACCCTACCTAATCTTAAATGTATATTTTCTATTTAACGAAAACGTCTGAAATGATAATATTTGATTGTATGCATGATTTAAGAACTAAAATGGCAAAATAAGTGAATTTCATTTATTGGCACCCTTATTTATCTCAAACCACTTATCTCCAAATAAACCCATTAAAGACAATTAATACCGAGCCCGCCCGCAACGTCACGAACTCACGCAAACCTATTTCGGTTTATTTATTTGGTCTATCTTTGTCCGCAGTTAATAACGGAGATCAACGTTCAGTTGGCTCTGTTCCGGGACCTGCTGATCCACATCGGGCAGCCGCACGACTGCCCAGAGCTGCGCGAGCGAGTGCGCCGCCTGCGCCGAGCATGCGTCGAGGCCACTAAGCAGACCGGCCAACTCGTGCTGCCTAGCTGTAAGAAGTAAGTCATTACTGCGCCACTAGCGAACCTGTATAGATGAACAGTAGCTGGCTCTGTTCCGAGACCTGCTGATCCACATCGAGCAGCCGCACTACTGCCCGGAGCTGCGTCGAGCATGCGTCGAGGCCACTTAGTAGACCGGCCAGCTCGGGTTGCCTAGCTGTAAGAAGTAAGTCGTTACTGCGCCACTAGTGAACCAGTACGAATTAACGGCAGCTGGCTCTGTTACGAGAACTGCTGATCCACATCGAGCAGCCGCACGACTGCCTGGAGCTGCGTCGAGCATGCGTCGAGGCCACTAAGCAGACCGGCCAGCTCGTGCTGCCTAGCAGTAAGAAGTAAGTCGTGACTGCGCCACTAGCGAACCTGTATAGATGAACAGTAGCTGGCTCTGTTCCGAGACCTGCTGATCCACATCAAGCAGCCGCACGACTGCCCAGAACTGCGTCGAGCATGCGTCGAGGCTACTAAGTGAACCGGCCAGCTCGTGCTGCCTAGCTGTAAGAAGTAAGTCGTTACTGCGCCGCTAGTAAACCTGTACAGATGAACGGCAGCTGGCTCTGTTCCGAGACCTGCTGATCCTCCTAGGGCAGCCACACGACTGTCCGGAGCTGCGTCGAGCATGCGTCGAGGCCACTACTGCGCCACTAGTGAACCTGTATAGATCTACAGTAGCTGGCTCTGTTTCGGGACCTGCTGATCCACATCAGGCAGCCACAAGACTGCCCGGAGCTGCATCGAGCATACGTCGAGGCCACTTAGTATACCGCACAGCTTGGGTTGCCTAGCTGTAAGAAGTAAGTCGTTACTGCGCCATTAGCGAACCTGTACAGATGAACAGTCGCTGGCTCTGTTCCGGGACCTGCTGATCCACATCAGGCAGCCGCACGACTGCCCAGAACTGCGTCGAGCATGCGTCGAGGCTACTAAGCGAACCGGCCAGCTCGTGCTGCCTAGCTGTAAGAAGTAAGTCGTTACTGCGCCGCTAGTGAACCAGTACAGATGAACGGCAGCTGGCTCTGTTCCGAGAACTGCTGATCCACATCGGGCAGACGCACGACTGCCCGGAGCTGCGTCGAGCATGCGTCGAGGCCACTACTGCGCCACTAGCGAACCTGTACAGATGAACAGTAGCTGGCTCTCTTCCGAGACCTGCTGATCCACATCAAGCAGCCGCACGACTGCCTGGAGCTGCGTCGAGCATGCGTCGAGGCCACCAAGCAGACCGGCCAGCTCGTGCTGCCTAGCTGTAAGAAGTAAGTCGTTACTGCGCCACTAGTTAACCAGTACAGATGAACGGTAGCTGGCTCTGTTCCGGGAGCTGCTGATTCACATCAGGCAGCCGCACGATTGCCCAGAACTGCGTCGAGCATGCGTCGAGGCCACTTAGTATACCGGCCAGCTTGGGTTGCCTAGCTGTAAGAAGTAAGTCGTTACTGCGCCACTAGCGAACCTGTATAGATGAACGGCAGCTGGCTCTGTTCCGAGACCTGCTGATCCACATCGAGCAGCCGCACTACTGCCCGAAACTGCGTCGAGCATGCGTCGAGGCCACCAAACAGACCGGCCAGCTCGTGCTGCCTAGCTGTAAGAAGTAAGTCGTTACTGCGCCACTAGTGAACCAGTACAGATGAACGGTAGCTGGCTCTGTTCCGGGAGCTGCTGATCCACATCAGGCAGCCGCACGACTGCCTGGAGCTGCGTTTAGCATGCGTCGAGGCCGCCAATCAGACCGGCCAGCTCGTGCTGCCTAGCTGTAAGAAGTAAGTCGTTACTGCGCCGCTAGTAAACCTGTACAGATAAACTGCAGCTGGCTCTGTTCCGAGACCTGCTGATCCTCCTCGGGCAGCCACACGACTGCCCGAAGCTGCGTCGAGCATGCGTCGAGGCCGCCAAGCAGACCGGCCAGCTCTTGCTGCCTTGCTGTAAGAAGTAAGTCGTTACTGCGCCACTAGTGAACCAGTACAGATAAACGGCAGCTGGCTCTATTCCGAGACCTGCTGATCCTCCTCGGGCAGCCACACGACAGCCCGGAGCTGCGTGCATAAGCAGACAAGCCAGCATGTGGTGCCTAACTGTTTAAAGTAAGTATGATGTCTCACTATTACGCACCTCTATTCTTTACATTTTTAATTCGAATTAAGATTTACTTATTGTACAGTGACCAGCACATTAGGTTACCCATTTTTGTTGTAAACTAGCCCTTATTACAAGTGAATACGATACCGCAGTTTTTACCTTGACGTGCTGTCGTCCATACTTATTAAATAGATATGCGTCACTTCAACTATTTTCCCCAAGTTGATCATATGATCGTCAAATCAAATAGGTATCGAATATTAAATTAACAGCAATGATTTCAGTGGCAGTTTACCTACCAAGGAAGCAATTTTTACATATAGGTACTCATTATTTACAACGATCCTTTACCAACATATAAGCGGGTGCTAACAAACCAATAAAGCCGTCTATCTTGCAAAGTATCTCACCCTAATGCCATTGTCACCGATATGTAATTTATTAATTAAGACATTACATATGGTTAATATGTATTCCTATTTAAACCAAAAAGTAAAAAACTTGATTTACAACGTTTTTTTTCAACACACTTGCTCAAAACGACGTTTTTATTTCACCGATTTTTGGCTCATAATCATAGAGATTAAACACGCGTGCTTTTTCAGTATATTATTGCACTAGTGCTTTTAGTTTATTAACTCGACCAATTTACATTTGTACCCTAGTACCAAGTTGTAAGTAAGAAGAAGAAGCGATATAATTTAGTCGGGTTATACAATACTTTTATTTTAGCAACAAACAGTATTTATGCGAAAAATAACAGTATCTACATATTTATTTCAAGAAATGGTAAATCCAGATTTATTACTAAAAAAAGCTCAAATTCATTTGACATTTTCTGTGATTTGTGTATTAAACACGAATTATTACATTTTTAATCTTGGCTTTTGGCCGATCTACGAGGGTCAAACTGAAAGTTCTTAGAACTGGCCACTTATAAACAATATAATAAAAAAAATATTCTAAAATTTGAAAATAGAACTCTTTGCCAATATTACTGAGTATATATTTCATTCATTTGTCATTTGTTTTACGATTTGGCGGCAAATTGAAAATTGTCTGTGTCACGTCAACATGAATGTAACACGAGAAAATTTTCGTGCAATGATTTTTTATGACTTTCGATGTCATTTAAGTCAACAAGAAAGTTATGATAGACTACGATTGGCCTTTCACGATGAAGCCCCATCTCGTGCGACTGTTTACAACTGGTTTAATGAGTTTAAACGTGGTCGCACTAATCTCACTGATGATGTACGTGAGGGACGGCCTTCTACGGCGACGACTGAAAATAAAATCTGTGTTGTGCGGCGTATGATAGAGACTGACAAAAGAGTGACCTATCAGCAGATTCGGACAAGCTTAGGCATCGGTATGAGTCAAGTTCACAAAATCCTCCACGAACATTTAGCGGTCAGGAAGCTTTGCGCCCGGTGGATACCTCATAATTTGACTAAGGCTCAAAAACTCCATCGTGTGGATTGGTGCCGTAAAATGATTGAAAGATTTAACGGAGGTGACTCAAATGCTGTGTTCGACATACTAACAGGTGACGAAAGCTGGATTTACTGTTATGATCCTGAAACCAAAAGACAATCTGCTCAGTGGGTGTTTCCTTTCGAGGAGTTGCCAACTAAAGTGAAGAGAGATCGAAGTGCGGGAAAAAAAATGGTGGCCTCGTTCTTTGGAAGGATAGGTCATTTCGCAACAATTGTGTTAGAGGATCAAAAAACAGTTTCTGCAGAATGGTACACTACCAATTGTTTGCCACTTGTCTTGGAAAAAGTTCGAGAGAAACGACCTCGCAGTAGGATCCTCCTTCACCACGACAACGCCTCGTCGCACACCGCCAAGCGAAAGATCGACTATTTGGCGACATCAAACGTTGAATTACTGGGTCACCCGCCGTATAGCCCCGACCTCGCGCCTTGTGATTTTTATTTATTTCCAAAAATTAAAGAAAAACTTAAAGGAAAGCGGTTTATGAATGCTGAAGAAGCGGTGGCTGCGTATCGCGATGCCATTGAAGCGACCCCTAAGGACGAGTGGGCAAAGTGCTTTTCCCAGTGGTTCCATCGCATGCAGCGGTGTATTGACGTCAATGGACAATATTTTGAAAAGATATAATAAAACTAATAACTGGCTAATGTAATCAGTTTTTGATTTTCTAAGAACTTTCAGTTTGACCCTCGTAGTTCGCGCCTAAGCCTTGCGCGCGCATCGGTATCGCGGCAAGAAAAAAAACAACGCGCCATTTTTGGTAAATAATAATTGCCGACTGTGACGAAGTTTTGATAAATTTTGAAGTTTAATATTAATGAAAATGTCTACTTCAAGTAAAGAAAATGAAGAAAACCTATTATTAACTCCGCCGGACATACGTAACGAGGCGAAAAACGCGTGCGAAAGTCTTTGCCATCAAAATCGAGTGAAATGTATTTTTACTGTATTAATAATTAAAAACCTAGTAAATGAAGAGTCTTGTTTTTTCTCGCAAGTGTGTTGAAAAACGTCGTATGAAACACGTGTGCCTGTGACCATTATATACGCGGCTTTCTTAGTGCGCACTCGCTTTCGCTCGTGCGCACACAATATCGCCTTGTATATAATGGTCAACTTAGCACACTTGTATCATAATGTACTATTACAGTATTTTTTTAGGGTTCCGTAGCCGAATGGCAAAAAACGGAACCCTGGAACCCTTATAGCTGACTGTCTGTCTGTCTGTCTGTTCGTCCGTATGTCACAGCCACTTTATTCTGTAACTATAAGCATCACACTGTTAAAATTTTGTAGAAAGATGTATCCTGTTAACCGCTTTACGATTCTTATACGAAAATAAAAAATAATAATATTTAAGGGGTGGCTCCCATACATGAAACTATGTCCGAAAATTTTTTTTAGTCAAACCTATGCGTGTGTCTATGGATAGGTCTTTTAAAATTACATAGAGGTTCCTTAAACTATTTTCTTTTAAAGTCTAGCGTTTGATAGATAGACGCTTCCAAAGTAAGTAAAATGGGCGCCCTTCCCCCCCCCCCCCATCTAACTTTTAAACTAAGCGAGTGTAAATTTTGAAAAAAAAAATGATAAAAATATATAATGTAGATCTTAACAAACACTTTCAACAAAAAATATTGATCGAAATAGTAGTTTTTGATATAGCACATTTTCAACAACCGCAAACATAACTTAATTATTCATAAAAGCACTATGGAAAACAAAGTTATATTTGCTGTCAACAAAATATTGTGGTATTTTAGCTAAGTGGAAGTAAGTGGATTCCCTAATTTAGTTAAAGTTGGCACGGAACCCTCAGTGCGCGAGTCCGACTCGCACTTTTAAGTTTTCTTTCGTGCTCTGCTTAGCAAGACCTTTTATTTGATATCATTTTATGGTGGTGCAGAAACAAAATCTAGTCACCATCTAAGATAATCCACCATATTAGATTTAGAATGACATCACATAGCTAACTATGCATTGTCATCCAAACTAATGTAAACTAAGTATATAAAAATTTTAGCTCAATCGGCTGAAAGTAACTGTTTAAAAATTGAGTTGCAAGATTCCACCCGCATACATTGCGGGTTCAATAAAAGCTTGTAAAAGAAATAAACCTCATCTTGTTATTTCAGATAGAGTAGTTAGAGATTTTTTTTTAATAAACTAAATAAAAGGAAATACCGAACTTCATTGTGGCACACTTGCCATGTTCCTATCGCACGTCCCGCGGGAGTGCGGGACCCTGAATGGGTCCCGGCTTAGACAAATGGTCCTTCACTACTGATAAATGGCCACCCCTTTTTAAACAAAATAAAACAAGCAAATAAAAAAGCAGTTCACCTGCTGCGGGAATATTGAATTTGACCTATCAATTTTATGTACTGGTGTCTATATCCTTCAAGGTATTTTTTCCAGATAGCATTGGCTTTAAATTAAAATTTAAGATTTTCTTAAATTTTTATCACACTACCTATCTTACAGACCTATTCTATTACGGTCAGTACATATGTACTGCCTTTATCGAGAGTAGAATTATCAAGTGAGGTGTAAATACGTACGTCATCATATGTTCTACTGTGGCGGTACATATGGCGGTAAATTAAGTGATTCAAACATGAAATTAACCTGTTCAAATTGGAAAAGTAGGTCAAACCTGAAATGGATCATAAACTATTCGAAAGTGCAAACAAAATCGCTCCTCAAATGGCGAGACCAAACAGTACAACACGTAAAACATTGTTATGAAGCGGGTAGCAATGAAAGTTATATTTGTTCGGTAAACTATGAGGTTACCAGGGGATAACCTCATAAAACAAAATCAAATTAAATTCAGCTTTTATGCCAACCTCAACTGTGGTTAGCTCGACCATAACAATTGAACATTTTAAAAGCAAATAACTAAAACGAGAACGAAGACGAGTACGTCTACCTTGGACAAGTGATCCAATTAGGTAGGTCCAACTTTGAGAAAGAGGTCAATCGACGAATCCAACTCGGCTGGGCAGCGTTCGGGAAATTGCGCAAGAGTATCTTCTCGTCTCAATTACCTCAGTGTCTGAAGACGAAAGTCTACATCCAATGTGTGTCACCAGTGATGATATACGGATCCGAAGCATGGTTTCTTACTATGTGCCTTATAAGAAAGCTCAAAATAACACAGCGAGGGATGGATACGGCTATGTTTGGTGTTTCTCTAGAGAGAGCGAAACAGAAATCAGGAGATACGTAGAAGAACTACAGTAGCGGACATAACCCTGAGAATCAGTAAGCTCAAGTTGCAATGAGAAGGGCACATAGCGCGAAGAACTGACTGGCCGTTGGGGCAGAAAAGTTCTAGTTCATCGACGAGACGCGGCGTAGGATCTCCAGCGACGAGATGGACAGACGATCTTGTAAAGATCGCAGGATCAAACTAGATACAGACCGCTTTGTGATTGGTCGCTGTAATAAACCGTGAAGGAGGCCTATGTTCAGCAATGGACTTTCTTTGGCTGATAATGATGATGTTGATGAAATTACATTCAGGACATTTTAATAATGTGACTGTGTTGTAATAAATACGTCAATTCAGGATCTGTTTTTATTGAACATAAATCCTGAATTCACAAATGTGTGCCCTGCCTTATTAATCAGGGCAGCACCTACACCCTCTTGTAGGTACTACAAACACCTAATAATGAAACAAATGCTCTGTAACAAACTTATTTTAAAAATGGTTAAATGTATTTTAACCGCTTACCTAACCTACTTTAATCTCAATCGCAATAATATTCTGTGGTATCGTTAAAAGGTTTTCCAAGTTTTATTCAAATGATCCACTTTGCGAAAAGTTTTTCACGCACACGGCTTCAGCTCAAAATGTTTCGAACCGAGATCGAAACATTGTTTCATCTCGAGCGACAGATGACTGATCGGCGGAACAGGAACATCTGAAACTGCCGGCTCCACGACAAATTGTTTTCGTCTCATTCACCAAACTTGATATAGATACCTCGTCGTACCCAATTATTTGCATTTCAAAAGGCAAACCGGTCCTCTCGGAAGCCAAATCCGAAAGGGAACTAATTACGACACGAAAAGTTCCACCTTTTCCCTGTGTCCCGCCAAAGAGATGTGATTCAGGAAACTAATAAATTCTTTTAACGGGATCCCGGCAATACCGAGGTCGATTGATCTTTATTTCAATTCTTTTACATTTTAAGGCTTAGCACGCTATTGAAAACAAAAGTAATAATTCGACAGCATATTAATAAAATATGAATTTAAATTGAGAATAAACTTACTTCGTAAATCAAAAAATTTAAAACAAATAATTGTAACTACAAAGAATCGTGTCTACATCATCATCTTACGACGCGCTTCTTGCATTGTAATAACAGCAATATCGATTGCCCAACTTGCATCCGAATTCTAAATTTCTGTTGTCCAAAAAAGCGCACAAGGCACACAAAGTTATTTTCAGTTACAAAAACACTCACAAATTACACACAAAACTCACTCGTCCAGAGACTACACAGACGCTACAGCCAAAAATTTTACTCGACATCTATTTTGACGAACTTCAGGGTGGTCCGAAGTGCCGGTCCGGTCCGTAGTCCCGGGTTCGATTCCCGGTCGGGTCAATGTAGAAATCATAACTTTCTACATTGTCTCGTGTCTGGGTGTTGTGGTAGTACCGTTGTTTCTGATTTTTGTGTATAACACAAGTACATTAGCTACTTACTTTGGGATCAGAGCAATGTATGTGATCAAAGTCTAATATTCTTAGTTTTCACAGTTTTCTGATCTCAAAGACAGTTTGCCTTCGTTATGTATAGTGTTAGTGTCACGGGCCTGGGCCAAGTGAACTGCACGTTCAGTAGAGCCTGTGGAATTGGAAACGTCTTGCAGGAAAACTTCCTAACTATTCGGCATGTGTTGAGAATCGCGGCCTTTTGCATTACGCATACGTACGTGAAAGGTATTTTTTTATGAATAATGTTGCAGACTTGGTTGTAAAGGTGCATATAGTCAGTTTGTGTTAAATTTGTACATGCTTTAGTTATATTGTGTCGAATCGTTTATATCGTTTATTATTGCACTAGTGCTTTTAGTTTATTAACTCGACCAATTTACATTTGTACCCTAGTACCAAGTTGTAAGTAAGAAGAAGAAGCGATATAATTTAGTCGGGTTATACAATACTTTTATTTTAGCAACAAACAGTATTTATGCGAAAAATAACAGTATCTACATATTTATTTCAAGAAATGGTAAATCCAGATTTATTACTAAAAAAAGCTCAAATTCATTTGACATTTTCTGTGATTTGTGTATTAAACACGAATTATTACATTTTTAATCTTGGCTTTTGGCCGATCTAGTTCGCGCCTAAGCCTTGCGCGCGCATCGGTATCGCGGCAAGAAAAAAAACAACGCGCCATTTTTGGTAAATAATAATTGCCGACTGTGACGAAGTTTTGATAAATTTTGAAGTTTAATATTAATGAAAATGTCTACTTCAAGTAAAGAAAATGAAGAAAACCTATTATTAACTCCGCCGGACATACGTAACGAGGCGAAAAACGCGTGCGAAAGTCTTTGCCATCAAAATCGAGTGAAATGTATTTTTACTGTATTAATAATTAAAAACCTAGTAAATGAAGAGTCTTGTTTTTTCTCGCAAGTGTGTTGAAAAACGTCGTATGAAACACGTGTGCCTGTGACCATTATATACGCGGCTTTCTTAGTGCGCACTCGCTTTCGCTCGTGCGCACACAATATCGCCTTGTATATAATGGTCAACTTAGCACACTTGTATCATAATGTACTATTACAGTATTTTTTTAGGGTTCCGTAGCCGAATGGCAAAAAACGGAACCCTGGAACCCTTATAGCTGACTGTCTGTCTGTCTGTCTGTTCGTCCGTATGTCACAGCCACTTTATTCTGTAACTATAAGCATCACACTGTTAAAATTTTGTAGAAAGATGTATCCTGTTAACCGCTTTACGATTCTTATACGAAAATAAAAAATAATAATATTTAAGGGGTGGCTCCCATACATGAAACTATGTCCGAAAATTTTTTTTAGTCAAACCTATGCGTGTGTCTATGGATAGGTCTTTTAAAATTACATAGAGGTTCCTTAAACTATTTTCTTTTAAAGTCTAGCGTTTGATAGATAGACGCTTCCAAAGTAAGTAAAATGGGCGCCCTTCCCCCCCCCCCCCCCCCCCCCCATCTAACTTTTAAACTAAGCGAGTGTAAATTTTGAAAAAAAAAATGATAAAAATATATAATGTAGATCTTAACAAACACTTTCAACAAAAAATATTGATCGAAATAGTAGTTTTTGATATAGCACATTTTCAACAACCGCAAACATAACTTAATTATTCATAAAAGCACTATGGAAAACAAAGTTATATTTGCTGTCAACAAAATATTGTGGTATTTTAGCTAAGTGGAAGTAAGTGGATTCCCTAATTTAGTTAAAGTTGGCACGGAACCCTCAGTGCGCGAGTCCGACTCGCACTTTTAAGTTTTCTTTCGTGCTCTGCTTAGCAAGACCTTTTATTTGATATCATTTTATGGTGGTGCAGAAACAAAATCTAGTCACCATCTAAGATAATCCACCATATTAGATTTAGAATGACATCACATAGCTAACTATGCATTGTCATCCAAACTAATGTAAACTAAGTATATAAAAATTTTAGCTCAATCGGCTGAAAGTAACTGTTTAAAAATTGAGTTGCAAGATTCCACCCGCATACATTGCGGGTTCAATAAAAGCTTGTAAAAGAAATAAACCTCATCTTGTTATTTCAGATAGAGTAGTTAGAGATTTTTTTTTAATAAACTAAATAAAAGGAAATACCGAACTTCATTGTGGCACACTTGCCATGTTCCTATCGCACGTCCCGCGGGAGTGCGGGACCCTGAATGGGTCCCGGCTTAGACAAATGGTCCTTCACTACTGATAAATGGCCACCCCTTTTTAAACAAAATAAAACAAGCAAATAAAAAAGCAGTTCACCTGCTGCGGGAATATTGAATTTGACCTATCAATTTTATGTACTGGTGTCTATATCCTTCAAGGTATTTTTTCCAGATAGCATTGGCTTTAAATTAAAATTTAAGATTTTCTTAAATTTTTATCACACTACCTATCTTACAGACCTATTCTATTACGGTCAGTACATATGTACTGCCTTT
Source organism: Pyrausta purpuralis (assembly GCA_963924145.1). Classification (NCBI taxonomy): domain Eukaryota; kingdom Metazoa; phylum Arthropoda; class Insecta; order Lepidoptera; family Crambidae; genus Pyrausta; species Pyrausta purpuralis. The sequence goes on from OZ001659.1 coordinate 16,403,966, forward strand.
ATCGAGAGTAGAATTATCAAGTGAGGTGTAAATACGTACGTCATCATATGTTCTACTGTGGCGGTACATATGGCGGTAAATTAAGTGATTCAAACATGAAATTAACCTGTTCAAATTGGAAAAGTAGGTCAAACCTGAAATGGATCATAAACTATTCGAAAGTGCAAACAAAATCGCTCCTCAAATGGCGAGACCAAACAGTACAACACGTAAAACATTGTTATGAAGCGGGTAGCAATGAAAGTTATATTTGTTCGGTAAACTATGAGGTTACCAGGGGATAACCTCATAAAACAAAATCAAATTAAATTCAGCTTTTATGCCAACCTCAACTGTGGTTAGCTCGACCATAACAATTGAACATTTTAAAAGCAAATAACTAAAACGAGAACGAAGACGAGTACGTCTACCTTGGACAAGTGATCCAATTAGGTAGGTCCAACTTTGAGAAAGAGGTCAATCGACGAATCCAACTCGGCTGGGCAGCGTTCGGGAAATTGCGCAAGAGTATCTTCTCGTCTCAATTACCTCAGTGTCTGAAGACGAAAGTCTACATCCAATGTGTGTCACCAGTGATGATATACGGATCCGAAGCATGGTTTCTTACTATGTGCCTTATAAGAAAGCTCAAAATAACACAGCGAGGGATGGATACGGCTATGTTTGGTGTTTCTCTAGAGAGAGCGAAACAGAAATCAGGAGATACGTAGAAGAACTACAGTAGCGGACATAACCCTGAGAATCAGTAAGCTCAAGTTGCAATGAGAAGGGCACATAGCGCGAAGAACTGACTGGCCGTTGGGGCAGAAAAGTTCTAGTTCATCGACGAGACGCGGCGTAGGATCTCCAGCGACGAGATGGACAGACGATCTTGTAAAGATCGCAGGATCAAACTAGATACAGACCGCTTTGTGATTGGTCGCTGTAATAAACCGTGAAGGAGGCCTATGTTCAGCAATGGACTTTCTTTGGCTGATAATGATGATGTTGATGAAATTACATTCAGGACATTTTAATAATGTGACTGTGTTGTAATAAATACGTCAATTCAGGATCTGTTTTTATTGAACATAAATCCTGAATTCACAAATGTGTGCCCTGCCTTATTAATCAGGGCAGCACCTACACCCTCTTGTAGGTACTACAAACACCTAATAATGAAACAAATGCTCTGTAACAAACTTATTTTAAAAATGGTTAAATGTATTTTAACCGCTTACCTAACCTACTTTAATCTCAATCGCAATAATATTCTGTGGTATCGTTAAAAGGTTTTCCAAGTTTTATTCAAATGATCCACTTTGCGAAAAGTTTTTCACGCACACGGCTTCAGCTCAAAATGTTTCGAACCGAGATCGAAACATTGTTTCATCTCGAGCGACAGATGACTGATCGGCGGAACAGGAACATCTGAAACTGCCGGCTCCACGACAAATTGTTTTCGTCTCATTCACCAAACTTGATATAGATACCTCGTCGTACCCAATTATTTGCATTTCAAAAGGCAAACCGGTCCTCTCGGAAGCCAAATCCGAAAGGGAACTAATTACGACACGAAAAGTTCCACCTTTTCCCTGTGTCCCGCCAAAGAGATGTGATTCAGGAAACTAATAAATTCTTTTAACGGGATCCCGGCAATACCGAGGTCGATTGATCTTTATTTCAATTCTTTTACATTTTAAGGCTTAGCACGCTATTGAAAACAAAAGTAATAATTCGACAGCATATTAATAAAATATGAATTTAAATTGAGAATAAACTTACTTCGTAAATCAAAAAATTTAAAACAAATAATTGTAACTACAAAGAATCGTGTCTACATCATCATCTTACGACGCGCTTCTTGCATTGTAATAACAGCAATATCGATTGCCCAACTTGCATCCGAATTCTAAATTTCTGTTGTCCAAAAAAGCGCACAAGGCACACAAAGTTATTTTCAGTTACAAAAACACTCACAAATTACACACAAAACTCACTCGTCCAGAGACTACACAGACGCTACAGCCAAAAATTTTACTCGACATCTATTTTGACGAACTTCAGGGTGGTCCGAAGTGCCGGTCCGGTCCGTAGTCCCGGGTTCGATTCCCGGTCGGGTCAATGTAGAAATCATAACTTTCTACATTGTCTCGTGTCTGGGTGTTGTGGTAGTACCGTTGTTTCTGATTTTTGTGTATAACACAAGTACATTAGCTACTTACTTTGGGATCAGAGCAATGTATGTGATTAAAGTCTAATATTCTTAGTTTTCACAGTTTTCTGATCTCAAAGACAGTTTGCCTTCGTTATGTATAGTGTTAGTGTCACGGGCCTGGGCCAAGTGAACTGCACGTTCAGTAGAGCCTGTGGAATTGGAAACGTCTTGCAGGAAAACTTCCTAACTATTCGGCATGTGTTGAGAATCGCGGCCTTTTGCATTACGCATACGTACGTGAAAGGTATTTTTTTTATGAATAATGTTGCAGACTTGGTTGTAAAGGTGCATATAGTCAGTTTGTGTTAAATTTGTACATGCTTTAGTTATATTGTGTCGAATCGTTTCCGGTAATCTATTACATTTTCGGCATTTGTCGGATACGGATACGGATTACGTTTTTTTAAGAATGTTTTTTTTATAATTTTTGGTATTATTACCTGGTCCAGGATTGCAAACAAAAACCCTTTAGTTATAGGAAAAAGAAAGCCTAATATAAGCCCTTTGTTAGATGCAGAGGAGTCTATGTGTGGTTGTTCCAGGTCGTGGAGGTGGCTACCATGAAGTTCTTGAACTTATTATTAGGTAATATTATTTTACACTGCAAAAAGAGGCTTCTGAAACGAGGTACTAAGAATAATTGGTGAATGTAATATCTCTCTCTCTCTCTCACACACACACACACACACAGCAGTAGATTTTGTAACACATATTCTTGGATCCCTGATATAATATGTACCTGATACAATAACCGATATTATTAGATTACGAACCTCTTTTCTTTTCGAAACTTCAGTTATTTTTTAATCAAGAAATTCATAGACGTACTGAAATAACAAAGTAATTTCAATAACAACGCATTTGTCGCGGTATATTGATATTATCATTTTTATTTTAAAGTAACCACGATTTTGGTCAAAAAACATATATTTCAATAAATTTTCCTCAATATCATGTTTTTATATGTATTCATGCGTGAAAAATATTAAATGAGTACCCAATATTTTACCTTCAAATATTTTCTACATGCTCTCGTATATTATGTATTGTCATAGTTAAAATATAAATACCCTACAGACGCCTATTTGGACTACTACTACATACGTTCCACAAAAATGATCCCATCAAAAACAATACTTGTCAAAAAAACCAAGTCTCGCAACTCAGTCGTTCTGCGGTACCCAAATACCCATTTTTTGCTCGATTTGGCAGGGGCACTACTATGCGCCTATATTTATATGGGACTAGCTTAAACCCGCGGCTTCGCACGCAATAATAATAACTGCCGTAAAACATCGTCACGAATAAAGCCAATATTGAAAAATTTAACTGAATACTTGGCTGTATGGGCTTAATTTTCTTTGCGGCCTTTTCTAAATTTTTTAGTTTTTCCTTGATTCATACACCAAACACTACTTATATTCCAAATTTGAAGCTTCTAGGTCTGCTAAAAGTGCCTTTGCATTTTGATGATCGGTGAGTCAGTGAGTGACAAAATTAAGAAATTTGACCCGTTATAATTCCTAAAATACTGGTTCAAATTGAATGAAAATTTAAATATACCGTGCATGGTTACTGAAATATCAGTCTTCTAGTTTTATCCACAACGAAGTTACAGGGGGTCGAAAATGGTCTGAATTGCTTCGAGAAAAGGATGGTACGGCCGTGAAGCTTTTTTGCTCGACTTGGTGGGGGCACTGCCGTGCCCCCAGATAAACGCGACGAATAGAACAGGTTGAAGCAAATCTACCCACCCGGCACGAGAACAGCACCAACCATGCGTTAACCATACGGAAGCACGTTGCGTAAAGGGAACAGCAACGCCTCGGATGGGATCGGCACCGGATAGCGAACGCCTCGTCTCAGATTGTGTTTGCTACAACTTATGACAGTTCTTCTTGTGAATGACAGCTCGTTTGACAGGGTGGACGGATAGTCGTCAACCAGCGGGCGACGCGCCGCAAGCGCGTCACAACGAATGCGCCGCTCTGGTGGAGAGTGGGTCCCTCCCGCCCGAGTTGGTCTCCATCAGAGGTGATGACGTTACGAAGTTGAAGATGTGCGTTGGAGTATGGAGTTTCATACAAATAATACTGAACGCCTCGGGTTGATACGGTGCTGTCACCATTTCAGGTTGATAAGTGAGCTTCAACCTGTATGCTGCTTTCCCAAAAGCCAGTACGGTGCAATGATTTAAAAGCGGTTCTTGTTTACATATGGTTTTTATATAGTCGTTCTAACAAGAACGTTAGTTTTTTGTTGCGGCTGTTTCATTATAAAAGTGTTTAATGCCCCAGCAACCTACTGTTTGCTGCTCGAAATTTGGGATAATCCAGTGTCATTGACGCAGCGAACCTCTGTGATCCCTCTCCTACGAGTATAATATGTCATAAGCGGATATTTATGAATGAAATGTTGAATAAGAGCAGGATTAAATCTGTAAAGCAGCTACTACTGGGCCCCTATTTTTGAATCACTCGTGTCAAGATGGCGTGTGATATTAATTGATTAATGCCAGTTATTCCAATGAAAATTAGTATAACTCCACACGGCAGTGATTTATAAAAAGATAACTGAATTTTTTGAATAGTCATGTTTATATTTCTAGTAGTTTCCATTGAGTTTAATTAGTTCATTTTCGAACGAAAACCTCACGCTATATTTAAGCGAGTGACTCAGAAATAGCGTTGGAGTCGTAAATATGTAGATTAGGTAGTTTATTTTTAGTAATTCTGATAGGTGACATCCGCAAAAAATCCATAGTTACTACGATCTTTAAATGGAAACTACACTTGAGTGGAGAAGTTATGTTGACTCTAAAAATAGGTAAAAATTTACACACAAACCATTTGTGGGATATTCCTTTGTATGATTTATTTGCGTTCAGTTTTGTGTATATGGTTCTCTATTTTAATCCATCTGATAATGAAGTTGTGGTTTTTGCATGCATAGATCCTTTGATGTATCTTTCTAATACGCGGCTCCTGAGGTTATTAAAGTCGGTTTGTTTATTTGATAGGCTTTTTAAATTGCCTTTATTGCATTACAGCAAATAACTGTGTACCTTCTGCCCGTACAGTTAACCCTTCTGAAAGCTAAATTAGTCACATCCATTAGTTATTTGGCACGCGCACTCCATTAAACAGTGATGTTTGTTGGCAGACCCGCGGGCGAGGGTTGTGCGGAACAGCCACAGCTGGTGCTGCTCTATTTCATGGCACAACTGCTTCTGCGGGAGCTAGCCAAGTGCCATCGACTCGTGCAACTGGTGCCTATGGACATGACGTCGTATTATGGTGAGCTTTACTTTAATCAGAGGTGGAATTGTGTAAAGCAATCGTATTCATTTGACAGTTAGAAACGTACGATATGATCTGTCAAACCCTTTGTTCTTTGCCATTTGACAGACCATACCGTACGTTTTGAACTGTCAAACGAATACGATTGCTTTACACAATCGCACCCCAGATACTATTACACGTCCGGTCTAGTCTAGAGTCACGATTTTATATTATATATTTTTAATTACCAATATTACAAAAGAACATACATGAGCATTTACGGGCTGTTTAACCATAGGTTTTACAGATAACTCTCTGTGCAGAAGTTGCAAGGAGAAAGACAAAATGCCACAGCATGTGCTCATAAAGTGCACGCGCAAGCAGCATTACTCCTGCGGCAGCCTTGGCTGGCTGCTAGCCTTCCGGGAGAGCCTAGGATGTTTGACCCGCAATGACCAAACCGAGCGGCTAAGTGCGGAAAAAGCCCTGCAAAGCTAATTTACTAACGGGCTGTTTTAAAATGACCTAAATAAAAGTAGTTTGATACTAATTGACCTGTCCATTATTTCACACTAAATGACTTTCTATATCTAAACTATTCGATATCAATAGTTTACTTGTCGATGATAAAACAGTCATTATAATAGGAGACAAAGTTGTAGGCAATAAGCATGGAGTAATGCTTTAGAATGTTTTTAACACTCACAGTGTCATATTTTATATTCATAAAGATGAAATAAGAAACCAAAAATTTGCGCACGGGCGGGACTTGAACCAGCAACCTTTTGGAAGACCGGGCCAAACGCTCTTACGAATTGAGCTACCGTGCTGTCAGTCCGGCCCTGCGAAATTTGTAGTTTCGTATGAAAACGTCAATTGCGTGACGCTTAGCGCCATCTAGCCGTCTGTTAATGAAACAGATTTTTACGTCCCGCCCGTGCGCAAATTTTTGGTTTCTTATTTCATCTTCAAGCATGGAGTAGTCATATCCACCAAATAAATATTGTTTTAGTGCGCTTAGTGAACTGTGAGTACGCGTCATTCAGTTATTACAAATTACATTTACGATGATTAAATCTGTCAAATCCAAACAAACATACAAACATAGACATAATATACGAGGGCCGTTCAATAAATACGTAGCCTACAAAAGAAAAAAGAAAATTTTTCGAAAGTAGAGATTTTTTTTTTAACATAGTCTCCTTTCAATTCAACACACTTGGCCCAGCGATACTCCAACTTTTTCAACCCGTCCAAAAATTACGATTTCCCGAGGTCTTCAAAACAGGCCTCTGTGGCGGCGATGACCTCATAATTCCCACCCACCCTTTTGCCGGCCAGTGACTTTTTCAGATTTGGGAACAAGAAGAAGTCACAGGGAGCCAAATCTGGAGAATACGGTGGATGGGCCAGCAATTCGTAGTGCAATTCGACCAATTTGGCCATGACAACGGCGGAGGTGTGAGCCGGCGCGTTGTCGTGGTGGAACAGCACTTTTTTCTTTGCCAAATGGGGCGGTTTTTTTTTTCAATTCGGCGTCGAAACGGCCCAATAAGTCAGAATAGTAGAGCTTCGTGATTGTTTTACCCTTCTCAAGTTAATTGATGTAGATCTCATCTTGCGAGTCCCAAAAAACACTGGCCATCACCTTTCCGGCCGAATGAACAGTCTTCGCCTTCTTTGGAGCACGTTCGCCAGGTAAAGTCACTGTTTCGACTGTTCTTTGGTCTCTGGTGTGTACCAGTGAACCCATGTTTCGACGGTCACAAAACGACGCAAAAACTCTGCTGGATTCCGTTGAAACAGCGCCAAACATGTCGCCGATGTGGTCTCACGGTTGCGCTTGTTGTCTGGTGTGAGCAAACGCGGCACCCATCGCGCCGATAACTTTTTCTTACCCAGTTCTTCGTGCAGAATATGATGCACTGTCCCTTCTGGGATGCCTACAGTCTCAGCTATCTCGCGAATCTTCAATCGCCGGTCTGTCAACACGAGATCGTGGATTTTTCTTACGTTAACCTCCGTAGTAGCCGTTTTTGGTGCACCTGGGCTCCGTGGCTCATCAAAAACCGACGTGCGGCTACGAGCAAACTCGTTAAACCAATTTTTGACGGTCGCCATCGAAGGAGAAGAGTCACCGTACACAGCATCCAACCGCTCTTTGATTTCGCTGTGCGTTTTCCCTTCCAAAAACAAGAATCTTATCACTGAACGATATTGTTCTTTTTCCATTTTTGTTAAACAGACCGACACGCTTGCTTCCAAAGGCTGTCAGAACAAAACAAATGAAGGGAAAAGACTGAAAACTACATAGTAGACTAAAACTCTTTTGTAACAACAGCGCCGTCGGGCGGCGAGGCTAAGTTATTATTGAGTGCCCCTCGTACTTTTGATATAATTGGGACAGGATCGCAGTATCACACACATGAATAACAGTACTACTTAAGTAACTTAATTAAGATTACTTGTACCAAGCATTTATAGTTTCATGGGGTTAAAAAAGTTGGATCATTCAGATTAATTCAGTTTTAATCATAGAAGTACTATATCCTAATAATAATTTAATGGTTTTAATGGAGTTCAAGTTCAAGTAGACTTACGATTCAGTCGAAATGTTATCAAATAAGGCGATCTCTTCTTAACCAAAACTATACACGAGTATATAGTTTCCACTTTAATAGCATGAAACCAAAATTCATTTTACGGAGCATGGCATAAAAAAGTCAATAGGGCGTAACATGGTCCATCGTTACGATCAGCAACGTCACACATCGATTTATGAATATAACGTCATGTCAGTGATTAAACTAGGGTGCTGAGCACCGCCGCAATATACCAGTGTGGGTAAAGATTGAAGACCCGGGATAAGGTACTTAATATATCATCTCATTGGCCTCAAACATCCAGAGCGACCCAGTCTCTGGTTACCTTATGTAATCCCTCTCGTTAAATTTTCATGAACCCAATTTATAAGCCCGACTAGCTTACATTGTTACTATTTCACTATTGTGATTTGTAGTGGGTATCAAATACAATAGAAGCCTCAGAAACTAAACGTGAATGCCTTGTGATCATTCGTAATTCAGTAAATTTACTTCTCATAAATGTTATAGTTTGTGGTAAGACAATATCAGCATTCCCTTAGCAAACATTTTTAAAGATTTTCTTTTAATAGGCAGACTGACTCCGATATCACGATCGATGGCTAGAAAAATAAAAGAAACGTTGTGAGTTGCACTTTATCACGTCACTTCTGTATTAAATAAGTATGTATACCATTTCTATTAGGAGATGGCACTATACTAATCTATACTAATATATCTGAAGAGTTTGTTTGTTTCAACGAGCTAATCCCAGGAAAAATATTTTCGTGTTGGATAGCTTATTTATCGACGAAGGCCTTAGGCTTTTATTAAACATTACGCTGCGACGGGAGGGGAGGGAGATAAAAAAAGCGCAGACACAGTCGCGGGGAACCGCTAGTTATACATATTACGTATCCAAAGCTACATGCATGTTTAATTTCATCCAACACTGCTAAAAAATGTTTCTTGTCAGGCAAATGGGCTTATTTCACCCTAGGGATGTTTTGCGGAGGCATAAAAAAATATCGTACTCTCGTAACCAGAAACACAAACATTTGCTAGTTGGCACCCGCAAAACGGTACAAATAACGTATGCTCGAAATAAAATTCAGAAAATTATACCCAGCCGTAATTTTAAAGCGTCCACGTATTCTTGGTGATTTTTTAACATACAAATAACAACTTTTCAACGCTAGCAGCTTTATTCCTTCATGAACTTCGTCTCATTTGGACCCCGTCAATCATTATAATCACAATACATAGAAAACCTCTTTTCTATATGCTGCGACTGTAATCGTGTTGATCGGTCAATCCACCATTAAGCTTTATTTAAATATTGATGTGTAGTTGCGTCGTATGTAACGAAACGTTTAAATATTTTGGTAATTTTACACTCCTGTAAGCTTTTAAGACGCCTGTCAAGCGAATCAAATAGCTTTAAACCAATACAACTACTCATGTGAATATCTTTTTAAAATCTGTGTCGTCATCCTTATTAAGAATAAGATAATATAAGATCGTCTTTATAAGATCTCGACTGGATACGGATTTTTATTCCAACTAGCGGTCCCTCGCGACTACGTCCGCGTTTTTAGAGCTTCCCGTCACAGCGTGATGTTTTAAAGCTCTCTTCAATAATAAGCTTCCCAGCACAAAAATATTTTTACAAATCGGTCCAGGAGTTCCTAAAAATAGCAATAAAGCTCAAATTAACTACGTTTTAGTTAAAACATTTGTAAGAGAAAAAGAATTTGGCTGTTTTTATGGTTTTTGCGGTTCTCGCCGTAAAAACCATCCTTGAACTGCAACATTTTAAAAAAGAATTGTCTAAATTGGTAAAGGCGTTGTTGAGTTATGCGCTTACCAACACATTTTGCGATTCATTTTTATATTATAGATGTTGCGTTGGTGTTTCTAGCTACTATGCAACGTACGGTAACGTAATATATACCTCGTAAATTATCAACATATTCAGCGAAAATTTTCAGTGGAACTTTAGTCACTCACTCAGCCGCTGGGTCAATCTACGAAAGTGTATATACCATGCACTAAAGCATCAAATACTCCAGTATTGATTACCTCAGAGCAAGGAAGCTTCATCATTTTAATTGAGTGTTTTTTTTTTGGTATTTTAGGCAAAACCCATCGGTCTACAAAACCTATCAAAACATTACATATCAGGGTCGGCTACATCAAAGGAATCGGCATGAACACAATGTTTACTTTCTAAATTGCTTTTTCAACAGAAAATCGGGCAGGGCCATCGAATTTCGGCAACGTCATCAGCCAGATTCTACTCTGCAAGCAGATCACACCGGACTTCAACCAGGAGGAGCTCTGCAGCATCGCCAAGGATACCCAGGAGATAACCAGGATAGTCAACGACATCCAGGAGTACTTACCGCAGCACGAAAACCTTAATCATTTAGGTATGTATTTAAAACACTCGTATCTATTAACTTAACTCAAACCCAAACATAGAGACTTTATAAAACCTGGAGACCTATTTCTAAATCACTTGCGTCAAAATGCGTGTGATATTCATTGATTAATATCGGATTTTCGAAAGAAAATCTGTAGTTAAAAAAAAAAAAGTATTCGTCAATTTTGTAAGGATAAACGTTTAAATTTGGCTCTGATTTTGTTGATCTTAAGTTCGCTTTTGCACGAAAATCACACGCCATATCCAAGCGAGTGATTTAAAAATTGACCTCCTGTTTAGTATTCCTTTATTTAAAAAAGACATTTGCTTTTAGCATCACAGGCTTATTCTATATCAATATTAGTATTTACATAGAATTTATCCTATCTATAATTATATATATTTTTATGCACCCGGATAGATGGGCCCAAAACGTCACGCGATGGATACCACCTGACGGCTATCCACAAAGGGGTAGACCAAAACAGAGGTGGTGTGACGATCTGTCCAGCTTTACGAGGGTTTGGGAAATGTCCGCTGACAACATTTGGATAGGGAGAGTCCTTTGCCCAGCAGTGGGATGATGTAGGTTAGATAAAAAAATAAATAAATAAAAGTGTTATGTCGTATAAGCATACATCCGGATAGCGTAAGACACCGGGTTCGATTCCTCGTCTGACACAGTTGCTTTTTACAAGAGCATTTTTTATTATATATAATCCTATTTAAGACTAAAGACTGTCTGAACGACAAGTCGTTCTGTTAATAAAACGTTTCATCTCTCGTTAATTTTCAGTCCGAAATTAAATTCAACCACACCACATAATCGACATTCGACAGCCATTGAGTAAACTCTCAAAGAGATTTTACCTCATAAATATTAATCATGGACTTGTACAATAGGACGAAAATTTAATTATTCGAGTGAAATAATTAGGATTGCCAATTAAATCGCTTTAATTATGGAATGCTGCTGGTTGTGTTATACTACTATGTATTTATGTTTTTCCTTCCTTAATCATTTGGATACCGACTGAGAAATCAATTAAGACAAATGAAGGAAAGATTACAACTAATAAGTTGTGACCTCCAGCTTAATAGTTTAATTGATGCCAGGGATGAAATAAGGAACAAAAAATGCCAGGCCAAACGGTCTTCCAATTGAACTACCGTGCGTCGGTTTCCCTTCTTATTTCATCTTTATGAAACTAAAATATGATACTGTGAGTGTTAAAACATTCTAAGCCATTGACGCCAGGGAGTTAACAATGACTTAAGTCCTTTACTGAATCCCATTTAACTCGTTTAATTAGGTGAAACTTACCACAATAGCTTAGTTACTCTATCTTCCTAATTACTAACGGCGTTAGTCCACCAAACCTACTGTAAAGTTTGGCAGTTGTTCTAGATTCGCAGTATTATAGTTTTGCAACGCGTTTTCATGTGAATTCAAAAAAAAGTCTTGTTTGACCTTCTTCAGTAAATAACTGAATACGAATGTCAATGATTGGGATCAATCTCATTTGATTAAGTCGATCTCCATAAAGACTACTCCGCAATCAGGATTCGAATTAAATATAAATACCCACGCAAGCATAAACCGATTGCTCAGCTACGTCTTACTTACACCGTCCCATCTTGATTTTATCGCCTTTCATATGAATGAAAGGATGGCAGCCTTCGCCAATCTACTATCTCGTGTTTTACGGGTCATGTTACCCACCCCACATGTTGTGAATGCTCCTATTTATACTATTCACGCACAGCAGCATGAGATCCTTCCCTCAGCTTCTCTTTTTGTATTTTCCAATAAAGTCATTTACGCAAAGCAGCATAATATCCCTACCCTAAGCACCAATCTTGTATTTTCTAATAAGGTCGTGGTTGTCCCATTCGTATGGTATCATTTTCAATCAGATGGATTAAATATTTAATGATAGAGCAAGTCAAGCAAGTTCAAGAAAACAACTGGCGACTCAGCGCCGTGTGTAAATTTACACGAACCATTTCGAGCGACTTTTGATCAGATACACAACAAATTATGTACATTTATTTATATCTTTAGGGACAAGAAGAACCCTGAATTCATTAGCCGAGCTCAAAGACCCACACTGCGACTTTTAGCAGCGATGCAGTTGCGATGCTAACGCGTATTACCATCGATACAGTCGCGATGCTAACGCGCGTCAGTATCGATACAGACACGATGCAGAAGCTGGAAATTGATAAATTATGTGTAAACGTAGGGAAAAAACTTAAAAGAATAGAAAGTTAAACAAAAAATTGACCGGAACAAGGTACCTGATCTAGTGGACTTCTTCGTAACTAAAGGCATAGGCTACCTCTACACTGGAACGGAATCTAATTTCGACGGCTCTTCTGATCATACGCCTGTTATTTTGACCGTATCTACAACTGTGATCAGCCATGAGGGACCTGCGTTGCTGCATAACGGGAAAACAGACTGGGATGGTTTTCGATCATATCTCGATGAGCATATCGACTTGAGGATTCCGCTGAAAACCTGTGAAGACGTTGAGGATGCCTGCAAACATTTTACAAACCTCGTACAAGTAGCAGCATGGAAAAATACTCCTTTTAATAACAAAATACCGGATACTTATATAGTTCTGCCTGTTGAAACAAAGCATAAAATCGCTGAGAAGCGGCGTCTCAGAAGGACATGGCAGCTGTCGCGACACCATTCGGATAAGACAAACTTCAACAAAGCTATTAAGGAGTTGAGATTATCTTTGGAGGAACACAAAAATGAAAGTCTACGGAAGACCCTAGAAACTATGTCTCCAACAGCGAGAGGTGAGAATTCCCTATGGAAGGCAACTAAGTGTATAAATAGACCCCAGCAATCATTCCCCCCTCTAAGAAGTAAGACCACATGGGCTCGTTCTGACCAAGAGAAAGCTGAAACATTTGCAACACATCTTGCTGAGGTATTCAAACCAAACAAGGGTAATGAGGATGAAACTGAACTAGACAATATATTGAACCAAGACATCCAGTTGTGTCTACCTCTTAAACCAACATCACCCAAAGAGATTGCACAAGAAATCAAATTGCTCAACCTTAAGAAGGCACCAGGCTTTGACTTGATCACGCCGAGAATCCTCAAAGAGCTTCCAAGAAAGTGTATAACTTTTCTGACCTGCCTTTTTAACGCCACCTTCAGACTCTCCCACTTTCTGAGCCTGTGGAAAGTGTCCGAAATCGTAATGATCCACAAAGACGGCAAGCCCCCGCACGAGTGCTCATCATACCGACCAATAAGTCTTACGGCAGTCCTCTCCAAACTGTGGGAACGCGTCTTTCTTAAGAGATTGAATGAAGTCATGGAGGAGTATGGTATAGTCCCTGAACACCAGTTTGGCTTTCGCAGGGCTCACTCGACCGTTGAACAAGTCCATCGAGTATACCATTGTGTAAGACAATGCTTTGAGAACAAAAAATACTGCTCTGCTGCATTTTTGGACGTTCAACAGGCCTTCGATCGCGTATGGCACAAGGGACTGCTTTGCAAAATCAAAAAGAAACTACCGCACTCTGTGTTTCATATCCTTGAGTCCTACCTCTCCGACAGATTGTTTCAAGTCAAACATGGCGATGCCCGATCCTCCCTGATGCCCATCGCTGCTGGTGTACCCCAGGGCTCGGTTCTAGGACCAATCCTTTACAACATCTACACGTCAGACCTGCCAACTTCTGAGGATGTCATGGTTGCTACCTATGCCGATGATATTGCCTTATTGGCTGTGGACAGCAATCCTCATACAGCAAGTGTAAAACTACAACGTTTATTGAACTCTACCTCTGACTGGCTCAAACAATGGCGTATCCAAGCCAGCGCCCAGAAATCCAACCACATAACATTTACTTTAAGAAAACAAGACTGTCCCCCAGTTAGCTTGGCAAATAACATTTTACCAAAAACTGACTGTGTGAAATATCTCGGTTTCCATCTAGATAGACGCTTGACTTGGCAAAAGCACATCAAAATGAAGAGAGATCAAGTCAATAACAAGTTCAGGAGTTTGTACTGGTTGATGGGTAGAAACTCAGTGCTCTCCTTGGATAATAAGCTACTTCTATATAATTCCATTCTGAAACCCATATGGACATACGGTATTCAGATCTGGGGAGTTGCCAGCAATACCAACATTATGTGCCTACAGAGAGTGCAAAATAATATACTGAAGAGTATTGTCAATGCTCCATGGTTCACCAAAAACGATGAGGTCCACAATTATTTAAATGTTTCAACAGTAGCCGCTGAAATAGAGCGCTATAAGCTGCAACACGCAGAACGCTTGGCACGTCATCCAAATCCTCTAGCATCTGGATTACTAAACGACCATGTGGTGAAGAGATTGAAGAGGAGCCACGTACTCTGAGTGGACAGTGAGACACTGGCCTCCTGCTCCGCAAACGACCTTCTGCACCCCACAAATCTGATTATAGTCTTGCGACTGATTGCAGATCAAAAAGCTCAAAAAAAAAAAAAAAAAAAAAAAAATTGAGGAAATTCCGAAAAAATATTTTAATAGTAGCGTCTTAAACCGTTATCTTGTCATAAGTGGATATTTGAATATGAATTATTACTTTTCTTCTATAAAAGAAGTAAGTACAAAAATAAAATGAAGTAAAAAAAGGATGTTCCCATACAGAAACTAGCTGGCGCGCGTGGATCCACAATATTGTTACACACACAGATGGTACAGTACTAGTAATCTTGATTTCGAGCAACGCTAATAGGTTTCTATTAAATCCTTTACACACTGCGACTTTTAGCATCGATGCAGTAGCGTGTTTTAAAAATGCGCTCTAGCATCGCGACTCACGCTAATGAACAGATTTAATTCAGCATCGATACAGAAGCGCAACTGCATTGATGCTAACGCGCGTTAGTATCGATTCACTCGCCAAAATTCAGTACATAATTTGTCAATTTCCAGCTTCTGTATCGCGACTGTATCGATGCTAACGCGCGTTAGCATCGCGACTGCATCGATGCTAAAAGTAGCGCAGTGTGTAAAGGTTGACATTTTGCGACTGCATTGATTCTAACGCGCGTTAGCAACGCGACTGAATCCTGACAAGTTTAAGCAAGCAAAACTTTAAGCAGCGATGCAGTCGCGATGCTAGTGCGTGTTAGTATCGCAACTGCATCGCTGCTTAAAGTCGCAGTGTGTAAAGGGTCTTTGTATCAAAGGTACCGCTCACCAAATATTGATTATAGACAATTTAAGTTTTAACTAAATGAGTACCAAGTTCCACAGAAAATCCAACGAAATATGTAATCCTTACTACAAAATGCTCTGGATCCGCTAAACGATTAATACTATAGATATATTTAAGCGATAAGGCCACCAATATTGTACAGTTGACAGCACATCATATCAGGTTATCCACTTTTGTTGCAAACTAGCCCTTATTACAACTGCATAAGATACCGCAGTGTTTACCTTGACGCGCTGTTGTCCGTACTTATGATTTGTTTGTATTTTTTTTTGTGTCCTTACTTGTGCAATAAAGAATTTTTATTTATTGGTTTATTCATTCTGGCTTTCAGAATAATCACTATTCTCAGTATTACTGACATTTAACCACATTTTAACCGACTTCAAAAAAGGAGGTGGTTATCAATTCGACTGTATGTTTTTTTGTATCTATGTTACCTCATATATCCCTTATAAACCCGACGTAACTAACAAAAGAAGGATGGATAAAGTCTGCACTCCACAATGGACTTCGAAATTTACTTTTACTAATAGGTTCTTTATTGGACCATTATTATATAATAAATTAAACGGTATATTAAGCTTATACGAACTCACAGTGTTTCCTGAAGCCTCAAAATCGGACACCCCCCTTTTTTTAAAGCATCGGAAAGTCTTTATTATTAAAAATGCAAGGCAAGAACTCCCGTGTTTCAATTCCACTTAGTTACTGAGTAATATTTTTTTTAAATTAGATATTTTTGGACCCCGGTAAACCGAAATTTATTTTTTATTAAAAAAGGGCACGTGTTAGAAAACTATTTGCTTTTGAGGTATTTAGGGGACTTAAAACTATAAATTTTAAATACATTTTTAAACTCATAGAGGGTGTATTTACGATAAAATCAAATATTTTCGTTTTTTTTTCGATATTTTTTTTCTCTTAAGTTACAAGGTTTGCGCATTTTCTTTTTAATTAAAAATAAAGCTCAAAACATAAACTAAACGCACAAAAAAAATCAGATGCGCATCTTAAGGAATCTTGTTGTAAACTTCATTTTTTTTAAATACTGGTTTTTGACTACCTAGGGTTGTCACCAAACTACTCCAGCAAATGTACCGGTACCATAATGTATCGGTAACATATGTTACTTCTAAATAAGTACTAGGTATCTTTGACCTATAATCCCGACTCCTTTCTTTTGACCCTCGGAAAAATGACAGGTACTTTATACCTCCGAGTGTATGTTTGGTCTTGATGTTGATTTTGAAGTGCGAGGTTGTTCAGAACTCTTTATTGTGAGTCATTAAATACTCCTTACCACAATCCATAAAAACAAGAAAGAATAAGCATTTTAAAACTGTCAATGAGAAATTGACAATATTCATAAATAAAATACAAGTAGCAAAAGCAGACTTCTGGATGGGTTGATCACTTAACATTGGAGACTAAATATGACTAAATTCATATCTTCATCCACGTTATGAAAAACATTGTAAAATACCGGTAAAACAAAATGATGTTTTGTGACAACCCTTAACAAAAACAAAAAAAATATTTTTCTCGTAACTTCCATGAGATACGCATCTGGGTTTTTTTATGCATTTAGTTTATGTTTTGAGCTTTATTTTTAATTAAAAAGAAAATGCGCAAACCTTGTAACTTTAGAGAAAAAAAATATCGAAAAAAAAAACGAAAATATTTGATTTTGTCGTAATTACACCCTCTATGAGTTTAAAAATGTATTTAAAATTTATAGTTTTAAGTCCCCTAAATACCTCAAAAGCAAATAGTTTTCTAACACGTGCCCTTTTTTAATAAAAAATAAATTTCGGTTTACCGGGGTCCAAAAATATCAATTTTAAATAAAATATTACTCAGTAACTAAGTGGAATTGAAACACGGGAGTTCTTGCCTTGCATTTTTAATAATAAAGGCTTTCCGATGCTTTAAAAAAAGGCGGGTGTCCGATTTTGAGGCTTCAGGAAACACTGTGGAACTTAATTACCATAACTGTAAGGTAAAATTAGATCAGTATCTAAAAAAACTGTCATATGATGAGACTGAAGACCTGTTTGTCATCATCCAGTAGGTGATAGGGTAAATCAATAGTTATCTAAAAGGTTTGTTTGTGTTATCTTAGTAACTTTATTGTAATTTATTTGCTAACATAGTTCTTTTATAGACTGAAACAAAGGTCCAACCTAGTTCAGACAAATACTATAATAAGTCTTTAAGTATAAGTCCTTTTTGTTACCATAAATTTTTTTTTGTTCATTAATAAATCATTTATTTATTATTTGTTATATTATTTATATCTCAGTCGTTTGTCGACCGATTCGGAATTGTTTTTCCGTTTCTTAGAGGGCATACCCTCTAGTTGGTCCCATTTTTTCCAATTTGGGAATTGATGATGGGATCTCGGTATAATCGAGGGAAACCCTCAAATTTTAAAGGCACGTATAGTGTTTCTTTACTAGAATCTTAATGTTGACGTATTTTTACGTCTGATAGACAACATCTTGTGGGGCTGAGCTGATGGTGGAACTCCTTAACGCTTAGGAGTTCAGTAATAATAATGACAGAACTTATGATGTAACACTTCCCCTCCCCCCCTCTCCTGTAATCTCTAAAAATGTATAAATTAAATTAACTATTAAAACAGAAAAAAACGACTTCAAACTTTGAAAATGAAGAGTTTATTTACGCATTTTGGTTTAGAAGTCGGTTTTTACTTTTTTTAAAGTTTATTTTATTTCTTCATTTTTAGTGATTACATAAGAGGGGTGGGGGGGGAGTTGCACCTTATAGATTATATTTTTTCAAGAAGCTACAAATTATCTATCATAAGTTCCGTCATTATAATTACTGAACTCCTAAGCGTTAAGGAGTTCCACCATTCAGCCCCACAAGATGTTGACTATCAGACGTAACAACACGTCAACATTAAGATTCTAGTAAAGAAACACTATACGTGCCTTTAAAATTTGAGGGTTTCCCTCGATTACACCAAGATCCCATCATCAGATCCCAAAATGGAAAAAATGAGACCAACTATAAGGTAAACCCTCTAAGTAGGCGAAAACATTTTTCGATTCGGTCGACAAACGACTGAGATATGAGGTAACATAGATACAAAAAAAAACATACAGTTGAATTGATAACCTCCTCCTTTTTTTAAATCGGTTAAAAATGGGTTCCTTTCCTTTCAATTGTCAAGACTTTATTTAAGAATCTTTAGTGCATTTTGGTTTTGAAGTCGGTTTTTAATATATTATTTACACTTGTTATATAATAAACGAAGAAAGAAAAACATCACATTTACATAGAAGGATTACTTGATGAATTCGCAGCACGTTTGCGTCTATCTGCACACTAAGAACACTCTGTGGCGAACTGCGGAAAAATGCTTTTTAAATCCGACACACTCGCGGCCGCTCCGACTTTTACAAATGTTTGTAATTATTATTTGCTCAGTTAACAGAATTTTGTAGCAGCTCTTAACACAATTACCACCGCAGGCACTCAAGCTTACACTCGTTATGCATTTCGCTTTGTTCTCACTTCTTTCAAATGCATTTGAAATTGCTCACTTTATTCCAGCTTGCTTTATTAATTCCTTATTAACATAACTAAATACAACCCGCATATACAATCATCTATTTGACAGTATTAAGTGAAAATGCAAAACGATTCAAGCTTGTTATAATATCCGAACGAACTGAACACGTTTGCCAAGTTTTTGTATACCGATAAATCACGATACAGCCTTCGTGACTCCCAAACTGAAATTACCCGAGATACCATCTACGTCATATTTTGACACAATGCGTGTTTTGTTTTACTTGATAACTATTTTCATTCTGGCTAAAATGGTCCTGTATTTTATTGTTCATTATTTTACTGAAATGTATTTTCCTGTTGATACAATGAATTCAAGGAACATATGCTATTAATAAAGTCTCATCAATATTACATCATTGTGTAGAGTGTAAACTCTATTGAAATTTGTGGATATCTCTTTTGTAATATTATGTGACGAAATAAACCTTTATAACAATAAATGAACCTTTTGAAATTAGTTTTTTTTATTTTATCAGTTGATAAAAAAGTTATGTTTTGTTATGTAACCATACTGTATTCTTGCATTTCAAAATGTCTCACAATAATGTGACTTCTACATTAAATGGGCTTTTTAGTATTCTGTGCAACTGTGTTTACTATACCACAACAGCTACGAAGTACAAGTTAATTAATGTTATCCGAACGTGTTAACCCGGGATCTTGTTTCAGAGACCAACGTGGCACTGAAAGGTGACGAAGTTAACGGCCTATGGCGGAGCAAGAGGCGGGGCTCCCTGTACAAAGGCATGGGAGTGCTTTGTTGTGTTTCGAGGCCCAACTACCTCTGAGGGTGACGCGTCTCGCCCACGCGGCGGCCTAGTGTGCACAATGACTGATCATCTAAGAACTGTTCCACTCACCTATATCAATAACAGTGATTAAGTGCAGTGCGTGCGAAACTGCGAACATAAATATGCGTGATCGAATCAGTATTTTAGTGCAAAAAATATGCTGTGGATGTCAGCATTTTAAAAGCGTTGAGTTAAACACTAGAGTTACAACGTCGTGGTGTGGTACTTTCTAGGCTATCACAGGAATATACACCAATGTAGAACGTAGAAGTCAGTGAATTGTTTCGCGAACTTTGTTATATTTCTAGCTGTCAAGGCGTTTTGTTATTGAAATTGTAAATCAATTACGTTGCACGCATATATTAATGTTAACAGAGACATAAATATTTATATGGGATTAGTGGAGAACGCGCTCGCAACTCCATGTAGGTACACTCAGTACTCAGTTATATATGTACATGATAACGCCCGGATATAATGTAGATACATTCATATAAAGTGATATATAGTGGTCGTATGATACATGTTTGCGTACGCCTGTACAGAATAGTAAATGAATGGGTCCATTGTTTAAATTAGAAGATAAATATCTAACGATGGGATGATTAGAACGGCAATCGCCGACACGCGTAGTTCAATTGGTATGTAGCATTAATTACAAGTATACTAAAATCAATAACTAATATATAATATGCATACTATAGAAAGAGTTATGTGAATTTGCCTGGAATGGGATCAATTGCGTTTAAGTAGAATTAAATTGAATTTTTATATTTCTTTGCACAACGTTTATACTCGTAATAACTAACCTTAATATTTGGCAAGATGATTAAAACACCTCTTCATTCTTACACCTCGGTTGGATAGTATTCATTGTTGTATTTCCTACTAATGTCACAGTTGTTTATTTAATTATTGTTCATAGCTATTTGCTTCCTTTCATTATTGTTTCACAAACTGTTAATAACTCCTTTAGTCCCCTTTTATATCATAAACATATACGAGTCCTAAGTCCCCATTATTGTTGAAAACAATAATTAACTTATAATCTTTATACGTAGGTTACATTGATCGTAAATTTACCTACCGAATTAAGATTTCTTTCTATCAGGATACATTTTATTGAATAAGTAAGTAAGTAAATAATACTCTTAGCAAATTGGTACGAAATTAAGCAAAACACTCACATAGACTTACTGTTCGAGTAGCCGATAAGTGTATGGAGCCTTCGTTCTCATCTGTATCCGATAATTATTTGATTCGAGGATTTAGGTTTTTTTTCTATTAGGAAAACGTCGAGTGAGTAGCGAATACAAATATATATTTTCGTGTAGACCTGTCGTGTCTAATTTTTATTTGTAAGGCAACGTGGAAGTTCGAAATCTTAAAACATAGTAACATAGGATTCGAATCTTAACACTTAGACTGCCTCAAAAATACAAAGAATTACCCATAAAAGTCGTTAAAAAAATATTTGCGGTGTTATTATGTAAAAAAACATGCTCAATCGGGCCTTGTGTTCGGCACGTATCGTGCTGGTGGCCAAACTCGGACCCGAGTGCTATATATAAAAATACATCATCGCCGTAAACACTCGGGCCCGAGTGGGCGGCGCCGCTGGAATGTGCGCGGCACTAACGAGTTAATGAGTGTGAAATCATCCTTTCACCTACAAGCATTTCCCAATCAGACAAACTTGGATTCAGCTCGTATTTGTATAGGAATCGGATGAGTGCGAAAGCCCCAACACAGATAAGTAAATTGTGTAATTAATACTGTAAGTATCAAAGTAGTACCCAAATGAAAGCAACGTCATCACTTTTTTTAAACAAATATTCTTTAAAAGATTTACGTAGGCCCGAAAATATTAGAACATAAAGAGGTCTAAATTAATGTCAGAAATAATACATTTATTCTAGTCAATTAAATGATGCCCACAAATGTTTAACAATGTGTTAATCGCTAGGGATATAAGAGTATTTAAGAAATCATAAGGTATTTTATTAAAAGCAAAATGACTAACAACTCCTAAAAGATATTTTGCCGTCGTCACATAATTCTACAGGATGTCAGAAAACACTACCGGGTATTTGTAAGTTCAATGCAAAAAAAACAAGTTATTAAGTATAGTTTTCAGTTGATTATGACAATACGAATTGAAAAATTATTTCAATTACATAATGGCATCTAAATAACGACTGCTAAGCTGCAGGCACTCTTATTATCTGGAACGAAAATTTGTGATGACACGGTGACTTTTTTTTTCGATACTGCAGCCTTACTTTAATTTTAAGGTATCTCCTTACAATAAAGTCAAGAAAACTAAAATCGGGGCTCCTAGGAAGCCAGGTGATGTTACCTCTACTCGACACTACCTTATTAGAGAATAATTCGTTAACAGCTTCAATTTATGATGCCACGTTTTTGAGTTAAGACCATAATCACCTACAACTTTGGGCCCTAAAATTTCGCAGCATTTTGCAATATCTGTCACAATTAACATTGAAACGGTCAACGGCATCGCCGATTTTCTTAATAAAAGGTGAAATTTTATGCCTAAAGCAAACATAGCGGCTCCGTTGTGTGGGGCCCAGCTGATTGATCATAGGCTGCTTGACTATTTCTCATAATAATTCGTCTAATATAAGGCAATCGTAACAAAACATCATGGCAAAAATGGCAGCGACATTGAGCTATGTAACAGTGATTCGCGACCAATTTTTGTTCCAGGTTAGAAGATTGTTAGTATTATAACGGTTACCAAATGGATAATTTTCTATTTTATATGCCAACATTCAACAGAAAAAAAACACCTAGTACTTTTTGATTTATTGAACAGACAAATACCCGAAACTCTTTTTTGGACATCCTGTTTAACAAAAGAGCTAGCTAATAAGCTAATTTAGTAACATACAATCACACACGATCAAATCGACATAAAGTCCATGAACCTAACTAAATTCAATGTCATGTCTTTGAAGAACAATCAATCGTTAAAAAGTTGAAATTAATATGTATATACATCGAGATTACTTAGGGTGGATTCGCACTACGTCCAATCCAAATCCGATCGTAACCTGTGAAAAAATAAGATCCGTCGCAGTCAATTCTACACTAGCTTAATCCGGCATACATCATACGGCTTTTTGAAATCACATTTGCTTTAACAGGTTCGGATTAGGGATCGCGTGAAGTGAATAAATAAATACAATACAGACAAACAAAAACTAATAACTTTTTAATTTGTGTGCATGTAAATTCGACAAAACGAGAATGCCCACTTATGTAGTGTGTTTGAACTGAATTTTCTTTTTTCAAATACTTGAAAACTTGACAATGCAGCACTTTGCATTATTGTGCAAACAGGTCCTAATTAGGAAACAAATTTTGATTGAAAACTTTTAATTTTATTGTTGAAAAGTGTCGCCCACTCACACACGCCTTGGTGTTGGGTAACTTCGAGTACCTACGAGCATTTTCAAGTTTTCGTATTTTCCTTTTTAAGTGGTGCGAATGGAGCTTCCTCAATCAAACTTGTAAATTGGATAAGTTACTTGGTAAATAAAATAAAAGTATATATTTCTAACTTATGTCAATCTACCAACAATCTAAATACAGTGGATGATTTGCGTACAATAAGACACAGGTACATAATAGTTCAATTTTAGTTTTTTATGTCACTTTCTCTATACTTAGTATTTAACTTTTTTAAATTAGTATTTCGAATGCGATTTGGTTCAAAATAATACAAGAAGACATTTAAATTCCTCTATTTGAAATTTTGAGTATAGGGATTGTAATTTACTTATGGAGATGGTTATTAAATACTAAGAATATTGTATGCCTAATTCTTGCATAAATTTAAATAATCGTGCTCAAATGCAGTATTCTTGGAGCTGACAGTTCAAACAAAAACTGTTGACTAGATGATAAATTTATAAATTATGAAAATAATTTGAAAAGCTTAGCCTAATATAAGTTTTGTTATAGTCAAAACTGTAGCCTGCTTAAATAGTGCAGTTTTAGTACTTTTGATCATTTATTAACTATTCCTCATTCACGATTTTTATTAAAATGATAATTAATGTCTACACCGGATTTAGGAAACACGATCTGCATTTTACATATTTATATCTTAATCACATTTACTAGAACATAGTGCACTTGCATCAGTTTTATTTAGTGAAAGATATCAGAGTGCATTTTTATACAATATTTAAGTAAGTAATACTAGTCAATACTGAGATAATTAAAATCATTATTAAATTATGTTATTGCACTTTAATAAAGTGATGACTGTGATATACTCGTAAAATAAATTATTACTTATAGAAGAGAATAATGAATATAATGCATTAGTAAAAACATAATCAGAATTTCTGTGTTTTATTTATTTTATCCCATGATGGTTCATAAGTTGTTACCTACATATTTTTCATTCTAATTTGTGAAATAAGCACGTGACAGTAGAACTTTCATTAATTGTAATGTAGGTAATGATATTACACGTGATTCCTTATGATGCAATTCCGAGCCAAGTTGCCAACAGCAACTGCCGAAACCAGGTGCAGCGCTGTAGCACAGGTTTTTATGAATATAAATTACACTTGTAAAAAGCAACTGTGCAGACGAGGAATCGCACCCCGTCTGACGCTATCCGGGCGCTTGCCCATACCACTCGGCCACTGACAGCTTGGCAAGCCTGTTGAATATTACAAGTGGTTTTTTTACACGTACGCTACGTGACCTCATCAACATAGCGAGCTTGCTCTCACAATTAATGATTTACACAGTCTGGCCATAAATACTGTTACCATTAAAAATAAGAAAGATATTACATTTGAATTTGGAATCTGTCATTTTTATACGATTGCTCATTGTGTTATATTTTGCGGTATTAAAATGGAGTGGGTGATAAAGAGAACCGAATCGCTGTGGTTGCATTACACAAAGTTGGTACGGAGCCAAATGCAATTTTTAAAACTCTCCGCACGCTTGGTATTAGTCAAATGTTTGTTTACCGGGCTATCAATAGGTACAATGAGACCTCCTCTGTTTGTGACAGAAAAAATTCTGGCCGTCCACGTAGTGTTCGTACGAAAAAGGTAGTCAAAAAAGTATGGGAAAGAATTCGCAGAAATCCTGTCCAAAAGCAAAAGATTCTATCTCGGGAAATGAAGATAGCACCCAGAACCATGTCGCGTATTTTAAAAGATGTAAGGACTTGCAGCCTATAAGAAACGCACTGGTCATTTTTTAACTGATAATTTAAAAAACCGGCCAAGTGCGAGTCGGACTCGCGCACTAAGGGTTCCGTGCCAATTTTAACTGAATTTAGGAATCCACTTCTTCCACTTAGTAAAATCCACAATATTTTGTTGACAGCAAATATAACTTTGTTTTTATAGTGTTTGTATGAACTACAAAGTTATGTTTGCGGTTGTTGAAAATGTGCTATATCTCAAAAACTTCTCGTTCGATTCCGTCCGAACCAAATTCGTTGAAAGAATTTGTTAAGATCTACATTGTACAATTTTTTCAAAATTTTCACTCGCTTAGTTTAGAAGTTAGATGGGGGGACGCCCATTTTACCACTTTGGAAACGTCTAGCTATGAAACGTTAGACTTTAAAATAAAATGGTTTTAGGAACCTCGATGTCATTTAAAAAGACCCTATAGACACCCCACACGTATAGGTTTGACTAAAACTTTTTTTTGTTTTAGTTTCATGTATGGGAGCCCCCCATTAAATGTCATATTTTTTTATTTTTTGTATAAGAATTGTAAAGCGGTTAACAAGATACATACTCCTACCAAATTTCAACAGTGTGATGCTTATAGTTACAGAATAAAATGGCTGTGACATACGGACGGACAGACAGACAGACAGACAGACTTGACGAAACTATAAGGGTTCCGTTTTTTGCCATTCGGCTACGGAACCCTAAAAAGAATAGGGTGGTAATTTCGAAAAAACTACTGAAGTGGTACGCAAAGGGAGGTCACAGAAAAAAATATTTACGGATGAGAAAATCTTTACAATTGAGCAACATTTTAACAAACAAAATGACCGTATTTATGCTCAAACCTCTAAGGAAGCTTCTCAATTAGTCGGCAGAGTGCAACGTGGGCATTACCCGACTTCAGTGATGGTTTCGTGGGGTGTTAAGGGTGTTAGCTATGAAGGAGTGACTGAGCTATATTATTGTGAATAAGGTATCAAAACATCGGCACAAGTATATCAAGATAACATTCTTGAGAAGGTAGTTAAGCCCCTTAACAACACCATGTTCAATAACCAAGCATGGTCTTTCCAACAAGACTCGGCGACGGGTCATAAAGCTCGGTCCACGCAGTCTTGGTTAGAAGCGAACGTTTCGGACTTCATCAGAGCTGGCCGTCGTGTAGTCCCGATCTTAATCCGCTGGATTATGATTTTGGTCAGTTTTAGAGAGTACGGCTTGCTCTAAACGCTATGATAATTTGGAGTCCCTAAAACAATCCATACGATTGGCAGGGAAGAATTTTCCCATGGAAAGAGTGGGTGCTTCTATTGATAACCTCAACGTTTAAAGGACTGTATTGCAGCCAATGGATACCACTTCGAATTTGCTTTTTATATTTTAAATTGTTTTATATTTATGTTTAAAATTAACACACTGTAAAAGTAATAAATATTATTTGCATTAAATATTATTTTTTTCTTTGTGACAATATTTATGGCAAAACTACGTATTTACTTCCCATAAGTAACAATGACTCATTGTTGTTAGTAAAAGTTATAAACTATGTAAGTAAATACAGTTAAGATAAGGAACAAAAAGAACTAAAAAATAAAATGAATATATTATTTTTAATCGGTCAGTTCTGCACTGCACACGATATGGCACAAGAACGACTCACATGAATGCAGTCCAGTCTACCAGCAATCATAATCAGCAATAACATCCGAAGGAAATATTTTCACAAATATGTAACAATCGGTTAAGATGAAGAAAGTCGTTTTATGATTAAATTCTTGTTTTTAGTGTTTTCAAGTTTTTTACAAGTGCAATTTATATAATTAAGTTTCTATAGTGACATAAACATAACACTATAAAAACAAAAATGTAATTAGATTGATGGCTGCTTCAGACAATACGTTTTAGCAATATTTAAATAAAATGTTTAAACGCAGCAGCAGCACTTGCAGCGCAGCATGTGCTGTCGAGTTTGGTCAAGTCTGTCTGTCTGTCTGTCTGTCCGTCCGTATGTCACAGCTACTTTCTTCTGTAACTATAAGCATCACACTGTTAAAATTTGGTGAAAAGATATATCCTGTTAACCGCATTACGCTTCTCATACTTTAAGGGGCACTTAATTTTTTTAGTCAAACCTATGCGTGTGGGGTGTCTATGGATAGGCCTCTTAAAATAACATGGAGGTTCCTAAAACCATTTTCTTTTAAAGTCTAACATTTCGTAACAAGACGCTTCCAAAGTGGTAAAATGGGCGTCTGTTAAGAAGTAAGAGGCGGCGGGGCTCTTACTTCGAAATTAAACGTGTATTTTTTTTTAAAATTAAATTAGTACTTTACAAATCCTTTCAACGAAAATTAGTTTGGACAAGATCGAACAAGTAGTTTTTGAGATATAGCACATTTTCAACAACCGCAAACATAACTTTGTTCTTCATACACAAACACTATGAAAAACAAATTTATATTTGCTGTCAACAAAATATTGTGGTATTTTAGCTAAGTAGAAGTAAGTGGATTCCCTAATGCAGTTAAAGTTAGCATGGAACCCTCAGTGCGCTAGTCCGACTCGTACTAGGCCGGTTTTTTTCGTCTGTTTTTTTAAGAGCATTTGTCTTGTGGGGTTTTGGAATTGGAAATGCATGTAAAAAAGGTTTTATTAGAAACAGCTTTATTTGTATGAACTACTCCTCTCTTTCGTAGATATCGCCATGGTGTCGTATGTATGGTATGGCGGTGCGACCGTTGCCGGGACCGCCGCCCCCGCCGCCACCGCGGTCGATCCTCATTCGCTTCGGCTTGGGCTTGTAATCGTCTTCCATCGAATCTTTATCGTAAACGAATATATTAGTTTTATACAAAATTACTTAAGGCGCTACCCGAAGTTTTGACGCGCACACTAGCGCCACTCTATTTATAATAATTATTACTCTTTAAATACGAAAACAATCAAAAATCACAGGTTCTATAGTTTATTTAGTACGTTTAAATTGTTTCTAAAGTAGTTTACTGTAGCTGGAGTTAGAAAAACTGCTAAATATGGCCACTTTTGGCAATTTTTCTAACTGTAACTGCAGATAACTCTGTTTTATTGAAATTAAACATTGTATTTAAACCACATAACCAGAGCTTCAATCGCATCAATCAGATTTTCAATTGGTCTTTTAATTAACGAGTTATGATTTTTCTACTAAAGTGGCGCGGTGGAAAAATTGCGCCAACATTAAATTGTGTAACAGCCAATAATAAAGCTGGCTGGTACCTACTTGTAGCTCAAAGGATTAGCATACCTATCCAATGCGGCAACGCATTCAGCATCATAGCCTCCTTGCCGCAAGGAAATGGTTTCGTTTTTGAATAGGTAGATTTTTTCTTAGTTTTATTTTTTTCTTGCATACTTAGCTTCATACATACTTAGCCTTACATTCACACGTACATTCTTAGATTGGTTTCTTACCTTCTGAGTCCCTCCGTCGGTTACGCCTCGACAAAACATTTTGCAATCCTGGATATCTGTTTAAAGCATTTTCGCTTGTGTTTTTTTCTGGGTCTGATCCAAGAGGCGAAGATGTCAGGGACAATATTTTTGTTAATCTGAAAAAGAAATATTTTGTTGAGCACCCAATGAACCTAAAAAATACCGCAGGTATTTCGTACGTCGGTATATACCCACTACTAAAACTTACAAGGTATTCAGTTTTTCCTTGTTACCACTCTTTGCTATCGCTTTTGGGTTCAATATAACATACACCTTTGAATAAGCACCAAGATTGTCCCGATCTTGAGTATTTGCGTATTTTAAATCTGTTGGCCCGACTAAAGTATTTGGCGAGAGTTTGTATTTTTGTTTGCCTTGACTTTTTTTGCCTAAAACGTTCTCTGTCAGTAACTTTTCTAAGGCTTCCTCATTATACCGATTGTGTTCATGGCGCTCATCGTAATCTTTATCATCTAGTCTTTTCTTAGCACTCGACGGGTAATCGTAAAGGAAAACATCATTTACATTATTGTCACTTAGTTCTTTATAATAATATCTAGGTTTAACAGTGTCGGCTCTATGTTCATGTTTATGAACTTTCAATTGGTAATCGTAAGGCAAATGATCATTTAAGTTATTTTCACCCAGTTTTTTGTAGAAATACCGAAGTTTGTCTGCAGCTTCCGTATTTCTATATCTCTTTGCACTTGACTGGTCATCGTTAAGCAAAGCATCAACCAAATTATTTTCACTCAATTCTTTAAGAAAATTTCTAACTTTATTCTCGTCATCTCTATTTCTTTGTTTCTTACTGGAAACCTGGTTTACTTTAAAAGAATCAATGACTTCATTTCTGCTACCCTGCCATAAGCTATCTTGGGAGGCTTTTTGTACTAATTCTAGTATTTCTTGACTTTTTAAAGACCCATAGTGCTTTCTATCCTCTTCACTGGAGTCACTCTCGTATTGGTCGTTGTTTGCATTCAGTTCTCTGCCATTATTTGCATTTTGTTGCTGCACTAGTTCTAAAATACTTTGAATATCGACATCTTGTTCTGGAGCTGGATTACAATCAATTTGGGTCATAAAGCATGCTATTGTGATTGCTGTGAATAAAAAAATAATTCTAAAAATGTTCTAGCTGTGAAGCTGAATCAATGCGATAATGTATTTATAATATATTTAGAACTTGTTCGTGATTCTAAGAACGAATAGTGTTATATTTTGTTATACCCTGCAAAAACTTGGTAATGAAAGATTTGGTCAACCGTAGGGACGAGGATGGAGTTAAAGTTTTGAAGACGGGCAAGCGGTTGTCTCAAGTTACAAGTGCCATCAAAACGGAAATTTTATAAAATATTTCTCACCGATAAATAAAACCGCTGGGCTCAACATTATCACTCTTTCGTGGCAGAGAGTACCGCCTTGAAGAGTACCTCCCAAATCGTTATCGCAGCAATAAAATGTGTTATAACTTTACACGCTTATTTTCAATTTTCATTTTCTCTTATCGGTTTTGGGAATCGTGACTGTTTAAACATACAGACCACGGTGCTTTAGCAACACACGCGACAGACTTGGCAACACGAAAGCAACCATTTCAAATGTATTTATCGTGGATTGGTATTTCCGACATCGAATTTTATTAATGCGAGAAACCAATTACATAAATAACCCCTAACATAATTGTTTAATATCTTAACTAAATAAATCTAGTATAGATGTTGTTTCCATTCCGACGACTTTATAGTCTACATCACATACGTACGAGTATTTCATGCGTTCTTGAAAGGAAGTTATAATGTTGGCCACTATGTGAATTTTGTTATCTAGCACCTTCAGGATAGTATTTTTTGATTTATACGACAATGTTATAAATTACGTGTTTTTTTTATCAAATTCAGAGTGTAAAAATGTACCTACTTATTGTGATTACGGTCAGCAATAGCATAAAATACAGTAGTTACTGTATTTTGTTGCGGTAGGTATAAAAAATAAGAGTTCATCAAGGTCTTGTGCCGGAAGACTGGCGTTCACTTCACGCAAATGATTTTTACTTGCGTTTTTTTTGGTACAGTCTGCATTGCAGGCATTCATTCATTCATTCGAAATAAGAAGAGCTATGTATTGTTCGACTCGTGGCGAGGACGGAACCAAAATATAAGTCTTGCTTTCAGTAAAC
Organism: Pyrausta purpuralis; assembly: GCA_963924145.1. Lineage (NCBI taxonomy): Eukaryota > Metazoa > Arthropoda > Insecta > Lepidoptera > Crambidae > Pyrausta > Pyrausta purpuralis. The sequence continues at coordinate 16,434,994 of OZ001659.1, forward strand.
AGCATGTTTCCGGGAAATATTAACGAGGGTAGGCAACCGTTGTAAATTGTATTCATAATACAAACGAGTAAATAGTTGCTATGAAGAGGCATTGATGGATATCATTCATTTTATGTTTTGGTTTATCCAGCTTCTCTTGATTTGACAACAAACTATGAAAAACAATGTTTCATTTGCTGTCAACAAAATATTGTGGTTTTTTGGCTAAGTGGATCCCTAATTCAGTTAAAGTTTGCGGAACCCTCAGTGCGCGAGTCTGACTCGCACTTGGTCGGTTTTTTCACCTTTTATCCAAATTACGCTTTAACGAGGAATAAAAATAGTGTCCCCTAAGCCGATTTCGATTTCGGTGGCCAGTCACAACGACCAACCGACTGCGCGGGACATATTACATAATACAGATGAACTCTCTTTTCCTTTTACTTTTATAGCTCGATGGGACAGCAATCTGACACGACCGAAAAGAAATAAGGCGCAGGACTAATGGCTTTACGTGCTTTCCGAGGCACGGGGGTAAAACACCGCCAACTACCTAACTCCGGGCTACCCTAAGAATTTCTGAAAAGATAAACCTAGATACATATTTTTGGCCTGACCCGGAGATCGAACCCGGGACCTCTGGCACAGCCGTCGCTTTAAAAAGCGACCCTCTTACCGCTGCGCAACCAAGGCAGTTATGTACAGATCAGTGTACATTAGTAACAGATACGTACATATTCTTACAAGAAGGCTCTTATTCACTGATTTCTGTTTCAAAGATATTACGACCACCACTCATAAACCTTATCCCCAATCTATTTCTGTACAAGTTTGCAAAATATGTGTTCTCCACCGAAATGTTGGTACTAGTATAAATAATCTATTTTTTAACCATTTTTTACTCTACTAACCCCTAACCCCTAATTACAGTTTAAGCAATATTTTACTGGGCCGAGCTGTTTTTGATGATCGTTGCCGATAAAACCTTTGAAATGGAGGGAGCGGAAAGTTTCGTAAATACTTAGTCTAATGATTTTCTTTGGCACTAGCAACTAACTTAGTTAATTTACATGCTATGATGAATGAGTTCATTCTTTTCATTTTTGTTAGAATTACGAGCTACGGACTTGAGGGCAAGCTTCTCTGTACAGGACATTGACAAGAACAACACTAAGAAGGGGAATAGGTGCATACTTTTCGGATGCTCTAGTGTTACACACAAGAAAGAATATCGCTCATTGACCGGTCACTGCGGTCGTGAGCAAACAATCAAGTGCTATCCATCTTCTCATAAGTCACAGCTTCGACGCTGCCATCAGTTAGCTTATACGAGCAACCTATTTGGTATAGGAGACTTTTCCGAAAGATAAAGGCATGTATTTATATGTCGGAAATTTTGTGATTGTCGGAAGTTACGTGACCGGACACAGCTAGCGCCATCTACAATCGATGCCAGCGCCAGCGCCCCCACGCGGCGCTTGACAGAGTCTATGACGTCGCGGTCGGCCGGGACGAGCTCATTCGAAGTTCATCGGTCGAACAGTGAAGACGTGTAGAAACTGTCGCGCGTCGTACTAAATCTATGTCGGTTTATTGCTGTGTAATTTATATCTAAAAATTACAAGTGTGATTTACCAATTGCGGTGTTATAATTTTGCCAACACATGGTGCTGTGATAGCTTGATGCTTGATGGCACCGACTCCATAAAGAAATTGTTTGCCTAAAATGGGTTCCTTTTCTTTCAATAGTCATGAGTTTATATAAGACTTTTTAGTGCATTTTAGTTTTGAAGGCGGTTTTTACTTTTTTAAAGTTAATTTTATTTCTTCATTTTTAGAGATTACAGGAGAGGGGGGAGGGAGTTGCACCTGATGAATCTGTTCTTTAAGAAGCTACAAACTACCTATCATAAGTTCTGTCATTATAATTACTGAACTTCTAAGCGTTAAGGAATTCCACCATCAGCTCAGCCCCACAAGACGTAGACTACCAGACGTAACAACACGTCAATATTAAGATTTTAGTAAAGAAACACTATACGTGCCTTATTCGAGGGTTTCCCTCGATTACACCAAGATCCCATCATCAGATCCCAAATTGGCAACAATGGGACCAACTAGAAGGTATACCCTCTAGGTAGGCGAAAAAAAGATGCGAATCGGTCGACTAACGACTGAGATATGAGGTAACATAGATACAACAAAAAAAAACATACAGTCGAATTGATAACCTCCTCCTTTTTTGAAGTCGGTCAAAAATAAAATACGATTAGCTACGCAACTGTTTTCCTTAGGAAACTACAAAATCCAAGAAGATCGGTTTGCTATTAACAATTTACTTCATTTGTCGGTACAAAACGAAAAGTGACTTATTCTGTGCCGCCCTATGTAAAAGCCACTAAAAATATGTCTATAGCATAGACGTTAAGGCAAAGCAATTCAGTAAAAGGATCAAACATTATCAGATCTGCTTAAAGGGATCGTACAAAGGTTGATTGAATTCATATTATGGTTTTAAATGTTAACCTAACCAAGACAAAGGTTAAAAAAAGTAGGGGAACATGGTTCAGTATGTGTGCGTGCAATAATGGCTTTTGTAAAGACTTAATGAACGTTTGGCACGAAAAACTCGACTGCGACTCGAATATTCAGAACCTTATACATTATTGATAGAAGCAGCTAAAATATTGAAAGATTGTTCTCCATACGAAACTACGTGCCAATCGAAAGGTAAAAGAGCCCGCCCGCCGATATAAAATATCAATTTTCGACGCACGCACCATCTTATTATTGTGAAACTTTCATGCATTGGTAAGATGTGCAAAACTATGATCCTCTCTTTATATAAAAAAAAACAATATATTATACCTACTTAAAATATTTGATTTTGAAAAAGGATGTAACACAGGTATTTTAAGGAGGCAACCACATGATAAAAACTTACCGTCATGTAAGCAATTCTTAATAATTAAGAAAAAAAATCTTTCTCTACTTATTTTGACACCTTCATGCATTGCATTTTATGTCACTTAAAAACTATCATAGTCAATTTACTTTTAAAAGGTACAAATTTATTTGCTGCATCTATGTGTCAATTAATGTCTGTATATCTATTGACGAAGGTGTTACAAATCCAGGAGGTGGGTAAAGGACGCAACGACCCCAATTGTGGGTGATGTTACAAAATGGCAGAGTGGCTCTGACAGCACAGTAAAGTAGAATTGAAACGATCTCAGAAAACATTGACGTTGAAGGCAAACTCACAGCGAGTCCCCTCTGAATATGTGATGTAAACTGCAACCGATATTGAAATGTAAAGAGTATATCCTTATAAGAGGAATTAAGATATAAAAATATCGCACGGGCGGGACTCGAACCTGCAAACCGGGTCAACGCTCTTTCTTAAATTAATAAATAAATTTATTTACCTACCACATAATGATAAACATAATATGTATACAAAATTACCGGGAAATAATACATAAGTATTTTCATACGGTAGGTACATTTCGGAAAGCCTCTGTCCTCTAAACTAGGAAAGATCCTGTGTCTAACAGTGATTATGAGACCATCTAATAATTACAATATATTATTATGTCTTATAAGAATACAAAAATAACACTGTGAATGATAAAAAAAACCCGCCAAGTGCGAGTTGGACTCGCGCACTGAGGGTTCCGTGCCACCTTAAACTGAATTAGGGAATCCACTAACTTCCAATTAGCAAAATACCATAAGATTTATTTGACAGCAAATATAGCTTTTTTTTCATAGCGTTTGTATGAAGAAAAAGTTATGTTTGCGGTTGTTGAAAATATGCTATATCTCAAAAACTTCTCTGGTTCGATCCCGTCCAAACCAATTTCCGTTGAAAGTATTTGTTAAGATCTACCTACATTATACATATATTTTTCCAAAATGTACACTCGCTTAGTTTAGAAGCTAGATGGGGGTACGCCCATTTTACCACTTTGGAAGCGTCTAGCTATGAAATGTTAGACTTTAAAAGAAAATGGTTTGAGGAACCTCCATGTCATTTTAAGAGACCTATCCATAGACACCCCACACATATAGGTTTGAACTTTGAATGAAAAATAATCGGTTTCAGTTTCATGTATGGGTGACCCCCTTAAATGACATTTTTTTTGGATGAGAATCCTAAAGCGGTTAACGGGATACATCTTCCTACCAAATTTCAACAGTGTGATGCTTATAGTTACAGAGTAAAGTGGCTGTGACATACGGACGGACAGACAGACAGACTTGACGAAACCGTCCGTTCCGTTTTTTGCCATTCGGCTACGGAACCCCCTAAACTAAACATTCATTCTAAACAACATTATATTTGCTATAGCAAAACAATCGCAACTTTATAATGACTAGATCCTCCACCTTGCACCTAGCCATTGCTAAGTTTTTTTTGTTGTGTTTTGTTTTGTATAATTTTAAGAACTGAATATGATTCCAGTGTTAGGTGCTCGTAATATTACTTTTGTGCAGAAGAACTAGTTAGGTACCTACTTAATCAATTCATTTGAGCATGAAAGCTGCTATGCTGAAATGGTTACGGAAGTAATCTATCGCAGCCGACTTGGATTTGTAGCAATTAAAAATAAGTCTTCTGGGCCCAGCTGTATATTGCTCCCTCAGATTAACACCGAGCTTCCAGTTCATTTCCTGTGTTCAATTCCGGAGCGGTACCATCTACGAAACATCCTACCGAATATCTTACGACGGGTCAAAATGACATGAATGTATGAGGTGATAAAAACAGGACATCGCCACCGGGAACGCTTCAACGAACTCGTAAGTTATATTTTTTATCTCTTTAATATTTTGCGGGCGTCTCGGACGCAAAACATGAAAATATGAGGGATTCTCGCTCATCTCGTATGAAGAGCACCTCTTGTAATTGTCTACTTTTGTCTCAGCCTCATTTACATATGTAAAATTATTTATATTGGATACTTTATGTGAGTACAAATCCCTTTGATTAATGTATTATTATCAGTGCACGCGTCGTGTAAGGAAATCCTGCTAAAGACGTGGAGAGTTGTTAATGACGCCGTAATGACGGCTGGTTCCTTTAAACACATTTACTCAAGTCAATGTGCTCCACGCAAACACTTGGATGTCGTTTTAAACCAATTTGCGTAAAGCCTTTAGGGGGATTATAATCACATGTCCCTATCTTATTTTACGTTATGAAACATAAGATTCTTATTTGATGCATTTGTTGTATTGAAAATGTAATCGCATTGCATAATTTTTCCTTAAGTTTTTTTTTAATTTAATTTATAAATTTAATATATTTTGTTAATCGCGATTTCCAATTTGTAACTTATTGTAAATATGTTTTTTGCTGAAGTTATTTATGCTCACAATTTAGTTACTCTTCTAATTTTAAAGGAACAACACTATTGTTCCCCATACATTCTACACTTCCACAGCATTTGACAACATACGTTGAAACGACAACCTTCACAGAAGCTGTCATAGTAAAAATAGCGACGCTTTACACATAAAGCGGTGGGCACAACAGCCTTCTATCTTCGAGTGCCAACTTCAAAAAGGTTTATGTAGAGGCAGAACTGGATCACTCTGTCGATAAAAATATGCAAAAAAATACCTTCACATTACTAACCACACCGTTGCATTTTAATAAATGTACCAGTTGGTGCTACTTGAATGGTAAAGGTTTCATATCATAAATAAAATATTATTTGTTACGACTCAAAATCACAGAAATTATAATTTAGCGCCGTATTGCAAGCTAATACCCAGTTCAGGGATACAATGCATGAGGTATTTCGCAAACTATTGTCATTGATTGTTAATGTAAGTAGTGTTTAAATCACGGCATGTAGTGTTTTAATCACTGGGTGCGTATTGCGATGTTGCTTTGACAGCTAGGCAGCTCTGCTTCTGAGCTAATCGCGATTTCGTACAATCCACTGACCACTAGGACTGCAATACACGAGTGTATAGAACAGAAATACTTTGAATTTTTCGTAAGTTGCCTCGCATGCCTTTAGCGACTCAACTAGTTGAGTGGGAATAGAACTGCCTGGAACCTGCACAGATCAAAGCAAGATCGCACGCAATACTCTTCTAGCTCTACCACAGGCTTATATAAGTAAACACGAGTAACGGGATTTATACGTCCATTACAATGTTAAATTTGCCCCGATATTCAATATTAAAAGGCATTAGGTCGTCAATTGTGATCTCGGGCCTAAACCAACAACCGTTCTACTCATCTGCAAACTCCTCAATAACTACTAAGCGGAATTAATTAATTCAAAACCCTTTGTAATACGTCATTATAAATACTACTCTGTCAAGAAAGTACCGGGATCTATCAATAATACACAAAATGTTACTTATTCACCCAAATTTATGGTATCACCTTTAATGCTCCTTCAAAAATTTTACACATACACCAACGAATAATCTTATTATTGAAAAACAATTATTTACGCTTTTCCGGAACTGAGTTCTGTTCTCGCCGCAGAATCTTTTTCCGGTTTTCTTTCGAAAAAAAACCGGTGCACGAAGTGGAAGAAGTCGGCTAGAGTATGGCGAATCAGGTGGTTTTCGATAGTATTAGGATAATATTTGGTCAAAAATAAGTTCGCAATTATGGTTTAGTCCGTTTAGTCCATAGCCTTATAGGACTTGCTAAGCGGCAACATGTTTCATACCTAAGTGATACGAATATACTCATGAGACACGGAAACATTCAGCGGTTATCTCTCTTCAACTTGAATGAGTATTTTCAAGAACTATTTTCTTCACTTTTTCGATATTAACTTTAGTTAAGGACTATGACGTCGTAGAGTGAATCAAATGTTCTGTTACATCTTTACGTTTTTAATGGTTTTATATAGGGATACACCTTATGAGTGCATAAGCACCTGTTTTTTTTTAAATTCAATTCACCGAAAACCATCTGGAACTTCAAACACGAAATTCTATTAGCGATGCAGAATTTAAGACTAGTTTGTCTTCTCGATCTTTTTTGTCCATCCTGAAATTCGCAATACGTTCGTGTGATGTTACTGAAAGCATCACTGTGTTTAATCTAAATAACAGATATAACTTAAACTCCGCGCCAAAATAGAAAATTGAGCCGATCTATAACAACCACAAAATAATCAAAGATAATTATTTGTAACCATAATCAAATTAACCATTCCTGATACTTTCTTGACAGAATGTATACTGCACATAGGTAATAATATTTACCTTAAAACTTTTCAGCTACTCTAAACTCAAGTATCAGCTGTAAAAATAAAAGAAAGTCGTGTTAGTTACAGTATTCATAACTCAAGAACGGCTGAAACGATGGCTCAGAACTAGGAGAAGGACATAGGGTATTTTTTATCCCGTTCGACGGGGCCGGGGCCGGGGCGAGACGGAGCTGGGGCTGGGGCGGGACGGGGCCGAAGCAAAACAATGTTCGCTGGGACCGCTTATCTTTGGAAAATACGGGCCTGGGCTGGACGGGGCTGAGGCGGGACGGTGCTGCTGGGTCTGCTAGTTACAGGTATAACCATCGAAAATATGAATAAGTTTCTTCATTCCTTATTAATTTTCACGCCTAAGAATAAACTTTCTCAGAAATCCTTACCACGACAGCTGTATTCATGGCTTTTAAATAAGTATATCTATATTATTAAGGATTTTTGACATATGTTATTAATAATTATAATTTATAATTTGAATGTTATAGTTATGTGTAATTTTATTAAATTAATGAACGTTATGTTATAAAAAATACGAGTATTTTACATGCCATAGTTATGGCGACACATGTTGAAATATATATTTTTTTTTATCCAACCTAATATACCGTGTTTTTATGTAAATAAATAAATCTAAATCTAAATCTGACCGGCGAGTGTGTGTCAAAAGTAAAGTACGAGTAATGCACGAGTTTGGCTTCTGTTTGTTATACATATTCCTACTAGCGGGCAACGCGAATTCGTCTGTGCGGTTTTGTTTTACTTTGGTTTTATAACCTGCAGTCATTCCTTCCCTGAGTAATAGGCTTACCTATTACACTTATCTAACAACTCGTGAGTATTTTATCGGACCAGTAGAGTGATCCTGAGATTAGTGCATGCAAACAAATAAAAATCGCTTTTTAGTGTATTTTGGTTTTGAAGTCGGTTTTTACTTTTTTTTAAAGTTTATTTTTTTTCTTCATTTTTAGAGATTACAGGGGAGGGGATTACACCTTATGACTCTATTCTTTAAGAAGCTACAAAGTACCTATTATAAGTTCTATCATTATAATTACTGAACTCCTAAGCGTTAAGGAGTTCCACCATCACGTCAACCCCACAAGATGTGGACTATCAGACGTAACAACACGTCAAAATTAAGATTCTAGTAAAGAAACACTATATATGCCTTCAAATTTTGAGGGTTTCCCTCGATTACACCAAGACCCCATCATCAGATGCAAAATTGGAAAAAATGGGACCAACGAGAAGGTATATCCTCCAAGTAAACGAAAAAAAAATTCGAATCGGTCGACAAACGACTGATGTGATATGAGGTAACATAGATACAAAAAAAACATACAGTCGAATTGATAACTCCTCCTTTTTTGAAGTCGGTTAAAAATTGCTACGATCAGATGTAGAGTCAAATATAATTCAGTCACATCATATGATATGATCATAATACAGAAAAAACGGTATTCTCTAAAGAAGTAAAATTGTCTTGCATGAAAGAAAATTTTATTTAACAAAGATTATGTTACCTCAATGTTGAAACTAATATTTTCTTACATTAAAAAATAATAATATCTTTAACTGATATTTGAAATTATCTTGAATTAAAACAATTATCGATTGATTCAAAACAATACATACATTCTTAATGTAAGTTGATAAGTTCTTTTGATGCAAGCCTAAGGTGTATTTTAATTTTAAGAAAATTTTGATTGCAATTCAGATAAGGAATTTCTTCACTAGAAATAATATACGCTTAAATTTAATAACAAACTTTTATTTCAACAATAATAAATCTTGCTTGAACACAAATTTTACTTATTTCAAAAGTGTTAATCTTAATATTAAAAAATGTCGTTAGACCAATGTCTAATATTTTAAGGTATTATGTATGCTACAATAAAAAATAACCTTTCTCGGAACAAGATGATGGAACAAGGTGCTGTGATAATTGATGCTTGATGGTCAAAGTGCACAGACTCCAAAAAGAAGTTGTTTGTTTGCCTAAAATGGGTTCCTTTCCTTTCAATAGTCAAGAGTTTATTTAAGACTTTTTAGTGCATTTTGGTTTTGAAGTCGGTGTTTACTTTTTTTTAAGTTAATTTTATTTCTTCATTTTTATAGCTTACAGGGGAGAAGGGGGCGGGAGGGAAGCTACAAACTACCTATTATAAGTTCTTTCTAATAATTACTGAACTGCTAAGCGTTAAAGAGTTCCACCATCAGCTCAGCCCGACAAGATGTAGACTATCAGACGTAACAACACGTCAACATTAAGATTTAGTAAAAAACACTATACGTGCCTATAAAATTTGAGGGTTTCCCTCGGTTACACCAAGTACACCAAGATCCCATCATCAGATCAACTAGAAGATATACTCTCTAAGTAAGCGAAAAAATTTTTCGAATCGGTCGACAAACGACTGAGATATGAGGTAACAATAGATACAAAAAATATATAGCATATAGTCTAATTGATGACCTCCTCCTTTTTTTAAGTCGGTTAAAAATATCAAATTGTGTAAGCTTATATAAAAATACATGTTATTTGTTTCAGAATGTATTAACTTGCACAAAATACAACAATTGAGATATTAACCTTATAATTAAGTAATAAGTGAACCTCATAAAATCTAAATATTAAGGCTAGTCTAAAGGACAAGTGTACATTACAAAGAATAAACTCTTCCTATTTATAGCTGCTAGGGTGCACTCCACCGCGACCACAACGGTAAATCCAATGGATTGCACCATAGAGTGATTGAACTTACATGAGCTAAGATAATTTTAAATAAATTTATCCAGGTCCCAAGATGAGGACGGAGTTCCTTAAGGTGCTCTGGAATGAGTTTGTAGAATAACTCTGTTGATCTGCCATTTGCTGAAATGTAAAACAGAAACTGCTGAAACATCGTGTTATTTTACTTAAGAACACAAAAAACTTGACTGTATGATTTTAATGTTTGTAATAGTGGGTGTCGCTTTAACAACACTATAAATACTCTAATCAGAGGTTTGCCAGTAGCCTAGCCAGTAAAATCAAAGGTTACTTACACACAAAAGCACCTGTTACTTCTGGAGGACTATTATTTGGCTCGAGAAGAGTAACAAAGTAGTTATTTTTGTTCACTCGTCGCGACGTCGCAATTCTCAAACTTCACTACTAGTAATATTGCACTCACCTCCAAAACAAAACAAAAAAGTGCTACAGATAAGAGAACTGGCCATTGGTTTTAATCCCTCAAGCGTATGTGAACGAGACACAATAGATATTATATTGTTATGCGGTCTCATGCGACCGCTCGGGCGTTGAGGTATGAATTTTTACTTTTTTCAATATTTTACTTAATTGAAACAAGGTACTGTAAAATTTTGTGAAAAACCAGGATATTTACTCAAAACAAGATAAGACGCCATTAATTCAAGAGTTTTTGTTTTCAATTTGCTCAAGATATAGATTATTGCGATTAATTGCTTCCAGTTTGAAATAAGTATTTCATTGTATGAACTAATAACATTCGAATTTCTCAGATTAATTTTACTTCATCTCAATAGACGATTTAAACTTTTTCTTGATTACTCGTATAAAATTGCATCAAGAAAATGTATTTTTGGTTTGAGAATGTCATTATTTAAAAATTAATAAACATTACTTGTATTGAGTCAATTTTACTTAAAATAACATAAACATCAAGAAAACTATTTTTCTTGATTAGAAAAATCTTTTTTATCTGTTTATTATTAATAATAGAATATTTTCCATAATTTTGGCTATATAAACATACAAAACGTTTTTTTATGATCATTGCTTTAAAAATATATAGAATAAGACTAGTTTTTAGGGTTCCGTAGCCGGATGGCAAAAAACGGAACCCTTATAGTTTCGTCAAGTCTGTCTGTTAAAAAAAAAACATAATGTAGATCTTAGCAAATACTTTCAATGAAAATTGGTTTGAACGGGATCGAACGAGTAGTTTTTGAGATACCTATAGCACATTGTCAACAATCGCACACAACTTTGTTCTTCCTTCAAACACAATGAAAAACAAAGTTATATTTGCTGTCAACAAAATATTGTGGTATTTTCGCTTAGTGGAAGTAAGTGTATTTCCTAATTCAGTTAAAGTTGGCACGGGACACTCGCCTCAGTGCGTGCCTCAGTGCAACTCGCACTTGGCCGGTTTCATTAACAATAAAATCAACGATTTCATCATGTCATCATGACACTTTTCGTTGTATTGTACACTGTAACATTTTTCTGCATTTAAAAATATATATTTTTTTAATTCAGTCGATTATTGCACAGATTGGTAAGCAGGCGGATGCAACTCTCCAGAATGGTCGCCACCTTTAGCTGTCACTTATACTACTATCTCATGCGACAGAATCGAATCATTTTAACATAACAAGTGGTAGTTTTCGTGACAAGTTTAAAATTGCGTTCTTTCACTATTAATATTTTGGTAGTTTTCGTGACAAGTTTAAAGTTGCGTTCTTTCACTATTAAGAAAGTATGTAAGTAAAGAAGCTCAAAATCACACAACGAGCGATCGAGAGGGCTATGCTGGGCGTTTCTCTGCGGATGGGATCGAAGAAACGAGGAGATACGGAGAAGAACTAAGGTAACGGATAAAGCCTTGAGAATCAGTAAGCTCAAGTGGCAATGGGCAGGGCGCATAGCGCGAAGATCTGATCTCATACAAATTTTGACACCCTTTTCCACCCCCTTATGGGTAGAATTACGGAAAATCCTTTCTTATCGGATGTCTTTTTTCAATTTTTTCTACGATCAGCGGTTTAGGTTGTGCGTAGTGCATGCGTGATCCGTCAGTCAGTAATTCAGAACAAAACATTTTATTGGTACAGATGATTAATATAATGCGAAATCGCAATACGAATTGCTAATTTAACATTCCAATCATAGATTTAGAGGTCGTTGATTCCAATACGCTCCCTGGATAGAAGTGTTTTTATCATTCACCGGCTAGATAAAACACTTTAACCTATATAAAAAAACGTAAGGTCTTTTTCTACTTATTACGTACTTTATTATTCTTATTATTTTCCTAATCCTATTATTATTTTCCTTATTATTTTGACGACCCGTCTGGTGTAGTGGTCGAGAAATCGCCTTCTACGCAGCGGGTTGCGGGTTCGATCCCCGCACAATACAAACATTTGTGTGCATGAACATGTCTGTTTGTGTTGGTCTGGGTGTTTTCTATGTATAGCATGTATATATTAACAAACAAAAAGTATTTAAGTATTATATCCGTTGTCTGGCACCCATAACACAAGCTTTGAGTAGCTTTTTACTTGTTACTTTGGGACTAGATGGCGATGTGTGGGAATCGTTGTCTACACAATGTGTTCAAATAAAATTAAGATATAAGTACGTATACAAATATTTTATTCTTAAATGTCTTCAATCATCATTACAAAAAAAAATACTCGCTAATATCACTCTTGTCATACGACGATAGTAGTAGAACTTACTTAATAACTAAAACAGAAGTTTAACTAAAAGTAACTCAAGTACTTTTAACGATAACTCATTGAGCAAATCAACAAATTGAGCGGCGATCATCGCTCAGGTGCCATCAAGTCATCATCGTTATTGTGTTTTCCACCGCATTTCTTGCACAGCACAATAAAATTATGTAACAAACAAAATACAATTAAAAAAAACACAATATGTAATAAAAGAATCCACGAAACCAAAGTAGTTTTAAGTACCGGACCTCTCATAAGCATCATTAGCTTAAGGATCTGACCCACTTTCGGAGTTTTTATTTTTGTTCCCGTGTGGACTGAGATAATGAACACATAGTGCGCCTTTATGAGCTTTTTTCCTGCTCCTATAAACTTCTAGATAGTTGGAAATATAAAACGAAATGTGTCATAATATCGTCTAGACTAACATTATTACAGATGAGGTAACGACTGGACGTATAATATTACTTACACGTACATAAAAGTACCCTAGTACTAAAATGCCTAAAAGGAACTCGCACATATTAATTTTAATTATTTGTAGGCCCTACAAGAGAAACAACCTATAGTGCGAGTATACAGTCGTTATGTATCACTTTTGTAGCAAAACAACAGACGACGTACCTATTTTGTACTCATAAAATCCACAGTGCTAAATAGACTAATATATAAAACTCTTACCATATTATACTGTAGCCGTAAAAGCTCCATAGCTTTTTTAAATTTTTCTGATGCGTCTTGTTAAACTCGTATTTTTCCATCACGTCAACGGAGCGCCACGCCAGCGCCTCCAGTTGATGGAGACTTGTCGGCTCTACGATCCGCATTTCCTCGCGATGTCTTCCGAATCGGTAGCCCCACCGGCGAAAGTTTCTCTGAGCTCTTTCGCGGGTTTCGCGACTTCTTTCGCCCACCTCCCGCGCCGGCTGTTCGTTCGGACCTGGTAAGTTCACCATAACGACACTCCAACAAATAAACCAAAATTGTACCCCTATGATGTTTATATACTGCTTGGTCACACTTTGAAACGACTTCACAATTTGCTAATCGATTCCACGTACTAATGAAGCACTTAGATAAATGCTCTTGTAAACAAATTGATAACTGCCTCGTGCGAATCACAAACAGCAGGCCGTATACCAGACGATAACTCGCGGAAGAATGATATGACAGATGGATAATTTCTGCAAAACTAAAGTGACTAAAATCTGGTTCCTAATAAGTGAGAGCGAAGACAGCCCTTTCTTTTCAGTATTTAAGTTTCAAAATTACCACGAGTATAAACAACAGAGGTAGCTCTACCTGCACATAGGATTAAAACAATTGACTCTAATCCCTAAAAAGGTTTCCCTTTCCATATTAGTGATTCCTGTTAAATCTAGTAGGTAGATAGAGAGGCAGGTAAAATTAGTCAATACAGTTGTTAGGGTTCCGTACTTGGACGAATAAACCACTGGACGCGCAATGACGGGCAATTTCGCTTGTGCCCCCTTAGCCACGAAGCGGGCTTTTTGGCCTCACTTGCAGGTGACGTCTTGTCAGTACGGTGATAGAGCTCAGTGAGAAACATTGTCGGAAAAAATGGGTAAATGTGGCTTATTTTTGTGTAAAAATTATAGCGGCAAGACAAAAAATATTTATTTTCATCCGTAAGTAACGTTTTATCCCACAAAAGCTGTTACTTTTCATTAAATTACTGAAATGTGTTTTCCAAGAGAAAAGTAACATTGCTATTTAAAAAAGGGTGGTGGTCAGTTACTACAAAATCAACAAGATAACGTATATTTTAGACGGTAGGATTGTCGTATGTTTATCATTCGTTCTCTTGTCAATTTAGTTTTAATTGTGCTTGACAAATGTCGATAAATCATATCGATAAACGTACTTTTATTAAATTTTTGAATATAATAAATACTATTAAAACAAAATTATAAATCTGTAAAATGTTTCACTCGAGAGTAGATTAAGGTAAACTTAAATATACAACAGTTTGCTATATTTTTTTTAACTTCATATTATATGACAATTTATCCTTCTAATATAATTTCAGATTTCTTGTAGATCCATTATGGAACATAAAGAGGGTAGAAGCCGTCACAAGGGAGGCAAAATAGATCCCCACAAAACATCACCAAATGTGTGGTATCCATTTTACACCAAACGTGTCATAATGCCAACGCAAAAAATCTTCTGGTTAATTATCCGTTATGAGGATTTTAATGGTGCAAGGCTATGTGTATTTACGGGCTGTTTCAATATGTCTTAAGAAGTTCTAGTTAGTGTTACTTGCCAGACCGTTCATATTAAACGACGTTCTATGTTTCAATTGTTCATTTGATGGTTTGTGTATTACATACCCATAATGTAATTTATTATTTTGGTGATAAAAAATAAATGTCATTTTACAAATGATCCGTTCATTCATTCATTTCACACATATCGATAAAAAAATATCCTCACTTTTATGCACTAAATGTCAATAATTGACACGACAAGCTCCCCCCGCCCCGCAGAAATAAGCTAATGATGTTTTCATACATTCGCTGTTACGTTTCATATCCAGTGGTTAATTCATCCAAGGTTCCGTAGCCGAATGGCAGAAAACGGAACCCTTATAGTTTCGTCAAGTCTGACTGTCTGTATGTCTGTCTGTCTGTCTGTCTGTCGGTCCGTCCGTATGTCACACCCATTTTATTCTGTAACTATAAGCATTACACAATTGAAATTTGGTAGGAAGATGTATCTTGTTAACCGCTTACCGATTCTCATACAAAAATAAGTAAATAATGACAGTTAAGGAGTGTTACATAATAAAAAATATTCTTTAAATATCTGATTTATTAAATAGTTGATTTAAATTACAAACTTTGTTAAACAATTAATTGAATAGATAAACTTAACAATATTAAAAAAGAGCCGGTCTAGCCTATGGCAGAACACAAAGGGAGTTGTGGGTAGACTTTGGGGTGAGACCGGAGCCGATACGTATAAAATGATTTAGGGAGCAATCACAATGTTAACTTTGAGTAATGTAAAAATTAAATAAAAATGAAGGTGTGGGCGCCAGGCACTGCTGGGTGCAGCACCGTATTATAAGAAAGAGTAAAGATCCCTATACGGGTTACCGGGGTAGATGCCTCGGGACGGAGAGAAATCGGAGACCCTGGAGCGGATTTGGCAGGCCGGGGTTCTCCGCAAACGTAGATTCCGAAGGCACCCGAAGATGAGGTAATACAATCAAAGCAAAACCAAAAAAAAACCCTCAAAAGGGGTTGGAATGACGGATTTCAGCGCTGAATCGACTGCTGTATCACGCCTGCCACGCCGTCTCCGGTGACCTCCAAGAATTAACACGCTCACTGCGATAGGAGGCCTAAAGACCTCCTATGCGTACGTTCGTACGGTGCGGGGGAAAAATACTTTGATCTCCCTCTGGTGCGAAGGCCACAGCTTGTAGATTTCTTAATGTGTGACAAAGATAGATATATGAATGTGTTTGTATTTTGATCAGGAAATCGAAAACCCCAAAAAATACGTGAGAGGTCTATAGGCCCCTTACCGCACTAGAATAGAAAAATCATCATTCAGTGCTGATAAGGGGCCTATAGACCTCTTATGCTGTGAGAGGTTTTTCGATCCCCTCCCGCACCTGTTTCTATGTATGATGATCCTAGTGTTGCACGTTGCGTTGCTCATGAATAAACGTTGCAGTGTCGTTATAAGTGGAGTGTGATAATAAATTACGATTGCAGGAAAAATGTCTCGCGGAAATAAAAGATGTCGGAAAATGCTTAATTTAGCAATTAGTCAAAATTCAAGCGATACCGCGGAAGACACGTCTCTTCCAAAATATCGCCGTGTGTATCAAAGAATAAACGCTGAGAATCAGGCATCTAATAAAATTAAAATTTTAGAAAAAGTGCAAATCTGTCCTCCAAGTGTTAAAGCCTCAACAAGTGAATATTTTTTGACCCCCAAACGCCGTAAAGTCTTTAATTGTGACAAAGAAGAAGGAAATCTTCAAATTTTTGTGAGCCCTAGTACCTCATCGATATATCATGTATTAAAAAATGCTGAAATACCAACAACTCCTGGTTCAAAACTGGATGTAAACAATATCTCGGTAAAAAAATCTGTAAAAATTATCTAATATTTATCCTGTACACAATATTAACAAGTAACCGAAATATTATCAACGCCCACAAACGACTCAGTTGCTTTTGAAAGTACCTGCGATGAATCAAAAAGTGATGCAAAAACAGATAATATTCCAGATAATTTACAACAAAGCGATGTTACTGAAAATACCTGTGATGAACCAAGATGCAAAAACAGATGGCATTAATAATAACTAACAACAAGGCACAGAATTATCAGAAGAAATCTTGCACAATTCACATAAATATGACTCGAATAATGATGAAGACGAAGACTTTGTCCCTGAGAGTTTCGATTCGGATAGTTCCGTATCTGAGTGCAGTGACTGATGATAGTTCTATAGAAAATGAAGATGTTGAAGATGATGCTACTGACAATGGTACAGAAAATGCTACTGAAATGGGTAATAGTGATGAATGGGTAGATATAACAGACGCAGTGCCAAATTTTGTGGAATATGAGGCAGTCCTACAATAAATGTGCCTGTGACTGCAGAAACTCCAAGAGACTTTTATAAATTATTCGTTACAGAGGAAATAATAATAATAATAAAATAATAATAATTTGTTTATTAAAGTGTTTTAAAAATATTTAGAGTTTATTTTTCCTATGTCACATCACTAGCTTAACAAAATTTTAACATCTAATTCAGTGCGATAGGAGGTTGATGTGCCTCCTAAATATGTTTCTTATTTTCAGGCTTTTCCAACGTTAGATCTTCGGGCGAACGCAGAATAAGACAGCATGATTCT
This sequence comes from Pyrausta purpuralis, assembly GCA_963924145.1. NCBI lineage: Eukaryota > Metazoa > Arthropoda > Insecta > Lepidoptera > Crambidae > Pyrausta > Pyrausta purpuralis. Next base: position 16,452,620 of record OZ001659.1, read on the forward strand.
TCAGCTTCATGACGATCTAATTTTTATTTTCTTATTATTTGATTTTCAATATAAATATTGCATTTTAAGTATTTAAGTCGGTAAGAGGTCAATAGGCCTTAATCGCACCAGCAAAATGATCCATTTAAGGCATATAGGCCTCCTATCGCACTGCGGGAAAGTTTGCGAAATTGATCCCCGCAGTGAGCGTGTTAATTAAAAGATTTGAAATTGAGTAACGGTCTCGGGGACTGATCTATGAAGCTGGTGGCACTGTTGGGCGGAGGAAAGGTTGATCTGAACTTCACGACGCAAAATCCAAGAAAAAAGACCGGGAATCTGCTGACCAGTACTTTTATATCAACAACTGTCCCTGTCACTGCATTTGACCAAACGACCATAGACACGTAGAATAAAAACTATTACAATCTAATTGAATTTAAGATAAATATTTAAAAGGGATAATATTTGTACTCTGAATTAATTGGAAGCAAATTAAACAAATTAAGAATCAAAACAAAAATAATTGGAAAAATGAAATTGCTGAGCTAACGAGCTCAACAAACCGAATCGCTACATAATCTGTAGCAACGGGAAAATAATACTTCTAAGCTGTCAACGCCAGTGTCAAACTTGATGAAATATTTGTTTTGGAAGCTAGCTACAAATCAATCTCAAGATTAATGAAATAATCTAATTAATGTATTAAATAAATTAATCTATTTAATGATAAAACGAATTGCAGTGCAGAAATGAGACGAAAGAATGCAATAAAAACCCTAAACTATCGCAGGAGGTAAGTTAAAAGAAAGGTTCCATTTTTACTATGTAACAGGAGGGGCTCTCATATATGAAACTCAAACCAAAAAAAAATTTTTTGACAAACCTATGCGTGTGGGGTGTCTATGGATAGGTCTTTTAAAATAACATAGAGGTTTCTAAATCCATTTTCTTTTAAAGTCTAACGTTTCATAGCTAGACGCTTCCAAAGTGGTAAAATGGGCGTCCCCCCCCCCATCTAATTTCTAAAACAAGCAAGTGTAAATTTAAAAAAATAATATGATGTAGATCTTCCCTCAAGCGTATGTGAACGAGACACAATTGAGTGTTGAGGTATTAATAAATACTTTCAACTAAAATTGGTTCGGACGGGATCGAACAAGTAATTTTTGAGATATAGCACATTTTCAACAATCGCAAGCATAACTTTGTACTTCATACAAACACTATGAAAAACAAAGTTATATTTATTGTCAACAAAATATTGCGGTATTTTACTAAGTAGAAGTAAATGGATTCCCTAATTCAGTTAAAGTTGGCACGAAACCCTCAGTGCGCGAGTCCGACTCGCACTTGGCCGGTTTTTTTGTTTTTATATGAGAGAACGATATTTTGAAAGCCTGATAGATAAACTAACTAACTAGTTTTTGTATACAAGAGATTAGAGAGTTGATAAATATTTATGAAAAGCGACCTGAGCAGTCTTACCGTCAGAATACTGATGATTCCTCCAATGTTCTTTTGTCAGTTTTAAGTGTTGATAGCAAGCACAGAAAGTCAAATCTGAGCTGTAAGATAAATGGATTTTGAATTTCAACTCAAAGTCGCATGTGATAGCGTTTGCGGTCTGGGCAGTATATACTTAAACATTCTCGTTCAAAAAAACTTATTCTTTTTTTTTTGTTATAACGGCGTAAAGTAAGTATTGCCTTGCAATGTAAAAAAAGTGTATTTTCTTGATAATGACACGTTTATTCATATCATTTATGTACGATATCCTCAGATAATCCCAAAAGACACTTGTCATGTCTTGTCTGTCTGTCCGAAGAGGCTCGATAAGCCTCAAATAAAATACATAATAATACCATACAAAAAATTCTTCGAATCCCAAAATTTACGAGTTTCTGAGAACAATTTGCAATCAGTAAAAGTAATTTCATATCATATTTCATATTTTTTATACAAAGTATTACTGAGTCTTCTATAATAACCAGAAACTGTAACCTCCCACAATTTACAATCTTTTATCCCTTCCATATAAAAGACAATCATAATCACACAACTTTTACCATTATGTTTAACACCAGTTAACTTTCTGTTTTCTTATTTTAAGCATACTTTAATTATCATCAATTATCATTAGAGGAATACCAGAAAAATCGAGCTGAAATATGAAAAAAGGTCTCTAGTTCCACTTTTTTAAATTCTGAAACCAGTTTGCGACAGCGCCTCAGCTCATTGGCGGACATTGAAATGAAAAAATATGCCTGACTGTCATATCGGAGAGTAATTAAATATTGTATTATCCATTGATTTTATTCAATTACATGAACATAGTGTGATTATTACATATTTAAATATAATGCACGTTTACGTTAATTTTGAACTTAAATTGTTAGAGAGACATGGTGACGGTAGTCCGCCAACGGGGAACCCATCACTTAATCGCAATTTTCTTCATCGATTTTCATTCCCCATAAAACGATTGAGGCCAGTAGAAATCGACACTAAAAAACCCTAAATTCGCAAAGCACGATGTAGTGCTGCATTTTTGGTATGTTGTTTGGATCAGTTAGGGTGATGTAAATCCCAATTTGCAACTTCGAAAAAGTTGAGCTCACTGCGCACCACGTGATAAACTGCAAAAATTTGGACCATTTTTCACTTTTTGCTCTAAAAGTCATAAACTATGCGTTTCCGACAAGTAACATTTACTACACAAATGAAGGTTATTAAATTTGCAATAATTTAAGCTTAACTGCAGCTCTCTAAACCTTATAACGACTAAACTGTGGCCATTCGAAGATGGTTCGTTTTTCCCGAAATATTGAATTATTTAGTTTTGCTCCCGTTTGAAGCAAAATATTCGCAAAACCGCTCGTTCTATGAGAAGGTCGTAAAAATAAGTTGTAGAAAATTTAATTTTCTTTTGTTAGAGCACAACACAATCACTCACAATCTGCATATCAAAACATAAGCTGGGAGTACCTCCACGCGGTGAAGGCGGTAACAGTGTAAACTGGCTAAAACTCCCATCAACTAAACAAATGCCTTCGGGCTTATGTTTTGGTTTTGATTTTCGCACAAGATACTAATTGGAAGTAGCCTACCCGGTAACGCAGGGGAGCAGCCAAAAAACTATTATCTTATTAACGCAAACGAAGTCAGGCTAAAAAGTCATAAAAATATCGGTTCCACCGGGAGTCTGCTTTGTGTGTCGGCTGGCACTCAAGGAAGGTGACAGTACAGTTGTAATTGTAAAAAAACGTGGCATCCAAACTCTAATTAACTCGAGTGTGGAGCGTGGCCTCAAAGAGGATGAACTTTTTTTGAAAAAGCTAGACGAAGTCAGTGTACACGATGCTTGCAGAAAGAGATTTACCGCTCGGCATAATATTGACGCATGTGCTCGTCGTGGAGGCGATCAAATTCCAGAACCCCGCCTATCAACCTCTAGAACATCGGACCCTATGAATTTTCGGAGCATTTGTTTCCTTTGTGCGGAGGAAATCACTGAGGAGTTTCTCCAGCTCCAAAACAAACTTCCCAAATCACGCAGAAATTAGGTGTTCAAAGTAGAATCAATGACAATTAGGGAATCAATGCTCGATGCAGCCAGTCGTCGACGTGATACATGGGAACGGCACGTCATTGATCGTCTTACAGCTACTTTTGCCCTCGTTGCATCTGATGCCAGGTACCATAAGTTATGCCAAAAGAAGTTTTACAGTCTTCCATTCAGCGTGCGATAGAAGAAATACTCAGAACCCAAAAATGTTCCAGAGTGCATGGAATACATATATTCCTATCTTTCTAATAACAGGGAAGAATGCCAGTTTTCCTTGAATGAAATCATTGATCAAATCAAAGGCGAATATTTATCCTTATTATATTATCCTTTTTATGATTTTATATGCCCTCAGTTTCAATTCTTTGATAATCTATTTCTACCCTCTTTTTGTTTTTCAGATATTGTGAGTGAACTATTTGTCTCACAGACTTTGTTCTATGCTCTAATGAAAGAAAATTAAATGCACTACAACTTTATTATACGACCTTTTTATAGAACGAGCGGTTTTTGCCAATATTTTGCTTCAAACGGGAGCAAAACTAAAAATTTCAATATTTCGGGAAAAACGAACCATCTTCGAATGCCCACAGTTTAGTCCTTATACGAGGGTCAAACTGAAAGTTCTTAGAAAATCAAAAACTGATTACATTAGCCAGTTATTAGTTTTATTATGGGCATTTCTTCAGAAAGTGTTCTTCGCGTCACCTTCGTGGCGAAAATTTATACTGATATTATTCAAATAAAAAAAATACTGCTTTAAAGAAACTATCAAACTGTAACATAATCTGTTAGAATCATGAAAATCGGTTCATTATTCATGTAGATATTTAATATTGAAATTTCGTAAGCCACGAAAGTTACTCACCGTGACACGAAAGTTACGCAGCGTCTTTTTGGATAGATAATTCGGTAATAAAAGTATCAAAGTACTTGAAATATTATATATGTTTGAGACAAATAGTAATGTGGTTAGGTATTACATATATTTTTAAACATTCATGATGAACACTAACATAATAATAGTTTGTTACCTTCGACATTGCTACTATGTACCAAATTATTTATGAGTATCCGATAGGTATTTCGACACTGTTGCAAGTGCCATGATCACAGCGTACCTAAAACTGTTGCGAGTGGGCTGTTATTTGTAGACCTTATGGTCTACCCTCCTTCTAAGTGTTTTATTGCACTCATTTTCAGTATCACTGACCTCAAATTCACTGTTTACTCGCATTTGTTCTCGGCACACAACAATGACCGTATTTGTCAGCGATAGGATACTTTGTTAAATTTTACGGTTTCACACTTTCGGAGCAAAGGTATTTTGACATTCGACAATTTAAACCCATACTTACGATCAAATTTTTAGTATTTTGTAATTTAATCGCTTCCTTAACCTATTTTGGTAAGTAGTCGCATTCTGTCGAAATTATCTGAGATTATAAAGGTAAAGGTAAGCTAAGGTACATGTAGCAAATCTGTAGTAATCAACTCTTTACCCTTCAAAGTAGTGCCTCAAATTACATACAGGTACCCTGAATTTTAGTAGTTAGATATTTGCCGGCTATTATCAACTCATTTAAGGTAGGCTCAGTTATATTAGGTATATAGGTTAGGCCCTTTATAAACTTTACAATCAATAAATTAGTCTTCCAGATATTTTGCTTGCCTGGAGTGAGACTATTTAGACTACTAGTTGCTGGATCATAACTGTAAGAGCGTTCAAAATATGACCTTTTCGTATCCAATAAAGAATTAAACTATTTCTTTTGAATCTTTGGAAATAAACACCAGACGTCACGCGCTTATTTTCGAACCAGTATCAGTGTTAATTGTAGTTTTTTTCCGGTAAAGAAAACTCATGATTCCCAGTCTTTATCTTGTAGCCTCAAAGTAGACTCTTTTATCGGTCTAGTAGACAAATTTCCAGCTTAAGACCAGGCTCAAATATTAGCCATGCTACTTGTTTGAATAAATTAAGACGACTGGCATAACTGCTATCATTCTTATTAGTGGCAAAGAATTATTCATTTTTTTCTCATATAAACTACACAAATTGGGCTAATTACGAATAATGCACTAAAATTAATTAATTAATGAGTATGCTTTTTATAGTAACATATTGTGATTTCTTTATATAATTAGTATATAGATTGATGAGGCGATTCAAAGCCGAATAAAATCAAGATTTAAGACGTCATATTCTATACATATTTATAGTAAGCTACATTATTTCTATAAATCATATCTGTGCCTCTGGAAACTGTCTAAGTAGAATAATTCAAGTTTGAAACGTTAAGGCGGTTAAATTAACTGCATTTGCAAACCATAAAATATAAATTATAGTGAGATCAGTACACTATGATAACCTTTCGTGGTATGATTTGTAACTTTCGTGGGAAATTGACCACGAAAGTTGTGCCACGCAAGTGACGAAAATTTTACATTTTCAGAAATATTAAATTAAGTAACTAACATTTATGTAATCTAATCAGCTCTAATGAATCTTGACTATGAGTTTTATGATTCAATAGTAGATATTTATTCCTGACGCTGACTTATAATCTTAAAACATTACCCATGAAGGGTCACATGCACTAGGGTCTGAAGAAAAAAAATAAAACGCAAGGAGCTGTATTAGCTATATCATAGCTATGAGATACTTATTTGTCTTCTATTAGTGTTTTGACAGGTCTGAAGTTTCTGCGGACCTATGGTTTGTGTCGATACGATGAACCTTTTTGAAGTTATGAGCAATTTTGAGTCACATTTTCGAAAATGGTAAAATCGTGTGACCGACACAAAATTAAGTATGTAAAATTTAAATCTAAGGACTGATTTTTTCCCCCTCGATATAATGAATCCTGACTTAGTATCCAATTTTTAAAAATATATAATGTTAATATAATGTAAAAGTCCAGCAAGATAGAAGTGTTTAAACTGAGCGCCAACTCAGTGTGACGCCCGAAGAACAGCAGTTTTACTCCCGATTCCGATGGTAAAATATTTTTTCCTACAAAACTACAAACATAATAACACATTTTAAAGTGAATTCATATAGATAGATACATGATAAAACATACAAAATTTATTATTTAATTAAACATTGAATATGTTTAGAATTACAAACGTGTGACCATCAAAAAACGGTGCTTAAAGAATGGCCCTTATATCTTTTCAAAATATTGTCCATTGACGTCAATACACCGCTGCATGCGATGGAACCACTGGGAAAAGCACTTTGCCCACTCGTCCTTAGGGGTCTCTTCAATGGCATCGCGATACGCAGCCACCGCTTCTTCAGCATTCATAAACCGCTTTCCTTTAAGTTTTTCTTTAATTTTTGGAAATAAATAAAAATCACAAGGCGCGAGGTCGGGGCTATACGGCGGGTGACCCAGTAATTCAACGTTTGATGTCGCCAAATAGTCGGTCGTTCGCTTGGCGGTGTGCGACGAGGCGTTGTCGTGGTGAAGGAGGATCCTACTGCGAGGTCGTTTCTCTCGAACTTTTTCCAAGACAAGTGGCAAACAATTGGTAGTGTACCATTCTGCAGAAACTGTTTTTTGATCCTCTAACACAATTGTTGCGAAATGACCTATCCTTCCAAAGAACGAGGCCACCATTTTTTTTCCCGCACTTCGATCTCTCTTCACTTTAGTTGGCAACTCCTCGAAAGGAAACACCCACTGAGCAGATTGTCTTTTGGTTTCAGGATCATAACAGTAAATCCAGCTTTCGTCACCTGTTAGTATGTCGAACACAGCATTTGAGTCACCTCCGTTAAATCTTTCAATCATTTTACGGCACCAATCCACACGATGGAGTTTTTGAGCCTTAGTCAAATTATGAGGTATCCACCGGGCGCAAAGCTTCCTGACCGCTAAATGTTCGTGGAGGATTTTGTGCACTTGACTCATACCGATGCCTAAGCTTGTCCGAATCTGCTGATAGGTCACTCTTTTGTCAGTCTCTATCATACGCCGCACAACACAGATGTTATTTTCAGTCGTCGCCGTAGAAGGCCGTCCCTCACGTACATCATCAGTGAGATTAGTGCGACCACGTTTAAACTCATTAAACCAATTGTAAACAGTCGCACGAGATGGGGCTTCATCGTGAAAGGCCAATCGTAGTCTATCATAACTTTCTTGTTGACTTAAATGACATCGAAAGTCATAAAAAATCATTGCACGAAAATTTTCTCGTGTTAAATTAATGTTGACGTGACACAGACAATTTTCAATTTGCCGCCAAATCGTAAAACAAATGACAAATGAATGAAATATATACTCAGTAATATTGGCAAAGAGTTCTATTTTCAAATTTTAGAATATTTTTTTTATTATATTGTTTATAAGTGGCCAGTTCTAAGAACTTTCAGTTTGACCCTCGTACACGGTAAAAACAGTTTTTTTTAAATAAGAAACACCAATTTCTCAAAATATTTAGTTATTCTAAGGATATATTTATTAACGTCAATGAAATATTTTTGAAATAAAAGAACGGCCTATCTTTGTCTAAGTAAATTATTTTTTAATTTCGTTCTAACTTTGAGACAAAATTTTTAATAACAAGATTTTATCATTTCTTATCAATTAAATGACTTTATTTGGATAGAAATAATGTTATTTTCTTACATCAAGTATAAATTATATCAGGTCAATTGCGAATTACTTAAATCTGGATTTAAACTAAGCAAGACATTATTTTCCTGTATTAATAAATATTTTATTAAATGTGAATAACAAAATGTGTTAATTAAAAAAAACAATATGCTCATTTTAATTTAAATTTTTTCATCAGATCTATAATAAAATATCTACGGCTAAGTAAAAAAATTCTTAATCCAAAATATTCATTATCTTTATCCCAAATATTAATATTCTTCATTGGAAAAGGTCAATTTATTTCAAGCGATATCATTTTCTTCTTTTCAAGAAACGTTTTGTTTAAATAAAAACGTAAGTAGCATGAAACAAGAGAAATATTTTTTTAAGATAACAAATCACATTCTTGCTTAAACACAATAAAATTTTAAGGCGATAAAATATATTCTTTGATTAAGATTATTTATATTATTATTTATTATTAGTGGGTGGCTTCTGGTTGTTCTGTTCAGTTATTTTGCCTAATTAATATAAAATAAAAAACAGTTTGCTTGCGGTGTGCGTGTGTAGAGTCCACTCTGTGGACCTCCGAAAACGACCGAAATGGATTCTTTACACGATTTATTAGAATCATGGAAAGTACCAGTTAACATTATTACAAACATTGTAGGTAAGCCTTATTTCATTAATTTATTGTTGTACGTGTCCTAAGATCACCCTCTGACCCAATATTCTATTAGTAAGACTTGATCAAACAATATCCCCAGAGTTAACCGACCGATATTTTACTTGTTTTGCAGAAAATGGCAGAACCATAGAGCATTTACCAAAATTAACACAGGAGGACCATAAGGAATTGTGTCCTCACATAGCCACACGAATACTATTAAATGAAAAAATACAGGAGCTTACAAAATTATATAATAGCTAGGTACTAAGAGTATCTTTTTAGACAGAAAGTCTGTTTTCCAATATTTTTTTGACCTTTGTAACTAAAAATTGTATTTAAAAAAAATATTGTTTAATTTGTAGGTACATAACGTAGGTAGGTTAATAGGAATTATTTTTTGTAGACAGTCTGTTTTGTTTTTAATTTTTAATTTGACATTAATAATTAAAAAATATATTACTAAAATTGCATTTAAGGGTCGGGGGAACGCAAAAACTAGTTCGTTGTAGCTAAAATATTAGAAATCTATTTATTGCATTAAATACTATTCATACCTTTTAATATAACTGTATAATATCTATACAGAAACGCTATGAACCAAAAACGGCCTTTTTTGGCATATTTTCTTTCTGTAACTAAGAACTACAGTAGATATTATACAGTTATATCACAAGATATGAATAGTATTCAATAAAACAACCGGATTTTAAATATTTTATGTACTTAAAGAATTTTTTTTTTCTTGTCGCGGCGCTAGTTAGCGTATCCCTTCCTATCCTTTTTGACGTTTAGGTATAACTGAAAATTGATTTAAAAAAAGTTGTTAAATTTGTAGGTACGTAATGTAACTTAGGTAGGTACTAAGAGTATTTTTTGTAGACAAAAAGTCTGTTTTGTTTTTTAATATTTTTCTTGACATTTTTCACTACAAAAATAATATAAAAAAGTTGTTAATTTGTAGGTACGTAACATTAGGTAGGTAGGTAATAAGAGTAATGTTTGTAGACAGAAAGTCTGGTTTGTTTTTTAATAATAAAAAAATATATTTAAAGACTGATTATGTGTAGAGTTGTTGCAATGCAAACTTTTATAACTTTATCAGACTTTTAGCACTTATTATGTGTCAGACTTGTTGCTATGCAAATGTTTATAAAACGAGATATTAATTTTATTTTATTTTTATTTTATTTTATTTTATTTTTAAAGGCACAGTAACAATCAAACAACCAAAATAATACAATTAGAAATGATCATACAGTAAGAAAATGGCCGGTCGAGTGACCTGAAAAACCATGCACGACATAACAATATTATTATAAAACTATAACTAGGTGAAAGACGATAACTGTAATTTTAATAAACAAGTTAGTTCATTTGTTGTTGAATACATTTTTTAAAAGTCCAGTAGCTCTGGTTAAACAGATCGAGGCTGGACTTCAAGTTGTTAAATTCCCGACACATTCTGTAAACAGGGTTATTCAAAGAAACATTGTTATTCGCGAGCGGAACATCGAAAAGCTTAGGGTTTCGAGTTCTTGACTTATTGGCCCTAAAACAAAGTAAACTTAGGAGTTCACTACTCATTTTCCCGTTAGCTATTTTATACAGTGACATTAAATCGCTAATCATTCTCCTCTTTTGTAGCGTTGATAGACCGAATCTTGCTAATCTATCTTCGTAGGTAGGAAGTGATCTTCGTAAGCCCTGTTTCTTTGACAGAAATCTAAGGAACCGCTTTTGCACGGATTCCACTTTGTCAATGTGGACCGAATAGATTGGTGACCAAACTGATGAGCAGTACTCCAATATTGGTCTGACTAAAGTTGCGTAGAGTATAAGTTGGGACTCATATTTCTTGAAAGCTTTTGAATTTCTCCTAACAAATCCTAATATTTTATTGGCTCTACTTGTAATAGTATCGATGTGGTGCTGAAAAGAGAGTGTTGAATCGAATATGACTCCTAGATCCCTGACAGTGAAGACGCGTTTAAATCTGCTGCCCTGAATGCTGTAGTGAAAGTCTATGACGTTTTTATTTTTGGTGAATGTAATATATTGTCATTTTTTAACATTCAGTGTCATTGCATTAGTCAGACACCATTCGTATATCAAGTCAACGTCGCTTTGTAACTCCAAACAATCACTCACATCTTTGACTCTGGCAAATATTTTTATGTCATCTGCGTACGCCAACGTCTCGCATGTTAATGATTGAAGGAGGTCGTTAATAAAAACAAGGAACAAGAGAGGTCCAAGATTTGACCCTTGTGGTACTCCTGAAATAGGTACGACAGGACATGAATTATAACCACACAATGAGACTAGCTGAGATCGGTTCATTAAGTACGATCTAAACCACCGATGTAGGTCACCGTGAATACCTAGATGTTGAAGTTTCTTCAAAAGAATGTAATGGTTCACGCGATCGAATGCCTTGGCAAAATCGGTATAAATAGCATCAACTTGAGTTTTGTCATTAAACGCTTTGCACAGATAATTACTGTATATAAGTAAATTAGAATTAGTTGATCGGCCAGACACAAATCCATGTTGTTTTGGGCTAAGTATATGGCTAAAGTGCCTATATAGATGCGTGTACATTAAGCTTTCAAAATTTTTTGCAAAACAATTTAAAACACTAATTGGCCTGTAATTTGTCACATCGCTTTTATCTCCTGTTTTGTGTATAGGTGTAACTTTAACGATCTTCCACAAGTCTGGGAATATACCTTCTCGTAGAGATTTATTGAAAACAATAGCGAGAGGTTTGGCTAAAACTGAAGCACAAAGACGCACAAAAACTGGAGGTATGCTGTCAGGCCCTGGGCCTTTTGTGATATTAAGATTTTTAAGTTGGGTAAGCACTTCGCTCTCATTAAATAAAATGGTTGTTAGTGTGTAGTTTGACGGAGAAAACACAGGTGTGTAATCGGCCGTATCTGATTTGCAATAAACGGAGGCAAAATATTCAGCAAACAGATTCACTGCACTGGAACCTGAGTCTGAGACTTTACTATTAAAACGTACTGTCTTAGGTACATCATTAGTAATATTTTTACTTTTAGTATATCTCCAGAAAGCCTTTATATTAGAAGATAGATCACTTTCGATAGATTTTATGTATTCCTTGAAACAAACACTCATTACCGACTTACATCGAGATCTCAATAATGAATAAATATCATAGTCTCGTGGATTATTGTAAGTTCTATACCGGCGATGATATTTATTTTTTTCTGCAAGCAATCTTATTAATGGCTTAGTAAACCAAATCGGATAACGTGATGTTCTGTTTTTCCGTGCTGGTGTAAATTTTATTATACAATCCCATAGAGTTTTATAAAATGTATGTAAAAAGTCATTACACGAAAGCATTTCAAACCCAACCCAGTCAATATCACCTAAATATTTTATACATTTTTCATAGTCCGTCTTACGAAAGTTATATCGTACAGCCTCTAAATTTTCGCTCAATCTTTTAGAACCAACCTCAATATAAAAATCTAAAGGAGGGTGCAAATCATCAACCCTACTAAGAGGTTGTGCAAGATGCACACTAAAACATGGTTGTATATTCGAAAGTACCAAATCGAGTGTTCTACTAAGGGTATTTTCAATATAGTTATGTTGATGTAACCCAGCTGTAGTGATGAAATCGAGAAGTGCGTAGGATCTCGAACTGTCGGGATAAGGAAGTTTATCACTACTCCAGTGTAAAGTGGGGAAGTTGAAATCACCTATTATTAGGTTTTTAGTATTATCTTGTGAGGACATAATTATTTGTTTACAACCTTTCAAGAACTGCGTCAATACTTCGTCAGAGATATAGGATGGAATATAAACAATACATAGATTTATAAACATACTCCCGAGCCTAAGTCGCACCCACAAGTCTTCCAACGAACTATGCCAAGCCGGGCGCAATTCAAAGTCGGGGTTCCTCGATATTGCTACCAACACTCCTCCGCCATGATCTTTGCTGTATCGAAGTTTAAATTCCGATTCCCTGTCTCGACGAATAACAACGTATCTTATGTCAAACAATTCTGAGGAAAAAACAGTGTCGTCCAACCAGGTCTCAGTTAAGCATATTAAATCATAATCGTTATTAAGTACATTATTCAAAATTTCATGCGTCTTTGATTTCGTACCTCTCATATTTTGATAAAAAACTTTTAGACCCATAAACAAAATACAAATTCCATCCCTCGCATTAGAGGGTTTTGTGTTAAATAAGAAATATATATATATTAAACAAAAAACAAAAAAAAAAAACGAGGCTATCTTATTAACTTTAAGGAGTCCATAGAATTAATAACGAAGTATCTTGACTGTTCATTCTTCCGGACGTATATATGACCATTGTAGATCCAGACAAACTTATATTGCTGCTCTTTTGCATTGAGCCGTGCTGCGGCGTGGAGCTTTTTATTATTCGGGGACAGGTGTTCGGATACGAAAATTGGTACGCTGGCACCTTCTCGCCCAATCATGGTTGAGTTCAGTTTATTCTTTTATTAATACAAAATCGTTTTATTAATACAAAATCGTGTAAAAATCCCAATATTGTTAAATAATTATGTACTTATGTAGGGTTTTTGTTTATTTTACATAATAAATTTGAATTCTATATGCGGTCTTCTTAATTTTTAAGTCATTTTGTATTAATCAAGAGGAAACACAGCACATGGTATTAATAAGTAGTGTCTTCTGACGGTTTATATTGCCACGGAGAGAAGAAAAGGGAAACAAAGCAACTTTTTAGAACGAAAATTGTATGTACATGAACGAAATTTATTTTTATATGTACTCTTAATGGTATGTCGTACAATTTTGTTTCGAAAAATTCGCTTGCTTTTCCATTCTTCTCTTGCGCGGCAATGAATTTCAATTCAAATCTGTACTCTTGGTTTAAGGCGCTACCCGGATTTTCGACGCGCACACTAACGCCACTTTAGTAGAAAAATCATAACTCGTTTAAAAAAAGACCAATCAAAAATCTGGTAGACACGATTTTAGTACAGGTTCTATAGTTTATTCAGTACGTTTAAATTGTTTCTAAAGTAGTTTACTGTAGTAGGAGTTAGAAAAACTGCTAAATATGGCCACTTTTGGCAATTTTTCTAACTGTAATTGCAGAGAAATCTGTTTTATTGAACTTAAACATTGTGTCTAAACCACATAATTAGAGCTACAATCGCATCAATCAGATTTTCTACTGTTCTTTTATTTAACGAGTTATGATTTTTCTACTAAAGTGGTGCTAGTGTGCGCGTTAAAAATCCGGGTAGCCCCTTAAGCAAAATGGCTTCAATGAAAATTACCCCATATCTTGATGCAACACAATATATTCTTTCATTAAGAAAGAAACTTCATTACTAAAGATATTAAATGCTTTGATTCAATAATTACAACAACCATAATAATAAAAAAATATTTTAATATAAGGCCACATTACTCTCAAATCAATACCTTGAATTATTAATATCGAAAAAATATTATTCTTAAACTAATAAATAAAATTATCAATTTCTCTTGACGCAACACAATATTTTTTTTTCATTAAGAATATAAACTTATTATCTTAAGTACAAAGTTCTTTACTAAAGATATTAAATGTTTTATTTGAACAAACATAATCTCAATCTAAGAAATATCAATTTTTACCATTTTGTATTCTCCAGTCAACCAAACATTTTGTTGAATCAAGTAATAAGAATTCATACTTTGAGTAAGTCTAATCTACAATTGATAAGGAAGAGTTTTCAAATAAAAAATAAATTTGCTTGTCTGGAGAAGCAGGGGTGACTTAAATGAAGCACTACATAGTGTTTCGTTTAAGACAGAATAGATTAATTTGATTCAAGAAACATTTCTTGAATCAAATTTTGCTTAACTCATAACACATAAAGATTTTTAAGAAGAAAATTTTCTATTACGAAGAGATTATTCTCTTACGTCTATAGGGAGATAATGGTTTTCTTAGAGTTAATAAATCTGCTTTAACGTAAAGCAATTTGTCTTATTGTAAGAAATCTGTTTTTACCGTGTAGGGTTTAGAGAGCTGCAATTAAGCTTAAATTGTTGCAAATTTAATAACCTTTATTTGTGTAGTGAATGTTACTTGTCGGAAACGCATAGTTTATGACTTTCAGAGCAAAAAGTGAAAAATGTCCCAAATTTTCGCAGTTTATCACGTGGTGCGCAGCGAGCACAACTTTTTCGAAGTTGCAAATTGGGATTTACATCACCCTAACTGATCCAAACAACTTACCAAAAATGCAGCACTACATCGTGCTTTGCGAGTTTAATGTTAATATCCACTGGCCTATGTTTCAAAATAATATTCAACAAATTCTAGACTCTTGTTACATCACAATTTCATTTGGTCGAATGCTTATTATCTACAAACTTATTTCATCGTTACTTCTTTTCATAAATTACGTATTTTATCGAAGTAACGTTAGATTTCTATTTTGTTACTCATAATTTTATTTCCACGTTAGTTTCAATATGCAGAATCTTGACACATCGAATTTTACTTCACTAAAGTCCGTATTTCCAAACGAATTTGTTACTAATATTACATTGCATACTTTATTAATAGACAATTTAAAGCATAACTGATATAAATATTCATCTAATAATTTGGACTGCACCATAGAGTGATTGAACTTACATGAGCTAAGATAATTTCAAATAAATTTATCCAGGTCCCAAGATGAGGACGGAGTTCCCTAAGGTGCTCTGGAATGAGTTTGTAGAATAACTCTGTTGATCTGCCATTTGCTGAAATGTAAAACAGAAACTGCTGAAACATCGTGTCATTTTACTTGTGTAAGTACACAAAAAAACTTGACTGCATGATTTTAATGTTTGTAATAGTGGGTGTCTCTTTAACAACACTATAATACTCTAATCAGAGGTATGCCAGTAGTCTAGCCAGTAAAATCGAAGGTTACTTACACACAAAAGCACCTGTTACTTCTGGAGGACTATTATTTGGCTCGAGAAGAGTAACAAAGTAGTTATTTTTGTTTACACGTCGCGACGTCGCACTTCTCAAATGCACACACTTCACTACTAGTAATATTGCACTCACCCCCAAAACAAAACAAAAAGTGCTACAGATAAGAGAACTGGCCATTGGTTTTAATCCCTCAAGCGTATGTGAACGAGACACAATAGATATTATATTGTTATGCGGTCTCATGCGACCGCTCGGGCGTTGAGGTATGAATTTTTACTTTTTTCAATATTTTACTTAATTGAAACAAGGTACTATAAAATTTTGTAAGAAACCAGGATATTTACTCAAAACAAGACAACACGCCATTAATTCAAGAGTTTTTGTTTTCAATTTGCTCAAGATATAGATTATTGCGATTAAATGCTTCCAGTTTGAAATAAGTATTTCATTGTATGAAAGTAATAACATTAGAATTTCTTAGATTAATTTGACTTCATCTCAATAGACGATTTAAACTTTTTCTTGATTACTCGTATAAAATTGCATCAAGAAAATGTATTTTTGGTTTGAGAATGTCATTATTTAAAAATTAATAAACATTACTTGTATTGAGTCAATTTTACTTAAAATAACATAAAAATCAAGAAAACTGTTTTTCTTGCTTAGAAAAATCTTTTTTATCTGTTTATTATTAATAATAGAATATTTTCCATAATTTTGGCTATATAAACATACAAAACGTGTTTTTATGATCATTGCTTTAAAAATATATAGAATAAGTCTAGTTTTAAGGGTTCCGTAGCCGGATGGCAAAAAACGGAACCTGTATAGTTTCGTCAAGTCTGTCTGTTTTAAAAAAAAACATAATGTAGATCTTAGCAAATACTTTCAATGAAAATTGGTTTGAACGGGATCGAACTAGTAGTTTTTGAGATACCTATAGCACATTGTCAACAATCGCACACAACTTTATTCTTCCTACAAACACAATGAAAAACAAAGTTATATTTGCTGTCAACAAAATAGTGTGGTATTTTAGCTAAGTGGAAGTAAGTGTATTTCCTAATTCAGTTAAAGTTGGCACGGGACACTCGCCTCAGTGCGTGCCTCAGTGCAACTCGCACTTGGCCGGTTTCATCTATACTAATATTATAAAGCTGAAGAGTTTGTTTGTTTGTTTGTTTGTTTGAACGCGCTAATCTCAAAAACTACTGGCCCGATTTGAAAAAATATTGGATAGTCCATTTATCGAGGAAGGCTTTAGGCTATATAAGATAAAGATACGACTCATAAGACCACAGCAGAAATGAAAAATGTTGCGAAAACGGGAGAAAGATATTCCTTTTGAGAGCTTCCGCTGCATACGCTGCGGAAACCGCTTAAGTTACACAAAACTCATGTATGACAGGATTGTTCAGCATTAAGAGTTCTATAATAAAGTCCGCGACAGCATATGCCTATCTTTTATGGTTGACTTACTACAACCTTTTTTATGTTAATAAATTTGTAAAAAAATAATGCATTATTTTTAAAGGTTTATTATACACACAGGTATTTATTCTTATCAAAATAAATACATTCATCATCACGAGCATTTCATTTAGAACCAAGTTGCCCTTTATATCATTTGATTTCAATAAATATCTTAGGAGCTATCACAGTTTTAACATAACTCCGCACCAAAATAATGTTCGCAGCTTAAGTACAACGTGCGCTTGCGCTAATGCGCTAATCTATACTAATATTATAAAGCTGAAGAGTTTGTTTGTTTGTTTGAACGCGCTAATCTCAAAAACTGCTGGCCCGATTTGAAAAATTTTTTTTACGTTATATAGTCCATTTATCGAGGAAGGCTTTAGGCTATACAACATAAAGATACGACTCATAAGACCACAGCAGAAATGAAAAATGTTGCGAAAACGAGAGAAAGATATTCCTTTTGAGAGCTTCCGCTGCATACGCTGCGGAAACCGCTTAAGTTACACAAAAATCATGTATGATAGGATTGTTCAACATTAGAAGTTCTATAATAAAGTCCGCAACAGCATGTCTATCTTTTATGGTTGACTTACTACAACCTTTTTTATGTTCATAAATTTGTAAAAAAATAATGCATTATTTTTAGAGGTGTATTATACACACAGGTATTTATTCTTATCAAAATAAATACATTCATCATCACGAGCATTTTATTTAGAACCAAGTTGCCCTTTCTATCATTTGATTTCAATAAATATCTTAGAAGCTATCACAGTTTTAACATAACTCCGCACCAAAATAATGTTCGCAGCTTAAGTACAACGTGCGCTTGCGCTAATATATTATAAATCTGAAGAGTTTGTTTGTTTGAACGCGCTTATCTCAGGAACTGCTGGACCGATTAAAAAAAATATTTCTATGTTGGATAGCTTATTTATCGAGAAAGGCTTAAGGATATAAAACATGACGCTGTGACGGGAGGGGAGGGAGCAAACTCAAAACGCGCGGACGAAGTCGCGGGGGACCGCTAGTTAACAATAAAATCAACGATTTCATCATGTCATCATGACACTTTTCGTTGTATTGTACACTGTAACATTTTTTCTGCATTTGAAAATATATATTTTTTTAAATTAGTCGATTATTGCACAGATTGGTAAGCAGGCGGATGCAACTCGCCAGAATGGTCGCCACCTTTAGCTGTCACTTATACCACTATCTCATGCGACAGAATCGAATCATTTCAACATAAACAGTGGTAGTTTTCGTGACAAGTCTAAAGTTGCGTTCTTTCACTATTAAGGAAGTATGTAAGTAAAGAAGCTCAAAATCACACAACAAGCGATCGAGAGGGCTATGCTGGGCATTTCTCTGCGGATGGAATCGAAGAAACGAGGAGATACGGAGAAGAACTAAGGTAACGGATAAAGCCTTGAGAATCAGTAAGCTCAAGTGGCAATGGGCAGGGCGCATAGCGCGAAGATCTGATCTCATACAAATTTTGACACCCTTTTCCACCCCCTTATGGGTAGAATTACGGAAAATCCTTTCTTATCGGATGTCTTTTTTCAATTTTTTCTACGATCAGCGGTTTAGGTTGTGCGTAGTGCATGCGTGATCCGTCAGTCAGTAATTCAGAACAAAACATTTTATTGGTACAGATGATTAATATAATGCGAAATCGCAATACGAATTGCTAATTTAACATTCCAATCATAGATTTAGAGGTCGTTGATTCCAATACGCTCCCTGGATAGAAGTGTTTTTATCATTCACCGGCTAGATAAAACACTTTAACCTATATAAAAAAACGTAAGGTCTTTTTCTACTTATTACGTACTTTATTATTCTTATTATTTTCCTAATCCTATTATTATTTTCCTTATTATTTTGACGACTCGTCTGGTGTAGTGGTCGAGATATCGCCTTCTACGCAACGGGTTGCGGGTTCGATCCCCACACAATACAAACATTTGTGTGCATGAACATGTCTGTTTGTATTGGTCTGGGTGTTTTCTATGTATATCATGTATATATTAACAAACAAAAAGTATTATATCCGTTGTCTGGCACCCATAACACAAGCTTTGAGTAGCTTTTTACTTGTTACTTTGGGACTAGATGGCGATGTGTGGGAATCGTTGTATACACAATGTGTTCAAACAAAATTAAGATATAAGTACGTATACAAATATTTTATTCTTAAATGTCTTCAATCATCATTACAAAAAGAAATACTCTCTAATATCACTCTTGTCATACGACGGTAGTAGTAGAACTTACTTAATAACTAAAACAGAAGTTTAACTAAAAGTAACTCAAGTACTTTTAACGATAACTCATTGAGCAAATCAACAAATTGAGCGGCGATCATCGCTCAGGTGCCATCAAGTCATCATCGTTATTGTGTTTTCCACCGCATTTCTTACACAGCACAATAAAATTCTGTAACAAACAAAATACAATTAAAAAAAACACAATATGTAATAAAAGAATCCACGAAACCAAAGTAGTTTTAAGTACCGGACCTCTCATAAGCATCATTAGCTTAAGGATCTGACCCACTTCCGGAGTTTTTATTTTTGTTCCCGTGTGGACTGAGATAATGAACACATAGTGCGCCTTTATGAGCTTTTTTCCTGCTCCTATAAACTTCTAGATAGTTGGAAATATAAAACGAAATGTGTCATAATATCGTCTAGACTAACATTATTACAGATGAGGTAACGACTGGACGTATAATATTACTTACACGTACATAAAAGTACCCTAGTACTAAAATGCCAAAAAGGAACTCGCACATATTAATTTTAATTATTTGTAGGCCCTACAAGAGAAACAACCTATAGTGCGAGTATACAGTCGTTATGTATCACTTTTGTAGCAAAACAAGAGACGACGTACCTATTGTGTACTCATAAAATCCACAGTGCTAAATAGACTAATATATAAAACACTTACCATATTATACTGTAGCCGTAAAAGCTCCATAGCTTTTTTAAATTTTTCTGATGTCTCCTGCGTCTTGTTAAACTCGTATTTTTCCATCACGTCAACGGAGCGCCACGCCAGCGCCTCCAGTTGATGGAGACTTGTCGGCTCTACGATCCGCATTTCCTCGCGATGTCTTCCGAATCGGTAGCCCCACCGGCGAAAGTTTCTCTGAGCTCTTTCGCGGGTTTCGCGCCCTCTTTCGCCCAACTCCCGCGCCGGCTGTTCGTTCGGACCTGGTAAGTTCACCATAACGACACTCCAACAAATAAACCAAAATTGTACCCCTATGATGTTTATATACTGTGTGATCACACTTTGAAACGACTTCACAATTTGCTAATCGATTCCACGTACTAATGAAGTACTTAGATAAATGCTCTTGTAAACTAATTGATAACTGCCTCGTGCGAATCACAAACAGCAGGCCGTATACCAGACGATAACTCGCGGAAGAATGATATGACAAATGGATAATTTCTGCAAAACTAAAGAGACTAAAATCTGGTTCCTAATAAGTGAGAACGAAGATAGCCCTTTCTTTTCAGTATTTAAGTACCACGTAAATTAAATAACCAGTAAATTACCACGAGTATAAACAACAGAGGTAGCTCTACCTGCACATAGGATTAAAACAATTGACTCTAATCCCTAAAAAGGTTTCCCTTTCCATATTATAGTGATTCCTGTTTTATCTAGTAGGTAGAGAGGCAGGTAAAATCAGTCAATACAGTTTTTGTTTTTAATATGAGAGAACGATATTTTGAAAGCCTGATGGATAAACTAACTAACTAGTTTTTGTATACAAGAGATTAGAGAGTTGATAAATATTTATGAAAAGCCATATTGAAGTGCTCGGCTTAAGCGACCTGACCAGTCTTACCGTCAGAATACTGATCCCTCCAATGTTCTTTTGTCAGTTTTAAGTGTTGATAGCAAATACAGAAGGTCAGATCTGAGCTGTAAGATAAATGGTTTTTGAATTCTAACTCAAAGTCGCAAGTCTAACTCAAAGACGGTATCACCGTTTGCGGTCTGGGCAGTATATACTTAAACATTCTCATTAAAAAAAAACTTATTCATTTTTTTTATTTTTGTATAATGCCGTAAAGTAAGTATTGCCTTGCAATGTAAAAAAAAGTATATTTTCCTGATAATGACACATTTATTCATATCATTTATGTACGATATCCTCAGATAATCCCAAAAGACACTTGTCATATCTTGTCTGTCTGTGTGAAGAGGCTCGAAAAGCCTCAAATAAAATAATAATACCATACAAAAAAATCTTCGAATCCCAAAATTTACGAGTTTCTGAGAACAATTTGCAATCAGTAAAAGTGATTTCATATCATTAGAGGAATACCAGAAAAATCAAGCTGAAATATGAAAAAAGATCCCTAGGTCCACTTTTTCAAATTCTGGAACCAGTTTGCGGCAGCGCCTCAGCTCATTGGCGGACATTGAAATGAAAAAATATGCCTGACTGTCATATCGGAGAGTAATTAAATATTGTATTATCCATTGATTTTATTCAATAACGTGAACATAGTGTGATTTTTACATATTTAAATATAATGCACGTTTACGTTAATTTTGAACTTAAATTGCTAGAGACATGGGGGGCAATTCTCGCGCAATTCGCATACGAAAAAAGTTCACCGATCGAATTTTCTTTGTCAAAGTAAAAATATTTATTTTATTTTATTTAAACTTTATTGCACTGTAAGTTGTACAATTGGCGGACTTAATGCCTAGTGGCATTCTCTACCAGTCAACCACCTGGTAATGCAGAGAGTTTAATCAGAGGCGGAATATTAATAATATGTGAGAAGAGTGGTAAGAAAAAGAAGTAAAATGCACTAACATAAACATACATACTAATATTACACAAATATATAATAGGATACATAAGCAAAAGAATAATAAACATACAAAGAATACATAAACTTAATAAATACAAAATTATGAATGATAAAGCTGATGATAATGACGACATCCAAAGAACACAAATAAAAGAAAATGGCTGTTAATTCTGAAGAGAGCCAAGGTTAAGATAGTGGGTGCGGAGAGACTTTTTAAAAGTAAATTTGTTGGGGGACATTCTGATTTCATTGGGGAGAGAATTCCAAAGTCGAATCGCAGAGATGGTGAAAGAGTCCGACATAAAGCCGGTCTTGAAAAGTGGTGTGAAAAGAGTGAGATTATGGGAAGAGCGAAGGTTGCGCGAAGTAGTGGAAGCCAGATAGTTGAAGCGCTGTGCCAAATAGGTCGGAGAGTGAGGGTTACGAAGTATGTTGAAGAGAGTGCACAGGATTCTTATTTCTCTGCGATGTCGGATGGGAAGCCATTTAAGCTTGAACCGGTAAGCAGAAATGTGGTCGTACTTACGGAGACCGAAGATAAAGCGAATACCATTGTTAAGGAGACGGTCAAGTTTATTGAGATAAGCTTCACTGATGTTCGTACAACAAACATCGGCGTAGTCGAGAAGAGGAAGTACGAGAGACTGTACAAGAAGAGTTTTAGTATGAGAAGGGAGAAAGTTTTTAAATTTATAGAGAGCCCGTAAAGTGGCGGTTACTTTCCTGCTGACCTCGGAAATGTGTTTAGACCAGCAGAGGGTGCTGTCCATGTATAGCCCCAGGTTCTTGACATTTTCAAACATAGTTTATGATTTCTCAGGGTCACAATTTCTATGAATTTAGATTTTATTCGTGTGATGATTTTTGTACTTAGATTCAATCAGTAGCCCTCTTGTAATTTTAACTCCTCATAATAACAGTTAACGTTATTTATATTTCTATAAAATCTAGTATTGTTACTGTATCGAATAACGTTATCGCTATTTAAAAATGGCAACACTGGCTGCCCCTTCCCTTCTTATTTTTTGACTTGCGGATTGCACTCGAAAGGCGCGGCAGTCTAGTGCTGACCGCCGAAGCGAAAGGTTGAGGGAAGGAACCTATGTTAAAATGTAGTTATAATTATTAATGTGGCTAAAGATAGTGATTTGTATCAAAGATAAGTGTGTTGATCGAATAAATAACTTAATAAACTCAACCGAGTTTGATTCACGACACGTCGGAAGTGGAAGAGGAAACCTTCAGCTCACAAAGGGTACGTACGTACTATTATTATTTTTATACTATACGAGTATTAGAATATTTTATTATACTTTATTTGTCAATCGCTTATGAATTAGTTTTTGTAAAGAAACAAGCTTTTGCTTAGAATTGATCAGCTTGTTGGGATAGTATTCTGCTTTGGTAAGTAGACTGTAGCGATACTATCCTGATAAAATTGTGTTAAGTTTCTAACTGACCATTTGGTCAAGGCTACTCCTTGATAATGTTCAGTGGATTCGAGACACGAGTACGTGCAACTAAATAGCTAAATATAATAAATGAGCTCAGTAGTTCCTCCATCCTAATAGGAAATACGAAAAGAAATAGGTAATGCTTCAACACCCGAGCGGTTGCAGGCAACCGCATAACAATAGAATTTGCATTGTGTCTCGTTCACATACGCTTGAGGGATTAAATATTATCATGTCAATGCCTATTGTAGGTAGCTATGTTTAGTTGATTGAGAATAACCGTTCAACCTGCAACTGTTCGAGGGGTAATATTTTTGTGTTCATAAATAATTATACAGTAAAAAAATCTTTTTTTCAGACTTTGCATTCATATCTTTGCATATGTTAGTGAGTTCAACAGTTGTGAGTTTTAATCAATTGTGTTAAATTTCAACCAATTCAATCCAATTTAATTATGAATATTCGAATCATTTCTTATTTCAATTCAATTTCGTTTGTTATATGACTTGAATTGAGTGCCCTTTAGGGTATTTAATTTTTAAATACACCCATTGATTATGTAAGTGAGTTAAACAATACTGAGTTTTTTATTTATTTAACTGAGTTCAATTTAATCCAACTCAAGTAAATTAAATTAGAATAATTTTTCTTTCACTTCAATTCCATTTTATATGACTTGATATAAAGGCATTTTAAGGTAAATGCCTTATTGCCAATTCAACCCAATTTAAATTATATACATTTATATTTTAAATTAATATACATTCGAACTCATTCAATATATAACTTGAAATAAAGGTCATAGTGTCAGATTTTACAAAGTAGTTTTAGCGGCCAGGTGTGTCGCGTGGGTCAAGTGCGTCCTTAAGTAGCGGCCAGGTGTGTCGCATGGGCCAAGTGTGTCCTTATGTAGCGACCAGGTGTGTCGCGTGGACCAAGTGTGTCCTTAAGTAGCGGCCAGGTGTGTCGCATGGACCAAGTGTGTCCTCAAATAGCGGCCAGGTGTGTCGTGTGGACCAAGTGTGTCCTCAAATAGCGGCCAGGTGTGTCGCGTGGACCAAGTGTGTCCTCAAACAGCGGCCAGGTGTGTCGCGTGGACCAAGTGTGTCCATAGTTCTGTACATTTTTTTTTATTCAAAAGCAGTAGTAGTGGCCAAGTCAGTCAATCAATCAATTAAATTCATGTATTGTGGAGTACATGAACACAGTTATGTATACTAGCTATGTATTTTTCTCGATTAGATCGGGCCATTTGTGCCATGAAGAAGCTATGTACGTTTTACAAAAGGTCAAGTCTAACTGTGAATTCTTTTACTAGAAATTTTCTTTAGCAACGGTCATGTGAGCTATATAGGCGCACTTACTTGCGTTCAGGATTATTTGCAACATTATTCCTTTACTAAAATTATGCTCTAATAAATGAAGATAATGGCTCCATAGTAATAAGAATTAAAGACATTTATTCTCATAAATACATACAGTTAATTTACGAAGATAATTCATAACTTAGTAAATAATTACCATATCCAAAATATGATTTTGTTGATAACAACACTAATGCTGGTATTCTTTTTCTTCCGAGGTGATGAGACTGAAGAGCACGAGATCAAACCAGGCTGGTTGGGATGAAAGAGCTCGCGATTGAGGTTGAGGACATCGACATCTTCTAAAGGAAGTCACAAATCAAAAAGTACCATTTCGGCGTCACCGACGCTCGAAGCCGTAGTCACCAAATTACCGTTTCACACAATCCGAAGTGACTGTTTGGCTCCGATCACAAAGAGGAAAAAAGAACAACTACTATGTTTTAACTGTAGTATATTCATTCACTGGATTAGTCCTTGTACACACAATTCTGATATTTTTCGCGGAGGTTTATCTTGATTCCCATCGTTTTAAAACCATTGCAGCGTTCGTGGTCGCGAGTAGGCTAGGATGTTATTTATCATGTACAAAAGAAAAAATATCATCACTTCTTCTTAGTAGAATGGGTTATTTTGTTACGATTGAGTTCAGAATTTTGAATATATGTACAGTCGACAGCACATCAAATTACCCACTTTTGTTGCAAACTTAACCTAAAATACCGCAGTTTTTACCTTGACGTGCT
The DNA here is from genome assembly GCA_963924145.1 of Pyrausta purpuralis. Lineage (NCBI taxonomy): Eukaryota > Metazoa > Arthropoda > Insecta > Lepidoptera > Crambidae > Pyrausta > Pyrausta purpuralis. Next base: position 16,478,319 of record OZ001659.1, read on the forward strand.
GTTTTCCGTACAACTGATAATTTTGGTAAATGTATTAACATCAGAACCCCTTTTCACCGTCTTGTATTAGATCACTGTCAATGCTTTAATTAAAAATAAATTAGTGTAATATTCATTTTGTAATCGCTCCCAGACCTAATATTATACTAAGTTGACTTTGCGAAAAATACCGCGCATTTACCACGATTATGAGAAAAATACACCTATTAGCACACGATGTCAGTAAATTCTTACTTGAATTAACGTCGTGACTTAATTATTTCAAAACAAATATCTAATTAATTCATTGACGCGGTAATTTTAATGTCGGGTTACTTAAACGCCATTAAAGTCGCGTAACGCGTTACAATGCAGTTCGTTTATATAACATTCATTGAAAATACCCTTACTTCCTCTATATAAATTGTTCTGTCGTTTTAACCATACTAGAACTATAAAGAGTAACAGATTCCGTTGCAATTTTGATAGCGCAGTTAACCGCCAAACTTGTAAGACATGAAATGTATATAAAAAGTTTATCAATTATCATTTATTTGATGAAAGAAATAGACAGTAGATCAATAATTAATTACAAACTTAACATCATTCGCTACATGTGCACACCCGGTAGGGTACAGCAAAGTAAAACAATTTAATAGGTGAGTTTTACCTGTTAATAAATTGTGGAGTAATTATATTAATTTTGGAACAGATGGTCCTATACTTATACATACTAATATTTATTTATGACTACTATAAACATTTAGGAATCAAATAACTTACTACATAATATTTCTGTAATACTGCACAAACAAAAAAAAAAGGAAATAATACATCAACAACGAGCTTAGGTAGCTATACTTTACTTTTACTTATTAAATAACCTTCTTATAAGTATTCTTGACTAGTAGACAGTCAGTTAAATTAATGTATCCTCAATGTCTATATAAATTTGTTTTAAATGACATTGTTTATCTAAAAATCATTACTCCGACAATTTGTAAAAACGTTTGTTTCGTAATATTATTTTTATACTTATTGTCTTTTAGCACTTTCATTATATACGCTTGTCTAGTTTTCGCTCAATTTAGTACTTATGTAAGAGACGAAAGGAATTGTTGCGGCACAGGGTGCCCTTAAAGAATAATATTTTTTTTGTTAGGAAAAATAAAATCGTATGCGGGCCAGTTTTCAAAAAAAGGGTCCTCTTTCTATGTTATTGTTTGATGCTCTGTTAAAATATTATAACTTAAAACGAGGTGACCTTACATAATGTATTAAGCATTGACATGAAAAGAAATGTATTTTCATTTATGAATATTATATTGACGCCAAACACGACGTTTGCTCTGCAATATGCTTGGGTTTGGAATAACTAAAGACGCATCGCAATACATTTAAATGGGGACTAGGGACGTCTACACGCCAAAACGTCAGCGTAAATAGCAGACCGTGATCTCATAGGTCAATTAATAAATAATTATGCACAAAGGCTTTATTTCAAAACTAGTTTTTACTCTAGTTCCCCACTTTGATATTTTTCTGTATTCTTGGCAATATCATGCAGTTTATTCATTTTTACATGTAACAGCATAATATCGTTGAGTTTACTTTGCTGAGTAAATTGTATTCGTGGTAGGGTTTAATTATTAATGTCATTTGACTATTAAATCTAATATCAATTCTATTTAAATTATTTGTATAATGATTAATAAAGTGGTACTTGTTCCTGCTACTAAATTAAGACCACACCTTCATGTACTGTTCGTTAATAATTAACAAATATGATTAATATGGGCCCTGAAATATTGATATTTTTCTCATCCGAACACACATCATTTTAGGGAAAGTTAAACTACAAAGTAATATTTTATGTAACCAATAAATTGTAAGATCATAAGAGATTCTATAAGTCACTCAGATAAGATAATAATAATGATCCCTTAAATGTCTGTATCTCCGTAAACAGTATTTATAAGGGATTGAGAACAGACATTAAGGCAGCCATTCAATTCCAATAAGAAAACCAAAACCCAACGATTTAATTTAATATACATAATTGCTTAATTCTACTCTTATGACTTTAAGTGCTAAAATTCATAACTTTCATTGATATGCGCAACGCAAATTACGAAATTTAACTTTTTTTTTAAAGTTATCTAAGTAGCTTCAATAATTCTTGATTATGTTCTCCACGATTAATAAGTGACATTTATTTTGGATGCGTTAGTGACTTTCTTAATATTTATCTCAATACATAGGTTTATATCCTAATACATTACTCAATATGAAAAATTCAAATCATGAGACTGTGTTTCAGAAAGAAACTTTTGTTTTAACCTTATTATTTTATTTACTTGATACATATCATTATACAAATTGTGAACTATTATCATATTGCTAGATGCACCGTTCAGTCATTCCTTTGAGTTATTCAAAAATTGAATTAGATGCAAGATAATGTCGATAATAGAAATTAAAGACTCAAAAACATATTGTAATGGAGTATAATGATGTTATTTGTAGTAATGAGGTATTAATTTGACAACCTACGTGGTGTAGTGGCTAGGCACGCTGGTTTCAAGGCGTCGCCGCTCTGAGGTCCCGGGTTCGATTCCCGGTCGGGTCAATATAGATATCATAATTTTCTATATTGTCTCGGGTCTGGGTGTTGTGGTACCACCTTTGTGTCTAATTTCCATAACACAAGTGCATTAGCTACTTACTTTGGGATCTGAACAATATATGCGATTGGTGTCCAATTAACTTGTCTTTTACTGACTTGAGTGATTTTTACTTTTTAAATGAACTGTTGTTTATGTAGATAAGGTCTCTTTAAAGTTAGGATCGTTTATATGTCACACACTTAAAACTACAAAAAGTCACCTATACATGTTCATTTATTCATCTATTTAAAAGTCAATTAAGTTAGATTCTTGCCATATTGTTATCTTAAAATCAGATGTTTTTTTTAAATTCTTCTTAAGTATATTAGAAGATATTAGACTGTAATGAAATAAAATAAAAATGGCTTCGATAAATGACTTTTTGTCATTCATAGACAGGAGTAAAAAAAATATTAGTCAAATTAATAGTTACGATTGTTATCATAAGTATAATAACATAACCATTCTTTACTTATTAGTCGAAGTAACTATGAAACTATAGGTACCTACATAATAGATTATGAACCCGGTTACATAAAATGTTCGTTGCCACAAGTCTTATAAGGCAGGTAAGCAGGCAAAGTATAATCAATCTAAAGATTCAATAGACCAATCTATATTGGTCAAAGCTACAGCAACTCAAGTCAACCAAAAACAGATTGTAATTATAAAATGATCTAGAAATGTGATGATTGTTATTAATAAGTATATTTTGTAATTATGTTTGCTGTGTATTACTGAGTGAGCTCAACAGTATGATTGTAGCATAACCTTTATTTCTTGCTAAACTTAAATGTCGAATGTGATGATTTTCTAATGTGTACGCTAAAGTAAACTTAGAATTACTAAGTGAGCTCAACAGCTTAATTGTTATTGCTTGTAATATGATAAATGTAGTATGCTGTAGTAGTATTGATATAAATGCGCCATTGTAAATATTTTTAAAAATGCACCAGGAGGTGCATTAGGTCGGATGGCCGAATGTGATGATTTTTGTACTTAGATTCAATCAGTAGCCCTCTTGTAATTTTAACTCCTCATAATAACAGTTAACGTTATTTATATTTCTATAAAATCTAGTATTGTTACTGTATCGAATAACGTTATCGCTATTTAAAAATGGCAACACTGGCTGCCCCTTCCCTTCTTATTTTTTGACTTGCGGATTGCACTCGAAAGGCGCGGCAGTCTAGTGCTGACCGCCGAAGCGAAAGGTTGAGGGAAGGAACCTATGTTAAAATGTAGTTATAATTATTAATGTGGCTAAAGATAGTGATTTGTATCAAAGATAAGTGTGTTGATCGAATAAATAACTTAATAAACTCAACCGAGTTTGATTCACGACACGTCGGAAGTGGAAGAGGAAACCTTCAGCTCACAAAGGGTATGTATGTACTATTATTTTCAAATGATAAGAGCAAGTTATATTATTTAATAAAATTTTCTTGAAGATAACGCCATAAATACCACGATAGGATAGCATTGGTTGGGATAATATTCTGCTGCGGTTGAACTGTAGCAATATTATCCTGATTTAATCGTGTTAACTTTCCAACTGATCGTTTGGTCAAGGCTACTCCTTGATAATGATCTGAGGTGATTAATACGAGTATGCTCATAAGCAAAGTAGGTAGGTAACAAATTGTCGGGCTAGCCCTAGGTTGTTCTTAATATGAACTGGGTCTATGCTAACTCGACGCAGTCGTGCTAAGCTATCATCAAATCATTTGGGCAAGGCTACCCTTTGCTAATGGTATGTGAAAGCTAAATGCGCGATTTATTAAATTGGGTCAACTACGTAGGCATGTTTAACAAAATATTATATATTTTTTCTCATAATTATCGGGGTAGTGTTAGGTTGCATTGGTTGGGATAATATTTTGCTGCGGTTAAGCTGTTGCACTATTATCCTAACTAAATTGTGTTACGTTTCTAACTGGCCATTTGGTCAAGGCTACTCCTTGATAATGTTCAGTGGATACGAGACACGAGTACGTGCAACTAAATAGCTAAATATAATAAATGACCTCGGTAGTTCCTTCATCCTAATAGGAAATACGAAAAGAAATAGGTATTAATCCCTCAAGCGTATGTGAACGAGACACAATAGGTATTCTATTGTTATGCGGTCGCATGCGACCGCTCGGGTGTTGAGGTAATATTATCATGTCACTGCCTATTGTAGGTAGCTATGTTTAGTTGATTGAGAATAACCGTTCAACCTGCAACTGTTCTAGGGCTAATATTTTTGTGTTCATAAATAATTATACCTACAATAAATAAATAAAACTTTATTTCAGACTTTGCATTCATAATTTGTTAACAGACTTATAAACTATGTTAGTGAGTTCAACAATTGTGTGTTTTTAATCAATTGTGTTAAATTTCAACCAATTCAATCCAATTTAATTATAAACATTTGAATCATTTCTTATTTCAATTCAATTTCGTTTGTTATATGACTTGAATTGAGTGCCCTTTAGGGTATATAATTTGTACACACATTGATTATGTAAGTGAGTTAAATAATACTGAGTTTTTTATATTTATTAAACTGAGTTCAATTTAAACCAACTCAAGTAAATTAAATTAGAATCATTTTACTTTTACTTCAATTCCATTTGATATGACTTGATATAAAGGCTTTTTAGGTAAATGACTTATTGCCAATTCAACCCAATTAAAATTCATATACATTTTTATTTTAAATTCGAATTCATTCAATATATAACTTGAAATAAAGGCCATAGTGTCAGATTTTACAAAGTAGTTTTAGCGGCCAGGTGTGTCGCGTGGACCAAATGTGTCCTTAAGTAGCGGCCAGGTCTGTCGCATGGGCCAAGTGTGTCCTTATGTAGCGACCAGGTGTGTCGCATGGACCAAGTGTGTCCTCAAATAGCGGCCAGGTGTGTCGCGTGGACCAAGTGTGTCCTTAAATAGCGGCCAGGTGTGTCGCGTGGACCAAGTGTGTCTTCAAATAGCGGCCAGGTGTGTCGCGTGGACCAAGTGTGTCCTCAAATAGCGGCCAGGTGTGTCGCGTGGACCAAGTGTGTCCTTAGGTAGCGGCCAAGAGTGTCGCTTGGGCCTAGTATGTCCATAGTTCTGTACATTTAATTATTCAAAAGCAGCAGAAGTGACCAAGTCAGTCAATCAATCAACAAAATTCGCCTCAACTGTTTCTGTCTCACCCAATGGTTGACTGGTAGAGAATGCTTTAAAGCATTAAGTCCGCCATTTGTACTTCATTTTGTTTGTGCAATAAAGAATATATAATAATAATAATAACAAAATTAATTTATTGTGTAATACATGTACATTAGTTATGTACATGTAAGTTATGTATAGTAGCTATGTATTTTCCTCGATTAGATCGGGCCATTTGTGCCATGAAAGAGCTATGTATGTTTTACAAAAGGTCAAGTCTAACTGTGAATTCTTTTACTAGAAATTTTCATTAGCAACGGTCATGTGAGCCATATAGGCGCTCTTACTTGCGTTCAGGATTATTTGCAACATTATTCCTTTGCTAAAATTATGCTCTAATAAATGAATAGACTCCATAGTAATTAGATTTAAAGATATTTATTCTCATAAATACATACAGTTCATTTACAAAGATAATTATTGAAACCATAACTTAGTAAATAAATACCATATCCAAAATATGATTTTGTTGATAACAACACTAATGCTGGTATTCTTTTTCTTCCGAGGTGATGAGACTGAAGAGCACGAGACCAAACCAGGCTGGTTGGGCCTAAAAAGACGAAAGAGCTCGCGATCGAGGTTAAGGACATCGACATCTTCTAAAGGAAGTCACAAATCAAAAGTACCCTTTCGGCGTCACCAACGCTCGAAACCGTCGAGTCACCTGAAATTACCGTTTTACACAATCCGAAGTGACTGTTTGGCTCTGATCACAAAAAGAAAAAAAGAACAACTACTATGTTTTAATTGTAATATATTCATTCATTGAATAAGTCCTTGTACACACAATTCTGATATTTTTCGCAGAGGTTTATCTTGATTCCCGTCGTTTTAAAACCATTGCAGCGGTTGTGGTCGCGGGTAGGCTAGGATGTTATTTATCCAAAAGAAAATAATATCATCACTTCTTCTTAGTAGAATGGGTTATTTTGTTGCGATTGAGTACAGAATTTTGAATATATGTACAGTCCGACAGCACATCAAATTACCCACTTTTGTTGCAAACTTAACCTTATTGCAATTGCATAAGATACCGCACGTTTTACCTTTACGTGCTGTTTTCCGTAAAACTGATAATTTTGGTAAATGTATAATCGCTCCCACAGACCTAATATACTAAGTTGACTTTGCGAAAAATACCGCGCATTTATCACGATCATGAGAAAAATATACCTATTGAAACACGATGTCAGTAAATTCTTACTTGAATTAACGTTGTGACTTAATTATTTCAAAACAAAGATTTAATTAATTCATTGACGCGGTGATTTTATTGTCGGCTAACTTAAACGCCATTAAAGTCGCGTAACGCGTTATAATGCAGTTCGTTTACATTCATAGAAAATACCCTTACTTCCTCTACATAAATTGTTCTGTCGTTTTAACCATACTAGAACTATAAAGGGTAGCAGATTCCGTTGCAATTTTGATAGCGCAGTTAACCGCCAAACTTGTAAGACATAAAATGTATATAAAAAGTTTATAAATTATCATTAATTTAATGAAAGAAATACACAGAAGATAAATAATTAATTACAAACTTAACATCGCTCGCTACATGTAAGTAAAACAATTTTATAGGTAAGTTTTACCTGTTAATAAACTGTGGAGTAATTACATTAATTTTGGGACAGATGGTCCTAAACTTATACATATTAATATTAATTTATGACTTCTATAAATATTTAGAAATCAAATAACTTACTACATATTTCTGTAACATTGCACAAACAATAAAAAAATAAATAATTGAAATTATACATCAATAACGAGCTTCGGTAGGTATACTTTACTTATTAAATAACCTTCTTATAAGTATTCCTGACTAGTAGACAGTCAGTTATACATAAATTAATGTATCCTCAATGTCTACATAAATTTGTTTTAAATGACATTGTTTATCGATAAATCATTACTCCGACAATTTGTAAAAACATTTGTTTTGTAATACTATTTTTATACTTATTGTCTTTTAGCACTTTTATTACGTCTGTCTAGTTTTCGCTCAATCTAGTACTTACGTAAGAGACGAAAGGCATTGTCGCGGGACAGGGTGCCCTTAAAGAATAATATATTTTTTTGTTAGGAAAAATAAAATCATATGCGGGCCAGTTTTCAAAAAAAAAATAGTCCTCTTTCTATGTTATTGTTTGATGCTCTGTTAAAATATTATCACTTAAAACGAGGTGACCTTACATAATATACTAATCATTGACTTCAAAAGAAATATATTTTCATATATGAATTTTATATTGACGCCAAACACGACGTTTGCTCTGCAATATGCTTGGGTTTGGAATAACTAAAGACGCGTTGTAATACATTTAAATGGGGACTAGGGACGTCTACACGCCAAAACGTAAATAGGAGACCGTGATCTCATAGGTCAATTAATAAATAATTATGCACAAAGGCTTTATTTCAAAACTGGTTTTTATTCTAGTTCCCCACTTTGATATTTTTCTATATTCTTGGCAATATCATGCCGTTTATTATTTTTTTTTACATGTGACAGCATAATATCGTTGATTTTACTTTGCTGAGTAAATTGTATTTGTAGTAGGGCTTAATTATTAATGTCATTTGACTATTAAATCTAACCTCAATTCTATTTAAATTATTTGTATAATGATTAATAAAGTGAAGTAAGTACTTGTTCCTACTACTAAATAAAAACCACATCTTCATGTACTGTTCGTATATAATTAACAAATATGTATTAATATGGGCCCTAAAATATTAAATTTTTCTCATACGGACACACATAATATTAGGGAAACTTAAACTACAAAGTAATATTTTATGGTAACAATAAATTGAAAGATCATAAGAGATTATATAAGTCACTCAGATAATATAATAATAATAATGATCCCTTAAATGACTGTATCTCTGTAAACAGTCTTTATAAGAGATTGAGATTCCATTCAATTGCAATAAAAAACAAACAACGAGTTATTAATAATATACATAATAGCTTAATTCTACTTGTATGACTTTAAGTGCTAAGATTCATAACTTTCATTATTGATATGTGCCGCGCAAATTACGAAATTAAACTTTAAAAAAAAAGTTATCTAAGTAGCTTCAATAATTCTTGATTATGTTCTCCCCGATTAACAAGTGACGTTTATTATGGATGCTTTACTGATTTTCTTAATATCTATCTCAATACATAGGTTTATATCCTAATACATTACTTAATATGAAAAATTCAAATCATGAGACTGTGTTTCAGAAAGAAACTTTATTGTTTTCTCCTTATTGTTTTATTTACTTTATACATATTATCATTATACAAATTGTGAACTATTATCATATTGCTGAATGCACCGTTCAGTCATTCCTTTAAGTCATTCAAAAATTGAATTAGATGCTAGAAAATGACGATAATAGAAATTAAAGACTCGAAAACATATTGTAATGGAGTATAATGATGTTATTTGTAGAAACGAGGTATTAATTTGACAACCTCCGTGGTGTAGTGGCTAGGCACGCTTGTTTCAAGGCGTCGCCGCTCTTAGTTCCCGGGTTCGATTCCCGGTCGGGTCAATATAGAAATCAAAATTTTCTATATTGTCTTGGGTCTGGGTGTTGTGGTACAAACTTTGTGTCTGATTTTCATAACACTGAACAATGTATGTGATTGGTGTCCAATAATTTGTTTTTTACTTATTTGACTGATATATTACTTTCTAAATCAACTGTTGTTTATGTAGATAAGGTCTCTTTAAAGTTAGGATCTCAAAACTACAAAAAGTTACCAATAAATTTCATTCATTCATCAATTTAAAAGGAAATTAAGTTAAAGATTCTTTCCATTTTGTTATTTTAAAATCAGATGTTTTTTCTTTAAATTCCTATTAAATATATAAGAACATAATAGATTGTTAATAAATAAAATGGCTTCGATAAATGACCCTTTGTCATTCATAGACAGGAGTAAAAAAAAACATTAGTTTCATTAATAATTACGATTGCGATCATAATTATAATAACATAACCATACTTAACCTTTTAGCCTTTAAAACGAAATAACCATGAAATTATAGGTACATAATAGGTTATGAACCCGGTAACATAAAAGATATAATATGTATAAAATGTTCGTTGCCGCAAGTCTTACAAGACACTGGATTAATACTTCACCCTTGATAAAGCATAATCAATCTAAAGATTCAATAGATCAATCGATATTGGTCAAGTAAACCAAAAAAAATTTAAAATGATAAAATGTACTAGAAATGTGATAATTGCTATTAATAAGAATATTTTGTAATTATGTATTACTGAGTGAGCTCAACAGTATAATTGTAGCATAACCTTTATTTCTTGTTAGACTTAAATGCCGAATGTGATGATTTTATAATGTGTACTCAACAGCTTAATTTTGGCATAATCTTTATTGCTTGTAATATGATAAATGTAGTATGCTGTAGTAGTATTGATATAAATGCGCCATTGTAAATATTTTATAAAATGCACCAGGAGGTGCATTAGGTCGGATGGCCGAATGTGATGATTTTTGTATTTAGATTCAATCAGTAATCTTAATTCAAGTTTCATCAGTTTCAATCAGTAATCTTAATTGAAGTTGTAATCTTAACTCATTATAATAACAGTTGACGTTATTTATGTAAAAACGAGTATTGTTACTTTATCGAACAACGTTATCGCTATCGCTATTTAAAAATGGCAACACTGGCTGCCCCTTCCCTTCTTATTTTCTGACTTGCGGAGTGCACTCGAAAGGCGAGCCAGTCTAGTGCTGACCGCCGAAGCGAAAGGTTGAGGGAAGGAACCTATGTTAAATTGTAGTTATAATTATTAATGTGGCTAGAGGTAGTGATTTGTATCATAGATAAGTGTGTTGATCGAATAAAGAACTTTATAAACTCAACCAATACGCTCCCTGGATAGAAGTGTTTTTATCATTCACCGGCTAGATAAAACACTTTAACCTATATAAAAAAACGTAAGGTCTTTTTCTACTTATTACGTACTTTATTATTCTTATTATTTTCCTAATCCTATTATTATTTTCCTTATTATTTTGACGACTCGTCTGGTGTAGTGGTCGAGATATCGCCTTCTACGCAACGGGTTGCGGGTTCGATCCCCACACAATACAAACATTTGTGTGCATGAACATGTCTGTTTGTATTGGTCTGGGTGTTTTCTATGTATATCATGTATATATTAACAAACAAAAAGTATTATATCCGTTGTCTGGCACCCATAACACAAGCTTTGAGTAGCTTTTTACTTGTTACTTTGGGACTAGATGGCGATGTGTGGGAATCGTTGTATACACAATGTGTTCAAACAAAATTAAGATATAAGTACGTATACAAATATTTTATTCTTAAATGTCTTCAATCATCATTACAAAAAGAAATACTCTCTAATATCACTCTTGTCATACGACGGTAGTAGTAGAACTTACTTAATAACTAAAACAGAAGTTTAACTAAAAGTAACTCAAGTACTTTTAACGATAACTCATTGAGCAAATCAACAAATTGAGCGGCGATCATCGCTCAGGTGCCATCAAGTCATCATCGTTATTGTGTTTTCCACCGCATTTCTTACACAGCACAATAAAATTCTGTAACAAACAAAATACAATTAAAAAAAACACAATATGTAATAAAAGAATCCACGAAACCAAAGTAGTTTTAAGTACCGGACCTCTCATAAGCATCATTAGCTTAAGGATCTGACCCACTTCCGGAGTTTTTATTTTTGTTCCCGTGTGGACTGAGATAATGAACACATAGTGCGCCTTTATGAGCTTTTTTCCTGCTCCTATAAACTTCTAGATAGTTGGAAATATAAAACGAAATGTGTCATAATATCGTCTAGACTAACATTATTACAGATGAGGTAACGACTGGACGTATAATATTACTTACACGTACATAAAAGTACCCTAGTACTAAAATGCCAAAAAGGAACTCGCACATATTAATTTTAATTATTTGTAGGCCCTACAAGAGAAACAACCTATAGTGCGAGTATACAGTCGTTATGTATCACTTTTGTAGCAAAACAAGAGACGACGTACCTATTGTGTACTCATAAAATCCACAGTGCTAAATAGACTAATATATAAAACACTTACCATATTATACTGTAGCCGTAAAAGCTCCATAGCTTTTATAAATTTTTCTGATGCGTCTTGTTAAACTCGTATTTTTCCATCACGTCAACGGAGCGCCACGCCAGCGCCTCCAGTTGATGGAGACTTGTCGGCTCTACGATCCGCATTTCCTCGCGATGTCTTCCGAATCGGTAGCCCCACCGGCGAAAGTTTCTCTGAGCTCTTTCGCGGGTTTCGCGCCCTCTTTCGCCCAACTCCCGCGCCGGCTGTTCGTTCGGACCTGGTAAGTTCACCATAACGACACTCCAACAAATAAACCAAAATTGCACCCCTATGATGTTTATATACTGTGTGATCACACTTTGAAACGACTTCACAATTTGCTAATCGATTCCACGTACTAATGAAGTACTTAGATAAATGCTCTTGTAAACTAATTGATAACTGCCTCGTGCGAATCACAAACAGCAGGCCGTATACCAGACGATAACTCGCGGAAGAATGATATGACAAATGGATAATTTCTGCAAAACTAAAGAGACTAAAATCTGGTTCCTAATAAGTGAGAACGAAGATAGCCCTTTCTTTTCAGTATTTAAGTACCACGTAAATTAAATAACCAGTAAATTACCACGAGTATAAACAACAGAGGTAGCTCTACCTGCACATAGGATTAAAACAATTGACTCTAATCCCTAAAAAGGTTTCCCTTTCCATATTATAGTGATTCCTGTTTTATCTAGTAGGTAGAGAGGCAGGTAAAATCAGTCAATACAGTTTTTGTTTTTAATATGAGAGAACGATATTTTGAAAGCCTGATGGATAAACTAACTAACTAGTTTTTGTATACAAGAGATTAGAGAGTTGATAAATATTTATGAAAAGCCATATTGAAGTGCTCGGCTTAAGCGACCTGACCAGTCTTACCGTCAGAATACTGATCCCTCCAATGTTCTTTTGTCAGTTTTAAGTGTTGATAGCAAATACAGAAGGTCAGATCTGAGCTGTAAGATAAATGGTTTTTGAATTCTAACTCAAAGTCGCAAGTCTAACTCAAAGACGGTATCACCGTTTGCGGTCTGGGCAGTATATACTTAAACATTCTCATTAAAAAAAAACTTATTCATTTTTTTTATTTTTGTATAATGCCGTAAAGTAAGTATTGCCTTGCAATGTAAAAAAAAGTATATTTTCCTGATAATGACACATTTATTCATATCATTTATGTACGATATCCTCAGATAATCCCAAAAGACACTTGTCATATCTTGTCTGTCTGTGTGAAGAGGCTCGAAAAGCCTCAAATAAAATAATAATACCATACAAAAAAATCTTCGAATCCCAAAATTTACGAGTTTCTGAGAACAATTTGCAATCAGTAAAAGTGATTTCATATCATTAGAGGAATACCAGAAAAATCAAGCTGAAATATGAAAAAAGATCCCTAGGTCCACTTTTTCAAATTCTGGAACCAGTTTGCGGCAGCGCCTCAGCTCATTGGCGGACATTGAAATGAAAAAATATGCCTGACTGTCATATCGGAGAGTAATTAAATATTGTATTATCCATTGATTTTATTCAATAACGTGAACATAGTGTGATTTTTACATATTTAAATATAATGCACGTTTACGTTAATTTTGAACTTAAATTGCTAGAGACATGGGGGGCAATTCTCGCGCAATTCGCATACGAAAAAAGTTCACCGATCGAATTTTCTTTGTCAAAGTAAAAATATTTATTTTATTTTATTTAAACTTTATTGCACTGTAAGTTGTACAATTGGCGGACTTAATGCCTAGTGGCATTCTCTACCAGTCAACCACCTGGTAATGCAGAGAGTTTAATCAGAGGCGGAATATTAATAATATGTGAGAAGAGTGGTAAGAAAAAGAAGTAAAATGCACTAACATAAACATACATACTAATATTACACAAATATATAATAGGATACATAAGCAAAAGAATAATAAACATACAAAGAATACATAAACTTAATAAATACAAAATTATGAATGATAAAGCTGATGATAATGACGACATCCAAAGAACACAAATAAAAGAAAATGGCTGTTAATTCTGAAGAGAGCCAAGGTTAAGATAGTGGGTGCGGAGAGACTTTTTAAAAGTAAATTTGTTGGGGGACATTCTGATTTCATTGGGGAGAGAATTCCAAAGTCGAATCGCAGAGATGGTGAAAGAGTCCGACATAAAGCCGGTCTTGAAAAGTGGTGTGAAAAGAGTAAGATTATGGGAAGAGCGAAGGTTGCGCGAAGTAGTGGAAGCCAGATAGTTGAAGCGCTGTGCCAAATAGGTCGGAGAGTGAGGGTTACGAAGTATGTTGAAGAGAGTGCACAGGATTTTTATTTCTCTGCGATGTCGGATGGGAAGCCATTTAAGCTTGAACCGGTAAGCAGAAATGTGGTCGTACTTACGGAGACCGAAGATAAAGCGAATACCATTGTTAAGGAGACGGTCAAGTTTATTGAGATAAGCTTCACTGATGTTCGTACAACAAACATCGGCGTAGTCGAGAAGAGGAAGTACGAGAGACTGTACAAGAAGAGTTTTAGTATGAGAAGGGAGAAAGTTTTTAAATTTATAGAGAGCCCGTAAAGTGGCGGTTACTTTCCTGCTGACCTCGGAAATGTGTTTAGACCAGCAGAGGGTGCTGTCCATGTATAGCCCCAGGTTCTTGACATTTTCAAACATAGTTTATGATTTCTCAGGGTCACAATTTCTATGAATTTAGATTTTATTCGTGCGAAAGTTTTTCTACGTGTAGATATTATACTTGATTTTGAGGAAAAAAAGGTTAAACTCGCAATCGAATTACCACACGAAATAAGTTCGATTGCCGCGAGAATCGGCCTCATGGTGTTACAGGTGACGGTAGTCCGCCAACGTTGTCAATTTTTTGCTCACTGCGAGCTTTGCTGTCGATTCGGGTTACCCCGCCACCTACTTCGCACACAGCGATCATTTTTATCAAAGTCAGAAAATTTGAAAACCATTTGAGACTTAGCGATCCTGAACACGTTAAATTATTTTTCGCTTCGATTTTTTCATAAAGTTAAACGAGCTTGCTGTAAATTTTCACTTTGACGTTTAGTGTTGTTGTTTTTCCGGTGTAGTATTGGAATATCGATTATACACATTATAAAATATATAAATAAATAAAAAAGTACATTATGCATGCAAATGATTTGCTTGCAAAGGATACGGAATAATAATCCTTATTCATCTTTAGGAATAGGATTTGTATTCTGGTATTTACATGAGAAAAAATCGTTTTTTTGGAGGTAGTTTATATTGTCTGCGTCACCTCATCAATGTTGCGAGATTACTATTAGCATAGTAAGCAAAGTGAACCTTCGCAAATCAGAAGATTAAGCCTCCATGCAGGCCTAAATTTAACGAGCTGTTTGCTTTGAAAGCAGTTACCGGGTCAAAGTAAAATATTGACGCCGGAAGTTCGGCAGGACACCGATACTTCGATAAGCTAATGAATTTCCCCACTAAGGTGCTTGTTGAAGAAGGGTTTTATAAACTACTAGTGGACCCAGCGAACTTTGCCCCCGGCCCGGTTTCGCCCCGCCCCCGAAGGTAGGTAACTCTAAACTTTATATTTTTTCGCACAATCTTCTATTCGCATAAGATCCACAAGATCCAGGGCCCCTATTTTTGAATCACTCGCGTCAAATGGCGAGTGAAAATCATTCATTAAAGTCGAATTTTTAAATGAAATTCAGTTGAAATCCACATGGGAGGGATTTGAAAAAAAATATCTCAATTTCGTGAGTACTCACGACAGTAAATCGCGTGATTATCGTAGATTTTTAATAGGTTTTCGATCAAATATCACACGCCATATTTAAACGAGTGATTCAAAAATAGAGGCCCAGGCAATAATTAACAAAACAAAAAAAGAATCTGCGAAATCGGTCCAACCGTTGTGCCGTCGTGCCGAAAGGAAATATGGATTTTTTAACCACATTTCTAAATAACAAATAGTACATTATGATACAAGTGTGCTAAGTTGACCATTATATACAAGGCGATATTGTGTGCGCACGAGCGAAAGCGAGTGCGCCATAAGAAAGCCGCGTATATAATGGTCACAGGCACACGTGTTTCATACGAAGTTTTTCAACACACTTGCGGGGATAAAACAAGACTCTTCATTTACTAAGTTTTTAATTATTAAAACAGTAAAAGTACATTTCACTCGATTTTGATGGCAAAGACTTTCGCACGCGTTTTTCGCCTTGTTACGTATGTCCGGCGGAGTTAATAATAGGTTTTCTTCATTTTCTTCACTTGAAGTAGACATTTTCATTAATATTAAACTTCATAATTAATCCAAACTTCGTCGCAGCCGACAATTATTATTTACGAAAAATGGCGCGTTGTTTTTTTTTCTTGCCGCGGTACCGATGCGCGCGCAAGGCTTAGGCGCGAACTAGATCGGCCAAAAGCCAAGATTAAAAATGTAATAATTCGTGTTTAAAACACAAATCACAGAAAATGTTAAATGAATTTGAGCTATTTTTAGTAATAAATCTGGATTTACCATTTGTTGAAATAAATATGTAGATACTGTTATCTTTCGCATAAATACTGTTTGTTGCTAAAATAAAAGTATTGTATAACCCGACTAAATTAAATCGCTTTTTCTTCTTACTTACGACTTGGTACTAGGGTACAAATGTAAATTGGTCGGGTTAATAAACTAAAAGCACTAGTGCAATAATATACTGAAAAAGCACGCGTGTTTAATATCTATGATTATGAGCCAAAAATCGGTGGAATAAAAACGTCGTTTTGAGCAAGTGTGTTGAAAATTTTTTTTAAACCATTAGATAGCGAATGAATTTATTCTGTAAAGAATAATTGCTAGGGCCTACGTGTCATAAACAGATGGCTAGATGACGCTAAGCATCACGCAATGACGTATCCGTAAAAGACCACAAATTTCGCAAGGTCGGACGGACAGCACGGTAGCTCAATTGGTAGAGCGCTTGGCCCGGTCAGCCAAGAGGTTGCTGGTTCAAGTCCCGCCCGTGCGCAAATTCTTGGTTTCTTATTTCATTTTTATGAATATAAAATATGACACTGTGAGTGTTAAAAACATTCTTAACCATGTGCAGAATGCCTTGAAGAGAGTAACCTTTACAGCCCTCGAGCACTTTGAAAATCGACGAGCCAACATGTTGCAACGCACCGCAAGGCCTCTTCGCTCTCGCTCCATGCCTACGTCATCACTTAGATGTTCTGTGAGTACGTGACCCACTTTATTTGATAATGTAATAAAATTATTCATTTATTATCAAAGCATGTTGGTGCCACACTTACCTAGGTCTGATTTTTCTAACGTCAGATAAGGAATATTCGTTGAATATAATACAAATACCTACACAACATAATTGTCAGCAATCATTTATGTAAAGTAGACCGGGTATGGTTGCAGCAGGGTACAGTAGTACGATCATCATCAATACATATAATAAAATTGTAGAGGTCGATTTCTGTACAATAATAGATAGTGCTAAAAACCGGACCAGAGGTAAAAAGTAAAATAAAGGGTCTTTCAAATAGAGCGAGTCGATATTATTAATCTGTGGCGGCCATTGTATTTTGGTGGCATCTGTCAAATCTGTTTTTTCTTATTCAGTCACTGATGCCATATCAATCACTATGAAAAGTAACACAGTTAAGCAGCATGTGCAAATGATAAAACTTTATTACCAAAATGAATGTTCGTTAGTGCAAACGTTTCGCGCATTGCGCCCATTTTACGGCAGACGCGGTGGCCCTTCAAAGTCTACTCTCCAACGATTGGTGACCAAATTTGAGACGACCGGTTCGGTAAACAACCAACCATAAAATTATTATCCCTTTGGAATAGAAAGACAAAAGCGAGATGTCAGTAGCAGAAAGCTGTGTGATAAAAAGAAATGCAAGATGCGATGTAGCCAAACCATTTTTGGCGGCTGACAAACAGTTGATCGCCCCACAGAGGCTTGCTGAAAATAACTTGTTTTTATTTTAATTTCAAGTGAAATTGTGTATATTTTGGAAAAATAATGCTTCTGAAACATAGTGCCTTATTTGGTGATTGATTGTTGTTCAACACAGCGAAATAATCCTAACAAATTTTATTTTCACAGGTAAAATATTCCAAATCGACACGTCCTAATTAACGATTTATTTTTGCCAATGTGCTTCAATTTTTAAGTACCGAGTGTGATTACTCTTTCTTATAAACGTTTATTTACGTAATAATCAAATAACATATAATACATATTTTGTGTTAAGAAATAATTTTCGTTTTACACTGGGACTGTATTAAGTTATCAATGTTTCGTGTCGACCTGTTGATCACGCGGTAAACTAGGTTTTGAAAGAATTATAACTAGGTGAAAATAAGAATTATAATATTGTCTACATTTAAATTGACGGAAATTCTGAGTATATCAGAATTTTTTGATTTTGTGGTACTTTTAAAATTGTGCCTACAATATTTACTCAACTATACACCATGCATGGAAATATATTTCAGGATGACCCAAAAACCTTTCCACTGACATTTTTCCTTAGTTCTCACAAGGACAAGAGGACATAATATGATATAATATTTAAAATGATCATGAAATATGTAGCAGAAAATAATATTGATATCAAGCCATCTTAAGCCTTCGATAACATTTTATAAAAATTACATAATTGCATGGTCGCATGTTTTTATCTCAGACAGATTATTTATAGGCAAGTAATAATTTTGTATATATACCTAGCCTTGCCATAAATATTGTCATAAGGGAAAAAAAATAATGCAAATAATATTTATTACTTTTACAGTGTGTTAGTTTTATACATAAATATTTTTTTTTAAAAATATAAGCTTAATCGAAGTGGTCTCCCTTGGCTGCAATACAGTTCTTTAAACGTTGAGGCCAGTTATCAATAGAAGCACGCACTCTTTCCATGGGAAAATTCATCACTGCCAATCGTATGGATTGTTTTACGGACTCTAAATTATCATGGCGTTTAGAGCAAGCCGTACTCTCTAAAACTGACCATAAATCATAATCCAGCGGATTGAGATCAAAGCCCACATGAGGTTCACCAGGTGGCAATACATCCACAAAATGATGGTGCGGATGTTGGCGTCATCGGTCCGTACTTCTTCGAAAACGACGTTGGCGAGGCCATCACCGTCAATGGCGTTCGCTACAGATCAATGATAAACAATTTCATTTGGCTTGAATTGAAAAATATGGTTGTGAACGACATGTGGTTCCAGCAAGATGGCGCTTCTTGCCACTTCTTGACATTTTATATTATATATTACACAAGAATTATATCCGTTGTCTGGCACCCATAACACAAGCTTTGAGTAGCTTACTTTGGGACTACATGGGTGGGAATGTCCAAAGGATATTTATTTATTTATTCTGTCGCAAGTCTTTGCCAATAAGCCACAATCGACTGTTGCTAAGCCATCATAACGCAGGCCATCGCTAGATTCAGCCGGATCTATGCAGCAGAGTCATTAAAAATTGGACCTCTCGGATTCGTGTCACCATATGAAGCCGCGGCGGACATTTGAACTATGTCATATTCTATCCATAATGGCATAAATGTGCCTTTCAAATTAAAAAATAAATTTTGTTAATATCTCACAAACATCTTGTTTTATTTAATTTTAACATCGACCCGTCCTTGTTGAAAGACCCTTTAGAACGAATATAGTTTTTTTTTTTTATTTCTTGCTTGCTTTGTGCATCTGGTTGAACATGTTAAACTACGAAGTGACTGCGCCAATCACCATCGGGCAATTTTTAGGATACTTACAATACGAGCAGAGCAGCAATTACAAATGTTGCAATAACGGGGGAGAAATATTTCTTTTGAGAGATCAGTGAGAATCATGTATGGAGGGATTGTTCCGCTTTGAAAGTTTTACAAAAAAGTCCGCGACAACATAATCCATCTGATATGTTTTACTCACAAAAAACTTTTTATGTTCATATATTTGAAAAAAATGTACAATTTTCAAAGGTGTTTTGATGGTTCTTATAAAAATAAACTCGATTATCACCACGAGCATTTCATTTGGAACAAAGTTCCCCTCTACAGGGTGTTGTTTTGGTCAGTGACATCCAACTCAGGAATACTATGCTTATTCTAAAAAAAAAATGCAAGTTGTATAAAAAAAAACTCAAAACGAATGGGAAAACTCGCACCCTCACACGTAGTTTGCGCATATCTACGAAATATTACGCCGTAGCCGTAGAAAGCAACGTAGATGCGACCAGGTGTTGGTAGTTTTGACTCGCTCACTATAACGCAATGGTTTAGTGTTATGCAGTTTTTCTTTAAATATCGACGTTGTAAGTAGATTAATAGTCTTAATATAGTATGAAACCAAAATCGGTTCTCTCAAATTAATTCGACGACCAATTAAACCATTTCCTAAAATTAAGGAAGTTGTGCAAAATTTAATCTAACTCGAAGCGTTATGGTTTGCGAAGCTAGAAGGTTTAATTAAAACAAGTCCAAAGCTTATTAAGCCAAGGTCAAATGAGAGGAGTCAAATAATCAAAATGCAATACGTTGGTGGCTTAGATTGATATTATAATACCTTGGAATTAATCTCAAACGATCAATCGAATCCATTTCTACCCCACAGTCGGATAAATGCAAAAGACACTAAATACTAGTTTTATTGATTTCTTTAATAGTACATTATGATACAAGTGTGCTAAGTTGACCATTATATACAAGGTGATATTGTGTGCGCACGAGCGAAAGCGAGTGCGCCATAAGAAAGCCGCGTATATTATGGTCACAGGCACACGTGTTTCATACGACGTTTTTCAACACACTTGCGAGGAAGAACAATACCTACTCCAACGATTTACGAAAAATGCCTGCCATTTTTCGTTCGTGTTTTTTTTTTCTTGTCGCGATACCAATGCGCGCGAAAGGCTGAGGCGCGAACTAAATCTGCCAACAGCCAGGGTTAAAAATGTAATAATTCGTGTTTGAAACACAAAATACAGAAAAAAATAAATGAATTTGAGTTATTTTTTAGTAATAAAGCTGGATTATCCATTTTTATAATAAATATGTACATACTGTTATTATTCGCATAAATACTGTTTGTATTTCTATCGCTTCTTCTTCCTACTTACTATTTGGTACCTACTAGGGTGCAAATGTAAATTGGTCGAGTCAATAAATTAAAGGCACTAGTGCAATAACATACCTACTGAAAAAGCACGCGTGTTTAATATCTAGGATTATGAGCCAAAAATCGGTGGAATATAGACGTCGTTATGAGCAAATGTGTTGAAAAAATAGTTAGTACTCAATTAGTATCTAGGCAGCGTTTAAGGGTTCCGTAGCTGAATGGCAGAATACGAAACCCTATAGTTTCGTTAAATCTGTCTGTCTGTCTGTCCGTCCGAATGTCGCAGCCTCTTTATAATGACACAGGATTATCCTGTTAACAGCCTTACAATACTTGAAATTAAATTAAATTAAATCAAATGAATATTTTATTTGCCTTTGGAAAAGGGTACATTTTTGTAGGTGTTATGAATATTGCGGTTCAGCTTTTCCAGCTATCAGAAATAGCATGCAAATAAGTATTTAACAATCTTATTAAATGATTAACTACAAATTATAATATTATCATTACAATGTCTTAATACTATTCTAATTTAAGTCACAAGTTTACTAATCACATTAAAATTACATTACAATTAAATTAATACAATTTTATTAAAAAATAAATTGAAAATGAAATTTAGAGTAACAAACGTCATTTTCAGAAATTCATCCACCTTATAAAAGAATTGTTCTTGTAGCCACTTGAAAAGGCTACATTTAAATCTATTTAAGGGCAAAGGCAAAAGGTCTTTTATGTTCTGGGGTATTTTGTTATACAGGGTGTTGTTTTGGTCAGTGACATCCAACTCAGGGATGATAATATGAGTTATGCTTATTCAAAAAAAAAACTTTAAATAATGAGCAAGTTTTATACAAGAAAACCTCTTCACAACATTAAAAAAAATTACAAAACTAATGGGAAAACTCGCACCCTAGCGCGTAGCTATAGCTTATCTACGAAATACTACGCCGTAGCTAGTAAGCTACGAAGACGCTACCTGGTGTTGATAGTTTTAACTCGATTGCTGTACCGCATAAAAAAATGGTTTTGTGGGTTTTTCCATCTCAAAAAAAATGTTTTTTGGCATTAGTATCATTTGTACAGCCACCCCTGAGTCGCTCGTCGCTGACCATAACAACACCCTGTATTCAGGGTAAAATTTTAATCAGTGACCAAATTTTGTTTTTTCTCTCGATTTCACTATTGCTTCTGTATTAAAATTGGTTCATATTCATCAGTGGAGTCTTCACATAAAATTTGGTCACTGATTAAAATTTCATCCTGTATAGGCGCGCACATGCAGTAACAATTGTTTTCAAATCTAGCACTTTTTGGTATGGCATCTGCAACAAGTCTATTGCCGTTCCTGGTGTTTCGCAAGTAAACCTCTTTTGCTTGCTTGCTTGTAATAATACATATTTTGGTTGACAAACTTGGCAAATTCAAAAATGTACAGACTTGGAAGGGTTAGGATATTTAACGGCAGGAATAACGAACGGCATAGCTCGTCAGGTGCAGTGCCACATATCGCCCTGATGCATTTTTTTGGGCCAGAAAAGCTTTATGAGCAACACCCCATATAATGAGTGCATAGCGCAAGACAGATTCCACATAATCAAAGTATGCAGTAAGTGCGGTATTTTTAGTGGTAACTATACCTAATTTGTATAGTGCGTATAAATATCTATTGTGACCGCGTGTGGGGTGGTTGAATAATAAATACGGAGTATAAATCTTCAGGTTCTTCTCCAATAGGTTTATTCCAACAAAATAGCACAAACATAGGGCACAAAGTGAAATAAAGTACAAATAGAGAGGCCCTGTTCTGGGCATGCAGCTCGCTTTTATACAAATCAAAACCCTGAACAACTGTAGAAAACAGTGGTGACGACATCCGTTTCCATATCGTGTCCGTTACTCTAGCAGGAAAGTGTCTCGTAGAGCACATTGAAGTATGCCGTTGGATAGTGTCAAGTATGCTGAAATAGTGCGCCAAATGGAAAATTTGTGGGGGCCGCAGTTTTCGCATAAAACAGAAAATACGTTTTCTGCTGGAGAAACGCTGCTTCAGCAGGAACTTTTTTAAATAATGACTCTAGAGCAGAACAAAGTATATTGTTAGATAGGTCTTATAACACATAATTTGTGCGACTAAAAATTTAACTCATCGTTTTTAAGATATTCCATTTCCTGCTAGAGAAACGTTTCTTCATATCCGATATCACAGGAACCGTTTAATGTGCGACCGTAAAAAAAACTCACACTAAAAGGTGTTAAGTTGTGACACTTAATCCATTATTTGTATGTAACTGTATCTTTCTGGTTTTTGAGAAATAAGCATGTATTTGGAAATGTAAAAATCGATAGAACTATTTAAATAAGCAACCAATGATTACAGTTCCAACGTTTGAAGAACACATTTATTATTTTAAACTACCTCAAAGAGTATGAAGAGCAGCCGTTTATTAGTTTCCTAATAATTCTACTTTGACTCCAAACTCACAGTGCATGATTTTGTCATGTGAATTCAATAATTAGAACTAACTGCATGTGTACAAGTATACACTAACGTTTAGTGCGCTTAACAAAGAACGTCTCTTGCACATAAAAGCGGCCTCTATATACGAATTGAAGACCTCCTTTAAAAAGTCATATAATATAAGGCCCTTTTGGCCCTGTGGAGTTATTAGAGGTAAACATTGGATAGGTACTACTTTCCTTTCTTCATCATCATCATCATAATCAGCCGAAGGACGCACTGCTGAACATAGGCCACGGCTTTCCACAGTGACCGATCACTAGCGGTCTGCATCCAGTTTGATTCTGCGATCTTTTTAAGGTCGTCTGTCCATCTTGCTGGTGGACGTCCTACGCTGCGTCTTTGGTCGAAGGGTCTCCAATCTAGAACTTTCCTGCCCCAACGGCCATCAGTTCTTCGCGCTATGTGCCCTGCCCACTGCCACTTAAGCTTACTGATTCTCAAGGCTATGTCCGTTACCTTGGTTCTTCTACGTATCTCTTCGTTTCTGATTCGATCTCGTAGAGAAACACCGAGCATAGCCCGCTCCATCGCTCGTTGTGTGACTTTGAGCTTCTTTATAAGGCCCATAGTTAGAGACCACGTTTCGGATCCGTATGTCATCACCGGTAACACACACTGATTGAAGACTTTCGTCTTCAGACACTGAGGTAATTGAGACGAGAAGACGCTCTTTCGCAGTTTCCCGAACGCTGCCCAGCCGAGTTGGATTCGTCGATTGACCTCTTTCTCAAAGTTGGACCTACCCAATTGGATCACTTGTCCCAGGTAGACGTACTCGTCGACAACTTCGAGAGTTGAGTTCCCAATGGATATTGGAGTGGGTACAACAAGGGAACTCGACATAATTTTCGTCTTCTCCATGTTCATTTTAAGACCCACTTGTTGGGATACTCGGTCGAGGTCTTCGAGCATAGTGCCTAGATCATCCAGCGTCTTTGCCACAACGACTTTGTCATCGGCAAACCGAAAGTGTGTTATGTATTCGCCATTGACGGAGATGCCGAATCCTTCCCATTCCAGGAGCTTGAAGGCGTCTTCCAATGCCGCTGTAAACAGTTACGGAGATATAACATCGCCCTGTCTTACACCTCTTCGCAATGGAATCGCCCTCGTATTCTGTTCCTGTACTCGGACCGACATGGTGGCGTTGTTATATAGACACTTTAACACCTCTATATAACTATAGTCTATGTGACACCGCTGAAGAGACTGAAGCACCGCCCAAGTTTCGATCGAATCAAAGGCCTTCTCATAGTCCACAAAAGCTAAACATAGAGGCATTATTATACTCCTTGGACTTCTGTATAATTTGCCTTAGCGTATGAATGTAATCTATGGTACTGAAGCCTTTTCGGAATCCGGCTTGTTCGGGAGGCTGGAAGTCATCAAACCTACGTGCGAGACGATTCGTGATGACCCTTGAGAACAGCTTGTACGAGGGTCAAACTGAAAGTTCTTAGAACTGGCCACTTATAAACAATATAATAAAAAAAAAATTCTAAAATTTGAAAATAGAACTCTTTGCCAATATTACTGAGTATATATTTCATTCATTTGTCATTTGTTTTACGATTTGGCGGCAAATTGAAAATTGTCTATGTCACGTCAACATGAATTTAACACGAGAAAATTTTCGTGCAATGATTTTTTACGACTTCCGATGTCATTTAAGTCAACAAGAAAGTTATGATAGACTACGATTGGCCTTTCACGATGAAGCCCCATCTCGTGCGACTGTTTACAACTGGTTTAATGAGTTTAAACGTGGTTGCACTAATCTCACTGATGATGTACGTGAGGGACGGCCTTCTACGGCGACGACTGAAAATAACATCTGTGTTGTGCGGCGTATGATAGAGACTGACAAAAGAGTGACCTATCAGCAGATTCGGACAAGCTTAGGCATCGGTATGAGTCAAGTGCACAAAATCCTCCACTAACATTTAGCGGTCAGGAAGCTTTGCGCCCGGTGGATACCTCATAATTTGACTAAGGCTCAAAAACTCCATCGTGTGGATTGGTGCCGTAAAATGATTGAAAGATTTAACGGAGGTGACTCAAATGCTGTGTTCGACATACTAACAGGTGACGAAAGCTGGATTTACTGTTATGATCCTGAAACCAAAAGACAATCTGCTCAGTGGGTGTTTCCTTTCGAGGAGTTGCCAACTAAAGTGAAGAGAGATCGAAGTGCGGGAAAAAAAATGGTGGCCTCGTTCTTTGGAAGGATAGGTTATTTCGCAACAATTGTGTTAGAGGATCAAAAAACAGTTTCTGCAGAATGGTACACTACCAATTGTTTGCCACTTGTCTTGGAAAAAGTTCGAGAGAAACGACCTCGCAGTAGGATCCTCCTTAACCACGACAACGCCTCGTCGCACACCGCCAAGCGAACGATCGACTATTTGGCGACATCAAACGTTGAATTACTGGGTCACCCGCCGTATAGCCCCGACCTCGCGCCTTGTGATTTTTATTTATTTCCAAAAATTAAAGAAAAACTTAAAGGAAAGCGGTTTATGAATGCTGAAGAAGCGGTGGCTGCGTATCGCGATGCCATTGAAGAGACCCCTAAGGACGAGTGGGCAAAGTGCTTTTCCCAGTGGTTCCATCGCATGCAGCGGTGTATTGACGTCAATGGACAATATTTTGAAAAGATATAATAAAACTAATAACTGGCTAATGTAATCAGTTTTTGATTTTCTAAGAACTTTCAGTTTGACCCTCGTAGACATGGCTCAGGAGTGAGATGGGTCTATAGTACTTCAATAAGGTTTTGTCTCCTTTTTTTAAGAACAACACCACCACACTCCTGTTCCATGCCTCAGGCGTGATGCCATCCAGCGGAACGGAATTAAAGAGTCTCTGAAGGACTTTAAATACCGGTGTTCCACCCGCTTTCAGGAGCTCTGCTGTGATTCCGTCCTCGCCCGGTGCCTTATTGTTTTTAAGCTGTTTCAGGGCCATCCTAATCTCGTAGAGGCTGATGTCCGGGATGTCTTCAGTGTAGTGTCGGGTCAGGATAGCTCGTGGGTCTCCGGCCGAGCTATCAACGGGTTTGGCTACTGAGGTGTACAACTGCACATAGAACCTTTCGATCTCCCTCAAAACCTCTGCTTTCGTCGACGCTACACTGCTGTCCTTCGTCTTAAGCTTCGTCACTAGGCTTTGCCCAATAGACATGTCCCTTGCAAACACTTTGGAGCCTTGGTTCCGCTCTATTGTTTCTTTAACACTATTCGTGTTAAAGGAACGAATGTCATGTCGCAGAGACTTCAATATTTGTCTATTAAGCTGCCTGTAGGTTTGAGCATTAACGGAGGTCTGCAGTGCCATATATCGACGTTCTGCCATAAGGTCGAGAGTGTGGACCGAGAGTTTTTGAGGTCTATTTTTACGGCCAGGTCTAAAAAACTTAGATCCGACCGTTTGGACAGTTTTCACAAACCCGTTGTTTATTTCGTCCAGTGATACGCAATTCTCTAGGCAATCAAAGCGGTTTGACAACTCGAGTTGAAGGCTCTCAGGAATTTGGATATGGGCACGAGTAGGTCGGAGCGTGGACTTCATCAAGCGTGGACCTTTCCAATTTGACTTTATATTCAATATGCCTCGGACCATACGGTGATCACTACCGGTTTTTATCCTGTTGATCACGGAGACATCATTGAATAACCGTCTCTTGGTGGTCATGATGAAGTCTATCTCATTTCTCGCCTTGCCATCCGGACTCAGTCAGGTCCATTTCCTTTGAGGCGGCTTCTGGAAGGAAGAGTTCATCGCAAAGAGTCCCTCCTTCTCCAGAAAGTCGGCCAGCCTATTTCCCCTGGCGTTCCTTTGACCATATCCAAAAGGTCCCACTTTCAACTCATCCTCGCCTCGCTTGCCGAGTTTTGCGTTGAAGTCCCCCATAACAACAGTGAAATAGGTTTTGGAAGTGTGTATGGCTCTACTTACGTCCTCATACATTTCCTCCACCTCTTCATCCGGGTGGTTCGAGGTCAGTGCATATACCTGTATGACCTTCAGCGAATACCTTTCGGTTATTCTGAGTATAAGGTATATCACCCTGTTCGACACACTCTCGATGGTTACGATGTTGTTTACGAGGGACCTGTGGACAAGAAACCCAACACCATCTTGGGACTTTTGGTCACCCTCCCGGTAGAAGAGCAGGTTGCTCTTCTGCTGCTCTTCCGGACTGCAGAGTTATCGTGTGCGTGTCCTCGCCCTCTCTGCGGACTTCTGATAAACCCACTATGTCCCAGTGTAACCTGCTCAATTCTTCCTCCAGCTCGAGCAACTTCTCGTCTGTCCTCAGTGTGCACGCGTTATAAGTTACCAGGGCCAGTTGTCGTTGGGGGTGGTAGCGAGATCGCCTTCGGGGATTCTTAGCACCCCCTGCCCCGCCGTTACCGTGACCACTACCGTAATCAGGAATAGCGGGGCTGCCGGAGACTGGGGGCCTGGTTTTTTTGTGTCCTACCATTTAGGGGGTATTTGCCAGTACTCGCCACGCTTGGCAGGCGGATTGGCGAGCGCAGAGGCGCAGTATCTTTTTAGTGTGACTCTGCTGCCCATCACAGCTCAACATTTTACTGCGCCTTTTGTAGGATGGTTATCCCGCCATCGGTCGGTCGCCAGAGCCTCGTCTGTTGAAACAGGACGCACCGCGTGAAGGTGAGGTTGGCTTGGAGCTTTGGGTCTTGGTTAAGCTCCCTTACGTCCCTTTCCTTTCTATTTGATACAAATTTGGCTGTTCTTTTATATTTATTGTTTTTACGTATTCGAAAGGTATAATAACAGTAAATTGAATAAAAAACAATAAAGTTTTTATTATTTT
Source organism: Pyrausta purpuralis (assembly GCA_963924145.1). Lineage (NCBI taxonomy): Eukaryota > Metazoa > Arthropoda > Insecta > Lepidoptera > Crambidae > Pyrausta > Pyrausta purpuralis. The sequence goes on from OZ001659.1 coordinate 16,506,840, forward strand.
CTGTGTGTTTTTATTATTATCTCTGTTCTGTTACTTTACATTGGTACTGAAAGCACTGAAACACTACGTCTAATATTTTTATTTAAGTACACGATGCGCGCGAAATATGAACCTTAAAGCCGAGCTTAAAACCAACGCTGCAACGTCTAATGAGTCACTAGGCCCTATGGGCGAAATTTAGAATTACAGATATCTTAAGCATTGCTATATCCGCACAACATTAATATAGTGGTGCTAAACTTCACGTTTGTTGTTATTTGAAACTGATGTCATACTTAATAGTTTGTCTTTTATTCAGGATGAAAACGAAGAGTTGGTAAAACCTTTCAAAATTGCACTTTATCCAGGGATATGCTGTTTAATAAGTAGAATAGAATAGAATAGAAAAACGTTTATTGTCTTCATTAAAAAATAGTACAAAAACATGAGCAATTAAGGCTTAGTAAAAAAGGAAAGCAAATGGTCAGTGGCTCAGCTTGTGCTGATATGGGATGTGATCTCACTCAGCACTGATTTTCAGCCACTCCCATCTCTCCATAAGTAGTAGGTGAGGTTAGGTCATGAGGGCTTACAGTTCTAGGTAATATAAATAAACAGGTCAACATGCTTTTTAGGGTTCCGTAGGTGAATGGCTAAAAACTGAACCCTTATAGTCTCATCAAGTCTGTCTGTCTGTATATCACACCCACTTTATTCTGAAACTATTAATATTACATAATTGAAACATAGTTAAAAAGGTGTTGGCGGATAATCATATTCGATCAAAGTCTTATTTAAAACAATATCTGTTTGTTCAATGAGAGTTTTATTTTTGGCATGGAGAAAACTAATATTTATTGCATGCATTTTATACTTCTCACTAGATGGCTTTGATAACTCTATGAACAATATATTAAAATGTTTATTATTTATTAAGATATATATTAAATTTCATTGAAAAAGAAAATGTTTACGATTAAACTTGTACTCTATATCAATTGTGTTTTACTAGGTTACTTAAAATTTATGTTGGCGTAAAACATTTATCCTCTGCCATGGTCCTGAAAGTCAGACAGCGCCATCTCCTTATGATAAAAAATTTTTAATGCTCACAGGTCACAATAATATTCCACGTGTCATTTAATTTAATGTTTGACCAGAAATCAATCAAGTAAAAAATACAAGTTAATTTAATTTGTTACAAAATCGCTAAAGTTGTATAAAGGGTTGTATCTTTGAACCATAGAATTGGAACATAAAAATTTGCAGCTAATTATACAAGGCCAAGTATATGTCAACCAGATTGTAAACAAAATGAAGGAGGTCGTCAATTTGTATATAGAGGCCGCTTTTTGTGACCATTCTAATTTTGTCAAATAATAAATAACGTAAAATTGATTAGCCTTATTGCTTATATCTGCCTTAATTTGCCTTATTTCAATGTAAAATTTTCAAGACACGTTCTTTGTTAAGCGCACTAAACGTTGGTGTTTACTTGTACACATACAATTGGTTCTAATTATTGAATTCACATGACAAAATTATGCACTGTGAGTTTGGAGTCAAAGTGGAATTATTAGGAAACTAAAACGGCTGCTCTTCATACTCTTTGAGGTGGTTTAAAATAATAAATGTGTTCTTCAAACGTTGGAACTGATGTATTTATTGGTTGCTTATTTAAATAGTTCTATCATTTTTTACATTTCCAAATACATGCTTATTTCTCAAAAACCAAAAAGATATAGTTACACACAAATAATGGATTAAGTGTCACAAATTAACACTTTTTAGTGTGAGTTTTTTTACGGTCGCACATGCGAAAACTGTGGCCCTCACAAATTTTCTATTTGGCGCACTATTTAAGCATAGGGCAAGTGACCCGGTTGTGGCCACCGACCCCTTTGTGGCCATTTAGAACTTCAAATCGTTATAACTAAGGCAAAGACAAATATATTACTCTATGGTTTACGGGATTAAAAATATCTAATATTGGCAACACTGATACCGTTGACAGCTTTGATGTATCTAACTTCACTTCAATCCAACAAGTCATTATTTTTTACGAGCGTCAATTGTTAAAAGTCTTAGCAAAAAGGCTAAGGTGAGCGGGTGAGTAATCAATCATTATTTTTAAAACCCTTCTTATTTTTTTTTATGTTTATGTTAATCCTTCATAAAGAATACACTGTCTAAGTGGTACTAATGATATTTTATCGCTATTTGTTTATTAAGTGAGGTTTTGAGAGGTGGCCTCTAATGGAGCCAAAATGAATGAATTTTCCCATCTTTGGCCACATGACTGGCCAAAAGTGTTGCACGTAGAACCCCACTTTTGGCCATTTAGTTTTTATCGTGATTTTTCTACCTAATTACTTCTCTATTTTGATATAAGTAATCTATTCATTGTCAGAGTTACGATTATAATGCCTCCATCGAAACCAAATACTAATAAATCGGTGTCGTGAAAATAAAATAGTTCCAGTACTCACCGCATAAAATAACATTAGCGTCGAACGCAATAAAGAATGAGATGCCCGTTGCCATTATGTTGCCACTGCTTGTAGAGATTTTAACGTACCTCGGACGACTTAGCGTCACAAAATTTCTGGAAAAGCGCCTGAAACTTCTGGACATGTAGGGCCCCAGTCTGTTCTTGGAAGACAAATAGAAAACGAACTTGTCATATGGACCAAAGATTGCGCTCGCGCTGGATTTTCTATCAACAAGGAAGGTTTACTGGATTCTGTTAAGAAAATTGTTGTGAAAGGCCAAATTGCTACACCTTTTATAAATGATAGACCTTCAAGATCCTGGTTCGATGGATTTATGGCGAGACATCCTGATTTGAGCCAAAAACATGCCGAGTATATTAATAAAGCTCGTGCCTTTATAACTGAAGAGAAATTTGGGAACTGGTTCCAAGAAATTTCTTCATTGCTCGATGATGAAAATTTAAAGATTCTAGAAAACACTGCAGGAGTGTAGAACTGTGATGAAACAGCTTTTTTTCTAGCTCCAAAAGGATCTCTTGCGTTGGCTGAAAAGGGACAACATGTTTACGATACATCAAAAAACAGCGATAAAGAAAATATAACTACCCTATTTACTGTCAATGCCGCTGGTGAATATGCACATCCTTTAACTATTAACAAATACAAAAGAATGAGTTTTGAAGTTCTTGACAATGCACCAAATGGATGGGGAGTAAAATCAATAAAGGATGGATGACGGGTGAATTTTTCTATGAATATGTGGCAAACGCCTTCATTCCTTACCTGAAAGAAAAAGAAATTGAATTACCAATAATTTTGTTTATGGACGGCCACAAGTCCGATCTGACTATGCATCTTAGCGAATTGTGTAGGGAAAATGGCATGATAGTTATTGCTCTTGTCCCAAATACAACTCATATGTTGCAACCTTTGGACGTTGCTGTGTTTTACCCATTGAAACAGAATTGGCATCAGATGGTCAAAAAGTGGCGCATTGAAAACGATGGACAAGAAATCACAAAATTTTCTGTGCCATCTGCTCTGCAAAGTTTACTCCTTGATAACAAAGATAAGTTTGCAAAAAATGTGCAAGCAGAATTTCAGACATGTGGTTTATTTCCATTTGGTGCTGACTTTGTTAAACCGACACGAAGTTGCTATTTCTGAATCCAGCTACATTTCATACCTGGAAAGTAAAATCGTCCCAAACATAATACATGAAAGACTTTTATACTACATTTATTTCTGGTAAAGACTGGGAAGGAAACAAGGAGGCATCAATGTTATATGATATATGACTAGCTTTCAAAAATGATACTACTGCTACAATGTCACAACCCACCTTGGCATCTTATGATATTGAAAATGCCGTCAGAGAAACGCCTTCACCATCGCTTATCATGGATGATAATATATCAAGGAACCAAGAGTACATTCATGACTTAACTGACATTGAAAACGAAGATACCTCCTCCAGTACTTCTCTTGCAGCAAAAGAGCCATTAGAAGGGTCAGGTCCATCTTCCGTTTATCCTGCTATCGACATTCAAGACTCGGAAAATATAAACAACTCCCACAAAACTTCGGCTGCGGAAAAAGAACCATCAGAAGAGCCAAGTCTATCTTCGGGCAAGTCTGTTACAGATGTTCAAGACTCTTTACATTCGGATCAAGTGAAAAACACACTAATTAAAACCACATCTTCAAAAGATTTAAAAATCTGTAATCAAAAGGATATTACAGGAAAAGAACCAGGACCATCTTCTAGCTATTCTGATACAGATGTTCTAGACTCACAAAACAAAGACAACCCCTGCAATACCTGCCTTACGGCTAAACCCCCTGCAATAATTACCCTTCAAACAGTTAGAGATTTAGTGAAAGATTGATTTTTGTACCCAGGAAAAGTAATACCAAAAATACTAGAAAAGCAATGTATGTCCCTTCCGTTATCTATCGAATTAATGGCGGGATATTATGAAGGTAGCTAAAAAGAAAAAACAGAAAAACTATCTAAGAAAAAAAAATCAGGAAATAGAAAAGAAGAAATATATAAATAAGAAAGATGAAGAAGAAAGGTTGTAGAATAATCGCATCTTCTGAAGAAAGTAGTGATGATGATGATGATGGTAGCGATTCAAATGCTGAAAAATTGATAGAAAAAAACAAAATGCCAAAAAAAAGATCTAAAACGAAAAATAAAATGTTCTGAGACTGACGACACAGAGTTGAGAGAGTTGCCTCTAAATCAGTTAGCAAAGTTAGGAAACAATAAAATGTGCGATGAAAACTTAAAAGTAGGATTAAAAAAACTTATCTAGACTAGTCATTATAATATTATAGATATCTACCTCGTATAGTATAATGTTGATCTACTTAATTGTAATTTTAATTCGAGCTGAGATATTATATTTCATAATTGTCCTCAATATTATGTTAGCTATTTTTGATGCTTTTTATTTTTGATGAATTTTGATGGCCAGAACTGGCACATGACTGTGGCCAGAAATGGGGTAAATCTGGCCAGAAACGGCACAAATTCCCATTTTTTTTTCTTTTCTACAGTATTATTGTTTCATTGAATTATTATGAAAAAATGTATCCTTAGGCTAGATTGATATATATTTAATAACTTTTTACAAGAAATATGTCCGTGATAACAAAAACTGTAAAATGATATAGCCTCAAAGTCTACAAAACTCTTAAAATGGCCAAAACCGGGTCACCTGCCCTACTTAACACTATCCAACGGCATACCGTAAAACGGGGGGTATAGAATTCACGGGGTGATTAGAAAAAAAATCAGGAATGTTCTCAGTGTAAAATTTTGGCTGACAGTATTGACCAAAGCTGGTAATTTTTCAAATTTTAAAAAGAGCAACATTTATTCTTTTATATGCTAACACTTGAGAAATGTCAGAGACGTCAATGTATTGAAAAAATTGACTTGAAGTTAGCGGTACGTGAACATCAAAAATATAGCTCTCGTTAATTTTCAAATTAAGTGTAGTAAATTACTGTTTTTAAGTTGTTATTTTTGTGTTTGATACTCTGACTATACACCCAATTAAACATTCGTAAAGATGAGTGCCATTTTTTTAGATTTTACCAGAAAATTGAAAAGATTCAAAGACAACCCACTTTTGTGAAAATATGGGGAGAATAGAAGTTACTCAAGGGGTTAATAGAATTGTAGACTGGGGTTGGTAGAAACGCAAAAGGTGTTAATTGAAACGCTAACTGTGTGAATAGAAACAAAAAGGGGGTTAATAGAAAACAAGTTTTAGGGCTGCCACAAATTGTTAATCTGCAATATTAAACAAAATTGTAGTTGCTCTTTCAAAAGAACTGCATTTTTAAAGTCTACATTCTATCAAATAAATAAGTTACCTAATCATTGCGACTTGTGACCTGTTGTTGATACAGTTTTCATTATCTCTAATAAAATGCTATAGTGATAACAAAGGACACTTTTTTTATTTAGGAAATATCTGGAATATAGTTAAAATAAGCAGAAAACCAGATGTAAAAAAAAGTATCATGGTTTTGGCTGCTATTGTGATATATTTTAATATGGGCATTTACATGCCATCATTTGAAATTAGTATCTTCTTTTCAGATTACAATCATGCCGCGTACCTACTTACAAACCTGATCCTACTAAAAGAAGATATAAAAAATATGAATAAATAAATAAATAAATATTATAAATATTTATAAATAAATTAATATATATTTATATATAAATATAACAGGTACATATATTTTATTTTCTCAAAGATCTCAATTACATATAAAATAAAAACTATAAAATATAAACATATAACATATAAATATGTTTAAATATAAAATGCTGTTTCATTGCTTAAATCATTAAAATATGTAATATTACTTATCTACAATAAAAGTACTTCCTACTTAATAATTTGGGTATAGAACAAGGCAAAGTACCTACCTAATGTAGGTACATAAAAAACACTTTGACATTTTAATAATTCAAAGACCTCCTTGTACAAACTGTACATGAAGGTACTACATAGGTATATTTGTAGAAGAGTCACTTATCACAGGTTAATTTCCCTTAATAGAGACTACAGCCAGGTTCTAATATTTCGCACATAACCTCCTTTTCTAAGTTGGTCAATAAAAAATGTTTTTGGCAGCCCTGGCACTTTTTTGATTCACCCCTGTATTTGCTTCTATTGACCCCAGTTACCGGGTGAATAGAAATATTGCACATTTTATTAATTTTCTAAAAAATGTGTGTCTTATATGTAAAAATAACTGTATGAGCTCCTTTTCTAAGATACCGGACCCAATACAAAACTAATATACCATAAACACAACCAACCCAAACATAGATAAATAAAGTTAAAGTTAGAAATGATTCCTATTCACCCCGTTTTACGGTACTTCAATGTGCTCTACGAGACACTTTCCTGCTTGAGTAACGGACATTCCATATCTGAACATTTACTATAATATTAATTTAGAGGGATAACAATCTGCTAATTAAATATATTAATTAATTAATTAAATCGTTATTTACCATACTGAATTGGTAAGCCTTTTAGATTAATATTTTAAAAGTTACAATATTTGAAATAAATTTGACCTCCACCAACCAATCAGAGTCAACTTCCTTTTGGCGCCAAAATGAACATTAGTTATACGATAAACATAAAAATCTAATAAGTGTCTCAATAATCTTTAAATAATCAACTAACAATTAATAAAATATTATTATAATAATAAGATGATCTAAAGAATAATCCAAAATATTTTATATCATAGCCGAGTTACATTCAACATGGTGGACACTTCCGGCATAGATACGTGTTTAAATTATGATGATGTATTGAACATATGACGAAGAGAATGTGTAATATTGTGAATACAGCGGGGTTACATAAGTCGCAGGCAGTGAGTATGTGGTTTAGTGCATAAGTCTAATATTACAGAAATAAGTAAATATGTGGGGCAGACTAGGATCGGGAAATCGTCGTCTAACACTATTATTTTCTATTTGATACTTTCAAATTAGTTTTTCGTCTATCCGTACCCTTAGGTATTTGACATATTTGTACCTTTATGTTTATGTCCATCATAATTAATAATCATTGATTGATTGATATAATATATTATTAAAATTTATGAAATAAGTTTTGTCGAGATTTATTAGTAAACTAGTAGCGGTCACCTGCGACTTCGTCCGCGCGTTTCGAGTTTGCTCCCTCCCCTCCCGTCGCAGCGTGATGTTTTATATCCTAAAGCCTTTCATAAGCTATCTAACACAGAAGTTCCTGAGATAAGCGCGTTCAACTTCAAACCAACAAACTCTTCAGCTTTATAATATAATTAGCGCAAGCGCACGTTGTACTTAAACTGCGAACATTATTTTGGTGCAGAGTTATGTTAAAACTGTGATAGCTCCTAAGATATTTATTGGAATCAAATGATATAAAGGGCAACTTTGTTCTAAATGAAATGCTCGTGATAATGAATGTATTTATTTTGATAAGAATAAATACGTGTGTGTATAATACACCTCTAAAAATGCTGCATTATTTTTTTACAAATTTATTAACATAAAAAAGGTTGTAGTAAGTCAACCATAAAAGATAGACTTATGCTGTCGCGGATTTTATTATAGAACTCTTAATGCTGAACAATCCTGTCATACATGATTTTTATGTAACTTTAGCGGTTTCCGCAGCGTACGCAGCGGAAGCTCTCAAAAGGAATATCTTTCTCCCGTTTTCGCAACATTTTTCTGTGTGTCTTGTGTGTGTCTGTGTGCTGTGGTCTTGTGAGTCGTATCTTTATGTTATACTAGCGACCCGCCCCGGCTTCGCACGGGTGCAATGCTGATACTAAATCTCTGCTAAATTCAAAGTGCTCTAAGGAAAACCGCGGCCTCAGACGCGCTATATATAATAGGCACGCTCTTGCCGCTTCGGGCGGCCGGCCCGGTACCGCCGCAAACGCTACGTCCCGCAATTTTTTAAATCTGTAATATCTTTGAAAATATTCACTAAAATCATACGGTGTAAAGGGCCATATAGATCTATATTAAATGAACAATGTATTCAAGGTATTTAATTGGTTAAGGGTTAATGCTGTATTGGTTAAAATCGCTTCGAAAATTAGCCATTACTTGTCGTAAAAAGTAAATGACAAAAAAAGTTATTGTGGGTTATCCATAAGAGATAGACATATACCATTACGGACTTTTCGGTAGACCTTTTCAATGTGTACAATACTTAGTACATTATTTTGATAAAACTCGTAGGGTTCAGCCTGCGTTTGCAATGTAAGCGGAAAAAATGTAATTATTTACGACATCACATTAGAAACCTCAAAAATAACAATACTTCTCAACTATTTGATGGATGTTATTATGCATATAAACCTTCCTCTTGAATCACTCTATCTATTAAAAGAAACTGCATCAAAATCCGTTGCGTAGTTTCAAAGATTTAAGCATACAAAGGGACATAGGGACTGAGAAAGCGACTTTGTTTTATACTATGTAGTGATAGCTTAAAGCCTTCCTCGATAAATGGACTATCCAACATAAAAATAATTTTTCAAATCGGGCCAGTAGTTTCTGAGATTAGCGCGTTCAAACAAACAAACAAACAAACTCTTCAGCTTTATAATATTAGTATAGATTATTATTTTGCAGCCGTACGATTATTGTTTTTGCAATATTATTTATGTCTTCAATGAGGTCTACAAATGTAAGTTTGCTCTATCACAGATATATCGTACAAAATAAATACATTTATGTTTAATTACTCTTAAAAGATTTTTTAAGAATTACCCAGGAAACTTCCTTGTGGGACGCCGTTTTAGATTTTTTATTGTCTGATTGATATTTTGTATCATATTTTTAAAATCGGGTTTACTGACTTCCACAGCTTGTTTTCTATTTTGCAAGTAAGTTTTAATCCAGCTCAAGGGGTTGCCTCCAATACCACAATTTTCCAATTTATCCAGAAGCGAAATATGTGAAGCATAGTCGAAGGCCTTCGACATGTCAAAGAAAAGGGCAGTTGTGTAGTGTTTTTCATTTGAAGATATAAGAGTTTCATGTACCATATCAAAAATGAGCAGTTGATTTGCCCTTCTGAATGCCATACTGGTTTTGCTTCTATATATTATGATACTTTTCAAAAAAGAAATTGGTTGGGTTTGCATAAACTTTTCATACAGTTTTGATAGAATTGGAACCAAAGCAATTCGTCTTATAAATTTAATAAAACATAATGACATATTTTAAAGGTGGCTCCCATACATAAAACTAAAACCCAAAAATGATTTTAACACGCTTATTATTAGATTCACTTGTAACTAACTATGCATGTAATAAAATTTTGGAATCTTAATTTAACCCACTTCTCGGTCTTCGATTATGATGCAATTTTGCACAAGCTCTGATTTCTTTTCTAATGATAATACATGACTAGCTAAAAACCGCCATTACAAATCCAATATGGCGGCCTCTAAAAGATGGCGGACAGGCTATTTGAAATGCACCCCCATGATATAGGTAGGTATCAAACAATGACATTGCATTTAGAAGTAGATGACGCCTCGCGAACTAAAAGAGTACACAAATATGGCATCGTCTGATTGATGGATGTCAATGGATTGACATCTATCACATCAGACATCAGTTTCGGAACAGAGACTTAATAGAGTAGCTTTCTTAATATATTTTTTAAAGTATGAAGGAACATTAAAATAGACTCGTTGGCCTAATTTTAAAATTTAGTTCACACTTTCGCTCGGTAGTATATTAATCAACAAAAACATTTTATTATCAAACTATTTAACATTTAAAATATTGAATAATAATCTAATAAATGCAATTTAAATGTATCACGTGAAAGCTTGAAACGCCACGGCGCCAATATCAGAGTCACGTTCACTGCTAGGCATTCACGATAACGTGACCACATGTATATATTTTAGAAATTAAATTAATTAAAATATTTACAGTCCTTATTTAAATAAATAGAGAAATATTTATTAATACACCATAGTCATCTGGCATCATGTAAACAGGATGATTCCTTCAAATAACACGCTGATAGTGAGCGTACATATTTTCTTCTACAATCGTGAGGATCATCCCTCACAGATGTGTTTATCAACAGTCTTTTGTTGTACTTTTGTTAACACGAGTACCGGTGACCTTTTGATCCGTGAGCGTCTACGCTGTTACTTTTAAAAAAATGAAGGTGTAATTTATAGTTATATAACAGACATATTAACACACGTTTCCATAGACATATTTGTTAGGGTCGTGCGGGCGGGATTCAAACCCGCGACTGCTTATCTTTGTAGTCCGGAACGTAAACCACCACACTATGACGGTCGTTAAATAATTACTCTCCAACAAACTACTCCATGTGGCAATGTCTTAGAATATCGACCATGTTAGTCCGTGGGTTGGCTAAGAAACAAAACTCACTAATTTTATTGAAAATACTTCAATCATGAATGATAGGCATCATTAAATACAATTTACTTAACGAAAATATGATATTGGACCGGTTATTTTTATTTAGTTAGGTGTTTCTGCAGTTTTAAAGGCGCACTGAGGCATTGAGACACTGACGCCATCAAAAACGAAATAAGTCAAAATTTATGTACCTTACCTTAACATTACAAATAATTGTAGGGTGTATCTACATATAGATCAGTCTTTCCCAAAGTGGGCGATAACGCCCCCTTGTGGGCGCTGCACGTCTCAAGGGGGGCGGTAAGAGACCCAGAAAGAAAATGTTTTTTTTTGCTAGGAGCTTTATTTAGCTAGGAGGCCTCTTAAACAACGACTGCAAGAGCTCTTGACTCTCAACAACAACTTGTGAACATCAACTAATACCTATGAATTAAAAGATTGCTCAAACTCGGTTCTACATTTCTCTCCGCGTACTTCATATATCTGTCCTATTTTATTGAATATATATAGAAAAAATGAAAATCATGTCAATCAGTCGCTCTGTTTCGTAATAAAAGTAGACACAAACAAACAAATAAAAAGGCAACAGACACACTTTCGCATTTTAATAGTTATTAGGACTCGTCGATATCTATCATGTTTTAACAAGTTTTTGTTAAATAACCCGAATTGTGCATTCCTGCATCAGTTGGCTGGTTCATTGAATACTTGTTCGGACTTGTTGAGTACGATTGAGCGTCGAATGAGATAAACGAGTTTATGCACGTTTGTTTTATTCCTGTCGGTGCGTGCCGCTTAAGCATTCCTATATAAACAATGTAATATTTATTTTATTTTCATTTGTGGTTTCGCGCGCAATAGATGAGCAGTACTTACGCCTCCTCTACACTACTCGCGATGTTGAATTGAACGTATTCCTCAAAGCAAAACAACGTCGGAAGTAAAAAAGAAGAGACGGCAATACTGTGCGGAATATATTAAATTCGGATTTATTGAAAATCCCACAAACCCATCGTCGCCTTTGTGTCTTCTATGTCTAAAAACATTTTCGAATGAAGCAATGAAGCCTTCAAGGCTGCAAGATCATTTTAATAAAATGCATCTAGATGAGAAAGACAAGAATGTAGCATATTTTCAAGATCTAGATAAGAAGCATAATACTCAGCCAAGTGTAGCAAAACTACTTAGCAAGATGACGACGGACTTCGAGGTTTGTACAATATCTCTTTGTTAATTGCTCAAAAAGGTAAACCACAGAACATCGGAGAAGAGTTAATATTGCCAGCAATAAATGAAGTAATAACTACTGTGCTTCATAAACCGGCCGCAGATATTATCCGAAAAATTCCTTTGAGTAATAATTCTGTGCAAAGACGAATTGATGAAATGGCTGAAAACATTGAAGAATCATTGTACGATCACCTGAGTAACAGAGTAAATTCTTAATTTAGCTCGATGAGTCCACTTTACCAACTAATGAAGCATTGTTATTGTCTTACGTAAAGATGAGAAAATATGTGAAGGACTAATATTTGCTAGAAATTTAGAGACCGACACAAAGGGGAAACCATATTCAATACATTGGAAAAGATTTGCGATGAGAAAGAGAAGAGATTCCTTTGAAAAATATTATTTCAGTTGCTACAGATGGCGCTCCAGCTATGACAGGGTGCCATAAAGGCTTCATAGCGTACTTCAAAATAAAATTCCAGATGTCCTTGGTGTACATTGCGTTATTCATAGACAACATTTATTTGCTAGAAACTTAAGTGAAAAACTATTTCAATCACTGCAATATGTTATCAAAGCAGTCAATAAAATCCGCAACAGCTCTTTGAATGATAGATTATTTCATCAGCTTTGTGTTACTGATGACGAGGATTTCAACCGTTTGTTGTTTCATACTGAAGTTCGTTGGCTATCAAGAGGCAATTGTCTGACTCGATTTTACAACCTGTTTGACTCTGTTATAGAGTTCTTGGAAACTAAAGATACAGAATTGCACGACAAGCTCATAACATCAAAGAATGATATAGCTTACATGACAGACCTGTATAAATTGTTCAACGATATGAATCTCCAGCTGCAAGGTGATAAACTAAATTTAATTAAAACAAAAAACGTCTCTGCTGCTTTCGCAGCCAAACTGCTTCTACACAAAAAGAATGTGGGCAGACGTGAGTTTCACAATTTTCCAAATTTATCCGTATCATGCAGTAACGAATTGTTTGCCTACTGCCAACATTTGGAAAACCTCCACATTGTCTTCACCGAACGACACAAGACATTTTGAACTTGGAAATACCAGACTGGGTGTTGGATCTGTTTTCAAATGTCAACACAGCAATGCCACCTCAGCTGGAAGAAGAACTTATAGAATTGACAACAAACGAGGAAATAAAAATCCAGTTCAAAAATGGTTACCAAGAATTTTGGCTACAAAAAACGATCCCGCAATTGTACCCTGGATTGTGGTCAATCGTTCAACGATTCTTGATAGCATTCCCATCGTCATATTTATGTGAACGTGGATTTAGTGCTGTGACAACACTGCTTACTAAAAAGAGAAATCGTTTGCTTGTTACCGAACGTGGCGACTTGCAACTGTTCTTGAGTAAATTGGAACCTGATATCAACAAACTTATTAAACAGCATCAGATTCATCCTTCACATTAGTTTTTATATAAGGATTGATTATTTTAGTTATATTTTTAATAAAAGATACTCTGTTTTAATACTATAAAGTTGCGTTTCAATAATCATTCTTATTGGCAGTGGCAGGTGGAGCCCGTAAAAGTTACTTGAGACCTAAGCGCCGTTGTATGTTACCTACTGCGCTCAGGTTTCAAGTTGCGGGTTATAGTAAAAGTTTCGTTTAGAATTCTCCGTTAATATACATATATAGGTCACAATAAATAATTTATTTAATTTGAAGTTATAGTGGTTTTTAAATAGGTGTAAAATGGGGGCGCTAAAAAAAGTATTTATTCTCAAAGTGGGCAGTAGACAAAATAAGTTTGGGAACCACTGATATAGATAGGTCTCATAAACAGACATTACGGGGAATATTTTTTTTAGAATTCAGAATTCTCAAAATTCCCGGAAACTGCACATCACTAGTAGTAACATTTACTATAGTTTGTACTATAGTGCTGATACGTCCTTCCTTCCTACAGTAAATATCAGTTACATAGTTGAGTAAAAGGGGAATTAAACACCCATATAATGGCTATTCGCCCGTTAGTCTATTGTTGTAAAAACCAGCGGAACGGAGCCTGTAAATCCTCAGCACATAAAAAGTACCGACCATGAGGTCGTAACTTATACGATAAACCGTAAGGGATCCAATTATTTTACGATGGAGGTAAATTATTTAATGTGTGTCACTAAAATATGCTTAAATAACTACAAACAAGCCATGTTAGAGCATATTGTTTTCTTAACGCAACAGAAGTAGATAAGATCGGTAGATAAACATAATATCAGTAATAATAACATAGAATATTCATAAATAATAAACAACTAATTGCTTACAGTGTTTCATAACATAATTATAATACACATAATTACAAGTTATTTTTTATGCGATTGGTCAAGTCATCATATAAATCTAAATGAAAAGCAAATACCGAATATAGCTGCTATTCGTTCATTTTATTTATGTAACTTTTAAATCTGCACGTTCATGAATGAGGACAAGACTTTTAATTGGCAGACAGAAACACAATGCCGATGATCCAACCCCGTAGCAAGCAAACAAATCATTAGGACCAAAATAATGGTCGCGGTAAGTATTACAACTCAGCCCATTAGTCGAGAAAAGTCCTGCATTGATAGAAGTAATTATTTGTGATTATATTTTGTTATCTTATAATGTATCCACACCACCCGGCGGCACGAGCCGGCGGCCGTGCCGCTCATGCCGCCGCGGCTTTTTTCATAGTATCTTTACTTGACATATGCCGCCGGGTGGTGTGGATACACCATTAAATAACAGACAACTCATTTTGTAAAATATAGTATAGAAAGCTCATTTTTTTATTTATTTAAAAACTTTATTGCACAATTAAAAGTGTACAAAAGGTAGACTTAATGCTAATAGCATTCTCTCCCAGTCATACCTACAGATCATGCAGAGAGATTGTTATGGGTGCAGGAGAATATTGTAGATGCTCATTTATCAAATGGTTCTGAATAAGCAAGCGGTATTGGACGTACGAATTATGTAGTAGGTATTGGTCAGATAACGCTAGCCAGAACTTTCTTTTTCTACCGAATTTATACAACATTTTAACTAATACATATTGCCAACTGCGTAGCAGTTTGTCGGCAATCAGTCTCGTTTACCATTTATAGGTATTTAAATTTGAACGGAAACTTGCAGTTTATTTATTTTTTTACTTACATACTACATTTATACCGAACCAGTAGTTTCCCACGACTTTACCCGTGCAAATATCCACACATGTTTACGAACTTTATCTTTTGTAATTTTAATAGGAAATTAGACGAAAAATATAAATTATTTAACAACTGGACCATTAATGGACAAAACACGGCCTATTTATGCCTACATTCTCAACGGTCACCGACACCGACGCCAACCGACGCGACGGGAATAATGTTGCCTACCACAGAGGTAGATTTTAAAGTAGGTAGCGGCTACAGACATGTAGGAAGATTTTTTTTCAATAACGTTTTCACGTGCAGTTGATTAGTTGCTTTCTTAATTAAATCCTGTGGCACTTCCGTGTTCGTTTGCCATAGCAGTTAGAGCTAAAACAAATCGGTTACACCTCGAGATAGGCTCGAGGTGTAAACAGATTTGTTTTAGCTCATTTATTAAATCGTTAAATATTTCAATATCTTAATGTAGTTTAAGTGAGCGTCTTGCTGCGTGGCAGTATAGCTTGCCCCTTTGCTGACCCAGATTGAGTTAATAAAAAGAAAACGTCAAAGTGACATATTGTTTTGTGATGGTCGACGACGACACCTCATCGTTTTTGATTTTATCTTAATTTACTATTTTACTTACTTTTTCCGAATTATCACAAGCGGCCTTAAAATGTGGGACCCAACTCACGTGCAAGTGACCATACAAAGGGCTCGAGGACTTCTTATAAAAGGTAAAAACGGTACCAATAACTGTTTTGTGACCATCGCCCTCGGCAAAGAAAAATTCCAAACTTCCGTCAAACACAAAGCAACGGAGAACGTCGAATGGTTAGAAGAATGCGAGCTTCGCATACCTACACAAGGTAATACTGCAGAAATTATTTTGAAAGTCTATGATGAAGATTTTGTTAAAGACCATTTACTAGGTCAAGTATCGATTCCGTTAAAAGACCTCGATGTTTACGAGCGCCCTAGAAACCGTTGGTATGTCCTCCAGGGAAAATCAGGTAAAGAAAACGATAAAAAACGTGGGGAGCTAGAAGTTAAAATTGGTTTTACTGTCAAAGAAGGGAGTCTCACTGATCTTAGTAAAAAAGATAAACACAGATCATCTTTGTCAAGCATCGCCCAAAATGTCGGTGGTAGCCTAATGAGCATTGGGAGTATTGAAAAACGTAAAGGTCTAAAGAAGTTTGCTAAGAATCTTGGCTCAAAAATGAACTTGAATAAAAAAGACAAAAAGAGTGACTCATCATCACTGAGTGGTAGTATTGGTAATCTTAGAAACTCAGCTCTGTCTACTCCTGAGCACTCTACTCCTAAGAGGCTATCTGGTGATCCAGACCCTGGTGTAATAAGTGAAGATGAAGATGAGTTTGCTTTTGATGATTTGTCCCATAAAAGTTCTGGTAGTTCTTTGAATGTCAACACTTTGCCTCGTGGACATAAATATACTCCATCTCCAATGAATGCTTCTCTAGAAAATCTTGGGGGTGGTGAAATACTGAGAAGATCCACAAGTAGTAATTTGGCTAATTTAGATAAACCTGCACCACACAAACCTGTGCGTCTGAGTCTCAACTTGTTTACTCCACCACAGCTTCCGTCTCAAGTGGTAAATAAGGATGATGAATGGTCTCAGAAGTTATACTCCAAACCGAAGTCCAACAGTCAAACAACCATTGACAGGGAAAAATCGTCAAGCCTTGAAAGGAACAACAAACTTGATAGCCCTAGTTCATTCAAAGAAAAACCAAGCCCTAAGTTTTTTAAAAAGTTTGGAAACAATAACAAGGCAAAAAAACTATTGGAAGAGCGCATAATAGTTGGTGAAGAAAACATTGTAGAGGAAGATTCTGTAAATCCTGCTTATGGTAATATCCCAAAAAGTGTGGTTGAGCAATTTGATGGCAAATCAAGAGAAGATCTTATTGTGATGATTTACAATTTGCAAAAAGATGTCGAATCTGAAAAGAAGAAAAACAAAGACTTGGAAAACTACTTAGATGATTTGTTACTCAGAGTCATGGAAACTACTCCTAGAATACTACAGAATCCATATGTAAGAAACAACAGCATGCATATTAGAAACAAATGATATCCTGGATTAAACATATTGTTTATTTACTGCATTGCATGACTTCAAAGATTAATTAAATAACACTTTAGTCCTTACTTTACATGTAAATCAATCAGAAACCTAGTTTCTAATAATGTATGAAAACAAGTTTGACCTTGTTAAAAAGTTTTGGATGATCCTACATTTTGATTTATTTTTCAAGCTTCTAAAATCATGTAGAAGTTTTTATTCTTGCTTGTTACTACACCTGAACTTAGTGCCTTAAAATGTAGTCTGTGATAAATTTGAAGTTTTAAATAAGACCATGGGTGATATCATTATTTAGTTTGGATTTAAAATTAATCATATTATTCAAGATTTTTACCAAGATACTGCCAGTTATCAACAATATTTTTATCTTCATACATATACATCATCAGAACATTATCAAGTGCCAAAGTTTTATACTTCATCCACTTGATTATGTATTTTAGTCAATAACAAAGGGAGTCATCCATAGTTATATTGTATCAAGAAATCAGTTTTGTAAAATTACTTTAAACAAGCGGTAACACCAATGACAAGCCCTTCAGTTACTTTACATAATAAACGCTTACCTTTTTGCTTCTTAAATTTAACTTAAATTAAGTATTACCTCCTGTTATCTTCTTAAGTTGTTTGTTAGCCTCCTCACCAACTGCTATGTTTAGTTTAATATCCAAAATAGTCAGTTTCATTTTGTTTGTCGAATACTGTAAACAATCTTTATATTTCTTTATGCCAGAATAATTAATTTTAAAACAACATAAACACAAAAATCTCCCAACTACATAGGATAAAGTTATAAAAAGATTGCTTACTTAATTTGACTAGCAAAGTAAAACCGACTTTAGTTACAGTGTTATGTTAATCATATTTATAGCCAAGCTGTCAATCATGTTTATCTTCATAAGTATTATAAATATGTAAGAGCAATTGTTATATTTTCATATTGTACTCAGAGGTTCTGTAAACATAGTTACTTTTATTACTTTATTTTCGAAGCAAATACAAATGCAGAGACAGGGTTACTTCACCATCACCTTACAGTAACATGTTTCGAATTTGCTTACATACAAGCAAAGGCATACCTTTGTGCAATATCTAAGTACCTAGCTAGTGGTAGATAACTTATGATGTACCTACCTATTCCAATTCCATTTAAGTAGTATTAAGGAAAACATTAAACTTGGACTTGACAAACATCCGTCCCTATGAGTGTGTTGCGTTAAATCATCACAATATTTAAGAGTTGTGTTACATTATGCTTATAAAGCTTCCATATTCTGTAATATGATGTAAACTTTTCTGTCCAAGGGTTTAAATAAAAAGAAAAATATTTTATATAAGATATTTAGTGGTGAAGAAAGGATCTTTTCTTTGATATAAATGTAATGGGGGTAGATCTGAATGGTTGGATTAATGTGTCATAAGAATTTCCATTTTAATATACATTAGCTACCTATGTAGATATGCCAAGTATAAATGGTATTATTTATTTTTTTTGTTTGAGAAATTAAGCATATTATTAGTTTATAAGTATGTAGGACTATTAGCAATGGCAATGTTCAAATAATTAATAAAGGAACAAAGTAGGTTGTATGTACCATCTAAAATTACTTAAACAAGTTATATAGTTAACATATTATGTAGCTCCAAGGCTCTAATCAAGATTAAGATTAAGGTAGAGATATATCTATCTGTTCAAAATAAACTGTTTTTTTTTGTCAAGGATTGGTCTGCTGATTAGTCTTAAAATTTAATTGATAGTTATATCTTTAATGGATTTCCTGAAAATTCAATTAAGGCATACTTACCACTTATTTATCGTGAGAACATTAACAATGCCCATGTTGTGGTTGGTGAAAATTAATAAAAATACATTTTATTTAAAAACCATCCAGCATAGTTTATTAAGAAGTTAACAAAACTACTTCCTCTTTATAACTTTAGATGATAATATTCTAACACATAAGAGAAAGATAAGTTTATTCGAGTACCTAATAATCTTTATCACTTGTGTGATTTAATGAATAAGAAAAAAGTTGTAATTAAGTGTTTCAACATTTTTTCATTCAATAAATATATATACAGGGTGTCCCAGAAATCAACGATAAACCGAAAACGGGTGATAGGCCAAGTCATGACAGTTATTAGAAAAATATAAAAAAAAATCTTTGTCGTGTATATTTCATATTATAAATATTTTAAAAAATATCGGAAAAACTGACATCCTGTGATGATCTTTCAAGTCCTAAGACTACAAATATTACTTTTTTGAATATTTTTTTTCTGCATTGTAGTCATGACTAACCCTTCTTTAAATAACAGTTCATATTTTAAACATACCTGCCTTAGTTTTAATAAAATGGTGTGTTTTTGCCCAACAATAAATTCAAAATAATTACTACACCCAACTTTAATCGTCTGTACTGTAAAAAAAAAATACTACCATATTTTGGCAAGTAACTTTAAAAGATGGCGCATTTAATCTGGATTCCAAAATGGTATGATACTTGTTAGATTACTTCTTAATTGAAGAAAAAAAAAAATTTTTTAACGGAACCGGGTTTCAAGCCAACTGTTTAATTATTTAAAATGTTGGAATTAAGTTGTTATGTGACGACTATGAGTGACGTCATCTTGTCTAGAGTGAGCGAGACAGATTGTGACGCTAAGTGCGAGTGAGACAGAGAGTGACGCCACCCTGACAACACGGCAATGAACAGGAACGTCTTGCAAAACCGCAGTACGTTACGATCATTCGTTTACCGCGCATCTTTCTGTATCCGTATTGACTTCGTACTACAACTGTGCTACTGTTTATTAGACTTGATTTGCTTTGTGATTTGGATTTATCTGCCCCGTTTCTGACGACTCTGGACTTGTTTTAATCGTCGTATCTTCGATCGTATTGCGTGATTCCATTGTTGTGTGTTATCATGCCATCTCGATACACCGCACAAGAATACACCAATATGCATCTCATTTATGGAGAATGCTTATGCAACGCTAATGCTGCAGCTAGAATGTATCGTGAGAGATACCCAAACGCTGAGCGTCATCCTGATTATCGAGTATTTATTAACGTGCATCGGTCACTCTCAGAGGGTCGATTCCCTAATCAAATGACTAGCGAGGGAAGGCCTGTCATGCCCTACGAGGAAGAAGTGCTCCAGGCGGTCGAAGAAGACCGAAGTATCTCAGTACGTGGCATTGAAGAGAGCATCGGCGTACCCAAAAGTACTGCACATCGTATTTTGCAGAAGAACCAGTTCCATCCTTACCATGTACAACGAGTACAAAGCCTACTACCCCGAGACTACCCAGCGAGAGTGCAGTTTTGTCAAACGATGTTGCAGAGACACAGAGATGATCCGCGATTCTTTGAAAAAATTCTGTGGTCAGACGAATCAACGTTCAAAAAGGATGGTTTCATGAACCTCCACAATTTGCACGAATGGCACGTGGAAAATCCACTTTTGATGCGGGAGGACAGATCGCAGTACCGGTTTAAGGTGAACATGTGGACGGGGATTTTGAACGGTACTGTTATTGGTCCATTTGAGCTGCCGGAGAACTTAACTGCCCAGGCTTATTTGGACTTCTTACAGAACCAATTACCTGATTTGTTGGAAGAAGTGCCGCTGAACATTTACGGCAGCATGTGGTACCAACAAGATGGCTGCCCAGCACATTACGCTCGCACAGTACGAGAGTTTCTCGACCGAGAATACCCTGATAGGTGGATTGGGCGGGGCGGTACAATTTCGTGGCCTGCCCGTTCACCTGATTTAAACCCCATTGTTTTTTTTTATTGGGGAACGATAAAAGAAAAAGTTTATTCTAAACCAATACAAGATTTAGCCGAGCTGCGCCAAAAAATTACAGAAGCTGCTGAACACATAAACTCAAGAAGATACGCCCGTCTTATTACGCGATCATTTTTAAGGAGATGTAGAGCTTGCATTGCAGCTGAAGGCAAACAGTTCGAACATTTGCTGTAAATCTTTGCAAATTTAATTAAATTAATAACTGAAGAAATCCAATGACTGACTTTTATTTTAAACTTGCACCTAAAACTAACTAATTACTTGATAACCCGTGGCTAACAAGAACAAGGTGGCGTCTGTATCTAAATCACTCACATTGTCAAAATATCGTGTATTCATACTTGAAAATTGTAGACATAAAAATGCCCATTTTTTCCTTTGATAAAAAAGCACTCGCACTTAGCGTCACAATCTGTCTCGCTCACTCTAGACAAGATGACGTCACTCATAGTCGTCACATAACAACTTAATTCCAACATTTTAAATAATTAAACAGTTGGCTTGAAACCCGGTTCCGTTAAAAAAATTTTTTTTTTCTTCAATTAAGAAGTAACCTAACAAGTATCATACCATTTTGGAATCCAGATTAAATGCGCCATCTTTTAAAGTTACTTGCCAAAATATGGTAGTATTTTTTTTTTACAGTACAGACGATTAAAGTTGGGTGTAGTAATTATTTTGAATTTATTGTTGGGCAAAAACACACCATTTTATTAAAACTAAGGCAGGTATGTTTAAAATATGAACTGTTATTTAAAGAAGGGTTAGTCATGACTACAATGCAGAAAAAAAATATTCAAAAAAGTAATATTTGTAGTCTTAGGACTTGAAAGATCATCACAGGATGTCAGTTTTTCCGATATTTTTTAAAATATTTATAATATGAAATATACACGACAAAGATTTTTTTTTATATTTTTCTAATAACTGTCATGACTTGGCCTATCACCCGTTTTCGGTTTATCGTTGATTTCTGGGACACCCTGTATTTTTACTGGCCTTTTTGTTATAATTATATGATAAATTTAATAAAGTCAGGAGTGTCATTGTGAAAGAGGGTCATTGCTATTTTTGTATGTATATGTCACAGTTATATTGTAAAAACCGTAAACTGTAGTTTTTTTGTGAACTGTATGGAACTTCACACATTATAATGAAAACTAGAATGACAAATAACTGGGCAAAGTGGTGGATCAGGGTAGGTGAAGGATAAACAGTGAGCGAAGCGAATAAATGTGTACCTTTCGTGTTAGGTTGACATGTAAGTATCAAAAAAGCATATTTGCTAAACCTGAGGTGAATTGTGTAAAGCAATCATATTCATTTGACAGTTCAAAATGCACAATACGATCTGTCAAACCCTTTGTTCTTTGCCATTTGACAGAGCATACCATACGTTTTGAACTATCAAATGAATATGATTGCTTTACACAATCGCACCCCTGTTGTTGAGCTTTTTTACAATTAATTAACAGATAGAAAGACAATCTGAGAAATTTAAAACTATATAATAATAGATTATAAACTAACAATTCTCACACTGTTATGGTGACATATACAAACAATAAGCAGAAATTTGCAAAGGAAACAAAGCTTGACTCTTACATTTAATTTATTGTGACTGAATAACTTTGTCATTAAAACAAATTATTTATGGCGACGACTTTTGACTGGTACTGCTGCTGGAGCTGAAGTACTGTATGTTTTTTGAGACAACTTGTTCATGTAGTAAATTGTAATAATTGAAAATATCAAACTGGAAAAAAGAAACAACCTCAATATTTAGTAGGTAACAAACAACAAATAAATGTAGAAATGAATATAAGCTAACTCATTGAATTGTGGTTTGTGTTAGTTCTGAAACCTCTAAGCATTTATGATATTGTATTTGTACTGCAAAAAAACTTGAACTTAGTTTAGACTCATGTGTGGTTAGCAACATATGTAACAACATTAACATACCAAGTGGTAAAACAAATCCTGTGCACCATTCCAGCTGCCACCAAAGATACTCCCATTGATAGTACAATTTCAGGAAGCTTCAGTTGGAAGTTTTTACCAAATAGAGTTGCTTCCAAATTACCTACAGCCTGTTATAATGTGCTAAGGAAATTAATATGTAAGAATACCAATCATAATAACTTTTCAGCAATTAAGTGCTGTGACAAGAGAAATTACTAAAAGTAAACATTATGGCATGACATGACTAATTATAGAGATTAAAACCTGAGAGGAGTAACAAATTAGAGTGTATTTTTTTAAGTT
This sequence comes from Pyrausta purpuralis, assembly GCA_963924145.1. Taxonomy (NCBI): domain Eukaryota; kingdom Metazoa; phylum Arthropoda; class Insecta; order Lepidoptera; family Crambidae; genus Pyrausta; species Pyrausta purpuralis. The sequence continues at coordinate 16,530,375 of OZ001659.1, forward strand.
TTGGTATTTAACTGTTCATCATCATCATCATCATCATTCTCAGCCAAAGGATGTCCACTGCTGAACATAAGCCTCCCCCACGGCTTTCCACAGCGACCGATTACTAGCGGTCTGCATCCAGTTTCATCCTGCAATCTTTTTTAAGGTTGTCTGTCCATCTTGTTGGTGGGCGTAGGGAATGTTCCACTTAACTTTTGCTCACAACATTTTATTTTGACTTGAAAAGGATACAGTCACGAAGAACATGAACATGACGGATCCCAGGTAACCTCCAAATATAATCATCAGAGGAGATTTCACAATAAAAGGTTTGTACATTTGCATCCCAGAGAATATTAATAGAGCTAAAATTGATGATAGTATAAAAGAAGTCGCGCTGTTTACCGCTGTAACAAAAATAAAAATATGTATGTGGAGGATCTAAAGAAGAAACACCATAATATAAAATTGTTTTTAAGAATTGTGCGTACCCATGTTTACAAAGGAAAAGAAACGTAGGTAGGTACTAAGTTATTTCTAAATGTAATTGAATTTTATATGAAAAAACTGAACACGTAAGCCGAGCCGGGACGCTTCTTTTCTGTTCCTGTCAAGTGACAAGTTATTTGTTCTGTGACTGTCAGTGTCAAATTAACAAATTGTTTTTCCTTGTAACGGTGGATCCACACCACCTGCCGGCAGGTGCCGCACGCAGCGGAATTTGCAACATAGCCGTCGACATTGGGCCGCACAGGCCGCTGACATCTGGGGTCTGTAGGTCAACTACGAAAAACGAAATCCGACAAGACGATTATCGTTTGGCGGATTGCTTACTATATAACACTTCGAATCCGACATCGGAAACGATGCTCGTTGTTTTGACGTTTTCGTCGAAAAATACTACTACGAAACCGCGACTGACAGGTGATAGATCGAATTTTGACGTAAAGAGTTTCGGAAATTAACCTCAAAACATACGATAGCACCTATGCAAAAAATACTGTCATTTTTTAAGATGAAATCTTATAAAACATCGGGCCCACTTAGTTTATTCCATAAAATTATTATCCCTTTGGAATAGAACGACACAAGCGAGATGTCACTAGCAGCAAACTGTGTGATAAAAAGAGATGGGTATCAGAACCATTTTTGTCAGATGTCAAACAGTTGACCGCCCTGCAGAAGCTCGCTGAAAATTACGTGCATTTGATTTTTTATATTTAAAAGTGAAATTGTGTTTATTTTGGAAAAATAATGCGTCTGAAACATGGTGACTTGATCGGTGATTGATTGTTATGCATTACAGCGGCATAACCTCAACAAATAATCATTTAACAGGTAGATTAGTCCAAATCGAAGCCTCTTAATATACGACTTATATTTACCAATGCGCTTCAAATTTCAAGTACGTAGTTTTATTATTCTATTCTACAAACGTTAATTTACGTAAAAAACAAAGACAGAATAACACAGGGAATGTATATCGACGAATATTTTGTATAATGAAATAATAATATTTGGTTTTACACTAGGGCTGCATGTTCAATATTTTGTGTCGACTGTTTATCATGCAGTAAACTACTATATTTAACTTAGGAACATTGTTATAATTCCCTATTTGCCGTCTCGATTCACATCTTCGTAGTTCAATGAATCATATCCCAAATCAATCCTTATCACTATGGATCCTTATCCATAGAGTTAAGGGGTTACCCGGATTTTTAACGCGCACACTAGCGCCACTTTAATAGAAAAATCATAACTCGTTTAAACCACATAACCAGAGCTACAATCGCATTAATCAGATTTTCGATTGGTCTTTTATTTAACGAGTTATGATTTTTCTACTAAAGTGGCGCTAGTGTGCGCGTTAAAAATCCGGGTAGTGCCTTAAGTTCACAAACATTCAAAGATGTGTTTATGAAGCATGGGAGTTGTTCAGTGTAGACATTCTTGTCGCGGTCGCAGCATGACATTTTGGAGGGGGTAACTCACTCACTACACTAATATAAAACAGGCCAAGTGCGAGTCAGAATCGCGTACTGAGGGTTTCGTACCAACTTTAACTAAATTAAGTGGACCCCACTTACTTCCACTTAGCCAAAAAAAAACAATATTTTTAGACGGACAGACAGACGGACATGACGAAACTATAACGAAACGGGTTCCATTTTTTGCCATTCGGCTACAGAACCCTAAAAATTGGTATCTGGAATAAAATAATAAGAAGGCAGCCTTTATTTTGAATCTTTACAATAAACCGACAAATCAATTTTTTTGAATATTATTATACAATTTTTATCATAACAATGCATATCGATTTTGCTAGGATTACCAAAACTACGTAGTCCGATTCCTTATTTCTAAACTAGATGTCATTTCCCAGTTATTAAGGTCATCGTACGTAACTCATAAAACAGCACTAGATGTCAGCAAACTATAAATTTATTACTGTTAGGGGATAGCTAAAAATTGCCTTTTGTCATTTGGATTGGCAATTTTCGAGAGATTTTTCATTCATTTATAATGATGATAACGATGACATTCACGCTTATACATTCATGACATGGCTCTCACTCAACAACATATGCAAAGCTTAGGGCCAATGATATTGTATTTAGAACATAAAATTATTATCCCTTTGGAATAGAACGACAAAAGCGAGATGTCACTAGCAGAAAGCTGTGTGATAAAAAGAGATGTGAGATGCGATGTAGCAGAACCATTTTGGCAGATGTCAAACAGTTGACCGCCCCGCAGAAGCTCGCTGAAAATTACGTACATTTGATTTTTTTATGTGTGTAAAGAAATAATTTTCGTTTTTCACTAGGGATGCATCACGTTATCGATATTTCGTGTCGACTGTTGATCACGCGGTAAACTTAACCCATCACGATTTGGTATAAGGCGGAACACCTAGGTGGAATGTCATCTTTTGACAAAACATCTGAGTATTTTAATGTTTGGCGCATATACGGCAGTCATTATAGGTTTTGACTATTATAATTAATGATTAAACGAACTTACCTGTACGTGAAGTTCTATCATAATTATACGAAGTATTCGTCCGAAGATATTAGTATTATACACATGTAGTATCGCTTGCACTTATCACCACATAGCACAATTTTCGAGCTAAAAAAAATAAATTACAACAAAACACAACCAATTTCCGTGTCCGGTAAAAATAATTAAATAAATTATGAACACTTCCGTTACGTCACATCCTCTACGCCATAGTTTTCGAAGTCTTCATTTAGTTTAGAGATAATAATATGATGATAATTCCTAGAGGGGTTTTTGTCAACACAAAAAATATGCATCGGGTGGGTGGGACTTTCTACTAATATCTTCGGACGAATACTTCGTATAATTATGATAGAACTTCACGTACAGGTAAGTTCGTTTAATCATTAATTGGACCTAGTTCTGCAGAAAGCAGCCATATGAGGAAAATTATGAACGGAGTTATGAGCGTTTTACTGTCGAATCTTCTCCTTCAGTAATTTATTACTTTTCTGTTTTTGTTATATTTAAAATTTTTAAGGAAAACTATTGCAATTTTTTATATCCTATCCAGTACTTCGTATCGTTTAGAATTATACCAATAATAGCGTTTTTGACGTGGCTGTTTTATCCAAAATAGCTCATTTCATCGAATTCGCAATAAAGAAGAAACCAGCCACATGAGTTGGCTGTGTTCTGCATTAATTAAAAATTGAATACCAGTTCATAAAAGACAGCCAAGAAAAGTTGTATTACTTTATAGTATTAACATACCTTTATAATTTGATGTAAAATAATAGTAGTGGTTTGTAAGAAAACTAAAAAAAAACTGGTAAGTCTGTTTAAAAAAAAGGAAGCAATGGTTTTCTCGAATAAATTATGTCCATGGCCGTTGAAATTGTAGCTAAGCATATATTTACAGTTTTACAAATATGTCTCTACAAACAGTAAAAGTTTCTATTTTATATCTTCGAGAAAACTCTTTCCTTTTTGTACCTTTCCCTTTTCTAACCTCTTTCTCAAAACGCCCAGAAAATTTGTCTGAGCGTTATAGGAACCAAGTCTCAAAATTGTTTTGTGAAAGCCAGTGCGTGTTTATTTATTTATTTTAAGACTATTGGGAAAAAAAAGTGTACGAAGGTGGACTTAATATCTGCCACTGCCATGCATTATCTGCCCGTCAGACCTTTAGGTCATGCAGAAAGACGGCAACGGGTGCAAGAAAAGCTTCGAGAGAAGAAACATAGAAAAATAATCCTGTTATAATACATATACATATTATCATAATATATTATATAAATAAATAGGTACCTTAAAATAGTCGCTATAACATTAACTATAAACATATATCATTTTACGTACTTAAGCATAAATAAAGCAATAATACATACATATACTAATAATAATATTATGCAATTAATCACTATCATAAATGTGCGAGCTTTATTCTTGAAAGGTAGCTTCAAATCAGTCTTCTTTATATCTAGGGGAAGAGAGTTACAAAGTCGTGTTGCTGTTACTGTAAATGACTTACAAACGTACGAGGAGCGGTGAACTGGCGTTGACAGACTACTATGTATCGACCAAAATGCACACCAAAAGAGAAAATCCACTGAAACAGCCCTACTGGAACTGGTCAACAAGGTGCAAAAATCCCTAGAGGATAAACAGCCCTATGCGCTTTTCTAGACGTTGAAGGTGCATTTGATAATATTTAATCCCTATAGAAACCATTCTAAAGGGATGGAGGCAAAAGAGATAGATGAAAGCACCATCAGGGGTGCGATTGACAGCGATTGTGTAAAGCAATCGTATTCATTTGACAATTCAAAACGTACGGTATGATCTGTCAAACGGCAAAGAACAAAGGGTTTGACAGATCAAACCGTACGTTATGAACTGTCAAATGAATACGATTGCTTTACACAATTCCAGGTCAGATGGTGAGAAGAAACATGCTATCAAACCGAGTAGCAAGCATCACCCTCAATGCTTCAAAGCTTGAATTCCTTGCCACAAGAGAATGTCCACAAGGAGGCGTACTGTCTTCGTTTCTATGGACCCTAGCGGTAGACCAACTACTTGTAATATGTCAGAAAAGACTATGATACACAAGGCTATGGCTGTACACAGCGGTCGTGAGACCAGTAATAACATATGCACCTGCTATCTGGTACAGCATCCAAGCGTAAATGCTCTGCTGGATCTAACACATCTGCATTTGCATGTGAAAAAAGAAGCTAATCGGAGCGCATATGGAATCTGTTCCCACACAAAAGTCAGATTGGCTTCTCAAAATTTGATAAGACTCAAGGAATCAGTACTTGAAAACCGACTACTATGCATGCCTAGTGACGACATGCATACGGAATGTAACTTTACCAAGCTATACTCCGTAAACATACCTACTAAATACACATGGCTATAGGGCCAAATGTCATTCAAGAAAGGTAGCGATGTCAGGTACACGGACTGATCCGAAAAGATGTAGGCTGTAGGATCTAGGTACCTTAGCTCAAAGTTAGCATCAACATGGGGACTGAAACCTCGATCCTCCAAGCATAGGTCTTTGCCATAAACAAATGTGCAGAGATAAACCATAAGAGGAAGCTCTGGAACCAACACATATGCATCAACTCTGACAGCCAAGCTGCCGTGCTGGCTTTAAAATGCTTCAAACAAAAGTCAGAACTGGTGCAAACTTGCACTGAGACATTGAATGAATTGGAAACGAAGTAGCTGATGAACTCGCTTGAGAAGGAGCCGATAGCCCTCAAATCACCACCAAACAAAGCGCCACTACGCTTCTAACTACCCTCTGTAAACTAGAGGCTATTGAGTCGTGGAAGTCTTTACTAGGACAAGAACACTCAAAAGCACTCCTTCGGGGTAACAACAACAAAGTTACTAAAGAACTGTTAAAGTTCGAAAGATACAAAGCTTGTGCAGTGACTAGAATACTGACCGGCCACTGTAAACTGAACAAACATTTGTCCAATATTAACATGACCGAAGATACTATGTGCAGATTCTGCAATATAGAAGAAGAAACGTCTGTATTCGCATCAACTTAGTTGACACAACGTAATGACACTTAAGTGTCATTGAAATTTTCACGGTACTACACGTAAAATAGTACATTATTTGTAAAATAAAAATTTGATAAAAACAGCCTGGCTGACGTTGGAAAAAGCCAAGTATGGACTCGTAACAAATATACAATTTACAGAAAACAGCTAACGTACACTGGCTGTTTTTTACGAAACTTGATCCCCGATACCGCCTAACATTTTGAAATTTGTACGAAACAGCCACATAGCTGGTTGAATTATGCAATATCGATTAGGCAGTTTATGTTAAAATTGGCTGCATTTTACACCATGATGACTGTTTCTTACAAAATATTTTTTTTGAATGGCTGCATTTGACGGCTTGTATCTCCGCCGTAAAAAGAGATATCGACATGGCTGTCTTTGCAAAAAATCCGGCATGCCGAATCAAGTATGGCTGTGTTATTATCTCGATTTTCGAAAAAGTGCCAGGTGGCTGCTTTCTGCAGAACCAGGTCCAATTATACTTCAGTATTCGTCCTCGATATTAGTATTATACACATGTAGATGTTTAGAGCATGAAAAAAGGAAATATCATCTATGAGTAATTTTCTATGAGCCTTTCTGATCTATTCTTATAAAGAATCATATGAAACAAATTAGGTATTTATGATAATATGTATATAGTAAAAGTGCCCCTGGTGGCAAAATCAGAAAGTATGTACTGTCAACAATGACTATTTTTAAAATAGTTTTACTACTATGGTTTTTACCCGTGCGAGGGTATTTTGGAGTTGTCCAACCAAGTTACTGTATTAGGTTGACATAAACAACTAGACTATCGGCTGCAGACTTCGATGCATGCCTAGGGCTATGTAGAAAAATATGGATAATATGTCAACTCCACTATTCCGTAAAGTCACATTGATATATGGTTTAAAAAGTTTTCTAATCAGAAGGTATAAGTTACTAGATTTTCTTAAAGGTTCATTTTGGAATTTTGAACGCATGAGATGCGCCTGAAAGAAATATTTATAGATTAACACTCATAAATTGTCATAGTCAATACGAGTTGTAACAAAAAAAACATTTGTTCTAATTGCATCACGAGTGAAAAGTTTATCCAGATAGTCTACTGATCAAAAAGTACAAGTAATATTATGTTTACACAAGTGAGCCCGCAGCCTATAAACTCCTTTACAATATCCTTAATACACATTATAAGTATTAAGATATTGTAAGTTATGTAATAACAATACCATTTTTTGATAAAAATATTATTCTGAAATGCTACAACGTGTTGTTGTACAATTGAAGTATTGTATTGTATTGGACACCAATCACATACATTGCTCTGATCACAAAGTAAGTAGCTAATGCACTTGTGTTATGGAAATCAGACAACGGTGGTATTACAACACCCATACCCGAGACAATATAGAAATTTTGATTTCTACATTGACCCGACCGGGAATTGAACCCGAATTAAACCATTTAAAAAATATGTATTAAGTCTGTTATTACAATCTCTTACAGGTATTACGAAAAGAGGGTATCAATGTTGCAAATGGCCAATTCGGCACAATTTACTGAAGAAAAAACGTTATTATGTACAAATCACAAATTTCAGTCTTTAAATCTAGACAAAAAAGGTTAATGGTGTTATAGTAATTACTGGCATCAAAAGATCTACGCTTGGTATCTGCCAGTATCGACAGTAAAAAACAAAACGATAATAGTTGTGTTACAATAACGTGATTATTGTTTCTGCTGTTATCATTAATATTTTATTCTTACACGTTTGAGAAAATATGAAATTGTAAAGTTTTGAAAAAAAAAATAGATGTATTATAGACAATTGCATCTGCTTCGAATCACAACTCATATTTGGCACATATTTCATTAATATTAGAAAATGTGGTTAGCCAATTAGCAGTTATAGGTGTACCAAATTAACAAATCACACACTGTAATGTAACCCTGTGTAAAATAATTGCTTATCATATTCGGGTGATAGCGCGTCAGTAACTCCTATAAAACAGTATTATCAATCAACGGATTTTATATTTAGCAGAATTGCAAATATTTATAGATATGTCAATGTGGGTATTATTGTTTACCCTCATAAGTTTTATGCGCCTATCGCTATGTTACCCAATGAAGGTATTTCGAAATTATGCAGTAAATATTCGAGCTCCACAAAATTCGATATGATAATAGTGTTTCTAGTTGTAATCACTGAGCGCTTGCTGACCCGTTCTCACAGGCCGCGCCCTACCCTGTAGTAGAGGCGTCAGAATAATCTAATAATATCGTAATATCGCTAAGTTTCTGGATAGAATTTATAAATAATATCTAACCAGCAATAATATCGGATAAAATGTATATAAGTATAATATTCATATAGCAATCATAAGCGTCATAGTCTTTTAAATTTACATGTATGCTTTGTTTCATAATCGAAACCAGCTGAGAACAAAAACAAACCATGCAGATTTTGCATGTTTTTAGAAAACAAATAAGGAAAAGGTGAGCAAAGATAATAATTAACTTGATTCTCTACCGTTTTTCTGTAGTAAACTAGTGTGTCAATGTTTACAATTAAAAAGTAAAAAGTAAAGTTTAAATATTTAGGCTTGTATACTAAATATGTGTAGCTTTTTATTCCTGTATTTAGGATAAAGTAAAGATATCCTTATTAGTAGTCTAGTTATTTTTGAGGTATTTTTTGTACTCCAAAAAATACTTGTAGTCCTATTAGTAAAAGTATACAAAACCACGGTTGTAATTTAAGTCCACCTTGGACATATGAAAATGTAATGGTTAATTGGCGTGCACCAAACAACTTAACATTAATATTTGACATCTAAAACTCTTATAAAATTAGTTATCTCTTCTATTTAACCAAAATCTCCATATAAAAAGAAAAAAAAGAGCAACAGAATTGCTGTGGAAAATAGTTTAAAAAATATCTTAAGGAAAATTGTAAAAAACCTGCAATATTAATTTTCTTCATAAAACAAGCAATATTATAATAAAGTACAAAATCTGCCACGACAAGGGTATTCAAGGTGATGATGGTTATAAAACAATGTTTTGAAATTAATTTACACTGTATAGATATCATGTGTTTTAAAGGTTAAATTGTGTTTTTCATTTTTCTTATAATGCATATAAAATTTGAAAAAGAAATAACCCGATTTGTAAGACATCACGCTCTGTACATCATACTGGCAGCAGCAATGGAAGGAAAAAAAAAAGAATTTTTAATAAGGTGCGACTCGCAACTTGTCAAAAAAATTTTCATTAACCCTTCATCTAAGATAGTGTCTGATCATAATATTATGCTACTATTTTTCAAATGACTCATGTCGACTCACGTAGCGTAGGTACCTCGTGTTCTGCAGTCTGCGTTTGTATTGCGGTCCGATGCGATCCCCCGCTCGAGGACGTTACTTGCGACGGCGACGGAGGTAGCTGGTGTTAAAACCATTAGTAGCTGCTTTCTACCTCTGCGGTGCACTCATTGTATTCCAACTCTTATTAATTGGTAATAATACCTGTTTGTTCGTGACGAGAAAGTTATAAACAAAATAAAATAAGAAAATTGCAAAAAAACATTCTTAATTAAAGCAGGGCTATTAATAACCTGCAACCTTTGGCAACTAATCGAGCTGCGCTCTCACATTAGTGAGTTAACACTGTTTCAAAATTGTTAAAGCCATTATAAATTATATAAATGACACTTTTAAAAAACAACGATGTCAGACAAGGAATCTACCCCTGTGTTCTATACAAAGTTTGTGTAGTGATAAAACACTATACATATAGTTTCAAAAAGGTACCTAGTAGGCGTGATTTAGAAACTGCTTTGGCAGTTTTCGTCGTTTCTTTGGCGGTAAAAGTGAAATAAAATAAAATGATGATGAATGGTGAAACTGCGCGTCGCACAGTAGGCGAGTGCAGTGGCGTGAAATAAATATTTCAGCTTTCGTAGTCAGGTTTGGCCGTGTTCAAATGAACACACACAAATAAAAAGATATGTGTGGCGATTTTCATGCTTAGGCAAGTAGTAGGATCGGTCCAGAGAAAATATCTAATAGGTTTGAAATGGAAACCGTCCGTTTATTGCAGGATTTGTAATGACTCACCGGTTGTATCCCGATCTCTGGTGGTGACGTCGACCCCTCTGTCCCAACTGCATCACACATATATACATACGAGACGTGGGCGGCTTGGCGGTGTTGATGGTGGCAGGACTACATCATCTCTGGATGTAAGGGGCAGATGCGACGCCGCCCATGCGGGTTGCACATGTGTAGCTTTTTCTCCGTTGTCCGTCAACTGCAGCGGCCGTATTCAGTCAAGCTAAGTCTTGAGACGAAGCTAAATGGTTTCAGCGTGGTAGAGTCCGAAATACAAATCCGAGTGCTAGAAACCTTGTAGTACGCACAAAACAGTCAAAAATACTGTACGATGCGTATTGACTGAACAGTAGAGGCCGAAATGGTTTAAGGTGGTTAAATAATTGTAGGGTGTATCTACATATAGATCAGTCTTTCCCAAAGTGGGCGATAACGCCCCCTTGTGGGCGCTGCAGGACTCAAGGGGGGCGGTAAGAGACCCAGAAAGAAAATGTTTTTTTTTCTAGGAGCTTTATTTAGCTAGGTGGCCTCTTAAACAACGACTGCAAGAGGTCTCGACTCTTAACAACAACTTGTGAACATCAACTAATATGAATTAAAAGATTGCTCAAACTTGGTTCTATATTTCTCTCCGCGTAGTTTATATATCTGTCCTATTTTATTGAATACAGAAAAAATGAAAATCATGTCAATCGGTCGCTCCGTTTCGTAATGAAATTAGACACAAACAAACAAATAAAAAGGTAACAGACACGCTTTCGCATTTTAATAGTTATTAGGACTCGTAGATATCTATCATGTTTTAACAAGTTTTTGTTAAATAACCCGAATTGTGCATTCCTGTATCAGTTGGTTGGTTCATTGAATACTTGTTCGGACTTGTTGAGTACGATTGAGCGTCGAATGAGATAAACGAGTTAATGCACGTTTGTTTTATTCCTGTCAGTGCGTGCTGCTTAAGCATTCCTATATAAACAATGTAATATTTTCATTTGTGGTTTCGCGCGCAATAGATGAGCAGTACTTACGCCTCCTCTACACTACTCGCGCCTACTCCTCTAACCTCTACACTACAATGTCGACGTATTTCTCAAAGCAAAACAATGTCTGAAGTAAAAAAGAAGAGACGGCAATACTGTGCGGAATATATTAAATTCGGATTTATTGAAAATCCCACAAACCCATCGTCGCCTTTGTGTCTTCTTTGTCTAAAAACATTTTCGAATGAAGCAATGAAGCCTTCAAGGCTGCAAGATCATTTTAACCCTTTCCTATCTGACGGTACTATTATGTACCACCTGCTTTTTTGTCAATTATTCTGAATATGCAAACGCGCCACGCTTGAGCTCACTGACGATCCGTTCTAGTACCGTTTGCGTAAGCCAATCAACGCGCTTCATGCGGGATCGCGCGAGAAACGACCAATCAATTTGATTTTCAAGTTACAACCTGTCGGACAGTCTGCGAGTGTTGAATGCAAGTTTTTCAAAATTGTTTGAAAAACAGAATACTTGGGGTAAGTGATATTGTTTATCATAATTTAGTTAGATTATCAATTCAATTAGACTTGTAGATGTTTTTATGGCATATAATAGCATTATTTTATATGTAAAATATGCAAAAACCCACGAGGACTAAGAAGTACCGTCAGTGACTTTTGGTATCGAAAATAATAGGGATTTTATTTATAGGTACAGATTATAATTAATTGTTATTTCTTCTTATTAGCCGCTGGTTCACTTAAAAATTGCTATTTTAATTGTTATAGATGCACAAAAATGGATATTTCAAAAAAGACCGCGCTTATTGAAGCTCTTTTGTTAGAAGATTTACCAGATTGTGACGAAGTGTCTGAGGTAGACTTTTCAGACGAGGAACCTGAAAAAGATGCTCAATTACCGACACCAAGAGGCTTCGATGATGTTTTTGAAGAGGCTGTTGAACGGGGCCCTAAGCGAAGTCCAAGATCAAGTTTCTACATCGCCAGACCGTAGTCCCAGTCCCGATATTGATCCTCCGTCAACAAGTAAATCCGTGCCGAAAGCTACCCGACAGAAAGCTGTAGAACCTAAGCGTAAGGCGTAAGTGGAAAAAGCGAAACTTAGACACACATTTACCGGAGTATTCGGCAGATACCGAAGTAGTGCAGGAATTTTTCGCCCACTGTACCACACCGACCGATATATTTCTTGTATTTATTGACGAAATATTAGATAATATTGTGTATCAAAGCAACCTGTACGCGACACAGAAAGACAAGGTATTGAATTTGAAAAAGGAAGAGCTATTAACATTTATAGGAATAAACTTCTAGATGGGATACAACAGTCGACCAGCATGGACAGATCATTACTCATCGGCACCTGATCTTAACAATCCACTTTTATGTAAAACTATGCCAAGAGACAGATTTGCAATCATTTTATCCCATCTTCATTGTAATGATAACACTCAAATGCCTACAAACTGCAAAGATAAGTTGTACAAAATCAGACCAATAGTGGATGCGCTAAACAAGAAATTCCAAGAGTGCTATCATGGAACTCGGGAATTGAGCGTGGATGAGTCAATGATAAAGTTCAAGGGGAGATCTGTTCTCAAGCAATACCTACCCATGAAACCCATCAAAAGAGGATATAAGTTGTGGTGTTTGGCTGACCAGACAGGATTTATAAAGAAATTTCAAATATACCAGGGTAAAACGAAGAAATGAGGTCAAAATTTGTGGACTGCAATTTAGGGGAAAGAGTGGTGTTGGAATTGACTGAGCAAGAATGGGGAAAAGGTAAAATTGTTTATTTTGACACCTTTTTTTCCTCTATTGCCTTGCTAGAAAGATTGAAAACTGAAAATACTTTTGCCTGTGGAACCATCAGAAATGGTCGAAAAGGGCTTCCTGAAAATATGCTTGAAGATGCTAAGCTGAAAAGAGGAGACTGTGATTATCGATTTTCAAATTTAGACGTTGGATATTGGAAATGGAAAGATAACAAAGTAGTCCATTTAGTCTCAAATTTTCACGGAAATGAGGAGGCCACAGTGTCACGGAAGGAAAAAAATGGATCAAAGTCCACGATTACATGCCCTATGGTAGTGAAAGATTACAATACCTATATGGGGGGTGTGGATACAGCGGATCGATTGAGAGCTCTATATTGTGTCGACCGAAAGTCACCGAAATGGTGGCAAAGACTATTCTGGGGTGTCATAGACATAGCATTTGTGAACGCCTTTATTGTACATGGCCTAATATTTGAAAAAAACTTCAGTGAAAGACTTTAGACGCTCTGTTACCCAAGGGTTGATGACGATGAAAGGCGCTGGTCAAAAAAAAAGAACTTCCGATAACGTTTTATCATGTATTGGTCCATCTAAGAGGCGCAAATCGAACTATTCAACTTTGAGAGATGTACGATTGGGTAACAGAGGCATACATTGGCCTATCTTTGCAGAAAATAGAGGAAGATGTGAGGTCTGCAGCATGAAGAAGATGCAATCGAAACCACACAGCAAATGTTCTCATTGCAACGTATATTTATGTTTGAATGACAAAAATAACTGTTTTGCTGAATATCACGAAGTAAACGTTTGATCAATCAAAACAGTTATTTTTGTCATATTTTTTTATACCTTATATTTGTTAACAAAGTACCTAAACTTGTGATACATAAAGTTCCTGACGGTACAAATTAGTCTAGGTCTTAAAAATAGTACTTCTAGGCATAATAAAAATTTAAAAAAAATGTATGTGTTTTATTTTACCTACCTCAGTTATCTATTACAGTAAAGTTGTAAAGATTCTAAAAAATGCAAGGCGATAAACTAAATTTAATTAAAACATAAAACGTCTCTGCTGCTTTCGCAGCCAAACTGCTTCTACACAAAAAGAATCTGGGCAGACGTGAGTTTCACAATTTTCCAAATTTATCCGTATCATGCAGTAACGACGAATTGTTTGCCTACTGCCAACATTTGGAAAACCTCCACATTGACTTCACCGAACGATACCAGGACATTTTGAACTTGGAAATACCAGACTGGGTGTTGGATCCGTTTTCAAATGTCAACTCAACAATGTTACCTCAGCTGGAAGAAGAAATTATAGAATTGACAACAAACGAGGAAATAAAAATCAAGTTCAAAAATGGTTACCAAGAATTTTGGCTACAAAAACCGATCCTGCAATTGTACCCTGGATTGTGGTCAATCGTTCAACGATTCTTGATAGCATTGCCATCGTCATATTTGTGTGAACGTGGATTTAGTGCTGTGACAACACTGCTTACTAAAAAGAGAAATCGTGTGCTTGTTACCGAACGTGGCGACTTGCGTGCGACTGTTCTTGAGTAAATTGGAACCTGATATCAACAAACTTATTAAACAGCATCAGATTCATCCTTCACATTAGTTTTTATATAAGGATTGATTATTTTAGTAATATTTTTAATAAAAGATACTCTGTTTAAATACTATAAAGTTGCGTTTCAATAATCATTCTTATTGGCAGTGGCAGGTGGAGCCCGTAAGAGTTAACTTGAGACCTAAGCGCCGTTGTATGTTACCTACTGCGCTCAGGTTTCAAGTTGCGGTTATAGTAAAAGTTTCGTTTAGAATTCTCCGTTAATATACATATATAGGTCACAATAATTAATTAATTTAATTTGAAGTTATAGTGGTTTTTAAATTGGTGAAAAAATGGGGGCGCTAAAAAAATATTTATTCTCAAAGAGGGCAGTAGACCAAATAAGTTTGGGAACCACTGCGATAGGGGATAGTACTTCTATGATTTAGAAGTAGATGACGCCTCGCGAACTTAAAGAGTACACAAATATGGCATGCATCGTCTGAATAATGATTGTCAATGGATTGACATCTATCACATCAGACATCTGTTCCGGAACAGAGTCATAATAGAGTAGCTTTCTTAATATATTTTTTAAAGTATGTAGATACATTATAATAGACTCGTTAACCTAATTTTAAAAACGTGTTCACTCTTTAGCTCAGTAGTATATTGATAAAAAACAACATTTTCTTTTTTAAATTTTTAACATCAACAATATTTAATAATGATCTTATAAATGCAATTTGAATATGTCACATGAATGCTTGAAATGTCACGGCGCCAATATCAGAGTCACTGTGCTAGGCATTCACGATCACGTGGCCACATGTATATATTTTTACAAATTAAATTTATGAAAATATTAACAGTCCTTATATAAATAAATAAATAAGAAATATAGTAATACACCATAGTCTCCTGGCAGAAATAGTTAGCGTACATATTTTTTTCTACAATGGTGAGTATCGTCACTCACGGATGTGTTTATCAACCGTCTTTTGTTATACTTTTGTTTACGCGAGCGCCGGCGACCTTTTGATCCGTGAGCGTCTACATTGTTACTTTAAAGAAATTCAAGGTGTACTTTATATTTCTATCACACAGAGACCGATATTAACATACATGTACATAGACATATGTGTCAGGGCGGGATTCGGACCCGCGACTGCTTATCTTTGTAGTTCGGAACGTAAACCACGACATTATGACAGTCGTCAAATTATTGTTTAAACAAAAGAATAGTACCAAACTACTCCATGGTTGGCACTGTCTTAGAAAATCGACAAAATATCGACCATGTTGGTTCGTGGGTTGGCTAAGAAACAAAGCTCGCTAATTTTATTAAAAATAATTCAATCAGGAATGATAGGTATCATTAAAAACAATTTACTTGACGGAAATATGTAATTCGGACTGAAACATTTTTATTAGTTAGTTGTTTCTGCAGTTTTGAAAGGCGCACTGAGGCATTGAGACACGTATGAACACTACGTACCAATATCATTGATTAGAGCATAAATTAATCCTCAATGAATGTCGCACGCAATCTCACGCAACTAAACGTTTACGGACCGGACAAACGGTAGGTCGTGAACGCGACCATTGTTATTTTAAGTGTAATACTCTCTTAAAGTTTGATGGCAGATTTGGCAGCTGTTGGTTCATTGTTGGCAGGTGGTTGGCAGTCTGTGTAGGTATCTGTCCAGTGTTGCCACTTCAGTGATTTTGTCACTAGATCTAGTGAATTTTAGGAATAGACAGTGATAATTTGAAAAAGAAAATCACTAAAATAATATTTGATGACTTTTAGTGATATCTATCGAATGTTGTGTTTTGGGTCCGGGTTAGAGTAAAATGTACACCACCGATAACAAAATACCTATTTTGGAAGGTAGCTATAGACTGCAATCCGATTCACGACATTTGGCACTATGAGCGCGCCCATACTCCGTTCCGAATAACTATTTTGTATGGGCGGTAGCGCGCTGACAGCGCTCACAGCGCTAAATATCGCGTTGGCTATACTTGGAGATTTCCCGACTAATAAATGAAACCTTACCCGTATGCAAAGTTTGTTAGTTTGCGTTCGCGAAAGTAGGAGCATTACTTATCGTTATTATTCAAGTCAATATCTTAAGTTTTTGTGGGGTAGGTTTTTATTTTAAAATTACCATGGACGCGCCACTGAAAAAAAACTAAAAGACTCTTTATTCTCAAAAATATCGGAATGAATGGGAAAACAAAGAAGAATTCAAGACTTGGTTACGGCCAGTAGCAAACGATCCCACAAAAGCTTTTTGTACTTTTTGCCATTGTGAAATGTTTGCAAGAATTGGTGATATCAGCCATCTACATCTGCAATAACAATCAATCAAGAAGAAGAAATACCAGCAGAAGTATTTGAAGTTGATTTTAATTGTCATCTTTTTTTCATTGTACTCACAATTAAAATATATATTTTTGACTTAGCTTGTGATTTCATTTTAAATTATTTAGTGAATTCTGGGGATTTATTTAGGTCACAATATCTCCAAATCTGGTGAAATTTCAAACCAAAACTAGTGAAAAAAAATCTACAAGGTGGCAACATTATATCTGTCATATCTATGTGACTGTGTTGTCCTTTTTATCAGCTTATCAGCCAAGCCGAGTAAACATTAAATAATAATTGTAGAAAACAATGAGATAAGTAAACATACGATTTCTTTCATGCGTAATTAGTATATTTATGTATTAGGCTTCTGCTTAGTCGGCAATAAATAATAATCAAAATGATCTTTGTCGCCAAAAGTTTTAAGCTAAGCCGCAACTTTTCTTGCCGCAAGTTAGTAAGTACTTTTTGAATAATAACTTTATGAGATTTATCCTATGTAAGAAAAAAAATATACATGTAGTGAACGATCTATCTTCAGAGCGTAGAGAGTGATTATAAGGGAAATAATTTCACATACGTTTTGTTTGTTTGGAAATGTAGCTGAAGCAAGCAAGAGCAGCAGAAGGCTCCCAACCAATATACAGTGTAAAAATATGTTTAGGTACTGTAAATAAGTCTCAAAATTCGTGTGCGGGATTGATCCTACTTAAAAACCTTCAAAAAGTCTATTCGTGGGCTTTTTCTCAGTGAGAATACCACGTGATGCTTGATAAGGTTTTTCCTTCTCTGTTTCCCCTATATTAATTACTGTTAGCCTATGTATGGATAATTGTATGTATTCAAGTATGTTTAAGTAGGTTTATTTATTATTATTTATGTAAGTATATTAGAAGTTTAAAATTAATTTGTTGCTTTTATGTGTAATTTTACACCGCCTCAATCGTTTTTGTTTCACCCAATGGTTGACTGGTAGAGAATGCTTTAAGCATTAAGTCCGCCATTTGTACTTTTGTTTTGTCAGTGCAATGAAGAATTTTAAAAAAAATCTTAGGAAGCTTCTTAAAAATTAATCTCCCTTTGAATTATTATCAAGAAATTCATTTAAAGTTGGTGCAGCTTCACAAAGCTTACATACAGCACAGCAGTCTATGCACCAACCTCAAATGCATTGGTTCTTCCTTAAATCTTTGGGTATTTCCGATTTTTTTAAACTACTGAACTGATTTTCATGGAACTAACACTGTACCCTTAGTTGGAATATAGGAATCTGATTGATCTAAAAAAAACTTGCTATGGCTTCTCATTTTTGGGGAATTTTGTGAACGAATATACACTTTTGCAATTTTGCACATTAATGCAGACATAGACAAAATATATTATTAAATCTCAAATATATTACATACATTCATACATCAAATTTATAACCTTCTTTCTTTGAAACCTGTAAAAACCTTGTAGTTTAAATAGTCTAGGATGTTGTTTTAAGATCATTTTTAACTTTGTTGATGCATTTTTCAGAGTTCCAGTACATCTCAAATTAGAATTTATGAGGTAGGTCCAAGAGATGGACTCCAAAATGAATCTAAGATAGTGCCAACAGAAGTAAAAGTGGAATTAATACATAAACTAGCTGCAGCTGGTCTGAAAGACATAGAATCTGCTAGGTATGCTATTATTATGCATTTAAGCAAGTTAGTAAAATAGTTGTGTTTTGTCATTTAAAATGTGTAATTCATACTTCAGAACCTTCAACATGGTGGGTGTGGTTGTCTTCATTAATATTTTTTCAGTTTTGTTAGCCCCAAATGGGTGAAACAAATGGCAGATGGCAATGATGTTATGAGTACTATCAAAAGAGTACCAGGTGTCAACTATCCAGTCCTTGTGCCAAACCTTAAGGGCTATAGCATAGCTGTAAGTGGACTACTTATTGTAATTACTTTATGTGTACATGTACCTCTGAAACCATGATTTCATCTTAACTAGTTTCTAGGTACATTACCTGCATATTAGAATATTTAACCAATACATAGCCACTTTAAACTTGCTTTGCAGGGTGTACCAGCAGTCATCTGGTGGTAGAGGATACCAAGGGCTATCAATTTAACTCCCATGTATGTCCTGGGAAATTCAATACTTTTTGAGTTACTTTGTTTCTAAATTTTTTTAAATAGTGTGATAAAGATTCTGCAAGTTGTTTTTTAGCACACTGTAAATGATTTCATTTCAATGTTATTGTTATCAAAAAGGTGCACTATTAGACAACTTAATACCAAAACTTGTGACTCTTATGTTAACAGTTTATTAGTTACACATGTTTTTTCTGTATTAAGTCACAATCACGTCAAAATTAGTTTGAAACGAAATAACTCGAAAACAATTGAATTTCGCTGAACATACATAGGGTTTAATCGATAGGACATCGACGATAGTCCTTGGTGTCTTTCACCACTAGACATCCGCTAGTCCACCCCTCTTGGAACACCCTGTATACCTTTCCTACTGAGCCAATTTTTTGTGGCAGAGATTAAATAAATATTATGTATATTTTTTCAATTACTTTTAGACTTTATCTGTGTATGTAAAACTTTTCTTATTTGTTTTTTTTTTTTCAGAAACAATGCAATGCTGAAGAAGTAGCTATATTTCCTGCAGGGTCTGAAGGGTTTTCACAAAAAAACCTGAACTGCTCTGTGGAAGAAGGCCTGAGGCGATTCAAAGCAGTTGCTGACCAGGCTGTGAAAGATGGCTTGAGGGTCAGGGGATATATATCCTGCGTAGTTGGCTGCCCTTATGATGGTCCTATCAGCCCAAAGGTTATTGCTAAGGTAATTTTAAATATAAGTACATCATACATCATCATAACTAATTAATCATAAGTAAGCTATTTACTAGACTTTACTTAAATCTATACTAATATTACGAGTATAAAAAGTATAGATTAACTAGACATAAAACTAAAATATTTGCATATGTACTTAAAAGGAAGTGCCCAAAAGACTGGCCACATTACCCTGCTGGATGGCGAGACTAATTCTCTGGCCGAGGTAGAGGCCAGCCTTTGCTTCGTGACAAGTCTCAAAAAGCCGTTCGGACAACTCACGAAACAGTTTGTAGGCACAAGGTCCCCACGGTCCTAGCGTTGCTATCGCAAATAGCAAAGAGTAAAGATTTGATTGTTTGTTTGTTTATTTGCATCGAATAGACTCTGAAACTACTGGACCGAGTATAAAAATTCTTTGACCCACGGAATCCTGCATTATCTGCGATGAACAAAGGCTATATTACATTTTCAAAAAAGTTAGGAATTCGTATGATAACTTCGATTATGTAACCGAAGGTGTGAAAAGAAAATCTTGAAATAGCGCACTTTGCAAAAACTATTGACAATATAGCAAAGTGATACTCTACAGTTTTTTAGAGGACATGTCTTCCGTTGTTCCCCAGGGCTCTCTTACGCACTAACAAAGCTGCACTCCGCAGGCCGCAGCAAAAGTGTAAGTCGCGGTGAACGCCGCCCATCTTTCGGTGAAATTAATCGAATTCGAGAGCTGGCGCAACGGGAAATGATTCTGCGCAGGCAAGAGAGCCTTGAAAACCCAGTCTATGGAAAACCTTGGAGGCCATCCGCCCTTGGAATAAGAATAAATGTACCAGTAGACCATTTTTTTAGTGTCGCACAACTTTCTGAGTGTCTCACGTACCTATGTCCATGCCATATTATGGTTGCATGATTGACACTTCCTACATCCTTAGGCACATAAACATACATTTTATCATACAAACAAATATTATTTTGGAATGAAAGTAATCAGTACTTAAACTACTTGATCACAGTAATCATTACCGATTACTTTTTGTAACTCGATTACTCGTATTTAGATTACATTTAATCTAATACCACTTGTAATCGTAGTTAGTAGTTAGATTACACAAAAGTAGTTAACTGTGGCCAACTCTGGCCATTCGCCATTAACGTAGATGCTTCCCATTTCAGGAGTTGGAATGCGTTATCTAACGCCGCTGTAAGCAGTTTCGTAAATATAAAGTCTTCCTGTCTTATGCCTCTTCGAAAAGAAAGAAAAGGACTTTGAGTAGGTAGGTAGGTAGGCTTTCAAAAGCTCTGCTGTACTTCCGTTCGCGCCAGGTGCCTTGTTGTTTTAAATTATTTCAGGCAGGGCCAGAGGCCATCTCGTAGAGGTTGAGGTCCGGGATGTCTTTGGTGAAGTAGTAGGAGGGAGTCCTGGACTCATCTCTAAGCTAGGTATGGCAGATTTGGAGCCGGTTATGTATGAGGGTACTGCTATACCTTACTGTACCAGTGTGAAGAATTTAGGCCTGATGTTAGACTCTACGTTGAGCTGGACTGTTCACGTGGCTGAGGATAACCGTAAGGTCATCACGTGCTTGAGGTCTGTCTACCGATTTTTTTTTCGTTCCAGACAAAACTTCTTCTCATGCAAACTCTCATTCTCCCTATCATTCATTACGCGGACTCTTGCTGTACTAACCTCATTGAGGCACTCACTGACAAACTAATACGTCTTTTCAGCAGCTGTATTAGATTTATCTTGTTTGCCTCCGAAAATATGACCAATTTTTCCCGCTACAGAGCGCAACTGCTTCCCATTTGATAACGTAGAAACTCTCGAATTCTCTGTGTTCTGTACGGTATTTTCAATAACCCCTCATCACCTTCGTATCTTAACGATATTTTCTCCTTTTTATGTCAATCTCGTGCTCACCGTTTGTGCTCTTTCGTACGTTATCGTGCTCTCCGTTCTTCCGAAGACATCCGGCTAGGCATACCGGCTTATCGCTCCTCCTATCAGTCCAAGTCATTTACTGTAACGGCTACGCGGCTGTGGAATACGCTCCCTCTTGAAATCAGGAGGTCAGAGACGAAACTGTTTCAAAGACAAACTGCGAAAGTATGTTTCAATGATTGCGAAATATGTAAAGTGTGTATGTCTTTTGGAAGTTATGTATTTTAATATCTATTAACAATATTCTTCTGCACCCATAACAATCTCTCTGCATGATCTAAAGGTATGACTGGGAGAGAATGATATTAGCATTAAGTCCACCTTTTGTACACTTTTATTTGTGCAATAAAGCTTTAAAATAAATAAAAATAAATAAGTGTTGTCATGATAGCTCTTGGGTGTCTGGCCGAGCTATTAACGGGCTTGGCAACTGATATGTACAACTGCTCATAGAACTTCTCGATCTCCCTCAAAACCTCTGCTCTCCTTGATGCTACACTCCCATCCTCCGTCTTCAGGTTCGTCATCACAGGCTTTGCCTTATAGACATGTCCCTTGCAAAAAATTTTGGAAGCCTTGGCTCAGCTCTCTGGTTTCTTTAACACTGTTCGTGTTAAAGGAACGAATATCGTGTCGCAGGGAATTCCATATTTGTCTATAAAGCTGCTTTTAGTTTTCAACATTATCGGGGGTCTGCATTGAAAGATCGACGTTCTGCCATAGGTCGAGAGTCCGTGGTCCGTGAGTTATTAGGTCCCCAGGTTAAAGCCCCACCGTTTGCACAGTTTCCAGAAACCCTTTGTTTAAATCGTCCACTAAAATGCAGTCCTCTCGGCAAAAAAAAACAATTTGACAACTCGAGTTGAACGCTCTCGAGATTTTGGATATGGGCACGAGTGGACATAATCAGGAGGAACATTTCCAATTGGACATTTATATTCCATGTGCCTTTAACCATGCGGTGATCGCTGCCGGTTTTCACTCTGTTAAACATAGAGACATCACTGAATAACCGTTTCTTGGAGGTCATGATGAAATATATCTCAATGGACTCATCCAGGTTCACTTCCTTTGAGGCGGTTTCTGAAAGAAAGAGTTCATCGAAACGAATCCCTTCTTCTCCAGAAAGTCGGCCAGCCTATGTCCCCTAGCGTTCCTTTAACCAAATGCAAAAAGTCCCGCTCTAAACTCATCCTCGCCTCGCTTGCCGATCTTTGCGTAGAAGTCCCTCATGACAACAGTGAAATAGTTCATCCGGATGATTCGAGGTCAGTGCATGTACCTGTATGACCTTTTGCGTATACCTCTAAGATATTCCGAGTTTAAGGCATATCACCCTGCTCCATGCACTCTTGATGGTCTCGATGTTGTTGACGAGGGACTTGTGGAAAAGAAACCCAACGCCACCTTCTGACATTCGTTGGTTATGATATTTTTGAATTATGGTAATATTTGAGTATGTTGATATACAACGTGTAACGTTAAATGCGCAAAACTTGAAAATGGTTTAATTGGATTAACGAGAAGAATCAATTGAACCACTTTTTTACAAATATAGGTCACATTTTTCAAAATATACCGACTTACTCATTAACATCTTCTGGCAACATAACATCATCACGTGCGCAAACCTGCCAAAATACCTAAAACAATGGTTAGTTCTTTATGAGCGTAGATAGTAATAATAATAATGTCAACGTGGCGCAGCGGCCCGGTGATGATATAACTACCTACCAACTCCTCTCTCGACAGAGCGTCGTCCACAGATCAAATCATCAGAAGTGCTAGTAAAACTAAAACACCACATTAAACCTCAAATAAATTTTAAATTATACTTTTTCTTTCAGAATTAGGTTATTTGAATTAAAAATCATTTGGGGTCTCTGAGGTTTTGCGCATTAAATAACACGTTGTATAAAGGCTTCCAAACCCAAACACGTGTGCGAAATCTCGTAAGTTTAACGGATTTCTCGAAAACACGAAGCCAGAGCGAGATGATTCTTTTTTAATTCGATTAGGTATATTTTAACTAAGGGTACGGTGTAAGTTTGATCAAAATCGGTCCAGTAGTTTTTGAGATATGTAAATACCTAAAAAACATGTTTAAAAAATTGGACTGCCTTCAAAAACTGACTAACATAACTAAAAATAACTCATTTGAAACACAAATTTTAATGAGGCATTTAGCATCCACCAACAACCTTACGAATAAATAGAATAAAAACGGACCAAGTGCGAGTCGGACTCGCGCACTGAGGGTCCCGTGCCAACTTTAACTTTATTAGGGAACCCACATACTTCCACTTAGCTAAAATACCACAATATTTTGTTGACAGAAAATATAACTTTGTTTTCCATAGTTTTTGTATGAATAACAAAGTTATGTTTAACCTTACGAATAAATAGAATAAAAACGGACCAAGTGCGAGTCGGACTCGCGCACTGAGGGTCCCGTGCCAACTTTAACTTGATTAGGGAATCCACTTACTTCCACTAAATCGCTAAAATACCACAATATTTTGTTGACAGAAAATATAACTTTGTTTTCCATAGTTTTTGTATGAATAACAAAGTTATGTTTGCGGTTGTTGAAAATGTGCTATATCTCAAAAACTACTAGTTCGATCCCGTTTTCGTTGAAAGTATTTGTTCTGTATCATATTTTTTTTTCAAAATTTACATTAGCTTAGTTTAGAAGTGGGGGGGCGCCCATTTTACCACTTCGGAAGACACGCACACGCCACTCGCATAAGTTACTTTAAAAAAAACGGTCTTATTTTCGTGTTTGCCCCCCCCCCCCTTTTATATCATTATTTTTCGTAAAAACTGACTAATAAAGCTTAAAAAACCGCATTTTCCCCTCTACCTCTACTTAGTAGAAACAAATTCATTTGGAGTCGGTGCATGATGTCAATCGTACCTATACCAATAGTTTGCACTCACTATACATTCCCAAGTACTTGACTGTTAGAGAATGTCATAGAGACAGTTCTTATTTTGATCAGATAACTGAGGACCTCTTATCCATGGGGTGCTACGAGGTGTCTCTGGGCGACACCATCGGAGTGGGCACCGCGGGCTCCGTGCGGCGGCTGCTGCGGGAAGTGCTCTCGGTGGCGAAGCCCGATCAGCTGGCGTTGCACTTCCACGACACCTACGGACAGGGGCTGGCCAACTTGCTCGCTGGCTTGGAGGTGAGGGAATAAAATAATCATTTCACTTAAGGCGCTACCCGGATTTTCAACGCGCACACTAGCGCCACTTTAATAGAAAAATCATAACGCGTTAAATAAAAGATCAATCAAAAATCTGGTAAACACGACTGTAGTACAGGTTCTATAGTTTATTGAGTACGTTTAAATTGTTTCTAAAGTAGTTTACTGTAGTTAGAGTTAAAAAATTGGTCTTTTACTTAACGAGTTATGATTTTTCTAGTAAAGTGGTGCTAGTATGCGCGTGAAAAATCCGGGTAGCGCCTTAATGTGGCAATATCATATGAATGATGATATTTTTATTTATTTAGCTCGCTAAATTGTCTATTTACAATTTAACTTTATAACAATTTATAAAAGACAATTTAGCCTTTTCTTTTTACCCTTTTCCTCCAAGTAAATATGATT
Organism: Pyrausta purpuralis; assembly: GCA_963924145.1. NCBI lineage: Eukaryota > Metazoa > Arthropoda > Insecta > Lepidoptera > Crambidae > Pyrausta > Pyrausta purpuralis. The sequence goes on from OZ001659.1 coordinate 16,555,660, forward strand.
TTCCTGCAATTTCACGCAAACTCAGCCTATTTGGTGAAACTGAATCGATTAATGCAGCTATAGATATGTGAAGAGCGTTTCTAGGAAGCTAATCTATTATTATGTCAACAGCTGTACCAATTTGATATAAATTGTTTTTCGTGTCTATTACAATCCCTGTTATATTATATTCCTAAAACGGACAATGCCTTTGATTCTTACAATCACCTTTCACTAATCGAATCAATCGAATACACCGAAAGTTATACCGGGTGTTTGGTAGAAAATTCCTTATAATGGGTATTTTGCTATTATTCTCTGCCTTAATTTTTTTGGCCTAGTGTTTTTTTTTAATTATTTGTATTTCATCAGTGTCCTTAAAAGTTTTGTGTTTTAACGGGTCCTTATCATGAAATACGGTCTCACCCGGAAGAAAATATGAAACTTGGCACGATTGTAGATTTCCTACGCGTGCTTTAATTTCCGATATGTAACACGCCGATAAAGGACTGTTTCTTCCCCTACTTCCCTTTTATCTTCCCCGTTCTGCGATTGATTGGCCATAGTAGATTTGGCTAATATTAGACAGCATCGAACAAACTTTTTTTCAGTTAGTATGTAGCCTGAAATGCCAATAAGATAAGTATAATTCATGTCGAATTTCCCCAACAAAAGTTTTAGCTAGATTAAACCACCAACCCTAGTATTTATAGAGATACAGTCAATATTCAATCCATGTATTGTACCTACGTAGGTCATTCGTAGGCGATCATCGTCAGAAGATGTGAGCACATTTTGTTTAGATCGTAGCGATTTTCATCGAAATTAACGAATTACAGACTACAATAATATTCATGTTGTTTAAAAAAAAAGCGAATTAACACCTCAAATGTCCTTTAACAGATACGTTTTTTTATATCGCCTTATAAAAGGTTTTATTTAGGTAGTGGATACTAATGATAGCACACGAATGTCAAAAATAGCAGAATAGTACATTATGATACAAGTGTGCTAAGTTGACCATTATATACAAGGCGATATTGTGTGCGCACGAGCGAAAGCGAGTGCGCCATAAGAAAGCCGCGTATATAATGGTCACATGCACACGCGTATCATACGACGTTTTTCAACACACTTGCGAGGAAAAATCAAGACTTCATTTAGTAACTTTTTAATTAATAAAACATTTAGTAAAAATACATTTCACTCGACTTTGATGGTAAAAGACTATCGCACGCGTTTTTCGGCTCGTTACGTATGTCTGGCAGAGTTAATAATAGGTTTTCTTCATTTTCTTTACTTGAAGTAGACATTTTCGTTAATATTAAACTTGACAATTAATCCAAACTTCGTCATAGCCGACAAGTACCTATTTACGAAAAATGGCGCGTTGTTTTTTTTTCTTGCCGCGATACCGATGCGCGCGCAAGGCTAAGGCACGAACTAGATCGGCCAACAGTCAAGATTAAAAATCTAATAATTCCTGTTTAAAACACAAATTACAGATTTTTTTTAATGAAAAATCTGGATTTGCCATTCACTCAGACAGTATTTCGAAATAGTACATTATGATACAAGTGTGCTAAGTTGACCATTATATACAAGGCGATATTGTGTGCGCACGAGCGAAAGCGAGTGCGCCATAAGAAAGCCGCCTAAATAATGGTCAACTTAGCACACTTGTATCATAATGTACTATTTCGAAATACTGTCTGAGTGGCCTCTATTGTTTGTTGCTAAAATAAAAGTTATATTATAACCCGACTAAATTATATTGCTTCTTCTTCTTACTTACGACTTGGTACTAGGGTACAAATGTAAATTGGTCGGGTTACTAAACTAAAAGCACTAGTGCAATAATGTACTGAAAACGCACGCGTGTTTAATATCTAGGATTATGTGCCAAAAATCGGTGGAATAAAAAGGTCGTATTGAGCAAGTGTGTTGAACAAATATGTTTAAAGGTAATTGCAAAATAATAGTTATTATTGAAAAATAGCAGTTACTTAGCAAGTTTTTAAAGTAATTGGCATTTTCCTCTTCATCGGCTTTGGCAATTTGGCTCTTGGTACATTTTTTGTACACTACAGGCTATGGAAGGCTGAGTTTGAATTAGATTTTACAAAAATGTTACAAAACTATGATTGTTTTGTAGGTTTCCTAAAATATGTTTGTCAAAAAGGCCATTGTTTTAGATGTCTCAATCATTTGTGAGTTTTTTTTGTTTGGTAACGTGTTTATAGAAACATTATTTCTAAACTAATTAAGCCTATTAAGTACAAGATTATAAAAAAATGAAGGGATCGTCGCTATTGGTCTACGACCGGTTCTTTCTTTACAGTTTATGATTACGTATCTTATTTATTATCCTTGATATTTGATTCAATATTTTTTGACAATTAATGAGACGAGAAAACAGCGGTTAAAACTAAGTACATAATTAAAAAGGGGGTTTACACAACAAGGCTAAAGTTAATTTATCATTATGACCCAGAGAGACAGCTTGTAAAAAGTGTGTTCCAGTCAGTAATTTTTCATACATGCTAGAGGAGCTTAAATCATTTGTGAGTTAATAAAATCAGAACTTACATATTTTCCTAAAGTTACCATTTGTGGCATTGGCATGATTCTTAATGAGCAAAGTCAAAATTAAAAAATAATAATACTTAAAATACGCTTTTTTAAAAATTGGCATAAAATAGGCCATAAGCCGTGATGTGACTTATTTGAATTTACAGAATTATCTTTAATTTTCGGGACATTCTGTGTTGAATCTCGTATTAGTACGCTACACTAGTTTAGTTCCATGTGTCACCAATAGATGGCGCTGTGTGTAAATTTGCTCGCACTTGTATTTCGTTCACTGTATTTTACTTATATGAAGAACATCAAAATAAACTTGTCTCCGTTCTGAGTTTGGAGTTTTATTATTTCAACTCGTGGCCGAGGGATTTGTACTGAAATTGTACAAGGTCCTACGAGCCGAAGAGCGGTTTTTGAGTGAAAAACGCGCCAAGTATAAAATTAATTCGTTTTGTACGCAAAGTGAATAAGTGCCTCACATGAAGAAATCTGACGTCTCTTGGAGTTTGGTTTGGATCCGATTCCCGTCTCATCGTGGAAGTCCGAGCCTGCGGAATTGACGCCTACTGCGAACTGGAGGTGAAATTGCTAAGTAAAAATTGCCAGTGAAACCGTGAGTACAATTTTGAGTGTAATTATATCAAAGTCCTGAGTAACTCAAAGAAGTGATATTGACTTAGTTAAAATTTAGAAGATCTCGGACTTAGAATAATTTCTCTAATTTTGATGAGACGGGGAATCCATGCTGGTTTTTGAAGCCATATAAGATACTCCAAACACTTAGAAAATTCGCAAGACAAATCGGCTGGACTTAGAATTTTCGACTCGATCCAGACACTTAAAAAAAAAAAATCTCCACACAAATAAGCTGGACTTTGAATTTTCGACGCGACATCTTATCTGAGCGGACGTACATCACATAACAGAGATTTTCAAAGTTGTTATAGATAAAAAGTAACTCACTTGTACGTGGATTTCAAAATGGAAGGTGACTTACGTGTGTTGAATGAGTTAAAAACACAAATAGAAAATGGATTTACGAACTTTAAGAAATCTCCTAAGGAACGAATAAACGAACACTACATTAAAGCGAGATTAACTATTTTGGAGAAACAGTACCAGGATTTTCTAGACAGACACGAAAGGTTGATTGAGAATCACGATGCTGCGTTGCTGGAGAAATCAGACTACATGATAAATGGGACCTTTGAAATAGTTTTTGACACGTTTTTAGCATATAAGGTTGATCTTCAGAAAAAATGTAAAAAATTTGAATCTGAACCTTTTGCTGACGCTTCACCCAACAGTAATAAGAGCAGTAAGGTAGAATCGGTATTAAAGCTACCCAAAATACAATTACCTACTTTCAGCGGTAAGTACGAACAGTGGACATCGTTTCGCGATTTGTTTACATCACTTGTTCACCATAATTCGTCTCTAGACGACGTACAAAAATTGCATTATTTAAAAACACAGCTGTCAGGTGAAGCGGAACAACTTATACGCCATGTACCTATAACGCAAAACAATTATGAAAAATCCTGGAACATGTTACGAGATCGATACAATAACAAAAGATATATATCGTTTTGTATTCTTAAGCGTCTGTTTAGCCTACGTAACATTTTACATGAGTCGTCTAGCGCCCTTAAGGAACTTTTAGATGTAACCACCGATTGTTTACACGAATTATCAAACTTAGGAATCGATGTCAGTTCTTGGGACATTATTATTATATATGTAATCAGTTCGAAGTTGGACGCTGAGTCACGCAAGCAATGGGAATTGCAGGTAAGTGACTGTTCCAATGACTTACCCACATTTGAACAATTTAAGGAGTTCCTAAAATCACGTTTTCGCGCTTTGGAATTTATCGATCCTAAAAATAAACCCAAAATATCTCCGAATACCTTATCGAATACAAAATCTTTGCATACAACCACTAATAATACTTCATGTCCACATTGTTCCGAAGAACATAAACTGTACAATTGCAAAAAGTTTGCGAGTGAGGAGGTTGACAAGCGTCGCAGCATTGTACAGTCTTTAGGGTTGTGTTTTAACTGCCTCGGACATAACCATTCCAACAAAGTTTGTCGCGTATTCACCAAATGCCGTATTTGCAAACGCAAACACCATAGCCTGTTGCATCCCAAAGGCCACTCAGACACATCAGCGGCCGCATCATCATCTGAAATTAAATCAAATGCCGTCGTAGCTGCGTCGGAAAACGGGACCATAAATAATATTGCCGCCCATTTTTCTAAAGATACAGTCCACCAACAAGTTTTATTAGCCACGGCTCTTATAAAGGCCGAATCGAAAAATGGGTCGTCTCAAGTTTTGAGAGCACTGCTGGATCAAGGATCGCAGGCTTCATTTATTACAGAAGCTGCCGTACAACTGCTGCGGCTTAAAAAGATAGCAACTAAAAGCACTATATCAGGAGTGGGTGGGGGACAAAGTGGCCTTACCTCTAAATATACGGTAATGCTCAACATTCAGTCGCTTTGTGATCCCTCCTTTTCTGTTCAAGTTAAAGCTCATGTCTTAAGTACTTTAACTTCTCTTTTACCTGATAGGAAATTTGAGTTAGTCGACTGGCCTGAGATCTCTAGCATAGAATTAGCTGATCCTAACTTTTGTACCCCCAACAAAATTGACGTTTTATTGGGCGCCGAGATTTATTGCCATGTTTTAAAGAAAGGGCTTATTAGAGCCCCCAAAGGCACTCCAATTGCACAGGATACTTACCTTGGATGGGTTGTATCTGGAGGGGTAGTAGATCTCCAACAGGGTTGTCATAATGTCATCGTCAGCATGCATGCACAAGTCGAAGAAAATGACTTACTAAGAAGAATATGGGAGCTGGAACCCGAACCTGTTACACTTACCAAACGTCTGACTCAAGAAGAACAAGCGTGCGAAAACCACTATGCAGCGACTACACGTAGAGATAAAACAGGTCGATATGTGGTACATCTTCCGTTCAAAAGTTCTGACCCCCCATGTAAGTACGGTAACTCAAAAAACATCGCAATCAAGAGATTGCAAGGTCTAGAAAGAAAGTTCTCTAAGCAGCCTGAAATCAAATCTAAATATGCGGATGTGATTGAGGAATACCTCACTCTTGGACATATGGAGAAAATCACTGATGAAGAAGAGAGAAACGACCCACATGCCGTATACCTACCACACCATGCAGTGATTAGGGAGGACAAAAGCACTACCAAAATGAGGGTGGTTTATGATGCATCGTGCAAAGGAACCAATGGCGTCTCTTTGAACGATACCTTGATGGTAGGGCCCACACTGCAACCCGATTTACGACATATTATTATGAAGTGGCGTAGTCATCCAATTTGCTTAGCTACTGACGTCATCAAGATGTTTCGACAAGTTCTTGTTACCAAATCCCATGCTGATTTTCAGAGAATTGTGTGGAGAAAAACAGATCAAGGAGAAATAGAAGATTACCGCCTTCTGACCGTTACATTTGGAACAGCTTGTGCCCCGTACTTAGCAGTCAAGACATTGATACAAATAGCCTGTGACGAAGGTCATAAATACCCGTTGGCTGCTGCGAGAATAAAATCGGACGTGTATATTGATGATGTCATGACCGGCTGCCAATCTGAAACTGAAGCAATAGAGGTTTACAGGCAATTAAACAAACTACTTGAAGAAGGTGGTTTCAAATTACAGAAATGGACAAGCAACTCTAGTAAGCTTTTAGAAGTTTTTGAAGAGGACACTGGAAGAAATGTGGAAATAAAACAAGATCGAATTACAAAGGTGTTGGGACTTACCTGGAATAGGACGACGGATGAGTTTGACTACTCTGTGAAGCTCCCTCCGCGTACTGCAACGACCGCACCTGAAACAAAAAGAACAATCATTTCCGAGATATCACGTCTATTTGACCCGCTCGGTTGGATCTCACCATGCATTATTACTTCCAAGGTCTTCATACAGAAGCTCTGGATCGCTGGTATGGGCTGGGATGACGAACTGCCGCCAGAACTTCTGAAAGAGTGGGAGTCATACCGCAGTGAATTACTCAAATTGGTAAATTTTCACTTACCTAGATGGATAAACACAACCGTGGGCGACGCTCTAGTAGAGTTACATGGCTTTAGCGATGCCTCTAATGTTGCGTATGCTGCTGTCGTCTACATTCGTGTTGTTAATTCATCAGGTAATGGTCAAACCCACTTAATCACCGCCAAATCCAAAGTAGCCCCTATAAAGCAAGTCTCCATTCCGAGACTCGAATTGTGCGGCGCAGTTCTTTTGAGTCATTTGCTAGTGGAGGTTGCCGAAGTGTTGGGAGTCTCAAATTCACATTTGCATGCGTGGACCGACTCTATGGTTGTTTTAGCTTGGCTGAACGATCATCCGAGTCGGTGGAAAACGTTCGTGGCCAACCGCACTTCTGAAATCCTCAATCTTTTGGACAGCTCAAAGTGGTCTCACGTGCAGTCGAAAGAAAATCCTGCTGACATTGCCTCTCGAGGTGTAACACCGACCGAACTCTTACAGAACCTTTTGTGGCTGCAGGGGCCAAGTTGGTTACGTGGGGAGTCCATTAGTTACGTCATACCCACTTGTTTAAATCACAGCGACGAACAGAAGGTAGTCAAGGTCCATGCAGCGGTGACTGCTCCTGAAGATGAAGATGAATGGCTTTGGAATAAATTTTCTTCGTTAAGAAAGCTGGTCAGAGTAGTGGCTCTATGCAAAAGATTCGCGAAGAGATGTCGTGAACCCAATGACCAACTCATGGCTTACCTTTCAGTTCCTGAAATAAAGGAGGCATTAAACATTTGCATTTTGAAATGCCAAACCACTTGGTTTTCAGACGAAATCCGAGCACTGCAGTCAAAAAAGACGGTCAATAAAACCAGTCCTCTATACTCTTTGTCTCCATTTCTTGATGGCAATGGAGTATTGAGAGTGGGTGGGAGAATCTGTCACTCCAATTTACCGCCTGAAAATAAGCATCCAGTCGTTGTTCCTTACAAATCAAGGCTGGCAAAACTTTTAGTAGTTGACGCGCATGACAGGACGTTTCACGGAGGACAACAACTGATGTATCGCTTCTTGCAGACCAAATACTGGATATTGCGAGTCAAAAGCTTGATAAGAATGCACATACACAATTGCGTTTCTTGTATTCGCTACGCAGGCGTTACTCGTAACGCATTGATGGGGAACCTTCCTTCTTGTAGAGTAACACCAAGTAAGCCGTTTTTAAACTCTGGTGTGGACTTCGCTGGCCCTATCAACATACGGGTATCCAAAGGTCGAGGTCATAAATCGTACAAAGGGTACATTTGTTTATTTGTGTGCATGGCAACTCGAGCCGTGCATATAGAAGCTGTCTCTGATCTGACCTCAGCAGGTTTTCTCGCAGCTTTCAAAAGATTTGTCGCCAGACGTGGACACTGTCGCCACCTCTGGAGCGACAATGGAACAAATTTCGTAGGTGCCGCACGTGAACTGAAGTGTCTATTCGATCATGAACACTCTCAAGTCGCTAGAGAAATAGCGGAAGCTCTTGCCAACAATGAAACTGAATGGCATTTTATCCCTCCTCACGCTCCAAACTTTGGAGGGCTTTGGGAAGCAGGGATCAAAAGCGTGAAACACCATTTTAAGCGTGTGATCGGAGATAGCACTTTGACATTCGAAGAGATAAGTACAGTGCTCTCCCAAATAGAAGCGTGTCTAAATTCGAGACCGCTGTCACAGACAGGTTCTGAACCAGGTGATGTAGCCCCTCTCACCCCAGGACATTTTTTGGTAGGACAGCCACTCGTGTTGGCTCCAGATCACAACTTCGAGCAGTATACAAATGTCAGTACCCTAAGACGCTGGCAATTAACGCAAAGGATGGTGCAATGCTTTTGGCGACGTTGGTCGTCTGAATATCTCACAAACTTTTTTCAGCGACACAAATGGTCCGCTCGCATACCGGGATTTAAAGAAGGGGACATAGTCCTTATTAAAGAGGATAACTTACCCCCAGCTAAATGGTTGTACGGCAAAATAGAGGAATTGCATCCCGGTAAAGATAAAATAACGCGCGTAGTTTCAATTCGCTGTAAAAACACCGTTATAAAGCGTCCAACTTCGAAGCTGTGTCTTTTACCTACCGATGAGAAATAATGTATTTAATTATCCATAGGTAGTAGCATTTTATTATTATTTGTGTATCACTCTGTACTACTTTTAGAAAATAGATAAGCTTGAAGAGATATGTCCTTTGTTACTTTTAAAGCTTTTTTTCTATTGTTTATGTCTTAATAGTCAATTGCTAAAAGATGGTCTATGTTCAAGTAGCATTGTTATTATTATTTTTTTCTTATGTTTTATGTTTACTGCTCTCAAGGTGGGCGGATTGAAAAGACTAGTCTTTGGTGGGCGGAATGTTGAATCTCGTATTAGTACGCTACACTAGTTTAGTTCCATGTGTCACCAATAGATGGCGCTGTGTGTAAATTTGCTCGCACTTGTATTTCGTTCACTGTATTTTACTTATATGAAGAACATCAAAATAAACTTGTCTCCGTTCTGAGTTTGGAGTTTTATTATTTCAACTCGTGGCCGAGGGATTTGTACTGAAATTGTACATTCTGTATATAAAAATATAAAAAGTGATAATACGCACTCTAACTTATAATATGCGCATTGAAGTTTTATAATGAAATCCACATTTAAATAACACGCTTTACCTCTAGTTTACATCCACTTATCAGGGCTTAACTAAAGTTAGGGAATTTGTAATTAACGGCCGGTTTGATTTTGTTAAATCATAACATCGTGAACATTATGAGAGCTATAATTTTAGCCATTTACGTTTAAAAAAGCAATTTAAACATTTCTAGAAGACCTCAAGGTATTTTCGGTTGCTCCGTTACTTTTCTTTATTTGTTGCTGTTAGCATCATAGAATCAAATCATTAATTATTTTATTTAGTATGAAAATCAAACTGAATATGCTAGTGGATATAAAAAAAAATTGGCTCCACTTATCTCACATTTTTATCATTTGTAACAGTGCAGAAATCGCGTGTTAAAGCATACATGGCTATTTAAATATTGATATGTCACTGATAGGGCGTACGTATAATCTCGAATAATGTATCTATATGAATATAATAGGAATGAATTCGAGAAACTAGTGAGTGAATAAGAAAATTTTAATAACGGCATCGCGGCTTCACACGCCCATACGCCGGATTGCCATTGCGTCATCGCTTGCATGTACCTATAACTCTGTCTATAGATAGCACAAACTTGTTTTTTCAGTTTGGTATAACAACTGTGGACTCGTCTATCTCCGGACTGGGAGGGTGCCCGTACGCGCGCGGCGCCAGCGGCAATCTAGCCACCGAGGACCTGGTCTACTTCCTCTATGGACTTGGAGTCAACTCCGACGTCGACCTCGTTAAACTCCTTGAGGCCGGCCGATACATTTCCAACTTCTTAGGCAAACCTACAGAATCCAAAGTGAACAGAGCGCTCGGTGACAGGTTCAAAAACCATAAAGACATCATTCAGATGGCCTCATGCGCTATTTGAACTTGATACGGGTAAACATGGTTACTAAAATACCTAATGAAATATTATACGCTGCGATAAATACGTACTATGCAAATTATGTAAATAACATGTAAATATAAAACATCTGTTGTTGTTGTTAAATAAATAAATTGTACAGCGCGAACATTCGCTTATTTGTGTTTACGTCCTCTTGGGAGTGTGTGCGTGGACACGGCGTCGGCCGGCGATACTGGTTTTTTATCAATTATCATACGGAGTGGGTACCGCGACTCGGCCGCGCGGCAACACTAGTGCTGCGGGCGCGCACCAAACAGCTCGCTTTTATATTAAATTGACCTTATTTACTCGATCTGATCTTGAGCGGGAGGTCGATAAACCCTAGCAATACGGTGTCAATCCCTTTATTACGCTCGTTTCGCGTCGACGAACATTTCACGTTTGTTTCTATGGAATACGTGCATTCACTGTGAAAATGGTTGAAGTTAAAATCACCGAAGACATCAAAATTGGCGGCAGCAATCCCTGTTTTATAATCGCGGAAGTGGGACAAAACCACCAAGGTGACATTGAAATCGCTAAAAAGTTGATAAAAGCAGCGAAGGTAAGTGCCGGCTTTATTATTTTCTTTGTTAGATGCACGGACGTTAATGTAGGAAGTCAAACAAAGGCGACTCGAGAAGTAATAATATCATTTAGTATGCACAGACTTGTAATTCATTACATGGCACCGTATAATCGCTTGATATTCCTTGTGGCCAGTCAATAACATTATATAGTCTGCACAACACCGGATAGATGTAAAATTTTAACAAGCCAGACGATCATTTCTTCTGATGTAGTTGCCTATGTTTGGTTAGGTATCAATAACATAATGTGTATATTATGAATACCACTATTATCGCCTAAATGCGATTACTTGACGTCTTTATCGCCACCTTCTTCATATTATCACGTATTATTTGGTATATTACTTCTGACCTTTTTTTTAAATTAATACTTATGAGTATTGTGCCCTTTATATCTATTTCCAAATTCGAAAAACTATATTCACCTATTTTAAAAATACACATGTACTTTTGTCTTACATCTAAATAAATAATTATTTGACAACATCACATACATTGCTCCGATACCAAGCTAAGTAGCTAAAGAACTTGTGTTATGGAAATCGGAAACAACGGTGGTACCACAACACCCAGATCCGAGATAATATAGAAATGATCGTTCCCTACATTGACCCGAAAGGGAATCGAACCCATATGCAAAAAAAATACAACAATTGATATTTTATTTCAGGATGCGGGCGCAAACTGTGTCAAATTCCAAAAGACTAGTCTCAAGGATAGATTTACGAAGAAATACCTGGAAAGGCCTTATGAGAACGAAAACTCGTGGGGCAAGACGTACGGCGAGCATAAGAACCACTTAGAATTTAATGAAAGCCAATTTAGGGAGCTGTTGAAATATGCCAACGAAGTTGGGATACCGCTAGCGGCCTCTGCTATGGACATGGTAAGATCAATTATTGTTAATTATATTGATAATATATTGTATAGTATTAAACCTAGAATTTATTATTTAGTCCTACTTGCAATGTATCATTCATTAAAACTAAGTGATGAAGTATAAGTATTTATCAATCTTTCCCTAGTTGCTGCTTTGTTATTATTGGCTATTTAATTAAGGTTTGGCTCAATCTAAACAGTAATCAGTCATTTACTGTCTCAAATACCAAATATATATTTTTCTAATTTACATTACTATTGTAATGTTTCAGGTGTCATTCGATTTCCTGGTGAACAACAAAGCGCCGTTCATAAAGATAAGTTCAGGCGACTCGAACAATCCTTTGTTCTTGAAGTACGCGGCGTCTAAAAACGTACCGCTCATCGTGTCCACGGGAATGGTGGACAAGAAGGCCGTGACGGCTATTTACGACATCATATCTCCGTACCACAAACAGTTCTGTCTGCTGCACTGTGTGTCGGCGTACCCTGTGCCGTTCGAAGACTGCAATCTGACCGTGCTGCAAGATTATAAGAATACGTTTGATGTGCCGATCGGGTACTCCGGTCATGAACTTGGGACGGCCGTGCCTTTGGCTGCTGTCGCTTTGGGAGCTAAGGTGTGTTTTGCACTTATTTACTGGGTTACTGGTTTAAGCACCCGAGGTCCCTGCTTTGAAATTTTCAACCAAAAATCGCTTACACACTCCATTGATCATGTAAACACGACATAAAAACAGATGTTATTTTATTAAACAAAAGACAACACGAGGTGCATTTTGCCTTTTTGGGTGTTACTACATGACAATGTATATTCGTTCATGCATATAGAAATTAGGATATTAAGACAGTTTTTCCCGCAATCAGAAATTGACAAAGACATCGTCTCGCCCCGGCCCCGTCGAACGGGATAAAAAGTATCCCATGTCGTTCTCCTGGTATCTCCCCACTCTAAGCTATCTCCCCACCAATTTTTAGCAAAATCGGTTCTGCTGTTCTTTTGTTGTAAATAGTGTAACTAGCACGACTTCCTTTTATATATATAGCTATAAAGAACGTTGCACCCTTCATACGAAATCGTACCATAGGTACATAAATATCACTATGATATAAATAACGATGTTGCACTGTCCGATCACAAAAGGACCTTACTTTCAAGTTGTCGCGTTATCTCCGGCAGCAAATATTTATTTTATTGCCATTGTTATTGAATATGATGTCTTTATCTCAGAGTCATGGCCATTTTCAGTTACCCACTGTACTACTATCAGTCGTTTTGACAGGATTATTTAAAATATGTAATTTACTAACTTCCAATGAGGTAAATAAACAAGGTTCTTGGAACTTGATAAATACAATGTATTGTAACAATGCTAAAAGATAAACATAAATATAAAATAAATGAGGTCAATGACGTATACGGGAAAGGCATGCTTGAGAAAGTCTGTTCGTTCATTCTTCTTTCGACAACCCAGTTTTTCTGGCGCAAATGTTTAGTAGACGAAATGTTCAAACCTCGCTCCAACTCCATCGATATTATTCAGCTAACAAGTTAACACCTAATACGTATTTTCAGGTGCTAGAAAAACACATAACTTTGGACAGAAGTCTAAAAGGCACGGACCACGTTTGCTCGCTGACACCGTCAGAGTTCCAGCAGTTAGTGCGTGACGTCAGAATCATTGAGGCTGCTCTGGGGAGACCTGTTAAGAAGGTCGTCACTTCGGGTATGTAACTACAGTCAATAGCGTAATAAACATATACCTAACAAGCTAAACGGATGTAAATAATTTTGGCAGCAAGCTAGAACTTATGCTTTAACCAAACAACAAGACGTTTCGATTTATTAAAAGACTATGGCACTGTGTTCTAAGATGGACTTAATGCCAAAAGCCTTCTCAGCCAGTCAAACCTCTTTAGGTCATGCAGAAAGATGGCATTTATTTTTGTTTAGGTGACATTATATTAGTCTTTTTAAGTATTAATTAAACAGAATATCTGGCTGGCCGAGCATGGCTCGGCATTTTGTTTAAAGATAAAAACAAAAAACAAAAACAAAATTAATCTAATGTCCTTGGATTCCAACCCGGGAATCCGAGTTCCAACAGTCTAGTCGAGCCAAGTTGAAATTTTTCCCTTTATTCTCATGACATTGCAGTACCTAAAATACGCTAATAACACCATTTTCTGTCAATGACACCGTAGCTAGATCGTATTTTTCCTGCAAAACCCCCCATAAACAAATTTTATAAAAATCGTTAAAGCCGTTATCGAGAACCAGAATATACAGTGTCCAATAAGAGTATCGGGTATTTGTTCGTTCAATAAAACAAAAGGTACTGAATAGTTTTTAATTTTTAAGTATTTAATACAAAAATAGGAAATATAAATTTATTTCGAGAAAAGATAATGGTATCCAATTGGTGACGAATCGCTGACACAGCTGATGTTTTGTTTTCATTGCGTTATGTTTGACGAATTGTTCTCATAAACGCTACGTTTAAGGTATTGACATTAGAAATAGTCAAACAGGCTTAGGTTGGGTCTCAGTAGTCCACCAAAGTGGCGGCAATGGCTAGAAAGAGCATAAAATCGTTAACTTATTTTCATAAAGATCGACGATGCCAACCGTTTCAATGTTAATACATATTAACAAATATTCCGATATGCTGCGATATTTTCAGACCTAGTATTGCAGGAGTTTATGGTTTCAACTCAAAAGCATGTATCCAAGAAAAACCACTTCTTTGACAACAAATTGAAGCTGTTAACAAATTATTCTCAAAAAAGATGAGAAGACGGAGTCGAGAAGAGAAAACATAACATTAAATGGCTTTTCCGAAGCCTCGATTTTAATTGTCTTGACAGTTTCGTACGGAAATATCTTAAAATTAAGGGATATGAAAATAATTCGTCCAATCTAACGCGAGTGAATCAAAACATTACTGCAGAAACGGCAGGAGTATCAAAGGACTATGAGTCAGCTTGCCATCACTACTCTTCGTTCCATATTACACGATTGCCAGCAGCTAAACGGTAATCATTTGGATAACATTACCTTTAAGAAATATATTTCCATTCCTTACTCTAATATTCAACACTATATAAAAAAATACAAAAAGACGAAAGGAGTAAGAAATGACCAATCACTGGGATGACGAATAACTGGAGAAAGTGGTGGGTTAGGGTAGGTGAAGGATAAACGGGGTAAGCGAAGCAAATTCCCGTTTATCCTTCGTGTTAGGTTGACATGTAAGTACAGTCAGCATCAGATATATTATAGCATTCAAAGTACCTAGTCAAAATAATCCGAAGATCGTAGTTTCAGACTAGAGAACATATAAACAATACTTAGGCCCAGTTTCACTGTGTTGGGATAAAGTGTTAGATCTATCCATCAGATATTTAGACACTTTTAATTTTTAAAAAAAACCGGCCAAGTGCGAGTCGGACTCGCGCACTGAGGGTTCCGTGCCAACTTTAACTGAATTAGGGAATCTATTTACTTCTTCTTAGTAAAATACCACAATATTTTGTTGACTGCAAATATAACTTTGTTTTTCATAGTGTTTGTATGAAGTACAAAGTTATGTTTGCGGTTGTTGAAAATGTGCTATATTTCAAAAACTACTCGTTCGATCCCGTCCGAACCAATTTTCGTTGGAAGTATTTATTAAAATCTACATCATATATTTTTTTCAAAATTTACACTTGCTTGGTTTAGAAATTAATTTAACATTTTACCACTTTGGAAGCGTCTAGCTATGAAACGTTAGACTTTAAACGAAAATAGTTTTAGGAACCTCGATGTCATTTTAAAAGACCTATCCATAGATACCACACACACATAGGTTTGAGTAAAAAAAATATTTTTGTTTTAGTTTCATGTATGGGAGCCCCCCTTAAATGTCATTATTTTTTAATTTTTGTATGAGAATCGTAACGCGATTAACAGATACATCTCCCTACCAAATTTCAACAGTGTAGTGCTTATAGTTACAGAATAAAATGGCTGTGCCATACGGACGGACAGACAGACAGACAGACTTGACGAAACTATAAGGGTTCCGTTTTTTGCCATTCGGTTACGGAACCCTAAAAAGGAAAAACCGACTACAAAACTAAAATGTACTAAAAGTCTTGAATAATCTCTTGACCATTGAAAGGAAAGGAATCCATTTTAGGCAAACAATTTCGTTTTGGAGTCGGTGCTCTGATAGTTGATGCTTGATAGTAAAGTGATGGTTATTTAATGACAATGACTTTAGACTAGTATAAATGCGTGGATACCTTTGAACAACTGATTCGAACGTATTAATATGAACACTGGCAGCTAACACAATAAAATGGTAACTGATAGCTAAGATATTTTGACAAGACTGGGTGCCAACATCAATTTGAATCCCTTGTTTGCTAACATAAAAATGAAACTACGTTCTTCGGATTATTTTGACAACTTTGAATGCTATAATATATCTGACGCTGACTGTACTAATAAAAGTTAAGATGTTAAACCATGTCCAGCTTGTTCACAATAAATCGACAGATTACAATTTACCGGTTTTTTACCATAATATTGTAATCGCGCGGTTTTTTAAATATTTTGGTGACATAAACAAGAATTGCTCTTCTAAAACCCTTTACACACTGC
Organism: Pyrausta purpuralis; assembly: GCA_963924145.1. NCBI lineage: Eukaryota > Metazoa > Arthropoda > Insecta > Lepidoptera > Crambidae > Pyrausta > Pyrausta purpuralis. Next base: position 16,571,946 of record OZ001659.1, read on the forward strand.
GACTTTTAGCAGCAATGCAGTTGAGATGCTAACGCGCGTTAGCATCGATGCAGAAGCGCGACTGAATCGATGCTAACGCGCGATTGCATCGATGCTAACGCACGACTGCATCGATGCTAAATTAAATCTGTTCATTGCGTGAGTCGCGATACTAAAGCGCGTTTTTAAAACGCGCGACTGCATCGATGCTAAAAATCGCAATGTGTAACGGGTCTTAAGTATAGGATAAAGTGAATATGGACTTATTCTCTTGTCTATCTTATGTGTTCTTCTTACACAATGGGGTTTAAAAAATCTTGATTAGTTTATCTAAAGACATTTTGCTACACAGATTCGTTGTGACTTTATATTTTTGAGTAATTTGAGTCCATGTCGTGGCAAAACTCGTAACATCAACAAGAGAAGCCTCTTAGAAAAACTGACAATATTGAAATCGTTTAATAAACATTTTTGGGCGGCTAAACTACAGTTACCTTACCTTCATATGATCAAGTTAAAAGGGTCAAGAATTGATTATGTATATAAGTCGCTGCACAATACAATACTTAATAACTCTTTAACTACCCTTTTTTTACAGAAATTCCTTGCATCGACAAACTCCAAAAGTCGCTCGTGATGGGCAGCACCAAGAACAAGGGCGAGATACTCTATCCCGGCGACATAAAGATCAAAGTCGCGGAGCCTAAGGGCTTAAATGCCTTGCGGTTTGATGACGTCATCTACAAAACACTCATCTACGATAAGAAAGAAGACGAACCTCTTAACGAGGGTGACTTTTGTTAAAATCATAGAGAGAGTATGAAAGCGCGAATCCATGTCTAAGGTTGAAACGTAGGGTGCGTTTCAATGGATTTCCGCAACGACCGTGGCAACCAGCACTCATGAGCGCTCATTTTCGCGTTCTTTTGGTCCTTTGTGGGCGTGGCGGTCGTTTCGCCCATGAAACGCACCCGTAAAGGTTCGTCTTCACACTTTTGATTGGAAATATTGTCACAAGCAATTGCTCAACATCTATCTCCATGTTTATGTAATCACGAATACGATAAATGTTCTCAACTTGCAATTGTGAATCCTGTTTATGTATAGGTTTTAAAATTATTATGTCAATTTATTACTTTATATCATGTTATTGTACACAAATTACCTAGCTCACAACAGTGCCCATCAAGTGAAACGCACCCGTAAAAGTTCGTCTTCACACTTTTGTTTGGAAATATTGTCACAAGCAATTGCTCAACATCTATCTCCATGTTTATGTAATCACGAATACGATAAATGTTCTCAACTTGCAATTGTGAATCCTGTTTATGTATAGGTTTTAAGATTATTATGTCAATTTATTACTTTTTGCAATTGAATAACATGTTATTGTACACAAATTACCTGCTCACAACAGCATTGTTACCAAATAAGCTAACAGAACTAAGTTACTATTCATATTCAAATACTATCTCGAGAGAAATTCTGATCTTTTTTTTTATTATTTAAACGCTTTTAGTTCAGTAAATGAAATAAATGCATAATACTATTTTTTATTGTAATGAGGTATGAATTGTTCAAATGGTTGTTTTATAAAAATACTCTGTTTACTTAAGATGTTTTAAAATGTACAATATTAATACAAGTATCAAACAATATCGGTGTTCATTTATTTCGATTCCTTTAAGCCTTCGAAATCTTTATTCGTACATATACCAAGGATGGTCAGGGTAGTTTTAACACGACATTGTAAAGATTTCATATTTAGGCACAGAAGAATTTTCCACGTTACGCACCTCGACGTCAACGCCCATTCATAAAGATGCGATGACGTGCCAGTTTATTTCTAGAGGTAAGCATGAGTATTTCTAATCGGGCGAGCGTCATAGGAGCCGCGCCGAAGTACCCCTTTATGCCCTTACGAGTGATCGCTGGCAAAGCTGCGGGCGCACTCGCGAGCGCATCGCTGCAACGCAGAGGTCGCGGCCGGCCGTCGAGCCGGGAAGCCGGGGCACTCCCGTTGTTTATTAGCGAATCAGTTTTATTTTTATTGACGATTAGAAGCCGAACTGCGTGGTGTAATAGAGCATAAGTGTGCCAGCTCGGTTAGTATTGGCTCACTGCCCGCGCCGCCGCCAGTACCCTGAGTGCCGGCCCGCCCGCCGCTTGCGCCGTCGCCCGCCCTAGCACGCGTCCGTCCGCACCGACGCAGGCGCATCCACCGACCACCACTTGCACCTTACGACTTTCGCCGAGAACCAGTATCCGCATTTACGCGGCTAGAAAGTCTGCGAAACGCTCAGTGGCTCGCTCCGATCTGCCAATTTAGGTCGCCCGGTTCGGCGCTAGCAGCGGGATATTTTTATTGCCGCCGTCGGGTGCAGACGTACCAGCGCCTCGGGCGCCGCTAGTTAAATAAATTATTATTTATAGAGTAGAATCGTAAAGCTCATTCCATAAACGTTTACATTTGTGCAGTCCATCTCGTTTTCTCGGGTGGTATCGGCGAGACGAGCGTGCACGTTATGTTGACCGAAGGTTGAGGAATGTGATAATAAGTGATTGGGTTCGGAGTTGTGGCATTTAGGTATAATCGTTGACATTTGTTGAGTGCATTTCGTTGTGTGAGTGAAGTGTGTTGTAAAGGATGCATCACTTGTACCCGCTGGCGAAGGGGGACCCGCTGTGTCCGCTGGGCTTCCACCCGCAGGTGCGGTGGCCGACGCGGTGCAAACGCTGCTTCCGCGACTACAAGGAGCACGGCGGCGGCCGCAAAAAGGATGACGACTTTACCGCTTCCACTCCCAGCCTCTCCTCTTGGAACTCGCCGGCGTCACGGTTAGTTGTTGTCTTGTTACTGCTTATCAAAAGTTTATTTACTATACGTGCTCTCGTCATCATTAATAGAAGTATAGCAACCAAGATCAGTCATTTTCGGTCTGACACAAACCCATGATGATGAAAGCATACGATATTAATCTTTACTTTTACGCACAAACAAAAGTACAAACACAGTGAACTTGACGATTTGATATCGTAGGTTGAGTCGTAGGTACAGTACCATCTAGTGGTACTAGTTTGTGCTACTTCGTGCGTGGTCCTACATCACGGAATAAGAGGATCTATAAAATCCTCGAGTTGATACAAAAGCCAGTTAAATCGCTTAACCGCTTCCATCTGATTCCAAACATTTAATCCGAACCACTGGCTACCTAATACGAACGAGAAGTTTGTAGGAGTAAAAAAGTGATTCAAAACTTTTTATCCAAACCACTAGCTACCTAATACAAACGAGAAGTTTGTAGGACTAACTAAGTTATTCAAAACAGTTCATCCGAACCACTCGCTGCCTAATACTAACGAAAAGATTGTAGGAGTAACAAAGTGATTCAAAACAGTTCATCCAAACCACTAGCTACCTAATACGAACGAAAAGTTTGTAGGACTAACAAGGTATATCACAAGGTATACACAAATAATCATATTCAAAACAGTTCATCCGAACCACTAGCTACCTAATACTAACGAAAAGATTGTAGGAGTAACAAAGTGATTCAAAACAGTTCATCCAAACCACTAGCTACCTAATACGAACGAAAAGTTTGTAGGACTAACAAGGTATACACAAATAATCAAATTCTACAGCCGCACAAACCAACTTACTTAGGATTAGAGTGCGTTCTCATACGCTATCTAGTACGATAAATGAGTCATTTTGACCTCGTGGACACAACACGATAAAAAGTGTTAGAATCTCAATAGCAATTTAACTACTAGCTCGTAAAAATATTTTATTAGTGACTTTTTGTATAAATAAATCATACGAGTCTATTTTCTGCTATTGTCTTCTCACTCTTACTATACACAAAACAAACACTAAACTATGACACTGTGAGTGTTAAAAATACTCTAAACCACTAAACTATGATTTATTAATAATCATCACAGAAGGTAAAAGCTATTATTTATTAGAAACATAAAAGTATCAATAATCTTACTTATTAGGGATTTCGACGGCAAGACGTTGGGGCAGAACTTGATTATATTGGGTAACGCTAAATCATTAAAAATTAAATCGCTTTCAAAAAACTTACTAAGGCATTTTATATTTAGGAAAAATAAATTCATTTGCAGTCGGTGCATGATATGCGTAGACGACCGATTTGACGACCTCTTTGGTGTAGTGGCTAAGCACGCTGGTTTCAAGGCGTCGCCGCTCCGCGGTCCCGGGTTCAATTACCGGTCGGGTCAATATAGAAATCCATTTTTTCTATATTGTCTTGGGTCTGGGCGTTGTGGTACCACTGAGTCTGACTGCCATAACACAAGTGCAATTAGCTACTTACTTTGGAATCCGAGCAATGTATGTGATTGGTGTCCAATATTTATTTATTTATTTATTTACTGATGAGTTGTACGTAAGTACCTATCATGCTTACGCTCGGTATCATGCACCGGCTCCAATTTAATATTTTTTTACCCTTATCTCAAAAACTACTTGATTAAATTTATGATATTCTCTAGGTTAGATTAAACCTGACTAAACATAAAAATAATCTTCTCAATATCTCTTTTTGTTTTGGAGAAATTAATCCGTTATACTTGTTTGGAAGCTAAACTAGATTGTCAAGCTCAAATGTTATCCAATTCCTACAATATCACAAACATATTATCAATTTTAATACCTTCTGTTTTTGGAAGTCGGTAAAAATATGTTTGATTTGAAATCCGGTACTCGACAACCATTAAATTTATGTAGACCCTCTCTAGAAAATATTACCTCTATACGAGTGGTGAGTGTCACTACTCGTATATGTAGAAGTAATATTGAGACCTAACAGCTGACCATATAAAATGATGAATCTTTCTTGTCTGCTGCCTCAAATTGCTCTGTTTATTGATTACTTTTCATCTTTTTTCCGCTCACCCGGAAATCAGTCCAACTCACAGAGGATATAAAAATCATAAAACTACCAAAAGTTCTTCTAATAATTGTTTTACGCGTACTAGTATCTTACTGAAACTATTATCAAACTACCTCATAGTGAGGTAAGGCCTTTGACCAGCAGTAGGACGTTACAGGCTAACTTCTCTTTACTTTTATTTTACTGGAAAACAATTGATCTAACAGAAAAGGAACATTATTTCATTTTATATGTATTTGTTTTGCTGGTAACCTTATTAACTGACTTTAATAAAGCGAGAGGTTCCATTAAAAACAAGCATCATGTATGTTTTAAGAACTGATAATGTACCACTGTAGCTCATAAGAATCATAACTTTTTGAGTTTGAATCTGAGTTCTGCATTATTTTGCTCCGAAATAGGCTGAATAAGAAATTGTCCTTCTCCAGTATTGTTATTCTTGTATGATTTTGTATTTTTATTAAACACAAACAATTGTCATTCCATATCAAAACTAAAGTATAAACATAGAAATTTTGGCGGACTTAATGAACTTTATACTACTTAATATCTAATATTTAATAAAATATTTAATAAATTACCATGCCATATTCAAAGAGAGCCTGACATAAAATCTTTTTCAAAGTCCCTGCGAAAATACCTAATAAAAAAAGTCTGCTCTATATTCTTAAGTAATTCTTAACTTATTCTTAAGTATCTATATTTTATATCATGTAGTATAATTTACTTACCTTTACTTTTAAGCTGCCTCAAAGTGCTATACCTTCTAGGTAACTAGGTTATAAGTACACTTAATAAACACATATATATCACCTATGTAAGTTTGTAACACCTAGTATGCATGCATGAATAAATGAAATGAAATGAAATATCTTTATTGTATTTAGGCCATTAGGTTTCGTTAAAATTAAGCAAATTTATAGTAATTTAACATAATATATTATTTACATCACTATTTTGTAATGTGCGACGTAGTTCATACTGCTACTCCAGTTCATGTTATAATAGTAAAATGAGTAAGTAGTTTAATTTTCCTAGGAAGTTCATATTCAAAAACAAAGTTAAACTTCGTATGTAAAACAGAGAATTCTGTAAAAGAAAATCGTGGCACAATTCCAAATTCCCGAATGATTTAGCGGATTGTTTGTAGATCGTGATGCAGTACTGATGGATTGACGCAACACCCGCCTTCTTGTTACACAGAATACAGTGATACACACTCCCGGCCCATGTTAGCTGATACAGAATCACTATCGCATTTACACAACTGGCCTGCAGAGTGAGATATTTACAGCCAGCTTATGTGGTACAGAAATACAATGGAATTCGGGAATGCGCTACGTAACACTGTCAACAAAACATGTAACATAAACAAAACGTCTGTCTTGATAATACGAGTATGTCTAACAAACATTCTATTCGTATATAAGATGTTTTATGCGTTGAGACAAGATTATAAATCTGCCTTGAATAATGATTGTTATCATTATGAACATGTTTCGAAACTCTTCTGAAGCTACCCAGAAAATTCAATATTTTATTTATTTTAAAATCAATTTAGTTTTAAGGCTTGTTTCCATAGCAAAATATAGTGTTTTTATTTATAATCCTATTCAGATATATCAATAAATGTCTTAAATTAGATGGAATGCACTGCACTATTCACACCCACCTTCACACACACACACACACACACACACACACACACACACACACACACACACACACACACGCGCGCGCGCGCGCGAAATTCATTCACTCACACTTCTTTAGTAATGCATCGCTGAACACTTTGCTGAGGTCTTTTTAAATCGAACAGTTAATCAATTTTATTCACTGAAATTATTTTAAAAGTTATTAAAAGATTGTTAATATTATTCTACGAGCAAAGAAAAACGGACTTTAATTTACTACTTTGTTTGATCCCTAGTTCATTTTTAATCTCACCTTTGATTTCTGTGTCTGCGAGCGTGGCCTAGCGACCAGTATCACTCAGACCTATCTCAGGCACCAGCCTCTCGCACGTTAGGAACCTTCATAATCTTTACCTACTATTTAAGTGTTTTAAAGTAAGTTCCCTTAATATGCTAGAGGGAAATAAATAAAAAAAGGTTATTATTTGTTGCAGAAGTCGTGATGAAGTTAACGGTGCAGACGTGGAGAAGGCATCAGGCCGTGGTTGGGCCTCCAGCACCAACCTCAGCTCCATCGACCCTTCCAAGAAAGACGCATTCTCCACAGGTAGCCTTATTTAACTTAACCAATACAGTGCTACTTGGTATGGATACATGATGACTTATAATTCAAGATATAATTTTACATCTGGCCTTAATGTAAAGTTGCTTCTGGATCCAAACCTGAATAATGTCAATCCGACCGAAAGTTGATTTCGTTGAAATGATGAAAATTGTACTTACAATTTTAAACTTAAATTATTATTTTTTAAATATGCGCCGGACAACACAACAACAACTTTAAGCAATTCTATAAAATAAGAAACCTATCAGGAACATATAGTATGTTTTGAATCGGCACGTATTCTACGGCAAATTACATCAATAAAATACTGTAGCCCATACACACACAAATGACACCTTATTTTACAGGTGATAAAATTTGCTATCATTTAAGACCATAAAAACCCAACTACTCGTATAACAAAAAGATACAAACAAGAATTGATACTATTTTTTTCCCAACAAAAGTCTTCAAATGTTCCGTCATTCAGCAGGGTTCAGCAGAACCAGTGCATCGTGGACGTCGACGCCGGACTTGGGGGCCAACGACGCCGAAACCACGACTGCAGTCACAGTTAGCCTTAAGCTGCCCAAGCGCAGAGCCACTGGGCCGCTACCATCCTTGGATACGGGACAGAAGGAAACTACTACTACTACAGGTGAAGTACCTTTATTATATTCCAACAACGTCACTACGGCAGTTCCGGTTAACTTAAAGCTGCCCAAGCGCCGACTTACCGGGCCCCTGAATACGAGACAGAAGGGAACCATTACTACATCTACCAATACAGGTAAATCTTTGTGATGAAACCATACTACACCCCATCAAGTTAGATCTTAACTTGCAGAATATACTACTAGAAAGCAAAAAGCACCTCAAACTTTAAGGCGTATTGCCTCTACAAATACTTTTCGTCCCTCTGTCAGTTGGAATGTGTTTTTAAAAGCCTAAATATCTAAAGGTCTTTAAAAAATCATTCCAACTGCCAGGACTATTGGACTGAACGTGACCTGAAGATAACTTTTTGCATTCCAAATCAAGGTGCTATATGAAGGTTTCAAATAGTGCTTTTATATTTCCACTGCAGTTAAAGTTTCTACCTGGTTCAAAGTCCATACATCATACATTTGTTCCTACTGTCTGTCGAGGGTAATAAAAATTACTGCTGAGAGCAATCCCCCATGCCATCCAAGTGCCAAGTACATAAATCACTTTTGTTTTCGACCAAATGGATGTCTGTAATAGATGTTACATAAAACGTCGCTAACATGCACTCAAAATACAATCTTCAATCTTTTGGTTGGATAATGTTGTTTGATTTTTGGGGCTAGATAGACTATCGGTCGACCATGAAAATCGCACAAAATTTAAGCCGCTTGCATGCAACTGGTCGCTGTGGATAACATGGGAGAGGTATACACTTATATTTATCAGTGGGTGTACTACGGCTTATTAGGATGATGGTGATACCATGCGTGAGGTAGATTGCTTTCTCATGGAATTTATGTGAGTGTATGGTCTCTTACTAAGGGCCTTATAACAAAGCTCAAAATCACACAACGAGCGATGGAAAGGGCTATGCTGGGTGTTTCTCTACGGGATCGAATCAGAAATGAGGAGATACGTAGAAGAACTATGGTAACGGACATAGCCTTGAGAATCAGTAAGCTCGAGTGGCAATGGGCAGGGCATATAGCGCGAGGAACTGTTGGCCGTTGGGGCAGGAAAGTTCTAGATTGGAGACCCTTCGACCAGAGACGCAGCGTGGGACGTCCACCAACAAGATGGACAGACGACCTTACCTATAATGATCGTAGGATCAAACTGGATGCAGACCGCTAGTGATCGGTCGCTGTGGAAAGCCGTGGGGGAGGCCTATGTTCAGCAGTGGACGTCATTTGGCTGATAATGATGATGATGAATGAACCCTCTTTCATTGCGTACACACTTAAGCACTATAAACAATGTCACTGTTTTGCCGCGGTGGTCGAATACGGCCATAAAGACGTTTGTATCAAGTTGTATTTTGCTGTACAGACACGGTGACGCTGCGGCGGCCATCGCCGTCGCCGCCGCCTGCGTCGACGCAGATCACCATCTCCAAGAATGACTCGTTGGCGGAGCGCGTGCGAAAGGTAAATATTTCCGACTAGGGTCGCCACAATACATCGCACTATCGATAAAATTAACTTAAAAAAAAACAGTTGAATTTATAGCCTCCTCCTTTTTTTTTAATTCGGTTAATGAAATAGTGATCCCACTCTAATACGTTTCAGTAATACAATCAAGAAAACCAATTTTGCTAGTAAGGTTTTTTTAGCAAATTGCAAAAAACTAACTGCAAATTCTCGTCACATATCAGTCAGAACTTCTTCTGTAAACTTCAAGTTCTCAAAACTCCTGTCACTCTCTTTGTCTGTATCTCGTAGAATGCGTTATTCTATCATGTTATCGTATAAAATCAACCTGTAATCATTATAAATTATAAAATGTTCGTATTATCAAACATCTTTACAATTCATATTATGTTTTGACAGATCTACTTCTACGTCTTATATGCGTGCGCGCACGTAAACACGCCTCATATAAATATACAGGAACAGGCGCGCAGTAACATCGATTTACTGTGTTGCGCAACGCCAAAACAAAAAGTTTTTTTTTTTTCGAATAACGAAAACATCAAGTTAACGAATAATCTTACTTTGTAACAGTTTTAATGGCGATCCTACCAATCACCATTAAAAGTTACTGCATGTACTTACAAAGGAGAAATGAAAGGAAAACTATAAATAGGTTTACTTATAAGAGAGCAAATTGCATACAATAGAACTACGCATTTACAACACCCACACGCTGTCGTAACTATAAATAAAACAGCGAAGGGTTTAACGCAACAGGATGGAAATATTTAGACCGTTTCACCTTGAATGTTTAGAAAAACGTCGTGGAAATAATTTAAGTGGGTCACACCGATAGAACTGTCCACGGATAGCTTACGACTTTGCGGTGCGTTGCCCGAAATAGACTTAAAAGGTCGCCATCAACTTACCGGCTGCCAGACGGCAGTGCACAGACGTTATAATTAATTGAGGAAATGACCTGCTGCATCAGCTTAAACTGCTCTAAGACGTGGCTGGAATATTTTATGATAATCGCACTTAGGAGCTTTTATGAAGACTACTACCTAGTACCTACTCAGTTCTAAGACCTGTGTACCTACACAGGTCTTAGAACTGAGTAGGTAGACACTTAGGTAAAAATTTTACCCAAAGAAAAGTTGATCTCCACTAAGCTCCATATTATAAAGTCCTATATGAACTTTAAATAAAAATCAAAACCAATTTGATTAATCCATCAATTCAGATTTCAGGGCCGTATCAGTACCTACACTGACAATGTAAACTCGCACCGAAGCAAAATATGTGTTTTTGTGCCAAATCAGATATTTCTTTATAAGTATCTCAAATATCGGATTACAGGCTCGAAATAAAAGTTGAATGATTGTTCCTATTAATACTACGGTGACGCTTCAAACGTCTTGGGTCCTAAATGGTGGAACGTAATACCATCTGCCAAGGGTATTATTACGACTTATGTAGGCCTTTTATTATTAGAACAACATCTCCAAAATGGATTACTTATGAACTATTCCATTCTGATATTTCAGATGAACCTAATAAAAAGTCAAAACAGTTTTGAAAAGGAGTCCAGTATAGAAAAAGAGAGAGAGAGGCGAAGTTTATCCAGAAGTAAAGAAGAGAAGAGCAGAGAAGAAGAAAAACCGCGGCCTAAAGACGACAGAGGGACTAAGGATGACAGAGGAACGAAAGATGACGTTAACTTTATGATGCAGGTAAATCTTTATTTCAATTAATGTAATCCACTAAAGGCTGATTTTGAAATAATCAGATAAAAATTAACTGAATTATCACTACATAGCAGTGTTGGGCATAGTTAACTACTTTTGTGTAATCTAACTACATACTAACTACGATCACAAGTAGTTAACTTCTAGTTAGATTATCGGTTATCTGATTTCTGTAATCAAATTGTTAAACTACTGATTACTTTCATTCAAAGATTTTTTTTTCTTTATTAGGTTTGTTTTTGTGAATAATAATTTAGATATTTAAAGCTGGTATACTACCAAATTAACATTCGCAGTTGTTTTCGAACTAACGGCAGCTATTATTAACATGTCAGGAGTGTCATATCGCCATCGACACGAACTGTCGACAAATCGGTTGCTATTTTAAAAATGTTAGAAGCGTCTTTCCGCCATCGACAAGCCGTCGACAGGTCATCGACACTTTATCGAAATATCGGCAGATAAAGGTGACATGTCAGAATCATCGTTCTGCCATTAATACGCCGTCGGCATGCCACACATCGACCACAATTTTTGACATGTGAAAAGCGTATTTCCACCATCGACAAGCAGTCGATAGACTTCACTAGCTCTAAAAGTAGAACAGGCAACTTTCAGTGTGTTAAAAAGACGATGGGTGACCGTTCATCTTCCATAATGACCTTTGAAATTTGTTTTAAGCACCCCATATGCGTGCTAAAAAAAAGGATGGGTGACCGTTCGACCTTGAAAAATAGCTCGAAAAGTTATCACAATTACTAACTACAAATTGTAATTGAAGTTAGTAATCAGTAGTTAGATTACATTTTGCCCAACACTGCTACATAGTATAAAACAAAGCTGCTTCCCGCTGTCTGTATGTATTTATGTTTAAATCTTTAAAACTACGCAACGATTTTTGATGCCCTTTTTAATATTCAAGAGGAAGGTTCATATGTAAAACATATGCATAATTAATTAACACTAATAATTTTAGGTTGCTAAGTGAAATCATAATTTGTGCTTACATTGCAAACGCTGGCTGAATCCTACGAGATGGATCAAATATTGCAACCGTGCGAAGCCGGAGCGGGTCCATAGTAAATTATAAAGCGATATATTTTAAAATGTCATCATTCCATACGTATTGTTATATCTGACTTTTGAATTTTACTGACAGCACGGTAGCTCAATTGGTATGCGTAAAGTTGCTGGTTCGAGTCCCGCCCCTGCGCAAATTTTTGGTTTCTTATTTCATCTTTTTAAATTTTCTCTAAATCGTGAAATAATTTTGATTCCAGGTGAAAACTTCCCGAGGGACGTCGACGTCGACAAATTCCAAGCCACCCATACGGGGGGGCCCGTCGCGAGACAAGGAGGAGTCAGATGACGATACTAGCACTGCCGGCACCGTCACCACGGAGACCACGTTAGTCGACGCCAACGTTAAGGACTACCAGGTGAATACACCAGCTAGTTAAATACAAAGCGGCCCATTATATTTTGATATAAAACCGAGGCTACTATGACGGCTAAGAGGCAGGTGCCACACACAAAGATTAATCAGATTCCATAAGTTGATTATGATTATCTTTCTTTTTCCCTTTTTGTAAGTGAAAAGAGGACTCCACGGTGTGTCACGGTGACAAAAAGTCACTAGTGTGCCCATTATTTCAATGCTTTATCTGCATTGAAATAATGATGCTTATTGGATGAGCATTAAAAAAAATGCCCTATTCCGCTAATATTAAGTTTCATTTTTATTTACTTCGATTGTTCGACTAAAAAGTGCCTGCAATTTATGAAACTTTAATTTTTTTTTGACAACCCGTCTGGTGTAGTGGTCGAGAAATCGCCTACTACGCAGCGGGTTGCGGGTTCGATCCCCGCACAATACAAACATTTGTGTGCATGAACATGTCTGTTTGTATTGGTCTGGGTGTTTTCTATGTATATCATGTATATATTTACAAACAAAAAGTATTTAAGTATTATATCCGTTGTCTGGCACCCATAACACAAGCTTTGAGTAGCTTACTTTGGGACTAGATGGCGATGTGTGGGAATGTCCAAAGGATATTTATTTATTTATTTATTTATTTATCAAAAAAATAATACCTATGTTTAAATAAACTACCTCATAGTTGTAAGGCCTTTGCCGAGCAGTAGGACGTTACAGGCTACCGTTACCTTACTTTCAAAATTAATTGAAATCGATTCATTACCTGATTCTGAACAAACCACTTTAAGGGTGCGCGTTTAATTTGTTACAAGTTGCCCATAATACTTGATAGGGTAGATATACTAAAACTAATCACAGGTTTCTAAATCGTGCTTATACATTTTCAGGAACAAGTAGAGAGCCTAAAACAAGAAGTTGACACTCTACGCAAGCGATGCGAGCGCGTCGAAAAAGAAAAGAGTGACATCCTTCTTCGGCGGCTCGCTAACATCGACACAGCGAACAAGTACACCTCGGGCCGCTCCTCCGAAGTGCTCAAGTTACAACAGAAAGTCAACGAGCTGACTGCCCAGAATGAAGATCTGAGGGACGAGAAGAAACACCTATCGTTGAGGGTGAAGGAGATCGAGTGCGAATTAGAGGTTGGTGTTTTGTTTTTGAAATTACTATTACGGCAAATTGCTAAGTTATAGTTACAACATAATGAATGAGTTGACTGCTCAGAATGAAGACCCGAGACAGGAAAGAAACACCTTTCGCTGAGAGTGAAGGAGATCGACTGTGAATTTGAGATTTACTGTATTTATTGTAGAGATTTATTGTACTGTTTTAAATTCTTATATAACTAGTACGTATGCATAAAAGTATGTGGCCGAAATGCTCAAGTTTTAACAGAAGTTCAATGAACTCACAGCACATAATTAAGATCTGAGTGACGACAAAAAACACTCGTTTTGGGTAAAGGAGATCAAGTGACGTGGCGGTAAGGGTTTTGTTTTAAATAAAGGTTATCAGGTGATTAAAGAAACACGTATATGATTACTTTATTATTTATTAGGAATACTTTATTATTTTTAGACCTCGACTTCGATATAAATAGCTTTTGTAGAGTGCTTATCAATTATATGCGTAACCCGAATAATTGCGCACAATAGTTGTCTTTTATAACGTAAAAACATATGAAACCACTCTTCAACGATATTTCAAGTTATAAACGAGACAACTGGTCTAAAGGAGTTTGTTGCTCCTAGTATACCCGATGTGAGCTAGAATTATTTTTATTAAAGGCGCGTCCATCAGTGGAATCGCAGACGCGGCAAATAGAACAGTTACGGGCTAAACTTCTCGCTGCGGAGACCCTTTGCGAGGAGCTGATGGACGAGAACGAAGACATGAAGAAGGAACTGCGGGATCTTGAGGAGGAAATCGAGGAGATGCAGGACAATTTCAGGTAAAAGGAGCCACTACCTACCATCGCTGTTGCTCATGCTCTAATGACATGAAATCTTTGAAAGGTACATAACTTACGTCTGTCACCATTTGTCTAACAATTTAAGTTCAAAATTTCCATACCCGTGCATAATATTTTATTAATTAGTAACAATTGTCACTATAGATCAACGTAATTAAATAAAATAAATTGATAATACAATATTTCATGGATATGATTACTTTTGTAATGACAACCATTTATCATTTCAACGTTTCAATAGTTTGTGGCGCTGCTGTCGTCGCGTTCGGTCCCACCCAATAGTTAAAGCAATTTTCAAATCAATAAGATCACTAATGCAAGGTGGAATAGCACACATCAGTAATTTATAATGTTAGCTTTGAGTTAAGCACCAGATACGAGTATCAAGAAAGTAATAGTCACCTTTTAAATCACGTTGTGATCTGAGAGCGAGACGCATTGACAGTTGTCAAATCAAATCAAATCAAATCAAATTCGTTTATTGTGGAACACAGGCACATAAGATCTCAATAAAAATGACGTCTCAGTGTGACCTGCCTTGTTAGACATACAATATTTTAGTACAATAAAATAGTCATTCAGTTTACAAATAAAATACAACAAAAATACATTTAATTAATTTAAAAATAAAATTGCTTATAATAAAATATCATTCAAAAAGTCTATAACTGAATAATAACATTTTTCTATCAGTAGTTGTTTTAATTTGTTTTTAAATGTCACTGAATCTATTTTTTTTTAAACATCCGGCAATTTATTGCATATAATGGGAGCCATTCCAATTACACTCTTGTCCACCATAGAGGTTTTGTGGCCTCCAGATACCAACTTTTGTATATACTGGGTTCTTATATGAATTGACCTCATTCTTATATCCGCTACTTTTGTAAACAACTGTGGATTATATTTAACAAAAGCACAAAGTTCCAATATATAAATACATGGAAGTGTTAACAGTTTATATGTTTTAAAAATAGGGTCACAGCTGTCACTATAATTTAAACCAAACATTGATCTTAAACATCTTTTTTGGGTTTTAAAAACTTTATCCTTATCCACCGAATTACCCCAAAATATAACACCATAATTTAATTGTGGTGTGACTAGACCATGATAAGCTTATAAAAGAACTTCTAATTTTACTTTTTTTGAAATTCTGAACAAAGCATAGGCTGATTTGTTCAACTTCTTACAAACTTCTTCAACGTGAGGTGTCCAAGTTAATTTATCATCAATGGTAAGGCCAAGAAACTTTGTTGTGTGAACTTGTTCAATTCTTCTTGTTCTCTAGCGTCACACTTCAGTTTTTGCTATGTTAATGTTGCAGAGAAGATCAAGCAGACGAATATTCGTCACTCAGAAGAGAGTTGGAGCAGACAATAAAAAACTGTCGAGTTTTATCATTTAAGCTAAAAAAGACTGAAAGAAAAGCGGAACAGCTCGAACAAGAAAAGGCGGACCAAGAAAAGAAACTTCTAGAGGTATGTAAAGCAATCACTCTTTATGCATACGCGACTCTTTTTCACTGACGCCATACCGTTGGTATATTAATTCAATGTGACATGAAGCGATCATGAATTCATCATTTCACTCTCGAATTATTGGCCAGAAACATCTCGAGTGACATGGGTCACTTTCTTACCTTGTATTACAATCTACTATTTTACAGATAGTGGGTGGCAAAGAGGGTCTCTCGCGTGAGAACCGCATCAAAGAGCTGGAGCAAGAGTTATCACGCTCCAACGAGGTGGCTTTGCGATTGCAGCGAGAACTGGCCGAAGCCGTGACCAAAGGCGCTCTTCCTGCTAACTTGAAGAAGCAGCAGCCGCCTGCTGATGGGGTGAGTCATCATCATCATTAACAGCTACTGCTGCTTCCCACAGCGACCGAGCACAAGCGGTCTGCATACACTGTGATTCTGAGATCTTTACAAGGTCGTCTGTCCATCTTGTCGGTGGACGTCCTACGCTGCGTCTTTGGTCGAAGAGTCTCCTTGTGCTTCTACGTATCTTCCTCTCCGATGTGGTGAGTAACATAAAGTAATAATAGTATAGTAGTCCCCCTAGCCGATTTCGACTACGGTGGCCAGTCACAACGACTAGCCGACTGCATGGGACATATTATAGTTCACAAGTGTGTGCGCAAACATAGGTGCACTCTCTATTCCTTTCACTCTCATAGCCCGATAGAACAGCAATCTGACACGACCGGAGAGAGATCAGGCGCAGGAACAACGGCTTTACGTGCTTTTCCGAGGCACGGAGGTAAAACAACGCCAACTTCCAAACTCCGGGCTTCCCTAAGAAATTTTGAACAGAAAAATTCTGGTATATATTTTTTTGCCCGACTCGGGGATCGAACCCGAAACCTCTGGTGCAGCCGTCGCTTAAAAGTGCAACCCTCTTACCGCTGCGCCATCGAGGCAGTTAACATAATGTAATAGAACAAATAGATACTGTCAGACGCTTGTCACTCGCTTAGACGAAGTGGATATAACCCACATAAGCTGATGCCAGCAATAGAGGCAATCGCATCCTGATGTGCTCATATGATGAACAAAGCTTGCCACGCGCTTTATCAAGGTTAAAGCACGGGTGCTGGCCGTAAGAGTGGCCAATCATATAATCATATTAGTTTTTGTTCATACACGTCATCAATGTGAATTGCATTACTTTTAGTGCTCCTACTACGAAGCTGGGATCTATACTAATATTTGGAAGCTGAAGAGTCTGTTTGAACGCGCTTATATCAGGATCTACTAAACCGATTTAAAAATCATTCATTTTTTGTTTGGTAGCTTATTTATCAGTAAAGGCTTTTGTGTTGTTGAACTCTTATTAAAAACAGCTGCAGCTCATACAAAAGTGTTAACTATTGTTGACCAAAAGATAGAGTAGGCCAGTGTTTTCATTTTCTATCCCGTGCACCAAATATCTTGTATCTTAAACATAATTCTTAAGATGTATTATTCTTGCAGCAAAAGGTATCACGGTCGTCGCTTACCCGCGGCGGTAGCCAAGAGGACCCGGCGCAGCTACTGCGAGATCTGCAGGACTCGCTGGAGCGCGAGGCTGATCTACGGGAACAGTTAAAGAACGCCGAGGAAGAGGTATGTCTCACTACAATACGCTAGTAGACCAATTTTTAAAAACTAGATAATACTTTACATTTATTAATCAAAAACCTTGTATTTTTAAAAATGTTCAATATTAACATGATTTAATTATGATAATAAAAATTAATGAGCCTCAAAAAGGCTCGAACTGTCATGGCGCCCTAAATGAAGTCACGGCTTAAGTCGAAAGTCTTGTTGACAGCAAAATACTATAAAAAGTTGTCTATGACAGCAAAAAAACCCTCCATAGTGCAAGGCAAGTGACGTCACATCCTCTGATAGGCGTTTACTGTCACGTGATCAAATATGTGTTTTGGACAAACTTAATTATTTCAAATATTAATAATACTTATGTAAAACCTGTAAAATGAAATTTGTTTTTTGATATCTTCATACAATAATTTATTAATGTATAGAAACTAATAACATTGTGATTTGTTCTTAGTGGAAAATAGCCAATAGTGCATCGTAATTAATTATAAGGTCGACTTATATGTGACAATTTATTCTCAGTTCGGATATCTCTTTCATTTTCTAAAAAAATAAAGCGAAAACCACTCAATTTATTATGTAAGTACATAAGAAAATGATGAACAATCAGATCAGAGAAATATTAAGCAATTACAATAAATTGAATTTGTTAGTTTTCTAGTCTGTTTCACTTTCTTTCCGAAAGCGTGGCGCCTTGCGCGAAAGAATGGGTTCTCATTCTTACATGTATGCGCCAACAGCTAGACGGATTAGCTGCTCACGATGGAACCTTAATATATATTAAATATAAGATTATTCGGTACTTTCCAATTTATGATCATGATTTAAGTAAATCTGCATCTACAAGTACATACAAAAAACGTAGTTGGCAAAATTTCAGAAAGTTCAATATCTCTCGATCTCGATCTATCGATCTGACCTTGCGCCCTATTTTTACTTTCTAACAAAATCAGTGTGGTACTCAGCGTGTGAAAGAGTGTCTCCCATAAACAAATATTATGAAACAAAAAAAAAAGAATTATTTATGGTTTTACAAATCTTTAAACCGAAGCAATAAATTAGTACCCGTTAACAGTTTCATAGCTGTTGCACGTATTTCTCCAATTACTTAGTTTTAGTAGAGAACAATTGCATTTAATAGGGCATTAGCTCCGGCGGCGGCCAGATGGCAGCCTGCCAGCGCGCGCTGACTCAACGCGCGACGCAAATATACAACCCGTAAATAATGAATGATAGGTACCTAACAAGATAATATTGTCTTTAGGTCACACCATTACCTACTTGTTTATCATTCAAAACTTACTTCAAGTGCTGCAAGTTCACAAAATATTATTTTCGAACAGGCAAACCGATATCGGCAACGCTTCGGAGGCCGAAGAATTCCTCTTCCACCAAAACTCCCTCAACAATTCCATCCTGATCTCATACCACCTCAGACCGCTGTCGAAAATTCTAATAAACAACTCGAAAGTACAACACGGCGTATTCTTGAAATGCAATTAGCGTTAGAAAAAGGCTTATCTTCTCTAGAAGTAAATCACATATCCATCGGGGTTAACGAAACTGCTCAATCGCCACAAGATCTCATACAACGGTATTCTCAAGGTTGTCAGACTGAACTTATAATGGTGCACGATATCGCCACTGAAACCAGAAAAATAACACTAGACTCATCGATACAGAGCGATAATAATGCCCTTGAAATGTACACACAAACAGAAACAGCTTTTATGAAGAATAAAAATGTGCAAACTGGTTTTATTCGAATTAATGGTTTCACTCAAACTGAGAAACCTAAACAAAGGCACGCTAATATCCAAACACCGAATAAATTATACAGCGATAAATGCCAACAAGCTTTGAGATCTAGTATTGAGTATACTGATGCAAGCACTGAAACGGAAGCTAGAACTGTGTATAACCAGGGAACTTCGACGGCAATTGAATCGAATGGCGAAACCATGCTTCCCATGAATGATGAGGAAGATAAAGCTAATTTAGATTCAGTCCGACGGAATGAAAAATCTGATAGTCCACCACTTAGTCGCGACAGAGAAATAGCGGGTCCCTCATCTCCCCTCACCTATCCATTTGTATCATTATTCAGTCCACTAGCAGTAAGATTGCCGGCTATAGGTACATATCCATTTATCCCAAATAGTTTACATGTGTCTTCCTTCCTGTTATAACTTGTCCGTAACAACAGCCCCCATAATCTTTTAGATTAGGAAAAAAGATGTCTAATAATAATAACTAACGAATATTTTCAGGCAAATAATTTGCGTAAAACTGCGTCACGGGTCGAGGATGACAATGAGTCCTTGCTTCTACAGCTGAAGAAAATGGCTACCAAAGCCAGAAGTACGTCAATCTAAATATTTATAAATTCCACTTAGTTTTTATTCAATCCATTATGCATATGCGTATGTATACTTCATTAGATAACATTCCGTATCCTGTAACATCCCACTATATTTGCTGATGTTTTTTTTTTACTCTCTCCCACCTTTCAAAATTACTAACCCGCTTTTAAAATTCAGACGCAGAAGGCGTTCAATGGTAGCCATTTTCTCCGGTTATTCAAAAAAAACCTTTTATGTAATGTACAAAATCAGATGGGAAAGTTGTTGAGTTTTACTCTCATGGCGCTTGATTGGTCCAAATATTTAAAAATCCGCTATATTATGCGGCACATAATACTACTAATATTTCCTAAGCATAACCACTAATTCCTAGTGTATTCTAATTTTACCCGTTGAAAGAATGTTTTGTCTTGTTTTGTGATTTGTTTTATTGTGTATCTACGTGTCAATTTCTTTCATTTATGTGGAGATTGCTTTATTCAGGTCGTAAGCTATCTCCAACCCCTCCATCAAATAGACTGTCCATTGAAGCACCGAATGAAAAGGACGAAGGGATATCAGACGAAGAAGACCCAGCGGAGTTACGGCTGCTACTTGAACTCAATGAACAGGTACATAATACCATCACTGTTGCAAGCATCAGGCTTGTTCGCACTTCTGCATATAAAGTCTTGATTATTATACATTTTATGAATGATCACTTGTTGCAGGAAGCTGCTGTTCTACGACGTAAGGTAGAGGACTTGGAACAAGACAGAGAGACGCTGAAAAAACAAGTTAAAGAACTCACTGACAAAATAGCTAACACGAATTCCAAAACTACAAATTCCACTACAACTCTTAGGCGTAACACAACAAAAAGTAATAATTTAGCGGAAGAGAAAGTTAAGGTATGTTTGCCGCTGCATACGGTTTTTGTTTAAGCAAACAAGAAGAGGTTTTAAAAATATTACATATTTTTTTTAATTACAGGTTTTAGAAGATGAAATAGATGAGCTAAGAAAGAAATTGATTGAAAAGGAAAGAGACTGTGAACGATTACATGCTGAGTTAAGCTTAGCACAAAAGAAACCAAAAGCATCACTTATCAAAAGCAAGTATGTAACCACTTCTTATTCGAATGTCCGATATTAAGATTAAAATTCAAACATCCATACTAAAACTATTTTTTCTTAAGGTCCCTAGATAGCAATAGCGAACAGCAAAATGTTGATCTCAAGCGACAACTACAGGTCATTGAACAAGAAGCTAGTGTACTGAGAGCTAAAACGCAAAGCCTAGAAGCAGACAATGAAAAACTCCAAGCTGAAAATAAGAAATTACAGGTAAGCCAAACTATATATCTTACAATCTCCCTACAAATAAATCTTACTTTATCTAATATCTATAATGATTTCAGCTGTTAAAGAATACAAAAACCTTACGATCTGATAAAGCAAGTGAACAGAATGCCACTAAGGTAACACAGTTGGAAAGTGAATTGAAAGATGCTCTAGCCAAAATCAAAGAATATGAAAATAATAAAGACAAGGATGAAAAAGCTGAAAAGAAAGTAAGATTTGGCGGAGAAGTAACCAAAAAAGATAGTGATGTTCTTAAAGCAAAACAAGACGAACTAGATAAATTGAAACTTAATTTCAGTAAGGTAAGCT
The DNA here is from genome assembly GCA_963924145.1 of Pyrausta purpuralis. Classification (NCBI taxonomy): domain Eukaryota; kingdom Metazoa; phylum Arthropoda; class Insecta; order Lepidoptera; family Crambidae; genus Pyrausta; species Pyrausta purpuralis. The sequence continues at coordinate 16,593,490 of OZ001659.1, forward strand.
AATCTTATAAATAATGCATCCTAGCATTGAATTTGACAGTGTATTCATTTCAAAACTAATTTCAGCTGGAAAAAGAAAACGCTAAGCTACAAGCTACATTAAAAGCACTCAAAGAAGACGCAATGAAATCGTTTAAGCCTCGTACTCCTAAAAAACTGACTGATCTCACTACAAAATTGCAAATGAAAAGGATGGTAGAAGACTTAGAAAGTGAAATAGGTACCAAATAATATCCATAAGTCATTATTGTTTTCCTTTTTTTAACTCGTGTTAAAATAAATAAAATGTGACTGTTTGTTAACAGGGGAACTTTATGTGATAATGAAAAACGCTGGCTTATCCTCTAATGAAATCAGCGCAAAGGCACAACTAGAAAAAGACATCGAAGAAATTAGAGCAAAGTTATCCAAAAATGAATCTGAATTCACAAACGAAAAGAATAAATTACAAACGGAAATAGCAAAACTTAAGGATCTTAACACTAAATTAGAAGGCGATAAAACTAAATTCAGTGATAAATGCAAAAGCTTAGAAACGGAAAAAGATAAATCGCTTATTGAGTTGAAAGCACTGAAAGACGAAAAGAAAAGTCTTGAAGCTCAAATTATCAAACTCAATGCAGATCTCAGTAAGAAATGAACTTAAAATATTTAACTGTTTACTTATTTGCCTGTTTCGGGTTTGATAAAAATCAATAATTCTGACTTTCAGAAAACTCTAGCTCTCAACAGACAGCAATGGCTGATTGTATGAAGAAGATAGAAGACCTCAAAAAAGATGTAGATGCAAAAGATAAAGAAGTTGAAAAGTTAAAGAAACAAGTTGAGAATATTAATAAATTAGAACAAGACAAAAACAAATTGCTCAAAGAGGTATGTATGTAGATGAAATAACCAAGAATAAAAGTTATTCAATAAAGTATTCTGATTGTTGTTTATTTCACAGGTTGGAGATAAAACTAAGAAGATTGGTGAATTGGAAAAGAAGTTAAAAGAATCTGACGAGAAGTGTAAGCGAATTGAGAAGCAGCTTTTGACACGAAAAGACCGTGTATCAAAATTGGAGAAAGAGGTAAGTTGAATGGAGTCTCATCTTATATTTAAACTTTATATTGAAGCTACTTCATTAAATATTTATTAATGTTAGCTCTCAGAAGAAAAGGAACAGACTGAAGCTCTGGCTAATTCTCATAGACGACTATCTGTTGAATTAACCACAGAAAAGGACGAAATACATACAAAACTAATGAAATCTGAAAGCAAAGTCATAACTTTAGAAACAGAAATGAGAGAAATGAAGACTGATTACGAAAGTAAAATAACTAATTTGGAGTCGACAATAGCAGCAAAAGACATTCACATTAAGCAGCTGGTATTATAAATTTATTGCAGAGTGGCAATAGAAAAACCACTGCATGACCCTACGATACCCTTCACTTGTGCACACCTGAAATCTTGCAGATACACAGAATGTCCCTGGTTTATGTGCAATCCGGATAGGAGGTGAAAGTAGATCTACTAAAAGTCAATATAAACGAAACTAAAAGTCAATATATTTTTGTGCTATATTTTAGCTCCAATTGAACAATGAATTTCTTTTTATTTTGTTCAGGGACGCTACGTGCGAGAATGACGATTGCTTCCGAAATCTTTAATAGATTTCGATAACATAAAAAAATGTGTTAAGCCAAATACATGATAATTAAAATATAAAAACTAAAAGTTGGCAAAAAGTAGCAATCAGAACTTAAACTTCGGTTTTTGTAAGAAAAATGATTTATTAGTTTTTTTTTAATCATCGCTTAATTTCAACAAATTATACCTTTTATACTTAATTTTATGAATTGTAATTATTTTTGTATAATTTTACCTTTTATTTTTGTATAATTTTACCTTTTATTCTTAACTCAATGAACACTCCAGATACCTACAATATTTTAAAGTTGGCGTCACTTCTAATAACCCAAAAAAAATGTAGTATTGCCTGGAATGTTTTCCGGGGGGTTTGAAAATAACCTTATAGATGTTGATGAGTTATTATCAAATTTCAACTTTTCCTCGTATTTCAGCCGCTCATGCCGCTATTTAACTGAAGTAGAGATCCACTTACTCCCACTTAGCCAAAATACCACAATATTTTGTTTGTCTACTTCATCATGTTTTTTTTTCAGAATTTACACTCGAACACTAAAGTAGCTGTGACATACGGACGGACAGACAAACAGACAGACAGACCTTTCAGACGACGTTTTTTGCCATTCGACTACGGAACCGTAAAAATGGCACCAAATAGTACTTTTTAGACGATATCTCCTTCTAGGCAAATTTACCGGGAGTTTTGAAAATGTTATTTAATTATTGTTAATATGTTATGATATTTTAAAAGTATCATAGCATTTTCAAAACTCCAGGATATCATTCCAGAAAGCTTAAGGATGTATCGCAAATGACTGTGTCATAAGGTAGAGAAATGTTTGTGTTACCTATGTTATGTTTTTTAAAAATAATTTTTATTTGAGTTTCATTGCCATATATCGGCAGGAAATTGTTATTTCTCCAGATAGCGTCTCAGTACACAATGAAAATTATCAATGTTTAATAGAAGCTAAAATACAGAATAAAAAAAATCGTTTGACTTTTTTGTTTCGTTTTAGGTTTTCTTTCACATAACCAGGGAGCATGTGTAAAGCATAGTGTGTGTTGATTTGATAAACCCACACGTTTAGCATGTTGCACTGCTCCGACCCCAACTAGTCACACCAATTTCTAAAGTTTTATGCCCCGTATTTAAAATACCTATCTACCACAATTATTTGGTTTGTATTATTGTACTTAAACATCATTAAAATTTTAGGAGGACGCGCTAAGGGAAACGTCAAATCAAAAATACGACGAAGCTATATCATCAGTCGAAATGGCACAAATGCAGGATAAACTAGAAAAAACATTCAGAGACCTTCAAGAGAAAGAGGAACAGTTGGCTACTGCTAAACAGGAACTAAGTAAGACCGAAAAAGAGCTATCTACGCTACAATCTGAAACGTCAAGAATGAAGTCAGATCTTACGAAACTGGAAAATGAAAGGAAAGATCTGGAAAATAATTTACAGGCTGAAAAGAAAGAGTCTGGATACTGGGAAAGTAAGGCATCTGAACTTGAGACTGATTTGCAGGTAAATAATGTAAATTTGTTCTTTTCACTCATCATCATCATCATCATCCCGGCGTTAATCCCAGTTGCGTGCGGTGACGCCCGGGGTCCGCCTTCCTACTTTTCCGTCTCCACTTTGCACGGTCTTGGTAAATTTGTACTTTTCACTATAATATAAATAAAATTTGACTCCCTCTTTTCTTTTTCTCTGATACTTTTTATCTGTGTAAAAAAAAAAAACGCTTTTGTTATGACGATTACCAAGAAAATAAGAGTGTCATAGCATATCGATTTGCGCATTCAAAACAGTCATACATTTTACGTACTGCAATATCCAGTCTTCTCTTAGTAATAGTGGTAATCAAGTGATTATACTTTAATTCAGGCAGAAAGAAAGAAACTGGAGCGCATGCGTATCGCGCACGATAAGGACATAAAGAACAAAGAGGCCGAGCTGGCAACACTGAAGGGCAAACTCAAAGTTCTTGAACAAAGCACCGGTGCAGGTGCCAAGAGGATTTCTGACCTAAAGCAGGAGTACGAGGAAACAGTCAAAAGTAAGTACATACTCGTATTGCGACATCGTGTGGCTTTTAATAACGCATGTAGGGGATTGACCATTCTTTAAATGTTGCAACGCTACTAAATCGCGTTTGCGTCGCTGCTTAAAGTTGCCGTAAATTGCCCGCCAAAAAAACACCTGCAGTTGCAGCGTAAGTCTAAGTGCAACTTCCTTAAATAAATGGTCATTTTAGTGAGTTCGTTAAATTATTTTTGTTTTATTTTAGAATTGGAGCATTCATTAGCAGTAGAGAAAGCTGAATATGAAGAGCTGACCGGCAAATATGAGTTGTTAGAAGAAGAGCACGTTGTCACAAAGGCTCGGTTGACTGTTGAGAAAGAGCAGGCTCAAGGGTCAGTAATTATCCGTCCCATCGTCCGTAGATAAATATGCCGGTCAAGTTGGTACATTATATTTTTTATGCTTTATGATTGCAGGGAATTAGTACACGTGCAAAAGGAGTTGAATGCAGCACTGGCCGAGATAAAGAGTCACCAAGAGTTACACGAATCGCAATCATCAGCGTGGCATAAAGAGAAGATGGAATTGCAGGTACTTTTCATCTCAAGTCGCTATATGATCTTGATATCTTCGTGGTCCTCTTTTTAGTTTATTTTAAGTCTGACAATAGCTGCTTTACTGATCTCTCCATCTTGGTACATATGTCTTTTGGTGTAAAGTCCATATTTCTTTGCTAAATGGAATATCATGGAATGTCAAGATTGTTTACAATATTCGACAAGCAAAAAAAAACGCGAAAAAAAAGTCAATTTTTCTTTGCTAGTCGAATTATGTAAACAATCTTTTAGTTACTCTTAAAAAATATCAGTGAATTAAATCAATTAACCATTTAATTTAAATAGATGTCAGTGCTAAACGATGTACTTGGTGAGTTTTGTGTTAATGTTATTTTAAAACGGTTTTTAAATCGATACTGATATATTTTACTTATAACGACGTCCGCCCTCCATATCTGGGCTTCCCCAACATTCAAGGCAACGGAACACTAGCCGAATATCATTTATTTAATGGAACACTATACATATGAAATGATTTATAGACCTGTATATATTGTTTTCAGACTGAGATATCATCTCTGCAAGAGCGCCTCTGCGGCGGCGGGTGGGAGGTCGAGAAGGCGCGTCTGTCGGCGCGGCTCGACCAGCGCGAGAAGGAGCTGCGCGCCGCCACAGACCGCTGCAACGTCGTCACGCACCACCACGAACAGGCCAAGAAGGAGGTCTGCTGTAGTTATATTGACATAGAAAAAAATAAAGAACAAGTATTTATATATAATAATTAGAGATGCGTCGAGTAGCACTTTTGCCGAGTAACGAGCCGGTACTCGTTTCTCGATATATTTTTTTCCAACCGCGTACTCGGCCGAGTAACTCGGTTTAAAATCAAATTTTTGCTTCGGGTGTGTAAACAAGTGCAAACAGGTTCGCGCAGAATTTGCTTTCATCTAGCCACTAGAACGCGATGATACTAAAAGCCTCATCAATTTAGAATTAGCTGACAAATGATAAGAGCACTTTCGAGTGGTGGGCAGGGCACCAAACAAGGTATCCAGAACTGGTCCGCTTAGCGCAAGTGTTACTATGTGCACCTGCAAGCACCACGCATAGCGAGTGATTACTTTCGGAGGCTGGTAACATCTACGAATAAAAAATGAATAGGGTGTTACCAAAAAGTGTAGCTTTGTGTTACTGCATCATCATTTTACTTTATAAAATTTAACATTTTGATTTTTTTAGTTAACTAGTTCGCCTCATTTTGTCTCATTACTACTCGTTTAGTATCATAATTAGGATTATAAATGATCTTCCCTGCTGTTTAGATGATATCTACCGCAATATATTGCTTTACTTAAACCGAGTTTACTCGGCGTTAAAACCGAGTTACTCGGCCGAGTACGAGCATCAAAAAACCCGCCGAGCACGCCGAGTACCAAGTATTAACCGAGTACTCTGCCCATCTTTAGTAATAATTAACACATCAAAAAAACACACATATACTCACGTTTCATTATACAACGTTACATTACAGTACCGTTACCAAGAGTTTATGGCGGTTTAACTCGCTAGCGACGACGTAGTCTATGGAAAATTGCCAGTGCCTCTAGCGGTCACTTGACAAACTAAAAAAATCCATTCAAAAAGTGACGTTGTCGCTAGTGAATAAAACCGCGCTAAGCTTAGGTAACGGCACAGGTATATATTTATAAAAGTTACAAAAAGAATGATGACACATAACAGCAACAATAAGACGACATTGATTTAACTGTTTTTTATTTATTTCCATTAATGACATTGATTACACATCAACTAATCATGAAAATGCTGAACATCTTAGCTAAGTGCATAGCCTAGTTTGAGAGCCTTTGGTAACTAACAAGATTTTAATAATATTTATGTGGATAATGTTTGTTATAAGGATCATAACAGAAGGAATAGGCGCGGCTATTGTTATAAATAAATTAAGAATACACACTAATTGTCTGGTTTCAAAGTAAGAAATTCTCTTCCTTGTGTTATGAATACCAAACAACGACCATGACGGGGGTGTCTCCCATAAATACTGTAATACATATAAGCATTCGTGATTTGCCCCTTGCGGGATTCGGACCCAGAATTACCAAGAAGACCAGTTTCCTAAATCCTTTTTTGTCTGTGCCTTGCATTCAGTTGGAAGAAATACGTCAGAAACTGGAAGACTACGAGCGAGTATCGAAGATCCAGCGCAACCTTACCTCTGAGAACGCAGAGCTAGAACGCGAGGTGGCCGCTGTGAACGCGCGCCTCGACGCGGCCGAGAAGGCGCGCAAGGCTGAACTAACAGATACCAAGATGCGATACGAGGGGCAGATGAACTCTATGCGCGATGAGCTTAAGTCTCTTCACAACCAGGTATGTTATATAAATACGTTCTATAAATGATAGCGCGATGATTATGCTATAAACCAAAATAAAAAGGTGCAGGAGACAACGTCGGGATTACGGCATTTAAAAAAAAAACGACTAGTGCGAGTCCGACCCGCGCATTGAGGATTCCGTGCCACCCTAAACTAAATTCGGGGTCCACTGAATTCCACCTGGCGAAAATATCAGAATATAATTTGACAGCAAAAAACTTTGTTTTCCATACATCATGTTTTTTTTCACTTTTTTATTTTAAAAATAGAGGAGATGCGGGGGGGGGGCGCCCATTTTACCACTTTGGAAGCAACTAACTCGCAAATGTTATATTTTTAGAACAAATGGTTTTAGGAACTTCAGTGTCATTTTTAAAGAAATATCCATAGACACAAACGCCACACGCATAGGTTTGAGCAAATATTTTTTTAGGTCTTAATTTCATGTATGGAGCCCCTCCTAAATGTCATTTTTCATCTCCATTGACATTATGACCTTAAGACTCAGTCGCTTTCGCGCCGACTATAGTAATAATTCTTTTCGGTTATATTTTATTTTAAAATTATATCATAGAAAAATATATTTTTAATCATATGTTATTTGTCACAGGTATCCAGATTTAGGCGAGAAAGAGATAACTACAAACAAATGCTAGACGCCGCCCAGAAGACAATGGCAGAAATGAAGAATGGCGACAAGAACACAAGAACGCCGAGAACTTCCATTTCAAGTACTGATGAGGTAAGTCTCGGCTTATCAACTATTTTGCCACATTTTTAACACAATGAATACGTTTAGAGCGTCCTACACACCAACAGACATAATATTCGCCCATCCATTGGTTTCACATACACAGGCATCAACCTTATAGTCGGTGTGTTTTCAACTGAGTTTAGTCAGACTGTCAGTGTCATGTCTATCTCGCTGGCACTTGCCAAAAAATGGCATGCTGTTCTATCTCAATTAACAGTTTGGCCTCAGTACCGTTACCATGAGTTTCACGGCGGTTTTACTCGTTTGCGACGACGTAAAAATAGTCTATGGAAAATTGGACAGCGCCTCTAGCGGTCATTTGCAGAACTAAAATTTTCCATCAAAAAGTTACGTCGTCGCTAGCGAGTAAAATCGCCGTAACCATCAGGTTCAGGTAGCACCTGGTAGCATCAGGTAGTACCTGAGTCCAGTGCCGTTACCTGATGGTAACGGCACTGGACTCAGGTGCTTACGCGACGACTATAGTAGTGTATAAGTAAATATTTGTGCCGGATAACACGGCACGGAGCTGGATTTGGTGCGAAGTCAGACGGTCGGTCGCCCGTTTGTGTCTTGATGTTGGACGCGTAAATGAGAAACTCCTATGTCAGGTTTCAGAGTAACAGCCAACCCAATGTTCTAATGTGGACTGTATTGTGTACGGTGAGGTGGCCGTTAATTGTTCCAAGTGTTTTCTTCAATGTTCTTTCTTCAGTGTTCTTTCTTGAACGTTCTTTCTTGAATGTTCTTTCTTGTGTGCTCTTCCTATGTTGCTCAGGAGAGATGTTTCTTCTAGCCGCTGCTGGATCGAACTCCAATGTGTTCTTCCTAGAATGTTCTTTCTTGAATGTTCTTTCTTCTGTGTTCTAGGGCTCTTCCTGTTCCTTAGGAGAGATGGTTCTTCTAGCTGCGGCTGGTGGGGCTCGTGGGACTCGTCGAACTCATTTTCTACGTGTTTCTGCCCGTCTTTTATACAATTTTGTGTTCAAATGTGCGAGCAGGAAGTCAGTGGGAGCGAGAGGTGAAATAGCATGCGCGTGATATTCGCGGTCAAAAGCATTACCGTAAGGAAAGCCGCGTGCCATCTCACGATCAGAAAGAGAGGGGAGATGGCCGCGCGTGATATTCGCGGTCAAAAGGCGTTACCGTAAGGAAAGCCGCGTGCCATCTCATGATTAGAAAGAGAAGGAAATAAAGCGGGCTTATATTTTGATTTAAAAAGGCAATACCGTAAAGAGAGCCGCGTCCTATTTCCCTATGATTCTTCTAGTTCTCGCTAGCCTATACGAGGGTGTGTGCCTACTAAATGTGTTTCCTATACCCCCGGCTGTTACTTTATTTATTAACATACAAATATTCACAATAAGTTTTAAACAAAACTAACAAATAAACGATTTTACAAATTATACATAAAACAACAAATGTATACTGATTTACATAGAGACGCCGTCCTGTACATTCTCCCGCCGTGTGTCGTAGCGCCGTCGGAGACTCACTCATTTCGTGGAAGGGGCGGCGTCCTTTTCTTCAATCTGTAGGTTGACCAGCTTCTTGGTGGGGCGTCGCAGGATACCTCCTCGAGTCAACACGTCCGCAGCTCGCACGACGCCGTCGGGTCCTGGGTACACGGTGGTAACTTGTCCCAGTGGCCAGGTGTTTCGTGGCAAAGTGTTGTCCACGATCAGTACGACGTCGTCGGTCTTCAGTTCAGGGCCGCGGCCGCGCGGCTCCCGCCGGCTTTGAAGTTCGGGAAGGTACTCTCGTATCCAACGGTTCCAAAACATGTTCGCTATTGTCTGGGACGCCCTCCAATGGGTCTTGCCCAGCAGATCTCTGTCTTCAAATTGTCCCATGGCCGGTTCATGTGCAGGCTCCAGCAGCAGAAAGTGATTCGGCGTCAATGTTTCGGGTTCATCTGGGTCGACCGCAACGTGGGTAAGCGGTCGACTGCTGACGGTGAATTCCACTTCCTGCTTGGCACAGATTCGGGACTTTAGGGTGATCAGGCCGTCGATTAGTTCAATCGCTGATTCGTTCAGTCGGCTCTGGCGGCTGACCTGATGACCTCTTCTCATGTTTTCTTTGTCTTCTTCGAAGGCTCCTTCTTGGCTCGCCTTGATGATAATATTCTCGGCTTCAATGATGAGCTCGGCGGGAATCTTCAAATACTTGTTTTCTTCATAAACCTTCTCAACCAATTTCTCCGTTCTTCTATCGACGTGCTGAGTACCCCAGGATGGATCTTTCTTCTTTTTCGCTTTGGTTCTTGAGAAGAATGTTCTGTGTTTCTTCCTCTTTAGCAGGTTCTCTGGAACAGTCTTCTTTTCTTCTGGCCATGTCGTGTTTTCTTGCTTCTTTCCTGGGTCCAGTTGTTGTAGTACTGCATCAGAGTTCGATGTCCACTTCCTTAGTTCAAAGTGTGCTCGCTGATGGATGTCTCTAACTTTTCTTGCGATCTTGACCGCCTGCTCTTCTGTCTCGAAGCTCTGGATGTAGTCGTCCATGTAGTGGTTGCGTTCGATTGCATCAGCAGCTTCGGGGTGTGTCTCAGCGGCTTCTTTCGCGTTACGGTCTTTCACATAGATCGCTGTGGCAGGGGACGACGTGGCTCCGAAGATCAGTGACGTCATTCGGTATTCAGTGGATGGAGCGTCACGATCTGTTCTCCACAAGTAGCGGAGCGCGTCTCTATCTTCCGGTCGGATTCTCACTTGCAGGAACATTTCGGTGATGTCCGCTGATACTGCGACTCGGTGTTGCCTCATCCTCAGTAGCACTCCAGGGAGTGATTGGAGCAGATCTGGACCAGTGAGTAGGGTATCGTTCAGTGATATACCCTTAGTGGTGGCTGCTGCGTCGTGCACCATCCTGACCTTGTCCGGCTTCATGGGATTGATTACCGGGAAACAAGGCAGGTACCATGTTCTGTTTTCATTCTTCTGTGCGGGTGCGACTTCAGCGTAGCCCTTTTTAATGAGCGCTTCCATTTGTTCGTGGACCTTGGCCTTCAATGTAGGATTCTTCTCAATTTTCTTCTCGGTGGCACAAAGTCTTCTTAGCGCATAGTTCAAATTGTCAGGCAGCTTGAGGTCTGCCGACTTCCATAGCAGCCCGGTCTGGAAACGGCCGTCCTCGAGACGTATGGTCTCCGCATCCAGTATCTTCAAGGCCTGGACTTCAGGATCGTTCTGTGGTTTCTTAGGCGCGACTCCAAAGGACTCTAGAGAGAAGAAGTTCTTCAGTTGTTCGTCGATTCTCTCTAGCTCTTCTGATTCCTTTGTCACGTGGTTCACGAAGTGGACTCTCTGTCCCAGCGTTCGTGCCTGCGCCCCATGTAGGACCCACCCTAGCTTCGTTAGCGATGCGACTGGCTGCTGTCTGTTGCCGACGCGGGTAGACTCTGCCAGTAGAAGTGGCCAGTTGTCTTGCCCGATAAGTATTCCCGGCTTGGCTTGCTCGTAGGTGAGATTCTTCAGGTCTTCAAGGTGACGGCAGCCAGCCAGATCGCGTTCGTTGACGGTCTGCGGGGATAGTCGCAGCCGGTTGATGCTTCTGGCTTGGATGGTGTGGCGCTTTCTCTGGGCTCCCTGGATCGTCAGCTTGAGCCGCCTCGAGGACCCCGTTTCAACTTGCCGTTCACCGATTGCTTCAATGCGTAGTGGTTCCACTGGCCCTCGTAGTCCAGCTCGCTGCGCCAAGTCCTCGTCGATAAGCGTGACGGTAGAGCCGTCGTCGAGAAGTGCATACGTATCGATCTTTCTCTTTGGCCCGACGACGGTCACAGGTAATATCTTCAAATAGGCTTGAGGCTTCCTCGGCGTCCAAGTGGAACTCACTACTTCATTCTTCTTTTCTTCTTTCTTCTCTTCACCACTCTTGGCGTGGTGTAGCAGCTGATGATGTGGATGGGGGCACCCGTCTATATTGCACTTCGTGTTGCGGCAGTTATGTATTCTCGTTCTATACCGCAGGCAGCGAAAGCATAGTCTCTTCTCTTTGGCGAGGTCCCATCTATCATTCACGTTCAGCTTCTTGTATTCTTCACAGTTCCCGATGGCGTGCCCTGTATTCTCACAACATAGGCAGCTGTGTATTTTCTGTTCGGGTTCCGTTGTGTTCGTGTTGTAAGCCCGTTGTGGCTTCTTTGCTGACGCGGCGTTGTCCGGTTGTTCAGGCTGTGCATAGGGGCCGCATCGTTCGGCCTCCCGGTTCAGAAAGCGCGACAGCTTGACAAGGTCCGGTTCTTCATTATCTTGTTCAGCCGCGTAGTCGTACCACCGATATCGCATGGTAGAGGTCAGCTTCTCTATTGTGATCTTCGTGATCTCTGGGTTGTACAGGTAGTGCCTCATCTTGATGGCACCCAGCGCTGCGACGATGTTCGAGACCCGGCTGGCAAAAATGCACAAGTCCCGTGCCGTGTCTTGAGGCTTCGTTAGTGCTCGCAGTCGCTCCAGTTCGGACATAGCGATGGCATCGGGACGACCAAACCTTGCTTCTAAGGTTTTCACGACGTCTTCTGGGTTGCCGTTGTACAGTAAGAGGCTCTCTACTGCTTCCCTCGCACGTCCTTTGAGGCTTCGGCGCAGGCGGGCGAGGTTCTCCAATGATGTCAACCCGCTCTTCGATTCTTCATATGCAGCTTTGAAGATCAGCCATTCATGATGGGATCCAGCGAATATCGGCAGTTCAATGTTCATCTTCGGTTGACTCGCCCTCGCAGCCATAGTAATGGCAGCGGCAAGTTGGGCGATGTCACTTCTCGTTGTCTCGTTTCCTCCCGCCGGTGGGGCGCCGGCGTATGCCGACTCGTTCACTCCCGCCGGTGAGATGCCGATATGTGCTGTCTCCTTTTCTCCCGCCGTGGGACACGTCGCGACCTGCGAGGCAGGTGCCTGCGTCGGTATCGGCGGTAGCGGCAGTGGCTCTGGGATGTGCGGTTGCCCGGTGATAGCCAGCATTTGCATGCGGCTATCGTCGACCCAGGTGCCGGTGCGCTCGTTGTTGTTGTTGCCGGAGTCTTCAATCACGGTGTCAAGTTCATCTTCATCGGTGTCCGTTTCTGCCTCGATGGCCGCTACTTTGTTGGCGGCGAGCTGCAGTTGGATGCGCAGGAGCTCTTCTTGGGCCTTCAGTAGTCTCTTGTTTTTTCTTGATCTTGCTGAAGGCGTCTGCGCACGTGCCGCGGGCGGTTGCACCTGAGTGGGTGCCGCCGGCGGCGGTGCTGTTTGCTGTTCTCTTGTTTCTTCGAGGTGTTCTGGCTCAGTTGCCAGCGGACTGGACGCTTGACTCGTGGCCGACGTATCTGGCATAGTGGTACCAGTATACTCGGTCCCCGACGGTGTTTCTGTTTCGGACGTAGGCGTTCTCTCTTGCGTACGAGAACGAGTGGCGGGCATCTTGACAATCTTCAGTCTTCACACGTAGATCCGGCTCGAAGGACCAGCAATGTGCCGGATAACACGGCACGGAGCTGGATTTGGTGCGAAGTCAGACGGTCGGTCGCCCGTTTGTGTCTTGATGTTGGACGCGTAAATGAGAAACTCCTATGTCAGGTTTCAGAGTAACAGCCAACCCAATGTTCTAATGTGGACTGTATTGTGTACGGTGAGGTGGCCGTTAATTGTTCCAAGTGTTTTCTTCAATGTTCTTTCTTCAGTGTTCTTTCTTGAACGTTCTTTCTTGAATGTTCTTTCTTGTGTGCTCTTCCTATGTTGCTCAGGAGAGATGTTTCTTCTAGCCGCTGCTGGATCGAACTCCAATGTGTTCTTCCTAGAATGTTCTTTCTTGAATGTTCTTTCTTCTGTGTTCTAGGGCTCTTCCTGTTCCTTAGGAGAGATGGTTCTTCTAGCTGCGGCTGGTGGGGCTCGTGGGACTCGTCGAACTCATTTTCTACGTGTTTCTGCCCGTCTTTTATACAATTTTGTGTTCAAATGTGCGAGCAGGAAGTCAGTGGGAGCGAGAGGTGAAGTAGCATGCGCGTGATATTCGCGGTCAAAAGCATTACCGTAAGGAAAGCCGCGTGCCATCTCACGATCAGAAAGAGAGGGGAGATGGCCGCGCGTGATATTCGCGGTCAAAAGGCGTTACCGTAAGGAAAGCCGCGTGCCATCTCATGATTAGAAAGAGAAGGAAATAGAGCGGGCTTATATTTTGATTTAAAAAGGCAATACCGTAAAGAGAGCCGCGTCCTATTTCCCTATGATTCTTCTAGTTCTCGCTAGCCTATACGAGGGTGTGTGCCTACTAAATGTGTTTCCTATACCCCCGGCTGTTACTTTATTTATTAACATACAAATATTCACAATAAGTTTTAAACAAAACTAACAAATAAACGATTTTACAAATTATACATAAAACAACAAATGTATACTGATTTACATAGAGACGCCGTCCTGTACAATATTATACGTGGGTTGTGTCATATCCTTCACCTATCTCCAATTGCCTAGGCACGTCATTTCCCTATTTCTCTGGCATACTATGATACTATCAGAAACACATAAACGTACGACATTTTTAGGAGGAGTACCGCAACAAGGTTGCGACTCTCGAACAGCAGACAGCGTGTCTTGAAGATGAGCTGTGCGAGGCGCGTCTGCTGGCTTCTAAGCTGAAGACAGAGCTGGTCAGCGAGAAGTCTGCTGCGGAAGTCCGCATTGCTGAGATGCAGTCTCGGCTCAACGAGGTAAGATAAAAAACTATTTAAGTTTGGCACTGAACTCACTTTTTCATGGCTAGTCCAAAAATGTTAACAATCTTTTAAGATAATATCAGTGAATAAAATTAATTAACTATTTGATTAAAATGATCTCAGTATAAAACTATGAATTACCAATGTAAGTTGCGAGTTCGTAATGGTGTATAGGTTTATCAATACATATCTCATGTTTTTCATTATGATTTAAATAAGAATTATAACCAACCTTTTGACGGCTAGATTTATGTCATCATCATCATCATGATTAATAGCCAAGATCGGCCACCCGGTTTTTCACAGCGATTAATGTACAATGATGTTCTGTTTCCAGTATGAAGAAGAACGTCTTCTATCATCTGGCAGGGCGCGCGTGGCTGGACTGGCAACGCGTATGGAACTGGCGTGGCACAAAGAGAGGGACGAACAACAAAGGTTGCTACAAGAGACTTCCACGCTTGCGCGAGACCTGCGGCAGACTCTCTTTGAGGTAAGTTTAAGGGCACTTTAGCTTGACCTTAATCATCTAACCTATTGCCACAAGCTCTTATAACTTGCGGGCTGTGTTCTGTCGATTTGAATCTGCATAAATGTATCCACTTTTTTTTCAGGTGGAACGTGAAAGAGACAAAGAGAGGTTAGATATGAAGAGAAGAATAGATCAACTGAAGAGAACCACCGAGGAAGAGACTGAAGAAGCCAAAAAGAAGGTAATTAAAAAAAAAAGTTTGCCTGTGACGTCCTACTACTGAACAAAGGCCTCACTTCAACTATGTGGCTACATACGGCATACGATGAGGTAGTTTGGACTATAATCCACCACGCGGGCTGAGTGTGGATTGGTGGAAGGGTGATTGCAAGGCAATCTGACAGATGTTATCACGCCGCCCATACGGCCTCTGACTTGGCTTAACGACTGATATCAATCGATATTAACGGGATCAACAGCTTATGATATTGTATTAAGAACTAGATCACCGGTGAGAGTATAAAAGATGGCTCAGCTAAACAACACCTCACTTCAATGTGGGGTCATAATTTTGGTCGTAGTCTGTTTGATGGCGTCAGTGTCTTAATGCCTCAGTGCGCCTTTAAAACTGCAGAAACATTGAACTAAATACATAAAAAAACCGGCCAAGTGCGAGTCAGACTCGCGCACTGAGGGTTCCGTGCCAACTTCAACTGAATTAGGGAATCCACTTACTTCCACTTAGTAAAATACCACAATATATTTTGACAACGAAGATAACTTTGTTTTTCATAGTGTTTGTATGAAGTACAAAGTTATGTTTGCGGTTGTTTAAAATGTGCTATATCTCAAAAACTTCTCGTTCGATTCCGTCCGAACCAATTTTCGTTGAAAGTATTTGTTAAGATCTACATTATATATTTTTTTCAAAATTTACACTCGCTTAGTTTAGGAGTTAGATGGGGGGGGACGCCCATTTTACCACTTTGGAAGCATCTAGCTATGAAACGTTAGATTTTAAAAGAAAATGGTTTTAGGAACCTCGGTGTTATTTTAAAAGACCCATCTATAGACACCCCACACGTATAGGTTTGGCTAAAATTTTTTTTTTTTTGTTTTAGTTTCATGTATAGGAGCCCCCTCTTAAATGTCATTTTTTAATTTTCTGTATGAGAATCGTAAAGCGGTTAACAGGATACATACTCCTACCGAATTTCAACAGTGTGATGCTTATAGTTACAGAATAAAATGGCTGTGACATACGGACGGACAGACAGACAGACAGACAGACAGACTTGACGAAACTATAAGGGTTCCGTTTTTTGCCATTCGGCTACGGAACCCTAAAAACAGTCCGAATATTATATTATCGTTAAGTAAATTGTATTAAATGATGCATATCATTCATGATTGAAGTATTTTCAATAAAATTAGTGAGTTTTGTTTCTTAGCCAACCCACGGACTAACATGGTCGATATTCTAAGACAGTGCTATACATGGAGTAGTTTGGTACTATATTTTTTAATAATAATTTAACGACCGTCACAGTGTGGTGGTTTAGGTACGTTCAGGACTACAAAGATATCGCAGTCGCGGGTTCGAATCCCGCCCGCACAAATATGTCAATGGAAATGTATGTTAATATGTCTGTTATATAACTATAAATTACATCTTCATTTTTTTTTAACGTAACAGCGTAGACGCTCACGGATCAAAAGGTCACCGGCACTCGCGTTAACAAAAGTATAACAAAAAACTGTTGATAAACACATCTGTGAGGGATGATCCTCACGATTGTAGAAAAATATATGTACTCTCACTATTAGCGTAGTTTTTGAAGGAATCATCCTGTTTACATGATGCCAGATGGATATGGTGTATTAATAAATATTTCTTTATTTAATAAAATAAGGACTGTAAATATTTTAATTAATTTAATTTGTAAAAATATACATGTGGTCACGTGATCGTGAATGCATAGCAGTGAACGTGACTCTGATATTGGCGCCATGGCGTTCCACGTGATACATTTAAATTGCATTTATTAGATAATTATTCAATATTTTAAATGTGAAATAGTTTGAAAATAAAATGGTTTTGTTGATTAATATACTACCGAGCTAAAGTGTGAGCTCAATTTTAAAATTAGGCCAACGAGTCTATTGTAATGTATCTACTTACTTTAAAAAATATATTAAGCAAGCTACTCTATTAAGACTCTGTTCCGAATCTGATGTCTGATGTGATAGATGTCAATCCATTGACATCCATTAATCAGACGGTGCCATATTTGTGTACCTACTCTTTAAGTTCGCGAGACGTCATCTACTTCTAAATTCAATATCATTGCTTCCAAACCACGCAGTTATTGGAATGGTCCAATAACTGCGTGCTTTGAAATTTGGAATTGTAAAGTGTAATTATGTAAGTAAATGTAGGTGAGGTTTTTTGTAAAGGCACCGGCTGACTACACATGAAAATTATACTATAGGAGATAGAGTTAGAATTTCCTATTCAAACCCTACAAGCCTAAGAGTCCCAAGTTACGTAAGTTCCTAAGTCCCTAAAGCCTTTACCTACAGTCCTACAGTATAAATGTGTGATGAATAATATAGATAAGTACAGGAAGTCTGCACCATAAGACCTAAGGTGGCAGACGGAAGGTGATGAGGAACAAGGTTAAGGGTTGAATTTCTTACTGCCAGTACAGCAGACTCACCAGACAGATAGGTACGGTTGATAGCTAAAGGTGTTTGGCCACAGTGAGAGGAAATACGTTACCAGGGAGCAAGGATAAGTCGATGCTGCCAGAGTCGAAAAGCCCTTTATTCACAAATTTACATTCTATTTATACTGTTATTACTGAAAACACACATAATCACAATAATTTGTAACTAGTGTTTCGACGCAACATGCACAACATTGCACTTTCTTGCAGTTGCTTCATGGATGTCGCTGACAAAGAGTTCAATGTTCATCTGAACAGTCACCCATCCAAAAACGAACGCGCTATAGGTTCCTAAACTTCGGTATCTGCAAGCACCTCAAAGCCACAAATAAAAACACATAAATCATACCTGTCCACTGGATGCAAAGTTATTAAACCGGATCTATTCCGTTCCAGGTGACGGAACTGCAATGCGACCTGCTGGAGCTGCGCGACGCGCACGCCAAGCTGCGCACGGCCAACGAGAAGCTGCGCCGCGACAAGGAGCGCAACGACCGCGACCGCGACCAGAACAAACTGCTCGTCGGCTCGCTCAAGCGCGCGCAGCAGGTATACAGATACAGAGTATATTCATAAAGATAAAATAAGAAACCATAAACTTGCGCACGGGCGGGACTTTCTGGCTAACCACTGTTGCATGAACAGACGGGTAGATGGCGCTAAACGTCACGCATAATGACGTATCCAAGAGACCACAAATTTCGCAGGGTCCGACAGACAGCACGGTAGCTCAGTTGAACTACCGTGAACGTTTGACCCGGTTAGCCAGAAAGTGTTGGTTCAAGTCCCGCCCGTGCGCAAGTTTTTGTTTTTTTATTTCATAAAGGAATATAAAATATGACACTGTGAGTGTTAAAAACATTCTAAACCATTCGATACAGAGTTTATTGAAATAAGAACTAAATGTATAAAGTAAGATACGATATGAGCTCTACCGATTAGTAGCTACATGATATTAAACAAAAGCGCTTCCCGCTGTCTGTACGTATGTATGCTTAAATCTTTAAAACTTCACAATGGGTCGCCAGTAGCAATCTAAACAGCACATGCCACACGTTGCGTTAGAACAACGTACAGCGACAAAACACCTTAAGGCGATGGCATCGCTATAAGGAATCTTCTTTTCTCTCTGGTTGTCTATGGCTTATTATTATTACTTAATTCAAAGCCTGTGGAGCCCCGCTGAAGGACAATGGCCTCCTTCAACTTTTCCCACTCTTATTACTTTATTTATTACCCAGTCTTTGTCATATAGCTAGCTCGTCAGGCATCATCCTCTGGTCTTATTAAACCTTAAATGTTCACTTGTACAGGAGGACGACAAGATCATAGCGCAGCTGCTCGAGACGATAGAGGACCTGATGAAGCAGAGCCCGGAGCTGTTCCGAGCTGATACTCCCGTCAAACCCGAGAAGAGCCTGCTCACGCCTACCCCGCCCAGAAGAAACAGGGTGAGTTTTAATAATTGACTAAAAGTAGATTTAGGTATATTTTCTTGAATTAATGTGACAACATCTATACTTAATTATTTAATCTATCCTTATATTATAAAGTTTGTTTATTTAAACGTGCTAATCTCAGAAACTACTGGACCGATTAGAAAAAATATGTTGGGGAGCTTATTTAACTATGAAGGCTATAAAACTAATTTATAATAAAACTCCATGTACCAAACTTATCAGTTTTCAAGTTATCAGCATTTGTTTTTTTTTATAAAAATCTCCGATTTTTGGCTATTGCCACCATTTTGTGTTTTGTCTTCAATTTTGTTTTGTTAATGTTTTTTTTTATGTAATAGTTACCTTATTATTTTAAATACTAACGGCCTCACCACAAATAAATAAATAAGGTTTGAACAACTGTTTAAATATTATGCGGCTAAAGAAAAATGTATGTCACCCTTACGTCATTTGACTTGATTGACGTCGATTTTAAACTAGCCATATTATATTTAAACAGTTGTCCAAATCTAGTTTAATTATTTGTGGTAAGGCTGTTAATCTGCAACTATCTGTACCACCTGAGTTGTAGTAGATGATCGAATATCCTTTGGACATCCTTTGGACATTCCCACACATTGCCATCTAGTCCCAAAGTAAGCTACTCAAAACTTGTGTTATGGGTGCCAAACAACGGATATAATACTTAAATACTTTTTGTTTGTAAATACATACATGATATACATAGAAAGAAAACACCCAGACCAATACAAACAGACACGTGCATGCACACAAATGTTTGTATTGTGCGGGGATCAAACCCGCAACCCGCTGCGTAGTAGGCGATTTCTCGACCAGTACACCAGACGGGTCGTCAAATGTAAAATAAAAATGTAAAATAAATAAATACTAAGTAAGATATTTAAAATCAAATCTATGACTATGGTGCTGCAGATGTGCATTGAAAATGTCTACGGTTCTTCAGTTTTCTGATACAGTATAACAAGCTAGGGTAAAATTACAATTCTTTGTTAAAAAACATTGATGAAGTACTATCAGGTAGTAGTAAAAATAACGATACTTAAGCGTCAAATTGAACTATAGGGTTCCATAGTCAAATCAGTCAGGAATGATGTAATCTACTCCATCGGAAAAGATTGAGAACCTGAATCTCGGTATATAAAAAATATAACATATTTTTTACGGTAAAAATATATCATATTTTTTAAACGGGTGAAAGATATATCTCGGGATATAAAAAAATATATAATAATTTATATCTCTCTCGGGATATAAAAATATATCATAATTCATATCATATAAATTATTATATATTTTTTTATATCCCGAGATATATCTTTCACCCGTGCCTTGTATTGGATCGTATGCACACTATATTGTAGTGTTATACTACAATATGGTGTTTACTTTTACAACTTTACCACTTACTTTACTCCAGTCGTCCAAGTCCCGGTCGCGCTCAGCAACTCCAGAGAGCGCAGAGAGCAACATCGGCGACGCGGCCGCGACCGCCGCGCGCCTGCGCCGCCTCACGGACGAGCTGCGCGCGTCGCGCATCGCTGAACGCGCGCGACGACACAACGCCAATAACGCGCGCCGGTGAGTGTCTATATGACGTATTCTATTCTATTTCACTTTCAATACGGCTGAGAGATCATGAAAAAAAGCTCCCTAATCTTTTAGACTACATTATGAATACCACCTGAACTACACTTATACATTAATTTTATTATTCTATTGCTTTAAGGGCTGATTAATCAATGGACAGATAAGAAATATTTGTCGAGCAAAATACAATATGGCTAATTTGAAAACGTCACCTCATTGTCAACAATCATACGTAACTGAGCTTTTTTTTAAATCTGTCGCTTTATAATTTATCAGTCTGATAAGTTTTATCTGATCATTGAAAAATCGGGCCTTAGTCATTTATTATTCTGTTGATGTATTGTATTTGGTAAGGTAATCTATATTTGAGACATTTTAATTATTTGATGTTTATTATAATCAGTGTAGTTTAAATAATGTTTTAATTATTAAAAAAAAGGTTTTATATTAGCTTTGAATACTTAAATTGTGTTCCATTTTATTTTTTTATAAACTAATTTATCGTTTTAATTGCTGTAATTAAATGGCGAGGAATAAATTATTATGCACAGTACCCGGTTTTATAGTTATTAAAACCTCTGTAGATTAATCGCCGTTAGTACCAACGCATTCGCATGCGGCAGCGATACGCCTAGTAAAAGATACCGACAAGGATGCAACTATCACATCAGCTATCTTAGAGCGAGTCGTTGTGTAAAGGCTGATTCACGCTACACCGTGCCCGCGCCGGCCGGGGCACGGTCAAACATTATTGTATACATTTTGTTTTCATGCCTGACTCAGGATCCGCCCGGGCTCGGACGGGGCACGGCGTTGGAATGTCGGTGGGAATTCATCCCGGCTCCGGCACGGTCCGGCCCCGGCACCTTGTAGCGTAAATCATTCTTAATGCCAATGTCACATGCCTCATTAATATGTTACATTCCGCATGCAAATCCGGGAGTAGATTTACGGCGGAATTCTTATTTACTTAGGTCAGCTTATCTACACACATCAAAAGTGTCTAGGGATCAAGCATTTTTATACGGATTTCTTGAGATTGAGATGTGGCTTTGTTATAAATTTATGATTTTTTAAATTTATATGGATCCTTTTTGGTGCACTTTATAATTTGAAACAGGAACTGTCAATCAAATTCGAGTAAAAGATGATAATCAGCTGTCAATATTTTTCCTATAAAAACATACAACGCATTGAAGACATTATTAGTGCTACTATTTCCCTACTACTGATTAAAACCAACGTTAATATGGAGCGGCGACGTCATTTAATCAGGGAAGAAATGCTCAGAGCCGTGGGAATGATAGAAGCTGGTTCCCGGCAACGTACTGTGGCTGTAGCTCTGAATACAAGTCAGAGTGTTATCAGTCGACTTTGGACACGTTACCGAAGCACTGGTACCTTGGCTAAGCGCCATGGAGGACGGTATCGCTGCACCACACGGTGACAAGACCGATACATTCAAATTACGCTCGAAGAGCTCCAACAATAACCGCCATGATGTTAGCCGTGAGTCTTCATCACTCTTCAGGGAACTTAATTAGCGACCAAACAGTCAGAAACCGCTTGCATGAAGTGAACCTTCATTCCCGAAGACCGCTACGGGTACCACCTATAGCAATGCACAATCGTAGGATTCGATATCAATGGGCTCTTGAACACAGCAATTGGGCAGAAGAACAATGGCGTTTCGTGTGCTTTTCTGATGAGTCTCGTTTTGGTATGAGACCGGATACAAGACGTATACGACACTGGAGAATCCCTAGACGCCAACTGCGATTAAAATCCTGCCAGTAAGTCCATCCTTATAGTGGTGGAACCATCATGGTATGGGCGGGTATTTGGATCGGCGGAAGAACTGATTTGATTCGGATCAGAGGCAACCTCAACGCTCAAATTTATGCTGAGACGATTGTATCAGACGTCATCGTTCCTCTACAAGTGCAAATCGGTCCCTTATTTCAGTTAATGCATGATAATGCACGACCGCAAACCCCAAGAGAGACTCTCGCCGCAGCTAACATCAATGTCCTGCCCTGGCCTGCTTAGTCGCCAGACTTGAACCCGATGAGCATGCATGGGATATGCTACAGAGAAGAGCTCTGCCGAATATGGAGGGTATCCAGTCGCAAGAAGACCTTTTTTTGTTGTTGCAACGAACATGGGCGGCCATTCCACAGCGTGATTTGGATGAACTCATTTTGAGTATGCCAAACCGATGTTCTTGTGTTGTTAGTGTTCGCGGTAGAAACACGGATTATTAATTGTTTAAGTTACCCAATAAAATTTTAAAGAAAACTGTTATTTCAGTCTTTTTTTCGAACTTTAATGTTAGTGGTTCAAATGTCAAAAAATCCTTTATTAGGAAAATGGCCAATTTCTTTATTAATGCAAAGGTGACTTGGTTTATCGTTACTGTAGACAAACGAAAACTTTATTTGATGAATCCTTAAAAAAAAATTAATTAATATCAATCAGGAGAAAAGTTATTGCAAAAATTTATGTTGATCCCTAGACACTTTTGATGTGTGTATTTAACGAATGTCAGCACGTCTATGGCTTTGATTTGTTTTTTACAAGTGTAAGTCAGGTTAAAAAACTACTATCTAACGACTTTTTTGAATGTTGAACTTGCCTTTGCTTTTGTGAATTATTGATTTGATGGCGTATTTTACTTTTTCATTTTTGGTTCTACCGGTGGAGACATGTAAATGGCCTTCTTTTTATTTATAGTTTTTAAGCAATCTGATCTAGTTGTAAGTCTTCCAAAAATTCTTAAATCAAATAAAATATACAGGGTGTTTGGTACATCGTGTGCCAAATGAAAATTACTTGTAATAGGGCATTAGCTATTATTTTCTGCCTTTTTTTGGCCCGGTGGTTTACTTTTAGTTTTATAATGGTTTTTATGAAAAATTTTCGACATTTGGCATTCGAATCATTTATATTTAAAACTGTAATAGGTTTCTCCAAATTATTATTGTGCATTTTTTACGGTTATAATAACTTCAAAATCAAGCAAATTTGATATAAAAAACCGGCTAAGTGCGAGTCGGACTCGCGCACTGAGAGTTCCGTGCCAACTTTAACTGAACTAGGGATCTTCTTGCTTCCATATAGCCAAAATTCCATAATATTTTGTTTGAATGGAGAACAAAGTAATGTGTGCGCGGTTGTTGAAAACGTGATCTCAAAAACCATTCAAAAACTACTGGTTCCATCTAGTTCAAACCAATTTTTGTTAATAGTTTTTGTAAAGATCTACATTTTATATTTTTTTCAAAATTTACACTTGCTTAGCTCATTTTGCCTCTTTGGAAGCGTCTATCTCTCAAACGTTGGACTTTTAGAGAAAATAGTTTTAGGAACCCCGATGTCATGTTTTCCATGTCTGGGAACATTATATGTCATTTTTTTTCTTGTTGTATACGAATCGGAAAGAGGTTAACAAGATACACCTACCTACCAACTTACAGCTGTGTGATGCTAACAGGTTCCGTCTTTTGCCATTCGGAAAACCACCGCGGTGGTTTGTTTTGGCGCGGTGCACCGGGCCAAAAATAGACAATGCCGAATATGATCGCTTCTGACCTCCATTATAATCCATATTCATTTGACACACAAAGTACCAAACACCTTATAAGACTAATTTAATAACTATTAATGATGTCAATGATCGCCATACCTAACCAAACATCAGCTACCGACTCTTAGTTACTTTATGCTAGTTCTATCATTTTAATACGGCTGCTATTTGATAGTATGCTTTTATGTTAGAATATAAGTATTTTGTATTCACACAAAATACCATTAAATCATCCACCTTTTTCATTCTTATTAGTGCAATAAATTCCTCACAATCCTATTAATCTGTCCGTATTTTCAGCGCGATGTCGACAGAGCCGCGCGACACGCTGTCTGTGGCCCCGGCCCGTACGCCCTCGCGCGCGCCGTCGCTCAAGAAGCGCTCCATCTCACTGGAGCAGACCACGAAGGATCAGGTAACATTGAATTTTTTACCCAACTTTAACCATTAAAGTACACGTACTGTATAAGCCTTATTTTGTACTGCCTCGGCGGCGCAGCGGTAGGAGGGTCGCACTTTAAAGCGACGGCTGTGCCAGTGGTCCCTGGTTCGATCCCCGGGTCGGGACACAAAATATATACCTGAGTTTTTCTATTCAGAAATTCTTAGGGTAGCCCGGAGTTTGGAAGTTGGCGGTGTTTCACCCCCGTTCTTCGGAAAAACACGTAAAGTTGGTCCTGCGCATAAACTCTCTCCGGTCGTGTCAGATTGCTGTTCCATCGGGCTATGGGAGTGAGAGGAATAGAGGGTGCACCTGTGTTTGCGCTCACGCTTGTGCACTATAATATGTCCCGCGCAGTCGGTTATTCGTTGTGACTGGCCACCGTAGTCGAAATCGGCTAAGGGGGGGGGGGGGGGGGACTATTACTGTATGAGCCATATCAACGTAACTTGAAGTCTGTAATACCCATAAATTATGTTCTATCGAGGGTACAGGTACCCTACTATTTAAAGAGCCGAAATCTCTTGCACTTTGCCAGTTCAAACAAATGAGGCGAGGCTCCTAACGAATCTGGCTTTTGGTTTGGTAAATAGTAAAGTAAAGTTAATCAAACAAGGACCCAAAATAATCATTATATTCAAATAGATTAAATTAAATTATACATATTACTTATTTCAAACAAAACTAATATTCAGAGTTTTGGTAAATAAGTCAACTTTGAAGTATAATATATAATACAAATTATTTCGATATATTTATACCACAGCCGATTATTTCTAAATAAATACACATTTCACAGACTTGTGGATCTTTATTCGACGTTTCCCTAATACTGTATTTTTTTTAATTAGGTCTCTCTAATTCTCTAATAACGACTAGTGGTTTAATGCTACATCAATAATATTTTCCTTTCGCAGAGCCTGATCTGGAAGTCGGTGGACGACAGCAGCGTGTCGTCGATGCAGTCGCTGGACGGCGACAACGACGTGCGCCTCTTCACCATGCAGCGCGACGCCAGCCTCGACAGGTACATAACATGCTATAGGAAAATAACTCCTACTATAGTTAACACAAGGACTCGTGGCAAGGAGAACGAATAAGACAGCACACATCATTTTCTCTTTTGCACTTGCACTGTTTATGAGTAACCACACATTGACATAAAGATGCGTGTTGTTTGATGCGTGCGTTTATGGATAACAATACGTTTGAAAATGCGGTTTTGTTTGCTTTTTGTATTGTCGATAATGCAGTATATTGCGCGTGCGCATCCTTGTTTTAAAAGTGATTTATGACAGGGACTGCCACGAATCTTTGGGCTTAGTAAACTCCATGATCATAATGATTTAAATTTAAGTAAGGCTACCCAATACTGATTTGCTGGCAGTTGTACCCCGTTAGTCGGTAGTGAGAGAGCCGGGAAGTGTTAATGGGTTAATTAAAACATACGTTTAACCTTTGATTTCCTGTTATAGCCGATTATCCGGCGGATCGGCTCAAAGTGACGTGCTTCCAGGAGATAAGAAGAAAAAGAAAGGCCTATTCAACAAGCTGAAAAAGCTGACGAAATCGCGTTCCATCGATGACCATGTCGACTCGGAGACTGTCGACTTCAGGCCGATTGGCACTGTGTCTCAGGTAATTTTTCTTTTCTTCACATACCCATAATCATTAACAGCCAAAGGACGTCCTCTGCTGAACATAGGCCTCCCCCACGGTTTTCCACAGCGACCGGGTGGGAGCGGTCTGCATCCAGTGCAATCTTGCAATCTTTACAAGGTCGTCTGTCCATCTTGTCAGTGGACGTCCTACGCTGCGCCTCTAGGCGACATATAGAAATTTTCTGCACCAACGATCATTATTTTTGTTCGAGCTATGTGCCCTGCCCACTTTCGTTTTTTTTACATAGTTACACATGACTTCCATTATGATAGACATAAAATTAGAAGTGAATTTTATTAGTTAGTTAGGTCAAGCTGCAAGCTGAATTTCGAGTTTATTTACTTCCTCTTATTCTGGAGTATATTTTTTATATGTAATGATAACGATGGGCTTTTGTACCAGGGTTCGGATTCCGACATGAGTGCGGCGGGCAGCAAGCGAGATTTGCGAGGACGACTCTCGGGCATGTTCAGTAGAAAGGGACAAGCATCACGTAGCAACAGGTAAGTTTGCTGATTTAAGTATTTCGATATTAAGACAAGTAAGCACTAACCAACAAAGAATTCAAATGTAAATATAAAAAAAAAAAAAAAAATTGACAACATCATATACATTGCTCCGATCCCAAGCTAAGGAGCTAAAGCACTTGTATTGTTGAAATCGGAAACAACGATAGTACCACAACACCCAGACCCAAGACAATATAAAACGATCTTTTCTATATTGACCCGACCGGGAATCGAACCCGGAACTTCACGAGATGGCGACGCTTGTAACCAGCGTGCTAGCCACTCGACCACGGAGGTCTTCTAAAAAATATCAAGTAATACAGACTAGCACTATAACTTAATAAAATAAACCATGTTTGTGTTGTATTGATTTTCGAATAATATACTATTTTTTCTCAATAACTTTCAAGTAGCCAATCCACATCACCACGACTTTAATCGGTGTTGGCTAGGCTAGGCTTGTGCAGTACTTTGTACTATTAGGAACTATTTAATTCATGTGACTGAGGACGAACTTTACTTCTGGTCCTTCAAATCGGTATTTAGTACAGTTCAGACAAGCAAATCTTGTATGTCTATGGTTCAGATCGGCTCGCGAGAGCAGAGTAAGAATGTAGAGTGTCAGAGTAGAGCGAGTTGAAAGATTACGTACGCGTGTGCGTGGGCGTGATGAAAGATGTACTAGATTAAACGGCACGTACGTACGAACATACTTACTGTGTACGATCGGTCGACTTATATCCGAGTAATCGGTGAACTATGAAGTAAAAGTACAAGAAGACCGAACTTGTTCCTTAAAATTTTATTTGGCGGGCTAGTAGCGAGTTAAATATTTTTTCAAATGCGGAGATCTGGACATACTCCACTCTATCATTACTTTTACTAGACGGCTTTTGGGCGAGCGCTTTTTTGATTGCGAGTTGCTTAAATAGTTTCATTTTTTTTCTTCTTTATTATATTATGTTGTTTTGTTGCTTGGCAGTATTTTTGACTGAATGTTCATGTTACTTCATACTATTTCTATATGTGAGAACCTGTAAGAGGTTTATCATACAATCTCATATCATCTATTTAAAAACCCTGTAATAAAAAATAAACGATTTTACTAGTTCGGAGCGGTCCGTTCAGTGTCCGAATAAGAACAAGACTAGTGTCGGCAGTTAAAAACATAATCGAAGACACTTCTTCGATGTTAGTTATTATATCCGAGATATTAAAGCACATTGTTTATAACGTGCTATTGTATGACAGCAAAGAGCAGAGCCCGGAGCGTCCGGCGAGCGCGCTGGCGGCGGGCGCGCGGCCCGCGCTGCGCCACGCCAGCTCCTCGCTGCTGCCGCGCCCCGACTCCGCCAAGCCGGTACGTCACAGCCTATTCTTATATCTTATATATAAAATTCTCGTGTCACAATGTTCGTTCCCGTACTCCTCCGAAACGGTTTGACCGATTCTCATAAAGTTTTGTGAGCATATAGAGTAGGTCTGTGAATCGGCCGACAACTATTTTTCATACCCTTTACGTTACGTTACTCTGAGACCGCTTAAAATTTTAAATTACGGGACTGGGCAGGGTGAGATGAGAATGGGGGCGAAACAAAGTTCGCTGGGTCCGCTAGTAGTATTATAAACGCGAAAGTTTGGGAGGATGGCGTATGTCATGTTTATATCGCTTGCACTTGCGGTTAACCGGCGCTTTCCATAAGTCTATCTCTATTTACATTATAGCCTCATCAAACTTAGTTGTTAACGCGCTAACTCCAGGGGGTTGATTTCAATACGAGCGGGATTTTCAAAGGTGTATATTGATCCGATCATGAATCACTTAAAAAATATATAATTAAACAAGTACAGTTTTAAAAGTAGATCATATCGATTTTTGTAGTAGGCCCCCGACTATGTGTGTCGGGCCTACGCACGATTAAAGCAGGATAGAAAATTTGGAATTAACTTATTCAAGCACGTGAAATCGGTTGTTTTAAAAATGGCTACTTACACGTTCGGGAATAACGTTGACGGCAGATAAAAAGAAATCATCACTATCAACTGTGTAGTTAGTACCAACCTGTCGCGTGTCTACGCGTTCGCGCGTGCTATGATTACAATGTATAAACATAATGCAGTGTGACGCCACAGAGCAGTAAGAGTTTTACAAAAAATAAAAATAGAAAGATTTCATATATTTGTATGATTTGGTACCTGATACCTGTTCCATATGTAATCATGAGTCGTTTTTTTGTAAATACCGCTCGGATTGAAATCAACACCCTGTATAGCATTGCATACTCTTTGTAAATCGGAGAACTAGGTATAGTGCTAAATTATGTAGTGCCACGTAACAATCGAATGTAAATTCATTGAAGGCATTATGATTAAATTTGTACTACTAAAACCGAATGACCTCTAAATACAGATCACAAGTCTTATAAAATTGGAAACATTTATGTTGCTGAGGCTTGGCGAACATCGGGCGTAAGATAATAAGTACTCTTCTGGGTATTTCGGTGTGTGTAGTGCCAAGTGCGCCGGAGATATTAAAGTGCACAAGTGCAGTGCACCTTCCGCTACTGCACGCTGAAACGCGCACTCCCAATGCGTCCTAACAAAACTAAGCTATCGTGTTGCCGCATGCAATCATCAGCATGAATGTTTACCTTTATAGCTCGCATTATACTTAACGAAATTGTATCCACAGAACGACGCGCCGAGCTACAGAGCTGCTAGTGCGACCCCCGCCGCGAAGAGAAAAGGGAAATAATCAATACTATTCGTGTTTCGCTTCATTTTGTATTTATCCATTCTCCTATGACTTCCACATAGCATGTAATATCACAATACATATCAATTTCTGCATAACTATCGACAACGCGTGGTATCTGTTGCAACTTTTTTATTATTATTAATTCAATGAAGTAACCAGATCAATAGAATAGTTTGACCTGTTAAAATGCTCTAGTCACTGGAATCTGAACTAAACTAAGCAGAAACTGAACTTTACTACACGTTGCTCATAATGGCATTTAAACTCTACCTTGAAACTTACACATAATATAAAGAGCCAAAATCGATAGTTATGCAATGCTAGTTTTTGCATTAGTCACAATATATTTGTACAGTGACGACCTAAGTATTCCTAATTCCTACGTCCTCTTAGTTCTGACGTCTCTCGTGAACGTCGGGAAGTTCTGTAGCAACGTTTGTTAGTACATACTTGAAATTTTTTAATAAAATTGTTGAACGAAGCTGCGATTTATTTTTACACTTTAAGGCCGGCGCAGACAAGAAACAAATCATTAATAACGGATCATTTGTATTGTATGCTTCATCACATCACTATGTATAATATTTTAATGCGCGGTGTACGTTCTAAATATATAAATAATTCTTTATAACGAATTTGTAACGAATTTGTAATTACAAATTCGTTTATTGTATTCGTTCATGTAAGCTGGTTTGAAGGATAAACAGGAAGCTAGAAGTTGTCTCGTCTGCGCAGGCCATTATAGAATAGTGAGTTAAGTAAAAGTAAAAAGAAAATAAAAGTTGTATCATCTGTCTATTTCGAACTTTTTTTTACAATACAAGCCAGATGAGTGAGTAATGGTTTGTATGAAAACCAAACGAGGAAACAAGTGAAATAAACGCGTGTGCACCGAGCGGTCATCGCGGCTAGCTCTGGTCCATGAGGTTGGCGTCCGCGCCGCCCGACGAGTCCTTGAGGATCGACTCGAAGATGGGCTGCAGGTCCGGGAACGACTTTATCTGGGTCACGAAGTCCATCAGGTGGGGATTCTTTTCTGTAAGTATACGTCAAAACGAGTCTAAGCTTGGGTCAAAGATGATTGAGTCGCATCATATTATTCAAATACACGCTTTTTTGCTTCGCTGTATATTAAAAAACGTGTTTTTATTATTTCTGATATAAAAGTATTTATGTAATTAGTCTAATTTTGAACAATTACGCAAAAATAACAATTGACAACATTTCATTTATGTAAAGGTATGAAAATTCGAAAACCATTTCAAGATTTTGCATTTCTAAACACATTAAACATTTTTTCAGTTTTTTTTCCGCTTTATTTTTTTAAGTTAAATGAAAAAGACTGAAAAGAACATGGAAGTTGGCATTTCACAGGTTACGCCTTTGCAATGACATTTCATGCAGAAAAAAAATGCTTTTGAACTTTGAGCTTGCTGTCAGTTGTCAAGTTGACGTTTAGTGTTGTTGTTGTTTCCGGTATTGTATTGGACATTATCGATAAATTACGATGTGGTAAATTGAAGGTTATTTAAAAAAACATTCATACAATTTTTTAGTTCAGATACAAAATAATAATGATGATATCTCATTCGAATTATGATTGATATTTGTATTTATGAGAAAATATTGGAGTAATTTTCAAACATCATAATTATATTAAATAAGAAAGGTTGCTGCGTCGTTTTATTTGGTTACTTTCAACATAAATTAGGTAATATTAAATAATAAAGTAAAATTCAATGGACTCAATGGATATACCATTGATATCGACACCTTAATTCTACAATTGATGAAGACCACAACACTATAAATATCAGATATTTTTTATCGAATATAGCAAAGACGTAACCTCGTAACATCCAACTTCCTGTACTTACGCTTTTTTAGAATGGAGAGTTTTTAAACAATTATTATTAGAGCAAATACTGAAAAGAAATGAAAATGAAAAAATATGGGTGCCTTCATTTTTGAAGTTCTTTCAGGAAAATAATAAAAATGTGTATATGAAAATTTTGAAATGTTGTCAATTAAGACATTCGGCTGTCCGCCATCGTAGTACCATGTCATTTTTTTTCATTTTACCTTGTCAGTGTAATATTATTTATTTATTTTTGGGTGCGCATTTGTGGCGGTCGTCGCAGATGGCAAGTGGAACGCCCACTCAGTCTTTGACAATGTATTTTTTTAGTTATGTCTATTTATTATCTGTGATATTCGATCGATATTTTTAACAAGGCACGTATTTTAATTATTTTGTTTCCTCACAGTCTTTAAAAAAAATTATGTTTAACTCGGGCAAAAACACCTAACGTCCACCTTAGGTGCCGGACTGGACCGGACCGACGGAAGACCTAAAGGTATGGTTATGGAATAATGGGGTGTGAATAAGTGAATGGTTCAGTGTCGAATGCCAGAATAGTATAAAAAGTAAAATGTAAAATACTACAAGACAACGATAATGAATGGAACCAACACAAGAATGTGAGGCAAATTATCTACGATGATAATGGTTAAGTGTTTACACCACGTACCAGCTAAATAATGGAATCAGGCGTTGCTTTAAGGAAATCCATTATTAAGTTGAATTTTCGGACGAACGTGACGGACAGAGAGTCGTTCGAGCTCTGCCGAGGCGACAATATTGCCTGGGGAACCGCGTCGAAGTATTCTGCACGATGGTGTTGGGTATTAACAACAGCATTAGCTGTGCCGCATGCGTATCGAGGGAGGGCGGGTGTGCATCCTGCATTTGCCTGAACTAACGCAACGCGGTAACAGTTCGTGTGGTTGGGTGCCTGCGCGTCGCTTAGTCGAAAATTAAAGCAATATTAGATTGTTATACTAGAAAGCGACCCATTTCACTCGAGATGTTTAAAATGGGTGCTTTCACCCGAGGGAAACAAACTTCTTTTCATTTTGAGTATAAGGAAAAAAATAATTGGCTGTGTGATTGTAGATGTAATGAAGAGGTATTATGTAGTTCGGACTGCCTCGGTGGCGCAGCGGTAGAAGGGTCGCACTTAAAAGCGACGGCTGCGCCAGAGGTCCTGGGTTCGGGCTAGTACTGGGCTGTTTCATTTTATTTATTTATTATTTTTTATAATATGTCCCGCGCAGTCGGTTAGTCGTTGTGACTGGCCACCGTAGTCGAATTCGGCTAGGGGACAATTACTATGTAGTTCGGAGAGAGATAAAACTTTAAGATTTGAACAACCTGTCAGTTTATTTACTGTCGTTATACATACAACACTCTATTAGAAAGGCTAATGCACGAAAGAAAACAGAGTAACATAAAAAGCAGACGATATCAAATAATCCAAATCCTTGTGAAAAATATCAATCGATTTTTTCTTACAGACAATAATAAAAGGTTATATTTATAAAGATGAAAAAGGAAACTAAAAATTTGCGCACGGGCGGGACTCGAACTAGCAACTTCTTGGCTAACCGGGCCAAACGCTCTACCAATTGAGCAATCGTGCTGTTTGTCCGACCTTGCAATATTTGTGGTTATGTCAAATTACAGATTCGATTTCGTCTCCTTACGGTGTATCCACACCTGCCGGCGGCATGGCCATAAAGAAGGCAAAGGAGAAGCCGCCAGCATGCGCGGCAAGGGTGGCTTTTTATCGATATTCACGGCTGTCAAAGTTAGTGTTGTAAAACAACGGTCTTCTAACAAATCGATAGGTTACCTACGGAAGGGTATGATGGTAGGCTTTGGTGCATATGAGCACCTATTATAGATTTGTTCCCACCTGAATTTTTAATATCTCAATAAATTATCTGGTGGTAAACAATACAATTTAAATATAAGATAAACTGCGAGAAATGATTATATAAAGCTTTAGTTTTTGTTCAAATCGGTGAAAATAAATTTAAGTTTTAAAACTATAAAAGTGACGGATTAAGATATTTTAATTAATATAAGATTTTTTGGATTTGTGATGAATCGGAAAACCACCTAAAAACAAGGACGTTATATTACAAATCCACCACATGTTAATCGATCAAACTGTTATAGAGAACCCCAAAAAGTGTAACGATGACACTATGTTGGTATAGCGGGCACCCGAATATTTTTTAAATTTAGACCAATTGTATATTTTGTATACCAACGATCATAATTAACACGTTTTGCAATATTTAGCTAAGCAAAATAAATATTAAAGAAAGGTCTTTTATTTTCATAATATGATGTGACTCAATTATCTGTCTGATCGTAGCAATTAAAACTAAATTACTTTCCACCATAGGAATGGAAAAGCTATTTTCCACCCGGCTATACACGAAAGTTCAATTTTCCGAACAGGATAGATGCAAAAACAATTTTTCAACACACTTGGATTTTTGGCACATAATCATAGATATTAAACACGCGTGCTTTTTCTGTATATTATTGCACTAGTGCCTTTTGTTTATTAACCCGACCAATTTACGTTTGTACCCTAGTACCAAGTAGTAAGTAAGAAGATGAAGCGATATAATTTAGTCGGGTTATAACTTACACAACAAACAGTATTTATGCGAAAAATAACATTATGTACATATTTATTTCAATAAATGGTAAATCCAGTTTTATTACTAAAAATAACTCAAATTCATTTAAAATTTTCTGTAATTTGTGTTTTAAATAACGAATTATTACATTTTTAACTTTGCGCGCGCATCAGTTTCGCGGCAAGAAAAAAAAACAACGCGCCATTTTTCGTAAATAGTTGGCGGCTGTGGTGTGACGAAGTTTGGATTAATGGCAAGTGTGTTGAAAAACGTCGTATGAAACACGTGTGCCTGTGACCATAATATACGCGGCTTTCTTATGGCGCACTCGCTTTCGCTCGTGCGCACATAATATCGCCTTGTATATAATGGTCAACTTAGCACACTTGTATCATAATGTACTATTATAAAATTGAACGTACCAGCTTCCGGTATCTGCAGCAGCGCGGCGGCGGCCCGGAGCGCGGACCGCTTGAGCTCGTCCTGCTTCTCGTACTCCTGCTTCACGGAGTTCGCCTTCACCTTCATCGTGCACGTCGCGCGCAGCGGCTCCACTAGGCTCTCTAGCCCTGAGGGATACGTGTCATTTGCGGGTTTAGTTCCTCGTTTGTAGGTGACGTACTCAATGACGAGTAGTACAAGATAGTAATGTGGCTAAGGGATGCAGGTGATCGAGCGTTTAGTTCCTCGTTTATAGGTGACGTACTCAATGACGAGTAGTACAAGATAGTAATGTATCGACTCGCATATCACCAAAAACATTTAAAACGTTTTGTAAAGAGGCATTGACAAGAGATTCTGAGTTTGTTTAGCCGCTTCTTCTCAGCACTAGCCCAAAATTGTACCGAAGCTGTAGTAGGGTTTCTATTGGATCGCGTAAAAACCCCAGTGGATCTATTTGCAAAGTAAAATACTTATGCTTTTTCTAGACTTATGACGCAAGAATTGGAATCTTTTGGTTGGTCCGGCAGTAGCATGCGCGATACATCCAATCATGGCGGTCAACAGTACTGACAACATTTTGATCAGTCAACCGACGATGTATCTTGATTCAACCTAAATATCTACACTATATAAAGGCTATACACTACTTACATAATATATAATAATATATAGGCTCTACACTACTAAACAATTTATTACTAGCAAACCAGCCAAATTAAGTAAAGTATTTTCTTACATGACACATTACAGTGGACGTGCAAGTTAAATAAGAATATTGGAAATTTAGTTTATTTCTTAAAACTTTAACGCGTATTTTACAATATGTAAAAAAACCTGTCCAACTCATTAATGGGTAACTTATTAGGTATCAAGATTAGCTTATATTTGTGTAATAATTTTCATAAAATATTAGAAGAAAATTGTCCTTGAAAATAATATTACAAAATACGCAACATTAAAAAAAGCTTATATGGCAACCTGAAGGGAAGTAACGGTGCGCGGGAGGCGCGTACTTGTACCGGCACTTTCAAGTCTTCAAACTCGTCAAACTTTCAATTCCCCCGTTTTAAGATAAACAATAGATGCTAAACTTGTTATCTTCAAAAATTGATAAAAAATGTTTTCATGAATTTCGTAGTTTTGATACTTGTTTTGGTTAAACACAGTCTGGTCATAAATACTGTTACAATTAAAAATAAGAAAGATATTACATTTGAATTTGGAATCTGTCATTTTTATACGATTGCTCATTGTGTTTTCTTATTTTGGCGCCAATACATTTTATAATATTTTGCGATATTTAAATGGAGTGGGGTGATAAAAAGAACCGAATCGCTGTGATTGCATTACACAAAGTTGGTATGGAGCCAAATGCAATTTTTAAAATATTTGTGTACCGGGCTATAAATAGGTACAATGAGACCTCCTCTGTTTGTGACTGAAAAAGATCTGGCCGTCCACGTAGTGTTCGTACGAAAAAGGTGGTCAAAGCAGTAAGGGAAAGAATTCGCAGAAATTCTGTCGAAAGCAAAAGATTTTATCTCGGGAGATGGAGATAGCACTCAGAACCATGTCGCGTATTTCAAAAGATGACTTAGGACTGGCAGCCTATAAGAGTCGCACTGGTCATTTTTTAACTGATAATTTAAAAAAGAATAGGGTGGTAAAATCGAAAAAACTACTGAAGCGTAACAAAGCGTACGCAAAGGGAAGTCACAGAAAAATTTTGTTTACGGATGAAAAAATCTTTACAATTGAGCAACATTTTAACATACAAAATGACCGTATTTATGCTCAAACCTCTAAGAAGCTTCCCAATTAGTCGGCAGAGTGCAACGTGGGCATTACCCGACTTCAGTGATGATTTGGTGGGGTGTTAGCTATAAAGGAGTGACTGAACCATATTTTTGTGAAAAAGGTATCAAAACATCGGTACAAGTTTATCAAGATACCATTCTTGAGAAGGTAGTTCGGTCCACGTAGTCTTGATTACAAGCGAACGTTTCGGACTTCATCAAAGCTAAAGACTGGCCGTCGTCTAGTCCCGATCTTAATCCGCTGGATTATGATTTATGGTCAGTTTTAGAGAGTATGGCTTGCTCCAACCTCAACGGCCTCAACGTTTAAAGGACTGTATTGCAGCCAATGGAGACCACTTCGAATAAGCTTTTTATATTTTAAATTGTTTTATGTTTATGTATAAAACTAACAAACTGTAAAAGTAATAAATATTATTTGCATTAAAATATTTTTTTTCTTTATGACAATATTTATGGCAAGACTAGGTATTATCACGTCGAGGTATAATCTCAACTTTATGACCCTTTCGGGTCAGACAGTTTTTTTACATATTGAATAAAACATATACAGCTATTTAAAAGTATCAGCTACTCACTATGCAACACGTTAGCGAGACACAGCTGCGCGAGTCTGGCACACATGAGATAGGTTAGCATTTTGATGTCTTATTGGTCACGGAGACAATCCTTTATATGACTTTAACACTCAAACACGTGGAGGCAGAATCTCAGCAAGATATTACACACAGTAAACTATGTAATAACACGTATCTACTCACTCTGCAACACGACAGCGGGACACAGCTGGGCCAACCTCGCACACATGAGATAGGTGAGCATCTTGATGTCGTAGTGATCACGGAGGCCGTCTTCCACGTGGCGCAGGAACTCGAACACGTCGAGGCGGTCCAGGCACGTGCCGAGCAGCGTGTACATGCACTCGAAGGCGGCTTTGCGCAGGTCCAAGCCGTCGTCTACAGAGTGCTTGAACGGACCCATCTCTACTTCGCGAATCAGCTCTTTCTGTGAATCGAAGTAAATTGGGCATGAAAGATAGGTCCGAAAATGTCCCACTTACTACAGAATAGAAACGTATCTCAAAAAAAACTAAATATTAGTAGACCTGAAAAAAAATATGCTATGAAATTCGTTCAGGGACTGGAACGAAAATCCGTTTATAGTTAAAAAGGTGAACCCCCACCCCAAGTGTTTTTTTTTTATAAGGTATATCTATAAAATCTATACTAATATTATAAATCTGAAGAGTTTGTTTGTTTGTTTGTTTGAACGCGCTAATCTCAAAAACTACTGGCCCGATTTGAAAAATTTTTTTTACGTTGGATAGTCCATTTATCGAGGAAGGCTTTAGGCTATATAAAATAAAGATACAACTCATAAGACCACAGCAGAAATGAAAAATGTTGCGAAAACGGGAGAAAGATATTCCTTTTGAGATCTTCCGCTGCATACGCTGCGGAAACCGCTTAAGTTACACAAAAATCATGTATGACAGAATTGTTCAGCATAAAAAGTTCTATAATAAAGTCCGCGACAGCATATGTCTATCTTTTATGGTTGACTTACTACAACCTTTTTTATGTTAATAAATTTGTAAAAAAATGATGCATTATTTTTAGAGGTGTATTATACACACAGGTATTTATTCTTACCAAAATAAATACATTCATCATCACGAGCATTTCATTTAGAACCAAGTTGCCCTTTATATCATTTGATTTCAATAAATATCTTATAGTTAGGGAGGCGAGGTAGCTAAATGGCGTAATTCAACGGCGCCGTCGAGACCTATCAAAATCGAAAGATAAAATAATTTCGAAAAGAAAAGCTCGTATGGTAAAAACCATTTTAGCGGTGGGTTTGGCGTGTACGGTTTTTCAAAAATGTAAAAAAAAACAATTACTTGGGCATTCTCGAGCGCGTCAGATATTCATACTACGTATGCCCCAAGTGCCTCTGATAACAACGGTATACTAATCTGCCGGTTTGCGTGGTGGGGGTAGGCATATAAAGTAGTCAAAAATGCAAAAAAAAAAAAATTACTCGAGCGCGTCAGATTTTTGGAAGGGTTGTTAAGAAGGCCCCAAGGAAGCTCCCTTAAAAAAAACTGACGATTTAGGCGTGACCATAAGTTATGATGAATTTTTGAAAATGCAAAAAAAAATAGTTATTTTGAAATACTCGAGCGCGTCAGATTTTCATAGGGGAGGTTCATCTCGGTATCCTGAAAGCATATTTTCTTAATCTGACAAAAATGTTGGTGGGTTCTCTTAATCTGACCGGAAAGGTTTTTTGGTTTCTTGTTTTTTCCTTTCTTCTTTCTTTTTAATTATTCTTCACTTCGTTTTGCTGACGGTACGTCCAAAAAACAATTTGAGGATCAACAGGCTATTGAATAATATACATACATGAAACTGTACATGTTAATAATACTTTTGTATACAGATACGCGTAACCTTTTCCAAGTCGACGAAAATTGTTGAGAAGCTTTAGAAAAATTTTTTTTTTTTGAGATTAAAGTAACATAATTTAATCATCGTTATTTCATATCATTTTTTTAACACCCTCAGATTTCAAGATATACTCAACAAACCGGGAGTTTGAGTTTTTATGAAGCTTCAAGTCAAAAAGTTTTAACTTTAGACAAAAATGTAAAGAGACCTTTTTGTGTAAAATAAAATTACCTTTTTGTTTATTTAAACTTTTTTTTGTAAAATGTATCGTTCGCGACTTATATGCCGCAACCCGTTTTTCGGAAGACGAAATGGCTCTTCCACACTCTCCTGGTCATGCGGAAACCGGCAGATTTTGTATTTTTAGTACGTTTTAGATTATATTCTTCAAAATAAAAATAAAAAAAACCGCGCTCGAGAATGCCGGATTAACGTTTTTTTTTACAAGTTCGCGACCCTATAACTCGGCGGCGTCAAGGACTTATCGTCAGATTAGTTAAATTTAGTCTTAAAACACTAAAATCAACCCCCAATATCTTAATCTGACGCGCTCGAGTATTACAGACTATCGTTTTTTTTTTACTAATCTGATCGTCTATCCTAGGCGCGCGTCACTACATATAGAGCTAAATACTTTACAAGGTTGTTCTATTAGGTCCAAGGTATCTCTCATATCTTAAACTGCCACGCTCGAGTATTACCGAAAATTCCCCTATTCGCCTCCCTAACTATTAGGAGCTATCACAGTTTTAACATAACTCCGCACCAAAATAATGTTCGCAGCTTAAGTACAACGTGCGCTTGCGCTAATATATTATAAAGCTGAAGAGTTTGTTTGTTTGAACGCGCTTATCTCAGGAACTGCTGGACCGATTTGAAAAAATATTTCTGTGTTAGATACCTTATTTAATGAGAAAGGCTTTAGGATATAAAACATCACGCTGCGACGGGAGGGAAGGGAGCAAACTCAAAACGCGCGGACGAAGTCGCGGGGGACCGCTAGTACTATTTAAAAATAAGAACTCTTTTCATAGTTAATATTATAGTAAGATGACGCTGGCAGTTTATAACGATTTGTATTTTTCAGTATTGTCATCACTGTCATGAATGTGTCATGGAATAAATAAAGTCAGATAGGAGTTTTGCGCGGGAAACGAAAAGGGAAGGATGGACCATATTTCTTCATTTTAGAAATTGTTTTCTTCGGGTCAGTTATTGTGTTTTTGTGGTGGAATTTTCATGATAATTAGTGCTTTCGACGAAAACAATGAAGTTAAAGTGAGAATTATGGTGACGCGAGCTCTAATCGCGCCGTCTTACCCGGATCGTTGTTCCTGCGCTTAGCTTCCTTGTTGAGCATTGGAATGCGGACCACTTCGCATTTCAATGAGTTAGGTTAGTTTAGTGTAAGTTTTGTTTTAAGTGTTAAAAAATGAAAAAAATAATGAAGAATTGTCTGTATAGCGTACAGCTAAATACGTTAAACTGGTATTTAAAAAAAAGTCAAATCGGACCAGTAGTTTCTGAGATTAGCGCGTTCAAACAAACAAACAAACTCTTCAGCTTTATAATATTAGTATAGATTTATAGTTGAGTTGGAAGCACTTCCCTCTGAAATTTTCCTCGATAGCTTAGATATTTAAGACCAACTGCGTAGATACATTTGACGTTGTGAGTGTTTAGATATTATTGGTTAGTTGTGTGTATAGAAATTATTAACTAACATCTGCTCAGATATTAATGAAGCAATGAATGTTCTGATATTAATGGTAACTTTTAGTGTATGTTACTTATTGACATTTTAAACTGTTCAGAAGTATTTGGTCACTTTGTCTGCTCCAACATATCTGACGGCGACTGTACCTGTTTTTTTTAATCTGTCGTTTTATAATTTATCAGTCTGATAAGTTTTATCTGACCATTGAAAAATCGTCTCTAAATAAGGTGAGAGTCGCCACAGCGGTACCTACCTTGACTTTGGTCTCGCTGTAGATGGTGGGCAGCACGCTGGGCAGCAGGTCGCGCACGAGCGAGGGCTTGTTGTGCGCGGCCGAGTTGAACGCGACGAGCGCCACGCGCCGCACGCCCAGCGCCGGGTCGCGCAGCGGCAGCAGCAGCTCCGCCATGCAGCCGCGCAGCAGCGGGTCGATCGCTTGCGGCTGCCAATACACCGTTCAATTGACGACCTACGAGCTCGAGTGGCTAGCGCGCTGGTTTTAAGTGTTATAATCATACTAACGCTATTAAGGTATTATACACATAGATCTATAATACCTTAATACCGTTCAACATACCATGACGACGTGTAGTGGCTAAGCACGCCGATTTCAAGGCGTCGCCATCTCGTGAGGTTCCGGGTTCGATTCCCGGTCGGGTCAATGTAGAAAACGATATTTTTTATATTGTCTCGGGTCTACGTATTGTGGTACCACCGTTGTGTCTGATTTCCATAACACGAGTGCATTGGCTACTTACTTTGGGATCAAAGCAATGTATGTGATTGGTATCCAATATTTATTTATTTATTCAATTAGCACGCGGAACTAGCCACACGACGTTATCTAGGAAGCTATGTGCCGACGCACAGTGGTCCCCAAAATAAAAACAAAAAAAATACACTAGAAGCTTTTTTTTTGTGAAGATTTACGCAAAGATAACTAATAAGAGAAAGGAGTATTTATTGTCCTGTCACGACTACTTCGTAGTAAAAAAAACAATACGATTTTTATATGGAAGCAATTACGTTACTTCTGTTAGGGGTCCCAGTAAACATTGTTTAACTTTGACAGGGCGATTCAGTACGT
The DNA here is from genome assembly GCA_963924145.1 of Pyrausta purpuralis. Taxonomy (NCBI): domain Eukaryota; kingdom Metazoa; phylum Arthropoda; class Insecta; order Lepidoptera; family Crambidae; genus Pyrausta; species Pyrausta purpuralis. The sequence goes on from OZ001659.1 coordinate 16,634,807, forward strand.
CCTATAAGCCATTTGGCTTGGGTTTCGGCTAGATTTTCTATACATTTTTAAATTAATGTCGCAGTTTGATCGGATCGGATCGATATGTCAGTTCGGTAACAAAGGTAATAAAAGAACAAAAAAAAATATATATATAAAAAATATCGAACCGTAACCTAATCCGTAACCGTAACGGTTCTGAATCAGGAGGCTGGTCCCGTATTATCATTTTCGGGGCTAAGTTAATTGCAACAAAGATTTTACTTATCATGAATATGGCGGAGCGTCAAATATTTAATTTTAGGTACCACTGTGCGATGATTTGTCTTACGGCAGAAGTAAACTCTTGTCAAAGAAATGACATGCTTTCATTAGTCAACGCAGGACATGCCGTCCGAATGTTGGCGTCAAACTTCGGTTATTTCATTTTCGACTGTCGGCGACTGTCACCGTCACCAGCCATGACGACTGAGGCGTCGGCTATGACAGCCATCCGTCGTCGAATACACAAGAATAGAGGAAGGGACGAAAAGTTATATCTAATTTCAAATTCTACTATTCTTTATTATTTGACGACCTCCGTGGCATAGTGGCTAAGTGCACCCTTGACGTGCAACGCCTTGGCATTGCCGCTCCGAGGTCCTGCGGAGGGTTAGAGTCCAGGTCAGGTCAATGTAGAAATTAGAACTTTCTGCCATTGTCTCGGGTCTCGGTGTTATGGTTGCACCATTGTGTCTGATTTTCTTAACACAAGTGCATTAGCGACTTTCTTTGGGATCCGAGCAAGGTATGTGATTGGTGTTCGATATATGAATTATTGTTAGCTAAATAGGATTTAGCTTAGTTATGAGGTTTAATGTGGATAACCATAATGAATTCAGATCATTATGTGGATTCAATATAAGTCAAAAAGTTTTATTATATTACTTACCTGATCCGATATTGTGAATTTGACGGCAGTCACAGCAGTTGTTCGGGTCAGGGGCTCGGGAGATTTCAGGAACTCTTTCAAATGCGGCAATAGTTCTTCTGGTTCTAATAAACACAATTTTCCTAAGCATTCAGCGACCTAGAACATAAACGAATCATTACTTCAGCTACCTGTAAGTTGAATCCGGCTACGTAAACATATGGTGGTTGATATGATACAGCCTTAGGGATCGAAAGTGGAATTCCAGTGCTATTTGTATTATACAATATACTTACAACATTACGCGATCCTTCTTCAGCGCACTGACAGTGTTTGGATAGCTGTACCCAGATTTCGGGGATAAATGGTCTGAGCGCCTCTACGCCTTCGGGCGTACACGATTCACATGAAATTATCTGCAAAAAAGATGAGAGGTTTAAAAATAATGAGCATCATTATCGCACAACAAATCAAAAGTATAAGATCAAAGACTATGGAGGAGCTATGCCAAGCAGAAAATGTGTCACAAATAAAGCGCATCACACACGACTAAGATACTATAATATTTTATCTTAAGATACGTGGTAATAAAATATTATAGCATCATCGAGTATCGCACAAGGTTAATATACGATAGTATATCCATTCAAAATAGTCTTTAATTGGCGTGACACGTCAGATTACGCTAAGAAATATGGTCTAAAATGAATAATTTGACATTGTTGTTAGATTTATTTCAAAGCTCTTCAGAAGATGATTCTGATTTTGAATTCTATTTAAAAAAAACTGCCGCGAATAGCAAATGCTATAAACTTGGATCGAAGATCACATCAAGCAACGGAAAGACCACGGTGAATTTAACATGTTTAAGGACCGTACATAAAAAGCGTTCCAAGTATAGTTTAAAAATACGGAGGAAAGGTTTAACACGATAATATATTAATGGTTGCAGCCGTTTTAGAGATCGAAAAAAATTACATATTATTAATTAATTACCTATTAATAAAAAATATTGTTCAAAGTATTACTCATTAAGACTCACATTATTGAAGAGTACATTTTTCTCCAATTATTCCCGGCTCATTATTAATTTCTGCTTTAAATAAAAGTTTAGGTTGGGTAATGTAAAAGTAAAAACTGAGAGTAAAGGTTATGGAATGTTAGTTTACTCATTCAATTTTGCATCGAATATAAGTGAACTTAGGGATATATTTCATATCATATTTATTTTATTTTTATTTAACAATTTTTGGAAGACTTACAGCTAGAACAAGATTGCTTAAAAACATAAATAAAAAGAAGGCCATTTACATGTCTCCACTGATAAAACCAAAATGTTAAAGTAAGAAACGCTAGCAAATCAACAATTTGTCGCTTAAATTAATAAAACTATTTCACAAAAGCAAAGGCAAGTTCAACATTCAAAAAAAGTCGTTAGATAATTGTTTTTTAACCTGATTTACACTTGTACAAAACAAATCAAAGCCGTAAACGTTCTGACATTCGTTAAATAAATTAGCTGCTCTAAGATGAGATGCTTAAGATTTCATAATATATATTTTGATATCTAAAATATATAAGGCTAAGATTCTATAATATATTTATACTTAGCCGTCTGTGATGGCTCATACAAAATGAATAGCGAGCGATATTTTATATTCAGATAAAATATTATCGTATCTAAGCTGTGTGTGATGCACTTAAGACGCCATTTTTTTACGTATTCCTTAAAATTTAAATTTTGAATATGAAACCTTTTATATGAGTTGATGATAAGCGGCGTCGAAATTTGTTTGTGGTATCAGTTCCACACGCTCGCAACAGTAGTTCAATGCAAATCTAGCATAACATAAGCAAGTAAGTACAGGAAGTCCCAAAAAGAGCGTTTAGCCTAGTCATATTCGTAGACCTTTCAGATACCTAAACTATTCAATATTTTTTTAATTATGCCACTTTTTGTCTTATAAATGGCACACCGGACTGGCACTGGAGATAACTTAGCAAATGACCATTGAGCGCCATGGTGGTCACCAGTGACCCCCAAACAATATTTTGTCTATTGTGTCTAGTTTCGTGGCAGTCAAAGCCTTAAATAAAAATAAATGAATGTTACGAAAGTGTCATGGTTTGGGAGATACTCGTGATGCCACTTGTTTTCTTCATACAAAAAATATATATGTAAAAGTGGCATTATCTCTCAAACTATGAGACTTTTAGTAGACATGTTATTTTTATTTGAAAGGTCTATGGCTAAGCAATCACCAGTTTCAGTTTGGCACGCTCTATTTGGGACAGCCAGTATAAGTGCGTATCACCTCTCTGAGCGAGTGCAGCAGCAGGTACTGCCGCTTGGGCTGCGCGTCGATCTCGCGCAGTATGAAGGGCAGGAACTCGGGCAGGTTGCCCACGGCCACGGAGCCCAGCGCGTACGACGCCGCCGACTTCACCTCCTCAGACGACGGCGCGAACGAGTTCAGCAGCACCTCTTTCAGATTCGGTATCGAGCTTAGATCTCTGCAAGAGTTTATGGGTTTTCAATATAGCCCTGCTCAGATCATGCTATTTTGATACAAAATATATGAAAAGAAACAGGTACTTTTCGGAAATCCCTTAAGTTGAATTTTATATATTTTTTTTTATATATTTCCGCTAAGCGACGACGGCGCAGGCAAGTAATAACTTGAACCGTCATTCACCGCGTTGAGTTAGTTCAGGCCAATGCAGGATGCAAAACCCACCCTACCCTCCCTCAATACGCATGCGGCACACATGCGCGGATACACCATTGTGGGAACTGTGTGTCATTTTGTTGCAAAAAGGAGTGTCCATAGGAAGGTCGTTTAAACAAAGATCTCGTTAATATTTCACGCTCATTAATTCTTATCATTTTCTTGTTTTCATAAGCGTCGTGAATCAAATTTTAGCGCGCTCGCTTTACTTGCGCTTTAATTTTTACCGTGTTCTTGATTTGAGAAGCGTCAAAAACGCTCGGTTCTCACTCGGGCTCGGGCCCGCTTCGCTGCGCGTCAAATTTTATCATGTTATCGGTTTAAAATCAATTTCTGCGCGCTCGCGCTTTAACTTATCTAATGTTGCATCACAAATAAACTTTCGTGCCTTCATAGTTTTTCGTTCATTGAACAAAACATGGCGTGCCCACAACCTTTTTGGAGGGTTAGATCCGCGCCTGGCGGCACAGCTAATGCAATTATTAGTACCCAACACCACGGATGGGACGGTCGACCGTGCTCCGCCGAGACGACAACATCTACTGACGATGCCACGTGTAGTGGCGAAACGCGTTTTTTTGCACGTTGGTGTTGGGTACTAATTGCTGCATTAGCTGTGCCGCATACGTATGGAGGGAGGGCGGGTGGTGCATCCTGCCTTTGCCTAAACTAATACTCAACGCGATGATGGTTCGTGTTGTTAGTTCCTAGCGCCGGCGTCGCTTAGCGGAAATATAAAGCAAAATAATTTTATAAAATTCAACTTATGATAAGAATGTAAAGCTTCCAGTCTTTGACAATGTTCCTACACATTTTCTATCCAAATTGAAAACATTACAATAGAATGCTTTAATCGGCTAAATTTTAGGTGTGTATTTTGGAAGTTGGCAGTGAAAACATTAACATATCTTATGAAGTTATAAATGACGTTCGTTTCATGAACAAGTTGCTATATCTTTTCTTATTTTATAAAACTACACAGCCTTTAGTTAATTCATTTTGGATATACAATAATTAATACATTTTTAGTCAGTTTACTTGTTTTTAAAACTATATCAGTTGGTACATAGCTGAAATCCTTATCGGCATTATTTGATGTTAGCACTCGCGAGGTTAAGCGAGTTCAAATCACTTTCTATGATAACCTTTCACGTAGTTATCTATAATATACCAACGGTCCTCTACGACTGCGTCCGCAAGTTTTGAGTTTGCTCCCTCCCCTCACGTCACAGCGTGATGTTTTAAAAGCCTTCCTCGATAAATAATCTATATAACACAATAATAATGTTTCAAATCGATCCAGTAGTTCCTGAGATTAGTGCGTTGAAACAAAAAAAAAAATTAGGTTTATAATATTGGTGTAGATGACACTGTCGATATAAGTGAGATGCAGGTACAAGTCCTACTTACTCAACTTGTATTTTTTAATGCACAGCATTTGTTCGTGTACATCCGGGCGTCTGAGCCAGGTTTTTAGAGAGATCTCGCATATCTAGGCTGATGACAATCGTAGGTTTTTTTGTTTACACTTCGCTTGCAATCTATCTAAATCGTAGTTCATCGTAGGTGACGCAATAATTTTCCTAAAAAATTAAAATAACTAGGCTCAGACAGCCAGTATTTCAAATTTTTTTGACACTCAACTGGATCTCAACATTCAGAGGGTTTCAGGGCTTCTCAATTCTCAATCTCCAAAACCGCTTCGGATGACCGTCACCGACTTTTTATTAAAACGACTTCGAATGACCGTCACCTATGCGTCACATCACATTTTATAAGAAACAGCTCTCCGAAACCCTCTGAATGTTGAGATCCAGAGTGTCAGAAAATGTGAAATTATGTCTATCTGATAGTCTATCCTAGTTTTTTTTTCCTAGAAAAGTATTGCGTCACTTAAGATGAAATCTGGATATATCAGCGTCACCAACGATTCTTAATCGGCCTAGATATGCGAGATCCCTCTAGAAGCCTTGCTCAGACGCCGATATGTACACATTTGTTTGATAGAATGTTTTATATAACACTCGGCCGTATATATATCCTTATTTATTTAAAACACTTCATGCACAAACAAAAGGTATATATGGCGGACTTAATGCTAAAAGCATTCTCTCAGTCAACCCTATAGTTGACTGAGAGAGAATGCTATGGTAAGTTGAACGGTATTATGGTATTATAGGTCTACTAGCGGACCCAGCGAACTTTCTTTCGCCAACATCCTCGTCTTGCCCGGCCTCGTCCCGACCAGCCACGTAATTAAAGAAAAATGTTAAGGGTGGACAACCCTTATCACTAAGGGGTATGAAAAACAGATGTTGGCCGATTCTCAGACCTACTCAATATGCTATAAAAATTTCATGAGCAAGCAGTTTTGGAGGAGTACGGGAACGAACATTGTGACTGAGAATTGTTTCATTGTGATTATGAGAGTTTTATATATAACATTGGAATTGATTGTAACGGGATTGCTACCATGTACCTTATTATTTTTGAGTTTCCGATATTTCGGCACTGTTGCAAGTGCCATGGTCACGGCGTAACTGAAGTTGTTATGGGTAAGCTGTTATTGGCAGACATATCGGTCTACCCTCCTTCGAAGTCTATAATTGCGATAACTTGCAGTACCATTGTTCACAAACTCACTATTTTCTCGCACCTGTTTTCGACACACAACACTCACAGTATCCGCACGCGGAACAACATTTTACCGAAATATATGGTTTTTGCATTTACGAATCACTGGATTCCAGACATTAGACCACTTGTACAAAAATTTCAATCGTGAGGATGGGTTTAAATTAATAAGGTACATGGTAGCAATCCCGTTACAATCAATTCTAATGTTAATGACCATGTAAGTTTAAATCAATATAATTTATACATAAGATATCTATAACGCTTTATTATCGTTGTTATGATTGTACTCACAAGTGGCGACCGATCTCCGCGAGCGCGAGCAGCGCGAACATGTGCGCGGGGTCGCTGGGCGGGTGTTATCACTGTACTCACAAGTGGCGGCCGATCTCCGCGAGTGCGAGCAGCGCGAACATGTGCGCGGGGTCGCTGGGCGGGTGTTATCACTGTACTCACAAGTGGCGGCCGATCTCCGCGAGCGCGAGCAGCGCGAACATGTGCGCGGGGTCGCTGGGCGGGTGTTATCACTGTACTCACAAGTGGCGGCCGATCTCCGCGAGTGCGAGCAGCGCGAACATGTGCGCGGGGTCGCTGGGCGGGTGTTATCACTGTACTCACAAGTGGCGGCCGATCTCCGCGAGTGCGAGCAGCGCGAACATGTGCGCGGGGTCGCTGGGCGGGTGTTATCACTGTACTCACAAGTGGCGGCCGATCTCCGCGAGTGCGAGCAGCGCGAACATGTGCGCGGGGTCGCTGGGCGGGTGTTATCACTGTACTCACAAGTGGCGGCCGATCTCCGCGAGTGCGAGCAGCGCGAACATGTGCGCGGGGTCGCTGGGCGGGTGTTATCACTGTACTCACAAGTGGCGGCCGATCTCCGCGAGTGCGAGCAGCGCGAACATGTGCGCGGGGTCGCTGGGCGGGTGTTATCACTGTACTCACAAGTGGCGGCCGATCTCCGCGAGTGCGAGCAGCGCGAACATGTGCGCGGGGTCGCTGGGCGGGTGTTATCACTGTACTCACAAGTGGCGGCCGATCTCCGCGAGTGCGAGCAGCGCGAACATGTGCGCGGGGTCGCTGGGCGGGTGTTATCACTGTACTCACAAGTGGCGGCCGATCTCCGCGAGTGCGAGCAGCGCGAACATGTGCGCGGGGTCGCTGGGCGGGTGTTATCACTGTACTCACAAGTGGCGGCCGATCTCCGCGAGTGCGAGCAGCGCGAACATGTGCGCGGGGTCGCTGGGCGGGTGTTATCACTGTACTCACAAGTGGCGGCCGATCTCCGCGAGTGCGAGCAGCGCGAACATGTGCGCGGGGTCGCTGGGCGGGTGTTATCACTGTACTCACAAGTGGCGGCCGATCTCCGCGAGTGCGAGCAGCGCGAACATGTGCGCGGGGTCGCTGGGCGGGTGTTATCACTGTACTCACAAGTGGCGGCCGATCTCCGCGAGTGCGAGCAGCGCGAACATGTGCGCGGGGTCGCTGGGCGGGTGTTATCACTGTACTCACAAGTGGCGGCCGATCTCCGCGAGTGCGAGCAGCGCGAACATGTGCGCGGGGTCGCTGGGCGGGTGTTATCACTGTACTCACAAGTGGCGGCCGATCTCCGCGAGTGCGAGCAGCGCGAACATGTGCGCGGGGTCGCTGGGCGGGTGTTATCACTGTACTCACAAGTGGCGGCCGATCTCCGCGAGTGCGAGCAGCGCGAACATGTGCGCGGGGTCGCTGGGCGGGTGTTATCACTGTACTCACAAGTGGCGGCCGATCTCCGCGAGTGCGAGCAGCGCGAACATGTGCGCGGGGTCGCTGGGCGGGTGTTATCACTGTACTCACAAGTGGCGGCCGATCTCCGCGAGTGCGAGCAGCGCGAACATGTGCGCGGGGTCGCTGGGCGGGTGTTATCACTGTACTCACAAGTGGCGGCCGATCTCCGCGAGTGCGAGCAGCGCGAACATGTGCGCGGGGTCGCTGGGCGGGTGTTATCACTGTACTCACAAGTGGCGGCCGATCTCCGCGAGTGCGAGCAGCGCGAACATGTGCGCGGGGTCGCTGGGCGGGTGTTATCACTGTACTCACAAGTGGCGGCCGATCTCCGCGAGTGCGAGCAGCGCGAACATGTGCGCGGGGTCGCTGGGCGGGTGTTATCACTGTACTCACAAGTGGCGGCCGATCTCCGCGAGTGCGAGCAGCGCGAACATGTGCGCGGGGTCGCTGGGCGGGTGTTATCACTGTACTCACAAGTGGCGGCCGATCTCCGCGAGTGCGAGCAGCGCGAACATGTGCGCGGGGTCGCTGGGCGGGTGTTATCACTGTACTCACAAGTGGCGGCCGATCTCCGCGAGTGCGAGCAGCGCGAACATGTGCGCGGGGTCGCTGGGCGGGTGTTATCACTGTACTCACAAGTGGCGGCCGATCTCCGCGAGTGCGAGCAGCGCGAACATGTGCGCGGGGTCGCTGGGCGGGTGCGCGGCGTCGCGCAGGAACCCGCGCACCACCTCCAGCGCGTCCGCGCCGCCGCCCACCACCACCGCTGCCACGCACTTGGCCAGCGAGTGGAACGCCTGACGAGAGACAAACTTGTTAGCCCATAAAGAGAACATAATGGTGATTACTCACTCACACACATACTCAACATGTAAACAATGTTTTGTTTGGTTGAGAGAACTTTCGATTTTCGATACCTTACAACGACGTACCATGGTTAATTGTCTTAACTAAAATTGCATGCATGCGTACTATGATAGTTTCATAGGATCCGTGCTATACGTCATTCACTACTTACCACCGTTTTACGCACGAGTAATGACATGTTTTATGTTTACACATATAATACTATTATAATTATCGTCTTTACGTTCTGCTTACTGTTAATGATTTGTCTACCTCCTTTTGTCCATCAAAACAATGTCAATATTTTCGTGGTCAACTGTTATTGGCTATTCAAGTAACCTATTCATGTTATATTCTATTTTATGTAAGCTGTTGTTGTCGCTTTACAAATAAAAAAAATAAAATACTCTACTGACAAGAGTGTAGCTCAAGTTAAAGGGGCATCTGACCAACCGGATTGCATCGTGTTGTCTACCGTAGCGTATTAAAACGCACGGAATCTTTCCGGTAGGATACGGCATACTACGTAGCTTTCGTAGATAACTTTTATTAAGTAATTTGCAAGATAAAGTACTAAATGTAACATACAAAGTCTCGCAATCGTTTCAAAGTAGAAAGAAAATCCTCTTTTACTTCCTGTATAACTTTTTTTCTGTGACAATTTGCATCAAAAATTTTTTTTTATATAGCTAGAGTTTATTTGGACTACATCTTATAAAGTAAAAAGGCTGTCTTATTTCGGAGCAAAAGACAGATTTATTCAAATAGTCACTATTTTTGTATAAATGACTATGATTTATTTCATATCCAGATTTAAGAACATTTATTTCTCACATGAAATTCTCATTTATTTCTCACGTGACACAATTAAATGAAAGCTACCGCATCTTATGAAAGGATTCCGAAGTCTACCGGAAAGCTACATTGGACTTACAATTCTAGTCACGTTGAAACGGGTGCGTGACCATATCACGGAGGTGCGTCCATCGTAGACGTACGTGCTCCGACAGCCTTACGCATGGGTTTATTTTTTATTTTTTTATTATTAGGTACACTAACAGATTACAATCAAAACATGCACTTAATATAATATAATCTAATAGTCTATAGTCTCTTAAGACTAGACGATAATCCATAAATGGTATACACAGCATGATTAATCTAGTGATAGGTGTAAACACCTAAAATATAATTAAAGAAAATTAAGAGCTGTAAATTTTACTAACGGATAAGATAAGTCCTGCACATTCTGACTACTGGATTATAGTAGGAGGTGTTGTTTTTATAAAAATTGATGGCAAATGTTTTGGGAACTCGCATCCTGTATTGGGTATTTATACTAAGAGTAGAGAGCAATCCAGGACCGTCAATAGATGAGTGCAGAATTTTGTGTAGACAAAGCAACTGACACCTCACCTGACGTGTTTGTAATGACATTAAACTAAATTTTGACAGTCTTTCATGGTAGTTGTTTAACGTTCGTCCAAAATTATATTTACGACATAAAAATTTTAAACATTTTTTTTGTATTTTTTCTTCATTATCTATATGAACTTTGTAATATGGGGACCAGACCGGAGAGCAGTATTCTAAAATGTTTCTAACTAAACTGAGGAAAAGTGTTAACATACTCTGTGGATATCTGAAATCTTTTGTTGATCTTATAATAAAACCCAACAGCCGATGGCTTCTCTTTACGACATGTTCGTATTGAGCGCGAAATGTTAATTGATCATCGATGAACACGCCCAAGTCTTTTACAACGGTACATCTTTCCAAAGGTATATCTTGAATACTATACAAATAATTTAGCTTGTTCTTTTTCTTTTTTTGTTTTTTTTCCTAGTAAATGATATGACACAGCATTTTTGTATGTTTAGTTCCATTTTATTAATTTGGCACCATTCTGAAACCAGACAACAGTCTGTATATTGAATGCATCAATATAATAGATCGGAGAATAAGTCTTGTCGCATAAAGTAGGTATAAATTTGTAATCAAATCTCTCTGGCTGTCCTGTTTGCAAATGGCTGGTTTTGAAGTCACTAAAAAGGTTACATTTCAAAAATATACATTGAAATATAAAATCTCGTTTCTAGTTTTTTAGGGTTCCGTAGCCGAAAGGAGAAAACAGAACTATATAGTTTCGTCAAGTCTGTCTGTCTGTCCGTCAGGGATGGGTCGTTGACGGTTTTTGTGTTAACGAAATGAAACAAAAAACCAGTTGACGTTACTGGTTCCTAGTAATACATTATAATATATAGTTTAATAAAATGCAGTAAGTAAAAAAAAGTGTTGACGTTAAGACCCAACTGAAACACTTTTCTTTTTACAACCTTGTCTTTTAGTTAATCTGTTTGAGTGAGCAGTTATTATATTGTGGTATTTTTGCTTAGTGAAAGTGTGGTTTCAGTTAAAGTTGGGACGGGGTGCGTGCAAGTCGTTTTTTTAAACCAAATGAGCGAATGCGCCTCATTCTGTGGCCGTAGTGCGAGTCGGAGAGTCGAGAGGGTCGAGAGTTTATATGGGATTATTTTAGTGTACACGTTAGCCACTAAATGGCGTTGCTTCAATACATTATAAATTCAAGTTAGCGCGCTCGATGCGTTTGATCGAGTAAGTCTCGCTCCGACGGAACGGTGAGAGAACGGTGAGAACTTGGTCACTGTTAACAAATTTAAATAGGTATTCTCAATATCTTTGCCGCAAAATGCCATGCTGTCTGGCCGGTTAGACCGAATCGTCTCTCGAAGATGGTGCATAAACTCAATAACAGTAACGTATTCGTTGCCGCATACCTGCTTGATGTGGTGCGCGGTGGCGTTGTGGTCGTGCGCGCGCTGCACGGGCGCCACGAGCAGCGCCAGCAGCTCCCGCCGCGAGCAGCCCGCCACGTCCGCGGCCACCAGCGCGCTCAGCACGCCCAGCATCGCCTTCAGCGCGCCCCCTGCACACATTGCCGAGTATTACACATGACGGCTCTTAATGCGAATCAAACGAGTGAATACTGCTAAAACACAGGCGAAGGGCATGTTGAGATTAAGTTCGGCATAGGTCGCTTGCTGTACGAAAGGACCGTTGGATGTAAACTAGCAGAGATACGGCGCGTACCTTGCAGCAGCGGCGACTTGGCGAGCGCGAGTATGTTGGGCGTGAGCGCGTGGCGCGCGTCGGGCCGAGCGTGCACTAGCGCGCGTACCTTGCAGCAGCGGCGACTTGGCGAGCGCGAGTATGTTGGGCGTGAGCGCGTGGCGCGCGTCGGGCCGAGCGTGCACTAGCGCGCGTACCTTGCAGCAGCGGCGACTTGGCGAGCGCGAGTATGTTGGGCGTGAGCGCGTGGCGCGCGTCGGGCCGAGCGTGCACTAGCGCGCGTACCTTGCAGCAGCGGCGACTTGGCGAGCGCGAGTATGTTGGGCGTGAGCGCGTGGCGCGCGTCGGGCCGAGCGTGCACTAGCGCGCGTACCTTGCAGCAGCGGCGACTTGGCGAGCGCGAGTATGTTGGGCGTGAGCGCGTGGCGCGCGTCGGGCCGAGCGTGCACTAGCGCGCGTACCTTGCAGCAGCGGCGACTTGGCGAGCGCGAGTATGTTGGGCGTGAGCGCGTGGCGCGCGTCGGGCCGAGCGTGCACTAGCGCGCGTACCTTGCAGCAGCGGCGACTTGGCGAGCGCGAGTATGTTGGGCGTGAGCGCGTGGCGCGCGTCGGGCCGAGCGTGCACTAGCGCGCGTACCTTGCAGCAGCGGCGACTTGGCGAGCGCGAGTATGTTGGGCGTGAGCGCGTGGCGCGCGTCGGGCCGAGCGTGCACTAGCGCGCGTACCTTGCAGCAGCGGCGACTTGGCGAGCGCGAGTATGTTGGGCGTGAGCGCGTGGCGCGCGTCGGGCCGAGCGTGCACTAGCGCGCGTACCTTGCAGCAGCGGCGACTTGGCGAGCGCGAGTATGTTGGGCGTGAGCGCGTGGCGCGCGTCGGGCCGAGCGTGCACTAGCGCGCGTACCTTGCAGCAGCGGCGACTTGGCGAGCGCGAGTATGTTGGGCGTGAGCGCGTGGCGCGCGTCGGGCCGAGCGTGCACTAGCGCGCGTACCTTGCAGCAGCGGCGACTTGGCGAGCGCGAGTATGTTGGGCGTGAGCGCGTGGCGCGCGTCGGGCCGAGCGTGCACTAGCGCGCGTACCTTGCAGCAGCGGCGACTTGGCGAGCGCGAGTATGTTGGGCGTGAGCGCGTGGCGCGCGTCGGGCGTGAGCGCGGCGGGGCAGCGCAGGCAGGCGCCGCGCACGAGCGCGAGGGCGGTCTGCGCGCAGTGCAGGTCCGACTCGCACACCAGCGGCGGGACCTCCATTAGCACCTAACGCACGAAATCGGATAAGAACACAACCAGAAAATCCGGTACTCAAGAAAACACGACTTTAGAAATGTTTAATACGTGCACTTATTCGACCAAATAATCACTTTCGTTTTTATGTCAATTTGGCCTAATAATGGATGATATTTGATCATGTCTTTGTTTTCGGCCATAAACCAGTCGAAGCTTCGGCAAAGACAAATATCAGAGGTCCGTGAAAAAAAACGACGATAACTTATATCGTTCGACTATCCGACTCTTTAAAAAGGCGTTTTTATCAAACGGCTGAAACGCGGCAAGTCGGGATGCTAGTGACAGGCACGCTACAGACACTGCCCAGCACTGTTGTGTGCAGATCGACCCGCCATAGTAGAATCAAATAAGTACAGTAAGTTTATACAAACGCACCGCGTTTGGTTTATACGTGCGCACGACCGTCCGTATGCGTCGTCGCACGCTGACACTGACAAAATTTAGGGAAAATAAAGACGAGACCATCGAGGCTGCGTCTAACGCGCCCGCGCACGCTCTGTTGCTGCACTGCTATTATTTTTGTGTTAAAGATGGCTACAAAAAGCTATAGTTTTTTGTGTATATAGATGTCTTAATAGTACTGTTACAAATCCAGAATTGTCTTTCGAGAGATGGACAATGGTTGATACTCCTTGATTTCAAGATTTTATTATCTTTTCTGTATTGACCTTATTTCGATAAGAATAAAGAAAATGATAACAGGGTGTGGAGTTGATTTAATTTTCAGTAATTATCATAAATTTTAGGTCTAGGTTCCTACTACACGGCGATATAATTTTACATAGGAATTCACTAATCAACAAAATTTTGTAAGTAATTTCTCAACTGTTGAATAAAATGAAACGTATTTAATGGGCGCCAAAAGTGGTTACCAAGCCCAGCTTTGCAATGTGAAAGCGCTTCTAATATTCAAACACCTTGATTTTTTTACCATTAGATAAATATATATTTTTTAATGTCAGCAACTTATTCATTTTCAGCCGAAAATAAAGCAGAAGCTGTTCGGCTTTCCCCTTTCGATTGTGATTCATAAAAATCTATTTTCGTATACTAATTATTATGAATAATCAAACAACTAGCCATAAAGCGTGCTAGTCCAATATAATGAACATTTAATACCAAAATTATATATATTTTTACATACCTTACTGAGCAATTCCATACTGATGTCATTGCTGTAGTTTTGGACGAGTGTGTCCAGCAACATCAAAGTAGATAATTTCAGAGCTCTCTGGTTCTTCCTAAGGAAAGAGCCGAGGATTGGCACCACGTCAGACTGAAATAAATAAGACAGTAGTGAAAAAGATAAAAAAAAATACATAGAAACTGAATGTATAGATAAAGTAGAAAAAGTTCAATGATTAAACTCTGCATTACGAGGTGGTTGACTGGTAGGGAATGCCATGAGGCATTAGGCCGCCAATTGTACAGCTTACAGTGCAATAAACTTTAAATAAACAAAAGTTCTTACCAAAATGGGTCTCAGGTCAATGCGCAACGGAGATGAAGCTATTTTAGTCAGTGCCTTGACTGTGGTCAGACGGGTGATCTCGTTGCGCAGACGCTCCAAGAATATAGGCAGGCACACCGGTAGTTCATTCTGCAAATAAGGAGTTAATATTGGTACGGTTTATGACACGATGTTCACGTTTTCATATTGGGTATGTTATGTATGGTATAACAACAGGTGGTTTGTATAATTTGCTGGGATGAATTAACCAGTGGACATGAAACGCAAGAGCGAATGTATGAAAACATCATCAACTTATTTCTGCGGGGCGGGGGGAGCTTGTCGTGTCAATTATAGACATTTAGTGTACGAAAGTGTCTATATTTTTTATCGCCATGTGTTGAACGAATGAATGAACGAACCTTTTGTAAAATGATATTTATTTTTTATCACCAAAACAATAAATTACATTATGGGCATCTTTAATGCACAAACCTTCAAATGACGAATCGACACAGAATGTTCTTTTATATGAACGGTCTGGCAAGTAACATTTACTAGAGCTTCCTAAAATATGGTGAACCAGCCCTTAAGTACACATAGCCTAGCAGCATTACAATTATCTTGAGGGATAATTCAGCAGCAGTTTTTTTTTTTGCGTTGGCATTATCACGCAAAATGGATAGCACATATTCGGTGATGAAATTTTGTGGAAATCCATTTTGCCTCCCTTCGGACGGCTCCGACCCACTTTATTTTACTTTATTTTCCTTAATGGATCTACAGGAAATCTGAAATTACATTATAAGGATGTATGTAGTGTCATATCATATAAAGTTTAAAATTTTAAAGCACACTGTTGCATTTTTAAGATTACCTTAAGTATGTCATCTCTCGAGTGAAATATTTTACAGATTTATCATTTTATTTTAAAAGTATTTATATTAAAAATATAATAATTGTATGTTTACCGATATGATTTATCGACAGTTGTCAAGCAAAATTAAAAATATTCTGACAAGGGAACGAATGATGAACGTACGACAATCTCTATCGTATAAAGTATACGTTATCTTGTTGATTTTGTAGTAACTGACCACTACTTTTGCTAACGGCAATGTAACTTTTATCTTGAAAACATATTTTACTATTTTTTGGAAAAAATAACAGCTTTATTGGGATAAAAAGTTACTTACGGATGAAAATAAATATTTTTGTCTTGCCGCTATAATTTTTACACAAAAATAAGGCCCCTTTTCCCCTTTTTTTCCTACAATGTTTCTCACTGAGCTCTGCCACCGTACTGACAAGACGTCAGTGTTACCTGTTAGTGAGGCCAAAAAGCCCGCTTCGTTGCCACGGGGGCACAAGCGAAATTGCCCGTCATTGCGCGTGGTTTATTCGTTCAAGATAATATGTCTTGAATATCGTACATGTGATATAATACTCATAAGCTATAACAAACAAATAACCTAATTTCATGTAATCTAATGTCATATTTGTATAATATTACATCTTCCAATGAGGCTTTTTCTTTTATTCTCCAAAAAAATAAAGTATTGCTCTGTCTGTAATAACAAAGTTTTTATTTAAAAAATCTTACTTTATCAATACAAAGAAACACAAATTACGTTGTAATAACATTAAAACATTACCTGTAATTACAAAGAAACGACATTTAAAGTTTATTTGTCAATCTTTTTGTACACAGAAACTTGTATAACACTGAACTAGACTTTAATAACGTGTAAATAAGGGTGAAACAAGATATACGAACGGGGTTTCACGAAAATGCGCGTGAGTCGCGAGACCGAGCGGATTCGACCAATCGCATACATACAATCAAAATAAGTAAAAAAATATTATTGAAATCAAAATGACTGAACATGACCATTTCTGACTGTTTTTGACCAATTTGAAAGTAAATGATAGTCAGTCATAATTAGTCAGTATAGTAATTATCAACACTAGTCGCCACACTGACCTGCAGCAAGTCGCCGAAGTGACAGATGATCTGTCCGCATGTGGCGATGGCGCGCTCCTTGACCTCCTGGTCCATGTCGGTGGCGCGCAGACGCACCAGCGTGCATTCATACATCGCGGGGATGAACTGACGCAGCTCCTCGGGCGGCGGCTCCACGCGGACCTCGTCCGACCCATCTATACTCACTAAGTTGTCTGCGGACAACGGTTTTATGTATTCATAAAGATGAAATAAGAAACCAATAATTTGCGCACGAGCGGGACTTGAACCAGCAACCTCTTGGCTGACCGGGCCAAACGCTCTACCAATTAAGCTACCGTGCTGTCAGTCCGACCTTGCGAAATCTGCGGTCTCTTATGGATACGTCATTGCGTGACGCTTAGCACCATCTACCCGTCTGTTTATGCAACAGTGAGCCCAAGCACGCAATGACGTTATCATAAGAGACCACTGATTTCGCAAGGTCGGACTGACAGCACGGTAGCTCAATTGGTAGAGCGTTTGGCCCGGTGCGCAAATTTTTGGTTTATTATTTCATCTTTATGAATATAAAATATGACACTGTGAGTGTTAAAAACATTCTAAACCAACGGTTTTTTGTTTATAATCTGGCAATACAACTAATTATGCAGTGTATACCATTTTTCATTTATTTACCTTGGTTTGCTATAAAGTCTGTCGGTTTTTTGAGGATGTTCAGCGACGTAAATAGACGTACATAACCAAGCCGGTATAATAGGTCATAATTCGATTCCTACGCATTGACATTGAAACCAGACGGCAAAGATGATGATGATTAAGAAAAATGATGATGACTCATCAATCTATATCTGTATCGTGGTGATCGAGTTTGTTTTGGCGTTTCTTCTCCGCACTTGCTTAATTGATTGTGTACTGTGTCGAAGCACTAGTAGGGCCCAAAAGATAAGGAGAGTCGTATCCTCCGTTTTTAGGGTTCCGTAGCCGAATAGCAAAAAACGGAACCTTTATAGTTTCGTCAAGTCTGTCTGTCTGTCCGTCCGTATGTCACAGCCATTTTATTCTGTAACTATAAGCATTACACAATTGAAATTTGGTAGGAAGATGTATCTTGTTAACCGCTTACCGATTCTCATACAAAAAATAAAAAATAATGACAGTTAAGGGGGGGCTTATACATTAAACTAAAACCAAAAAAATTTTTTTTAGTCAAACCTATGCGTGTGGGGTGTCTATGGATAGGTCTTTTAAAATGACATTGAGGTTCTTAAAGCCATTTTCTTTTAAAGTCTAACGTTTCATAGGTAGACGCTTCTAAAGTTGTAAAATGGGCGTCCCCCCATCTAATTTCTAAACCTAGCAAGTGTAAATTTTGAAAAAATATGTAATGTAGATCTTAACAAATACTTTCAACGAAAATTGGTTCGGACGGGATCGAACGAGAAGTTTTTGAGATATAGCACATTTTCAACAACCGGAAACATAACTTTGTACTTCATACAAACACTATGGAAAACAAAGTTAAATTTGCAGTCAACAAAATATTGTGGTATTTTACTAAGCAGAAGTAAGTGGATTCCCTAATTCAGATAAAGTTGGCACGGAACCCTCAGTGCGGGAGTCCGATTCGCACTAGGCCGGTTTTCTTAGCTAGTTCAATAATGTAAACAATATTTTCACAACTTTTAAAGTAATATCAGTAAATAAAATTAATTTACTATTTGATATAAAAAGATCTCAGTATAAAACGATGAATTACCCATATAAGTTGTGAGTTTTGTGTTAATCACATTTTAAAATTAATCATTTTGTTAAAAAGGAATGTCACGATTGTTTACAATATTTGACTTGCAAAGAAAATCGGACTGTACAGGCCCCATAAGGGCGAATTTTTCAAAGAAGGTTGTAAGTGTGTCGCGTGGCGGACGTGTCAAGCCGTCGACTCACCCAGCGGGCGGATGACCTTGACGAGCGTCTGCAGCACGCGCAGCGCCTCGGCGGTGACCTTGTAGAAGGGGTCGTGCACGCACGCGAGCACGGCGGGCGCGAGCGCGGCCACGTGCGCGCGCATGTCCGCCGCCGCGTGCCCGCGCACCAGGCACACAACGAACACCAGCGTCTCGATCTTCATGG
This sequence comes from Pyrausta purpuralis, assembly GCA_963924145.1. NCBI lineage: Eukaryota > Metazoa > Arthropoda > Insecta > Lepidoptera > Crambidae > Pyrausta > Pyrausta purpuralis. Next base: position 16,653,584 of record OZ001659.1, read on the forward strand.
ACGACGCTGTACTCTTGTCGCTGGAATTTAAAGTGGAAATAGCAACAGGGTGTTGTTTTGGTCAGCGACGAGCGACTCAGGGGTTTATTGTACCGTAAGGCTAAGAACTCACGAGGCTTTTCCCCGCGACCGCCACGGACGCGAGAGACCGGTTTATTTGAAAACTTACGAGCCCGCAGTTATATGCAGTCCCGCAAACGCCACGGGTGCGATTTTCTAATTTATTACAACTAAACCGCGCGATGACTCGGTTTCCACCCGCGCCTGCCGCGGGCATAAATCGCGCTTTGAGTTTTGTTTTAACTTTTTACATACAAATCCGCATTCTACAGAGGCTGTGGGCCCGCAACCGCGCCGTGAGTTCTTATCCTATAAGGTCAATGCAAAGTTATTCTATTATTTTTATTATTTCTTAAATTTTTCTTATTGCTTCGTTCACATATTTGAGTGAACAATACTATCGACATCTATTTAGTTTATCTAGTCAACAACATACATTGTAACTCTTTACTGTTTGTTTCAACAAACAAACTAAAATAATAACAGGTAAAAATTAAAAGTTAACTTACATAATTAAATATGAAAGATATACTAAGTCAAATCGTTTTCAAAGACAGACCGCTAGCAGAACAACGCTTTCAAATCGGGGTAAGAACAATCCCACCTCCGCTCACGAGTCTTCCTGCCGTCTTGGCATACGACCCAAATCGCGGGAGACGCCAACCGGTCTTTCCCCTCCGTGCCTTCTAGTGTTCCCTACAAGTTTCTGTTTATCGGGGTAAGAACAATCGCGGAAACCTGCTAAGCAGTGTGGTGGCGGTACGTACGTGAGCGCGGGCGTGAGCGCGCGCACTATGCGCGCGGCGTGGTCGGCGAGGCAGCCGGGCGCGGCGGCCAGCAGCTCGCGCAGCAGCGCCAGCGCGCAGCCGCGAGCGCGCACGCTGCGCCCGCGGATCACGCGCAGCGCGCCGCGCACCACGCCGCCCACCTGCAAATAATAATAATAAAATAGCAGTTTATGAAACTGGTACATAATAAGAGGTATTATACACGAGTGTGAGTTTAAAAAACGAGCGAAGCGAGTTTTTTAAAAGTATCACACGAGTGTATAATACCTAGTTATGTGCAGTTTCATACACTACTTTATCTACTCTCATTGAACACGAACATATCAAATAAAAGATAAAGATTTCCATGCTAAAAAGTCTTGATAACATTTATCGTATAATTTTCTTGACTTTACTGGTAGTAGATTAAGACAGACTGCTGTCGCAGTCTCTAAAATGTCGGGCGGCGTCAAATTTTCTGCACTTTCACTATCAGATATTTTAATAAACACTAATAATTATCTACCGAAACACAAACGTACTATGACGCCAAAATTCCCGTTATCACCGCGCATGCGCCAAAGCGCGCGCAGCCACAGATAAAAAATTAAATAGATGTATCTATGATCTGTAATCTGTATCGTAATGAAAAAAAAAATATTATTACATTATTGTGTTAGAGAAATAGTGTCATAATTAAATTTTTCAACACACTTGCTCAAAATGACGTTTTTATTCCACCGATTTTTGGCACATAATCATAGATATTAAACACGCGTGTTTTTTCTGTATATTATTGCACTAGTGCCTTTTGTTTATTAACCCGACCAATTTATATTTGTACCCTAGTACCAAGTAGTAAGTAAGAAGATGTAGCGATATAATTTAGTCGGGTTATAACTTACACAACAAACAGTATTTATGCGAAAAATAACAGTATGTACATATTTATTTCAATAAATGGTAAATACAGCTTTATTACTAAAAATAACTCAAATTCATTTAAAATTTTCTGTAATTTGTGTTTTAAACACGAATTGTTACATTTTTAATCTTGGCTGTTGGCCGATCTAGTTCGCGCCTTAGCCTTGCGCGCGCATATGTTTCGCGGCAAGAAAAAAAGCAACGCGCCATTTTTCCACAGATTAGTGTGTATTGTGTGTAAGTGCATTTTTCGTAAATAATTGTCGGCTGTGGTGTGATGAAGTTTTGATTAATGGCAAGTGTGTTGAAAAACGTCGTATGATACGCGTGTGCCTGTGACCATTATATACGCGGCTTTCTTATGGCGCACTCGCTTTCGCTCGTGCGCACACAATATCATAATGTGTCATAATGTACTATTTTAATTTCATTTCGATATACTATTTATAAAGTACGTCTATATAAACTCGTTTTGAGTTAGGTATTTTGAATTTAACGATATGAGAGTAGATAATAGTACATTATGATACAAGTGTTATATACAAGGCGATATTGTGTGCGCACGAGCGAAAGCGAGTGTGCCATTAGAAATCCGCGTATATTATGGTCACAGGCACACGCGTTTCATACGACGTTTTTCAACATACTTGCCATTAATCCAAACTTTATCACAGCACAGCCGACAATTATTTACGAAAAATGGCGCCATACTCTAATCTGTGAATGGCGCGTTGTTTTTTTTCTTGTCGCGATACCGATGCGCGCGAGGCTGAGGCGCGAACTAGATCGGCCAACAGCCAAGATTAAAAATGTTATGATTCGTGTTTAAAACACAAATTACAGAAAAATTAAAATGAATTTGAGTTATTTTTAGTAATATTATTTTAGATTTACCATTTATTGAAATAAATACGTACATACTGTTATTTTTCGCATAAATACTGTTTGTTGCTAAAATAAAAGTATTGTATAACTCAGTGCGCGAGTCCGACTCGCACTTGGCCGGTTTTTTCTTGGTTAGGTGGTAGCGTGTCCAGTGCTGCATGATGGCACTGTCCACGTCCAGCCTCGTCGCGACACTCTGCAGGATACTATTGGAGCTGCCACGTACCTTGTGAATCAAGGACGCTATGCGGTTTCGCACAATAGCCGCAAACTATCAACGATGCTTCCGCCAGCATCCTCGAAGCATTACAATAACGTCGCAGCCCCATCAGCATCCTGAATTATTGTATTGAGTGCGCAGGGCTCTGTACGCTGTATGGGTATAGCTTGTCCACAGGCTGCACGTGTACAGGGAGTTACAATAGGTTTCAAAAAGTGTGATTTTAACCTGCTTAGTACAACGCGAAAACCTGCGAGCAAGCATGTTCACCCTAACGCACTGAGCGACAGTGACAGTGTCCCAGGTATTTAAAACTGTGTATAATTAGTGTACTTAGGTATAATTGCTTTGAGAACACTACGGCCTCTTTGTACACGGCTCGTTTTCCTAAACGTACGAGCTTTAGGCGAGCTCTCACAGTGATCTTTACAACAAAGACAACCGCGACTAAATTACGGCGGATAAACCAGACTTTTACGGCAAAAAAAACGTGCGTACAAAGCAAGCATGAGTGGATCGAGAGAACGAAAAGGTGCTCGCTACATGAGGATTGCATTAGTAAAAAGACGCACCGATAGGTGAGCTCGAAAGCGAATCGAGAGTTGTGATGTGTTGTGTGTTAGACTTAGAGCTGGGAAAACTCCCTCCCGAACAGAAGGTCTAAACAGCGAAACGTCCTATATCGCGAAACGCCTAATGAGCAGTAAGCCTAATTAGGAAAAAATCCACTTAGCAAAACGTCCAACTCTCAGATGGTCCATATTGCCAGTCTTTCCCAAAGTGGGCAATAACGCCCCCTTGTGGGCGCTGCAGGTCTCAAGGGTAAGAGACCCAGAAAGAAAATGTTTTTTTTTTTGCTAGGAGCTTTATTTAGCTAGGAGGCCTCTTAAACAACGACTGCAAGAGCTCTCGACTCTCAAAAACAACTTGTTAACATCAACTAATATGAATTAAAAGATTTCTCAAACTCGGTTCTATTTTCTCTCCGCGTAGTTCATATATCTGTCCTATTTTATTGAATACAGAAAAAATGAAAATCATGTCAATCGGTCGCTCCGTTTCGTAATGAAAGTAGACACAAACAAACAAATAAAAAGGCAACAGACACACTTTCGAATTTTAATAGTTATTAGTACTCGTAGATATCTATCATGTTTTAACAAGTTTTTGTTAAATAACCCGAATTGTGCATTCCTGTATCAGTTGGCTGGTTCATTGAATACTTGTTCGGACTTGTTGAGTACGATTGAGCGTCGAATGAGATAAACGAGTTTATGCACGTTTGTTTTATTCCTGTCGGTGCGTGCTGCTTAAGCATTTGTGGTTTCGCGCGCAATAGATGAGCAGTACTTACGCCTCCTGTGCAGAATATATTAAATACGGATTTATTGAAAATCCCACAAACCCATCGTCGCCTTTGTGTCTTCTATGTCTAAAAACATTTTTGAATGAAGCAATGAAGCCTTCAAGGCTGCAAGATCATTTGAATAAAATGCATCCAGATAAGAAAGACAAGAATGTAGCATATTTTCAAGACCTAGAGAAGAAGCATAATACTCAGCCAAGTGTAGCAAAACTATTTTCGGCGGCTGCTAAGCAAGATGACGACGGACTTCGAGCTTCGTACAATATCTCTTTGTTAATTGCTAAAAAGGCAAACCACATAACATCGGAGAAGAGTTATATTGCCAGCAATAAATGAAGTAATAACTACTGTGCCTCATAAACCGGCCGCAGATATTATCCGAAAAATTCCTTTGAGTAATAATTCTGTGCAAAGACGAATTGATGAAATGGCTGAAAACATTGAAGAATCATTGTGCGATCACCTGAGGACAAGTCAATTCTCAATTCAGCTCGATGAGTCCACTTTACCAACAGTGACAGTCACTTGTTATTTGTATATTTTTTATTATTAGTAGCTTTTTTCTTTGTTTTTGTTTTGATGTTGTGGTAATTAAGATTAGTTTACGATGGGACTGCCATACACTGTAAAAGTCCCTAAATTAATAAATAGAAAAAAGAAAAAACTAATGAAGCATTGTTGTTGTCTTACGTGAGGTTTATTAAAGATGAGAAAATATGTGAAGAACTATTATTTGCTAGAAATTTAGAGACCGATACAAAAGGGGATTCCATATTCAATACAATGGAAAAGTTTTGCGATGAGAAAGAGATTCCTTTGAAAAATATGATTTCAGTTGCTACAGATGGCGCTCCGGCTATGACAGGGTGCCATAAAGGCTTCATAGCGTACTTAAAAAATAAAATTCCAGATGTCTTTGGTGTACATTGCGTTATTCATAGACAACATTTAGTTGCTAGAAACTTAAGTGAAAAACTATTTCAATCACTGCATTATGCTATCAAAGCAGTCAATAAAATCCGCAACAGCTCTTTGAATGATAGATTATTTCATCAGCTTTGTGTTACTAATGACGAGGATTTCAACCGTTTGTTGTTTCATACTGAAGATCGTTGGCTATCAAGAGGCAATTGTCTGACTCGATTTTACAACCTGTTTGACTCTGTTATAGAGTTCTTGGAAACTAATGATACAGAATTGCACGACAAGTTCATAACATCAAAGAATGATATAGCTTACATGACAGACCTGTATAAATTGTTCAACGACATGAATCTCCAACCGCAAGGCGATAAACTAAATTTAGTTAAAACAAAAAACGTCGTTGCTGCTTTCGCAGCCAAACTGCTTCTACACAAAGAGAATCTGGGCAGACGTGAGTTTCACAATTTTCCAAATTTATCAGTATCATGCAGTAACGACGAATTGTTGCCTACTGCCAACATTTGGAAAACCTGCACATTGACTTCACCGAAGATACCAGGACATTTTGAACTTGGAAATACCAGACTGGCTGTTGGATCCGTTTTCAAATGTCAACACAGCAATGTCACCTCAATGAAGAAGAATTTATAGAATTGACAACAAACGAGGAAATAAAAACCAATTTCAAAAATGGTTACCAAGAATTTTGGCAAAAAAAAACCGATCCCGCCATTGTTCCCTGGATTGTGTTCAATCATTGAACGATTCTTGATAGCATTCCCATCCTCACATTTGTGTGAACGTGAATTTAGTGCTGTGACAACACTGCTTACTAAAAAGATAAATAAATAAATATTCTTTGGACATTCCCACACATCGCCATCTAGCCCCAAAGTAAGCTACTCAAAGCTTGTGTTATGGGTGCCAGACAACGGATATAATACTTAAATACTTTTTTTTGTAAATACATACATGATATACATAGAAAACACCCAGACCAATACCAACAGACATGTTCATGCACACAAATGTTTGTATGGTGCGGGGATCGAACCCGCAACCCGCTGCGTAGTAGGCGATTTCTCGACCACTACACCAGACGGGTCGTCAGTTTGTTTGCTTGTTACCGAACGTGGCGACTTGCGACTGTTCTTGAGTAAATTGGAACCTGATATCAACAAACTTACTAAACAGCATCAGATTCATCCTTCACATTAGTTTTTATATAAGGATTGATTATTTTAGTTATATTTTTAATGAAAGATACTCTGTTTTAAAACTATAAAGTTGCGTTTCAATAATCATTCTTATTGGCAGTGGCAGGTGGAGCCCGTAAGAGTTAACTTGAGACCTAAGCGCCGTTGTATGTTACCTACTGCGCTCAGGTTTCAAGTTGCGGGTTATAGTAAAAGTTTTGTTTAGAATTCTCCGTTAATATACATATATAGGTCACAATAATTATATAGTTTAAATTGAAGTTATAGTGGTTTTTGAATAGGTAAAAAAATGGGGGCGCTAAAAAATATTTATTCTCAAAGTGGGCAGTAGACAAAATAAGTTTGGGAACCACTGATAGCAGAACGTCTACTTCGCAAATCGACTATTTTAAAAGGTGTACACTTCATGACATAAAATAAAATCATTAGTGAGATTCTTACTTAATTTTTTAACAAATTTGTTATTATAAAGCTCTTGTTTTTTTTAAATTATAAGGATGCCATGAAGCAAAAAGACCCCAAAATTTATGCACCTAATATCCTTTTGATATCCAAAGTTTACCAAAAATTCAAAGGTTTCAAGCTTTTGCATCAACCTCTTGTACTTGGCATTAAACATTATATCGATATTTCAAATGACATATTCTTATATTTGCGATCTTGCTATAAGGCTTCTTTTCTGAGAGCTTTTATGGAATAGTAGCAGGGTTGACTTCGATTTTATATTCATTCATTCATGGCCTCTGCCATCCTTCTAGTGCAGCCATGCTTCCGCCGAGCTTTTTTGTGCGGCCCTCCAGCCTACCCCAAGACCCCATGCGAGCCTCGCTAGGAATCATGGTATGAAAGGGAATAAGGTCATAATGGCATTTAATGGCCATATATCTAGTTCAAAATGTTGTTTGATAATGATAAGACTAAAAAAGCGTTTGTAGGTTTCTTGACTTTTGTCAGGTACTACGCATAATAACTCCCATAAACTCAGCTTAATGACAATGACAATCAGAGATTATCCTTTTGGTAAATAAAATAAATATTGATATCATCTTGACTGAGATAAGAGATAAAAAAATATTTAAAAAAAACATGTAGTCAAATGGAGAATCTCCTCCTTTTTTGAAGTCGGTTAAACGTTACGTGAATGCTAGACCAAACAGTATATACGTCTCTACTAATGTGTCTATTAAGCTCCAGATGTAGCAAATGATACATGTAATGATATAAAAATTATGCTGCTGAGTATCCAGACATTTTGCGAGTATGACAATTCGCGAAGTACACGTTCTGCTATACTAACCATATGAGAGTTTGACGTTTTGCTACTTGGACCTTTTCATAATTAGCCTTATTGCTCATTAGGCGTTTCGCGCTATTGGACGTTTTGCTATTTAGACCTTCTGATTGTGAGCCGTAAAACTATTGAGAATGCTTTATTTGTTTCTGTATCACTAAAATGATGCGACTCCGTAAAACGTATCTGCATCATTTGCAACAGCACTCTCGGAACAACTTGGTTACGCGCGTGGATGAGATTGGGGATGCATTCGTTTTATGTAGTAATTAACCAATGCGCCAGCCTCACAGTACTTCATCATACAATCTCTCTTCCTCTCTCTGATTGGCTCATGTTTGCAAATGTGAATTTTCTTTTCAATAAATTTTAGCGATTTAATATCGTTTAAATTGATTGGATTAATGTAATGTATTTGTCATTATTATAATTTTATCAAAGTACGCAAACATAAGTAGACGAAAAAATAATAAGATTGCTCCAAGCGACGCATAGCATGCGTTCTTCCTTTTATCTAAGCGAGTCGATTTGCCAGCGCGTGAGAGAGAGAAGGCTAGCACAAGGCTTGAAACTGGTTCAAGATTTACCGGTATTATAACGGTTAAACCGGAACCAAATAAGAGCGATACTGTGAACCTCAATAAACCGGTTAATTCGTAGCCGCTCGCGACGATCGCAACGCGACTTGTTCTTAGACCGAATATTCTTCAAAAGATGTTAAACTAATTATCAGATTCAGAAACAAACGTCAGATGCGCTCACCGCTTGCAGATCTTAACGAAGTTCAGAGTGGTTGTCCTGCCTGAACGAAAAGTTGAACCGGTTAATGCAAAATACCCATATTTTTCCAAACCGGTTTAAAGGAACATAACCTTTTTCAAAAAGTTCCACTTGTATTTTCGTCAAACCGGTTCAAAAAAATACCGGTTTCCAAGCCCTGGGCTAGCATGCGCAGTACAGCCGCCCGTTCGTCTTAGCGCAAGTTTACGTCTTCGGATGGTTCCGGAACTCTTAAGTGAGACGTCACTAAAGAGTTACGCAGGTCTATTGTGTATCGCTAGATCTCGATATACCGTCTCTCCAATTTCGCTCCAACTGTCTAACCATACATCAACAAGCCGCCTGCCTCAAGTTATAAGTACTTCAGAAAAAAACAAAAAATAACAGTAGCAGGAGGAAAAACTGTAGAAAGGTTGCATTTACGAGCTAGTTTTGCAATTCAAAACTTCAACAATTGATAAAGAACAATTTAAACCTTTATTTGAAATAACTTACTCTCTGGATGAGCAAAGCCTGCGGCGAGTTGTCGGCCGGTGCGATATTCATCTGCAGCGCGGGCGGCGGGCGCGTCGCGCGCAACAATGCAGTGTACGCGCTCAGAATATCGCATTTTACGTTCTCCTCGCGCTCTAAAATTATAAATTTCAGATTATAAATATCAGATAATCAGTAAAAAAACCATAACGTAACATTTGTGAATGTAATAAATTACCTTTGAATCTGGCAATCAGAGCAGGAGACACCGTTTTGTACATATCTGCCAACAGTTCGTGGCGCGTAGCAATTACCGATTCTAAGCACTTGGCAGCGGCACGTCTCACCTGGAATTTTAATTACATCAATTGACAATGTATGATATACCAGTTACATCTGTGAGTACATTATACATTTATATTTATTTTACTAAACAGAGGTAACTACAACCAGTATCTCACCTTCCAGGACATGTCATCATCATCGGAATATTCTTCAGAGTCAGACTCTGGATCTGCATCTGGTGTGTAAGATTCATCTTCCATCTCCTCATCCTCGCCACCACCATCTTCCTCCTCATCTTCATAGTTATAGTTGGGATCATATGTGATCATTTTCAAGCATAGATCGATAATCTGTAACAATACATGTTTAAAATGTGTTTTAAATAACACATTTTTTTTAAAGACCCTGGAGTGTAACACCACAATGAAAACTACTATCATAACAGCTTCATTGATATGCTTTGCTTAGATTACCTTCTACCTACACATTTGCCAGGCTCTTAATTTAATTTGGTGATTTACCGTTGGAATATGAGGTTGAACTTCCTTGGGGCATTTCAGCACAAATGCCTCCAAAGCCTGAAGGCAATGTTCACGCAACTCCTCATCAGCATTATTTGAATGTTCTAGTACTTGTGGAGCTACACGCCACAGCTGCTCGCCAAATCGATGACCTGCTTGACGACTGTAGAAAACAATGTATTAAACATACACATTCAAATTTTCTATATTTATTAAATGATCTTACATAGTACAGTATCTTACCAAATAGAAGCAATGCATTGTATGTGTGTACGACTGACACTAGAAGATGTAGACGAACCCAATCCTTCCAAAAGGTGATCAATGAGCTTATTGTACAAAGATGCATTACAGGACATGACCAAGTGGGATAGGGCGACTATGGTGCGTTTACGGACAGCCTGAGGAGACACATGTATTATTTTCAACTGTGAATTTAGTATTGGCACAAATCTCTAAGGTGTATGTAAGATAATATCTAAAAATGATTTAATAATAATATGTATGCTGTAATGTTTTATTAACTATGTAGAATTATTTTCAATAGGGCTTTGTTACAATGAGAAGGATACCAGTGAAGTGTTAACTTTTTTAATTACTTTTATTAAGGTATCGAGTGCTGCAATAATTTATTTGATTTTCATTCTATATTAATTTAATACACAACTATCTTGGACAGGAAATTATGTTCATGTCAACTCATGTTGTATATATTCATAACATACCTGGCGCGGCGAAGCAAGTTGTGGAAGCAAAGAGTTCAACAATAAAGGATGGAAAGATATTAATAATCCTCCAAATCTGCTCAGTAAGTCAGCTAGAATATCTAGTGCTTCCAGCTGGACAGATACATCTTCTTGCTGAAAAAAAAAACATCAAAAGTTTAATTGCAAAAAATATATATTCTGCTAATAGAAATAGGGTAAATAACCATAATTTAACCTAGTAAAAGTAGAACCTTAATGGTTTTTCTAACATACCTTTTCTATAGCACTACTTAGCCGTCCAGTAATTTTCTTACAGACATTAGCAGCTAAGGTGTTAGAACCTAAAGGAAGCTCCGATATAACAGTTTTTAGTCCAATGCTGCTTATATCTCGGAGTTGCTCAGTATCTGAAAGCATGTTGGCACAGAGTGTTTCGACAATGCTCTCTACTTGGTATTCCTTAACTTTGTTTACAAGAGGACCAAGGCTGTAAAAGGAAAGTACAATTTAAGTATTTTTCAATAATTTATGCTCATGAACTTATACCAAGTCCTAAAACTGTTATTTATAGTATACCCACCATTTTACTGCTAAATTTTGGACTTCACCATTCTTATCTTCCAACAAACGTAACAGCATCTTTACCACCTTTCTCTCTGAATCATCATCAAGTTTTATGCTGTCTTTTTGTAGCTCTGTCATCAAATCATTAGTAGCCATAAACCTATAGTCTTTGTCGCTAGATGTCATCTGCCGAAGTTATATTAAAGTTAAGGGTGTATTCTTAGTTCACTGATACCTGTTATGATGATAACTTCCATCTGAACGTACAAGAAAAATGTACGCCGGCTTACCTTCTCAAGAAGATTTGCAATTTGATACGAGACACTAGCCATTTTGAGAGTTGCAATGGCAATGATATAACAAAAATCAAACTATCAATGTTTCACCACACATCAAACTATGCAATTTTTACAAAATGCTGGTATCGTGAGGACATCTGAACGATTACTCGCTGGAATAATCAAACGAGGCACCAGCACAACCATGAACGACCGAAAAAATATTCATCAATTTTGACAGCACATTTGACAGACATGCATGATGGCACAGGCATCATGACATGGATTTCATGACATACATGTCTGACATATAACCACAGATGACGTCAAGTAAAGTAAGTTGATAACTATTAGACTATACCCCCCTTACTTTGACCTAGGTCTTGACGACAAGTTTTCAAATATAAAGGTTTTGACCAACTAAATAAACTACTTATTAACAGTTTTATAGACAACATAATAAGTCAATTTCAGCCAAAATGTCGCTTCATACAAGTAGCCCGGCGGGGCGGAAGAAGGCGGGTCACTGAAAGTTCGAGAAAATGGGTGAAGTTTTTTTTTAGCCCCGAGTTTTCAGTATAAATACCGATTGTCTGGGCGCACAAATCAGTTATTCGTTCTTTGTTTAGTACTCTGTTTGGTTACAGTTCTCTGTTTAGTTTTCTATCTGCAAGTTTGTCCATGAAGACTTGTTTTATTAATTATTTTATTTGTATTATTAATTATTGTATGAAAATTCGAAAACCATTTCAAGACTAAGTGATGAAGACGTCAAAAATTTTTACATTTTTTCAGATTTTTTCGCGCTATATTTTCAAAGTTAAATTAAAAATGACTGAAAAAAACATGAAAGTTGGCATTTCACAGATTACGCCTTTGCAATAACATTTCATGAAAAAAAAAATTGCCTTTGAACTTTGAGTTTGCTGTCAGCCACTGTCAGCTGCCACTTTGACATTTAGTGTTGTATTGTTTCCGGTGTTGTATTGGACATTATCGATAAATTACGATATGGTAAATGTAATTTTATTAAAAAAAAAATTTTGTTCAGATACGCAATAATTATCGAAATTCCTCATTCAAAATATGATTGTTTTTGTAGTTATGAACAAAATATTTAAGTAATATTCAGACATCATAATAATATTAAATAAGGAAAGATGCTCCGTTAGCTTTGTTGGGTTACTGTGTGCATTGCATAACCTAAATCAAGTAATGTTACATAATTAAGGGCTAATTTTTCCATAGTCAGATAAGCAAAATATGCATCGAACAAAATACAATATGGCTAATTTGAAAACGTCTCCTTATTGTCAGCAATCATACATAACTGTCATTTTTAAAAATATGACGCTTTATAATCTGTCTTTATAGTCTGATAGGTTTTATCAGACCATTTAAAAAATCGGCCCTTAGTAAAATAAAATACTTAATGAATATACCATTGATATCGAAATATTAAATTCTACAATTATTATTATTGTTACAGACCACAACACAATAAACGTTAGATATATTATTTTTGGGAGTTTTGCGCGGGAATCGAAAAGGGAAGGACGGACCACATGATATTTCTTCATTTTAGGTATTGTTTTTTTCGAGTTAATTGTTGTGATTGTGTGGTGGAATAGTCATGATAATTTGTGCTTTTGAAAAAAACAATGCAATTAAAGTGGGGAATTAGGTGAAGTGATCAGATCGCGCCGTCTTACCCGGATTGCAGGAACCTGCGCTCAGCTTCCTTGTTGAGCATTGAAATGTAAACCACCTCGCATTTTAATGAGTTAGGATAGTTTAGTGTTAGTTTTAGTCAATAAGTGTAAAAATGAACATTATTTACTGAAGAATAGTCTGTATGGCATAGAGCCGAAGACGTATAACTTGTATAAAAAAAAAGATTATGTCAATTGTGAAAAAAACGTGCATGTTTAAGATTTCTTACTACTATTTGTTGAAATCGTAATTGCATTATGACATTCAAAATCAACTCAGTAAACTGATTTGTATACATAGAACAATCTACTTCCTATCATGGATTTGTTTGTAATTAACAGGTATGTATCAAGTTATCAATCTTTCAAGCAGAATTTTATTTATCGGCAGTACAGGTGGTTCAAGTCAGAGACGTAAAAGACCTACATATTCACATCGTCTCAGACAGCGCATGGGTGCTCCAGGTCAAAACAATAGCATTACATCTGCCCTTATTTTGGAGTGCTCTATGCCACTCCAATCCATAGCAAAAAGAAATAGGGTAACCTTGCAATGGACCCAAGGGATACAGTAACTAAATAGGTAATGTCGCAGCTGACGAACTAGCCAAAAGGGGCTCAGCGATAACAGTATATGGACTGGAACCTTTACTGCCCATACTGCAGGCCCAAATAAGAAGCAGCACACCAAGTAGAGTGAAGAAATGGTGAAGGTTGTGAAAATTTGAAAAGGCTTGCCGGCAACCATACAAACTGCACTTGGTTATAAGCACTATAACTGGTCAGAGTTTCTAACATCTATTCACAATAGGTGTCACATACAGCTGCCTATGCTGAGAATGCAGGGGGGTGGAGAAACAGCACAGCATGTGCTCATGGAGCGCACAGGGGTGGAGGAACAATGGGCAAATATTCTCCAATCCCTGGCTAAATTCCTGGAGGCATTTAGTAATCTGAGCAGATTGTTAGTCTGGAATAGCCTGGGGAGACTGGGATAACCTAGGGTGGTTAGAAAAAGAGGGACTTACATGCAATGACCCAATTGTTAGACTAGGAAGGAAGATTACCCCAGCCAAACTAACTAACTATGGTATCAAGTTGTGTACCTCAAAAATTGTGTACTTTTTTATGTCCAACCGAACAGTTCTCAAGTAATAGCTTATTTTGTATCAGGGCTTGGAAACTAGTATTTTTTTTGAACCGGTTTAACGAAAATACATGTGGAACTTTTTGAAAAAGGTTATGTTCCTTTAAACCGGTTTGGAAAAATATGGGTATTTTGCATTAACCGGTTCAACTTTTCGTTCAGGCAGGACAACCACCCTGAACTTTGTTAACATCAGCGAGCAGTGAGCACATGTGATGTTTGTTTTTATTCAATAAAACTTATTTTGTTGAATAAAAACAAACATCAGATGTGCTCACTATATATATATATCCTATATATATAAATAATATATATAATATATATCCTATCAGATACATACAGTGGACACAGTGGTATTTCTTCAAATGATTTTAGTTACTTTTAATTATAATATTAAACAATATGATGGCAAAACAAATAATTCTGAAGCATCTGATAATTAGTTTAACATCTTTTGAAGAAAATTCGGTCTAAAAACAAGTCGCGTTGCGATTGTCGCGAGCGGCTACAAATAAAGTTGTTTAATTTGGTTCACAGTATCACTCTTATTTGGTTTCGTTCCAGAACGGAATTTTACGATAAAACCGGTTAAACCGTTATAATAGCGGTAAATATTGAACCGGTTTCAAACCCTGTTTTGTATTAAACTAAGTCATCGATTAAACAAGTACCTATATTTGATTTTCAGATACAGAGAGACTAATGAACATAATTCTGAGAATCTAGAAATAAAACATTTGGAAAAGTTGAAAAAAGATATTGAAGAAAGGAAAAGATTGTATGCAGGTGCCAAAACTCTAGATAAAAATGGAATTATTAAAAACTCACAAGTGAAAAAACAGTCTAATGAAACTGAAACTGAAAGTAAAACTAAAATATATGTTGAATCAAGTAACCAAGATGAACATCTCAACAAATCAAATTCAAATGAGGTCAACCTAAAGCCTTTGGACCCAGATAAAATTACACATGAATTCAAAGTTCTGGGTGGAAATGATTTTGAACAAAAACCTAAGGTACAATTTAAAATCTTTTTTATATCTATATGTGCATGCAGCAAGTTTAGTTTCTAGACTGTTTAAACTGCACACAACTTTTAGCATAGGTAACTGAAATGATAATAGTTTTATAGTCATTGTGAACTTTTCCTTAATTTTATAGGTGAAGAGAATATTGCCATATTGGCTGTCACACCCCTATAGTGTGTCTAGGAATTTGCAAAGTGAATGCTCTCCAATTCAGGAGCAAGAATGGTTACACAATACTCTACAGGCAACTTTAGCCAGTGATGGTATATCTCATTTGTTTCCTGTGCAAGCACAAGTGATACCTTTCATACTTCAAGAACATGAATTACCTGCGTGCTTGTGGCCACATGATATTTGTGTTTCTGCACCTACTGGCAGTGGCAAAACATTAGCTTTTGTCTTACCAATCATACAGGTACTTAGTAATGCAAATTTAAGTTGCTGATTACATACAATTCTTGAAAAAATAAATGATATACCTAATTTACTGTTACAGATATTAATGACGGAAACAGGTCACTGTATCAGAGCAATGGTAGTTTTACCTGTACAAGAGCTGGCTACACAAATATTTAAAGTTTTTAAAAAATATTGCCAGAAAACTGGACTGAAAGTTGCTTTGCTAAGTGGCTCCACTCCACTGCATCAAGAACAGCAACAAATTGTACATTTCAGTAAGTATTCATTAACACAATTTAATCTTAAAACCCTAAAAAATACATATTCAATTTGGTACAATGTGTTCCTTTTGATATCCGACAACTTTAAGGGTATATTCTATGATAAAATATTCTAAAATGCATTAACACTTTATTGGGCAGTGAACGGCTATAGCAGTTAGTCGCAGTAGCGCCGAAAAGTGTTAGGAATATATTTTCTTTACTGAGAATATAATTGCATATTGCTTTAGAATGTTTTTAACACTCACAGTGTCATATTTTATATTCATAAAGATGAAACGCAATGCGTCACGCAACTGACGTTTACATAAGAGACCACAAATTTCGCAGGGTCGGACTAACAGCACGGTGGCTCAATTGGTAAGAGCGTTTGGCCCGGTTTGCCAAAAGGTTGCTGGTTCAAGTCCCGCCCGTGCGCAAATTTTTGGTTTCTTATTTCATCTTTATAATTGCATATTTTTCATTATAACATCATTACCTAACAAAATTACTTGGTTCTAATATTGTCACAAGTTATGACAATAACAGTCTTTATTTATAAATAAATAGTCCAATGGTAACCTTTGGATTTCCCGTAAAATGTTTCAAGGAAATACACGTACCACATGGTTAGTACGGTCGGGGTCTCTGCGGCGGTATAGCCTAACCAGTTGCACGACGAAAATCGCTTGCATACACCACACAAACACGGAAGTCACTTCAAGCAAAAGACAATGCATGGTGTTAACGCTTGAAGTGGTTAGGCGGCGGTGACCTCGATAATACCTCCCCGCAGAGTCCAGTGCAGCGACCATAGCGGCTGGCGCAAGCGCTCGTCGTACGTGGCCACTAGACCTATTAGCATTATTTTGGAGATAAAATTCAAATCAGATCCGTTAAAAACTCTTCAGCTTTATACTATACATATCAAAATATAGTATACCTAATCGGCGTCTTTTCAACTTGAGTCTATCTCGCTTGCACTTTCTATTGACATGAGAAGCCATATCGATGGAAATAAACAAACCATTAAATCTTTCCTCTTTCTATTATTAGTTAAGTTAAAAAAAACGTTTATTAGCCCGAGTATCGCAGAGTTTTCCCGATAATTAGTCAGGGACACTTGTAGTGGAAAAAACTAGCTTCTTCCCGTTTGGTAAATTTAATATTTCTATCTATTCACCGTTCTATAATTTTTAATGAGAAAAGTATGGAAAAGAAAACAATTAGTTAAGGTAACGAAGTTCGCTCGTTGGCATGTGTGCGTGTGTCTGATTGTGTGCGTGTGCGTAATTTGACGTAAGTAAATGCTATGTTGCCATATATTACGTTTGTATAAAAAATAATGAATAAAAAAAAATAGGAAATATGCCATTTGATTATTTTATGTGGCCATATTATAATAACCTAGAGTTCAAGAAAATCAAAAGGAAAACATTGTGTAATTCATCAAATTTCTTTACTTTTAATCATACACTGAATTTTCTTTTGTAAGTATAATTAAGTTATTCATCATCATAATTTGTTCTGTAATTTCAGCTGAGTCACAAGGTTGGGTCAGTGACACAGATATCATAGTTTGTACAGCAGGACGACTAGTAGAACATATACAAAACACAGAAGGCTTTTCTCTTAAGCACTTAAAATTTTTAGTGATAGATGAAGCTGATAGAATCATGGACCATATACAAAATGACTGGCTGTATCACATGGATAAGCATATAAAATTGGAAAATGAACTATTGTCAGGAAAGGTCTCCAATTTAAATTGGGAATGTCTTAACAAACACACATCACCTCCCCATAAACTACTTTTTTCGGCTACTTTGTCACAAGATCCGGAGAAACTGGAACAGTGGGGACTGTTTCAGCCAAAGCTATTTTCAGCTTCTCCAGCTGCTGATAATGAAGACGAAGACCAGATACGAAAATACACAACTCCAGATGAGTTAAATGAAAACTTTGTTACATGCACTGCTGAACACAAACCCCTTCTACTTTACCATTTTCTACTTGAGAAATCGTGGGACAAGGTTCTTTGTTTTACCAATGCAGCTCAGACAGCACATAGATTAACAGTACTCCTTAATACTTGGAGCAACGGAAAAATCAAAGTTGCTGAATTGTCTGCAGCTTTAGATAGAACAAAAAGAGATGATGTCTTAAAGAAATTTACTCAGTCTGAAATTAATGTGTAAGTATCTGAATATTGTATAAGTTGCAGTTTTTAATTAACATGTTAGAAGCGTTAGCACACTGGCAATATGAAAGCGTGTTCCGTGCGGAGTCGCATCAAACTGCTCATTCTGTTCACTGTCGCGTGGCATGAGCGTAATCCAAAAAATATGGTGGTAACAAACACCTAACATCCCACTCTTCCAACCCTTTAGTAATTAACTCTGTATATGAGCTAAGGAGCAACATCATAGTCTAGTGGTCAGGTCTTGTTCCCCACTGATCTTAGGTATTATAAAAAAAAACAACACAATATGTAACATTGGGCTTTTAATGCTTCAACACCCGAGTGGTTGCAGGCAACCGCATAACAATAGAATTTGCATTGTGTCTCGTTCACATACGCTTGAGGGATTAATGCAATTTAAAAAAAGAAGTGTGTTTTTAATTTCAGACTTATTGGAACGGATGCATTAGCTCGAGGAATTGATATACCAGATTGCAACTACGTTATATCATATGATCCTCCTAGAAATATAAAAACATACATCCATCGCGTTGGACGAACTAGTCGCGCAGGGCGTGTGGGTCATGCTGTTGTAATGCTCTTACCTAATCAGACCAGTTTGTTTACGGTAAGAACTTAAGATTTTTTAATATAGTCTGGGAGAACTGAGTTGTATCAGTGACATGTCCATCTCGCTTAACTCACTGGTTAAACGGCGCGCTGCTTAATTCTATCTCTATTGGCCTTACGATGAATTTGCTGACGCGCCAACTTAATATAAAAAACAACCTAATAAATTTGATTTATTACTTTACATATAACAACAAAACTTGAGCCGTTTTATAACAAACTAGACAGTTAGGCTACTGGACAAATTTTGAAAAAATATTCTTAAAGGTGCGCAAGATTGGTTATGTATAACGTACAATTTGAATTTGAATTTGCTGAAAATAATACATTTTAAATATACATCTTGTAGGGTAAACAAACAAACAAACGATTAGTCTAAACAGATTTCACAAATAAGCTATGTTGTTTAAAATTTTGTTTCCCAACCCCGACGTTCTTACATTCCATCTTCACCAAAGCGAAAAACGCGCATTTGACAATATGCTCGATTTATTTGTAGTAAATCTTCTCACGAACCGAGCTCAAATTAATGACCTTTTACGTTGTAGCGTATTTTCACATTAATAAATATTAAAATTCCGTTGTAGCGATGTCATCTTTTTGCACCAATGCAAAATGTTGGTGTCGTTTTGACAAGTGAAGTATGTGAGCGATTTGGGCCTAAGCCATTTTTAGGGTTCCGTAGCCGAATGGCAAAAAAGGAAACCCTTATAGTTTCGTCAAGTCTGTTTGTCCGTCCATATGTCATAGCCAATTTATTCTGTAACTGTAAGCATCACACTTTTAAAATTTGGTAGGAAGATGTATCCTGTTAACCGCTTTACAATTCTTATACAAAAAATAATGATATTTAAGGACATACCATACATGAAACTAAAACCGATTTTTTTTTAGTCAAACCTATGCGTGTGGGGTGTGTGTAGATAGGTCTTTTAAAATGACATAGAGGTTCCTAAAACCATTTTCTTTTAAATTCTAACGTTTCTTAGCTAGACGCTTCCAAAGTGGTAAAATGGGCGTCCCCCCCTCCCCCCATCTAACTTCTAAACTAGGCGAATGTAAATTTTGAAAAAAATATGTAATGTAGATCGTAACAAATACTTCCAACGAAAATTAGTTCGGATGGGATCGAACAAAAAGTTTTTGAGATATAGCACATTTTCAACAACCGCAAACATAACTTTGTTCTTCATACAAACACTATGAAAAACAAAGTTATATTTTATTGTGGTATTTTACCAAGTGGAAGTTAGTGGATTCCCTCATTCAGTTAACGTTGGCACGGAACTATCAGTGCGCGAGTCCGGCTCGCACTTGGCCGGTTTTTATCTTTTTACCAACTTCAAAAAAGGAGGTAATCAATTCAATGTGCATGTATGTGATAATATCATTAGAATTCGATAATATTTGAGTATGTTGATCTATTAAGGCTTGTTGATCTATTAAGGCTTCTAAACGCGTCTGCTAAGTTTCGCAAGTGTATAATATGTATGTTTGTCCACGGATTCCTCGAAAACCAGAAGCGATCGCGAGATGATTATGTATGAGGGATATGTGTTTGAACCAGGGCTTGGAAACCGGTATTTTTTTTGAACCGGTGAACTTGGTTGAAACCAAGGCTTGAAACCGGTTCAAGATTTACCGGTATTATAACGGTTAAACCGGTTTTATCGTAAAATTCCGCTCCGGAGCGGAACCAAATAAGAGCGATACTGTGAACCTCAATAAACCGGTTAATTCGTAGCCGCTCGCGACGATCGCAACGCGACTTGTTTTTAGACCGAATATTCTTCAAAAGATGTTAAACTAATTATCAGATTCAGAAACAAACGTCAGATGCGCTCACCGCTTGCAGATCTTAACGAAGTTCAGAGTGGTTGTCCTGCCTGAACGAAAAGTTAAACCGGTTAATGCAAAATACCCATATTTTTCCAAACCGGTTTAAAAACCGGTTTAAAGGAACATAACCTTTTTCAAAAAGTTCCACCTGTATTTTCGTCAAACCGGTTCAAAAAAAAATACCGGTTTCCAAGCCCTGGTTTCAACTTAGGGTACAGTACAAGTTTAATCAAAATCGGTCCAGTAGTTTTAGTGATATGGGTTATAACAATCATGTATTTAAAAATAATAAATATGCTATACGCTCACAAACAAACAAAACAAATGTGCTAGTAGAGAGCGACACATACACATGCGCAATTCTTACTGACCACATAGACAATGTGTGAAAGAGATAATTTTACACTAAGAAAAATAGAGATAGTAAGTCATTCTCTGTTACGCTCAACTGTAAACTTAATATCACTTATTGACCAATCACTACTCTGCATTTCACACTTAAATAACTAACGAATCTATACTACTATTATAAAGCTGAAGAGTTTGTTTGTTTGTTTGTTTGTTTGAACGCGCTAATCTCAGAAACTACTGGCCCGATTTGAAAAAATATTTTTATGTTAGATAGTCCATTTATCGAGGAAGGCTTTAAGCTATATAACATAAAGATACGACTCACAAGACCACAGCAGCAATGAAAAATGTTGCGAAAACGGGAGAAAGATATTCCTTTTGAGAGCTTTCGCTGCGTACGCTGCGGAAACCGCTAAAGTTACACAAAAATCATGTATGACAAGATTGTTTTGCATTAAAAGTTCTATAATAAATTGCGCGACAGCATAAGTCTATCTTTTATGGTTGACTTACTACAACCTTTTTTATGTTAATAAATTTGTAAAAAAATAATACATCATTTTTAGAGGTGTATTATACACACAGATATTTATTCTTGTCAAAATAAATAGATTCATCATCACGAGCATTTCATTTAGAACAAAGTTGCCCTTTATATCATTTGATTCCAATAAATATCTTAGGAGCTATCACAGTTTTAACATAACTCCGCACCAAAATAATGTTCGCAGCTTAAGTACAACGTGCGCTTGCGCTAATCTATACTAATATTATAAAGCTGAAGAGTTTGTTTGTTTGTTTGAACGCGCTAATCTCAAAAACTACTGGCCCGATTTGAAAAATTATTTTTACGTTAGATAGTCAATTTATCGAGGAAGGCTTTAGGCTATATAACATAAAGATACGACTCACAAGACCACAGCAGCAATGAAAAATGTTTCGAAAACGGGAGAAAGATATTCCTTTTGAGAGCTTCCGCTGCGTACGCTGCGGAAACCGCTAAAGTTACACAAAAATCATGTATGACAAGATTGTTCAGCATTAAGAGTTCTATAATAAAGTCCGCGACAGCATAAGTCTATCTTTTATGGTTGACTTACTACAACCTTTTTGTGTTAATAAATTTGTAAAAAAATAATGCATCATTTTTAGAGGTGTATTATACACACCTGCAGGTATTTATTCTTATCAAAATAAATACATTCATCATCACGAGCATTTCATTTAGAACAAAGTTGCCCTTTATATCATTTGATTCCAATAAATATCTTAGGAGCTATCACAGTTTTAACATAACTCCGCACCAAAATAATGTTATAGAAATAGAAATAGAAATAGAAAACTCTTTATTCAAATCATGTACACTTACATAAAATATAACATCAGTTTAAAAGATTAATGCGTAGGTAGGTTAGGAGGTACATGAATGAAAAGGCAATCTACTCAGCGTATGCCGCAGAATCAGATATTCTGAGGCGCTGGTCTTCCGTAGATGCCAGAAATAGAAAAAGAGAGCACTGCTACTCACAATAAACATTTTGAAATAAAGATAAACAATTTTATGAAACATTTTAAAATATTTAAAACAACGTTTTAAGATAGGGAAACATTATTCAAATTTTTGAATCTATTTTTAACTACCAACACTTTATGCTTGGAGATATAATATGCCAGATCAACCAAGAAATGAATGAAAGCAAAATAAAACATAAGTAATTGCAAACGTATGAATAACATATGAGCACAGCAATTAACATGTCACAAACAGCGGATTTTCCTTTTGTAATTCTAGTAGATACTGTTTATAGTTACACTTAAAAGAACGCAACACTGTTAGCTTTTTGAATGGTGGGGGGATGTTATTCCAGCATTTCGTGGCAGAGTACCGGAAACTACCACGAAATGCTGCAGTGCTGTGATTTGGACAACCGAGACGGGATGCGTGACGCCTGCTATTTAAGAATATTAACTTGTTATACAAATATGGAGGTGACTTAGTCCGAATTATACCAAAAAGAAGACAAGCATAATGAAGTGAGCGTCGTGATTGCATGTTGATAAGATTAGACTGGTTAAGAAACGGAGTAACATGAGCTCTGCGGGGGATAGTAAAGCAAAAACGAGCACAGGCATTTTGAACGCGTTGAATTATCTTCTTAGTATAACTAAAGAGGCAATCGCCGATAACCGTATCTGCGTAATTTAGTTTGGATAGTATAAGAGTTTCACAAAGTTTAATTCTTAAGTCTACATCTAGGAAGTTACGAACCTGATACAAAACTTTCAGCCTGTAGAAGCAATTCTTTACGATTTCAAGAACATGGTTATGAAAACGAAGCTGGTTATCCATAAGAACTCCAAGGTTACGAGCAACAGTGACTTGTCCAATATCTGTATTGCCTAGTTTAAGAATTGGAGAGAAATTCTTTATTTTATTTATTTGACCCTCAGATCCAAGAATCATACATTTTGATTTTAGTGGGTTTAAGAGCAGACAATTCACGTTGGTCCATTCCTCAATAGCTTTTAAATCTTGATTTATTTTATTAACAGCAGTTAAAGTGTCATCAGGTTTTACATGTAAATAGATTTGAAGATCATCCGCATACATATGATAGTTACAGTGTTTAATTGAAGTAGTCACATCGGCGCTATACAATATAAATAGAATTGGACCAAGTATGGAACCTTGAGGAACACCCCGGTTCAAGGGTAATGACTCTGAAATATGTTTAGAACCGTTATCACCAACAACCTCCACTCGCTGCGAACGACCTCTAAGGTAATTGTAGAACCACTTTAAAGCCCCAGGATCGAAGCCATAATATGATAATTTGGACATGTTCGCAGCTTAAGTACAACGTGCGCTTGTGCTAATTGCTATGGTTGCTGGCTTCTTAGTTATAATAAAACTGCGTATGTTTTGCGTTAAAATATTTTACTATTTTTCTTTGAACATTATTTTTGAAGGTGTTTTATACACACGGGTATTGATTCTTATATTAAAATAAATACATTCATCATCACGAGCATTTCATTTTGAACAAAGTTCACATTATGCTTTAGAATGTTTTTAACACTCACAGTGTCATATTTTATATCCATAAAGATGAAATAAGAAACCAAAAATTTGCGCACGGGCGGGACTTGAACCAGCAACCTTTTGGCAAACCGGGCCAAACGCTCTTACCAATTGAGCTACCGTGCTGTTAGTCCGACCCTGCGAAATTTGTGGTTTCTTATGAAAACGTCAATTGCGTGACGCTTAGCGCCATCTAGCCGTCTGTTTATGAAACAGATGGCCCAAGCAGTTATTCTTTACAGAATAAATTCAACTTGGAAATTGATGTCGCTTCGCTATCTAATGCTTTAGAATGTTTTTAACACTCACAGTGTCATATTTTATATCCATAAAGATGAAATAAGAAACCAAAAATTTGCGCACGGGCGGGACTTGAACCAGCAACCTTTTGGCAAACCGGGCCAAACGCTCTTACCAATTGAGCTACCGTGCTGTTAGTCCGACCCTGCGAAATTTGTGGTTTCTTATGAAAACGTCAATTGCGTGACGCTTAGCGCCATCTAGCCGTCTGTTTATGAAACAGATGGCCCAAGCAGTTATTCTTTACAGAATAAATTCAACTTGGAAATTGATGTCGCTTCGCTATCTAATGCTTTAGAATGTTTTTAACACTCACAGTGTCATATTTTATATCCATAAAGATGAAATAAGAAACCAAAAATTTGCGCACGGGCGGGACTTGAACCAGCAACCTTTTGGCAAACCGGGCCAAACGCTCTTACCAATTGAGCTACCGTGCTGTTAGTCCGACCCTGCGAAATTTGTGGTTTCTTATGAAAACGTCAATTGCGTGACGCTTAGCGCCATCTAGCCGTCTGTTTATGAAACAGATGGCCCAAGCAGTTATTCTTTACAGAATAAATTCAACTTGGAAATTGATGTCGCTTCGCTATCTAATGCTTTAGAATGTTTTTAACACTCACAGTGTCATATTTTATATTCATAAAGATGAAATAAGAAACCAAAAATTTGCGCACGGGCGGGACTTGAACCAGCAACCTTTTGGTAAACCGGGCCAAACGCTCTTACCAATTGAGCTACCGTGCTGTTAGTCCGACCCTGCGAAATTTGTGGTTTCTTATGAAAACGTCAATTGCGTGACGCTTAGCGCCATCTAGCCGTCTGTTTATGAAACAGATGGCCCAAGCAGTTATTCTTTACAGAATAAATTCAACTTGGAAATTGATGTCGCTTCGCTATCTAATGCTTTAGAATGTTTTTAACACTCACAGTGTCATATTTTATATCCATAAAGATGAAATAAGAAACCAAAAATTTGCGCACGGGCGGGACTTGAACCAGCAACCTTTTGGCAAACCGGGCCAAACGCTCTTACCAATTGAGCTACCGTGCTGTTAGTTCAAGTCCCGCCCGTGCGCAAATTTTTGGTTTCTTATTTCATCTTTATGGATATAAAATATGACACTGTGAGTGTTAAAAACATTCTAAAGCATTAGATAGCGAAGCGACATCAATTTCCAAGTTGAATTTATTCTGTAAAGAATAACTGCTTGGGCCATCTGTTTCATAAACAGACGGCTAGATGGCGCTAAGCGTCACGCAATTGACGTTTTCATAAGAAACCACAAATTTCGCAGGGTCGGACTAACAGCACGGTAGCTCAATTGGTAAGAGCGTTTGGCCCGGTTTGCCAAAAGGTTGCTGGTTCAAGTCCCGCCCGTGCGCAAATTTTTGGTTTCTTATTTCATATTTATGGATATAAAATATGACACTGTGAGTGTTAAAAACATTCTAAAGCATTAGATAGCGAAGCGACATCAATTTCCAAGTTGAATTTATTCTGTAAAGAATAACTGCTTGGGCCATCTGTTTCATAAACAGACGGCTAGATGGCGCTAAGCGTCACGCAATTGACGTTTTCATAAGAAACCACAAATTTCGCAGGGTCGGACTAACAGCACGGTAGCTCAATTGGTAAGAGCGTTTGGCCCGGTTTGCCAAAAGGTTGCTGGTTCAAGTCCCGCCCGTGCGCAAATTTTTGGTTTCTTATTTCATCTTTAAAGTTCACATTATTTGATTTCAATAAATATCTTAGAAGCTATCACAGTTTTGAAATAACTCCACATCAAAATAATACTCGCAGCTTAAGTATTTACAACGCGAGCTTGCGCTAGGTATGGTTGGTGGCTTCTCACTATATTTTCTGTGCTTACATTAAAATATGTGTTTTGCGTTGAAATATTTTCCTTATACATATCTATTTATTAGATTAATTTAGTCGGCTCCCTACGGAACGGTTGTCCCGCGCAACTGCTTTTTTTGCGATACTTTAAGCGTAATACATAGTTTTCCTTTCGCTACTGAGTAGTAAAAGACTTGAGCTCATTATTTTGATTGCAGATATTTTCTATAAGGTAGATTCAGTAATACTTTTGGTTAAAAAATTTTCTTCAGATTTATGCAGGTTAAAGTTTTCTTTTCGCCACTGAGTAGGTTTTAATTTTGAATGCATCTTTTAATTATTAAGTTTAATAGATTTAGTAGGTAATTACTTTTGTTATTATTTCTTCTGATTTATGCAGGTATAAGTAACTGCGATAGCTCATCTCAGCATGTAATAAAAGTTTTTCTTGACTTAGTAATAAGTACCATTTAAAGTAGGTAGGAGGTAGCTATTAAATCTAAATGTGCATTTATAATTTGATTTTGTAGTAGATAATTTGATTTGATATTGTTCTTATTATTCTCTGTAAAGTGATTGATTACATTAGGTTAATGCTTAATTAATATGTTGGTTGACTTAATTTATATTTACCAATCTTAATGCAAAATTTGATTTCATTGTAATTGAGTATTGTTTTGTTGTATCTCTACAAAGCTTTGACGTTTTGGACATTTTTTATGACAAAATTGTTAAGTTTTGTTTATCTTCTCACAATTTTTAAATTACCTTCCAAATTATAATTTTTAATAAAATGTACGTACTGAATTAATTAGTAGAATGCCTAGAAAAAGGACGCAGCTTTCTCGGCAGTCTGCCACGTCTACAACGTCCATCCGTCTCAAACTGAATACTATTATTTGAGAATATCGCTGCAACATATTCGCGGTATATCTTATTTGTAAAATAATTAGCCTAAATAATTAAAAAATCTACCCAAAGTCGCTATTCTACGCGGACGAAGTCGCGGGCACAGCTAGTTATATTATAAAGCTGAAGAGTTTGTTGGTTTGAACGCGCTTATCTCAGGAACTGCTGGACCGATTTGAAAAAATATTTCTGTGTTAGATAGCTTATTTATTGAGAAAGGCTTTAGGATATAAAACATCACGCTGCGACGGGAGGGGAGGGAGCAAACTTAAAACGCGCGGACGAAGTCGCGGGGGACCGCTAGTCTATGATAAACTTGTCTTTACACACACTTGTAAAATTAACAATTTACGTTATTTTTCCATGGAGATGTTTATAAAAATGCCAAGACCATGTACAGTATCTGTGAAAATAGCAAAAAATACAGGTAATTAGACAGACTATATGGAATCTTTTTTAAATTAACAATATTCAGGTAATTTAAATAATAAAGTGATATTTTTTTAAAATCCTGAAACTGCATCTGTCTATTCTAACGCTAAAATCGCGTCAAAACTTGCAAAAATCAGTCATTGTCAAATGTCATTTTGCTTTCCGCTTTCTTCTTCTTCTTCGTTTGAATGGCGAGCGAACGTAAGCTTGCCAGCGATGGCTCACTGTTCCGCTAATGACACGTACGTAGCTTTTACACCATCAAGGGACACGAACAAAGCGTATATATTTTTCTTTTGAAATTTTATAGGATTTATAATCGCCAACAGAGACACGTCCCACGTCCTAATTAGGGCATTTTAGCATCTTCACATATCGCGCCCGCGTAACATATCTAATATTTTTAAATATCATTGGATAATAACTAAAAATCATGAAATAAAAGAATATTTAAAACACTGTCAAGAAAGCATAGATTAAAGCAATTGCCCGCTGTTTAGAAGAAAAATTACTAGTTGAAATAATTATCACCAATAAACTTGCAATATTTAATTCGAAAGCAATGTATTTAGACGACATGTTAAATCAATGGTTACCCTGGGCGACGCGGTTAGCTACCAATGAACTGAACCCGAAAAGGTTAAAAAAATAAGTAAGATGGAAAAGAGTTTGATACTAAGAACAACGATATTTCGATATATGAAGTTGGTCGCGTTTTGGTTATAAAAGTGTGAGATTAAGTTATTTTTCAAAAATAAAATATTTAGCACTAATTTTACTGTGAATGGCAAATATCGATTATTTGCTTTTATTTCAAGTCTGTTAAGTTTCATTTCCAAGACATTTCATCTTATTTTGGTACGACAGTCATAGCCCATATGGCAATAAACGGCTCAATTCAAGTTGTTGTATGTTGTTGTCTTAATTCGTCAAGAAATAAATTAAGATTATCTTATGTGATATTTGCGCTAAAATTAATCAAGAAGTCTATGTAACAGAAATTTAAAGCGCAGATGGACATGGGCAGCGGGAGCGGGTGTGAGCGAATTTTAAAACGCAAACATGACGTGACCATAGATTTGTATGTTTATCTACCACCACTCTCCCTGCCTTACAGAGCAGTCATCACATACTTCAGGCTGCAAGTTTATTCGTATAAACTTAAAGATTGATAGTAAATCAAATTAATTCTTTTTATTTTTCAGCAAATTCTGAAATCCGGTGGAAAGTCCGATATTCCTGCAATGAATGTTGATGATGATATATTTGATAGACTATCTGAAACTTACAACAAAGCAATTCAACACACTAAAAATATAATTAATTCAGAAATGAATAATAAAGTTGAAAAATCAATTGAATTAAAACGAGGATACAAATCCCGAAAACGTAAGGCGCAATAAACCTCTAATCTAGTATTGATGTTTTATTTCAGCTAAGTCCGCCTATTGTAAGCACATTTGGGCACACAGACCCTTGGTTTATAAATAATAAAATAATAAATAAATATACTTTGGACATTCCCACACATCGCCATCTAGTCCCAAAGTAAGCTACTCAAAGCTTGTGTTATGGGTGCCAGACAACGGATATAATACTTTGTAAGGCTGACTGCGGGAGATATCAATAAAAAAAATATATATACTGCTTTTAAAATATAATATTGACAAATTTAAGTGAGTAATCCGTCTGGTGGGTACTTAACATAAACGAGTAATATAAAACCCTTACCTTATCTATTACTAGTGTTAGTTTTAGTGTTAGTGGCCACTAATATACTTAATTATTATATTGATTTTAATATGATAAAACCTTTAAAAAAAAGACATATTTGATGTCGTGTTTTCCGATTTGATCTTATTCTGATGCCCGTCCTTGATGTTGCTCTAATCCTTGTCCCGCATAGATGTTCTTCACGATATGACACGAACGAACTTGCTCCCGGCAGCCAGTCGTCCCATCATTGGACACCAACATCTCCCGGCCGCCAGCATTATTTCAAAACCTCCATCTGACCCCATTTTTTCGCCCGGCAGCCAGCTCACACGAACATCAGTTGTATCAGCAATCACCAATTACTATGTTATTTCAGCACCTTCCGTTTTAAGTTCATTTTCCTTTATTAGTCCATCATATAAAACATCACTTTTTATTTATTTGCGTCCTCACTTTTCTGAATGTCTTTAAAAGTTCATTTCACGACAATAAAATATGTTACTACTGTTCCCGATGCTCAGCACTGCCAAAAGGCAGCACTGGCAGGGTCGCCATGTAAGGCTGACTGCGGGAGATATCAATAAAACAAGTGTTTCGCGCACGGTTCGTATATTAAGAAACGTAATATTACAATGTCCGTCGCTTAAATACTTACTTACTTAACCTAATATGGGGTGAGGCAGCGCACACACTACAACTTAAATACTTTTTGTTTGTAAATACATACATGATATACATATAAAACACCCAGACCAATACAAACAGACATGTTCATGCACACAAATGTTTGTATTGTGCGGGGATCGAACCCGCAACCCGCTGCGTAGTAGGCGATTTCTCGACCACTACACCAGACTGGTCGTCTCTTTTGTTTCTTTCTCGTTAACCGAGACACTAACGCGCCGCTATCCCTTTTAAAAAGTCTACCTTTTCATAAAGATGAAATAAGAAACCAAAAATTTGCGCACGGGCGGGACTCGAACCAGCAACCTTTTGGCAAACCGGGCCAAGCGCTCTTACCAATTGAGCTACCGTGCTGTTAGTCTGACCGTGCGAAATTTGTGGTTTCCTATGAAAACGTCAATTGCGTGACGCTTAGCGCCATCTAGCCGTCTGTTCATGAAACAGATGGCCCAAGCAGTTATTCTTTACAGAATAAATTCAACTTGGAAATTGATGTCGCTTCGCTATCTAATGCTTTAGAATGTTTTTTTTTAACACTCAGTGTCATATTTTATATTCATAAAGATGAAATAAGAAACCAAAAATTTGCGCACGGGCGGGACTTGAACCAGCAACCTTTTGGTAAACCGGGCCAAGCGCTCTTACCAATTGAGCTACCGTGCTGTTAGTCTGACCCTGCGAAATTTGTGGTTTCCTATGAAAACGTCAATTGCGTGACGCTTAGCGCCATCTAGCCGTCTGTTCATGAAACAGATGGCCCAAGCAGTTATTCTTTACAGAATAAATACCTTTTTTCCGTAAAACCAAGAGTCTGCTTTTTCCATGCGTGAGGCATCGTACAAATATAAAGCAAATGCGCGATTATCGTAGGTTTGCCCAAATTTTACTCATAGGTACGCGATCAAACATTTTAAATAGGTATCCTAGGTACCTAACCTTACTGACAGTCGCACGTCATGCGACTACTGTCAGATAGGTAAAATTCGCGCCAACCTGCATTCTTTCTAAAGCTTTATTTTCTTGCAATATAATATTTTAAATAATCTGTCGTTGCCGCGCGTCCACTAGGGATTTATTTTAAAACTTGGTACAAAATAACAGTGTACATAATGCTTAAAGCATTATCTCCCAGTCATACCTTTTGGACATGCAAAAGGTTGTAATGCCTAACAATTAACAACAATAGAGCAAAAGCCATAGTATCTTTAGGGCTATCGATAACTCAGTTTGGTTCGATAGGTGTAGGGCAATAGCAATAGTCATCCTCAGCGCCGATAACATCATCTATCTATAATTAATAATTTTGTCAAGGGGTACGGTAGACTCGATCGAAACCTTATATGAATAACAAAACATAAAAATATATTGATTTCGAGTCGACAACATAAATCCGCAAAATTCGGATTATGGAGAATTTTGTTAAATTCTAATAGCACTGACAAACAAACAGCAGTCGCCATTGACAAGGCGTATAGTGCATACTGCATAGATATGACAGATACAGATTGGAAAGCTCTTGTAGCGTTTAGGACCTGTAGCGACATCTATGAGCAACCACTGTCACTACATTTCAACGCAACACGCTGACTCGGCTCGACGCGACTAGATGGCGCTATAGTCGAAGTATGGAAACTGAACCGCGATATTAAAGATTTGTAGCGGACTAACTACATATGTACAAACCAAGACTGTGATCATTGGACCTTGGTCCCCGGCCATAACACCCGGTCGGTAGGAAGCGCTTCCCTTTGCCTTCCTAACCCTGTTGCGCCAAATTGGTGACCCCGACGTGATCCCATCCATACCCGTGGAGCCGCACCGTCATCGTCAGCGTCGCCTTCTTCGCACCACTAGCCAGCAGCATCCAGCCAGCAGTCTCCTCCAAGCCAGTTTCCAGCCTCAAGGACACCACCGCAGACCACACCGGTTCTCCCTGGTTCCTCGGCAAACTCACCAGCTCATCATCCCGACTCACCGTGAACTTCGAGCTTCATCCTCATGCATCGTGGACATCTCGCATGTACATCCCGACTCACCGTGGACATCACGCATGCTCATCCCGACTTATCGTGAGGACATCGCGCATCACATCCCGACTCACTGTGGACATCGCGCATCTCGACGCACCGTGGACATCGCGCATGCACATCCCGGCTCATCGTCGAACACTGGCACTTGCAAGCTCACTACGCGCAGACTGCTGAGCTTAACCTCCCTGGCTCAATCAACCTCCGGTTCTTCGGAGGGGAGTGATGTAGCGACATCTATGAGCAACCACTGTCACTACATTTCAACGCAACACGCTGACTCGGCTCGACGCGACTAGATGGCGCTATAGTCGAAGTATGGAAACTGAACCGCGATACGCGAGGGTCAAACTGAAAGTTCTTAGAAATCAAAAACTGATTACATTAGCCAGTTATTAGTTATATTATATCTTTTCAAAATATTGTCCATTGACGTCAATACACCGCTGCATGCGATGGAATCACTGGGAAAAGCACTTTTCCCACTCGTCCTTAGGGGTCTCTTCAATGGCATCGCGATACGCAGCCACCGCTTCTTCAGCATTCATAAACCGCTTTCCTTTAAGTTTTTCTTTAATTGTTGGAAATAAATAAAAATCACAAGGCGCGAGGTCGGGGCTATACGGCGGGTGACCCAGTAATTCAACGTTTGATGTCGCCAAATAGTCGATCATTCGCTTGGCGGTGTGCGACGAGGCGTTGTCGTGGTGAAGGAGGATCCTACTGCGAGGTCGTTTCTCTCGAACTTTTTCCAAGACAAGTGGCAAACAATTGGTAGTGTACCATTCTGCAGAAACTGTTTTTTGATCCTCGTAACACAATTGTTGCGAAATGACCTATCCTTCCAAAGAACGAGGCCACCATTTTTTTTCCCGCACTTCGATCTCTCTTCACTTTAGTTGGCAACTCCTCGAAAGGAAACACCCACTGAGCAGATTGTCTTTTGGTTTCAGGATCATAACAGTAAATCCAGCTTTCGTCACCTGTTAGTATGTCGAACACAGCATTTGAATCACCTCCGTTAAACCTTTCAATTATTTTACGGCACCAATCCACACGATGGAGTTTTTGAGCCTTAGTCAAATTATGAGGTATCCACCGGGCGCAAAGCTTCCTGACCGCTAAATGTTCGTGGAGGATTTTGTGCACTTGACTCATACCGATGCCTAAGCTTGTCCGAATCTGCTGATAGGTCACTCTTTTGTCAGTCTCTATCATACGCCGCACAACACAGATGTTATTTTCAGTCGTCGCCGTAGAAGGCCGTCCCTCACGTACATCATCAGTGAGATTAGTGCGACCACGTTTAAACTCATTAAACCAGTTATAAACAGTCGCACGAGATGGGGCTTCATCGTGAAAGGCCAATCGTAGTCTATCATAACTTTCTTGTTGACTTAAATGACATCGAAAGTTATAAAAAATCATTGCACGAAAATTTTCTCGTGTTAAATTCATGTTGACGTGACACAGACAATTTTCAATTTGCCGCCAAATCGTAAAACGAATGACAAATGAATGAAATATATACTCAGTAATATTGGCAAAGAGTTCTATTTTCAAATTTTAGAATATTTTTTTTATTATATTGTTTATAAGTGGCCAGTTCTAAGAACTTTCAGTTTGACCCTCGTATTAAAGATTTAGAGCGGACTAACTACATATGTACAAACCAAGACTGTGATCATTGGACCTTGGTCCCCGGCCATAACACCCGGTCGGTAGGAAGCGCTTCCCTTTGCCTTCCTAACCCTGTTGCGCCAAAGACCCTTATAAAGTTTTGGGAAGCAACTAAGATGTTTAAATTGGGAAGCAACCTGTGGTGTCGCTATCGTCGTCGTTTTATTTTTCTTTTTTGCGGATGATATACAGGCAAAGGTATAAAACCATCACACATTAATTAAGTTATAATGTTTTAATTCTCATTAACAACCGGCTTAAATTTTAAATGACGCCTTATTTTTTATATTAATAATTTCGTCAAGGGGTACGGTAGACTCGATCGAAACCTTATACGAATATACACTTCAGAGTGCTTAGTTTGATTGACACAAAGTTCATCGAATGACTTTACCATTGCGTTAATCGAGCAAACGTCAAACACATCGACTATCGAACACACGAATATGAGTTGCAATCGAAGCTAACTATTC
This sequence comes from Pyrausta purpuralis, assembly GCA_963924145.1. Lineage (NCBI taxonomy): Eukaryota > Metazoa > Arthropoda > Insecta > Lepidoptera > Crambidae > Pyrausta > Pyrausta purpuralis. Next base: position 16,687,541 of record OZ001659.1, read on the forward strand.
GATCCGCGTTTACTCACGGCGAGAGGTGAGCGTTATTTTTATTATGTTGGCCATTTGATAGTGTAGCTACCATAGACATTCACTTCTGAAAATAAACCAACCAGATTTGAGGGTACATTATCTTACCCTCATGTAATCTAACTGATTGTGGCCAAATGTCTGCCTATATGAATAAAAAAAAATAAAAAAAAAACTGTCTATTGAAATTGTTCGAGTATTTTAGATACGTCAAATAATGCAAGAGCCCATGCGGCCGGCATCGTCAGGGAATATCTTTGGGATGTGAACATCACAGTTATGGACTGGCCAGCCAGAAGCCCAGACATGAACCCCATTGTGCAGTGTACATTCGGCCGTCTGAGCCAGGCTTCTATAGAGATCTTGCATATCTAGGCTGATAACGAATCGTTAGTGACGCTTATATACCTATCCAGGTTTTATCGTTTGTGACGCAATAGTTTTCTTGGAAAATCAAAATAACTAGGCTCAGACAGCCAGAATTTCGCATTTTCTGACTTTCCAGATCTCAACTATCAGAGGGTTTCAGGTCGCTGTTTCTTATAAAATGTGATGTGACGCGTTAGTGACGGTCATCCGAAGTAGTTTCATCCATTTTAATCCAGTACTTTTTGAGAAATCGTGATAAACGTGTGGCTCAGACATCCTGATATCCGGTCGTCTGAGCCAACTTGATTTTCTCTATATTTCACGAAATGTTACGTTTCGGACAAATGTTTTTAGGATTTACTGATGTGACGACGTTAGTGACAGCTCTCGACCAGATTTGAACCTTCGTGACGCACGCGTTTTGGAGAAATTGAGAAAAAACAGCTGGCTCAGACAACCGGATGCTGGCTGTCTGAGCCACCCAGTTCTACCACTTCCAGGTGTTGTACGAAGCTGAAAACTCATCTAATCTGATGTGACGCGGCCTCTAAGTACCAAAAATCGTAAGTGACGGCTCTATATGCCGCCAATCAAAAGTTATAAGCATTTCAAATGTTTTCCATACATCGATGCATTTGGGTGGCCACACTTCGCACTCTTTATGGAAACGGAAAGACAATTTAGTAGAAAATGTAAGCTCAAGCCCCTCATATCAAAGCGGATGCTTTCTCCTGCTATTTAAATATTTAATTACGTAGTCAATAACTACGCCGATGAAGGAAAATATGTTAATTAAGTTATGGGGTATTCCAGGTTTTAAAATTACTCTTTATTTAAAAATAACCTCTAGGTCCAGCTGCTTACTACAATATAAGACTTTTTCGGTATTAAATACATACTAAGTACTCATTCTTCAACTCGTCCCATATTATTACGGCCCATTTGGGACAAGATGCAATAATTAATTTTAATCATTATGCAAATCGTTTCCTGCTTTTTTGGGTGCAAAATAATAACCTTAAAACAGCACAGAAGGTGAAACGCAATTCTCTGGGACCGCTTATTATTATTACGAACAAAAATTACTAAGCCAGCCTTATTTCACCTTCGGAACACGAGACGCGCGCCATCTTTGTGTCGTTGACATGCCATCAATGCGCACTAAACAGTTTCGAACAATATTTTTGATGCGGGGGAATAAAGAATGGAATGCGCTACCGGCTGAGGTGTTCCCGAAACCCTTAATTTGGGCATTTTCAAAAGAAGAATGATTAGGTAGGTACGCTATTACTGATCAGACATGACCAATCCTCGACGACATCATCACTTACCACCAGTTGTGATAGTGATCAAATGGCTGATCATATATATAAAAATATATAGATAGACTATAAAATTATGCAGGATGGAAAGAAATCATCCACTTAATATCATTTATTTTTATAGCCCAAAAGATTGTTGTTAAATTTTACAAGAAAGTGTAAATATGTATGTTACAAAATGTATACATAATAAATAAAAATGTAAGTAAGTAACAATGGATATGGCGGTAGGAGAGGTGCGTCGTAGAAACCAACTTACGAAAATAATGAAATAAAATTAAAAAATATATTTCGTTTTGGACCTGTCATGTTTATTACCACAGGTTGTAGCGTTTATCTTCTTTTAAAGTTTATGTTCATAGGACAAGTAATAATTATTTTGTTTTAATAAAGCAATGATATAAGTTTTGTGCTCGTGGATTTTTACTTAGTTCGTAAACTTTATTGATTTTATGACGAGTATAGTATACCTATTTACGAGGAGTATTATTCACATTTGACTAAAATTGTAATCATTAAAAGGGTTTCCTTTCATACAACAAAATTGTGTTAACTTTTTTGTAACAATATTATTGTTTTTTTTTTCTGATTATACTCATATTGATAGTTTTAACTTTTTTAATACATTAAATGACGTTAAAAATCATTTGATTAAATTATCTGCATCTCGTCCAAAATAAGCTGTAGACATGTATGGGATGAATTGATGATCTACTATTTGCATAAATGCTACACCAGAAACAATTCGTAAAACTACTTTTTTATTTACTAAAATATCAATAACAGGAGACTTCCACATGGTAATTCTTAGACGTTGGGTGATATCAGAATTATCAGTAAACAGCTATCTAAACGCTGAGTAAAAAAGTAAGTGCAAAGCGCTGAGTATGCCTAGTCAGCCTGGAGCCTAGCTTTTTTCAAGAGAACGCTGACTACGCCTAGTAAAAGTAGTAAGAAGTCCAACTAAATACTGCTCTGCTTACTGAGTGCTCTGCTTACTGAGGTCTGAGTCTGGAGCTCACGTCAAAACATGCCTGATTGTTGTCATAAGTCTTTGTGCCCCCTTTTAGTATAACTGGCCCAATATTATCACCATAAATTTCTTTAAATGCATTTTTTAATGATTAACTTCGTAAGTGCAGGTTTCCTTGTCAGTACATCAGTCACTAATCAGTAGTGCGGATTTTTTTTCAGAAACTGTCATAAATGTAAATGTCTACTTTTTCGTCTGACGCTATCTTGCATGTCGAATTAACAGTGATTAAAAAGTGTTTTAATGTTCTTATTTAACATATTTTCTTTAACTTGATAGCATATTCCTGATTTTTTAAATGGTGAATAAAATATGAGCCTGTGCAAGTGTACATGGTCTGATAATCTTGGTAAGATCATCTCTTTAAACTAGAAATAAAAATAAAAGCCTTCTTTTAAACGTTGCGAAAGTTTAAGAATTACTCAGGACGAGCTGCAGTTTGTAAATATATCTTTGATTTTCCGCATTTCGTCCCAAATATTTTATAGGCATGGTGGGACGAGTCAATGAATTACTAAGTTTTCCATCCAAACAAAAAAGGAAACGACTTGCAGGATTTAGTTAGTATTTATATTGATTTTTTGCATCTTGTCCCAAGTGGGCCGTAAAATCACATGGGAAGAGTCGAGTAATATGTAAGTAGTATGTACCTAACCAAAATTCTCCAATATTGTAGTACCTTCGATAAACTAGCGGTTGTTTTCAAATAAATAGTAATCTAATTTTTTTCCTTGGAATACCTGAGACCATAAATAATTAACATATTTTCCTTCATCGGCGTAGTTATTGACTACGTAATTTAATATTTAAATAGCAGGAGAAAGCATCCGCTTTGATATGAGCGGCTTTAGCTTACATTTTCTACTAAATTGTCTTTCCGTTTCCATAAAGAGTGCGAAGTGTGGCCACCCAAATGCATCGATGTATGGAAAACATTTGAAATGCTTATAACTTTTGATTGGCGGCATATAGAGCCGTCACTTACGATTTTTTGTACTTAGAGGCCGCGTCACATCAGATTAGATGAGTTTTCAGCTTCGTACAACACCTGGAAGTGGTAGAACTGGGTGGCTCAGACAGCCAGCATCCGGTTGTCTGAGCCAGCTGTTTTTTCTCAATTTCTCCAAAACGCGTGCGTCACGAAGGTTCAAATCTGGTCGAGAGCTGTCACTAACGTCGTCACATCAGTAAATCCTAAAAACATTTGTCCGAAACGTAACATTTCGTGAAATATAGAGAAAATCAAGTTGGCTCAGACGACCGGATATCAGGCTGTCTGAGCCACACGTTTATCACGATTTCTCAAAAAGTACTGGATTAAAATGGATGAAACTACTTCGGATGACCGTCACTAACGCGTCACATCACATTTTATAAGAAACAGCGACCTGAAACCCTCTGATAGTTGAGATCTGGAAAGTCAGAAAATGCGAAATTCTGGCTGTCTGAGCCTAGTTTTTTTGATTTTCCAAGAAAACTATTGCGTCACAAACGATAAAACCTGGATATATCAGCGTCACTAACGATTCGTTATCAGCCTAGATATGCAAGAACTCTATAGAAGCCTGGCTCAGACGGCCGGATGTACACATTGTGCACATGTGGGACGAGCTAAAAAGATGTGTTAGAGCAGGTCAGCCAGTTGCCCAGACGATGCAGCTTAGGAGTTGAAAACTATTATAGAAGAGGAATGGGAGATGATCCCTCAAAATTTCATAGAGCGGTTGATGAACTCCATGCCTAATTGTATGAGAGCTGTGGTAGATGCCCATGGAGGCAACATGCGTTATTAAATTAAACCTTTATTTGATAAAACATGTTTTTTATTCAAAAATCAATTGCCTTTAACAAGGCGCATATCCGACTTGTTAGGCGTAGCTCCATGTCGTATGGTATTCTGAATTCAAATTTAAAACATCGAAACCTAAACTCTAAGGTGGGCCAATAGATGTGTCCAGAAGTGTATTTTAATTCTCATTAACAACCGGCTTAGATATTAATTTGTATTTAGGTATTTATAACTATATTATATTTATTTATAACTGGTAGAGAATGTCATTCGGCATTAATTCTACCTTATGTTATGCAATTAAGTTAAATAAATACGTTTTTTAATTTTTCATCTTGGAGTTACAGAGAATAATTAAATTATTTTTTTCATCTGAGTGCTTAGTTTGACTTTTTTCACCTCTCGTTCGATTGCAAGCGCGTTAGAATTTTGTATTGGAAAAATAAAGCGCCACCTTGCGGTCACTTTAGGAAATAAAATTGCGATCCTGAGTTTTTACGTACTACTCGACTCGAGCAGTGAAAACCGACTCGCAAAAGACGTAAAACATTGTTTTGCGAGTACGAGTTGCTTTTTTGACAGCTTTTGTTACGAACGTCAGTGAGCTCTTCACTAACGCAAGTGAAAAGTTTTCACGCGAGTATTTATGGTGAGAGGTGAGTTACAACTACTGTAAACTCGTAAAAATTTAAAAATCTGAATAGGTAATGGCGGCTCGACTACATTTCGTCTGGAAAATGTTTTCCACAGCTGAATCCAGGGATACCCGTGGTTTAACTGTGAGGAAAAATATAATAGCTAGAGCATCGTTTTATCCACTAAAAGATATGACTGAGACACAATTTCGAGCGCGATACCGTATCACAAAAAATATATTTTAAAATGCTCGCTATGGAGCTGAAGAAAAAAAAACTAATTTGCGATCTTCTCAAAGGGTTTCACTAAAGGTTTCACTCGAACCAAAGGTTTTATTTATTTACACAGTGCACTACAAAATTGCTGTGATTTACTTCCTATATTTAGGTGTAAAAACTTCTGTTTTGTTTTGATTATTTATAGGTTAATTATGTATGGGGTATTCCAGGTTTTAAAATTACTCTTTATTTAAAAATAACCTCTAGGTCCAGCTGCTTACTACAATATAAGACTTTTTCGGTATTAAATACATACTAAGTACTCATTCTTCAACTCGTCCCATATTATTATTTTTTTCTCGATTACACTATCGCCCCCATAGTAAAAGTTGTTCATATTCGTCAGTGGAGTCTTTACACAAAATATCGGTACTAATAAAAAAGTCACCCTGTATACTAATATATTTTTTTAGATTTAACAGATTATATGGTATCCCAGGAGTGATTGGTTGTGTGGGTGGTAGCAATTTTAAAATTGTGGTTCCAAGAAAGGAGGAGAAATACTTGTTCTACAGCAGAAAACATTACCATTCTCTCAATGTACAGATGGAAAATAATTCAACATAATTGTTGGTGAGCAAACGACATAATAGAAAATTAGAAATCCTATGAATTTATAGATGATTTATGTGGTGTTTTGTTTGCTGAGTGACAATATGCTATTGAATAAAAAATGTGTGATAATGTATGTTTAATGTAAAACTTTGTATTTTGTAGATATGTGATGACCAATACCGCATTATAAATGTAAATGCTAAGTTTAGTAGAGCATATCATGACTAGATGCACATTGTTGGTTGGTGAATGGATAAGTTAGGATGTAAAATAAAACTAAAAGATTGGAATTCATACAAGAGGTAATGCCTTGTAAAATCAACACGATAACTGTATTTATACACACTTACTGCTCCATATACGTCACCAACATATCGAATTAAGCTGCACTTGTCTTCACTTTCTTTCAAAACGTATACTTTAAAAGCAAACAAACAAATAGGCGCGCCGCGGCAAAGTGTTTTTGTATTTGACGTATCTAAAATACTCGAACAATTTCAATAGACAGTTAGATTACATGAGGGTTACTATATGTTAATGTACCCTCAAATCTGGTTGGTCTATCTTCAGAAGTAATTGTCTATGGTAGCTACACTATCAAATGGCCAACATAATAAAAATAACGCTCACCTCTCGCCGTGAGTAAACGCGGATCGAATAGTTAGCTTCGATTGCAACTCATACTCGCGTGTGTTCGATAGTCGATGTGTTTGACGTTTGCTCGATTAACGCAATGGTAAAGTCATTCGATGAACTTTGTGTCACTCAAACTAAACCCGCATGCCTTTCCCGTCTATATGGGATAAATTCAAGTACTACTGTCAGAGATCTATGATCCATCAGTGTATCCACACCGCCCGCCGGCACCTGCAAAGGTGCCGCACGAACAGGCCGCTGCACATGTAGTATAGGGGTGTCTATGCAAAAATAATATCGATATTTTTAAGATGTATTCCATCTTACCTGTCAATCCGCTTCGAGAACTGCGCGCAACTGTCATAAGACAAACGCGCGTGTGGCCTCGACTCTGTCTGGTACCAAGCGCCCGCCATCGGGCGGGCCGCGCAATTTACAAAAATACAAATATCTCGCGGTAGGAATGAGCTATCATCATTTTGTAAACGGGGATTTGTTGTTTAATGTATTAGCTATCACACTGTTTTACTAAATATTACTTTACTGAAATATTTTTATTAATACTGAGGCGATATAGAAGGTAGCGCGGGAAAAAAACATGACTCATGGTATTTATAATAAATGTTTACGTTATAAATTTTCAATTATACCTTCAAATACCTCGAAACAAAGCTAAAACATAATATTTTTAACATAAATAAGATTACTTATCACCATAGAACAAATTTTATAAATACAGGATAAATAAAAATCGTAATAACTACATTTTAGTACATGGGGTCTATTCACAAGACCCACCTTCTAAAAACTAGTCGGAACACCCAACTTTTTCGTATCTATGGATTGCTCATTTTACCGTCTAAATGTTAAAGAGTTTCCGTCCGCACCACATAGCTAAATCATCGATTTAAAATCGACTACCTACTCAACCGATCCCGATATGGGGAGAGTAAAACGTGACGCTAACAGTATAGAGAACCCGATATGGGGACAGTAAAACGCTACGACTGCTGCGAATGTGAAAAATGAACCCCATATGGGGAGAGTAAAGGCGAGAGGGTAAATCTTCCATCGGGTCCATCCACTTATGGTCGAAAACAAATATTTCTATTTTTCTTCTTTTAAATTATTTTCTTTTTTATCCGCGACGGAACGAAGATATGTGCGTGTGAATGCGTTTGGTTGGGGTGAGAGAATGTTTGTGGGTTTGTAATATATAGCGTCTCTGATTTTTAGATAGGCATAGTGTTATTCTGCCGGGGTGTGATACTGCAGTGACCTACATAATTTCCGATTTATCTGAAATCCAAAATTAGTATATGTTTTTGAATATCTTCTTCCGTCACTTTTTAAGCTTATTTTTTTCACGGATTTCAACAAAAACAAAAGCTTTATAATCATAACTCGTAGTTTATATTACGCAAATTTTATTGTTTCTCACAAATCCTTTAATAATTTATTGGGATATTTAAAATTCACAAATAGGTTCAAACACAACCTATAATAGCTGCCCATAAGCGTGGTAGGTAACCTATCGAGATGGTAGACGACCGTCGTATTACAACACTAACTTTTACAGCCGTGAATATTGACAAAGAGCCACACTTGCCGGCGGCTTTTCCTTTGCCTACTTTTATGGCCATGAGACGCCGGCAATGGCGGCGGGCGGTGTGGATACACTGTATGGAAGTTTACATCAGGGCACAATCAGGTTAATAATTGCAACAAAGGCTGAAAATGCATGCTTTCAAAAGACCAAAAAAAACATTGTCTTTCTTTGTCATCGTTGTTCCTGCGCTTAGCTTCCTTGTTGAGCATTGGAATGCGGACCACCTCGCATTTCAATGAGTAAGGTTAAGTTACCTAGTTTAGTTTAGTGTAAGTTTTAGTTTTAAGTGTTAAAAAATTAAAATAATAATAAAGAATTGTCTGTATGGCATACAGCCAAAGACGTTAAACTAGTATTTAAAAAAAGACAGAAGTTTCTGTCAGATGAGATTTTAAGCCATGCAATGATGCCATGCATTTTTCCCCTTGTTTGTAATAGGCACTCTTCGTTTGTGGGCATTGTGGCTTTGAATCACTCGGTTTTACATGTGCGTTCATAAAACGAAAGGAGCTTTTTTATAAATATCTTAGCAGCAATGTCAGATTCAGATAATTCAGATGAAATAAGCGGACTTAAAGATTTCAATGATATACAAGAGGAAATAAAGAAATGTAAGCGCAATCCCGATACAGCAGGAATGTTTGTATCAGGGTGGGATGATGCCGAACAAGATGTAGATATTGTAAAAAATCCGAAAGGTACGTACGAAACTTAGGGCACCTATATTCGAATTTCCAAACACAGATGTACCAATATGGATTATAGATACATTCAACTTTTCGAATGAAAGAAGTTTCAATGGGTATCTGCTACTTTTATTATACAGAATGTTCAAGATTACTGACCTGGTCAGTAAATCACATTATCTAGAAACATTCAGCAATTAGCTTAAATCAACCATAGTACTCTGCACAACTGATGAGTTTTTTCTCATGGCCCAAAGCCACAATCTACAACACAAACAGTAAAACATGTAATTGGATTTCTTGTATCTTAATGTCTGAAAGTGTAGTTTATTTCAGATAATCCAATAGATCATGTTTTATGGGCTGCTGAAAATGGCGATTTAGATACACTTAAAGAGTTAATAACCAAGCAGCCTGGATTAGTCCATGCTCGAGACACAGACGGATACACACCACTGCATCGGGCGTCTTATAGCAATCACGCCGCTGCAATTGCATACTTACTCAGTGTTGGTGCAAATGTAGGAATTAAGACTGAACTTGGTTGGACACCACTACATTCTGCTTGCAACTGGAATAATTACCAAGCAGTAGCAAGGCTATTGGCTGCTGGTGCTGATCCAAATTCAATTTCTGATGGAGGTAAATGTAATAAATACTACATAGTGGTCCCCAGTGACTTCATCAGGCATTTTGATCATGTTGTGTAACCAGGTCTTTTTTCCAGGTCAAACACCAATGCATTTGGCTGCAGCAATAAGCCATAGTAAATCTTCATTACTACTAATGTTCTTAAGAGATGATGTGGTCGAGACTGCTAATACCCCAAATAATTCTGGCGAAACTCCCAAACAATTAGCACTTGGACATGGAATATATGCCCCGTTATTTGAAATGATTTCACCTGCTGTGTCCTACATCTATTCACCAGGGTTCACATTTAATCCTCATGTAAGAAAACAAAATAAAAATACATGAATCACTTACATGAATATTTATTAATACTTATCAACAAGAGACTAATAACAAGATTTTCAAAAAGACAAAAATAGATGACAAAAGTGGGCCTTACCGACATAAGTAACAAAATTGAAAGCTTAGTCACAATGTATCGCACAAAGGCTAAGCACTATTCAATGACATACAAAAGGATAGACATGTTATACACTAACATTAAAGCATTTTAAAGTGGCACAGGCATTACACAATATACAAATGTATAGTTGTGTATTACGATACTAAGTGCTAATAGAGACAAATGATGGGGCATGCCTGGTGATAGAAAGAGATAAATATATAACATTTGTTACGTACTGATTTCTACTGAGCGCTCATGGGCGCGAGCGCGTCGCATCTCGCTCTTAAGCCTAATCACATCCTATTTTCACCCATTGCCCAATTAGGGTAAAGACTAAATACGTATTTTGTGTTATAAATGAAAAACCTATAATTAAGAATGTAATGACACGTTTTTATTTTCTCTAACAATTGCAGTGTAATTGGTACTCTTACTAAACTCATTTTTCCTAGAAAACGAGAAATAATTTAAGGCGCTGTCGGGACGTTTAGTCATACATGCCCAACTGAATGCACTCCGGGCAATTAACTACCTATTGTGTAGCCATTTTCGAGCACATACGTCGTATCTATAATTTAAAAACATCTTAGGAACTATTCAGATAGTTTTGATACTATCTTTAAAAACTATTTACCTCTGGCCTTTAAAACACATATTTTCAATTACATACATAGCACCAGAAACAAGATATGTTTCAGCATGTAAATTTTTCAAACTGGCTATAAGGTTCCTTTTATCAATCCTATTTAATTCCTGCAGTGATTGTCTGGTTTGAGATGTCATATAAGGTAAGACTAGACAACCAATTCCCAGACATTTACATCTTACACAGTTTTTCCATATTGTTAATAAATCTTCATCTTTAATTACTGGACACACTGGTAATAAATTGACAGCATTAAGGCAGTTAATTTTTTGGCGTTCCGTTATAGGATAATCAGCTCTTTGAAACGGAGATACAATCACCGCACGCCATGCTGTACAAATGACCTCATTAGGAGGTGAAGACGCTTTCAGCAATAGAGGTGTCATGTCTTCATATAAACCAGCCCGTAATAGCAAAGGTATAAGTTCTCGTGTTATTTGTGCATTGCCATATCTACGTGCGAGTTCAGCAGCAACTTTCAATCCTTCAACATTCGTACCAGCTTGCAACAAATGTTCAATAGCACGAATTTTATCCTGCATAAATGTGGCAACCACCCAGGGCAAATCAACATTCTCCAAATTTACAATGCTCAATAATTCTACCAGGAACTTCCACAAATCATCACGTTCACGATTAGTTACTTTAACGGCAGTGTCCGCGTCAATGACACTCATTAAACATTGAAGAGCACGCAATTTTTTACATTTATTGAAATCACTTTCATCATCAAATGCTATTCGTGATAGGTAGATTGCTCCCATTTTCGGACACGTTGCTTTCAATATATATTTCGCAATTAACAATTCTTTTGTATTCAGACCAGATTGTTTTATATTTTTGTTCTCTTCTACTGACTTTTCAAGTATATTTTCCAAAATTTGGATCCTTATGGAACTTATATTAATACCATTCTTATCGGCTATTTCATTGGCAGCGCGATTAACATCATGACGCGACATTTTCTCTATAAAAGAGGGGTGAAGATACAGAGCGCGAATGAGTTGGGCGGGTTCAGTTGACAGACGGACAAACTCTTCACAAACCCATTCTATTTTGTGCAAAGCATGTCGCGTAGAAAGAGTTGTATGCAAACGTTCCATTTGACGAACGGCCCTGTTGCCAGGCTGAACAGCGGCCCATCTTTGAGCAAACTGGTAACACAACTGAGCTGCAGCAACTTGATCAGCCCCACGCGCACAACCTTGGAGGACGTAAAATAAACATGCACCTGCCCATTCCATGTTGGCAATATGTCTTACACAGCGATGCGCAGAACGAAGCAAAGGTTCTTCTCGTGTAGTTAAGCGCCATGGTTCACTTTCAGATGTCTCCATATTACAACCGTCTGTATGCTTACGAGAAGTCATTGTTTGTTTCAAAGCGTTACTACAAATCATGTCTCTCGCAATTTGTAAATCAGCATCCAAAGAGAGTAAAGCCACAACAGGTAACCATCGTTCATAAGTTTCCAGAGTAATTTCAGATTTTAAATTCGACCACATATCCTCACGCATAAAAAGAGGAAACGGTAACCGATAATACCCAACTTCCGGAAACATACCCTTTACAGAAAACAGCTCAAATTCGTATTGCTTAGGAGGGCTTTTTCTTCTGTAGCCTTTTAGATAATTCAATAAATAATATTCTTTCATATCTCGCAGTTCAACAGAATTTCCGAAAAGCAAATTAAAGATACACAAATAAACCTCATAATAGTATGGGTTTATAGAAATTGTTCGTCCATGTAAGCAAACTTCTCCATTCTTCCAAAAATCATGTAATATGTCTTGTATCAAGTCTTTATTGTCAATATTTTCCCAGATAATTAAACATTGAGCAATTAATTCTTTTTCGGAGCTCTCAAAATATATTTGTCGACAGTTCAAGTCGTCGCTAAATAACTTATACTTCTGCTCCCAGGACGTTATTAGAGATACCAATTGTAATGTAAGTCCATCGTTGAGAGAAATATTTAAAGTACGACAAAGATGGACTAGTTTCTCAAAACCAGTATTTGGATATTGTTTTAAAACACAAAATAAGATCACTTTAACATCCCATGTCTCTTCAGAATTCTCTGGCAAGGCAATATCTGCTAAGTTTATATTGAATTTAATCTTAAGTAAATGATGTGGTTGATATGGAATTGTGTTTCCAATATTGTCTTCTACTGAAAATGTTCGTCTAACTAGAGGTAACGAGAGATAACGAATAAGAGCAGGCGCTGTCGTTTCTCCTTGTCCTTTAAGTGTGTCTTCTAACCATAATTTATTATTCAATATTTCAAATCTACTTAAAATTAGCAATAAATTGGTAAGTAATACTTCATCTAGCTCTTGAGACTGCACTGCTTTTGTTACAAGTTTTCGACTTATTTTATCGCGTATGGCGTAAAAATCTTCTTTTATAACTTGTCCTGTATTAACTATGTGTTTTATGATGTATGCAATCATTCTGAAAGGTATAAAATCATATCCTTCTAAAATGTTGTAATCATCAACTGTAGAAATATTTTGAGGATTACACTTTTCGATAAAATCTATGAAATCATTTAATCCCTTTATTGATGACATGGGTAAGTAAATATACTGAAACTTCCATGCTACTGACAAATTCTTTAACATCATGTCTGCATTGAGTAAGGCATTCAAATCGGATAAGTATTTTAACAGATAATGCATATCACTCTCTTCGCATTTAATAACAAGTTCAACAAGAACCTTAAATGATTTTAATAATAACGTGGAATTATTTCCGTTTTTAAAAGACGATATTACATTTCCATTTGGTCGTTTATAAAAAAGATTTTCAAGCAATCTTCGTACGTTTAAAGTAGTAGAAGTCTGCCTCATAAGATTTGACAAAATTGAATCATGAGACAGTTCTGTTCGCGTAAGTTGAGAAATGCACCCTCCTTGTGGAGAACTAGCAGTGTGTCCATCTTGAGACATCCATATTAACTTGATTGCAGATATATCTTTTTCAACATATAACTTATTTAAAGTAACTGCCATTTTATATGAGTTTTTGAGATGATACAAATTTTGAATATTGTTTAATTGAATTTCATTCAATAGTTGTGTTCCTTTAAGAAAATCTAAATAATTCCTTTCAAGTACAGAGTTTGCACTACTGTCATTAATAATTTGCTCATATTTATTTAATACAGTTTTTAGTAAAAATTTCTTTTCTGAATACTGTAAGCCATTAAAGTAGTTTAGTGCATTTCTTGTTTCACAGTTGTGAAGACATTTATCAAGATATAGTACATTAGCATAGCCGTTAAAATGCTTCATTACACCTGTAATGACTTTTAAATCATTTAAATCTACAGGAGTAACTTTTATTAATTTATTCAACACCATCATGTAATCTGTACATGTAAGGGGAAAATTATACTTTTTTAGTACTACTTTGATTTTTGCATAGTTCACTTCTTTTTGAACTTCCTGTGCTAAAGTTCTGTCGAAGTCTGTGACAGTAAAATCTTTAGTTGCAGATGCAGCAGCAGTAACTGCTAATTCAAGAACATTAGAATCCCATGGAACATGTAGTACTTTTAAAACTTGTAACAAACATTCAAGCTTTGATGTTGTTGACCGAAAGGTATTCAACACCACTTTCAAACGGAATCCATCAACTCCACCACCACTAAGAGCAGCTTCACTTTCTATGTACGCTCGTAGGGTATCATCTAATTCAAATAAATGGCGCGCAGCATAAGATGGTAAATATTCCAGTAGGAATAATTCTAAATCTTCATTATAACAGCGCCGTAACATTATAAGAGCCACTTCATTAGGACTCTGGGAACTCAACTCACTCAAAGACATGTTAATTTTATATTTTTCTTTCAGTTCTATTATGTAGTTAATTCGGTCTTTCAACATATCTAAGTCATCCATTGAAACAGGACGTACAGTGACCAATTTTAAAGATAGTTCTAAAACATTTATTATCTCTTCAATAAACTTCAACCCTATTTTAGGCCAGTACCCAGATTGCTCCAAACGAAATATTCTCTCCATGGTCCACTTTACAAAAATGTCTATAAAAAAAGGATTTTCATCCAAAAGTGATGGAACAAAATTTTTAAGCCATATTATCAGATTGCCCATTTTTATATTATGTGGTATTGAACACAGTATATCAAATACGTCTTCAGAGTTCATGTTTATCTTAACTTCATTGTATTTTAACCAACATATGGATGCTAAATCTAAATCTGAATTAGATATGAACATTAAACACAGTTGTTTTAATTCCTTATCAAATAAGTTTACATTTTGATAGTTATTGTTTCCTTTAAAACAAATATACTCCAACAGATCAACTTTAATAACCAAATCAGCTAATATGATGGTAAAATCATTGCTACCTAAATTATACATTTTGTTCTGAAGGGAATATAAAATAGTTTTATAACAAAGATTAAACTGACAAAGCTTGACGGCCATATTGATGAGAAAGTTATAATCTTCAATATTATCAAAGTAGGGCTGAATTTCTGTTCCTACCTGATCAGATGTTTTTTCCGTTACAATCTTATCAACAAGAGACATCAGTTGTGTCTTGAGTTTTTCTTGAGAAGATATCTTTGCTATGATAGTTTTAGATTCCTCATTACCTATCTCTTCTGATATTGGTGTCAATGCATTCCAAGCATAGCATATTTGTATCTGAAATAAAATAAATACGGGGTTTAAACAAAACTGAAAGTTTTTTGTGATTTTCACCATAATTTAAGAGGTTATTATTAAAAGGAGTAAAAATAAAAATGTTAAAATGAAGTCTTCAGCTCAACTTATACCATAAGCACCAGTGAGCAATCAAACTTTGTAGCAATTAAATTTGGGAAGTTGGCGGACTTAATGCCGGCATTCTCGCCTAGTCTACCGCTTTAGGGTAGTTTGTTGACATTCAAAGCATTTAGAATAGTAAAAGGTCTTTATAAAGTGAACTATAAATGATGTATCATATTGATCGCATGCAGGCAATTATGTAGGTATGGACTGGACCGCAGATTGCGACCGAAATCACTTTGTACTCTACTTAGAAAATCTATAAGAATGACCCAATAAACATGGTCAATTAAATATTATAACTAGTGATTAGATAATCGGTTGCATATTAACCTAAAGTTGAGGAGTTGGCTATTATGGAAAGCTCTTTTGAATCGTTAAAATTCCGGAATTGCCGAATTATAAAAAAAATATTTTCATATCTAGAATAAAATCGGGAAAGGTGATATTAATATATTTAAAGGTGTTGGATAATATAGAATGCACTTTTATATCGAAAAATACCCGGGATATCTGAATCGAGACATCCAGTGTTCTTATTATGGAACCAAATCGGGTGTCCTATGTATGTGTAGTATGTTTGTACCAACTACTGCTCTTTTTACACTTAACAATATTGGGGCTTTCTTGCAGTTGTAGAGGCAGTTTGTTCCAGAGTCTCGCAGAGAACAATTCAATACAATGAAAAACAAAGTTATATTTGCTGTCAACAAAATATTCTCGTATTTTGGCTAAGTAGAAGTAAGTGCCAACCCAATCTCACCTTCACGCGGTGCGTCCAGTTTCAACAGACGAGGCTTTGGCGACCGACCGATGGCGGGGTAACCATCCAACAAAAGGCGCAGTAAAATGTTGAGCTGTGATGGGCAGCAACGTCACACCTAAAAGAGACTGCGCCTGTGCGCTCGCCAACCCGCCTGCCAAGCGTGGCGAGTACTGGAAAATACCCCCTAAATGGTAGGACACAAAAAATCCAGGCCCCCAGTCTCCGGCAGTCCCGCTATTCCTGACTCCGGTAGCGGTCACGGTAACGGCGGGGCAGAGGGTGCTAAGAATCCCCGGAGGCGATCGCGCTACCAGCCCGAACGACAACTGACCCTGGTTACTTATAACGCGTGCACACTGAGGACAGACGAAAAGTTGCTCGAGCTGGAGGAAGAATTGAGCAGGTTACACTGGGACATAGTGGGTTTATCAAAAGTCCGCAGAGAGGGCGAGGACACGACAACTCTGAAGTCCGGCAACCTGCTCTTCTACCGGGAGGGTGACCAAAAGTCCCAAGGTGGTGTTGGGTTTCTTGTCCACAGGTCCCTCGTTAACAACATCATAACCATCGAGAGTGTGTTGAACAGGGTGATATACCTTATACTAAGAATAACTATTATTATTATATTATTAGCTGAAGGTCATACAGGTATATGCACCGGCCTCGAACCACCCGGATAAAGAGGTGGAGGAAATGTATGAGGACACACTTCCAAAACCTATTTCACTGTTGTAATGGGGGACTGCAACGCAAAACTCGGAAATCGAGGCGACGATGGGTTGAAAGTGGGACCTTTTGGATATGGTCAAAGAAATGCCAGGGGAAATAGGCTAGCCGACTTTCTGGAGAAGGAGGGACTCTTTACTATGAATTCTTTCTTCCAGAAGTCGCCTCAAAGGAAATGGACCTGGTTGAGTCCGGATGGCAAGGCGAGAAATGAGATAGACTTTATCATAACCACCAAGAGACGGTTATACAATGATGTCTCCGCGATCAACAGGGTAAAAACCGGCAGTGATCACCGTATGGTTCGAGGCACATTGAATATAAATGTCAAATTGGAAAGGTCCCGCTTGATGAAGTCCACGTTCCGACCTACTCATGCCCATATCCAAAATCCCGAAAGCTTTCAACTCGAGTTGTCAAACCGCTTTGATTGCCTAGAGAATTGCGTTACAGTGGACGAAATTAACAACGGGTTTGTGGAAACTGTCCAAAGACCACAAAAACTCTCGGTCCACACTCTCGACCTTATGGCAGAACGTCGATCTATGGCACTGCAAACCTCCGTTAATGCTCAAACCTACAGGCAGCTTAATAGACGAATATTGAAGTCTCTGCAACATGACATTCGTTCCTTTAACACGAATAGTGTTAATAAAACAATAGAGCGGAACCAAGGCTCTTAAGTGTTTGCAAGGGACATGTCTTTTGGGCAAAGCCTGTTAACGAAGCTTAAAACGGAGGACGGCAGTGTAGCGTCGACGAAAGCAGAGGTTTTAAGGGAGATTGAGAAGTTTTATGAGCAGTTGTACACCTCAGTTGTCAAACCCGTTAACAGCTCGGTCAGAGACCCAAGAGCTGGGGTGCGATTGTGTAAAGCAATTGTATTCGTTTGACAGTTCAAAACGTACGGTATGGTCTGTCAAATGGCAAAGAACAAAGGGTTTGACAGATCATATCGTACGTTTTGAACTGTCAAATAAATACTATTGCTTTACACAATTCCACCTTTGTTCTGACCCGACGCTATACCGAAGACATCCCGGACATCAGCCTCTACGAGATTAGGATGGCCCTGATACAGCTTAAAAACAACAAGGCACCTGGCGAGGACGGAATCACAGCAGAGCTTCTGAAAGCGGGAGGAACTCCGGTACTTAAAGTCCTTCAGAGACTCTTTAATTCCGTGCTGCTAGAGGGCATCACGCCTGAGGCATAAAACAGGAGTGTTGTAGTGTCGTTCTTCAAAAAAGGATACAAAACCTTATTGAAGAACTATAGACTCATCTCACTCCTGAGCCATGTCTACAAGCTGTTCTCAAGGGTCATCACGAATCGTCTCGCACGTAGGTTTGATGACTTCCAGCCTCCCGAACAAGCCGGATTCCGAAAAGGCTACAGTACCATAGACCACATCCATATTCGGCATCTGCGTCAATGGCGAATACATAATACCACTTCGGTTTGCCGATGATATAGTCGTTTTGGCAAAGGCGCTGGATGATCTTGGCACTATGCTCGAGAACCTCGACCGAGTATCCCAACAAGTGGGTCTTAAAATAAACATGGAAAAGACGAAAATTATGTCGAGCTCCCTTGTTGTACCCACCCACTCCAGTATCCGTTGGGAACTCAACTCTCGAAGTTGTCGACGAGTACGTCTACCTGGGACAAGTGATCCAATTGGGTAGGTCCAACTTTGAGAAAGGGGTCAATCGACGAATCCAACTCGGCTGGGCAGCGTTTGGGAAACTGCGCAAGAGCGTCTTCTCGTCTCAATTACCTCAGTGTCTGAAGACGAAAGTCTTCATGTGTGTTACCAGTGATGACATACGGATCCGAAACGTAGTCTCTAACTATGGGCTTCATAAAGAAGCTCAAAATTACACAACGAGCGATAGAGCGGGCTATGCTCGGTGTTTCAATACGAGATCGAATCAGAAACGAGGAGATACGTAGAAGAACTAAGGTAACGGTTAGCCTTGAGAATCAGTAAGCTTAAGTAGCCGTGGGCAGGGCACAAAGCGCGGAGAAATGATGGCCGCTGGGGCAGGAAAGTTCTAGATTGGAGACCCTTCGACCAAAGACGCAGCGTAGGACGATCGTCGACGACAAAATGGACAGACAACCTTATAAAGTGATCAGTCGCTGTGGAAAGCCGTGGGGGATGCCTATGTTCAACAGTGGACGTCCTTAGGCTGATAATGATGATGATGAGAAGTGGATCTTTAATTCAGTTAAAGTTGGCATGGATGGAACCCTTAGTGTGCGAGTCAGACTACTTGGCCATTTTTTTAAAATAAAATACCAAATGTTCAAGACAATGTTTCACACATGACACCATGTTACGGACTAGTAATGCATTTCCGAAGTAATTGAAATCCTGGGATTTATATTTAACCCACTTAATATGGAAAAAAATCCGCATAAGAAATAAAAAGTCCTATGCACAATATCAGTACAAAACTTGTTTGTTTAAAATAGTTATTAAAAAGTTATATAATTATATTTTTCAAGTTACATTAAATTAAAAATTAACTTTAAAAAAGTTAAAACCGACTTCAAAACCAAAATGCACTAAAAAGTCTTAAATAAATTCTTGACTTTTGACAGGAAAGGTGGGTTCTAGGCAAACAATTTCTTTTTGGAGTTGGTGCTGTGATAGTTGATGCTTGATGGTCAAAGTGATGGCACCAACTCCAAAAAGAAATTGTTTTCCCTAGAATCCACCTTTCCTTTCAATAGTCAAGAGTTTATTTAAGACTATTTAGTGCATTTTGGTTTTGAAATCAGTTTTTACTTTTTTTTAAGTTAATTTTATTTCTTCATTTTTAGAGATTATAGGAGAGGGTGGGGGGATTGCACCTTATGACTCTGTTTTTTAAGAAGCTACAAACTTCCTATTATAAGTTATTTAATTATCATTACTGAACTTCTAAGCGTTAAGGACTTCCACCATCAGTTCAGCCCCACAAGATGTTGACAAGACAAGATTCTAGTAAAGAAACACTATATGTGCCTTTAACATTTGAAGGTTTCCCTCGATTACACCAAGTTTCCATCATCAGATCCAGTGGCGGCTAGTGGGTTATCGAACTGGTAGTGCACTTTAAGACAATCGAAACAAAAACTAAAAACAATTACGGTAATATAAATAAACAATAATTAATGTGTCACACATACAGTGAAACTATACTGGTAGTCTGATACGAGGTGTCAATCACGGCTGCCGTCGTAGATTCGCGCCCATGCCGGCCGGCCAATTCGTCAAACATCGGGTGCTCTCGGCAATCTTCGGTTCGCACGTGCGGCGCTCGAGAACATTCACATCACTCGGTACATTTCTATGAACTATCTTTTGTTTCACGCGTCAGGCGTATTAACTCGTATCTCCTACAAGTTATATTAGCAGTCCTCGTGCACTCGCCGAAGCGCACGAGAATTTGTCTTTACAGGAAAATAAGTCTTAATAGTTTAGTAAAGCGCTCAAACTAATTCACCATAATTGAAGATTTAATCTTTTATACGTTTTTGTATCTTTAAAAGTAACTATTAAAATGGTTATTTAAAAATAATGATGAAATACTCAATATTTTGTAATTTTTAAATCTTTTGAATTGGTGGTTCAGCGCACGAGCGCACTTAAAGTACAGCCGCCACTGATCAGATCCCAAGTTGGAAAAAATGGGACCAACTAGAATGTATACCCTCTAAGCAGGCAAAAAAAAAACGAATCGGTCGACAAACAACTAAGATATGAGGTAACAAACATACAAAAAAAAACATACAGTCGAATTGTTAACCTCCTCCTTTTTTGAAGTCAGTTAAAAATAGGTAAAAATGAGTTTCAGGTACACAAGAGTAATTTTTTTCTAATTTGGATTTAAATATAAACTGATTAAAAGTAAGCTATACTTGATATAACTACGCGTCCTTACTAATAATTAAGGTGTCCTTTTATAAGACCAGTAGTATATTCTGGGTTAAATAAATGTTTTTTTAAGAGGCTGCATCCAAAAAATGAAACCCTAAAATGAACTTTGGGTAATGCATCCGATTATCATATCACTGATTATAACATCATTTTCGAACTTATCAACTAGGTATAAGTATATTTTATAAAGATTCACTAAATGTAGGTGCATAAGGTTGCCTACTTACCTCAGTTGCATTAAATGTTACAAAGTAAAAAGTATTATCATAAACTGTGACTGGATAAAATATTGTGCCAATATTTTGAAAGTCGTATAGAGTATCTCCACTTTTCAAATCAACAATCCACATTTTTTCTCCTTGGGCCATTACTACTGTGTCATTCCAAGACAAAAGTTGTGTTATTGATGTATTTATACCAATGGTATCAATTATATCTGTAATAGGACATTTCACAATAACAGTTTTGAGGTCTTGGTGAAGTCCAAGGCCAACTGGTGGTCTTGAAATATTTAAGATATTTGCAACATCATTCACTAGATGTTTTTCTAGCAGGATTATATTTTCGTCAGTAATGCCTGCATTCATTTTGGCACTGAGCTCTTGATATTTATATGGCAGTATGAGATTTTCACCACTAGCACTGATCAAGACCGTGGTGTCAGAAATTTTCCCAAAACGACTTATTTTGTGGTTGTTAACAAACATGGAAGTTTTAAATCCATTAAGAACATTTATCACCACAATCCTATTCGTCACCAGTATGAGCCAAAGATAATTATCTTGAAGAACTTTATCAACTATCTCATCACCAAAAAACGAGTGCTCAATCCCATCTAGATTTTCTTCATTCCTCTTGGTCAGATCCAGGATGCGCAATATATTTTTGTTTTCAATTATTATTATTTTTGGATAACAAAGAAGAGCTTCGACATCGTCGAGATTTCGTTTCACTTGTATTTGAAATAATGAAGATGTATTATACATTTTAAATTGATAAAAAGTCCGTGCTTGAATAATATCTTCTTGTCTTGACAGTTTATAATTGTATTTAATTGATTATGCGAAAATTTAAATTTTAACAGGAATTCACTTTAAAATAAAGTTAGGTAGGAAAATGAATGAATGAAATATAAAATAACGGACAAGTTCGAAATGTGACTTTTTTTTTTTATTTCAACCAAATATGCAAAGGAATGTCCAATACAGTCAGGGCTGCCAGTAAATAAATTGCGATTCTATAGTTTAATATCTGCAATTATACGATTTATACATAAATCAAAATTTTTCGTAATTTCAAAACATCTGCATCAGGTAGGTCCACTTTTGTTACCTTTAAGCGAAAAATTAAAACACAAGAATCAATTGTGTTTAAAATTTCTACTAAAGTCTGGCAAATTCGCATGTGACACCCCCATGGTCCACGGAGGGTCGGGGGAAGGGGACCGCTACAGACGTAACTTAAAATGCGAAACGGATATATCTGCAATGCAAACATACTCTTACTAATCTGTGATCTGCAGATATCTCCATATATTCGCGTATCATAATTTGATGTAGGTTCTTAATGTAAAGTTTATACTAATTAACATTACAATATTTATTGATGAATATATATAGAGATATTTTTAGTGTGTTTATAACTGTTCTTCTATTTTAAAATGTTATTATTTTACTTGTTATTTTATTATTCAGCTATGAGTGAAGTAAAAAATATAGTATATATATTTAATACGTGTATAAATAATACAACAAATTATATAGATATTACATAGGTACATAAATAAATATTTGAACATAAACATGTGTACCTATTGGGATTTCAACGCGAAACCTGTGAGTTGGTAGTCAGGATATCTGACCAACGCATAATGAAACATACTTTTATGGGTATTCAATTTATTTGCATAATATAAAACTTAATCACTATCGCCACATTCCATTTCACAACTATAAACTGTAACTGATAGCTTTATGTGTACCTACATGATAGACAATGATATTATATTAAGAACTAGATAACCGGTGAAACGCTAAAAAATAGACAAGCAAACACCACCTCACGTCAAAGTGAGCATATCACGTCAAAGTGATTCATACGGCTCTCAATGCCCCAGTGCGCCTTTAAAAACTGCAGAAACAACTAACGAACATTTTTATAATGTTCAGTACGAATATCATACTCGTATATTATTTTCATTCATGATTGAAGTATTTTCAATAAAATTAGCGAGTTTTGTTTCTAAGCCAACCCACGCACCAACATGGTCGATATTTTGTATGATCTAAGACAGTACCCATACATGGAGTAGTTTGGTACTATATTTTTTTTAACAATAATTTAACGACTGTCATAGTGTGGTAGTTTACGTTCCGGACTACATAGATAAGCAGTCGCGGGTTCAAATCCCTCCAGGTCGACTTTAACACTTATGTCTAAGGACATGTATGTTATTATCCGTCTCTGTGTTATATAAATATAAAGTACACCTTTAATTTCTTTAAAGGAACAGCGTAGACGCTCACGGATCAAAAGATTACCGCTGCTCGCGTAAACAAAAGTATAACAAAAGACTGTTGATAAAAACATCCGTGAGAGATGATACTCATCATTATAGAAATATATGTACGCTAACTATTTGCATGTTATTTGAAGGCATCATCCCGTTTACACGATGCCAGATAACTATGGTGTATGAATATTTTTTTTTTATTAGTTTTAATAAGGACTGTAAATATTTTCAATAAATTAATTTGTAAAAAAATATACATGTGGTCACGTGATCGTGAATGCCTAGCAGTGAACGTGACTTTGATATTGGCGCCACTACATTTCAAGCATTCACGTGACACATTCAAATTGCATTCATTGGATCATTATTCAATTTTGTAAATGTTAAGTAATTTAAAAAAAAATTTTTATTTGTTTTAATAAGGACTGTAAATATTTTCAATAATTTAATTTGTAAAAAAGATACATGTGGTCACGTGATCGTGAATGCCTAGCAGTGAACGTGACTTTGATATTGGCGCCACTACATTTCAAGCATTCACGTGACACATTCAAATTGCATTCATTGGATCATTATTCAATTTTGTAAATGTTAAATAATTTAAAAAGATTAATTTAAAAAGATAATGTATATTAATCTTATTTATTTTAGCTCGGTAGTATTACCGAGCTAAAGTGTGAACTCGTTATTAGAATTAGGTCAACGAGTCTATTGTAATGTATCTACATACTTAAAAAAATATATTAAGAAAGCTACTCTATTATGACTCTGTTCCGAAACTGACGAAGGTATCGCGAGGCGTCATCTACCTACTTCTAAATACAATATCATTGCATTGATGATAGAACATGGAAAGATCTATTTAAAAAAAACTTTGACAGTTGTTTTTAGGGTTCCGTAGCCGAATGGCAAAAAAAATGGCTACGTGCGAGTCGGACTCGCCCACTGAGGGTTCTGTGCCAATGCCAACTTAAACTGAATTAGGGTTCCACTTTCTTCCACTTAGCCAAAATACCAGAATGTTTTGTTGACAGCAAACGTAACTTTGTTTTTCATAGTGTTTGTATGAAGAAAAAAGTTATGTTAGCGGTTGTTGAAAATGTGTTATCGGAAACCTTATAGTTTCGTCAAGTCTGTTTGTCTGTCTGTGTATCTGCCTGTCTGTCTGTCCGTATGTCACAGCTACTTTATTCTGTACCTATAAGCATCACACTGTTGAAATTTAGTAGGAAGGAAGATGTATCCTGCTTACCACTTTAAAATCAAAAACTTTTTTTTTGTGAAAGTCATGCGTGTGGGGGGGTATAACTCTTTTAAAATGACATAGAGGTTCCTTACACCATTTTTTAAATTCCAAGAAAATAGAAAAGAAAAGAAATAAAAATGTGTAATTTTTTTTTTCGTACCAAAATTCACATACATTCTCCGGTGCTCTCCTATTTGGCAACACAATGATATTCTAATGTCTTTAGACCAAATGATACAAAACTGCCTCACTGAAATTCACAACATTAAAAAGAGAGGCTGGACCCAGGCGTCCCTTCCGATCCGCTTCGGCGGACTGGGCATCCGCAAATTTTCACGTGTTTCTTAGCCGGCGTTTTTGTCATCGGTCCACAGTACGCACAACCTCTTCGGGAGAATCATTAGCCCGTCACTGGGTTCCGTAGAGGTGGCTTACTTGGCCGAGGCCAAACTCGCATGGTCAATGGCATGCCCGAGCGTGCAACCGGTTGCCCCTCAGGCACAGAGACTGTGGGATAAGCCGCTCTGCCTCCAGATCCAGCGTGATCTCCTAACTACTGCTGAGAATGAGACGGACCGCGCTCGTCTCCTCGCTGTCTTTGAGAAGGAGTCAGGCTACTGGTTGCAGGCAATACCATCTCCAAACCTAGGTACCCTACTAAGCAACTCATTTCTAACCATTTTAGTTGGTCTCCGTCTGGGCGTTCGGACAAACAAGGCTCACCGTTGCCAATGCGGCGAGGCTGTCGACGAACTCGGCCACCACGGACTCTCCTGCTCCAAGATCGCTGGCCGCTTGTCGCGTCACGCTACGTTGAACGACGTCATCCGTCGGGCTCTTGTTACCGACAACATACCCGCGATCTTAGAGCCGAGAGGTTTAATCCGGAGCGATGGGAAGAGGCCCGATGGATTGACGCTCGTTCCATGGAAATTGGGGAGGTCGCTGGTCTGGGACGCTACCTGCGTAGACACACTGGCACTGTCCCACGTCCATGCGACCTCATATAATGCAGGTGCGGCGGCGGCTATCGCGGAAAACTTCAAGCGGCGCTTATATGTATGTAGCCCTCGGTGACGGTTACATATTTGCACCGTTTGGGGTTGAGACATTGGGTCCGTGGGGGCCGGAGGCGCGCCGACTATTTAAAGAATTATCGGCGCGCCTAATCGAGGCCTCGGGTGACCAGAGGGCAGGCAGCTACCACGGCCAGCGAATCAGTCTGGCCATACAAAGAGGCAATGCTGCCAGCCTCCTGGGCACCCTGCCGCCATGCGGCGGATATTTAGAGGATGTTTTTTATTTATAGTAGGTAGGTATAAGATCTTTTTTTCTTCTTTTATTTACTCTTTAGGTTTTATGTAAATTACTTAGTTTAATTTCTGTTTACTATTTCATAGATGTAAATTTTAGTTTTAATTTATTTTCATTGTAAATATAGAATTAACTATTTATGTTATGTGCAATAAAATAGACTATTTTTTAAAGTCTAACGTTTGATGGATAGACGCTTCTAAACCCCGTCTAAACTCAGCGAGTATACATTTTGAAAAAAAAATGTAATGTGAATCTTAATAAATACACAGTCTGGCCATAAATACTGTTACAATTAAAAAAAAAAAAAGATATTACATTTGAATTTGGAATCTGTCATTTTTATACGATTGCTCATTGTGTTTTCTATTTTTGGCGCCTATACATTTTATAATATTTTGCGATATTAATATGGAGTGGGGTGATAAAGAGAACCGAATCGCTGTGATTGCATTACACAAAGAGCCAAATGCAATTTTTAAAACTCTCCATACGCTTGGTATTACTCAAATGTTTGTGTAATGGGCTATCAATAGGTACAATGAGACCTCCTCTGTTTGTGACAGAAAAAGATCTGGCCGTCCACATAGTGTTCGTACGAAAAAGGTGGTCAAAGCAGTAAGGCAAAGAATTCACAGAAATTCTGTACGAAAGCAAAAGATTTTATATCGGGAGATGAAGATTGCACCCAGAACCATGTCACGTATTTTAAAAGATGACTTAGGACTTGCAGCCTATTAGAGACGCACTGGTGATTGTTTAACTGATAATATAAAAAATAATAGGGTGGTAAAATCGAAAAAACTACTGAAGCGGAACGCAAAGGGAGGTCACAGATTTTTTTTGTTTGCGGATGAGAAAATATTTACAATTGAGCAACATTTTAACAAACAAAATGACCGTATTTATGCTCAAACCTCTAAGGAAGCTTCTCAATTAGTCGGCAGAGTGCAACGTGGGCATATTACGCTATGAAGGAGTGACTGAGCCATATTTTTGTGAAAAAGGTATCAAAACATTCGGCACAAGTGTATCAAGATACCATTCTTGAGAAGGTAGTTAAGCTCCTTAATAACACCATGTTCAATAACCAAGCATGGTCTTTCCAACAAGACTCGATGCCGGGTCATAAAGCTCGGTCCACGCAGTCTTGGTTAGAAGCGAACGTTTGAGAACTACCGACCCATTTCCGTACTGCCTGCCCTGTCCAAAATTCTGGAACGATTCATCAAAAAACAGTTAACTACTTACCTTGAGGAAAAAAACCTGCTTTCTCCCAACCAGTTTGGATTTCGCTCGAAGCGGTCAACGGCTGTTGCTGTTCATGAATTTACCAACCATGTGGCTACTAACCCAGGGGTAAGGAATTTGTCGCAGTGTTCCTCGATCTTTCCAAAACATTCGACAAGGTTTTGATTCCCATCCTTCTTGACACGCTAGAGGCAATGGGTGTGAGAGGCAGCTCTCTCGATCTCTTCAAGAGTTACTTTTAAAACCGCGTTTAGTCTGTAACCATAGATGGAAACGTGAGCTCCTATCTCCCCAAGGAGTTCGGAGTCCCTCAGGGTAGCATTCTTGGCCCCACCCTCTTTCTTGTACACATCAATGATCGGCTATCGCTGTATCTTCCAAATTGCAAAATTATTTCTTTCGCAAACGATACTGCCCTACTTTTTGTGCTGACACATGGCAGGACACTTTTCACCAGGCCCAGCTAGGACTGGACCTAGTATCTAAATGACTGAGTTCAAATTTCCTCACAATTATCTTAAAAAAAACTCAATACATTCCGTTTTCGATCTATATTGTCCCTAATAGCGCATGCATGAAGTCTCTCCGGATCAATTATGTGACTACTCTCTTACCACTTCTACTGAGGCGATCAAATATCTTGGTGTGACCATTGATAATAATAGGTTTTCCTTATAACCACATATTTTTGTCAAAGCTTGTAGAATTCGTAAACTTACTTACTATATTTTCAGAAATCTTCGACATGTCGTAAACCCAAATATAGTCAATTTACTTTATTTGGTCCTATGCCAATCCCTTTTGACTTATTGTGTTACCTCCTGGGGTGGTGCCTGCAAGTCAAACCTAATTTTCCTTGGAAGAGACCACAGGGTTGTCATTGAGGTCTGTACCTTCAAACCCACACATTTTCCTTCTGAAGACTTGTATCATTACTGCGAAGTTTTTACTGTGCGGCAGCTTTTCATAATAGACACTGTTCTTAAACATCATCGTCTTTGTTACTATGACCATTCGGAAGCTACTGCAAGAAAATCTCATTATACAAGGCTATTTCCATTGTAGCTTTAGAAAGGCCGTTATTTGCATTAAGATAATAATAATATAATAATAATAATAAATTATTTATTAATAAACAAAAGCTATTTATGGTTACAAAAAAGGACTTAAGCTTAGAGTCTTATTATAGTATTTGTCTGAACTAGGTTGGACCTGTGTTTCAGACTATAAAAAAGAACTATGTTAGTAAACTAATTACAATAAACTTACTACGATGACACAAATAAACCTATTAATTAATTATAAATATACCCTTCTACCTACTGGATGATGACAAACAGGTCTTCAGTCTCATCATATGGCAGTTTCTTAAGATACAGATCTAATTTTAACTTACAGTTATGGTAATTAAGTTCGTATAAGTTTAGTAAACCGTTTAATCTATTATACAATAATGGTGCAATAAAACTAAAGAACCTATTAGTAAAAGTAAATTTCGAAGTCCATTGTGGATTGCAGACTTTATCCATCCTTCTTTTGTTAGTTACTTCGGCATTGTAAGGGAGTAGTGCGTGTTGTTTTAATATGGTGTGCTGGATGAAAAGCTGGCGCACAGTAAGCACTTTGCAGAAATTGTAAAGCAAATCTGTTCGATATAAAAAAGGTAAGGAGTTGGCGACTTTTAAAATAGCTCTTTGGGCACGCTCCAGAGGCATCAAAACAGTTTTGGGAGCTCCACCCCAGGATGTGATACAGTACTGTATTATAGATTGACCTAAGGCTTGGTATACTTGAGTAATAAGTTTTATATCAGCGATTGATCGTAATTTTTTAAAAATATATATTAATTTACGGACCCTAAGAGCTAAATTATGTATGTGCGGTCTAAATGAAAGGGTTTCATCCAGGGTTACTCCTAAATATTTTACGGTGCAAGTGCTAACAATAGAGGGACAACAACATATAGTGTCGACTTTAGGGTCATGACATTGGTGTGCATGCAACGTGTGTGCGTCTTTGTTGTGTGTTCGGCGCATGCTAAAGCGAATGTATTTGGTCTAAAGATGAATGTACATATACGTTTATTATAAATATTGGTCTAACTCAATATACGCAAGTTCATACAAATCCACGGTTGTAATTTAAGTCTAATTTGGTTAATATATGAAAATATTATGGTTAATTGGTGTGCAAGTGTACCAAAGTAATATTTGACATCTAAACTCTTGCAAAATTAGTTATCTCCTCTATTTAATCAAAATCTTCATATTAAAAAGAGTAAAAAGAAACCGAATTGCCGTGGTAAATAGATCCGTGTTCAGATGAACAAACACGAATTAACACAGATGTGTGGCGATTTTCATGCTTAGGCAAATAGCAGAATCAGCCCAGAGAAAATATCTAATAGGGTTAATCTGGAAACCGTCCATTTATTGCAGGATTATTAATGACTCACCAGTTGTATCTTGATCTCTTTCTCTGGTGGTGTCGTCGACCGCACTCTGTCCCAGCTGCATCAAGGATAGACGGCTTCGGCGTTGTTGATGGTGGTAGGACTACATCATCTCTGGATATAAAGGGCAGATACGACGCCGCCCATGCGGGTTGCACATGTGTAGGTTTTTCTCCGTTGCCCATCAACTGCAGCGGCCGTGTTCAGTTGAGCTAAGTCTGAGAAGACGATGCTAAATGGTTTTAGCGCGGAGGAGTCCGAAATCTAATTGCGAGTGCTAGAAACTTTGTAGTACGCACAAAAGTCCGAAATACTGTACGATGAGTATTGACTGTACAGTCGAGGCCGAAATGGTTTGTGTGGAAATGTCCGAAATACAATTTCAAGGTGCTATAAACCTTGTATGTACGCACATACATGCGTATTTGTTCAACGATCCGGAAGGATTTTGAGTTCGAGGAATCCAATCTTGATAGTTCACTAAAATCACTGAAATCACAAAATCACAAAAAATTGCACTCCGGGAGTGCCGGCAGAAGTGAAAACTTGAATATCAACGTTGTGCATTTTTGATTTTTTGGAATAGTTATTATCAATATAAAAGTACTATCATTTTTGTGATAGAATACAATAATAATAATAATAATAATAATAATACAATAATAATAATAATAATAATACAATAATAATAATGTATTTTTATAGAATACAATATTTATTTATTGCGCTATCGTACACAAACATTACAATTTATATTATATTAAACTAGCGGTCCCCCGCGACTTCGTCCGCGCGTTTTGAGTTTGCTCCCTCCCCTCCCGTCGCAGCGTGATGTTTTATATCCTAAAGCCTTTCTCAATAAATAAGCTATCTAACACAGAAATATTTTTTCAAATCGGTCCAGCAGTTCCTGATATAAGCGCGTTCAACTACAAACCAACAAACTCTTCAGCTTTATAATATAATTAGCGCAAGCGCACGTTGTACTTAAGCTGCGAACATTATTTTGGTGCAGAGTTATGTTAAAACTGTGATAGCTCCTAAGATATTTATTAGAATCAAATGATATAAAAGGCAACTTTGTTCTAAATGAAATGCTCGTGATGATGAATGTATTTATTTTGATAAGAATAAATACCTGTGTGTATAATACACCACTAAAAATGATGCATTATTTTTTTACAAATTTACTAACATAAAAAAGGTTGTAGTAAGTCAACCATAAAAGATAGACTTATGCTGTCGCGGACTTTATTATAGAACTCTTAATGCTGAACAATCTTGTCATACATGATTTTTGTGTAACTTTAGCGGTTTCCGCAGCGTACGCAGCGGAAGCTTTTAAAATAAATATCTTTCTCCCGTTTTCGCAACATTTTTCATTGCTGCTGTGGTCTTGTGAGTCGTATCTTTATGTTATATAGCTTAAAGCCTTCCTCGATAAATGGACTATCCAACATAAAAATAATTTTTCAAATCGAGCCAGTAGTTTCTGAGATTAGCGCGTTCAAACAAACAAACAAACAAACAAACTCTTCAGCTTTATAATATTAGTATAGATTACATTTAAAAGTTTAACTCTCAGAAAAATCAACTTACATCCATAATTTCGCCAACCGTCTTACGGTTTTTCGATCAGCCCACGTGTCCTGACGCGAGTTTCACATTTTTCCCCCATCCCACAAAAGTGCTCAACGCCGCTAAAGAAGTTTTCACTTCAAAAATAATAGTAAATTTGTTCTACACGGAACGAGATTAGACGTGCTTTAGTGGCGAAGCACAATTAGCGAATGAAGACTTCGGAAGTAATGGCGTGGAGGATACAACAGAAAACGAAAGTGTTTTTACTTTATTTCTAAAAACTTAATTAAAACTAAATCACTTCGGATTCTCAGCAAACACCTGCAAATGGTTTAAACATTTTAAACTAATAGAGAACAAACAGTGGTAATCTACGCTAATGAAGGTGAAAAAAAGCACTCATCTCCTAAAATAATATCCCTAAGCGCCCCACAGGGATCTATATTGAGCCCAGTTCTATTTACCATCTATACAGCAGACCTCCTACAGTGTATGGAAACGTGTAAATATCATATGTACGCGGACGACACATAATTGTACTATTCATTTGAAACCACAGACACCAAAAATCCATTTAAACAACAAACATCTGAAAAACATAAACGAATGGTCTGAGAAAAATTCTCTGGTGCTTAATCCTGCGA
Organism: Pyrausta purpuralis; assembly: GCA_963924145.1. Taxonomy (NCBI): domain Eukaryota; kingdom Metazoa; phylum Arthropoda; class Insecta; order Lepidoptera; family Crambidae; genus Pyrausta; species Pyrausta purpuralis. The sequence continues at coordinate 16,719,424 of OZ001659.1, forward strand.
AATCACATGTTTTAATATTAGGAACAACGCAACAAATTAAAACTATATCTGATTGTAGTAAGGAAGTAACCATCAACAATGTTGCTCTTAACAAGGTAGAATCGGCTCGTAACCTCGGCTTAATACTCGATGGGTAAATAAAGTACTTAATTCATGTCAATGCCAGAAATCAGAAACGCCTTTTTCAAGTTGAAAATTCTCTACAAAATGAGACAAAATCTGAGAGAAGAAATACGATATGTTCTGGATGACTCACTTGTTCTCTCATCTTTCAATTATTGTAACCCAATAATCAGAGGGCTTAGTTTGAGTTTTTCCACTCACGTTCGATTGCAAGCGCGTTAGGATTTTGGAAACATTTTGTATGGAAAAGACAAAGTTAAGATAGATGGCGCTGTAACTTCTCCATACAAAATTCTAACGCGCTCGCAATCGAACGTGAGTGGAAAAACTCAAACTAAGCCCTCTGAGCGGTAATTGTGTAAAGCAATCGTATTCATTTGACAGTTCAAAACGTGCGATATGATCTGTCAAACCTTTTGTTCTTTGCCGTTTGACAGATCATATCGTACGTTTTGAACTATCAAATGAATACGATTGCTTTACACAATTCCATACCAGACCTAGATTAAATGCCGGCCCAGAAACAGCCATACAGCGTGTACAAAATACATGTATTCGCTTTTGTTACAATGTGCCGAAGAGGGAATTTATAACTGCATACCTGAATAGGAAGGGTATTTTAAACATGAAGGCTACACATACACAAACACACACACACACACACACACACACACACACACACAAAGACATAGAGATTAGAGTGCTCCTCAACTATTCAATTGTTAATCAATCACCTTTGCTCGCATACTGTAATATTGTTTTTTTTACTCAATTTTTATGTCAAATTCGTGTTTTTTACCTAGAACTGTAAGTCCTCTTGACCTAACTCTCACCTACTACCTATAACCAGCGCTCAGTGGGATCACATCCCATATCAGCACAAGCTGAGCCACTGACCATTTGCTTTCCTTTTTTACAAAGCCTTAATTGCTCATGTTTTTGTATTAGGGTTCCGTAGCCAAATGGCAAAAAACGGAACCCTTATAGTTTCGTCAAGTCTGTCTGTCTGTCTGTTTGTCTGTCCGTCCGTATGTCACAGCCATTTTATTCTGTAACTATAAGCATCATACAGTTGAAATTTGGTAGGAAGATGTATCTTGTTAACCGCTTACCGATTCTCATACAAAAAATAAAAAATAATGACAGTTAAGGAGCCCCCCCTTACATGAAACTAAAACCAAAAAAAAATTTTTTAGTCAAACCTATGCGTGTGGGGTGTTTATGGATAGGTCTATTAAAATGACATAGAGGTTCTTAAAACCATTTTCTTTTAAAGTCTAACGTTTCATAGCTAGACGCTTCCAAAGTGGTAAAATGGGCGTCCCCCCCATCTAATTTCTAAACCAAGCAACTGTTAATTTTGAAAAAGATATATAATGTAGATCTTAATAAATACTTTCAATGAAAATTGATTCGGACGGGATCGAACGAGAAGTTTTTGAGATATAGCACATTTTCAACAACCGCAAACATAACTTTGTACTTCATACAAACACTATGAAAAACAAAGTTGAATTTGCAGTCAACAAAATATTGTGGTATTTTATTAAGTGGAAGTAAGTGGATTCCCTAATTCAGTAAAAGTTGGCACGGAACCCTCAGTGCGCGAGTCCGACTCGCACTTGGCAGGTTTTTTTTTTGAAGGCAATAAACGTTTTTCTTTAACTATTCTCTTCTCTCGTATATCTAAAACTATTTAATTATTTTTACCGGATACGGAAAATGTTTCTATTTTGTTGTATATTTTTTATAGCTGTAATACTTTGCTATGTGGTGATAAAGGTAAGGTACTAGTGTTGTACTATACTGTCGCTACAATAATACTACTTACAACCGCATTTGTAGACTCATTCTACCAATACTCAGCCATTTCTTTTTGTGTTGTTTTTCTGTTTAGTATCGTGCTATGTAACGTAATTTATTATATTTGAATAATATCCCAATGCCATCTTAAATTTACTCAACTTATCAAAAATCCAATGCCGTAACCTATCTCATAATTGAAATGTAAGCTATTATGACAGTAGCCTTCTGTTTCTTACACATCTACGGAACATGTTGTTAGTGTGTACTATGTACGGTTGACAGCGCGTTAGCGATGGGTCGTTATCGGATTTTGAGATAACGTAACGTAACCGTTAAATGATTCCAAATAACCGGTTTCATAACTAGTGATTTTTGTAACTAGCTATTTTTACAACGTCTCAAATAAAACGTGTTACTATACCTGTTTCGTTTACACTTACGTTCGCGTACTATAGTTGTTTCATTCATTCACGCAACAAAGCTATCACACGTTATGTTGCGACCTTTTTTACGGTGCTTTTATCCATTTCTCGTTTTACTCCTTCATGTTAGGAAAACGTTGTGTAGGATGGTCAATGTAAAACGTCGTTTTCAACTTGTCGTAACGAATAACGTAAAACCAGTGATTTTGCGTGAGGAGTGAAGCCACCCAAATATCTACGCTATGTATTTTACTTAAGAGTGAATTCAAATTGACTTCAGAGTGTTGTGAGATAAGAAGCAGTTATTAGTAATGGCGTTAAGAATGTAACGTGTTATTGTTGTGGAGGATAACAAGTGATGACTGTTTCGGCTCGCAACTAGTTAAAAAACTAGTTACGGTTAATAACGCCCATCGCTACGCGTTAAGATAAACACAGCGTATCTTGTTGTGATAAGGGTCAGTTTTCAACAAAAATGTATAACTGTACGTACGTAAAAAATTTTATGATAACCACTTTTGTACATTGCATTTGAGTTCTTCCAATTAAAAAAAATACAAATAAATTACAATAAGTGCAAACGATAGTAAATACTTGACATGCGAAGGACGATTACTGAATGATAATGTAAAGTTTTATTAGAACCCATCAGATCTTTTGCGTTTCGTTATTATCTTTTTTTCGACTGACCACCCTGAAAACATCGGCCATGTTTGGAAATTAGAAATAATTTCAACATGGCGCCCGGTAGCTCGCAGTGTGTGTGTGTGAAAGTGCAGTGAAATTATGTTATTATCTAATGTTTTTAGTGATTATTTTAGTGTTTAAGTGAAAAGTGTGTGCATTAATGCAGCGTGTTTTCTATCATGGCATTGGATTTACGCCTGCATTCTCCTGCAGGCGCGGAACCTATTGTTTATACATGGCCCCTCACTTCAGGTCATGGTTCGGTAAGGAAATCGTTTATTTTATTAGATTTATTTAGGAATCCAGGCTAAGAACAATGTTTACGACTTAAAACTTCTATTTTTATGGTTTTCTAATGAATTTGTGATAGTTATAACGAAGAAACGCACTTGACTTTAGTCACGTCGTACTACTTACTGTTTAGTAAATACGCACCTAGATAGATAAAATGTAGATACAATTCATGGTAAAGGTATCGCTTGTTTCGACCTTTTAAGTTTACATCAAGGTATAATCCTAATCTTGAGTCAAATGCCGTTGATTATTATACCTATAGTGGCTACAGCAGTAGGTACTCTTTACATCACATGGATATTGTAGCAAAGTGTATTGACCTCGTGTTTTGTCAAGGTGTCGGCTTTTTTTAGATATGTACACACTGTTGCGTAGTTTTCACTTGCCTGTTGGATATCCCAACAATGAAATTCATTATTTGTTGTCAATATTATTATAATTTACCAGTTGCTAGTTGATTAAATAAAATATTTAGTAGAGATTGAAGAGACATAATTAATGTACCAGCTAGTTTGGTAATTTATTTACATTTTTGCTAACCTAAAAGAAACAAGATTCATATTGAGAATAGAAGAAAAAATAAACCCAATGTCATGTATGCTAGTGAACTCTAGAGCAGACCTTTTGGTTTTCAAATAAGTTAGCAAACCTGATGTGCAAATAATTTAGTAAATGCAGATCACAAAGCTTAGTGTTAAATTAACAACTACTGATTGGCTTTTTGGCTATTTTAGTTAGCACTTTTTACATTGTTTAGTGCATATATTGATAGGGCATTGGCCCTTGCTATCATATTTACAAAAGATTGAGGTGTCTTAACTGACTTCAAACTATCTGTTTTTTGTTTTTTTTTTTGTTTTTTGTATCACCAATAGTTCTTAATCAATAAAACCAAATTTATGTATAGTAATTAGTTTTAATGTGATTGGTTATGATCTCAATAATATTATAAAACATTTTAATACTAAAACTTTTCAATTTGTATATAATTACATTTATATTTTTTAAGGTTTTCAAATAGACCATAAGTCAGTTTTTATAGTAAGGCAAATTGTTCCAGAGCGACAGTGCGCCACAAAACACCCAATTTCATATTTTATTTAAACAGTTTCATGTATTTTTTGTGCTTAAACTGCCCCCGAGATTTATATGCAAATCCATTGGAGAACCATTTCTACTGCACCATAAGCTAACATTGCTGGTGAGTAGAAAGGCTTGTTTCCAATTTGAATTAACTGTAAATTCATGTCATGCAAAGGTCAACTACTGTGGAAGAGTATGTGTGGCTTGAATTTCTGTCCATTAGACAACTTGCATAATTACATAAGTGTTTAATATTTTACAGTAAACACATTGTATTTTTTAATTTTATATTTGCTTGCACAGTTGTAAGCCATACATCCGGATTGGTTTAAGCACACAGTTGTATCTACAAGATTAGTAGCTTGTTGTCCATTGATAGTTTGCTATTGCGTCCCAAAAGCCAGAGCAACAACTTGAATGTAATGTTCAGTTCTTCTCTTTTAGCATCAATGTGATTCCATCATATCAGCCTACAACCAATGTGCATGCCAATGGTAATTCACTGTCACTAAGGTAAACTGGTAGGTGATAACCTCTTTTCAGTGTGAACATTATATGTGCTGATTTTGTCACGCTTCTCTTGATTTCCTTGATTTTGCTAACCAATCGCATATTTGGTTCAGTCCTCTTTGTAGTTGTTGCAGCATAACTACTACAAGCCATTATTGCAGTGTCATTAGCATATGTGGCTGTGGTGTCCCCTGCTACATCTGGTAGATCCACAGTATATTTTGTGTATAACACTGGACCCAAAACAGACCCCTGTGGAACGCCTGCCAGACGCGGCGGAGCCTTCTTTTTTCAAGGATTTTATTCTTGATACTTAGAAGTAAATTTATTCTTCTCTAATGTAGGTGTAGATTTCCAACAGCCCTCTGAATGAAGACTGTTATTGTTTTTGTTGCCTCATCAGCTGAGCATTTGAGGGCAGTCTTAAGATTAATATAAAATAAAACGTAATATTGGAAACAATCTTAATCGGTGTGTTCATTAGTCAGAACAACAAGTCTGTTGACTTCTATTATCATAGTGCTGACAGTCAGAAGTATGGAGTATGATCAGATGGCTAGATTTGGGTTTCAAATAATAATTTCAATCTTCAAATATCATAGAAGGCTTTTGCTTCAAGAGGTCTGGTGTTTTTTTTGTGTCTGATTGCCAGTCAGACTGATTAGTTAGTACTCTAGTTGAGATGTCTCTGGTTCCCCAATTTGTATGTTTAGCATTACAATTGCCTCCGGAGACTGAAGAACTGTGAGAAAACAAAGTTGGTGATTCCTTGTAGTAGTAATACATACAATAACCTTATATAACATTATTTATTTTGTTTTTCATTTAAGTTTTGTTTTTTAATCATTCTTAAACATAAAACCAAGAAACACAAGGAAATTCCTTACATTCTATCAACAATTTCACATTTCAATTTAAAATTTCTGATTTTTTAAGGCGTCCCCAAGACAACCAATGTGATTATAGGAAATATTGTGATATTTGGTGAGATAATGCCATATATAAAAATATTGAATCAAACATTATTGATTAATGAATGTAAATAAAATAATTGTTTTACAAAAAATATATCTAAGTTGATTAAAATAAACTTTAACCAGTGGTACAATAAAGCAGTTAAGCTCCTGTGGAAAAGAAGCCATAATTAAACTTTCTGAATACTTTTAATTATTATTATTTTATTGTTACAGGAAAAACACGATGGGGCCTTGGAGATAGTAGAAACAATAAAGTAGGTTTATATTTACTTATTTATTAACTAGTCATAGAAAATCTCTCTTAATAACCTCAGAAACATAAAAATTACATCAATACTTAGTTGTGTGTAATATGCTAATAATAATGAGTTATTTATCTGAAAATAATAGGGTTCCATACCACTAAAAGAAACCCTTTTTTGTCTGACTGTCAGACAGTGTTGGGCACAGTCAGGGTTGGCTATAATCAAGATAATTACTTTCTCTGATAATTTTATCACAAAATATTGTGGTATTTTACTACTAATAATTATCCAACTAATATCTGATATCCAATTATCAAATCAAATAACGCATAAATTAATGAAAGTTTTTTCTATATTTAGATATTATTTTAAGTTTTACCTGTGACTACTTTTGTTAAAAAAAACTGATAATTATGATATGTGTACGACTAAATTATTGTAATTTTTGAGTGCTATCTACCAATGTTTTAATTAAACATAAAGCAATTTTAAAATTATTAATATATTGTTTGTAACGCTAGAAATTAAAGATTTTTTTTAACTTTTAATTAATTAAGGTAATTAATTATCTATAATTTTTTCAAGCAAAAAATGTTCTTGTTCCTATACTCATTATTATTATTATTAATAAAATCACATTTAAATCACATCATCACGAAAAGGAAAACAAATAACAGTGACAGTGAGGGCGAATTCCGTACGTTTGGATACACGCTTGATATTGTGACGAAAAAACATTCGTTTGGGTACACATATATATTATTTCGTTGTGTTTTGTACAATATCAGTAATATCATGATAATTATCACGATAATTATCCAGGCCAACCCTGGGCACAGTTAACTACTTTTGTGTAATATAACTACTAATAAAGATTACAAGTAGTTAGATTATATGTGATTGAACTACAAGTAATCAAGTTAAAAAAAGTAATAGGTAATCTGATTACAGTAATCAATAAGTTAAACTACTGATTACTTTCATTCAGAGAAATATTTTTCTTTGTTTGGTTTGTAAATAAGGGTTAGAGATTTACGGCCTTACTACAAATAAATAAACAAGGTTTGAACTACTGTTTAAAAGTTATGCGGCCAAAGTGTACGTCACCATTTTGTAATTTGACTTGATTGACGTTGTTTTAAACTAGCCGTATCATATTAAAACAGTTGTCCAAACTTAGTTTAATTATTTGTGGTAAGGCTGTTAATTTCTACTACCAAATGAACAGTGAGGTCATTTGCAATATGTATTTGAACAAACGGCAGCCATTATATACATGTCAGAAGAGTCGTAACGCCATCGACACGAACTGTCAACACATCGGTTGCTCTTAAAAAAATTTTGGATGCGTCTTTCAGCCATCGACAAGCCGTCGACAGGTCATCGATACTTCATTTTCAGTGTGTCAAAAAATAATGACGGGTGACCGTTCATCGTCCATCATGACCTTTGAAAGTTGATTGAGCACCCCATATGCGTGCTAAAAAAAGGACGGGTGACTTTTCAACCCCGAAAAATAGCTCGAAAAGTAGATAAGGCAACTGTCAGTTTTGTAAAAAAGTAGGTGTAGTAACGAGCTACGGACGGAGATACGCCGTCGATATTTTGTCGACACGCCGCGCCGTCAAAAAGCTGTCGACAGGGCATCGACTAGCCCAACGGCTAGTCGATGCTTATAATAAAAATGGCGGCCGATGTCAACACTTCGGCCGCCATTTTTGATATATGAGAAGCGTATTTCTACTTTCGACAAGTCGTAGATAAGTCATCGACATGCCGTCGATATGTCGACACGCCTTCGACATCGGCTGCTTGCTATATTTAACATGGGAGAAGTATACTTCTACCATCGACAAGCCGTCGACATGTCATCGACAAGCCGTCGACATGCCGTCGAAAAGCCGTCGACAAGTCATCGACATGCAGTCGACACATCGGCCGCTATTTTAACATGTAAAAAGCATAAGTTTACCATCGAAAAGCCCTTGACATGTCATCGACATGCCGTCGACACTTTGTCGACACATCTCGGCAGTTAATGGTGACATGTCAGATGTGTTATCTGCCATCGACATGACTGTCATTGATACGCGCCGCCAATACAGTGGCCGCGATTTTTGCATTTTAGAAGCATCTTTCCCATCGACAAGCCGACGAGCCGTTCCGTTACCATTAGCAGCCATCTTGGATATATCAAAAGCATGATTCTGACATCGGTATGCCGTCGACATTTCACTTTGCTTGGATATTTCTATGTTAAGTCGGAGATAAATTTCGGCTTAGTTCAAAAGTAATCGTACTAAAACAAAGTTAAGTTAGTAATCGAAATATCTACTAACTACTTTTTTCGATTACTTCATCTAGTAAGAAATCGCGATTGCTAACTACAAATTGTAATCGTGGTTAGATTATTATTACTACTACTACTACTACTTACTACTTATTATTACATTTTGCCCAAACCTGCTTTCAGACCCTATTTCATAGAAACGCGTGATGGTATTCAGCCTGTTTTTTTGACAAGTAGCATAGTTATGTACTACAAATACAAGTCCAAAAAATTATGTAAGGAAATCATTAAAAATATTATCTGTGTTTTGGTAAAACTAGAATTAATACCAATTAGAGTCTGTCAACGAAAGTATGACCTGGAATTTTCTCATGATTTTGATTATGGCAACTTTGAGCTTTTTAGTCAGTTTTTTGAAGACGGTTTATTTTTTAATTTCATGATTTAGTTATTATTATCCATATCCTATAAACTACTGGACCGATTTTGATGAAACTTACCCTGTACCCTAAGTTACAATATACCTTATTGAATTAAAACTAAGAATCATTTCAAAAGAAGGTGCAGTTAAGCGCATATGCATAAATGCGTTTAAGGTCTGGGCACACAGCCGGCGGGGCGGGACGGCGACGCGACGCCGGCGGAACGCCAGCGGGTTGGACGAGTTGTATAATATAGAAATATAGGAGACATGACAGACAGCGCCGCCACGCTCGGCGGGGCGGTAACTGGCGCGTCGCGTCGGCGTCGCGCCGAGCGCGAATACAAAACACAGCGCGGCGGGACGGGCCACCGTCGCGCCGAGCGTGGCGTGAGCGGGACGGCAAGCGTTGTGTTATATGATGTTCGTATTTAGTAGCCACACAGACGGCGGAGCGTGGACGCGTCGCGCTCGGCGGGACGGAGTTTTGTATTTTTATACAACTTTTAGTACCAAAGAAAAGATGTTGAAACAATTGAACGTCTGATAGAATGAGTCAGAGGTTACACATTGATAAACGACCTTAGCCACAAATAATATAAAAAAGATTCTCTGAAATCTGCCATTTCTTGCCTGCAATCTTGCCATCACGTCACACTGCGGGCGGAACGGCCGGCGCGACGCCAGCGGGACGGTCACGCCGGCAGTGTGACTGCCTCATAGCGCTGGCGTTCCGCCGGCGTCGCGTCGCCGTCCCGCCCCGCCGGCCGTGTGCCCAGACCTTTAGTTTAATATGTTAGGGTGTTGATTCACTGCCAGAAAATCGCCTCCTGATTGAAAATGGTTAGATTAAAATTCAGAATCATTTATTTCGCTATAACTTCTCGCTTTCGAGAAATCTGTGGACAAACATACAAACCCTTACAAAATGTAAAACATGTTTTTGGAAGCCTTAATAGATCAATGTACTCAAATAGAAAGTATCTATTAAGCGATATCACATACATATTGAATTGATTACCTACTTCTAAAGCCGGTAAAAAGGATCTTCTACGAATTCTAGTGAGTTTGTTTTTTTTAATCTTTAATAAAAGAAAAAGACCATGTTTTCTGTTGATTAAATTAAGCATATAATTTAATATTTCGATGTGTGCACTGATGACTCGCACTGTATTTATTTATCATTGTAGATTTGATTATCTGTAATTACATTTTTATTTTTATAGTGCTTTGTCACTATACAATTGACTTCATTTCAAAATTTTTATATGCACATTTTTATTTTTTTCCTGAAAGAACTTCCAAAATTAAGGCACACATATTTTTTCATTTTCCTTTCCTTTCAGTATTTTCTCTAACAATAATTGACAACATTTAATTTCTGTAAAGGTATAAAAATTCGAAAACCATTTCAAGACTTAGTGATTCTAAACACGAAAAAAAAAAACAGATATTATACGCTTTTTTTTTCAAAGTTAAATGAAATTGACTAAAAAAACATGGAAGTTGGCAGTTCACATGTTACACCATTTCATGCAGAAAAAAAAAACTTCTGAACTTAGCTTGCTGTCAGCTGTCACTTAGACTTTAGGCTTGTTTTTGTTTCCGGTGTTGTATTGGACATTATCGATAAAAAGTCATAAAAGTCATTTATTTATGAAATTAGGCCCATTGAGGACACTTTTATACATCCCAATATAAACCCTACCACAGCTTCGGGACAATTTTGGGCTAGTGCTGAGAAGAAGCTGCGCAACAAACTGTCACTCTTGTCATTTCCTCTTTTCAAGGTTCAAAGGTTTACAATGTTTATAGTATTCATGCAAGTCCATACATTATTATCTTTTAAATATTCATCTACTTTATAATACCCTTTCTTCATTAGGGTTTCTTTAATGACAGTTTTAAATTTATTGACCGGTAAGTTTACAATGTATTCTGGTAGTTTATTGAAAAATTTAATACATTTCTTTATGAAAGAATGTGTCGATCAATTACGATGTGGTAAATTGAATATTTAAAAAAACATTTTGCATTCAAATTATTTTAAAGTTTACGTACGAAATATTCTTTATAATTCCTTATTCGAAATATGATTGAAATTTGTAGTTATGAGAAAATATTTGAGTCGTTTTTAGACATGATAATATAAAATAAGAAAGGATACTATGTTGTTTTGTTTGGTAACTGTTTGCATAACTTAAATTAGGTAATGTTAAATTAAATACTTAGGTACTCGTAATTATACCATTGATATCGACATCTTAATTCTACAATTGATACAGACCACAACACTAAAAAATTTTTAAAAAAATAGAATACAGCACAGACGTCACCTCGTAACATCCAACCTCATATACTTACGCTCTTTTAGAATGGAGAGTTTTTAAACAATTATTATTAGAGGACATACTGAATAGAAATGATAATGAAAAAATATGGGGGCCTTCATTTTTGAATTTCTTTCAGAAAAAAAAAATGTGCACTTAAAAAATTGAAATGTTGTCCATTGTTAAAAAACTCTCCATTCTAAAAGAGCGTAAAAGCAGGCCTCCGTCACTCGCTCAAGGTCGCGCTATAAGTGCCTACCGCACAGTAGGTCGGTACCGACCCAAGCGGCAGTTGGTTGGCACACGCGAGACTGCGCGTTACTTAATTTTGACAAAGTTTTGATGAACCGGCCGGGAAGTACTTCGCTGAATGAGTTACAATACAAAAAAATAATTTCATTCCGCCTTGCCCTTGCTTTCCAAAATATAATTTATTAAAATTATTCATAAGATTCAGAATTTTTACAACAATTAAATTGAATAACCGTAAGTTCAGCGATGGTAAAAAAAACATTGAACATTTCATAAAATTAAAGCACATATTATTTTTATCTGTATTGGTCTTGTGGCCGCAGATTCACCCGAATGAACCCTCTACCCGTGAACCCGTAAATCTCAGCCATACAGTCAGCAGCCCCCGAGCCACGCAGTAACAAAGAAACTCACAAACCTACCAGGCTACTTTTTATTCAGGGGACACATATAGCGGGTCCACGCGGGTGATACCGAAGGAAACAACTACTATCAATAAGATTTCATTTTTTTTATTGTATAATGTAACAAATATAATTAACAATAAAAAATTAAGTGTTTCAGAAACTCTGTGTTTAATTTACGCGCTCGGTACAACCCTAAAGTTTTCGCTCGATGACGCAATCACGCGGCGTGCGCGGGAAACTCGCTTCTCGGTGCGCATTCGTAGAGTACATTTCTTACTGCAGCCGAGTTGCGGCGCATTTTGTAGGTAAATATAGCGTAGGTATTTTAGCTTTTGTATGGGAGTGATGTATCTGTTACGAAGTAACTATTCTCTAATCTGTGGTAAAAGTACAGGAGGTTGGATGTTATTAGGCCACGTCTTTGCTATATTCGATAAAAAAATTTGACGTTTATAGTGTTGTGGTCTGTATCAATTGTAGAATTTAGATGTCGATATCAATAGTATATCCATTACGTATTTAATTTTACTTTATCATGTAACGGCATGTATGTGGCAAAGACGCTGGATGATCTTGGCACTATGCTCGAAGACCTCGACCGAGTATCCCAAAAAGTGGGTTTAAAAATGAACATGGATAGACTAAAATTCCCGTGTTGTACCCACTCCAGTATCTGTTGGGAACTCAACTCTCGAAGTTGTCGACGAGTACGTCTACCTTGGACAAGTGATCCAATTAGATAACCAACTTTGAGAAAGAGGTCAATCGACGAATTCAACTCGCCTGGGCAGAATTTGAGAAACTGCGCAAGAGCTGCTGTCACACAACCTACGCGTTAAAGTAAGCGATTGCAAAATTCAACAGGTTTGCTAATGTGACGGTGGCCGAGTGGTATAGGCATACGCCCGGATATCATAAGACACGGGGTTCGATTCCTCGTATGCCACGACCAAAGTTGCTTTTTACAAGTACAATTTATATTTATATTGATTATCTATACTAATATTATAAAGAGTTTGTTTGTTTGAACGCGCTAACCTCAGGAACTACTTGACGGATTTGAATAAAAAAAAATGTTTTTGATAGCTTATTTATCGTGGAAGGCTTTAGGCTTTTAAAAACAAATGGTTTCCATACTATTTATCTATATCGTTTGCCGTCTTCACAAATCATGAAGTATCAAAACCATTTTCACTATTACAGATAGGGATACCATGTAGATTCGTGTTTTTTTCAGAACATGCTTTCGTTGAACAGACTGTCATTTTTTTTAAGTTGTAAAAAACATTCCTTTATATCTATGCAATAAAAAGATATGGCCGTCTTTGTCGCGTTTCTTATACATTCTACAAAAAAATGATTATTTCAACTTATTATTAATTAAGTAATAAATTAACTTTATCACAAATTAATTCTCTAAAAAAGTCTCTGCGCGTAGTATTTATTCATTATTTTTTACAACTCCTGGTCCAACAACTTATTTTATCTAATACTTAATTAAATACTGAGTAACGAATCTTACAAAAATCGTATGGCTGTGCATTTATTGTTATGTAATACGCTTATTACAATAATACTTTAGCTAATAGATTTATGATCCATTTAACGTATTGAAAGTGCCCAAAATAGGCACACAAAACTCAAATTTAAAAATACTTTTACAAAAAAGATAAAACCGACTTCAAAACCAAAATATACTAAAACCTTTAAAAACTCTTGACTCTTTAAAGGAAAGGAATCTATTTTAGGTGTACCATGTCTTTTTGGAGTCTGAGCTCTGATAAATCATGCTTGAGATGGTCAAAGTGATCATAAGTTCCGTCATTATAATCACGGAACTCCTATGTTTTAAGTAAAGTTCCACCATCAGCTCAGCTCCACACAATGTTGCCTCACAGACGTAACAACATGTCATCATTAAGATTCTACTACAAAAACACTACACGTGCTTCTAATATTTAAGGGTTTTCCTCGATTGCACCAATATCCCGACTCCCCATCAATGGCAACTAGAAGGTATATCCTCTAGGTAGGCGAAAATATGTTTAAATCGATCAAAAAAAGACTGTGATATGAGGTAACATAAGTAGGAAGATGTATCGCTTTACGATTCTCATATAAAAATAAAAAAATATTGATATTTAAGGGCTCCCATACATAAAACTAAAACCGTTTTTTTTTGTCAAACATATGCGTATGGGCTTATGGGGTGTCTATGGATAGGTCTTTAAAAATGACATAGTTTGATAGATAGACGCTTCCAAAGTGGTAAAATGGGCGTCCCCCCACTAACTTCTGAATTAAGCGAGTGTAAATTTTGTGAGAAATGTATCATGTAGAATTTGTAGATCTTAACAAATACTTTCAAGGAAAATTGGTTTGAACGGGATCGAACTAGTAGTTTTTAAGATATATAGTACATTTTCAACAACCGCAATCATTACTTTGTTCTTAGACAAATACTATGAAAAACAAAGTAATATTTGCTGTCAACAAAATATTGTGGTATTTTAGCTTAGTGGAAGTAAGTGGATTCCCTAATTCAGTTAATGTTGGCACGGAACCCTCAGTGGGCGAGTCCGACTCTCACTTAGCCGGTTTTCGGACTATGCTTTTAATTTTTGCTTATTTTAAAAAACGGTTGTTCATACTACTGTATTAGATTTCGTTAAAACGAATAATATATTTTATGGTTTGAAGTGAAATAATGACTGACTGTATGACATCACCGATTTTTCTGATCATATCTAGATCTAGGACCTACAAGTCTTAGATATTCATATAAAGCCAATGGATATTATATACAATGAGTTTTTATTGTTTATTTAATAAATACACAGTATTCTTAATGAATACCTAATCAGGTATTCATTAAATTAAATATTACATCTGGATAACGAGTGCACCTATTTTCATAGGTTTTACTTTGTTAGATTCGCCTTTACTTTGAATAAGTTCAGAAGTGGAAAGAAATTCACAAGAAGTGGGTTCGAAAAAACATTATTATTCAATTGCACGTGTGTACGAGCTAGCATCGTACATCGTACTACATTGCGACAACCACGGCGTCAGCGACCTACATCGCAGCGCCTGACCGATGGACCCAGCAAGCACCGGCGACACACAATCAAACCTTTCTATGTTAACACATGATACAATTGTTATAAATACAACTTATTCAGTACATAAAATAGATATCAACCGTCCGTGTTGGTTTTTATTTCCCTCCGCTGCGCCCAAGAAACCTTTTGCCGTCACTATGATCAGTCTGGTGTGAGCCTGCCAGACTGGCAGCGGATCCCTACCACCTACCCACCGTCCTGACGCTGCTACCCTGGGCGACCTGGGTGCTGCTCTCCCACGTCATCATCCTTTTTATATCTACGTATCTATTGTTAGGCTGGGCTAGGGCTCTAGGGACTTAGTATCTTAGTGAAAGGGATATCTACGCCACTAGGGAGTTAGTTTCCATCTTAACCTTTTATATACTGAACAGACGGGACTTCTTCCCGCCCCGCCTGTACACCTGTATGTCATGTTATTTACCTTATAATTAGTGTAACCTGCTCCACGTTTTATGTGAAGGACGCGCAAGAGCGATGACCGGAACAATTTCGCGCGCAATGTCGAGTAATCGCAATGTTGCCCTACTGCCCGAGTCGGGTCCTGTCTGTGCAAATAAATTGCCCAGTTACGTGCTCGATGCAGTGATTTCCGGTTTTTTGATAGTAAACGATTTTTTATTCGACGATCATGCAAAACTATATGCATAACTTAAAATATTATTGTTCACCCCATTCCCAATAAACATTAAACACTGTTATGTTCCTGTATGGTATGAAATTCAAATTAAATCATCTTATGACTTTTTCATTCATGGAAATTATAGTGCTTTAAAAAACAAATATATTTTTATTTCACACAATAGCCAATCCACACACAACCAACGTATATTATATGACATTTACTTATGCTTGGCTGATGTGAGAGTAAATCCGAAGTATTTTAATTTTCAATGTATATGGCTTCTAGCAAATAATAAAATAAATACTATTATGATTATAAAGGTACATCTCCCAAACTATACATATTTAAGTACCAAATAACCACATTTATATCGCAGTTAACTGACCTCAAAAGATGAAAATAAACTTTTTAATAAATCAAGCTCATAATTTAATTCTATTAACCTGTTACACAATATTAATTTTATTAAAGCTTGTTGCCTTAACTAACTGCGTGTCATATAAGAAATAAAATTTCTGCAAATAAATATCGCGACAAGCTTTTATAAAATTTAAAGTGTGTAAATAGGTACATAAAGTAAAAGTGATTAGTTTGATAAAATTAAAAGTTTATTTCCTTCTTTTTAGGTCACTTAAATAAAAACTTGTTTTAAAAAGATTTTTTGAGTATTTTTTATTTTATTTTTTTGTTATTATTCGTTTTCTACATAGCAAGCCTTTTTATTTGATACCGATATTTTGGATGTGCAGAAAAAAGATGAGTCTGCCATCTTGGATAATTCGTTATATTGGATTTAGAATTATACACTATATTCTGACCAAAATGACATTTGGTGGGATGTCACTTTTTCGTAATTTAAAAATAGCGTTGTTCCTAAAAATCGTCAAATTCAATTGTCATTCAATCGTTGGCTTAAAATGATTTTGAATAGTTAAATAGATACAATTCGAATTTATGATGTGCAGAAGTTTTTTAACATGAAATAAAATACTGTTATTACAAAAAAATCTACGAAAGTTAAATCCGTTATCCCCTTTTATAGCTCGAACTTTAAGGCTTCTTCGTCAAATTTTGTTGAAGCATAGTAGGTACCATATATAGCACTGACGACTTTTCCACCGCAATAACGCAATCTAATTAAGCAGGCGGTGTGCGAAAAAGTAATTACAGGTTTATGATCAAGTAAGTTATTTTTAAATTATTTTCTAGATGGGTGTGCGACGACCTGCCGGAAATGAAGGCTGCGCTGGAAAACAACATACTGTGCGACTTCGACACCCACTCGTACGAGAGTATGCGAGCTCTCTGCGACAGATTCAACCGCGCAATAGATTCTGTTGTCGCTTTGGTGAGTCACATTTATTGCATGCTTAGACTAACTTCATCGTGTAGTAGTGAGGTTATACTTTATTATTGATACATTTCACTATAAGCCTCGGTACGGGTGCACTTTATCGTAGAAAAAAATAAATTTTCGGATCTACTGATGGGATTATTGCATTATGAATACACTTCTTGCTATAAGCCATTGTACGTAAAATTTGGGTCACTGTACTCTCAGTGTGCTATTCTAATTATTTTGATTGTTTATTGGATTGTAGAAAGTGTCCAGATGAATCTGGTAGGATACACGAATGTATATTTGATGAATAAAGCCCAAAATCCGAAATAATATCATTCGAAATATCATCTTGAATACTTTTTTTTTTAAATATTAGCAGGTTCTGTAATTTTTTCTAATGGTTGGGATATTAAATGAGTGTTAAAATGAAAAAAAAAGTTGTGGTCAGTGCCTTCATATGATGGTCTAAAAAATCTTATTAAAAAATTGACTTGGCTCTTAAATTAAAAAAGAAAACACCATTCGTAACGATAAAACAAATGAACTTCTACAAATAGGCATTTAGGCTGACGACCTTGAGTATCGTGCGTCATTCTCGCCCTGACCTTCGCAGACTGAAGTTTATTCCAGTGCCACTGCTACTGAATTAGAGCACTGCCTATTTTTTTAGGGAGTTTCCGTAATAATTATACCTACCTACATTATCATTTAGTAGAGTGGTAGTATATTCGGTGGTAAACTTTTTATTAGTCATTGGACGCCACGATGTGGGAATGTCCAAAGGAAAGGATATTTACTTAATAAATAAACAAAGTGATTTTAATAGGATCATTCATTTGTTGACAAAAAAATATATAAAAACAATTAAATTATCTGATTCAATATAGGTACATGCTCTATTGTTTTTTTTAAAAGCACGTCCCTATATATAATTAATATTCCAAATATAATCAAGTCCTATTAAGTTAAAGATCATATTGCGACTATTTAATGCTGCTGTTTAGTCCAGATTGTAAGGCTGAATGCCGTAGCATACCAACCAACGAAAGTGAAAAAGCATCAAATAGGGCGCGAGATTGCACGGGGTGCTACACAAGGCTTGACCTGAATTCGTGTTTGTTGGTGGACCTATGTGGTTCTATTTCTTTAACGTGCTTTATTTTTTATGTGTTATTTTTTCTGAGTTTTCGTAGTTTAATATTAGAAAACAGGAAGAATACTATTTTAAAGTATTTTTTAATAACGAAATATGTGAATATAATTCGTAAATTAGAAATGGATAATGTGAGGTCTGCAATTCCTCAAAGGATTTCTTAACTATCCAAAAAATCCATATCGCTGTATAAAATATCAGCAACTAACAAAGTGAAACAGTATTATTTGTCATAGAAAAATGCGTAAATAAGTGATACGTCACTCGGGGGTAATGTTGAGAGCTCCGCCCTCATTGCACGATCAATATTGTGTGTTGTCTATTAAAAGATGCGAAGTGGCGGGCGAACTGTCGGCCGGTGCACCGGCCTGGGCGGTTCGGGGCGACGACCAGCACTGCCACCCGGCGACCCTAGCCTCCCTAAGTCCTTTCATGTTTGGTGTCGATAATGTTTTAATAACTTTCAATTATATGTCTGATTCCACCTATATTAATGTTGTAGCTATTTAGTAGTGCGTCTTTAAAGGAACACTAGGCTGAAGTGGGTTATATAAATAATCCATTCCTTATTAGATATGGTTACCATTATGTATACCTAGTCGCCAGCAAATTTAAGCTATACAACTGCATCATAAAATATCGTAGAGTTTACTTTGCGTGATTTCGTCCGTAGCTGCGTAGGTCTAGGTACCAACCTGATAAAAAAGTATCTGCCTTACCACAAATAATTAAACTAGGTTTGGACAACTGTTTAACTATGATACGGCTAGTTTAAAAACAACGTCAATCAAGTCAAATGACATAAGGGTGACATACATTACACCTTAGCCGCATAACATTTAAACAGTAGTTCAAACCTT
Organism: Pyrausta purpuralis; assembly: GCA_963924145.1. Lineage (NCBI taxonomy): Eukaryota > Metazoa > Arthropoda > Insecta > Lepidoptera > Crambidae > Pyrausta > Pyrausta purpuralis. The sequence continues at coordinate 16,738,373 of OZ001659.1, forward strand.
GTTTATTTATTTGTGGTAAGGCCGTATATCTCTGAGACTTTGTCTATGAATGCCCTATTAACTTGTTTGTTCCATATTAATACGACGTTTCTATCCAACTATTTATTAAGCGCATGTTATCAACATGCTTTATTAATGTTATCTCAGAAGGTCGCGAATGCTGCAGTTCACCTTCAAATCTCCTCTCTTACAACATAGCTGAACATACCAATTTATTATTATACGGTGCGCAAAATCAATAATATTGGTTCAAAAAGTACAATATCTATATTAATTTAATAAAGCTGAAGAGTTTGTTTGTTTGAACGCGCTAATCTCAGGAAATATTTAACCGATAATAAAAAAATATGGTTTCCTTTTTAAAATATTTTTTCATTTCATGATTTATTGTTATTTACCCATATCTCAAAAAGTACTGGACCGATTTGATGTAACATACTCTTAACCCTAAGTAAAATACACCTAAACGAACTAAAAAAGAATCATCTCGCTATGACTTCCTGTTTTCGAGAAATCCGTGGACAAACATACAAATATAAAATTATACTTTCGTAATTTTGTTCACGTGCTTGGAAGCCCTTCCCGATCAACATACTTGAATATTATCAAATTCCAACAATATCACATACATACACATTGAATGGATTACCTCCTTTTTTGAAGTCGGTAAGAGACATTAAAGTACATAAATGGACTGCTCTGTGTGTGGTATGTATGGAACATATTTAGTTTTACAACACGTTATTATATCATACCTCTTAAAATAAAAAAGAAAACTATTTGTGCTAACATATCAACTTACATGGCACCTACAAACAGGATGTTTGGTACCTGGTGTATTTGGAAAAAATCCATCACAACACAAAACATTTTTATTTAATTGATATCATGGATGAGGGAAAGAATTAGAAAATAGACAAAGTAATAAAAAAATATGAGAATTTATTGTTTTTTTGTACTGTACCTAAACCTACAAAGTTAATGTCAATTTTGATTCAAAATTGATCATAATAATAGATATTATAAATTATAAACAACGAGTAAATGCAGAGATAAATGCAGAGATTTTGCGCAAATATTATATATTACATTAATTTATTTATATTATGGCAAAATGGCATGTTACTCTATCTTAAGTCATCACGTCTTGGCATACTTTCTTCTTTCCGGAAACGTCAGCAATGTCACCTTCATCTAGTTTTATCTCTAACGATTTTCTATTTATATACTACTCGGGACGAATTCATAATACACTTAATTTTTTGCCTTAAGCCATTTTCTTAAATGTATTTATGGAACAATATAAAAAAAAAAACTATAATATTAGATAGTTCGGAAACAATTTTTCTTAGCGAACATTCGATATCGAAATATGCGGGAAAAGGCGAGGCACCACTTTCACAGTGCCACATGAATTACATTTGAACTTACAGATAAAATAAAAGTAACAGATTAACTATTTTTTTTTAATATTAGCAATCACTATTACTGAAGAATTCGATTTTAAAGTATAAGAAAGATCAGTTCTTAGTTCGGGTGTTTTTTAATAAATGACAACTAGTTCAACGCAGCTAGTTGTACTAGCTAGCTAGCAGTGCAAATGCGAAACGATGCGGTGAATGTGGGGCAATTGCGGGGAGGGGCGTGAGCTGCAGGAGGGAGACACGAGGGCCGAGCAAGATGGCGGCGAGGACGCAGCGATCGATGTCCACAGACGCCGCGAGGCTAACTCTATTTATACACGCTGCCTGCTTTGCACGCTATAAACGAACTGAACGTGCTTATAGATACGCTGTTGAGGTGCATGAATGAGACAGACAAAACAATTTAAAAAACAAAAAATGATTTAACTCAATTATTTTGAGTACCTAAAATGGTAATTATTTAATTTGAAACTTATTGCTATTGTGCATTGTGCATTATAAATATTTGTTTTTAGTTATATTTGAATTTCTAATACAAGTGTTGCACCTTGACTTCGGCCTTAAAGTTACGGATTTTCTATTACAAAAAAAAATCATTTGCAACATTTCCTACGTCAAATACTACTCATTAAAAAATATATAATGTAAGAAAATCTACTGCGCAATATAAAATGTTTTCTAGTACTCATAATTTATTCAAGCCCAAAAACAAAAGAGTTCGTCTAGTACCAAGTATTATAAATGTATGTGTCTAATATTAGAAGTAAAATGTTGATACATGTATTTCATTTTATTTGTCAAATAAAAACAGAGTGATTTTGAACACTAAATTATAATTATTTTCAATTAACAAAAGTAACAAAATATATTCCTATTAATAAAAAGTTTTTTTTTGGGAACCATCCACGCAATAAACTTCGTCAATCGCATTCAACGGTGCAGAATAGTTCGTCTACCACTTAGTGGTGTCTCCTTTAGCATAGATCACGGCCTTTATTCTTCGTGGCACATTATTGTGGAGTTATTAAATGCCAGACATTTAATTTTCTCTTTTAGATCGCTTTTAGACCTTGCTGGATACTTGTGGAGCATTTTCTTAATTTTCCACCATAGGGTTTCGATCGGTGACAAAACTGGACTTCTGGACGGTCACTCCATTGCTTGTACGGATATAATTTTGCGAGGATAACCAAGTCTTGGTTTTCCTCGCAAGGTGACATGAAGCACTGATTCGTCGCAAGGTAAATTCATTAAGATATTTCAGCGTTGGAATCGAGGGCACGAGGCTTGTTTCCAGAATGATTTGGTACTCCACTGCATTAACAGTTCCTTCAACAAAATGTAGACGACCAAAACCTTGGCTGACATGCAGCCCCATATCAATTCCGATACAGGAAAGTTACTTCTCTTTTGATACAATCGGTATGGAATGCTACATCTTTATTTCTTTTCGCTACATCATCGGTCGATCGTCACCGCAAATTTAGATTCATCACTCCGTATTATTTTAACCCTCTGGTCTGCAGTTCAATCTTTATGATTTTTAGCGGATTCCAGCCTATTTTCCTAAAAAAGCGTGAGTGAGGTTTCTGTTTAGCAGTATAAAATCTATAGCCTTCGTTTTACGACTCTGTATCGACATATACATCTTTGTGAGAGAATCATCTCTATCCACTTCAAGGTACGTTCTCCTGTGCGGTCTCGACGATTTTTTTGTATGATTCTTTTCTTGTGATTCTTGTGATTCGACGATTTCTTTGCATGTGATTCGCGGCCGAGCAGGTTTCTTCAAACATTGTGATTTTCGAGGATGGTCTGAACTGTCGATCTTGGTAGGGACAATTCCTTCGCAATGTGATAAGCAGATTTGCCAGTATTGTTGCTGCGAATTATTATTTTCCGTACTTCGTCCGCGATGGACTTCCCGCGAGCCATTTTGTTTGACAATAATGATAAAATTATAAAAAAAATGATTTTTATATGTTTGGAAATTAGAGTGGCGTAATATGAAGCTGATCACTTCTATTTTTTTATACATATTTTTCATTTAAAACACATAGAATTAAGAACTAGATGAACTCTTTTGAGTTAACTGTAGAAAAAATATGTCCATAATTGGGTATTTTAGTAAAAAAGTTTTATTTATAAGTGTCTGACTAACAACGATAAGATGGTCAATATCAACCTATACTGTTTTTTTCTCAATGGTCACCTGTGCAAATGTCTGGATGAACTCTTTTGCATTGGGGCTCGTATCATAATGACTTGTAATAATATATTACTCATATAATAGCTCATAAAAACTGTGAGTACTGTAGCTTACAGATTCCCCCTTCATTACTATTTGCATAAAACGTGGGTGAAACAATATGGTTGATAAGATATTAAAAAATTCTACGTATGTTCCTTTGAAATCAATGTTTCTTACGATGCTAACGCGCGACTGCATCGATACCAAATTTAATTGTTCATTGTGTGAGTCGCAATGCTGTTGCGCGTAATATATTATTAAAAGTGATAAAAATTAGTGCTTAATAAACTTAGTATTGATTAGTGTAGATTATGCTCCGTTATGATAAAATCACTATACTGAAAATAAAAATGAATTACATCATAATGCAATTTAGTACCCACTTATTTACCGAAAAAAAATAGTAGGATTTTGTTGACTTCTGCCAGTAGGTAATAAAAAATGCATATATTCTTTGATAAATTATTAAGTAGATCTCTAGGGTGTTAGAAATTAACTGTATTCCTTCTCGGTGGTGATTCTGTTGCTAAACAATTTTTTTTGTAAAGACCAACATCGAAATCCCAATATACACAGTTTGGCCATAAATACTGTTACTTACAATTAAAAATAAGAAAGAAATACATTTGAATTTGGAATCTGTCATTGCTCATTGTGTTTTCTAATTTTGACCCAATTTTAAAATATTTTGCGATATTGAAATGGAGTGGGGTGATAAAGAGAACCGAATCGCTGTGATTGCATTACACAAAGTTGGTATGGAGCCAAATGCAATTTTTAAAACTCTCCATACGCTCGGTATTAGTCAAATGTTTGTGTACCGGGCTATCAATAGGTACAATGAGACCTCCTCTGTTTGTGACAGAAAAAGATCTGGCCGTTCACGTAGTGTTCGTACGAAAAAGGTGGTCAAAGCAGTAAGGGAAAGAATTCGCAGAAATCCTGTCCGAAAGCAAAAGATTTTATCTCGGGACATGAAGATAGCACTCAGAACCATGTCGCGTATTTCAAATGATGACTTAGGACCTGCCGCCTATAAGAGTCGCTCTGGTAATTTTTTAACTGATAATTTTTAAAAAAATAGAGTGGTAAAATCGAAAAAACTACAAAACTACTGAAGCGGTACGCAAAGGGAGGTCACAGAAAATTTTTGTTTACGGATGAGAAAATCTTTACATTGAGCATCATTTTAACAAACAAAATGACCGTATTTATGCTCAAACCTCTAAGGAAGCTTCCCAATTAGTCGGCAGAGTGCAACGTGGGCATTACCCGACTTCAGTGATGGTTTGGTGGGGTGTTAGCTATGAAGGAGTGACTGAGCTATGTTTTTGTGAAAAAGGTATCAAAACATTGGCACAAGTGTATCAAGGTACCATTCTTGAGAAGGTAGTTAAGCCCCTTAACAACACCATGTTCAATAATCAAGCATGATATTTCCAACAAGACTCAGCGCCGGGTCATAAAGCCACGGGTCCACGCAGTCTTGGTTTGAAGCGAACGTTTCGGACTTCATCAGAGCTGTGAAGACTGACCGTCGTCTAGTCCCGATCTTAATCCGCTGGATTATGATTTATGGACAGTTTTAGAGAGTACGGCTTGCTCTAAACGCCATGATAATTTGGAGTCCCTAAAACAATCCATACGATTGGCAGTGAAGAATTTTCCCATGGAAAGAGTGCGTGCTTCTATTGATAACTGGCCTCAACGTTTAAAGTACTGTATTGCAGCAAATGGAGACCACTTAGAATAAGCTTTTTATATTTTAAATTGTTTTATATTTACGTATAAAACTAACACACTGTAAAAGTAATAAATATTATTTGCATTAAAATTTTTGTTTATCTTTTTGACTATTTATGGCAAGACTAGGTAATAATAATCCCAAGCAGGGGTCTGGGTGTTGTGGTACCACCGTTGTGTCTGATTTCCATAACACAAGTGCATTGGCTACTTACTTTGGGATCAGAGCAATGTATGTGATTGATTGGTGTCCAATATTTATTTATTTTATTATGTAATATATTTTTTTTACTTCCTCATACAAACTTATCGGCAGTCTAGCTAGTATGGGAAAGAAATATTTTTTTGCGATAATACGATGTTGATCCCATACAAAGAGTTGTTGTTTAAGCTTTAGAATTAACCCGAAGAATGAATGCAGTTGATTTTGATAGACCCTATTTTTACCCTAAAATACGTTCAATATAGTAGAATAATAATTCAAGAGCGATTTTAATTCAACATAATGAATAATGATTTTCGTATCGACCGTGTTCTGTTAGGTCAATGGCCGCAATATTGAGCGAACGCGAATGTCTCACGTAGTGTTAATGACCTTTTTTTTGGCTGCTCTATCGTCAATACCGACCCGTTCACCAGCGTGACTCAAGTTTTTTTTCGTTCGTTGTCTTTTTGGGAAGACGAAACTTTATCGCTATTTAGAATACAATATTTTTTTACTTTTTATTGCCATTCTAATCATAATGCAATGTATATGCAAATAGAGGCGATTTCTCGGGAATAATGCTCTATGTGGTAAACGAAGTTTTAGTATTTTGAAGACTTATTTCAATCCGTAAGCCTAGCACAATAGCTACATCCCATCATCATAACATCTGTAATAAATGAGGAATGACGGGTGGCCGTCCATTCATAAAAAAAACAAACAAGACAACTGTAGCAGGTACCTAGCTGTAGTAGGCATCTACCTGCCGATGCATTTTTTGGCGGTTGTAAAAAGTTACGTTTGATTTTATTATTCTTTGTATTATACTTACTTACCTCATGTCGCTTTCTAATTTTCACCGAATCGGAAGGTAAGGCGGAGGTACTAAATGATGCAATACAAGCGCGCTGCGTATGTGCTATTTAGGCAACACGGCCCTACGAAAGCCGATTGCGTCAGCGTTCGACGATGCGCGTTCTAGCAATAGATGGTTTCTACTCGTCTTTCGTATCTACATTTTCATTCACTGGTCATTTTTTTGGGATTTGCATAATAATTCAATAGTTTTATTTATTTATTCTGGATAAGTTGGGTTTTTAAACCTTACGCTAAATAAGTATCCCTTTTGGATGTGAAAGGTGTAAAATAGGTGATTTTTGTGATATTACTTGTAACAAAAATCTTTATTAGCTTCCTGCAATATACCGTACTATGACAAAAATATTTCCGAATTTAGTAGCCAAATCCATCTACCTTAACCAGAATACCTACACACATTGGCCACAATAAAACAGTACCATTGTGTTAATATTGGTGTTCGTACCGTAGTGAATGAAATGTTCGCAAAACGTAAACAAACAGTGAATAAGTACCACGCGGTCGACACCACCCCTGGCCCACCGCCTGGCGGGACTGTAAGGTGGGTCGGCCCTCGGCCCGCGACCCGCGGACTAAGCGCGTGCCGCAATCGTCGGCCTGCTTATAGAGGTCGTTATTGATTTTCCAGTCTCGGCTAAATATAGCACTTGTATATAACTCTAACCTTGTATAGCCTGTCCTAACACGTCCGAGATGATCATGTTTGTATTGTAACTTTTAGGTGGTGTACTGTTTTTCGACTTTTGATTAGTTATCATATTTTACACGTGCAAATTAGCGATGAAAAAAAGTAGGCTAAGAGCTAAGAAATATTTATTATGAAACAATACATTTAAGGGTTTAGGACCCACTTACCAAGCAATCTTTATAATGTTTTACTGAACATCATATGAGGGCAATAAATATGCTTATATAGATTGTAGATACGGAACCCTTCGTGCACGAGTCCGACTCGCACTTTGCCGGTTTTTTTAATAACGATTGTTCATAATTAATTTCCTATTATTACCCATTTGATGATTGAACGAAATTTTGAAGGTTTATTAATACTATTACATTGCTATATAAAGCTAATCAATAGTCACCTGTTACATGCAACCAACAGATAACTTCTCAGATACTTCCTGGCTGCCTCGAATAATATCAAGTAGTATTCTTCTGAACACAACCATCCATAGTTTGCTTAATGCGCTACGTCACATGACGTCTTTCTCGCATTTCTATGTTTAGCGAAGCTAATGACCGCTTGTCTTCCTTTTGAAGCGGTCTATATTATACCAGCAACTTATTGCATGGATACAAATAAAACCTTTGGGTCGTGTTTTGATTCAAGGCCGTCGACATTGCTCTTAAATGACGCAGTGGTTCTATCGATCGTTCATATGACCATTGGCAATGTCAAGGCCAAAAGATACGTAACATCAGCAAAGTTGTAATTTTTGTCATTCTAGGTTTTTTTTTAAGTTTATTAAAAATGACGTTAAATCTTTAAACCATGTGCCTTTTCCATTATACGGTATTTATGCAACCATACCTGGAAAACCGCCCTGGCTATCAAAAAAGTTTTTTTTTTTGCGAAAATGGTCTGATTAAAATGCCGATATTTTACTCTCCTGTACTAATTAAATTCTATTTATTAAAGCTGAATTTATTTACTTTCAGGAAAAAGGAACATCTCTGCCAGCTCAACGTTTAAACAAGTACCCATCAAGAGGCTTATTAAAACATATTTTACAGCAGACATACAATCAAGCAGTCTCCGACCCAGATAAATTAAATCAATACGAGCCATTTTCACCAGAGGTAAGTTTCCTAATGATATCTACACTATGCTTCATTCTAGGTAGATCTTCCTTATTTGTTAAAATAAACCCTAACGATCCAGAGATTATGTATAGTTCCAATTAATTTAAGAATTTTTTTCTACTTACAGGTTTATGGTGAAACGTCATACGAACTAGTATGTCAGATGATAGATCAGATAGAGATAACTGCCGAAGATGTGTTCGTGGACTTGGGCTCTGGTGTGGGGCAAGTGGTACTGCAGATGGCGGCGGCGACACCTTGCCGCATCTGTTTTGGCGTGGAGAAAGCAGAAGTTCCTAGCAAATATGCCGAGGTATGTGCAAAGTATTTATTTAAAACTTCAGGCTCAAACAAACTGTACATTTATAGCGGCTTAATTCCAAAAGTATTCTCTGCCAGCCAACCATAGGTCTAAAAAGAGAAAATCAGGTGGTACGAAAAAAATGTTAAAATAAATATATGTATTTATTATGCATATTTCACTGTTTAAGAATTGAACTAGTAAATGTGCAAAAGACGTTCTTATCTAATGTTTCGTTTAATCAAGCTAACAATTTTGTATTTCTTTATTTTTCAGTGTATGGATTCTAACTTTAGGACGTTAATGCGGTGGTACGGTAAAAAGTTTGGAGAGTATAAATTAATAAAAGGCGATTTTTTGATGGACGAACATAGAGAAAAAATAAATGCAGCAACTATTGTCTTTGTTAATAACTTTGCATTTGGCCCGAATGTTGATCATCAGTTAAAAGAAAGATTCGCTGATTTGAAAGACGGAGCAAAGATTGTGTCGTCGAAGAGCTTCTGCCCATTGAACTTCAGGATAACAGATAGAAATTTGAGCGACATCGGCACCATCATGCATGTCAGCGAGATGTCGCCGCTGAAAGGATCTGTCTCGTGGACGGGGAAGCCAGTCTCTTACTATTTACATATTATAGATAGGACCAAATTGGAGAGATATTTTCAAAGACTGAAAAATCCGAAACTCAAGGTCAGCAAAAGGGTCTGTTCCAATCATATAAATATCTCTATTATTAATTTGTGTATCTGTTTATAACTATTTTAATAACTTTAAATATAAATTACTTACATGGGAAATAATTAATTCATCATCTATCATCCATAAATGATGCATGCATAAATAATATATAGGTTGCCCAAAAAAGAGCGTACCACTGGAGTTAGCTTAGTCATAGATAGACCTTTCAGATATATTCTAAAGCTTTTTTTTAATTATGCCACTTTTTATCTTATAAATGGCACACTAGACTGACACTGGACATAGCTTAGCAAAATACCTTTTAAATAAAAATATCATGAATCTTATGAAAGTGTCATGGTTTGGGAGATAATGCCACTTTCTTGTTTTCTTCATACAAGAAAAATACAAAAAAGTTGCATTATCTCTCAAACTATGAGACTGTTATTAGAGTCATTTTTTTATTTGAAAGGTCTATGGCTAAGCTATTTCCAGTTTGGTAAGCTCTTTTTGAGACACCCAGTTACTATATCTTATGTGATTATCAAGTTTAGTTTATTTAATTTTTATGTAACTTTGTATTATATACAAGCATTTATTAAAACCCTATTATTATCACATCATGGATATATCAGAATAGTGAAATTTAAAATTTATTACATTGTATTATTGATATTTAATTAATTGATTTATCTTATCTTTCATTTGTACTTATTAATATTTTTTTAGTCAATTATCCATAAACAATATTTTGTAACGTGTGTTTGTGTGAGAGACATAACCATTTTAAAATAATTTACTAACGCTTACAACATTATGTTTTAAGAATCAATACCTACGCTATACAACATTACCTGTATTGCTTGATCGTATCTTGGCGAAGTACGGACTTATTTTGTAACAAGCTCTAATGTCGCTAAGTCGTGTAACGTGTAGTTGTGAATCGGGAATAACGATTTTTTTTAATACAGGGTGTTCAGGAAGAGGGTGAGACCAGCGGCAAGCGGAACCTTAGCGCGCCCCCGACCCGGCAGCCCACGCCCGACCTGCTCAACGGGAACAGCAACCACAGCACCGGCTCGCTGCCGGAGCGCAGGCGGAAGGTGGCTAGGCAGCGGCCCGTTAGGTACGCTTCATGTTACTGCATGTAGTGAAGTAGAGGGATGCGAGACCTGCCTAACCTAAGCGCGGGCCCATCGTTGATATTAAAATTTCTAAATGTAACTAACTAAATGTTATTTTTACAAAAGATTGGTATTGACGACCTCCGTGGTCGAGTGGCTAGCACGCTGGTTTCAAGCGTCGCCATCTCTTGAGGTTCCGGGTTCGATTCCTGGTCGGGTCAATGTAGAAAACGATCTTTTCTATATTGTCTCTGGTCTGGGTGTTGTACCACCGTTATTTCCGATTTCCATAACACAAGTACTTTAGCTACTTAGCTTGGTATTGGAGCAATGTATGTGATGTTGTCAAATATTTATTTATTTATTTATTCAAATTTATCTTTTATCGCAATTTACAACATTTCAGAATGTTTATATGCATACTTAATTTTATCCCTGAAAGAACTTCAAAAGTGAAGACACCCGTATGTTTTATATTCATAAAGATGAAATAAGAAACCAAAAATTTGCGCACGGGCGGGACTTGAACCAGCAACCTTTTGGCTGACCGGGCCAAACGCTCTACCAATTGAGCTACCGTGCTGTCAGTCCGACCTTGCGAAATTTGTGGTCTCTTATGAAAACGTCAATTGCGTGACGCTTAGCGCCATCTAGCCTTCTGTTTATTAAACAGATTACTCAAGCAGTTATTCTTCACAGAATAAATTCAACCTGGAAGTAGATGACGCTTCGCTATCTAATGGTTTAGAATGTTTTTAACACTCACAGTGTCATATTTTATATTCATAAAGATGAAATAAGAAACCAAAAATTTGCGCACGGGCGGGACTTGAACCAGCAACCTTTTGGTTGACCGGGCCAAACGCTCTTACCAATTGAGCTACCGTGCTGTCAGTCCGACCCTCTGAAATTTGTGGTCTCTTATGAAAACGTCAATTGCGTGACACTTAGCGCCATCTAGCCGTCTGTTGATGAAATAGATGACCCAAGCAGATATACTTTACAGAATAAATTCAACCTGGAAATTTATGACCACAAATTTCGCAGGGTCGGACTGACAGCACGGTAGCTCAATTGGTAAGAGCGTTTAGCCCGGTCAGCCAAAAGGTTGCTGGTTCAAGTCCCGCCCGTGCGCTAATTTTTGGTTTCTTATTTCATCTTTATGTATATAAAATAAGACACCTTGAGTGTTAAAAATATTTGTAACCACCCGTATGTTTTTTTTTTCCTTTTTATTTAGTATTTTTCCTAATAACATTTTTTTTTAAACTCTTCTATTTTAAAAGAGCGTAAGTACAAATATATCGATGTTGTTACGAAATCACGACTTTGCTATATCCGATAAAAAACGATGTCTTTAGTGTTGTGGTGGTCTATAGCAGAGCAATTGTAGAAGTAAGGTTTTGATATTCTATTGTATATATTGTTATGTATTATTATAACCTTATTTAAGTTATATGTAAACAGTAATTAAACAAAGATTACGTAGCATTGTTTCTTAAAACATGTTATAATGATGTCTTAAATTTACTTAAATCTTTTCTTATCGCTACAAATATTAATCATATTTTAAAAGAGGAATTTATGACGATTATATGCTTCAACACCCGAGCGGTTGCAGGCAACCGCATAACAATAGAATTTGCATTGTGTCTCGTTCACATACGCTTGAGGGATTAATGCACTTTTTTAATAATCTCGAATGTACCATATTGTAAATTATTGGTAATGTCCAATACAACACCAGAAACAACAACATTAAATGCTGCCAAAGTGTTATAGAAATGAAATGTGTCATGTATTTTTTTTATGACTTTTGATATGACACAGGGTCGAGAACGGTCGGACGCGAGCTCGCGCCGCGGTGCCTAAGAGGCGAGTGGCGCGAAGGTCTACGGACGAGAGCGAAGAGGAGTCGAGCGGCACGGACGACGCGCCGCCCGGGCCCGAGCCCGCGCCGCGCGAGTGGGGCGCGCCCTGGGCCTCCTCCTCCGACTCGAGTGAGTACAGCTGCATAGTGTGCTGCTTTTAATATAGTAGATTGATTATACAAGGGAAATAACTGTATACGTCATGACTGGCGCGAGAAAAAACGGCGATATAGAGATGGCTGACTGCTCCAGCGGCGGCACGATTAAAAAAAAGATTCTTTCAGCGGCCGGCGCGTACGCGACGCGTCAAAACAAAGGATTGCGGTGCCTAGTAGGTATCGTTTGTTCACACGCTAGACGGCCCGTAGTTGTCGGGGGCCTAGTACACAAATCGATACGATCTACTTTGAAAACCGTAATTGTTTAATTATTATTATTCTAATATTTTTTAAGTGATTCATGATCAGAATAAGGTATAATCACTTTTGAAATTCCCGCTTGTCAATGTTTTTTCTGTAATAGATCATGTAATTATCTTTGATACCTTTTCCATCAAGACTTTAGGTACGCTCTTGTGTGCGACAAACTGACATATTAAAATGCGCTATTTTGTTAAGATGATGAAGTGACACAAGTTATAGGTCGATCGCAAAACTGAGACATTTCTGGCGTCACTTATGTCGCCTACGTTTTTATTTCTCTTTCAATTTATGTACTCCGTATGATCCTTATGTATTAAACGGACTTTTTTTTACCTAAAAGGAGAACATTTAATTCATAATAACAATATGAAGTAAATAATTTGGGAGGAGAAGACGACGAAAGTGACGTCAGAAACGTCTCTGTTTCGCGGTTTACAAAAGCAATACCTTAGTTAGTTAGTTATTTTGGCCGGGGTTTGTCCGCACTTAGCCACACGATCGGGCCATTGTACGTATGTCCCTCTTTTTTATTCTAACCACCCCAAACTTTCCCAGAAGGCCAGCAATCTGCCTAGATTGCTAATGGCGTCCGGGAAAGTGGCTGGGGATTTGAGAATATTTGCCCGTTGTTGCATCACTCTTATGCACTCCATTAGCACATGGTGTGGTGTTTCTTCTGCCTCCATGCACCCTCTGCATAGGGGGCTGTCTGTGACACCTATTGTGAATAGGTGCTTGTTTAAAAGAGTGTGCTGATGGGGTGGTTCTAATACATCCTGTGGTTGCGATGCTTGCTAAACGTTGTAGACTTTGAAGTTTTGATTTGATCGTGGTCAGTTGTGTTCTGGGCCACCATACAACTGATCCGTATGTAAGAGAAGGCCTGATAACTGATGTATATGTCGTAGGATTATTTGATAAACCAATTTTTTGCAAAAATTCTAGGGATATCGCGAAAATACGGATAATTAGACTATGTCTATGATATTTCTCAATGTTACTTGAAAACGGATAGGTTTTTTGCGAAAAAACTAGTTGCTTTAGTAACTTTGAATATACTTAACTCTGATTGGCTTGATTTTGGTTTCTAGGCCAATACTTATTGTGATTGGTTACTTGTAAATTTGAAATATTATGTCATAGAGTTATAAAGCGTAAGAAAAGACATGTCTGATCATGATTTTTTTTAATAGGTTAGGTAAAATACAAACTTTGAACCTGAGGTACATTTCAATCACAGAAAGTGTATTAAGATAAATCACAAATCGGTGCTTAATTTTTAACGAACTAACGTGTTCTTAGTGTTCAAAAAATGTACTTAAATTAAAAGTTAACATGAATGTTTTGAATTAGGTACCCAAAAAAATCAGCTTAAAAAAATAAAGGGTGTAAGAGACAACCTCGCGCAAACTTTAACTATAAACTCAATCCATGATCTTAAGCAAGGCACTAAAGAAATTTTTTCGCGAAAATGAAAAATATATTTGATTTCCTAAACAAAATGTGCCGATCGCGTGTATGGAAAGTTGTTTTTTTTTTCATTTCCACAAAAATATTCTTTTAATATCTTGCTCAGGAACATGGTTTTTCATAGTTTCGGGAGGCCGTCCACACCATGAATAGTTTTTAGTATTATTAACAATTAACAATATTCATTCATAAAGCAGACTATCGTAATTATAATAGTCTTAAAAATAATTTAGGTACATGTTGGTCAGCCTTTGTTGGTATTGTAATTATTTAGAATTACTTTCAACTAATAAGTCGATTGGAGGTCGATCTGATCTACCTGTCCACGTGTATTGAAATTTTGAGAAATTATGGGGCGTACAACTATTCCTGTATTGGGGCAACTTTTTTTTATTCAAACAGGTCTTGTACAAGTTCAGGAAAATTGATATAATTGGTACCGGTATCAAGTATTTCTGTTTAAGGCTATATATAATTTTATCTCGCCCTCCATGTCCGGTTGATATGTGTGCTTGAAGAATAATATCATAGTACTCATTAGATGAAGGTACTTGAATAACAGGAGAGCAAAGATGTTGGCTTTTCAAGATCAGTTTTTTTTTTTCACCTACACTAATCACGTGCTTTAGAATGTTTTTAACACTCACAGTGTCATATTTTATATTCATAAAGATGAAATAAGAAACCAAAAATGACACTGTGAGTATTAAAAACATTCTAAAGCACGTGATGAGTGTAGGTGAGAAAAAAAATCTGATCTTGAAAGACAAAATCTTTGCTCTCCTGTTATTCAAGTACTCCTGATATACAGGTTTCTTATTTCATCTTTATGAATACACTCATCACGTCGTATTTTTTTGCATTTCTATACTGTTGTTGTGTTTTTGGTTTTTTAAATACAGTCGCAGAGTTAAATCCTTCTTTTGAAGTTATCACACTATTTATCCGTTCTGTAGTCCATTTTGGTTTAGTAGATCCGTCGTGTCTATTAGCGTAAAACCTTCTTAGTTCTATGTTAAATCTTTCTTTATCTGACATAACCTCAAAATTGGTTTCCGATTCCGTTGAACGTTCAACATTAATTTTACTTGTATCTGTCATGTTGCACTTACAAACACACCTCTATATAACTTTTTGTATTATTTTTCAAGTTCAACCACACTCCTAACAACTTTTAAACATCATCAAACAGCTAAATAAGAAACAAAAACACAATAACAAAACATCGCAAGCAAAGGACATGACAAAACGGATTGACAAGTGAAACGTCAAGTGCTCAACCAATCAGATAACACGTTGTTTTAGGCGATCCGATTGACCAATCAGTGCCCTTTGTTTTTAAATAGCCAACGGTTCTATTCGCAATCTTACTAAAGTGAGTGGCGTTTTTGCAAAAACCCTATAAATTTTTAGTAACATTGAGAAATATCACAGACATTGTCTAATTATCCGTATTTTCGCGATATCCCAAGTTTTTTTGCAAAAAATCGGATTATCAAATAATCCTACGACATATATAGCCATAGTGTGATCTTAGGGTTAAGGCCTCATTTCTTGCCAATAAGTCGCTTACATTGATAAAAAGCTATGCAGGCCTTCTGCAATTTGTCATCGATATGACTCGCCCAGTTCAGTTTACTGTCTAGAGTGATGCCCAGATATTTCACTTGTGATGAGAGAGCTAATTCGGTGTTAAACAGTTTTGGTAGCTGTAGTTCAGGTAACTTCCTTTTGTTTGTGAAAAGGATGAGTTCTGTCTTTTTCGGGTTTACTGACAGTTGGTGCTCATCACACCAGTTTTCTACTATCTGAAAGGCGGAACGCATTATGCCACATAGGAGGTTTTCGGCGTTTCCGTCGTCGTCAGCATACCCGATGGTAGTGTATCCTCTATCATTTAGTTTACTCAGGAGGCTGTCTTCTACTATGTTCCATAGAAGTGGAGAAAGGATGCCACCTTGTGGGCATCCTCTGACAACCATTGCCCGCTTGGTGGTGTGTGTAGTTATTTGGACGGCTCTTTTACTGACTAGCTCGTTTATCCATTTTTATATCACTGGTTCTACCCTTAGTTTTCTTAGGGCAAGATTAATGCTGTTGTGCATGGTTTTATCAAAAGTCCCTTCTATGTCTATGAAGGCGGCTAGAGTTGATGCTTTGTTGTTTATGGCAGACTCTATTTTATGCACTACCATGTGTAGGGCTGATTCAGTTGATCTGCCTTTCCTGTATGCGTGTTGTTGTGGATGAAGTGTTTTGTTATTCAGAACCTCATCCCTTAGGTATCTGTCTGTTAGTCTTTCTAGCGTTTTCAGGAGAAAAGAAGTCAGACTGATTGGCCTGAAGGATTTGGCTAAAGTATAGTCTCCCTTTCCGGGCTTAGGTAAAAATACTATCTTTGCCTCTCTCCATGGCTTCGGTATGTATTTGAATGCTATACATGCTCTATATATTGGTAGTAGGTAGGTGATAACTTCCTTCGCGTTCCATTGCAGAAGGGCTGAGAAAATCCCATCTAGGCCCGCAGATTTGAATGGTTGGAAGCTTTTTAGGGCCCAGCTTATTTTATCCCTTGTCACGATTTTGGTTGCAACTTCCCAATCCTGTGATGCTGGTATCTCTTGGTGTTCGGGTGGCCATTCCAGATTTGGCGCCCGGGAAGTGGGTTTCTAGTAGAACCTTACAGGTTTCTTGGTCTGAGTTTGTAAATGTACCGTCTCCCTTTTTAAGGGATCCCAGAAGATTGAGATCACCTTTCGACAGTATTTTCTTTACCCTTGCGGCTTGGTTCGTTGAGTCTATGCTGCTACAGAAGTTGTGCCAGGCTTCCGTTTTTCGGAACCTGATTCGCTTCTTGTAGTGTCGTTGTGCGGTTTTGTAATTTTCCCAGTCCTCAGCTGTTCAGCTGTTTTTTGCTCGATAAAACAGTGTTCTAAGAGCCTTCCTTAGCCTCTCTAGTTCTGGCCCCCACCATTGACTTTTGCCTGAGTTTTTTGGTAGAATGGTGGGACAGGCTTGCTCGTAGCTATTCAGTAGGGTTGCTGTTTAGGATTGCACGGTAGATTCTATGTTAGTTGTGTTACGGGTTACATCTGCTGGTTTGAAGTTATTTAGTGTTTTTGTTAGTATTTTGCTATATTTTTCCACGTCTGTCTTCCGTGGATTACGGTATGGGACAGGGTCCGTTAATTTAAAATTTAATTGGAAGCATACACGCCTATGGTCTGCGAATGATGGCTCTTTGGACACGTGCCATCCTTCAATGAGATCCGTAGCTTTGTGTGTTGCTAGGGTAATGTCTATAGTGGACTGGCACCTTGAGGTCACAAACGTTGGTTCCGTGCCTCTATTTATGATGTTAAGGTTTGTTTGTAGTAAGTATTCTGTTAGAAGCTGGGTGAGCTTCTCTTGCTCTCTGCTCTCTGCTCTTGTTGGTTTCCTTACTTCCCCACAGAGGATGATGTGCGTTGCAGTCTGCAGCGATGACCAAGTCCCAGTCCATGGTCTCACAGTATAGTACGAGCTCGGCTAGTTCCTTAGCTGGAATGTCACCTTCGCTCGGCATATCATCATCATCATCATCGTCCATACCGAATCCGGCAACGGCGACTTCTGCACTCTTGATTTTGTTCATCGGTGGTACGCCCTGATGTGGCTAGCGAAACCAAACTTCGTTTTAAATAGTCGGTCACATGGTGAACAGCAAAGCTGCCCTGCGGAATTGTATGTGTAGTTATATGTGGGTTTTGGACGTGTCTTCCGTAGTTGACGTTTTGCATCAAGGTTTTCAAGACGCATTTTTTCGAATTTCTCAACACTTTTAAAGACAGTGCGTCGCCGTTCCGGTCTGAGACACGCCCGTTCCTCCCAACTATCAACTGATATATTGCATGCTACAAGGTTGCGTTTCAGGCTGTCCTTGTAGCGCAAATATTGGCCGCCCCGCTTCGTTTGCCACAAGAAAGTTCTGAATAAAATACTGCCTTTGGCAGTCTTTCGTCGTTCATACGCACGACATGACCACACCACCTCAGTTGCTTTTGCATGATATATGCCTCGATACCAGACACTCCAGCGTGGCGCAGGATTGCTGTGTTTGGAATACGGTCCTGCCATTTTGTTCGCAATATCGATCTCAGGCATTTGAGATGAAACACATCCAGTTGCTTCAGATCAGCTCTATAGCAACACCAAGTTTCTACACCATATAAGAGAGTAGGCAAGACAATAGATTTGTAGACTTGGATTTTAGTTTGTAGCCTGAGGTCGTGTGAGTTCCAAACACGTGTCCTGAGCCTGCCAAAGGCTGCAGCAGCTCCTCCTATCCGGGCAGGAATTTCCGATGCCAGAGTGTTATCATTCCTGATTCGAGAACCCAAGTATTTGAAGGCTGGAACTTCCTCCAGATCAGACCCATTTAATCTGATGCTAGATGGATCTCCATCACAGCCTCTAGGGGGTTGTTTAAGTACTTGAGTCTTGCTTGTACTTATGACCAGCCCAAATCTGCGGCATGTGTTATTCAGCGAGTCCACATAGGTTTGGAGATGATCTATCGAGTTAGCCATAAGACAGACGTCATCGGCGCACAAAACGTCTAGGATGGGTAATCTGGAAACTCGGCGCTTTGCTCTAAAACGGGAGAGGTCGAAAATACTTTTATCCATCCTGGAGTTAATCTGCATAGGTGGCATTTCACAAACTTTTGCCGCTTCACGCATAACGGACGCGAAGTAAAGCGAGAATAATGTTGGCGCCAGGACACAGCCCTGCTTCACACCGCTGGTTACTGGAAATCGGTCTGAGAAGTCATTATCGTGTCTAACTCGTACCATCATGTTGTCATGAAACTGGCGTATCAAGTTTAATAACTTGACATCCAGCTTTCCTCAGCACAATCCACAAGGCTTCTCGTGGAACGCGATCGAAAGCCTTTTCTAAATCAACGAATCACATGTAGAGAGGCTGATATTGTTCCAGGCTTTTCTCTTGGATTTGCTTTACACCAAAAATTGCATCAACCGTACCTCTTCCTGGACGGAATCCACATTGGGATTCTGGCAGAATGGTTTCTGCATGCCGGGATAGACGAGTATTAATTATGTGAGCTAATACCTTTCCAGCAGCACAAAGCAAAGAGATGCCTCTGTACGACCCACAATCGGATAGGTCACCTTTGCCCTTGTATAGTTTACAAATGGAGGCGTCTCTCCAGTCCTGCGGAATGACTTCAGACGCCCAAATTTTCAAAACAAGTTCAAAAAGTTTTTCCTTAACGCAGGGTCCACCGTATTTATAAATTTCAGACGGTAAGCTGTCCATCCCAGGAGCTTTGGCATTCCTCATTCTCGCAATCGCAGAAACAAAGTCATCAAAAGATGGGGGATCCGCAAGATGGTCTGCGGTTGGAAGAGTTTCAAGTGACTCCACGTACAACAAATCCACTGTTTGACTAGAGGGATTTAAGACGTCCTTGAAATGTTCAGCCCATCTAGCCAGAACATCGTTTTTCTCACAAAGACGTTTTGTTTTATCCTTGTTGTACATTGGGGCTGTTTTCTTAGTTCTTGGTCCGAAAACAGCCTGAATACTCTCGAAAAATCTTCCAGCCTGGTTGGTATCCGCATAGTGTTGGATTTCCTTGGCTTTTTCCATCCACCATTTGTCCTTGAGGTCACGCACCTTCGATTTTAAACTGCGATTAGCTTTACGCCGCTCAGAGACATCGAGCGAGAGAAGAGCGCGTCTGTGATCCTCGACGAGTTTTCTTATTTCCATATCTGAGCTGTCGAACCAATCTTGGTTTTTCCGTTCTGGTTTCCCAATAACTCGTGTGGCACAATCTTGTAGATTTTTAGCGTACAGACGCCAATCTTCATCTACAGATGTATTTTCAGTTGTCTCTGGCATTATGGCCCGGAAAGCATCATCTAGTTTCTGCGTAAGATGTTGATTGTTGACCAACTTTGAGCAGTGTAGCTTTGCTGTTACTTTGTGCGAGGCTCGGCGTGGTGTGCTTATGTGCAATCGGAGCTTGGATCGAACTAGGCGGTGGTCAGTCCATCCCTGAGCACCTCTCATAACTCTAGTCAGCTGAATATCTGGAAGATCTCTTTTCCGCACGATAACATAATCCAAGAGGTGCCAGTGCTTGGACCTTGGGTGCATCCACGTGGTTTTAAGTTTTTCTGGCAATCGAAAAAAGGTGTTTGTAATGCTAAGATTGAACTCAGCACAAAGAGTTAGAAGGTCAAAGCCGTTGGTGTTGCATTTTCCCACTCCGTGACGTCCCAGAACTCCGTCCCATGCATCGTGATCATTACCCACGCGGGCATTAAAGTCCCCCAGCAAAAGCAGTTTGTCTTTGGTAGGTATTTTTAAAAGGACCTCACGAAGTTCGGTGTAAAACTTCACCTTATCTTCTTCTGGAGAGGGCAATGTGGGGGCATATACACTTATCAGATGAAGGTACTTCTTAGATGACAGTTGAAGGCGAAGTGTAATTATCCTGTCATTTATACCCTTTGGTAGATCTTGCAGTGATTTTGCTAAAGGGTTTTTGACCGCAAAACCTACTCCACTGGAAGCCCTTTCAGTGCTTGGTTTCCCACTCCAGTAGAATGTGTAACCTCCGAGTCGCTCGCAGAGCTCGCCTGAGTCACTGAGGTGTGTTTCGCTTATAGCAGCAATATCTATTTTATATCTGGCCAGTTCTCTGGCAATCAAAGCTGTCTTTCTTTATGGACATGCATTGATTTCATTATCCAATAGAGTTCAAACATTCCAGGTACCAATGTGTAGGTTTTTTACAAAAGTTATTTCCTTAGTTTTTCGACCGCATTAAGTGGTGAACAGCTGACAGCGGCGAGCCAACTGTGATTGGAAAGAGACAGACTATTTTTAGGCCACCTTTTCTAGGCCCCTCCCCGGACTGAGGAAAGCAGAGCGGTCCCTAAATAGGGCTGCTTTGTCGTCAACTGAGCTGCCGAACCGACCCCCCGTCTCAATCGGGATCTAGAACGACCATCACCAGAAGACCGCCCACGTGCAGATACTAACTAAGGATCAGATACACCAGATCTTCCCCCTACCATCAGCTCTCCATCGCCGTGGGACTTGCAATCTCATTAGAACCGTAAGACGTGCAGAAATCATCGGCGCGTGAAAATATTTTAAGTGGATAAGCAGTTGCGCAGGTGCAAATCCACTCTCTCGTCCTCTGTGTCCTGATGCTGATGGACCGGGTAGCCGGTACGACCAGCTGGATTAGAGAATGCAGGGGATTGACCACACGCCACTAAATGGGTCCCAGACGTGCGCTCTTTGAGGCATTTCCCCAAATACCTTGCCGCATCGCTGTTGAGACCAAAGAAAACGTTTGTCTATTGACAGTGCTTGCTCTCTACATCGATGAGGACTATAAGCGGATGGTGGGACCACCCATTGACTGATTGCACAAGGGGTGTTCAGCCCATTGTGGGCGGTGGGGTCGTCACGTCCCTACGCTCGGCATATACACCGAAGCCAGAACCAGGGTAGCTTGATTATCTGCAAGGACTTTTACTGCGGTAAGATCTCTGGAACAGAATTGGTTAATCAAAGATGTATTTGTGGTTTTAGGTATTATAATACAGGTTCTCCTTTTTCTACAGGTGTTTTGAGTAAAGTCTTACCACTGATGTTGCTGAGACCGCATATGGCATTGTTTCTGATCCAGGGTTCCTGGATCAGCGCGACGATCTTGTTGTCTCCCTCCAGCACTTTGCGTAGTGTGGCCGTCGCGATCTGTTTGTGCTGGAGGTTGGTTCGCAGGATTTTGAGACTAGGGGGTGGGGCTACGCAGGACGCCATCTTCGTCACTCGTATCCCCCGCAATCTCCGTTGGCGAACTCATCATGTCCAGCCAGCTCGGACCCGGCTGGGGAGCTGCTGTAGATGGTCCCGGTGTCTCACTTGGTTTTGCGATACTGGGTTCAGCCGATGCAGTTGCCTCTTCATGAGCGAAGAAGCGGATATATCCGCTTCCCGACATGTGGGCAATGCGACGTTCACGGTCCATGATGGTTTGCCGCTGGTCTTCCGGGATTCCCAGTATGAGGTGGACTACCCTCTCGCTGGACCCTGGTTCGCCAGGTTTATCATCGTCCGTCATGTCATTCTGGGCACTGAGGACTCTCTGAAGCGTGCTGGAGTCGGTGATGCGTGTGTGCAGTAGAAGCCCTGCCTTGAGCCTCTTCTTCATGTCCGACTGTCTAATGACAGTCAGAGTGGTCTGTGAAATGGGTGAGGCGATATTTCTGACCTCCCATTCTAGCCAGTTCAGGGCATTTGCATTCTCGCACCACATCGCCAGCACCCCATCCAGAAGGAAGGGGCGTCCGCGGAATGATGGAGCCTGCGCGCCCGGAGACGGTGGAGACAGAACAGCTTGAAGGATTCTATCGTCGATAGCCTCCCTAAGCTGCACTGCCTGTTCCTGCGAAAGGTCGCGCGGCGGGACGGTGATGACCGCTACCCTCAGGTGCGATTGACTCGCATCTGCGTAGCTCTCCGCCCGCCTTTGCCATGCCATCGGTTTTTGGACGTTTGGCTTCCCCCCTGGGGGACCGAGTATCGTCCAGGCGAGCTCGCTTCGTAGAAGCGCGGTCGTCCGGACCATTCCCGGCCCCAGGTTTTTTAAGATTAGCTAAACATTAAAAGCGTGTTTATTATGGTCACTGATTTGAAAAATTTACAATTGGTCTATTTTTTTATAGTTGAATATCTACAAATATATTTCGGTTGTCCGCCATACATAGTGTAACTTTTTTTTTCATTTAAAATTGTCACATTTTGTTTGTCTTTGACGATATATTTTTTTAGTTTGGTCCATTATTGCATAGATTATTAAGCAGGCGGAGGCGACTTGCCGCTATTTTTGTTGTTTAATGAACTCAAAATCTTCTTACTCACTCCCACCTTTAGCTGTCATTCATAGCGCTATCTCATGCCGCAGGCAAAATTGAACCTGGAATTTGACATAATCTGTTGTAGTTTTGGTGACAAGTAACCTTGTTATTGCAAGGTTGCGTTCTTCTATTATTATTACCTATTGTCTGTGAGAAAAAATCGATCGATATTTTTAACAATGATTTGAAATATTTGATATCGTCCGCGTTTTATGTAGTACTCTGTTGTCTTCCGTGCCTTTACTGCCCTTCTAATCTTGTGTTTTATGTATAACGACAGTAAAGAAACTGATATGTGATGTAAAAACTTGAGGTTTCATCCCTCACCAAACAACATAATATCTAAATAAATTTATTTATTTTTTTCCTCACAGTCGAAATGAAAAATAGTATGTATAACTCGGGTGAAAGCACCCATTTCACTCCCGAATTATTAGCGCTCTCACTCCGTTCGAGCGCCAAGAACTTCTCAAGTGAAATGGGTCACTTTTTCCCCTTGTATAACAATCTACTATTGTTCACCAGACCGGAGTCGTCGTTCGACGAGCAAGCGCAGCGCCAGCGCGGGAGGCGCACGGCGTCGAGCGGCCGCGCGCGCCAAGCGACGCCGCGCCGCGCCCGCCGCCATCGCCGGGCTCGACCTGCTGCACTCCACTACCCTCGCCTCGACGGCGCACACCGGCACTGTGAGTGGTCGCTCTGCTACATATAGCGCCGCGCCGCGCCCGCCGCCATCGCCGGGCTCGACCTGCTGCACTCCACTACCCTCGCCTCGACGGCGCACACCGGCACTGTGAGTGGTCGCTCTGCTACATATAGCGCCGCGCCGCGCCCGCCGCCATCGCCGGGCTCGACCTGCTGCACTCCACTACCCTCGCCTCGACGGCGCACACCGGCACTGTGAGTGGTCGCTCTGCTACATATAGCGCCGCGCCGCGCCCGCCGCCATCGCCGGGCTCGACCTGCTGCACTCCACTACCCTCGCCTCGACGGCGCACACCGGCACTGTGAGTGGTCACTCTGCTACATATAGCGCCGCGCCGGGCTCGACCTGCTGCACTCCACTACCCTCGCCTCGACGGCGCACACCGGCACTGTGAGTGGTCACTCTGCTACATATAGCGCCGCGCCGCGCCCGCCGCCATCGCCGGGCTCGACCTGCTGCACTCCACTACCCTCGCCTCGACGGCGCACACCGGCACTGTGAGTGGTCACTCTGCTACATATAGCGCCGCGCCGGGCTCGACCTGCTGCACTCCACTACCCTCGCCTCGACGGCGCACACCGGCACTGTGAGTGGTCGCTCTGCTACATATAGCGCCGCGCCGCGCCCGCCGCCATCGCCGGGCTCGACCTGCTGCACTCCACTACCCTCGCCTCGACGGCGCACACCGGCACTGTGAGTGGTCACTCTGCTACATATAGCGCCGCGCCGGGCTCGACCTGCTGCACTCCACTACCCTCGCCTCGACGGCGCACAACGGCACTGTGAGTGGTCGCTCTGCTACATATAGCGCCGCGCCGCGCCCGCCGCCATCGCCGGGCTCGACCTGCTGCACTCCACTACCCTCGCCTCGACGGCGCACACCGGCACTGTGAGTGGTCGCTCTGCTACATATAGCGCCGCGCCGCGCCCGCCGCCATCGCCGGGCTCGACCTGCTGCACTCCACTACCCTCGCCTTTAAACCTTTAACCAGTTAAAATATGCAGCATGTTAGATGAGACTAGAAATGCGCTGAGTAGCACTTTTGCCGAGTAACGAGTACCGAGTTTTTCTCGGTTCATTATTTTTTCCAACTGAGTACTTGGTCGAGTAACTCGGTTTAAAATCAAATTCGGGTGAGTCCTATGATACCAAAATCCCCGCTACGTTCGAATAAGCTGACAAAAGACAAAGAGTCCTTTCGAGTGGTGGGCAGGGCACCAAACAAGGTATCCAGAACTGGCACGTTTAGCACAAGCGTTTTAAGTGCACCCACAAGCACCATGCATAGCGAGTGATAATTTCCGGAGACAGGTAACGTCTACGAAGAAAAAAAGAATACCTAGGCTTTTACCAGAACGTGCAGAGAGCTTTGTGTAACTGCATTATTATTTTACTCTATAACATTTTACATATTGTATTTTTTCGTAAACTAATTCTGCTCATTTTGTCTCATTACTATTTAGAGATTGTGAAAGATCTCCCCTGTTGTTTAGATGATATCTACCTAAATAATTTGTTTTACCTTAACCGAGTATACTCGCCATTAAAACCTAGTTACTCGGCCGAGTACGAGTAACAAAACACCCGCCGAGTACCGAGTATTAACCGAGTGCTCGGCCCATCTCTAGATGAGACGTAATGGCAAGTTACACATACAAATAAAACTTCTAATTAATGTTAACGCGTGTCAACTTTGATTTCGCTTGCTCTATTTATATAAATTCGTTATTGGCTTTTGTTATAGGACTCAATATCCTATTTGCGATTACAGACAAATTTTAAGTCATCTCCATCAAAAGATTATTAAGTTTTGTCTCATAATTCCGGATATTTTAAACCAAACCCTTCAGGCAATCTCGATCATATTCTAATGTAAAATAAGCGTAATTTCTGTAATAAGAGCTGTCAATTTTTCAACAATAAAAAAAAGCGATTCGTGTCGCAACAATACCTTCAAATACGTGACGCTAACCGATATGGTCGCAGGTGACGGCGCCACCTCCTGGCTGCGTGGAGCAGCGGCTGTCCGCGCTCGGCGTGCAGCTGCAGCCGGCCGAGCGGCTGCACTCCGAGCTGGAGATCCCGCGCTCGCCGCACACGCCCTACAGCCTGCAGCTGCTGCTCGACATGTTCCGCGACCAGTACCTCGCGTTCATCGCGCGCATGAACTCGCCCGAGTACGCGAGGGAAATACGACAACAGATCGACAAGGAGAAGGTAAGCGTGCGGTATATACTGCTGTTTTGTTAAAGCGCCATAATATGCTTTTCAACACACTTGCTCAAAATGACGTTTTTATTCCACCGATTTTTGGCACATAATCATAGATATTAAACACGCGTGCTTTTTCTGTACATTATTGCACTAGTGCCTTTTGTTTATTAACCCAACCAATTTACATTTGTGCCCTAGTACCAAGTAGTAAGTAGGAAGATGAAGCGATATAATTTGGTCGGGTTATAACTTTTATTTTAGGAACAAAATGTATATATATTCGAAAAATTACAGTATGTATATATTTATTACAATAAATGGTAAATACAGCTTTATTACTAAATATAACTCAAATTCATTTAAAATTTTCTGTAATTTGTGTTTTAAACACGAATTGTTACATTTTTAATCTTGGCTGTTGGCCGATCTAGTTCGCGCCTTAGCCTTGCGCGCGCATCTGTTTCGCGGCAAGAAAAAAAGCAACGCGCCAATTTTCCACAGATTAGTAAGTGCATTTTTCGTAAATAATTGTCGGCTGTGGTGTGATGAAGTTTTGATTTAATGGCAAGTGTGTTGAAAAACGTCGTATGAAACACGTGTGCCGTGACCTATTATATACGCGGCTTTCTTATGGCGCACTCGCTTTCGCTCGTGCGCACACAATATCGCCTTGTATATAATGGTCAACTTAGCACACTTGTATCATAATGTACTATTACAATTTGACACCATGTCAAAGTAACGGGTTTGTTTGTAAGAGATTAGATGATCAACGTTACTTTATGATGGCAATATAACTTTAACATACTCTGATTTTTAATTAGATAGACCAAATGACATTATTGTGGTGGCCAGTTTTTCGTTATTCAAAATTAGTTATGTTCCTACATAATCGAAGAATACTTTTTATTTAATCGTTGTTTTTAAATGTTTATAGAATAAATATTTGTACTTTGAATTTGTGTTGTGCAGAAATACTATTAGCATGAATTATAAAAAAAATAGCTACAAAATAAAATAGTTTTAAAATTTTATTTTATTAAAAGTATCATCATTGTTAAATTATTTATAGAAAGTGGTAAAATGACAAAATATACAAAATATTCAATACAATTGCTATTGCAAGGGAGGAGACAGCATTTTCACTCATTAGAACAACTGTTTTATTAGGGTTCCGTAGCCGAATGGTAAAAAACGGAACCCTTATAGTTTCGTCAAGTCTGTCTGTCTGTCTGTCCGTCCGTATGTCACAGCCATTTTATTCTGTAACTATAAGCATCACACTGTTGAAATTTGGTAGAAAGATGTATCCTGTTTACCGCTTTACGATTCTCATACAAAAAATAAAAAATAATGAAACTAAAACCGAAAAAAATTTTTTTAGACAAACCTATGCGTGTGGGGTGGGTGGTGGGGTGTGTGGTGTAGATAGGTCTTTCAAAATGACATAGAGGTTCCTAGAACCTTTTTCTTTTAAAGTCTAACGTTTCACAGCTAGACGCTTCCAAAGTGGTAATATGGGCGTCCCCCCATCTAATTTCTAAACTAAGCAAGTGAAAATTGAAATGAAATTCGCACACAATCGAATGTCACAATGCTATTGCACTACGCTTTCAACATTTAAAAAGCAAAAGTGCGATTAAAGCGTCACGCAATTGACGTTTTCAAAAGAAACCACAAATTTCGCAGGGTCGGACTAACAGCACGGTAGCTCAATTGGTAAGAGCGTTTGGCCCGGTTTGCCAAGAGGTTGCTGGTTCAAGTCCCGCCCGTGCGCAAAAAAATTTTGGTTTCTTATTTCATCTTTATGAATATTAAATATGACACTGTGAGTGTTAAAAACATTCTAAAGCATCTGATCTATCTTATTAAAAATCAGAGTACCTCTTCATTGAGACTTCGCCTATGGGGCGGTAAGGCGCGGGCGGGTTTATAGCCGCCCTGCAGGCGAGGTATCAATTTCGCCGTCTACCTATAACTTACTTACTTTGTACTTCAGTGTGGAAATTGTACACCTACTATAGTTTTAATAAGCTTAATAGCACGCCTAACCTGCAAATCGTGCTATTGCGTTAATAATAAAATAATATACTAAAACACACATCCAATTATGTATTTGCTACTTCTTAATTTTCCAATAAAAGTACTAATTATTTAAATGGTATTATCCCTTTGCAGGAAAGAAATCAGAAATTGAAGTCGCGTGCATCTCAGTTAGACAAACAGATCAATGTGCTCATAAGTGACAGTGTGGCATTACTAAAAGCACGTATGAGCGAATTGGGTATACACGCCAATAATACGGTGGATTTGCTCGCCAAAGCTAAGGAAATTGTGGGCAGACATAAAGAACTGCAGAGTAAAGCTAGCAAACTGCAGGCTCAGGTAATGGTTTTGAATTTATTTTAGTTTTTACGTTAAACTTACGAATTATAATAATTTATTTTTGTTTTTATTGAGATAAAGAAATGAATTGAGCAACTTTATGTGTCCACTCCATTAGCTAAATTTCGATTCAATTTGAATTTCAGGTAAACAGTATAGAAGCTGAACAAGCTATTCTTGTGAAGCAGAGGACATTTGAAATCACAGAAAAATATAGACAGTTGGGGCATATACCGCCGGACGCCGAAATTACGCAGAGCATAGCCCACGATTGTATACTGAAAGAAATATCGGCTACTCTGGCTCACAGAAAAAGATTGCATGCGCAGGTCGGTCATTTACAAAATGAGATAATGCAAATGGAGAGAGCGAGCGAACAGCAGAAGGTGGTTGTTACTTCGAGCGTGCCCGTGGCAACGGTGAAGCCTCACACTGTCAACTCGAAGCCTCGGAAGAGTCGGGAGCATCGGTCCAGGTCTCAAGAGTGGCCGGACGTCCCGGACGTGGGCAAGATAGAGGAGCAAAATCCCGAGATACTCGCGCAGAAGATATTAGAGACGGGACGCCAGATCGAAGCCGGCAAGATATCGAAGCCGAACGTGATAGTTAACGGATACGTTCGCGAAGTCGACAGGCACATCGATCTTCACAGGCAACAACAGAAAGGGTAAGATCTATATGATTTGCTTTTAGAAACATACTCCAGTCGTTACAGCCAGTCGGCTCTAACTAAATGCCAAACACAATGTACAGACAGATATGAGATTTTTGCCTGAATATAAAGTTATTTTTTATATCCTTTACCAGATATACAGATCGCTTAAAGCGATAAGCCTATATATTTTTTATTTTCTTTAAACGAATTCGTAACTGATCTATGTGCAATGACGTGCAATAAAAAAACAGTTATTAGCGCACGTCTCACCTATGGGTCCAACTATTACTATGACAGATTGTACGGCGATACCGTAAAGTTTGATGGCGTTGATTTGAAATGAAAGAGAGAATGTTTGTAAAATATATTAAAAAAACTTAGACTGAAACTTTAATCAGTGACCAAATTTTGTTTGAAGACAAAAAAAAAGCTGTTCCATATATTTTGGCCGCGCGCTAATTGAATTTTTGTATGGAACAACTGTTTTTTTTTTCCCGAATTCAATATTGCCCCCATAGTAAAAGTTGATCATATCCATCAGTGGAGTCTTCACACAAAATTTAGTCATGATTATAATTTCAGCTTATGTTGGACTAGATTTATGCTATAAATGGATTTTGATGGTAAGTGAGAACGCGCAACCTAGGTTGCGGTTTGATAGATGTGAACGACTGAAGTGTACTCAAAACCAGGTATAAAATACTTGCAAGTATTTTTTTTTACTCTTGAAAACAGTTCCTCGTCTACATTGCAATAAGGAACACTATCGCGTAATCGCGTTTACGTACCGAAATACTTCACGTGCATCGTTTATTTATCGTGTAATAACCTGGTGAGAAGACAAATACCTACCAATTTGTAGCTTAGAGTAGACAAATCACGAAACAAAATATTTTAAGGAAATAATTTCCGTTTGAGCCTTCCAGTTTCTATCGGGAGTCCCGCTGCCTAGTGCCTACTAGAATACGTTGAAAGTATTTCATAGAAAATGCGTCCCTTTTCCATACGCATTAGGTGCAAAGTCGCGTTAGCAATAAAAATACTTTTAAACGATGCGAATATTTCTTTAATTTCTCGCAATTTTAGACCTATTTTTAACGAGCGTAAGGTTAAATTCATTACTACAGCCTTTTTAAAAGTATTTTGGGGAAGCGGGTGCAGCTCCCTGTTAGTAAAATACTTTCATGGTCTTGGAAATATTTTGAGCACATACCTGGTATACGTACTTTGAAGCAAATACTTGTGTGCGTGAGTGATTGTAGGTGCGTCATTTTAGTTAAGGGGCTCCCCGAATTTTTGACGCGCACACTAGCGCCACTCTATTTAAAAAAATATTACTCCTTAAATACAAAAACAATCAAAGAACTGGTAGACACGATTGTAGTACAGGTTCTATAGTTTATTTAGTACGTTTAAATTGTTTCAAAAGTAGTTTTCTGTAGTTAGAGTTAAAAAAAACACTGCTAAATATGGCCATTTTTGTCAATTTTTTAACTGTAACTGCAGATAACTCTGTTTTATTGAACTTAAGCATCGTATCTAAACCACATAACCAGAGCTGCAATCGCATCAATCAGATTTTCGATTGGTCTTTTATTTAACGAGCTATGATTTTTCTACTAAAGTGGCGCTGGCATGTGTGCGTCAAAATTCGGGGAGCCTCTTAACTGAAATAACGCGCCCTACCATCGCATCTACGCACACAAGTAAATTTTAAATATAGAAGCAATACAAATTAGATATGGAACGTATTGTCCATACCAGGTTTTGAAACTTAGTACTTACTTCAAAGTACGTATACCAGGTATGTGTTAAAAATTTCCAAGACCATAAAAGTAAGTCCTTAATGAGATGATCTCTACACACTAGAGGCTAAACGATGTTTCGTGGCGCAGGTGCGTGCAGCCCAAAGTGGCGCCTCTGCAGCGCGGGCCAGGCTCGGCGAGCGCGCCGCTGGGCCGCGGGCAGCCGCCTCCGCTCGCGACCCGCCTCGCGCACTCGCCCGTCAAGCCGCAGAAGCCGCTCAACGTCGTCGCCAAGGTGCAGGAGTCGCCCAAGGTCATCAACTTCGAGGACCGCCTCAAGAGTATCATCACCTCGGTCCTCAACGAGGATCAGGAACAGCGGAAGGTGGGCTCTCGCAAGAATCATTTGTTACATCGCGTTCGCTTCGAGCGCGATGTTTTGTGTGCCAATTTTTATTCAGTTTATTTTTGTTTTTATTAGATAGAGTCTATGATTTACTTTACTTTCGCCGTGAAGTGGAGGAGTGTTTAAATTATAATTGGTTATGCTACTTATTAGTAGTAAGTCTGATTCCCGAGTACGATGCTTTTAATATTTGTTAAATATAAAAAAGAAAGTTGTAAATGTTATGTATTGGAATAATATCTGAATAAATGTTGGAAAATTAGCTTTCTACATCAACACTTGTAACTTGACTAGTACAGATAATTGCAATTATAATATAATGGTCTCCCTAAACCTACATAAATTAATGTGTTATATGTCTCATCGTTCTTATATGACTTTATTTAATAAGTGTGTGTCGCCACCAAAAAGACAGGTCGCAGACGACACAGCCGATCTCCTTCCTCAATCTTATCCACTGAATGCTAAGATGACAAAATGTATGTATCAATATTACCTAATAGCAGTAGCGGAAATATCGAAACTCATAGGCGCTATCGTATCAGTACTACAGTCGGCGCGCTACCAATTAAATCGCGTCAGTGTCACGTCTATCTCCCCGCATTCACCGACAAAGCGGCTCGCTGCATATTCTTATCTCTGTTGACATTGCGGTCTCGCGAGTCGGTCGCTAACGCGCCGACTAGAAATGAAATATGAAGACGTTATAAGCGCCCGGACTGGAGGTTCGATAAAACAATTGACAACCTGCAATCTCGACGCTGTTTATGATGTGATATTGAAAGCGGTATGTTCGTCGCAGGCCGCGCGGCAAACGACGCCGAATCAGGCGTATGCGAACGGGTACGTGAGGCCGGCGCCGGGCGGAGGGGGCGGAGGGGGAGGAGGGGGTGGAGGCGGGCACGGCGCGTACGGCGCGCGGCCCGCCCCGGCCCCCGCGCCCCCCTCGCCCGCCGCGGGGTACGCGCGCGCCGCCCCGCGCGAGTACCGCCGCGAGCGCTACCAGTACGAGCGCGCGCACCGCGACCCGCCGCGGCTGGCGACGCACCACGCGCACGCGCACCTCGACGCGCGCCCGCCTGACCTTCGACACCATCACGTCTCACAACCGGATTACACGCAGGTGCGTACTGATAGATCTGTAGGCCTGACATGCATGCCTCGATACCGTTTATCGCGTCGATAAAATAATTTTATTTCCTAAACAACATGTTTTCCCATATTGTTTTCACTTGTTAGGCAATCCTGATTGCTTCTTAAAACAAATGACAACATTTAAAATTGTAAAAACCTTTTTCAATATGATTAAAAAGGCGTTTGAAATTTATCGATCGCCGTGATAAATGATAAAATGGCGCGCATCTTAGGCCCGCTGTGCAGGGTGTGTTTGTAGGATAGTTGACACGAGAGTGTCGGAACGGGCGGTGCATCTGTGTACTATCGGGGTACCGCAGCCTAATAAGAGCTAAAATAGCTTGTATAATTATATCGGAAGTGACGCCTGTTTTTGTGTCGTGCGTATAAGCGATTATCGTTTGAAAGTTGTTATGCGGCAGGGCCTTTAAAGCACCTTCACATAAAATATTTGGTGACTATTTTAAACTCTTAGAAAATACATTTAAGCCCAAAGGTATGACTGGTACAGAACTCCATAATGCATTAAGTCCACCTAATGTAAAAAAGGTGGTTGTGCAGTAAAGTATAAATAATGTGCAGATTTTTGAATAATCGAAATAAATAAATAAAGTTGATGTCTTTAAGATATTTTTATTTTTTATGCTGCGAACCGAGCGTTATTGCCGTTAGCCTCTTCACGTCTGAAGCGTATGCCGTGATGTTTTAGAACAATAGGATCTACCGTTCGGTAGGTTTCCCTAGCTAACACTGCGTCGGCATATTTGCAGAAAAAATAGGGTGACTTTTTGAAACCGTTACATTTATTTGAAGCTAGATAGTGAGCAATTATGTTTTCTTTTAAATATTGAATTAATTTACTTGATTGTTCCCGTGTATGTAACTGTCATGCGATCGCTCTGTGTGCACCGAGCGTTATTGCCGCTAGCCTCTACGCGTCCGAACCGTAATGTAATTGAACAAAAGGAGCGACCGCTCGGCAGGTTTCCCCGGCTAAACTGGCGCTGCGTCGGCATCTATCGCAGGAGCGGCTGGCGGCGCCCGGCGCGCGCACGATCGGCGACCTCGTCAACGGCGAGATCGAGCGCACGCTCGAGATATCCAACCAGAGCATCATCAACGCGACGGTCAACCTGAGCGCGCGGTACCACGAACCGCCCGCTACGCATCAACCGCTCGAAGGTAAGTTGCCCTTCTTTTTTAGGGTTCCGTAGCCGAATGGCAAAAAACGGAACCCTTATAGTTTCGTCAAGTCTGTCTGTCTGTCTGTCTGTCTGTCTGTCTGTCTGTCTGTCTGTCTGTCTGTCTGTCTGTCTGTCTGTCCGTCCGTATGTCACAGCCATTTTACTCTGTAACTATAAGCATTACACTGTTGAAATTTTGTAGGAAGATGTGTCCTGTTAACCGCTTACCGATTCTCATACAAAAAATAAAAAATAATGACATTTATGGCTCCCATACATGAAACTAACACAAAAAAAAAAAAATGTCAAACCTATGCGTGTGGGGTGTCAATAGATAGGTCTTTTAAAATGACATTGAGGTTCCTAAAACCATTTTCTTTTAAAGTCTAACGTTTTATAGCTAGACGCTTCCAAAGTGGTAAAATGGGCGTCCCCCCCCATCTAACTTCTAAACCAAGCAAGTGTAAATTTTGAAAAAAAATATATGGTGTAGATCTTAATTAATACTTTCAACGAAAATTGGTTCGGACAGGATCGAACGAGTAGATTCAGAGATATAGCACATTTTCAACAACCGCAAACATAACTTTGTACTTCATACAAACACTATGAAAAACAATTTATATTTGCAGTCGACAAAATATTGTGGTACTTATTAGAAGTAAGTGGATTCCCTAATTCAGTTAAAGTTGGCACGGAACCCTCAGTGCGCGAGTCCGACTCGCACTTAGCCGGTTTTTAATGTGTAAATTGATTGTTTTTTACTTACTTATATACTTGTAGGCAGGGGCGTGCATTAAATTGATGGAGAAGGCACATACTCATTTTGATTCCGAACTTCGTAAAAAAAAACAATATCGATCTTAGATTTTGTGTCTAGTGTAGAGCTATATGGTATAATACCAGCAAATAATAACTTACCTAGGTTTTTTCTGTGCAATTTATGAAGGAAGCATACAAGCTGTGTTTGCGATGATTTTACACCACACACAAGTATCAAAGAAATGGATGATTTTCTAATGACATGCCATTTAACTGATACCCATAGTGGCTATGATACGATTTTGGCCTTCCTTATTCACAAGCAAAGGTCTTGCCTTTAGTTAGGGCATCATCAGCGCACAGTTAAAACTTTCAAAACAAAACGAACCTTCTTTTGAACCCTCATAACACACAACATGACTTATATTGGTACTCAAAGCAACACTGCAATTTCACTATCGTTTCGAATGCAAAATAACAAACCCCGAAAACACTTTTATTCAATCGAAATACAACTGTTTACTTGAAATTTAAGATTTTTAACACTCGCGGGAAGGAAGCGAAAAGCAAAACAAGATAACTCCATAGATAAAAATGGCTGCCGCAAACTTTTAAAGAATGGTTTACACTTTAGCTGGGTTAAATTACTTTCATAAATTAAAGTAAAATTACCGAATTTCCTGTGTTCATAATATCATTTGTTTGAGAATTATTAAAGATTATGAATTAGGAAAAAAGCGTAGAAAATTGCAACGTTGCGCCATTTAGTATCGGGTAGACGAGTAACAACGAAATTTCCGCTTGCACACAATCCTTTGAAAGATTTATATTTACAATCACTTTTAATTAAAACCATGGTTTTTAATATAAATCCATGTTTCTACCTTAACTTAAAATTAAAGTTTCTCATAAGAGATGTGTTTTGATTAGACTCCGAAGTATTTTACGTCATTTGCGCGCGAGTAGGACAAAACACTCTCCAGTAGGAAACTGACAGAGAAAGAAGATGGTTTGCATGCCTACTTTAGGAGTCGATGATGCGAATATCACCTGTCACCTTGAATTGTATGAACAGAGCGTCATTTTCAATTCGGTCGAGTTTATATCATCATTGTGTGACATTGTAGGTACGAGAGGCGATTGCAAGAGTGTGCGCGTATTTAGCAAGCAGCCGCTGGGCAGCCTACTACCTAAATATTTTCGTTTCAAAGTTGAGCGTTAGTACTTAATGTATGTAAGTTGATAATAAAAATACTTTTAGTTTAAGCTTAGTTTAAAGATATTTTGTAATATTGATTTACCATTATAATGACGAGGTAGGCACTGCTTAACTGCCTATATGAAATGCACGCCCATGCTTGTAGGCGATGTAGTGCTGCTCGGATAATTTTCGTGACACTATGTTGAAGTTGTAGAAGAACTAGAGTAACGGGCATATCATTACGACTCAGTATAAGCTCAAGTGGCAGTGAGCAGGGCACATCACTCTCTCACACCTCGGCGTCACCCACGTATGTTACGGATTTCCTGTACATGTCTCAATACAAAACACGTATTGTCACAATAAGTCGAATGTCTTCGTATCGCTCTGAAGTAATTACTATGTAAAGCACACACCCATCTTGCCACGTTACTTAGAGCTAATAACGCCTGCGCCTGCGTCTCGCTTAGTTTCTTGCCTACCATTTGCAGTCGCAAAAAAAACTTTGGTTATCCCGCGTCAGTCAAAGACTTACGGCGCCATATATTAATGTTATCCAGAGCCCCATCATCCCCTTTGAGCAGTAAACACCCAGCATTTCATAGATCTCACTAAATAGCATATTTTTTTACGTTAGCGGAACACCAGAGATTAAAGAAGGTCAATTTAAGATTTTAAGAAGAAGAAGTAAACATTTTTTTAAATCCGGTACTAAAATTTATTATGATTGAATGATTGATTATGAATGATATTTTTGTTGTTTAGGGTTCCATAGCTGAACGGCAAAAACGGAACCCTTACAGTTTCGTCAAGTCTTTCTGTCTGTTTGTTTGTCCCAGGGACAGAAAAACCGAAATTTTTGAGGTACCCGAAATTGCGATATCTGTTTACGCAGTACCCTTATTGCCTGCGATAATAAGAGTACCTAAATGTAGGGTACCAGTATATTAGGGTATCATAAAAAAATCGGTTGGGTACTTATAATTTTATTGGGTACCCGGTAAAATTGGCAACAACGCATGCAGATTTCGATCAATGCGTTGTTGCAGTTATTCAGTTGAGTGCGATCCTGACGCGTCGGTCTTCTCCGCCAGTTAGATACGAGAAGTGACAGCCGTGATGACAAGCAGGTATTTGTATAACTTTTTGATAAAGTTATCGGTGATATGGCAGAAATGGCAACCAGGCGTGGTAGTTTCGACGCGAAGTGACGTATGCTAACTCGAGTAACTCGTGAATTGCGAGACTCGACACGGTGTTTTGACAGTCGATACGCCGACAACGCATTTTTGCAGGACTCGACACACTCATTTTGACAGAAGTTTACGATAATGCTATCGAGGGTAATGAAAATCTGTAAAAGCTCATCTTAGCAGAAAAATCGAAAATTATGCTAGAATTATATTAGAAAAAAAATTAAAAGATTTTTCTATGTATTTTTTACCTTTACTCAAGTGTTTAATTCCTAGATACGGTGTACTATTTTTTTCGAATGTAGAGCCTCTTGCGGATACTTCTATGAACTAATTTCTAGAGACATGCTTTTTAATATATTACGATGCTTTTAAATAATTTTCATACATTTCCTTTACTTAGGATTTGTTTTTGAATACGGCTAATTTTATCTATTTTCGACGATAACTACATTCGTCGGGACTTGCATTTTTTACAATTGTCAATCTCGCTAGCACAATTTTCTAATGTCATTTTCAGTATCGTCGAAAAAAGATAAGTAACTAGAAATTATTTTATTTAATACTCGTGGCCCAGTTGTCGCATTTGTGCGGTAATAAGGTCAAAATAAACGCAGTATTTTTAATTATCATTTTGAAAAGCCTGATAACAATTTCAATGATGTGTACAACAAATTGTGTTGAGGGTTGAATAAAATAGGAAATCCCGTCGGAATTCCCTAATTTAACTCCGTAATTGATATTTTTAATTACATAACGTATTTACTACTTAATTTACGTACCTTCTTACCTACAGCACCTCAAGATTTAAGGAAGTATACGAGGGTCAAACTGAAAGTTCTTAGAAAATCAAAAACTGATTACATTAGCCAGTTATTAGTTTTATTATATCTTTTCAAAATATTGTCCATTGACGTCAATACACCGCTGCATGCGATGGAACCACTGGGAAAAGCACTTTGCCCACTCGTCCTTAGGGGTCTCTTCAATGGCATCGCGATACGCAGCCACCGCTTCTTCAGCATTCATAAACCGCTTTCTTTTAAGTTTTTCTTTAATTTTTGGAAATAAATAAAAATCACAAGGCGCGAGGTCGGGGCTATACGGCGGGTGACCCAGTAATTCAACGTTTGATGTCGCCAAATAGTCGATCGTTCGCTTGGCGATGTGCGACGAGGCGTTGTCGTGGTGAAGGAGGATCCTACTGCGAGGTCGTTTCTCTCGAACTTTTTCCAAGACAAGTGGCAAACAATTGGTAGTGTACCATTCTGCAGAAACTGTTTTTTGATCCTCTAACACAATTGTTGCGAAATGACCTATCCTTCCAAAGAACGAGGCCACCATTTTTTTTCCCGCACTTCGATCTCTCTCCACTTTAGTTGGCAACTCCTCGAAAGGAAACACCCACTGAGCAGATTGTCTTTTGGTTTCAGGATCATAACAGTAAATCCAGCTTTCGTCACCTGTTAGTATGTCGAACACAGCATTTGAGTCACCTCCGTTGAATCTTTCAATCATTTTACGGCACCAATCCACACGATGGAGTTTTTGAGCCTTAGTCAAATTATGAGGTATCCACCGGGCGCAAAGCTTCCTGACCGCTAAATGTTCGTGGAGGATTTTGTGCACTTGACTCATACCGATGCCTAAGCTTGTCCGAATCTGCTGATAGGTCACTCTTTTGTCAGTCTCTATCATACGCCGCACAACACAGATGTTATTTTCAGTCGTTGCCGTAGAAGGCCGTCCCTCACGTACATCATCAGTGAGATTAGTGCGACCACGTTTAAACTGATTAAACCAGTTGTAAACAGTCGCACGAGATGGGGCTTCATCGTGAAAGGCCAATCTTAGTCTATCATAGCTTTCTTGTTGACTTAAATGACATCGAAAGTCATAAAAAATCATTGCACGAAAATTTTCTCGTGTTAAATTCATGTTGACGTAACACAGACAATTTTCAATTTGCCGCCATATCGTAAAACAAATGACAAATGAATGAAATATATACTCAGTAATATTGGCAAAGAGTTCTATTTTCAAATTTTAGAATATTTTTTTTATTATATTGTTTATAAGTGGCCAGTTCTAAGAACTTTCAGTTTGACCCTCGTAATAATGAAAGCAGTGATTCATAGTAATCATAGGAAATAATTTTATTTAGATACGATAAAACTACCTATACTGTTGCGACTTTACATGAACTCATATATAAAAAAATATTAAAGACAATAATGCACGATGAGAGGGCGGGCGGCAACAGTTATTAAAATAATGTTGATAACCACTAAAACAAAGTTAAGTGCGGTAAAAAGGTTATATGATATACACGAAACAATATTTAAAAAGGAAAAATTATGTTTTTGCCTATCGGACTTGCAACTGTCTCTATCGCACGGTGCGAGTCCAAGGGCAGGGGCAAATTGTAGAGAAGAAGAGAAAGAAGAGAAATTGTAAAATAAAAAAATAAAATAGATGTGGAATATATAGCATTTTTGAAAATACCTACTCGCGCCGCGTATCGGCACTTCACAATCCTCTTAATTCATTCGCTCCGGCAAAGCTGGTAACGCTGTTGCACCTGAGTGACTTTTTTAAATTGTGCGGATAAATTGTTATTTAAGTGCAAACAAATACACCGCGATATCAAACAATCTTACAAACAATACGAAAATTGTATCTATGTATGGGCCGTCGCCGTGGTCCATCTTGTTGGTGGACGTCCTACGCTGCGTCTTTGGTCGAAGGGTCTCCAATCTAGAACTTTCCTGCCCCAACGGCCATCAGTTCTTTGCGCTATGTGCCCTGCCCACTGCCACTTGAGCTTACTGATTTTCAAGGCTATGTCCGTTACCTTGGTTCTTCTACGTATCTCTTCGTTTCTGATTCGATCTCGTAGAGAAACACCAAGCATAGCCCGCTCCATCGCTCGTTGTGTAATTTTGAGCTTCTTTATGAGGCCCATAGTTAGAGACCACGTTTCGGATCCGTATGTCATCACTGGTAACACACACTGGTTGAAGACTTTCATCTTCAGACACTGAGGTAATTGAGACGAGAAGACGCTCTTGCGCAGTTTCCCGAACGCTGCCCAGCCGAGTTGGATTCGTCGATTGACCTCTTTCTCAAAGTTGGACCTACCCAATTGGATCACTTGTCCCAGGTAGACGTACTCGTCGACAACTTCGAGAGTTGAGTTCCCAATGGATACTAGAGTGGGTACAACAAGAGAACTCGACATAATTTTCGTCTTCTCCATGTTCATTTTAAGACCCACTTGTTGGGATACTCGGTCGAGGTCTTCGAGCATAGTGCCAAGATCATCCAGCGTCTTTGCCACAACGACTATGTCATCGGCAAACCGAAGGTGTGTTATGTATTCGCCATTGACAGAGATGCCGAATCCTTCCCATTCCAGGAGCTTGAAGGCGTCTTCCAATGCCGCTGTAAACAGTTTCGGAGATATAACATCGCCCTGTCTTACACCTCTTCGCAATGGAATCGCCCTCGTATTCTGTTCCTGTACTCGGACCGACATGGTGGCGTTGTTATATAGACATTTTAACACCTCTATATTACCTATAGTCTATGTGACACCGCTGAAGAGACCGAAGCACTGCCCAAGTTTCGATCGAATCAAAGGCCTTCTCATAGTCCACAAAAGCTAAACATAGAGGCATATTATACTCCTCGGACTTCTGTATAATTTGCCTTAGCGTATGAATGTGGTCTATGGTACTGTAGCCTTTTCGGAATCCGGCTTGTTCGGGAGGCTGGAAGTCATCAAACCTACGTGCGAGACGTTTCGTGATGACCCTTGAGAACAGCTTGTAGACATGGCTCAGGAGTGAGATGGGTCTAAAGTTCTTCAATAAGGTTTTGTCTCCTTTTTTGAAGAACAACACCACCACACTCCTGTTCCATGCCTCAGGCGTGATGCCCTCTAGCAGAACGGAATTAAAGAGTCTCTGAAGGACTTAAAATACCGGTGTTCCACCCGCTTTCAGGAGCTCTGCTGTGATTCCGTCCTCGCCAGGTGCCTTATTGTTTTTAAGCTGTTTCAGGGCCATCCTAATCTCGTAGAGGCTGATGTCCGGGATGTCTTCAGTGTAGTGTCGGGTCAGGATAGCTCGTGGGTCTCCGGCCGAGCTATCAACGGGTTTGGCTACTGAGGTATACAACTGCCCATAGAACCTTTCGATCTCCCTCAAAACCTCTGCTTTCGTCGACGCTACACTGCCGTCCTCCGTCTTAAGCTTCGTCAACAGGCTTTGCCCAATAGACATGTCCCTTGCAAACACTTTGGAGCCTTGGTTCCGCTCTATTGTTTCTTTAACACTATTCGTGTTAAAGGAACGTATGTCATGTCGCAGAGACTTCAATATTCGTCTATTAAGCTGCCTGTAGGTTTGAGCATTAACGGAGGTCTGCAGTGCCATAGATCGACGTTCTGCCATAAGGTCGAGAGTGTGGACCGAGAGTTTTTGAGGACCTTAAAAAGATCGCAGGATCAAACTGGATGCAGACCGCTAATGATCGGTCGCTGTGGAAAGCCGTGGGGGAGGCCTATGTTCAGCAGTGGACGTCCTTTGGCTGATTATGATGATGATGAGCCGTCGCCGTGGTAGCGTAACGATTTCATAAATATCACTCTCGCGCCGCCTAATAAATAAAAGTTGTTTTTTTTTAATATTTTTTATAGGGTTATTTTATAAGTAATTAAAAGCACAGTATTTAAAAAAAAAACATACCGTAGGGATAAGCCTTGATGTCGGACAACGACGCTATCAGTCCAAAATATGTATGGGTTGTAAAAGAGAATAATAATTAGGTGAGATTACAATGGAATCACCAATTTTCGAGTCACAAAGTCTCTCTATCCTTGTCTCGCAAATGTTTATATAAGAGAAGCGAAAGAGATAAAGTAACTATGCAACATAATTTTGGTTTTTAGAGGTATCGGACCCGTAAAATAATGGTACCGCAATTTTGGGTACCTATATTAAAACTTTTGATACGGATATCGCAATTTAAAGGTATCGAAATACAGAAATATCGGTCGGGTATCGGGTTAAATAAGGGTTCAAACCTTTATAATGGGTACCCTTTTTGTCCCTGGTTTGTCCGTATGTCACAGACACTTTATTCTATAACTATAAGCATCACACTGTTGATATTTGGTAGGAAGATGTATCCTGTCTACCGCTTTACGATTCTTATACAAAAAATAAACAATAATTATATTTAAGGGGTGCTCCCATACATCGTTTGTTTAGTCAAACCTCTGCGTGTGGTGTGTCTAAAGATAGATCTTTTAAAATGACAGAGGTTTTTAAAACATTTTCTTTAAAAGTCTAACGTTTGATAAATAGACGCTGCCAAAGTGGTAAAATGGGGGTCCCCTCTAACTTGTAAACGAAGCAAGTGGAAATTTTGAAAAAAAAAATGTATTATGTAGATCTTAACAAACACTTTTAACGAAAACAGTTTGGACGGGATCGAACAAGTAGTTTTTGAGATATGCCACATTTTCAACAACCGCAAACATAACTTTGTCCTTCATAGAATCACTATGAAAAACAAAGTTATATTTTTGCGGTCAAAAATATTGTGGTATTTTAGCTAAGTTTAAGTTAGTTGATTCCCTTATTTCGAGTTCTCGGAAAGTACCCTGTAGGTTTTGATTCCCTGAGCTGACAGAGAAAGGTATAATAGACCTAGACCTGAGTATTTAATATGAATATCAATTTAATACCTTTACGCGTTCATGGGGAAAGGGGTAATAAGTTTAAAATTATTAATATATATATTTATATATATATATATATTCCTGAATCTGTACTATATGACGTTGCTTTGTACCAGATTTAAAGATTCTGAGTTCACGGGGTACCCTGTGTTTTGAATCCTTTTCTAGCGTCGAAAATTTGCGGAAATATGCTGATATTTGCAACATTAATGTCTGTATATTTTGATTGCGTTGGCTTAGTAGTATGAATTTCAAACTCACAGCTTTAAGGAAGAGCTTAGTATTTGACA
Source organism: Pyrausta purpuralis (assembly GCA_963924145.1). Lineage (NCBI taxonomy): Eukaryota > Metazoa > Arthropoda > Insecta > Lepidoptera > Crambidae > Pyrausta > Pyrausta purpuralis. Next base: position 16,781,123 of record OZ001659.1, read on the forward strand.
TAAATTACAGGTCGATATTTCCACGCGTTCCTGAGAAAAAAGGAAGGGACGGACAGACGTTCAACGAAGTGATATAGGATCAAGGGTTCTGTTTTTTACCTTTCGAGCTACGGAACCTTAAAATTCAGAGCCTCTGACCCAGAAGTGTCGTGATCAGTCCTTCAGTTGCACAGATGCGGCTACAACCCGTATGCTCATCGGTCTAGCAACGGAGTGTGACAGCACTGGCAAAATACGCTCCGTGCATATCACGCATTGGTGTTAATCGGTGACGGAACGTTCTATTGGCAGAGGTGTCATAGTTTTCAATGCAAAGAAATATTTTTTGTCGGACACGTTCCTATAGCACGGTTTTGCTACTGTGGGTCAAGAGCTTCTACGTTGTTAAATGCGTGTATTTTATTAACCGACTTCAAAAAAGGAGGAGGTTATCAATTCGACTGTATGTTTTTTTTGTATGTATGTTACCTCATATCTCAGTCGTTTGTCGATTGAATCGAAAATTTTTTCACCTACTTAGAGGGTGTACCTTCTAGTTGGTCCCATTTTTTCCATTTTGGGATCTGATGATGGGATCTTGGTGTAATCGATTTTACTCTTTTTTAAGTTTATTTTATTTATTTAAGTTTTGATTCACTCCATATACCTACATTTTGACAAAAAAGTATTATGTATTTAAAATCTTTTTTTTTTCGGTAGGTTTAGCTGCGTGCTTACAAGCCCGTGTGCTCGCTTCCGAATACTGGCGCGGGCGAAACGGCGCAACCGCAGCTGCGGGCGCCGGCGGAGGCAGTGAGGCGGAGGAGGCCGCGCGCCGCCGCTCGCCGCCGCTCGACCCGCACTCCAACACGTCCACGCCGCTCGTCGACGAGCTGCCCGACGGCGCTCGCCCCGCAGGTAACACCATCGACATGCATGACGTATCGCTTCCTACCCGCCGACGACAGAGCTCTGCCCAAATATTACATTGCGGTCTCTCCCGATAATAACCTTCTGCGTGCGGCCATCTTGATTTCCCGAGTGACGTCGACTGAGTTACGCCCGTCCCACCATAATGACCCCTGACGACTCCGGTTACAAAAAACAACGATAAGCGAACACCACTTGGCATGTGTGCGTGTGATTTATAAGTCGAGTTCCTCGAAACACAAGCTAGCTCGTTGTATTATAGCGTAAACACATGCGTATTTGTAATACGCACATTGTTTTGCTCAAGTGGTTATGTGCACTTGAGTTCCGCCATTTTTATTTTGAACCCTAATACGTAGTAAATAAGGTTCATTAATACTCGGCGGCCCGAACGCTCCGTCAAAAATGGCTGAATTCTAAGAAGAAATCTATGCCTGCCGGTCTGCTCTTGCCATATTTGCCATCCTTGTTTATCATACAGTGTTTTGTTTCATTCTTACACACTTTCGTTCACCGGTGACGTCATTGAGACCGTTAACTGGCAGAGCAGACATATTATGTCTGTTCCGCTGTCAACGGTTTTTTGACAGCAGACATAATATGTCTGCTGCGCAGTCAGAAGGACGAAGCTAGCGTGCTTAGAGCAGTTTCAGAAATTTGAATCGATTCGTTTACATTCAGATGGCGAGGGAGCCGAGGAGGTCGACGAGAGCAAGTGGCAGGACCGGATCGCGTTTCGCTTCGATCAGATAATTTCGTTCGCGTCCACCGCGATGGAGGATAAGCGCCGTCGGTCGGACGAGGCGTGCAACACGTCCCCGGACTCGGGCATCGGGCACGGCGAGGCGGCGCGCGGCGCGGCGCGGGCGGCCGAGGCGGCGGGCGGCGCGGGGGGCGCGGGCGCGGCGGCCGGGGAGGCGCGCTCGCCCTCGCCGCTGCCGGCGCACCACTTCAAGAAGCGCTTCTTCCGCCGCGAGAGGTGGGGCGCCTGGAGCGGGGCGCCCCCGCCCGCCGCGGTGGACTGGGAGCGCCCGGCGATGTGACGGCCGCGCATCTAGCGCTGCGACGTGTGCCGTTTTACACATTGACCCCGCAGCCGTCTCGTCGCTCCCTTCGGAGCGACGCGGCTTCCGACGCGACTTTTGGTGCCAAACCCGACAGCGCGCTCGTGTCGACTTCCGAATGGACACGATGAGATATACTCAGGTATCTGCATCTTTGAGTCCTCGGACCCCGCACCGTTGCGCCCGCGCCGCCGAAGCCGGAGCGGTCGCCGACCCCTTAGCGTAATTTTTTGAACACTGCCGACGCGAGAGAATGTTCGATGTAAATAGAGAGCCGCCGGTCGCCAGGATAGTATCCGGGACTGCGCTCGACCGCTCCTCGGATGTTGACTGTGTCGTTTTTTTTGTTATTTTTTCGAATATATAATGTAATTATGTATATTATTGAGTTTATTTTACGTTTAAGATTTGTAATTATTTAACACTAGATTTATGTCGCCGTTCCGTCTGAGCGTCGTGAAGAACTGTTACGCCGCGACGGTTTGTATTTCATGTGTTCATTTAGGTCTTAGAGTTTGAAATACATGATTTGGTGACGATACAGTGGATCGTTCTTACGCCGGTCGTTTGATGAATGTTTGTTGTTTTATGTGTTTCGTTCTCGATGTTACGGGAAGCTCAGCCTGAATAATGTTCATCATTTCTTTGGGAAATCTAAAATTTATGATATTAGCTTTTACTGCTATATTGTTACATATTAGATTACGTACTGCCAATCAAAGTCATTTTATAATATTAAATAAGCCTGGAAAGGCTGAAACGCTATACATACATTTTTACACGCTAAATGTTAATTGCTAGTCTGCTATTGATTTACCACTTAAATGGAATTCAGGTCATTTTATAATTGACGAATGGTAACTATCGGACTAACCAAAATCTGCAGCGGAAAGTCTTATAAGGGCTAGCGACGCCGAATGTTGCTGAGACTCGCCGCATGCTGCTCCCAAAGCCGCGCGGCTATACTCAGATTTTTAATTAGATATACCTAAATGACATCATAATTATATACCTATATGACATCGAAATTCATAATAAGTGAATTGTCTCCTGCAAAGATGATCATTATATTTTTATAAAAAGTATTATATGGTCAAGATAGTAAAAATCATACATAAAAAAAATCAATTTCAAGGAAGTACCTAGATTTTGATTACTCCTTACAAAATTGTTTTATATAAAACGTTTATTTATGGCTTTAAGTATCGTATTCTTGTATTCTTTATCATAATGAGAAATAATAAATTATTGAAAGGTTATATCACAAGTTCAATTAATCAAGTACAATTGAATTGTTCCAACACTATAGGTACGCTTGCAACATTAAAAAATAAAAAGTTCAATTGAAGTTGTCATTCTGGTCTATCTAATTAAAAATCAGGGTTAAGTGTATGGAGCAAACCACATTCGGTGATGGTGCATCGCTCGAAACTACCATAATTCAATGGAAGCTGCGCGGTTCCGAGAGCCACATGCTGCGACCATTGCATTTCGTATTGCTCTGATTCGGACGTCTACCTTAACATTGTCGATGGATTTGTAATTTACGTATGGTATTTTATTAAAGTAAAATCGCAGGTCTCATTGCATGGTTTTTAATGAGACATATTTTCAAGTTTCATTTATTTGTCTGCGATAATCGGTGCAACCATGTTGTGAATCGGGCTGTGGATATGTATGAGTTCAGTACAGTTCAAGTGACACATGACTTTTCATGTACCGGTCTTTTGAAAACACCTTGCCGTACAAGGTATGGGCATGGTCGTATGTATTTTAATATTAAAACACATTATTGTTTGATAACAATTGATTTGATATGCATGAAAAATCACTCGGGAACATTTGATCCGTTTTTTTTAAATTGATTTTAAATTGTGCTTTTAATTGCTAACTCTGTGAGCAGTACCGTAATGTATCACGGTTTGTCGTCACAACTTGATATATTTTTTGCAAAAACTGGCTTTATATGGATTAGTATGCAGGAATTTAGGGACTAAACTGTATATCCTAAGAGGTATAATCGCTATCAAAAGTGTTCGTTTCGATTTCTTCAGAACTACCTACTTTTAATTGAAAAAAAAAACAACTAAATCTTGGGTGTAAGTGACTGACAAAATTTAACTTATTCGAAATTAGCTGTAGATTATCCCATCATAAAGTGACCAAATTGATACTTTATGATAGGATGCTTACGGGAAGCTTATGAAATCATAAGCTTGTATTTTTTTAAATAAAAGCTTAAAATTGTGAGCCAGTGCGATGTGCTGACTAATATTATAGTTAGTGCTGGGCATTTGAACTTCCCTTTGACACTTTTATTAAACACTTATTTACTAATTATTTTTATTGTTTATTTAGACATTGACTAAAATAATAATAACTTTATGTAATTATAATTAATGATCGCGTGTAGTAACGAAAAATTTATTGATTTATTTGTCATTTGCTTAGATTTTTTTATATACTTAAGGATGGATTCAACCAAACGAGATAGAATAAAATGCCACTTATCCGAGACTATATCTTTTTCCCTTGTATCATCAACTATTTTAGAATAACCCGTTTAAATTACCTTATGCCCACCGTGTTGACTGAAATAAAAGCTATACTGCCACCTGAAGAATGGCAATAAAATTAACTACAGTTGTCACTTTGAAAACGTCATTTCTGCCTTCACAAGTCAGACCATTATTGATATAAAAAAATCTCGGAAGCAACTTTAAATGGCGTCTTTCATACATAATTTATTATTTATTTATGTTTATGAATTTTTAACTATTGAGTAACGATAACGACGATGTTATAAAATCATCAATTTGAATATATAGCTTGACGTTTGTTTTTGCCGGATACCAATACCAAATACCGGCTATTGTCATGTAATATGAAAATATATGTTAATCCATTTTTATGTTCTACATATTATGGTCATCGCTGATATTATAGCGAGCAAGGCGAATACTAGATTTGCCCACATTTCAATTTTATTTGGTCCTAAGGAATAGTGATAGTGAATTTCATTTCAGAAACATTCGGCGTTGATTCCATTTTTAGTTATGCAAAAAAGTTTAAATAAATACTTGTTTTAAAATTTTTATCATGTTGTGACGGTGAGGATTATTTATGTAAAAAACTGCAACCCTTTTCGATCGTTGAGCCACTGTGCCATGTCATTCATCAGATAACTTGGTAGCACTGTAATTCAAGTATGATGTAAAGTGCGACATAGATCTTTTGACCGCACAGTGACAATCAGAATTAACGTCTGTCATCTTTAAAAATGTGGTTGCCAGATCTAGTGTAGCCAATTCTCCTCAATTTTCCTCACAGGCGGCTTTCCGATTTTCCTATTGTTTTATTCTCGTTTAAATTCTGTGTAAACTTTTAAAATTATTATTTTTTAAATACTGTAGAGCTAAATTCCTTAAATAATGGTCATGGTTTTCATTGATTATAAAATTGGTTTACGTTTAAAATCAATGCAATATACATGATACAAACATACATGCCCTTACCAATATACATGATACAAACATACATGCGAATACCCTTCTCTTTGACTTTGCCATGGTCGGGTTAAAAAATATACGTTAAACGGCTTCCTTAACTTCTTAAATTACAGGAGATTTTTGCATTGGCTAGCCTGATAGAATGCTAGCGTCCCCTGTCAATGTCATATATCGTCCAGAAGATCCTAAGCGTATGTTTGGTCGAATCCAACCTAAACCTAATTACATCAACAAGTAACATTTGTTGAGTAACATTATTATAACCAATATCAATTTTAAAACTTATTTAATTTAAAACTTTTTGCCTCTGTTAGTGATTTAAACATCGTAACATACGAATTGACCATACTGTAATTACTTTTGAACATGTAACATGTTAATTATTCTGGTAGTGCACTGATTAGTTCTCAGTAGTAATAGTGAAAAGAACAATTAACAACTCGACAGAGAATAAAAGTTGCTCTGTTGCTTGCGTTTGTTTACATTCAACTAAAATCGTTCATCGTAAATTGTATCATCCGAAAATCCCCTCAAAACCTTGATTGACACACGCACATGGTAGTCTTAAATATTGTACGCTCACGAGGATTATCCGCCTTCTAGGTATAAGACCGATGTTAAGAGAATATTTGAATTACCTTAGATAGTTATATTTGTGGTACTTACGTAATCTATTTCTTACTTGAAGCAATATTTGGTCTACCAATTGATTAATTATATTTGTTAAAATAATGATACTTAACCGCCTTTAGGCTTGTATGGTATGAAAATCCACTAGGAGTAAACTAAATGAATTTTAGATCTCTGCAGCATTTCATTTTGGACAACTTTCAAAAAGGTGGTTCTAAATTCGATCTGGGGCCTTATTACGAGAGAACATTTTGCAATCGTTGTTCCCTTACAGTTTGTAATTATAAAATAGTGTATTTCGATGTAATAAATAAGAATTGTTTTTGTTACTGTGTTGAACAACGATCGACGAAACGTTCACGTTTTACAATAGGAAGCCTATTTGACTAAAACCTTTTTTTATATTTTTGATTATAGAAAGATCAAATAAAAATCGATTAGCAAAATTTTTGTGAACTAAGTTAGGCAACAGCTATCAATTATACTTCATATTTTGTATATAACTAAATTTTAGGAGCCTTAAATTTTAATTGGATTACAACTTTTGTATTTAGATGCGAAGCTAGATATCGAATAAGCATTAAAATTAGAATAAAATATTTTTGAGACAGAGACTAGACTTAGTACGTCATTAAATCGATTGGTTTTGAAATGAAATGGTATAAAATCATGTCGTACTATTTTTATCAATTACCTTATTATTGTATAATTTAAATTTTAGTATGAAACAGGCACATTGCTTATGCTGATGACCGATAGATATTTCATTTCAAAGTAATATGGGCTATTGTTTGTACCTTGAATGTGACAAAATAAAATTCTTCAATCCAAATTTTATCAGCCCTGGTATTTATAACGTTTTTTTAAATTACTCTATCATAATCATTGTTTCTTTAACTTCTATTTGCTCTATTGTGCACTACTTGTATTTAGAAACTGTTAATATAATTGGGTATTAGGTAATAATTACTGAATTTGATCAACAGTAATTATTTGAGACCGACTATTACTGTGTCGTAAGAAAGAAGAAATAAGATATAAATGCTTATAATACACAACTGACATGGATTTTACCGGGATGTAAGATTAATTGTGTCAGTGTCCTTTATGTATTGTAAACATTGGAGTGCACTGGTTTGATTGTGCCTGATAAAACTCATCAATGCCGCTCCAAACCTCAAAATTGTGTGTATTCGTATGTTAAGAAGTAAAGGATTTCGAGTACATTAGGATATTGTATTTATGGATAATGGCGTATTTTAAATGATTGCTGCAACAAGGTTGCCTCAAGGAGTGATAACATTATTCAGTATGTTTTTTTTTTGGGAAATGAGCTATACTGTGTGACGTTAGTGTCTAAAATAGTACAAATGAGAAGACTTATTGTCATAAGCCTCGGACTATTCAACATTGCAAATGCTAGGTTTGAGATGTATCCCTGTGTACTAGTTTTATTTTGTACTAAAAGTTAAAAATAAATGAGTAATTATATATTTGACTTTTTTTAAATATTCCAAGCGTAACTGATGTTTTTTTTGTGTTTGCTTAACCATATCAAATTTAGAAAAAAAATCAAGTGCGTCGGTAGCATTGCAGCAGAACGAAGCGTAAGAGAGCCGTCAGGCTGACTCTTGTCCTGCCTGATAGTCATACATCTTATGGCATGATTTCGTCGAAAAGCTGCATTTTGTGATTAAAGTAAGCCACTTTGCACAGTGATATCCCTACTATCAAATACCAAAATAAGCGATTTCACCCGCAGAAGAGACAGTTTTACCCCTTAGGCACGGATATGGCGCCACTTTTCAAAAACATTAAAAAAATTCTACGTGTAAAACCTCGATCGACATCGATTTTGAAGAAAAAAGTATCTACTGTATTTTAAATAATCACTTAGAAAAACAGCGATTGCATCCGGAGGAGATGGAAGATCTTATATCATTAACTTTGGTGTGTAATAAACAATAGTAGATTGTTATTCAAGGAAAGAAAGTGACCCATTTCACTCGAGATGTTTTTGGCGCTCGACGCTTATAATTCGAGAGTGAAATGGGTGCTTCCACCCGAGTTAAACATACTATTTTTAATTTTGACTGAGGAAAAATAAATAAATTTAGCTGTGTGATTGTGATGCGATGATAAAATATTATGTTGTTTGGCGAGAGATGAAACCTCAAGTTTTTACATCACATGTCAGTACGTTTACTGTCGTTATAAATAAAACCCACGATTAGAGGGCCATTATCGGCACAGAAGACAACAGAGTACATAAAACTCGGACGATATCAAATATTTCAAATAATTCTTAAAAATATCGATCGATTTTTTCATACAGACAATTATAATAGTAGAAGAACGCAACCTTAACCTTGTCACCAAAACTACCACAGGTTTATTTTACGTGAATTTGTAGTTTTAACTGCTGGTTGGTACGAAACGATGAGTACGTTCTGTACCGACCATAGAGTATATTATACCGACTGGAGATGGAATTGTGTAAAGCAATCGTATTCATTTGACAGTTCATAACGTACGGTTTGATCTGTCAAACCCTTTGTTCTTTTCCGTTTGACAGATCATACCGTACGTTTGAATTGTCAAATTAAAACGATTGCTTTACACAATCGCACCCCAGTTTCATTATGACATTTTCATAGCTTCCGAGAAGGTACCAAAAATAATTGCGAGGTACCAAATAGTAAACGCTGGGTACTAAATACACGCCTTGGTCGGTACCCAACTTATCACACCGTCAGCGACACAGTTCAGTCGTCTGTGCTCCGCCGAGGCGACAACATCTGAGGATGCAACGTGTAGTGGCGAGAATTGAGGGAGTGCGGGTAGTGAATCCTGTATTTGCTTGAAAGAATCATTTCTCTCAGATACACTTTCCTCGTAGATACACTTTTAGGTATAGTTGTGCAATCAATTATTGACGAATATATCGGCAATATGGTTGAATGAAGCCTTAAGTCCTACTCGTTACTGTACTGAGCATCGGAAAACAAGTGAATGCCGTAAAAACAAATGAACGTCGAAAAAACATGTAATGTATGACTTAGTACTTAAGGTCTTATTTACCACTAGCGGTCCCCCGCGACTTCGTCCGCGCGTTTTGAGTTTGCTCCTTTCCCTCCCGTCGCAGCGTCATGTTTTATATTCTAAAGCCTTTCTCGATAAATAAGCTATCCAACACAGAAATATTTTTTAAAATCGGTCCAGCAGTTTCTGAGATAAGCATGTTCAAACAAACAAACTCTTCAGCTTTATAATATATTAGCGCAAGCGCACGTTGTACTTAAGCTGCGAACATTATTTTGGTGCGGAGTTATGTTAAAACTGTGATAGCTCCTAAGATATTTATTGAAATCAAATGATATAAAGGGCAACTTGGTTCTAAATGAAATGCTCGTGATGATGAATGTATTTATTTTGATAAGAATAAATACCTGTGTGTATAATACACCTCTAAAAATAATGCCTTATTTTTTTACAAATTTATTAACATGTATTTATTAAAAAGGTTGTGGTAAGTCAACCATAAAAGATAGACATATGCTGTCGCGGACTTTATTATAGAACTTTTAATGTTGAACAATCCTGTCATACATGATTTTTGTGTAACTTTAGCGGTTTCCGCAGCGTACGCAGCGGAAGCTCTCAAAAGGAATATCTTTCTCCCGTTTTCGCAACATTTTTCATTTCTGCTGTGTTCTTATGAGTCGTATCTTTATGTTATATAGCCTAAAGCCTTCCTCGATAAATGGACTACCCAACGTAAAAATATTTTTTCAAATTGGGCCAGTAGTTTCTGAGATTAGCGCGTTCAAACAAACAAACTCTTCAGCTTTATAATATTAGTATAGATTAGAATATTTTCCGGAAGCAATTATGACAAAGACCTTTCAATCGACGATGAACGCGTTACTCTGTTCCACGACTACTACGTGAAACAGTGAATGAAGCCGGACTACCTTATGCTTTTATGGCCAGAGACATCGGACCACAAATTCAATAGAAGGATGGCATAACCGATTAAATTCGCGTCCACTGCGCTCTTCTCATAATCTTTCCCTCGCTACTCCTTCGCACCGCACAGGTTTTCTCTCAAACTCTTTTCTTGTCCAAGCCATTCGTCTTTGGAATGCCCTTCCGGCAAATATTCAACAAGCTCCCAGTAAGTTCACATTCAAGAGACTCGTCCGTGCACACTTCCTTCATATATCGGAATCATCTCCATAACATCTATCTGCAACGATCGTCATAATTATAGTATATATATATATGTATATATATATATGTATATATATATAGTATATGTTGGTATATGTATGTATTATTAATGTATTTATTTTATTGCTTATGTTATGTATGTGTAATATTATGTAAGTATTAATTGTATTTATTTGGGACTTTTTTTTTTTGTATATAATTAATTTCGTTTCTTTGTCGCACCGCCCACAATCATTTCTGCTTAGCCCAAAGGCATGACTGGTAGAGAACGCCATATGGCGTTAAGTCCACCTTTTGTACAAAATTTTATTATTGTGCAATAATGTATAAATAAATAAAGTATAAATAAATAAAAAGGTGGCAGTAAAACATCCAAATTTATTTTATTTATGGCTGATTTTTCAATAGTCAGATAAGAAATATTCGTCGAACAAAATACAATATGGCTAATTTGGAAACGTCTCCTAATTGCCAGCAATCATCGGTACCTACCTGTATTTTTTTGAAATCTGTCGCTTCATAGTTTATCAGTCTGATAAGTTTTATCTGACGATTGAAAATTCGGTCCTCAACATATTAAAAAAACCGGCCAAGTGCGAGTCGGACTCACGCACTGAGGGTTCCGTGCCAACTTTAACTGAATTAGGGAATTCATTTACTTCTACTTAGTAAAATACCACAATATTTTGTTGACTACAAATATAACTTTGTTTTTCATAGTGTTTGTATGAAGTACAAAGTTATGTTTGCGGTTGTTGAAAATGTGCTATATCTCAAAAACTACTAGTTTGATCCCGTCCAAACCAATTTTCGTTGAAAGTATCTATTAAGATCTACATCATATGTTTTTTTTTCAAAATTTACACTTGCTTGGTTTAGAAATTAGATGGGGGGGGGGGGGGGACGCCCATTTTACCACTTTGGAAGCATCTAGCTATGAAACGTTTGACTTTAAAAAAATGGCTTTAGGAACCTCTATGTTATTTTAAAAGACCTATCCATGGACACCCCACACGCATAGGTTTGACAAAAATTTTTTTTTTTGGTTTTAGTTTCATGTATGAGAGCCCCCCCTTAACTATCATTATTTTTTATTTCTTGTATGAGAATCGGTAAGCGGTTAACAAGATACATCTTCCTACCAAATTTCAATTGTGTAATGCTTATAGTTACAGAATAAAATGGGTGTGACATACGGACGGACAGACAGACAGACAGATGGACAGACAGACTTGACGAAACTATAAGGGTTCCGTTTTTTGCTATTCGGCTACGGAACCCTAAAAAGAAACCATTTGTCAACAATTTCGGATGACCCAAGCCCAGGTATATTATAAAGATCATCATCATCATCATCATCATTATCAGCCAATGGACGTCCACTGCTGAACATAGGCCTCCCCCACGGCTTTCCACAGCGACCGATCACTAGCGGTCTGCATCCAGTTTGATCCTGCGATCTTTAAAAGGTCGTCTGTCCATCTTGTTGGTGGACGTCCTACGCTGCGTCTCTGGTCGAAGGGTCTCCAATCTAGAACCTTCCTGCCCCAACGGCCATCAGTTCTTCGCGCTATGTGCCCTGCCCATTGCCACTTGAGCTTACTGATTCTCAAGGCTATGTCCGTTACTTTTGTTCTTCTACGTATCTCCTCATTTCTAATTCGATCCCGTAGAGAAACACCCAGCATAGCCCTTTCTATCGCTCGCTGTGTGATTTTGAGCTTCATTATAAGGCCCATAGTAAGAGACCATGTTTCGGATCCGTATGTCATCACTGGTAACACACACTGGTTGAAGACTTTCGTCTTCAGACACTGAGGTTGATGAGATGAGAAGACACTCTTGCGCAATTTCCCGAACGCTGCCCAGCCGAGTTGGATTCGTCGATTGACCTCTTTCTCGAAGTTGGACCTACCCAATTGGATCACTTGTCCCAGGTAGACGTACTCGTCGACAACTTCGAGAGTTGAGTTTCCAACGGATACTGGATATAAAGATCAGTGCATACGAAAAAAACGTGATATACAAATAGATTCACGCTTTAATAAAATTGTAAAGGATCTCTGACTGATGATGACAAAATTGATATTGAACAATGCCTGAGGCGTCTTTCATTTATATGTTAACAACAAAAAGTATAAATTGACGTATAACGGTTAAAGATATTTTCGACTCGATGACATTATTGTTTTGCTCATTTTAAGAAATATATTTGATTTGTGTTCTTATATGTTCAGATTTATAAGAAAATGTCAATTAAGTCCAAAATTGCGTAAATCGTTGTTTTTCAGTTTAAATTTGCTTGTTCTCATTTTTTGTTTTTCGAGTGTCATCATTTGTTTTATAAATTGTTGTTTTTTTTTGTTACAATGATCAATTTAGCCATCTTTGAATTTTTTTATTTCAGTAACACTTTTCTGGTTAGCTGTACTTGTCCAAAGTGTATCTTAGAGGAATAATTCGCCTGAAATATACTATACGCGCGGTGACGAGACGATTCGTATTGTTACAGAGCATCTTGGCTTCACCTGCCGCTGGATTGCGACAGGCTACTGAGCCCCCTCGCCACGACAAGGCGTGCTCCATTCGAGGGGGTACGAAACTAACCTAGCCTAGCCTAACCTAACCCATTGAAATGCGGGGCTGGCGTTCGCATTTCAATGCTCAAGAAGGGAGTTTAGCAGGAGAATAACGATCCGAATCAGAGGGCGCGATCTGCGATCAGAGCACGCTTTACTTTGTTTCCTCCTTTGTCTTCATTGTTTTCTTCAATAGCACACATTATTATGATGATTCCAACACAAAATCACAATAAATTACTAGAATAAACAATAACTAAAATGAAGAAACAAAATCCAACTTCCACGTTTCGTTTCCGGCGCTAAACTCCAAGCCGAATCCTAAAGTTACGTATGACAGATCAACGAGAGGTCGCTTTATCCTTGTTACGTCGTCATCTTTTCAAATCAAAATTACAAATAAAAGATATACATTATGATAACACTAACCTAAAAAAAAATCCTAATATTTTTATCATTTTAAATGCTAGAAAACATTTTATTACTCATACTGTAATACGCTTCTGCAAAGTTATATCGTTCGGACGTATATATTTTTTTTAATTGCTAGTGATGTCATCTTAAATAACAGTATAGTAAATGGTAGTAATAGAATCCTCTCAATATTGAAAATAACAGTATAATTTGTTTTGCCTTTGCGATTTTGATCCGGACATCAAAACGGCCGTCGCCAAATAAAACTTGTCAATTTATTTATATTCATTGAGTATCGCATAACCACGCTGTACCGTTGAACATTGTCTTTCTTGTTGTATATCCACCTACAATATACGTTTTTATTACGTTCACGGTTACCGGAGTTTTACTTCTACCATCTGAGCAGATTGCGTGCTTCATCTTCATCCGTACATCCACTGCAAAGGCCACGCTATGGATTGTACATGTTATGGTCCTTCGAGAAGAGAAAATCGTGAGTATAGTGCTTATAGCGAACGTAAGCATCGAGTGACTTCTACCACGATCAACCAGCGACATCCAGTCAGTATACTTTAAGTTCCGATAAGAGTCGGAACCTACGGGGACTACAGAACAAACGTATCTGCGAAGAAGAAAACTAAGTTATCTACGAGCTACATATAAGCTACTTATCGTCAAACTTCAAACTCCATAACTACGAGCTACAATTAACGAACTAAAAAACTACTACTACTAGGGATTTAGGAACCGAGCCCAAGATTATTCATAATCGTAGGGCTACAACAATCAATAACTGCGATCTAAAAATATGTTATTTTCTTTATTTATTCCTTTACACGTTTTTAGGTTGTCCTCGGGCCGCTGTTGGGCACGCAGATGTCGGTCAACCAACTAAACCATATAAATCTGGCTATGTTTGTGTTTTTTATAATTTCTTCTTCTTTTTGCCTGCCTCCTCCGTGCGTTGTAATCTAAGTACATCTATTGTTCATTGATTTGATAGTACTTTTTTGAATGATTTATAACATTCACTGTCAGCATTTAGTCTCACAACTGTTATGATAATTCTAACTTAAGGAAAACCTAGTATTGGCTTACTATTTATGAGTACATTGTTAATGAGTGTATGTAATGTTAGCTGTTGGTTTTCTTAAATAAATAAATAAAGAACTGACGAACTACAAACTACATAACAACGAGCTACAAAGTAACGAAACTATAAACTTCAAACTAACGTACCAAGCAACTTATAATCGAGCTACAAACTACAAATCTACGAGCAACTAACTAATTCAAACGGACGAATCTAACGATTTAACTACTACAAAACCCGAGATTTGGAAAACCAAAGACATCATGGAAAAACTTACCTTGCAGAACAAAGTATTCGAAAGTATAAAAACATGGTATAAGTACTAACTATAAGAAGGATGGACCATCAAGAAAAACAATGGAGTACTTGACCAAACGTTTACTATCACTTGAAAACCAATGGTCTATAACTTTGTTAAACGTAATGATAATGAAGAATTAAAAACTTATGAAAACGAAAATATTCAATACTTTTGTGATGGAATATGAGAAAACTAAAACCATGTATGAGGAAACACGGATAGATACTTTAAAACTCATGAACGACGCTCAATCAGAAGGAAAACTATCTGTGGTGTGGCCCAGCCACAACCACAGCAAATACAACAACCAACCCCTGACACCGGTAATAAGAATGATATCGTTATTGAATTGCTAGAACAACAAGAATGCATCTGAAGTGCCTTATCAAGAGTTATGTCAAAGGTAAACATAGCAAAAACAACTGATAAATGGAAACTAGAAGATCATATCAACATTTAAAAAACCAAATGGGGAGCACCCACAAGCTGCATTGGCAGATAGAAGGTATCCTTAAAGGAACAAACAGAGATTACAGCGATAAATACACTGTTATTGAGTCTCGCTATGATCAGCTTACATAGTTCATGAACACCATGACGAATCTGCCAACTATTCAACCAAACTCAATCGACATAAAGAAGTTACATACATGACACCGTAATTGAATGCGTCAGTGAGCTTCAAAGCATTGGCATCGATACTTCAACGTGGGACCCTATCATCGTGAACCTTATGTCTCAAAAACTTGACGCTATGACCTTTACGAGTACCTTAAAGAAATACGTGACCCACGAGAGCTGCCTCGACTAGACAAGTTTACTTGTTTCCTCTAAAACAAGATAACAGTGTAAAAAATCGACAGAGAGAAGCCTACAGTCAAGTGAAACAATCACCGCCGAAACGATTGTTTCCTGTGAACAAAATAAACATTTTTTATCACAAGGAAACCAACAGGACATACTATGTGGGACATAGAAAATGCCCTATGTGACGAAAACCATGCGATAATGAAATGTTCAAGGTATGACCTCGTTCTAAAGAACAGCTTGACTGCAAAACTTTGAGTATGCAAAAACTGTTTAAACTTACATGGCGACTAAATCTGCAAATCAAACAAAACATGCAAATAAAGCAATCGAAAACATCACACGTTATTGCACAATATCAACGACGCATTTAGACCGAATACTAACAGACATGTAAGAAATAACTTTGGTCAACATTTAACCAAACATCTTCAAATTACATTTCCAATGACGTCCATAGAAGGCTCGTTATAGTCATACGTCTTATGGCGAAATTTAGTCGAAAAGCTGCACTTTTTGATTATTTATTTATTTTATTGAAGTGAAAACTTCTTTAGCGGCGTTGAGCACTTTTGTGGGATGGGGGAAAAATGTGAAACTCGCGTCAGGACACGTGGGCTGATCGAAAAACCGTAAGACGGTTGGCGAAATTATGGATGTAAGTTGATTTTTCTGAGAGATAAACTTTTTAATGTAATTTAATATAATATAAATTGTAATGTTTGTGTACGATAGCGCAATAAATAAATATTGTATTCTATAAAAATATTATATTATTATTATTATTATTATTATATTGAAACGGTAAGTTTTTCTCTCATGAGAGGTAAAAGAACTGAAACTCACGGGCCTCAGCCAAATGAGCTCCAGGTTAATTTAAATGCTTAAAAATTTTCGTACTATGCGGCATGTATTAAGAATTGCCGCCTTTTGTATGAGAATGTAAGTTGCAGGGTGAATATTTAGAGTTTAAAGGCTTTTATGTAATTCTCTTGGTATTACTCCGGTTGTAGATACTATGATTGGGATTACTTTTACTGTTGTAACTTTCCATTGTGTTTTTAGTTCTATTGCAAGTTCACTGTATTTGGCCAGTTTTTCTGATTGAGTTGTTATTATTATTATTATTATTATTATTGTATTCTATCACAAAAATGATAGTACTTTTATATTGATAATAAGAGCAATTCATTCAAAATTATTCCCTAACTATTCCAAAAAATCAAAAATGCACAACGTTGATATTCAAGTTTTCACTTCTGCCGGCACTCCCGGAGTGCATTTTTTTTTTAATTTAACAATATTAATTCAAATTAACTAAATTGCCTCGCAAACCACTTTCGTGGTTGACTGCGATTGCGAATCTCGCTTAGTTTAAGTATGTAACTTTAACTAAACAGTGAACATTAAGTATATGTATAAGCAAAGTACATAAACATATTGCATATTATAATGTATGATACAACAAGCTTATTTTGAGCATGCCATTTTGCACAGTGATAGTAAGGACCGAAATAAGCGATTTCACCCGCAGCAGCGACAGTTTCACCCATTTAGGAACAGCAGAGATGGCGCTACTTTTTTTAAAAATCAATTGAAAATTTCTGCAAATCGAACCACGACACCGATTTTTCAAATCAAAAGATTTTTGACAATGGTATCAAATGAAAGATAATTGAAGAAAGAAAAAAACATTGTCAAGATAGTATCTTCCAAACATGCACAAATATATTATTTTAGTTAAGAAAAATAGATTTCGTCACTTTTTACTTCATTTTATCAAGAAATTATATGGCTGAGCATGTTTTTGGTTACTTCATATAATTGTTTAGTAAATACGGTATTAGGTAAAGAAAACTGCACTTCAATATCTCTAGTAGTTATTGAGATATATATTTTTTAATGTTGACAGGAAATTTTCGGGCGCACCAACATCAATGATTATTAAGTACCATTATTAAGTACCAAGTACAGTAATGATTTGTTTTATCAGTTTTAAGGAATGATTTAATTTAATTTTATCTGAAGTAGCAAAATTTTTTATCCCCAAAGGAACATAGATGGCGCCACTCTCTTTAAAAATAGCAAAAAATCTACAAGCCAAACCAAGCCAAACCACCGCACCAAATGAAAGATAAATACAGAAAGATATCATAGAAAGAAATGATTTCAACCTCGCGACATTATACAATGCCCATATCATTTGTTAGTTCAGAAAAAAATGATTTAGCTGCATTTTACTTAATTTTATCAAAAATAATTATCCTTGGTTATCTTAAGGGTAATTTATATTATTACCAATTAAGTAGGTACAGTTTTATACAAAGAAAACCGCATCTCAATATTTTCAATAATCTCTGAGATATAAAATTATTAATTAGGGCAGTAACTTCTCCAAGTTTTGGTTCCAAAGCAATATTCATTCATTTCCATTTTGTAACCATATGTAAGCCATTTTTTGCCAATCTATATGTCTCATTCCAGGTCTTAGCTGCAAAAAGTAGCGCTGTATTGTCAGCGTACGAGATGATTCTTCCCGGAAAAGAGTCCACAGACAAAAGATCATTTATTTAGACTAAAAAGAGGGTTGGCCCCAAAATACTGCCTTGTGGAACCTCATATGAAATAAGTTGTTCAGTGCTGATATGTGACTCAATTTTTACACTTTGATATAGGTATGTCTTTTAAATAATTAGCTAACAGATCCCTTTGGGTGCCTCTTATACCTATTTTTTCCAACGTTTTTAAAAGGATAGGGATCGAAAACGTGTCGAAAGCTGTTGCCAGATCTAAAAATATTGATAAGCATTTATAACTTTTATCCATATTTGTAACAACGTAGTTTAATAGATTCAATACTGTATCATTAGTTGATTTTCCTTGACAAAATCCGTATTAACAATTTGATAACAAGTTATGAGTTTCAACATATTTTTTAGTCTTTTGTTTATAATTATTTCTAAAATTTTAGATATTGATGGCATTACTGCAATGGATCTGTAGCTCTCGACATGATTCCTCTCCCCTGCTCCCTTATATATTTGACAAATATGGGCCACTTTTACTGCTTTAGGAAAAACGCCTGTCCTTAAGCATATATTCTGAAGATGTGTTAAATGTGGAACAAGTATTTCTCTGTGATCCTTAAGAATTCTGTTGGATTTTTTATCCTAGCCTACTGAGCACACATTTTAAGCTCTAAGAAGGCATTATTTATCTCAGCCTCATCTTTATAGTATTATTTATATGTATTTCAAATATTCCGGAATAAATCGTTGGCTATGTGATCTACGTAAGCTTTGTTTGATCTACGTGAACTCATATCTGTGTTACATATATAAAATTAATGTTGTGTGACCTACATAAATTATGTCTGAGTGAGAAGCAGAGTCTGTGTGAACTACGCGAAGTAATGTCTGTTTCAACTACGTAAAGCAGTGCTGTGTGATTTACATAAATCATTGTCTGTGTGACCAAAATAAACTATTGTCTGTGTGACCTACGTGAAGTTATGTCTGTGTAACTGGTATCGGCTACTGTCCCTTTAGAATTTATTACACATGAAATTTCCTTACTTAAAAATTACTATGGTATGTTGTCTATGTGACTTCTATCAAATTATTACTATGTCCATCAAAATTATTTTCTTGCAATTGTCCAGTAAGTATATTTGTTGATTCTTCTCTTTCTCATTTGCAGTAAACTAATAACGCAGCCTTCAGAACACCACCAGAGCACCGTGGGTCACGGTGGTTGCAGGATGGCTGAGTGTTACACGATGATTCCCGACCCGATCCTATTCTTAAGTACACCATATACTCACTATGTGTGCCTTATGTACCTAATCCCAGTATATTAACTAAATCACACATTTACTTCGTCATATGTTCAATAAATCATCATTTATACACCTATCTAGATAAACGTTTGTTATATAAATGCCGGATGTGTCCATCATGTTGAATGTAATTCGGATAGGATAGGTATTATAATTATGGATGGATGACAGATTTGGGTGTGTGTCTGTGTATGTGTGCGTGTGCGTGCGCGCTAGCGTGCTTGTGTGTATTTATATGTAGGTACCCATAAGGCCCATAACCCCCTACGGCCTTCATCCATAAATAAATGCCATTTGAAGTCTATCGAACAATTGACAACATTTCATTTTTGTAAAGGTATGAAAATTCGAAAACCATTTCAAGATTTTGCATTTCTAAACACGTTGATCATTTTTTCAGATTTTTTCCGCTTTATTTTTAAAATTAAATGAAATAGACTGAAAAGAACATGGATGTTGGCATTTCACAGGTTACGCCTTTGCAATGACATTTCATGCAGAAAAAAATTGCTTTTGAACTTTGAGCTTGCTGTCAGGTGTCAAGTTGACGTTTGGTTTTGTTGTTGTTTCCGGTATTGTATTGGACATTATCGATAAATTACGAAGTGGTAAATTAAAGATTATTAAAAAATATTGAAATAAATTATCATTCAATCAATTTTTTTGTTCAGATACGAAATAATCATCAAGATTCCTCATTCGAAACATGATTGATATTTGTAGTTATGAAAAAATATTGGAGTAATTTTCAGACATCATAATAGTATTAAATAAGAAAGGTTGCTGCGTTGTTTTATTTGGTTATTTTTACTATAAATTAGGTAATATTACATAATAAAGTAAAATTAAATAATAAATGGATATACCATCTATATCGACATCTTAATTCTATAACTGATACAGACCACAACACTATAAACGTTTGATATTTTTTTATCGTATATAGCAAAGACGTGACCTCGTAACATCCTTCTTCCTGTACTTACGCTCTTTTAGAATGGACAGTTTTTAAACAATTATTATAAGAGAAAATACTGAAAAGAAATGAAAATGAAAAAATGTGGGTGCCTTCATTTTTGAAGTTCTTTCAGGACAAAAATTAAAATGTGCATATGAAAATTTTGAAATGTTGTCAATTCTTCCGGTTCAGGCAACACTTGAAATCGTAAAAAATCATAGCCCTAAAATGTTTCTGGCGCAGATTCATTTTACAGTCGCACACGGTACTATGAATTGGCTTGCAAAAATTGTGGAAAGAAATTTTGAAAATGGAACAGACCTATTTGTACATAAAATTAATCATATTTTCAAAAAAGGTACTAACCAGCCTCCCATATCTAAAAATATATGTCCGCAATACTTTCTGAGTGGCCTGGTATATCTAAGTTATTAAAATCGTTAAATATGTTGAATAATATAAGTGGCGCTCGTTTTCATACATTGTATCGACAATCTGTAGGTGCAAACGTTTTAATTATACGACAGGAACAAAGAGAATTACCTCCTTAATTGTTAATTACCTCCCCAGAAAAATAAAAAGAACATCGACGCTTGATTGACATAACAACATAACAACGACCGCAATTTACAGATTGCCCGCAATGGTCGTGCGACTCGCGGATCAATTGGCACGGGGTAAGGGCGCTCAGGAGCGTGGTCTAGGTATCAAGTGGTACGCACCCATAGAAAAATAGTGTCAAGTAAGTGTCATCTGTCAAAACAGTGTGACAAATTTGTTTATTTTTAGCTTTTGTTAGCTTTGGTGATGAATACAAAAAACATTATTTTTGTACCTTAATTTATAATACGGTCAAAAAATTCGTGTTTAGAATCATCACAAGTCTTAGTTACCAAAATTAGCTACAAATGAAATGTAATATTCGTGAACTCGCTCAAATGAGCGATCAGCCCTGTATTATCGAAGGAAGACTAAACTATAAAAAGATTACCAATGGCGGGTACCGTAATCAAGCAGGTAAACGACTGTTTAATTCTTGAACACCTTAGACTACTACCTTGACGCATAGTATAGAATAGTATGTAAATATAAAATGAAATTCGAATGTGCAAGTGTGTCACCTGGTGGATCAGGGGGATGGATGACTGATTGAGCCAGCCAGTTTTTATGCATTAAACATGTTTTTTTTTATTGTTTATTTACAGTATTTAAAGAAAGATGGTTTCGCCTCATCAACAATTATCTATTTTATTTCAAGATTAGTGAAATGGGCAAATTTGATACAAAAAATCCTGCTGGATTATTTGTGATGGAAAACTCATCAATTCAAATGGAACATGGGCAAAGCATACCATTTTCATTCTCAATATCATTTATGTAAGTTATTTATAGTACATTGTTATAAAGGGGAGAAGCCACCCATTTAACTCCAGATGTTTCTGGCCAGTGATTCGGTGAAATAGATGCTTACCAGAGTTAACCATACTTTTTTTCATTTGACTTGGAAAAAAAGTGATTCTGAGGTATTACTATGTAGTTTGTAGAGAGATCAAACCTCAAGTTTTTGAACCACACATCAGTTTATTTACTGATTAGAGGGACCACAATTAGAGGGACTAGTAAAATCACAAAACAAAGTAAGTAAAACATGGATATCAAATTATTCAAATCCTTGTTACAAATATTGAATTTTTTTTCACGAATTTTTCTTCAACCTATACCTTTTCACGAAACTGCCACAGGACAACTGACACCAAATCTGCAATATGTCTGTATCTTGACATACAAAATGCAGATTCAATTTTGACATATGAATGAGATAGCGCTTTAAGTTAACTTGAGGTAGCAGTAGTAAGAAAGTTTTATTATCTGTGCGATAATCAAGAAAACCTAAAAAATATTGTCATAGGCAGAAAGAAAAATGAAAAGATGACACTTTGTATGGCAGGCACCCAAAAATTCAAATTGTTAATTTTTATTGTTAAAAATTAGATCAATTGTATATTTATCCAATTTTAAATCAATGATCATTATTAAAAACATTTTATTTAAGTTTAGCGAAGCAGAAAATTATGGGAAGCTCTTTTATTTTAATAATATGAAGTTACTCAATTATCTTTGACTCCAGATCTGATTGTAGAAATTAAAACTATTTATCTTTGACTCCATGTCTGATCGCAGCAATTAAAACTATTACTATTGACCCTTGGGTGGAAGAGCTATTTTCCACCCAGCAATCTATACATTAAAGTTGTTTTCCGAACAGGATAGATGAGAAATATATTTTTTCTAATTGACTGTCTTAATATCTACTTGTTTGTATTAAAAAATCTATGGCTTTCACTCTTTGCTTGTTATGATTTACATATTGATAGTTCATAGCCTTCTTGAGAAATTTACATTTTTATAGACAGTTAAGAACCTCTTCAAGAAGAAACTTTCATTCTTCACATATTTTTTATATAGACTGTATATTTTATTTTGTAGAGATGAACCAGAAAAACGCCATATTTTTGCTGCACGTGCTGAAGACAATGTAGTCCAGTGGGTGATAAAGTTAAGGGAATGTTCATATGAATACCTACGTCACAGACTCCATACACTTCAATCAAAAATATTTTCTATAACAGGAAAGGTTAGTCCAAATTGATTATTATTATAACTCAGTGTGAGTTTATCCTGGTGTTGGTCAAATTTTGACAGCTAAAATGATTGCATTCATACAATTCCATTTAAAAGTGTATGCCATCAGTGTGCTGATCAATCTGATTAAAGTTGATCAACTGTCCACACAGTTGATCAGTTGATTGGCATGCAAATCATCCCTGACGACGTCAGCACTTTTTGGGTCCACCCCTGAGTCAAAGTCAAAGTCAAAAATAATTTATTCAATTTAGGACACAAAATGCCACTTATGAATGTCAATAATTCGTTTATATCATTTAATTATGGCCAATATGGGGCTAGAACATGTTTCCTTATCTTCAGCTGATGCTAGTTTGTTTGTATGGAAAAGTAAAAAATAATAATTGGGATTTCGATGTTGGTCCCATACCAAAAGTTGTAGAATTTTAAGCAACAGACTCACCACCGTGTAGAAATGCAGTTAATTTTGTTACACCCATATAAGTCTGCGTTAAACTTTTAACAGCCCCCTTTTTTTGCATTAAAATTAAAGTAAAATACTTGCATTAATAAAATTTTACTATCTATCGTTATTTCCTTTCTTTTTGATTATTTAATAATCCAGATTTATAAAACCAGAAATAGGTACAAGTTTTGCAATAAATGTTTTACATCTTTTTCAATATAATAATAGCCACAATTTATCATCCAAGCTTTGTAATAGGTCACTTGGTATTATGTCGTCAGGACCCACTTTTACTGGTGCCGAGGAATGAGGGCGCGTGTCTGTGGGCGCCCGCCGTGCCCTTCTCCACCACGCCGGCCTGCACCGTGAACACGGCGTCGAGCTCCTTCAGCTGTCATCTGCACACTAATAGCGCTTTTACTCTCGAAAGGAGTAAGTCCGATGTTCAGGCCCACAAACATTTACGGACTGAGTATACGAAGAAAACAGTATTTTACACCGATGATCATTATAAATCAAATAGTGAGGTTAAGGAAGATGTATCTAGCAATGGGTTTGCATTAGAAAGGAGTAAAACAGCGGCGATGTTTGCGGGTAATCCGAATCCGATTGATATATCTATTTTTGACAATAGACCGGCTTATTCTCGAGCGGCTCCGAGCCCGCCTGTTAGGATGAAATTGTCGCCGTCCAGTAAACGAGGCGAAGTGAATTGTGATCTCGCGTCGCTCAGGGAACAAGGGAAACTTTTAGGGGCGACCGGGATTATGAACGATACCGCCCCGATACCGCCTAGAAGAAAAATGTCTCCAAAGAGTTTAGATAATTGTAACGATAAAAATGCGGCAACCAGTGTATCCCATGACTCAAGTGATGACCTAATTCAGTTTTAAATCGAAATAAATGCTAAAAATCCGGCGCCGCTTATTTAAGTTTTTTAGCCGTATATGTTTAATCCCACCTGCTGGTATTATGTGCTTGCCTTAATATTGTAATATAAACAATGTAATATCATATGATTACATCATGACTATATTAAGATTGTAGAATAAATGTTATATAAACTGTATAAAAATGCTCAATACTGTCTAAATAAAATAAGTTAATCACAATTACAATTCGTGATGACATCGCACTACTATCGGCATGGCACTATGTACAAGAATTGAATCGAAGAAGAAAATGTTCGATATTAAAAAAGCTGTTTGGGTGGTTTTATGTTGTAAAAAATATAGGGATCGCAACGCCACTTTCAGAGAAGTCAAAGATTTATTTAGCCGCCCATTTACCAACATAAATAATAGTTTCTTTAGTTCAAATTCTGAATTAATATGGACGATAGTTCGTAGATTGATAGGAAATGGTCAAAATTAACGTTTACGCTCCTTTTTCCTACAATGAAACAGCAGGCAACAGCTGGTATTAAATAAAAGTCGAGTTTGAAAGTATGCTCTCTTGTGCGGATCATGTAAATCAAAAATAGCCACGAAGTAGAAAAAAAATGTGCAAAATCGTATTAGCTCTTTTTTAACTTGAAACCTCGACCGTATACAACGTATGTAAAGTTTTAAAGATATAAGCGACTAACTCAAAGGTCCCACACCTCTAGACCCGCCCCCTACTCCGGCTTACCTTCTAGATGCAGGGAGCCCTCTCGACCAGAAGATTTAAACAGCAAAACTTTTTCGATGTTCATTTGTTTTCCTAATGTTCACTTGTTTAATTTATAGATGTTGATTTGTTTATTATCCATATTTACTTTTTTTATATGTTTATTTTTGTCCCAATGTTTTTTACTAGAATCTTAATGTTGACGTGTTGTTACGTCTGATAGTCACCATTGTGTGGAACTGAGCTGATGGTAGATCTCCCTAATGTTTAGGAGTTCAGTGATTATAATGACAGAACTTATGATAGGTAATTTGTGCATCTCGCTTTTTTATGACACAGTTTACTGCTACTGTAATCTCGCTCTTTTCGTTCTATTCTAAAGAGATAAAAATTTCCCTCGCAAACATGGTCTAAACAGCAAAACGACATATAGCGCCTAAGTGCGCTTTTACATTAGCAGGAGCAGCAGGGCGAAAGCAGCGCGTCTTGTGAAGGGTTTACTGCTGTCATTTTATGTATGAAATTGAAACGCCTAGTGTGAAAGCGCTCTAATAAGGAAAAGGTCCTTGTAGCAAAACGTCCAACTCTAAGATGCATAAAGCAGAAAGTCTACTTTGCAAATCGTCGTACTCTCAAAATGACTGGGTACTCAGGCACATAATTATTTATATACGAGTATCATTACTAAATTGATTGGTTAACAGTCAGTTGTCTGATTTTAATCTAAACAAATGAGCATCGATATAAAAAAAGAACAAGTGAACATACACATAAAATCGGACGAAACAAGTAAACATCGATAAAAAAATAATCCATAAATCATATGGCAATTGGACGTAAGAAGTTATACTTGAATCAAGGATTTGTCACGCTGGTGGCGGTCTGCGGTCTGATCCATACAAATTTCGTACCGGATCGCAAACCGCAATCATTGTGCCTCTTTCTTTAGCTCTTGTTTAATGCAACATGGTGGGTACAAGGCCCCTTTGCACACTGGTGCAGTCGCAAGATGTCAACCTTTACGCACTTGCGCTACTTTTGATCTCGACGTTTTGCTACATGGACCTTTTCCTAATTAGGCTTATGCATTAGACGTTTTGCGCTATAGGACGTTATGCTGTTTAAACCTTCTGATTGTGACTTCCGCATGCTATTCTATCTTCTGTTTGTGTAAGTTGTTGAGAGGACTAATTATAGAAATGAATAAAACGCCATGTAAATGCGTACAAATCAAAACCATATCTGGAAATAAGCTAATTTCAAAGTATATAAGTAAACATTACATTCTAGTCAGGTGGTGAGTAATATAGTATATTTGAAAAGACATTGTTATAGTAATGTGCTGTCATACGAGTTTAATTAGCTTTGTGTAATATTTTTGTACATTTATAGTATTATATACATCACTAACTTTACCTACATAACTACGTGTAATATTGTTAACACTTTTGCGTGCAGTATACCAGACAATAGAACTTTTTTTGTTATGACGTCTATAGAAGTTCACTATCCACTGAAGAGTTAATAAGATCCCATTCAAAAATATTTTCTTGTAAAATGTTGCCTAAATCCAAGATCGTATGGCTGAATATTTTGTAGAAGGTTTGTAAAGAAAGTTAAGGCGCGCAGGTTGAGAATTTTGACTCTACATGAGATCTCATAACTTTTGGACACTATAAAAAACAACATATAATCTCGTTTTTTGCCAACATTTTACGTGAAAACGGTTTTGGTGGAATCTTATTCCTTTTTGTAAGTTGTTCACAACAATTTATTTATAACTTTAATGTAGTACCGTAAAACGGGGAAAATTGGAACGGTGGGGTAAAATGGAACAAAAGTCTACATTTCTAAACCGTTCTTCTTGCGTTATTTTTTTTAAGAGAGATCTAAACTTTTTTTCATTTCTGAACGATAGAACGTTTTTTGTTACTGGCTACACTGAGCATTAACGCCAGCCAATCAGTTTTTACTAAAAAAAATACGTTGAAAGTGAGGTCGTCGCGAACACGTTTAAATTGTGCCTTTACACTTTGAGTTTTTGTCTACTTATATTTATAGTAAGTGCTGAATTCGACTTAATTCGATCATATTAGTGGATTGTGCTTTAAATAAATGTAAAGTTGTATAAAAATTGCGAATTTTTGTTGACAAATCTTAGTTTTACTCGACCTGGTGTTTTTAGTTTATTTTTGGAGATAATAGGAACGCGAATGGGGGAAATTGGCATAAGAACAGGTATAAATGGAACAACACGAGGGTTATTTGGTTTGATTACGAGGCAAATTGGGATTCATAAATAGGGCTGTCAAAAACTGAAATCTAAAATGTAGGTAGTGAATTAAAGTAAATTCATTTAGAATACCTACCCAAAGGTATTCTAAATAAATGTAATTATGTCAGTAACTGTGACTTATTTAATAATTCTGCATTAAAGAACCTACCAAATTCTATTTTAATTTTAACTATAAGCAATTGCAAATTATCACTTTTTTATAAGTAGGTACTGACATGAACACAAAATGTTAACAATGAAAACCGCTTTGTTTTAATTAGCCATAGACTAGGTATTCATTCCTTCCACTTTTACCTCGGGTATAAACCTAAATATATAGTCATCTACGTATATCTTAAAGTTTGCTTCTTTTACTATAGGTACTTTCTTTTACTATAGGTACTCAATTCAGGCCGATTATAAAATACATGAAGTGCTACCATTTCTTTTTTCCAAATTTATATTATTTTTGCTTTTCAGGATGCCTCACAATTATGTTGCAAAACCAGGTGCTAAACGGTACAAAAAATACGATGATTTGGTTATTAAACAGGTCCTGGACGAAATAGCTCTAACCGAAAATAGCTAAGTGCTGTGGCCCAAAAATATAACATATCAAAATCGGTACTATGCCGCCATAAGAACCCATTGTAGGCCAACAGCACTAAGCAAAGAAGAAGACCCTTTGGCCCGGTATGCCAAAAGGTTGCTGGTTCAAGTCCCGCCCGTGCGCAAATTTTTGGTTTCTTATTTCATCTTTAAGAATATTTCATCTTTAAAGAAGAAGAGCTTTAAATTGTAGAAAATTTAATATCAATATTAATTCTTAGGTGTACAAATTGAAATTTCAATACAATTATTCAGTTAAGGTTGTTACAAGCACTTATAAAATTCAAAAAACTACAGGTAGGTATTAGGTTAGCACTTTCTTTGTAAGGTTGAGTGACAACCCTGGTAAAAATTCTGATTAACCTCTCTGTTGAACCTATTAACCCCGTTAGGGGTAAATTGGAATCTGATGGGGTTTTCGATGAATTTCTAAAAATATGACAATAATATAGGAAACTTAAGCTACATTTCATGTAAGTGAGCTCACCATTCATATATAAGGATACCTAGAAAAACCATATGCGTAACAGAAGAAGGATAAATTTGAAGTTAAAAATAAAGATTGGACCAATTTACCCCGTTTTACGTACTGAAATAAAGCAGTATACAATTTTTTTTCGCTAACATTGTTTTTGTTTCAAAGCTAACGTTTCAAATGCTTTATTTATAACATCTGAGGTCACAGGTAGACTCGGTGCATTTTGTCATTATAAAGCTACGATCACAAAATATTATTAATAAACTTTCCTATGCACTCAGCAAGAGCAAACTGTCTTGAGATCTTACAGTATGAATTGTTGTTTGGGTCTCCAAAAGATACGCTCCCATGGCGATGAAACTAACCATCTTTTCTATGATATAATAGATAATATTAATAGTCCCCCTAGCCGATTTCGACGACTACGGTGGCCAGTCACAACGACTCATCGACTGCGCGGGACATATTATAGTGCACAAGTGTGTGCGCAAACACAGGTGCACTCTCCATGCCTTTCACTCTCATAGCCCGATGGAACAGCATCTGACGCGAACGGAGAGACATCAGAACGTGAAGAAACAACACCAACTTCAAAAACTCCGGGCTACCCTACGCATTTTTGAACAGAGAAGTCCAAGTATACATATTTATGGCCCGAACCCGGGACCTCTGGCGCAGGCGTTGCTTTAAAGTGCTACCCTCTAACCGCTGCGCCACCGAGGCAATCAAGAGCCCTACTCTATGATATATTTCTTATTTCAATGACCTAAAAAGTAAATAAGTAAAACACGATATTATGTATATGGAAAAAAAACTATATTAAGCAACGTAAAAAAAAAACAATAGTGATAATAGAGTCGAAATCGCCATCTAGTGGGACAAATAAAATAGAAGTCTGAAGCACAATTTGTGACGTTTCGCGTCGATAATTTCAATTTTCTGAATGTCTGTTTCATCAAATATCATTGTTCATGCTAAGTGGTGACGGAGGTGTCCGTGCGGTGGTGGTAAATGAGAAGTCTGGAGTTTAATTATAAATACTTTAATGGTACACCAAATACATAATTATGACAATGAATACCTATGAGTGGTCGAGAAGCGCGGCGGGTGACGACTGCCTGATTTACATCGCGAACCCCGAAACTGCTCACGATGCAAAACTTTAATAAATCTTAAAAAACAATGTGTTTTTTTTAATCTTCATTGTTTTTTTTATCAAGCAATAAATAGGTACATGAAAACACAAATTTTGTCTTCGCGAAATATCAAACATTTTGTTTAAGACTACACCCAACTAGCACAAAATTGCTGATAAATCGATTTTCCGACTCCTAAAGTGCTGGCCAAGCGCTTATGCAGCTGTTTTAAGTGTTAAAGAGGACCATATTAAACAGCATTATTCTTTAGAAAGGCTGGTTTAAGTATTTATGAGGGCTAAATTATTAGTTGTAAGTACTTAGGCTGGTTAATGACTTATTATTAATCTTAACATAAATTTTGTCCCGCAGTACATCTCGTTTACTGGTTTTAGTTTGATATCTAAATTTTTATTAATCTTTTCATACGTAAAAAGGGTAAAAGTTTTAAAAGAAGCAATACTTGTATAGACAAATAAAAACGTGTAACAAAACTGGTGAAGTTTTGTGTTTTTTCACGTATTATAAGCAGTGAAACGGATGCAGGAATCAATTTACTGTGAACCTATACAAGGTGTTTCAAAACAACGAGTAAATAATGAAGGGACCTACTCAGAATCAGTAACTAAACATCTTTCTCGTATAAACATAGGTCGAATAACGCCAAAAATAATTTGACTTCCCATACTATACATCGGTCATGTGACCCGTCTTATTTCTATGGAGTGTCAATTATTTTTTAGCATATTTCGACCCATGTTTCTAGGAGAAAGTTGTTCAGTTACTGATTCTGAGTAACTCCCTTCAATCTTTACTCGTTGTTTTGAAACACCTTGTATATGTAAGTACACTCCTGGACACATCTATTAGCCCACCTAGTATTTTCAGTTTCGTTTGGTCCTACTAAAATTTTATAATAGGTCGAGCAAAAAGTTTTTATGCAGTTTTGAACCTGTCACATTCACAATTTCATTTAAAAGTCCTTTTTTGAATTTCGAACACAGAATTTAAAGAAACAAAAGACAATTTGGAGCCTGTTTGTTGATATAAAACAATCGAATACTAAGAAAACTTGGTTTTATTGGTTTACTTGGATTTAATTATTGAAAAAGTGATTGATATCTTTGGTTTTGCAACAAACATTACTTATTCTTGACATTAAGGTGAGGTTCTATCAATAATCTATGGATACTTCACCTGAAGTCGCCACCCAAGCTGTGGCACTTATTCAGGCCGGACACAGCCAAAGAAACGTGAGTGCTCAACTTAATTTAAGTCGATATGCGGTCCGAAATGTTTATCGGAAGTACCTAGAGACTGGCGGCTTTGTTCGTCGCCACGGAAGGCCACGATCTCGGGTCACAACTAAAAGGCAGGATCGATTCATCGTGACGACCAGCTTGAGAAATCGTCACCTTACCTCCATTGAGATACAAAACCAACTTCGCGACTTCCACGGAGTATGTGTGAGTGCTCGAACTGTTCGGAGAAGGTTAAAAGAACGCGATATGGTACCACACAAGCCAGCTAATGGGCCCAAACTAACGCGAGCCCACCGAACAGCGCGCCTTCATTTCGCACGCAGTCATTTAAATTGGACACAGCAAGATTGGAGCCGTGTACTCTTTTCTGAAGAGTCTAAATTGTGTAACATGGCAATGATGGAAGGAAGTAGATCTACCGACGTAAGGGAGAGCGTTTCGCACAATGCTGCTATGAAGAGGGTTGCTTATGGCGGTGGCTCGTGGACTGTCTGGGGCGGTATATCCGCGAGCGGCAAAACTCAACTTAAGGTTGTTACAGTACCACGGCTATCAACATTAAATGCTGAAAGGTACATTTGTGAGTGCTTAGAACCTTACGTGATACCATACGCGGACTATGTGGGCCCAAATTTCCTCTTTATGCATGATAATGCAAGAGCCCATGCGGCCGGCATCGTCAAGGAATATCTTCGGGATGTGAACATCACAGTTACGATTGGCCAGCCAGAAGCCCAGACATGAACCCCATTGAGCACATGTGGGACGAGCTAAAAAGACGTGTTAGGGCTCGTCAGCCAGTTGCCCTGACGATGTAGGAGTTGAAAACTGCCATAGAAGAGGAATGGGAGATGATCCCTCAAAATTTCATAGAGCGGTTGATAAACTCTATGCCTAATCGTATGAGAGCTGTTGTTGGGGACAGCTCGATCTGCCACCAAACTGACTGAGGGTTCGTAGGGGCGGTGGTTGGTCCAACTCGGCCCTACTGGCGAAAGTGGACTGTATGTTTTCTTATAAGAATGCTGGACCGGTAGGAAGCCGCCTGTCGTCTTGTACTTCGGAGGTAGTCTCGGTTGCTGTCGATGAATAAAACAAGTCTTCACGGACAAACTTGCAGATTTATTACTAACAAATCACAAATAGTTCACACACAAAAATCTTCTTATTAGAATCACTTATCTAGTTCAACATTTACAATCACCACTAGAATTCAATAAGACACTGACACACTGTTTTAGCACTTTGAACACTTACACTTGAAAACAGTAACTTAAAACCAGAGAACAGAAACTCTGAACACTGAAAACAGAAACTGAAACTCAACTGAAGACTTTAAACAGAAACTTTAAAACCGAAACTGATTTGTGCGCCCAGGCGATCGGTATTTATACTGAAAACTCGGGGCCAAAAAAACTCCACCCATTTTCTCGAACTTTCAGTGACCCGCCTTCCTTCGGGAACTCGCAGGTAGTTTTCGTCGAAAGGGTCATTTTGGGTCTACTCTATCAGTCGAAACTCGAACTTATGGCTGAGAGCGCAAGACTCATTTTCCGGTGTGCCTCAGACAATAGACCATTTCAGAATACACAAAAACAACATGTTTGTTCGCACAAGCTTCCGCGATCGAGTACTTTCTTAATGAGTGGCCCAACACGCGTTTTTCTGGAAGGATCCAAGCCACTCCATAGAATTTAACTTGTGGGAAAGAGACATATCATCTTTCCGTTCTGCGCTCGAGTAGTTTCTGTGCGAGGTCCGGCACTATCCTTTC
This sequence comes from Pyrausta purpuralis, assembly GCA_963924145.1. Classification (NCBI taxonomy): domain Eukaryota; kingdom Metazoa; phylum Arthropoda; class Insecta; order Lepidoptera; family Crambidae; genus Pyrausta; species Pyrausta purpuralis. The sequence goes on from OZ001659.1 coordinate 16,813,697, forward strand.
TCTAGAAGATTCCGCTACACGTGTTAATGTTTTGAATGTTTTTGTTAACCTTAATTGTTTTAGTCTGAGGCAGTTCGCACCGTATTCGAGATTTTTCTAGCGCCTATTATAATTATTGCTCGTCGCTAACAGCTGTGGTAGATGCCTATGGAGGCAACACGCGTTATTAAATTAAACCTTTATTTGATAAAACATGTTTTTTTTTTTCAAAAAACAATTGCCTTCAACAAGGCGCATATCCGACTTGTTAGGCGTAGCTTGTTTTAAATTTTTAAAACAATACGATCGAAAAAGATGGTAAAATGTATCAGGTTTAAAACTGCATCAACAGTTTTTGTTCAATCTAGCAATCATATTTCGGTAGGGGCCATCGAAGCCTAAACTCTAAGGTGGGCCAATAGATGTGTCCAGAAGTGTATTATAGCTTAAATTTTCAAGCGCTCGCAAATGGAGTTAATTTGAGAACTAAAAAATGGCGTTTAATTTTAAAAAGCCTTTATACTTTAAAACAGGTGTTTTAAAGCCACAAGCTTGTTAAACATCTTAAACTATATTTTATTAGGGTTGTGTTTAGTAGGTCTGTAGAAGAGATTTCAGTAAGGTTTTGACTGTATGAAGATCTTTCAAGATTACCTTTTAAGTCTGGTAGTGTTTGTGTTCTAGGGTACAATACATAAAATAGAAATTCTGTATCAGGATTTACAATTCGCCATATTTACAGCCATAATCTTTATAACGCTCTTCGTTGTCTTACTTATATAGTAAAAAGCTGTAATAAAGTTTTGACCTAGCGTCTTATTGAACTGTACTTATGCAGGTTTTAAATATTCCACTAAACAGATTATTATCTATCTGTTGACAGACTTTTATCAAGCTTAGAGTTGTAGAACGTACAGAATCAATTCTCTTTTACATTTTAACCTCATTTTAGTGCACTATTAAACCAAAACACTAGAGAAAAGTTAGTTTTTGTATAAAATACAGCCTTCATTCAGGGTTTGTAGCTTGATATCATTTATGTCAAGACGGAAATATAGCTAAACGACTTTGTAAATCTAATAAAGTCCGTAGACCAGCTAGAACACGACGCGAAATCCTTTATCAAACCCTAATTGAACTTTAGGCGGTAATGTGTCTTATATCATCCCACTAATCTGCTAATGTGCTAGTTGGGCACTCACAGGAAAGGTGTTTCAAGGAACACGATTTTTGACTTCGTAACTTTGTTTGGATAAGTAATATCGAGACGGAGCGGCTTGATCTCGAGGAGATTGCCATAGAAGCATGGGCGAGGAAGGTGGTCATCAGCCGAGCAGGTCGCAGGACCCTCGAGGCTATCCTCACTGTCCTCAAAAAGTGGATGAGGCGCCAGCACGTTTGCCTGACATATAGGCTGATCCAAGTCCTGAAGGGTCACAGGTGTTTTGGGGCCTACCTGTGCCAAATTGACCGGGAAGTCCATCTACGAGGTGCCACCACGGTATCGCTAACGAGGACGTCGCAACATACCATCGAGACATGCCCCCTGGGCGAGAGAGCGTGCTATTCTCGTCGCGGCAGTTGGATGAGACCTGTCCCTAGGGGCGGTTATTGCCCGAACGGTGGACAAGGAGGATGCTTGGCAAGCAGTGCGAACCTTCTGCGAGGAGGTGATCCTACAGAATGAAGCCGCGGAGAGGGAGCAAGAGGCTTCTGCTGACGCCCCATTGATCCGCCGCCGACGCACTGGCCAGCGCAGGAGGGCCTATGACCTCCATGCGAACCTCCTCGGTGAGCCTGGGACGATCGACACGGGGGTGTCTGTCGTCCGCTAAGGGAGGCTCGAAGCAGTGATGCATGCGTTCCGCGCACCGTTAACAGCAGTAGGCTAGGGCGACTGTTGTCCCCTCTGCACCCGGGTGGCGCTTGCTGTCTCAGCGAGCCACAGCCACAGAGAGAAGAGCTGCGTACGAATGCTCAGGGCTTAAGCCCAGGGCCTGACCCGTCAGCTCTTGCCTCACTAATGGCACGGAAGAACGCCGTCAGGTCTTTAGTGGGTAAGCGTTAACATAATAGAAATCGTAAAGCGTAGTGTAACTATAAGCGTCGCACCGTTGAAATTTGGTAGGAAGATATATCATGTAAACCACTATACAAGTCTTATCAAAAAATAAAAAATAATGATTTTTAGGGGGGGGGGGGGGGCTCCCATACATAAAACTAAAACCGTTTTTTTTAAATTCAAACCTATGTGTGTGGGGTGTCTATGGATAGGTCTCTTAAAATGACATAGAGGTTCTGTAGAGAGATTCCGTACAGAATCGAACCTAGGCGGCGCTTTATTTTTGTATTTTTTACTATACTTACGAGTACTCCGCTTGTATACCTACTGTGTTACTTTTGATGATAATAATTACATTACCGTAGCATCTTATTAGTTTTACTCATTGAAATAGTGCATGCGGCCCGTAGAGCCTTTTTGTGTGGCTCGCCAGCCTGACCCCAGGACCCCATGCGAGGCTTGCTAAGAATATTGTGTAAGGGGTTGTCGGGGTAAAATTGCATGTTTTGAATTTTTTTCGTTGCCTGTGCACCTAAACTAGCTTGTGATATTTAGATATCAATAAAACTTAAATTTTAAAAGTTTTACAATTGAATCATGACATGTTAAATAAGTTCATTACAAACATTTTATCCAGAATGTCTCGTTTGTCAGGTAGGTATAATAATATATAGCAGCGTCAAGTTGATCTCGACGCTAAGCGTGATGAGATGAAAACACGCATTACTGTTGCCACACCCTACAATTATGTTAACGGCAAACTTACGTGCCCACACTGTGCACGAGAGTTTGCTGCAAAAATTGGCTTTATAAGCCATCTTCGAGCGCATCAGCGCCGACTTGAATAGGAGTCGAAGTGGTCGCCAAGGCCGAAATCGGTCGGAAGGTATTATTATAATACGAATAACAAAACAATTCGAGAAAAGGTAGATAGTGTGCCCTTGCGCTTCGTCTGGCTCGGTTTTTGGCCGGGCCCACTTCCATGGGCCCAGATATCAGGATACCAGGTACCAGATACCAGGATATATTAACTCTTTCATATTTCCACAATAAACAGGATCTATTTACGAAAAAAAAAACTTATTGGAATTATGTACGGTGTAGGCTTTTAGCACCTAGCCACTTTAAAATTAAAATCGCTTTTAGGTACCTACACTCGTCACATAATCAGGCGTCACTTCAATTGAAAGACGACGTAAAGTGCAAACGATTTTATCTTTTACGATGAATTGGTTGCGGAAACCTACTACTCGATAGTTACTTACCTATCTGTTCAAAAGTATTATATTTCTGGTCTCATTTATGCACGTGCTGGTATCCGTTAATTAAAAGGTCTATACTTACAGATTTTTAAAGTCATACTTACAAATATTATTTTCGTGACTCAATTTCTTAAGAGTGTGAATTTTGGTTACTGAATGCTGCGAGAATATAATAATTTATGTAATTCTGCCTGATCATTTATAGAGGAAGGACAACGAATCTACATTTTTGTTATATTTTCATTCATTAAGGTTTATTTGAGAAACAGTTTTACTCAAAACGCGCGGACATAAGTACCTACCTGCGTAACTAAATCTGTTTATTTTAAAAAATATTTTATGATATTTTTCTTAATAGTCGCTATTTTCAGATCATGAACTGCACATCCCTCCCTTTGGTTGGCACTCACGCTGGTTCGCTCTCTCTCTCTTCGTCAAATGAATTTCTGGTTTTCCTGTAAACAACTAGAAATGAAACAAGTGTTCAATTTGTATTTAAAATACATATTTATTTGTGAACACTACGGAATACAATATTGTTCATGATTGTTACATGGTACCGTAATTCTACTTATATTATACATATAAAAAATAATATTATTAATGAAGAACACAGTTAACATAACTGTGCTTTATTCGAGGCACAAAGTTTTGTATTTAACACACGTGCTATCAATAAGTTAATAGCTAGCTAATTCTTAACGGACTTCTTTTATTAATAGCATGTTTAAGGTAGCAAGTTGACTTTACGTTCTTGTTGTACCACCACCACCCTTAATTCCAACCGCACAAGAGCAGTATCTACGTCAAGCTAAAAATCATAGTTTTTGGTAATCTTCACAATTTGGCCAGCCATCATGTAGAACAGTCAGTAGTAGCAATCAGTGTATGAACAACAGTGCAATTTTAAAATAACAACCTTAGCAATATATAATTTCTGCTATGTTTAGCACCAAAATGATCATTATAAATATGTCACGAAAATTAGAAGTACCGGTACTATATTAAGGCATACTCTAGTAAGGCATTATTGTTACTCTATTTAGGATGGTGTTAGTTGAATCGTTATAGCTGCAGTCACTTTGTTTATGTTCTAATTCTAAAGCGTATAATGGACAATACAATAAACAGATAAGTTAATTAAAATACCTTACATCTATGAGATTATATGAAGTTGAAATGCTTAACAACACGTGTATCGCGTTTAAAATTCATAGTCATCAACCCAACCCGATGCAGTATTTTAGCTATGTTGCATGGTACCAAAACGTAGATAGAGATCGGTATACTAGCCATACTTGAGTGTGGCAATATCTCACACTCGAGTAAAGCACACATTCGTCCTTGTCGATAAAGTTCGTCAATCTTACGACTGAATGTAGACAATCCTTGTAGTTACAATATTATACTCTTAATACCGAGATCGAGCGAGCGTTTTCCATAAGCCGACATGGTTGTATAGATTTTTTAACGATACCTAATACCAGTAAGTACTTTAAAATGAAATGACTACCACATTTTTGGTCTACGAAATCTAATTTTTATTTAGGGTAAAGCGTGTACCTACATTTTAGTTTTGTGTGTATGTCACCGTAATATTGTACAAACCGCAAGATTAAGTAATCTATCGATTCGAGTTTAACAACCAGAAAAAACATAGAACCTAGCTATGTATAATTTTCTTATAAATCTTTCATTATGATTTCAAACTTACTAGCAAGCACCTTTATGTATCTTTACAGTCAATAGCGAGTTTATCTTGTGCCTGACAAAAAAACATAATCATCATCGACTGCTTATTTGACCAGTATTTGACATTCCGGAACAAATTTTAAGTAAATATAGTCAAAAATGCAAATATTATCTTTGTATTTGTAGGCACATTTGGTCGTATTATGCATTAAATAACTAAGCTAGCGTTAATATTACTGAGGTACATACAATAAAGTGTAAGTCTGTTCAGCAACAAAATGGGACGCTTTGTCAAGTCACTAACGTTGCTGAGTGTACCCTTGCTGTACCTAGATCATTGGTGTTGTTAACACCTGGGTTGCACATTCGTAGGTGGGCAGTGCCTGCGCGGGTCCGGGTGTTAGTTGCCGCCGTAGTCGCGCAGCTCGCGGTTGCCGAGGGGCAGCGTGGGGCGGTAGTTGTACAGCAGCTCCATAGCCTCCTCGCCGCACGACGCTTCGCCGCACCTCAGCTTCCGCATCAGCGCCAACTGAAATGTCACCGGTCCACACATTAATTAACCTTGCTCGCTTTGTATTGACGGGATTTATTACTTAGGATCATGAAGTTAGCGTCGTCGATTTTTGTTGATGTATTTTGGACACAATAGAATCCAACTAATGGATGCTAGAAAGTTTCCTGTCAATAGTATCTATTGAAAAATAACAACACACATTTCTCTTTAACACATAGTTACCTGCCTACCTAGATATGTCTTTCCTAATTAAGTGTTTTAGAAAGCATTTTAAGTGGAGCATGCGGCGCGCGTTCGACAATACCTTTATAAATGTTATCCGTTGTTTGGCGCATCGGAAACCGGTATCCACGCAGACTTGTTTTGAGGCTAGATTATCCTTATTTAACTCAAGGTTTTTACGTTTTCATTTTCGGTTGAGGAAAAGAAAGCTTGTGAAGTTTACAATTTATCTCAATAGCTGAATATAGCCTTGAAATCTTGTTTCCAAACGAAGACAATGTTTTCGCTCTGTTAATAAGTCTTGAAATATGTAGTTGGGCAACAGTCTTCTGATTGGATGATCGATCAACTTATTGCTCGTTAAAGCTACTATTCTTATTTAATAAAGGTACGGACCTGTTCAGCTGAGACTTGTACTGGGTCTTTAAATAGTATCCATGTGACGGACTCTGTGCAGGGCGGGGTAGTGAGCGAGCCCGGGTAGGTCCAGTACGCGGTGCGAGCCGGCAGCAGCTTAGCTGGGTCCAGGGGCTCCGACATGGTCACCTTGTCGCCCTTGTGCTGAATGTACGGCAGCAGTCGCACTACCTTGTCCAGCTCCTCGTGCTTTGAACCCACCTGAAAAAGCAATAAAAATTGCTAAGTCTACGAATTTCTAGTAAGATACATAAATCGTAATATTAATCCGCGCGTCCTAACAGACATAGTTATTATCTAACAGTTTGCTGAAACGCGTGATTATGACCACCAATTCATTAAACTGTTTGATAGCAGAGCGTATCGTAAAGGTCAACGGAGATTTAGCTCAATGTCCAGTAGCCTTAAGTCTAGATTCTACTAAGTTAAATTGAACCTAAACGCTTGCTCTCTCTCATAGGTATATTATTCCTTTCACTTACTTACGGTAATCATAGCCTATCCTTAGGTATTAATAATGTATAGTGTCATCTCTATTATAGTATCATGACATGATTAGTTATGTCTTAATCGACCCGAGTACCTACCATAAGAGCTATACACCTACATTAAAAACATTACATCATTATTAAATGTTATTTTATACAGGCGGGCGAAAGCCCTAAAGCAACATGCATGGATGTGAGCAGTGTAAGCCATAACTGCATTTTACCAACAGTGCAGTATGAGAATCTAAGTTGGTAGATAGGTACTAAAGGGATTGCATTGCAAGGCTTCGCTGACTTTGTAAATACTAACAAAGATATGAAGATGTTATATTTGTCAAGTATTCTAAATGTCCAAATGTATGGATTTTAAATAACTAAATTATAATAAAAATGTATTTTGCTTATCATTTGGCCTGAACGCAGCGTTTCAATAAGGCAGTCTAAACTAGAGCTAATTGACCACAAAGGATACAGTTTAGGCGGCAATTTCCTTAACTGCATTGTTACTAATCCAATTACAGTTACATAACTGTAATACAGACAACTGGCCGGGGCTCTTACTACTATTAGTGTAAAAGAGTGTTTTAGTTAAAAAGCACTTTAGCAACTCTTAACTACTTACATATTTGCACAGAGTAAAAATTCTAACGCTGAGCGACGTCCAATCTTTGCGAGAGAAAGTGGTTTTCGGAAGTCTATAGAGTGATATAGTTAGAGTGTAGTAATTATCCTGACTTGGTTCACATGTGGCTAAACATGAACTACATGTTTATATGCTCGTTGAAATAGCGCGTGCAATTTATTGTACATATGACGGAAATTCTCAATCATCAGTCCTAGCGTTCATTCTGCTTGCGTCATCAAGCGGTTACTATAGGTCGTACACGGTGATGTTAAAAACTCGCGGTAAAAAACATTTTGTTATTGTTTCTAGCATATTTGTTTTTTTTTCAAAAGTAGGTACTGACATCCCAAACCAAATACATTGTTATGTTCCTAGCGCGCATTGCGAAATCCATGATAATCGGTAAATAATTCTTATAATTTTAATTCTATTAATTAACCGATTACTTTTGTATCTAGAGATTTTCATGCACTTTTTACACGTAAGTTGGCAGGTATCAAAATAATGTATTCTTGTTTTTGTTCATAAAACATTTACAGAGTTGTCCATTTAGAAGAACGATTGCATTGGTTTACATTGAATGATAGAGCGTTAATTGCTTCTTGGAATTAAATCTGCCAGTAGTCATAAATAGTCAATTTTGTTCATTGAATAAAAAAAACATGAATAAACCTACTTCAAAGCCTTGGACTTGTCATGATGATCGTAATCATAGTTAAATAAGTTAAACCTTCTTTTATCAGAGACACGAATTAAGTAGGTTTTTAATCCGATCCCCGAGTTTCAATTCTAACTGAATGATTGCAGACAGCTTACCATAAGCAGAACTCCTAACACGGCGAGTCCATCAGTCTGTCCAGCGGCCTCCGCGAAGCTGTTGTACTTGGTGGTGTTCCAGTGGACCAGGTGCAGCTCGCCGGAGAAGGAGCGGCCGTCCACTGTGTGCTCTGAACCCTCGCCGTTGACGGCGCCCCAGTGACAGTGCCATTGCTGTAGTTTGTACACGTCTGAGCCAAGAGGTCCTCCGCGGAGTTCTGTAATGAGTTAACTTGTTTTATATATGGGTCTCTATCTAACTGCAAATATACGTCCAGACTGAACGTATAAAGAAGTCCAGACTCAACGAGTGGAATGAAGCAATCCCAAATTCCCAATTCATCTTCCTAAACTCTCCCTAAGTATCCCTCTTGAGGTCAGGAGGTCAGAGACGAAACCGTGTTTCGAAACAAACTGCGAAAGTTTCTGTTTCAATGATTGCGGAATATGTAAAATATGTAAGTATGTATGTATATTTTTACTTATTTACGCTTTTGGAAGTTATGTATCTAAACTCTTTTATACAGTATATTTAGTTTATGTATATTATGATACGTATATAATATTAAAATTTTACACAATAGTATTTCTTACAATTTTAAAATCTATTTACAATATTCTTCTGCACCCATATCAATCTCCCTGCGTGATCTAAAGGTATGACTGGGAGAGAATGCTGAATTAAGTCCACCTTTAGTACAATTTTATTTGTGTAATAAAGTTTTTAAATAAATAAATAAAGTAGCTATGCATCATTACGAGACGGGTTTTTAGCGCTAGAAAGAAGGAATGAGGAACAATCTGCTATTATTACTTAATATGGGTCGAACTTTGATAGTTATATATTCTCGCAAGCTGAACTTTGGATATCTATTTTGGTTAGGCTGGTTCCATGTTTTTTAGCAATGGGTGGCGTGTGACAACGGGAGAGGCTGTGACTCATCGCGAGGGGAACCGCCTGAATCGATCGAATGCAAATTGGCTCACATTACTGACGGCGAGGACCTACAACTTCCGCGTGCAGTTGCATAAGGCTCACAGGCCAAGCCGCGTGTAGGTAAAAGTAGAAGTTTAGTTTTACGACACGCGTGTAGTTTTACGAAACAACTAGCTCTTTTCTAATGACTGGCGCCATTGACGGTCGAATAGAACTAATCCGATTTCTTTTGGTAGAAGATTCAATAGCATGGCGTGGTGATGTTTTATTTAATGATGATTAATAGACGAATGATTTGTTAAGACAGTCAGCCTTGATACCTAGTTACTTGGGTTACTTATCAAGTTTTTTTAGTTGTCTTTTGTGATCCGAGGTAGGTAATTATTATAAATTTGATTATATTTTATATGGAGTTTTTATTAGTGGCATAAGCGTAAACTCAGCCAAATCAAGAATTCTATGGAATTACGTACGATCTACTGTCTGACTCTTCTTCGGTTTTGCGATTTCAGATGCCTTTGGTGTCGTGTCTGACATCGTTATCTCCTCTCTAACCTGTTAGCATTTGTTTGTAGAGTTATAGCGGCGGTGGCTGGAGGGTATGCTCGATTCTAACCTCTCGATGTGCTCACCCACAACTAGTAGCAGTGAATAGCTACTGCTTAATAGGTCTAAGGAATTCTGATATAAGTCTAGTCTAACGCTTACCAGACTCGTATCCGTTCTCATCGACGCGCCAGCAGTAGCCCGGGTTGACGACGGAGCGCGTGTGGTTGACGGAGTAGCGCCAGCACAGCGCAGGCGCACAGCCGCTGCTGCTCGCTCGTGAGGTCACGATGTCCACCGGACTTTGCCGAGCGCCCCTCGCCTCTGGGAATTTCTCCGTCCATGTCGCTGGACCTGCAGAAAGAGGTTTCATTCATTACTACTAATATCGATTTTAATGTCAACTACCTTTCTTTGTCAATGATCTTTGGAAGTATAGATAGGTAGTAGTCAGGTAGGGGATTTCTTTGTCTATTTGTTTGTTTCCTACGTATATGTGTATGCGTGGTATACATACTATATACCTCCTTCTAGACTATACTTCTATATACATAGTAGTTTTCATTTAGTGTTTCATTAATAATAATTACTTAGGATTAATTTATTTTAACTATATTGCACTGTAAATTGTACAATTTGTGGACTTAAAGCCTTATGACTTTTTCTACTAGTCATCATATGTGTCCATATTATCAATCCTTAGGACATCATTTCATACTTTCTATTTATTTCATGTAATCAATAGAAAGTATGAAAGTAAAGAATTGGCTATCTGGGACATCTCAGATCATGCGTGGCGCACCGGTCCGAATTATCTATGTTCCTGCGCTAGTAAGTATTGGACATGCTGAATATAAAGAGATAGAGACTCTTGAAATGTGTAAGAACACATTATTATTGATGCTTCAAATAGCTTTATAACCCCCTTTTTATGTATTTTATTCTATAATGTCTATTCTAGGATAGAATCACACATACATCTCACACAAGGGAGTATATAGAATTCACAATTTATGTTACAAGTTTTGGACTTTGATACCCCTCGCACACATGCAATTAGTTAGACATATGTGTGTTCGGGGTTGATGTTAGCTGTTGGTTTGAAAAAATATCTCACTGTGACCATTTCACAATATCATACGGTCGGCTGACAACGTTAATAGGCGAAACCCTACAACTATACTCCATAATTCATCATCATTCACTCATACTCCCATAGCTGTAAGAATATTATTATCAAGCAAAATCGGATTATAAAGGCATATAGGAAGTAAAGATAAAAGGATTAACTTTTATTGGCGCTTAAAATTAATTAGTATTGTCACGACAATACTATGATTAATTGTACAATGTAAACAATAGCAGTTAGTGCTTAGTTACCACGTGCGGAAAAACTCCTCAAGTGATATCCTATCTCAAGGCTAAACATGTGCGTAGACGCAGCCAATTTTACTGACTTAAAAAAAGAGGGAATTAAACAGGTACATTTTGGTTTATGTAAAAATACTTTAGATATTACGCTTTTCGAGTCTGAATTATAAAAAAATATTAGTCTGATGTCTGACACGACGTTCGATGGCCAGGAGTAGCAGAGTTTCTTTGCATTATGGACTCTACATGATCGAAACATCCAAATGATAACAAAAAGATTTAGCACGAAAACAGTAATATGAGATATTGCGATGGTGGTTTTCGCAAATGACGTTATTTTGCCGGGACGGCGGCAGGCAGCCACTCTTCATTCACCGTTATCTTATCAGCAGATGCCTCATGCCACCGCTTGGGAAACATTAACGCATTAGACAACATTTTTATAATGACAAATCTGTAATAATAAAACTTCCGGGAAATTGTTTGATGTGAGCGATAAAATTATCAAGAACTGACACTCCTAAACTCTCACTCACAACGTTTAAAAAGCATAATAATAACAACGATCGGAATGAACTGATTTTGTTACAGCAGAGAGATGAGACAACTAGTAAAGAAAAAAGTAAAATTTTAATACGAGTATTAGTACCTACTAAATATAATTTGGAAGGTACAATATTTTACTCTACGATTACGCTCTAAAAACGAAACGATTTTACTACCAAACTACTAGAAAAATGAACCTATATCTTACACTACAGAAATCTGTTTTTTTCCCAACGGTATTGTTACTGCTTTTGTTTCATATAGAATTTTATAAAATGCCAAAGTACATACAATAAATTCAACTTATATGTTTTGGCAGAATAATAAGTTTGATTGACTTATGTAGGAAAGTAGGTTAAGTCTACCTACATCACCAAGTAGCGTGAATCGTGATAAGTACTCTGAATTAAGTATCGTTACTTATTTACCTTGATCATCTTCAATGTTGGTACTAAGGTAATTTAAACGGTAAATTCTTGTTTCAAGAGCAAAGTTCAGTGCATCTTATTTTTGAATTTATTTTCTTCATTCAATTTTGAATCGTTTTTCTTTGGAAATTGCAGTATTCTCTACATATAGTCGTTGTCGTCAGTAGTCAGACAGGCTAATTTGCATGAAATGGCCGCGATTTTGTCATACTCATGATCATGATTATTTAAACAGCGCTGGAACAATAGCACGATGACAGCCTGTGGATTTTGGTCTGAAAGCTATTACGATAAATCTGCGAACGTTATCATTGTTTACAAAAAATACTGCAACAAACTATAAAATAAACCTTTTAAGATTTACGGTTCAATAAAATAAATTTTCACTACCCTTTTTTATTTATCATCATCCTATGTTTATCGTTATATTTTTGTAAAATCCGACCACGATACTCGACGTTTTTATGTGCGCTAGAAACAAAATATTCAATGACGTCATCGTCCTCACTCTTATGCTCGTATACTGATAGCCACTTGTTTTATTTTTGAAAGGGGAACATGTGCGTTTGCTTCCAGTTTTTTTATTGACATACTCATCGGTTTTCACAATATTTGATTTCCAACCGAGGGTAGTCATCTGGTTATTCAAAAAAATTACACTTTTTTAAATATTATCAATCTGAAGGTTTCGTTTGATTGAACGCGCTAATCTTAGGCAGGAATTACTACTAGGCTATAAAACATTACGCCGGAAGAGAAGGGAGATTAATCAAAACGCGCGGACGTCGCGGAGCACCGCTAGTTACAACAATATAAAACGAATTACTGAAGACTTCTAGTACTAGTCAAAATGTTCTGCAAATGATACAGTTTGGCGTTGATGGACGGTGTCTATGAAATAAATAGGAAACGGCACTGTGCCGCCAATTGAGACCGTCCTCCTGGCGGATGTGTTTGTTTGTGTTATTTATTGTGTGGCGGCGCGGCCAAAAACAATATTGGTTCCATATAACGTAATGACCGTCCGTGTGAATAGCGTATTAAGTCCGCATCAGCAATTCAATCAATTGAAAGGTTCAGCGAACGGCCATGTGGCTGTTTCGTGTTAGGGCTATGAGTGTCTTTCTATCCAGCACAAAGGTTGACTGGCAGAGAGTGCCTTTGCGGCGAATAATCTGTCGCGCATCAGTGTGTCAGTGCACAGTTTCTCTATGAAAGATAAAAGTGCTGTAAGTTGTGATTAAAATGATTAAATCATTAAGGATCTGTTATTAAATGTTCCTGCGTCTGTAATTATGCCTATTAAACTTGATTAGGTGTTACAATGGTACATATTTACCTAAGTTATGTAAACTAAAACTAAGCCGAAAAGGCTGTTGAAAATCTTGATTATTTCAATTAATACCTACCTATCTGAAGGTGTCCTCAGAGCGAGCTCCTGCGAATATGTCGAGCAGGCCGGCGACCTCGGCCTTGTTTTGTTTCAATCGCACAAATTGCTTTTATCCAATTTCCACTTTAGAATTGGCAGAAACTTAAATACTATTGAATATATAAAAATTTACACCTATCACATACATTGCTCTAATCCCAAAGTAATTAATTGCTTTTTATCCAATTTCCACTTTAGATCGGTATAAATAAATTTTAATACTATCGAATATGTAAAAAAAAATACACCTATCACATACATTGCTCTGATCCCAAAGTAATTAAGTAGATTTTTTTGTGGAATCAGAAAATACGGTGGTGCCCAAAACCCTATAAGGGAATAACCTACAGGGCCTCTATTTTTGAATCACTCGCTTAAATAAGGCGAGTGAATTCGAAAACCAATTAAAGATTAATGGAAATCACGCAAAATATAGACATAGGTACTCACAAAAATCAGTTATGTTTTTTCAAATCACTTTTGCGTGAAATTATACTAGTTTTCATTGGAAAATCTAACAATAATCAATGAATTTCACACGCCATCTTGACGCGAGTGATTCAAAAATAGGTGCCCTGGTCTCTGTACTCAGTACCTAGGTATACTAGGTAATATAAACTAAATCTTTATGTTTTAAAATTAGTAATCCTTACCTTATTACTTACATGCAGGTCGGGTAGCAGTTATCTAAGGTTAATTAGACACGTAAATAATCAAAACCTAATCAAAGCGTGACGGCCCGAAAAAATAATAAGGCAAATTACCTATAACAACAAATGACCTTTAAATGGTATCTGAAAAACAACATACGAGTATAATATGGTACCAGCTATTAGTCTCATAATAATAGCAAACGAATTAAAAACATGGATAATTTAACATTAAAAAAAAGCTCCATTTGGTGCCTAATGACGAAATCCGGAGAGTTACCGCAATGGATTTATTGATACTTCGGTCTATCTACGAGATATGATGACTATGATTTTAAAAGTAATCATGACGTCAAAGTTGCTTAGGTAAGCAGAGCCTACAGAAAAAAATTGCTAAGTACGAGTCGTCGACTCGCGCACTGAGGGTTCCATGCCAACTTTAACTGAATAATGGGCTCACTTACTTCCACTTAGCCAAAATACCACAATATTTTGTTGATGTTTGCGGTTGTTGAACATGTGCTATATCTCAAAAACTGCTAGTTCGATCTCATTTAAACCAATTTTTGTTGAAAGTTTTTGTAAAAATCTTCATTTGTATTTTTGAATTTAGGTACACTCGTTTAGTTAAAAATTTAGAGTGGTGGGGGCGCTCATTTTACCACTTTGAAGCGTTTATCTCTCTTTAAACTTTAGACTTTTAGAGAAAATGGTTTTAGAAACTTCGTCATGTCATTTAAAAAGACCTAACCATATAAAAAAAGTTGGTATGAGGCCCCCCTTAAATATCATTATTTTATATTATTTGTAAAAAAAATCGTCAAACCGTTGACAGGATACATTTACCTACCAAATGTTAACTGTGTAATGCTCATAGTTTCAGAATAAAGTGGCTGTAACATACGGACGGACAGACAGACAGACAGATAGACAGACAGACAGACTTGAAGAAACTAAAAGGGTTCCGTTTTTTGCCATTCGGATACGGAACCCTAACAAAGTTTTTTAGAATATAATTACATGTCGTTTATTTGTGAAAAATATTGCAAATGTGATTACAATATTTCTTATTAGACCTCATGTCTACAGGTGACATGCACTTGATATTTAAGTCTTAAAGTAGTATTTATTTAGTTATGTAGTATTATTAGTTAGTTATAGCGGCACCAGAAATACATCTATATATATAAAAATGAATTGCTGTTCGTTAGTCTCACTAAAACTCGAGAACGGCTGAACGGATTTATCTTATCTTAGTCTTGCAATATTCGTGGAAGACTAGGGAAGGTTTAAAAGGCGAGAAAAAATCGAAAAACGCGCGGACGTAGTCGCGGGGGACCACTAGTCAATAATAAAAGTTTCAGCAGTGTAAATATTACGGTTGATGAGATACAGCCTGGTGACAGACAGACCAACAAAGACCGAGCGGAGTCTTAATAATAGGGTTTTCACTCTTTCGGTACGGAACTTTAAAAACCACTAAGTTAAGATGTTTGCACTTATCATTAAAGTAATTATAAAATGATAATATGTAAACATAACAAGATATCGATTTAATCTTATTTTTTATCAATAAGAAACCGGAATATGTGATTTTAAAGTCTACCCTTGACAACTTACTTCCGACATAAGCGCATTTATGAAGGCTTGATTGTGCCGGCACGAATAATGGCCGTTTATTATTTCCTTATTTCGCGACAGAGTAAGCGTTCAGAGAAACATAACTGATTGTTTGAACAGTGATTAACCTTCCTCTTTTCGAAGCGGAGTGGAACGCAGAGGCGCGACTCAAATTTTAGGTGGAAGCTGTACGCAAAAAAAAAAACGCTAATCGATTTACAGTCAGGCTGTTTGGCCTACGAGTACTAAAGATCAAAAGATTTTTTTCGAACCCTATTCAAAAAAAATCTTTCGTTAGGAGGGGGGCGATGGCTCACCAAATATTTTGTATAAGAAATTAAAAATTCAGCCACTTTTATTTATACAAAAAAAAACATTAAATGTTTGGGCTCCTTCTATGACAATATGGCTGATGTTTTGTTTGTACTATTTACCACAAACGATACTTAATATCATCCTTTATTACCTCAAGAAAGCAATTTTGAAAAGAAGTCCCACATCCCAAAAAAAATTGCCCCACGTGTCACAGAGTTGAAACGTATTTTAAAAAAAAACTTAAAATAAATATAAAATATGGTTTATATTAATATCAAATTTTTTACGGCCCGACGTATAAAAAAAATGCTGTAAACATTCGTTCATATTAGTTAGTTATATACGGGCATTTTTGAACCTTCACCTTTTCATAAGTATTTTTTTAAACCACTAACTGATACTTCATAAAAAGCAGACAAGTCAGCATAGATCATTTCGATATAATTACATATCTTAATGGAATACACCTATATTTTCGACAACTTTTTAGTTATTTTAGCGAGGAATGAGTTGAGGCCTTGTCTAAAATATACATCCATCTTACATCATGACCCAGATTTGCCTCCATGCAAAGAATTACGGTCGCCTTTCTGAAATCTAAGAACACAAAGCGATCATGCGACCGCAGTTCGCACGCACTACGGACGAGATATCGGCTGCCGAACAGAGGCGCAGCGCAGGCGCACCCACGCGCTTTTACAGTTAATTGATCATTGTTTACACCCATCCTTTGATAGGATATTTATTTCTGACTCGCACATAACAATATGGTACCAGGCAGATGGATAACAAGGACCAACTTAGAAGTAGGTTCGAAGTCGGTTGTTTTACTAAGCCTTGCGTTGACGATACTATTTTCTCTTAAACAAACAATCTTTAAATATCATGGTATGGTGCAACAAATTGGCTAACACTTTTGTTATTATATGTGTCATCAACGAAAGCAAATAGTAAAAGGATAATTGGCGCTGTTACCGACTTTTTAATAAAATAAGCCGATCTCGCAAATCTGTTGGTGTGTGACTATGGCCTTGTCATTGACGGTTTCGAACCCTTTCAAGCGTAATGCGTCGTAATGACTGATTTGATTCGTACTTGACTTTGAATCTTTGCTTACTGTTCCGTCATCTAAGCAATAATTTGCATCAATAGTCGCTATCCGCATAAAGACCGTGTTCCGAGAGGTAATGAAGGGATCGCCCCCGCGTGATGTCTCATTTTTACTGGCCTATAGCCTGTACTCACCTATAATAAGTAACAACCTGCTATTATCTACACGCGAGCCGAACAATACAACATCAAGAAATATCTCACAATGCATTTAGAACGCATTACAAATACAAAGCTAGAATCGGACAGTTTTTTGCTGTAAAACGAAGAACAGCATCCGGACGTCCTCTATTGTTTATTCAATCTACTCTACTTTATTCATTGAACTACTATAGTTATCTAGAACAGATTATACAGACGTATCAGACGCTACCCCGTACTGTTACCACAATAAAGCCTAGAAGTCTTCACTGAAGAATCTCTGTTCTTAGTTTCAAATCCCAAACTTAGCTTATAATCAGTGTCTAAGACATACATTGGATATTTTTTTCTCTTGTTTGTGTCTACGAGTATGTAACACTGAACGTTGCATTTAGGAGTGCATTTATTGGAGGAACAGATAAGACAAGTGACATGACAGCAGTAGAGCACGTCTAATTGAAGGGACCATTACTGTTCGTCAATAGTAACGATGATTGCTGCACAGACTACATAAGATATTATAATACTACTCAGACAGAATAATACTACTTACTCTTCTTCATTCAATTTTATTCATAAGCTGCGAATGTCCGATGTATTTTAAATCAATAAGCGTTAAGTGTTTATCGACATAACGTATAAACATTGGCGCCGCGAATTCGGAGTTATTTTCAAGAAAGCATTCACATTAACGAAATTTGTGCGTCTGCCTACATCCGATTTTCCCCATATAATATTTGATGAAAATAAACGTAAAAGCAATCTGGTAACTAAAACTGGAGCACTGAAATACTTAGGAAAAGGTGTGCAGTTTGTGCCTATGAACGTGTATTATCCTAACAATTTCCATTATTTTTGGCGTATTCGAAGGTATATTACGTACTTACATATAACTTAAAAATTATACACAAAAATATAATTATTGTACACCATTAGGTACCTTTGTAGGTACAATTCTTTAATGTTGTAATAGACAGTTTAGCAGCTCGCTTTTAAACGGATTAGCAATTCGTATTGCGATTTCGCATTATATTGATGATATTATTACAATATAATAACATTTTAGTATTATCGTATTGATAACTAGCGGACCCCAACGACTTTCGATGTGCCCCCGGTCCTGGGCCTCTATTTTTGAATCACTCGCTTAAATATGGCGTGTGATAATTGTTCGAAAACAAATTAAAAATCTACGATAATCACGCGGATTATTGACGTAAGTACTTACAAAATTAAGATATATTTTTGCGAAACCCTCCCATGTGGAGTTCAACTGATTTTCATGAGAAAATTCGACTTTAATGAATGATTTCCACTCGCCATCTTGACGCGAGTGATTCAAAAATAGGGGCCCTGTAACGCCCCGATCTCCTAATGTTGACGAATCCAAAAAGTAAAAATCATGAAAATCGGTCCACCCGCTCAATTTTTGACGACTTCCGTGGTGTAGTGGCTAAGCACGCTGGTTTCAAGGCGTCGCCGTCAAGGTTCCAGGTTCGATTCCCGGTCGGGTCAATAAAGAAATCAAAATTATCTATATTGTCTTTGGTCTGGGTGTTGTGGTACAACCGTTGTGTGTGATTTCCATCACACAAGTGCAATAAGCTACTTACTTTGGGATCAGAGCAATGTATGTGATTAGTGTCCAATATTTATTTATTCATATAATTTATGTTATTTTTTCTTTCGTAAAAACCTTCTCCTGATAAAAATACAACCAAAAATGGCAAAATCGGTCCAGCTGTTCAGGCGTGATGTCGTGACCTAGGGTGAAATATGGCTTAATTTTTATTATATTTAAAGAAAGATATTCTTTTACACTGAGAGGAGCCCTTTGAATCACTCGCTTGAATATGATGTGTCGTTGAATTTCGTTTGAAAACGTATTAATATCGATGAAAATTACGCAAAATATAGACGTTATCTTTTTTCGAATCAATCCCGAGTGTGATTACACTAATTTTCCTTGGAAAATGGGACATTAGTCAAAGAAATACCACACGCCATCTTGACGCGAAGGATTAAAAAATAGGGACCCAGTAACTTGAACGGACTAATCAAGATACACGCACCCAATACACCCCCTGTAGGCTCTTTACATAAATTCTGTAAATTAAATAAGTAGGTATACACTTAGTTATGGAGGTGTTTGTTATAAGGTATTTCCATATTTTCTACTGATGAGAAACACGTGTACTTTTGCAGACAAAACCATTTATTAAATGGAGGCTCATCATAAGAAATGAGATAGATTGCGTTGAGTGTTTCAGGAATGTATTATTCATTTAATATTTCGACAGCCAATATCCTAACGTGATATGTAAGTTTCCCAATAAAGTGAACAAAATGATATTTTACCTACGCGTTGTAAGAATTGGTCATTAGTTGGGTAATTAATCTTATACGAGTGGGTAAGCCGAAAATCACTAAAAGGGCCTAATGCGAGCCTAAATCAGAAAATTAAGTTAAAATATCCTAATTAACGAACAATTTAGTAAATTTGTATCAATAAATAATCTCTATACCTTTTTTTTTTTTTTAAATATAAAAACCTCATTGTAATGTTAGTGTACAAAAGACTCTTCCGTTCTCGTAGAGTTTGAAAGCAAGTCATATATCATATGTTATTCACTATGCATTTATTTTAACAAACACTTAATAAAACCGTGCATTTATGGTTTATGAAATGGCCAAACGCCATTCAAGATATGAATGTGGGTTTCTTGTAAGCGGCTAGCAGGTTTAAGGAAAAAGCAATCGTTACTTGGGTTATATTTTCCTTAAGTAAGTATATTACCTATATTTCAGATACTATTCAAGATCTATTCTATTTCGAAAAGATCTACAAAATGAAAAAATACATATTTCTTTCGCTTCTTTAAGAGCCATTATTTTTAGTTTTTAATCAAATAATGTTTAAAGAAATATGTGATATATATGTGAAATATGTATGCTAATTATTTAACTGCAGATATTTTTCTTCTGTTGCTTTTTGGTTCATTACTTTAATATAACCCGTACTCGGTTCTTTTTTCGAGGCATAAGGCCTCGCCTTATACTTACAATTTATCACCATTTACTTTAAGTTTGTATTTATAGATTTAATTAATGTGGTTTATCACAGGTCAATGTATTTAGTCACTTGCATAGCAATGCATGCAGGACATCGGCCCCTTATATTCCGTAAACAACATTAAGATATAAAGTGATGATTTCTTATACTAACTGCCAATGTATTTACTATAATAAACTTCAATCTCCGTTGTCTCTACGCTGATATAGGTCGTTAGTAAAAAAACTTTATTTGCAATTGTCGAAATATTTTTACCTTACTTTCGAGTAGTGATTATGTACTGTTACTTTTTGTTGATAATGAGGATAATTATGAACATCCTCAAAAAAATAGTTTAACGAATACACTATCATGTATCACAAAAGTTTACCTGAACTACTAAAACTGAACAAGAAAATCATTTGAATTCATAATGTACTTTATTTGAATAATTTTTAATTTACCATACCATACTGTAAATTATCGATAATGTCCAATACAACACCGGTAACAACAACAACACTATATGTCAATGTGACAGCAAGTTCGTTCAAATGTTTTTCTGCTTAAGAAAGATATCATTTTGCAATAACCTGCGAAATGCCTACTTCCATGTTCCTTTCAGATAGATCATGTCAAATAGACAGATCCACTCATCTGGAGCCCTATTTTTGAATCACTCGCTTCGAAATGGCGAGTGATTTTCGTTCGACAACGAGTTTTTTCTATGGCTTTTAATTCATCTTCGAACGAAAATCACTCGCCATCTTGAAGCGAGTGATTCAAAAATAGAGCCCCTGACCATTGAAATTAAATACGTAATATTATACTTATTTTTATCGCGACAAATGAGGTTTAAAATCCTAATTCAAATCGCAATATGAATATAGTTTTTTTTAAATATCGCACTGATGGCGTGCGATATTCACTAATAAAAGCCCAATTTTAGAATGAAAATCAATTGTAATCCATACAAGAAGGATTTGAAAAAATAAATCTCAATTTTGAGAGCACTTCTGACTATATTTCGCGTCATTTTCGTTAATTTTATATTCGTTTTCGAACGAAAATCACACGCCATAGCCAAGAGTGAATCAAAAATAGAGCTCTTAGAGTTTAACGATCATCATTAGACACACCGATTGTCTGGGCTCGACGTGTGAGGCTAATGTCAAAAGCTTGACTGCCATTATTTTAAGTGATATGCATTGTATATTCACAATTATGGCTTATTATTTAAAGAGTAGCCATAAAATAAATAACCTTTTTAGGTACTATTTGTTTGTTTGAATAGTTGTCCATAATTCTACCCAATTTACTGAGAAAACTTTAATTTGCCTTTTATTGTAGGCACTTAGATATTGACAAGTGGAATTTCTAGCTTTTAGCTTTTTCGGGAAGTATTATTTAATAACTGTTTGTGACTTCTACACGCACAATCAACTGAATGGGTTTTGATGAAACTTTACAATGATCCATACAATTAGTAGCTTATCGGTTCTAATTGACTTATAAAAAGTAATTGTAAATGGAATTCTATTAATTTTTAAATTACATTTATGAGATACGATTTTAACGAGGATGAAGCCGCGAAAATCTGCTGGTGTAATATTAACTTCAAAATACATTCAACATGTAAAAATAAACCGAAATCATTAAAAAGTTAAAATAACGCATTTGACAACGTATTAAGATAAATTCAATCGGACACAGTGCATCATAGCATGATGGATTTCTACTAAGCATACTTAGTCTTAGTTCTCTGAAATAAATCTGAAATAATACTCGAAGAAGGGTTTTAAATCAAAGTTATGATTGTACAATTCTTAATAGCGACAATTAAGAGTAAGTATTTCTTTGTAAACGTTACAAAGTTAATTACCATTGATAATGATAACTACTTAATTAGAATTAAGAATTTGCTATATAATAAGATTCAGTTAAAAATATTTATCGATTTCATAAAATAAAAGGACCATACAAATTAATGAACTTTATGATAAGGTTTGCTTGCTCTACATCTTTCGGTCTTATTTTTTTTGTAAGTACATAAAATAAAAGAGCGTGCTAACAGGTGTATGATGCGAATTTTCTAAAAATATATTGATTTCAATATTAAGATGACATATGGCACCACTTCATTCATACGAGCATTTGAGCAAGCAAGCAGGTGTATAGCGTAAAATAAATACCATTTTTTTACATACAAATGATAAGAGTGACTAATTTATGAAACAAAACACTGAAACGTTCGTCGTACGAGTAAGTACATACCATGTATAAGTATACGTCATTAGAATGTTTTACTAAGACAATGTTTGCTTACGTAAATGCAAATTTTGTAAGTAGTTTTGAAAACATTAAAAAACATTTGAAATTTCGTGAGGGTGATCTTTATATCCCTTGACGACAATAATCGTTCGCAAAAACACTTTGGTTCTATTTACTCGGGCTCTGGGTCACGTGCTTCGATGTAAACATGTAGGTAAACAAACCGGTCTTTGAAGATGAGTGGTGCACCGTACACGAAGCTTTAACTCGCAATTGAAATTCGACCTTACGGATTTAATTAAAGTGACTGAACTCACCGTTTTCACAGGTGTATCCCCAGTCGTTGCCGGCCATTATCACCGATAAACCGCTTTCACTGTAGTGTAACGTTCAGTAGTAGGTAAGCGCGTGGCTCACGAGTGCCGAGTGCTGAGTGCACGGAAGATCGCGGGTTCGCGACTGCGTGCGAGTGCCGGCGGCGGCTGCGCTATATACCGGGGTCAGCGGGTCCGCGCGGGCGCGGGCGCGGGTGCGGGCGCGGGCGCTGCGGCGTCGGCGGCGGCGGTGGCGGGCGGGATGCAAACTGCCGCACGCGCGCGCTCCGCCGGCCCACTGCGCGCTCTTCGCGCCCGGTTCGCAGATCGCGCTAATGCTGAGCCCCTCTACTGATGACTTTCTACCAGTAAATTGCATTATTTACTCACCCACTACAGTCACTTTTCTACGTCATTAATCGATGATTAATTAAATTGCAAATGTGTTAAACTTCGTACCTAATGGACAATGGCTAATACATAATCTTTTGTAAATATAACATTCCGTAGACAGGAAATACACGGTGAAACTGATAATAATATTATTTAGCAAAAAAACACTTTAAAAATATAATGTGATCTCTTCGCTCGTATAAAAATCGCGAAAGCGTTTGCTTTTTTACGATCAAATCGAGAGTCTGTCTGTTGAATGTCTTAGTTTTACTTTTTCTTGTATGTTATTAATAAAGTATTCAAGAGTCTATCTTACTAACTTAATAGCTCTGCTATAACAAAGGATATTAATATGTTGAGATTAAGTGTTGTTTACAGACTGATAAACTAGGAAGTGTAAAGGTGTGGCGTTACTAAATATTATTTTCAGTCCAGTGTGCCTGGATGATTTCCGAGAAGATTTTTTAAGATTATTTAAAGAAAATATATATTATAAATTTTGAAAATATATTTTTACAGTGACAAAATACGGACGTATTTTTCCATAGTAAAAGTTAATTTCGAATGAAGGTACGGACCACTTCTTATATACTTATGTTTTATACTCGTACATACTTACTTGGTAGCTGTAATTGACCTCTTTGATAACCTATTATACGTACGAAGACAGTAACCGACTATTTCACTATGCGCATAAATAACATAAGTTATTGTATACTTAGTTAATATCTTTTACTTAAATACTATAGAACTACAATAAGTGTGCTGTTGATAGTGGTTCAATGCACAAGCTGATGTTAAACAAAGGGTTGTTTATTGATGTTTCAGAAACAATAAAAAATACGAAGTACACATACGGCCACCACCATTTCCCTTGGTCTGTCTTAATAAATTGAGTGCATTTTATTTTGTTCTAGTTCGTGTTCATTGACAAGGGATCCGGAGTGTGTAGGTTAGGTAGCGTTCATTCAAAAATCGAAGACTAAAAAAAGAAAATCAATCAAAACAAAAAAAAAATACACTGCCTTTAAAAAACTGAATAAAAGGTTTAAAGTATCGAATTCGTCTTATATTTAGGAGAAACAACTTCATTTCATTTTTTAAATTATTATTTGTGAGATTGATCCTAACCTTAGAAGATATAATAATACTACGTACGCCAACGCAATAAGCATACAATAAAAATAAATACATTTTTAATATTTCTTCCAAATAATACTTGTAAAAAGCAACTGTGTCGGGCAAGGAATCGAGCCCTGTCTTACGCTATCCGGGTGCATTTATATTATTAAGCTTGTATAGCGACAAAACACTTTAAAATAAAAAAAACCGGCCAAGTGCGAGTCGGACTCGCGCACTGAGGGTTCCGTGCCAACTTTAACTGAATTTGGGAATCCACTTACTTCCACTTAGTAAAAATACCACAATATTTTGTTGTCAGCAAATAAAACTTTGTTTTTCATAGTGTTTGTATGAAGTACAAAGTTATGTTTGCGGTTGTTGAAAATGTGCTATATCTCAAAAACTTCTCGTTCGATCCCGTTCGAACCAATTTTCGTTGAAAATATTTGTTAAGATCTACATTACATATTTTTTCCAAAATTTACACTCGCTAAGTTTAGAAGTTAGATGGGGGACGCCCATTTTACCACTTTGGAAGCGTCTAG
This sequence comes from Pyrausta purpuralis, assembly GCA_963924145.1. NCBI lineage: Eukaryota > Metazoa > Arthropoda > Insecta > Lepidoptera > Crambidae > Pyrausta > Pyrausta purpuralis. Next base: position 16,838,567 of record OZ001659.1, read on the forward strand.
CTATGAAAGGTGAGACTTTAAAAGAAAATCGTTTTAGTAACCTTTATTTCATTTTCAAAGACCTATTCATATACACCCCACACGCATAGGTTTCACTAAAAAAAAATTTTGTTTTAGTTTTATGTATGGGAGGCCCTTAGATGTCTTTACTTTTTATTTTTTGTATGAGAATAGTAAAGCGGTTAACAGGATACATCTTCCTACCAAATTTCAACACTGTGATGCTTATAGTTACAGAATAAAATGGCTGTGACATACGGACGGACAGACAGACAGACAGACTTGACGAAACTCAGGGTTCAGTTTTTTGCTTTTCGGCTACGGAACCCTAAAAAGGAGATAATAAATTCAATGTGTATGTATGTGATATTCTTGGAATTTTATAATATTTGAATATGTTCATCTTAAGGCTTCCAAACACGTGTGCTAAATTTCGTAAGTGTATGTATGTTTGTATGGTTATCCACGGATCTCTTGATAACGAGAAGTTATAACGAGATTATTATTTTTTTGATTCCATCAGGTATATTCCAACGTAGGGCACAGTGTAAGTTTTATCAAAATTGGTCCTGTTGTTTTTGAGATGGTACAGGTAAAAACAAACATCTGAAAAAAATATTTAAAAATTTATACCGACTACAAAAACTGTCTAGAAAGCTTAAAAAACGCATCTCTCTTCTATTTAGGACAAACAAATTCTTTTGGAGTCGGTGCATGATGCGTGTAAGACTGGTGGTATACTTCTCAGTTTTTAGAAGTTGGTTATTACCAGACTGGCGTGCAAAAAAGTACAACAAATACTAGTAACAATTTAGGAACTGACCCTTTATCTATCTAAAACTAAAATTTTGGTAAAATCTGAGTGCTGGCCTCCGATCATGAGGAGCTGACACTTGTTTTACTTCATTTGGAACAAAAAACAGTCTGTATAACTCGGATGAAAGCACCCATTTCACTCTCGAATTATTGGCGCTCTCACTACGTTCGAGAGCCATTCACACCTCGAGTGAAATGGGTCATTTTCTCCCCTTGCATAACATCTACTATTCCTATTCACATTACATATAAGTATTAATAAGAATAATGCTATTATCCTTTCTTTCATTCCATTTTGTCATGAAATGCCCCATATTTGTGAACGGCATTAGATAACCTTCTCATAGGAAGGTAATAGTGATTGCTATAATTCTGATAAATAAAGCTATCGTATTTCTATCGTTATCATCGTTTTCCATGGTATGCAGTAAACAGCAACTGGAAGGCAGATTTCCTAAGTCGCTAGAATTTAAGCATAGCCTACATTTACTTACTCTACAATTATTTAAAATCACTTTCTTATTAATCAGGAGATTTTGCCCTTTCATCTATTTCAAGACAATTCAAAGCCTACGGAAGTCTCCACATATTTCCCTGTAAAACACCAGGTGACCAAAGATAGATAGATAGCTACGTTATTTGAAAGGATATTTAATGCAGCAGAAAATCTAAAAAAATAATTGTCTACGAGAAATGTCTAAAATTTTGCTTCAGATTCAGACTTCGGCCGTGTTCGGGAGGCAGTTTGGTCATTGTGCTGTCATTTATCAACGGCGAAATGTCAGATTTACTGCTTCAAACTGTGGCTTCTGGAATGTAATAGCGTGACGATTAAGTTGAAAGCCTGTGCAAGTCCGAACACAGGCTGAATGGCTCGCCTGAAGTTTCAATAATTAAGCTGGTTACGCGAAACACCAAGTTTGGATTACTTTGAGTTACCGAAGCTACTAAACTTTTAACAAGTAGGTAAGCAGCTTTTAACTCTGCCCGTATATGCAATGCAAAGAACCATGATGAGATGCCGCGACTCAGGTTCATTTGCTTATAAGGTCCCACACTTTAAAACGGGATTTTCAAGGAAATGGTGACTTTTCAGAAACAAACTTTGTAACTAGGTACTTATTTATGAATATAAAACATTTTATTAAGATTGATAGGTATAGGTAGTCTAGTCTTATACGAATACTTTACTTTTTATTGCTGAATAAAAAGTTACTTGCTGGTAAGTACACTTTACACATCAAATCTAAGTTCTCCGCTGCCGCTGTCTACGACGATGCGCAGTTCTTTAAACCCTACTAAATTGTTGCTATGAAATTAATATGCAAGTAAATACACGAATATTGTGTTGAATTGTGACTGTTACTGATTATGCACGTTGATGTGAAGCTCGTAGAAATAAATGAACTTCTGTCTATCCTTTATGAATGCTAAATACTTTACAAATTTAAAACAAGATTGACTTGTGACAGGCAGTAGCGAATTATGGCCTGCTTGGCTATTGTAACTTATTCCGAGTAAATGATGTTCATTAAAAAATAAAATGCTGGCTGAATAATAACTACGTCTATGTCGTGCAGAAACTTATTTATCAAGCGCTTACGCAAGTGTCTGCTGGACATAAAACGAATCCCAATTTAGCAACCGATTCTTTTCTTATTTTTTTTATTTTAATAGCTGTGATTTATATATTTTTTTTATAATAATAACAAATGAACAAATAACTAAAATGTTACATGAAAAAGTAGGAATTAAGGTATGAACTGCATAATCTTACAAATCTAATGCAAAAATCTAAATCAATTCATCTTATTCAATCAAGTATTAAGTCACATTTCTCAAAGTTATTTTTCACAAACTCTTTCTTGTATACAGTGTGTCCCTGGACAAAGTTGAAATCCCAATTGGAGGTGAAAATCCAAAAATGGAACACTAAATATAAGTTTTTTTTTTTGTTACTCAATATTTAAGCTTCAATTTAAAAATGAAATTCTCATTTTGAACTGGGACGTTACGCGAAAAAATTACGATTTCTTTCGATATATTTGGCTGACTTCGATGAAAAACTAATATTATTAGCGTATACATGATGATGATGATCAAATAGTAATTAACTCGCAAAAAACTAACATAACATAAAAGGATTCCATACCTTATTAATTTAATTACAAAAAGCTAAATCAAATCGCTTCTTTTATGTATAATTTTAGATCTTTAACCTTTTGGGATTGCACTATAACCAGGGACTCACTGTATAATATCATTGCACAAACTCCTACTTACCTACTTGTACGTACATACCCAATGTCATGAAGTACTTATGCTGCAATGAATTGAAGTCTTTTTTTATATCGCCCCATTCTAATTTGGCTTAAGTTTATATTGCAAACAACCTATAACAGTCAGGACACGTTTGCAGATATTTAAGTTCATAATTTGATTTGGAATATCCTGCTAAATTATCTGCCATGCATGTTACACAGCTTATGCATGAAAGGCATGACCGATCAGTCTCATGATCATGACGTCAAAAATGTTGAACATCCGTTGCCAAGGAGGTATTTAGGTAGGATGGCCTCCGTGGTGTAGTAACTGAACACGCTGGGTTAAAGGCGTCGCCGCTCCGAGGTCTCGGGTTCGATTCCCGGTCGCGTCAATGTGGAAATCATTACTTTCTATTTTGTCTCGGGTCTGGGAGTTGTTGTACCACCGTTGTTTCTGATTTCCATCGAGTTTAGAATGCAGAAAAAATATTAAAAAATAAATTAAAAAATATATAAAAAAAACAAGTTATTTTAGGGTTCCGTAGCCTAACGGCAAAGAACGGAACCCTTATAGTTTCGTCAAGTCTGTCTGTCTGTCAGTCTGTCTGTCCGTCCGTATGTCACAGCCATTTTTTTCTGTAACTATAAGCATTACACAATTCAAATTTGGTAGGAAGATGTGTCTTGTTAACCGCTTACCGATTCTCATACAAAAAATAAAAAATATTGACAGTTAAGGGGGGGCTTCCATACATGAAACTAAAACCAAAATATATTTTTTAGTCAAACCTATGCGTGTGGGGTGTCTATAGATAGGTCTTCTAAAATGACGTAGAGGTTCCTAAACCATTTTCTTTTAAAGTCTAACGTTTCATAGCTAGACGATTCCAAAGTGGTAAAATGGGCGTCCCCCCCATCTAACTTCTAAACCAAGCAAGTGTACATTTTGAAAAAAATATATAATGTAGATCTTAACAAATACTATCAACGAAAATCAACAACAACAAAATATTGTGGATTTTACTAAGTGGAAGTAAGTGGATTCCCAAATTCAGTTAAAGTTGTCGGACTCGCGCACTGAGGGTTCCGTACCCTCAGTGCGCGAGTCCGACTCGCACTTGGCCGGTTTTTTTTTTTTATACAGAGTGTGAGAAAAGGACGAGCTAAATAAAGAGTCGAGTCTTGAATAGGAATAAAAACTTGTACTGCTTATAAATTTTCTTTAAAATATATATAGATATATCTTTCCTGTATCCAAACTCGATTGACAACCACCCTCTTGAAATCGTCTCGTACTTTTTTACACCATGATTTTTATGTCCTTCGGATAAAGTTGTTATTTTTATGGGGAACAATAGTATCACATAAAACAAAATGTATTGTGTGTTAATGTCAATTGTAATCCTGTTCTGGGGGTCCTGATTCACTTACGCACCTTGCTACGTGTTGCTCGACGTTACCAACTAAGTGGACTCTTGTATGTTGCTACTAATAGAAATCTAAATAAACATAATTAGTCATAAACGTAAAGAATCGACAGGCCCGGCCGAGTGGGTGCCGTCTGATCTGATCATCAACAGAATTAGCTCTTTGTTTTATTGCTTTCTCCACACTAAACTCGTCTCGTGCGCTCGATGATATTGTTTACGGTGTAAAAAGCTTCGTTTTCCACTTTTGTTGTTAAAACGGCTAGACTTTAGGCAAATGGTCAAAAAAAATTGATCAAACGGGTTACCTACTAAATTCGCCTATGGTTTAGAATGTTTTAATGTGTGTTAGAAGATTGAATGCGGGATTAGACACAAGCCATGAGGTACTAGCTCTGCAAAGTGTCAAGTAACTCGCGTTTTTGACCAATTCCATATTGGCGCCATATTCCTTTATTTCTTATAAAAAGTAAAAAAATAGTTTTAAAAATCAGTTTCTCATCCTTGAATTATACGAAACCGATATAAAACATCACTTATATGGAGTGATAGACCTAGGAGCTCTGTGAGGTAAATGCAAACGATTTCGTCGTCCTCCTCCTCCTTACCAGAGAGTACGCACAGGGCTTAATAAGCTCAAAGGACCATCAGGTACCATCTATACGAAGCAACTTCATTTGATAATGATCTGAAAGATTGTGGTCAACTAAATGCTGTATATATTCTGGCTAATAGTACTTTTTAGCCGATACCTCCATTGTGACTCATCATCATCATCATCATTATCAGCCAAACGACGTCCACTGCTGAACATAGGTCATCATCACTAGCGGTCTGCATCCAGTTTGATCCTGCGGTCTTTACAAGGTCGTCTGTCCATCTTGTCGGTAGACGTCCTATGCTGCGTCTTTGGGCGAAGGGTCTCTAGAACTTTCCTGCCCCAACGTCCATCAGTTCTTCACGCTATGTGCCCTGCACATTGCCACTTGAGCTTACTGATTCTTAAGGCTATGTCCGTTACCTTGGTTCTTCTACGTATCTCCTCATTTCGGATTTGATCCCGTAGAGAAACGCCCAGCATAGCCCTCTCGATCGCTCGTTGTGTAATTTTAAGCTTCTTTAAGGCCCATCGTTAAAGACCGTGTTTCGGATCCGTATGTCATCACTGGTAACTCACACTGGTGGAAGACTTTCGTCTTAGGACACTGAGATAGATGAGATGAGAAGACACTCCATTGTTTTATCAAAATAATCTATAAAACATTACCAAAAAAAAAGTAAAAATCGACTTCAAAACCAAAATGCACGAAATAGTCTGAAATAAACTCTCAACTGGTCAACCATTGAAAGGAAAAGAATCTATTTTAAGCAATCAATTTCTTTTTGAAGTCGGTGCTGTGATAATTGATGCTTAATGGTCAAAATGATGGCATGTTCAATGTTCATCAAAATGATGTATTTTAAAAGTTAATTATATTTTTAATTTTTAGCGATTACATGAGAGGGGGGGGGGGAGAAGTTGCACCTTACGACTCTATTCTTGAAGAAGCTACAAGCTACCTATCATAAGTTCTGTCATTATAATTACTGAACTCTTAAGCGTTAAGGAGTTCCACCATCAGCACAGCTCCACACAATGTTGACTATCAGACGAAGCAACACGTCTAGTCAAATCAACTTCCTTTGTTGATGATTCAAAAGATTGTGGTCGACAAAATACTGCAGTAGGTGTGCAAAAGACTTATTCGGCAAAATACTGTGATGTGATAAGACGCTCGTACGTCGAAACTATTATTATACATTACGAGAAAAAGTTGCGGAATATAAATTGTAGTTGGGATCTGATGATAGGATTTTGGTGTAATCGAGGGAAACCCTCAAAATTTAAAGGCACGTGTAGTGTTTTTTTACTATATTCTTAATGTCAACATTAAGATTATAGTAAAAAAACACTACAATGTCAACATTAAGATTATAGTAAAAAAACACTACACGTGCCTTTAAATTTTGAGGGTGAAACATGGTGAAACATTAAGATTATAGTAAAAAAACACTACAATGTCAACATTAAGATTATAGTAAAAAAACACTACACGTGCCTTTAAATTTTGAGGGTTTCCCTCGATTACACCAAAATCCCATCATCAGATCCCAACTACAATTTATATTCCGCATCTTTTTCTCGTAATGTATAATAATAGTTTCGACGTACGAGCACAGTACTTATCACATCACAGTATTTTGCCGAATAAGTCTAGAGGACCTAGCACATTTCTTGACTGTGTTCTATCGGAGAAAGTAATTGATAGTGTCAGCGTTCGTTTAGTATTAAAATAAATGTTTACTCTGTCTAATTTAATTATTTAGTACAAAATTACTGAATTCGGAGAAATGAAAGTACAAACCAAATACGCATATGTGTACGGACAACAGCACGCCAAGGTAAACACTGCGGTATCTTATGTAGTTGTAATAAGGGCTAGTTTGCAACAAAAGTGGATAACCTGATGTGCTGTCGACTGTACATCACACTTAACCAAATAAAATTGTATAGTAGAATTATTTTCTCCGTGCAGTTTGGGTCATAAATCATAGCTCGGCCTCAGCCCGGTTAGGGCGGTGAGTATGTTGCGCGGGCGCACTGACGTTTTAAAATTTATATTACTTAAAAATTTTAGTTTATTATAAATAATTTCAATAAATATAAAATTTAATATTAATTGATTTTTTTATAAAAAATATATATAGTACATTCGCCAGCATCTTAGGTTACACACACTTTTGTTGCAAACTAGGCCTAATGTCAACTGCATAAGATACCAGTGTTAACCTTAATTTGCTGTTGTCCGTACTTAACTACAAAAAGAGACTTTTGTTTATGTGAACCTTATCTATCGTACCTTTATAAATGCTATCAAAATCGAGATTAATTTTATTGGAATACCTAAAAATTAAGGGTGCTATTATATAGCTAAAGTAAAATAATGAACTGTAGCTCTTGGACTATTAGATTTTGGACTACGTAAAATCCTAACACAAAATTACTAAGTAATTTGGTAGGTACTTATAAATATTATGCTAAATTTAAAGTAAGTTTATTGACCTGTTTCCGTTTATTTTAAGTTAGATTGACGTGTAAGTAACTGGGTAAGTTACCTATCTTAAACTCAAACCTATTTCTTTGAACAAGAAATGTTGAATAACTACCTACAAAATTGTTTTGATAAATAATGTCATAATTAGGAACACATATCTCAAATTATTAATAGTTATTTCGTTGTAACGAAGTCAGTCACAGGCTGAGAAAATAAACACAGTCACAGGCGCGTGGCGCGGTCCGCGAGCGGCAGCCGGCGTACCGAGTCGCTCGAACGTACCTAAACTTCGGAGTGACACCCCCCTGCCTGGGGCCCTATTTTTTAATCACTGGCCTCAAATATGTCGTGTGATTTCATTCATTAATGTTTGACTGTTGAAATGAAACCCACACGGCATGGAATTTAAATAAAGATACTTAGCTGAATTTTGACTCGAATTTTCGAACAAATATAACTCGGAATATTGAGAAGAGTGATTCAAAAATAGACCTCCAGCCCTACATACTTACTATTGGTCTATTTTTGAAATCAAATCGTGTATCAACTATAAAAAAAATATTTCGCACTAAAATGATCTAACATTTCAATCTACTTATCTTATTGAAAAACAAAACTCATTTTTTATAGTGGACTATAAACGCAAGTAGAGTCGAAGATTATACTTGCGCAGGTATATTTTTAGTTTTACTACGAGCATTCAAAACATTTCAAATCATTTTTTTATAACTACTTTTATTCAATAGTCGCCAGCTACCAAGTTAACCCACCTTTGTTTTAAAATAGCCCATATTACATCTGCATAAGATACCTCAGTGTTTACCTTGACGTGCTGTTGTCTGTACTATTTGCGTTCGAGTTCTAAGTCTGCGGTAAATTTTGTAGCCGATTGCTACGCGGCCTACCTCCCATTAACACGAAAATCTCTAAGTTACATTCATTTCATAACTTCCAAAATCGTATCTTTAAGTTTCTTGAGTAGTTATTCATTGTAAAAAAATAAACATAGATGTCATTATTTATCGAATGTGTGATAAATAACAGATCATGTATGCGATGCGCGGCCCTAGTCCATCACTTAACATACATTAGGATACAAAGGAAGAGCTATTGTAGCATATACATACTGCTTGACTTGTGATTTAAGTACATATGCCTACGTACTTATCCATTTAAAGCGTGATGGGTATAAATTATAATCATTTATAATCGTATCACGGCAGACGATAACTTTTGACAGATACCTATTTAACAAAACACAATGTGTGCTTAATAGCTTATATACGATAGTATTAGCAAGAAATAATAATACATTTAGGTAGATAATCGACGCTCAGTTAGGAAACAAACTCATTACTTCCTCCAAATACAGGTTACATAATGGTTCATTATGTCATTACAACAGGGTACAAAACATAAGTACATTTTTACCGACTGGCATTCTAGGACATTATATGGAAATACAACAGGATACAAAAAGTAGCTTTTTTACCAGACTGCGCCAGGAGAAGAGTAATGTAATACTCTTAGTTTTTGACTTTGATCAAGAACAAAGTCTCTCTATAAAGGTTGAAGTCATACCTATGTGAAATGTCATAGGTATCAGATAATTTTAAAAATACTCATTTGATATCATATAATTTATATTTAATACTGATTGTAAATGCACCTTGGTTGGCTTAGTTACATCTTAAATATACTATCTCATACTTACTTATAAAGATACAAATGCATACATCACCTAATTATTATAATATTATATGTTCCATTTTAATAAATTATTTAATCTTATTTGAAATTTTAGTAATTAGACTAGTCTAGTTTGTGGGATTTAAGTATTAAAACTAGTATCTACTATATGTATCACCTTTCAACAATCACTCACCCGGTAGAAGTACCGCTTATAAGTACCAACACTAAATACTTATAAATACTAGTGCTTATGTATAAGTATAAGTAAGTCCATATGAAAACATAAACGATTTTTATGGCTTCCCCGTCTTAACATTATTTAATATCTCGGCGATTTATACATTATAGATTATTTTCAGAAGTCAGGTAATTATAACAAACATGATGTAAACTTAAAATCATAATAATACTGCCATAATAAAACCAGACCAATAAATTATCATTTTTTAACTTGAACCTTCACATAATCATTGCTAAGTATATTCTAATAAATGCGCGGTTTTTCTATCTATCTATGCATATTAATATTTACTATTTTATCATATAAGTAGGCGTTACATATAATTGTATTTTGGCAAGAAAATTGCGCATAGGGTTTGACTTTAGCGCGAGAGATTGTAGTCTTGTTCTGGAGACGGGATTTCAATGTAGTCCTTGACATCCCAGTTGTCTTCGGGCTCGTCGTGCATGTGTGGGGCGAAGGCCGAACGTACCAGGGGCACCCCCCGGTCGTCCAGGGTGAGGTAGGCCCTGATCCTCGCAGCTACTTTGGCGTCGTCTGCCGATGAGAGCGCCCGCGCGTTGAAGGGACCCCCGACATCTTCGCTCGGCAGCTCCCAAATGTGCCATTGAGCTGTCATCTTAAAATTCTGTGAACAAACGATGTGGAATTTATTTATGAGAAGCCAGTTTAAGACCGTCAGAATCGTGATCTAGATACAAATTATTTGTATTGTACATTGTTGCTTATATGTATTTTTACGATTGTAAAAATGTCTAGCTTATCCGTGAAGTCGTGAGCGGAATACAATACAATTAAATAAGTTCTCGTGTAGTGATGAGTACAAATGAATTAGTAACATAGTAAGGTAGACTTTCGATGCAGCCTGCGCTGCGTGCGACATGAATCTTATGGCCAACGGTGACAGTCAGAACTAACGCTGTCATATTAAAAACCGGCCAAGTGCGAGTCGAACTGCACACTAAGGGTTCCGTGCCAACTTTAACTGAATTAGATATCCACTTACTTCCATTTAGCTAAAATACCACAATATTTTGTTTACAGCAATCATAACTTTGGTTTTCATAGTATTTGTATGAATAACAAAGTTATGTTTGCGGTTATTGAAAATGTGCTCTATCTTATAAACGTCTAGTTCGATCTCAATCAAAACAATTTTCGTTGAAAGTTTATGTCGAGATCGACATTATGTTATTTTTTTAATTAACGCTGGTTTAGTTTAAAACTTTGATTGGGGGGAGACGCCCATTTTACCACTTTGGAAGCGTATACCTCTCAAACGTTAGACTTTTAGAGATAATGGTTTCAGGAACCTCGATGTCATTTTAAAAGACCTATCCATAAACAGTAGGTTTGACATAAACAAGTGCGAGTCGGACTCGCGCACTGAGGGTTCCGTGCCAACTTTAACTGAATTAGGGAATCCACTTACTTCCACTTAGTAAAATACCACAATATTTTGTTGACTGCAAATATAACTTTGTTTTTCATAGTGTTTGTATGAAGTACAAAGTTATGTTTGCGGTTGTTGAAAATGTGCTATATCTCAAAAACTTCCGGTTCGATCTCGTCCGAACCAATTTTCGTTGAAAGTATTTGTTAAGATCCACATTTCATATTTTATTCAAAATGTACACTCGCTTAGTTTAGAAGTTAGATGGAGGGGGGGGGGACGCCCATTTTACCACTTTGGAAGCGTCTAGCTATGAAACGTTAGACTTTAAAAGAAAATGGTTTTAGAAACCTCTATGTCATTTTAAAAGACCTATCCATAGACTTGTTTTAGTTTCATGTATGGGAGCCCCCCTTAAATGTCATTATTTGTTATTTTTTGTATGAGTACGCAAAGCGGTTAACAGGATACATACTCCTACGAAATTTTAACAGTGTGATGCTTATAGTTACAGAATAAAATGGCTGTGACATACGGACGGACAGACAGACAGACTTGACGAAACTATAAGGGTTCCGTTTTTTGCCATTCGGCTACGGAAGCCCAAAAATGATTAGGTTTTAGTTTCGTGTATGGGAGCTCCCCCTTAAATAACATTTTTTTAAATTAATTATTTACTGAATATTGTCCTTTATACATACACTATGAAAAACAAAGTTATGTTTGTTCCTTAATTCAGTTAAAGTTGGCACGGAGCCTTCAGTCTGACTCGTACTTAGCGGGTTTTTAATACAGTTGAAGTATTATAATATTTGATAACCCAACCCCTAAAAAGCTATTGTAACTACGTCTTGCCTGTATTCCTATAAATTGAATCTGTAACACGAAAAAGGCGTTCCGTGCGTTAGCTAATGAAAATACTATCCATTTAATTAGGAAACCATAAATGTCAATTAATTAGGCGCTTTATTACACTAGAATAATTGATTATAACTAAAAATAGTAAATAAATAGATTTAGCTTAAGTAACGTTACAGCAAAGTAGGCAAAGTTGTTACTCATCATCATAATACCATAATTGACTCGCCAAATGCCCGAATTTTAATTGCAAACTTCTATACCTATAGGTATAGAAGTTTGCAAGTAGGTCCTAGGTTTCAATGCTTAATACCAGCCCAGCCGAGCAAATATAATCTACTTACCTAAGTTAGGGGGTTATCTATCAAAGAAAAAATATTTTCATGTTGAACAAGGTGATAACTTTGTCCTATCGCCGTTTGCCCTCATTCAACATATGTAAATAAGACTAATTAGTTTGAACCCAGTTATTTATATCACAATACCTATTATTAATTATGAACCTACTACCTAACTGATATCCCTAAATCCTAAGGACCAATTAAACTTCTTAGCTGTGTGGAGCGATACAAAACCACAACAGCGATGTAAAACATTACCGTGACAAAACGTGCTTGAACATTTGCGGAAACAAGCCTTGCCAAGTATTCTTATACCTAGGTAGGTAAATTAGATGCCAGATGTCATGCATGCATGAAACTTTTCTTCACTTTATGACAATTTTTGAATTACGTAGGTAAGTAACTAAGTACAAGGTAAGTGTTTGGAATCTCGTGCCGGAATTTTATTTTACGCTCCCGTTCCTATATCGATATTAAAATTCATGCCGCTGTTGAACACTTTGGTCATCGTTATCTAGCATCAAGTTAATAATAATTTATCCTCGCATCGCTTATCAAAAAAATAAAATCTAACTACACTAGATTCAATATCGATTTGTACCTACCCAAACCATTACCCATTCCGTTCTATCTTTTGCTTTATTATAATGAGTGAAACCTTGACTTAATTGCGGTCATCATTATTAATATAAGTACTAGTAATCTTATTACTATGTACATGCATTAGAACCGCTCGGTTTTAATATGATACGACTCCTATACTACGACGACTTCCGTTGGATACCTATCAGCCACAAATCACAAGTACCTACTTCGTTACCTTGAATATGGTAAGATTATACCTTTGTGTATAAACAACGTACCATCATACGTACGTACGTAGTCTAATCAAGAAGACTTTAAGTAAAAATGATAGCTCAGGGACCCGAAATAAAAAGGTACGTTGGCAATGCAGATTGTTTAATTCAGTTAAAGGTAGAATAAATAACTGATATGTGGATTTTATTTGAGATTCTTCATAAAGAGATCATGTAATTATCAAGTACTTAAATAACCTGTCTTTTGCCAGAAATAATATCCAATAATCCGTCTTATTTATTTGTATTATTCTAAAATAAAAATAATTATAAAAAATATGCGCCAGACAACACACCCAATTGTCTGGTTTCGAAATTAGGAATTTTCTGGCTTGTGTTACGAAGTACCAGACAACGATTATGCTGAGGGCGTCTTCCATAAATACTTAAAGACATATCACATCCATCACTCAGCTACAAATATTCGTGCTCATCACACAAACATTTGCCCCTTGCGGGATTCGAATTTGCGACCGCTGGTTCAGAACTCAGCAACGCTAACCACTGCACCGAACGTGTCGTCATAATATAAGAAAACAAGGTAATTAAACCACAGTGATATTATTGGACAGCATGTTTATTAATCACACTATCAAAATTAAACAAAGACTTTACACGTCAGTCATATTTTCACCAAAAGCAAAATTATTTTATCGTAAACACAATATTTTAAAATGTCTTGATAAATTGTGACAAATTAGCCTACAATTTATAGTTGATCTGATGCATTGGATGACGCATCTACGTGAGATAATGAGACCATAAAACGAGAGAACACGTATGTTTGACCGCCGAATCTGCGTCTGATGACTTAAAGGAGTTAACCCATAAACATATCTGGGGTTTCAATGGCACCGTATATAGAAGGAAAAAACTTTCGATTAGTCTATGAATAATATCTCTAACATTTATATTTTTTACAGATTTAGCAAAAATACGTTATATAGTTAACAGTGCAACGGAAGCAATGGTTAATACCTTTCAAAGGACGTGAACCATCAAATACTTAAATAAACGCCATTTGGGCATAGTTTCATATCAATTTATACCGTATCTTTGCTTAGCTAAAAAAGTTACTATTTAACAACAGTGAATAAAAATCAGTTAACGTCTTTTAAGCGAGGCCCATGAAGTTTTTAAGATATTTTCCTCCACTAAAAAAATATTTAGCCACAATACATAGCTAAAACGACGCAATCTTAAAAGACGCAATTTCTCGCTTGGACAGTGGTGTCTTAAGTATGACTTAGCTTCGGTGTAAGACTATAATCACCTAAATTAATATTTTGATTACTGTCTTTAAATCTTAAAACCTATCAATATCATATATATACTAATATTATAAAGCTGAAGAGTTTGTTTGTTTGTTTGAACGCGCTAATCTCAAAAACTACTGGCCCGCTTTGAAAAAATATTTTTACGTTGGATAGTCCATTTATCGAGGAAGTCTTAAGGCTATATAACATAAGATACGACTCATAAGACCACAGCAGAAATGAAAAATGTTGCGAAAACGGGAGAAAGATATTCCTTTTGAGAGCTTCCGCTGCATACGCTGCGGAAACCGCTTAAGTTACACAAAAATCATGTATGACAGGATTGTTCAGCATTAAGAGTTCTATAATAAAGTCCGCGACAGCATATATCTATCTTTTATGGTTGACTTACTACAACCTTTTTTATGTTAATAAATTTGTAAAAAAAATAATGCATTATTTTTAGAGGTGAATTATACACACATGTATTTATTCTTATCAAAATAAATACATTCATCATCACGAGCATTTCATTTAGAACCAAGTTGCGCTTTATATCATTTGATTTCAATAAATATCTTAGGAGCTATCACAGTTTTAACATAACTCCGCACCAAAATAATGTTCGCAGCTTAAGTACAACGTGCGCTTGCGCTAATATATTATAAAGCTGAAAAGTTTGTTTGTTTGAACGCGCTTATCTCAGGAACTGCTAGACCGATTTGAAAAAATATTTCTGTGTTGGATAGCTTATTTATCGAGAAAGTCTTTAGGATATAAAACATGATGCTGCGACGGGAGGGAGCAAACTCAAAACGCGCGGACGAAGTCGCGGGGGACCGCTAGTTACAAATATATCTATTAAACCGCTTAGGTGACGATCATCAATATAATTGTAATACCCTGCCTGACTAGCCTGAAAGGTGCGCCAAAAATGGTGTAAGAAGATGTGAATTCATTTTGTCCTCTTTTAACCCATTAAGGTATGGCAAACATTTTGTACTTAAGATCAACTTAGGATTCAATAGCTTTTAAATATCTATTTTTTACGGCCAAAGTTACGTAGAGAGGTGTTTTAGTAGAGCCGGTCTCAATGAATAGAATTCTTCATTTGTTACGTCAAACTGTGTGAGTCGATTTCAATTTAGGATTTATAAAGAATTATAAGGAATAAAATAAATAGAATAAGGAATAAATAGAAGGAATAAAAGTTTTTAAGACAAAAATCGTATCCAAAATAACAGAACATTTTTTTTACCGAAGTCAATAAAAAAGGTAGTAATCAATTCAATGTGTATGTATGTGATATCGTTAGAGTTTGATAATATTTAAGTATGTTGATCTATTAAGGCTTTTAAACGCGTTTGCTTCATTTCGTGTATGTAAGTTAGTATGATTGTCCACGGATTTCTCGAAAACTAAACGCCTTATTAAGATCTAAACTCGCAACGGTGCGAGAGCGCGCGACGTAGGCACTGTGCATCCGATTCAGTAGAAATATTTTTGCAAAGGAATCTAAATGCGAGCCCCACGCACGCCGCACGCTACTCTTCTCTATAAAAGCTGTACCCTACCGTCTTATCAAAAAATATAGCCAAATTGAGTTCAATTAGGTATGTTTCAACATTGGGTAAAGTGTAAGTTTTATCAAAATCGTGTTTGAGATATAGGTATATAAAAAATAATTTTAAAAATAACACCGCCTTTAAAAAACTGACTAAAAAACGGCGAGGCACGTTGAAGTGCAAAACGTTCGAACCCAGTGTAAAGCGACCTAAAGCGACGCGCCCGTCTTCACTAAGTGCACGGTTCGGAATAGGATTCTTTGAGTGCGCCAAAAAACCGGCAAAATATGTCTCGACAACTTATTTGCCTCATGACACGGCGTGCCTCAGGTTGAGGCAGCGTCACCACTCGCGCGGCCTCAGATCGAGCGGCTGTCTTGCCCCGAGTTTGCCTCAAATGGACTTTGCCTCGAGCGTACCTATACAAACGGTAATGTATATTCGATATTTAAACTTCGAAGTATACGTCAAAATCTTGTCATAAAGTTGCGACACATTTTTGGCTTGGCATAGCTTCTCTATATGTAGTCATAACAACTCACTGGCTGTACATAACTAGAAAGATGTGATGAGAAGAAAGAGGTGACGTTAACGCAACGCAGTCAGTATACTTGAATATTTTTGTTATAATAACTCAGGCAAGGATTTTTTTGCTGTTTAAGCATACCGATTAGATAAGTTAAGGTTGAGGTGAGTAGAGTTGAGTGAGTGGAGTCGAGGGAACATCTTACGGGTTTATTCACGTTGAAATCCTAAGCTAAAAGGACCCTAAGGTGCACTTACTGACCTTCTAGTGTAGTAACTTTGTAAAAAATCGCCCGATAATGCATAGGTAAAAGGAAAAATGATTGATTTGTATACTGTTAAACAGATAATTTAGAATGTGTTAATAAACAATAATATAGCAATAGCTATATTGAAAATTGAACAAGCTTTTCTTAAATGTTTATATTGTTTTTGTACGACTTATGGTTTTCAAGAGGCACATTAAAAAAAAATGCTCTTATTTCAAACTGAGTTTGTGTGTCTTAACGTCTTTTTAGTCATCATACGGCAGAAATAAGACTTTTATGTGTCGGTAAAGCAATGAAGCAATGCGCTTCATAAACAATGTTTGCAAAAGAAGTATCACATGACATGAGTAAACTTGAGCACTAAAATCCAAGTCTAGGTATGTACTTTAATTTAGTTTAGTGCATGCAAAACATCCTGTAAATTTTCATTTAGTGAAAAAAAATAACTATTTTCATTAACTAAACAGCCTCTTTTGTTAATAAACATAGTACTTCACCGAGTTGAAGAGGAAAGCGTTTTTAATTATAGGATTAGATCAACGAACTATTTGTTTATTTTTTAATGGATTTCCTTCCTTAAAGACATTAGAGTGCTTCTTAATGCAAGTTTAGTAAACAGCGTAAATTTTCCTTACTCACTAAAATACTATCTTAAGAAAACAAGTATGTAAGTGAGAGTGAGATGCAGAAATAGTTTGGATTTGTAAATGAACCATGACGATTCCTTATCAGATTTATCAGCAGCTGTCATCACCAGTTGCTGGGTTATTATCTCTGCTAATAAGTTTATGGGACTATTTTGATTGAATGGAGAGCACGTGAGATGACGCACCGGTGTTGACAAACAATAGGATTTGACGCTCGTCTCTCCGCTAATCATTATACAACAATGTCTAAAGTACAGGGTGATTAAACTAACTAACCAAATATTCGTTCGCTTATCCGTACTGTAAGCAGTATATAATGCTGTACGTAGATACATCGTATTTGAGTCATGTTTTAAGTTACTTTCCTAATTATGAGTCCTCCATTTTGTAGATTATGTTGTACAAACCATAACGAAAATGACAGTGTATCATCACGCGTGAGTTATTTATATAGACAGCTAGGTCAAGTGCGAGTCCAAGTGCGAGTCAGACACGCGCACTGAGGGTTCCGTGCCCACGTTAACTGAATTGGGGAATCCACTTACTTTCACTTAGTAAAATACCACAATATTTTGTTGACAGGAAATATTACTTTGTTTTTCATAGTGTTTGTATGAAGAACAAAGTTATGATTGCGGATGTTGAAAATGTGCTAATATTTCAAAAACTTCTTGGTCGATCCCGTCCGAACCAATTTCCGTTGAAAGTATTGCTTGCTTGGTTGCCCATTTTATGCCCATTTTACCACTTTGGAAGCGTCAAGCTATGAAACGTTAGACTTTAAAAGAAAATGGTTTTAGAAACCTTTCATTGTCATTTTAAAAGACCTATCCATAGACACCCCACACGCATAGGTTTGACTAAAAAAATAAATATTCGGTTTTAGTTTCATGTATGAGAGCCCCCTCAAATATCATTATTTTTTATTTTTTTGTATAAGAATCGTAAAGCGGTTAACAGAATACATCTTCCTACCAAATTTCAACAGTGTGATGACTATAGTTACAGAATAAAGTGGCTGTGACATACGGACGGACAGACAGACTTGACGAAACTATAAGGGTTTCGTTTTTGCCATTCGGCTACGGAACCCTAAAAACATATCATTACAATGCAGAGGTGGACTCTTTCTTGTAAATGCTATGGTACTCTTGGCAGAAGGAGATATTCGCCTATGACAAATAGTAAGCCTTAAAAATCAACCTGTAATATCTAATTTTCATTTATTCTAATGAAGAGATTATTTTATATGCTTGTGCAAATATAAATGATGACTTTAAGCATCTAATCTAAAAATAATACTTGCAATTGTATTACACGCATGCGTACTACATAAATAGCGTCAAAACAGAGATAAAACGCAAAATCGTACCAAAAACACGTGGTTAAGACATGCTAATGCGGCACTGTTAAACTCTACAGAGTACGCAGATTGATAACATAATAATCGTATTTGTTTTTAGTCATCTGTTGTTTGTAAGTTTACTTTACACAAGCTCCTATTTAGATAAAAGATTTTATAACAAAAGATGTGGAAGTGTAGTTTGATGACCACGAAGAAAGACGTGCATATAAAAATGGCTGAGAGTAGTATTTTTACAAGAGTCTCTCCAGTTTTTATCTTTACTAGATTGATTAAATAAGTGAAAGAAAACTAAGTCTATGACGTTACTTAGAGAATTGCACCATGTACTATAAGCTTGCCTTAAACTTGAGCTACAAGTTTAAGGCGAGCTAAGGTGCTAGAGGCAGAAGTAATAGTAGTATTGGCTACCGTCGCGGTCGCACAGATACCATCAAGGAAATATGGGCCGAGAAAGACTTGCATACTTGCGTAGGCTGATACACATACATATTATGTCACCCTCTTTTTACCGTCTTCATAAAAAAAGGTATTCAAATCGACCTGTATTTATATGATATTGTTGGAATTGGAAAACAAATGAAAATAAATAATTTGGAGTCGGCGCATGATGTCAAGCTTGCATATACTACAATAGCGTATGCACGTATAAGAGCGCTCCTGAATAGGGGAAAAATGCATAGAGGGCTGCGTCGTTGAGCTCTTACTATGTTCGGACTACTGTTCAAGACGTACCTCAGGCAAGCAGTGGTGCTGCAGGCAGTAGTAGTCCTGGGTGCCGTCGTGGTGGCACCAGGTCCCGTCGGGGAAGTAGGGGTCGAGGCCGGCGTCGTTGAGCTCGATGCGCGGCGCGTAGAAGCCTCCGCCCGCCGCGCGCCGGCAGAACACCGCGCACCCCATCCACATGCGCGCTGCGATAAAAAACAGACGTATCTTGAACCGTACAAAAACATGACGGAATATCTTGATATCACATTACCAGTACAAAATTATTAATTGAATAATTATACAAAGTCTTAACCCTAATTAATGTGAGTGAAGTCATAAAACTCGTTCTTGCTATTTTAGTTGTATACAGTTTTTTTATCAGATACTACTACTATGGTTCCTCCGTATGAATTAATAAAGAGGCAAAAACTTCGTAGACAACTACGGCGTAGCCAGTTCTTTCCAACGGGATATTTATCTATCTTTTCGTAGTTAGCTACGCCGTAGCAGATGCACTATTCGTAGCAGCTACGGAAATATTGCTTACTTATCGAAGTGCTACGGCGTAGTAAGATCCTGTAAATAGGGAATAGTTGTTCCGTAGCCTCGTAGACCAAGTAGCGTAGTTATTTCTCTATACTTGTAGGTGGCTACGATTTTATGCCGCGACGCCATTTCGTTAATTTTGAGGACTAGTGAAGTTAAAGTAAATGAGCAAAACTCGACTTTTCGATCTTTGTACACAGATTTTTAGGGTTCCGTAGCCGAATGGCAAAAAACGGAACCCTTATAGTTTCGTCAAGTCTGTCTGTCTGTCTGTCCGTCCGTATGTCACAGCCATTTTATTCTGTAACTATAAGCATCACACTGTTGAAATTTGGAAGAAGTATGTATCCCGTTAACTGCTTTACGATTCTCATACACAAAAAAATGTCAATTAAGGGGGGGCTCCCATACATGAAACTAAAACCAAAAAATTTGAATTTGATAGGTCTTTTAAAATGACACCGAGGTTTCTAAAACCATTTTTTTTAAAGTCTAACGTTTCATAGCTAGACGCTTCCAAAGTGGTAAAATGGGCGTCCCTCCCCCCATCTAACTTCTAAACTAAGCGAGTGTAAATTTGGAAAAAAATATATAATGTAGATCTTAACAAATACTTTCAACGAAAATTAGTTCGGACGGAATCGAACTAGAAGTTTTTGAGATATAGCACATTTACAACAACCGCAAATATAACTTTGTACTTTATACAATCACTATGAAACAAACAAAGCTATATTTGCTGTCAACAAAATATTGTGGATTTTACTAAGTGGAAGTAAGTTGATTCCCAAATTCAGTTAAAGTTGGCACGATCTCAGTGCGCGAGTCCGACTCGCACTTGGCCGGTTTTTCGTAATATATTTTCATTTGCTTTTATGCTGGCGGCATACTCTGTAGGCAGCTTCCTATCGATCTGTTTATGTACGAAGCAAATAGAAGTGACGGTCTAAAAAGACGTCTCACTGTAATCAATTTTCTTCCTTATGTTCATACCACACAACGAATATGACGGGTGCGTCTCACAGAAACACTTAAATACATGAGGTATAAACATCCATGACTTAGTTACAAATGTTCGTGTTCATCGTACACTGCGCGGATACACCGTTGTGGGCACTGTGGGCATGACCACAACCCTAATCACAATTTATAGAGTGCATGGTAGAAAGAAACTGTTTGTCATTTTACTACAATAGGAAACGTCTTATATAAAAATTCGCTCATTAGTTCTTATCATTTTCTTGTCTTCATAAGTGAACCTAATATTGTCATATTCTTGGTTTTACAACCAATGTTTGCGCGCTAGGGCTTTATATGATTTTGCATTGGATAAATAAATGAAACTTCGTGCCTTCATGGTTTTTGTTCATTGAACAAACCATGGCATGCCCACAACCTTTTTGGAGGGCTGTATCCGCGCCTGTGAGGTACATCGTAGCAATATCGTAACAAAGTGTTCAAAACTTAAGGTTGAGTTAGTGACGTGTTAGTGGGGTCTCACTAGGGTCGTGCGGCGCCTGCAGGCCGCCGGCGCGCGCGTCGAGCGCGGGCAGCCGCGCGGCAAACTCCGCGCACTTGCGCCCCGCCAGCTCGCCCGCCGACACGCGCGTCTTCTTGCCGCACACCTGGACAGTGGACATAGCACGGAGTTGGACGAGTTTTAGAAGAACTCAGTTAAAGTGATGCAGGACTACTGTTACTCGAAGCTACGATTAGTTTGTAGTTGTGTACCCATTTGTTATTTTATTAGAAAAACACTACAGTATCTTAAAACTAAATTACTCATTTCATTTTGTAACTTAACACCATTAACGTATTTCCACATATAAATTCTAAGTGTAGCTTGTACTTGTTGAAGTAACTTATGAAATAAAAAGGTATAAATTGGAGTTTAACATTTGCTAAGTAAAAAGTACTGTCCAGTATTGACTGGATTGTTCAACTTGGTGGATGGTGCATTGCCACCATCCACCAACTTGACCAACCATATTTTTGTGACAATTAACACTAGTGTTAATTAAATCTAGTTTGAGGTCATCAGCCATAGCATTGAAAACGGTAGGATCCCTTATGAAAAAAAAAGTTCTGCCTATATTTCGTGGTACTGTGTGGCATGATAACCGCCGGTTCTGTACGGTACTCTGAGATTTATTAATTATAGGAAATGTGGAGAATAAATTTGTGTGCAGCGAGAGAGTGTAATGTTTATTGCACCTGTATTCGTAGTTTTCCATAAAAAAGTAAAGTTAGCCTGTTACATCCCACAGCTGGGCAAAAGCCTCACCTCAACTATGAGGTAGTTTGAGCCATACTCCACCACGCGGGCTCAGTGCGGGTTGGTGAAGGGTGTTTGCAAGGCAAGTGACTAACCCTGCTGTCAGATGTTATCAAGCCGCCTATAAGACCTCCGACTAGGCTAACGACTAATATCAACCGATATTAGCCGGGACCAACGGCTTAACGTGCTTTCCGAAGCACAGAAATGCTCGTGATGTACGTCACTTATATGGACGGAATGGTCACCCATCAGACACGACCGCGCCGTAGGTTGCTTCACTTTGGTATCACAACCAAAGCGCTGCTACCACTGCGCTACGAGCACCTCAGAAGCACGGAAATGCTCGTGATGTACGCCACGGAATGGTCACCCATCCAAACACGACCGGATTTTCCATATGAATTCAAAAATCTCATGAACTTACGCTGTATGCATTCTATTTAATTAATGTAAATATCACACGGTGGGTCCAAAACCTGTAAGCCATACTCGAAGATGCTGACTGATTGCACACATGTGCAATATAAGAGCTCAGCTATTTTCAAACTGTGAAATTGAGAGCAAGAACGCATTATAAAGCCTAATGTCTTAGTGGTTTTCTTGACTATTAGCTCGACGTGGGTCTCGTCAGTCAATTTGGTCCCGAATTTTGCACATCTTTGTAATACTATTTTCATGTGTTAGGCTAATCCTTTAATGAACGCCAGTACAATTGCTTCAGAAATATTAAGTATCCATTCCTTAACAACCTAACAAATATGGCAACCCTGCCTTCCGAGACGGGTCTGCCTAACAACTTTATCTGTGACTGCATTTTAATGGTTAATAATGGATAATACCGACACATACTTGGCTGGTTTTTGAATATTTTTAATATGGTTTGTCGGTACGGTATCATAGGACATCCATATATTGAAATTATGTATTTTTTGAGAAGCCTTAACTATCACTTAGACACAAAAAAGTTGATTTACCTTCGTATCATCACAAAGCACCACATCATACGCGGTGCCATTACATCCAGTCGGCAGTGCGCAGACGCGTCGTCGCTCTCGAAAGCCGCGCGCGCGCGCCGTGCAGCCCGACCGACAGGCTGCTTCTCGCCAAGCGCTCCACCCCCCCTCACCCACTCCGCCGCCCTCAATTTGACCTCCCGTGGGAAGTGGGGTCGTGGGCTCGGCGCCAGCGGGGACACACTCGCCGCCTTGACACCACTGAAAAAGAACAATGGAATAACTGAACTATGTATAATGATAGGTATATAAATCGATAAAGGTATCCAGGATGATCCCGTTTAATTGTGACACACACATCGGGAATATGGCTTTAGACCACAAAAAGTTTATTTAAATTGTCTTCAAAATGGCTGCCTAAGACCACCATCACCTCATTTTCTCCCAAAATCATTGTCCCTGTAGTTTTTTTTTTTTTTTAATTGGAAAAAAGACAGAAGTCTCTAAAAGTCAGGTCCACAATGTTGAGTAGATAGCAAAGTTCTGTAAAGCCAGTGGATTTCAGGGCATACCCGCAACCTGAACGGTGTCTTGCAGAAAATGCACTCCGCGCTGCAACTTGCCACGTTAGATTTTCTTTACGACTGCCTCATGTGCCTTACTCCGTAAATAAGCGTAATAATAAACTTTTATTAAAGTTTAGACAAATAAAAAAATAATTATTTTACGTCGTTTTCCCAGAAAATGGTAGTCATAAACTGGGATTTTTGACTGGCTCTTAGTTTTTTTTTTCAGTTTTCTTTTGTCCATTTTGACCATTGCATCGACATTTTTGTCGATTTTAATCACACTGACTAATTCACGTTTTATGAAAGATCACAATGTGATTACAAAATCCATCCAGGACAGGCTGGCACAACTCCAAAAAAATCCTTACAGTTCTCCAACCGTCGCTGCCCGTCACGCGTTGTGAGCATTCGCGGTACCCAACGCTCATAATTTATTTTCGTGAACAAAAGAAACAGTGTTTCTAACTTCTAACTCTTTCTATTCTAAAACTTGCTCTTCTACTACTGCCACAATTTAATTCTATGACCAGCCAGTACTTTTTTACATTTTTTCTTACATTTTCTTCAGCCAGAACTCTCACAGAGCGACCTGGGCTGGGGTCGTCTTCACATGCCTTGCCTTCTTATAATAGCCGACGTATTTCCTGTTAATCTCTTTAAATAAAAAATGAATCCATATTTGCCTTAAACGGCATTTGCGAGACTTTCAAGTTTTTGTTGACATGTGCTCGTTGCTTTACTCGAAAGGTATAGGACATTTATCAAGGCAATGAAAAAAACTACCTCTTATTTACAATAGCAATGAGTGAAAGAGCTTCTCTGAGAATTCCTTGTAGATGCGTATTATGCGACAATTAGCAGCGCTCGCCGCCTCAAACACAGAACATGGTCAGGGGCGTACACACAAGGCTCGCCAAGCGGCTGCGGCTGCCGCAGGGCATGCCGAGTTCCATGAGTGGTAATCTAGCTAGTATGATTAATCATCATTGGCTGCTGCATCTGTATCAGATGATTTTTCCAGCACTAGTAGGTTCCTCCCTGGTTATCGCAGCACCGTTGATGGTTAAAGAGCCAAGTTATAGCTGTACAGCTATAGCCGATCGCACACAAAACGCGAGTAAACTCTTCTGTTCTCATAGGGCTCCTTCAGCAATTATGATTCCACATTCCACAGATAAGAAGATCGCTCCGACTACCCCGATTATGTTGTTACATCAAATCCTCATAGATGCTGCAGTACCAGGGCTCTAAGAGTTTACTATAAATGATAATCCAAGAGTACGGAGTATGTGTCCTATTATTATTTTACTGTTAATAAAATATAAACACTATAACTTGCTTTTTATCCTTTTATTTGATATTTCACCACCTTTTAGTCGTATTTCAATACATTTGACTCCTCTAGTTTATAAATGGTCACAAATTTAAGTAGGTAATTTACAGCAAACCTTCAGAAAACTGTATCTAAACCCTTTGTAGTCTGTTGCAATCTCTCAACCATCTGTTTCAATCTGACGCTACTTCAAAATTGAGTAGCAAATAAAGTTTTTACCTGCATTCGAAGTTCGTTGAACGGTTGAGACATAGAGGTTTTACGCGAAGCTCCAAACCTCTTCAATACATACCATGTGGCTGCCGCAGCGCGTGCCGGGCAGCGCGGGCCCGGCGTAGTAGAATCCGGCGCGGTGCGGCGAGCGACAGGCCAGCTGCGCGCAGTGCTCGCCGGACGGGCTCGACGGCGTCGGCGCCGCGTCCGCGTCCCGAAGGAGGATCTGGAACGCAAGGGCAAGCTTCAGCTTATTGTTTTTTTTAAAACTTCATGCACAACTAAACTGTACATATGGCGGACTTAATGCCAAAGCCATTCTTTACCAGTGAACAAAATAGGCTATAGGTATATTTGTTTATACAGGTATATAGGTATGGTATATTTTTCTAAACTGAGAAAATACAGACGGTGCTTTGAAAGTTATAAATGGACAATCAAATTGCAATTAAAGTCCGTTTTTCTTTCCTTGTCGAATATTGTCAATAATCTTGACATACCTTTTCAATGAAATTATTCATTTTAAAATAAAATAAACACAAAACTCCCAATCTACATAGCATAGGATTTCATAGCAATTCATCGTGGGTTTCATTCATTCAGGTGTCAGGTTTCATGTGGTCCAAACGAAAACCATCGATAGAGGGGTCCGGGGGACTACTATAAGAAAACAGCATTTTTCTAAATTTCCCAAGAAGCACACAACACCATTTTAATAAACTTATGATAGCACGAGTTCATGTACAAAGCATTATAACCAAATCGTATATATGCTGTATTTCTTTTGTACGACTCTTTTAAGTAAAATTTGGGCCCCCCCTTTAGACAGCGTTGAGTTATATAAACGCTATTTAATAGCATTAAAATTATCATATTACTTCAACAATAAAGTCAGTTATGAGCATAGGAATAAACAAATGACATTTTCTGCGACTTTAATACAGTTAATTTAAAGCTTTTAAAATTACAATCTGTTATTAAAATTTCATTACAATGCTTACTGTTTTACTTTCTTTGTAAAAAAGAAAATCTTATGATTTTAAAAACATATTTATTCTGCTGTTGATATCGTGCTACGTTGTGGACCTAAAATAATTAAATGTGACAATTAATATTGAATGGATATTTATAACTGACTTTTTTGATTGAAATAAGCCATAATTAGCTGCGCACATCAGTTTGTCGGGTGAAATATACATGTTATTAGTAAAGAATACACGCGCTCTTGCTAAAATACTTTATTATAGTTTACAATTTTAAGAAAGCATAACCTAGTTTTAACAAATATAAAAATTAGCCATTAGCAATAAGTTTAACAAATAAAGTAGCTTATAAAGGTATCCGTACAAAATACAAATGATTTCATTCCTTTTCTAGTCAGATCTTATAGTGACTTGTATTCTTTTTGTAAGAAAGGAAAAGGAAAGCAAATGGCGACAAATAAAATTAAAGCTTTAGGCATTTGACTGTAGCATAATAGTGCTGTTAATTTTAATATGGCCCGTTACAAAAATCGAAATATAGCTATATACTGTAGAAATGAATAGATCAGAAAGAAAACGGAGCAAAGGCATTATTTATTATAAAGTCAATGTTAATATAGGACTAGCATTAAATTAACACAACCATGGACTATAAGAAAGCTTTTATTCTTTAAAAATTTCAATATACGTTCAAAAGCAATATAAAATAATTTATTAATGCATATTTATAGCGTAAAGTTTTTCAAATTATCAATGTAAGATAATTATAAAGGTATCCGTATATATATCCGTAATAGCTTTTAAAGGTATCCGTACAAAATACAAATGATTTCATTCCCTTTCTAGTCAGATCTTATAGTGACTTGTATTCTTTTTGTAAGAAAGGAAAAGGAAAGCAAATGGCGACAAATAAAATTAAAGCTTTAGGCATTTGACTGTTGCATAATAGTGCTGTTAATTTTAATATGGCCCGTTACCAAAATCGAAATATAGCTATACACTGTAGAGATGAATAGATCAGAAAGAAAACGGAGCAAAGGCATTATTTGTTATAAAGTCAATGTTATTATAGGACTAGCATTAAATTAACACAACCATGGACTATAACAAAGCTTTTATTCTTTAAAAATTTCAATATACGTTCAAAAGCACTATAAAATAATTTATTAATGCATATTTATAGCGTAAAGTTTTTCAAATTATCAATGTAAGATAATAGTCTTGGTATAAGTTTGAAAGCTGTTTTAGAAGCTGTAATTTAGAATTATCTGACGTTAATTTACGATTGTTGACATTGTAGCATCTTTTTGCTGACTATAATAAACCAGTAAGCGTTATTTGATAAAATAAGTGCCTTATAGAGTATTCATATTTGGATACTGACGATTAAAAGAATTAATATGACCTAAAGACATAATTCTGTATCTGTTTTGGTGAATATACAAGTTATGTGCTTGCTGGGTTTTTCTTAGTACCCAGAATGACGCATTTTAAATTTTTTTTGTGAATTTGTACAATTAATAGGCCTTTCATTACACCACTACAGTTGTAACTCAGGCGAATTATTTTCCGCAAAAAAATAAACAGTGTTTTTTTTTATTTGGATGATTTACTTTACTTACTGTTTTCTTAACTGTTTTCTCGAAAACTATAAATTTTCGCGGACTCGCATGCATTCCTTAGAGTAGCCCCTGGACTCCTCTATCGATTATTTCCGTTTGGACCTCATGAAACCCGAAACCGTGTACATGTGTGTGTGATCATTATCTCACCTCGCATTGTTTCTTGGCATTCCATATAGCTCCAGGCGCTTCTCCGAATTTCTCATGTCGTAGCTCGTCTGGCGTGTCCAGCTCGTCTCCTCCGTCAAAAAGACATGTTGCCCATCTTGATCGTAGAATAGGTAAATAACAGTGAATAACATAAAGTATTTTCAGGTATGGAATAGGTAATTTAATACAAACACAGGGTATTCATTAAGCCTTAAAACATAGTAAAGTTAGCCTGTAACGTCCCACTGCTGGGCAAAGGCCTTACCTCAACTATGAGGTAGTACGAGCACTATGCGAACTCAGTGCGGATTGGTAGAGGGGTTTGCAAGACAAGTGACTATAACCCTGCTGTTAGATGTTATCAAGCCGCCAATAAGGCCACTGACTAGGCTTAACGACTACTATCAACCGATACTAATATCGGTTGATAGTAGTCGTCCCGGTCTGTTGATCCCGGCTACCCGGGACCAATGGCTTAGCGTGCCTCCCGAAGCACGGAGATGCTCGTGATATACGTCACTTATATGATCGGAATGGTCACCCACCCAAACACGACCGCGTTGTCGGTTGCTTCACTTCAGTATCACTACCAAAGCGCTGCTACCACTGCGCTACGAGCTCCTCAAAAATATAAGGTGTCGCGGAACAAGACATGCAAAACTACTAACGTTCTGCATTATATTGTACGTGCACTGCAGAGCCATAGCAAAGCCACATTAGCGTTGCGTTGCGTCGACGTTGCGACATCGTAGCGATGCAGCACGGTCGTTTTACATAGAAATCTGATCGGGCATGCTGTGTTGCATCGTCGGAACGCGAGTGTGACTTTTAAATGAATGATATATAAAGCGACGCAACGCAACACAACACCAATGTGTGTTCACATTCGTGTATTGAGCGTTGTATGTTATGTGGGGGGTACATGTTACCTAATGTATCCAGGAGTCCAGGACTTTAAGGTAAGCTAGCATATGAAACGAAACCTGGCCGAATGCAGTACGAACAGGTTGCCTCGCCTTTGGTTCCTCGAGTGGGCAACATGGTCTCTCTGTCGTCGTGGTGCACGTCCAGAGATTTAACATTTCTTTTGCTTCAGTTCAGACTGTGGCAGCGCTTTAAGCTAGCAGACGAAATGGAACCGATACGTACTGCAAGTCAGCGACGACCTGCGCGCTGCAGTGCGACCACGTGGCCTCGCCGTTGGTCCCTCGAGAGGGCGACATGATGTACCCGTCGCGCGCGCACGCGTTGCCGCTGCCGTCGTGGTGCATGCCCAGGCTGAAACGGTTTTAAAGCAGTGTCAACAGTTGCACATGATCAAATAAGTACTGA
Source organism: Pyrausta purpuralis (assembly GCA_963924145.1). Lineage (NCBI taxonomy): Eukaryota > Metazoa > Arthropoda > Insecta > Lepidoptera > Crambidae > Pyrausta > Pyrausta purpuralis. Next base: position 16,867,863 of record OZ001659.1, read on the forward strand.
AGGCAGTCTAGTAAGGTATAGAAATAAATGGGAAACTCAGTGAAAAAAAGGCAAAATCTTTTGCAAGCGCGTCCGCCAGCAGCTAGGATTCAGATTATCTCATATAGCTGATACAGGAGACAAGCCATGCCAAATGTATGGAAAAGTGATCTAATCATGCGAGCTAAACTAACTATCTTAGCTGCTCTGCGGCTGAAATTTTAAAAAAAGTATATATATACACTAAAAAAAATGATATTTTTAAAAATATTCAATATTTACATGATTTTATCATGATTAAAAAAATTTACATTTGATTGTGCTTCAAAAACTCTCGAACTGTCATGGCGTCCTTTATGACGTCACTGCTTACAATCTAAACTCTTATTGACAGCAAAAAGGCTTATTCACACTTCACCGTGCCGGCGCCGGGCCGGGCTCCGTTCGGGCACAGGCCGGGGTTTGGTCAAACATTATTGTATACATTTTGTATAAAGTGAACGTTGGAATGTCTATGGGATTTTTTCCCAGCTTCGGCACGTTGTAGCGTGAACCATCCTTAATACTATGAAGAGTTGTCTACAATATCAAAAAAAGCCCGGCATCCCCGCCATCGTGCAAGGCTTGACGTCACATCCTTTAATAGACATTTACGGTCATATGACCAAATGTGTGGACAAACTTAATTAAACTAATTCAAATTGATCAATAAATAAGTTTTTTGATATCTCTGATATGATTTATCTATCCCGGTGTAAGCTCTCTAGTATTGTAACAGAACTGGAAAATGTAGACAGACTTATGTCCGATCTCGTGCGCGAGGATGTAGACGGAGGTGAAGCCAGCCGAGGGGTAGGGGCGGCCGGCGACGTCCGTGGCGCCGAACTCGGACACGACGCACGCGTGCGCGGGCAGGCACACGCCGCCCACCGGCGCCAGGCCCATCGTGATGCCGTTGCGCCGCCCGCCCTCCGTGGAGAAGAAGTCCAGTCTGGAACAGACAACGCACTAGCTTTAATACTTCTAAACATCTGGAAGATCTAGAAGTAGAACGAGTGTTTTTGTACAGCCCTGGCTTTAGATGTGATACTTAGTTTTTTGGTCAAAATAATTTGGGAATTGTGACATGGAAATCAGAAGCAACCGACGACAGCACCGCTATACCTAGAACAAAGACGACATGAAAGTAATGATTTTTATGTTGAGACGAGGATTCACTGGCAGCCACAAACATGGCGACTCCCTTAAAAAACATATTAGTAAACCACTTAACCGTAAAATATGTCTCATTTATCATAATAAGATCATTCAAACACATTATGTAGGGCCTAGAAAGACACTCTAGGGTAAGGCATCCACCATGACATAAGCACACACATCACATAAAAAAATGATTTCCAAACAACATACCCACACAGACAACAATAAAACCATAACGCAATGCTCATGGACGTCATCTTCAACGTTCAACGACCGCTGGTAATCACAGAAGGTATCACAAGCAGTCGGCCGCGTTTAGTGTACGCAGGCAGCGCTACAAGTTGCGCACGCAACAAAAACCGTCGCAAAGTCACTCGACCATTTAAGTTTGAAGCACATTTATCCCCCCGCAACGGTAAGCGCACCGTATAACTCTTATAGTAGTATTTGTTTGAAACACCATACTCAACTCAAAGTATCAACTGCGTAGCGTAACCATCTCGGATCAAGATCAACTCAGGACACAGTCTCGACGGCGCTTCCGTTGTAGTAACGGCTTACGGCTAGTCGCCCGATGTTCGTCAACTATCCGCCGACCCTATCAAACGGACGGTCACGGTTCACAAGAAAAACTGTCATAAGTTGCAGCAAACGCGATCTGACGTTTTTGCTATCCGCTGCCGATCCCGATGCCGAGATGTTGTTAATACTTTTACGTAACCTTACCATACCTTAAAGTAGCCTCACCATCATATTTAAATTAATAATTACATTGCACAGAACCTACCCAGACAACAATAACGCCATATCCCAATGCTCCGGGTCGTCATCGTCTTCAACGTTCAGCGACCGCTGGTAAGCGCAGAAGGCATCAAGCAACCGGCCGCGTTCAGCGTACGCGGGCAGCGCTGCCGGTTGGGCGCGCAGCAGCGTCAGCCGTACTAGCGACAGCTGGATCCGGGTGCCGAGGGAAGAATGCTGGTAGAGAGCTTGCACCTGGAATTAAATTATATTAACCGTAAATAAAATTGTGCGTTTTTATAAAATTGTTATGAAAGTAAGAATTACAAGTTCTCGTAACCGTAAGTGCTATGGATAGGTATAGAAAATGTGACAGCAGTACTCCACCATTTTAAGAGTCAAAATCGCTTCCACCTCCCGTCGTCTATTGTTTGAAGTGACGCCCGTTTGTGTTACTGATGGTGCTCCCACATTGCCGTTAGAAAATGTTTGTAAACATTTTCTAACATAAAAACATTTACTTATAAATGTTGTCAATTGTTACATTTTGTTAGGAATTGTTACATGTAATAAGTGCTCCTACACTAATAGAAAATGTTTACTAACATTTTATAACATTCAAATCTAGTGTTGGCTCGCAGTTTGGTTAGCGTTCTGATGTTTTCACACGTTTAATTTTGTTATAATTTGTTAACTAATGATACTAAACATTTTCTAACATAAAAACATTTTTTTAACATTTGTGATTAAATGTTTGCTATTTAATGTTTACTAACGTTACTAAACATTTTTAACGGCAATGTGGGAGCACCATTAGGTAAGTGATTTTCATTCTAAAGTGCTTATTTCAATCGTACATGATTTAAATGATATTATCCACAATTAAATATTTAAAACTGTCTAAGTAATTAATTAGTGGTAATTAAATTACTCGTTATAGTTACTGAGTCGACTGCACTCAATACCGCGCTTGACGCGTCCGCTATGGCCGCTCGTCGTCAAGCGGTACTGATGGAGTGCGGAGGATGCAGTTTATGTGCTATTTTAAATCCAGCTTGAAACTTGATGTTAAAAGACCCTCACCCCGTGTAGGTTCACCAGCAGCATATCCCTCTAATCGGCTTTATTGCATTTCGAAAACGTGTGGAAGAGTTTGCATCCAGCCTCGTCAATAAGAGCGCTTTTTCTATAGTGTAGCTTGACGGTGGGGGCTTGTTATGCGGGTAGGCGAGCGCGAGGGCGTCGGATGCGCGGACGCAGCAGACGTTGTGTTGGTTGCAGACGCTGCATTTTTTGTGCTATAAATGTAGCTTAAAACTAGATTCAAAACGACCCTTACCCCGTTTATGTACGCTAGCAACATATCCCTCAAGTCAGCTTCATTATAATTCAGGAAAGGATGAAACAGTTTATATCCAGCCTCGTCCAGAAACAGTGCTATTTCGATAGTGTAGCTTGAAGGTGGTGTCTTGTAGTGAGGGTAGTGAGCGCGGGGTCGTCGTATGCGCGGGCGCAGCGGGCGCGCGTCGTCGAGCGGCGGCGCGGGCGGCGGCGCGCGGCGGATCACGTGCGCTGTTCGACCGTCGCCGTTCTCTGCCCGACCGGCGCCTGCCGGTAGAGGGCGCACCTCGTACGTCGAGTTGTCCACCACGATAAGACCGTGCTGAAAAGGAAAGTGATATCATTATTTTTATATTCAGCTAGGTACCATTATCACGCTAGTTGCCACCACCGATTGTTATTTAAGATACCATAGATTAGAAGATAGAAACCATAGATTTACTACGACGATTTGAAGCTGTGTCGTCATAGTTTTCTGTGTTCAAAAGACACACTTTTCCTATTATTAGAATATTTAGGGTATTGCTGCTATTGTGCCTGTACTAGTATACCTTAACTATTAACAGAGCTATGTAAATAGAGGTTATTATAAATAATAATGATAACAAATATTTGGTCTAAAGTATTCTAGGTATTATCTAGAAATACTGAGGTCAGAATGCAAGAATCTACCTATTACCCAATTGTGGAAAGTGGCATAAGGATTTTGGTGCTATTCAAGGTGTTGCTCGCAGCCAGTTGGGTTGATTTATATTTTCAAACAACTCCAGCAAACGTGCTATTGCGGACAATACATGCATGAACAAACTAACGTGTGGTCCCTGCAGGCGGACAGCGCGGCGTCGTGCTACAAGTGGCAGGAGGCGACGGCTCCTGCCGCAATCCGACCACCCGCGGAACAATACAGAATGGACATACTAGCGTGTGGTCCCTGCAGGCGGACAGCGCGGCGACGTGCTTCAAGTGGCACGAGGCGTCGGCTCCTGCCACACTCCGACCATCATCATCATCATCATTATCAGCCAAAGGACGTCCACTGCTGAACATAGGCCTCCCCCACGGCTTTCCACAACGACCGATTACTAGCGGTCTGCATCCAGTTTGATCCTGCAATCTTTATAAGGTCGTCTGTCCATCTTGTTGGTGGACGTCCTACGCTGCGTCTTTGGTCGAAGGGTCTCCAATATAGAACTTTCCTGCCCCAACGGCCATCAGTTCTTCGCGCTATGTGCCCTGCCCATTGCCACTTGAGCTTACTGATTCTCAAGGCTATGTCCGTTACCTTAGTTATTCTACGTATCTCCTCATTTCTGATTCGATCACGTAGAGAAACACCCAGCATAGCCCTCTCCATCGCTCGTTGTGTGACTTTAAGCTTCCTTATAAGGTCCATAGTAAGAGACCATGTTTCGGATCCGTATGTCATCACTGGTAACACACACTGGTTGAAGACTTTCGTCTTCAGACACTAAGGTAAATGAGATGAGAAAACACTCTTGCGTAGTTTCCCGAACGCTGCCCAGCCGAGTTGGATTCGTCGATTGACCTCTGTCTCGAAGTTGGACCTACCCAATTGGATCACTTGTCCCAGGTAGACGTACTCGTCGACAACTTCGAGAATTGAGTTCCCAATGGATACTGGAGTGGGTACAACAAGGGAACTCGACATAATTTTCGTCTTCTCCATGTCCATTTTAAGACCCACTTGTTGGGAGACTCGGTCAAGGTCTTCGAGCATAGTGCCAAGATCGTCCAGCGTCTTTGCCACAACGACTATATCATCGGCAAATCGGAGGTGTGTGATGTATTCGCCATTGACATTGATGCCGATTCTTTCCCATTCCAGAAGTTTGAAGGCGTCTTCCAATGCCGCTGTGAACAGTTTCGGAGATATAACATCTCCCTGTCTCACACCTCTCCGCAGTGGAATCGCCCTCGTATTCTTCTCCTGTACTCGGACCAACATAGTGGCGTTATTGTAAAGGCACTTTAACACCTCTATATACCTATACGAGGGTCAAACTGAAAGTTCTTAGAACTGGCCACTTATAAACAATATAATAAAAAAAATATTCTAAAATTTGAAAATAGAACTCTTTGCCAATATTACTGAGTATATATTTCATTCATTTGTCATTTGTTTTACGATTTGGCGGCAAATTGAAAATTGTCTGTGTCACGTCAACATGAATTTAACACGAGAAAATTTTCGTGCAATGATTTTTTATGACTTTCGATGTCATTTAAGTCAACAAGAAAGTTATGATAGACTACGATTGGCCTTTCACGATGAAGCCCCATCTCGTGCGACTGTTTACAACTGGTTTAATGAGTTTAAACGTGGTCGCACTAATCTCACTGATGATGTACGTGAGGGACGGCCTTCTACGGCAACGACTGAAAATAACATCTGTGTTGTGCGGCGTATGATAGAGACTGACAAAAGAGTGACCTATCAGCAGATTCGGACAAGCTTAGGCATCGGTATGAGTCAAGTGCACGAAATCCTCCACGAATATTTAGCGGTCAGGAAGCTTTGCGCCCGGTGGATACCTCATAATTTGACTAAGGCTCAAAAACTCCATCGTGTGGATTGGTGCCGTAAAATGATTGAAAGATTTAACGGAGGTGACTCAAATGCTGTGTTCGACATACTAACAGGTGACGAAAGCTGGATTTACTGTTATGATCCTGAAACCAAAAGACAATCTGCTCAGTGGGTGTTTCCTTTCGAGGAGTTGCCAACTAAAGTGAAGAGAGATCGAAGTGCGGGAAAAAAAATGGTGGCCTCGTTCTTTGGAAGGATAGGTCATTTCGCAACAATTGTGTTAGAGGATCAAAAAACAGTTTCTGCAGAATGGTACACTACCAATTGTTTGCCACTTGTCTTGGAAAAAGTTCGAGAGAAACGACCTCGCAGTAGGATCCTCCTTCACCACGACAACGCCTCGTCGCACACCGCCAAGCGAACGATCGACTATTTGGCGACATCAAACGTTGAATTACTGGGTCACCCGCCGTATAGCCCCGACCTTGCGCCTTGTGATTTTTATTTATTTCCAAAAATTAAAGAAAAACTTAAAGGAAAGCGGTTTATGAATGCTGAAGAAGCGGTGGCTGCGTATCGCGATGCCATTGAAGAGACCCCTAAGGACGAGTGGGCAAAGTGCTTTTCCCAGTGGTTCCATCGCATGCAGCGGTGTATTGACGTCAATGGACAATATTTTGAAAAGATATAATAAAACTAATAACTGGCTAATGTAATCAGTTTTTGATTTTCTAGGAACTTTCAGTTTGACCCTCGTAGTCTTTGTGGCACCGCTGCAGAGACTGAAGCACCGCCCAAGTTTCGATCGAATCAAAGGCCTTCTCATAGTCCACAAACGCTAAGCATAGAGGCATATTATACTCCTCGGACTTCTGTATAATTTGCCTAAGCGTATGGATGTGGTCTATGGTAGATACTAAAGCCTTTTCGGAAACCGGCTTGTTCGGGAGGCTGGAAGTCATCAAACCTACGTGCGAGACGATTCGTGATGACCCTTGAAAACAGCTTGTAGACATGGCTCAGGAGTGAGATGGGTCTGTAGTTCTTCAATAAGGTTTTGTCTCCTTTTTTGTAGAACAACACCACCACACTCCTTTTCCACGCCTCGGGCGTGATGCCCTCCAGCAGAACGGAATTAAAAAGTCTCTGAAGGACTTTAAGTACCGGTGTTCCACCCGCCTTCAGAAGCTCTGCTGTGATTCCGTCCTCGCCAGGTGCCTTGTTGTTTTTGAGCTGTTTAAGGGCCATCCTAATCTCGTAAAGGCTGATGTCCGGGATGTCTTCGGTGTAGTGTCGGGTCAGGATAGCTCGTGGGTCTCTGACCGAGCTATCAACGGGTTTGGCAACTGAGGTGTACAACTGCCCATAGAACCTTTCGATCTCCCTCAAAACCTCTGCTTTCGTCGACGCTACACTGCCGTCCTCCGTCTTAAGCTTCGTCAACAGGCTTTGCCCAATAGACATGTCCCTTGCAAACACTTTGGAGCCTTGGTTCCGCTCTATCGTTTCTTTAACACTATTAGTGTAAATAAAGCAACGGATGTCGTATCGCAGGGACCGGAGGAAATGTATGAGGACGTAAGTAGAGCCATACATACTTCCAAAACCTATTTTACTGTTGTAATGGGGGACTTCAACGCAAAACTGGGCAAGCGAGGCGAGAATGAGTTGAAGGTGGGACCCTTTGGATACGGGCAAAGGAACGCCAGGGGACAGAGGCTGGCCGACTTTCTGGAGAAGGAGGGACTCTTTGCGATGAACTCTTTCTTCCAGAAGCCGCCTCAAAGGAAGTGGACCTGGTTGAGTCCCGATGGCTTCACGAGAAACGAGATTGACTTCATCATGACTTCCAAGAGACGGTTATTCAATGATGTCTCCGTGATCAACAGGGTGAAAACCGGTAGCAATTACCGAATGGTTCGAGGCACATTGAATATAAATGTCAAATTGGAAAGATCCCGCCTGATGAAGTCCACGCTCCGACCGACTCGTGCTCATATCCAAAATCCCGAGAGCTTTCAACTCGAGTTGTCAAACCGCTTTGATTGCCTAGACAATTGCGTTACAGTGGACGAAATTAACAACGGGTTTGTGGACACTGTTCAAACGGTGGGGTCTAAGTATTTTAGGCCTGGCTGTAAAGATAAACCTCAAAAACTGTCGGTCCACACTCTCGACCTTATGGCAAAACGTCGATCTATGGCACTGCAGACCTCCGTTAATGCTGAAAACTACAGGCAGCTCAATAGACAAATATGGAAGTCCCTGCGACACGACATCCGTTGCTTTAACACTAATAGTGTTAAAGAAACGATAGAACGGAACCAAGGCTCCAAAGTGTTTGCAAGGGACATGTCTATTGGGCAAAGCCTGTTGACGAAGCTTAAGACGGAGGACGGCAGTGTAGCGTCGACGAAAGCAGAGGTTTTGAGGGAGATCGCAAGGTTCTATGGGCAGTTGTACACCTCAGTTGCCAAACCCGTTGATAGCTCGGTCAGAGACCCACGAGCTATCCTGACCCGACACTACACCGAAGACATCCCGGACATCAGCCTTTACGAGATTAGGATGGCCCTTAAACAGCTCAAGGCTCAACAGCTCAAGGCTCAAGTCCCAAGGCGGTGTCGGGTTTCTCGTTCGCAAGTCCGGAAGACCCTGGGATTCTTAGCACCCCCTGCCCCGCCGTTACCGTGACCGCTACCAAAGTCAGGAATAGCGGGGCTGCCGGAGACTGGGGGCCTGGTTTTTCTGTGTACTACCATATGAGGGGATATTGCCAATACTCCGACCACACGCGGAACAATACAGAATGGACATACCAGCGTGTGGTCCCTGCAGGCGGACAGCGTGGCGTCGTGCTTCAAGGGGCACGAGGCGTCGGCTCCTGCCGCACTCCGACCACACGCGGAACCAAACAGAAGGGACATACCTAAGAGTGGTGCAAGTGGCACGGGGCGTCGGCTCCTACCGCACTCCGACCTCACGCGGAACAATACAGAAGGGACATACCTAAGAGTGGTGCAAGTGGCACGAGGCGTCGGCTCCTGCCGCACTCCCACCACACGGGAAACAATACAGAAGGGACATACCAACGTGTGGTCCCTGCAGGCGGACAGCGCGGCGACGGCGCCGGGCCCCTCGTGTTGGAAGTGGCACGAGGCGTCGGCGGCCGATAGCGGTGGCTCCTGCCCCCGCTCTGACCACACACGGAATCCCGGTGCCACCAGCCGCCGGTTCGGCACCAACTGCAGCTCAAAACTCCTGGAATATTTGAGAAAAGTCCATTGGACAAATAACATGGGAAGGACACCTACATAATATAGTTTTTTGATTTCATCTAGACAACACAGCTACCGGTAAGCGTTCTGAAGGCGTATTGCAATCCAACTTTAGCCGTTCAATTTCAAGGCAGCTCAGGCGCCCTGTTCCGTTACATAAATAAGGCTATTAGTTAGTTAGTAACCTACAAATAGTTCAATTCACTGTAAATTCGGCCATTATTAGGAAACGCGTCACGTCCTTGCTGCAGCGAGTGCGGGGCAGCGCCAACAGCCCCTTGAAGGCGGTCGCGGCGAGACTGGACGCGGACAGTGCTGTTATGCAGCACTGGACACGCGTCCATCTCGTCAAAGACACTAAAATTAGCTATAACAATTTTTAATTTTCATTAATTCAATCAGTTTAAATTCAATTTTACTGTACTAACATAGTTTTTAAGCATTCTTTGTTACTAACACTATATGGACCCTAGTCCGAAATAAACATATTTTATTTTATTTATTTTTATTTTAGCTGTCCTTTGGATCGCTAGATGATTGTTGATGGTTCTGATTCAGATAATCATCAACATCGTGGTGGTGAGTAAGTCTAGAAAGGTGATCTATGTGTTTGTTTTCTGCTTCATAGGATAAGTACAGGATAAGTAGTATCTCTATGTATGGCGATTACGTAACATAACGTTCTATGATAATAACTGGAATGGCTCGCATTTCATATGAAAGGTAAGGTCGGCATTATCTTCGAATATAACTCTACCTTCCAAAGGCATCGAAGCTGTACGGCATAGGCACGTCATCCTGCGGCTTGTCGGCGGCGAGCTGTGCCTCCCGCGGCAGCAGCGCCGGCAGGTACACCACTTGCTCGTCGCCAGCCCCCTTGCGCTCGTCCCACCAGCCCGGAGCCGCGAGGTACTCCTTAAATATTATCATTTATTAATTGCAAAAAATACAGTGGAAAGATTAAATTATTATATATTATTAATTAAAGAGATTTACATCGCTACATGTGCTCACCCATAATAGTAAATACACAACCCCGTTTGGTGATTTAGGCCTACCCACGAATTACTCGTAGGTAAGCCTAGACTTTATTTACAAGTTTTTGCACCTCCACATCTCCTGTAAAAGGGTGTTTCTTTCTGATTGTACCTACTAAAATAAAAGTAAGACTCTATCATCTCGCCCAGACTGACTCATCTCATCGCCAGATTTTTTAAAACGGTAACGGACATAAATCATTTATTTTAAACTAACTAGGCACTATCACGTTAAGGAGCTTAACGTGACGCATACAATTTCTAATAAGTGCTAGTTAACTGCGTCTACCCACGTTAAACTTGACCGATAAAAGAATGCCTTGGTGCGGATTACTCAGCAAAACCACTATTTGGCGTCATTGTTTGACTAATGCAATCGATGTAGGTATCAGGAACGCGTAGAAGCGCGCGGCGTGCGCTACACTCGGCGATCAGATGATAAATGTTTATGTTGAACGAGGTCAGCTGGGTGCCGGGTGACAGACGCCGACACGCGACTTCTCCGCGGCCTCACACCATTGTCACGAGCGCGCCACTTGATTATTAAAACTAATAAAAAGTCGTGGGAACGCTCCGGCTCTACGCTAACGACTTTATCTATCACTTGCTAAGCGTGTTAAATTAAAGTGGGGCTGACAGGAGCTGGCTATGCCAAATTATCCAAGGATGAGCTGTGTCAAGTATTGCCTTTAAGTAGTCCTAGCTAAATCGAGGACACAGTTAAATTAGAACACCAATTCCACTTAATCAAGAATCCAGATACTACCGCTGGCTATGACAAATCACCCAAGGTGAGCAGTGTCAAGTATGACTTGTATGTGTTGAAGTGTTATCAAAATCGAGGACAGATTTGAAATAAAAAATCCGACTGTCTAAGTCAATTGGCGGACTATAGCCTGAGGGCATATATTTTCTTCCAACTTATAAACTGCTTCCAAATATAATCAAAAATATACATGTTTTGTGATTAGTCGAGAGTTATACATACAGAAGTTTCTACAATACACTGTTGGAGTATTAACTACTTAAGAGTAATAAGTATTCATGAATTTCTTGAACTGATAGGGTTACCTACCTACCTACTTGCATTCGTGAGTGGTTGTCAATATCTCTCTCTAACTGATGACGAGTGAAACCGAAATGAACCACGAAAACACCACATGAGTCAGCTAAGTGCAGTGAGGTTTTACATTAGCGGATGTGAGCGAACCAAGGGGAAAGTAAAACTTATTTGTTTTTCCTTTTCATAAGAGACAATAAGCCTCCGATGAATTACTGACACTCAAGCACTCACGTTGTACGTAATAGCCGTGAGCCAGAGCCATGGCTATTAATTTTGGAGACTATTATGTATTACGTTACGTCCGTATGCCGCGGATGATGAAAGTATTTCGCGTGGTTCTCAATTACGTCGTAAGTATTCCGTTGATCACATCACAGCGCCGCCTCTCAGCCTCTCTGGCGCGATGGCGGTGACTCATCGGAACCAATTGAAAAACTACGTGATATTAACGGTTGTGTAACTTGCTACGTGATCCAGTGCAGGAAAGACCCAAACACTACATTATTGTGTAACATAATTGCCAAAATAAATTGAACGTCTGTCATGATCATGAAGTATAAAAATACGACGCACCAGAATTCGGTGAAAGTTTATCGTAAAGCACGTGCCTTCCTATCTTACTGTTATTATGATGTCTGATGTAATATTCATTGTGAAGTATAATATCGATGTATGTAAGTACATACATTAGTATGCTTTTTCAGAAATTAGGATGGTTATTTGTAGTTAGGAATAAGTTGACGAAATGCCTCAATTCACTCGACTTTAGACCTCTCATACTCGCGCTTTGTTTCTTAACTATTTCTAAAGTAAAACATTGCATATATAAAATTGACATGATTTTGAAATGTTCTTTATTGAAAAAAAAATACAATACATTGCTTATCACCTAGTGTTCATTGTAATGCTAGGTATCTAAATATCAATATTTATTATAATATGATGATGATGATGATGATAACTTTAAATAAGAAAAACTTCAGGCACCTACATGAGTTACAAACTTACTATTCATTCCTTAGCAGCAGTACATTACCCGCAATTAACTTGCACTTCGTACAGCACTATTGCAATGTATCTATTCAATTATCTGTAATTGTTTTCAATCTATTAAATAAATGTATTTAATTTAATTATATACGAAATTGCAATACCTTTGTTTCCCTTTTTCTATCAATCGTGTAGAGCAAAAGAAAATCATGGTACAAAGAAAACATTACATAATAATTGAGACCGTACGAAGGAAAAGTTTTATTTATTTAGGTGCGGTTTAGGTGCCTATAAAATTTAATGTTTTCTTAATTACGCAAGGTCCCATAATCAGACATCAGATCCTATAGGAAGATCGGGACGAAATAAAAACAAATCGCCTTAAAATTAAAGTATACGGTTGAACCTCCTCCTTCATGAAGTCGGACATCCGGACATCGAATCTACTTAATTGATCAGTCATAAATAAAGACAAGCAGACGTAGTCTGAAGCAACATTTTTGCCGTTTCGTGTAGACAGTACAGAGACGTAATTACGAATACACCAATTAAATTTTTTGTCTTTTTATTGATTGAGCAGAATTTTTGGAATATACTTATACAAATACAAATATTTTTTTAAGACTTTTTAAAATTAGCTACGTTACTTAAAAGGATAATCGATGCAGCAGAAAATTGAAATTGTCTACGCGAAATGAAAAAAACACAACTCATCACCAGAATATTCTTAAATAAAAAGTTCAGTGTATGTTATTCAGAAAGTAAAAAAACAATCACTGAATCAATAAGTATATTGTAAAATTGGGTCTATTTGCATATACAAATTGCTTTATATTTTTTCTATTTACTTCGAAGAGGAAACGTGGAAGATCGAACTTCATCGATCTGATAGCTCGATGAGATATAATTTTATGAATATCGAGTGTAATTAAAAACAAATATGCCCATCGAAAAGTACTTATAGCTATTTTTAATGTCATAATTTTTTATAAAAAAGAGAATTTATTTACACTAATTATATTAAAAATAGATGTGAACACTTTTCGGTAGGTAAGCTATCATATGCACATTTGTAAATAAATTGTGTTTAATTAAAAATATGTCTCATCGCATCGAGTTATTAGATAGATGAAGGTCGGTCTTCACTAGCTCTAAGACTATAGAGGTTCATCCGCGTAAATATGGTATCGCACAAAATATTATTAGGAAATATAGCCCTATGTGCTAATCCGTAGTTTTTACATCCTCACAAATTTTCGCATTTACTATATAGAAGGATTTTTTTGCGTGCATACAATGCGTTTTAACAAGTTAAAAAATAACAATAAAGGCAGTAAGACCCTGATAGTACGATTCTGTCTCTCGTCATAACAGCAACACTCACAAATTGTTTAAAAAATTGTTATATGTCGTATAAAGTAATATTTTCGCCTCCACAATTTTAAATAACATTTACCACCTATCTATATGGGTAGTGATAAATAACAAACTACTAATTCAAACAAATACAAATTTATCAAAATACACACTATCATTAGAAATAGACGCTATTGTTAAAAAAATGGATAATGGGGATCCATTTTGCATATTAGCTTGACTCTCAGTCAATCTTTTTAAAATTAGGTCATTTTTTCCATCAATCATGCAAGTTTCAACCAAAAAACGCGTATGTACTAAGCGGAAATACGTATTATATCGTATTAAGCAGGGAACAAGTGTATGAAAACATAGTCCAAGTTGTAGGGACCGCCGTTATACTCATAGCAAGCGACATCGTAGGCGCCGCCCGCCCAACTCAGTGCACGGATACTCACGGGAAAACGCGCAGGCGCGCCCGCTCGTAGCACGAAAAGCAGACCCACGGTCACTATTTCAGCTCTTGGCGCCATTTCTCACATCGCACAAGCAAAGCTCCTTCACAACTCACTTCTTACACTAACGGCACTAATTTATAATCGCGTCCTCGGAAACGACATGCAGGTGTTTTGAATATCGGAAATTCACGATGCACTGCAAGAAAACAGGGGGACCTTCGGTCGCGGTGTCGGCGGCACGATTAGAACGCGTACACTTATGCGGCGCCAGCTACCGAATAAAGCATTGTGAGCCCCCAAATGTACACCTTTCGCACCTCGAAGAGAAAGTCGAAGGAAAGTGCAGATTTTGGCTGTCAAGACGCCGCCCACACGCGTCCCCGGAGGAGCATTGTCGCGAGTCATCCATCACCGGTGCGGCCCAGCGCGCCGCTAATCAAAACAAATGAACAATATCGACTCGACTCGCGGCATGGCCAGCCGGCTCGCTGCTTTTTTCGTACTCAGTACTCATACACAAATCCCATCCATTTTTGAAAATTATTACATTCTTATTAAAAAAATAAATCAACTTTCGGAATACGTATAAAGCTAAAGCAACTATTTCGCGCTCACTAACTATCGCTAATTAGCAAGTAATAAATAAATTAATAAAGTAATCGTTATTGTAGTGAGTTTACAGCTCGTGCGATCATGTGTAATTCCACCCTGTATAATGTTTAAAATAAGTCAACGACACTACAATATTATAACGGAGTTCAAGACGTAACATGCGGGCTAGTATTGCTTTTTTGTTTGATTCGCTTAAATCATGCAAGAATATCTACACGATAAATAAAATAATAAATATCCTTTGGACATTCCCACACATCGCCATCTAGCCCCAAAGTAAGCTACTCAAAGCTTGTGTTATGGGTGCCAGACAACGGATATAATACTTAAATACTTTTTTTTTTTTGTAAATACATACATGATATACATAGAAAACACCCAGACCAATACAAACAGACATGTTCATGCGCACAAATGTTTGTATTGTGCGGGGATCGAACCCGCACCCGCTGCGTAGTAGGCGATTTCTCGACCACTACACCAGACGGGTCGTCGCACGTCGTCGATAATAATGGTACACTTATTTATAATGGTAAAACATAAGTATATGAATATGAAAGTAGCTAGTAAATGCATAAATTATTTCTCAGGAACATTGTCAGGATGAATAATGCACGCACGAGGTTAAAAGGTGAGCCCCACACTGTTAAATGTATTTAGAAACGGTCAAAAACCAATATGCCTCATTTACAACAGAACTAGAATCTGACTTATGAAAGATGGCAACAGAAAAGAGCGACGATTTAAAAAAAACAGGTGTAAGCACTGTATTAAATAAGTAGAAAAAAACAACTTGATAGTTAGAGCTGCACATTGTTGTTAAAAAATATCAAGTTGTGTTATGTTGTGTGTTGTGTTTTCTTTGAAATAACTTCACATCTTATTTTGGCTCTTTCCTGGTGGCACCTTTCATTAGTCAGACTATCTCTACTAGCAGTTGTAATAATAATAACTTCCAAATATTGGTAGACAAAAACAATAGTAGATTATTTAACAAGGGAATAAAGTAGTATCTTTACGGCACGGGCGCCATCTTAAATCAGGAGCGAAATGATATGATTATAAATTATTGAATACGACGACGACCTCCGTAGTCGAGTGGCTAGCACGCTGGTTTTAAGCGTCGCCATCTCGTGAGGTTCCGGGTTCGATACCCGGTCTGGCCAATGTAGAAAACGATATTTTCTATATTGTCTCTGGTCTGGGTGTTATGGTACCACCGTTGTTTCCGATTCCCATACTACAAGTGCTTTAGCTACTTAGCTTGGGATCGGAGCAATGTATGTGATGTTGTCAAATATTTATTTATTTATTATTGATTATTATTATTAATGACAAGCGAAGCGAGGGCGGTATACTAGGTGTGCTCCCGAGTGTTATCGAGTAAAGTACGTGAGTATATAAAATATTGAGTGTAGCGAGAGATTCAAGCTCGCCCAAGCCAAAGACACTTTTATTCCAGAGTTGAATACTCTGCTTTTCAGAATTACTGCGAGGCATAAAAATAAATTTCTTAGTATATATTTTTTCTCTTAAATGCAATGCAATGCTGTCTTATCGCGTTTGTTACTTTAGCTAAATAATTAAAATTTAGTGCAAATAGGTATATGTCTTATTATATCTTTATAAATTTTGGTTTATTAATTTAATAATTTTTACTTCAAAAAGAAATTCACCGCTAATAAACAATTGTTCAACAAAACTGTTACTACAAAAAAATCGAAACCATACATCAAGTTAGTTACTATATTTTTTCCTCAAATGCAAAACAAAAAAGCGTTTAGTGCGCAAATAAAATATTTTCATATTCAATATACTGATTGCACAGCAAATAACCCGAGCGCACAGACCTTACTGACACAACTAGCAATATTCTAGCAACATTTTTTCCCATCGGCATTTTAAAACTTTCTCAACAATAACATAACGTCTTAAAGTTATAATAACAAAATACATATGTATCTCATTACGGCGGTCTTCGTGATCAACAGGGTACTCAACTAGGTAATGGTTAAAAGTTATTAATAGGTACTGGTTGAATATAAACGATTCTGCGTGTTTTTAACAAAATATTGGTTTAGGTATTTTGTTTTCAAAAGATACAGAATAACACAACATTCAAACAAATGGTAACGACTTTAAATAATAGGATTATAGTTCACTATCAATCACGCAACTAGGCTTTAGTCAGATACATTGCCGTGTACGATAAAAATCCAGCCAAGTGCGAGTTGGACTCGCACACTAAGGGTTTCGTGCCAACTTTAACTGAATTAGAGATCAGCTTACTTCTACTTAGCCAAAGTACAATATTTAGTTGACAGCAAATATAACTTTGTTTTTCATAATATTTGTATAAATAACAAAGTTGTGTTTGCGGTTATCAAAAATGTGCTCTTTCTCAAAAACTACTTGTTCGATCTCGTTAAAACTAATTTTCGTTGTAAGTCTTTGTCAAGATCTACATTACTTATTTTCAAAATTTACACTCGCTTAGTTTAAAAGTTAGATGGGGGTTTGGAGCGTATATATCTCTCAAACGCAAGACTTTTAGAGAAAATAGTTTTAGGAAACTTTGTCATTTTAAAAGATCTGTCCATAAACACCCTATACGCATAGGTTTGACATATTAAGTATAGGTTTTAGTTTTATGTACGCCCCCCTTAAATATGATTATTCTTTACTTTTTAACAGAATACATCTACCTACTAAGTTTCAACTGTGTTATACTAATAGTTTCAGAATAAAGTGGCTGTATACTGTGCTGTGGCATACGGACGGACTGACAGACAGACAGACAGACTTGACGAAACTATAAGGGTTCCGTTTTTTGCCATTCAAATCAAATCAAATCAAATCAAAAATAATTTATTCAATTGATTGATTCAATTGATTCAGCTACGAAACCCCAAAAAATGAAGTTAAGTTAACAAAAAAGGTGTAAAAGATTTATTGTGGGCTAATTATTATGATACATGCATTCATTAAAAAAATCCCAAGGTGTGTCTACCTGAAAGTGTTGGAAATGTTAGTGAACCCGGAGAAATAGCCAATCTTTTCATGCACCATTTTAAAGTAGAGCCATTAAGACCTGGCTCGGGTGGACGGGTGCTCGATGCTGGAAACCGTGTCAGCGGCAACTTCACAAGCATAACATCTGGTGAAATTGCTAAAATAGTCCGACAAATGACTAGAGGTAAGTCTCCAGGGCACGACGGTCTTAGCATCGAGCATCTACAACATGCGGGTGTTCACCTTCCACGAGTGCTTGCCATGTTTTACTCGCTCTGCATTCGTCACAACTACTTACCTGATGACCTCATAAAGACCATAGTGGTACCTGTAATAAAAAATGGGACCGGCGATGCCTCTGACAGAAACAATTACCGGCCAATTTCTCTAGCCACTATTCTGGCGAAGGTGTTGGACAGTGTGCTTAACAAGCATCTGACCAAAGACGTCAGTCTGCATGACGCCCAGTTTGGTTTTCGCTCTGGTCTATCGACTGAGTCAGCAGTTCTATGCCTTAAGCACACTGTCCGATACTACACGGATAGGAACACTCCAGTTTACGCATGTTTTTTGGATTTGTCAAAGGCATTTGATCTGGTCTCATATGATCTTCTATGGAAAAAACTGCTCAGTAACACGAATCTGCCTATTGAAATTATTGGACTATTCGAGTATTGGTACGCCAACCAGACCAATATGGTTCGGTGGGCGGGTCAGTGCTCGGAGGTCTATAAGATGAAATGCGGTGTGAGACAGGGGGGCTTAACTTCACCCACACTTTTTAATGTATATGTAAATGGGTTGATTGAGGAGCTCAGCAGTGCGGGGGTAGGGTGTTCAGTTGATGGACATTTTGTCAATAACATCAGCTATGCTGACGATATGGTGCTGCTGAGCCCCTCAGTTAACGCATTAAAGATGTTATTATCAATTTGTGAAAGGTACGCTGTGGCCCATGGACTCAAATATAATGTAAAAAAGAGTGAGATGCTGGTTTTTAAATCTGGTACCAAATCATACTTACTTCCGCCGATAGCCTTTGACGGTTCTCCTCTTCAGGTTGTTAAAAAATTTAAATATTTGGGTCACTAGGTCACAGAGGACTTAAAAGACGACATGGACATGGAGAGGGAGCGCCGAGCACTGTCGGTGAGGGGTAATATGCTATCACGTAGGTTTGCACGCTGTTCTCGTGATGTAAAAGTTACTCTTTTTAAAACATATTGTCAAACTTTATACACGTGCAATCTGTGGAGCAACTACACCAAAAAAGCCTTCAGTGCTTTGCGCATACAATATAACAATGCCTTCAGGGGGATGTTGGGTCTGCCCTGGCGCTGCAGTGCCTCGGGAATGTTCGCCATCTGGAACACAGACGGTTTCCACGCCGTTCTGCGAAAACGAGTGGCTTCCCTGTGGGAGCGAGTGCGGAGCAGCACCAACACTCTCCTGAGGGTTATTGCAGAGAGGATAAACAGCCCTATCACCGCTCACTGGGCATCCATCCACGTTCGGTCTAATCCTAGCTTTAAGTTCTATTAGAACTTGTAGTTGGGATTGGATCGGACTGCCTGGGTGTTTTTTTAAGTGGGTAGCATTTTATTTTATTTATTTTATTTCTGTATAATGGTATAAGGTTAAGAATGTATGGAAACTGTTTCTGAAATAAATGATTTCAATTCAATTCAAAAAAAAGCTTAATCACTTTTAAATAAATAGTAATGTGATACAAACATAAATTATTGCAAAGATTCTAATATTTTTAGATAGCTATTTTGCTGTGCAATCAGTATTTCTGATTAGAATTAGTTTTTTTTTACAAAAGCGATATTTTTTGATTTTCAATTAAATATATACTACCCGTGTTCACACGCGAGTGAGGGTGACATGGAAATGAAAGAAGCTTATCAATTCAGAGCCAAGGATTTTCATACAATATTACGTCACTGGAGATAGAATTACTCACTTTCAGTTCACCAAACATGACATTTAACTTAATGTTTGTCTTTTTGATGTTTTATTAAAGATATCATGATGATCACATGATGAATGATCGTTTCGCCTAAGTTAAAATAAGTACTTGTCTTATCATTAAGTTCTCTGCGTAGAGCTGAAGCTCTATTTTTTAATCACTCGCGTCAAAATGGCATTCGATGTTCATTGATTAATGGCCCATTTTAGATTTAAAAACAGTTTTATTCCAAAAAGGGTGGTTTCAAATATTTTATTTTGTTTTGTGAGTGTTCACTGTTATATTTTGCTTGATTTTCGTTAATTTTTAGTTCGCTTTCGAACGAATATCAAACGCTATATCGTAAAACAAATGATTCAAAAATAGGGACCCTGATTGATTGAACCACGTTAAGTTTTTCAGACTTTATAAACTAATTCATAGGATATAGTTACAACACGTGCCTTCGTAGGCACATTAATACCAATGAACTGCCTCGGTGGCGCAGCGGTAGAAGGGTCGCACTTTAAAGCGACGGCTGCGCCAGAGGTCCCGGGTTCAATCCCCGGGTCGGGCCAAAAATATATACCTGAGTTTTTCTGTTCAGAAATTCTTAGGGTAGCCCGGAGTTTGGAAGTTGACGGTGTTTCACCCCCGTGCCTCGAAAAAGTACGTAAAGCCGTTGCGTTGGTCCTGCGCCTAAACTCTCTCCGGTCGTGGCAGATTGCTGTCCCATCGGGCTATGTGACTGAAAGGAATAGAGAGTGCACCTGTGTTTGCGCACACACTTGTGCACTATAATATGTCCCGCGCAGTCAGTTAGTCGTAACTGGCCACCGTAGTCGAAATCGGCTAGGGGGACTATTAATACCAATGAAGTATTTCTTATTTGTGAATTTCCATTATTGTCAATGTTACACGCATCCAGATTTAGAGGTAGAACGTGAAAACCTCATTTATGCAAAATACGTAAGACTGGTAATTTTCGGTTAATAGTTAACATAACTAATTCGTCCGAAAAGCCTTCTATAGGTCTAACTTTAACCATAACGAACGTCAAATAACTGTCAAACTCCATGCGAAAAAAACAAGAGTTGCAGCTGTTACGTTATGGTTGCAACCAATCCAAACTTAGAGTGGATTCGACCAAACGAGAATAAATTTTAACCTTAGTAATTTATTTTGTTTGGTCCTTACTTGCCTCTTCCTCGAACATTGCTTATTATATGAGTAGCAAGCAACGCCCACAAACAGTCAGATCCGCTAAATCGAGGTGTGTAAACTCTAACTAAAGTATTTGCACACATTGACGTAGCGACCCCGTACCGCTGCGCCGGTAGCGGATAAAACGGGTATTGAATACTAATGATCATTGTAAATCACAGTTATCTACCTATTGACAGCCCTTGGTTATTGGTTAATTATAAGTTATTGGTTTCGGGCACCAGTCTTATGGTATATAACTAGGTTTTTTACTGTACGTTTTCCATGTTGGTCTTTAATGATATTTTTCCAGCAAAAGTATCTACATTCCGCTTACTTCTTGAGATGGATCCTGGTCAAACGTCGAGATCAGCGTGGAACGTGATGAACTCTATATTTCTAGAGCTGTGGTACGAAAGTACCTACATCATGCATGAGTTAAGAGATTTTTAAAAAGAAATGAGGTAAAGGGTGTTAAATTAAATTTCGGACATACCTCAATCTCAATCGTGTTGTGTGTACACACTCATTCGCTCCCAGTTCCCACATGCTCGTCGTGTGTGCGGCCGGTGATTCACGCAAAAGAGTAAAAAACGTACGGAACGGAGGGACTGCGAGCGCGGCGACGGTGTCATTGATCCCGACACAGTCCGGGACTGTCGACATGCCAGAGCTCGCGTATTTGCCTCTCGTCCCGCCGCTCGGCGTCGCGGTGTTCATTGCGTGCGTCGCCGGCGCCGGCGCCTTGGCTAATTGCTCGGTTTTAGCAGCACTTCTGAAATCTTCCAGAAATGGTAAGTTACGGCATAATAACCACACCTATCATACTTTAGTTACTTACCTCGTGATGGAAAAATATGAAAGCCTGTTTTTTGTTTTAAGGATTATGCTCTATCATCATTCAACTAGCCGCAGCTGATTGTCTGATCATTGCAACGTCAGCATTACCTGAAATGTGGTATTACAACGCTAGAACATGGAACTTCGGAAAAAATAGCTGTACAGCATACCGAGGACTAAGCGTGTTCGCTTCGACAGCATCGTCATATTTAATAGCCACTGTAGCCCTCCATATAATTGCGACAATAAATTTGGAAGAGAAATTTACAGAGAACCGACTAAAAAGAAATAACGACGAAGACAACGAAGACATGGGCTCATCACACCATAGCCTCATGGCCAACAGTGATACTTCTACTCCTCCTCGGACAATGAATGTTGATTATCGTCTCATGGAGAAACGGGTGCGAGTGGCACCGCCAACTGCCTTCGTGTGGATATTATCTGCCTCTCTTAGCATACCTGAATTTGCATTAGCCAGCACAGTCCATCTGAATCAAAATGTTATACTATGTACGGCCCTCGATTCTCATCACAGACTTAATATGCACTCGTTAATAGCAGCATTTAATTTGTTTTTGCCAATAGTGTTAATGATTATTGCAGCTACTCTGGTTATTCTTAAACTGCGATACAAAAATCTCCCAGATTTGGATATTTGTGACGCTACCTCAGCTCTAAAGTTATCATTGTGTTTAATATTGGTGTTTGGTGTGTTATGCGCTCCACGTTTAGTTTCAGCGGTGTACCACGTATATTCACGATCTTACAGTGAAAATCTGAAAGCTTCATTTGAAATTGAACAGCCAGAACACAAGACAGCTATTATAAAATTGACCCTCAGCGCTTTGTCTTTAGTCGCTTGTGTGATTCGACCCATGTTGTACGTTATTATGCTGCCGAAACTCAGAAAAATGTTTAAATTCGGATCTAAAAACATGGTAAAGGTATGATTATTTTATTTTGTGTATGTACAACCTTGTGAAAAGCTCCGAATTTCATTCTGAGATAAATTTTATGTTACAACGGATATGATTAAAACTATATATAAAACTAATCGTTTGCAGTGACGATATATTTTTACGGCTATTTAAATTATCGTGGTCGTATGACAAATACTCCAACCTTATCTAATGGAACATTTTTCCTCCATGCATAGGTTATGGGCCATATGAGAACCATCAAAAAAATGAGGTTCGTAGACATTACCATGCGTAAAAAAGGTAACCAATTATATGCTTTTTAATGTGTCATTTAGAATACATAGATATACATAAGTTTATGTATACATATGTATATCACTTATTAATTAATAACTCAAATTAAAACCGGTTGTAACTTAACTCTTTCATATTTGTTTAACTTTACTCATATTGCGATATGTGTAAAGACATACCAATGTTTGCTGCAGCTACCAAATAATGAATATTTCTTACTTATGTAGGTAATGTCAAATGTTTATTTTAAAATTAATCTTTATTTTTTAAATAATTATGATACTGATACTAGAATACTTTCGAGGTCACCGCCGCCTAGCCACCTTAAGAGCCAAAATTGCTTGCACGGTGCGGTTTATTTGTTTGAACTGACGCGCGCGACGCCGCGTTTTAGTGTAATGTCATGTGTGCGAGACGATTTTCGCTTTAAAGTGGTTAGCCAGCAGAGACGTCGCTCGAACATAGTAACTTATGTCTAACTAGATTATGGGAAAGTCCTGTAATTAGAAAGAGTTGATTGATCTCGTAATTAAAATAGTGCTTTAAAGCATTAAGTCCGCTATTTGTACTTCATTTTGTTTTTGCAATAAATTACCTTTTATTAGCTGCATTTTTTAGTGATAGGGAAGGTTCAAGCTTTCGCAAAGGGTACCTATATTATAAATCCTTACACTTACCACATTTGCGAATTCAAATCAGTGCCTAGGCTAGGATCCGTGTAGTAGGTGATCTGCTCCGTAGATATGCTATAAATAAACCATCAATGATTCTATAATTTCCTGATGTAGACTCAAAGCGCAGAATTATGTAATACTAAAAATGATTATGTTATTATATGTTTTGGTAGCCTCATGGCTTCCAATCATTGTATCATTACAAATCCAAGAAAAATGATCTCAATATAGCGTTGCATGAATTACGAAACACTAATAGATTTTGTAACAGCAATCAACGATAATCGATTTTTAGCCGACTTCAAAAAAGGAGGAGGTTATCAATTCGACTGTATGTTTTTTTTTTTATGTATGTTTGTTACCTCATATCTCAGTCGTTAGTCGACCGATTCGAAAAATTTTTTCGCCTACTTAGAGGATGTACCTTCTAGTTGGTCCCATTGTTGTCGATTTGGGATCTCAAGATGGGATCTTGGTGTGATCGAGGGAAACCCTCAAATTTTAAAAGCACGAATAGTGTTGTTTTTCTAAAATCTTAATGTTGAAGTATTGTTACGTCTGATAGTCCACATCTTGTGGGGCTGAGCTGATGGTGGAACTCCTTACCGCTTAGGAGTTCAGTAATTATAATGACAGAACATATGATAGGTAGTTTGTAGCTTCTTAAAGAACAGAGTCATAAGGTGCAACTTCCCCCCCCCCCTCTCTTGTAATCTCTAAAAATGGAGAAATAAAATTATGCCATCACTTGAAAAATTCAGCCTCACCTGCCGCAGCACCGACTCCAAAAAGAAATTGTTTCCCTAAAATGGATTCCTTTCCTTTCAATGTTCTAGAGTTTATTTAAGTGTACATCCGGCCGTCTGAGCCAGGCTTCTATAGAGATCTTGCATATCTAGGCTGATAACGAATCGTTAGTGACGCTGATATATCCAGGTTTTTTCGTTTGTGACGCAATAGTTTTCTTGGAAAATCAAAAAAACTAGGCTCAGACAGCCAGAATTTCGCATTTTCTGACTTTCCAGATCTCAACTATCAGAGGGTTTCAGGTCGCTGTTTCTTATAAAATGTGATGTGACGGTCATCCGAAGTAGTTTCATCCATTTTAATTCAGTATTTTTTGAGAAATCGTGATAAACGTGTGAATCAGACAGCCTGATATCCGGTCGTCTGAGCCAACTTGTTTTTCTCTATATTTCACGAAATGTTACGTTCCGGACAAATGTTTTTAGGATTTACTGATGTGACGACGTTAGTGACAGCTCTCGACCAGATTTGAACCTTCGTGACGCACGCGTTTTGGAGAAATTAGAAAAAACTGCTGGCTCAGACAGCCGGATGCTGGCTGTCTGAGCCACCCAGTTCTACCACTTCCAGGTGTTGTACGAAGCTGAAAACTCATCTAATCTGATGTGACGCGGCCTCTAAGTACAAAAAATCGTAAGTGGCGGCTCTATATGCCGCCAATCAAAAGTTATAAGCATTTCAAATGTTTTCCATACATCGATGCATTTGGGTAGCCACACTTCGCACTCTTTATGGAAACGGAAAGACAATTTAGTAGAAAATGTAAGCTAAAGCCCCTCATATTAAAGCGGATGCTTTCTCCTGCTATTTAAATATTTAATTACGTAGTCAATAACTACGCCGATGAAGGAAAATATGTTAATTATGTATGGGGTTTTCCAGGTTTTTAAAATTACTCTTTATTTAAAAATATCCACTAGCTCCAGCTGGTTACTACAATATAAGACTTTTTCGGTATTAAATACATACTAAGTACTCATTCCTCAACTTGTCCCATATGATTACGGCCCATTTGGGACAAGATGCAATAATTAATTTTAATCATTATGCAAATCGTCTCCTGCTTTTTTGGGTGCAAAATAATAACCATAAAACAGCTCAGAAGGTGAAACGCAGTTCTCTGGGACCGCTTATTATTATTCCGAACAAAAATTACTAAGCCAGCCTTATTTCACCTTCGGAATACGAGACGCGCGCCATCTTTGTGTCGTTGACATGCCATCAATGCGCAATAAATAGTTTCGAACAATATTTCTGATGCAGGGGAATAAAGAATGGAATGCGCTACCGGCTGAGGTGTTCCCGAAACCCTTAATTTGGGCATTTTCAAAAGAAGAATGATTACGCTATTACTGATCAGACATGACCAATCCTCGACGATATCATCACTTACCACCAGTTGTGATAGTGGTCAAATGGCTGATCATATATATAAAAATATATAGATAGACTATAAAATTATGCAGGATGGAAAGAAATCATCCACTTAATATCATTTATTTTTATAGCCCAAAAGATTGTTGTTGAATTTTACAAGAAAGTTTAAATATGTATGTTACAAAATGTATACATAATAAATAAAAATGTAAGTAAGTAACAATGGATATGGCGGTAAGAGAGGTGCGTAGAAACCAACTTACGAAAATAATGAAATAAAATGAAAAAAATATATTTTGTTTTGGACCTGCCATGTTTATTACCACAGTTTGTAGCGTTTATCTTCTTTTAAAGTTTATGGTCATAGGACAAGTAACAATTATTTTGTTTTAATAAAGCAATGATATAAGTTTTGTGCTCGTGGATTTTTACTTAGTTCGTAGACTTTATTGATTTTATGACAAGTATAGTACCTATTTACGAGGAGTATTATTCACATTTGACTAAAACTGTTTTATCAGATGTATATTATATTTTACTTTGTAATCGTTCAAAGGGTGTCCTTTCATACAACAAAATTGTGCTAACTTTTTTGTAACAATATTATTGTTTTTTTCTGATTATACTCATATTGATAGTTTTAACTTTTTGATTACATTAAATGACGTTAAAAATCATTTGATTAAATTATCTGCATCTCGTCCAAAATAAGCTGTAGACATGTATTTGATGAATTGGTGAACTACTATTTGTATAAATGCTACACCAGAAACAATTCGTAAAATAACTTTTTTATTTACTAAAATATCAATAACAGGAGACTTCCACATGGTAATTCTTAGACGTTGGGTGATATCAGAAATATCAGTAAACAGCTATCTAAACGCCGAGTAAAAAAGTAAGTGCAAGCGCTGAGTATGCCTAGTCAGCCTGGAGCCTAGCTTTTTTCAAGAGAACGCTGACTACGCCTAGTAAAAGTAGTAAGTAGTCCAACTAAATAACTGCTCTGCTTACTGAGGTCTGAGTCTGGAGCTCACGTCAAAACATGCCTGATTGTTGTCATAAGTCTTTGTGCCCCCTTTTAGTATAACTAGCCCAATATTATCACCATAAATTTCTTTAAATGCATTTTTTAATAATTAACTTCGTAAGTGCAGGTTTCCTTGTCAGTCACTAATCAGTAGTGCGGATTTTTTTGAGCAACTGTCATCACTGTAAATGTCTACTTTTTCGTCTGACGCTATCTTGCATGTCGAATTAACAGTGATTAAAAAGTGTTTTAATGTTCTTATTTAACATATTTTCTTTAACTTGATAGCATATTCCTGATTTTTTAAATGGTGAATAAAATATGAGCCTGTACAAGTGTACATGGTCTGATAATCTTGGTAAGATCATCTCTTTAAACTAGAATTAAAAATAAAAGCCTTCTTTCAAACGTTGAGAAAGTTTAAGTATTACTCAGGACGAGCTGCAGTTTGTAAATATATCTTTGATTTTCCGCATTTCGTCCCAAATATTATATAGGCATGGTGGGACGAGTTAATGAATTACTAAGTTTTCCATCCAAACAAAAAAGGAAACGACTTGCAGGATTAAGTTAGTATTTATATTGATTTTTTGCATCTTGTCCCTATCGGGCCTTAAAATCACATGGGAAGAGTCGAGTAATATATAAGTAGTATGTACCTTACCAAAATTCTCTAATATTGTAGAACCTTCGATAAACTAGCGGTTGTTTTGAAATAAATAGTAATCTAACGATTTTTTTCCTTGGAATACCTGAGACCATAAATAATTTACATATTTTCCTTCATCGGCGTAGTTATTGACTACGTAATTAAATATTTAAATAGCAGGAGAAAGCATCCGCTTTGATATGAGGGGCTTTAGCTTACATTTTCTACTAAATTGTCTTTCCGTTTCCATAAAGAGTGCGAAGTGTGGCCACCCAAATGCATCGATGTATGGAAAACATTTGAAATGCTTATAACTTTTGATTGGCGGCATATAGAGCCGCCACTTACGATTTTTTGTACTTAGAGGCCGCGTCACATCAGATTAGATGAGTTTACAGCTTCGTACAACACCTGGAAGTGGTAGAACTGGGTGGCTCAGACAGCCAGCATCCGGCTGTTTGAGCCAGCAGTTTTTTCTCAATTTCTCCAAAACGCGTGCGTCACGAAGGTTCAAATCTGGTCGAAAGCTGTCACTAACGTCGTCACATCAGTAAAACCTAAAAACATTTGTCCGAAACGTAACATTTCGTGAAATATAGAGAAAAATAAGTTGGCTCAGACGACCGGATATCAGGCTGTCTGAGCCACACGTTTATCACGATTTCTCAAAAAGTACTGGATTAATATGGATGAAACTACTTCGGATGACTGTCACTAACGCGTCACATCACATTTTATAAGAAACAGCAACCTGAAACTCTCTGATAGTTGAGATCTGGAAAGTCAGAAAATGCGAAATTCTGGCTGTCTGAGCCTAGTTTTTTTGATTTTCCAAGAAAACTATTGCGTCACAAACGATGAAACCTGGATACATCAGCGTCACTAACGATTCGTTATCAGCCTAGATATGCAAGATCTCTATAGAAGCCTGGCTCAGACGGCCGGATGTACACTTATTTAAGACTTTTTAGTGCATTTTGGTTTTGAAGTCGGTTTTTAAATGGAAATACGGAACTGAAAATACTTAATATGAATTTCTCAAATTGTTATTTGTCAACATCAATGGAAACCTAACTCCATATTAGTAGTGTACGTAACTAGTGTGAAAAAAAATACAAATGTTCTACTTATCCATGTCAGTAGGGATTTGTAAAAAAATAAAACTGCTATCTGAAGTAAATAAAATCAATAGGTACCTATACTATTTTGATTTTTAGTACTTATACTTGCTGTTTTGACAAATTTATTGTTTTAAACACAATTCACATAAAAAACAACGTAATTTTGTTTAAGTTTCGCAACTCGCGAAAAATATATTTATTATACCTGCTTTGAAGTTCAACTTCAGAATCTAGAAAACAACGATTACGTAAAACATGCCATAATTTCACGAAATCACTTATTTATAAACGTTTTATCAAATAATAGAAAAACGTTTCTAGAAACGTAGAACATTAATTTGTCAGTTTTTCTACACCAAGCCGTTAGTGTGGATAAATAGACAAAAAGTCAAGGGAAATGGCCGCGTCCCCATACATTGTTTGTCCCAAAAGTAAAATTTTATTCGACAGACCAAAAGTTAATTAAAATGAATTCGTTTTTTAATAACGTTTTAGAAAATATATAATAAATGTATCTGTAGAAAGTAGGGTTTTTCACGGGTAACGAAATCTCTTCCACACTCTGTAGGGCCCCAATTCCACTAATTTAATGTAACCAATCATTACGAGTAAGTATGCGATAGATTTTGGCCCATACTAGAAGAGTCAAGAATTGTTGGCAGAATCGACCTCCAAGTACCTAGCGCCATCTCTGCGGCTTAAGTGTAATCATTTCGAATAAGCGCCATCTATGCAACCGAATGTAAATCATAGCGAACCGTCACTCTGCCTTTTCTATAGAAAAAAAGTAGCTGCTAGCGCTTTCTTACAAAACCTAACTGCTAACAAGGCACAATCCATCATTTTGGTGAGCGGACGTCACTTCTCATATAAGCGCTATTTTCTACCCAACAAAACAATTTCCGGTTCACGGAAGTTCGTTCGATCGATTACGTGTGCGTTCGCTCGCTCAGCAAAAAGCATCGCCTTTTCAAGAATTGGATGATGCAGATAATAAAGTATCTTATGTCGTGTAAATGTGTCCGAAATTTTATATTTGTGCGTCCAAAGCTTCAGTTATTGATATCAGCTTCAAATATTGAGATATTAAAAACTGATTCTGCTGCACGGACGTTCGACCAGCATTTTTTTTTTAATTGATGAATCTAAGATAGCTTAAATATGAGCATATAAACGTGCCGTGAAGGCCAAATGTGTGCCTCATAAGAGTTATTTAGTTTTTTGCTGGGCAAACGTTTTGGTGATTTGGTTTTGTTGAATGCACACTCATGTTTTTTTTTTATGCATATTTGTGCTGGAATTTTCATTAACATGACTAGCATGGTTTAGAATGTTTTTAACACTTACAAAATTCAAAATTATTTATTCAATTTAGGACACAATATGCCACTTATGAACGTCAAATGTACAGTGAAAAATAAAATAAAAATAATTGTGCCCTGAAGGGGCCGAATCATGTCTACTTATCTTTTGGGCCCTACCAGCGCTTCGAGACAGAACACAGACAATTAGGCAAGTGCTGAGAATAAACGCCGGAACAAACTCAGTCACCACTAGCTGCCGTAAAATCAAAATCATCAAAGGTAAGTACATCAGTCGGTGCAGGCTGGACAGACCACACACAAGTCAATGATATTGTATTAAGAACTAGATCACCGGTGAGAGGCAAAAAGATGGCTCAGGTAAACAACACCTCACTTCAAATTGGGGTCATAATTTTGACTTAGTCTGTTTTTGATGGCGTCAGTGTCAATGCCTCAGTGCGCCTTTATAACTGCAGAAACACCTAACTATATTAAAAAAAACAGTCCAAATATCATATTTTCGTTAAGTAATTTGTATTTAATGATGCCTATCATTCATGATTGAAGTATTTTCGATAAAATTAGTGAGTTTTGTTTCTTAGCCAACCCACGGACTAACACGGTCGATATTCTAAGACAGTGCCTTAAATGGAGTAGTTTGGTACTATATTTTTTAATAATAATTTAACGACCGTCAAAGTGTGGTGGTTTACGTTCTGGACTACAAAGATAAGCAGTCGCGGGTTCGAATCCCGCCCGCACGACCCTAACAAATATGTCTATGGAAGTGTATGTTAATATGTCTTTTATAAAACTATACATTACACCTTTTTTTTTTAAGTAACAGCGTAGACGCTCACAGATCAAAAGGTCACCGGCACTCGCGTTAACAAAAGTATAACAAAAAACTGTTGAGAAACACATTTGTGAGGGATGATCCTCACAATTGTAGAAAAAAATATGTACGCTCACTATTAGCGTGTTATTTGAAGGAATCATCCTGTTTACATGATGCCAGATGGCTATATTAATAAATATTTCTTTATTTATTTAAATAAGAACTGTAAATATTTTAATTAATTCAATTTGTAAAAAATATACCTACATGTGGTCAAGTGATCGTGAATGCCTAGCAGTGAACGTGACTCTGATATTGGCGCCATGGCGTTTCAAGCATTCACGTGATACATTTAAATTGCATTTATTAGATAATTATTCAATATTTTAAATGTTAAATAGTTTGAAAGTAAAATGTTTTTGCTGATTAATATACTACCGAGCTAAAGTGTAAACTCAATTTTAAAATTAGGCCAACGAGTCTATTGTAATGTACCTACAACTTACTTACTTTAAAAAATATATTAAGAAAGCTACTCTATTAAGACTCTGTTCCGAGACTGATGTCTGATGTGATAAATGTCAATCCATTGATATCAATTAATCAGACGGTGCCATATTTGTATACTCTTTTAGTTCGCGAGGCGTCATCTACTTCTAAATTCAATATCATTGCTTACAGTGTCATATTTTTATATTCATAAAGATGAAATAAGAAACCAAAAATTTGCGCACGGGCGGGACTTGAACCAGCAACCTTTTGGCTGACAGGGCCAAAAGGCCAATAGCTCCTGAACCATGCTAGTCATGTTAATGAAAATTCCGGCACAAATTTACTGTATCTATATACAAAAAATCATGAGTGTGCGTTCATCCGTTTCCGATATATGTATATCAATCACCAAAACGTTTGCCTAGCAAAAAACTAAATAACTCTGAAATCTTAAGACACAAATTTGGCTTTCACGGCACATTTATACTCGTATTTAAAATTAGGGAATCCACTTACTTCCACTTAGTGAAATACCATAATATTTTGTTGACAACAAATATAACTTTGTTTTTCATAGTGTTTGTATGAAGCACAAACTTATGTTTGCGGTTGTTAAAAATGTGCTATATCTCAAAAACTTCTCGTTGGATCCCGTCCGAACCAATTTTCGTTGAGTGTATTTGTGAAGATCTCCATTACATATTTTTTTCAAAATTTACACTCGCTTAGTTTAGACTTTAGATGGGGGGACGCCCCTTTTACCACTTTGGATGCTTCTAGCTATGAAACGTTAGACTATAAAAGTAAATGGTTTTAGAAACCTCTACGTCATTTTAAAAGACCTATCCATAGACACCCCACACGCATAGGTTACATTAAAAAAATTTTTTTTGGTTTTAGTTTCATGCATGGGAGCCCCCCATTAAATGTCATTTTTTTTTGTATGAGAATTGTAAAGCGGTTAACAGGATACATTTTCCTACCAAATTTCAACGGTGTAATGCTTATAAGTAGTTACTGAATAAAATGGCTGTGACATACGGACGGACAGACAGACAGACAGACTTGACGAAACTAAGGGTTCCGTTTTTGCCATTCGGCTACGGAATCCTAAACTAATTTGTTGAAAAAAAAATAGTTTTACTTATTTTGATTTTTTTAAGTTATTGAGCTTTATCCAAGCAACTAAACAAAACAATAAAAGAACAAAGTTTTAACTGTCCACGCGTAGACTTATTGTGGAAAGGAATAACCCATTTATTTAACGTCTCTCAGAGGGATGCCCAGATGCGACCCTACCGTGTCTAGTGTTTTACCAAATATATTTGTCGTAGAAGAATACTTAGGTAAAGTAGTTATCAGAGGTCATATCCAAAACATTTTTTTTTGACATCACATACCTACATTGCTCTGACTACAAGCTGAGAAGCTACAGCACTTGTGTTATGGAAATTGGAAACAACGGTGGTACCACAACACCCACAGACCCGAGAGTAGTGATGAAAGAGACTTGAGGTTTTTAATAAAGATTCTCCTTCTTTTTGACGCCTGACGACTGAGTCTGTCTTTTAGCTTTTAGTAGGTAGGTACCCAACCCTTAGTCATAAGACTAGCTTTTTTAGTCCCATACTTCTAACGTAAAACGCTCAGCAGTCAACAGCGTGTGCGTTACTGGGGCGGCATGTCGACTCGAATCGAGATGAGAATATATAGAAAATTTAGAGCCCTATATCCCATAAATGTGCCCCAAAAATCAAATCAGTGCCCATTCAGTTCTCAGAGTTATTTTAGAAAATAAGATGCCGCTGGAGTAACGTCTGAAAACGTTATTGCAGCGGCATGCTTTTTACCTATTGGCCCTAGCCAAATTTAAAGTAGCCTGAAGGGTAGCTTATATATGTGCCCTCTCTTGGCCGAGTAGCGGCATTTGTGCCCTTTGTGGATTTGATGTAATTGCAAATGCCGCTGGAGTAACGTTTGGCGGATTTCCATATCTGCGGAACGGCTTGACGAACAGATATGATTTTTTGTCAGCTAGTTTGTTGTTATTTGTGCCTTATGTGCCCCAGAATTTTTTCCAAAAAAATGCACGGTTTATAAATAGGACGCGTTTCTCTGAAAATCGAAAATAGCCTCTAGTTCTTAAACTACATAAAATGGTGTGCCGTAATTTCAGTGCCCTATGGTTTTTAGGCATATGGATGGTCTGACAAAATTTCAAAACCCTAAGTCTAATATTCGTCGAAATAAATGTTTTTTTCTGTGAAAGTGGTTCTGCTTATTTCAGACCTAAAAAAAGAGCATTGTGAACAAGATAATAACATAACATGATTTGCCCATAAATAGAGCCCATATTCAAATAAAGGCACACAGAATTTCAGCTTTCTACACCTTATAATAACCCTGAAATATATAAAACAATGTAACTAGAATTATTTAAAAACTATCCGACCAAATGCGAAAGGTAGTTAAAAAGCGGACGTTGGAAACATTCACCTTACCTCCTTAATTTGTCTAATAGATTTCTTTTATGTCTGTACAATGGTGCGGAAAAGCTGTTTTAATAATTTTAATTTTTTTGCTATAATCAGTAAATATTCAATTTCTTACTGTTAGACTGCACTCAGTAAGAGTTTCCATCGTCATGACCGAGAGTATATATTACAAAATAAAAACAAAAAATATATATTTCATAAATCTATACTAATATAATAAAGCTGAAGAGTTTGTTTGTTTGTTTGTTTGAACGCGCTAATCTCAGAAACTACTGGCCCGATATGAAAAAATATTTTTATGTTGGATAGTCCATTTATCGAGGAAGGCTTTAAGCTATATAACATAAAGATACGACTCACAAGACCACAGCAGAAATGAAAAATGTTGCGAAAACGGGAGAAAGATATTCCTTTTGAGAGCTTCCGCTGCATACGCTGCGGAAACCGCTTAAGTTACACAAAAATCATGTATGACAGGATTGTTCAGCATTAAGAGTTCTATAATAAAGTCCGCGACAGCATATGTCTATCTTTTATGGTTGACTTACTGCAACCTTTTTTATGTTAGTAAATTTGTAAAAAAATAATGCATTATTTTTAGAGGTGTATTAAACACACAGGTATTTATTCTTATCAAAATAAATACATTCATCATCACGAGCATTTCATATAGAACCAAGTTGCCCTTTATATCATTTGATTTCAATAAATATCTTAGGAGCTATCACAGTTTTAACATAACTCCGCACCAAAATAATGTTCGCAGCTTAAGTACAACGTGCGCTTGCGCTAATATATTATAAAGCTGAAGAGTTTGTTTGTTTGAACGCGCTTATCTCAGGAACTGCTGGACCGATTTGAAAAAGTATTTCTGTGTTGGATAGCTTATTTATCGAGAAAGGCTTTAGGATATAAAACATGACGCTGCGACGGGAGGGGAGGGAGCAAACTCAAAACGCGCGGACGAAGTCGCGGGGGACCGCTAGTAAAATAATAAGAATATTATAATTGTAACAAATAAAAAAAACAGTGGGCTGATAGGTAGTAAGTATAAATAAACTTAATAAATACATATTACTTATAAACGGGTTATTTAATTGTGTTATGAGTTTCAATTTAGAAGTTTTTATGACTTTCCTAAACTTTATTATAAAAATAGATGGGTATTTTAGAACTGATTCCCATAAAATTATTTTACGAGAAACAAAACGTTTGTAACGAATCGTCGTTGTAAGAAAAAAAATATAATTCTTATACGGTCTGTATTTAAACGTGAGGCAGATCCTGTTGCTGTTGGTGTGCAAGCGTGTAAGAGGAAGCCGACGCGTGCCTACTCTAGTCGACTGCATAACAGTCAAAACAATGCAATCTGAACCTTATTAGTAAATGCAATAGTAATATTTGTGTGCGCATAGATGGTGCGCATACATAGGCAAGTAAAAGTAACTATTTGTTCACTCTTTGTTATACCGGGCAGCCGGCTTGTTTATAACAACGCTACATTACATCAAGACGGACGGAATCAGGCATGATGATTAATTAATGTATGAATAGTCCAATGATTTTTGTGTTGTTGTGTGTGAGTGCACGAGTCTTTAATGTGCTTATGTCGTTGCAAATAATGGGCCAAGAACCACGGCTAGAACACGTTTGCAACACAGTGTGGGAATAGGTAAGTTGTATATGATGAGTTACCTACTTTAACAATTTCACACCAAAACTTGTTTCCGTGACTGTACCTGTTATCGAAAATGACAAGGCTACCAATTTGAGAATGCTGACTTGAAGTACTGAATGGCCGCTTTTTAACTACCTTTCGCATTTGGTCGGATAGTTTTTAAATAATTCTAGTTACATTGTTTTATATATTTCAGGGTTATTATAAGGTGTAGAAAGCTGAAATTCTGTGTGCCTTTATTTGAATATGGGCTCTATTTATGGGCAAATCATGTTTTGTTATTATCTTGTTCACAATGCTCTTTTTTTAGGTCTGAAATAAGCAGAACCACTTTCACAGAAAAAAACATTTATTTCGACGAATATTAGACTTAGGGTTTTGAAATTTTGTCAGACCATCCATATGCCTAAAAACCATAGGGCACTGAAATTACAGCACACCATTTTATGTAGTTTAAGAACTAGAGGCTATTTTCGATTTTCAGAGAAACGCGTCCTATTTATAAACCGTGCATTTTTTTGGAAAAAAATCTGGGGCACATAAGGCACAAATAACAACAAACTAGCTGATAAAAAATCATATCTGTTCGTCAAGCCGTTCCGCAGATACGGAAATCCGCCAAACGTTACTCCAGCGGCATTTGCAATTACATCAAATCCACAAAGGGCACAAATGCCGCTACTCGGCCAAGAGAGGGCACATATATAAGCTACCCTTCAGGCTACTTTATCACTTGGCTAGGGCCAATAGGTAAAAAGCATGCCGCTGCAGTAACGTTTTCAGACGTTACTCCAGCGGCATCTTATTTTCTAAAATAACTCGGAGAACTGAATGGGCACTGATTTGATTTTTGGGGCACATTTATGGGATATAGGGCTCTAAATTTTCTATATATTCTCATCTCGATTCGAGTCGACATGCCGCCCCAGTAACGCACACGTCAACAGCCTAAAGAACTTACCTGCAACATTTAATAGGTATATCAAGCACCCCACGCTTTTAACTGAATTGAATTATTCTCTAACTCTTTGTAATTAAAAAATATTTTCTACTTTTTAGTCCGGTTAGCTATAAAAGCGTGGTTTTTTAGTTTTAAACTATATATTTTTTTATTTATTTTATATTTCGACCAATGTTTCTAGGAGAAAGTTGTTTAGGTGTTGATTCTGCTTAGCTCCTTCATTTGTAACGGATAGTTATGTAACACGTGTATGTACAGTATAAAAAAATATCTCGTTGCAGACTAAATGTTTTACTCGAACGCCGCGGCACCCTCTTATAAAAGACAGTCTGTTAAGTCCTTTAAGTTGTTTCACTTGTTTAATTCGTTTAAGTCCATAAGTCTTATACGTTAAGAGTCCTAATATTAAAGCAAAGCTGTGTAAAAAGAGGATACCTAGTCTTATTTTAAACGACTTAAAGGACTGAGTCTCTTTCATCACTACCCGAGAGACAATATACATAGAATAGTTTACTACGTTGAGTCGACCGGGAATCGAACCCGGAACAACACGAGATGGCGACGCTTGAAACCAGAGTGCTAGCCACTCGACCACCGAGGTCGTCATTTATATAGGTACAGTTGAGAGGAACATTAAGCTATGTAGGTACGTACAATTTTGTTAGGTACGTGTTAATGGAGCCTAAAGGCTCTTGCATGCCAGTAACTGTCAAGTGCTAGTTAGAAATTGACACACGCGCCAGTTTCGAAGCCCTCCGCGTCCTCTACCTTAGTCCCTACACATACCAAGGAGATGGCTGGTGCAAGCAGCTGGCATGAATCTGTGCCAGTTACAGGCATGTGTATCGTAGCCTTTATGCTGACCGTAAGTACCTACCTACCAGTGTAAAATTATCGAGTAGAGTATTGATGATGCGCGCGCAGTATAACCTTTGCACGCGAATTCAACAAACAGTTGAACGATGGGCCACCTCCTATAAATTACGAAACAGGTACTAAATTTCGGGCGCGGTCAGGGGCTAACGATATTATTTAGACACAAACATCTTTTGGGGTTAATAGGTGGCGGTTTATTTAATATTGATTCTAAAACTAAAAATTGTATTTAATACAAAAGTTTATTGGTGAAAACATGAAAAATATAATAGATTACTGGCTGATAAAATGCAGCAGAAATGTTACAATATTAATTTGTCCATCACAAAACTATTTTGCTAATAAATGCCTGAAATCCAGAGCTATCATAATAAGTAATGGGCACAACAAAATGGTTAATGTCAATGTCAACAATTAAAAGTTTTGCTTTGGTAGGTAATACATACACATTTTATTTCGAGGACATCACATAACCACATATAGACACTAACAAGTTTTTTTGTGCCCAAAGTTGATACAGCCATTACAAATTGTGGGTTATTATATGAAGTCTTAATTTCATTGGATTGGGCGTAATGTTAACAAAAAAATTAGTATACCTAATTGCATAACGTTTAAAACAATATTCACCATCATGATCTCCATTTCACTGCTGACATGCGGCGAAAGGAATGTGATTTGGGGCCGACCAGGCTGTTGTTAACTGATTATGAAAGGAAAACACTTTTAACTTAAGAAACCGTAATTTTAATAACTTAAGTTATAAATATTTATATTCATCAGGTCAGCTCGATATCTGTAATCCAGTGTAAATACAGAAATACAAAACCGTCAAAGATGACACATAACATTTAATTTTAGACGGAACGTGAAGGTCCGCTGCGAACGACATTTTTAACATTTTTTTTACAAGCGACGGCTCGCAACAGCGGCGGAGCGTCCGCGCCGCGCGGCGTTCTCGAATGTTACTCGTTTTCTTATAAAACACCGATGAGAACAAATGCGTGTGCTGGGGTGAGCGCGGCGGCTTAGTTGTCGCCGCCCTCGGCCGGCTCGTCGCCGTCGCCCTGCGTGTCCGACGTCCACAGCGTCAGGTTGTCTCGCAGCAGCTGCATGATCAGCGTCGAGTCCTTGTACGAGTCCTCGTTCAGTGTGTCTAGTTCGGCGATCGCGTCGTCAAACGCCTGCAAATTAATACGCTTTTAATAAAGATAGTTAGCGATATAACAATTATACTTTAGTATATATTTTTTTACTGATGTCATGTACACACTAAATTGTACAAATGATTTTTTTAAATGTTATAGAAAGATATTATGTAGTCTTATTATTATATACACTCTGATACTGGCTGGATCGAGTTATAAGGTTAATTTTAATTATTCATAACATGGCCATGCGTAATGATATTAGTTTTATAAAAGAAAAACTTAACAAATCATGTATTTTTATCATGCATGATTCGGGAGACTTGGTATCGAGTTAGTAAGAGTATAATACAGATGTTATATCGACATAGGCACACTGCAGACCAATTGTGGAATCTTAAAAAACCTGTTTAGCTAAGTGGCACGCTCGCGCAGGGGAGTTGATAATCTCGTAATAAAATACGGAAAAGTTGAGTGCTAAACCAAGTCTGATGGGATGGGTCGGTTGCATTTTGGCCTTAGCAATGTCGAACGCCTCCTGGTAGGCCTTCTGTGAGTCCTCCACCACGGCTGGGAACAAGCGATCCAGTTAATATGGTGAGCCAGTATTTTTTTTCTCGCGCCAGCCAGCACAGAGTCTATGCAGAACTGACACAAATATTAACCTGTTTGGCGAGTTGACACGCCTTGTCTGGTGAATTTAAGATCTCATAATAGAAGACGGAGAAATTTAACGCCAAGCCCAGCCTTATTGGATGTGTGGGCTGCATTTTCGCCTTGCTGATCTCGAAAGCGTCTTGGTATGCTTTCTGTGAGTCCTCTACTACGGCTGTAATATAAATTGGTGATATAGGACACTACAGTTCTAAAATATTCCTTTAAAAAATGTAGACTGATGTTAATAGGAATTGGTAAAAAGTCTTATCTATGAAATAAGGGACCGATGTCAATACCAAAGAAGCATCACTATAAAACAAACAACTTACAATTTCTGGTTTCTCCTGTGGCCACTTCTGCGAGGTACCTGTAGTAATCTCCCTTCATTTTAAGGTAGAATACTTTACTTTCTGGATTACTAGCTTTAGGAATAAGGTGCTTGTCGAGTAAACCCTGAAAATTTCAAACGATTAGTTTCAGAAAAAAAAATGCTGCATAATTTAACTTTTTAGGTAGAAAAATGCAATAATCAGAAGACAGGGCAACGAACGAAAATGGGATAGGAGCGCGCGCAATGACGCGGCGCAATACGTCACGCCGCCCGCCCCCGCCCGCCGCCGCGCCCCTGCATGCTCTCACGTGCTGCTCGCCGTTATAACGCCCATGATTAATAAAAACGTTCTGATGGCGGAGGAAATGTTCGCGACAACTACTGGCTTGCATCACCCCTCAAATTGGCGGCGCAATAGCATGACGTCACCCGCGTAGGCACACTTCATTTACAAATCCCCAAGATATGTTCAAGCTCAAATATGAGCGAGTTGGGAAGCTACTTGTAAATTAATCATTGCGCTGCTCTTTACAAAAGACAAAGCTGCGTAAAACAAAAACCTTACCAAGACATCGTAGCAGATTTCTCTGAGCTCCTTTTCTACTTTAACCCTATATTCTTTTGCCATCTGTTGCTTTCTTTCCGAACCTTCGGTTTTCTGTTCAATTGAGGAGATAACTCGCCATGACGACCGCCGGGCTCCTACTACGTTCTTATAGGCGACGGAAAGAAGGTTCCGCTCTTCATTGCTGAGTTCGACACCGGTTTCCGTGACTTCCTTCATCGCGGCCGCCATGTCGTCATATCGTTCAGCCTGCTCCGCCAACTTGGCGCGTTGCACCAGTTCCTCCTTGTCGACGGACATCGTGGACGTTGGGAGAGGATTATTTCACTGATGCCCCTGAAAGAATTAAATATTTCACTTTAAGACCCCAGATTACACCACCTAATAGGATTTAGGAGAAAATTATTCATCAGAAAGACTAATCATAGGCGTCACTTCCACAAAGTGGATCGCATATTGGGAATTTTTCATCATGAACTATTCAGCGCACCTCAGGAGGCTCACGGGCGCAACTAGCGCAGTGAAAACTCAACGCAGCTCCTAGAGCGACCCTCACGCCAAACGCGACATCGACGCGGCGTCCGTTCGGATAGACAGCATCTCACAAACTCGAGCGACTAGCGAATGAGGCACGCGCCGTGTCGCCGCGCCGCCGCTTGGTCACCGCCACTGCGCCACCGGTATTGATCCGCCGACGCGGGATAAACACTCCAGACGAAATACGACTAGCGCGACGCTTGCACACACCCCTCACCCTCGCCACACCCCTCGTGCACCGCTCCCGGCGGCCCGGCGCCTACCTATGCTACCCCTACACACCAGCCTTCATCTGTAGTGCCTTGTTGCTAGGATCCATTATGCACCAATGAATATGATATTGATTAAGGACAATTCAGCTCATCAGCTTAAAAATCAACTGCAGTATGTAGGTAGGAACAAATGTTAATACAGACACATAATAAAAACAATAGGTTTCAGGCAGGTAGGTACATCAGACAAACACACTAATAATAAAACTACCTAACAAAGAAATAAGTTTTCTATTGTGATGAGCATATCACAGTGGAAAACGAGATTGAATTCCGACAGAGTTATTTCTATTTTTTTGCAAGGTTAATTAACATGATCCTAATGATTAGTTAAGAGAACTGCCAGCACTGCAGACAGATGATGTTAAACTTATGGATATTATTACTACATCCTACTTAGACAAACAGTTTTAGTTTAGCTCTAGTCAGAGTCATGTTCCTAAGGAAATACCGCATGTGTATAGTATAACCGGATAAGGAACAAGTGACGGCAAAATACAAAGGTTCCATCATTTATGCCTCTCTATACTTTTTTGAAAAATGAAAACATGGGTGAACAGCAAATATTGCCTTTTACTTTTAGGGGGCCCATTTCTAATTTTAAAACCATGTGACTGCTTCTAACTAATTAGTGGAAACTGTAGGCAGAAAATCCCTTCTTATTTTTTTTGAAATCGGTAAAAAAAACATTTCTAATGATATCTTTATCATCATCACTCATCACACACTAGGTTTCAGAAGTTTTATTTGTTTCCAATACAAAATATTTGATGACTCTTCACTACGAAGTTTTATTTTGACCTTAATTATGCGTGTGCTAACGAAAAAAAATGTACAGCGATTTGCGGTTTTACTTGAAAATTGGACTCTTACGCCGTCCACTACATATGTATTTTAAATATATTTTTGAGCACGACTTCATGAAAACCGTGTGGTCTAACGGACTGATATTATGATTTTTGCTTAGTTTTACAAGCGTTCAATCAGTCATTATCATTGAATTTTACGTAAATTTTGAAGGCAAGTGTGTCGCTTTTGGGTGACCTTTTTAAACTGATTCAAGAGGTTATGAATCACCGCAAAGGAGATGTTAACAAAAATACCAAGATTATGTACAGTTTCTCTAATTATTTTTTAGATTTGATCTGACTTTCATAAATCTCAGTGTGATTGTATTTCATTAATATGATAGTGATTTAATATTTAAATGTAAATATCAATCCCAGCAAAATGAAATTCACTCCGGCCCCGGCCCCGTTCCGCCGCGACCGTGTTTTATGACAATTATTCTGTTTAGGGCAAAGACAACTCATTAAATGTTATGAAAAATAATAGCGGACCCAGCGAACTTTGTTTCGCTCCCATCCTCGTCTAGCCCGGCCTCGTACCGCCCCGCCACGTAATTAAAGAAAAATGTTAAGGGTGGACAACCCTTATCACTAAGGGGTATGAAAAATAGATGTTGGCCGATTCTCAGACGTACTCAATATGCTCACAAAATTTCATGAGAATCGGTCAAGCCGTTTCGGAGGAGTACGGGAACGAAGAGAATTTTATATATAAGATTACACCTGCTCCCGGGTTATTTCGTGGTGTAATTAATGAACTCTTTTATGATTTAGACATCAATAGTTTTTTTTGACATCAGTAAGTTTTTTTTGGTTAAAATTTAATCTTTCCATCCCCCGCCGCAAAAAATAGGGGTATTATTAATAAGATAGACTAGAATGACCGCGAAGATCGCACTTTCCTTTTTATTGTTGCTAGCATAGTAAAATAGTGTTGTAGCAATTAATTTAGCGCAATTAATTGAATTTGGGATTGCAGATTTCAAAAATGTGATTGCACTCATTACATAATAATACAAGTAAAATGATACCTTGAGCTATAATCAATCGTAATACCTAATTCAAAAGGAGAAAAAAATGTATAAGTACTAAAGAGTTATAAAGAATTGCCTAATATATTTTTTATATTTAAATTACTGAAATGAGGTTAGGTTTTCTATGGACTTTGAATTCGACAACCTCTGTGGTGTAGTGGCTAAGCACGCTGAGTTTATAGGCATCGCCGCTCCAAGGTCCCAGGTTCAGAAGAAAGTTCAGAAGATAGAAATTAACTATATTGTCTCAGGTCGTGGTATTCACCGTTGTCTGAACATAAGTGCATTAGATACTTCCTTTGGGATCAGAGCAATGTATGTGATTGGTATCCAATATTCATATTTTATATTTTTACACTGAAAACTTTCTCATGCTGTAGGTCATCAATCATAAGTCCAATAAAAAAATATATAAATTCAGTTTCAAGTTTTCAGTTTAATGAGATTTTAAGTGGTCTTTAATTTATAAGTTAGTTTTGTAACAGATTTTGTCACATTACACAATGTGATCTGGTGCTACAAACATTCCTCTTGTCACATAAATATTATGGTAATACAATTGAAATTAGTAGGGTAAAACAATTAAAATCGCAGGCACCCTTAAGTCGAACAATCAAAGCAAATAAGAATGGAAATTAATATTAGTGGAATATGGCATTTTTTTAAAAGGACTTCCAATAAGTATTGTTATTTCAGTGCAGATACAAGGATAGGCACACTGTAGTGTCTTTTGGTCACCATGACATACTGACTGTACTGACATCCTCTTTTCACTTACCAAGAGAGAGAAAAATACAAAATCTGATTACCCGTAATCAGCATTGTTTAACTTATCAATATTGAAGTGGTCGCAGGCAACCACTTAACAATAAAATATCTATTGTGTCTCGTTCACATACCCTTGAGGGGTCAATAAATAAATAATACATATGCCACAAAGAAAACTGTGAACATATTATGTAAAAAAAAACTGAGCATGGGTGTCTGAGCATGTGCATCATCCCTGTTACATGTTGTCTAGTGTACCCTAGACTTTTGGTTATTGTTCTAAGGCCTGATTTTTCAGATAAGGAGTATTCATCAAATAGAGCAGAATATATGCCTAATTAGAAAACATTCCCTTTTCATCAGCAATTATCACTTATGTAAATGACATTTACATGGTTATTGTATTCTTATTCAGTGGATAAGTCTTATCTGATGTTGGTAAAATTGGCTCTTAGTCCATTATAAAAATAGATTCAGCAAAACAACTACACAAACCTAATTTAATCTTAATTTAAATCCCCCAGTGCAAATACCTGCCGCTCAAAACTATAACTAGTTACTCTGTGACATTGTAGTTGTTGTACAAAAACAGAACTGATGAACAATGCAAATATAATAAATACAAGGTTATTGAAATAAGTGAAAACATACTTTAATTTTTATAACTATGGACCCAGCTTCATATCCCATGATGGTGAGGGGAACATTGTTATACAAAGAGGTCAAATTTTAGACATTGGCTAGGTTCAAACTGCTGCTCTGCAACAATAACCAAATAAAGACATGATACATTGTATAGGTACCATCCTTTATAACATTTTCAGGGAGCAATTAAATCTGTAAAAAAACTTGTCCAAGATAAGCTAAGCATTTGAAAAAGAATGCAGGTACTATGCCATAAACTAAATAGTCAAATCAAACAACTCCAATAAACATCAATTATTAGATAGGGGCAAAATTTCATGTTGCAGAAATAGATATAGATAGTTATTTGCCCCCAATTTAATGTCACGCACGTGCCTATCCCTATGAAAGGCGTAACGACCAACGAGCCAAGCAAAGGCCATGCCACCAACGCTTATCCTAACATGGTAA
The DNA here is from genome assembly GCA_963924145.1 of Pyrausta purpuralis. Classification (NCBI taxonomy): domain Eukaryota; kingdom Metazoa; phylum Arthropoda; class Insecta; order Lepidoptera; family Crambidae; genus Pyrausta; species Pyrausta purpuralis. The sequence continues at coordinate 16,912,246 of OZ001659.1, forward strand.
TTGAACAGATTCTACATTTACAACCAAGTGTTACGTAGCATTTTAAATAAAAATAATATAAGTAATACGATGATGATGGACACAAGAATACTTAGGAACTCAATTGACATGTCGTTATCGACCAAGATAACGGCGTGACTACGCACGGCTAAATTACGACGCATTTCTGAGATCACTAGTAGGTGGTAATTTTTGTAAGGTAAAACTGGCTTAGACACGCCCTAATTCATGAAGAAACATACAATAAAAATATCTATTGTATAATAAATCAAAGAAACATACCCAACCTCCAGTATATTCCAAAAATACAATTACGGAGTTGGAGGCTGAACTATCAGGTACCTAGTTTGCACCTACTAAATAATTTTCTTCAACTTACGAGAGTGATCCAGGCGCCAATGAGATTCGAAGGAATTAAATAAAGGTTACAGAAAAAATATGTGAAACAGATATATCAAAGAAATTGAACATTCAAATGAATTACAAAAATTTCGAACCAAGAATCTAACCGCACCGCAAAATGTGTCGCCGGCACAGGCAAAATGGCTGCTCACAAGGGACACTCCTTCTATGCGTCACAGTCACAGACTCGACCAAAATGATCTTTAAAATGAATCACTCTTCAGGAATTACACTTAAAGATACAACCACTTGATAAAATTGCAATTCACTTACTTGTTGGAAGGGAAAAAATGTAATAAAACCAGCAAATTGCTATATATTATCAGTTTTTCTCTTGTGGTGAACGATACACTACACTGACGGCAGCGGGGCCAGAGGGGAAACAAATACCGGAACAGGGTTTTCAAATAAGCACAGCCATTTTGAAAGAGAAAAGAAACGGTACATAGATTAAAAACTCGCAAACTTATCACGCTAAACCGCAGTCTGTCCTTATCTGTACTGTACAAACAGATGGAGACAAAAACTGTAAATTATTCTATTTGAAATACCCATTCCTATCAGGCGGTACCTTAACCGGAAGTACATAAAGAGCGCGCACTTTAAAAACATTTGATATAATAACTTGTCTGGTAAGTCCATATTGGGTTGGGTTGCATAGCAAAGAGTATAGAACCCTATTGCATAGTAGAAGGACCATATCCTCCCCAAAGATGAAACGTATCTTAAAAAATATATAAAAAATAACTCCGTAACCGCCAGACCCGCCGGATGAAATCGAGATGACGCCTCCTCCTACCCTTGCGAACGGCAGGATCGGACTGGACTGGAGGCTATTAAGAGACCGTTCTCAACTCTCCCTATCCGATTCTAGCCCTTGGACTGAGAGATCGGAAAACACGAGAAATCATAAACTGCCACCAGAGACATATCAAGAGAAACGACAAAAAAAATATGATAATACTCAATTGGTTTATTTGCCCCTTTTTTTTTTAATTCCGTACTTGCAGCCTAGAAGACCGTGGCCCATACACCGTTCACGTTACAAACCTCGAATTAGACCCCTCGACAGGTTCGTCACCTTTATTGCGTCAATTTTTACAAATGTCGCTGACCATTGTTAAGAGGCATTTCACATTACCGCGCGAATTTCTTAGATTTATGATTCCCGAATCTCTATCCTTTGTATACCTAGACATTATTTGAAAATTGCTGATGTTAGATCAATGTTTGGTGTTGATCATTAATGTAACATATTTACTAAAACTAATTTGATTAACTGTCAGTGGCCAATCTCCCACAATCATTTCACTGAAAAATTGTCATAGACTTCATTGCAAAGTCATTTATCTGTTAATAATGTGAATAAAAATAGCTTGGAAAATATAGTTATCATTGGATATATGTTTTACTTGTAACTTATTGTAATAGATTTTTGAATTATTTTGCCATTGGAGAGAAACAAATAAAGCAAACTGTAAAGTTTTTGAGATTAACGCTTTATTTTACCGTAATTTCAATATTTACATATACTAAAATAACTAAAACATCATTGGACCAATATATTAAACGTTCTTTGGAGCATTGATTGGCATAGATTCTGAATGGGACACAGGGTATTTGTTGGGCCATCTTTCATTTAAGACAAGTGGTAGCAAAAGAAGGCAGCAACTTTTTGATCTTCCAGTATGTCGTAATAATGTAACGTATAATAATCCAATTTACCGAATGTGCAGATTGTATAATACTGTTAGTAGGGAAGTTGATATTTTTTCTGAATCTTATTTAATTTACTTAAAGAGATACACGAGTTAATTATAGATCAGTGTTTGTTTGTTAACCTTTTTATTATATAGTTTTCATATAGTGCTGTATTAAAATGATGTGTATTGCTATAATCGAAATGCAAATTTAATGTGATAGCATAAAAAAATGTAACTTAGTTTATGTATCAATTTGTATTTTGTTGGAGTACCATAAAAAAAAAATAGATATTTTTTCAAATATTAGAAATTAATTTGTCAATACATTGATGTAAACATTGGTATAAATTCCAAAGCGCAAACGGGCGCTACCTACTAGCGTGATCGGTCGGTAGTACGCGCGAGCGCCCGTCGAGGTAGGACCTCTACAATTTTTCGCCGCGTCCCGTATGCATTCGTACGCTCGTATCGTGGTATGGTAATTATACTATGACCAAATACTTTTGTTTTGTTTGTGAGGGAAGCCCCACCCCGTTTATTATGAAATATGAATATATGATTTATTTTAGTTGTCCGTCTAATTGTAATATTATTTTTCTTTATTTCAGCTATGGGTCGCAATGTGTCTTCAAAAAGAAAACGCGATAACTCTGCTGTGTTGAAAAAGCATCAGAGAAGAAGCTTTTTTTGTTTAGCTGAAGTAGGTATGTAAAATATATGACTAATTTGGGCTAGTATGATTTGTTTTGACGAATACTTTGTCTTTAAATGATATCCAAAGAGCTAATAGACAGACTTTGTAGCAAAAGATAGCACCAGGTTGAAACTAAGACTAAGGTTACCATAACAATAAAAGAGTGTACCTACCTCCAATATTGCATGCTGTCATTATGACATTCTTTTCAAATTGTTCGGTTAATATCTAGTACGGTTCGAAGCCTACTGCTATGTTTTTGGAGTACGGGGGTAAAAGTTTAACCTTGAGCTTTATTATTATAATTACGAAGTAGACTTTGATGAAAATGCAATGCTCTTTCTTGAATTCAACGACGTAATCATCAATCCTATTTTGGAAAATAACGTAATAGTGTTTCCACACCACCGGGCAGCACGAGACCGCGGCCGTGCCGGCGGCCATGCCACTCTTGCCGCAACGGTTTCGTTCATAGTACTAACATTTGATTGACATAAGCCGCCGGATTGCCGGCGGCCAGTGTGGTTACACCATAAGATGCAACATCAATTCAATTGTGATAAAATGTATGTGTCAAATCATGTCACGGATTGAGTGTTTAGACATGTGTCGCGGTAAAAATTAAAGGTTATTAAAACATAAATTACTAAGAAGTATTGATATAATTTTTTTAGCAAATCGTCCCCAAAATAACTTTCTTTTTAACCCCATTAAGTGATAATTTTCAATAAAATTTAAAACGCATCTTACGTTAATTCACGAAGACCAAGGAAACATGTTACCCCATACAAACTTTGCCTCCCTTTTACACCCCCTTAATGACAGAATTTGGGAAAATATTTATAATTTTTATCGGATCCCTACGTTAAACAAAGAACACAGCCTCCCAGTTTCAAGTCTCTACAATCAGCGGTCTAGACTGTGCTGAGATCCGCCAGTCAGTCACGCAAGACCAAGCATTTTATAAGTTTAAAAGTCACTGTTTTTATTGTGTAATTATATAAATACATAAGAAATATGTATGTTATATTATTAGTCAAATTCTTTGTATAAATAAACCCTTTCGAATATTCAACATTAGTATCTATTAATATCAACATTAATATCTATTAATGTTGAATATTCGAAAGGGTTTATTTGATAAGATTATCGATTGTTATTACGATCACGGGTCAAGGTTTTTTTCTCCATCTCGTCCAGCTTATGTTGTGTACGTGTGACTAAGACACGCACACATAAACAATAACGGAGTTTTTACCTATTCTCGCGCGTAATAATTTTGTGGACTGGCTCTTAAAGACGGCGTCAAAAGTACTGGACGCAACAGAATGTCCATTGAGTTTACTTAAGGCAAAGAAGCCAACGACTTTGTCCAAGCTGACTTTTTGAAGTAATGGTTGTTAAGCTGTAATCCCCACAATAATTGTATAGTATTGGACACCAATCACATACATTGCTCTGATCCCAAAGTAAGTAGGGTTACCGGGTAAACGGTGGGTCAGTTGGGTACAGTGGGTCACGCACACATTTACGAAATCAGTATAGGTAGAGTAGCCGCTTCACAGTGTTCAATTTGATTTAAAAAAAATCCCTCTGCTGTTTCAAGCGTTATTAGATCAAGGGATATATTTTAAATGCCTTAGTAAACCTCTTACGTGTCTATTTCAAATACTTTGTTTTATAAAAAAAATATGAAGTTTACGTGATGTTTTCAGGAAAAAAAATTAAATAAGCTCTGAAAACGTAACCGTCCAAGATATTTATTTTTGCTAAATACAGTCTGATGTAGCATCATAAGACGCATGTCCTCCAGTTTTTACTTTCGAAAAATCGGCTCTAAATACCGAGTTGTTATTATTTTTAAACATTTTTGATTTTATTTTTTTCTCCTTAAAAACTCAAAAGTGCGACTTGTGACTAGTACAGAAAGATTGCTCTTAATAAGGTCTACCACTGATAAAAAAATCACGTTGCACTATTGCGGCTTTTTGAAGTAATTTAGTATTTCGTTCTAAGGTCAAATAATGCAAGATAGGGTTGTCGCTAAAGGTCAAATACGGTTATTTTGTAAGTTGAGTTAAAAAACCAAAAAAGTGCGAGTCGGTCTCGCATACGTAGGGTTCCATAACACAAAAAATAATCGACAGGCAAAAAACACGAAACTTGTATGGAGACTCCCTTTAATTTTTAACTTTATTTCATTTTTAGTATTTGTAATACCGGCAACTAATATACATATTCTGTAAAAATTTCAACTATTTTAGTGTTACGGTTCCCGAGATACAGCCCGCTGACAGACGTACAGACAGCGGAGGCTTAGTAATAGGATCCCGTTGATACCCTTTGGGTACGAAACCCTAAAAATAAATAACACTGACACACTTTTATATAATAACATAGTCTATTCGTACAAATCGCTTTCGTTACTAAGTGTTAACACGCAATCGTCACAATCAACATTGCATGAATCCTCATCTTCGGCACAGGATGGATCTTCATCATCGTCCACCTCTACCAGCTGCAAGTTTTCTTCGTGAATTGGTTTTAAAAGTTCACGTACAGCTTCTGGCAGACATAGCCGCTTGGAAGATTTTCGACGTTGATTGAGGTGTGCCATAGAAATCAATGGATCCGATGATTCTAGTGCACGGTGAAAGAGGTCGATCATTGTTTTCTTCCTGTCCATTTTGCGACAGTGGTGTTCCCTATCTGAACGCCAGAATTTGTTTCGCGATTCAGCCGCTTGTTCTGAGAGCATCCCGACAGGAAGTGAACAGGATTCAATAATCTCTTCACCGTGCACTAAAATTTTGTGTACAGTGAGTGTGGGGTTTTAGCCGAAGCCTAACGAGGGTGGACCTCTTTCCGCACTACGTGTGACCCTTCATCGATAAAAAAAACTTAAACAAAAACATACCGAAACAAGACAAAATAATAAGAGAAATATCTCTAGGTTTATTATTGTTTATATAAATGAAATATAAATGTTTATTAATCATTTAGAGTAAAAGACAATACTTAAGACAGTCAAACTAATAGATTAAATTATTTTATATGAATTTACCACTTATTAAAAAATCCGGGGTTCCAAAGAAAAACCAGCAAATATGTTATTGATGTGTCTCTTTTTTTAAAACAATATTATAGTGATGAAATAATTTTAACTTTAGGAATAAAAATTCATCAAAATAAAAATTAATTAAGGTCAAACATAGTGACAACCCTAACACAATTTTTGTTTAAATTATAACTCCTAAAAGCCGCAATAGTGCAACGTGATTTTTTTATCAGTGGTAGACCTCATCAAGAGCAATCTTTCTGTACTAGTCACAAGTCGCACTTTTGAGTTTTTAAGAAGAAAAAAAATAAAATCTAAAATGTGTAAAAATAATAACAACTCGGTATTTAGAGCCGATTTTGCGAAAGTAAAAACTGGAGGACATGCGTCTTATGATGCTACATCAGACTGTATTTAGCAAAAATAAATATCTTGGACGGTTACGTTCTCAGAATTTATTTAATTTTTTTTCTTGAAAAGGTCACGTAAACTTCATATTTTTTTATAAAAAAAAGTATTTGAAATAGACACGTGAGAGGTTTACTAAGGCATTTAAAATATATCCCTTGATCTAATAACGCTTGAAACAGCAGAGGGATTTTTTTTAAATCAAATTGAACACTGTGCGCTTGTCCCCGCACAGACATCCCTCAGAACGAAATCCCCTCTCGACAAGTCGCCGCGCGGCCGCGCTCACCTGTCAACGTCCGACGCTCGATTTTTTTCTTGGCGCTGCTAAAATATTTTAAAATGTAAGTTGATTTTTTGTTTCTAATTGCTTACTTATAACAGATATCGATATACTTGTATTACCATACTTTGACCTCGTTAGTACTCTGTCATATATTACATAAAGAATTGACTAGCGATTTGTTTTTAACTTCTTGATTCGTGTTTGTATTTAAACTCGGCCTATGGTAAAGAGTGGGTCTGATTCACTGTGTACACAGTGGATCGCGACTCACTGTGTACTTGTTGTTAAGGCGATGCATATGGTTTTGCTGCGATTAATTATTATGACTAATATACAGAAACTAACAACATTTATAAAAAGAGTTATTTTTTTATTAAAATAAAATGATTTTGTTACAGAATGGGTAGAAATAGAAAAATCGCAATATTGGTACTCACACTGAAGACCAAAATGCAAAAGGCATTAGATGCTATAAAAACAGGTAAAAGCATCAGGCAAGCAGCTGCAGAGCATAACATTGCCTTTTCCACTCTGCAAAGATACAATGGAAAAGGAAATCCTGACTGCCTGACACCAAATTATTCAGTGAGAAAAATATTTAAGGCTGAACATGAGGTGGCCTTATGCGAATATTTCAAAAAAATATTCGTACGAGCTGTGCCTTAAAAAATATTAGTATTAAAATATTACGAGAAGTAATATTTTTTAAGGGATTATTTTGTTTTATATATATATTCGTTTTTTTAAAGATGTGAATGAGAAAGGGAACAGAAGTTTGATTTTTATTTTTAAATCAATGTTTCTTGATAATTCTATTAAGACAGAATGACGATTTTAAAAAAAATATAATTTGAATGAGTGCTACGCCTTAACAAAAGGTATAATATTACAATTTGAATACTATACTACAAAATGGGATAATTTTAATATTAGTATAACAAGAACCTTTTGTCTTCAAAGAGTTGTATGATTTTCATTGTTTTCCTATAAATAAATACATAATTTCATATTAAAATATCTTTAATTTCCTACTAAAAACCCTAGACCCATTGTTAACCAGGGGGTGATTCATTGTTCACCACCCAGTGTAAACAGTGGGTCAATTTTGCTCTTTTAAAAAAATCTTATTAACACTGTTCTCCATTGTACGAGGTCAATGATTTAGTAATATTCTGAAAGCTGATAAGATATACAATACATCAAACTTAATTTTAAGCTTATTTGACTGATAGGTTTAGAGAGACAAAAGATTAAAAAAAAGTGACCCACCGTTTACCCGGTGACCCTAGCTAATGCACTTGTGTTATGGAAATCAGACACAACGGTGGTACCACAACACCCAGACCCGAGACAATATAGAAAATTTTGATTTCTACATTGACCCGACCGGGAATCGAACCCGGGACCTCGGAGCGGCGACGCCTTGAAACCAGCGTGCTTAGCCACTACACCACGGAGGTCGTCGAATTGCACCCGCGGTGTTTCTACTGATTGGACAACAGAATTTGTAGACTCACTTCTCGTACCCGATGGCTTTGGCAAGGTTTTGAAGGCCAGACGTCTAAACAACAAAATAATGTCCAGTAACACCCCATCGTGGACCCGAACCCAAACGATTGGTTAAACTTTTTCTGGCCAGATGTTACCAAATAAGATAATTAAATGCTTTCCATACGATGTGTCGAAACTTATCTTAATGCCAACGATTCAGTACTACGTCACGTCTGCTGCCGGATTACGTAAAAAACAGTGCCATATCGCCGCTCGGTCGCCTCCACGTTGCTATCGATGTGTTCAGTCAGACCCATGTCGGGGATACTTGTGTGGTTGCAGAGGAAGTTTCTACCTGCATTCATTGTTCTGGCAGACATTTCGCGAATGACAAATTGTCAGTCCGCTCCTGCTCCGCACAGCAATTATTGCTGTGCGGAGCAGTTACGACAAAAAAGTATAAAGTTGCTGATGTCTGAAGAGAATATTTCAGTACAAGGATGCATCCTCCAGAGTCCCTCCGGTAAGGCGTCCTTACAGTAATGCGGCTAAATATGCACCTATTAAAGTGTACGCCACCCCGTTTTCACCTTCAAAATTCACCATCCACCCTACTAGGATCTACCACATCTCGCGCTAGACCTCCTCTTGTAAAATTGGGGAGATTTCGCCACACTCGATCTGGCAACCGCATTTTTTAATTAGACTGCGTTAGTTCAAATTTTTGCCGTTGGCCAAAACCATAAAATTATTATCCCTTTGGATCTATTATCCTTTCCGATAGTGGATACTACTTCTATGACCAAAACACTGAGCAATGAGCCAAAAGAAAGATCCATGTCGCACTTTACATGATCAGTGCCACAGATTAATAAGAATTTATTTACCTCGTTTTAATAAATAAAACATATTTTGTACGAAAAAGATTTTTTATGTACGCTAATTTTCGAGAAAATCGCCAGTAATCACTACGTTCACCATCCGTGCAGAGAATAGAGATACCAAAAAATATTAAAAAAAAAACAACGTTTTCTAATCTGTGGATTTGCTAAAAACGCACTTAAATAACGAAGAATTCCTCAATTTTGTAAATATTGAAAAGAAAAATAACATTAGAATTTATACGGACGGCTCAAAAACAAATGACTCAACAAAAGCAGCTTATTACGATTCTAAGAATAAATTTTGTCGATGTTTCACTCTAGATCCAAATACGTCTATATTTACGGCAGAAGCTTATGCTATACAATCAGCCTTAAAATACATCTTGGGCCTCAAAGATACCCGTTTGATCCTTATTTTTACCGATTCATTAAGTGTCTGAGTTCACTTGATAATCCCAACATATCGTACAAGACCAATGTATACCTACATCACAAAGATAAGACAGATGATTTATGAAACTAAAGACAAGATTAATGAATTCTTATGGGTTCCATCACATTGTGGAATCACAGGAAATGAAATAGTAGACAAACTTATGAAGATACCAACTCCTGCTATGAACACAATCATTCAAGCTCCCCCGTTCCATTAACTGACTACTATCCTATAATAAGGAAAAGGATGTTCGACCATTGGCATATAGCATGGCAGGCAAGCAAGCAATATACACGGACGAGTAAAAAAAGTACGGACTCCGCGTCACCTACACAAAAAGTGAAGCACCCAAAGTAAGCCAGCATACGTGTAAATACGAACCTCCACGCACACACTGACGCAAAAGTAAGCCGATCGGCCGCCATTACCCTCTCTGCCATTGTCTGTGACAGTGCAAACCTTCGCGTATAAAAAATTGAAAATAATGCCGGCGTGTGTCGTTAAACAGTGTAAAAATATTACATTTCTACAAAAAAAGTGCCAAGGAATTACCTTTCACAGGCTACCCAGTACCTATTACATTAATTTCTGTTCTTTTTAAAATACAAAAATTATTTATTTGGAACACAAAACCTCCACTCCACGTGAATTGCCAGTGACAGTAACAGCCAGTGTGGCCGGGAAATAAATAGGGACTTTACCCGAAAAAACGGGTTAAGTGCGAGTCGGACTCGCGCACTGAAAAACTACAAGTTGGATATCGTTCAAACCAATTTTCATTGAAAGTTTTTGTCAAGTTCTACATCATGTTTTTTTTTTCAAAATGTACACTGTTTAAAGATTAAAAGGGGGGACGCCCATTTTACCACTTTGGAAGCGTCTTTTGGTTAAGGAACCTAACTGTCATTTTAAAAGGCTTATGAAGTTAGACAAAAAAAAATTGGTTTTAGTTTCATCTGTGGGAAGCCGTAAAACGGTTAACAGAATACATTTACCTACCAAGTTTCAACTGTGTAATGCTAATAGTTGCAGAATAAATTGACTGTGATATACGGACGGACAGACCGACAGCCAGACAATGAAACCATAAGGGTTCTGTTATTTGTCATTCGACTAAGGAACCCTAAAAATGAGGTTTCGCTGTTGGTCCCATACAAAAAGCTGTGTTGAAGCAGTATTCTACTTCATAAACATAACTTTTTTTTTACTTAATGATAAAATTTAATCATTTCTTTATTTTTTGGCATTTAAATATATTGTAGTGTTTGTGTAACAGAAAATCAAGCAAGTTTTTTTTTGTATTCGTAATAATAATTGGAAGAAGAAGCAAGCACTTTTTATTTAAATAAAAATATAATGAAATCCAACCAAAAGAAATACAGGTATGTAATTTATCTAGCTATTCCGATCACAGGTTGTCGACTTACATTATTTAAATTTTAATTGTGGTTTTGAAACGCACGTTACTTCAAATTTTACGCACATTGCTCACATGCATTAATCAGTAAAATTTACACCTACACAATAAAAGGAGAAATATTTGTATCAACTGGTATCCCAGTAACGCACACACATACAGCATAAAAGTGGCTTCACTTGCTAATATCGCGGTGCGGAGTCCTTTCTTTTTTACTCGTCCGTGGCAATATAAAGGAAAGTGGTTCGCAGAAATACAGGAAAAAAAACCCAACCAAGCCTTGGTACTTTAAATTGAAATCTCCTGCTCGGAGGTTTATCACCACACTCCATAGATTAAGATTGGGACATGGGAGATTTCCAGCTCATCTCAAGAAGATCCGTATCTGCGAATTTTGTTCAAGTGAACAAGCCACACTAATTGATCATTTAATATTACAATGCCCGGCCTTCAATACACAAAAAATGGTCCTCTCCTCATAGATGGCTTACTAAGGACATATAATAAAGAAATAAATAAAATAAACAAATTTCTTTATTTCAAAAATATATACCTATGACAATGTTTTGCCGAGTTTTCCCGATAAGTAGTCGAATGACACTTGTGTTGGGAATAACTCGCTGCTTCCCGTAATAAGTATCTATATGCATACTTATTTATTCACTAAGTTAATTAATGGTAACAAGTAGTGAGTGAGTACAGACTTGAGGAGTCTGGTACACTATCTATGGAATTAAACAGGTCAAAAGTTCCCGCCTCCTGCCATCTTTGCTACAAAACACTGAAACATTTAGAGACATTTATACAACAAATATATTTTATCCACATTTCAAGAAATATGAAGATTATGGATCTGCAGAAGAATTATTGATACTCGAATATGATGACGAAGAAATGATAAAGAATTGAAGAAACTAAGAAAATACCCTCAAGAATGATGGCAATAATAATAAAGATTTGGCTGGATGGCTAAGCCGCAAGCCATACTTATGCCGCAAGCCATAAAAGTCGATATTAAAAAAAAAACGCACGTACTCACACACGTGCTCATTGGTCTTAAACTTCGAGTTTATTCCGCTTTCTCAATTAAAATAAAACAGATAGACTGCAATAGCTTGAAAGAGCATATAATTTAGCTGAAAGTAATTACATAAAGATATCAACATGCCCAAATCAAAAAGAGACAAAAAAGGTATGCACATAACCTATACTGTTGTTATACATTTTGGATTTTTTATGGTAACAGTGAATTCATTATTTGATGAGGTATAACTTACCCAAGTTTCTTCTCATTTCAGTCTCCCTTACTAAAACAAATAAGAAAGGACTTCTGCTGAAGCAAAAAACAATAGAAGAAATCAGAAACTCTTTGTCAAAATATGAAAATGTTTTTTTATTTACTGTAGACAATATGAGAAACACAAAATTAAAAGATTTACGTAATGATTGGAAGGATTCAAGGTTTTTTTTTGGGAAAAACAAAGTTATGGCTGTAGCTCTTGGCAGAACCAAAAGTGATGAGGTGGAAGATCAGCTAAATCTGGTGAGTACTAGTATTCATTCATGATTTAAGCATTCTCATACCAACAGAATCATTATTCTTCAGCTACCTGTCAGTTGAATCGGGCTGCATGAGCAAATTGTTGACATGAACCTAAATTTAACCTAAACCTCATTTTTTTCTAATTTTAATGAAAAATATTTTATACATTCATAGATTCAAATTACAGTAGGGCCTTTATAACTGGAACACCCAAATCTTATACCCTGTAGGGAAGTATGCAGTGCTCAAATTATAGTATGCAGACATTTTAACACTTCAACACTTAAGGTATTAAAAGCTATATTAGCAATAAACTACTATCCGCTTCAGTGTGCATGTCAGGACCAATGTTACTACTGTACATGACAAGACATTTTAAAATTTTTGCTTCACGCAATCAAGTGAGGATTGAAAATATGTTTCAATCACAACATACGCTAAATTATTGAACCTAGTCTTGCCATAAATATTGGCACAATGAAAAAAAAATGCAATTAATATTTATTACTTTTACAGTGTGTTAGTTTTATACATAAATATAAAAGAATTTAAAATACAAAAAGCTTATTCAAAGTGGTCTCCATTGGCTGCAATACAGTCCTTTAAACGTTGAGGCCAGTTATCAATAGAAGCACGCACTCTTTCCATGGGAAAATTCTTCACTGCCAATCGTATAGGTTGTTTTAGGGACTCCAAATTAGCCTGCGGAAGAATGCCCAGGGGCACACCTAGGGCGATAACCCGCAGCGTCCCCCTTATATAGCACTGGAGGACACCGACTGGTTTTTAGTGGGTATACCCGCCCGCATCGGGTGGGGGAGTCCCACATAACCCTTTGGTCTCCCCCGGGATCAGAGGGTATGTGTAAAGCATTTCCCAGTCGAAAAAAAAAGGGACTCCAAATTATCATGGTGTTTAGAGCAAGCCGTACTCTCTAAAACTCATAAATCATAATCCAGCGGATTAAGATTGGGACTAGACGATGGCCAGTCTTCGGCTCTGTCTGATGAAGTTCAAAACATTCGCTTCTAACCAAGACTGCATGGACCGAGCTTTATGACCCTTTTGTTGGAAAGACCATGCTTGGTTATTAAATATGGTGTTCTTAAGGGGCTTAACTACCTTCTCAAGAATGGTATCTTGATGCACTTGTGCCGATGTTTTGATACCTTTTTCACAAAAATATGGCTCAGTCACTCCTTCATAGCAAACACCCCACCAAACCATCACTGAAGTTGGTTAGTTAATACCCACGTTGCTATCTGCCGACTAATTGGGAAGCTTCTTTAGAGGTTTGAGCATAAAATTTGTCATTTTTGTTTGTTAAAATGTTGGTCAATTGTAAAGATGTTCTCATCCGTAAACATTTTTTTTCTGTGACTTCTCTTTGCATACCCCTTCAGTAGGTTTTTCGATTTTACCACCCTATCTTTTTTTAAATTATCAGTTAAAAAATGACCAGTGCGTCTCTTATAGGCTGCAAGTCCTAAGTCATCTTTTAAAGTACGATGACAGATTCCAAATTCAAATTTAATATCTTTTTTATTTTTAATTGAAACAGAATTTATGGCCAGACTGTGTATTTTAGAAGGATAGGCTTTAAAACATCACGCATCATCATCATGTAGTCTAATTCATAGAGGAACAGTAGTAAAATGCAGGGTTGGTCAAAAGATATGCATCAGTTTTGAAGGGAAAAAAAAATACTTATTTTCCATAATTCAGTATAGAACGCTATTTGTTACATTAAGTTTTGATTTTACAAATCCATTGCAAGAAAAGGCATTCACAAAATGGGATTAATTTATTGTTACTTGCTTTGAACTAGAGATGCGCCGAGTAGCACTTTTGCCGAGTACAGAGTACCGAGTTTTACTCGGTTAATTTTTTTCCCAACCGAGTACTCGGCCGAGTATCTCGGTTACAATAAAATTTCTGTTTCGGGTGTGTAAACAAGTACAGACAACAGCTTGTCAAGGTAAACACTGCGGTATCTTATGCAGTTGTAAAAAGGGCTAGTTTGCAACGAAAGTGGGTAACCTGATGTGTTGTCGACTGTACAAACAGGTACGCGCAAAATTTGCTTTATCTAGCCATTAGATCGCGATGACCCTAAAAGCCCCATTACTTTAGAATAAGCTGACAAAAGACGAGTCCTTTCGAGTGGTGGGCAGGGCACCAAACAAAAGGTATCCAGAACTGGCACGTTTAGCACGAGTGTTACTATGTGCATCTGCAAGCACCGTGCATAGGGAGTGATTAGTTTCGGAGGCTGGTAACGTCTCCGAAAAAAAAAAGGAATAGGCCGTTACCAGAACGTGCAGAGATCTTTGTGTTACTGCATCATAATTTTACTTTATAAAATTTCAATTTTTTTTTCATTCACTAGTGCTCCTTATTTTGTCTCTTAACTCTCATTCATTATCATAATTGAGATTGTGAAAGATTTCCGCTGTTGTTCAGATGATATCTACCTAAATATACTGCTTTACTTAAACCGAGTATACTCGGCATTAAAACCAAGTTACTCGGCCGAGTACGAGTATTAAAAAACCCGCTGAGTACGCTGAGTACCGAGTATTAACCGAGTACTCGGCCGATCTCTACTTTGAACTAAGCTGTGACTAACATACTTTTACAAAACTTTTTAAAAAACAACAAAAACACAACCCATCCAGGAATCAAATTCATTATCTTACCAATTTTTGAGTATATTTGATAAGTTTAAGACCCCTTACACATTGCGAATTTTAGCATCGATGCAAACGCGCGACAGCATCGCGACAGTATTGATGTTAAAAAATAGCTCAGTGTGTAAAGGTTGACAATTTGCTACTGCATCGAAAATATATAGCTTCGATTAGCGAAAATATTAAGCAAAATAATTTTAATAATGGATTTTCGCAAATTAACGCTTGATTCCATTAATTATTGAATGTGTTATTCTTTTTTTTTAGCTTTCCAAGAGGTTAAAAGGTCAATGTGGTTTGTTAATGACCAACAGAGATGTCTCGGATGTGTTGCAGTGGTTCAAAGACTATCATGCAACAGAATATGCCCGATCTGGCTTTGTAGCGACTAAGGATGTTATTTTACCTGCAGGACCGCTTGAAGATTTCTCTCACACTATAGAGCCTCATCTGCGACGACTTGGTCTACCTACTTCACTAGAAAGAGGAGTGATACATCTTATCAAAGAGTACCAGGTAAATAAATGTAATTCTGTTTGAAACTGCAGACATAATTGTCTAACAGTCAGTTTTTGATAAACTATCAATCCCAGCGAACTGCGTTTCGCTTATCCTGCCCTTACCTTATGTATATGTATACGTTTTTATGGTTATGCCCATCTTATGCCATGTCATGTCCCTACGTCTTGTTGGGCCAAGACAAATCCAACACGTAAAAATCATGATAATCGGTCATCCGCAGCTATAACTGGTGTAACTGACAAGTTCCTATACAGGATGTAAAAAAGTACGAGCTAAATTCAAGTGGGAATATGTTAATAGATAGAGTTTCGAATACAAGAGAAAAATATTAATAAGGAAATACTTAATTAAACACTAGTTTTGCTAATATTTGAGTCTTAAGAGTCGTGTTTAACACCTTTCAGTGAACGGCTATATAACTGTAAACAATAAAAGTTCTATTGTCTGGTAAACCGCCCCGTAGTGTTAAGAAGTTACGCATTAGTTTGTATTGATCCACTAGCGGTCCCCCGCGACTTCGTCCGCGCGTTTTGAGTTTGCTCCCTCCCCTCCCGTCGCAGCGTGATGTTTTATATCCTAAAGCCTTTCTCAATAAATAAGCTATCTAACACAGAAATATTTTTTCAAAGCGGTTCAGCAGTTCCTGAGATAAGCGCGTTCAAACCAACAAACTCTTCAGCTTTATAATATAACTAGCGGTCCCCCGCGACTTCGTCCGCGCGTTTTGATTTTGCTCCCTCCCCTCCCGTCGCAGCGTCATGTTTTATATCCTAAAGCCTTTCTCGATAATTAAGCTATCCAACACAGAAATATTTTTTCAAATCGGTCCAGCAGTTCCTGAGATAAGCACGTTTAAACAAACAAACTCTTCAGCTTCATAAATATTAGCGCAAGCGCACGTTGTACTTAAGCTGCGAACATTATTTTGGTGCGGAATTATGTTAAAACTGTGTAGCTCCTAAGATATTTATTGAAATCAAATGATATAAACGACAACTTTGTTCTAAATGAAATGCTCGTGATGATGAATGTATTCATTTTGATAAGAATAAATACCTGTGTGGTATATTACACCTCTAAATATAATGCATTATTTTTTTACAAATTTATTAACATAAAAAAGGTTGTAGTAAGTCAACCGTAAAAGATAGACATATGCTGTCGCGGACTTTATTATAGAACTTTTAATGTTGAACAATCCTGTCATACATAATTTTTGTGTAACTTAAGCGGTTTCCGCAGCGTACGCAGCGGAAGCTCTCAAAAGGAATATCTTTCTCCCGTTTTCGCGACATTTTTCATTGCTGCTGTGGTCTTATGAGTCGTATCTTTATGTTATATAGCCTAAAGCCTTCCTCGATAAATGGACTTTCCAACGTAAAAATATTTTTTCAAATCGGGCCAGTAGTTTCTGAGATTAGCGCGTTCAAACAAACAAACAAACAAACAAACTCTTCAGCTTTATAATATTAGTATAGATTAGCGCAAGCGCACGTTGTACTTAAGCTGCGAACATTATTTTGGTGCGGAGTTATGTTAAAACTGCGATAGCTCCTAAGATATTTATTGGAATTAAATGATATAAAGGGCAACTTTGTTCTAAATGAAATGCTCGTGATGATGAATGTATTTTTTTGATAAGAATAAATACCTGTGTGTATAATACACCTCTAAAAATGATGCATTATTTTTTTACAAATTTATTAACATAAAAAAGGATGTAGTAAGTCAACCATAAAAGATAGAGTTATGCTGTCGCGGACATTATTATAGAACTCTTGATGCTAAACAATCCTGTCATACATGATTTTTGTGTAACTTTAGCGGTTTCCGCAGTGTACGCAGCGGAAGCTCTCAAAAGGAATATCTTTCTCCCGTTTTCGCAACATTTTTCATTGCTGCTGTGGTCTTGTGAGTCGTATCTTTATGTTATATAGCTTAAAGCCTTCCTCGATAAATGGACTATCCAACATAAAAATATTTTTTCAAATCGAGCCAGTAGTTTCTGAGATTAACGCGTTCAAACAAACAAACAAACAAACTTCAGCTTTATAATATTAGTATAGATTTGTTTGACCAACTGGCGTAACTACAAACGCAGTCGTTTTTCTGGTTTATATTGTAATAGCAAAGTTATGTTTTTCCTCCTATGTAGATGATGAAGCGCCGAATTGCATTTTTTTTTCAATATTCTAGACTCTACTTTTAGGCTAAGAACTCACAGCGCGGTTTTCACCCGCGCCCTCACGTAAACCGCGTCGTGAGTTTCATTTTAACTTCTTACATACAAATCTACATTTTACATAGTCTGTGGGATGGGCCTGCAACCGCGGCGGGCGCGGGTGGAAACCACGTCGTGAGTTTTTAGCTTTAATGTGTGGTCGGTGGCCCCTTGAATTTGTCTCTAACTTTTTTTACAACCTGTATAGAAGAAGATTTGAGATTTACCTATATTTACTATCTTGTATGATTAAAAACATGAAGAAATAGATTTGAAAATATAACTGTAGAGTTCAGTAGGTGTTAAAAATAAAATGTTTAGTTATTACTATTTTATTGAAACATAATTGAAACAAAATAACTCCTTTATTTATAGGTGTGCAAAGAAGGATCAACCCTTACCCCAGAACAAGCAAGTATACTAAAACTTTTAGGTATACAAATGGCACAGTTTAAATTGGTTATTAAATGTCATTGGACTAAAGGCAAGGGTTACCAAAAGAACCATGATATACCTAGTGATGATGAAGACGACGAAGAAAATGATAACAATGCTGAGGATGAGGAAATGGAGGAAGATGAAACTTGATTAAACAATTTCAACAAAATGATTCTTTTTATTTATAAATATCACCATTAAAGCTCTACTTAATTAACAAGTTGATGAATAAGCAACAATTTTCAGGTTTATGCAGATATTCGCATCTTCCCGCAGCAATACAGAAAACTAAATTAAAAATCGATTTTCAATATTTAAATCTTACCTACCTCGATGATTTTAGTATGCAAAAGCGGTTATTTTTCAAGTTTTCGGTATTGATTCGTTTAAAAAAGTATTGTGAATTTGCTTTTAAATACGTACCTCTAATATCACTATACCTTTCCCGGACACAGTGTCTTATTCTATAAAATAACTAGCTGACCCGTTTCTAGATAAATTCTAGTGTAGTAAAAAAGTAAACTACAAAAAGTGTTCAAGTATGTGGTATATGCGTGAAATAGGCATGAAGCGGTATAAACGATACCTAAGAGAATATTAAAACTAAAAAAAAAATTGATTTGGCATAGACTTAGGGGAATTTTAATCTAAGTACAGTCCCAGATAAAATAATACTACTCAATGGATTGACATTATCACATCGAACATCAATTTCGGAACAGAATCTTAATAGAGTAAACTTTCTTAATATACAGGGTGTTGTTTTGGTCAGCGACGAGCGACTCAGGGGTGGCTGTACAAACGATACTGATGAAAATGCCAAAAAAAAAAGCGGTACAGCAATCGAGTCAAAACTACCAACACCAGGTAGCCTCTTCGTAGCTTACTAGCTACGGCGTAGTATTTTGTAGATAAGCGCTAGCTACGGGCTAGGGTGCGAGTTATCCCAATCGTTTTGTAATTTTTTTGAATGTTGTGAAGAGTTTTTCTTGTATAAAACTTGCTAAGAATTTTAAGAAAACTTTTTTTTACAATAAGCTTAACTCATATTATCATCCCTGAGTTGGATGTCACTGACCAAAACAACTTCCTGTATATTTTAAAGTATGTAGGTAAATTACAATAGACTCGTTGGCCTAATTTTAATATTGAGTTCACACTCGGTAGTATATTAATCAACCAAAACATTTTATTTTCAAACTATTTAACATTTTAAATATTGAATAATTATCTAATAAATGCAATTTGAATGTATCACGTGAATGCTTGAAATATCATGGTGCCAATATCTGAGTCAAGTTCACTGCTGAGCAATCACGATCACGAGACCACATGCATATTTTTTTTACAAATTTAATTAATGAAACTGTTTGCAGACCTTATTTAAATAAATAAAGAAATAATAATTAATGCATCATAGTCATCTGGCATCATGTAAACAGGATGATTCATTCAAATAACATGCTTATAGTTAGCACACATATTTTTTTCTACGATCGTGAGGATCATCCCTCACTGATGTGTTTATCAACAGTCTTTTGTTATACTTTAGTTAACGCGAGCGTCGGTGACCTTTTGATCCGTTAGCGTCTACGCTGTTACTTTAAAGAAATTGAAGACGTACTTTATCGTTATATAACAAAGACATATTAACATACATGTCCTTCCTTATACATATGTGTTAGTGTCGTGCGGGCAGGATTCGAACCCGCGACTGCTTATCTTAGAATACCGGAACGTAAACCACTATACTAAACTATTATATTTTTTATTTATTTAAAAACTTTATTGCACAAATAAAAGTGTACAAAACGTGGACTTAACGTGAATAGCATTTTCTCCCAGTCATACCTTTAGATTATGCAGAGAGATTGTTATTGGTGCAAGAGACTAGACTATGTAAACTATATAAAAAAATATGTTACCAAACTACTCCATGTATGGCACTGTCTTAGATTATCGACTATATCGGTCCGTGGGATGGGATGGCATCGAAACGAAACTCACTAATTTTATTGAAAACACTTCAATCATGAATGATAGGCATCATTAAATATAATTTACTTAACGAAAATATAATATTAGAACTGTTTTTTATTTATATAGTTAGTTGTTTATCAGTTATAAAGGCGCACTGAAGCATTGAGACACTGACCCTATCAAAAAGAGACTAAGTCAAAGTATGGTCAAAGTTAAGTCCTCAATTTGACGTGAGGTGGTGTTTGCTTGACTATCTCTTAGCCTCTCACCGGTGATCTAGTTCTTAATACAATATCATAGTGAACAACCGTTAGTACTTAGGGGTATAAAAAATAGATAGTAGCCGATTCTCACACCTACTAAATACGCATAAAAATTTGGTAAGAATCGGTAAAGCCGTTTCTTGGGAGTATGATAACCACCATTGTGGCATGCAAATTTTATATACCTATTAGATATATATTTAAATAATATTTTTCGTCATTTTAGTGATGTAATAATAAAATTGAACAGTCATTTTTCTTTCAAAGTAATCGATTAGTGTCTGACGTTTTATCGATGTATAATTTTTATACTTGGTGTTTATTTAAATCATTTTTCAAGCTGAGGGCCTATATTAACATAATCATTGTTACTGACAGATATAATTCTGTCAAAAACAAGTACAAAAACAGTAGTAAAACATAAACAAGTAGGAAACTACTCATTTAAATAAATAAGTATATATTTCCCTTCTTGGAATGTAGAATGCGCAAAGTAACAATCATGATCAAACGCCAGCAGTAGCAGTGTCAACCAACACTTTCAGCAGTTACAGCAAACGCAGGCGTTCGTGGCATACGTAGCGCTGATTTCCATTGGCTACGTGAAGTTGAAGTCAAAGAAAAGAAACAAAATAACTCCGTTCTTAAAATGTTTATTAAAAACAATCACAGAAACGATACACAATAAATTGTTTTATAAAAAATATTAAATTGCATTTAGACAAACTAATTCACATTGTTTTTAAACAATTGTAATAACTTAAAGAAATAAACATTTTACTAATTACCAATCTAAAACTCACATTATAAAATTTACAATGACAAAGCTATCTAATCGAAGCTACGCCTCAGTAACACGAATGTATGAATTTTAACATAAATAATATTACTTAGCTAGCAGACGTACCGTACAATAATAAGTAATCACAGTATAAAAATAAAGCATTGTTTTATCAGTCGACATCACAGCTACACAACGGCAGAACCAAAAACTACGACTGCTAACTTTCTCAGAAACCTAGCCCTATCAATAATTGCTATGTCACACTTTATTTCTTTTGCCTTAGTCTTTGCAGTTTGACAGAATCATAGTGTTTATTTTAAATTTACTAATGGCGCGGCGCGAGTCACTTATTTATGACAATACTTAATTGAATCGAGGTAAAGTGCATTAAAGCCTAACATGCGCGCCTCGATACCGTTTATCGCGTCGATAAAATAATTTGATTTCCTAAACAATCTGTTTTGCCAAATATTTTTCACTTGCACATCAATCCTTATAGCTTTTAAAAACAAATCAATACAACAAAATTACTAAAACCCCGTTTAAAAATAATAAAAAAGACGTTTAAAATTTATCGATTGCCGCGGTAAATGATAAATAGGCGCGCATCTTAGAGCGCTGGTCGCCACTAGTAATCAAAAAGGAAATCTCCCACTGTACCGTGCCACGACCGTGACAGGCACGAAAAGCAACATGATATGCCCGCTGAACAGGGTGACATCGTTCTGTCTCGCCATTATATGGAAGCGAGAGCGAGCAAGAACGTATTTTGCCGGTGCGGCACGCTACGGTGTTCATCGGTGACGGAACGGTCTAGGGGGCAAGGTGTCATAGTTTATAATATTTTCTACCGGACATGTTCCTAGCACGGTCATGGTATGTTACAGCGTACTGGGCAAAGAGCTTTATAATAATTTATGAATTATTCAAGTAAACCCATAAGTAAAATTGCCTAAAAAAATTAAAGAGCAGTTTTATCAACTTGACGGTTAGACAAAGATAATTTTTACCCCTAAACGTATTATACCACTTATTACTGAGTTTGAGTTACAGCTGTGTAATTCGAGATCACTACATCACAGCATTTTTTACGCTACTTTTATAATGATCGCAATACATGTGAGTATAATAATCGTACCTAGGATAGTTTGTACCTCTAAGTATAGGATACCTAGCATAAAACTTCTTAATAATAAATAGGCGCATAATTCGGTCCAAAAACAAAAGAATTAACTAATAGTTGTGCATAAACGTAAAGTTTATGTTATGGTGCAATGAAACTTGTAAGATAAATTCAATAATCTTTTAGTGTTGATTTGGTTTCCACTAATTAGTTAACTCATTATACCACACATACCATCTAAAGCACGCACATCACAACTACTTTATAAATATGAGATGATAGCATTACTTCCAAAACGTTTATTACTGGTATGTATTTGGATAAGTTACCTACCCACACGTCGAGTGAAACTGAATTTTTTAAATTGTCATAATATATTTTATGTTGTGAAGATCAGTACCGTTAAGTCTACTCGCTAGCGACGACGCAGCTTTTTGAATGAAAATTTTTAGTTCAGTCAGCGACCGCTAGAGGCGCTGTGCAATTTTCTTAGACTAACATCATCGCTAGCGAGTGAAACGTTCGTTATTCATGGTAACGGCACAGCATTGCAGTATGGTATTATTTGGTTGGTTTGGTAGGTGGCAGGGCAACAGGCGGTAAGTCGATAGTGGGCAGCGGCTCGCGCCAGAACACAGTCTGCGAGAACTCGTCGCTGGGCTCGCACAGCGCCGGCGGGAACACCTGGTCCACCAGCACCGACATGTGGGAGTACCTGGAAAAACACAACGTGGTAAAACAAAGTTTTAGGGTAGTATATGATTTGACAAAGACTGTGCGAGTCGAAGCGAGACTTACTCGATCAAACGCATTGACCACGTTAAAATTTATATGGGAATGAAGCAGGGCCGTCTAGTGATATTAATTTAAATTTATGCGCTCGAGCTCGAGCTTTTGATCGAGTAAGTCTCGCTCCGACTCTAACTACGGCCTCTGACGTATTCGCTAGTATTCAAAGGACGAGTTTTAGTAATATTTATTAACGACGAAAAGGTATATTAATTTGCAAAATCTTATATATACGTACGTACACAGGTCAATAAACCGCAGCCCTTATTTTTTATGAGTTTAGTGTTCATGAAATTAATCGAATTAGCTTAAAGGTTAGTTTGGCTTTTTTTTTTACCGTTACAAAATCATTTTGTCACTTTCATTTTTTAACAGCCATTAGAAATTGAGAAAATCGCAATTATATAAAGGCCTATTCATAATTATAACCTTATATCCCTAACTAAGTTTACGGAGATATGGAGTGTTTAACATATTAATTTAAAAGAAATGAAAAGTAACAGCTAGTTTTCCGCACACTGATTGCATGATCGCTTAATTAATTTACATTTGCTGTAAAAAGCGCACATCAACCATAATAGTTATTTTCTCGCTAGAAAGGCAATTACGTAATCATCGTACAAAAAACTGGAGGTCATTATTTTAAAGTAATCAGACTGTTGAAGAAAGATTAACGTTTCAGATTCTTAAGAATCAACGCTGGACAACGGACATTTGGAATAATGAAGAGATAGAAACACTACACTTAAAACCTGCTCAAAAGTTTCACGTTGTGGAACAGCAAATGTGTATAGGGTTATTCGCCAGGCTCACTAAATAGCGAAAATTATATTAAAGGTGAAACCTGACACACAAAACAAACGTAAGATAAGAAAACAACATAAAACGGCACAGAATGAAATATGAAAATAGAAGAAAAACATACATTAACCCGACACAAACTTAATACGTACACAGTACCAAACAGATGACATGGCGATGATTGTCTGAAGGTAAGTTATTGTCAGTTTTATTAGAGCCAATGTTATTAGATAGCACAGAAAGTGTTTATTAATTTTGATGTTGATGAGTGCGCGGTATCATGAACTCAAGCCTTAAATATCATGCCATTCGGCTTACCGGCAATATTTTATGCCCGCAACATTTCATAAAATGACTAAAGCACCTTAACAAATTATTTGAGCTAGCTTTTAACAACATTATCACGTTTCAGTGGAGGGAAGAGATCATCGACCATGTCACTTTGCACGTGGTAACTGAAATAAAAATAAATAAATGTATACATTGCAGGAACGTAGGCTGTTAGTAACGGGGAGCGTAGCACGGATTACATGTGATTTTATTAAATTACTATTACTAATACTTACGTCGATTGGAATGTCTGCGTCAATTCATGTTTCAATTCTCCCTTATAGTTGATTGTAAATATTCTCACGATGGGAATGCCGACAGCTTGATATGCGCACACATCCTGTGAAAATTAAAATAACTGTTGTTACAAACATATTTTAATTAGGATTTGGCGCACATAACATAATTAATATTAGGCAAATAGTCAATTTAGGTCCAACATTCCTAGGAAAACACGATGCCTAAGGTGCCTTATTAACTTGTGCCTGTGTGCTGCATACAGTATGAGCAAGTGTGAGGATAGAATCATACGAAACTACGGACAAAGTAAGCGCAAACTGTAGCGGCAACGGAAATACATAGTTTAGTTATCATAGTTTATATATAATTTTTAACTGCGATAGCAAAAACAGCCTCGGGACAGAGTAGTACAGACGGACGGACAGACAACAAATTCTTAGTAATAGGGTCCCGTTTTTACCCTTTGAAACCCTAAAAACAGAATCATTTAATTTTGTAATTCATTTTATTTTGTAGTTCTAAACGTCACGCTCTTTCTTTTGTCCCTTTAAACTTTCTTCGCGCCGCCTGTATGTTCTCTGTTAAGACCTACTTTTACTAGTAGAGAATGCTTTTAGCATTAATACCGCCATATGTACCGTTTGTTTGTGCGTGTAGTTTTTTAATAAATAATAACTACAAAGTCCTAATTCAAAGACAAAGCGGTTGGAAATAACATGTCAAATGAGCTTGCTGCTTGACGGCGTCACGGCGCTCGCTAGCGAATTATCTGCTTCAATTTCCGAGCTTGTATCATTGTTTTAAGGTTCATTTTGTCATATTTTCGATCACTTGCGCCGGGTCTGTGAGTCCTTATAGTGATAGGTGAGAGTGGTAGGGTTTATATTGGGACGTGTAAAAGTGTCCTCAATGGGCCTATTTGCATAAATAAATGATTTTTATAATACTCACGTTAACTCTGTTCCCATAGCCCGCGTAGAAAGGGTTGGATCCGTGCGGGAAGAGCGCCTTGATGTCGGCGAGGCACTGTATCTTGAACTCCTCCGGCTTCTTCTCGATGACCTCTCGGTGGAAGGCGCGCAGGAGGGATGTGGGGTTCAGTAGGAGTGGTCCGTCTGGTAAGCAGACCTCGCCTTGCCGGATCGAGCGCAGGTATTCGCGGGTCACCTGCGACGGAATTAATATCAGTTAGCTACATTGAAAACTACTACGACATGGAGACTGAATCGTGCTTGTATCACTAACAATAATTTGCAGAAAGATCACGTGATTGAATCATGAGTAGAGTTGTAAGTCCAATGTATCCTACCAAAGTATGTAGTAGCATTCCGTTAGACTACGTTTAACTTCGCAATTCTTCCAAAGGTGCGGCAGCTTTCGTAGATTTAATTTTATTGTATCACGATTATTTTTTATTTAGATTATTCTTGTGTGAAATAAATGTTCTTGAATCTGAATTTGACATAAATCATGGCCATTTATACTAAAATATTGACTATTATTAATTGTTAGTTAAATTAGTTTGATTTTAAACATAAAATAAAATAAATATAATTTTGATACAAAACATCACAGTAAAATAGTTATACAGGAAGGATTTTCTTTCAACTTTAAAACGATTGTGAGAGTTGGTACTTTATCTTCCTAATTCCTTGATAAAAGTTATTTATTAAAGCTACGTTGTATTCCGTATCCTACCGAAAAGATTCCGTGCGTTTTGGTAGGCTACGGTATACTTACAACACTGATCATGAGCACTTTACAATTATTTTATTTTTAGAAGAATAATATTCATGATTCAAACAGCCCGATAGACGCTGCCTGAGTGACTAACAAACTCTGACACCCAACCTAGATTAGTCACGTAACTATGTATGTATATGTGGAGTTGCAGTTAATTAAACTAGCAACAATCACGTTACTTCCATTTGAAAACACATTCGTTTCTTACCCTAGCTTGTCCGATCGCCCGCGCTGACAAATACAACAGTTGATATCCGTTGTTCTTTATTTTAGTGAATAATTGAGCTACGCCTGACTGCGCCCAGTCTTTGCCCACCAGTGGGAATATATGACCGAGGACGTCAGACCTGGAACAAGAAACAATAATGAGTTAGAAACAGTTATCAGCCAATTTAAAACAATAAAATCAAGACTATATGTAATGGATCCAAATTGCTTTCTTTAAAGAATTTACGTTCTTAAGTTTAGATTAATGTTACAGACCAATTTCAATCAATATAACAGAATCGTAGCAGTCGGTGCCATAACTTTTGTTACAGGTATGCGCACTCGCAAATTACTGGACTACCGATAATACAAAATACATGCAAACGTGTGACGTCATCCAAAAACGGTACAAGTGCGACGGAAAGAACTATGTGCGCTGTCTCTTTTGCACGTATAAAACGCTTCTTTTGTCACGAGTCTTTTGTGTATAACCCTTCTTTACACACTGCGACTTTTAGCAGCGATGCAGTCGTGATGCTAACGCGCGTTAGCATCGATAGTGTCGCAAAATGTCTTCTTTTCACACTGCGCTATTATTAGCATCGATGCTAACGCGCGTTAGCATCGATACAGTCGCGATGCAGAAGATAGTAATTGTTAAATTATGTACTGAATTTTGGCGACTGCATCGGTGCTAAATGAGTCGCCCTGCTAAATAAATAAAAATATTTATTTATCGGACACCAACGATCATAGTGTTAGTAAAATTAATAAAATTTATCATCTAATGTACTAACATTAACAGTATTTGTAATGGATCAAAATTGCTTTCTTTAAAGAATTTACGTTCGTTTCGTACGAATTTACGTGTTATGTATTAAAGATCAGTTTAAGTACTAACTTAATAACCAAAAGGGAACGAGTGACATTACATAAATGAGCGACGAGTGGACAGTCCCCACTGTCGGCAATGACCTGGAGAACATTGTTGACATTGTTTTAAGGCGCGTTTTCAAAAAGCGCAACTACATCGATGCTAAAAATCGCAGTATGGTGTTTACGGTATAGGTTGTAGCGTACTTACTTCGTGATAGTGCCGTCGATGTCAGAAATGACAATTTTGTCGTCGTACCGCCAGCGGAACACGTTGCACTTGCAGCGCGTGGTGCCCTGGTACGCGGTCGTCACGCTGAACACCATCTCGTTCATGCCCTCGCGGAGATTCAGGTTTTTCTACCAATTAAATAAATACAGGGTGAAATTTTAATCAGTGACCAAATTTTGTGTGAAGACTCCACTGATGAATATGAACAATTTACTATAGGAGAAATAGTGAAATCGAGAAAAAAAAATCAGCTCTTCCATACATTTTGACCGCGCGCCAATTGAGCTTTTGTATGGAACAGCTGATGTTTTTTTCTCGATTTCACTATTGCTTCTATACTAAAAGTTGTTCATATTCATCAGTGGAGTCTTCACACAAAATTTGGTCACTGATTAAAATTTCACCCTGTATATATGTCACTGAAACCTTTAGTAGGCGTATTATCACGTTAGTTAGTAGTGTGTTGCGGTACCACCGTTGTGTCTGATTTCCATAACACAAGTGCATTGGCTACTTACTTTGGGATCAGAGCAATGTATGTGATCGGTGTCCAATATTTATATTGTTTATTTATCTACTGAGTAGTGTTAGTGTCATGTCTATCTGTCTATCGACGACCTCCATGGTGTAGTGGCTAAGCACGCTGGTTTCAAGGCGTCGCCGCTCCGAGGTCCCGGGTTCGATTCCCGGTCGGGTCAATATAGAAATCAAAATTTTCTATATTGTCTCGGGTCTGGGTGTTGTGGTACCACCGTTGTGTCTGATTCCCATAACACAAGTGCATTAGCTACTTACTTTGGAATCAGAGCAATGTATGTGATTGGTTTCCAATACTTATCTCGCTTTACCAGTAAAGCGGCGCGCATCATATAATCCTATATCAATTGACGTCACGATTTAGTTGCTAACGCGCCGAATTCAGAATCACTAAATAATAAACATATTGTGGATTTGCAGTGTATAAATGCTAATATACCTTTATGCCTTGATACTTTTAAAATTGACTATGATTCTATCTTGTCTATACAGGGTGTTTTTGTGGTCAGTGACATCTCAGGCTCAGGACTCAGGAATGATAATATGAGTTATACTTGTTTTAAAAAATAAAATAAAATAAATGTCATAAGGAATGGGGAAACTCGCACCCTCGCTCTAGCGCTTATCTACGAAATAGTACGCCGTAGTTAGTTAAAGTATTAATAAATTGATTTTGTGGGTTTCTTCTATTTAAAAAAAATATATTTTAAGAGTTTGTATACCCACCCCTGAGTCGCTCGTGATTGACGAAACAACACCCTGTATACTTGCTTAACACTTTTACGGACAGTACTCCAGACACAATAGAAATTTTATTGTTATCCCGCCTATAGGCGGTTACTGTCCGTGAAAGAGTTAATTAATAAATGCAAATATTACACTTACGATTTGTTCCGAGGACAACCGCAGAGTTTTTCTGAACGACGAATGACGACGCGAAGGTTTTTGTGGTTTGCCTTCTTGGTCTGAATCAGAGGAACTGTTGTCTTGACGTTCTTCTTCTGAAAAACACAATCAGTCATTGTATTACTTCAGATCCTTATCAATCGTTGGCACAATACTCGGCGTGTTATCAACTGAGTCCTGTCAGTGTCATATGTATCGTACCGATCATGCAGCGCGGTGAATATTCCTTTCTCTACTGACATTAAGGCAACTCAGTTGCTTACGCGCTGACTACAATCAAATACTACAGTCAACACTTTTTTTTTAATTTGCTCGTCACCCAGTGGTTGCAGCGCTTTGGTAGTGATACCGAAGTTAAGCACCTTAGGCGCGGTCGTGTTTTGAAATTTGTAATTTTTCCCAGTCTATTTATTAATAAAAATAAATAAAATAAAAGTTTATTATGCATTACAACTTAAATGGTAGGTAGTTTTGGTACAGTGCTTCTTACTAAGAACATAACTCTGCCTCCTAGTTTAGGATTATCCTGTATTTTAGGAAACAGTTCCTTCCATAAATATAAAGTTGGAGGTACCATTCCGACCATGTACGTGACGTATATTGCGAAAATCTCCGTACTTCGGAAGGCACGTTAAGCCGTTGGCCGGTTGGTCGTTAAGTCCAGTCAAAGGGCTTACGGGCGGCTTGATAAAATCTGATAGCAAGGTTAGTTGCTTGTCTTGCAAACACCCCTTCGCCAATCCGCACTGAGCCGTGGTGGAGTATGGTTCACTACTTTATAGTTGAAAAAACGCCTATGCCTAGCTGTGGGACAATTAAAGCTAAATTTACTTTTTTTTACCTTTTTCTTGAGCTAAAATATTTTCATGTTCTGCTTCTTTCTCGATGTCAATCTCAACCGGGTTTTCTATCGCTGGCGGGCATTCGATGACGTCATCGTCCTGGACCGATTTTTCTTCCACCTCCTCTTGAGCCGAATGAGGTTCTGCGGTTGGCTTCGTCGCTTCTGTGACTGTTTCCGATTGCTCATTTGGTGGCATTTCTGATTTCTTATCAGTTTCATCTTTGGGCAGAGTTGGATCACTGGGGAAAAGAAGATTTATATTAATACCTAAATGTAAACAGATAAATTACAGATCGAAGCAGAAAATGCTGATCACAAATATTTCGAATGCAACAATGTCACGGAACAAACTTTTCGTGCGCAACCCATATGTGAACACATGTATTTTTACTAGTTTCTACAGTTGTTCTTTTCGACATATAATTTAAAATCGTTTAAAGTGAAAATATTTTAACTGTATCTTTGTATTTTTTTTGTATACATCAAAGAAACAGGACACTATCATTATTTTTTGAAAATGGGGTTTCATTTTCTAACTAAGTAAATGTAAATTTTCAACAGCACCCTTTCAATTTTATCTACGTCTTCACCTCTCTGAATTCAATGCCTAATCTACCTTTTTCTGTTATCATAAACTTGGTCAATACAAAATAAAAATCTGTTATAAATAATAACACTAGTCCCAAAAACTAGCGTTTATAAACCCTAAGAGTTTATTTTTATATATTTTTTTAATTATCACTTAAAACCAGGTGACCTTCTACCAAAAGACAATTTAGAACACGGGTCTATTATCTTCAAAGTAATAAAAAGCCGACGACTAACTGTTTAGCCTCGGAGGTGGAGCGGCGCCAGGACCACCACGAGTAGCCGCGCGGCTTGGCGGCCGCGTCCGCCGCGCGCGCCGCCTCGCCCTCCTTCTCCGAGCCCTTCTCCAGGGACTCCAGCACCCGCTGCCGACAAACGTCCAGGTAAGGCAGGTAAAATAATAGTCAGTGTAGAAAAACATCGTTCAATTTCAGGCACCAGCCTCTCGCACGTTGGGAACCTTATAAATTAAGAACAACTAATTTTGTACTTGCTTCTTCCCTAATGTGCCAGAGAGAGAAATAAATTAAATAATGCTTCTGCCGATGCCGCATCCAGTAACGGACGAGTGGGCTCATTCCTTTCATCCATGTCTGCTCGGCCGGTTTAAAACTTATAAGTTTTTAACATCTACCTGCTAAAGTTCTGTTATTTTTTGGTAACGATGAAACTGCGTTTGTCTTTCGTATGATATTGTATGTACAATATGAAGTTAACTTTTGTTTACCGCTAAAATTAAGTGTATGTAAAGTACTCATTGCCCTCATTGGGCCGGCGCTGCGCCACGGCAGCCAGCGGTCGCCGAGCCGCACCAGCAGCCGGCCCTCGCCCGCTATAATGAGCAACGAGACGCTAATGCGAGCTGTACGCACGTTGGGCAGCGGGCGGCGGTAGGCGAGCAGCGAGAGCAGCAGCGGGCCGGCGCTGCGCCACGGCAGCCAGCGGTCGCCGAGCCGCACCAGCAGCCGGCCCTCGCCCGCTATAATGAGCAACGAGACGCTAATGCGAGCTGTACGCACGTTGGGCAGCGGGCGGCGGTAGGCGAGCAGCGAGAGCAGCAGCGGGCCGGCGCTGCGCCACGGCAGCCAGCGGTCGCCGAGCCGCACCAGCAGCCGGCCCTCGCCCGCTATAATGAGCAACGAGACGCTAATGCGAGCTGTACGCACGTTGGGCAGCGGGCGGCGGTAGGCGAGCAGCGAGAGCAGCAGCGGGCCGGCGCTGCGCCACGGCAGCCAGCGGTCGCCGAGCCGCACCAGCAGCCGGCCCTCGCCCGCTATAATGAGCAACGAGACGCTAATGCGAGCTGTACGCACGTTGGGCAGCGGGCGGCGGTAGGCGAGCAGCGAGAGCAGCAGCGGGCCGGCGCTGCGCCACGGCAGCCAGCGGTCGCCGAGCCGCACCAGCAGCCGGCCCTCGCCCGCTATAATGAGCAACGAGACGCTAATGCGAGCTGTACGCACGTTGGGCAGCGGGCGGCGGTAGGCGAGCAGCGAGAGCAGCAGCGGGCCGGCGCTGCGCCACGGCAGCCAGCGGTCGCCGAGCCGCACCAGCAGCCGGCCCTCGCCCGCGAGGGTCGCTCCGCGCGCGCAGAACTCCTCGAACGGCAGCGCGCGCGACACCACGTCCTCGCGCACGTATACGCCCACTTGGCCCCTGTTGGAAGATACGGACATTGTTACGACACGGATATCGATATACTTTTTAATGGGTAACAAAGGAACGTTTTCGTGCGAAAGCGACGCGGATATAAAAAGGTTAGGCGTACATTAGGACCGCACGTCACACGCTTTAGTCAGTTGACAATTTCTTGCGTCTCGCTTGCATCTTGCGTAGACCAAAACGGGCGCTCGCAATGCGGCAACGTCGCGTCAGCCGCACGGCATGCGTTCGTCGTGCGACGTTGCCGCATCGAGATCACAGTTGATCGGCGAAAACGTCCTTCCTTACATTTCAATATTAGGTTCATTCAATGTTTCAAACAATCGTCTTAAAATATTAACAATGATTAAAATTAAAAAAAAGATCTCGGTATTCAACGATGAATTACCTATATATTGAGTTTTGTGTTAATCTTATTTTAAAATTACTTATTTTGTTAAAAAGGAATGTCATAATTGTATACAGTATTCGAATAGCAAAGAAAACCGGACTTAACATACAGACGCACCGGCGACGCCGCCATGGCGTTTCCGGTGCGTCGGTGAGGTTCGCCCTTACCGTTCATCATTTTCACGCGTTCAAATATGCATATGATATACTAACTTGGCGAGCAGTTTCTCGTCGTCGTCCGAGTCGAGAGCGGGCGGCTCGAGCGAGGCGGGCGACTGCGGCAGCGAGGGCCCGTTGCCGGACTCGTACTCCTCCTCCGTGGGCCCCGCCGTCGGGATGACGGCGCTTGGAGGGCCTGGAGTAAAATATTCATTCATAAATATGCGCCAGGACAAAAGGGTCGTAGACGCCTCAAATAGTCAACTTATTTTATTTATGCCAAAACGCTACTCTCATAGTATTACTACGGCAAATTGAAACTATGACGTCATAGTTTTGTGCATTCATATGACGCAAACAAAAATTAAAGAGTACGTCAATAGCTGTCAAACGACCAATGAGAACAGGGCGAAAAATATTGTGTTTTCTTTAAATATTGGTGTCGTGCAAGTATTGGTGATTTTGCAGGAGATTGACTATCTTGATTTAAAAGTAAGGAACTATCATACTTGTGTTACAAAATACCAGACAAAGTTTATGACGAGGAACTGCCATATATTTTATATAGGATAATTACTTGCATGATCATGACCAACAAGGGCATAAAGAACAAGTATTTTAAGTGCAATAGATCTGGCAACCGGTCAAATCGATTGAAATTCAAAAATAATAGTCCCTTCTTTCTTTACTCGTGCATATTTCGATACGTAATCTCCCCAGCTGTGAACGACATCTGTTCGCGAACAACAGCTGCTAAGAAACTGACATTTAAAAGGCAAACTGTTTAAAACTTTACACATGTTGACTCACCCTTAAGACATGTACAGGAAACAAGTTTTTAAAGTAGATAAAGGTTAAATAAACCTAGTTACTTTATAATAGATATTAATAATCGAACTGGTGCGTCACATGACACGTGAACTAGATAAAATTAAATGCTGAATAGAGAGAACAATGTAACTTACCAGAGCGATAGCGTTCAGCATGGTGTTTCGGGAAATAGAGATCGGGGTCGACCTGCCCACGGTCCAAGTCATCCAGATAGACGCCCTCCGCAGCCACCTCTGTAGCCTCTCTCGCCGACATGAACCGGAACATGCCAGAAAGCACACCACGCCTCGCAGCGGAGCGCTCTTCATCAGAGCTCAAGGGCTCAGTGGGTGATGCAGGCTCCGCTGGTGAAGCGGGTGATGCGGGCGAAGGTGGTGAGTCAGGTGACGGGGGAGACTCGACCCCTCGGACAGGTGGTTCGGGCAGCTCGCCCCAGCGCCACGATTGGGACGACTTGTCGCCGCCGGCCGTCCGCGATAGCTCAACTTCCGTGTCGGATTGCACTGGCGTGCCGTTCCGGGAGCCCCTGCAAGTGATGCTCCTTTATTTATCGTTCTTGAGATTTACTATGTAGGAAATAGCCGTCAAGAAAATAAAACAATATTCGCTTTGTCATCGAGAGCGAGAGAAAAATTGGTTTGTCATTCCGTCTATTGAACAAACAACGCAGACGACAAAGAACTATAGGTAACTGGTTCCAATGAAATGAAACGGATAACATATCAATTAAAGTAAGAGGTATGTATACTATCTTCTTGACGACTATTATTAAAGTAGTACAATGTCACAGTAATCTGTATAAGATTGCTACGGATATGTGCATAAAACATAATACGTCGAAAGCATTATTCAATCTACTCTCCGAAATAAAAAGCAACATCTACGCATCTCTAACTCGCGGCAAACAAAGTAATGTTAAAAACACATAACTGGTACTACATACATTATTATCATAAAATTAATAAATTATCATAATGCTCTATGTAACGATGAAACTTAAAGATTATGTAGCAAGTTGACACATTTCTATTTGCGAATAGTGAGTAATTATTGTGTTACACTCTTGCATCATTCATGCACTAGGGTCACAAATGGCATGGAGACATATGGCTTTTGTAATTGCTCAAAGTTCAGCTTTATATTGTTTGTGTTCAGCATGTTTATGCAGTTATATAAAATTATACACAGTATATATTTACGTTCTGTATTTTACTTGTATAAAAAAACATAGACGGTGCAATGCAGTATATTAAGAAACGCAGCAGTGGCTCGCTTTAATTATCTTGTTACGTGTGTAAATTGAAAGTAGGAAATACCCAGTGTACAACAGTTAAGTTCTATTGCTGTACAAGGAAGCTTCTTACCATAACTAATGCGTTAATTTAAATTAAAATGAGTGATTATTCTATGTAAAGAATGATACATCTAGTGTCTAGGCGGTGCTACAGTGAGAAAGCTCAATATTAAGTGAATAGTTATTAATATCATTAATATAGTTTACGCATTTCTGGAGGCAGCGTGCACCTCAAACGCTGTGTCCGACAGCGCTAGCGGGATGCGGTTCTCTCCATTCAACTTCAGGTTTGACATCTCTTCGCTGTAACCAGGGAACTCCCTCAACATACATACTAAACTCCCGCATTCATTGGGGAGGTGCTGTCAAAATACTAAAATGTTCTAGCAAACACATCTCGCATGTTAATCAACGTTTCATGCAAACGTTCCAATTTTCCAAATTATTATCATAGCAACAGTTTTTGTTTAGCTTACCTAAGTACCGCTGAATGCACTTCAGTGTCGCTGAAGAAATTGATGTCACTGGTGTTAGGTATGGGTGCGGGCTGCGACGCGCGCTGCTCTGACCCGGCTCTATCAGACTGACTGGATATCGAACTAGTGGACGACTTTCGCTGATGCTTCTTCTTAGAACTCATTTTCCTAGTCTTCTTCTTCTTCTTTCCGTTACCGTTCTGCTTCAACTCATCTTGATTGGAAGGGACGGCTTCTATAGGCCGGAAATCGTTGTTAGCGCTTATCTTCTGTACTGTTTGACTAGCTTCGCTGCCCGCCTCTCCGAGCTGGGTCGCCGCGAACGTCTTAGGCGTCCGCCCGTCAGTCCAATCCGAGGAAGCCTCATCGAGCCCCTCCATCTCAAACAAAGCCTCATTCTCATTATCGTTTGGCTCTTCTTTGGTGTTATTCCTTGTAAGTATACTTATATTAGGCTTCTGCATCGATTGTCCATCAGCAGTGTATCTGTAATATAAATGTAAATATACATATTAGTGTTCCATTCTGATAAAACCTTTATCAGCATTTAAAGTAATCGATTACAATATGATTTCCATTCACATGAAGTCTGCACGTGCATTTAAATAATGCTAATTGTATACTGAAATTTCGCTTTCGGATTACACGCGGCTTCACGCGAGTGTTAACACCATACTTGTACATTGCGATATGAATTGAATCCTCGCTCTCTACGTTAATTAGTTAGTTCTTATGAAAACCATTTCACAATAAATAATAACAGTCGTGGAATTAATGAGGTTAAATATTATTTCTCTACTAATTTGTGATTAAATTACAGCCAAAGGTATTGCTAGATAGCAACATCCGTTTTCAGCTATGTATTTGAACAAACACAACATGGTGAAACCGCTTTTACTTTAAAATTGGCAATTTATTGAATATGCTTACCTATTGCTGTGAACATTACTGATGTAAGTATCAATTACAGATGTGTACATCTGTTCTTTTTGTCACTAAAGTGAAAAGCTAGCAAAAAAATACATTACCTACATACGAAATCAACTCATGAGTATGAATTTGTTACGAATTTTAAAGCAGCAGCTAGGCCTCGATCTCGTTATCTTCCAATGTTCGTGTTAGAGTCAAGGTGCGCCAGTGGTTAATTAAAACGAAATATGTGGAGCTTACCTCCGCTTACCGATTAGTGTAGTCGGTGGCTCGGCCACGGTCCGGTTCGACGGCGTAGATTTCGAGTTCGAGTTCTTTAGTCGCGTCTTGTAGGCAAGTATAGTCTGGACTGCCACCAGAATGATGGTAAATTTTCATCAGTCTGCTATTCCGCATAGGCTATGATCATTCTAAAGGGATTGACGCTGAACTGATGTTGTCACCGCTGTCGTGGAGTTCGAACCGCGCGGCGGGTATGAGTGAGGTGGCTATTTGGGCCGAGTTGATTTCGCCTCGTCCTAACCGGAACTCCTACCTTTATATGACTCCTGAGCGGCTGAATAATAATAAAATATGTATCCTCACCTCCGCTTGGTGTAGTCGGAGGCCTGTCCGTGGTCAGGTTCAACGACGGAGAGCGAGTTCCTTCGTCGCGGCTCGTATAGTTGCTCGAACCGCGCGGCGGGTATGGGACTTGTGGCAAGGTGGGCTGAACATTCCGCTTCGTCTTCGCCGACCTCTTCCACGAAGAACGCCTCACCAGACTCGCCAAGCTTCATGTGAATGTTGAGCGGCTCGCCGTTTAGCTCTAGGTCCACCTGCGCAGTTGATACATTACTCGTTGATAGATAGGTATAGCGACTGACTTACTCTTTGTCTATAGATATAGACAATACTTGTTATAGATGGAGCTAACTCTGATTTGCCCATATTACTACATTAGTTGTCTTATTGGTAGGTTATTCATGTTCTATGTATAGAGAGCATTGCCCTCGACTTTTATTATATTAATTTGTTGCTTTTTTGAGTTCTTTTACGACGCCTAACCGTTTTTGCTTTACTGAATGGTTGCCTGGTAGGGAATGCTTTGAGCAGTAAGTCCGTAATTTATTTTATAAGTGCAATAAAGAATATAATAAAAATAACATTATAAAATAGGAACATTTATGTGTTTTGTCTGTTGATAATATAGAGTAATAAAACGTAATACGTGATCATGTGTCATTGTTTACTGTACGGTGGCTGTTTTATTTTGATGGATAGAGTAATAAACCCAATAAATAACTGACTGCACAAATGATGCTGTAAAATTGATCACATGTCATGACTCTCTCAAGTATAGGGAAATCTACGTTCCTTTTCACAAATTATTTGAGACATTAGTGTAATCATTTTTATTCACTTTTGTGAAAGTTTCCGTGTGTATGCGTATCAATTATTGTTATCGAGTTAAATGAATCATGTATAAACCGTTTTAACGAAATATTTCAGTACCTACATGTAAAAATTGAACAGGTGGCCGGATGGAGAAAACATTTGTGCCAAATTTTACCCACAGTCTTAGGTAGAACTTTATCCCACATTTGGCTATTTTCCAATTTTCACAATGAATCAGACGCAGATTCCACAGCTTGTTTTGGCAAAGTGTCTGTCTATGATCATTCTAAAACGATACCACACCCAGCGTCTTCCCTAATTATGTGCAATACAAAATTAGAAAGTATTTATTATTTTCCTCTACTCTAAACCCTATAAATTGCTTCCTGTTACGTATATGCCTATCAACTAGGATTTCTTTAGTAGCTCTACTCTCCATAATCTATGTGTTTGCTGATAGTGTCAGCGATTGTAACCGTTTCATTGAATCAAGTGAGTAACCCTTTAAGATCCGGGTGCCGAGCAGTCTAATCTTATCTATTGGTATGAGTTCGATCCAAGCCAAGAGACAGTCAGCTTTCCGTTTCCAGAGCATTCTAGAATCGAGAGACAGACGACAGCGAGGCGCCTCTCGAACGCGCCGGGGTGTTACGTCCGAGTTTCACTATTCGCCGACATGGTTAATTCACACTTGTGCAATTTTAATGCTAGCCTACATTATAATAATTTACATTATTTATTATCTTCGTTCAGATTTATACATTTCAGACGTCATCAAGAAGCGTGATGCGCTCATTTCGCCCGCATTAACAACAATGTGTTATATTATTATAGCACATGAATAGTTTATTTTCTACGCTGTCGCATTATGTAACAAATCAAATTATGTTTACGGATAATACCAACAACACTGTAGTTACTAAAGATACTTTTTAATATATTTTTTTACATAATTTAAATTAAGTTATTCGCTATAGGGTGACGGGAAAACGGGGACATTTCGGACGTCACTTTTAATCGTCCTTATTTTAACTACCCTCACAATTATTATACTCAGTATATTCCTTAAGAAGTGAACAATCTTTTTATCACCTAAAAAGAGAACATTTAATATATAATCTTAATATCAAGTACAAAAATTGGAAGAAGGAGACGACAACAGTGAAGTCAGAAACAACAAGTTTTCAGTTCAGTTCCCGGTTTACGTATAGTATATTGTCATGCTATAGCTATACTTTGCACGTTTTGATAAGTAATATCAACAAATTTGTTAGAATATTTTTGTTTGGAGACTTCCTAGTTAGATATGTTTTCTGAATATGCGTCTTATATTGGGTATACACATACAAACAAACGCAAACGTTGACCTAATACTTTCTATATAAATTAAATTGACGAAAAGCAAGACCATGCCAATTTCCTCTTATCAATTTTCTCAGAAACTCTATTAATAAAACACACGCTTTAGACTTTGGCACTACATATAAATACAAACACGGTGTCCCGAAAAAATGGATAAACTTGTAACCGTGGCTTGGACTTAGTCGATCTAATGTCACATTTTTACCTTAGTAAAAGTATCATGGTTTTCGAGATTTTCAACTTTTTGTGTAATTTTAGAAAACTGCCATGTGCAATAATTTTCCCATGCCATTTGTACGAATGTTTTTTTCAGATTCACCAGATATAATCGGGCTATCAAAACAAAATATTGAAATTCAACGAACTAGTTCGCAAGTTTATAAAAAAAAAACATTTTTTTTTAAATTGATGTCTCGCATATTCATCGGGAGTGGTGTAAAAAAATATGACCATCGTGCCCATTACCTTATAAAGTTTCTACATAACTTGAGATTTTAGTGAGGTATCACATGCTTCTACCACTATTCATTATTACGCGAATTTCTAAGAAATGTGTAAATATAGTACAAATGGCGATTGCTTTTTCTTGCTGATTAGTGTTCATCTATCAGATATGATATCGCATACCTAGAATGGAATTTACAAATGTAACTCTTTGTGGTGGTATTTTCTCTACTTGCCTGTTACTTTTTCTTTAGGACCTCTTAAACGACTGGCCTGTTTTAGATACATAAATTATTATAATTATGTGCGACAAAACTAAGCGCAAAAGACAATATGTGCAGGAATACTCATTCAACGGCAAAGTTCATTAATCTTGAAAAACGCAACTTTCTATGAATAATACATTTAAGCTAAAAAAGGCCACCATAGTTTTTAACTATGTTTAAGCCGAAATGTGTTGTGTTACTAGTTACAGTACATTAACACGTTCTCATATGCATACTGAGAGGCGCGGCTCACCGAAGGCCGGGCTGGAGGATGTCGCAAATATAAATTGGTTTGCCGTTGGATTCGGTTTTACTACACGGAACATTTGAATTCTAGACTACCTTGAAGTGGGACGCGAATAAAATCTATCACATACGTTTATCAAAATAAAAAACAACGTTAATAACATTGAAAGCATCCTAGTAGATAAAGATTTTTTTATTGAAAACTTAAGTGATTAAGAAATGTACGTCAAATAACATCTGATAATTTGACGTCAGTAAATTCTAACGATAAGATAATAATGATAAGTTTTTTAATAACAATATCTTACTAAACGATTTGTTTTCAAAATTAATGCATAACATTTAAGTAGACGGTGCACAGAGGTCGCGTAATGGCGTAATATGGAACGTCAACAACTCACTGATAGGCGATTGGCCCACCGCAGACCACACCATACACCACATGAGTAGGAAGTAGAATAAATAATATCATAAACATGCCTAAAGAAAGAAAAAAAACAGTAGGTAGGTGGTATGATAACAAACACGTCAATATACTCTCCCACCTACTTAAAGGTATAGGTCCATCTACGAGAACCAAAACACTTCTACTTCAGAATAATAACAGTCTACATGAAAAAAGTACAAATGTTTACAATGAAAATATTACATACGTACTTATATTCTAAGATCCTTTATATGTGGGTAATGATAAACTCTACAAACATTTATAACATGGTGGATTGAGAGGTATTGCGAGGTTTCCTTAATTTGTGAAAAACCAAGGTCGACGACATAGCTTAAAAATTTCAAACTAAATTGGCAGTAAGCCAACAGAATTCTTGATAAATTAAAATCTTTAAGCGTCTCCAACAAGGGCGAACTACTGTGACTGTTGCGCAAATAAAAAGTCTAGGCAAAAAGAAGTCTAGTTAGACGTAGACCATTATAAATTTAAGATGGTACAGATAGACTGTTAAAGATATCCAATAAAATGATACGTATTAATCAACATGTAGAAATCGCGATCAAGGGGATGAAGCTTTAGAAAGGGAATACAGAGGTTTTCATCCAGTACTTTTGTAAGCGAATAAGGAAAATATAATTACGGAGGTAAGTAAAAAAAAACTGTGTGTAATTCTTCATAACCATAAAGGTCGCCATAAGCTATTAAGGTAGTGTATAATATGGTAGGGTCAGTTTTGTGAAACTGGATCCGTTAAGGAGTTTGCGGGGGTGGTTTGCCCAGCATCAGCACTGGGATTATACATACATGTAAGAAAAAAACTTACAACTTTGAACCTCGAGCGCAGCACTCCGAGCTTGCCGAAGCGCACGTGGAAAGGTGAGCAGGTGAAGCTGCCATCAGGCTGCTCCACCACCACCACGTCGATGGCCCCCGTCAGCGTCGCGCCGTTGATCTCATTGTAGAAGTCGCGGAAGTTCGCGATGAACTTGCCGATATAGTTCATAGAATACATGGCTAACACTTAATCACACTCTTTTTGTACGAAGAAAAACACTAATTGTTGATAATTCGTCTATCAGTCAATTCACTAATACTACCCCATGACGACGGTCGATGACACGCTCGAATCAATCCTGTAACAATGAAAATAAT
This sequence comes from Pyrausta purpuralis, assembly GCA_963924145.1. NCBI lineage: Eukaryota > Metazoa > Arthropoda > Insecta > Lepidoptera > Crambidae > Pyrausta > Pyrausta purpuralis. Next base: position 16,953,713 of record OZ001659.1, read on the forward strand.
TTTGATAATTTTCTGTATGTACAAGCTTAGCAAGATATAAAAATCATAGATAACAATAAGTACTTTAATAAACACCCGAAAGCATTTTAAATTGTAAAAAATATTTGTCTTTTCTCTCGCTTAACTAATCTAGTTTAACTTTGGCATATTAACTACTCTAGGACTAGAGATATTTAGATAGTACGTTACTCTAGCTTGAGATAGTTACGAAATACTCTAGAGATAGGAAAACAAAGCAATCAACTGATATGTAGGTTAGTGTGCTTTTTATTTGGATATCGGATAAAAATATTCACGTAGACAACAAATACATTAACATGTTAGTAGAGGTAGATAAGGGCGAGTCGTGATCACGATGAAGGAATCATGGGCTGATATTTATCGATATCTCTACTTAAAAGGCTGAACAAGCTAATCCCGTAGCTGCGCATTAACATTTGAATTGTTCAAATTATTGAATAGAATTTTGTTTTATAACTGAAGTCCGTGAGCACATCGCGCACCGAGCCACTATCACTTGAATTTATTAGGTCGATGCACTACCACCGCCAGGCACCAGTCACCAGGCGCAGGATGTTGCTCAACATTGTATGGTTGAGTCAAGCAAGATATAGAAATACTGACGGCATACCATTACTTCATTTAGCAATATAGAACTCCGTTACTGCTATTTACTTTGACAAATATACTTTTTACAAAACAGTATGATGCCAAAAAAGGAAACGGTGAGAATAGAAGTTTGAAAAAGGAAGTAGCATAGCATATAATTACACTCAATCAAGCGATTGCCTTTTGTAAAACATACTGAAAACTTGTTAAAACTAGGCATTGTTATGTATTTATTAAAATTAGCATAAGTAGAAGTCTTTACTGGAGTAATTATGGCTTGGCAAACGAACTCTTTGTTAATTTTTTGAAGGAGCAAAAAATTGCTGAAATGTTATTATAATTCATTCACCCCACATCTACACAACTACAGCCATGACATTGGGAAGAGACGCACGTACAAAAAAAGAGCACGTCGCCGCGGCGTGTGCGTGATGACTCGAGACTTGGGGACTCTGCCCCTGGTGACTAATAAAAATGTATTTAAAAACAAATAGATTTTCACATACTTTCATTAGAATCGAGATAACGTATCTTTCTGAACTACACGTCTTAAAGTGGTATGCATCCCAATCACCCATGGTTTCTGAGTTTGAACCAAGAGCATAGAAGATATTTAAAAGGCGATAAAAGGGTGATGCGCTCATGTAATAATCATGAATATTAGGTAATTAATTACCTTAATGAGAATGTAACACACCCATTTTCATCATCAGCGGGCGTAATTTGTTCAGAGTCTAACTTATAGGGCGTTTATTTTTGTTGAGGAAATTGTAATAAAATGATAACTCAGTTATAGTTTGCTTAGACATGTTTTTGAAATAGGTTACAGCTTTTTTATGACATTTTATATGTTAAAGGACAATGATTATTTCCTTTTTAAGATATTTTACCTGAACTATCTGCATCAGGAAGGACTTAATATTCTTCCACCCTTGAACGATCAACGAATAATTATATGTTGGTCAGCATTCTTAAAATATTTTCGTAACCTGGGCTTTCTTAAGTAGATTATCAATTATGAAAGGAGATTAATTAATGTTTGTTTTATTCAGATAAATTAGACGTGGTTACAGCATGTTCGTAGTAATGTAGATTAGATAACCTGCCGGGTCAGCATTAATTGGGAGCAGGTATCATGACATACCGGTAGGTACCAAAACTACTATATGTGTGCCCTACAGTGATAGCTAACCTAAAAACTACATATATTCAGTAGGTAAATAATAATAAATTTTAAGACAATATCGAAATTACATTGATAGAGCTCCTTCGTACGAGTATATCACTAATAAAATTGCGCCAAAGTAATATAAAGCCAACTTGTTTATTATCTTGCTGAAAGTTTTCTTCGGTTTAAAGAAATTAACGAATGAGTTTTAATGTCAACGGTTTAGTTATTATAAATGTTACTTCCGTCTTTGTTACCAACTCTCACTGGTATTTTTCGTGAACTTCTGTAACATAACCCACATTTTATTGGGACTATGCCAACAGCCGCGATAATAATAAAAAATCTACGTAAGTAACTACTTGACCAATTATTATAAAAACTTATAGGTATTAGTAAATTGATACGGGCCAGTGTAAACAGAAACCTTATACACAAAGCAGGCCACTAAATTGCGTCGAGCTACACGTTGCTGTTCACGTGTCTCGGCAAGACAACAACACGACTGCAGATAAACAATTAAACATTATAAACAACACAGATCAATTCCATGTAAAATGTAAACAAGCCAGGATGTAGACGTTAATTTTAAACCAGCGATCTTCGTATTTGGCCATCTTCGTAATCGTAATTACATTCATTGTCCTTAATTTCTAACTTACTACTATTCCATTCCATGGAAGATCAAATCGCATTTTCTCATTTTTTTATAGCATAACCCATAATTTCCATGCAGTTTAACAATAGTCAATAGCTTGACGATTTCATGGCTTTAATCTGAATATTAGCTGAAATAAATCATATGAATGTGTCACGTGTGTGAAATGCAACAAACGTGAGAAGATTGAAATAACATAATGATTTCTTTCAGAAATCTAAGACTGTCCTGACCTGTCCTGTGACTGTCCTCTTTAAAATCGTAAGACTGTTCAAATACGAAATCAATTTACTAACAAATCACAGGTAGAAAAACGTTCTATGCTGTTTGATGAAGAAAGGGTTCTTCCTCACTAAGGTATTCAAGGTAAAGATCAATGTCGATTACAATAAAGACTTCTTACATGGGATATTTAGGGGTTCAGAGTCACCTGGTGGGCTAAGTTGTTGCGACTGCGATGTATAATGCATAGATCTAGGTAAATGGATGATATATAACTAAATTTATACTTTTTGATACTTATATGTGCAAAACTACTAGGCTTATTTAAAATACAAGTCCAAAAGTAAAACCTAAATTTTTACTTAGGGACACCTACTTTTTCTAAAAGGTTTGTTTACAAACATGTCTGACAAAAAACGATACCCTTGTTGAAAAAAAAAGTAAGTCATCATAAAACGCGTTCAACCGTTAAAGTGAAAACAAAGCCTGTTAAGGTTAGGTTATTTCATTGTAAACGATTTTTCAATAGGTTACCTATAAGGTAGCAGGATTTAAGTCACTGACTAAACGTTAAGTTTTTTCCAATTAATTAAAAGAAATCGAAATTATCCGACCTGAATTTCAAACAAATATCCATCACACTTTGATTCGTTGATAGCGTTGGGTTTGTGACCGGTAATTTACTCAATGTCGAGTAAATTACCAAAAACATGTAATTTACTCGGTAAAATTACCGATGACTGGGAAAATATTCAAATGATTTTAATTAACAAAACTTAATGTATAAATATGCTTAATAAAGGATTTAAGTATATCACCAATAACATTTCACTCATTTTTGCTGTCTTAGCAAGATGATACTTCTTTTAATGCCAATACGAACACGAACTTTTGGGCTGGATTCACATCACACAAAAATATATTTATTAGGTTTATTTTTGTTTTGTGCTTAGTAATTTTCTGAGTGATATTGTGTTTGTAATATAAACATATTAATGTTTATTTAAAAAAAGGAGGTTATCAATTCAACCTATAGGGTATGTGATATTGTTAGAATTTTATATTGTTCGAGTGGGGTAATCTATTAAGGCTTCCAAAGTTCCAAACACGTGTTCAAAATTTCGTAAGTGAATGAGTGTTTTGATGTTTTTTTCACTACGGATTTTTTGAAAACGAGAAGTCATAGTGAGATGATTATTTTTTTGTTCAATCAGATATATTGCTACTTAGGGTACCTACATTGTAAGTTCCATCAAAAGCAGTAGTTTTCGTGATATGGGTAATTAATTTAATTAATTTAATTTAATAACTGAAAATCACGAAAAAGGGTACAATTTTTGAAAAAAAATGCCCCTTTATCATACTGACCTAAAAGCTAAGCTTATCATTCACCACACCATCGTCTGCGTCGCCGGTTCCTTTTCACTTTCTTACACAAGATATTCAAGTATTTAAACAAACTAACGAGTTGCAGAGCGCAAGCCACAACTAATTCAACCTTCGGCATCTTCATGTACAACAGAGGCTATGATTAATCTCGCGCATGCGTGAATCACGAAGCGTCTCGCACTTAGGTTTGATGACTTCCAGCCGAATCAGTAAGCTCTAGTGGCAGTGGGCACTTGGGCAGGGCACATAGCAGGGAACTGATGGCCGCTGGGGCAGAAAAGTTCTAGATTGGAAACCCTTCGACCAAAAGCGCAGCGTGAGATGTCCACTGACAAGATGGACAGACGACCTTGTAAAGATAGCAGGATCAAACTGGATGCAGACCGCTCACAACCGGTCGCTGTGGAAAGCCGTGGGGGGTGGCATATGTTCATCAGTGGACGTCCTTTGGCTGATAATGATGATGATGATGTGTGAACATCAATATGAACAGCAAGCTCGCCTCAGCTCTCGTGCACGAATATTTTCTCGAACGTTTCGTCAATAAGGAGACGAGAAGCAAGCGCGAATGTTAAATGCCATATAACAGTTTACGCAACGCGCACGAATATTTGTTTTCTGTTTTATATGGTGACCCAAGTAACGTACAAAATAATCAATTTTTGAAGATTTTTCTACCATCAACACCGCCAACAACCGTTTGGACTAAAGCTTTAATCATGCACAAATTATAAAATAAATAAATATAGCAACTGAATATTTTACCGCTATTTGGTAAATTACGAGTATTTTACCATTTTTTACCATAAATTACCATATTTTTCATTACTTACCATTTTAATTTTTTACCTGCCCAACTCTATTCGTTGATCATTAAATCATGACTAACTTTGTTTGCAGAATCCGATGTACGCACAGTTCACTGAATTTACCAACAATAATAAAATTGATCTCAGTCAGATTTCGTACCTTCACAAAGAGCAGTTCTTATTTTCAGTTCTGTACAACTATCAGCTTCTTGTGACACTGAACCGCTTTTTCAATGATGATGACAGTCTTTGACAACAAACAACTTTTGTCAGCTGCAATCACGAAACAAAGTAAACGCTGGTTAAACCTCAACGCGTGCTACACGCGTCGACTCTACCATTAAACTGTGTGGACTGGTGGGTGAGAGCGTGCAGAGACGATAGCGTGGCCTGACGTCGGCGCGTGACGTCGCGTCGTCAGACTCAACCCGACCAATGTATGAGTCTGCGATGTGAGTGAACACAGAACAAAATACCAGTTACATACGTAACCACGTGTTCAGCGGTGGAGTGAGGCCGATCGTACCGGATCGCGCGGTATGGCGTGATGTCTGACCACGACACTTGCGAAAGTATCTTTTTACCATAAATAAGAATCTCGTCGTAACCGAATATGATGTAAATATAATTACCTGGTACATACTCTTTCTTTATCAAATATCTTACATAACGACTAATCTTGGCGAAGATAAATAAAACATATAATTTATTTCGATTCTTTATGCAGATAATAACACTATATCAGTATTTTTCTATACAGATTTAATTGATTTTAAATTAAAGGATAGATTCTAATTTAAGCGATTATAGACCTATTAAGTAACTTTATTTTCCCATTTTAGGTCGTTATTTCAAAGTTAAAATATGAACAGCTAACGGACGTTGAAACATATGAAAGATTTTTTTAATCCATCCATGCATGCATTTTATCCATGCTAAATCTTTTCTGCACCGAAGACATGTTTTTAGGGTTCCGTAGCAGAATGTCAAAAGCAGAACCCTTATAGTTTCGTCAAGTCTGACTGTCTTACCGTCCTTGGACGAAAAAAATTGGACTTGAAAATTCTGGAATCGAATTTTCACATAAAGTAGCAATTCCGGACGTCTAGATATTAGAGCTTTTTGGGCTTAAGTACGAGTATACCCTGAATCTTCTATCTTTCAGAGAAATGCATATCTTAATTACGGATCAAAGTTTTTTTAAGGCTCTCAATAAGAAAATTAAGTAACTATCATACGGTTTATAAAATCATCAAACTTTTTGATAATTTGGGAATGAGAGTTTATTTAACTCTTCTAAGGCTCTTCATGAGACAAGACGCTACAATAAATAAAATTATATAACGTGTTCTTTTTGTTTTTCGGAAAATTAAGGATATAAATTAGACTTCTTTAATTAAGGTTGTTATTTTTTTTTTTTATAAAAATCCCATTTTTTTAAGTTTTTTAGAATTTCATACAAAATAATTCAATTTCCACTTTGTACTCGCTGTGTTCCAATAATAGTAGTAAAATAATGCGTTCTAGCACGGCCAGCAAAAAATCATTTGAGTCCTAAATTATGGCTGACTTCTGACGGTTACGTAACCAAAAAAAGTTATTGTGATAAGCATGGTAGTGATGGTTAGGTTTGTGAAGTTTTTGTATCTTTGGCTTATCGTCAACGTAAATAATAAAAAAGTAAAGCACAATAATGCGTACCTACGTAAAGTAAAATATGGCCTTTAAAATGTCTTAAATAAAAATTACTTCAATTAATTTCTAATTATTTTTTTTTAATTAATGTACTTACCTACATTTTTTTTAAAGTTTCTTAAGATTCTGCACGTTATTTAATGAGAGTAAATGATGGATAAAAACTGCTTTGAAAGGAAACAGTAACATAAAATTAATCCAAAAGATAGTAACAAAATAGGTAATAAAAGTATTTTCGTTTGTGCCCTTTTTTGCTGACCATTCGCAATTGTATGTAGTAAAGATGACAACGTCACTAAAAACACTGAACGCAAATAATAATGAACTGATTTAAAAAAAAAACTTACTCGTGCATTATACTTCTGTTAGAATAAATCCTGTCGGGAAAATATTACTCATGCACTGTAGAATCTTTGGTTAATTTTTCCGAAAAACAATAAGTACACTTGTATAGGTATTACCTGTTCGATTGCTGTTTAGGAAATCTATCAAATTTCTAGGAAATGTGTCTAATATCATTTACATCACAAATTACAGGGTTAATTTAAGAGTTTTATACAATTTCTAGGAATTGTATACAATGAACGATATCATATATTTATGTAACATTTACACCACATTAATTAGTAGTCACAAAATTGCAGTGTCGTCAATTTCCTTAACGTTAGTTCGATTCGCGGGAGTATTTCATCCGAAAAACTTTGAAAGCAGTTCTTGTTTTGGTAAAAAAAATAAAAGGACCTTAGTTTTCTTTAAGTAAAAATTTTCTTATTTCAGTATTTAGAGTAATTTACCTATTATATTTCTTACCCTGGGTAGGTAGGTACAGTCATAGGATATATAGAATAATGATTCTGGGGTAAGGGGAGAAATTGCTAATGGGAATCCGAAATTTTATAAATGACACACGACTAATTGTACAAAATAATCAGCTGGAATAATAAGAATTGTTTGGAACAATACACGCACTTATTGGAAAAGAAATACAGCAGCCTTATTTGTCCAAGTAATGGGTGTGTCATGACGTAGTGTTTACGCCTAGCAGATGTAATGGCGACGTTTATACGGCGTATTATTTAAGGCCACCAAGGCCACATCAATATCCCACAGTAAAAATAGTCTACTGACCTACCTATTTTGAAACCTATGCATACAACAGTAAGCACTAAAATCGAGCAGTAGGCACTGAAAGTTGTATGCGTGTGCGCATAAACAAGCGTTATCGGCGAGATGGCCTTGTAGTTTTGCTAATGCGCAGCTTAGGAATGTTGAGAAAAACAAAACATGTTGTTTTCCAAAATGTAGGGATAGGTAAACAAACAACCTGAATCATCTCTAATCATTTGAATTATGTATTATTATAACATTTATTTATTTTGGGTAGTATTTAACTGCAAATAATCAAAAAAACTTTTGCACAGAAATAAAAAAAACTGATAAAAAATATTGATTGCAGGTTTGCCTAGCAAAAAACTAAATAACTCTAAAATCTTAAGAGACACAAATTTGGCTTTTACGGCACATTTATGCTCGTTTTGAAGCTATCTTTTTTCATATTTAATATCCAGACCTATCAATTAAAAAAAATGTTGGGTGAACGTTCGTGCAGCAGAATCAACTCTGAAGCTTTTGGGACGCACAAATATACAATTTCGGACACATTTACACGATGTAAGGTACTAATTATCTGCATCATCCAATTCTTTTTGCTGAGCGAACGCACACAAGCTTATTATGCATGCATATCAAAAATTACTAGCGCACAGTAAATCTATTACATCATTTTCTTATAACTTACCTTAAATGTTTAGGGTTTGTCGAATGGCAAAAACGGAACCCTTATAACTCATGTCAATCAACTCTGTCTTTTTGTCTGTCCGTCCGTATGTCACAGCCTTTTTTCTGGCTGGAACTATTAACGTTACACCTACACAGATGAAAGGAAGTAGGTCGGTGTATCCCATACATGGAATTAAAACAAAAAAAAAAACTTTTTTTGCTTATTAAACCTATGCATGTGGAGTGTCTATTGATAGGTCTCTTAAAGTGACACCGAAGTTCCTAAAACATTTTTTTCTGAAAGTCTAACATAATAATATGGGCGGTAGACGCTTCCAAAGTGCTATTTTAAAAACTTCTCGTTCGATCCCGTCCGAACCAATTTTCGTTGAAAGTATTCGGTAACAAAGTTATTTTTGCTGTCAACAAAATATTGTGGTATTTTGGCTAAGTGGAACCCTAATTGAATTAAAATTGGCACGAAACCCTCAGTGCGCGAGTCCGAATCGCACTTGGCCGGTTTTTTTATTGTTAATTGCAGTATTATCTAAAGTCCATTTTCGTGATAGATAGTAAGTAAACTTTCAACTTTAGTTTCAAATCGTTATCATTTGTTTTAATTTTTATTGCGTATTTTTATGTGCAAAAATATTTTGTTCAAACCCGCAGAAACGTATCTTGTGTGTTCATTAGTTTTGAGACAAACTTTTTATGTACGGACAACAGCACGTCAAGGAAAACACTGCATCTTATTCAGTTGTAATAAGGGCAAGTTTGCAAAAAAATGGGGGTAACCCGATGTGCTGGCCACAGTACTTAAAAAATAAACAGCCTGCTTTTTTATCTCTTTTTTCCGATTTTAAATTTGGTATGTAAACTTGCAATTCATTGGATTTTTTAAATTTATTTATGTCAATTTTCTCGTGATGGAGGGATCTAAAGAATTACGTGCGACCGTGATTGATTTCGCTAGGAAAAAAACAAAAGAGATTTTCCGGGAGGTAAAATGTTTTGGTGTGACTTGTGAGCTGTAACTTAGTGTATTACACTATCATACGATACAATACAATACAATTTCTTTGCAAGATCGCCAAAGGAATCGTCGGCCACGCTCTGCGAGGACGTCTACAAAAATCAAAATCATCCAAGAGCGACATCGCCGATATCCATGTCGCACTCAGACTCGGAAAAAATCGCTCTGCAGACTACTATTTCGCGCATTTCAGTCAACAGATTATGATCATAAGGTAAAGCCATTAGCCGTAGGAAAATTCACATTTTATACGATCGAACGTTGTCAAATACTACTTAGGAGAGACAATGCAAGGAAGATACTCTTCACTGATAAGAAAATCTTTACTGTAGGTTTAACCGATAAAACAATAAAGTTTATGCCAAAAGTAGCCATCATCCGATGTGATGGTATGGTGGGGAGATTCGCATGAAGGTGTCACTCCGCTCCATTTCTGCCAACAAAACGTCAAGATGGCCAAGAAAAGAAAGCCAAGAATTATCAATGTGTCATTTTAGAGCCTGTTGAGTGAAACGTCTGTCTTATTCTTTATTTTATAACAACAAATATGGTGTTCTTCAGCAAGACTCAGCGCCATCCCATAAGGAAAAAAACTACCTAATCTTGGTTGAAGCAAAATGTGCCAGCATTCATTGCGTCGAACGAATGGCCCTCATCCAGCTCCGACCTCAACCCCCTGGATTATTCCTTATGGACTGAGTTAGGGCTCAGGGCCTGCCGTAGTAAGTCCCATCCAAACTTGGAGTCACTAAAGCGAGCAGCTCTGGTCCGTTCAGCAAAGCGAATCCCGCGGGATAAGGGACCGTTCAAGTATTACGTATGCAGATTTATGACAATTATTGACTCCCTTGTCAGCAAAAGGAAGCAAAGCTCTTACTCCCACCTCCTCTGCTAACGTAAACGCTGTACCTAATATGAATAAATAAGCAATAATTAAGCAAAGCTACCGCAAAAACCTTTATTAATTTTAACCAATCCAAGTCCGAACCAATTTTCGTTGAAAGTATTTGATAAGATCTACATAATATATTTTTCTCAAAATTTACACTCTCTTAGTTTAGAAGTTAGATGTGGGGGACGCCTATTTTACCACTTTGGTAGCGTCTAGCTATGAAACGTTAGAATTTAAAAGAAAATGGTTTTAGGAACCTCGGTGTCATTTAAAAGACCTATCCATAGACACCCCACACGTATAGGTTTGCAAAAAAATGTTTTTTTGGTTTTAGTTTCATGTATGGGAGCCCCCCCTGAAATGTCATTTTTTTTATTTTTTGTATGAGAATCGTAAAGCGGTTAAAAGGATACATATTCCTACCAAATTTCAATAGTGTGATGCTTATAGTTACAGAATAAAATGGCTGTGACATACGGACGGACAGACAGACAGACAGACAGACTTGACGAAACTGTAAGGGTTCCGTTTTTTGCCATTCGGCTACGGAACCCTAATATTTTATTGTTGATTATTATCTACTTAATGTTTCCTGTCAATTAAAGAAATATAAGTTAATTATTTAAAAAATTATGCAACTTTAGTATCGTCTCAAAACTTATGAACACATGCGATATACAGGGAGTCCAGAAAGTCAAGGTTAAGTCGAAACCGGGTGATCTAGGCCATGACAGCCACTAGAAAAATACAATAAAAAACCGGCCAAGTGAGAGACGGACTCGCGCACTGAGGGTTCCGTGCCAACTTTAAATGAATAAGAGAATACACTTACTTCTACTCAGATAAAATACCATTTTATTGACAGCAAATATAACTTTGTTTTTCATACTGTTTGTATGAAGTACAAAGTTATGTTTGCAGTTGTTGAAAATGTGCTTTATCTCAAAAACTTCTCGTTCGATTCCGTCCAAACCAATTTTCGTTGAAAGTATTTGTTAAGATCTACATTACATATTTTTTTCAAAATTTACACTCGCTTAGTTTAGAAGTTAGATGGGGGGGACGCCCACTTTGGAAATGTCTAGTTATGAAACGTTAGACTTTAAAGAAAAATGGTTTTAGGAACCTCGGTGTCATTTCAAAGGCCGATCTATAGACACGCCACACATATAGGTTTGACTAAAAATTTTTTTTTTGTTTTAGTTTCATGTATGGGAAACATCCCCCCCTTACAGACAGACAAACAGACAGACTTGATGAAACTATTAGGGTTCCGTTATTTGCAATTTGGCTACGGAACCGTATAGGAACATTAAAGAATAAATAACAATAGTTATATTATTGTAACCAACAATTATAACAGTGAATAATGATGTAAGTCACAAAAATATATAGATAATATTTGTTAATATTGCTTATTATTTAATTTAAATATTCTTTTTGAACCCAATGTGTTACCAAAATGTTAAAATTAATATAAAAATTTAGGTAACACAGCTCAAAACAGTAACAATAAAAAAGAACTTCTCTAATCAGTCTCGTATTTATTTACTATTATGTTTACTAACTTAAAACATTCTTACAAATAATGAAATATCTGCTAAGAACACCATTCTAGGTATTTTTCCATACAAACTTATATAACAAATTATTTTAAAATAAATAAATGCTGTAATTTTTTTTCATCTACAATTATGAATATACGAAAAATCAAGCCTATCTGGAATCAAAATTTGTTATTTTTTTCTTAATATTTAATCATTTTCGGTTTCTGTAAGTACTAAAATGTTTTAATTTTAACAATTTAGGGCCACTTGCACAGTCAAGTTAACCCTGGGTACAATCAATAAATTTGCATATAAAATTAAATTATTGATTTAATCCAGCGTTGTCCATCCAGGACTATCTTTGAGCTAAAATTTTACTCTGGACTGTGCAAGTGGCCCTTATTCTTGTGTTTTATATAAACCATCTTGTGTGGATATATAGCCACAGTAGTCGACCAATTCAAGATGTCAATTGTTTTTTAGAAAGGTCATAACTCAAAAAGTATTTTTTTTTTTCTAGTGCCCGTCATGGCTTGGCCTATCAAATGGTTTCGGTTTGACCTTGACTTCAACCCTGTATATTCAACCAGTGTTAATAATTTTTTACCATTAGTTAAGTTAACTATCGATCATGAAACCATAATTAAATGAAACATAATTTTGTTTGTTTGACACATTATTGTTGAGTAAGTTTAAAAATGCTTATGGCAAAAATGTTGCGAGGATTGCACTTGGGGAAATTTGCTGTGCAATCAGTATAATATTTGACATGAAAATATGTAACTTTTTGCCTATTAAATGATTTATTTTTTGCGCATTTGAGTTTAATTTTTTGTTTGTTTGTTATTAATAAAGACATTTACATCTTAGAGGAAAAATTACAATTAATTAAATTTATCACAGATGTTAAGCAACAGTCTTTTGTTTAGGCAACCGCTGGCGGCCTTTTGATCTGTGAGTGTTTAATGTTGGAGCTTGAACGCTAATGGATCAAAATTATTGAGAAGGGGGGAGTGGTGCTAGGGGGTAGGCTCTCCCTCCCCTTCCCCCTTAAATCTTGGACACACAATGTAAATGTGCGCCAACATGTTTAAACAACAATTTCACTCGATGTTAAGACTTTTATAAATAACTCCTAAAACAAAGGCTTTTACAGATTACAATACCAAAATTTACATTCATTGATCTAGTATAGAATGCGGACAAAGTCATGTACTTACCTCTATTGATGTCTTCAATTAGACTCTAATGACTCTATGATTTATTTTCCTTAAAGAAAATTATCATCTTTCACAAAAAACACTGGATAAAATTATAATACTAAATTCTTATTCTTGTGTTCAGTCACTCAGACATAATTAGGGACACGAAAAAAGTATCGATACCTTATGGTATCGAGTAGATTTCCTTTCGATACCGATACTTTTTTACTCGATACTTTGTGTTCGATACTTTTACTTAACAAGTACTTTTTGACAAGTATCGTATCGAATATATATTTTTTTTATTTATTTTTTATTATTGAAAAAATACATGAGATGGCGTTTGGGTCGCCCCAATGCTGCCAATTATTACATAGGTTTCATTCATTTTATAATTTATGGCAACATTAGCAACGCCATCTTGTTCGATCGTGCTGAAGCTTTTATTCAGGCATAGAGTAGATCCGTTCCGTTACCGGATTCACATTTCACTTGTTTAATTCTAACTCGTTCATTTAATACTCTATGGTTCGTAGGCTGTATGGGCTTAGATTTCTTTGCTTTTCATTCATCACAGAAAAATTATACATAAAAACAACTTTATGGTTCGTTCGTTGTTGTTGTTACTTGTTGTTTAAATATTTATCGATTTTCTTGCGATATTATTATTTGATTTCTTGATATGTAAACATATTCAGCACGGCACTCACTATTATTCTGTGTTTGTATCGGAATTTGAGTTATTATCAAAAAAATGCCGCCTACCAAGAGTGAAGTTTGGCAGTATTTCGTCAAGATTAACAAAGACGAAGTGAAATGTAAGATTTGTTTTAAAAGCTTAAAAACGTCAGGGAATACGTCAAACATGATTAAACATTTAAAGAAACACCCTTATTCTGATGCCTCAAGGTAATTTTTTTAATAATTTGGTGTTCCTTGTAACATAACCTAAAATAAGTTTTATAGTATTTTATAGGCGCACGAAACTAATTATTTTATGTATTATCTTTTATCTTCTTAGTGTAAAAGGAGATGAAAAACAAACGACGACTCAGAAAAAGTTAGAACTGCCGAATTTACCGAGTCGTGATCACGGCCCCTGCCCCCCCCCCCCCCCTGCCTGAGAAAAGTACTCGATACTTTAAGGTATCGATACTTTTGTGTCGGTTCTTTTCCGAGTACGATACTTTCTTATCGATACTACTCATGAGTACAGTATCGATACTTTTTATTCGATACCGTGTTCCTAGACATAATCTTCATAATCTGTGGTCTGACCCACAGATATATTATAAAAGCGTAGATATATATGTATGACAGATAGGTAGGCATGTACATTGGAAAGCTCTTGTTTGGAGCGTGTAAAACCCATTTAAAGTAACATAAAGTGTCGCTAGCGTCGTTTTATTTTTCTTTAATGCTGATTTTGTGCAGACCAAGGAATGAACCGATTAGTAATAAAAATATTAAGTCATTATAATAATAATACAAACAGATTGAATAAATTTGAATGAAAGTTCAACCTCTTTTGAACAAAAATGGAGTACACTCAAGCTCAACTCACGAAGGCAAAAATTCTACACCACAAGACGTTTTAGATTCACTAAAACAAAAATTGGCTCAAAAACACATAGATTAGATTAGATTAAAAAAAAACGACCACAAACAATATTTTACAACTAGCGAAAAAAGTTTCTACAGACAACTAGGAGGAAAATGCAATAATACGGACATTAGTAATTAGGAAGTAGTACCAGAAGAGAAAGATCTTAAAGGCTACAAGGCAGAACTATGGGAGAAAGAAGTATTTCCAACAATAACGCTCAATGCAGTAAAGATGAAGACAAAAAGTATGAAAATATAGAAGAAATGGAATTCACAGACATAACAAAGGATGATATAGACAAAGTAACTAGAAAAATGAATAACTAGAAAGCGGCTGGGATAGACAAGCTTAGATACATGTAACCCATAACAATACAGACCCGTTGCTTGTTTATCCTATCCACCTATTACCTTTGGGAATTGACGGCAATGTGTGGGAATGTCCAAGTGATATTTATTTATTTATTACCTCATATTTAGCAACCTAAATAAATTCACACGTTGAAAAAAACAAAATCCAGTCTGAAGAGCCAAAGGGATGCGGGCGAGGCTATAAGGGATGTAAACGAGATGTCAAAATGCAATGTTTGTAGTAAGAGAAATTATATAGGGTCTAACAAAACTAATTATCGACCGCCAACGGGGGGAATCTAAACATCATATTGATCACGCTCACCAAATTTGAGGAAAAAAAAACAGGCAAAAATCAAAATAAATTGTTGCACCAAAGTCGTATTTTCTTTATGCTTATCAACTTCCAAAGCCTGTTTATACCAAAGGAGACTTTAACTTATTGTCTCCTTTGAGGTTTAGGAAGGAGAAAAGACACATTTTTTTACATAATAAAATCTGTTGCTGTTTAGGTAGGTACACACTATCACGCCTTTGTTTTACAAATTATTGCCCTGCTGGTCATTCATTTTGGTTAGGCAACTTTTATTATCATTTTTGATAACGTTGCATCTGTTATTATTTTGGTAGTAGGAGTAAAAAGGAATGACTACAACTTTAAAGTAGGTAAGTATGCAAATCTGCCATTTTTTTTTAAATTAACTGCGTAAACCCCCAGGTTATTCATTTAATTTACACAGCTTGTTTGAAGGTTTATTTTAATCATCATAAGGTTATGATAGACTAGACACAATTAGGTAACTACTAGACTAGGTGGTGCGCGTGTCCAATGAGTAGGTAAAGTCTGTTTTTCTTGGCTTGTCAAATATTGTAAACAATCTTAACATTCCTTTTTTGTGAAATGATCAATTTTAAAATAAAATAAAGATATAACTCTCTACTCGTGTAGGTAATTTATCCTTGAATACTAAGATCTATTCAAATCAAATGGTTACTCAAATTTTATTGCTGATAAAAAGATATAAAAGTTATAAAGATTGTTCACATTATTGGACTATCAAAGATAAACAGACTTTAAAAGAGTCTGGGGGCCTACTCTGTTAGACGTTGCACGTAAATATCGGCTATAGCCATCTTGCTTGCTCTCATGTTATCCTGGCATGGGTGACTGTGACGACTAGAGTAGAAAGCATGAACATTCGACGTACAGAGCAGGTACCTTCGGTTCGTATGTGTGTGCATGACACAGATAAAAGTACAGCAGGTTTCCTCATTTAACTGAATTATTATGTTAGAAAACATAACTTTGAAAAATCACTATAAAACATGTGTCAATATTTCGTCATCGTATTCAGTATGATTTATAGATACCCCCCGTTGGCGATCGATCACTAGTTTTGTTAGACCCTGTATTTCGGTAAACACATACAATAATTAGATATCACACGACCTCACGAAACGTCCATAGCACAACGGTTTTCTTTAATGACAACCATAGACAGGTGTCGGTCATTAACACTTCATAGACTTCTAGTCGTATGATCTACACTAAGAAGAAATATTGAATTTTATATCTCCAACACTCTTCCTTAAAATTCAATGTTTCTGTAACAACATAAGTTTAAAGAACACTACAATCACAATAAACCACTAGGTTGTTTACTTACAAACAATTCATTGACTCTATTAGGTACAACAATATCGCCATATAAAAACAACTTGTGAACAACTTTACTTTTTAACAAAATCTTAACAGCAGAACAAAATTCATCATAACGACAATAAACTATACAAAACATTTAATATTTAGACGTCTCAAACAAATTTCTTAAATTCTTAAAGCCTTTGTCATGATGACGTCTGCTATCTGTTCACAACTCTCAAAATATTTAAAACCTAGGTGAAATTTCTCGATCTTCTCTCTAATGAAGTTATACCTAATGTCAATATGTTTAAATTTCATGTAATTTCCTCGTTCCACCTTGATGCCTCTTTACATTATTTCATCTGTAGATAATTTAACTTTAGGCACTTCAACGTCAGGCGGCATAGATCAGCCCTTAAAACTTCATCACTTTTACCATCCTATAAAACTTTCTCTCTGTTTTCATTCTGATTTTCAGTTTCTTTGACACATGCATCATTGTAAAAATGAAAAGACATGTGTCACCCGGAGACAACCGCGGTAAAGCTATTGCATAGCATTTTTTATCAACTTATGCAATAAAAATTATTTATTTATTTTATTTATACAACCAATGCCTCCTTAAGGTGGGTTGCTGAACTAAAGAGACAAGCGTGATATTTCAAAAGTCATTAAAAGTTCTGCTATTCATCGACAGATGGAATAACTAAAAATTATCACCGCTGTGCGGTCGGGGTGGGGGGTGTTAGGTTATTTACGTAATTTCTGGATTCGGTCTCCACGCTCAAGGCCCGCGAGAGAAGCTATGCAATAGCTTAATAAACATCTTCACCATAGTCTTAAACTCCTTGAACTGTCACAGAATACTTAAATAACTATGTAAAAAGCAGCCATTTCAAATACGTGCCAAATTGTGCGCTGATTTCTTCAAGATAAACTTTCCATATCAACGGAAGAAATCTTAATACCTACCCGTACTTAGGATCATCTTATTTGGCATTGCCCGTAAATAATCTTTTAAAATACCAGCCCTCAAACTGAGAAAATAAAAAGAAAAAAAAAAACAATAAAGTATAAGGGTCATCCTGAACTCTGCCTTTGCTGGTCCCAAGCCCAGATGCGAAAAGAAGAGGGTTGGCTGATGGACAACGCCTTCGGTGTGCAACTCCACCCGCACACCGTCCAGTCGTAAAGAGTTGTCAATGCCGAATATTGGGCGGCAGTAAATAACCCAATCAAAAAACTTGGTTACCAGGAACCATGAGGCCTAAATAACCTCAAAAAGTCTAGGTGCAGGGACATGGGGAACCCCTGTAGCTATTTCCCAAACCTTTTTTTAATGATAATGAGTGACAACGATGGGATGTTTTTGCCATGCGATCCGGCTAGCGCCCGGCTCTCCCAGATACCCGGGTCTGGGAGATGTAATGCTACCGATGACCAAGGACGGGTGGAGACCCAGGCCCCTCCTTCGGTAAATATTACTGGTCGAGACACATCGATGGGGAGTACCCCGTCCACCGAACACGGCCCGAGCTTAGACTTTTCAGGTCTGGCGGAGGCCATACCAACCACCGCTGACACTGCAACGGTGTCGGAATGGACTGTTGTCGCTTGGAAGCGCCCCTGCAAAGGGACCGCCAAACCGGCGACAACGACCAGCAGCAGAGGGCGAGAAGGCCGACCCGACCGCAACCGCCACACCGGCCGTTCTACAGAGGAAACCCGAAAGCCCAAAGCTGCAACGACAAACCGAGGGATGGTGGGGCAGCCCAAACGTGTTCACCCCACCGCGTGTGCGTCGGGGGTGACCCACCAGCCCGCAGAGTCGCGGCCCACAGACCGACACACTAACCAAGGGTTGGAAAGCCGATCAGAACGCGTTCCCCCTCGGGGGCACGCAGGAAGTGAAGCTGACCAGCCTATTACCAACCATACGCAAACGCCGGCCGCTGCGGCTACAACGCCCAGCGAGCCCGTACCCTCCTCACGCCCGTCCCGCCCCCGCGGGAGTCACTGACTCCCGCGGGGGCGGGACGGCATGGAATGGCATCACCACCTCCACCCGCAAACACAAAACCAACCAGACCACCCAAACTACGCCAGCGGAAACGGAAGCCGAAGGGTAGCCGCGGCCAAAGGTTGGAGGCGGAGGCTCCCGCTGCTCCCGCAAGCGAGCAACCTGGGGCCGGGAATGGTCCGGACGACCGCGCTTCTACGAAGCGAGCTCGCCTGGACGATACTCGGTCCCCCAGGGGGGAAGCCAAACGTCCAAAAACCGATGGCAGGCAAAGGCGGGCGGAGAGCTACGCAGATGCGAGTCAATCGCACCTGAAGGTAGCGGTCATCACCGTCCCGCCGCGCGACCTTTCGCAGGAACAGGCAGTGCAGCTTAGGGAGGCTATCGACGATAGAATCCTTCAGGCTGTTCTGTCTCCGCCGTCTCCGGGCGCGCAGGCTCCATCATTCCGCGGACGCCCCTTCCTTCTGGACGGGGTGCTGGCGATGTGGTGCGAGAATGCGAATGCCCTGAATTGGCTAGAAAGGGAGGTCAGAAATATCGCCTCACCCATTCCAGAGACCACTCTGACTGTCATAAGACAGTCAGACATGAAGAAGAGGCTCAAGGCAGGGCTTCTACTGCACACACGCATCACCGACTCCAGCACACTTCAGAGAGTCCTCAGTGCCCAGAACCCATGGTACAGAGTTGACTCCTGGCTGCTGTATGACATGACGGACGATGATAAACCTGGCGAACCAGGGTCCAGCGAGAGGGTAGTCCACCTCATACTGGGAATCCCGGAAGACCAGCGGCAAACCATCATAGACCGTGAACGTCGCATTGCCCACATGTCGGGAAGCGGATATATCCGCTTCTTCGCTCATGAAGAGGCAACTGCATCGGTCGAACCCAGTATAGCAAGACCAAGTGAGACACCGAGACCATCTACAGCAGCTCCCCAGCCGGGTCCGAGCTGGCTGGACATGATGAGTTCGCCAACGGAGAGTGCGGGGGATACGAGTGACGAAGATGGCGTCCTGCATAGCCCCACCCCCTAGTCTCAAAATCCTGCAAACCAACCTCCAGCACAAACAGATCGCGACGGCCACGCTACGCAAAGTGCTGGAGGGAGACAACAAGATCGTCGCGCTGATCCAGGAACCCTGGATCAGAAACAATGCCATATGCAGTCTCAGCAACATCAGTGGTAAGACTTTACTCAAAACACCTGTAGAAAAACCGAGAACCTGCATTATAATACCTAAAACCACAAATACCACTTTGCTTAACCAATTCTGTTCCAGAGATCTTACCGCAGTAAAAGTACTCGCAGATAATCAAGCTACCCTGGTTCTTGCCTCTGTGTATATGCCGAGCGAAGGTGACATTCCAGCTAAGGAACTAGCCGAGCTCGTACTACACTGTGAGGCCATGGACTGGGACTTGGTCATCGCTGCAGACTGCAACGCACATCATCCTCTGTGGGGAAGTAAGGATACCAACAAGAGGGGTGAGCTTGAGCTTCTAACAGAATACTTATTACAAACTAACCTTAACATCATACACAGAGGCACGGAACCAACGTTTGTGACTTCAAGGTGCCAGACCACTATAGACATTACCCTAGCAACACACAAAGCTACGGATCTCATTGAAGGATGGCACGTGTCCAAAGAGCCATCATTCGCAGACCATAGGCGTGTATGCTTCCAATTAAACTAACAGGCCCCGTCCCATACCGTAATCCACGGAAGACAGACGTGGAAAAATATAGCAAAATACTAACAAAAACACTAAAAAGCTTCAAACCAGCAGATGTAACCTGTAACACGACTAACATAGAATCTACCGTGCAATCCTTAACAGCAACCCTACTGAATAGCAAGCCTGTCCCACCGTTCTACCAAAAAACTCAGGCAAAAGTCAATGGTGGGGGCCAGAACTAGAGAGGCTAAGGAAGGCTCTAAGAACACTATTTAATCGAGCAAAAAACAGCCGAACAGCTGAGGACTGGGAAAAGTACAAAACCGCACAACGACACTACAAGAAGCGAATCAGGTTCCGAAGAACGGAAGCCTGGCATAACTTCTGTAGCAGTATAGACTCAACGAACCAAGCCGCAAGGGTAAAGAAAATACTGTCGAAAGGTGATCTCAATCTTCCGGGATCCCTTAAAAAAGGAGACGGTGCGTTTACAAACTCAGACCAAGAAACCTGCAAGGTTCTACTAGAAACCCACTTCCCGGGCTGTAAAATTGCGCCAAATCTGGAATGGCCACCCGAACACCAGGAGATACCAGCATCACAGGAATGGGAAGTTGCAACCAAAATCGTGACAAGGGATAAAATAAGCTGGGCCCTAAAAAGCTTCCAACCATTCAAATCTGCGGGCCTAGATGGGATTTTCCGACCCCTTCTGCAAAGGAACGCGAAGGAAGATATCACCTACCTACTACCAATATATAGAGCATGTATAGCATTCAAATACATACCTAAGCCATGGAGAGAGGCAAAGATAGTATTTTTACCTAAGCCCGGAAAGGGAGACTATACTTTAGCCAAATCCTTCAGGCCAATCAGTCTGACTTCTTTTCGCCTGAAAACGCTAGAAAGACTAATAGACAGATACCTAAGAGATGAGGTTCTGATTAACAAAACACTTCATACACAACAACACGCATACAGGAAAGGCAGATCAACTGAATCAGCCCTACACATGGTAGTGCATAAAATACAGTGTGTGTCTGGATAAAGTGCAATCCCGAAAGGGAATGAAACTAGACCATGAATCATTGACTAGAAAAATATTAAAAATAAATATAAAAAAATATTGTAGGATTTATTGGTATTTTAAGATTTTCATGTTTCATTAAGGACTCTATGTACAAAAGTATTGATTTCTTCCAAAATAATGGGTCTATTTCTTTGAAAAAAAAAACAGTATGCCTAATACCTGGCGATGACCATGAAATAATAAATAGTCCGCAAAAAAGTAACTATCTTGGGTAAAAAAAAAATGTATTTTTATGAAAAAAATGATTTTTTTAGACGTTTTTTTCGTGTTGCCGTGCAGTTAGAGACCGTTTTTTTCCATTGTTTCCGTCCTACTCTGTGTCCTAATCGAGGAGGCCATTTTGAACATTTAATGCATTAAATAAAAATGCAAAATTGTAGCTTACGGATAATTTTATTAATAAAGTTATTGTGATTAAAGTCTGACTTTTATTACCTACTAAAATGTAAATAACTCCTACCTAGCCAATTTTTGAGTTAGAACATTGGTTTTTTTTTATTTGGAAGCTAAAATAGTAAGGAATAAAAGTAAGCTATAAAATTACATAGTTATAGGGCACATTTTTTTAAGTAATTTGAAGTTTTTTAAAATAATCGTCTAAAAAATCATATTTTTCATAAAAATACATTTTTTTACCCAAGATAGTTACTTTTTTGCGGACTATTTATTATTTCATGGTCATCGCCAGGTATTAGGCATACTGTTTTTTTTTTCAAAGAAATAGACCCATTATTTTGGAAGAAATCAATACTTTTGTACATAGAGTCCTTAATGAAACATGAAAATCTTAAAATACCAATAAATCCTACAATATTTTTTTATATTTATTTTTAATATTTTTCTAGTCAATGATTCATGGTCTAGTTTCATCCCCTTTCGGGATTGCACTTTATCCAGGGACACACTGTAGAGTCTGCCATAAACAACAAAGCATCAACCCTAGCCGCTTTCATAGACATAGAAGGGACTTTTGATAAAACCATGCACAACAGCATTAACCTTGCCCTAAGTAAACTAAGAGTAGAACCAGTGATAACGAAATGGATAAACGAGCTAGTCAGTAAAAGAGCGGTCCAAATTACTACACACACCACCATGCGGGCAATGGTGGTCAGAGGATGCCCACAAGGTGGCATCCTTTCTCCACTTCTATGGAACATAGTAGTAGACAGCCTCCTGAGTAAACTAAATGAAAAAGGATACACTACCATCGGGTATGCAGACGATCTAACTATACTGATAAACGGAAACGCGGAAAACCTCCTATGTGGCATAATGCGTTCCGCCTTTCAGATAGTAGAAAACTGGTGTGATGAACACCAACTGTCAGAAAACCCGAAAAAGACAGAACTCATCCTTTTCACAAACAAAAGGAAGTTACCTGTACTAAAGCTACCAAAACTGTTTAACACCGAATTAGCTCTCTCATCACAAGTGAAATATCTGGGCATCACTCTAGACAGTAAACTGAACTGGGGGAGTCATATCGATGACAAATTGCAGAAGGCCTGCATAGCTTTTTATCAATGTCAGCGACTTATTGGCAAGAAATGGGGCCTCAACCCTAAGATCACACTATGGCTATATACATCAGTTATCAGGCCTTCTCTTACCTACGGATCAGTTGTATGGTGGCCCAGAACGCAACTGACCACGATCAAATCAAAACTTCAAAGCCTACAACGATTAGCAAGCATCGCAGCCACAGGATGTATTAGAACCACTCCATCAGCCGCACTAGAGTTTCTCCTAAATCTAAGACCGTTACATCTGGTAATTCAGGAGGAAGCAAAGGCAGCTGCCCTCAGACTTAAAGCGAACGGACTATGGAAGCAAAACACAGTGACCACTCATTCAAAAATCCTAAATGCGATCCTGAAAGAAAAACCACTTCTGGACGCACCCATGGACAGGACACCATGCCAACATGTCTTTGACAGGAGGTACAATATCCAACTCACTGAAGAGCCTAAAGACAGCTCAGGCATAAAGGAGGTTCGGATATACACAGACGGCTCCAAAACCCCACAGGGTACTGGAGCTGGAGTATTCTCAAATGATCTTAATATAAAAATATCAACCACTTTAGACAAACTAAATACAATCTTTCAAGCAGAATGTGTCGGCATAACTAGGGCAGCACAGGTAGTCGCAGCCAGAGACGTCAAAGACCTGCATATTAAAATCGTCTCGGACAGTGCGTCGGTGCTCCAGGCCCTACAAAATAATAGTATAACATCCGTCCTTATTTTGGAGTGCCACAAAGCACTCCAATACATAGCAAACACAAATAAGGTTACCTTGCAATGGATCAAAGGACATAGCAACTCCTTAGGTAACGACGCAGCTGACGAACTGGCCAAGCGAGGCTCAGCAACAACAGTATAGGACCGGAACCTATACTGCCCATACCGCAGGCCCAAATAAGAATTTGGCTACGTGCAGAAACCGAAGCAGCACATCAAGCAGAGTGGAGAAACGATGAAGGCTGCAGGCAAACAAAGAACGCAGTCTCGGTAGCTTCGAAAAGGTTCGCCCGCAACCTCATCCGCTTACCTAGAGACAAACTACGCATAGTTATAGGCACTATAACTGGCCACACTCTTTTAAACAAGCACCTATTCACAATAGGTGTCACAGACAGCCCCCTATGCAGAGGGTGCATGGAGGCAGAAGAAACACCACACCACGTGCTAATGGAGTGCACAGGAGTGATGCAACAACGGGCAAATATTCTCAAATCCCCAGCCACTTTCCCGGACGCCATTAGCAATCTAGGCAGATTGCTAGCCTTCTGGGAAAGTTTAGGGTGGTTAGAATAAAAAAGAGGGACATACGTACAATGGCCCGATCGTGTGGCTAAGTGCGGATAAAACCCCGGCCAAACTAACTAACTAACTAAGGGTCATCCTGTTACCTACCAGCCGTATCAAAGACGTGCTTCCTCGTCGTCGCCCGAAGGCAATTTAGCATTTGAGGATGTTGCGAAGAAAGTACTTAGTACTGTAATAACTGTGCCCACCGAAAATTATGAACCAAAACGTAGACGATGGACTCAGAAAACGAATAATTCATTCTAAATACCTACTTAGAAATCACAGAGCTGGAATCCGAATCGAAAAATTATTTAGAACCATTACACAAAGATTTATTTTTAAATACCCAAACTTCGAAGATTCGAGACAACGAATAGGTTATTTAATAATAGACTAATACCACAAAACATTACTGACCAAATCTACCATACAATTCAAGGTACACTAAACAACAGGAGTACACAGTACATGCAACCGAATTCATCCATACACACAACTCAATAATAATTACACAAATTTACAGTCATCAACACAAAGAAATAGGTGAACTTACAGGTATTACGAAACAATTGTGAAACTGTTTACATAATTACAGGACTAGAAACAAATATGACAGTATATAGAAAAACACTACACCAACAATTCACAAACAAATATTCCAAAATGACTCATGTGGACCAACGAAGACGCATAATACATAACAAGTAGATCAATAGCGATAGGTTGAAAGAAATTAAAGAGGAGTTAGAACACTTGAACTTAGAACAGGCAATTCATATGATTCAAAACAATACCCTGCACTGACACAAAGATCAATTAACGCCTTAACGTTACTAATGCTGAAAACTGACATTCAAATTTTCAAACTCCGATCAGAACTTAGACTTGCTTGAACCTGCAAATACAATACCATCCTAACATACAAGCCACGATACTTTTACAGAACATATTAACGAAGAAAGTAGAGGTGAGCTAACTGAAAACGATACTTGTAGTAGTAGCACACACTATTCAACACCGCGGATTCCAGAAATAGATGAAGCATTTCAAAATTCCCTTGATCACTTAAAGATCACGGACAAAGTAAAATCAATACGCGCATAAATACCTGGAGGACTGTTTTTTTTTTTAAATGGTGAGGTCGGTTTCACCATATCTGACTTAATTTCCTATCGACGTTAACATCTGTAAATCTACATTGAAAATCATTGCGGCGTTCGTTAGGGATGATGTTGCAACTGAGCCTCATATTAATCGTTATGTCCCAGTGTAACAAAAAACGACTATTAAGATAAGTATTAAGTAGCTATTTATCTATGCCTGATTATTACTACTATTATAAAACGGTGGAATTGAGACGATTTGCAAAAAAATATTTTGTGTTAGATGGCTTATTTCTCGGGGAAAGGAGACGTAGCAACCAACGGTAACGAAGTAAAATAAATAAGCGCGAACGAAGTTGCGGGGAACTGCTAGTACTTAAATAAAGTTAAAAAAGTTATTTCCTAAAGTTACGCTAGCGCCATCTCTCGATGATATAATCATCTAATGACATCTTATCATTCAACTGCTCGTTAAATTTTAATCGCTTTTTGAAGTCAGCAAACACACCAATTTTATATAAAAGAGGATATCAGCCAATACCTTCAGCTTTATAATTATACTCTTACTGATCTGTGTTCATTAATAAGATTGTTGGCATCTTACCTTACATTAAATAAAATTCATTTACTTCTGTATAAAGACGCACTAAGAACACTTATACACGACACGCCCCAACATTCGGAACAATTGAGGGCTAATGTAGAGAAGCTCCGTTTGTTACTATGGAGGCAGCCTCTTAAAATTATATTTTTAAATATTATTTCCGGAATTTCAAATAAATCGACGTCTTTCTTGAGCATGTGGTATTTTTGGTTGAGTTTAAAAATAGGTAGTAGACAGTACATACACACAAACCCGATTTAGTTCTCTTTGAGGAGACTTTAGGTACTCCTTGAGCACTAAGGGCTCAATGTCAAATAGTTGCCAAATGGGCAACTATTGAAATGCGCCACTTACAAGCATGACCTGAGCTTTTAGGTGTTATATCCTCAGATCTGTTATAATAATAATCGCCCACTCATAGCTGGATCCAGAGGTGGAATTGTGTAAATCAATCGTATTCATCTGACAGTTCAAAACGTACGATATGATCTGTCAAACGGAAAAGAACAAAGCGTTGACAGAATTGACAGATCATACCGTACGTTTTGAAGTGTCGAATGAATACGATTGCTTTACACAATTCCACCTCTGATTTTGATGACAGATTATCCACTACCTTCTATGTGATCTCTATAGCGTTTCTACCCCCAAATCTGTTAGGGTGTTTTTTTTTTTTTATATATTTGACAGTTAATTTTTTGACATTCAATTTCTTTGTGTTTTTGTTCGACTGTTCGACATTTCGTTTTGTTTTCGGGTTTTGCGCAAAGTTAAGTTGAATCTAATTTGAGTGTCAAATTTATCATAAAATATGTAAATTGGAGAAATCACAGCTAAATTTTTCAATGATGGTGAGGATGACGTGTTTTTTGGATATTGTTTTGTGTGTTATATGGGTGGATGACTGGTTGACTTAGCTTTCTACAAATATTATTTTCATTTTGATTTAGAGTTATCAGGACGAGGCGAATTGCTACGTGGGATCATTCCCCAAAGACTTCAGTTATGGTCCCTTTGAACAGAATGGAGATGGTGATAACACGTCCTTGCAAGAGGATCGTAAGCCTAGGATACTCTTGATGGGTCTGCGAAGGTCTTTGAAAATTATCTGTAGAAATTTTAATGCATGATATCAACATACACTAACTGATTCAATTAATTTCAGGTCAGGAAAATCATCCATACAAAAAGTGGTGTTCCACAAAATGTCACCTAATGAGACACTGTTTCTGGAGTCTACAAACAAAATAGTGAAAGATGACATCAATAATAGCAGTTTTGTTCAATTCCAAATTTGGGATTTCCCTGGACAAATAGATTTTTTCGACCCCTCATTTGAATCTGAATCAATATTTGGGGGTTGTGGAGCATTAGTGTTTGTTATTGATGCTCAGGTTAATACATAACACCTTATTTTCGTTTATATAGAGAAAGTGGCAAGTCTTT
The DNA here is from genome assembly GCA_963924145.1 of Pyrausta purpuralis. NCBI lineage: Eukaryota > Metazoa > Arthropoda > Insecta > Lepidoptera > Crambidae > Pyrausta > Pyrausta purpuralis. Next base: position 16,981,085 of record OZ001659.1, read on the forward strand.
CTTTTATTCAAATTAATACATTGTTTTTACATGTGTTTCTCAGGATGATTACCAAGATGCGTTGGATAAATTACAACTAACTGTTACTAAAGCATATCGTGTGAATAATAATATTAAGTTTGAAGTGTTTATTCACAAGGTTTGTAAATATATACTTTATTCTTTATTTGTCAATGCTAATTTCAAATCCTTATTTTTATTATTTAGTTATGTATGATATATTTTTTCCTTGTATTACAGGTTGATGGTCTCAATGATGACTACAAAATGGAATCGCAGCGAGATATACATCATCGCGCCACCGATGATCTTTCAGAAGCTGGCTTAGAGCATGTACATCTATCATTTCACTTGACTTCTATCTATGACCATTCTATATTTGAAGCATTCAGTAAAGTTGTACAAAAATTAATACCACAACTTCCAACACTTGAAAATCTTCTGAATATTCTCATATCTGTAAGTAGAATCATTAAAATATCTAATTAATTGTGTTTCATTCATTGAAATACTGTAAGTAATGTTTTTGTTGCAGAATTCTGGAATAGAAAAAGCTTTTTTATTTGATGTTGTATCAAAAATCTACATAGCTACTGATAGCTCACCTGTAGACATGCAAAGCTATGAACTTTGTTGTGATATGATTGATGTGGTTATAGATATTTCCTGCATCTATGGGTAAGACTTATTCATTAAATAATTTTTCCATTTGAGGATTATTTGAAAGTGTTGAATAATACAGGTCTTTTAATAATCATGCTAATAATTTCTTATAATTCTAAAACTATAAATTTCATTCACTTTTTCATTTTACAACATTTATTATGATATTGTGAAACAAATATGTATGTACAATTTCAGTTGTAAATCTTCACAACTATCCTTAAGAACTACATTACATTTGAAAAATTGGAAGGCCCAGACCCTTACACACTGCAACTTTTAGCATCACCACACAGTAGTGACTGTGTGTGTTTTAAAAAAAAAAACAGTATACCGTAGCATTCTATGCCTGTACTTACTAAGTACATGTCAGGCAAAAAAATAATTTTTGTATTGAAAACTATGCATTCCATGCTCAGAGCATTGCTGAACCATCAAAATTGTTTCTTGCTGGCTCTCACTCTCGCTCCATATATTTAACGGTGAGACAAAACGCTGTCAATCTGTTCAGTAGGCAAGATATCATGTTGCATTTCGTTTCTTACACATTCCTAGCACGCTCATGTTATGGTAAGGTGCAGTGGGAAAAACCTTTAAGGTAGACCATTTGCGATTGCATCGATGCTGCATCGCTGCTAACAGTCGCAGTGTGTAAAGGACCTAAGGGAACCTACGCACTTTTCGGTTAGACTCAATGCGAACAGAACCGCAGTCAATAAAATGTACGAAAAAATCGTTTTTATACGACTGCCGCCAACCGCATCGTGGGTCTTTGTTTATATTTAAGCTTGACTTTTTTTTCCGTATTTCTCTATTGATTCGAAATGAATTATACTGATTGCAATTTTTCTCAAACCTTGTCAATAAAAAAAAACGATTATTTTGATGGACGAAAATTAATTATCCTTTCTAATTCAAAAATGAGTGCCTGATTCAAAATGAAACCTAGTAGGCATTAAGAACCCACAATATTTTCTATCATAAATGTATGTAACTTTTTCTGTAACCCTGCAACCTTCGAAATTATAGGTGTTTTGACGTCGGCAGTAAAAAATATGTTTTCTAGGAACTTTTGGCAATTAATATAAGTACAAAAATGCTTTATATATTTCGAATCAAACTTACCTCAATACGGTACGATGTGCCTAATAAGCACATCGTACCACCCAACTACCATTTAAATAAATTTTACTAATTGCAATTAAGCACCTATAACTCCGAAAGTTGCAGTGTTATAGCAACAAGTTACATACATATATGATAGAAAGTTATGTGGTCTTTAATGTCTACTGGATTTCATTTTAATCAGGCATTCATTTTGGGGTTACAAAAGAAAATTACTTTTCGTCGTTACAAAAAAAAAACATTTTTTTCTCATAATTAACATGTTTTGAGGTAAAATACAATTAGTAAAAGTGATTTTTAATTATTAGAGGAATACGTGAAAAAAATCAAGCTTTACGTTTCGTAACAAAGACTCCTAAGTTCATTTTGGTATATTCTTGAGCAGCGGCTTGGCTATACGCACTGCGCTGCGGTTCGCTAGTTCTGCACTAACCAACCGCACGTGCAACCGCATGCTGCAACCAGCCGGACGGATAGCCGCACAGTGCGTATGAGGCCTAAGAGCACTCACGAGTCCATATTGCGACTTTTGTAGCGATAGAAACGCGCGTTGGACAGTCGCGAGACTGCATCCCCAGCGCGACCACAGCGATTAACATGTATTTGTATCGATTTATACACGCGTTCGTTTGAATTGTAGCGTATGCATCGATAAAGCTAAACGTAAGGTGTGATGCACGTCTCGCGCTTGTAACAATTCAGACGCGGGGATAGGGAGAAAAGAAACAGCGTTTGTCTATACAAATACTGTATCTCGTTTGAATCGCGACAGCATCACAGTAGCTACGCGGCCAGCTACTGAATCGTAACTTCATCGCTATTTAATCGCTGCTTTCAGAAGCTCGTGTGTGCAAAGGTATCGAGACTTGCGAATGTATCGAGACTGAATTGCGTTTGTATGGCTGCAAAAGTTGCTGCTATATTCAAGGGCCCTTAGCACAGTGATAGCACTGATGTGTTTAGAAATGGAACTTATTATTATTACAGAATGGTGGATGAAACTGAAGTAAACACATTCAATAATCAGAGTTCCAGCCTCATTAAATTAAATAATGGGACCGTTCTTTATTTGCGAGAAGTAAACAAGTTCTTAGCTCTCGTCTGTATATTGCGCGAAGAAAACTTTCAAAAACAAGGTTTGTACTTTTTATAATAATCACTCGCATAATGAAATAATAGTTTGTTTTATTGGGCTTTTACAGCACTTAGCCGCTTTATTGGGCCATTGCGTGTATGTCATTATAAATACAATAATATAGTCATCATTATCAGCCAAAGGACGCCCACCGCTGAACATAAGCCCCCCTCATGGTTATTACTATAGTATAATATGAAGTAGGTAACATAATCATCAGCGTATGATAATTTTCAAATCGATCGCAATGATTTTATATTACAGGCGTAATAGATTACAATTTCCTATGCTTCCGCGATGCTATCACTCAAGTGTTCGAGCTGCGTAACAAGTGTCAGAACGCTCTGACCGCGTCGAGGGCCGCCGCGGACACGCCCGAGCCGCTGCCCAACGGCGCGGCAGACTCCGTCGAGAGCGTCTCAGACAGATCACAGGTGCAGTTACCATAGCGTTACCCACGCGAAAAACCTATATCTTATGCCTATGTAGTCGTATGAATATAAAACATGTACATTTGTATCGTTTTAAAGATGTAATAAAAAGTATATAATTATGTTTTTAATCTGTCTATAATTTATGTAATTGTAAAGGCCCGTTTCACCATCAAAATAAGCACTAATCAATGAATAATTATAGTAGAGAATGTCACTTCGTATGAACTAGCTGTCAGATAACGCTAACTAAAAATATGACATTGAATAAGAAAATAACGCCAGCTCTAACGGAGTCCGTTTCAGGTTTAAAGTGTTTATTCTTAAAAAAAAAAAATTGAAAAGGAATCGTTACCGACGAATACGGTAACTTACCGGATCTCTATTCGCCATGATCTGCGGTAAAAGCTGATCTAAATAATGAAGCAACGGCTGGACCAAAAGTGGACGAAGGGGCGTATAGGAATAACTTTAAACAAAAATAAAATCACGTTTCCTACAAATGACATCATATTTTTTATATATATTTTTAGAAAGTAGGTACCTAGTAAAAATTCAAAATCCTAAGTGAAAGGACAATTTTTTTTTACTCGTGAGAAAATTTTATTTATGTATTTCGTTAGTTTATAGCTGTACTCAACGTTTTATACAGGGTTACAGGAAAAGTCGACCTAGATCCGTTAAGGGCGTGTAGTTAACATTATTTCTGAATGATTTCACTATGGAACCCCCCATCCTAAACATAACCGTTTTCGAGATATTCGAGTTTTATTTTTTAATGAAAATGCCCAATTTTTCGGCTATTGAATTGAATATTTTTTAAATTTTTTGACTCTATTGATTATTTTTTTGGTTTTTTACATGAACAATGAGATGCTTAATGACCTCTATGACTAAAATTGCACGTAAGTTACCTAATAGGTCGTTGTAGACGATCGAAACTTAAGAAAATAAGTACAAATTATAAAAAAATAATTTTTTTTCTGGATATCTCAAAAAAATATGATGGAACTTTCTCTGCAGATGTGCGTAAAAACATCTACATTTTATCAGCTATCCAACGAGGTATAACACTATAGGGTATTTATTAACCTTTAAAATTTAGTTTCTAAGGCTACATGACTGACAGTCAGAATAAATAGCGCTTATTTAGGGCCGATTGTTCAGCCAGATAAAACTTATCAGACTGATAGATTATAAAGCGACAGATTTAAAAAAAAATTACAGTTACGTATGATTTCTGTCAATTGGGTGACGTTTTCAAATTAGCCATATTGTATTTTGTTCGACTAATATTTCTTATCTGACTAATGAAAAATCAGCCCTTAATCTAATTAATTTGACTTAAGTTCAGTATCATCATTTCAGCCTAATGTCTTCCACTACTGAACATAGGCCTCCCTCGGCTAGGTACAACCTTCATGCATCCATCGATGTCCCGCTATCCTGACCTAGGAGATCAATCAGTTTTTATAGCATTTTTTTTTGTTTAGATCGTCGATCGTACAAATAATGACCGTACGCCAACTATTAGTTGAGCGTAAGTGACTAGTTACTGGCTTTTGTTTGGAAAATAACGTAATCTGTGCGTTGTTAACGCTAGTTCGCATACAAAGTCACTCACGCTCAACTCATAGTTGGCGTACAGATCGTCGGTGATTGTAGTAAGCTAAATGAAACAATAAATCAGTTCAAAATAACATTTATTCACCTAATGTTTTTGAATACATTTTTATAGTTCATGTTCTACGTGTCCACCTCTATTTCGCACACATTTTCTCATTCTTTCACGTAGTCCACTTTTCACTACACCAGTGGTTAATGTTCTTCTTATGTCGTTAGCAGCATTAATTATCCTTTCTTTGAGTACTTCCACTGACGATATGGGGTTGGGCTCACTGTAAACGAGGCTCTTCATGTGCCCCCACACATAAAAACCCAAGGGAGTCAGGTCGGGACTTCTGGCTGGCCAGGGTAAAGCCCCACCTCGTCCAATCCATTTGTTAGGATAGTTGGTGTCCAACCATTCCCTAACGCTTCTCCTGAAATGAGCAGGGCAGCCATCATGTTGAAACCACATGTCCCGCAGTAATTGTAATGGGAGATCATCTAGTAGGTCACCTAAGACACCTCTTAAGAATTTTTTATAAGTTTCATCATTCAGATTGTCTGGAAGAAAGTAAGGCCCAATCAAATGGTTGGAAATGATGCCCATCCACACATTTACACTAAATCGTCGTTGTGACCCCTTTACTCTTTTCTTATTTGGATTGTCTAGTTCTTTAGGAGCCCAATAGTGCTTTGAATAAAATCTTTAGTGCGCACACGCACCGGATTAACTTAAAGGACAATAGCCGAAGGACCCGATAGACCTACTACCTGAACCTTTACAACTATGTGTTTTCTATGAGTTTAAATACAACCCTAGGTTGTTATACCTCGTTGGATAGCTGATAAAATGTAGATGTTTTTAAGCACATCTGCAAAGCAAGTGCCATAATAATTTTTTGAGATATTCAGAAAAGAAAAAGATTTTTTTATAATTTGTACTTATTTTCTTAAGTTTTGATCGTCTACATTCTACAACGACCTATTCAGTAAACTTAGGTTAAATTTTAGTCATAGAGGTCATTAAGCATCTCATTGATCATGTAAAAAACCAAAAAAATAATCATAAGAGTCAAAAAAATTAAAAATATTTTATATACATAAAAACAAATTAAAACTCGAATATAACTCGAAAAGGGTTAAGTTTAGGATGGGGGTTCCAAAGTCAAATCATTCAGAAATGATGTGTACTACACGCCCTTAACGGATCTAGGTCGACTTTTTCTGCAACCTGTATAAAAGTATTATTAATCCTAATGATGAAGAATCACATGATTGAAAAATCGTTCAATAATTGAATTATTACAACACTTTTGCACTAAACAATAAAAAACCGGCCATGTGCGAGTCGGACTCGCGCACTGAGGGTTCCGTGCCAACTTTAACTAAATTAGGGAATCCACTTAGTTAAAATACCACAATATTTTGTTGACCGCAAATATAACATTGTTTTTCATAGTGTTTGTACGAAGAACAAAGTTATGTTTGCGGTTGTTGAAAATGTACTTTATCTCAAAAACAACTCGTTCGATTCCGTCCAAACCTATTTTTATTGAAAGTATTTGTTGAGATCTACATTATATATTTTTTTCCAAATTTACACTCGCTTAGTTTAGAAGTTAGATGGTGGGGTGGGGTGCGCCCATTTTACGATTTTGGAAGCGTCTTGCTATAAAACGTTATGGTCCCCCCCCCCCCCCTTAAATGTATTTTTAAATTTTTTGTATAAAAATCGTGACGCGGTATTCATCTTCCTACCAAGTTTCAACACTGCGAGTCTGTGATGCTTATAGTTACAGAATAAAATGTTTTTGCCATTCGGCTACGAAACCCTAAAAAAAGTGCGCTTGAAAAATTCTGGTCTTATAAAAAATGAGAATATATTGCTGAATTATTTCAATTGAAACATTCATTCAGGAATAACCCTACTCTTTTTCTATGGAAATAGTGGGATACGCCTGTAGGGTACGGTTATACAAATACAGCTGGCTAAAGTACGATGACTACCCTTTTCGGTGTGAATATAAGTGCACAGCACGACTGACCTATATGCAACCGGAGTTCCTGTGACCTATATGCAACCGGAGTTAGTCGTTTACTTCCTTTCCCTAATCAAGTATTATTCATTTTCAAATAAAAAAGCAATAGTTTTATCATAAATAGAATATACTTAAAACAATAGTATCAAATAAATCATATAAGGCGAGTGTCGTAATACACAAGACTGGTAGGTGGTTTCCTACACCTGCAAGGGTAGTCTTGCGGGGGGCAGGCGGTGCGGAAGGGGGCCCGCAGCGGGGGCGAGGCGGCGGCGGCGATGCGGTCGGCGCTGGCGCGCGGCAGGGTGGGGCGCAGGTGCCGCTCGCGCTCCGTCCGCGCGCGCTCCACGCGGCCCGCGTGCTTCACGCTCGCCTGCAGCCCCGCCAGGCTGTCCGTGCGTGCCGGCAGCCGCTCCAGGCTGCTCGACACCTCGCCCACCTCCGCCGTGTCCGTGTCCACGATCTCCTTGTGGTCCAGTATCATCCCGATGTTCAGCTTCAGGTTCGCCGACCCGTCCCTGAAGATCAGGTACACGGTCGCCTGGTCGAGCACCTTAAGCGAGAAACACTCGTTTATCTTCAGAGCCTTCATCCTGATCTGGAATGGCTTAAACTTTTGCGTTAGTTTCTTGCTCTTCTCTTTTATGAAATTGTCGAACTCTATGGCCAGCATCTCCTCGTTGTCCGGTCGCGGCTTGTCCTCGCCGGGGCCGCTGAGCTTCAGGATTCCGGGGTCTTTATGGGGCATCTGCGTGTCGATCATGACCTGTTGCAGTACGGGGGGATCGTTCAGAGTGTGCCATTTCCAATGTGAGACCGGACCGATGGATCGATCTAGCACTACGCCTTCGGTCTGGTTGTATTTGAGTCTGGAACGACGAAATCAGTTCTTTGTGAGATGGAAAGACCGCAGGCAGGTCTTCCATTAATCATTTATTATCATAAGATTTTTACCTAATTTTTCCACTGTGATCGAATACTACGCCATTTCCGAGGTAGTCGAAAGTGGCCAGAACTGTGTAGGGGCGGGAGCGTCCCCGCTCGTCCGGCATTCCATTACTGTACACCACGTACCTTTGTTGTGCATTAATTTCTGCAATAAAATATTGTGTTACTTAATTTTTAGTTAAAACCCTGAAAATGAGAATAAAATTACAGTGCCATCTGTGTTGAATTAGAGATGTGTCAGCAGCAGATCAAACCTAAGAAATGTGTTATACGAGGGCGGCACTGAAAATTGCGGGAATCAAAGAAGTGACACAACATTACTATTTAAAAATGTATTTATTGCTTTTCAAAGTATTCTCTGCGAAATTTGACACATTTTTCCATACCGGAACCAATCATTGAAGCAACCATTCCATTCGGAAGTTTGGGTCTCCAAAATGGCCGTTATGTAGGCGTATGAAAATCTTTGACCACACAATTTATTCTTTATTTTATGGAAAGTATAGAAATCATTAGTTTGGGGCTGTACGGCGGATGGTCTAATAATTGTATGTTTTCTTGCTCTAAAAACTCTTTTGTTCTGTGCGCGGTGTGAGAACTCGCATTGTCGTGATGGATGGAGGAAGATGCGGCGGTTGCAGTTCTCTTTACGGAGTTCAGAAACCTGTGGCAAACAAATGCTAGCATACCATTCTGCACTAACCGTTCTTTGTACCTCAAGAGGAATAGTCGCAACATGGCCGGTTTTGGAGACAAACGTGGCCACCATTTTTTTTGCAACACTCCGTGAACGAATTTTTGTTGGCTTTAACTCATTTTCGAACATCCAAACTCGTGTGTGGGTTTTTGTTTCGGGTGCGTACGCATATATTCAGGCTTCGTCACGTTCGTCATCGAGGATCCTGCGTGGAATCTTTCGAGAGTTCTGACTGACGCACCAAGTAAAACTTTTTGCTCTTCACTGAGCGAATGCGGTATCCATCGGGTAAACAACTTTTTTACACAAGATTATTTGTATTTGACTCATGCCAATGTCTACAGTTGCCTGAATTTGGCGATATGTCACATGGCGATCTTCCTCAATCAGCTTCCTCAACGTTTTCTTGGGTGACTGCAGTTTTTGGACGACCTTGACGGGGATCATCACTGTGCTTGATACGAGGGTCAAACTGAAAGTTCTTAGAACTGGCCACTTATAAACAATATAATAAAAAAAATACTCTCAAATTTGAAAATAGAACTCTTTGCCAATATAACTGAGTATATATTTCATTCATTTGTCATTTGTTTTACGATTTGGCGGCAAATTGAAAATTGACTGTGTCACGTCAACATGAATTTAACACGAGAAAATTTTCGTGCAATGATTTTTTATGACTTTCGATGTCATTTAAGTCAACAAGAAAGTTATGATAGACTACGATTGGCCTTTCACGATGAAGCCCCATCTCGTGCGACTGTTTACAACTGGTTTAATGAGTTTAAACGTGGTCGCACTAATCTCACTGATGATGTACGTGAGGGACGGCCTTCTACGGCGACGACTGATAATAACATCTGTGTTGTGCGGCGTATGATAGAGACTGACAAAAGAGTGACCTATCAGCAGATTCGGACAAGCTTAGGCATCGGTATGAGTCAAGTGCACAAAATCCTCCACGAACATTTAGCGGTCAGGAAGCTTTGCGCCCGGTGGATACCTCATAATTTGACTAAGGCTCAAAAACTCCATCGTGTGGATTGGTGCCGTAAAATGATTGAAAGATTTAACGGAGGTGACTCAAATGCTGTGTTCGACATACTAACAGGTGACGAAAGCTGGATTTACTGTTATGATCCTGAAACCAAAAGACAATCTGCTCAGTGGGTGTTTCCTTTCGAGGAGTTGCCAACTAAAGTGAAGAGAGATCGAAGTGCGGGAAAAAAAATGGTGGCCTCGTTCTTTGGAAGGATAGGTCATTTCGCAACAATTGTGTTAGAGGATCAAAAAACAGTTTCTGCAGAATGGTACACTACCAATTGTTTGCCACTTGTCTTGGAAAAAGTTCGAGAGAAACGACCTCGCAGTAGGATCCTCCTTCAGCACGACAACGCCTCGTCGCACACCGCCAAGCGAACGATCGACTATTTGGCGACATCAAACGTTGAATTACTGGGTCACCCGCCGTATAGCCCCGACCTCGCGCCTTGTGATTTTTATTTATTTCCAAAAATTAAAGAAAAACTTAAAGGAAAGCGGTTTATGAATGCTGAAGAAGCGGTGGCTGCGTATCGCGATGCCATTGAAGAGACCCCTAAGGACGAGTGGGCAAAGTGCTTTTCCCAGTGGTTCCATCGCATGCAGCGGTGTATTGACGTCAATGGACAATATTTTGAAAAGATATAATAAAACTAATAACTGGCTAATGTAATCAGTTTTTGATTTTCTAAGAACTTTCAGTTTGACCCTCGTACGTCTACGTTGAAATTCAGCAAACCAGCGATAAATTGTGCTTTTGGATGGGGCTTCATTACTAAATGCAGAAATCATCCGGTCAACGCACTGTTTTTGTACGCACTGTTTTTGTGTTATACCATTTCGAAAGTCGTAGTAAATCATAATCATTGCTCTTGAATTTTCTCGAGTCAATTCCATTTTCTCAACGACTAAACAAGTTTGACAAGACCGAGAATCTTTTTAGGGTTCCGTAGCCTAATGGCAAAAAACGGAACCCTTATAGTTTCGTCAAGTCTGTTTGTCTGTCTGTCTGTCCGTCCGTATGTCACAGCAATTTTATTCTGTAACAATAAGCATTACACTGTTGAAATTTAGTAGGAAGATGTATCCTGTTAACCGCTTTACGATTCTCATACATAAAATAAAAAGCCAAAAAAAATTTTTTTAGTCAAACCTATGTGTCCATGGATAGGTCTTTCAAAATGACGTCAAAGTTTCTAAAACCATTTTCTTTTAAAGTCTAACGTTTATGTGTCACGTGTGGTAAAATGGGCGCCCCCCTCCCCATCTAACTTCTAAACTTAGCGAGTGTAAATTTTGAAAAAAAAAATATAATGTAGATCTTAACAAATATTTTCAACGAAAATTGGTTCGAACGGTGTGATACGTTGGGTACCGACCATAGCGTGAATTTAAATGTGCGTTATTTCAATATTTAGAACCAAGCGTGTACTATTTGGTACCTCGCAAATTTTATTTGGTACCTCCTCGGAAACTATGAAAATGTTACAATGAAATTGGTCGGTACAGAACGTACTCGTTTCGTACCGACCAGCAGTCAAAACTTCAAATTCAAGTAAAATAAACAAATAAATCTTATGAAGTTATTTAGTACCTCTTCAGTACCCTCCGATTTGAGAACAAAAATTAAAAAAACATGCTTAATTAAATAAATATTCTCATTTTAAGTTTTTCAGTACTACACAACAGATTCGTTTCACACTGAAGATCAGTGTCCTTTCGATGATTAATTATGTTTGAAGCCTTTAAAATACCTGAATTGTACTTACTGCCTACATTACACAAAAATACAACCAATAAAATTGATTTATTGGATTATGGACAATTATCAGGTGGATTATGTATGCACCTGATGACTGTTCAGGGCCGGACCCAGGATTTCATTTCGGCGGGGGCTCAGCATTAGACCGGAGACTATTCGGAATTGTATTTAATACGCATACGCTCTTCGTGTGTGGTAGGTATGATTTTTTTTAATTTGTTATTGCACGCAATAAATAATTATCCGCCAGTTCAACCAATCAACAATGGCAAGTACGGTTTTATTTGGAAGTAAGAAATGAAACATAAACATTATGTTTCATTTCTTACTTCCAAATAATAACCTTAACACATATTACTAACCTAACCTCACTGAAGCCTTCATTGATAAACTTGAACGTCTCCTAAATAGTTGTATTAGATTCATCTTCGGCCTCCGTGTCTCCAGTTACAGAGCACATTTGAATTGGCTTACCATTCGTCAACGTAGAGACTCTCGAATTCTATGCATTCTTCACACTATTCTGTATAACCCCTCTGCGCCTTCTTACCTTCGAAATATGTTTCCATTTTTAAGTCAAACTCATGATCGTTCTCTCCGTTCCTCTGACAACCTTTAGCTAGGTTCGCAGGCTCACCGCTCCTCGTATGTTTCTAAGTCATTTACAGTGACAGGTACACGACTCTGGAACTCTCTTCCCCTAGATATAAAGAAGACTAGTTTCTGAGATTAGCGCGTTCAAACAAACAAACAAACAAACTCTTCAGCTTTATAATATTAGTATAGATGTATATATTATTGATTCGAGGTTATCCTTCAAGAATAAAGTTCGCACATTTCTGAAAGAGTGAATAATTGCATAGTAATATTATTATTATACTAGCGGTCCCTCGCGACTTCGTGCGCGCGTTTTGAGTTTGCTCCCTCCCCTCCCGCCGCAGCGTGATGTTTTATATCCTAAAGCCTTTCTCAATAAATAAGATATCTAACACAGAAATATTTTTTCAAATCGGTTCAGCAGTTCCTGAGATAAGCGCGTTCAAACCAACAAACTCTTCAGCTTTATAATATGACTAGCGTTCCCCCGCGACTTCGTCCGCGTGTTTTGAGTTTGCTCCCTCCCCTCCCGTCGCAGCGTCATGTTTTATATCCTAAAGCCTTTCTCGATAAATAAGCTATCCAACACAGAAATATTTTTTCAAATCGGTCCAGCAGTTCCTGAGATAAGCGCGTTTAAACAAACAAAGTCTTCAGCTTTATAATATATTAGCGCAAGCGCACGTTGTACTTAAGCTGCGAACATTATTTTGGTGCGGAGTTATGTTAAAACTGTGATAGCTCCTAAGATATTTATTGAAATCAAATGATATAAAGGGCAACTTGGTTCTAAATGAAATGCTCGTGATGATGAATGTATTTATTTTGATAAGAATAAATACCTGTGTGTATAATACACCTCTAAAAATAATGCATTATTTTTTTACAAATTTATTAACATAAAAAAGGTTGTAGTAAGTCAACCATAAAAGATAGACATATGCTGTCGCGGACTTTATTATAGAACTCTTAATGCTAAACAATCCTGTCATACATGATTTTTGTGTAACTTAAGCGGTTTTTGCAGCGTACGCAGCGGAAGCTCTCAAAAGGAATATCTTTCTCCCGTTTTCGCAACATTTTTCATTGCTGCTGTGGTCTTATGAGTCGTATCTTTATGTTATATAGCCTAAAGCCTTCCTCGATTAATGGACTATCCAACGTAAAAATAATTTTTCAAATCGGGCCAGTAGTTTTTGAGATTAGCGCGTTCAAACAAACAAACAAACAAACAAACAAACTCTTCAGCTTTATAATATTAGTATAGATTAGCGCAAGCGCACGTTGTATTTAAGCTGCGAACATTATTTTGGTGCGGCGTTATGTTAAAACTGTGATAGCTCCTAAGATATTTATTGGAATGAAATGATATAAAGGGCAACTTTGTTCTAAATGAAATGCTCGTGATGATGAATGTATTTATTTTGATAAGAATAAATACCTGTGCGTATAATACACCTCTAAAAATGATGCATTATTTTTTTACAAATTTATTAACATAAAAAAGGTTGTAGTAAGTCAACCATAAAAGATAGACTTATGCTGTCGCGGACTTAATTATAGAACTTTTAATGTTGAACAATCTTGTCATACATGATTTTTGTGTAACTTTAGCGGTTTCCGCAGCGTACGCAGCGGAAGCTCTCAAAAGGAATATCTTTCTCCCGTTTTCGCAACATTTTTCATTGCTGCTGTGGTCTTGTGAGTCGTATCTTTATGTTATATAGCTTAAAGCCTTCGTCGATAAATGGACTATCCAACAAAAAAATAATTTTTCAAATCGGGCCAGTAGTTTCTGAGATTAGCGCGTTCAAACAAACAAACAAACAAACTCTTCAGCTTTATAATATTAGTATAGATTAGCGCAAGCGCACGTTGTACTTAAGCTGCGAACATTATTTTGGTGCGGAGTTATGTTAAAACTGTGATAGCTCCTAAGATATTTATTGGAATCAAATGATATAAAGGGCAACTTTGTTCTAAATGAAATGCTCGTGATGATGAATGTATTTATTTTGATAAGAAAAAATACCTGTGTATAATACACCTCTAAAAATGATGCATTATTTTTTTTACAAATTTATTAACATAAAAAAGGTTGTAGTAAGTCAACCATAAAAGATAGACTTTTGCTGTCGCGGACTTTATTATAGAACTCTTAATGCTGAACAATCTTGTCATACATGATTTTTGTGTAACTTTAGCGGTTTCCGCAGCGTACGCAGCGGAAGCTCTCAAAAGGAATATCTTTCTCCCGTTTTCGCAACATTTTTCATTGCTGCTGTGGTCTTGTGAGTCGTATCTTTATGTTATATAGCTTAAAGCCTTCCTCGATAAATGGACTATCCAACATAAAAATATTTTTTCAAATCGGGCCAGTAGTTTCTGAGATTAGCGCGTTCAAACAAACAAACAAACAAACTCTTCAGCTTTATAATATTATAAGTATAGATGTATATATTATTGATTTATTTATGCTTAAGTACGTATAATTATATATGTTTATAGTTAAAGTTACTATTTTTAAGTAGGTTTATCTGTTTATATAATATATTATAATATGTATATTTATTATTATAGGATAATAGGACTATTGTTACTATGTTCCTTCTTTCTTTAGAAGCTTTTAACTGCACCCGTTTACACCTTTCTGCATGACCTAAGGTTTGACTGGTAGAGAATGCTTTTAGCATTAAGTCCTCCTTTGTACACTAAATTTGTGCAATAAAGTCTTTAAATAAATTGAAAAAAACTGTTTTTTTTTTTAAATTTATTGCGGCACCTCAGTGATGGTGCAATGCGAATCAAAGTCCAGCCCACACGCTCTCGGCTGTTATGGAGGTCGTTAAATATGCTTCACCCTAATTAGCGAAAGGGTGTGTGTGTTTACTCAGCCGTTTTTTTTCTAACGCTTCTCTATGCAATGAATAAAAAAAAAACCTGTAATAAGTGTTAGGGTTATTATTAACATTATGTTTCATTTCTTACTTCCAAATAAAACCGTACTTGCCATTGTTGATTGGTTGAACTGGCGGATAATTATTTATTGCGTGCAATAACAAATTTAAAAAAATCATACCTACCACACACTCTAATGATAAGCTCCCACTGAAATAAAATCCTGGGTCCGGCCCTGAACAGTCATCAGGTGCATACATAATCCGCCTGATAATTGTCCATAATCCAATAAATCAATTTTATTGGTTGTATTTTTGTGTAATGTAGACAGTAAGTACAATTCAGGTATTTTGAAAGGCTTAAAACATGATTAATCATCGAAAGGACACTGATCTTCAGTGTGAAACGAATCTGTTGTGTAGTACTGAAAAACCTAAAATGAGAATATTT
The DNA here is from genome assembly GCA_963924145.1 of Pyrausta purpuralis. Classification (NCBI taxonomy): domain Eukaryota; kingdom Metazoa; phylum Arthropoda; class Insecta; order Lepidoptera; family Crambidae; genus Pyrausta; species Pyrausta purpuralis. Next base: position 16,996,479 of record OZ001659.1, read on the forward strand.
ATTTAATTAAGCATGTTTTTTTAATTTTTGTTCTCAAATCGGAGGGTACTGAAGAGGTACTAAATAACTTCATAAGATTTATTTGTTTATTTTACTTGAATTTGAAGTTTTGACTGCTGGTCGGTACGAAACGAGTACGTTCTGTACCGACCAATTTCATTGTAACATTTTCATAGTTTCCGAGGAGGTACCAAATATAATTTGCGAGGTACCAAATAGTACACGCTTGGTTCTAAATATTGAAATAACGCACATTTAAATTCACGCTATGGTCGGTACCCAACGTATCACACGTTCGAACGGGATCGAACAAGAAGTTTTAGAAATATAGCACATTTTCAACAACCGTAAACATAACTTTGTACTTCATATAAAAACACTATGAAAAACAAAGTTATATTTGCTGTCAACAAAATACATATTGTGGTATTTTACTATACTCTGATTTTTAATTAGATAGACCAAAATGACAGCTTCAATCGCACTTTTTATTTTTTAATGTTGCAAGTTACATTAGTGGAAATAGCAGCCTATTTTGCAACTCGCAGCTGTACAGTAGCGCTTTAGGGGTTCAGAAAGTGATTTTAAGTTCTACTATAGCTTCCGTTACTGCCCATAGCTGTAAATATCACTAGGGGTAGCAAAAGCTGAACCAAATGCCACTCTAGGCTTAACAAGAGTTCATTTTACAACCCATTTACCGCTCTAGCTTTAAAAGAGAGTTCAAACATGTATGATACAGCTTAAAGCTGCTAAAAAGCTTCTATTGCCGCTGCTGTAAGCTTCACAATTGCATAAAGACTGTAATTGCAGACTTTTTAACGGAACTGTAAAAAAGATATATTTATCACTGTTCTGCCACTGAAAGTTTCATTGCAGAGGTTATTTGCACTTTTGCGCAGATTTAAGTAGCAATTTGAACAACTGTGTTACTAATAGTGCCATTAAGGCTTTACAATAGAAGCAGACTAAGCGTAATGGACAATGCATATACTCATTCTGAAAACATGGTAAGACATAGTTAAACAATTCAAAGGGCGAAAACTAAAGCATCTGCAAACTGAAGCAGCTGCAAACGATCATCGTATTTTAGGGTTTGCAACGAGTTTTTCGGATCTCTAATCAAGTAACCATTAATGTAGTTCCATACCTGCAGTAAGTATGGTATAAAAGTTATTGTAAAGGCTTGAACTGCATTACTGGTCCAGTTATTACTTGGACCTTCAGAAGAGTGAAACTTAACGCTTTGACGCGCAGAGAGGAAGTATTGAGGTTGAAGTTGCAACTCAAAGCTGCTTCTTATAAACGCCATGTTTATATCAGTATTTGAGAATTTTATAGGTTTTTATCACAATTTGTAATAAAATATCACTAAATATAGGACCAGAAACTTACAAAATACAAATGTAGTCAAGTATGTTATTTTTATATTGTGTAGGTATGTGACATAATATTATTTGTATAATGAAATTTTACATATTTTAGGATATTATGAGATAATTATTGAGGCGCGTAAAAAATACTCTAATAATATCAACTATTTGCACGATAAACTGATCTGCGTTTTTAGCCACTTGCATATAATACGAAATACATATAGCTCAAAAATACTTACTTCACTTTACTAAATTATTTATTTACATTTTGTAATAACAGCTGTAAGATTTAATAAATGAGAGACAAGGTGAATGATCAGTGATCTAATCCGTTCACACAAACCTGTTATTAATTCAATAAGCTCCACAAGAGCTTGAGTGTGATAGTAATTATTCGTTGCAGCTCCTGCAGCCCTTATATGCCACTCACTAGCTTGAAGTTCTAATGGAACTGCAGGTTGCAAAAAGTTGTGCCTTTTTGTCTGCACAGCGGCTGCACAATTGTGAACGATTAATTGAATATGTGACACGATTTTCCAATTTCGTGATTCTACTTATTTTGATAAATAATACATGTAAAACGTTGAACACAATTACAAAGAAACGTAATACATTAATATTTTTTTCTAATAGGTAAAAAATTAGGTCCATTCACATGCAATACCAATATTTTGTATGACTTCAACCTATTTTGACTATTTACTACTTTCTATAAATACACTATCCCATCAAAAACAATACTTGTCAAAAAGACCAAGTCTCGCAACTCAGTTGTTCTGCGGTAAAAAGTTGTGAGATCCATGTAATACCAAGTCGGTTATTAATTTATTTAAGCGACTTTCTGTCTTAAGTTGTTACGTAATAATTAACAGCATCTTATAGTGTTACGTAATAATTAACAGCATCTCATATCAATATTAAAATTCTTTAATGTTTTATATAAATATATTGAGACTTGGCCATCGCCTGAAAACACGTGTAAATTCAATCGCCTGAAAACACATGTAAATTCAATTGTTTAGTGCGATGGCCAAGTCTCAATTTATTTATATAAAACATTAAAGAATTTTAATATTGATATGAGATGCTGTTAATTATTACGTAACACTATAAGATGCTGTTAATTATTACGTAACAACTTAAGACAGAAAGGCGCTTAAGTAGAGACTGAATAAATTAATAACCGACTTGATATTACACGGATCTCACAACTTTTTACCGCAGAACAACTGAGTTGCGAGACTTGGTCTTTTTGACAAGTATTGTTTTTGATGGGATCTCATTTCTTTTCGTATTTTGTAGACAGTTCTACTTTTTCCTTTTCGGTACCTTCTACTTATTGTATATATGTATATCTACCAGCAACGAATTTTCTTAAAGCCCTCTCTCTGACTTATGAACTTTTCGCCTCGCGCTAGCACCGCGACAGCTCGCTCGGCGACATTCACCTTCCCGCACGCCCCGCCACTGTCCCCGCCCCGCGCCCTCGCGCTAGCACTGCGCAGCGCGTAGTAACGGCCCGCGCTCACTCGCTAGCATCGCAACGCGTGGTATAATAATTAATTTACAACCTTAAGCACTCGTAATAAATACAAATACGCACGTAGGTACGTTTTTTGCATTAAATAATTTAATTTACACGTGTTTTCATGACGGGAATACCCATTTTTTGCTCGATTTGGCAGGGGCACTACCATGCGCCTATATTTATATGGGACTAGCTTAAACCCGCGGCTTCGCACGCAATAATAATAACTGCCGTAAAACATCGTTACGAATAAAGCCAATATTGAAAAATTTAACTGAAGACTTGGCTGTATGGGCTTAATTTTCTTTGCGGTCTTTTCTAGATTTTTTAGTTTTTCCTTGATTCATACACCAAACACTACTTATATTCCAAATTTGAAGCTTCTAGGTCTGCTAGAAGTGCCTTAGAATTTTGATGATCGGTGAGTCAGTGAGTGACAAAATTTAGAAATTTGACCCGTTATAATTCTTAAAATACTGGTTCAAATCAAATAAAATTTGAAATATACCGTGTCTGTACAATGACTGCATGGTTATTGAAAATGTCAGTCTTCTAGTTTTATCCACAACGAAGTTACAGGGAGTTGAAAATGGTCTGAATTGCTTCGAGAAAAGGATGGTACGGCCATGACGCTTTTTTGCTCGACTTGGTGGGGGCACTGCCGTGCCCCCAGATTAGAAATTATGATATTATTTTGCAGGTAACATGATCTTAAAACAAAACTTGTATGTTTTTTTTTGTAATACATACCTATTTTATTTTATGCAAACAATTTTCTGCACAACACAAATTCAAACTATATATGAATTTGACGAATATTTAGGCACATCACTATTTTTATATTACAAAAAAGTGGCATCCCACCAAATGTCATTTTGGTCTATCTAATTAAAAATCAGAGTATAAGTGGAAGTAAGTGGATTTCTTTATTCAGTCAAAGTTGGCACGGAACCCTCAGTGCGCGAGTCCGACTCGCACTTGGCTGTTTTTTTTAAATAAATAAATGGTATTCGATTTAAAAAACCAAGGAGTTTGCAATTAAAAAAAGATTTCAATATAGTAGGGGAGCCCAGGATGCTAAATCGGGATTTACTCGAGTGTCGAAAAGACCTTTTGGATTGCGAAGCTTAGATGATAAGAAGAAAAAAAATGTCATATAAATATGCCTACACTTTCATCGGTGGGGAGAGTGGCTATAAATTTTCAAAAATGTAAAAAAAAACAGTTGCATGGACATACTCGAGCGCGTCAGATATTAATAGCAACCATATCCTACGTATTTTTGAAAACATACGTATGTTAATCTGATTGTTTCCATGATGAGGGTGGTCGAACCCTTATGGGTTGAAACGGAAAAAATAATAATTTTATCGAGCGCGTCAGATTTTCAAAGGGGATGTTAAGTGAACCTAAAATAAGGCTCTTATGTCGACGGTCCCTACGTACAATCCCCTAAGTGGTAGATCCGTGATTTGTTTGTTATGCTTTCGTGACCTTCAGACTATCCTAGACTATCGTTTAGTTAAACAAAAATAAGTCTAAGTTGTCAAATTCAACCTTAAAGCACACAATACATTTGCCATAACTACAAAATTTACAAAATTTTCCAACGTAGACAAACAGTACTGGCAGTTCTGTTATTTTACGTTGGACAATCAGCCGTACCCCCGCGCGCCTCCCTCGCAACTGCCACTTGTGGGACAGTTACGCTAGTGCCGGTCTGGTAGACAGTAGTGTTTTGTTTTGCCGCGATGTCAATTAATTAATCGTAAAAAGATGCCTCGAAGGAAAAATAACTCAAAATATCATCATGTGCAGCCTCGTAAAGTTAAAAAAACAGTGTCGATTGTACGAAACAAAAGTGATTCTGTCAAAACCCGTACCGGTAAGCGAATTTTTGAACTATTTATGTTCGAACTTAAATAAATTAAATTCACTGTTACTTTTAATTATATTTCCTATAGATAATTATTTAGATTTTCAGTTTTGGTGCGAATAGACCTAATTTTGCAGGGTTCCAACGTTATTTTCCGTATATGGCAGGTACGTTGTTTTACGTCGGAAATTTGAAAAGAAAAGTCCAGTAAGTGGTAAATGTGTGATTTTACGCTGGAAAACAAACACAATTTTTATTTATAACTGCCACCTACGTTTTTTTACTTCGGAAATGTCATTCCGAGCTCGTAAGTAACTACTATTTCTGTTACTTTATGTAATTAATTATTATTCTCTTCAGCACCGCGTCAAGGGGATTCTACTGACGATGAACAACAAGAGAAAAACAAAGATAATATAATTGAAGTTGCCGTTCAAATGCACACGAAAGAAGCACCTACCCCGGATTTAGGTAATAAAGTGACCACTTTCCACTCCATTGTTGCCACCTTTTCCTAAGTAAGAATTTTAGAGGCCTTAGAATCATCATATTATGCTCGACTGAAAAAGAGCTTAATAACTAGATGTGCTATGTATGTATGCATGAATGTTGTTAACCTGTAAAATAGCTTAATAACTAGATGTGTTATGTATGTATGCATGAATGTTGTTAACCTGAAAAAAAATCCTTTCTTTCCTGGAAATATAGAAGAAATTACTACTTATACAGATCCAGAGCCATTTGACAATTATTGTAATTATTCTCAGGAAATTATTGTGAGAACGTCGCACGATGCAGAGAAAAATATACTCATAGAAGAAATAAATATGTTGCCCGAATCAGAGCAACCTCTAGATACAAGTACTCCTTTAGGGTCTCCTTCTATATCAACTATAATGCAGAATGTTGAATCAGAAAACTTTAATTCATTTCATATTAACACCCCAACTTCATCTATGTGTGCCAATTCACCATTACCTGACAACGATGAAACCTATGTACCATCCAGTACTGATGCAACGACGGATATAGATGTTACCACAGAAATAAAAAAACAAAAGAAGAATAAAAAAGAAATCTAAATTAGGAACAATACGCAAAGTTAACAAACCAGAATGGATAGATAACAAGAGAAAACAGTTAAAAAATCAGGGATTAAGCTACGCCAGTCGGAATGGAAAAGTACAATCTGAAAAATCTATGCTACCTGCTTGCGATGATGGGTGTCGATTAAAGTGCAAAGAGAAAATAGATGAAGATGTTCGAAAACAGATGTTTAAAGAATATTGGTCTCTTGGTGATCGTGTGCGGCAGTGGGAGTTCTTGCTTCGGTGGTGTGAACGAATCAGTAAGAGACGCATTACAACGGAGGGTCCATCAAAGAGATTATTTTCTGTCAAATACTTTCTGCCGAAAACTCTAGGAGATGTCAAAAATGAACGAATTACTGTATGCAAAACGATATTTTTGCACACTTTTGCTATTGGCGAAGGCATTGTACGAACAGCTTTGCGAAAATTTGCTGACGGCGTGGGACTCGCGATAGATTGTGATGAGAGAGGACGTCATAACAATCATCCCAAAGTCAAGACAGTCGAAATTATTAAAAGCGTTTGTGACCATGTCAAATCATTTACCCCAGTTGAGTCACACTATACTCGGAAAGAATCGTCAAAGTTATACTTAAATAGTGAATTGACCATGACTAAGATGTTCAAACTCTACAAGGAGTGGGTGCCAGAGACAGATATGAACAGGGCTAAAACCTTAAGACAATACACCGACATTGTCAATGAAAACCTCAATATAGAGTTTCATAGGCCCAAGAAAGACCAATGCGACGTGTGCATTGCCTATAAAATTCAGTCTTAGCCAGTGAATCAAGATCTTCAGGAACAATTTAATGAACATTTGCAAAATAAGGACATGGCTCGAAGTCTCAAAAATGCAGACAAACTTTCAGCTATCAACTCACCGAGTACAACTGTAACCGCGGCATTCGACTTCCAAAAAGTGCACTCTTCTCCTCATGCAGAAACCAGCATATTGTACTATAAAAGAAAATTAAACGTTTTCAATTTCACTATTTTCGAGATGGGTAAGAAAGTTGGAAAATGCTATATGTGGCATGAAGGTACTGCCAAACGAGGCGCAAATGAGGTGGCCAGTTGTGTCTATGATTTTATCAAGGATCAATCTGCCATAGGCATTCAAACCATTAACCTATATTCAGATAACTGCGGGGGGCAAAATAGAAATAGAATTGTTTTTATGATGTACTTGATCGCTGCCAAAGAGTTTAACGTGAATATAACACATCGATTTTTGGAAAAAGGCCACACTCAAAACGAAAACGACAGTATTCATGCATTGATAGAGCGTTGTTCTAAAAATAAAGATATCTACACGCCTGATCAATGGTTTGCATTAGTCAGGTGGGCCAAAGATACAGGAGATCCATATATTGTAAAGGAAATTGCAACAGAGGATATACTAGACTTCAAAAAACTGCTGACTGGTAAAAACTGGACAAAAACCTGAAAATGATGTGGTCTAAAATAAGAGAAATTCATGTGTCCTCTTCTGAGCCAGACGTGCTTAAATACAAATACAAGTTTGACGAAACATACCACCGCATCTTTGTCAAAAGAACTCAAAATAGGAGGCGTCAAAATCAGTCAGTTGATGAGTTGAGCCAGGCTTACGCTGGGCCCTTACCAGTCCCGAATGCAAAATTACATAATTCCTAGACAGTATCATGGATTTTATAATTCTCTTGCTTCTGGTGATGTAACTTTTACAAGTTCTGATGAAGAGGAGTAGGTTTCTAGATTGAAGTTTATTAAGTACACAATATGATAAAAATGTTAAAAATAAGAAATGATTGATCGATCGTGATTATTTTAATTATTCTGTTAACCTAGAAGTTGTCGTGGTTTCTGTTATATAGCTAATATTTAATACAAAAGAAATGTCTAATAATTTTTAAGTTGTTTAGCAAAGTTTAATGAGTGATTCTCACAATCCAGAAAAATGTGTAATTATTGGTTTATTATTATGTTGTTTATAATACTACTAACTATTTGAAGTTTATAATAAATATTTTACTCTCAACTACTGTGAAAAATAATGTTATTAGATATATAAATAATTATAGGCTATGTAAAATAAAATAAAATACTCCTGAACTGATCATATTCGTACCAAATGTATGTTTTTATAAGATTCTTTATGTGAAACGATTTGTTATCTATTTAGTTAAGTTTATAATTACAAAAATATTGATACAAGGCTGATTAATAACTAATTAAAGAGAAAAGACTAAGTTTTGTCATGGTGTTGATTAAAAGTTTGTAAAACAACTTTCTTCTTTTTTTAGCCTGTTCTCAAAACCCTGTATGTACTCTCTAGAGTACAAAATTATTCATCATCTAGGAACTTCAATAATGTACAGAGCAACATTCCCAAAGAAAAATGGTTCTACGCGACGTTTCTTTTTATACTATACTCTACGGTTTTACGCCATTTTGTATGAGAGAACCTGATTCACATAGTTGATTCGCTCAAATGGTTTGCAACCAGACTGTTGGTGCTTTTGGTGCCGCTAAAGCATCAAAGGAACCGCCCGCCGCCCATTTGAGCAAATGAACTTCTTATACTATGCTCTTATACAAAAATATTGTGTGTGCGTCAAACACTTAAATACAGCTTACAATTTTTTTATACTCTCTGTCCCACGTAAAATGACAGAAATGGCAATTACCACTCTGATCTATTTAAAAAATCCCACGTAAAAGTTAATAAGTACCACTTAAGTTATTTTCAATAGGGGTGATTCCGATGTATTAGTAAGTAAGTGACGAATAATACACTAAAAGATACTTTTTTGAACTATCTATATATTTTTTATAAAATACATGATATATCAAACCCTTATGCCGAATTTCAACACTTTACGTTGCAAAGAACTTGATTTACACGTGTTTGAAACTTTAAAACGCTCTCCTGTAAAATTTGTCTTTTTCAGATAGGGGATTGTACGTAGGGACCGTCGATGTAATAATCTGACGATTTCGATGTGACCCAAACTCGCGGCCATTATTAGAATGTGCAAAAAAAAGGTCGGACCGACAGCACGGTAGCTCAAATGGTAGAGCGTTTGGCCCGGTTAGCCAAGAGGCTGCTGGTTCGAGTCCTGCCCGTGCGCAAAATTTTTGGTTTCTTATTTCATCTTTGAGAGAGTCATAGATAGAGAAAGAGTGAGAGAGGAACTGAAACGCGAGAAGGGGAATACCGGCATCACGTAGCTGCACGCATTAAACTTTATCGATTTTTTTCCTTACTTCGGCTAACGGAAATCGTCAGATTGTGTACATCCGGCCGTCTGAGCCAGGCTTCTATAGAGATCTTGCATATCTAGGCTTATAAGGAATCGTTAGTGACGCTGATGTATCCAGGTTTCATCGTTTGTGACGCAATAGTTTTCTTGGAAAATCAAAAAAACTAGGCTCAGACAGCCAGAACTTCGCATTTTCTGACTTTCCAGATCTCAACTATCAGAGGGTTTCAGGTCGCTGTTTCTTATAAAATGTGATGTGACGCGTTAGTGACGGTCATCCGAAGTAGTTTCATCCATTTTAATCCAGTACTTTTTGAGAAATCGTGATAAACGTGTGGCTCAGACAGCCTGATATCCGGTCGTCTGAGCCAACTTGTTTTTCTCTATATTTCACGAAATGTTACGTTTCGGACAAATGTTTTTCGGATTTACTGATGTGACGACGTTAGTGACAGCTCTCGACCAGATTTGAACCTTCGTGACGCACGCGTTTTGGAGAAATTGAGAAAAAACTGCTGGCTCAGACAGCCGGATGCTGGCTGTCTGAGCCACCCAGTTCTACCACTTCTAGGTGTTGTACGAAGCTGAAAACTCATCTAATCTGATGTGACGCGGCCTCTAAGTACAAAAAATCGTAAGTGACGGCTCTATATGCCGCCAATCAAAAGTTATAAGCATTTCAAATGTTTTCCATACATAGATGCATTTGGGTGGCCACACTTCGCACTCTTTATGGAAACGGAAAGACAATTTAGTAGAAAATGTAAGCTAAATCCCCTCATATCAAAGCGAATGCTTTCTCCTGCTATTTAAATATTTAATTACGTAGTCAATAACTACGCCGATGAGGGAAAATATGTTAATTATTTATGGTCTCAGGTATTCCAAGGAAAAAAATCGTTAGATTACTATTTATTTGAAAACAACCGCTAGTTTATCGAAGGTACTACAATATTAGAGAATTTTGGTAAGATACATACTACTTACATATTACTCGACTCTTCCCATGTGATTTTACGGCCCACTTGGGACAAGATGCAAAAAATCAATATAAATACTAACTTAATCCTGCAAGTCGTTTCCTTTTTTGTTTGGATGGAAAACTTAGTAATTCACTGACTCGTCCCACCATGCTTATATAATACTAGCGGTCCCCCGCGACTTCGTCCGCGCGTTTTAAGTTTGCTCCCTCCCCTCCCGTCGCAGCGTCATGTTTTATATCCTAAAGCCTTTCTCGATAAATAAGCTATCCAACACAGAAATATTTTTTCAAATCGGTCCAGCAGTTCCTGAGATAAGCGCGTTCAAACAAACAAACTCTTCAGCTTTATAATATATTAGCGCAAACGCACGTTGTACTTAAGCTGCGAACATTATTTTGGTGCGGAGTTATGTTAAAACTGTGATACCTCCTAAGATATTTATTGAAATCAAATGATGTAAAGGGCAACTTGGTTCTAAATGAAATGCTCGTGATGATGAATGTATTTATTTTGATAAGAATAAATACCAGTGTGTATAATACACCTCTAAAAATAATGCATTTTTTTTACCAATTTATTAACATAAAAAAGGTTGTAGTAAGTCAACCATAAAAGATAGACATAATATGCTGTCGCGGACTTTATTATAGAACTCTTAATGCTGAACTGGCTCCAGGCATACTCAGCGCTTTGCACTTACTTTTTTACTCGGCGTTTAGATAGCTGTTTACTGATAATTCTGATATCACCCAACGTCTAAGAATTACCATGTGGAAGTCTCCTGTTATTGATATTTTAGTAAATAATAAAGTTATTTTACGAATTGTTTCTGGTGTAGCATTTATACAAATAGTAGTTCATCAATTCATCCCATACATGTCTACAGCTTATTTTGGACGAGATGCAGATAATTTAATCAAATGATTTTTAACGTCATTTAATGTAATCAAAAAGTTAAAACTATCAATATGAGTATAATCAGAAAAAAAACAATAATATTGTTACAAAAAAGTTAACACAATTTTGTTGTATGAAAGGAAACCCTTTTAATGATTACAAAGTAAAATATAATATACATCTGATAAAACAATTTTAGTCAAATGTGAATAATACTCCTCGTAAATAGGTATACTATACTCGTCATAAAATCAATAAAGTCTACGAACTAAGTAAAAATTCACGAGCACAAAACTTATATCATTGCTTTATTAAAACAAAATAATTATTACTTGTCCTATGAACATAAACTTTAAAAGAAGATAAACGCTACAACTTGTGGTAATAAACATGACAGGTCCAAAACAAAATATATTTTTTTCATTTTATTTCATTATTTTCGTAAGTTGGTTTCTACGCACCTCTCTTACCGCCATATCCATTGTTACTTACTTACATTTTTATTTATTATGTATACATTTTGTAACATACATATTTAAACTTTCTTGTAAAATTCAACAACAATCTTTTGGGCTATAAAAATAAATGATATTAAGTGGATGATTTCTTTCCATCCTGCATAATTTTATAGTCTATCTATATATTTTTATATATATGATCAGCCATTTGACCACTATCACAACTGGTGGTAAGTGATGATGTCGTCGAGGATTGGTCATGTCTGATCAGTAATAACGTAATCATTCTTCTTTTGAAAATGCCCAAATTAAGGGTTTCGGGAACACCTCAGCCGGTAGCGCATTCCATTCTTTTTCCCCCGCATCAGAAATATTGTTCGAACAAAGATGGACACAAAGATGGCGCGCGTCTCGTGTTCCGAAGGTGAAATAAGGCTGGCTTAGTAATTTTTGTTCGTAATAATAATAAGCTGTCCCAGAGAACTGCGTTTCACCTTCTGCGCTGTTTTATGGTTATTATTTTGCACCCAAAAAAGCAGGAGACGATTTGCATAATGATTAAAATTAATTATTGCATCTTGTCCCAAATGGGCCGTAATAATATGGGACGAGTTGAGGAATGAGTACTTAGTATGTATTTAATACTGAAAAAGTCTTATATTGTAGTAACCAGCTGGAACTAGTGATTATTTTTAAATAAAGAGTAATTTTGAAACCTGGAATACCCCATACATAATTAACATATGTTCCTTCATCGGCGTAGTTATTGACTACGTAATTAAACATTTAAATAGCAGGAGAAAGCATCCGCTTTGATATGAGGGGCTTTAGCTTACATTTTCTACTAAATTGTCTTTCCGTTTCCATAAAGAGTGCGAAGTGTGGCCACCCAAATGCATCAATGTATGGAAAACATTTGAAATGCTTATAACTTTTGATTGGCGGCATATAGAGCCGTCACTTACGATTTTTTGTACTTAGAGGCCGCGTCACATCAGATTAGATGAGTTTTCAGCTTCGTACAACACCTAGAAGTGGTAGAACTGGGTGGCTCAGACAGCCAGCATCCGGCTGTCTGAGCCAGCAGTTTTTTCTCAATTTCTCCAAAACGCGTGCGTCACGAAGGTTCAAATCTGGTCGAGAGCTGTCACTAACGTCGTCACATCAGTAAATCCGAAAAACATTTGTCCGAAACGTAACATTTCGTGAAATATAGAGAAAAACAAGTTGGCTCAGACGACCGGATATCAGGCTGTCTGAGCCACACGTTTATCACGATTTCTCAAAAAGTACTGGATTAAAATGGATGAAACTACTTCGGATGACCGTCACTAACGCGTCACATCACATTTTATAAGAAACAGCGACCTGAAACCCTCTGATAGTTGAGATCTGGAAAGTCAGAAAATGCGAAGTTCTGGCTGTCTGAGCCTAGTTTTTTTGATTTTCCAAGAAAACTATTGCGTCACAAACGATGAAACCTGGATACATCAGCGTCACTAACGATTCCTTATAAGCCTAGATATGCAAGATCTCTATAGAAGCCTGGCTCAGACGGCCGGATGTACACGTCAGATAATATATTAATCGTAAACGTTGAATTATTACCATCAAAATAAATAAAAAATAGCCACGCTCGTAAAAGTCAAGATGACGTTTTTTTACAAGTTTGTAACCCACCTACTTCTTATCGTCAATCGAAAATTGTCTGATTAGTGGAATATACACTTTTTAGCATATAACTAACTTACCCTACCTTAATCTGACGCGCTCGAGAATTTCAGATAATCTTTTTTTTTACTGATCTGATCCTTTATCCTTGTCGCGCCACATATACGGGGCTAATACTTGGTGGAGGTATTTAATGGGGTACTAGGTTCCTCCCTATATATTAATCTGCCGCGCTTTAGTAAATCCCAAAATCCCCTCTTGGGCTCCCCTACTAATATGACAGGAACAGTGATAATATTCCATTCCCGATACCTTCAGTGCAGCCCTCTTAATTATTAAGGGGGTTTGTATTGTACAACTTAACTTGCACAAAAGCCGTCGCTAGGAAAGAACTCGAGGGATTGCTAATATTAAATGAAATATACCTTCAGCATCATAATAATCCAATGCGAGTCTTCCGTTTTTGTAATACCAGCGCCCGCGACCGTTATCGTCGAAGTCTGCGAGCTTTTCGCCTGTATCATATTGCATCAAACGTTTGTTCTTGTTATGTTCGAACCAGTCGAACTCTGGATGTGCAGGGCGCATACGATAAACATTCATCTTAAAAGGAAATACTTCACTTGTACTCATACATGTATTGTATGAGGTACAAGCGGAGCTGATTAAATCATACGAGGGAGGATTTAAAAGTACTCGGCCTCATACAGTACCATTCAATTCTGAGAATCAAAACCACTCACATTATTAAGTTAATTCCAATCTAGTTAACTATGCAAAATTTCCAATATGTACCTACGGTTTATTGGTTGTGATTAAATAAATTTATTATTATTAGTGTGACCGCGTGTGGGGTGCTTAAATAATCAACACGTAGTACAAATCTCCAGGTTCTTCCCCAATAGTTTTATTCCAACAAAATAGCACAAATATAGGGCACAAAGTGAAAGTAAGTACAAACAGAGGCTACATTCTGGAATGCAGCTCGCTTTTATAAAAATCAAAACCCTGAACAACGGTAGGAAAACAGTGGGGACGACATCCGTTTCCATATATGAACATTTACTATAATATTTATTTGTAGGGATAAACAATCTGCTAATTAAATAAATAAATTCATTAATTATTTAGTTATTCATCGCAATGAATTTAGTAAGCCTTGTAGATTATTATTTTAATAGTTACAATATTTAAAATAAATCTAACCTCCACCAACCAATCAGAGACAACTTCCTTTTGGCGGCAAAATGAACATTTGTTATACGGCAAACATAAAAATCTAATAAGTGTCCCAATAATCTTTAAATAATCAATTTACAAAAAATAAAATATTATTACAATAATAAGATAATCTAAAGATTAATCCAAAATTCTCTTATATCATAGCCAAGTTACATTCAACATGGTGGACACTTCCGGCATTTCCATAACAAACGTTAAATAGGTTTGACACCTAGATAGGTGTATAAATTATGATGTATTGAACATAATATGAGGAAGAGAATGTGTAATTAAGTGAATACAGTGGGGTTACATAAGTCACACACAGTGAGTATGTGGTTTAGTGCATAAGTCTACTATTACAGAACTAAGTAAATATGTGGGGCAGACTAGGATCGGGAATCATTGTCTAACATTAGTCAATCCGCCGTTTTTCGCAAGTAGAGCACACTACGTGCTGTGATCAGGTGTGCTCAATTCAAAAGGGTTATCAACAAAAACCGTCCATGATTATGTGGTCAGTATACAATGATATTGTATTTAGAAGTTGATGACGCCTCGCAAACTAAAAGAGTAGGTACACAAATATGGCACTATCTGATTACCAGGGGCGTAGCGTGCTTTGGTGGGGCCTGTATAAAAACTTATTTGGGGGCCCTTATCATAGGTAAAGATTTCTCACAAAAGAAAAAAGAATTTTCTTTTTATATATATTTATGCAGATTTTTACGCTAGATTTACATTCGCGGCTCGTTACGACGTACATGACAGTTTCCTTATTTTATTTAGTCGAGCGCCCACTTTGAAAATCTATCTTTCCTACATGGTTTCACCTCCAAAACCTCAATAGCATTACAATTTGAACAAACGTGAAAAATCACAAACGTTGATGCTGATGTTAATGTTGACGGCGCATATGATTGTTGGTATGCCACTAGTCTCACATCGAAGTGCTTAAGTTATTTTTCATCTGCTTATTTTCTATTAATTATTGTTTACGCACTTCAGGGGCCCCCGTACCCCGGGGGCCCCGTATAATTTATACGGCAGATACGGCGCTAGCTACGCCCCTGCTGATTACACATCAGACATCAGTTTCGGAACAGAGTCATAATAGAGTAGCTTTCTTAATATACATATTTTTAAAGTATGTAGGTACATTACAATAGACTCGTTGACCTCATTTAAATACAAGTTCATACTTTACCTCGGTGCTATATTAATCAACAAAAACATTTTATTTTTAAATTATTTAATATTTAAAATATTGAATAATGATCTAATAAATGCAATTTGCATGTGTCACGTGAATGCTTGAAATGTCATAGCGCCAATATTAGAGTCACGTTCAATGCTATGCATTCACGATCACGTGACCACATGTAAACTTTTTTACAAATTTAACTGAAAATATTTACAGGCCTTATTTAAATAAATAAAAAAATATTTATTAATACACCAATGTTTATTAATAGTTAGCGTACATATTTTTTCTATCCATATTCATATTCATATTCATATTCTTTTATTCACTTCATAATATAACATTACAGCAGACAATATATAACATATAGGCAAAAGATAATTATTTTGTTACATTATGACCTCAGCGAGGTATTTGTGAATTCAAGTTATTAAATTCAATAAATTACAATTAAATCAATTCTTCATTAAAATAGTAATGTCAATAAGTATTTTGTCAAATTGTTAGTATGTCAAATATAAAGTCATTTCTATCTATCTAAATAATAATAATGCGGTCATGTTAAATTCAAATTAAAAGAAAAAAAAAACAATCAAATCATGTCAATTTTCAATTTAAATCACAGATTAGTAAGAGTTTAAATTATATAATGTCATATCTAAATATATTGAAATGTATCATTGAAATATTCATTTATATTATAATATGCCTTTTTAACTAAAAACTTCTTTAATTCCCTATCAAATTTAATACCTTGGAGGGCTTTAATAAAGTTAGGCAAATGGTTATGTATCTTTATAGCCATATAGTAGGGACCGACCTTGAATAACTCCAGTCTGGCCGGAGGCAAAATAAAATCATTTGCGCGCCGCAAAGCGTAACGGCTCGACGTGTCATTAAAATGCTGAAAATATCTACTGTGTTTTCTTATAAAACGACATAATTCGAAGATATAGACGCAAGTCACCGTGAGTATTTCAAATTTTACAAATAACATTCTACATGTGTGTCTCGGCGCCGTAAACGTAATTATTCTAAGACATCTCTTTTGTAACACAGATACCGCATGCACATTGGTGGAGTTGCCCCAAAACATAATCCCGTAACGTATCCAGGCAGCAGCATGGCTTTGATACGCAGTAAGCGCACACTCCTCATTTGTGTTTCTTCGAAGTTCGCGCAGCGCGTACGAAAAACTACTAAGCCTACTTACTACGACTTCTACATGCGGCTTCCATGAAAGGGTTGAGTCTAACGTGATTCCAAGTAGGTAGTGGGAACGTATTTACTTGCTCAATCAACTCTCCCTGATGTGATATGGACAAAACTAATTCCGTTCTCTGATAGGGCCTAAATTGCATAATTTTAGTTTTCCCAAAATTTATTGTAAGACCTATTTCTTTTAGTTCAGTTTCAGTTACTATTTTATGTAGACATTCACTAATAATACCCTGTATATTGTCTATATTATTTTGATCACAAGAAATCAAAAGCGTGGCATCATCCGCAAACAGAATAATTTTATGTGAAACTACTGAAGGTAAATCATTTATGTAAGCTAAAAATAACAAGCAGCCCAATACACTGCCCTGAGGTATTGAGTCTGTTATAGTTTGAGTAGTGGAGTTGACTTGCTTAAGTTCTTTAATTTCCCTATACAAATGCATAATTTGTACAAATTGTTTCCTATTGGAAAAATAAGAAGTGAGCCAATCTTTCGCCTTCCCTCGTATGCCAAGAAAATCTAGTTTTTTTAATAAAATATCATGCAAAACACAATTATATGCTTTGGAAATGTCCATAAAAAGAGCTACCACACATTGGGTTTTGTCTAATCCATTTAGTATTTCATAAATACATTCGAATACTGCAGTTGCAGTAGAATGATTTTTTCTAAAGCCATGTTGATTTTTATTTAGAACATTATATTTTTCTAGAAATTTATTCATTCTTTGACATATTATTTTCTCAAATATCTTTGAAATTACCGGCAATAAGGCAATAGGGCGATAATTTGCAACATTTTGTTTATCACCTTTCTTAAAAATAGGCTTTATTATTGCCAACTTCAAGGCATCAGGGCAAATGCCCTCGTTATAGGACTGGTTAATTAAATACGTTAATGGTTTCACAAACTCATCAACACAATGTACGAGTAGGATACCTGGAATTTCATCATACCCACACGAGTTATTACGTTTAAGGCTTAGTATTGCTTTTTTTACATCTGATTCCGTAACATAATCTAAATACATTGAGTTAGGCAATGATATTGCTCGTTGTTGGTTAGGATTAGTGATTATTCCTGAACTAATACCTACATAGTAATCATTAAATGTTTTGGCAATTTTTCCGGGTGAAGTTTCATTTTGATTTTGTATTTTTAAGCAGATATTTTCATGTTTATGTTTTTCATTATTTAATTTAATTTTTTCATTGATCATGTTCCACATTTCTTTATACTTATTGTACGAATTTTTAAGTCTTTTTATGTAGTATTTTCTTTTTTGTTTCGCAAGGATTTTTTTTAGAATTTTGCTGTATGATTTAGTGTAAGTTTTTAAAGATTCATTATCATAAGTAGATGTAAGTAAGCGTAAGATACGTTTATGGTAGCAGCATTTCTGCAAACCTTTTGTAATCCATTTTGTTTTTTGACTATTCACAAGCATTATTTTCTTTTGTGGTATATTTATATCTAATAAATCCTTAATGGTTTTAAGAAAATTGTTATAGTTATCAGTAATATTGCTATTTGAATTTAATATACTATTCCAATTTATTTGCTTCAGTTTTTCTTGAAATTTATTCATGTTTTTGTTATTAAATATCCGTTTACTTATTTTGTACGAAAAATTATTATTACGAAAATTATCCTGTAGTGGAAATTGTCCTATTAATGTATGGTGATCAGAGATATAATATTTCTTCACAGTCGCTTCCATGTTTACGTTTGCAGACACTATGAATTGATCTATACACGATGCAGTATTTGGCGTCACTCTAGTATGTTCTTTTATGATGCAGTGTAATCTAAACGATTTTAAGAGATTTAGGAATCTACGCGATAAGTTAGTATTTTGGGTTATATCTATATTTATATCACCTGCTATAATAATCCTTTTATTTGAGTGCTTTGTGATATGCTTTAACAAAGCATATAACTTTGAGAAAAACGTATCTTCTTCCCTATCTGATCGATATATAGATATAATCAATAAATTGTTTTTAATAATTTCGATAGCACAAAATTCTACTACAAATTCTACTGTATACGACTGAATATCCAAACGCTCCATTGTTTTGACATTGCTCATACGTAAACATAGTTTACCAACAGTCTTTTGTTATACTTTTGTTTACGCGAGCGCCAGCGATCTTTTGATCAGTGAGCGTCTACGCTGTTACTTTAAAGAAATTAAAAGTGTACTTTATATCTTTATATCACAAAGACGGATAGTGTACGTGTCCATAGACATGTGTAGGATCGAGAGGGCTGGATTCGAACCCGCGGCTGCTTATCTTTGTAGTCCGTATCGTAAATCACCACACTATGACGGTCGTTAAAGTATTGTTAAAAAAATAATAGTACCAAACTTCTCCATGTATACCACTGTCTTAGAAAATCGACTTTTGACGACAAAATATCTACCATATTGGTGCGTCATGGGTTGGCTAAGAAACAAAACTCGCAAATTTTATTGAAAATACTTCAATCATTAATGATAGGCATCATTAAATACAATTTACTCAACGAAAATATGATATTCGGACTGAAACATTTTTAATTACTTAGTTATTTATGCAGTTTTAAAAGGCGCACTGAGGCATTGAGACACGTATAAACGCTGACGCTATCAAAAACAGACTAAGTCAAAGCTAAGACCTCACTTTGAC
Source organism: Pyrausta purpuralis (assembly GCA_963924145.1). Taxonomy (NCBI): domain Eukaryota; kingdom Metazoa; phylum Arthropoda; class Insecta; order Lepidoptera; family Crambidae; genus Pyrausta; species Pyrausta purpuralis. The sequence goes on from OZ001659.1 coordinate 17,015,929, forward strand.
GTGAGGTGGTGTTTGCTTGACTATCTTTTAGCGTCTCACCGGTGATCTAGTTCCCAATACAATATCAGTCAGTATACAACGGGACTCTGCTTTGTCATATTCAACGGTCAAAAAATGAATATCAGAATTTCGAACGTGATAGAGAGAGGGTGAAAGACAATCCTGCCCTGAAAGCTCTTTATCGTCAACTACTGATGAAAATGTACATGGTTTGGTTATGCAAGACCGCAAATTAAAAATGGAAGAGATAGCCGTGATTGTAGGCATTTCTAATGAACAAATTTAAAACATCATCGTAACTAAATCGGTTCCCACTAGCTTTCTGCGAGGTGGGGCCCGCCGAAGTTTTGAGGCAACAAAAATGAACGCGAATGACATTTTTGCGACTGTTTGGAAATATGTGATGTTCAATCCAAAGTTTTTTTTTTACTTTGGGGTAATCATATTACGTTTATCAAGGTACACCGGAAGCAAAAGTGTAACCAAATCAGTGAAGAATAGCTGTAGCTTTGAAATCCTTTTAATTCACCTGATCTGGCACCATCCGACTATTTTCTGTTCCCTTACCCAAAAATCTGATAGGATGTAAGAATTTTTGACAAATGAGGATGTTTTAAGCGTTAGGATAGTAATTTTTTGACTCTTTGAACATTAGTTTCGTATGGTTTAGAATGTTTATTTATACCCAGTGTCATACTCATAGTTTCATCTTTATGAATATTTCATGTAGGAAATTTGTTTTTTCGACGGTATAAACACTATGAATGGAAAATAGGAAATGTGCATATTAAACTTGATGGGGATTTATTAAGAAAATAATAATATAATTTATTTTGTGTGGGTTAAATTTCTTAGTTGGGCCGAGTACTTTTCAATTCCCCCTCGTATTCATTGATTAAATTACATACCTTTCGCACTACCTTCTCAGTGGGAAGCATCGTCCACCCTTTGTCTATAAAAGAGCGATCAGACAGAGCGTAACGGATAACCCCTTTAGAAGCCTCTTGCTCAACCTGCAAGGATAAAGTCCTCATTATTTTTTCTGTGCTTATTCAACCCATGAAGCTGTTCGATCTAGAGGGATTTAGATCAATCATATAGTTTCTCTTACAGTTTCGTTTCTTTTGCTTTTAGACATTTTGATAAGGGCAAGTAATAAATATAAAAATAAAATACCGCTCTAAGAAAAAAAACTAACAAAGTAAATAGATCCGAAATAAACAATCAAAATAACCCTATTAAAATGTGGACATTTAATTTTGTCATGTAACAGTACAATAGAATTTCAAATTTGAAGTCAGTGTCAACATGACAATGTTTTAAAAGTAAAAACCAGCCTTTGTGTCGGACTCGCACATAGAGCTTCCGACTGAACTTATTTACGCATTTTTATTGCCACAACATGCCTCAAAAGACATGAATAAGATCAACGAAAATTGATTAAGGGCTAATTTTTCAATAGCCAGATAAGAAAATATATATTCGTTGAACAAAATACAATATGGCTAATTTTGAAACGTCACCTAACTGTCAGCAAGCCTAAAAAGCCAAGTAGGTATGTAGCTTTTCAAATATTAAATTAATAGTGGACGGCTTAAGAGTCTAATTTTAAGGAAAAACTGCAAATCAATGTACAGGTTTGCCATTTGGCACACGCATAACTCTAGGTCAAAAGAAACTTCAATAGGAGGTTCATTTTGATTTTTTAAATCTTCAAAAACCTATCGTGTGTGATATCATTTAAAAGAGCTTTTTAAGGCGCCTCCGAAAATAAAGCACTTTATTACATTTCAGCTATTTTAGTTTCAATAAACCAAAAATAATTCTAAAACCATACCGAGTTTGGGCTCCATTTGATAAGATAAGATATGGCTGATGTTTAGTTAGTAGGTAGGTACAATTTACCAACAACGATACTTAATATCCTCATTTCTAACTTCAAGAAAACTATTTAAAAAAAAAAAACGTTTAGTATATTTTTTTTTGTATTTTTTCTAAAACTCAAATTACAACTAGACAGTTCTAGTTTAGTATTTATTTTACGATAATTATGGAACCGTACTGCAGAAACCCACGAAAACAGAAACGCCCGTCCCTAAAGATCAATAATCTTAATAATCTTTCATTCAATTTTGAGTCAATTTTAACCCGACTTCAAAAAAGGAGGTAATTGATTCGATTTGTATGTGTATGTTATCATTGCAATTTAAAAATATTTAGGTAGATATATCTATTTAGACTTCCATACACCCTACCAATATTATCTGCACTACAGTTCTACAATTTTTGTGGAACTAAAATATACATTCATTTGAGATTATCACTTGTTCTTTTTGTCTTTGACAATTATTTTTTTAGTTTACTCAATTATTTTATTCCTCCGCCTCATCATCATGATGATGATGATGAGGCGGAGGCGACTATCCGGGATTTTGGTGTTCATTAAAAAATCTTCACACTCACTCCCACAGTCCCACCTTAAGCGGTCACTCATAGCGCTATATCATGAGGTAAAATTGAATCTGGAATTAGACATAACCTGTGGTGGCTTTTGTAGTCTTGCGTTCTTTTACTAATATTATTGGATGTGAGAAAAAAAACGATATATATATATATATATATATATATATATATATATATATATATATATATATATCTTACAAGGATTTGATATATTTGATATAGTCCGCGTTTTATATAGGTACTCTGTTTTCTCTCGTGCCGTTACTGTCCTTCTAATTGTGTTTCCTATGTAAAATGACATTAAATAAGCTGTTAAGTTGTGCAAAAACTTGAAGTTTCATCTCTTGCCAAACAACATAATACCTCATCATCACATCTACAATAACACAGATAAATGTAATTGTTTTTCTCACAGTCGAAATGAAAAATAGTATGTTTAACTCGGGTGAAAGCACCCGATTTAACATACTATACTATACGGAGTGAGAGCGCCCATAATTCGAGAGTGAAATCTCTCGAATTATTGGCGCTCTCACTCCGTATAGTAGCATAGCAAGCGCCAGAAGCATATCGAGTGAAATGGGTCACTTTCTACCCTAGTATAACAATCTACTATTAATATTCAAAGTTTTTTCCGTATTCTAGACTCGGCTGTTAACCACTACCTTGAATTTGGCTCTAACTTTTTGTATAACTCTGTATTAGAAAAAACAAGAGTAGATATTATAATAGCATTGTTGGCAAGCGCTATTATTATGGCAGTACAATAAAATAAAATACTAGTCCGCCATCTTGGATTTAGAATGACATTACATAGCTAACCACGAATTGACATCGAAACTAAGAGTGTATATTTTGTCACTGTCTTGTAAAACCCGCGTGAAGTGTGTAAAATCTTACGATTTTGAAACCGGTTAATTATAATCTGTCGATTTATTGTATACTTTACCGAATTTCGTTCTTTCCTATGTAACCTGCAGTGACGAATTACTTGGCAATGTGGTGGGTAGGTGAATTTAAGCTAATAAATATGAGGATAATCAGGGCGAATATAAATATGAAGATAATCGGGGTGAACGAAGCGAATTCCCACTCAAATGACTTATTTCGGTAATTTTTAAGGAAAACATTTAAAAAACTATTATAGAAAGAACGAAAGGCCAAAAAAATTTTGAAGGCAGGAAATTTTTGATCGAATGCAGGGAACGATAGTGAATGACCCTACATACATAAGACATTTTAATTTAGCACATGATGTACCTACCAAACAAACACACTGTATTATGACATCTGTCTGTCCAAACAACATCAGCAAAAATGAATTTACTTACACCATTAATTTCTTTGGTTGATAATAAAGTTTTATTTTGATTAACAGGGTCAGTTTCCTTTGTTACTTCCGCTTCAAGTATTTTAAGTTCACTTAGTTCTTTAAGATTTTTCATGAATAATATTGGCAAGACTTCTTGTTCAGGTTTATCTATCCTTGGTGGTTTACATTTGAAAATCTTCTCTCCTATTATAATATTCGCCACATTTTCCTCGTCTTTTGGTTTCACAACGCCCCCAATGTCTAATTGGCTGCTAGAATCAGTATCCATCATACTTCCTACTGTATGATCTTTATTTTTGAGCAGAATTAATCGGTTAATTTCTTTCGCATTCAGAGGAGTTGGAGGTACGCCAGATTTAGCGTGCTCCTTAAATTTTATTAATCCTAATATCAAATTATCTTCGGATGTGTTATGTACTTTTATTTGTTTCATATTTAAGTCTTTTGTTGTAGGTATTTCTTCCTTTTTAACGGGTAGTGGTGGAGGTGATGATGCAGTTTCTTTTGGCTTAGTTTGTTTCATTGTTGTAGCAGATTTCATTGGGAAATTACTTTCGAGTTCCTTTACTACCTTCCCTACTGCGTTTCTAGCTTTTTGATCTTCTATTTCTCTTTGCTTCTGTTCTTTTTTCATTTCTTCGAATTCTTTAGCTTGCTGTGCAAGAAGTTTTTTGAAGTCATTAATTTGAGCTGCAACTTTGGCCCCTGCCTTGGATTTATTTGATTCTTTGGCTTCCTCGTTTACCAATTCTTTTTGTTTTACAAGGATGTCTTTTGAGTCTTCTTTTGACCTTTTTACTTCCTTTTCCTTCAAAACTTGCTCTAATTTATCTTTTTTTGTTTTTTCTTCTACATTAGTTATTGATGGTTTATTTTCATTTTTACCAAGTTTATTAAGTTTTTTTAACCTTTCTAATTCTTTGGCAATTTGTGATACCTCTACTTCTTGTTTGGCACTTTCTTTTTGTTTTTCTAGGACTTCTGTTTTATCCTTATCTTTTAAGTCTTCTTTTGTTCTTTTTGCTTCTTTTGCAATTAAAACTAGCTCTGGTCTCTCTTTTTTTGTTTTTTCTCCTACTTTAGTAATTGTTGGTATATCTTTTTCATCCTTCACTAATTTATTACTTTTTTTTATCCTTTCTACTTCTTTGGCTTTTTGTGTTAGCTCTACTTCTTCTTCTTCCTTAGCAATTTTAGGCTTTTTCTTTGCGTCCTTGGCTAAAATTGTTATGTCTGCTTGTTCTTTGGAATGTCTTTGTTTTCCAACTTCTTTTATTTTTTTTTGCTTTGATAACTCTTGGGCAATTAGGGATATCTCTACCTTTTCTTTACCACTTGTGGGTATTTTCGCTGCTTCCTTAGCTGTTTTTGGTTTCACTTCTTTTTCTTTGGCAATTTGAGATTTATTCACTACCGTCTTGGCTTCATACGGGTTTACTTCTTCGTCTTTAGTAATTTTTAGTTTTTCTAATTCTTTGTCTTTATTTAGTCTTTCTACTTCCTTGGATATTTTTGATATCTCTGCTTCATCTCTGGCACTCATACGCTTTTCAATAGGTTCTTTAGCAATTTTTGGTTTTTCAACAACTTTTTTGGCATGTTTGGTTATTAGTTCCTTTGCGTGTGGTCCTTTGTCGTCATTTGTCGGCCTCATTATTTGGTACGTTTTTGAACTAACAGTTAAGGCATCTTTTCCCTTTTCAGCTGTTTCAGGCTTTACTTTTGATTCTTGGTTTTCAAAAAGTATTTTCTGTTTTTCTCCCAAATTTTTTTGTCCTTTTATAATATATTCTTTTTCTCTACCTCCATATTCTTTTGCTTTTTTTTCAACTAAATTTTTTTTTTCTTCTTTAGAAAGCCCTTTTTTCTCTGGTACTGCAATTTCGTCTGATTCTTTTTCAGACAGTGTCTTTTTTTCATTCCGTAATAGATTTTCTACGCTACGTTTTCTTCGTTTTTCTTCTTCTATTATTCGGCGTTCTTCTTCCTGTCTTAATTTTTCTTTTTCAGCTCGAGCTTTCAACATATCTTGAGTATTTTTTATTAATTCGGAAGAATTAAAACTTCTTTTTATTCCTGCTTTAATTTCGTCTTTATAAGAACTCAATTTAACAAACTGGTAATCAAAGCCTTTCTCCTTCGCATAATCATAGTCAGTCTCAAAGAGTAATAGATCATTTTCAGATTTGGATTTTTTAATCTTCTTTGATAAGAGATCAGAAGCTTCATCTCCATATTCTGGGTCATATCTTCTAGTTGAACTTCTAGGTAAAGTCTGAAGAGGTTGTTTCAGAGTCATATCTGACATTGACTTGGACGTTTCTTCTGATTTGTATTTCCCAGGAGGAATCCTAAAAAACTTGCGTATAATAGAGTCTGATATTGATTTTTCCGAAAAGTCGTCAAAAGTTGTACGTTTTTTCACTTTTGCATAACCACGGTCTGATAGATCAAGTGATTTTGTAGATCTTGCTCTTACAATTTCTGAGTAAAACATATCTCCGATCTTTGGCTCTTGCAATGATAGCAGCGAATATTGATGAACATTTTTGATGCTAATGTCTGAAAAAGTGTAAGCTTTTTTCATTGTATGCTTTTCGGTGAGCGTTACTCCTTTTAGCAAACCATGAAGTTCAGAAGGCCACGTCTTCATGTGACGCTTGATGGTTTTATCTTTTTCACTACCGGTTACAAACTTTTTAAGCACTTCATCACATTGTTGGCATTGACTGTGACAAAGTTTCTTGCGACAGTGATCGCAAATTCCCAACATTGCATTCCTGTTTATTTTGGTTGTACTTTTCAACAATTTCTTAGCATTTTCTATATCATGTCTACATCGTGCGCAACTTATGTGGGTAAAATCTGAAATAAAACACGCACGTAAATTATTATTTTTCAAATGCACAACTGAATTTGTATAAAAAATAATCAACTTTTTATACCAAGACTTGGCATTATATCCGCTGTTAGTATTTCCGTGTTATGCAGAAAAAATACTTCTTCAGACGTGTCAGTTGTAGATTGTATAGTATCTGCCTGTTTGAAATAAACTTTAAATCAAATTGTGTCACATTATCACATTTTGCTTGTTATACTTACTAAAGTATATACTAATATAAGGTCAAATCGTTTTAAGTGATAATATTTTAACTGTGTATAACATCATAGAAACAGGAAACTATCATTATTTTTTGGAAATTTGAGATTTTTTATTTTTTATTTTCTGTTACAAAGAAAATACCATTTTTTTAAAACAGCACCCTGACGATTTGAAAAGTTATCTACGTCATCGGCTTCACCCCACTAAATTCATTGCCCAATCGTTCTTTTTCTTTAATCTCATACTTCATTAATAAAAAAATAATTACTGAAAAAAATAATTATCTTAATCTTTAATTTTCTCAAAAACTAGCGTATAAAAACCCAAAGTGTTTTCTACAAAAAATGTTCCATTTATTGTGCTCAGCCCTTTAAATATTATCACTTAAAACGAGGTGACCTTATATATAGTATGACATGGATCTTTTGGTCAACGGCAAAAATCAGAACTATTGCCGTCAAATTAAAAAATGCGAATGTCAGATCAGTGTAGCGAAATCTCCCTCAATCTTACAAGAGATTTACCGTTTTTTTTTATGTTCGTACGTGTTCTGTGTAAACTATGATTGATTGATATGATTATGATTAATTTTAAATACCGTAGAGCTAAACTCCATAAATAAAGTTATAATTTTCAATAGATTTTATTGTTAATACAATTGTTTTCCTATTATATAAACTTACATTTGTAGTACTATTGTAATCATTAATTATTACTATTGTAACCATTAGTCCCATTTGTCTTGGCCGGGCAAAATTATAAGGTAATAAATATAAGACCCTAATGAATAAATAAACTCCCTGAACCAAGGGAGATTTTCTTGCACTGTCTACATTGAATGCTAGCGCCTCCCTGTCAATGTCATCTATTGGCCAGAAGATCCCTGTCGCACTGTTTGTTGATAGTTAATTACATAAAAAACTTATTTTTAACTTAACTTATTTTATATTATAAAGCTGAAGAGTTTGTTTGTTTGTTTGTTTGTACGCGCTTATTTCAGGAACTACGGGACCGATTTGAAAAAATATATTTGTGTTGGATAGCTTATTTATCGAGGAAGGCTTTAGGCTATAAAACTTTACAATATGACTTATAAGAACAACAAAGAGAAATGTTGCAAAACTGGGGGAAATCTTCCTCTTGAGAGCTTGCGTTGCGTAGGTACGCAGCGTAAACCGTTTAAGATAAAAAAAAAAAAATATATGACGGGATTGTTCCTCTTTAAAAGAGCTACAATAAATTCCGCAATAGCCTATGTCTTTCTTATATGGTTTACTCAATACAAACTTTTCCATGTTAGATGCACACGGTAATTTATTATTATCAAAATAAACGTATTCATTGTCAGGAGCCTCTTATTTTGAACAAAATTGCCTTTGACATAATTTAATTTTAATAAGTATTTTTCAACACACTTGCTCAAAACGGCGTTTTTATTCCACCGATTTTTGGCTCATAATCATAGAGTTTAAACACGCGTGCTTTTTCAGTATATTATTGCACTAGTGCTTTTAGTTTATTAACTCGACCAATTTACATTTGTACCCTTGTACCAAGTCGTAAAGGTGCGCTTACACGGGCAACTAAAATTGCTCAATTCCAGTCAATACTCGTCAACTATGACGTCATGACTACATCAAGCAATTTACGGCAACGGCAACAAGCATCAATTCGGCGCAATACAATATTGAGCGCTATGGCGCAACTTCATCAACTAGGCAATACTGTCCTACACGAGCATTTTAGTGGCGCAACTTCATCAAGGCAATACTGCCTATACGAGCATTTCAGTATTCGCTCGCTATGGATGACATTGATGTTGCTGCGGCGGCTTGTAGCCCTTTTTTTATTATTCATCAAAAAAAAAGGAATAGGCATATCTAGGTGCGATCGTTTTTGGCAAAAAAGCCGCATTTTTTTGTGTAAAGAATTAGATGATATATTATTCAAAAACTTTACTACAATGAACTTTACTTTACTTTACGCTATCCTACTTCCACCCGACCTCTCGCTCTCCCCGCGGAAGCAAGACGGCAAGCCGCAAAACTTACATGTGCGAACGAGATGCATACAAAAATTGCCTAGAATTTCCAAGCCCATTGGATATTCGTCAATTCGTATCTGCGACATTGAGCGATATGAAATATCTGGAGCAATTAGAAGCAATATTGCCGAAATAATTGCCGCAATTTATTTATTTTGCTCCATATTGCTACTTATTGCTCCACTAATTGCTCCAGATTGGTCCATTCGTGTTGCCGAGCAATTATTACCCTCGTGTAAGCGCACCTTAAGGTGCGGTGGTGTGGAGCAATATGGAGCAAAATAAATGAATTGCGGCAATTATTTAAAAGTCATAAAAGTCATTTATTTATGCAAATAGGCCCACTTTTACACGTCCCAATATAAACCCTACCACAGCTTCGGGACAATTGTGGGCTAGTGCTGAGAAGAAGCTGCGCAAGAAACTCAGTCACTATTGTCAATGCCTCTTTTCAAAAGGTTTACAATGTTTGAAGTGATCATGCAAGTCCATACATTATTATCTTTTAAATAATCATCTACTTTATAATACCCTTTCGTCATAAGGGTTTCTTTAATAACAGTTTTAAATTTATTAACCGGTAAGTTTACAATGTGTTCTGGTAGTTTATTGAAAAAATGTATACCTTTCCCCATGAAAGAATTACCAACCTTTCGAAGCCTAAATTGTGGAATAGCAAGCTTATCCTTATTCCTAGTATTATATTTGTGAATGTCACTATTTTTCGTGAATGAATGTAAATTTTTCCTTACATACATTAAATTTTCGTAAATATACTGAGAGGCTAGAGTTAATATTCTAATTTCTTTAAACACCTCTCGTAAGGAATCTTGAGGTTTAAGATTATAAATAGCTCGCACGGCTCTTTTTTGTAACACAAAGATTGTTTCTACATCAGCAGCTGCGCCCCACAATAAAATACCGTAGGACATCAAGCTATGGAAATAACTAAAATAAACTAACCTAGCTGTTTCTACATCAGTCAAACGTCTAATCTTCCTTACAGCAAAAGCAGCTGAGCTTAGTTTCCCTGACAAGGCCTCTATATGAGGACCCCATTGTAGTTTGGAGTCTAATGTGATTCCCAAGAATGTTGTGGAGTCAATAGTATCAAGCGGTTTGTCTTTAATCTTAACCTGAGTTGATGCCTGTTGGACATTAGGCATCGTAAACTTTACACATTTAGTTTTACTTCCATTAAGAAGGAGATTGTTAATAGTGAACCAATGTAATACTTGTGAAAGAGTATTATTTACATCGTCAAAATTTCCTTCACCTCTTGGAATTTTAAATATAAGTGAAGTATCATCAGCAAACAATACTATATCACAAAGATTCCCTACAAAATGCGGGAGGTCATTTATATATATTAAAAATAAAAGAGGTCCTAATATAGATCCCTGGGGCACACCCATTGTTAGAGGTGCTCCAGAAGACTCAGTTCCGTTTATATATACTTTTTGCATTCTACCTAAGAGATATGAATTAATTAAGTTTAATGAGTTCAATGATGCGCCATAGTGACATATTTTTTTAAGTAAGGTTTCATGATCCACACAATCAAACGCTTTTGATAGATCACAGAAAATCCCTAAAGCATCATGCCTATTATCATAGGCATCAAATACATGTGTTAAAAGAGCAACTCCTGCATCCGTGGTGCTTCTTCCTTTAGTATTTATTTCCTTATTTCGGCAATATTGCTTCTAATTGCTCCAGATATTCCATATCGCTCAATGTCGCAGATACGGATTGACGAATATCCAATGGGCTTGGAAATTCTAGGCAATTTTTGTATGCATCTCGTTCGCACTTGTATGTTTTGCGGCTTGCCGTCTTGCTTCCGCGGGGAGAGCGAGAGGTCGGGTGGAAGTAGGATCCCATCAAAAACAATACTTGTCAAAAAAAACAAGTCTCGCAACTCAGTTGTTCTGCGGTAAAAAGTTGTGAGATCCATGTAATACCAAGTCGGTTATTAATTTATTCAGTCTCTACTTAAGCGAGTTTCTGTCTTTAAGACCACGATCGTGGTCCATAACAATTGAAAATCAATTGTGTCTGAAACCTCCGTACTCGAGGCATTAAGTTGTTACGTAATAATTAACAGCATCTTATAGTGACGCATATCAATATTAAAATTCCTTAATGTTTTATATAAATAATATTGAGACTTGGCCATCACACTAAATAATTGAATTTACATGTGTTTTCAGGCGATTGAATTTACACGCGTTTTCAGGTGATGGCCAAGTCTCAATATATTTATATAAAACATTAAAGAATTTTAATATTGATATGCGTCACTATAAGATGCTGTTAATTATTACGTAACAACTTAATGCTTCGAGTACGGAGGTTTCAGACACAATTGATTTTCAATTGTTATGGACCACGATTGTGGTCTTAAAGACAGAAACTCGCTTAAGTAGAGACTGAATAAATTAATAACCGACTTGGTATTACATGGATCTCACAACTTTTTACCGCAGAACAACTGAGTTGCGAGACTTGTTTTTTTTGACAAGTATTGTTTTTGATGGGATTTCATTTCTTTTTGTATTTTGTAGACAGTTCTACTTTTTTCGGTACCTTCTACTTATTGTTTATATGTATATCTACCAGCAACGAATTTTCTTAAAACCTTCTCTCTGACTTATGAACTTTTCTTAATTTTGTAGGTAGCCTTCCGTTTTCAATCGAAATTATCAATGAAAATCGCAAACTTATAGGTAAGAATTCTGGGCATATCCGAACAGCATTGGGTCGCTCGCGCGAAAGCGCCATTCGACATTCAACTTTCCGCGCGCCCCGCCACTGTCCCCGCCCCGCGCCCTCGCGCTAGCACCGCGCAACGCGTAGTAACGGCCCGCGCTCACTCGCTAGCATCGCTACGCGTGGTATAATAATTAATTTACAACCTTAAGCACTGGTAATAAATACAAATACGCACGTAGGTACGTTTTTTGCATTAAATAATTTAATTTACACGTGTTTTCTTGACGGGAATACCCATTTTTTGCTCGATTTGGCAGGGGCACTACCATACGCCTATATTTATATGGGACTAGCTTAAACCCGCGGCTTCGCACGCAATAATAATAACTGCCGTAAAACATCGTTACGAATAAAGCCAATATTGATAAATTTAACTGAAGAATTGGCTGTATGGGCTTAATTTTCTTTGCGGTCTTTTCTAGATTTTTTAGTTTTTCTTTGATTCATACACCAAACACTACTTATATTCCAAATTTGAAGCTTCAAGGTCTGCTAGAAGTGCCTTAGAATTTTGATGATCGGTGAGTCAGTGAGTGACAAAATTAAGAAATTTGACCCGTTATAATTCTTAAAATACTGGTTCAAGTTGAATGCAATTTGAAATATACCATGTCTTCACAATGCCTGCATGGTTACTGAAAATTTCAGTCTTCTAGTTTTATCCACAACGAAGTTACAGGGGGTTGAAAATGGTCTGAATTGCTTCGGGAAAAGGATGGTACGGCCGTGACGCTTTTTTGCTCGACTTGGTGGGGGCACTGCCGTGCCCCCAGATAGCGTAAAGTAAAGTAAAGTTCATTCTAGTAAAATTTTTGAATAATATATCATCTAATTCTTTACACAATGAAAATTGCGGCCTTTTTGCCAAAAACTATCGCACCCAGATACGCCTATTCCTTCTTTCTTTTTTGTTTTTGATGAATAATAAAAAAAGCGCTACAAGCGCTATAGCGAGCGAATACTGCAATGCTCGTGTAGGACAGTATTGCCTAGTTGATGAAGTTGCGCCATAGCGCTCAATATTGTATTGCACAGAATTGATGCTTGTTGCCGTTGCTGTAAATTGCTTGATGTAGTCATGACGTCATAGTTGACGAGTATTGACTGGAATTGAGCAATTTTAGTTGCCCGTGTAAGCGCACCTTTAAGTAAGAAGAATAAGCGATATAATTTAGTCGGGTTATACAATACTTTTATTTTAGCAACAAACAGTATTTATGCGAAAAATAACAGTATCTACATATTTATTTCAATAAATGGTAAATCCAGATTTATAACTAAAAAATAACTCAAATTCATGTAACATTTTCTGTGATTTGTGTTTTAAACACGAATTATTACATTTTTATTCTTGGGTTTTGGCCGATCTAGTTCGCGCCTAAGCCTTGCGCGCGCATCGGTTATGGCGGCAAGAAAAAAAAAACAACGCGCCATTTTTCGTAAATAATAATTGTCGGCTGTGACGAAGTTTGGATTAATTATGAAGTTTAATATTAATGAAAATGTCTACTTCAAGTGAAGAAAATGAAAAAAAACCTATATTATCTCCGCCGAATATACGTATGGAGGCGAAAAACGCGTGCGAAAGTCTTTGCCATCAAAATCGAGTGAAATGTATTTTTACTAACTGTTGTATTAATTAAAAACTTAGTAAATGAAGAGTCTTGATTTTTCCTCGCAAGTGTGTTGAAAAACGTCGTATGAAACACGTGTGTCTGTGACCATTATATATATATATGGCGGCTTTCTTATGGCGCACTCGCTTTCGCTCGTGCGCACTCAATATCACCTTGTATATAAGTAATGGTCAACTTAGCACACTTGTATCATAATGTACTATTAGAAGCTGTCACAGTTTTAAAATAACTCCGCACCAAAATAATACTTGCAGCTTAAATACATCGCGAACTTACACTAACCTCTATGGTTGCTGGCGTCTTACAATGAAAATGTGTTATGCGTCGAAATATTTTACGGGAAATCCGAAATTGATGCAGGCGACACCGCGGGGACCGCCAGTTTTAAATAAACCTAATGTTACATGGGCACGGTCGAGGTCTCTGCCGCCTGACCACTTGCGAACTTTATAAAATGGTTTGCACACACGACATAAAACAGTCCTTGTGGTGGTTGGGGGGCGTTGACCTCAGTAGTACCTGTAGCATGACGTGGTGATAATATCAAAGAATACCTACGACATCTTAGTCTAATAGTACATTATGATACAAGTGTGCTAAGTTGACCATTACATACAAGGCGATATTGTGTGCGCCATAAGAAAGCCGCGTATATAATAGGTCACGGCACACGTGTTTCATACGACGTTTTTCAACACACTTGCCATTAATCAAAACTTTATCACACCACAGCCGACAATTATTTACGAAAAATGCACTTACTAATCTGTGGAAAAATGGCGCGTTGCTTTTTTTCTTGCCGCGAAACAGATGCGCGCGCAAGGCTAAGGCGCGAACTAGATCGGCCAACAGCCAAGATTAAAAATGTAACAATTCGTGTTTAAAACACAAATTACAGAAAATTTTAAATGAATTTGAGTTATTTTTAGTAATAAAGCTGTATTTACCATTTATTGAAATAAATATATACATACTGTAATTTTTCGAATATATATACATTTTGTTCCTAAAATAAAAGTTATAACCCGACTAAATTACATCGCTTCATCTTCGTACTTACTACTTGGTACTAGGGTACAAATGTAAATTGGTTGGGTTTATAAACAAAAGGCACTAGTGCAATAATGTACAGAAAAAGCTTATGTGCCAAAAATCGATGGAATAAAAACGTCATTTTGAGCAAGTGTGTTGAAAAGTTCTTTTTCTATCTTTTTATTCAGAGTGGGTAGTTAGGTACCTACCGCGATAGAGGTATCGGTACCCATTACAACCATCACACACGATTTAAATAAATAGTTGATCTTCCCTGCTATGCAAAAATAGAGCTAGTTATCCCTATTAGCTACAGAAGCGCGGGTTTTGTGCAAACTTTAGTGATTTTCAAGAATTTTGAATGGTGTACAAATTCTGGTTGTGCAATGAAGCATAAATAAATAAAATGAGACTTACTACATCCTTTATTTGAGCAGTTTGTCGATAATTAACTAAGCCAACGTCTTTCAGGTTCATGATTATTTGGTCTTCAGTGTCCATCTGCACTTCGAAACATGGGCACCTACAAACATGTTCCCTAAAAGTGTATGCGTAGATAAATATTATAACTTGCGAACACAATTGCAAATCACTAACTAGACTTTTAACCCACAGGTTAAGATATTGCGGAAATACTTACCCACCTTTTGACTCCATTTACAGAAAGGGATATAATTCTCAAAAATAATATACCTAAGAAAATAAAATGCTTACATAACAAAAAACAACATTATTCAAAACACAGTTAATAAATGTGTAAGATAATACAAATTGTTTATTTATAATAGCCAAATGTCAAAAAATGACAATTAAAGATTATAAGAATCATCGAGTTTCCTTTCAATAGAGGAATTACACTAGAATCTTCTATCAGTAGATCCTGTAGTGGTCACTACTAAGGTGTTTACTCGTCCATTTTTCAAAAGCTTTGAATGCAGTATATTATCTATATGTATGATATGTTTAAGATTGAAGAGTTTATTAATGACTTTTTAGTGCATTTTAGTTTAGAAGTCGGTTTTAAAGTTTTTTTTAAAGTTATTCTATTTGCCAATATTTTTAGTGATTATAGGAGGGTTGCACCTTTTGACTCTGTTCCGTAATAATAATAGTCCCCCTAGCCGATTTCGACTACGGTGGCCAGTCACAACGACTAACTGACTGCGCGGGATGTATTTACTGCATAAGTGTGTGCGCAAACAGAGGTGCACTCTCTAAAACAACGTCAGATGAGGAATATTCGTCGAATACAATACAAGAAGCCAAATTTGAAAACTTCATCAATTCATTTTTCAGCAATCATTTACCTATGTAAATGACATTTTAAAACCGAAAGTTTGATACCAATGATCACGCCAATGATATTGTATTTAGTAGTAGATGACGCCTCGCGAATTAAAAGAGTACACAAATATGGCACCGTCTGATTAATGGATGTCAATGGATTGACATCTATCACATCAGACATTAGTTTCGGAACAGAGTCTTAATAGAGTAAGTAGCTTTCTTAATATATTTTTTAAAGTACGTAAGTACATTACAATAGACACGTTGGCCTAATTTTAAAATTGAGTTCACACATTAGCTCGGTAGTATATTAATCAACAAAGACATTTTATTTTCAAACTATTTAACATTTAAAATATTGAATAATTATCTTATAAATGCAATTTGAAAATATCACGTGAATGCTTGAAATGTCATGGCGTCAATATCAGAGTCACGTTCACTGCTAAGCATTCACGATCACGTGACCACATGTATATTTTTTACAAATTAAATTAATGAAATTATTTACAGCCCTTAATTAAATAAATAAAGAAATATTTATTAATACACCATAGTCATCTGGCATCATGTAAAAAGGATGATTCCTTCAAATAACATGCTTATAGTTAGGGTACATATTTTTTTCTACAATCGTGAGGATTATCTCTCACTGATCATCACTGATGTGTTTATCGACAGTCTTTTGGTATACTTTTGTTAACGCGAGCGCCGGTGACCTTTTGATCCGTGAGCGTCTACGCTGTTACTTTAAATAAATTGAAGGTGTACTTTATAGTTATATGTAAAACAAAGACATATTAACATACATGTCCATAGACATATGTGCGGGCGGGATTCGAAACCGCGACTGCTTATCTTAGTATGTAGTCCGGAACGTAAACACTATGACGGTCGTTAAATTATTATTAAAATTATAGTACCAAACTACTCCATGTAGATATGGCACTGTCTTAGAATATCGACCATATTGGTCCGTGGGATGGCTAAGAGACATAAAATTAGTGAGTTTCACTAATTTTATTGAAAATAGGTACTTCAATGATGAATGATAGGCATCATTAAATGAAAATATGATATTCGGACTGTTTTTTATTTATTTAGTTAGTTGTTTCTGCAGTTTGATAGGCGCACTGAGGCATTGCGACACTGACGCCATCAAAAACAGACAAAGTCAAAGTTAAGACCTCACTTTGACGTGAGTTGCAGGTGTTTGCTCGCCTTTCTTTTAGCCTCTCACCAGTGATCTAGTTCTTAATACAATATCATTGTTTGATACTTATCGGTTTCGGTCTCGGACATTGGTAAAATCGACTCTTAATAACTTAAATACACCGTGTTCCTGAGGTTATACATTAACTTTTGCATTTTATATTTTTTAGGGTTCCGTAGCCAAATTCCATAAAACGGAACCCTTATAGTCTCGTCAAATCTGTCTGTCTGTCCGTCCGTATGTCACAACCACTTTATTCTGAAACTATTAGACACCGATGAAACTGATATAGTGCATTTTCAACAACCGTAATATAACTTTTGTCCTTCAACAAAAAATGGGGTATTTTGGCCAAGTGAAAGTAAGTGGACCCTTAATTTAGTTAAAGTTGGAACGGAACCCTTAGTGCGCGAGTCCGACTCGCACTTAGCCGCTTTTTTATTTTTATACAAACTAAATGCTTTGATGTAATTTATCTAATTTGAATTATTCTTTACCTGAGCTGGTAACGTCGCATTTGAAACTTTGGTACCTACACATGTCCACATAAACTTTACGTAACTTTTCTTGGCGTTGTTCAAAGGTGAACATTTAAAAAAACATTGTACTTATCTTTCAAAAAACATTGTCTTTAAAATTTTGACTTTTGTAACTATGATGGCATTATGCACAAAAACTAAGTAGGATTATTTCTCCTTAATGTTAGAAAAATCACAAAATGTTTTCTAGTTTTCATCCATAAGAACAATAATACTATAACAGTTTAGAACAAAACAAACAACTTGTGACAAGTTCTATTTCCGCTCAGGATAAACCACTATGCATTTATTTAACAATGTATAACTGTCCGAAAAGTCTTGGTTAGGTACTAATTATTATCATTAGATAATAGTTATAAACCACGTCAGAGTAACCTGTTAACTCTGATGCCTAAGGAATGCATGGTATGGCTTATTTATTGGCTTTCTTTCTGGTAGTGTGTAAAAACCATAACCCTCAACAAGACCTCCTAATTTTCAAAGCAAAAGGAATAAAGGCTCAAGTGATGAAAAATGTGACCTTCATACGAGGGGCATTTTCATGGAATTGTTATTTTAGTGGCAATAGGTAAAGAAATATCGTGTTCATCTTAGATTACTAACTCATTTTATCACAACACAACACAAAATGCCTCTACTTAGGTTATTTTGTTCACAAGTGTACCTATTTAACATTACGATTTGAAATTCAGTTTGATAGTTTTGGTTGCACAAAGTGGCAAGATCTCACAGATGAAGACTCTTTTCACTGTACAACACAATTTAATTGGTGAAACATAAATTAGCAATAACTTAAAAACTATGCTATTTAAACTACCGTCAATGCATACAACATGAAACAGTTTTCAGTTTCAACTGATTATATCTTCTTGGATTTTTAGTTTTAAGCCTTCAAACCTTAACATATTATGAGTCTATACTTTTTCTTATGAAAACACACCACCTAGGTAAGCAAAAAAAATTTCATTTTATTTTTTTTGTTGCTGTCTCATTTTACCTGCAGATGCTTGAAACATGGGACAACTTAAAAATCTCGTAGAGTTCTATGTTGTACTTAGCTGGTTATAACATGAGACAGCAGCGGATTAAAAATTATGTTGATTGTACTGATTATTTTAAAATAATATCACTCACGAAGGGAGATAGGAAATAAAATATATTTTTTCATTTTAAAAACTTTATATTAGTTTTATAGGACCAAGACACAATATCAAAATAAAATAAACTGAAAAGCAATGAAAAATCTCCGCAAATAATCGGAAAAATAAATGTTATCAAAATCTCGAAAATGAGACAGTGGGCAATTTGAGACGTCTCAAAATACCTTCACTGTCTCGATTTGGTTCATTTCACAAAAGACACTGCCATGTGTTACAAAATATTTTCTACCTAAAACAAAACCTCTAACATTTTTTAAAACTAGTTGTAATTTTAACTGAGCTTAATAACCTAGAAACCCTTCTAGCCAATAACGTCCTGGGAGGTTGTTGTTAAAACGTGGCTCAACAAGCCCTTGTCTGTCTAAGAATGATTTGACAACTAAGGCTAAATCTAGTCCTGTTAATGGGTAGCCCCATGTTGCAGCTTCAGAAATAGATTGAACAAATATTTCTTCCAGAGTACCGTCAAAAACTTGTGGACGGCCCACTTTTTTTGGATTCTTTCCACGTAGTTTTCGATTTAGAGTGGCTGGAGGTATTTTAAATTGTTCTTCTGCAGTTCTCAAAGTCATGCCTGTGCGTAATGCTACAAGGGCAGCTTTTAAACTGTCTTCAGTATAGTTCCTGTACGGTTTTGCCCCGGCAATCGCTAAATACCCCTTACTTTTTGTAAACTTCTTGGTGATGGTCTTCGTATATCACCTCGCAGCAAATATGGAAGGAAAGTGGCAGTGTTGCCAAAATAGCAAACGATAAACACGCAAAAATATATGTTACGGAAGTTTTGTCTCAAATTATATTCAATTCTCATGTTGTATGCATTGACGGTACTACTTCTTTTGTACTTGTGCTAAAACGAAATGTTTAACAAGTGCTATAGAAGTATTATTCAAAGTTAATGTTAAAGTAAAAGTAAATAATAACCTGATGTGCTGGCCACTTTGTATCCTCATGAACACGGTGTATATTATTCATTTAAAATAGATAGATCAATATGGTCCTTTACAACATGTCATTAAAATAAATATTTTCGAACATAACATATTTAAAATGCAGGGACAGCTAGTGATGGCCGCGGGGAATATTCCCAATTTCCAGTAATTTACTGGGAATATTCTCAATGTTCCCGGAAAGTTACCCAAAGTTTCAAATGACATACAAATGAAATACGGTCATAATCTCTGACAAAAAAATTAAAATTAAAAATCTTACTAGGTTTTTAATACTTAACAGCGGCTTATGATGCCATTTCTTCAGCATATTGCAAGGCGAGGGACCTAACATTCAGAAGCTTCATTTCACCATCGACATACCGTTATCACGCTGTAGACATGTCATCGATACGCTATCGACACATCGACCGCTATTTTGAACATGTTAGAAGTGTCTGTCCCCCATGCATAAGTCATCGACACGTCGTTGATTGACACGCCGTCAACGCATCTTTAGTTATTTATGACATCTTAAAATCGTTTTTTTGCAATCAGCAAGCCGTCGACGCATCGGCAGTTAACATTCAAAAGGGTCATTCCGCCATCGACACGCCGTTGACACATTACGGATTGTAGATAGTAATCGAAATGTCCAACTACTTTTTTCGATTCCTTACTACTAGTTAGTTAGTTATCATAATTACTAACTACAACTTCTAATCAGGGTTAGTAATCAGTAGTTAGATTATATTTTGTCCAAAACTGTTACAGGACATGTATAGGCAATAAAAATGCGTACATACTTAATAAAGTAGATTTTTCATATTTTTGTTTTATTTACTTTCGAAAACATTGGTAATATACTGTAAACTACCGGGGAATATTGGGCCATGATAATTTTGGAGTCCCTAAAACAATCCATACGATTGGCAGTGAAGTTTTCCCATGTAAAGAGTGCGTGCTTCTATTGATAACTCAACGTTTAAAGGACTGTATTGCAGCCAATGGACACCACTTCGAATAAGCTTTTTATATTTTAAATTGTTTTTATTTTTATGTATAAAACTAACACACTGTAAAAGTAATAAATAATATTTGCATTATTTTTTTTCGTGACAATATTTATGGCACGACTAGGTACTTAGCCCGTCTTGCTAATAATTCTTAAATTCATGCTTACTTTCGGATGTGACTGTTATTCAGTTCCCATCCGAAAGAAAGCATGAAACTTGGCATAATTGTGATGATTGTAGCTTTCTAAAGAAAGAGAGAACACACTTAGAAATAATAATTACTCAGTATGTTTCCATATCGAAAACGAAGCACACTACGAAAGCTACAATCATTCATGCTTTCTTCCTAATGGGACCATCGTATTTCGTTCGGACACGAAACCATATTAAATCTATACTAATATTATAAAGCTGAAGAGTTTGTTTATTTGTTTGTTTGAACGCGCTAATCTCAGAAACTACTGGTCCGATTTGAAAAAATATTTTTATGTTGGATAGTCCATTTATCAAGGAAGGCTTTAAGCTATATCACATAAAGATACGACTCACAAAACCACAGCAGCAATGAAAAATGTTGCGAAAACGGGAGAAAGTAATTCCTTTTGAGAGCTTCCGCTGCGTACGCTGCGGAAACCGCTAAAGTTACACAAAAATCATGTATGACAGAATTGTTCAGCATTAAGAGTGCTATAATAAAGTCCGCGACAGCATAAGTCTATCTTTTATGGTTGACTTACTACAACCTTTTTTATGTTAATAAATTTGTAAAAAAATAATGCATCATTTTAAGAGGTGTATTATACACACAGGTATTTATTATTATCAAAATAAATACATTCATCATCACGAGCATTTCATTTAGAACAAAGTTGCCATTTATATAATTTTATTCCAATAAATATCTTAGGAGCTATCACAGTTTTAACATAACTCTGCACCAAAATAATGTTCGCAGCTTAATTATGTACAACGTGCGCTTGCGCTAATTATATTATAAAGCTAAAGAGTTTGTTGGTTTGAAGCTGAACGCGCTTATCTCAGGAACTGCTGGACCGATTTGAAAAAATATTTCTGTGTTAGATAGCTTATTTATTGTGAAAGGCTTTAGGATATTATAAAACATCACGCTGCGACGGGAGGGGAGGGAGCAAACTCAAAACGCGCGGACGAAGTCGCGGGGGACCGCTAGTATATTATAAAGCTGATGAGTTTCTTTGTTTGAACGCGCTTATCTCAGGAACTGCTGGACCGATTTGAAAAAATATTTCTGTGTTGGATAGCTTATTTATCGAGAAAGGCTTTAGGATATAAATCATGACGCTGCGACGGGAGGGGAGGGAGCAAACTCAAAACGCGCGGACGAAGTCGCGGGGGACCGCTAGTTATCTATACAACACAAAAATATTCTAATATCAGTTACATCGTGCAATCTTATAGGTAGGTACTTAAGATTAGCGCTATCGAGTAAACAAACTTTCAGCTTTATAATTATTATTATAGTTAATGAGGTTACAACAGAGCCTCCCAAATTAAAGTCATGCAGTTTTTTGAATTATATTTTTATTTGCTTTACTATAATGTTATAACAGCGAGTAGTTACTTGTAGTACGATCCGTAGAGTTATTGAAATTAGAAGTAGTTAAATAAAATACCGTACCTACTCGTACATATAATAATAAGTAATAAAATAATAATAGTATAGCAGTTTTAGTATTAGTAAGTAGAAAGGGGATATTCAAATT
The DNA here is from genome assembly GCA_963924145.1 of Pyrausta purpuralis. NCBI lineage: Eukaryota > Metazoa > Arthropoda > Insecta > Lepidoptera > Crambidae > Pyrausta > Pyrausta purpuralis. The sequence continues at coordinate 17,038,202 of OZ001659.1, forward strand.
GCAATGGCGTTTATTTTCGATTAGTACATAAAATATTTTATTATCACTCTACAAATAATTCAAAGGCATGACCTTCAATAGTTATAAAACTGTAACTGAATCAAAAAGAAGATAAATAAGTACCCACACATACATTAATACAAGAATAATCTCATCCAACCGAAATTGTAACAGAAAGCAATTCAGACTTAACTAAAATTCTAAAATAAGGTCTGCAAGTGCAGCCCGACAAACTAAGATTTACTTTAACGCATGCAATAACGCTTGCACGGTAGCATTAAAGTAGAACCAGAGGTTTCACATTTTATACGCGCAGAACCGACGCTGAGCAATTCATTAATTTAAACTACCGTTTCGGATGCTTGTATTCAAAGATATTTCCTCTCACATACTATTACAGTCTTTAGCATCACTCAGAGAATGCATGCGACATGCACTTGTCCTCTTTCAAACACACACACTATACCGTGTCAATAATTTGTATCCCAATGTTCCTATTATTATGAAAACAAATGCAAAATCGTCACTGCAAATAAAGTCGTGGGCGACTGCTAATCGTATCGTCCTAAATATAAATGAATGTAGGTACAGTCGCCGTCAGATATATTAGAGCAGACAAGGTGACCAAATACTTCTGAACAGTTTAAAATGTCAATAAGTTCCATACACTACAAGTTACCATTAATATCAGAACATTCAAAACTTCATTAATATCTGAGCAGATGTTAGTCAATAATTTCTATACACACAACCAACCAATAATATCTGAACACTCAATTGTCTGAATTTATTTATTGCATGACACTTTCGACAGTGATGACAATACTGAAAACTATGAAACGTTACAAACTGCCAGCGTCATCTTACTAAAATATAAACTATGAAAAGAGTTCCTATTTTAAAATAGTATTTGTAGTTAAGTTGGAAGCACTTCCTTCTGCAATTTTCCTCGATTGCTCAGATATTTAAGACCGGTTGCGTAGATACATTTGACGTTATGAATGTTCAGATATTATTGGTTAGTTGTGTGCATAGAAGTTATTGACTAGCATCTGCTCAGATATTAATGAAGTAATGAATGTTCTGATATTAATGGTAACTTGTATGGAACTTATTGACATTTTAAACTGTTCAGAAGTATTTGGTCACCTTGTCTGCTCCAATATATCTGACGGCGACTGTACAAGCCGAGCATGACACGATTATCTGTCGTCTGTCGTCCGTCACTCTAATGGACGGTACCCCTAAGGTGGACTTGCGCATGATGATTTAGCCCAGGATTAGCGTAATCCTAGGTTCAATCATAATGCTCAAATGGCCCTAAGAAGTAGAATAAGACACAGCTTCCTTTCCACACATGTATTATAGCTCAAGTGGAAATGGACAGGGGCAGGAGGGCACAATTATAGAGCGACCAACTGGCCGTAATGTGGTCGTATGAATATATGCTTTTGTGGAGGTTGCGCCCTCGCCTTCCCAGTCTCATCATCATAATAACTTTGTAGTACCAAGAAACAATGGTTGTGTTGTGATGAAGCAATAATAGCACTGCCCCCTTACTCTGGACACAAAACCCGATCCAATGAATATAGCCATCTCTGTCACACGCATGCACAGCCTGGTATGAGTGACAGGGATGGGTATATTTATTGGATCGGGTTTTGTGTCCAGAGTAAGGCCTCAGTCCATTAATTGAAATAACTTACAAAAGGAAAACAACAATGATTATAAAAATAGAGAAGTTAATAATAACAAAAAAATAATACATTGGCTCTCCTTTGATCTCTCTTGTATTCAAAATATGATCATTTTGTTCGTAGGATAAGTTATTTAAACATTTCAACCTACTTAATGACTAATAAATGCCCATTTTGTTAACTGGTATAATTATATGACTATTTTATATTGTACCTTTAGTCTTTTTTTCTTTTAAATAAATTCAATAGCTTTTGTGTTAATGACACAGGTGTGCCAACGGGTTTGAGAACCAGCTCCTTTGTGCAGATGTTGTGTAGTGGACCAAATGCCAAAGCAACTACAGTGCAGGCAAGACAGATCACATTATATGGCATACTGAAGTCAGGTGTAGGCAAAGATACCATAGCACCATTGGTCCTGAAGATTGCTGGATACCCTAAAAAATAAACATAGGACAATATTATAATTTCATCTTATTAATCACAATAGAAATTCTATTGTTATGTGGTTTCATGTGACCGCTTGGGTGTTGAAGCGTTAACATAGGTATTGTTATTAACATATCACAAGTAACTCAGATACTTACAAGGTTTAGAGGCATTGATCACAGAATCGTAAGTAACCCCATTTATTGGAAGACTTGTATAATTTTTGGCTGTAGGAAGATTTGCAGAAATAAGGGCAGACCCAATATAAAATCCATGGTTAGCATCAGGTGGGTATTCTTGCCATTTTAGAAACACAAACTCAAAATCAATTGTAATAGTAGTTGTTGACCTTGGAGGAATTTTCATCAGTAGTTCAAGGTGATATGGTTTTTGCCTACTGCGGCCTGGTGAATAGAACATTGACTTCACTAGTTTACTCTCTGCTTCACCATTGATCCTCAGTGAACTCAGTTGTATGGGTAACCACCATGGTGCATTCTCTAGTAATACAACATCAATTGAAGTCCAGTAATTGTTTACTATCTCTGTGACAATCCCACCAAATTCTTTACCATAACCCAGCACATATCTATTGAAGTGAAGAGGTGGAGGAACTGTTATTTGCAACTTCTCTTTGGTATCTTGCTTAGCACCAATGTTAACCATTTGACCATCAGCTTTGATGTCATAAATTGCCAGTTTAGTATCACTACCACCCCTTTGTGATAGAACAATCCTGTCAGGTGAAGGGGTAAGTTTAAATGAGTGTGTGTCATTTGATGTGATATCTACATAGATGGTGCTTGCAGACGACAGAGGGCAGGCACCTGGCAAGCCTTGGCCAAACAATTTTCTAAAAGACCAGTCATAGCTATTAATGATTTTATAATCATACACAAGAGCTACTGTCTGCTTTACTTCTAATAGTGTATCAACACATTCTTTGGATGAACACACATTTCTTATATGTACACCAATTGAATGATAGTTGGTATTGTGTATCATTCTAGAATTTAATAGTGCAGAAAATCCTCTACTTGACTCACATGGAAGTAGTTTCTTCCAAGGAGTTAAGTTCTCAGTACAGACTATTTCTCTTGGTAAAGAGGCATATCGTAACAGTGATGATACATTTGTACTACTTTTCACTGGTCCAGAAGGCCATAGGACCATTTGTGGTGTGACAGTATTAAAATTATCTATAAAGTTCAAAGATGCACAAAACAATCCAGACAGAGTTGCACTAAGTTTTCGCCATTGGTCATCAATATTTGACACTTCTGGCGAGAACCATGCATAAAGTTCAGCACCCGGTGCAGCATCTATTACTGGATATCCCCATTGCTTGTGTCTCCATTGACCTTCTGTTAATGTAAGATGAAGCTCATCAACTTGGAATCGAGATATAATTTCTCCTAGGGATCTTGGTGATAGATGCGAATGGGCAACTGTAACGCAAAATTAAAACAGGTCGTAAAGTTCAAATAGGTAATTTATAAGGACGTATTAATTAAATATTTATAATACCTATGTATAGAAGAAAACTTACATGAGTTTCCTGAATTGACCAAAGTTATAAATTGGAAATAGGAATACAGGTGGGTTGGAGGCAGGGGTTTGATAAATATTTCTTCTTTGAAATCATCGCCAAGACAATTCGTTACAATGCTTAATGTAACTATAAACTTTGCAAAAAAATTACTCATTCCAGCAATTTCTTTCATACGAATATTATTTATTTTGACCCACGGACTGATCATACTCTTTCTTACTAATCTGTGGTTTTGACAACTTTTTTGATTTTACTCTTTTTTTTTATGTTTGACGATCCATCCATGACCAATCAAAGAAAAGATGACGTTTTATTTTCACGTCCATCAACAACCCCATCATTCTGCGAAAAAAATGCATAGATTATAAAAATGTTTGAGCTCTACAGTCAACCAGTGCAAGGCCCAGCCATGGAGTAGTGGCATTGGTACTTAAGAGCTCACTGAGCTCAGCATAGCATTGGCCCGAATAATACAATAATAAATATTCTTTATTGCACAAGTAAGGACAAGAAACAATAACAATACAGGCAAATCATTTGTACAATATTGGCGGTCTTATCGCTGGAAGCGATCTCTTCCAGACAACCATTGGGTAGAGGAAACAACGTTTATCAGTAAGGTAGAAACAGTGTGCAAAAATGTAGCTGGAATTTTAATATTATACTTTAAAGATAATTACATAATATAAGTAAGAATAAAAATATATAACTAATACACTTATATCACAAATACAATAAAACAAATGAATTAATACAAAACAAATACATAAATACATTTAATCAATAAATATATATAATATACGTGCAATACTACAATACTAAATGAGAATGAAGAAGTCCCACATCCCATAGAAAATTTCCTCACGTCCTACAGAGATGAAACGTATCTTTAAAAAATCCTAAAAAATAGTAAAGAATATATCATACTCAATATCACAATTTTTACGGTCTGACATATATGAAAGTGAATATTTATTTGCTCAAAACATGGTTTCAATAGATGGTTGGTAAATTAAACTATTCCTTACATTTTAGCAAATTTTTAATTTATTTAAATTACGACATGCAAATATTTTAATAGTTACGTATAGCTAATTGAAAAATGTTATAATTAAAGTTACACTTATAAAATGATCAATCCTGAATTGAAATAAAATGGCAATTTACTTGATTAATATTAGTCCCGTTAAATTTAATGTTCAGGTTTAATTTGGTTTGGCAATGTGTGTCAAATCATGTTGAATGTACTTAGTTTTATTTAGGTTAACATTTAAATTGTCGTCGTGAAGCCAATGTATTACTCGTCGTATGGTAATATTTATAGCATGTTGCAACTGTATGGCATCCTTATTATAAGGAATAATTACTAAGAAGCCATCGGCAAATAAAATACATTTATGTGAAATTATGTGGAATAACGTCAGGAATGTCAGTAAGAATAAAACTGGCCCAAGAACACTTACTTAAGGAAACCCACACGCATTTGTCCTAAATTGAAACCTATTAGAAATTACACAGGATTTATCCTAGGCTTGTGATTTCAACGGCTTGCTTCCTATTTTGTAAATAGGAAGCCAACCAATCATGGGCTACTCCCCTCAATTCCAAGTTTTCCAATTTTATGAGCAATATTTCATGACAAAATCAAAGGCATTTGTCATGTCAAAGAATACAACAGCCGTAGATAATCCAAAATTAACATTTTTTTTTATCACACTATCAAGATCATAAATTGCTGCAGTTGTGTTGGACTTATCCTGTTGGAAGCCATACTGGAGGGATTTTAAACTTAAAATAGAGAGTTTTTAATTGACAACATTTCAAAATTTTCATATGCACATTTTTATTTTTTTCCTGAAAGAACTTTAAAAATGAAGGCACCCATATTTTTTCATTTTCATTTCTTTTCAGTATTTTTTCTTATAATAATTGTTTAAAACTCTCCATTCTAAAAGAGCGTAAGTACAGGAAATAGGATGTTACGAGGTCACGTCTTTGCTATATTCGATAAAAAAAATATCAGACGTTTATAGTGTTGTGATCTGTATCAATTGTAGAATTAAGATGTCGATACAGATGGTATATCCATTGAGTATTTAATTTTACTTTATTATGTAACATGACCTAATTTATGTAGAAACAACCAAAAAAACAACGCAGCAAACTTTCTTATTTAATACTATTATGATGTCTGAAAATTACTCCAATATTTTCTCGTAACTACAAATTTCAGTCATATTTTGAATGAGCAATCATGATGATTATTTCGTATCTGAACTCAAAATTTGTTTGAATGATAGTGAATTTTAATATTTTTAATAATCTTCAATTTACCACATCGTAATTTATCGATAATGTCCAATACAATACCAGAAACAACAACAACACTAAACGTCAACTTGACACCTGACAGCAAGCTCAAAGTTCAAAAGCATTTTTTTTCTGCATGAAATGACATTGCAAAGGCGTAACCTGTGAAATGCCAACTTCCATGTTCTTTTCAGTCTTTTTCATTTTACTTTAAAAAGAAAGCGGAAAAAGATCTGAAAAAATGTTCAACGTGTTTAGAAATACAAAATCTTGAAATGGTTTTCGAATTTTCATACCTTTACAAAAATGAAATGTTGTCAATTGTCATTTTATGTGAAAATACTGAAAAGAAATTAGAATTAAAAGTATGGGTGCCTTCATTTTTGAAGTTCTTTCAGAAAAATAATAAAAATGTGCATATAAAATTTTTAAATGTTGTCAATTAGGTAACTACTAGACTAGCTGATACGCATGTCTAATGACTAAGTAGACGAACCTGGGGGCCTACTCTGTAAGACGTTGCACATAATTTCGGCTATAGCCATCTTGCTTGATCCCATGTTATCCTGGCATAATAAGTGACTGAGACGACTAGAGTAGAAATCATGAACATGCAGCTTACAGAGCTCGTACCTTCGGTTTGTATGTGTGTGCATGAGACAGGTAAAAGTACAGCAGGTTTCCTTATTTAATTGAACTATTATATTAGAAAACATAACTTTGAAAAATCACTATAAAATATGTGTCAATATTTTGTCATCGTATTCAGTATGATTTATAGATTTGTTAGACCCTGTATTGGCCCGTTATTCCGTTGGCGGTCGATCAGTAGTTTTGTTAGACCCTGTATATAAATCTTGTGTTCAAATGAATCATCATTACTTATAGTAATGTATTTATGAAAAGTATTCATATGTCAAAATACGTAAAAAATATACAAGAATATTGGTTTTTATTACTTTAAAAAATATATAAGTATTACTTTCATAATATTATAATTATGTTCAATCAATTGCGTACAATTGAACTGTTACAACACTATTAGTACTACGTTTGCAACAGGGGTTTTTGCGCGGGAAACGAAAAGGGAAGGATGGACCATATTTCTTCATTTTAGAAATTGTTTTTTTCGGGTCAATTATTGTGTTCGTGTGGTGGATTTTTCATGATATTTAGTGCTTTCGAAGAAAACAATGAAGTTAAAGTGAGAATTATGGTGAAGAAGAAGAATTATATAAACGGGTATCGGCTAAAACTAGAAAGACTTTGGCTAAGAAAAAAAAACTTGGGTGGACTAAATTTTGCGAGTCAATGTCCCCCAGAACCCCTTCCTCACTAGTGTGGAAGCAAATTAAAAGATTCCGTCAATACCTAGACTGCCCTAATATCTCTTCTAATAACCCTTCTTCTTGGCTTAACTATTTCGCTGACAAACTTGCCCCTCCTTTTGTCCCTTCATTAGACTGCTTTCCTCCTTATTCTTCTTGCTCTCCTCTCTCTAATAACTTGGATAACCCTTTCTCTTTTGAAGAACTTCAACTAGCCCTCAATGGGTTGATTGACTCCTCCCCTGGGATTGATGGCACTCCTTATTCCTTTCTGTTTAGATCTCCTGACAAGGCTAAGTCTTATTTCCTCAATCTGATTAATTCCTTCTTTGACCAGAGCTCTATCCCAGACAATTGGAAGCAACAGTTGGTTATCCCAATACTCAAACCCGGAAAAGATCCTCTCGACCACAACTCCTATCGTCCAATCGCTCTATCTTCTGTTTTTCTAAAAGTAATGGAGCACATAATTAGGAATCGGCTGGAATGGTTCATCGAATCCCGCGGCATCCTAGCCAAGAGCCGATTTGGCTTCCGCAAAGGCTTGAGCACTTTGGACAGCTTAAGTATTCTTACTTCCGATATCAGACTTGCTTTTAAAAATAAGGAATACCTAGTTGGTGTCTTCCTCGATATTTCCTCGGCGTACGACAACGTCCTTCTTCCAGTGCTCAGGCAAAAACTGCTCCATCTGAGTATCCCAGAGAAGCTGGTACGTCTCATCTGTAACTCACTGATGTCTAGGTCCATTATAGTTAGACATCAAGATACTATTCTCCCTCCGAGATCTATCTGGAAGGGCCTGCCTCAAGGTTCCGTAATTAGCCCCTTACTCTACAATATATACACTCATGACCTTGACTCTACAGTAAACCCCTTTTGTAATATTCTTCAGTACGCGGATGATATTGCTCTCTATTTCCTTCCAAATCCTTATCTACCCGGTTAAATTCTGCTCTTACATATCTCGGCGACTGGCTTTCTAATCACGGTCTCTCAATATCTGTCCCTAAATGTTGTTACGTTATATTTACTCACAAACGCGTAATCCCTGAGATTCAACTGCTTCATAACGGTGAACCTATCCCTTTTTCAAACAAAGTAAAATTTTTAGGCCTAATTTTAGATTCTCGTCTGACTGGCACTGCGCATTTTAATTATATTAGCCAAAAAGCAGAGAGAGGAGTAAATGTACTCCGCGCCCTTTCAGGAGTACGATGGGGAGCTCATCCTTATTCGCAGAAACTACTGTATAATGCGATTCCGTAGCCACTTCGACTACTCCTCCTTTTTACTAGATCCAGGCAATAAAGAAGCTCTGGAAAAGCTATCCAAAATTCATTCAAAATGCTTGCGAATCATTCTGGGAGCGATGAAATCTTCCCCTATCAATGCTCTCCAGATTGAAAGCGTTGATCCGCCTCTTTTCCTCCGTAGACAGTATCTTTCTGACCGCTTTTACTTAAAAGTTCCTCCCACCCTCTTTTGGCTAAACTTGAGCTTCTCTCATCTTTAACCGATCAGTCTGAATCTCCGCGAAATATTCCTTGTATTCTATTAAGTTTCCAGAAGTTTAACCGTCTTCCTACTCCAATTGAGAAATTTTCCTTGAATCCTCTTTTTTCAAACAGCTACGAGTCTCTTATCTTTAGTCCGCCTGTAATATTACATTTTGGTATTTCTAAAGACTCTATTTGCGCCCCCCAAGAGTTCCGTTCTATCATGTCCGATCGTTGGCAAGGTTGGACGCCAATTTTCACTGACGCATCCAAGTTCTCCGATGCTGGTGGTGTCGGAGCCGCGGTATGGCTCCCAACGTTTAAAATAGCCCTAAACTTAAAATGCCCTCCAGTCTCCTCAATTTTTACAGGCGAATCAATTGCCATATTAGAGGCTGTCACGTATGTAAAATCCCATTCCCTAAATAACTCCATTATCTTCACTGATTCATTGAGCTGTCTTCAAGCAATTTTGGCCAATCCTTTTAAAACTAAAACTAAGTTTCCCATCATTCTCAAAATCAGAGAAGCTCTCCTCGAGTGTAAAATAATTGGTCTAAATGTTGTTCTGACCTGGATCCCCAGCCATAAGGGAATACCTGGAAATGAAACCGCTGACTCTTTTGCGAAGGTTGCCATCTCTTCTGGTTCTCTAGAACACTATAAATTATTTTCCCATGACGCCTTGTCCCTGCCTCGATTTCACTTGTATGAATCATGGAACACTCATTGGAACTCCACCAAGAGATCCGTTGGAAAATACTTCTCCGATATCCAGCAGACTATTCCCCCAAGACCATGGTTCTTCAAATATACCAGCCTCTCAAAAAAAGTGGTTTCTACTATCTGCAGACTCCGTATTGGCCATTCTTGCACTCCTGTACACTTGGCAAAGCTTCGGATTAAGGACAATTCCCTCTGTGAGTGTGGCCTCGACGAAGGCACAATTAACCACATCTTATTCAACTGTCCTAACATCGGCGCTTCCTTTTTCGATTTCCTTCCTAAAAGCTTTCCCCGCCCAACTAATATTAAATGTGTTCTTTGTAACCTCTCTCCCCCGCTTCTTAAATCTCTTTCAAAATTCAAACTAACCCAAAACATTAACTTATAACCAAATGTAGAGCAAACCTGTGACAAACAAATATGAATTGTTTTATTCATTTTTGTTTGTCACCTAACTTCCTTTTCACCCCCTCTCTTCCTCATTTGACTCCATCATCCCCGTTATACTAATCGCTTTATAAAATATACTAGTTTTAAATTGTGTTGTGTTCATGTATTTGTGTTGTCCTCTTTGTTTTAGGTGGTACATTTGCTTAAAGCCAGCAAAACATTCATTTTGCTTATATATCCCTTTTCGTGTAAATGTTGCACACGTGTCATTGGCGGAACGGTATACCGAACGGCTGGTAAACTTAAGTTCGTCGCCACAAAAGAAAAAGAAGAAGAAGACCATTTTTCTTCATTTTGGAAATTGTTTTTTTCGGGTCAAATATTGTGTTTGTGTGGTGGAATTTTCATGATAATTAGTGCTTTTGAAGAAAACAATGCAGTTAAAGTGAGAATTATGGTGAAGCAAGCTCTAATCGCGCCGTCTTACCCGGATCGTTGTTCCTGCGATTAGCTTCCTTGTTGAGCATTGGAATGCGGACCACCTCGCATTTCAATGAGTTAGCCTAAGTTAGGTTAGTTTAGTGTAAGTTTTAGTTTTAAGTGTTAAACAATGAAAATGATAATGAAGATCAGGCTGTATGGGTCTCTTCCATTGCCTTTCCCGTATGAATGGGAAAATTCAACTACATACTACTACACTGTCAATGCTGTCATTCTGGTCTATTTTAAATAAAAATCAGAGTTCAGAGTATAATCTGTGCTTGTGTTGTGGTACTTGTGGTGTCGTGTGTTTTGCGGTTGTTTTGTTATGTTTTTTGTCTGAAATAAATTGATAGGATATTATTTAATACTTAATACTACTTCATAATAAAATATTAAAGAAACCTAGTTACTTAGTAGTAGGTATACAAATAAAATTGCTGCACTTAGTTTAGTGTACATAAGATTCCCGGATTATGATTATTGTTGTCAGTAATTTCGTACCGTAAAGTGAAGAAACGCCGCAAAATAATGGATAACGAATTTTTGGACATTTCAACAAGCTTCAGGCTTCAACTCGGTTACGGCGTAGGACATATACTAAACGATGTCTGTGCTAGTTTGTGGTTCACATATTTTTTAGTATTCTTTCATTTTGTCCTTGAATTCAGTGCTTCCCAAGCTGGAAATCTAATGTTAATTGGCCAGGTAGTTGATGCTCTTTCTACACCATTTGTGGGTTACCATTCTGATCATACAGACAACTCTATCAGTGCTAGATATGGTAAAAGAAAACTTTGGCATTTATTTGGTACGTATATTCCACAAATACAAAGAAAGAAAAGCTACCTAAAGTTTCTACAAATGTTTAAGTAATTTAGATAATTAATTTAAAAAATGTTATAACACATTTTCAGGAACTGCTTGTGTGTTGGCATCATTTCCATTTATATTTTCAACATGCATTGGTTGTTCAGTGACACATAAATGGGCACAAATGTTTTACTTTGCTGCATTCATTCTAATTTTTCAAATTGGTTGGGCAGAAGTTCAAATATCACACTTAAGTTTGATACCAGAGCTTGCACAAGATGACCATACCCGAAGTCAATTGACTGCTGTAAGGTATAATGATGGCAATGTTAAGCATACATTTCAATAAGGTAATATCCTGCTAATCAATCATTACTTTGCTTCCAGATATGGATTTACAGTGTTTTCCAATTTATTTGTCTATATAATCACATGGATTGTATTACATGTAACAGGAGATTGTGATAAAGAGGTATGTTAACATATTTTGGATAGTATGCTTAGTCAATCAATACCCACCCACAAAATGATTGATGCAGTCATGTCACAAAAATCTGCTGGTACTAGGCATTTACACTTATGTTAAATCCAAATAAATAATAAATATAATATTTACTTTTTTTGTATTTAATTTCAGCAAGTTGGACCTGCAGATGCATGGAAATTCCGGCACATAGTATATGTAGTTATCAGCGTTGGAACGGTTGCATCCATAATTTTCCACCTTAGTGTCAAGGAAAAATATTCTTATGCAAGTCATGATGAATTAATTCAACACAGTGAAAGAGGAGTACACTTAGATTTTTTGCATAGACCTATATTATATCAGGTATTTATCTTTATGATTTTGTTGGAACTTTTTATTTAATTTATTTTTAATACCTACTGTAGTTTGATTATTACAAAAAAATCATTTATATTTCAGGTTGCTGGTATATACATGAGCACAAGATTAGTAGTAAATGTAGCACAAGTATTTATTCCCCTCTATCTTCATTGGACGTTAGGCTTAGCAGCGCGAGCGCTGGCTGTTGTTCCACTAGCTATGTATCTTGGTAGTCTTGCAGCTGCTGGAGCACAGAGGCTGGCCCCAAGATCACTTACGAGAAAATTAACTTATTTCATGGGCTCTGTATGCGCTCTCATTGGATTCTTGTGGATTTACTTTGAGTGGGATCATGACTATAAAGTGTACTTTATTTACATAGTAGCAGTCTTAATAGGTCAGTCAGTACTTAAGATAACAAAATTAGATGTAAATGTATTCCTTTATTACATAATTGTATTGACAATGACTATAACATTGTAAGCTGCTGTATGCTGCATGGATAATGAGCCTAATGTTTTGATTGGCTTTCAGGTTTTGGTGGAGCGGTTATGCTGGTAACAAGTTTAGCCTTGACTGCAGACCTGGTGGGCGCGCGTACCGACGCTTCCGCCTTCGTATACGGGCTTATGAGCTTCACTGACAAGCTGGCCTGTGGGGTGGCTATTGCGATCATACAGATGTAGTAAGTTAATTACTTAAAATGTTTTCTTTTATAAGTATTTATCGCTTATGCCATTCAGGAATCAATGTAGCTTTCTTTTTATTGGTAAAGTAAAAAAGGTTAGGTAAAAAAATAATGCTGTAGTTTTTGAGCCTAAATACAAGTGCCGAAAAGCTCGATGGCACTTTTCTTTTGCGTTTTTTTGTCTCATGTACAGTAGCTAAGAAACAAATGCTTTCAATTGATAAGAAAGTCTTTAATTATTGCAAATCTAATGTGTGCTGTAAAACTTTTTCTTGGAAAACATGGAGAAAATGATTTATAAGATAAGTAATATGCATGTCTGTCAAAATATTCTATGTGAATCACAGAGAATTTAATAATACCTAGTATATTGACACAAAAGTGCAGTTTTTGTTGAGTAAACTTGAATCACATTGTGGTGGTTGAGTCATTCGTTTTGATACTAAGGTGAATCATGCTATCACTCACTGTTCTACCAATGGCCTATTATGCAGTCGCTCTCGACTAGCACTGATTTTTCGTTTGTTTTGTGAGCGATAACATATCTATTCCTTTGAATATCATTGCATCTAGCTGTTCTAAAATGGGAAATACCAAAATGGTAAATAGATTAAATGAATAAATTAAATTATTTCCTGTGGAATAAGGACACTGAAGCGACCTCGACGGCTTATAATACAAATAAAAAATGTGCGTTGTGTGTCTCATAAAAGCAAATTTTAATGCGATGTAGCAGCGTCACCAAACGGAACACTAAGGAAACGGTGAAACACTGTCTTACAGGCACGATTTTGTTGGTGCCTATTAACTGCGGGATATAATACACACATCAACATGGTCTAGGGATAAAAATTAAGCGTTTCATGTACGGACAACAGCACGTCAAGGTTAACACTGCGGTATCTTATGCAGTTGTAATAAGGGCTAGCTTTCAACAAAAGTGGGTAACCTGACGTGCTGTCGACTGTACCTCATTTGCGCAAGTTTTTGTAACGAGACGCGATTCGTGCACACCATGTGTGCATTACGCTATTGGTCAATTTGTCGTTTGTTTCTTCGGTCCGAATTTAGTTAAGATTACACTGGTGAACATGAAAGGTACCTTTTTAATACCATTTTGCTAGAATAAATCGATTTTTGAAGTTCTATGAAAAAAATGGAGGGGGCCATTTTTACCCGGGGATGCGTAACTCGTTCCAAATAAAGGGTTAAACCTAAATAAATAAAATCTATTAACTTGAAAATAATTAAATCTTATGTGATGATAAATAAATATCCTTTATATCATCCCACACATTCCCTTTGGACATTCCCATGTCCAAAGGGAATGTGTGGGAACACATCGCCATCTAGCCCCAAAGTAAGCTACTCAAAGCTTGTGTTATGGGTGCCAGACAACGGATATAATACTTAAATACTTTTTTTTTGTAAATACATACATGATATACATAGAAAACACCCAGACCAATACAAACAGACATGTTCATGCACACAAATGTTTGTATTGTGCGGGGATCGAACCCGCACCCGCTGCGTAGTAGGCGAGCTCTCGACCACTACCACCAGACGGGTCGTCAATAAACTTTTACAAAAAGTTAAACTTAAAAAATAAGTGAGAAGAAGAGGAAAAACTAAGACAAAATTTCAATCTTACTAAACTTTATTTTTGAAACATCAAAACCTAAAAAAAACAACTGTTATTTTTTATAAAAAATGTTAAAAGCTTAAAAATCCGTGAATCCACCTAAGACTTTACTGACACACCTACAGCGGTTCTGCATACTCAAAACAAGGGTGTCAATATCCTGTTGTGGAATACTGTCCCAAGTCCTGCTATGGTGCAAGAAAAGCTGGTTTTCATGCACAATATCTTCAGGGAAATTCCTAAGAGCTCTTCCCTGAAGCACATTCTAGGCATGTTTAATAGGATTTAAGTCAGGTGATTGTGAAGGCCAGTCTGAAGCTTGGATATCATGCTGTTGTAACCATTTTGTAACAATACGCGCCGTATGTGGACGTGCATTAGCTGGAAATTTTGACCCATTTGTTATCTGTGGGGCAAGGTTACAGGCTCTTACACCTCATCTAGGTATTTTAGAGTAGTCATATAGCCTTGTATCCAAACTAGGTCCGTTCTACCGCCGAGACGAATTCCTGCCCAAATCATAATCGTGCCACCTTGATATGCTTGAACTTGTTGTGGGTGGTGCTGCAGTCTATTCTAACGACCAGGTTCTCCAAACGCGTACTCTTCGTAAATCAGGATGAAATTCAAACCTGGATGCATCAGTGAAAGGCACAATTGAACAATGAGAATGGTTCCAATTTTCGTGTGCAATAGTCCATTGTAATCTTCTTCCTCGATTGCCTCTCCTTAGCGCTGGTACCCGAAGCGGCTTGACTTCATTATTATTATTATTATTTTGTTTATTTCGTACACAAAGCATTTTACAGGCAAGAAAGGTTAAAATATTGATATCGAATAATATGTTCTAGACCGTAAAACTTAACATGCGTACACAGAGTTACAAAAATGATATTTGAATAGAAAATATAAATTAATTACGAGTAAAACATTAGGGTTCTAAAACGATGCTGGTGTCAGAAAGAAAAAAAAGTAATACATAGTGTATATTTTTAAGGTAAACTAAACAAAGCCAAACATAAATTAAAGAAGGTGTATAAATAAAATAAATTAAAAACGAAATTAATAAAATACAAGCAGCATGTAAAATTAAAAGTAACAAAACTTTAACTTCGCCAATCCAATCTAGAATCTTTTTTTAAAATTGATGAGGACTCATATGGAAAATATCAATCTCCTTATTAGTTGATACAAGCTCATTGTAGATTCGACACATCCTGACAATTGGATTATAATGGGAAATGTTGTTTATATTGACATCAATCGCAAATGGTTTTGGGTTACGGCATCTATATAAGGTATTAAAGTTAATAAGTGAGAGCAGTGTTGAAGAGTCGATATTAAAATTGATAAATTTGTATAAATTTAAAAGATCGAAATAATGGCGCCTCGATTCCAGAGATGGCAAATTGAATCTATCCAGTCTGTCAGCGTGACTGTCGCATCTCCTTCGATAGCCATGCCTGTAACAAAGCAATCGAATGTACTTCATGCAGTAGTCTTCTCAAATTTTGAACGATTACCAGCAAACCATACTGTCTCTGGAGCCTTTTAACCACTTGCATCGCCGTTACATTTAATTGTCTTCGTGCAGCATTTTCTATGAATCGGTCCGGTACATGCGTTGTAATGAGTTGAGGTCCTCGGTGCCGTTCCACTACTTCCCCTGTGACACGATAACGTGACCCAAGCCTCGAAAAAACGCTCTGACTGGTCCTGGTGGATTCAGTTTGAATCATGCCCACTGCTCTTAAAATTTCGTTTTAAGAGCTCAGTGAGAAATATCATGATGAATGAGTCATGAGTCACTAATACTAAAGTCCATATTTTAAAATTTGTTGATTTGATTGAAGAGATATTTGTTTTTATTGAGGTATTTCCTTATTGATAATCAAAATTATTCGTATGAATAAGTGACAAAGGCATTTATTATATTTTCCTACATTTTTACCTTAGCGCTTCCAAATACAGTTTTCGGCGAAAATTACCCCATTTAACATTAGGTTTTTTGTAATATTTTAAAAGTTAGGGCTTTCGGGAAGTTTTTGCAATGATCTAAGAAACTGTGAAACTACTTTTTTTATTCACAGTTCAAAATTAGGCTCTGTCTTGCTATTACGGAAACTATTGACTTTCGGTAAATTTTTCTTTAAACTTTGGTTAGGCTTAGCGAGCAGATAATTTTATCTTAGTAAGTTTAATTGATAAGGATCATACTGCAAAAAAATTGACATAACATAATAAAACGTGGAGAACCCATTCTTAAAAACGAATTACACCGAAAATTCTGAAAGCTTAAGAAAAAAAAAACTTGAAAACTAACAAAAATCGGGTAACATATAGGGTTTATTTGGATAGCCCTTAAGGTAAATAAACAAAAAAAATTGGACGTCACCTTTTGGACCAGTGTATGAAAAAGTTTTATAATATCCGAAGATCATGTTGTTGTGTGTATAAACAGGGTGTCCCGAAAAGAATTAATAACCTTTACCGTTACCATGAGTTTACTCGATAGCGACGACGGCTTTTCTCGCTAGCGACGACCTAACATTTTGTTTGGGAATATTTCGTTCTGTCAGTGACCGCTGGAGGCAGCTGTGCAATTTTCCATAGACTTTTTTTATGTCGTCGCTGGCGAGTAAAACCGTCGTCGCTATCGAGTAAATTCATGGCAACGGTACTTGTAACTATCGATAGGCTCCTTAAGGTCTATCTAATATAAAATTTTGAACCTTAGTAAATATACCACGGTTTTTAAGATTTTCCACTTTTTTTTTTTGAAAAATTGCCGTCTGCGATTAGTTTTTATTAATCCATTTTTACTAATGATATTTTTTTATATATGTTTTTTTATTCTTGTCTCGCAATCGGCTGTGGTGTAAAAAAATGGAGCAAGTCCATTGTGCCTATTTAATGTTTTAATGTTTTAAACTTTCATGGTCACTAATATTCGAATACTTAGATACGGGATTGCTACCATGTACCTTATTCTAATTGACATTACTATTCTATTGACATTTTTAAAATGTATCACAAACCTATGTATTTAGTATCGTTTTTATCTGATGGCTACTTGAAGGGCGTGCGGGGGGCGGATATCATATCTTTCTCGACTCTCTCCAAAACATTTATTATACCTCTTCAATATAAAATATTATATTTCTCAGTGAAAAGGGTTCTATTGTAAACTAAGGTGTGCGATATTTAATACTAGCGGTCCCCCGCGACTTCGCCCGTGCGTTTTGAGTTTGCTCTCTCCCCTCCCATCGCAGCGTGATGTTTAATAGCCTAAAGCATTCGTCGATAAATACGCCTATGTGGCTGTTCATAGTTTCACACCAGCGACCGCAACCTATGCAACACACACCAAATTTGTCGCAACATCTACCAATGCCATTCGTGTTCGATTATTGAAACTTGGTCGAGAGTTTCGCTTCAGGGTTTTTAATAATAATCCATTTGACGACCCGTCTGGTGTAGTGGTCGAGAAATCGCCTACTACGCAGCGGGTTGCGGGTTCGATCCCCGCACAGTACAAACATATGTGTGCATAAACATGTCTGTTTGTATTGGTCTGGGTGTTTTCTATGTATATCATGTACGTATTTATAAACAAAAAGTATTTAAGTCTGGCACCCATAACACAAGCTTTGAGTAGCTTACTTTAGGACTAGATGGCGATGTGTGGGAATGTCCAAAGGATATTTATATGATAATAAGGTTGTTTCATTTTGTTTTAGTGCCGAAGCTGCCGGGTCGACATATTACCAGAATGTACTATCCTGGGTATGCGGTGGTGCTACAATTTTAGGGCTTACATTAACCTTATTACTCCCGAAAATGACGTCCGAAGTCATGGTTATCAATGGTAAGTGAACTAAGTAGGAGTGAACATAGCAGAATACTTGTAGGTCGATAGATTTTTATTTTTATTTTTACGGATTTAGGAGAATTCGGAGTAGGGGATTAATAATAATTTGGCGCACATAATAGAACACTTTTCTGAAAGTGGACAAGTAGCCAATGAGCAGTTTTTCTGTCATAAGATGTTTATATCATCAAGAGATGGCGCTAGCGTTACTTTAAAGCAAAGGTTAATTGCTGTTCGCCAACGTAAATAATAAACAGTAAAACAATTTAATGTGTACCTGAAGTAAATTAAGGACTTTATAATAATAATAAAAAAATCATCTAAAGGTCATTAACGCGTTTTACAATATTTACTTACTCTATATTTTTTATTTTTCTATGGTTTTTCGCCAACGTGATTGCAAAAATGTTTCTAAAGCTATCCCAACGCCATCTATTAAGAGCTAAAGTGATGGGAGAAAACGGCTCATTGGTTTCTGTCTTGCGCATATTGGTGTTTTTTTTTTAAAATATTTATTTATTACCAGAAAAAACCCAATATTTTAATGACAAAATGTCTGCCAAACTCCTTAACAGATTGACGGCAGTAGTTATCGTCCCTATGGTACAGTTGTTCCTATTTTGTTACATTGCGACACGTACTGATGCTCCCGAGCGTAAGCGTTGGAGCAAATCCTGAGTGTGGCGAACGATTTAAGTTCGCCTAAGACAAAA
The DNA here is from genome assembly GCA_963924145.1 of Pyrausta purpuralis. NCBI lineage: Eukaryota > Metazoa > Arthropoda > Insecta > Lepidoptera > Crambidae > Pyrausta > Pyrausta purpuralis. The sequence goes on from OZ001659.1 coordinate 17,057,169, forward strand.
CACCGTTATGCCCGAGGTGAATACCTGCTTTTCACGCTTTCTGCGAGGCAATATAATGATGTCTCCTTATAAGTTAGACTAGCGCTCCCTCCCCCCTGTCGCAGCGTGATGTTTATTATAGTCTAAAGCCTTCCTCGATAAATAATAAACGCAATTTTTTTTTTCAAATCGGTCCAGTAGTTTCCGAGTTCAGCGCCTTCAATCAAACAAACTCTTTAGCTTTATAATATTAGTATCTAATGTATGCACCGGCGCGCCACGCTGTATCGAATCATTTCCACTTTATGAAATTAGCTGCTCATCTTTGCTCTTAACAAGTCATGTGTCTTTCGACGCGGGCGCCACCTTAAATCGCGAGCGAAGCGTTAGGGTTGTAGATTTGGGGCCCGAGCGAAGGGAGGGCTGCTATGGGTTTACTTCCGAGCGTTAGCGAGGGGGCAATAGAAAATCCTGAGTGTAGCGAGAGATTACAGTTCGCCCAAGACAAAGACGACTTTATGCCCGAGGTGAATACTTTGCATTACACGCTTCCTGTGAGGCAGTAAAATGATTTTAACTAAAAAGTTAATGTGTTCTACGGTGCGCCACACTGTATCAAAACATGTCAACAAAATAAATGTACACAGCAACTTAATTTATGTGAAATCTGCCCATCCTTGCTTTGAACAAGTCATGTCAAATATTATTACGTAATATTTTTTTCATACCATGGCGTGGTGGCGTTAGATTTTCGAAATAAATGCTCTTCGCTGGATGATCGTGCAGGCGAATTGTGTCACATTACAGAATATTGCGTAATGGTTTTTCATACATTTCGGCCCACCGGCCGAAATGTATGAAATAATGTTGACTTAAAGTAACTCATCTCAGCTCACCAGCTGAGATGAGTTACTTTAAGTCAACATTACATGACATTTAATTGAACGTTTCCGATCAAATAGCGTGAATAAGTAACTTACTACCTATTTTATTGTTTCAGACGCTTCAATTAACACTTCGGAGGAGCCTTTAGCAATGCCTGAAAATGTTTAAGCTGTGATTTCTTAGCAAATTCTAGTAAATTATATTCTATTTTTATACATAATGACCTACCTAGATGACAAAGAAATATTCCATTAGTTTATACGTATTATTGAATTGTAAATTATGTATAGGCTAGCTTAAAAATAGATAGACTTTTGGCAAACATTCATGTAATAAATAAAATAAGATGATACTATAGACGTAAGTAACTTAAAACTAAAAGATTAAATGGAATTCTTAAAATTTGTAACACTGTTTTTTTTAAAATTAGACGTTGATAGCAGCATATCTGGTATACCATCACGTTCACGCATTGATCTACCTAGTATTACTAGCGTATGGAAGTGACACCACGAACAAATTTCGTGCTCCATGAATTGATGACACAGACATCAACCCATAGTACAGATTCATAATTCGTCACATTCTTGTCGTCGTATTTGCGTCATTTTTTGCTTCAAATAGCTTAGGTATCTATACGTAGTAACAACTCACTGCGTTCACGTGTTCGGAGTAGAAAGTTATTATTGGTAATACTTATATTACTAAAGGCAGCACATAGTACTTGAAAGAACTCCAACGTTTATTGTTATGAAAAAGCAAACTGTATTCGAAGATGTTTGAAAATATGGCATGGCATGCGTTCCCCGAAAGCAAATTGTCATGCTTCGTAATCGTCGTGGTAAGGATGCGTTTTACTCCGTCGCCGTAGTTACTAGCTTAGTTAGCCTTCATAAATAAAATAGTTATCTGTCAACAGGTTACTAAAAATACTTCACGTGCTTAGATATGAGTATCAACTTTTATTATGAGACTAGTGGTCCCCCGCGACTTCGTCCGCGCGTTTTTCGATTTTTTCTCGCCTTTTGAACCTTTCCTAGACCTCCACGAACATTTCAAGACTAAGATAAGATAAATCCGTTCAGCCGTTCTCGAGTTTTAGTAAGACTAACGAACAGCAATTCATTTTTATATATATAGACTAGCGGACCCGACAGACGTTGTCCTGTCTACACGTCTTTAATTTGAAAATTTAAAAAAAAATGTGAATCTTAAACATTCCCAGATCCCCTTGAACACACACAAAAAATTTCATCAAAATCGGTCCAGTCGTTTGAGAGAAGTTCAGTGACATACACACTCACAGAAGAATTAGAAGAATTTTTTTTTCTCGGTTTCACTACATACGATTCGTAGTCAAAACATGAGTGGTATTTAATCAGGGGTGTGTTGACGACATCCCCTGCATAATCTGACAGTAAAATAGAGCAGGCGGTCCAAGTTTTGAGTGCTTATCATAATCTCTTGCTCTTAATTTCTAATTAATAATCCCATTACAAGTCACTGAGACTAAATGTCACTGAATTTTTTGATTTTCTTCTTTCTTTCCTACATAGGCAATTGTAGGGACTACACGGGTTTGTTGCACTTAGGTAAATGTTAGAGAATGTTATATGAGATTAAAAGTTAAGTAAATGGTTTACAGATATAGTGACCTTTCGCGTTTAGCCATTATAATAATAATAATCGTTTATTTATTATTATTATAAGAGTCGCTTTGTCTTTTGTTAAGTGATGCCCGTTGTTGAGTAGGTACTGTGTGCAAGCTATTTTAGTTGAAAAGTTGTTTAGCGCGAGAGACCTCGTAAAAACTCATTAAAGGTCATTTATTTTTGCAAAAGGCCCATTGAGGACACTTTTACACGTTCCAATTTAAACTCTATTACAGCTTTAGGACAAGGGGCTAGTGCTGAGAAGACGCTGCGCAAGAAACTAGTCACCATTGCCAATGCCCCTTTCTTCAAAAGGTAAACAATGTTTGTAGTGATTATGCAAGTTCATACATTACTATCTTTTAAATAATCATCTACTTTATAATACCCTTTCGTCATTAGTTTCTTTAATTCTTTTAAACCACCTCGAACTTACCAACCTATCTATTTACACTTATTTAAAACGCGAAAGCAAGTAGGTACGTGATGTCAAATTCCATTCATTCAAGCAGAGCAGCACCACGACAATACTCCTCAGGCAATCTACCATCCTACCCCCTGTATGTGCTTGATTCGGGAATCTGAACATTACTTTATGGTAATACAGTCGAAAATTCTTTTACTGACATTGAAAGTAAGAAGCAAAGTCAGACAAGGGTCAGACAGGGTCAGACTGTCCCACTCAAAGGAAGGTAGTACCTATTGATTTAATAAATTGGATTTGACTTGTAATGTTATTATTTATTACCTAAATAATAACTCTGTCTGTCTCTGGGATAAGGTTCAAGATAAAATGAAAATAGATTCATTCAAAGTATGAAATGCCTTTATTAATATCACAAAAGCTTGCTCTGCATAGCTATTATTAGAAGGTATCAAATAATTTAAATAAAGCTTGAATATTCAAAGCATAGTAAGCTCACAGCATTATACTGTATGCTGCACCACAAAATATATGCATAATCAATTTCAGGTATTATGATTATGTAACTTTGAATTTAATCAGATGCAGCCAATGCAATAACAGTGAAGCGGACTTCATCAGGATCCCTAGCCATAAACTCTTTGCATACTTTGGCAGCATCTTCTAATAATGTGTCAGGTGTAGTGGCCCCATGGTTGATTGGAAAAGCTTTGCGGCCATCCAATTCATACAAGACTCCACCCTTATGTATAAAAGTAATGAAATGATGGTTAACAGGATCTTCGGCACTAGGAGTGTTAGTTTGTCCTTCACGTGCCAATTCCTTATGAGCATTAATGATGCCTTCAGACTTTTCCAGTAAAGTGCCACGAGCAGCAGCATCTAAACTTTTTGCTTCATCTAGAAACTTCTTCATGTATCCGTCAGATAATTGAATTTTGTCAGTGTTGTTAGCCACACTATGTACTAGGGCTACTGTCCCACAAGCATTGCTAATATTTTGTTTCATATAAAATATATCACTTGCAACTTCTTGGCCTGTAGACAAAATTTCATTCTCTTCTTTTTGCTTATGTTCTTCATATGCCTTCGAAACAGGGAATAGCAACATCACGGAGAGGACAGGACGCGGCACCCAGGAAAGCATTTCAGGGTCTAATCCCATCACATCGACGATACTCCAGCTGTTGGGGACTCCTAATTTTTGAAGAAATTTATTCATTACTTCGGGATTGGACTCCAGTGGAATCAGTGTTTCAGTCGCCATTTTACGAATCTAGAAAAGGAAATTTTTAGGTTACCGGTTCTATTTAAAATGAACTCATGAAAACAAATAGCAGTTTTGCACGATTATAAAACTTACTATAGTATCAAATGCGTAAACAATAAGAGGATCTTGAAACAGTTGAAATAAAGTGACTGAAAATGTTTCTTTCACTTTGAAAGAAATTCAACAATTCGTTTCGTAAAACAAACTATCGATTGAGTTGAGTTTTTCAGTCTTTTGCTTCGTTTACGTCAAAAATACGAAAATGACAAGTCATGTTGGATTGGATTTGTCTTAACTATTATTTTCACGTTTATTTGGTACATTGAGCTCAGTATTGACAAATTTGAGCTCATTTTGCGTGCATCTCGCTCGCGTCACTATGCCCATCAATGCTTTTTCCATTCATTCAATTTTAATATTTAAATCATCACCATCACCATTCATTCATTCGTCAGGCACGTCAAAAAATGATAAATATAATTCGGTAGTCAAGGACTGGAAACCGCAGTTTTTACGACTTTGCAATGGAATTTTATAAATGAAACTGATATTAAAGTGGTATTTGTCCTGACTAACAGCTATGGAAGAATGGTATAGTTTTGCATAAACGATCTAAAATTCATGAAAATGGCGGTGTGTGGTCTCAGAACAGTGTTGTTGATCGTTTGTGTTCTCGAGTTGGTACGTACGGGCATTTATTTATCTCATTATCTTCGCTGATTGCTACGGCTTCTTTACAAAATGGTACTGCATGACATTTGAAGGCTGGCTGCAAATGTATTGGAAGATAATGTTTTGTTTGTTTCAGATTGTTACTATACAAAGGCAAGTTTTTGATTTCTTGGGTTACATGTGGCTGCCTATAATTGCGAATTTTGTGAATATCATTTTGATAATATTTGGATCTTTTGGAGCTGTACAATATGTTACAAATTATTTACTTGCAGTAAGTACTTTAAATTTTTTACAAAGTAGTATTTTACTTTCAATTTTGGCTGTCTTTTTCCAGTATGTATTTAGTGGTTCTATGTAGAGAGAAAGTTTGTTATCTCTTGGCATATTCTTCAGGGAATGGTTTAATTTTCAAAATAAAAATATGTGTAAAGACTTCTGTGTAGGCCAAATATTTCTTTATTGCGGAGTAATATGTTCAATGTTACATCTTGCTTGATTTGATTGATATATCAATATTTTTAAATGTTTTTTTGCAGTATGCAATATGGAGTTTCTTGTGGTTAACTTGGAATGTGTTTCTAATTTGTTACTATCTGAACTTGGGCACTCTGAACCGGGTAAGTGAATACAGGTTTTTTTAAAGTGTAGAGCTAGTGCGAGTTGATAACAGAGCACTGATATGGTACTGTTATAAAATAATCCCCAAGCATATTCAAGCTCCTTTTTTATATTTTTAACAGACTTCAAAAAAGGAGGAGGTTATCAAGTGGTCTGTTTTTTTTTGTACCTATGTAACCTCATATCTCAATCGTTTGTCAAAAGATTCGAAAAAAAAATCGCCTACCTAGAGGGTCTACCTTCTAGTTGGTCCCATTGTTGCCAATTTGGGATCTGATGATGAGATCTTGGTGTAATCGAGGGAAACTTTAAAGGCATGTGTCATGTTTTTTACTAAAGTCTTAATGTTGACGTGTTGTTACGTCTGATAGTCAACATTTTGTGGGGCTGAGCTGATGGAGGAACTCCTTAACGCTTAGGAGTTCAGTATTTATAATGACAGAACTTATGATAGATAGTTTGTAGCTTCTTAAAGAATAGAGTCATAAGGTGCTACTCCCCCCCCCCCCCCCACTCCCTTGTAATCTCTAAAAATCAAGAAATGAAATTAACTTTAAAAAAAAGTCAAAGTGTCACTTTGACCATCAAGCATCAACTATCACAGCACCGACTCCAAAAAGGATTTGTTTGCATAAAATGGATTTATTTCCTTCCAATGGTTAAGAGTTTATTTAAGACTTTTTAGTGCATTTTGGTTTTGAAGTTGGATTTTACTTTTTTTTAAAGTTAATTTTTCCTTATCTATCAATGAGATGATGGCCTTTAACCCTTAGGCTGCAGAAAAGATGCACATTTCTGCACACCTTGTCTGTGGCACATTCATGGTGGTTTAGTATAAACGCGCAGTGTCTTTCAATTGGTTGCAAATCTTTATATAATTGTTTGGGATAGTAAATAAAGAATCACATGCACTTCATTTTATTGCTAAATAATACTTGTTTTATAAAAACACAAGAACCATGCACTGCTGAATCAATCAACCCAATGACTCTTGACAATCAACTTTTGAAGCTGCTTAAAACCATCGTTTTTCAAAACAACATACTAAATGTTTTCCATAGTATCTTAATAATAACAAAATAAAATCATTTTCTTTTTAGTAATTACACTGAAAAAGCTAGCGTTTTCACACAACCACTTTAGTCACTTTGCAACACAATGGATGCTACAATTTATAAAAAAATGTGTTAGCCATATTAATGGATAAAATTCATATAAGACAGTTATCTATCATGGGACCATTCATTGGGAATAGTTTTTTTTTTGTTTATGTACAAGAAATAAGGTGTATTTAGCAAAAATACACCTTATTTAGCAAAAATACACCTTATTTCTTGTACATGAGTGCAAAAAATATTTTGGATGGACAAAAAACAGGAATTATAAAGTAAGAACAAGAAGCAATAATGGTGGTAGATTTATCAAAATCTGCCAAGACAACTATATCTAACTATTTATCTATCTATAAATTACAGAAATCAATATTTGGACAAATACTGTAACAACTAGAACTAATACTGTATGCAAAAACTGGTTTAGAATGTTTTAAACAATCAGTGTCATATTTTATATTTATAAAGATGAAATAAGAAACCAAAAAATTTCGCACGGGCGGGTTTTGAACCAGCAACAATGGCCAAACGCTCTACCAATTGAGCTACCGTGCTGTCTGTCTGACCTCGCGAAATTTGTGGTCTCTTAGGGATACGTCATTCCGCGTGACGTTAAGCGCTATCTACCCCGTCTGTTTATGCAACAGTGTGCCAAGTAGTTATTCTTTAAAGAATAAATTCAACTTGGAAATTGATGTTGAGTTTGCCATCAGAGCACAGAAAAACGACAAATCACCGGGGCCAGACAGCATAACAAAAAAAAATCCATGAATCTATCATTACCAGAGATGCCCTAACAACAGTTACCAATATATTCAACAAAATCTTAGATACTGAGTACATTCCGTCACAATGGACAACAAGCAACATAATGTTCATCATCATAAAAATGAAATAGAGGATCTTAACAACTATCGCCCAATTAGTCTCATGTCCAACGTGTACAAAGTTTTCACGAAGATCATTGTACACCGTGTCACAAAAAAGCTTGATGAGCAACAACCTAAAGAACAAGCAGGTTTAAATTCTGACTTCTCCACCACCGACCATGTGCATAATATGAAACAAATAATTGTAAAGTGTCAGGAATATCGTTATTGTCTGTACCTAGCATCGATCGCATCGATTTCAATAAAGCTTTCGATTCCTTTAGGCACCAACATATAGAAGGCTCTGATAAACTAGCCCATTGAGCTCAATTATGTTAGGCGTATAAAAATGTCTACAATAACAGTTCAGCTTAGATAAAACAAGAGACACTAGGCAAACCTTTCCCAATAAAAAGAGGCGTCAGACAAGATGACTCACTGACACCTAAAATCTTCACATCCGTTCTCGAAGACATCTTTAGAAAACTGGAATGGGATAGTGTTGGAATCATCATACGAACGACGGAGTAGAAAAAAACATAGTTCTAATAGCCGATAATCCAGGTACTCTAGAACTCTATAACACATGATGGAGGGACTTTCGACCAGGAGCAGAGACATACTAAGCATGAACAAATCAATAACGAAAATTATGACCAACCGATAAGAAACCCCAATCATACAGTGGTGGAGGTTGATTAGGTACCATCCTACATTAACCTAGGACAACTCATCGCAATAAAGGGCCAAATACTCTAGGAAATTGACAGAAGGGTAGCAAATTCGTTAAATAGATTCTGGTCGCTGAAGGGTATCCTAAAGAACAAAGACTTTCCTCTCTCTCGGTTAAAAGGAAATTATTCAACGTCTGCATACTTTCAATACTAACTTTTGGATGCGAGACATGGGCGGCTACGCAAAAAGTAACCCAGAAACTCATTACTTCCCAAAGAAGTATGGAAATAAGTAACCTTGGTTTCTCTGTTAGAGACAGAAGAGGGCTACAGAACTAAGAAAAGTAACACAACACCATAGGCCGTATGAAAAATAGACCAAGACAGTTTCAATATGGACACCTCGACACCAAACTAAAAGGAAGAGAGGAAGACAACACAAATGACGGTCAGATAACTCCGTAAAATAGCTGGGGTAAGATGGCAAACGACATCTAGAGATAGAGAAGCGTGTAAAGGGCTGGAGGAGGTCTTTGTGTCAAAGGACGAGCTTTGAGGGAAACACCTGTAATCAGTGCTAAACAAATATTATGATGGTAAATCCTCTCTTTAAATAAATAAGGCTTTTGAATTTAGAATTAAATTGAATTTGACTTTGAACGGATCCAGGACATAGCAGTTACAGGTACATACCCAGATACGGCCTTAAGCTGACGACGGGTTCAGAAAATATCTCTTTTGTGGGTCAACTTTTCTTGTATTTTTTTTAATCTGATGTCTATTCGTTGCAGTTTAATGAGTAATAGTATTGTTGAATCAGGAAAAATACTAGGAAAACCCACTCGAAAACTACATAAAATCGTAGACCATAGTTTGGGTTGGGGGTTAAATCAATATGTTTGGACTCTGCTACAGCTCGCAGGCTGGGCACCTTAAAAGAAAGACTGTATGCCTCATATATTCTTACTATACGTCAATCTATGTCATAAATGATTATGACACACAATTATTGTACTCAGAATTAACTTTGGGCTGCCTTCTCGTAAATTAAATTGTAGACTTTAACTTCTTATAATACATTGATGCTTGTTTAGGAAAGCGGACTACTCTCACTCGGGACCGATAGTGTCAGTTGGTGGGAATGGAACGGTTGGGGATGTCAGCCGGTGTGGGGTGAAGCCGACAAACCGAGCATATGGAGGCCAACGAGAGTAGATGGCTGTTTTGTCGAATGGCACCACATCGAACTGGCTCAGTCGGCCGTAGCCGCAGCATTCACTGTTATCGCTTTGCCGCTGGCCATACTTCTAGCGGTCCATTCACTAAAGAAACGAAAACCTATGTCAGGTATTGAAGTTTTTTGTGCTTTGATTTCTTTAAGTAAGGTAATGATTTTTTATGGCATCTAAGTCGTAAACTTATCGTTTTTAGATAAAGGAACACTATCTCGTCGGCCCGTGTACACCATCGAGCTGAGCCCCACCGAAGCAACGGTTAGTGAAAGTTCGTTGAAGCCGATGACGCCGCGCCGGGTGAAGCGGCGCTCCGGGTCCCGCGGCGCCGGCTCGTCCGTGCGCCGCTCGAGGCGCTCCTACAGGAACAACGGCTACCTGGCGTCCACCGCCTCGCTGCCGCGCGAGTCGAAGCCGTCCCGGCCGACGTCCGCGCACTCCTCCTACTCGAACTTCCACGGCGCCCGCCCGGCGTCCTACCACGCGCCCGAGAGGGAGGCGGCCTCGCGGTCGCAGGACGCGTACGACCCGCCGCCGACGGAGTCGGTGCCGATCATCACGAACAGGTACGACACGATCCGGCGCATCAACAAGAACGCGGGCTACGACGTCGCCGGTCCGTACAACGAGCCCGCCGCGAGGGGGTACGATCCGCCGAGGAACTACGATAGCAACCCGTCCGCGTACGAAAGTACGAACCGAGGGGGCTACGAGACGGTGCCGAACTACGAGGGCAGGGCGGAGTCGGTGCCGGCGTGCGAGTCTCCGTACGGCGCGAGCGCGTACTCGCCGGGCGGGGCCGGGGCCGGGGGCGGGTACTCGGGCGGGGGGTACGCGTACGGCGCGGAGGGCTGGGAGGCGCCGCCGCCGCCCGCGCCGCCGTACAGCGCGCGCGCCACGCCGCAGGCGCCGGGCCCGCCCGCCTACCAGCCCGCCAACGACAACTACATGTCGTAGGGTGAAATTCGTTGTGCCTTTTTCCAGTGATGTTATTACGGTTCGAAAGAGATAATTAAATAACCAACCATATTTATCATACACTCTTTACGCAAAGGATGTGTGATTGATTTTTCATTGCATTCCATTGAGTATACGACGACATATTATTATACATTCCTACTCTTGTCATGTTGTAAAATTGCTTCATTATACTGAAGTAATTGTATCTTTTAAGATTTGTCGTACCTATAAACGAGTATTCTATAAATTGTAGTAAAAATACTCCGTACTTGTAAATAATATGGTGTCAATGAAGTGAATCTTCACCAAGCTCAAATCGGCTGTCTCAGAAATAAACACCAATCACAGGTTCAGCACAGCATCCTCCTTGAGCATTTTAAGCTGATTTAACGAAATTACGAGTTAAAATGGTATTACACCAACTTCGACTGAAGTATAGAATTTCGAAAAACTGTGCCTTAAATTACCCTGTTACTATTTTTTCTCTATGGATCATTTTTTTAGGGTCCAAGATGGCTATTGGTATCCAAGTTCCAGTTATTATTAATTATAAATAATATGAATTTAAATATTTAAGTACACTTTATACTATCACATTTTGTACTAAAGAATTACTTAAGTCATTTTATTGCTGTATGAAATACAAACCTTTTTAGTAATTTAAGTGATAGCTTTAACATTTTTATTTTTTTAAATGAAACTGAACTAGACACATAATTATCAATATTTTTATACGAATTTAATAGTTTTTTTGTATGGAATAATGAGTCTTACTGTAACATGTGAAGGGAAATATAACTCATTGAACTGTCGAAAGTAATGAATCAATTGTTTCGTTAACGATTGTTATTTTGTTTCTGATATGTTTATGTATTAGAGCTATGGTTGAACGTACTAATATGCTACTTGTTAGATAATTAATGTCTTTGTACTATCAAAAACTAGTTGATTTAATGATCAAATATTGCTAACGAATTAGTTTGAAAACGATTATGCACTAAATGCACCAACTCGTTTTGACATGGTCGCACGAAGAGAAGAAGTCCTGTCTAAATGTTTATTTAATAAGGCAGTAGTATTTGTGGATTTATAGTCTTTTTTACACAATAATATTGACTTTTGTCTACGAAAGCAAAATATTTAATGAATTTTTCTCTGAACTTTATATTTACATGGGCAAGTTAATGTCGGTGATTATAAGCTTTCTTGCCATGTAAAACTATTTTTAAGCTTAGATATTGTTTATAGTTGTTAACTTTCCATCCGTCCATGATGAATAAGAATCTCATTTTAAGACGTGTGTGCACGCACAATTCCTCCTGTGACATGAAATCCACGGACCAACATTGTATTAGCAAGTAGAACATGCATAGCTTTACTAGACTCTTATTAAGTTTTAAATATAGGTTGTATTTGAGTTGAAACTTGTTTATGCCAAATATACACCTATTGACTTATTCTGAATTCAGTTTTATTTATTGCATCCTATTCGCTTTGTATGAAGTAGGTGGTTGGGGATCCCAAATCGATGAGGCGCTCGCATTGAGCAAAAAATACTACGTTGGCGGATGTCTGTCAAGTGCCCTCAATTTACTAGCAAATTTAGTACACAATTAACGTATCCGTGCATTATATTTAAGTAAAAGTCGACACTAGGTTAGCCTACTTGAATATAATAAATTAACAACAATTACAATATTTCATTGAAATAACGAGATAATATAAATTGCAAATTGCACTTGTAAAAAGCAACTTGGGCTGTGTGACAGACGAGGAATCGAACCCCGTGTCTTACGCAATCCGGGCGTATGCCTATACCACTCGGCCACCGTCACATTAGCAAGCCTGTTGAATTTTGGAAGCGCTTTCTTTAACGCGTAGGCTGCGTGACGTCATCAATGTTGCGAGATTGCTCTCACAATATCCGAAGGAAATATTTTTACAAATATTTAACAATCGGTTAAGATGAACGAAGCCAATTTATAATTATTTTCTTTTGTTTTTATAGTGTTTTGTCACTATGCAAACTTAATAATATAAATTGCAAATTGCACTTTTAAAAAGCAACTTGGGCTGTGTGACAGACGAGGAATCGAACCCCGTGTCTTACGCAATCCGGGCGTATGCCTATACCACTCGGCCACCGTCACATTAGCAAGCCTGTTGAATTTTGGAAGCGCTTTCTTTAACGCGTAGGCTGCGTGACGTCATCAATGTTGTGAGATTGCTCTCACAATATCCGAAGGAAATATTTTTACAAATATTTAACAATCGGTTAAGATGAACGAAGCCAATTTATAATTATTTTCTTTTGTTTTTATAGTGTTTTGTCACTATGCAAACTTAATAATATAAATTGCAAATTGCACTTTTAAAAAGATTTTCTTCGGATATTGTGAGAGCAATCTCGCAACATTGATGACGTCACGCAGCCTACGCGTTAAAGAAAGCGCTTGCAAAATTCAACAGGCTTGCTAATGTGACGGTGGCAGAGGTATAGGCATACGCCCGGATTGCGTAAGACGGGGTTCGATTCCTCGTCTGTCACACAGCCAAAGTTGCTTTTTACAAGTGCAATTTGCAATTTATATTATTAAGTTTGTATAGTGACAAAACACTATAAAAACAAAAGAAAATAATTATAACTAGATAAATTACTTTCCGTAATGTCGGTTAGCCATTTGTTTTTTCTACGTCCGCCGTAGTTTATGTGTCGTCGCGCACAGTCCCAATAATCTTAATAACATTCTTGGTACACACATTAAGATAAAGGTGAATAAAAAACAGGTTTTGGTTCGAGCATTGGAACTATATTTATATAATAATTTATAAATAAATGTAACATGACATGGATACTCACAAACAAAACCAATGATTGTAAAAAATATCACAAAAAACTTTATGTTTATAAATAAATACTGACAACACAACATTCATAAACAATAAAATGCAGTTTAAACTGGTGGCATCATACAGATGAACTCTCCAATTAAATATCTTATAGTTAAATGACCGTTTTTTTTGCTAGTCCAATATGAAAAACAATATTTTCATAACTTTTATAATAATATCGGTGAATTAAAAGAATTTACTATTTTATTTAAACCAGATCTTAAAGTTTATCGATTAATTGCCTATGTAGGTTTTGAGTTCTTTTTTTATCTTATAAAAAAAACGTGAGGAAGAAAGAAATGTCAAGATTTTTAACAATATTCGACTAGCAAAGAACAAAGGACTTTAATTTTTTTATGGATGACGTCACACAGACATAGAAATGCGCATTGTTTGTATACGTGCGCTTATCAATAAATGTGTTTGAAAATGGGGTAATGCATTTTGTATTATACCTAGTACAGTAATTTGCGCGTGCGCATCCCTGTTTTAAAAGTGGTTTATGGCTGCGAGTTTTTGCGTTAAGTATAGAAGGCGGGAGTAAAGGCTTATCTCGCTCCCTTACAGGTACTAGATGGAGATATAAGCCCCGTAAATTGCTAATGCGCCTAGCGGCCATATTTATTTTGTTGTATTCTGGTTGTTATTTCTTTCGATATGTTGTTTTGAATGGTACAACTTAACTCTGTAGTATATGCTTATATTTGTATTTCTTGTTTAGACCCACCATGTCTAATTCTCATTGTAATGCAACGCAAAAGTTTTAAATCCTATACCTAACGGTATTTCTTTAAGAAATAAATAAAAAACATTTTTTCAGTTGCAAAAGAGATTAAGAAGTTAGTAATTCGACAAGGTTCCAGCTCATTAATAACTTGCGGGGCTTATAGATCTAGCTGTCTCGTTCACTCGCATACGGCTGTCCCGCTCTCACAGTCGCTAGATGGAGGTAGGTAATGTCCAGCTAGCGGGCAGGTAGCGTCCAGCCACTTTCTGTTGGGGAACATCATTTCTCTCTCACACGTGCTAAATTGAGATATTGTTATATCTAGATGCTAGATAGCGTTCATCTCTTCGCAATAGCGGAGTGAGTGGTGACGCGGCTCGTTCGCTGGCAAATGGCTCTCCCGCTCGCTCAGTGTGTTCGAGCCGTCTCGCTCCCTCGCAGACGGCTGTCCCGCCCTCGCACGCGCTAGATGGAGGTAATGTCTAGCTACCCGCTAGATGGGCGGCAGCGCGCGGCGCTCGGCGGGCGTGAGCTGCGGGTGCCACACGTCCACAATGAGCACGAGCCGCGCGCCGGAGCCGTTATGCCACACCTCATGCTCGAAGCTGTCGTCGAACATTAACACCTTGCCGACTTCCCACTGCCTGTTGGATGAACAGTATTTTCTCAGTTTAAATGGCAATTGCAACTTCGTAAAAAAGGAAGTGGTTTCAAAACGCAAAAGTAACTATCTGTTAAATGATTATTGTCATCTGAAATTCTGAAATCTATAAAACAAATGAGTCTGTAAACTCTTTCTTGCTCCTGCGATCCTATTGATAATTTCTTAGTTTTAATACCGCAACGTATAAAGCAAATGGCTATAACGTCAGAACGTTTTTTCTCACTCACTCAGTAGTGAACCATAGGGTGGTTGGAATAGAATAATGTACGCGCAACGCACGTTCAAACAGCTCAAAAAGTTCTGCTAAAGTAACTTGGTTTACTTCATTTCCTTAATCCTTGTGCGGAGCCCCATAAGTGCATGTGCAGACGGCAGCTGGTGGGGCCGGGTGCGCGCGCATAGAGTGCCGGGGGCCATAAATATGTTTTAAACTTTCATGGTCACTAACATTTGAATAGTTAGATACGGGATTACTACCATGTACCTTATTATTTATGAGTTTCCGATATTTCGGCACTGTTGCAAGCGCCATGATCACGGAGTTACTGAAGAGAACTTGCGAGTGGGTTGTTATTGGCAGACATATCGGTACTACCCTCCTTCGAAGTCGTTTACTCCGCTCGCCACCGGTACTATTGTCCACAAACTCACTATTTTCTCGCATCTGTTCTCGACAAACAACACTGACAGTATCTGTTCGCGAAACAGCACTATGTTTATTTACCCGGTTTTTACACATACGAACCACTGGATTCCAGGCGATTGAAATTTTTGTATTTAGTTATTTCAATCGCGTCCCTAACCAATCTTGGTATGTAGTGGCGTTCTGTCGAGATCATCTGAGGGTTGTGAAACTCAATCCAGTGATTCGGCCCCGATTCTAATAAAATAAATCGGAAATATCGGAAACTCATAAATAATAAGGTACATGGGGGGCATAAAGTTGAATGTGGCTTTAATATATACCAACCTGTGGTATTAAAAATAAGTGTTTCACTATGAAGATCTTACCTAATTTCCTTGTCCACTCTGATGTACGTGTCTTTGGTATTGCTGAGCCCCAAGTGCATGCGCAGACGGCAGTTGGTGGGGCCTACATGCGCGCGCACGTGCGTGCCGGGCGCCATAGAGCTGAATTTAACCTGTCCGCGTTTACAGCCCGCAGCGGCCGGCTCGCTGCGGACGATCGCGCAGGTCACTGGCGCGCGGGCGCATCTGTCGAGACGAGGCCATCAAATGCGTGTCGGCTTAAGCCGGGTCCAGACGAGTGTGACGCGTAATGTAATTCAGCGTGTAATGGAATGTAACACGAATTCTACGTGTGGACGCCACTACGATCGTTACACGCAATGCTCGTAGTACGTCCACACGTACAATTCGTGTTTCATTACACGGTGGATTACATTACTCATAACACTCGTCTGGACCCGGCTTTAGCGATCGACGTATGCCGAAAGTCTAAGTCTAAAGATCTAAGTAGAAAATGAAAGTCACTCCAGGTGATTAAAAGCCATGTGTGGCAATTTATTTACGCTTGTGTAACAGTTCCGGTCATATACTAACTAATAAATTATGAATTTTGGACACCAATCACACACATTGCTCTGATCCCAAAGTAAGTAGCCACTGCACTTGTGTTATGGAAATTAGACACTACGGTGGTACCCCAAGACCCAAACCTGAGACAATATAGAAAATTTGATTTCTACATTGACCCGACCGGAAATCGAACCCAGGATCTCTGAGCGGCGACGCCTTGGAACCTCGCTAGGTTCGCCGCTCAGAGCACGCTTGCTTAGCCACCACACCACGGAGGTCGTCTTGTCACTAAATATCTCTACGTCTTGTGTCGGTAACAATTAGCCTTCTATTCCAATATCGATGATTTCCCCAAACGATTTACATATGGAATACGGCCCAAAGTTCACTGCTATAATCTTTTTTGAAAATAGTAAATATGCCAGGCATTAATAAAAAAATAAAAAACTTCATTGCGTACCTGCCAGGTATCTCTTGCCCTCTCACGAACAAGTCCAACTGAGACCACTCTCCGCGCTCCTTCAATCCCTCTTTCTCCTGCTCGTACAACGCTCTCGCCGCTTCACCCTCCTTCAATATTTCCTTCCATGACTTCTCTAACGCTCTCGCAAGCCGCAAGTATGGAGTCTCTTCAACATTCCACCATGGAGAAGACTTTAAACGTGGCACGTTGTATAAGGAACGCTGAGATGGTGATAGGAAGTGACCGAGTTTGGCCCCACGTTTGTGGACTTCGTGAGCTTCGTCTGCACGACCTAGGAGTAACAGCGAGTCGCCGTAATGGTAGTAGAACCTCGCCTCGTTGGCCGGCCCGGTGTCGCCCTCTAGAGCTTTCTCGAACAACTCAACTGCCTTTTCATATTGGTTGTGTTTTGTTTTCAATACGAAACCGTAATGTGCTAATGCTATGCGGTCGTCAGGCCAGCGCTTGAGGGTCTCCTTTAAAACTTCCTCCGCTAAATCGGCTCTGAAAATAAAGAATGTGTACATTCTGCACATTGGAATTTACATAAATTATTACAGCAAAATTAACTTCTAGTACCTGTTAGCCATGAGAAATGAGATTGTAAGGTTGTTTCGATATGAAGGTTCATTTGGAAATCGGCGTATCAGCAAGCGATAAACGGGTTCGGCATTTAAATAATTTCCTGCAACAAACCGGACAATTATTTAGCCACTTATCATACATTATTATTACGAATAATTATTCTACAAACTACTTATTCGTTTTTCACAATATTTCTTGGGAGCATGAAAACAATAGGAGAACAAATATAATTCAGAAAAAAAGTATCAAATATTTGTAACACAGTCATAGCTTATGGAAACGTGGAGCCTTAAGTCTATTTTCTAGTTTTCAGGAACTTCTCAGACCTTTGTGCTGACTTAATATAGGGTTCCCTCTATCTGGCAGAATCTTTTTACTCCGAAAGTCACTTGGCATAACACACTAGGCAGAATTTTCTGTTAGCATAATTATTGTTTGGTCGAATATTTATACGCCCGAATTTACAATGGCATACTTTTAAGATAGCAGAAATTTATAAGGCATAATTACCTTTGTAATAATTTTACTTTGCATACTTTCGCTAAGCATAATGTTTATTAAGTACGATGTTTATTTGGCATAATTTGACTAGGCATACTATGAAGAAAGCAGAATTTCGTTTAGAATAATTTCACTACGCATATCGCTATTTCTTTTAAATTGTATTTTACCCTCAAAATGAATTAAAAAGTCATTAAGTTGTGGTACAAAAGTTAGTGACAGGAACGAATCGGTGCAAAACCGACTCCACGCAGTCTTGTTTGCCCCACCCCTAGAGTGTAATTCAAAATCGCGTAGGCGCGGAGGGGCGAGGCAGCCCGCGAGCTGAGGAGCAGGTGTTTTGAAAGCCCGCCGCCGCGGCTGAGGCTGGCCGGCGAAGCCGGCCAGCAAGCCGAAGCTGAGGTGGTGAGCGAAAACCATCTGCGACGATAAGCTCGCATGGGACTGCCGGAGCCCCGCAGCGCCGGAGCCGTGACAGAAACCATGCATGTTGCATGCTGCATGCAAGCTGTTGCTTGCTTGCATGCTGCATGCTTGCTTGCTAGCTTGCTGCATGCTTGCTTGCTTGCTTGCATGCTGCATGTTTGATTTGCCATGCACAGATACACAGAGAAATTAAGGTTTATCGGAGAATATTTAATATGAAAAATATGCCAAAAGACGATACGGACTGTGAACTTTCTGCGATACGATGATTCTGCCTATTAATGACTATATATACGAATTATATGCCTCAAGACGATTCTATCTGTGAACTTTCTGCGTTAGGATGATTCTGCTTTAAGACTATTATGGATATTAAATTTCTGCCTAAAGATGATTCTAGCTTACACGATTATGCGTTTTGAACGTCTGATAAATGAGTGAATGCTAATTGATTTTCTGCGAAAGGAAGTTTAATATGCTATTTGATGATATGCCAGATAAAATTATGACAATAAAAATTCTGCGAAACAAGGTAGACCCCTTAATATAAGCTTTATTCGACGGATACCACAAAGTTGGTGTTAACAAATATTAGATTCTGTTAGCTACTACGGCCTCAATTAAAATATTTATTTTTGTGTGCTTCAATAACTATCTGCAACTCACCTCTAAACTGTATTCTATCCAGCGTCCTGTTGGCCACTTCGACCAGCTTCTTATCGGAGAGGCGTTCGTTCATCTTCAGCAGGTCGAGGTACGCGGCTATCGCGCGCGACAGCAGCCCGTTGTCGCGTCTCGCCTCCGCGGCCGCGTCTAGCGCGCGCGCGACTATGTACCGCGCGCGCGCACTGTCGCGTAGTCGAGGAGACGACGCCCTGTCGCTCGCCGAGCTCCACGCGCCCTCGTTAGTACACAACACACTCACACACGTGCAAGGAACGCTTCCACCGTGGTGACGGTGTACGCGACTCCTGATCAGCGTCGTAACTAGCTTTTGTTTTTGTCAACTAGGAACGGCCTAGTTACGGCACTGCTCTGACACTTAATCTTATGTCTTAACTCCTAAACTACGGGGTGACGTCATCCGAAGCGCGTCGCGAGGGAACCGCGCGGGGTGCGGGCGCGGAACCCGACGCGGCGCGCCGCAGACAAAGGGTTAAATAAAAATGGCACAACGAGCGAAGTATGGGATGGGTGTGTAAGTTGGATGCATTGTAAAACTAATTAGTCCAGCCAGTCCTGGAAGCAATATCCAAATTATTAGCATTGTTTTGTGTATGTCGGTGTATTCTCATTTGTAATTTTAAACACCAAACAAATGCCCTTCTATGGGTGGCAATGGATGGTAACTCAATGCATGCAAAAAGCAAAAGCATGTTAAACTAATAAAAACTTAAATTACACAAAAGTAAACCAAGTTCTCATCATGCATGATTACTTCACACGATGCACGATAAATTAACATGAATACACCGACATTACATAGTCTACGCATTAATTTACTTCACGTTCAAGCGGACACGGAAAATAATAATTACAAGTATTTTCCCAGTGAAACGCTATGTGAAATTGTAAGTCTATTATAGGTACTTTAAGAATAACGAATTTAATAACTTCAGACCTAGCCACTACGTTTTTCATACCAAGATTTAGAATCAATCAAGATCATAACCCCGCATCAGTCAAGATGTGGGTTGTGCCAAAAAAAAAAACAACTTTCTTCGGGAAATAAATAAAGATACTTATTATATTAACCCATTCTTGCTTCAAGGTTAAAAAAAATAGAGATCGATTCAAATCAGACTGAATGACTTTCGCACATTAGTTAATAAATAAAAAAAACAACTATCAGTTTTAATACCTCTCAAATGTCATCAGCCCCTCTCTATCACTTAAATAAATGCACTGGAGAGCAAGGAATCTGGGTCATAATATCGCTAATCTGGTAAACCTTACCAGACGATGATGACTTATGAGTGGATGTTACAAAATAACTTAGCAGGTATGTCGTAATGAGACTACCAGAGTACGCTTTAGTATACAAAAGACTACGATATTTAAGTGGCCAGCTGTAAATGTTCTCGGTGTACAGTCGCCAACGCATCATTATACATTTTTTTTGAAAACTGACCCTTATCACAACCGCATAAGACTACTTTGACGTGCTGTTGACCGTACATTATACATAGGTAGGTACCTGGCGGAGCTCCCGTTCTGCGGAGTCGAGCTGCTGCCGCCAGTACGCGTCGCTGGGCTCGCCCGGCCACGCGTCATTTACGCTGTTGCCGGCTTCTTCTAAAAAAATAAAAGCTATAATCAATATACTGACAAACTTTACTTAGAGTAAAAAAATAACAGTGGTGGCTTTTTTTCATCATCGCTGCTGATAAATTGTTTTAAAAGACAGTTTAGTGTTTTAACTAAACAGAATTTTGGTAGCTAAAGAAAGCTACAAAAATTAATGCAAGAGATGCCTATCTAAAAATCGGCATAGATTGAGTGTCAACTGAGATTGGGGTAAAAAAATTAGTTCATTAATTTTATGAAAACTACAGAGTCCAAAATGTTTAAGATAAACTAGCATCACTATAAGCTTATAAACAGTAACACAAATTCAGCTTCAGTGAAGTCAGTATAAGTGGTATCAATACTAAAACAAATAGTTATCATCAGTATTATCAAGGTCTGACGTTATTTATATAGATATTTATATTACATAGCTACTCGCTAGGGACACAAATAAAACTGTCAATACACTCACGTGTTAGTCAAGCCAACTCATAATGTTAATGGGTTAATGTGGATCATGCAGCATATAAGCGCACACACGGGGCCAGATGATTTTACTCTGTCTCTGTCCGGGCCTCTCGGGCTCAGGCAGCCTCCCGTATTTGGCCTCGAGACGACTCAACAACTCCGCATCATCAACATCAGATATTTCTTCTTCGTCCTCATCTTCTTCCTCTTCTTCTTCAAGTTGTTCGTCGCCAATTATTTCAACGTCTTCTTCGATTTCTTCCTCAGATTCTGGCTCTGTTTTTTTCTCCACAACTGGAGCGGCTAGCTTGGGAGCTTCTTTTTTCTGTACTACAATCTTCTTCTTCTTCTTCCTCTTCGACCTCCTCGGCCGGTTCGTCTTCTTCACTGTATAATTCTTTGTCGTCTGTCGCTTTTTCAACCGCTACTTCCTGGAGAATTGTTGAAAGAGATTTGCAATATTAAAGTAGTGACACATCATTTGTTACTCCATTAGGCAATTAAGACACTTACTTCGTCCTCAGAGACTTGTTTTTCTTCATCTTCCTCTTCTTCTTCTTCACTGTCTGGGCTTATAATTGGAGCTGCTTTCACAATTGGCGCAGCTTTTTGAATAACTTTCTCTATTACCGGTTGAGAAATTTCCTCAACTACTTTTTTCACTGAAAGTAATTAAAGTCTTAGGTGTTATAAATTTTATTATATTTTAATTGTATTTAAAATGAACAAAAAGAAATGTCCTACCGGGTGCAGAGTGTTGTTCGGGTAGCAGTGTCATGCGGCGATCTATCACAGGGGTTTCCTCTCTACTAGCGTGTTCTTCAGTTTCTGGTTCATCTGTTGTTTGAACATACATATGTGAGCACCTATTTATCGAATTTAAACTAGCACTTTCTTATTCAGAACTAAGAATAATATAACATTTAAAAGTATTATATCTGATATGCGTATACGCACCGCGCGAGCGCGTTGCGCGGCGCACGACTGCGTGCGTGGCGACCAGCAACGCTGCGCCGATCGACAGCTTCAGCCACACTGCAACACACGCGGCATTGGCTTAGCATCACTCCAAATGATTTATGGAATTACCACAATATTTTCTTATTTCTACAGAAAAAAAACCCGGCTAAGTGCGTGTCGGACTCGCCCACTGAGGGTTCCGTGCCAACTTTAACTGAATTAGTGGATCCCTAATTCAGTTACTTCCACTGAACTAAAATACCACAATATTTTGTTGACAGCAAATATAACTTAGTTTTTCAAATGTTTGTATGAAAAACAAAGATATGTTTGCGGTTGTTGAAAATGTGCTATATCTCAAAAACTACTAGTTCGATCCCGTCCAAACTAAATTTCGTAAGTGTTTGTTAAGATCTACATTATATATTTTTTTCAAAATTTACACTCGCTTAGTTTAGAAGTTACACCCCACAAGCATAGGTTTGACTAAAATAAAATTTTAGAATTTAGTTTCATGAATAGGAGCCCGCCCCTCCTTAAATATATATTTTTAATTTTTTTGTATAAGAATCATAAATCGGTTAACAGGATACATCTTTCTACTAAATTTCAATAGTGTAATGCTTGACATACGGACGGACAGACAGACAGACTTGACGCAACTATAAGGGTTCCGTTTTTTGCCATTCGGCTACGGAACTCTAAAAATAACAAATTTTCCGTATCTCATTGTAAGACGCGAGCTGAAAGCAATGGGAAACAAAAGGTAATGAACACGTGTTCGCTTAGCCCAGAGAGATAAATCAAGCTGGCACATTTCCAATTATAAGGACATTTACATTCTTGGTCGATTGCCGGACCCGGATGACTTTCGTGCACTGAACTCAACGTTTTCGGTCAATTCGGTTGTAACAACAAAGTGCATAGAACAATGGAAGGATAGCCATAAAGACTTGTTATGAAATATCTCAATCATGATGAATTCCAAAACGAAGTGTTTTTTCTAAGTAAATTATTTTATAAATTTATAAACAATCGCATTAACACGACACTATGGCACGACAATTTGACAACACATTGGCGTGCAAAAGCTGATCACCACAAGTATTGCTTTTTAATAAAACATGTTAGAATTTTTAAGTGCTAGTAACGAAACCCTGGCGAATGCGATGATACCACGGTAGTATTGCAATTGCATCTTATGAAACCGGTACACAATCCCAAATTGAATAAAATGTTTGATGCAAACTTTTTGATTGAAAGTACATATACAAGTACGTATATGATATTTCTGTAATAATTACTAATATATAAACATGAATCGTCATGTAAGCTACAGTAATTATCAACAGAATACTATTACTTACCACATTACATTCATCCCATACATCACCGATAAAATGAAAGCAGACTTGGGCGAAATAAAAGATGTTTCACTTATTGAGACCATTTATTTTACAGATTTGAATGAAACAATTAGTTTAGAAAAGTTATATTCAGTAACATCGAGACTTTGTAAATAACTGTGTGGTTATTGGAAGCATTAAGCAGGGGCGGAGTTAGTTTTAAGTCAAAGCAAGATTAATAGTAAAAAATAAAGAGTAGATACGTAGGATCTGAATTATAAGTAATCAAATTAGTAATCAAGAAAGGGATCCTTCATTCATGTTTGTTTATGATCAAGATATATAGTTCTGGGATCTTATTTGTGGAATATCTACTTCCGCGTTTTATCAAAACAATTTTCGAGTAGCTTTGCTTATCTTACTCACGTAGTAAGACAAGAATCGTCTTGAAAGAAATCTGTGGTTTTTTCTGATCGTGACGATAATTCTACACAAAAACAAGTGCAGTGATACTTGCAAGAACTATTATCTTGATCAAATACGACCAAAAACTAAGCGCATGCACAAAGAGGGTAATACAGTAAAAGGTACTCACTGTGTGAGGACTGTGCTTCCTCTTTGCGCAGCTCCTCCTGCCGCTTCTCGTATTCCTCTTCCTCGGCCAGTGTGTCTGGAGGCTGTTCTGAAGAATCTTCTTCTTCAACCTGTAATAAGATCAATGGTTTACCTAATGAAAGTATCCTGAATAACTCAATGATTGCTCTCCAATAAGTAATAATGCATTTTAGGAAATAAAGATGACTTTGAGATACCTAACAAAACAATGAAAAGTTAAATATAAATAAAGTCGGCACAGTGCGAGTTGGACTTGGGCACTGAGGATTCCGTGCCAACTATAAACAGAAGCAAGGGTCCATTTAGTTCCACAAATCCAAAATACCAGAATATTTTTAACAGAAAAAATACCTTTGTTTTTCATAGTGTTTGGCGGAATGCGATATTTGCGGAGGTGACATATTATTATGGTTATATCTCGTTAAAATCAACTTTTGCCAAACGTTTGAGGGAGGAGGGGGTTATTTGAACATTTTGCCTCAAAGTTTTTGCATACGTTTAAGTAAAAATATTTTTACTAGTTTCATGTATTCACATACCCCATTTAAATGTTAATATTAATATTATTTGTATCAGAATTGTAGAGTGGTGGATAAGATTCACATACCTACCAAGTTTTAACTGTATAATGCTAATAGTTTTGGAATAAAGTGGCTGTGACATACAGAAGGATACACGGACAGACAGACAGAATTGACGAATGTATAAGGGTTCCATTTTTTTGTTATTCGGCTACCGGAACCTTTCGTGGGTTTACGTAAGTCAAAAGATGTGGCTAAACCCAAATAAAATGCGTGTTGCTAAAGGCCGATCCGCACACAACAGTGCCGGCACAGTGCAGACACAGGCCGAGCAGTAACATTTCCATCACTGTCAAGTGAAAAATGTTATTGTAGCGTACATTTTGTAAGACGCTATACACTCATTCGGGCATTCCTACACTTAAAAGTAAGTATTACCCGGTTATCGTGAGAATGGACAGGTCCATTTCAAACAAGTCTAATTCCTCTCGCTCCCCCGCTCAACCATCCGCGTTCGTCCTTTCTAAGTGAAAATACAGTTCATTTTTGCTCACTTTACCTTGCGGTTAAATAGGATTTGTGTGCGTTTTAGTTACAATAATAGCGCTCTCTACAAACCCTAATCATTTGTTACTTTTTGGGAATCGTGATTATTTACAAGATGAAAGCCGCTTTTTTACCGCTTCGGCCTTAAGGTGGCTCGCGACGGGATATACTACAGGGTGACTTTGCATGGTGTTGCCAAATTCAAGAAGTTAATGACACTATCAATACAATCAAATGTCATTAAGAGGCAATCATTCGAATAATTTATTTTTTTAAACCTTGCTTGCTGTTGAATATACTTTATTTTAGCAAACTTTATCCTCACCTCTACGAACGGTTTGCCGGCCGGGACCGTAATATGCTCAATAGGCGGCTCGTCCAAGTCATCATCAGCTTCTAGGAACTCCTCATCTTCTTCATCATCATTATCAGCGATGCCGCTATCTTCATCAGCTTTGGGTCCGTCTTCATCAGAAGCATCTAAAACGTATACATAAACCTTAGACCCTTTACCCACTTCCACTTTTAGCAGCGATGCAGTCGCGATGCTAACGCGCGTTAGCATTGATACAGTCGCGTTGCAGAAACTGGAAATTGACAAATTATGTAAATTAGCATCGATGCCGTCGCTCTTCTGCATCGATGCTAAAGCGCGACTGCATCGATGCTAAAAGTCGCAGTGTGAAAGGGGTCTTACTCCTTAATGTTGAGCAAAGAGTTCAATGCCAATAAAATTAATTTATGAATAAGGTAAAATAATCAGCGTTGACTGAATATTTAAAAATTAAGCCCGGGTCTTCAAGATTTAACTAAATAACCACTGGCTATCCAATTCTATCCTCGACAAATATTTCAATACAATATATTTAAATATAAATAATCGATACCGAATTTCAAACAGGGGATTTTTCTCCGCTTTAGTGGCACTTTAACTACGTACGCCATTATGTGGTTGAAAATTTCGGCGGTATATTCCTTGTTTTGTTAAGGAGGATCAGGATTTTGGCAATACCTTAAATTTTACCTCCAGATGCGTCGTTTAAGAATTATAACCAAATGAAATGACAATAAAATAACTTCAATTTTTATGAATAATTTATGTAAAGTGGTGACTAAGATTAAATAATTACACAATCTCATTGACGACATCGTTGCGCACGCGCATCTCATCACAAGCTGACGCCAAACCATAAGTCATCTTAAATTTAGCGCAGCCTGTTTTAACCACAGTGACACGGTAAAACGGTTTCTAACGGCACCCGAAACCCCCGCAGTGGTAGACGCGTTATCAAATTGTGTTGAAATAACTTAACAAGAGCATACTCGTCCATGAACGCTAAATACACACAACTCCGATTTTTTGAGCTTGGGTTCGGGTTCGGCAGTCATGGAAAAATACATAAATGAGTATTTGCAACTTTAAGAATAAGAAAAAAAATGGTTATATTTTACCATCATCTTCGTCGTCGTCAGCTTCAGGAAGAGCTGGCAGTTCGACAGATATCGGTTCTTCTTCAGAAACTTCTTTCTCCAATTTCTCCACTTCGACTTCATCATCTACTTCGTCTTCTTCTTCCTCGTGTTCGTCATCTTCCTACAGATCAATCATATAAGTATGATTAGAATTTGAACAAGAACCATTCCACCAGACAATCATTGGAAGGAACTTGATACATAATTTATTTTTAATTCAGAATTCTGCCATATAAATAATGTATTGTCATACTTATACATTAAGGAAGAATGTAGGTCGAAATATAGTGGTACAATAAAAGTCTGAAAAACAGAGTAGATCTATAAGAAATAAAGTAAGTACTGCCTATTAGTTTCACACACGTTTTTAGTCTAAATATTCAGTTCTAAAAATGAGTAAGTAAATCGTTGTAAGTATATTTAGATTTTTATAAGTGGCCAATGACAACACTACAGCGAGTTAATAGCCTCACTTGCAAGTGTTCCTATGTCAATAGTATTAAAATCTCAATCAAAGCTTTAGAAATGTTAGTGCCAATCATATAACAATCTGCATGATTTATTGAAGCATCAAAAATAACTTCATTCTCGATGAGCACCTCATTATTTTCGTTTTCTTCACTTTGGTTGGTGTCATCTTCATAACTATTATCGTAATTTTTTATTTCTTCATTTTTTTCATTGGATTTTTCATTATCATATTCATCATCATCTAGTAAATCATTATTATCTTCATTTGTTTCATCGTCATCTTCCTCAAAATTTTCTCGGCGTGGTTCATCTTCATCATCCTGCTTAATAATTTAGGGTAACAGTAAATTATATTATTTATTACAGATCCGAAAAATTTAACAAACTGATTAAACTATAACCACCTCTTGATCTTGTTGGCTGCCATTGTCTTCTTCTTGATTATCCTCATTATCCTGATCATAATTATTGTAGTTTTCGTAATTATCCTCATCCTGGTCTGGCTCATCAGCTTGTTCAAGATGCTCATCATCTTCGTCGGCAATATCATCATCTTCATCATGATCATCGCCGTCGTCAGCATTTTCTTCATAATCTTCTTCAGATTGGTCATCTTCTTTGTCGTGTTCATCTTCTTCATCATCATGACCATTATCACTACCATGATCGACATTGTCGTCATGGTCTTCCTCATCATCCTATTAATTAACTAGTTATAATATATATTATACACAGGTTTGACAATTTAAATAAACTGCATTTGTTTACAGCTGTATCAATAAATTAGGCTTTGTACTTATCAAAGACTTAGTTTTTGATCTATTTCCAAGTAACTTATATTTCTAATGAAAACTAATAAAAACGAAGTAAAATAGACAACATGTATAAAATAGAAGTTAAGAAAAATTTAAGATTCTATCAGCCTTTGAACCATGAATGAACAAAATGTTTCATTTCCACAATCATAATGGTTATACACCTTCATAGTTTTTTTAAACTAGAACTTACATGATGTGTTAGTTCTAGAGTATGTTCATCATGGTGGTCATCATCAGGAGCATCTTCTAACCAGCCCTCCAAGACACCAGAATACCGTGACTCCACAGAGTTAGCTTCCACTGAAAATAGAGAGATACATACTCTTTATTGCATAAATAACAGATAATAATAGTCCCCTGAGCCTATTTCGACAAATTATAGTGCACAAGTATGTGCGCAAACACAGGTGCACTCTCTATTTCTTTCACTCGCATAGCCCAGTGGGACAGCAATCTGACTTAACCGGAGAGAGATTACGTGCAGGACCAACGGCTTTACGTGCTTTTCCAAGGCACGGGGATGACACAACAACAACTTCCAAACTCCGGGCAACTCTAAGAATTTCTGAAACCCATATATTTTTGGCCCGGCATGGGTATTGAACTCAGGACCTCTGGCGCAGTGCGACTCTCTAACCGCTGCGCCACTGAGGCAGTTCAGTTTGAAAATAACAGATAATGGAAACAAGAAACAGTCTTAATTTAGGATGTCTTATCACAGGAAGCCATATCTTTCTGACTTGACTGGAGGTGACCACATCAATAAAAAAAAAGATAGTATGCAGTGTGCAATGAATGACTATCATTTTTTTTTAATAAATGCTAGCCACTAAGATTTATTCTATAGTGCATACGCATTTTGATCCAAATAGGGCAATAATGTAAGTCTTTTGCCAATAAAATGCTCTCTTTGAAACTGCACAAAAAAAAATGTTAAGTAATTATTATCTTAATAAAACTAGATAAACACAATGTCAGTATGTTGTGGCTTGTGGCACAATAAAGAATTCAACATTAAGATTGAAAATTACACTTACATTCTGATAGGCCTCTGTTTTCCAATATGATCAATCCAATAAGTGTGACAAGTATCGCCAACAGTGAAAAGAATATGATTTTGGCACACCAGTGACCCCCGGTGCCATGCTCATGCGGTGAATGCATAAATACATCTCCTTCTCCGAGCGCCGCCGCCGTACCACGAGGCTCTTCTAGGCCTAACTCATCTGAAATGTTAAGAATCCGAGTAATTAATACTGTAGGTACAAACAGGTGCTAGGATATTTTAAAAATGTTTTCTTACCTTTTTTTCTTTTCTTGTCTTTGCGTTTCCTTGGTTGTACGTCGCCTGACATGGTTAGGCTTGATCTGGCGCTCCGTGGGCGACAGAAATCCACTTATTGTTTCATAACCCTGTGTAAACAATGAGTTACAATACAATGAACTTGCAATTAACACGACACGAGACAAACAAGGATCCAAATGCGCAATTTTCATGAAGAAAGGACGCTGGCACGTTGTAATTTTAAAATAACCTACGTCGGAAAGTCTGAACCACCGCTACAGCTTTCTTGAATTTATTTTAGATTTTAACCTAAAAATAACCGCCAAGAGACAGCTGAGAAGTTAGGTATATGACAGTGTTGTATAAATAAAATTATAAAAACTATCGATAGATATATTAATAGGAAGAGGGAGATGCTGGCTGTTGTAATGGTTTTGTCCATAATGATTATAATCTCGTAAGTCAAACGGGCGCATTTTATTTTAACGATAACTATTGATCGACGCTTTATTATATAAAGTTTTAATTTACCGATTGATTGTAATAATTTACTGAAAACCAACTGACCGACATATTGATTTATTCCTTCGTTTTACATATTTGAGAACAGAATTTATAATAGACTTTAATAACACTGGGGTGTACGCGTGGACGTCACGGGTGTTCAATCATCAATACCTTAAACAAGTAATTTATAATATGGAGCACAAGGAATGTATGTATGTATGTACGTAATTGATATAATGAAAATTGTACGAAAAAAACTAAAGTTCGTTTTTCTTTGCTAGTCCAATAATGTAAACAATCTTTTTGTAACTCTAAAAAAGTATCAACGAGAAAATTATCTACGTAAGTTTTGAATTTTGTGTTTATCTTATTTTAAAATGAATCATTTCGTTAAAAAGGAATGTCAAGATTGTTTACACTGTTCGACTAGCAAAGAGAAACGGACTGTACTGCTCGATATAAATCTATTTTCCCAGCCATAAGGCATGGGCCAGTGTAAATTTATGAAAATATCGATATGTTAAACTGTTACACACACTACACATCACTGTTTCGGTGTCAATGTCTCATTTTGATATTTTACGTTTTACGGCTTTGGACCAGCCCATGATGGCCAATCAGATTCAGAAGTGAAGGCAGATGCCACAACAGCTGACTGACAGTGACAGTCGGCAATTGCTGAATTTGTCAATTTCAGCTGATTGATATGGTTTATTTGTTTACTTGAATTTTTTATAATAATTTTATAAATAGCTATTAATCATGAGTGAAGTTTTTGTGTTGTACGATGGATTCTCGACAATGTGTGCGAAAGATGAAATGGTTGCTAATTGTAGCTGCACCTTAATTACCGGTGGACACAATGTTATTGTAGACACCATGACTGCTTGGGATTCCGAAAAGATTTTGAGAGGTTTTCTTTTTTAAATTAACTCAATATCCTCATTGTAGACTTCATTCTTATTAAATTTTAAACATGATTTATTGGTTCTAGCTTTACAAAACTACGGGATCGCGCCAAATACAATAAGTTACGTGGTCTCGACGCACGGCCATTCTGACCATATTGGAAACAATAATCTCTTTCTGCACGCAAAACATATTGTCGGGTTTAGCGTTTCTTTCCATGATAAATACTATATGCACCCATTTGATAAAGGTAACAGTGATTTTATGCTGTTTAAACTTATGATTTAATTATTCCCAATATAACTTTAGCCACACAACTTGTACCTATTACTTTGATTTTAGGTGAAAGATTTATTGTAAATGACAGTGTGGAAATAATTCCAACTCCGGGGCATACATTATCTGATGTCACAGTGCTTGTTAAAACCAAACATAATGAATCAATTGCTATTACAGGTAAGGACAAACAATCTTCTTATTTATTTTCCATATGATATTAGGACTAGGTTTAATTTGTACATTACCTACATTAAATATTTTTAGGAGATTTGTTTGAAAAAATGGAAGACATAGGAAATCCTAATATTTGGTTGGAAGCTGGCAGTGAAGATCCAGTGCAGCAAATGAAAAACAGGTCCATAATTGCTGACATAGCTGATTGGATTGTCCCAGGACATGGCCCAAAATTCAAAGTAACTGAACAAATAAGAAAATCCTTAAGGGAACAATCTGGTGACACATGTTCAATGAAAAAAGGTAATTAAAAAAATGTTTTTTCTTAGTTATAAGAATTAAAAGGCTCATATATTTCAAATTTTTATTACATCAACAAATCCATTCACAAAAAAAGCTTAACAAATAAGTCATTAATAATACTATAACTTCAACTAAGCACACTCATAATAATAACCCTGTAAATGTGTTTGAATTAAAAATAGAGTACAATTTCAAAGATATGAATATAAGTCACTGTGCAGGACTGAAAAATAATGTGTGCTACTGCAATTATTTAGGGAAAAATATTTTTCTATGGAAAATTAGCATTTGTCAATAAAGCATAATCACTTCCCCTCACTACAAAGTCCAATAATAACTGATACAAGGATTTAAAGCCTAAGTTACCTTCAACAACCTTTATGTTACACTAGACAGGCTGTCCAGAACAAAATTTGTGGTACCTACAAAAATTTAGACCAGATGGAGCATTTTTCAAAGCTTTGCCATGGTAATGCCGTGTTTATGCATACTTTGTCATTTAAGTAACTGTGATAACATTTGTTCTGGACAGTGTGTCTAGTATAAAATACAATATAAGTCTATGGTAACCTTCTATTATACGTACAATGGCCCGATTGTGTGGCTAAGTGCAGATAAAACCCCGGCCAAACTAACTAACTAACCTTCTATTAAATAAAATATAAACAAATGAGTGTGAAACTATCAATGTTTAAAATATGCTCATTTAGCAAATATTTTAAAATTTAAAACAATTATTGCCAAGAAAAAAAAATACAATGTTACAATATTTTCAAAATCTTGAATTTATTTTCTTTATTGACATCTAATGTTCAAAATGTCATATCTATTTTCTAGCAGACACTCATACACAAAGAAATAATATTTACTATTAAAATTACAAAAGACAGATCTTAGCAAATTATTTTGATAAAAATACACTCAATTTTGAATGGTTAATTAGACAGATCTTTAAAAACAAATTACTTAATTTTCAACAAATGCAACACCCATTTAATGGATTATTGCCTTACAAATGTCAAGATTTCAAAAAAAAACATTTTTATAAGCAGTATAGCAAAATACATCAAAGTACATTAGATGATACATTTTACACTTTCTTTCCTAAAGTAGACTAGATATTCGACATTGCTGTCATGAATGGAAATTGTTATTACAGCACATAGTATAAAGTAAATTCTATGATTGTTATAAGTTGGTCTTTTTGACGTCACAAAATCACAATATTTTTTGTTATATATCACATTCATTAGTAAATACTTGGAGCTCATCTAAATGATAAAATATACGGACAACAGCGCGTCAAGGTAATAACTGCGGTATCTTATGCAGTTGTAATAAGGGCTAGTTTGCAACAAAAGTGGGTAGCCTGATGTGCTGTCGTCTGTACATAAAGAGTGCACCAGCACTACATTAAAATATTTTATAATATAAGAGATGCTTAGAAAAACAATTACTTTTAAATGTGGCACTCTGATATTACATTTTGTTCACAATGTGGTGTGGACAGGTACTGATTAAATATTACTGCCGGTGATACCCTCTACCGATATTCGGGTGTCGACGAGTCCAGGCCATATTTGCTGCGTGCAATAATTAAAAATATTTTTCTCTATTAATTTTAACATTTGGCTAACTACTACGTGAACCATTTTATATCACAGCCGTAATTCACTAATACGCTACAAAGCTTTTAAACATGCCCATATCCGTTCCGAACATTAATTGATAGCTGCAACCAAAAATAATTTCAAATGTAATTTATTAAATTATATTTTAAAAAACGTACTTACAATATTTATAAAGGCAGTAAGTAAAGACTGGAAAGATAAGTTCTTACACCAAAATTAAACAGTGCACAAATGAATAACCAAAAAAACTTAAGCCATTTATATCATGGTTGTCATTTTAATTAGGTTATAGAATATTGAGAGAAAAATATATATAAAATATGAAAAGTAGGGTCTATTTCAAATTATAATTTACCTGTGGGTCAATGCTTGTCGGTACAGGTTGGGGTTCATCAATACAGAGGTCAGAATCAGAATCGGTTCTTCTGAGGGTATTGTCCTGAAAATGAAGAATTGTTTATTATTATATTACACATACAGAATTCAATTACAGATTATTTGTAGTTTACTTGCTTGGATTATCAGAGATTCTAACGCACCCTTACCTACAATACATCATTATGCTTTTTTCATCTTGACAGATATGATTTAAACAGCGTTTACGCGAGAGGAGCATTGTCGGTCGTGGCCAAATAAAATGATCCTGAGAGTACGTTGTGACGGAACCCTCTGCACGAGCATGTCCTTTTTTTCCCGTTTTTTGGCTAGAATTTGAAGCCAGGCTTTCTAATGGGTCTCACAGCCCTCGTAGATGGCTTTTCACCACGCATCGCGGTCGGTAGCCAGATCCTCCCATTTGTCGCGATCGATGTTGAATCCTTTTGAAAGTCTTTGATATGGACGTCCAACATTTTTCTTTCTTTTGAGACTTCCGAGCTTCGAGACTTGGCTCAACATGGTCTGTCTGAGCAAATATATACATAACTTAATGAATACGAGCCCCTGGTGGGCCATAGGCCTCATAAAAGCAGGCAGGGCTCCGTGACCGGTGGTCGAGCGTGGGTTAGCCGCGGCTCGAGACTACTGCACCAAAGAAAAGTATACAACTAGATAAATACGAACCCCCTGAGTATACTGGTGGGTGGTGGTCAGCACGCGCGCCAAGGGCCTCATGAAGGCTGGCAGGGTCTCCGTGAGCGGTGGCCGAGCGTGAGTTAGCAAGGGCTTCAGCAGGCGAGAGTCTACCGCTCCCCACAGCCGCGCCAGGCGTGCCTTCTCGCCGCTACTGCCATCGCCGCTACTGCCATCGCCGGATCCTCTGCCCTCCTGATGTTTAAAAATAACAACCATTTGATTTGATCACGATAAGCTTTAGTCACATACACTGGCGAAAAACAAAAAGCTTTTTTGCGAACAAAGATGATAATATAACTCAACAAAATAATAGTTTTGTGGCGATTGTGTTATGTTACATCTGTAACCATTTATTTTACGTCAGTGTAACAGAAATATCGAAATGTAATTATATTTTTGTAACATTCTAAAAAAACATTTTTGTTTCAGGGTAGTGAAACAGCCTGGGTAGAACGTTCAAGAAATATTTTTGATAAGTTAGTTTTGAAAGACTATTTTCAAAATTATTAAGCAAAAGTGTGAATTTTGAAGTGATATTGTGTACATTACGTATAAATCGCGTCGCATCATGTAGGCATCAATAAAAATCTGTACATTAAAGTTGTAGTTTGTTTTTCGTTAATCAAAAATGACTGATAAATATTTTTCTCCTTGAACGTTTATATTATGTCTACAAAAACAAAATAGCTATATGTAGCAAAAACACTATGCTATAATAACAATGCGACACAAAAAAGCGCGTTTCACTAGAACCACCAACACAATGCAATGTTTCATTTATTAGTATTATGACTATGACCAATGTTTAAATGGGTGCTATCTTATATTATAACATGCGAATCAAACAAACGTCACACAATTAGAAATAAATTAAAAATACATACGTCGTACGCGTTAAGTTGCCAAGGCATAATCACTCCCTTCGCGCCATTGCCCCACTTAACTACCATGCTGCCACTCTAAATTGTGAGAAGAAACCAAACAAACTAAAATAAAAATCCATGCAATTAGGTTTTATTAGGAAGCTGAAAGGGTAGAAGTTGCGTGCCATGTGAAGATAGTACACACATATGTACATGGTAGTCACCAGTAAATATTAAAATATTAGACTGAATAGAGATTCTAACTAGATCATTCATTTGTCACACAACTACTACACTATAAGGAAATAAAGATTACTCGGTAAATCTTTATACAGTATATTTATAACATGCTGTGACAAAATAAAATGAGGAATAATTTAGATTAGTAAAAAAAGCTTGTTCATCCAATCACACGCGTTGTTACCTATTTATTTATGTATTGTATAGTAAGTTTATAAATGCATCGACAATTTGGTACATAATGTTAAAATTAATTAGGTATTTTTTAGTAGTTCGTGCATATGTCGTAGGATTATTTGATAAACCGAATTTTTGCAAAAAATCTAGGGATATCGCGAAAATACGGTTAATTAGACAATGTCTTTGATATTTCTCAATGTTACTTGAAAACGGATAGGGTTTTTGCGAAAAAACTAGTTGCTTTAGTAACTTTGAATATACTTAACTCTGATTGGCTTGATACTGGTTTATAGGCCAACACTTATTGTGATTGGTTACTTGTAAATTTGAAATATTATGTCATAGAGTTATAACGCATAAGAAAAGGCATGTCTACATAAAGGATTTTTTTAATAAGTTTTTTATTGGTTGTTGTTGGTGTTCGCGACGGTGTCGTTTTTGGAAGCTGCACTATTATGGGTAGTAAACCTGTCATAAATATCTGTATGAATATCAACACTGTCCGATTTTGCAATATTTGCTGGAACAATGGTTATATCTTCTAAAACAATGATTTTATTTGTAGAATCAGTAGCTACTTCAAAATTGACTGTTTGTGTAGTATTACCCAGGTCGAAAATTATTTGCTCGTCGTATTGTATTGCACTTTGTGTTTCAGTAGTTATATCTGGACCTAAGGAGTGGTATTTATTTGGTTTCTTGTTTGTAGACTGATTAAAAGAAAGGATTGTAAATTCGTCTTCTACAGTATAGTTATCATTTTCCTCGTTATTAATTATATCTTCTGAGCACTGAATATTTTTACTATTTAAAATCTATTATAACTCTTCTTCATTTTCTAATTTAGCTAGTGTTTCACTGGACAAACAAGTTAAAGAGAGACCAATTACAGGATCATTACCGAACAAAGGTACAAGGAACAAGGAACAAGGATCAAAAAACACGACAAGCAGGATTGACAAGTGAAACGTTAAGTGGTCAACCAATCAGATAACACGTTGTTTTAGGCGATCCGATTGACCAATCAGTGCGCTTTGTTTTTAAAAAGCCAACGGTTCTATTCGCAATCTTACTTAAGCGAGTGGCGTTTTTGCAAAAACCCTATCCATTTTCAGTAACATTGAGAAATATCACAGCTATTGTCTAATTATCCGTATTTTCGCGATAACCCTAGATTTTTTCCAAAAATTCGATTTACAAATAATCCTACGACACATATACCATATTTTGGTAAAAGGCGTGCATATATATTAGTCTTACTGTAGCCCTGTCGCGACCGGACAGTTGAGATGAGTCCATATTTCGAAGGTCGAAACCCATGTCGGTGGGCTGAATAACAAACGTATTTATCTATTTATAATTTAATTTTGAAAATTTAAATAAAGAAAAAAAATAAAGACGGAGCGGGGTAGGTATGTTACTTGAATCCCAAACCCAACAAAGAATGTACAAAGGCCTAACTGGCCTGCTAATAGAAATGTACAGTGTCATATCAGAAAGTCCTCAGTAATGAGTTATAACAAAAATAACAATGACAGATGATGGATAAGTAGGTAGTTATGATGAACATCGAAGTGTACAAGTTTGCCTTACATTAGTAGTGTACAAGTTAAGAAGTTAGCCTGTGTTACTTAATGTAGGCACTACCATATTTCTGGTTCCATTGACTTTTTCGGCAAACGTGTACCAATTTCAAAATCGACAAGGCTTGACAGCAAACGGTATTATTTAAGATTTTAGCCACATATGAGATAAATAACAATCCGTCCCTAAACGCCCGACATCCACCGCGAAAATAATTCTCAAAACTCAAAACTTGGTGCCACACAGATTTAACTTCCCCATTACCTGCCCTGCAGTACATCTGCTAAGGTAGATTCTGACTGATGAAATGTGGAGTCAGAAAAAAGCGGCAATCAAAAATAAATTCATACAGAAAAAAACAGTTTTCTTTTAGTGTCAAGTTTGACTTTTTCTATGAACACCACCTTTCATTATTCAGACTATGTTGGGCAACTTTGTACTGTAAATGGTTCGTAAAGTATAAATATCTACTGTCCTGAACGTTTATTGTCAAACCTCGTTCATCGGTTAAGCAGCGTTACACCTACGAAGCGCCATTAGTGCATCGGCTACACTAGGGTACGTACCGGTCCGCCGGAGTCCGTAGCTTGGTAGAGCTGCCACAACAATTCGTTATTAATGACATGCGCCGCACTGTCCTCCCGTGCTTTACGTCGGAGTGATACCCAATTTTTACAGTGCATAATAGCTAAACGTACCTACTCCCATTGGTTAAGAAGTGGAGCGGTAGAACAAATGTTACGGTATGAATGGGAATAGTTATTTGACACAAGGACATAGCTCAATGATTTGGTTTATGAGCATTAGCTTTACACACTCCACTGCCACCAGTAGACATTCGTAATAAGCAGTTTTATTTATATCATCAAGAGATGGCGCTAGCATAGCTTTAGGAAATTACTTTTTAAACTTGGGGAGGCGTATGTTCAGCCATGGACGTCCTGCTGATAATGATGATGATAAGAGTTTTTTCTTAGTTTAAGGATTTCTGCCGACGTTAAAACATATATTCCTTAAGCTTTCCCAACGCCAAATGATGATGGGAGAAAACGGCTCATTGGCATTCACTATTATTATAGGGTTCATAAATCTAATATTTACAAAAGTACATTATTTAAGAAATAATACATTCGACGGTATACCGATCAACGTTTGCATTAAAATCACATATGATTTTAAAGCTGAACAGGCACAGTATACTGATTGACAATTATCTCCAAACTGTATCTCAAAGTGTAAGGCGTTTGTTGAAAAACACTGTATCTAAAATCAATGCGTCTTAACAAAATATTTCTAATATTTTTATTATAGACTACTGTGTACGAGTGAAGTGAAATGTAAAGGAATGTGACATGTGACGTTTTGTTATACTTACTTAATAAAAGCGCAAAATACTGTTGAAGCATAATTAAAATGGAAAAGTTTAATAGCATAAACTAACTGCCCAGCATATTGCCTGTCTATTGCAAAAGCTTCAGTATTGAAAAACTATTAAATTAAACCAAACTAGCGTGTGTTATAAAATCATATCACTTCCAAAAAATCTGCAAATGTTGAAATAAATGCTAAAAAAAAATGATTAATTTTAGCTATTATGGCGACAAAGAAATACTTACACTTCTCACATCGCGGTACGGAAGAGCTTCGTTTTCATCATTTTGGTTTTGTCTGTAAAACAAAATATCATGACGTAATTAATATTTTTAAACCATATTTTATGCGAATAGACCTATTAGCTAAGCTTAGCTAATAGGTCTATTCGCATATAATTTATGTGTGGTTATAACCACACATAAATTATAGCGAATGTGTAGGACTCGCTATGTGATTTTAAACTATGTGGTGCTCTACGTGTAGGCTCTGGCCTCGGGTCATAGAAATAATTCCTTCCTGTGATCTGAGGCACATCTGCTTGTATAGGTACCTAATTAGCACATTCAAGAAGATACTCGAATATACCTTTTTCATGGTAATATAACGCAACCGTGCGTTTTTGTGTTAATCACAAAAAATACCTCGTGCCTGCTACAACAGAGTTCAGTCCCATTCAGCGTATAAAACATCTTAATAAAAGGCGATGACGTTCAAATTACGGAATATTCTCTTATAGCGATGCTGCGGCGGTGACGCGTCGCACACGCGGTGATACAATCAGAGATGTGGCCGTGAGCATGGCATGCATCTTTCCCCGACACTGTGTTGTTGGTAAAGCTCTCTCATCACAAAAAATATACCATCAAGTTTAAACCAAGACTAAAATTTCTCAGGGTAGCCCAGAGTTTGGCGGTGTTTCACCCCCGTGCTTTGGAAAGCACGTAAAGCCATTGGTCCTGCGCCTGATCTCTCTCCGGTCGTGTCAGATTTCTGTCTCATCGGGCTTTAAGAGTGAGAAAAATAGAGAGTGCACCTGTGTTTGCGCACATTTTTGTGCACTATAATATGTCCCGCGCAGTCGGTTGGTCGTTGTGATTGGCCACCGAAGTCGAAATCGGCTAGGGGGACTATTACTATTATAAAATTATCATTAACTTACCCGGTGGGTATACGCAGGTAAGCCAGCGCGTGCGACGCGGCGCCGCCCTGCAGAACGACCGTGGCGATTACAATCAGAGACGTGGTCGTGAGCATGGCCTGCCTCGCTTCGGACACTGTGTTACGGATGGCCAGAGCGAAAGACATGGCGCCGCGGAGACCTGCAAATAACATGAGCTTGAGAAGTATGAAAAAGTTGCTTTAGGTAAAGATCACTGAATAGAGAAAAAGGTTAATTTCCATTCATTATTCTTTAAGTTCGGAATGGCGCCAAAATGCAAGGCAGTAAATAAAATCCATTACTATTTGATTTAAAAAAAAACACACACTATCTTTATTCATTCATTTGGCCAATATGAACATGACCGAAGACGCTCTATGTAGATTCTGTAATACA
Source organism: Pyrausta purpuralis (assembly GCA_963924145.1). Lineage (NCBI taxonomy): Eukaryota > Metazoa > Arthropoda > Insecta > Lepidoptera > Crambidae > Pyrausta > Pyrausta purpuralis. The sequence goes on from OZ001659.1 coordinate 17,096,781, forward strand.
GAAGAAGAAACGGCCATGCATATTCTCTGCTCATGCGGACCGCTTATGAGCAAAAGAAGTATCCATCTCGGGCGGCATATCATGCACCCGGATGAGATAGCAGATATCACGCTCCAAAGAATCTGGAAGTTTATAGACTCAACGGGACTAAGCAGTGAAATTTAAATATAAGGGCGCCACAATAGATCATACCTGGTCGAGATGGCAACATTAGAGCCCAACAACCAATAATAAATAAATATTCATTCTCAATGGTGAATTACATAAGTAGGTGGTAAGTTTTGTGTTAATCTTATTTTAAATTAATCATTTGGTTAAAAAGGAATGTCAAAAGTGATTACACTATTGTCCAAGCAAAGAATTAGCTTAATGAAGTAGTTAGCGCTATCTACCAGGTACTTCATACGAAATGATACTTCATAAGCACAAACCAATAATTAAAATTTGGCACGCCAAATTTTAATTATTGATTATTGCCTATTTGCCGATTGTGCAACAGGCTCCTTAGACTATAACATATAAATATATTGTTTTTTTCATAATCCTTAAACAGATAAGTGTACGACTCACTCTCCCTACACCTACTCACCAGAAAAGAACAGCATGTGCTGAAAGTTCATTGGTATGGGTGGTTTTCGTCCCAAGTTCAGAAGGAACGACAGAGGATAGATGTTCACAGCTCGGCCGAGGGTTGAAGTAATCTGATGCAGTCGCTAAGAAATGTTATTAGAAGATAAACAAGATTATTAGACACTCGAAAATAATCTATTACTAGCTAGCTTCAAGCGCAAAGAGTTTAATTGCTGCCTTAACTCTTTACAAAGTACCAAAGGTAACAAATACAAGAAATTATCTGGTTATCGTAAGAATGGACACGTTAAACATGTCACGTTCCTCCCACTTCCACGCTCACCCACCTGCGTACGTACAGTTTATTTATGAACACTTTTTGGGGTTCCATAGCCGCATGGCAAAAACGGAACCCTTATAGTTTCGTCAAGTCTGTACGTCTGTCTGTCCGTCCGTCCGTATGTCACAGCCACTTTATTCTGAAACTATTAGCATTATATAGATGGAACTTGGTAGGTAGATATATTCCGTTAACCGCTTTACGATTCCTATACAGAAAATAAAAAATAATGTCATTGAGGGGCTACCATGTGGTGTCTTTATGTATAGGTCTCTTCAAATGACATAGAGGTTCCAAAAATCATTTTTTCTAAAAGTCTAACATTTAGGAGATATACGCTTCCAACGTGGTACAATAAGCGTCCCGACCCCCTCTAACTTTTAAACGACGCGACGGTAAATTTAAAAAAAATACATGATGTACATTTTTATAACGAAAATTGGTTTGAACGAGATCGAAGAATAGTTTTTGAGATAGAGCACATTTTCAATAACCGCATGTTCATGCAAATACTATGAAAAACAAAGTTATGTTTGCTGTCAACAAAATATTTTGGCTAAGTGGCAGTAAGTGGATTCCTAATTCAGTTAAAGTTGGCACGGAACCCTCAGTGGTCGAGTCCGACTCGCACTTAGCCGGTTTTTATAAATTATTATTTTTTAACAAGGTGTCAGCTAACATTTTTAGCCGAGTCGTGCCGCTTGTGGTATTGCCCTTTGAAACAAACTTATCTAAGCTAATAATATTATAAGGATTGATATTTAGGAGCATGTAGCCCTCGTAGGAACAAATTTACTAGATAAAAAAAATGGGCCAGTATAAAGTTACATTATTTCTGAGAGACATAGCAGGGCGAGTCACTTCGTTCTAAATTTAAATATTCATAAAGGTCATGTATTTCCAAAAGGATACAAATCCAGCGATGATGAACCAAGGGTCGAAGTGGTGTTTCGGGAACGTGAACATCGAGACGCCTATGTATGTGAATATGAAGTTTTCCGCCAAGAAGTTGAGCAGCTCGAACAGTTGCTTGGTGCGGTTGCGTGAGTCGGACGACAGGTTGTTGTATGTGTAATGCGCCTGGCATATTCCGCAGAAGAGCACGGCTACAACACCTGTAGACAAAATAACATGATTTTAAAAATAACATACACATAATATCACTCGTAGTTTATGTTACAAACAAAAAGTATATAAGTATTATATCCGTTGTCTGGCAGTTCTGGCACCCATAACACAAGCTTTGAGTAGCTTACTTTGGGACTAGATGGCGATGTGTGGGAATGTCCATAGGATATTTATTATTTATTTATGTCCAGTCTTTTTTTATTTAGTTAGTAGTAAATTCGCTATTGGTCGTAAGAATAGAATGTAAGATTAGTTGAGTTTGTGGAATTAAAACTATAATTTGTGAATTTTATAACAATGAAAAGAAGCGTGACCGTCATTTACATTACTGTATACTGGCTGGCAAGTGGCAAGACATAATTTTCGGAACCTTGAGACTGGGTTGTAATTTAAAGCTTGTTTAATGTCTATGTTATTTTTTTAAAGATTTTGTGTAAAAGTTGGGACGTTCCAAATTGATAGTGTTATTGAATATCGTAAACAATTGAACGTACAGTTGTTAAAAATAGATTTTACTTGTTAAAAACTAGCTACGTATCTTTTGATCATACACTTCATATTAGAGAGTAATGGTTTTACACTGTCTAATGTTTTGTGGTACGCATTCTAAACTACGATTAAAATCAACACGAACACGAACATTCTAAAGCTGAAGAGTTTGTTCGTTAGTTTGTTTGAACGCGCTAATCTCAGGAAGTACTGTGACCAAATTGAAAAAAAAAAGTGTTTGATAGCTTATTTATCAAGGAAGGCTTTAGGCTATAGAACATCACGATGCGATGGGAGGGGAGGAAGCAATCTTAAAACGAGTGGACGCAGTCGTAGGAGACCCCCGCTATTTGTTTAAAACAGGACTTTATTTAGGGCATGAAAAATGTTATTTACGTAGTTATTTAAACTGCTGATTACATAAACTTACTATAAATATTAGAATAATTATTGTCAGTCTTATTACAGAATGCATTTACTAGGTAATAAAATCAAATCCGCTTATTAATCAAGCTAACTCAAAGCTTTATTATTAGTTGTTAAAACAGATACAAATATCTGATCATAAGGTATCTCCTTTTGCGGGTGATTGTAATGCAATAAAGAACTGTAAGGTCTCCACGCTGAGTGCAAGGTCACGCGAAGATCATTTTTTGCTAACACGCTATATTAATTGACATGATATTATGCCCGATAAAAACGACACTATTATCACGATAACTGGCCCTTGTGATCGCGAGGCCTTTACCTCGTTTTGCATGGCAACATGCATTTAGAATATGATAAGTGCCACATTAAAATAACATAAAAGAACACCTGTTTATGCAGGCAGATACTATGCATAAAATTTGTGATCATATGCCCTGTTCTTATCATTTTTGTGATCTTATTTTTTTACCTATTTTTGGTTCACGTTAGACTTGAGCATAATACAGGTGTGCTTTCCCCAAAATCAGTACAAGTACAGACTAACAATCATTATTTTATTTGTATTAAATCATTTTGATTGAGTAAATTACTATCATAAAAACGCGCAAATTACCTTATCTATCTTATACAACATTTTTTACTGTGCATCGATTAGTTGCATCATCATAACAACGAGTTACATTTGTGGAGTCTATGACTAGTGTAAGTAAAGTCCGTGTTTAGGGTTCCGTAGCCGAATGGCAAAAAACGGAACCCTTGTAGTTTCGTCAAGTCTGTCTGTCTGTCCGTCCCCACTTTATTCTGTAACTATAAGCATCACACTCTTGAAACTTGGTAGGAAGATGTATCCTGTTAACCGCTTTACGATTCTTATATAACAAAAAAATAAAATAATAAGGATATACAAGGCTCCCATACTTGAAACTAAAACCGATATATTTTTTTTGTGAAACCTTTGCGTCTATGGATAGGTATTTTAAAATGACATAGTGGTTCCAAAAATCATTTTCTTTTAAAAAATAAGGTTTGATAGGTAGACGCTTCCAAAGTGGTAAAATAAGCGAATTTCACCACGAAAATGGAATTTCAACGAAAATTAGTTTGGACGGAATCGAATTAGTAGTTTTTGAGATACAGCACATTTTCACAACCGCGAACATAACTTTGTTCTTTATATAATTACTTAAACAAAGTTATTATTTGCTGTAAACACAATATTGTGGTAGTTAAGCTAAATGGAAGTAAGTGGTTTCCATAATTCAGTTAAATTGGCACGGAACCCTCTGTGCGCAAATCCGACTCGCACTTGGTCGGTTTTGTTAGTCCAATATTGTAAACAATCTTGAAATTCCTACCTAAATGATTAATTTTAAAATAAGATAAAAACAAAACTCACTACAAACATAGGAAATTCATCGTTATCAAATAGTTAATTAATTTTGTTCACTGACATATTTTAAAAGTTATACAAACAAAAATTGGACATAATGGACTACCTGTAAGTTCGCACACTTCGGCGATGAGGAAAGCGGCGTACGACATCAGCACGAACAGAGCTGACTCCAGTAGCGGCCACTCCCGCACGTGGGTGAACTTTGTCATGTACAAGGCGGTTAAGGAAATTCACCGTGTATTTACATAACTACTGTGGTTGAGTGAGACCACACATAACTCCCATTTAGGAGTTAAGTGGGGCTTCCCCAATGAATTGTACGCAGTTACGCGAAGGCAATTTGTAAAAGCTACACGTTTCCATCAAAATATGTTGCGTTTACTAAGTGAATGATCAATACTCATAATGTTAATGATTTCTATAAACAAATCACTAAAAGAACATCTGAAAAAGAAGTCGACGCAACAGTGCTTGCAATTTTAGAATTTTAAGTATTTATTTATACTCAGATACGTATTAAAAAGGATATCAAAGCAGTCAGACAGCCCATAAAAGCACCGACAAGAAGCGAAAGGCTGAAAATCCCGATGAAATCTCCAATAGCACCTAAAAATGCGGTGATCTCGAACCCGCCGTCATTCGAATACCTCTTCTCATAGTTTTGAATGGCTCTGCAAACATGATTTAATTACAAATACATATGGCATTGTTTAAACAATGTACAATATTACATTTTCTACTTTTAAAGTAAACACGAACCAATCACGTGCTCGTCTCACCGAGAAAAATTACATTATATTTCATGTAGAATTGTATATATCTGATACAGATCAATCAAACATGAATTTTAATAATACATACTTTTTTTTTAATGCAGTTTGGATGTGATCCTGAAATTCTTTTTTCTAAGAACCTATTTAAACAACACACACAATACAAAGGTGTACTAATATAACATCAAATTTTAGTTTTAACTGATAAAAAATAAGATATAATGAGTCATGTCGTCAGCGGCATGACTTCTTTCTACCTGAGGCCAAGATAATGATGCAAATATGTTATTACCCGCTCAGCACTAAGGCCACCGCATCGTTGAGGACGCTCTCGCCAAATATCATCGCGTACAAGTTTACATCCACCTAGAAAAAAATATACTAAGATAGACAAACAAAAGAATAGTCGGTGTATATTCGTTATCAATCCCATTGTTGTAATTATATGTGGAAGAGATTAAGCGCGTATAAAATCTTGGATCGACATATTTCTGATAACGCATTAGTTGTTGAAAACGAAAAATAAATTACAATTGCAAAAATAACTATATAAGTTATTTTTACTTTTTGTATAGTTGTTTAATGAACTGCGATGACTAAAGTAATGAAATTTAATTCTTAAGCGCGTATACCCTTTCTGCCTGTTTTAGTATTTATAAAAAACAGTTAAATCTTACCTTAAGTTGCGAAAATATCGCTAGCACAGTCAAGGGATCGGTGGGTGAGATCAATGCACCAAAATACAGGGTGTCTAGGAAAGTGAAGCTGGCGGCGAGTGAGGCCGGCATGAGTTGCACGCAGCCATACATCAGGGAACCGATCACTAGAGAAGATAGCGCCGTGCCGACCATAGCAAACGTCAATATTGCCCCTAAGTTCCGGAAGAAGTATTTCTGAAATTTAATGTTAATTATTAAAAGAACTAAGGCCTGGTTTTTTCAAAGTCAGATGAGTAATATTCGCGAAAAAAAATCAATAAGCGTAATTTGATAACTTCGCCTATTTGTCAGTAATCATTTATGTAAATATCATCATAAATTGGTTATTTTATCCTTATTCACTTGGACAAGTAGTAACCAATCTAGTAGTTGGGTCGTTCTTCTTTTTTACCGACAATGGACATGACTGATAAATCAATATTTTACATTTACATATCATATTAGTAATCATTGGTAAAATTGCCTAAGTTGTTGTGTGATATATCATTTTTCAGATGGTCTATCTTATGATGTCAAATTAATTTATAAGCAAACAATATCGATTAAAATGTACACCTCCGTCACAGTCTTCAAAAATAGTGCCAATTACACCTCCGTCACGCGATGTAATTTTTTTCGTAAGTTGAATAATTAAGAGAAGTACCTACGACATGATAACATAATTCCTAATCTATCATACATCAGGAATATTTTCATAGTTTGAAGTAATCACTTACTCATATTTTTGTTTTTATAATTAAACATTCGTGTTATTGGGGACAATTTATTGTCGGTACAAAAGAAGAACGACCCAGTTAACCAATCTTAATTCTATTGTAAAGGCTAGCTATTAATTTTAATTTTATGAGTCCTTACAGGCTATGAGTAAAACTTACCCTTTTCAGGCAGTACCCAGCATGGAATATAATGGGTGGTAAAATAATATTGAAAAATATTTCAGGGTCAAAAGTAGCTTTGAGATCAATTTCATTCTGCTCTATATTCACTATTTCACCTCTAAAGCTATAAGCGTAGGTCTTGTTGGGAACTGGGATATCTGCAACAAAAACATTGTCGTAAATAAAAATAATAACAAAACATTTGGTAATAAAGTTTAAAGGAAATCAAAATAAAGAATTATTATCATTGCAGATATAAACATAAATGAAAAAGGAATTCACTCCTGGTATTAATTTATTAATAAGCCAATTTCAACTACGGTGGCCAGTCACAATGGCTAACCCACTGCGCGGGACATATTATAGTGCAGAAGTGTGTGCGCAAACACAGGTGCACTCTCTATTCCTTTCACTCTCATAGCCTAAAGGGCCAGTAATCTGACACGATTGGAGAGAGTTCAGGCGCAGGACCAACGGCTTTACGTGCTTTTCCGAGACACGGGGGTAAAACACTGCCAACTTCCAAACTCCGGGCAACCCTAAGAATTTCTGAATAGAAAAACTCAGGTATATATTTTTGGCCCAACACGGGGGTTGAACCTGGGACCTCTGGCGCAGCCGTCGCTTTAAAGTGCGACCCTCCTACCGCGCCACTGAGGTAGTAAATTATTATAAGTATTTGATAAAACATGAGTTTTTTTATTTAGTAACTTCTTGTTTTTAAAAAATAATACATGATAAATATAAACCTGACTTCTTACCTCCAGACGACACTTGTATTTTATCAGGGAAGTGGAAACGTAAAACATCAGGTGGTACAGACAAGTTGTACTTAGTGTCTGGTGCTGGGTGTACATCAATATGCGTAATCTGATTAGTGCTTCCTGCATATCGAATAATAGCTCCAACAATGAGGCCTGAAAATTATTAAGATTATAGAACCGATGTTCACTACTTAATATCACAGATCAACTATTATTTTGTTTGCATTCAAACAATGCAGCATTGGTATAATAGCTATCAAGGTTTAATATGAGTATTTTGAGGTGTTTCAATGGCAGATTGTTAATATGTACAAAGCACAGAGTTGTTTAGAATATGTTTGGCTTACTCAATCAACAAAAGGCCCAGTTTCATTCATGTTTATTGAACCAAGAAATGTTATAAATTCTGAAAAGATGAGGTAACTAACAACCACAAAGGGAGGATGGTAGATTTTATAAAATGAAAAGCAGGAAGGAAATCCATATTTATTTAAGTATGTTATGGATGTTGGTTATGGATCGTAAAACCATCAAAAACCAAGGTCTTAGTTATTAACAGGTCACATGATTAAATCTATTATTGGTGTTTTCTTGTTATTCTTATTCTGCTGAGTAATGACAAAGGATTGCATGGAATCTTAATTTCATAGGACACTCACCATAAATAACTGCCAATCCTGTCTCGTGGAGCCAGCTCACCCGTCGATGTTTAAATACCCATATAGTAAGAACAGTCAGGGTAAGGAGACAAGTGTAGATTAGAAGATTTAAACTGTCGATGCGATGTAGCAATGTCGCTTTAGCATCCAATGCGATGTCTGTGCCCGATGCATGGCAGAATATCGCAAATTGTAATAAGACACCAAGGCAAATTATAGGATTCATGTTAACGTTCGCACTTTGCGTTTGCAATCCATAAAATAAATAAAACACAGTTCACATCACAGCACAGAGAATGGATGCGATCAAAAAATATATATAAACTTCTGATACACTTTTTAAAATGATTTCTACAATCAGTTCGAAAATAATTCGTTAATTTTCAGAATTTTTTATGAGTTTCAGTGAACCGATTAGCTTTTTCAGGAAAATTACTAAATTATTCGATAGGTCTTCTTCCTTCCAGAAGCAAAACAAACCAAATCTAAAATGTTTCATCAGTCCTCAGTTTACCTTTGTCTGTCTTTATGGCTAATGATCATGCGCAAAAGAGAAAGCAGATGTTTCAAAGCCTCCTAAAATAGTTTGGGTTATAGAAGTCAAACGTCAATGATGTTTCACACGTCAATCTGACAGCAAGCAAAGGCATAGATGATTATTATGCCACGGACTGAATTTGTCGGAAAGGTTTGGGGACTTTTATGGTGTATCGACACCACCCGGCGGCAGTGGTGTCGATACATATATACATACAGTCAATTACCTGTTAGATACTAAAAAAACAATGATATTGTATTGAGAACTACATCACCGGTGAGACGCTAAAAGATAGTCAAGCAAACACCACCTCACGTCAAAGGTCGAAGGTTTTAACTTTGACTTAGTCTGTTTTTGATGGCGTCAGCGTTAAAATTTTTTTAAAGACTATTGCACAAATTTAGTGTACAATGTGGACTTAATGCTAAGAGCATTCTCTACCAGTCAAACCTTTAAGTCATGCAGAAAGATGTCAACGGGTGCAGTGAAAAGCTTTTAAAGAAAGAATGAACATAGTAACAATAATCATATTATCCTATAATAATTAATATACATATTATAATATTATATAAATAAATAAACCTACTTTAAAATAGTAACTTTAACTATAAACATACATAATTATACGTACTTAAGCATAAATAAAGCAATAATACATAGGTACATATAATAATAATATTACTATGCAATTATTCACTTTTTCAGAACTGTGCGAACTTTATTTTTGAAGGATAACCTCGAATCAGTCTTCTTTATATCTAGGGGAAGAGAGTTCCAGAGTCGTGTAGCTGTCACTGTAAATGACTTAGAAACATACGAGGAGCGGTAAGCTTGCGTACCTAACCGAAGGTTGTCAGAGGAACGGAGAGCACGATCATGAGTTCGACTTAAAAATGGAAACATATTTCGAAGGTAAGAAGGGGCAGAGGGGTTATACAGAATAGTGTGTGTGAATTCAGAGATGTACAAGATACCTTAAATAAAGTATCTGGAATACAAAATGCAAAATACTTGTAAATTAAGTATGTCATGTAAACCAGATGCAAATAACTTTCTGTAATGGTATCTGAAATACTAGATATAAAGTACGTATCTTTTAAATACTTTCTATAGATAAAATACCTACTGTTGTAAAAAAAATATTTTTTTTAAATACGTATATCGCTTTGATTGCGTAAACGTGACACAACATAATATTATATTTTTATGGTTTTAATTGACACTTATGTAAAACTAGTTCTTCAAACAGTTTGTCACTCATTTTTATTCTATTAGGCCTCATCATGCCCCCAAATGAGAAGAGTCGCTCCACAGGGGCAGAACTTGGCACACAGATGTCCTGGGGCTAATGATGATGATGATGATAATACTTAAAGCTACGTGCCTGTGATGAGCTGCTAGCTTAGTGCACGCCAGTAAATTGGGATAGAAAGCACGGAGGCTCTCTGTAATGTGTATCAAACAAGAGTACTTGATGTCCTCCACGACGTGTCCGTCGACGGCGACACCTTGTCAGTTTCGAGCATGAGCTCGGAGGTGACTTGCAAACCCGAACTTGGTCTTGAACGTGCGACTGCATAAGCTGCACTGCAGTTGACCACTTGTGTTGTAGGTATAGTTGTAGGAGACCTTGGGGCGTGTCTTTCGAGCATGGCGTTTGGCGTCGAGTTCATTGAGACGGGCTGCTTCAAAGTTCTCAATTCCAGTTTTGACTGCATTACGCCACTCTGGCCTCATCAATGCGTCTTTCTCCCACGTATTATGCGACATGCCGCAGGACGTTAGATGTCGCTTCAGGACGTCCTTGTATCGAAGATACTGCCCTAACATTTTCATCATTTGGCCAATAGGTCAGTGACCACAAAATATAAAAATATTTTACTAGCCAAGGAGTTCAATAACCGAAAATGTTACAATTTCCATTGCAGTTGTTAGCCACCCACTCAATTCTGTATTTTGATTCATACAAAATCAAAGGAAATCGTCAAAATATTGTTATTTTTAATGGTATTATGAAAATTCAAGGCTCAAGAAAAGACTCAATTTTCTCATAGCTTCGACCAACCAACCAAACTTTTACGTGTCTGTCTTCCTTAAACACAGGCTATTATGCGGAATAATTAAAAATGATACAAGGGGCGTAGAATTTCCATGCCACCTATAAATTCGGCCATAAAAGAATAAAGATTCAAAAGCGCGCTCAGTTTTATCTACGACAACATTATTATTTAAAATTAATGTCACTAAAGAGGTGTCACAATAGAATCACCAATCTCTAAAAGTATTTTAGCAAACATAGTATCTACAAAATACTAAGATACCAAACAACAGGTATTTAAATACAAGATATAAAATGAATTACAAAAAAGTATCTGAGATACAGATACAAGTTACGTATTTTGTATCTTGTATCTGTATTTCAGATACTTGTATCTTAGATAAGTAACATCCCTGGAATTCATACGTGTCTTAATGCCTCAGTGCGCCTTTAAAAACTTCATAAATAACTAACTACATAAAAATGTTTCAATTGAAATATCATATTTTCGTTAAGTAAGTTTTATTTAATGATGTCTATCATTCATATAGGTAATTGAAGTATTTTCAATAAAATTAGCGAGTTTTGTTTCTTAGCCAACCCACAAACCAACATGGTCGATATTTCGTCGTCAAAAGTCGATTTTCTAAGACAGTGCCATATATGGAGTTGTTTGCTGCTAATATTTTTTTAACAATAATTTAACGACCGTCATAGTCTGGTCAAGGCGGTTTACGTTCCGGGCTACAAAGATAAGCAGTCGCGGGTTCGAATCCCGTCAGCATGACCTTTATGTCTATGGACTTGTATTGATAGTGTTATCATCCGTCTCTGTGTTTTATAAATATCAAGAACACCCTTAATTTATTTATAGCAATAGCGTAGACGCTTACGCATCAAAAGGTCGCAGGCGATAACGTAAACAAAAATATAACAAAAGACTGTTCATAAACACATCCGTGTGGGATGATACTCACTATTGTAGAAAAATAGGTACGCTTACTATTATCATGTTATTTGAAGGAATTATCCCATTTACATGATGCCAGATGACTATTGTGTATTAATAAATATTTATTTTCATTTATTTAAATAAGGACTTGTAAATAGTTTCATTAATATAATTTGTAAAAAAATATACATTTGGTCATGTGATCGTGAATGCCTAGCAGTAAACGTGACTGATGTTGGCGCCATGCATGACATTGAATATATTGTAAAATGTACCTACATACTTTAAAAAATATTTTAAGAAAGATACTCTATGAGTGTGTTCCGAAACTGAACTGTTTAAAAGTGTCTGAAGTGATGGATGTCAATCTATTGACATCCATCCACGGTGTCATATTTGTGTACTCTTTTATTTCGCGAGGCGTCATCTACTTCTAAATCATAAAATTTTATCCTTGTGGAAATAGTACTTCTATGTTCTAAATACAATATCATTGTAAAAAAAAGATGACATGATCAGTGTAAGATACTATGTAAAATGCAATCCGCGGCATGCGCTGCGTCATGAGCGGCATGGCCGCAGGCACGTCGGCCCATGTCGCCGGGCGGTGTGGATACACCATTACATCAACAACGGTGTAAAATGTAGCGTGAAAAACGCGAAACGAACTTTGAAATAAACTCAAAATCTACCTTATACCAAAAACGTTATATGCCACGTACTAGGTTTACAAACAAACACAGTGCGCGTAGATTACCTACAAATATTATTTTGTGACATATTTTACGGTTTATTTTACGAGTGCTTAAATTCAGTCTTGGTTTAAAACTGATACTATATTTTAAGGGTTCCTTAGTTTTTAATAAAAGGGAATAATAATAACTTACAAAGACTCTTAGGAGGTTCAGGTTCAGGAGGTTTAATTTTGACCTTGCACCCAAGAGTAAGTAATCATTTTCAGAGTAACAAATCATTAGCAAAACTGGTTTGCCCAAGGTTTATTAAGTATTTACTACCTAAAGTGTGCAGGACAGCTCGATTCAGGAAAATTTCGTTTAATTATCAATGTCAGCGTGCGAGATAATGTAATATTAATAGATTTAGGTAGTAAGGCAGGTTAGTAAATTAGTATTATGAACTACAAGTGGTCTCCCGCGGCGTTGCTCGCGTACCTAAATTTTGGATTTCCCGTAAAAAAATTCAACCCAAAACACATACCTATTTTCATGTTTAGTACGGTCGAGATGTCTGCCGACTAACCAATTGTATGATGAAAATCGCTTGCACACACCTCACCAAAACGGGCGTCACTTCAAGCATAAGACCAATGGTGCAAGCGATTATGGTTTTTGAGGTGGTTAGGCGGCGGTGACCTCGATAGTATCTCCTCGCAGGGTCCAGTGCAGCAACCATAGCGCCTGGCGCTAGAGTGCTACGTACGTACCTACTATGTGCATTAATTATTAAAACAGAACAGTTGTTTTGAAGATATCCGCGTTCGAACAAACAAACTCCTGTAAAATAGTCGGCGTGATATCAACTTGAGACTAGAGTAAATCTCGATTTCGACTCACTTTCTATTGTCCAATTGCGCCAACCGATTACCGTTGCCAAATGGAGCTGACTATAGATAATATGACTAATATTGATATTCCTCTTCCTATTGAAGTCTTCTAGGCTTTGACTATTCCGAAAATCTCGGGCTATACTAGGCGAGTTAAAAACTTACAGCGCTATCTTGCATATCGAGACGCTATTTAATATATTTGTTGCATTAATTTCAACTTTGATAAAATATTATTCTCATGATAAATTCGTAATGGTATATTCCATTTTAATCATTCACAAAATTATTCATAGGTATTGATATAGCCCTGAATACGACATAATTTAACTGGATAAGGATTAATACCGAGGTATGAAATCTGTGGCTTACTTTGTTCCGGCACTAATATTTGTTACACGATGATTCCCGATCCTAGTCTGCCCCACATATTTACTTAGTTCTTTAGTAGTAACATTATGCACTAAACCACATACTCACTGTGTGTGACTTAAGTAACCTCACTGTATTCACTAAATTACACATTCTCTTCGTCGTATTATGTTCAATAAATCAAAATTTTTACACCTATCTAGGTGTCAAACCTATTTAACGTTTGTTAAGTAAATGTCCACCATGTTGAATGTAACTCGGCTATGAAATAAGAATATTTTGGATTAACCTTTAGATTATCTTATTATTATAATAATAGTTTATTAATTGTAAATTGATTATTTAAAGATTATTGGGACACTTATTAGATTTTATGTTTGCCCAATAACAAATGTTCATTTTGCCGCCAAAAGGAAGTTGACTCTGATTGGTTGGTGGAGGTTAGATTAATTTCAAATTTTGTAACTATTAAAATAATAATCTAAAGGGCTTTAAATTCAGTACGATAAATAGGTAAAAAATTAATGAATTTATACATTTAATTAGAAAATTGTTTACTCCTGCACATAAATATTATAGTAAATGTTCAGATATGGAAACGGATGTCGTCCCCACTGTTTTCTACAGTTGTTCAGGGTTTTGATTTAGGTATATAAAAGCGAGCTAGATGCCCAGAAGAGGTTCTCTATTTGTACTTTCTCCCACTTTGTGCCCTATCTTTGTGCTATTTGGTTGGAATAAACCTATTGGAGAAGAATCTGAAGATGTATACTACGTGTTTATTATTCAAGCACCCCACACGCGGTCACATATTGCATATTATGCTTCAACACCCGAGCGGTCGCATGAGACCGCATGACAATAGAATATCTATTGTGTCTCGTTCACATACGCTTGAGGGATTAACTTACATATTTTTTTACACGAGTTCAGAGAAAAAAGATCGAACACTTTACGGTAAGTTTGCAGTTTGCATTCGGTCGATGATTTAACCCGTTGAATATTTCGAATTATGAAATACTTAACTAAATTACGCATTTATTCAACTTTCTGACAGTGTTTACATTTTACGGCACGCCATAAATCTATAAGCAATAGTAACATTTCTGTAGCGCGCCGCGCTCGAAATTTCGTTCGGCAGATTTCCGTTTTGACCGACTTAACTTATACCCCGCCGGAACGGTTGGCCATTACAGAAGATAAAGTCATTCGATGATTATACTAACACATGAATGCATAAATCTGTAGTCTGATTTAAGCATCTGACCGTAACATAAAATTAGTAACGAAAGCCCCGAATGGTCAGTAGCAGTACCCACCGACGATTCAAAATTGATATGTAATGTTGCAGGTCAGATTCCGGCTTTATGTAAAAGACTAGGAGCTCTATTTTTGAATCACGCGCTTGGATATGGCGTGTGATTTGCGTTCGAAAACAAATTAAAAATCAATGGGAATCACGCAAAATATAGACATAGGTACTCACAAAAATCAGTTATGTTTTTTCAAACAACTTTTGCGTGAAATTATACTAGTTTTCATTGGGAAATCGAACATTAATCAATGAATTTCACACGCCATCTTGACGCGAGTGATTCAAAAATAGGAGCCTAGATATCCTATCCAGCATTAGATATTACAAAGCAGCTTAAGTTTTAAATACCAGCCAAGTGCGAATTGGACTCGCACACTGAGGGTTCCGTACCAACTTTAACTGAATTAAGAAATCTACTTACTTCCACTTAGCTAAAATACTTACCAAAATATTTTGTTGGCAGCAAATATAACTTTGTTTTTCATATTACTACTACTACTATTTTGTTCGATCCTGTCCAAACCAATTTTCGTTGCAAGTATTTGTTCACTTTTACGGACAGTTCTCCAGACGGGTCTACCTTGTTTCGCATAATTTTTATTGTCATAATTTTATTTAGCATATCATCAAATAGCATAAACTTCCTTTCGCAGAACATCAATTAGCATTCACTCATTTATCAGACGTTCAAAACGCATAAGCGTGTAAGCTAGAATCATCTTTAGGCAGAAATTTAATATCCATAACAGTCTCAAAGCAGAAACATCCTAACGCAGAAAGTTCACAGATAGAATCATCTTGTGGCATACAATTCGTATATATAGTCATTAATAGGCAGAATCATCCTATCGCAGAAAATTCACAGTCCGAATCGTCTTTTGGCATATTTTTCATATTTAATATTCTCCTATAAACCTTAATTTCTCTGTGTATCCCAAGTAGTTCTATCTCAGCAATACTAACATACAACATGCATGGCAAATCAAACATGCAGCATGCAAGCAAGCATTCAGCATGCAAGCAAGCAAGCAAAGCATGCAGCAAGCAAGCAAGCATGCAGCAAGCAAGCAAGCAAGCATAAAGCATGCAAGCAAGCATGCAGCATGCAAGCAAGCAACAGCTTGCATGCAGCATGCAAGCATGCAACATGCATGTATTCTGTCACGGCTCCGGCGCTGCGGGGCTCCGGCAGTCCCACGCGAGCTTATCGTCGCAGATGGTTTTCGCTCACCACCGCAGCTTCGGCTTGCTGGCCGGCTTCGCCGGCCAGCCTCAGCCGCGGCGGCAAGCTTTCGAACCACCTGCTCTTCAGCTCGCGGGCTGCCTCGCCCCTGCGCACCTTCGCGATTTTGAATTACACTCTAGGGGTGGGGCAAACAAGACTGCGTGGAGTCGGTTTTGCACCGATTCGTTTCTGTCACTTACTTTGTACCACAACTTAATGACTTTTTTATTCAATTTTAGGGTTTTTAAAAGAAATACTATTTAAAAGAAATAGCAATATGCTTAGTGAAATTATTCTAAAGGAAATTCTGCTTTCTTCATAGTATGCCTAGTCAAATTATGCCAAATAAACATTATGCTTAGCGAAAGTATGCAAAGTAAAATTTTGTCAAAGGCCTTATAAATTTCTGCTGTCATAAAAGTATGCCATTGTAAATTCGGGGATATAAATATTCGACCAAACAATAATTATGCTAACAGAAAATTCTGCCTGAATAATATTCGACTAAAGAAAATTATGCCAAGTGTGTTATGCCAAGTGACTTTCGGAACAAAAAGATTCTGCCTGATAGAGGGAACCCTCTCCCAGACACAATAGAAATTTTATTGTTATCACTATAGCCTATTGGCGTTCACTGTCCGCAAAAGAGTTAAGATCTACATTACATATTTTTTTCAAAATTCAGAAGTTAAAGGGGGGGGGGGGGGGGCAATTTACCACTTTCAAAGCGTCTATCTATCAAACGTTAGTTTAAACTTTCCGGTTCAAGTTTCTTGTTCTTTTCTTTCCCCACCCCCCTCTTTTTTGTATAAGAATCGTAAAGCGGTTAACAGTGTGATGCTTCTAGTTACAGAATAAAGTGGCTGTGACAAACGGAAGGACAAACAGACAGACAGACTTGACGAAACTATAAGGGTTCCGTTTTTTGCCTACGGAACGGAACCCTAAAAATGATGAAAATTCCATGATTGCGTGCTGGATTTGGACTGTATTTAATTAGATTAGATTGATTACTTAGCTAAATTGCTTAGTGGTGGTGACCAACCGGTAACTTTAAGGAAAACGTAAGTTGATTTTTGTTATACCTACATTAAACAAAATGACGCAAAGTGAATAACCATAGTGTAGGTTAGTTGATTATTATATCATTTCGCATAATTGTATTCCTCTCACATTCTTATGTTATTATTAATAGCAACAATACTAAGGGGAATAATGGCTTCCCATGTTATCACCGTTATATGCCGCTGTGGACATGCATTAGCGGTTAGTTTTTTAAGCAAGATCAATTTATGACGAAGAGTGAATCCTTTTTGCACTTCTACAAGAAATAATATAAAAAAAAGTTAAATAAATAAATATTGTTTTATTACTGATTATAAGAGTACATACCTGTGTCTCTTGTTTATTTTCATATGACCTAGCTCTTTACCTACCGTATATAAAATGATAGGCTAGAGCATTAGCAGTTTTCTTAAGAACATTTAATTTCAGGCCTGATTCAAGTTAATATCCAAGAGGACATCTTACTTATTAAGTTAGTTAATATAGTAGCTAGTTAGTAGCTAGCGGAGAATTAATGGACAATTCCGATGTCATAAATCACCATTTCTAATCTTATACCATCTTTCTTCCTTCATCAGTTAATCCCTGTCAGCCTTGTATCTGTTAAAGGTAATTTTTCGTTCTTTTCGTCCTTATAGCCTTCTAAATCTTCATATAGGTACCTAAGATGCTCTCGCGTCGTTTCTAGCATTTTAAATGATTATTATTTTAATTATATTCCTACCTGTATCACTCAAAAATATGGTACCTAATTAATTTGTAAGAACAATTTAGTTTTATAGACAGTCAATGATTATAATAATGGAAGTAATGGAATCTTTTAATTTGAACTTATTTTATAGAATGAGTTTTGCTTGTGTTGACAAAGGTGTTACGTAAAGGTGTACGTCTGTTATTATTTAGTATAAATAAGATCACATAATATTTAAAAGTCCGCTTCAGCACAATAAATGAATATTTATTGGTAGAAAACACTTTGGGTTTTTATACGTTAGTTAGTTAGTTTTTTTTTATTAATTGAGGTTAATGCGATGGCGATGACGTAGATAACTTTTATTATTTACAGGGTGCTACTACATATTTATCTATATATATGCAGGGTTACGGGTTAAGTCGACCAAAATTACATCATTTCTGACTGATTTTACTATGGTACCCCATACATATTCCAAACTTTACTGTTCTCAAATTATGGGTCCTTGATTTAAAAAAATATATAAATTCCCGATTTATTGAATAGAAGCAAACGGTCCAGAAAAACGAGCCAAATCGAGTTATTTTTAACTCGATTCGAAAGAGTCGAAGAGTACCAAGTATGGCATCTATCAAGGACGAATTGCGCAAACAGAAAAACAGAGAAAAAATACAGAAAAAACAAAAGACATTATTGTCATAAAAATTAAACATGGCATTCGCCTGCCAGTACGACCGAATAGACCAATATCCGACCGTTTTCCCGACTTCTTATGCAGGTGCACTATAGGCGCTGATGGCAAAATATCGAATGACAGTTATTTTTTAATCCTAGGAATTTTTCATTAAAGTTATTAAGTTATTACTGTGATCTTTACTATACCCTAGCATGTATACCATATCCAAAAGATGAAAAACCGTATAGATATCCTACCGCACATCTGAAGCACAACATTCTATCGCGAATTCAGTTGATACAGTTACTCACAATTTTAGTATTTGAAACAATTAAACACAAAAAAGCAAAACAAAACAAAATTTAAGCACTAAACACAAAAAAGGGGGCAAAAGACAAAAAGGGAATATTTATAAAAAAAACAAATGCCGATAACTTGAAAACGGTTCAGTTTCGGATATGGGGTTCCATAGTCAAATCAGTCAGAAATGATGTAAACTTCTATGTATTAACGGATTTAGGTCGACTAAACATGTAACCCTGTACAGTTGTCTGAATCATAAATCCTCAATGTCTGAAAGAGAGTCTGTTTCTATGATGTTTACAAAGTCACAGTTAAAATATTATCACCTAAAACGATTTTTTTACAGTAAATGTAGTATCGTATCATTTATTGTAAAGGTTCAATGACAATGTTACCGTTTTTTTGCAAAAATCAAATAAATCAAAAATAAATGAGTAGGTTCTATCTACAAGTCATAATAACTTCTAGACTGAGCTGTATGCACGTTTTAACGTTTATTTGTTCTAAGTGCAGTTTTTTCTTAAAGACCGTTGTTTAATGATAATTCGTGTTAGCAATGCTTGTCAATATTATCATTTAATTGTTTTAAATTTGGGTTAGGTTAGGTTCAGGGAACTAGTACCATATAATCTTAAAAGTAGGTAACTGATTTACAAATGATGTTCGCGTGCTCAATGGAATTGTTCTACTCAACGAGATAATGGTGTCTGTGAACTGATATTGAGCTAAATTATCTGAACGAAGTAAATAGGTAGGTATTATTTATCTTATAAATCACGTTATAGTCAATCAATCATCTTAGAAGGTATAGATCTACAAGGAGTTTTCAATCTGCCAATCATTGAGGTCTAAATGCTCGATTGAAAGTCGTTTAAATAGGTAGATAGTACATTAACGAGTTGGCTCTCTATTGAATTAAGCAATCAATCAATGCATTTTTTTATAGTAATAATAGTCTTCACTCACACACCGCAATAGGAATTTTTTTAATTCTGCAACAAGTCAACAACACGAGAATATTTTTCAGTAAATGAGTACGTACCAGTGTTGGCATTAATCTTTTTTTATCAATTAATAAATCTGAATTATTTTAATCTATATAAATGAATTGCTGTTCGGTAGTCTCACTAAAACTCGAGAACGGCTGAACAGATTTATCTTATCTTAGTCTAGTAGTATTATATTATCTGGGTCTTAGTCTTGAAATGTTCGTGGAAGGTTTAAAAGGCGAGAAAAAAACGAAAAACGCGCGGACGAAGTCGCGGGGGACTAGTCATGATTAAAAAGTAATCTTATTCGAGATTATTAACGTTAATCATTTGATTAACTTCATTATAAACTTATATATCCTTATCATCAATTTTACAAAGTCTAAATAAATTATAGCAATTTTCGTTAGACTTTTTTTACGTCGTCGCTAGCGAGTAAAACCGTCGTCAACTCATTGTAACGGTAAAAATGCTATTCTAACTGTCGTTTTCAATTTTGACACAAAATATATGAAAAAAATTTTAATTTTTTGACTTGGTTATTTTCATCATTGTTCCATTATATGTCAAAATTGACAACGTTAAAATAGAAATAAATTAATAAGAAATCAAATTAACGATCAAAGATTGATTTATTATGATTACTTAATCATTATATATATTTTTTCATTATGATTCATAAGCATTAATTTTTAATCGTTAATCAGATATTAACTTTGTGCCAACACTGGTACGTACTAGGTATATTAGACAGGTTAAAGCCCTAGGCATAGCAGGTTCCAGTTTAGCAATATGGTATTCAACAAAGCGATAATATTTTTATCAGTACCTGTAAGTAATTTGTAACGAACGACAAGTAGCTAGTTGGTAAAATCCCTAGGCATAGCGGGCGCCGGTTTAGCAATATGGTTTTTCCTTTTACCCCTTACCAGAAGCCTTGGAAGATATGTGGTAGCCCTTAATTGCAATACTTTCTATGGAAAGCCCAGAATGAGACTGACGCAATCAATCGTCATTTTGACGTAACATAACGATTCCACGCCGGTGTTTATTACACTTGATGATTGGTTTTAGTTCATGGTGACAGTCGAATACGAGGAAATAATTAGAAATATATGACGAAGAGCTTGTTTGTATTGACGAGATTAGGAGCTGAAGCAGATAAATAATAGGTTGTTTAGTGTAATACCTTTCCATGACCGACGTAAATACAAACAAGTACTTAGTATAGTACATGTGCTCATTATTTTGTCCTTTGTGGGATTAAAAATAAGAACTGTCCATCGGGGCCTGGCACTATGCTATATATCGGTAATTCCACTTGAAATCGGTCTAACATTAAGGCTTTAGTCCCGTTTTAAAGGGATTTAAAGGTTTTTATACAACAAGTCTTCATGACTATAATTTATCAAGCTCTATGTAGATCCAAAAATCGCCCATGAAGTAAGGTTTCTGTGTTTGAGTTAAAAGTAGAAAACAAGGAGCTCTATCTATCTATTTTAGACTTATTTATTTCTAACTAACTAAGGTACCAAATAGTCTGATGAAAGTAGTTCTACTTACTTTGAAAGACCACAAAATCTAGGTTGCAGAAAGAAGTTCAGAGCAACATTGTGAAAAGATGAAAAGTTTACTCTCATTATTTTAAATACTCTACAATTATTGTCTTGTGAGGTTTTGAAAGGTATTTTTTGAACAAGGATAAAACAAATGAACAGAGGTATAATGTATTCTGCGGCCGTCTCAGTGTCGTTCTTATCAATTAGTCTACCTGTTGTCGTCAATGGGTTTTGCAATTGCACGTATACGGTCATACTTGCAGTTTGCGGCGTTAGAGGCGCAGGCGCAGACAGTGCGCTGCGGAGGCCCGACCACGGCACACGTACCTACACTTACCGGCACACCCAGCAGCTCAAAATCAATCCGCAGACTGCTCAATGACCATTTCCTGAGCCCGCACTGTACAATAGCCATGTGCAGAACTTACGAGTAATGTTAATCTAATTTATAACTAAGTGATAGCAAAAGTGATATTTTGAATTAATTTAATATTTTAGTTAGTGATTATTTTAAATTATTAAAATGTTTAAGTTAATAGTTTTGATTGCTGTTTCGATTTGTGACGGGTAAGTTATTTTTTATTACATACCTAACTTACTTTATAAATAAAGTCGGTGAAACAACTTTTAAAAGTTTGAAAGAAACATATGTGCAGTTTCCCGCGCAAATGTTCAAGTTTGAGTCAGAGTGTGACCACATCTTTGTCTCGAAGAAGGAATATTATTTATTCCACCTCTTTATCAAAACCAGACAAAACCTTGCCAGCATTTTAGGCTATAAAAGATATAGACCGTACAACATTTCATAAAAATACCCGATCCTGGATTTCAGTTCTAGACAAAACTATAATGACCAAGGTCGTACCGATTAACTACAACGCTAGTACTAGACGGGTTGTCAAAATGCATTATTTACATTCGTAATAAATATTGCATTCTAACTTAACAAACGCCCCCAGGTTTAATACTGGTCTTTTTATTTACAAGCCAATGTACACTTATTGTTTTGTTTATGTTTGTGGTTATACTTTATTTGTTTTTTGCTGATTGGTACTTCAACTACAGTTATTTACTTTAACGACAGCTACCACAATTTCTTCCAGAAAGGATATTATAATAATGCATTTTGAAATAATCAACCCTCTGTGACGTTCAATAACCAACGAAACGAGAACCCTTTTTAGGGTTCCGTAGTCGAATGGCAAAAAAAGGAACCCTTATAGTTTCGCCAAGTCCGTATGTCTATCTGTCTGTCCGCCTGAATGTTACAGCCACTTTATTCTGTAACTATAGGCATCAAACTGTTGAAATTTAGTAGGAAGATGAATCCTGTTAACCGCTTTACGATTCTTATACAAAAAATAAAATAAAATGTTTATAATATATTATTTAACTTTTAAAGTGTTACGTTTGATAGATAGACGCTACCTGAGTGGTAAAATGTACTCCTTTAACTTCTAAACTAAGCGAGTGTAAATTTTTAACAATATGTAATGTAGATCTTAACAAATACTTTCAACGAAAATTGGTTTGGACGGGATCGAACGAGTAGTTTGAGATATAGGACATTTTCAACAACCGCAAACATAACTTTGTTCGTCATACAAACACTATGAAAAACCAAGTTATATTTGCTGTCAACAAAGTGGAAGTAAGTCGATTCCCTAATTCAGTTAAAGGTTATTGATAAATACTAAATGGTTTATTTTTTCTATGCCTTATACTCAAGTCGTAGAATTGTACCTGAATGTATGTAAAGAGAGTAAGGTAAATAGTGGTGTTTAAACTCTTCATTTTAAATGGTTATACCTTTGGTTCATCCAAGTAGCTCATAAATTCATAATGCACAGTGGAATTAATTCTTCAAAACACATTTCAATAATTTCAAATCAACTCCTAGACATAAAAAGACCGACTAGGAAACAAAACTTAAAAGTTAAATGCAACTATTTAATTGGTCTTTATATTAAATCGCACAATATTAAACGGGTATTTATAGATTATGGAATTATAAAACCGAAGGTCCTTCAACTCTACAACCGAAACCAGAACATACGTACGTCACATCAAAATACTTCCGACTGCAATAACACTTCCGACAGCATTACAACAGTTTCTGCAGATTGATAGTGATAACCTTATCAGATATATTACTTACCGGAGTTAAGCAGTACTGTTGAACCTGCCGGTAAAGTTTTTCAAAAGTTTTGTAACTTGGCGCCTTTTTTTCTGTCATTTTTGTTTTGTAGACATATTACCTTTTTATAGTAGTCACTTTTAGGATTTAAGATATATTTGCTGTCAACAAAATATTTTGGCTAAGTGGAAGTAAGTGGATCTCTAATTCAATTAAAGTTGGCACGGAACCCTTAGTGAGCGATTCCGACTCGCACTTGGCCTGTTTTTATAGTTACCTTTCTGTAGTATTTGTTGTCATATATTTCAGTTATTTGTCAATCATGAACTTTCATATGAAGAAGGCCAAGAATAAATCCCTTGGCAGAGCAAAGTTTTGTATTAAATCGAATTAATAGTTTACACAAATAAGCATGTGCAATACGATCTCACGGAAAAGTAATAATATTCACATAAATAATGTGTGACTGTGCACTTAAGATAAACCTAAAATGGGTGTAAATCTCACTATTATGTGAGTTGTGAGCTAAGGCTAAAGAGGAGAAATGGTAGTAATTATTTTCCTATCTAGACGTTTAATTTAATGAGTCTCTCAACCTAGTATTATTAACTTTATCGTGTTATCATTTTATCTTTAGAGCTTAACTTCGAAACAATAGAAGTTTTGTGGAGTTAAATGAGGTCAGTGAGGCTTGTTTTTCACGTGATTATTTCTATGAACTGCTATTATCTCATTGCAATTAGAAGTGAATCAAATAGGTATTGACAAGATCCGTCATAGCATTTAGGATACGATCTCGTTATTTGGTGTACTTAAAATATCACAAATATGGATGTCTTAAACTAATAATAGAATGTAATGAAAGTAGATGTATTTGAATGTTTTACGAGGAAATTAATAAAATTATTGCATTATGTTACATGATCGTTATTATGAAACGCAATAAGATAAACATGACTATCGTTTGTACTATTTTCATACAAGATACTTACTTGTAAAAGTGTGGTACGATTGAATTTAACTTAAATTTTCCTTGCCTTCCTTTAATATTGGGTACCTATTGATTTATTTAATAATCAATATCTCAAAGGATTATCCTTCAGATTGGATCTATTTCGTCTTTAATTTTTTTAATCAACAAGTTATCAAACTTTAGGATGGACTGTCTTATTCGTGTTTGCTATCGTCACCAAAAGATACTATTGTAGAGACAAGCTCTATGACATAATCTAAATATTATAAGATTTAAAACTTTTGCGTTGCATTGCAATAAGTATCAGACAGGTCGGTTCTAAACGCAAATGAAAACTTATGTATGAGTAATGCTATTATCACAAATATGGATGATATATTGTGCTATTACTTAGTGCTCCACGTTTCGGCTGTATTAGTTTTTCATAAGTATACCATATACTATTAGTTTTTCATAAGTTTATATTCGCGTTTAGATCCATTATTTCTAATACTTACATCTAAATATTGGTTCATGACCTATTGTTTCTTTTTTAACATGTATGTACCTAGGTAGTACGGGTCGATTTTCTATCAGAAAATAAAATATGAATAAACGTATTTGAAACTAAAAGTGAGACGTTCATATAACTAACCTACAATAAAGTTAACATAATAAGGTAGATAGATGAATGAATAACAAACCATTTTTAAGGCTATAGTGTGCAGCCGGAACCATTGGCGGAATTGCCTACATTTGTGGTCGAAATATGCTTACGGGCGATAACGTTTTCCATCGATAACGTTTTTTGGTCAAGGAGAATACCCAAGTCCCTGATCTCATAAACCCGGTTAATTATTTTTTTAGCGATACAATAATTAAAAACAATTGGCTTACGTTTACGGGTAAAAGTTATTGTGTTACATTTTTTGATATTCAAAAAGAGACAATTATTGGAACAGTATTGGGTCAAAGCGTCGACATTCCTCTGAAGGAGGAGACAATCCGATTTATCCCTAATGATTCTAAAAACTTTCATATCATCGGCGTATATGAGGACATTGCTGTGACTTAAAATGTTCACGATGTCATTGATAAAAATATTGAAAAATACTGGTCTGAGGTAGGACCCCTGGGGCACACCCGAAGCAATAGGAACAAAAGAGGAGACATAACCCTTAACCGTGATAGCCTGACTACGATCACGTAGGTAAGAAATAATCCATCTAAGAATATCGCCGTGTATATCGACCATGCAGAGCTTATTAATCAAATGTGCATGAGAAATTTTATCAAAAGCCTTTGAATAGTCGGTATACACCGCATCGACCTGGAGCCCCCGATCCTTAGCACCAGTAACGCGATGAACAAATTCACAAAGGTTAGATTCCGTTGATTTCCTACCAATGAAACCGTGCTGCTGCTCTGCGATTATTGGTCGTAAAATAGTGTAAATATAGACATAAATATATTTTTTTAAATATTTAGGCAATCGTGCACAGTTTTGAGATTGGTCTATAGTCCTGGACGTTATGCTTATTACCGGATTAAAATACCGGTACAACAAAAGATTGCTTCCAAATACCAGGCCTTAAAGATAGTGAATACAGCATATAAATTGGGATCGCCAAATTTTTATAGCACATTTTTTTAAAAAAAAAGGCGGTATGTTATCGGGTTCGCTACCCTTATTTGGATCTAAATTCTTTAAATACTTTTCAACGACTCCGGAGATCAACGGTCCCAATCGACACGGAGTTTTGACAAACACCAGCATTGAGTATTGTAGGCCCATCGGTACCAGAAACAAAAGCAGACTGAAAATAATCGCTGAATAACGAGCAAATTTTAACACCCTCAGATGAGGATTTTTCCCCAGAAAATAAAGTGTCGGGAATATTATTAGTAAACTTCTTGGATTTAACAAAATTCCAGAAGAATTGACTATTGTACCTAATCTTTTCCTCAGAGTCTCGGATATAAGCATCATAGCACTGTACCTGAAGTCGCTTCTGCCTATCACGCAATAGACAAAAAGTATCATAATCACTTACTTTACCGAATGTCTTCCATATTTTTATATTTAAGTTGCTCAGATATAATCTTCATTAGAGATGCAGAATACCAGCAAGGATATCGAGTGCTATAGTTAACTGTTTTAGTGGGAACATGGAGACCAATAACACCATTTAAAACTTTATAAAAACAGTCTGCGGCATCATCAACAGATTTATCACTCAGCAGATGGACCTAGTCTACCAAAGCAATTTCACGAATAACAGCATCATAATCAGCAGCACGGAAATAGGTGCAATTCGCGGGGTAGGGCGTAAGGTACGAGGACTAAGCTTAGTCATCCTTATTAAGAGAGCTGGATGGTGGCGGTCCTCACGAACAAGGGGTAAGAGCTACGTTCAACTAAACAAATGATATTGCTAATTACCAGGTCCAGGTATCGGCTCTTTTTATTTGGAACACAATTGTATTGTGAAAATTCATTATAAATCAAGAACGACCCTAAGGCGTCCACCAGATCCTCACCACAATCGAGCTTTATTAAGTTCATATGTGTATCTACTGGAGTCCATTTAGTTTAGTTACATTAAAATCACCCAAAATAATAAATTTATCGCTTGGGTGACGATAGATATCATCAGAAATAGTCTCGAAACAATCACATAGTACTTCACAATGTAGGGCGCAGTGGGGACAGTAACAACTATAAATATGTAGCAACTGACTTGGGTTAAGCTGCAAAGATACTCTGATCACATCAGCCGCACAATCCTTAATATGAAGTGGAGACATAGAGGTTACAGAGAATTTACGATTGACCGCCATAAAACCCCTCCACCCTTCGTATCGCCACGCGCAGACTAATCGCAATCCAACCTATAAATATTATACCGGGTGTCAAACAGTTCCCTATCATATATTCCTTCCAAGAGCCAAGTCTCACTCAAACAGATAATATCATACTCAGACTGGATCATTCTGCGGAAAAAAAATGATTGTCTTAGTCCTAAGTCCCGCCACATTTTGATAAAACACTAATAGCTGGGTATTATCCATGGTGTCTTTTAAATAAACTAGTAAAATATAGTACACAGAGTAAGTCGTAGTTATAAAGGCAAATAATACAAATTACCCAAAGAAATTCGCACCTCAAAGCACCATAGTGGCAAATGCAACATATCGACTCTCTTGTATTGTTAACTCGGAATGTACCCTGACCCAACAAAAGTAAAAGAGAACACAAAACATAAAAAAATATAAAAACTAATTGCGTTACAAAATCAATAAAGTATGTAAGCATTGGATACAAACCAAACAATGATACAAGGACAGTAGCACCTAGACCAACTTTTTTAAATCATTCGAGCTTGTCATATGAATTAGTGTCGGAGCAACGGGCCATGATGGCACAGTTCCTAACCCATACATATTGATATTTTTTATCCCGTGCAATATTTTTAATAGATTGAAGAAGAAATTTGTTTGCACTAGTCAAATGATCGTTAAAATAAACTAGGTTATTGTTCAATCCAAAGCCAATGTCACTATACTTCAATTTAAGTTTTCTCATTTGCGATAAGAACTCATCTTTCTTCCTGATGATTTATAGCGCTATTTGTATATTTTGTTAAAAAACTGAATAAAATCGCAAGCGAGTTAAGGTTGATGAATGATTTTAAAAACATGTTCTGATTTCGTAAACAGTAAAGCAAGTATGCACCATTTTTTACTTATGTATTCGTGTAAAGGGTTTTGTATAACAATTCAAAGTTTCAACACTCAGTTTTATGTGTACATCCGGCCGTCTGAGCCAGGCTTCTATATAAATCTAGCATATCTAGGCTGATAACGAATCGTTAGTGACGCTGATATATCCAGGTTTCATCGTTTGTGACGCAATAGTTTTCTTGGAAAATCAAAAAAACTAGGCTCAGACAGCCAGAATTTCGCATTTTCTGACTTTCCAGATCTCAACTATCAGAGGGTTTCAGGGCGCTGTTTCTTATAAAATGTGATGTGACGCGTAAGTGACGGTCATCCGAAGTAGTTTCATCCATTTTAATCCAGTACTTTTTGAGAAATCGTGATAAACGTGTGGCTCAGACAGCCAGATATCCGGTCGTCTGAGCCAACTTGTTATTCTCTATATTTCACGAAATGTTATGTTTCGAACAAATGTTTTTAGGATTTATTGATGTGACGACGTTAGTGACAGCTCTCGACCAGATTTGAACCTTCGTGACGCACGCGTTTTAGAGAAATTGAGAAAAAGCTGCTGGCTCAGACAGCCGGATGCTGGCTGTCTGAGCCACCCAGTTCTACCACTTCCAGGTGTTGTACGAAGCTGAAAACTCATCTAATCTGATGTGACGCGGCCTCTAAGTACAAAAAATCGTAAGTGACGGTTCTATATGCCGCCAATCAAAAGTTATAAGCATTTCAAATGTTTCCCATACATTGATGCATTTGGGTGGCCACACTTCGCACTCTTTATGGAAACGGAAAGACAATTTAGTAAAAAATGTAAGCTAAAGCCCCTCATATCAAGGTGTATGCTTTCTCCTGCTATGAAAATATGTAATTAAGTAGTCAGTAACTACACAGATGAAGGAAAATATGATAATTATTTATGGTCTCAGGTATTTAAAAAAAAAATCGATTGTTTACTATTTATTCGAAAACAACCACTAGTTTCAGTAAGGTACTACAATATTAGAGAATTTCTTTAAGGTGTAATACTTACATATTCCTCAACTCATCCCATGTGATTACGGCCCACTTGGGACAAGATGCAAAAAATCAATATAAATACTAACTTCATTCTACAAGTCGTTTCCTTTTTTTGTTTGGATGGAAAATTTAGTGATTCATGAACTCGTCCCACCATGCCTATAAAATTTTTGGGACGGAATGCAGAAAATCAAAGATATATTTACATTCTGCAGCTCGTCCTCAGTAATTCTTAAACTTTCTCAACGTTTAAAAGGAGGATTTTATTTTTAATTTCTAGTTTAAATGAGATGATCTTACCAAGATCATTGTTTATCAGACCATGTACGGGCTCATATTTTATTCACCATTTAAAAAATCAGGAATATGCTATCAAGATAAATAAAATATGTGAAATGAGAATTTTAAAATACTTTTTAATCACTTTTAAATGTAAGATAGCGTCAGACGAAAAATAAGACATTTAAAGTGATGACAGTTGCTGAAAAAAAAACTGCACTACTGATTAGTGACTGATGTACTGACAAGGAAAACCTGCACTTACGAAATTAATCATTAAAAAAATGCATTTAAAGAAATTTATGGTGATGACATTGGGCTAGTTGTTAGTAGTAGTATACTAAAAGGGGCCCAAAGACTTATGACAACAATTAGGCATGTTTTGACGTAAACTCCAGACTTAGACCTCATTCAGCAGATCAGTATTCAGTTGGACTACTTACTACTTTTACTAGGCTTAGTCAGCGTTCTCTTCAAAAAAGCTAGGCTCTAGGCTGACTAGTCATACTCAGCGCTTTGCACTTACCTTTTTACTCGGCGTTTAGATAGTTGTTTACTGATAATTCTGATCACACCCAACGTCTCAGAATTACGATGTGGAAGTCTCCTGTTATTGATATTTTAGTAAATAAAAAAGTTATTTTACGAATTGTTTCTGGTGTAGCATTTATACAAATAGTAGCTCATCAATTCACCCCAACATGTCTACAGCTTATTTTGGACGAGATGCAGATAATTTAATCAAATGATTTTTTTAACGTCATTTAAAGTAATCAATAAGTTAAA
Source organism: Pyrausta purpuralis (assembly GCA_963924145.1). NCBI lineage: Eukaryota > Metazoa > Arthropoda > Insecta > Lepidoptera > Crambidae > Pyrausta > Pyrausta purpuralis. The sequence goes on from OZ001659.1 coordinate 17,127,113, forward strand.
ACTATCAATATTAGTATAATCAGAATAAAAACAATAATATTGTTATAAAAATGTTAACACAATTTTGTTGTGTGAAAGGAAACCCCTTTAATGATTACAAAGAAAAATATATTATACATCGGATAAAACAATTTTAGTAAAATGTGAATAATACTACTCGTAAATAGGTATACTGTACTCGTCATAAAATCAATAAAGTCTACGAACTAAGTAAAAATCCATTAGCACAAAACTTTTTTCATTCCTTTATTGAAACAAAATAATTGTTACTTGTCCTGTGAACATAAACTTTAAAAGAAGATAAACGCTACAACCTGTGGTAATAAACATGACAGGTCCAAAACAAAAGATTTTATTTCATTGTTTTCGTAAGTTGGTCTCTACGCACCTCTCTTGCCACCAATTGTTACTTACTTACATTTTTATTTATTATGCATAGGTACATTTTGTAACATACATATTTAAACTTTCTTGTTAAATTCAACAACAATCTTTTGAGCTATAAAAATAAATGATATAGAGTGGATTTTCATCCTGCATAATTTTATAGTCTATCCATATATTTTTATTTAAATAATCAGCCATTTGACCACTATCACACCTGGTAGTAAGTGATGATGTCGTCAAGGATTGATCATGTCTGACCAGTAATAGCTTTATCACTCAGCTCTTGAAAATGCCCAAATTAAAGGTTTCGAGAACACTTTAGCCGTTAGCGCATTCCATTCTTTATCCCTCCGCATCAGAAATATTGATCGAAACTGTTTAGTGCGCATTGATGGCATGTCAACGACACAAAGATGGCGCGCGTCTCGTGAAGGTGAAATAAGGCTGGCTTGGTAATTTTTGCTCGTAATAATAATAAGCGGTCCCAGCGAACTGCGTTTCACCTTCTGCGCCATTTTATGGTTATTATTTTGCACCCAAAAAGCAGGAGACGATTTGCAAAATGATTAAAATTGATAATTGCATCTTGTCCCAAATGGGCCGTATTCATATGGGACGAGTTTAGGAATGAGTACGTAGTATGTATTTAATACCGAAAAAGTCTTATATTGTAGTAACCAGCTGGAGATAGCGGTTATTTTCAAATAAAGAGTAATTTAAAAAAAATACAATATTTAAATACCCATACATAATTAACATATTTTCCTTCATCGGCGTAGTTATTGACTACGTAATTAAATATTTAAATAGCAGGATAAAGCATACGCTTTGATATGAGGGGCTTTAGCTTACATTTTCTACTAAATTGTCTTTCCGTTTCCATAAAAAGTGCGAAGTGTGGCCACCCAAATGCATCAATGTATGGGAAACATTTGAAATGCTTATAACTTTTGATTGGCGGCATATAGAACCGTCACTTACGATTTTTTGTACTTAGAGGCCGCGTCACATCAGATTAGATGAGTTTTCAGCTTCGTACAACACCTGGAAGTGGTAGAACTGGGTGGCTCAGACAGCCAGCATCCGGCTGTCTGAGCCAGCAGCTTTTTCTCAATTTCTCTAAAACGCGTGCGTCACGAAGGTTCAAATCTGGTCGAGAGCTGTCACTAACGTCGTCACATCAATAAATCCTAAAAACATTTGTTCGAAACATAACATTTCGTGAAATATAGAGAATAACAAGTTGGCTCAGACGACCGGATATCTGGCTGTCTGAGCCACACGTTTATCACGATTTCTCAAAAAGTACTGGATTAAAATGGATGAAACTACTTCGGATGACCGTCACTTACGCGTCACATCACATTTTATAAGAAACAGCGCCCTGAAACCCTCTGATAGTTGAGATCTGGAAAGTCAGAAAATGCGAAATTCTGGCTGTCTGAGCCTAGTTTTTTTGATTTTCCAAGAAAACTATTGCGTCACAAACGATGAAACCTGGATATATCAGCGTCACTAACGATTCGTTATCAGCCTAGATATGCTAGATTTCTATAGAAGCCTGGCTCAGACGGCCGGATGTACACAGTTTTATAATTAATAATTTGAATGTCCTAAATGATTGCATGGTTTTTCATTATTCTACACATAACGTAAGACCTTTACCTTCTTGCATCAGCTAGGTACTAATTTTTTCTTGTTGTTTTTCAAGTTTAATTTTAATGTCCTGTCTTTTTTATTTAGTCGGGTCTAAAGAATGACCTACAAGACCTGTTTCATAGCTTTTTTTCCATTTATTGATTTGAATTTAGAAAATAAATAAAGTACTGAAGTAAGTGCCTAACACTTAAGTTGTTAATAATAACACCTTTAAAAATTATGCACAGTATGATGAATGTAATAAAAATATTCATTTATTTATTACTATAAATTTAAACTATAAATTCTGAAAAATCGATGATATTCCTTTGATAATAAAGAAAATTACCGCTCTAAAACTACGTATTCCTACTTCTCAAACCTTAAATAAAGGCTTCGATTCAAAATTGACAAACCGTAGCACACAAGGTAACGGGCAGTAAGGGCTTTCATAACTTGTCAGTAGATACAGTATTGTCAGGCACCCAACAATCACTTCCAGTATAATTATTAACTAAGATTGTAATCAGCGAGGCTAAATTTAACTCTCGTACATAGCTGTATGCGTAGGTACCTTAACACATTTTTTTAACTTAAGAGTTTTATGTAATTTTGGATGTATGTATCTAGTTATCTTTCACCATTTTGACTTATTTGATTCACAAATGAGAACATCAATGACTTCAGTAAAAATAGATAGGTTCTAGTCTAGAGTTCCTTGTTGTCTTTTGTAGCCGATCAAACCCATTATTTGACTATTTTTAGGGTTATCATTATCGCCCAAATTCAGCAAATATTTTAAATATAGGCCCTTAACCAGTAATTAATTCTAAATGGTTTTAATTTATAATTTTGAAAAAATAATTTACTGGTATTTTCTAACCAAATAAATCGAACTGGCAATGTATTTTTCCCACCTCCACCCGTGTTTTCTTGGAGATTTTTCTTTTTTGTGCTTCTCTCTTATATTTATCTTTTATTTTGAGCTATTTTTCCTTCACTCTTTATGTTCTTTTTCAATCTTTTTGTGTACATACAAAAATATATCTTAGGAAAAAATATACAGTTACAATTGCGTAGTTAAATGAAAAACAATTGACAATAAGTTTAATTAGTAAACGCTCTACAGTACAAGTGGGAGCGAGGTGAATTCTGCAGTTCTTCTCCTCAATAGGGATTCAGGATTGGAATACAAGTTCATTTTTCTCAATCTCATATGCTATAGCTTAATTTAAATAAGTAATATTATTATCCTTCTCTTAATACAGACTTATTCCTTAACTTTTGCATCTCCTGCACGTTACGTCTATCGACTAGACCTTGATTCGCCTATGCGTAGCTGAATGAGGAGATTCTGCAAACCCAATGGCTCGGACTCTTCCTCTCGACCTCAGGATACAAGAGGCAGCCGCCCTGTATGAGACGAAGAGAGGGTCACCCCTTCCAGAGTTAGAACACAGAGAGACCGAGCAACGTATTGCATAAAAAAATGTCCAGTCATAGAACTTGACATTGGGATTATAACTTTGGATTACTATATCTCTGAGTGAAAGCATTTTTGAGTGCTATGACCACAACAACGTATACTCTGTAGAATCATTGATTAAAATTGTTGCTCCTATTACAGGCCACACGTTGTAGGTATATAAATAAATGACATATGACATAATCATGATGTACCCAGGTATATTCATCAGATGAATTAAGGTATATCCCCAGAGGGCCCAGTGTAGGATCGGCCTGCATTAAAGATCCTTAACATTCATGAAGATGAACATCGATTTAGGTTATTGAATAATACGCAGCTGGCACTGAATAGCGCTTTAAATTGCTTACGAGATAGAATTTGCTATGCCATTTTAATACGAGTACACACAGGTACGGCACAAGTTATTTTTCTTCATATTTTCCTATTACTGCAATTGTTTCTTTTTTTTTGTTTGTAATTAAAGGTCGTTGTGAATAACGTAGACGGTAGAGTTTTATGGACTGTCCTTTAATACAACCTTAAATTCGTACTAGTGTTCGAGGCATTATTTATTTGTTTTTTGGGTCATCAAGCCCATCTATTCATTGAAGAGGTGATAAAGATAATTGTGTGTAGCAAATTAACTTGTACTCAACAGAGAATCAACTAAGCATGGCGACAAATTGCAGTTTTTAGTGTTCAGACTCTTATTAAGTTATTATTACAGGCTGAATCTGATTAGGTACGGCCTCCTATGAGCTTTATTAACGTTAGCAGTAATTGCGCCATTTAGACTTTGTCGGTCAATATCAGGTCAATGTTCTATGACCTTGCAAATAGTTGACTGTAAATAAAATCTGTAAATATCTACGACCATTTAAATTATCATTAATTAATTCAAGATAAGAATGTGATTTTTGTTTTCCGCGAAACTTAATACGGGTGGTTGCGAAGGTTTTCCTCACGGAAGCTGTTACTTGCCTTTAGACGACAATGACATAGTTCCTCGATATCCGATAGTGTTATTAACGCACTACATTTCTTCACACTCGAAGGTAAAACCAACCTCTACGTATAAGTAATTGATATTTTGCCTCCAAATTATGCTTTGTTTAAAGTTTTGAGAAAGTACATGTAACCTTGCTCGGTTTCGGATAACGTGCGCAATAGACGCGAACCAGTGCTAGAATTTTGACGTACCTAGGTTAAATTATTATTCATAACATTTCATAGATAAATGTTGACCGAAAAAAATAACATTGAGCCGTAGAGTGAGCTGATTTGCTACATGTGGTTTGAGTAGACTTGACATTCCTATATGAAAATAATGATTATCTCTGATGAGGGTTCGTAGAGCAAGTTAATTGTATGTTGGTTCGAATAAAGCAAGTACATAAAACTTATGAGTCTTAAAGGGTTTGTCTTAGTCGTATTCCCCATTATAGAAGGAGCTTTTTAAAACTTACTTTTTTGATATTAATATGTTGACAATGTTGTTGGTTGTACAATAACCTTATTTTTCGTTCTTTACATAATAAAAAGTACCAGACACATTGTATACTTGAAATTCGCCCCTAATAAATTTTCAAAAAAAAAAAAACCTAAGCTGGACCATTTTTACGTTGTTCAGATGATGCCTCGACACCTACACAAGTGCAGTCAATGCAATGCTATGCCCTTGATTAATATTTGTGTCAATAGATTGCGAACTAATAATTGGAATGCCAACAGTGTTATTAGACATAAGTGATTATGTGCTGACGAAGTAATATATAATAGTATAATACTAACTTTGTTTTACTTAACTGGGATTTATGTTTTTTTTAGTCAAATCACTGACTTAGATTAATTTATCACTTACTTACTCGTAGATTAACTTAAAACTAGGCTTCAGTAAAGGAGATAGCAAACTCAAAACGCGTGGACGTAGTCGCGGGGGACTGCTAGTGTTACATAAAGCCTAAGGTAACTATAGCGTGACAGAGTATTAAAATTCCTCGTGTCTTGCTTAGCTTAAAATACCTATCGAGCCCAACAATCTCCTGCATTTGTGTTTTGCAAGCAATTATGAAACCATTTAATGGCAATATCAATCACGTTTTGTATTGATTTGTTTTGTAAGTGTGGTTAGAAGTAATCAATAAAAATATTTTTGTCATTATGTTTGTGAACCTTTGTTTTTTAAATCGATTGAAGACCACTATGTCATCTGATTTATCAAAATAAGGATAGTCAAAGTCAAGAAGTCAAGATATTGTTTTATTTACGGTCTGTTTCATAATGGTCTGTTTCCTTATAAGTTCTGGTTAGCGTTATCTGTCAAATATTTCATACGAAACGACGTTACATATTTTAATTATTCATTGGTTACTGTTTATTTGTTGATATTGAAGCAGGCCTCCATTCTGTTTAATTTATACATAATAGCTACATACGTTCAAGTTTCAAGTCACGATTTGTAGCCGGTAGTTAGTTTTTTTCAATTGTTTAACATGTACCATTGCCATTAAGTCACGTTACTAGTCCGTTGTATTTATCTGATTACTTCCATTTTTCACAGAAACTCCGCATTGGATCTAGCGGGAGGGCCCAAAAGCAATTACACATTTCCGAAAGAGTTCGTATTCGGCGTATCAACGGCAGCTGTGCAAATCGAAGGCGCCTGGAATATAGACGGTATGCCAGCTTGACACTCTCTTAATTAACTGGGAGACATACTGATCACTTGATCGCTATTAAAGTACTAATAAGAAGTATCAATATTATATTATATATTATTATTAAAAAAAATGTTATGCAAGGAATTCAACCCTGCGTTTTATGTTTTCGAGCACATAAGCTCTGTGTTTGAATTATTAAAAAAAGTCCTTTTATAAATTTCAGGAAAATCTGAAAGCATATGGGACCACCTGATACACAACAACAAAACTTTCGTCAAAGATGGTAGCAATGCAGACGTCGCTGCCGACTCGTATCACCTCTACAAAAGAGACGCTGAAATGGTCCACGAGCTCGGAGTCGATATCTACCGCTTCTCCATATCTTGGCCTCGAGTCCTACCCACCGGATTGACCAACAAGATCAACCCTCTCGGCATACAGTATTACAGCAATCTTATTGATGAGCTGCTCAAGTACAACATTACACCCATGGTAACAATTTACCACTGGGATCTTCCTCAGTCACTTCAAAATATCGGAGGCTGGACTAACGCGCACATAGTGGACTATTTCACCGATTACGCGAATGTGCTGTTTAAAAATTTTGGCAGCAGAGTTAAATACTGGGTCACTTTTAATGAACCTATGCAAACTTGCCTAGAAGGCTATGGAGGGACCTACAGGGCTCCAGCACTGAATCGTCATGGGATCGCAGAGTACTTGTGCACACACAATCTGTTGAAAGCCCACGCGAGCGTCTATCACCTTTTCAACGACACATATCGACCAGTATTCGGAGGTTTGTATTTTTTTTTCAAAACCATTTTCATAAAAATGATTTTAAGTGAGCGTAGTCTGACGTTTGTATTTAATTTTAGGCCAAATCGGAATGTCACTGGACTCAAACTGGGCTGAACCAAAAACGAATTCCTCCAAAGACAAAGAGGCTGCTGAATTATATTTAAAAACTCATGTAAGTAATTTTAAAACTGGGTACTTACTTGAGTAGGTACACTTAAACTGTCAATCAATTATTAGATTATCTGTACTTGGTTCTTTAAAGATACCGAAATGATATATAGATCATCGTTCATGTTGCGATTGTATTTTTTTAGGTAGAGTGATAAACAATAAAATATCTCATAAAAGCGAGACTTTATCTAATTTAGGTAGACAACCGTCGTTGCAGAAATGTTATGATTTTATGATACCGCAACAAACAATGTATATCTAATTGTTGTGTTTTATCTACACGTGTAAATATATCACCTATCTTTGACTTTGAGGAGTCATTGTCTGTTCTTTATTTACCTAACCCTATAAAATATTTTAAACATATTTTCAGATGGGTTGGTATGCGCATCCAGTATACTCTTCAGAAGGCAACTATCCTGCTGAGCTTATAAAATTGGTTGATGAAAAGAGTCGCCGACAGAATTATACACGATCTCGTCTTCCCAAATTTACTCCCGAAGAAATAGGCTACATTCGAGGCACAGCCGATTTCTTCGGACTCAACCATTATACCACTTACCTACTTTCCATGGCTGACAAGGAAGTAGGTGCAGTACCGTCACATGAGAATGACGTTGGTATCGTAAGAGTTCAGGATCCTAAATGGCCTTCTAAGTCTTCTTCATCTTGGCTGAAGGTAATTATACCATATTACAAGTCACTACTGTGCACTAACAAAATGGATCATAAACTTAATCTTGTAACAAGCAATTGCACATACAATTAACGTATGCTTTATTAGTTTATAACATGTTAATTCATATGATCGCTTAAACCATGAATAAATATACACCAGAAAACAAAGCAATTGTCATGGTTTTGAAGTAAGGAATTTTCTCCCTTGTGTTACGAATACTAGACAACGATTATGATGGGAACGTCTCCAATAAATACTCTAATACATAAAACATCCACGACCTAGATACAAATGTTCGTGCTCATCGCACAAACATTTGCCCCTTGCGGGATTCGAACCCACGACGGCTGGCGTCGTAGTCAGGAGCGCTAACCACGGCAACAAACACAAAATATTTTGCAAAAGCAAGCTCAGTTTCCTTAAGTAAGCTCCTGTTCATTTTGGAATATTTTAGTAAAGTTTAACTAAATCAACAAATAAAATAAAAGCCTTTTTATTTTTATCCGACTTCAAAAAAGGACGAGGTTATCAATTCGACTGTATGTTTTTTTTTGTATGTTTGTTACCTCATATCTCAGTCGTTAGTCGACCGATTCGAAAATTTTTTCGCCTACTTAGAGGGTGTACCTTCTAGTTGGTCCCATTGTTGCCGATTTGGGATCTGAAGACGGGATCTTGGTGTAATCGAGGGAAACCCTCAAATTTTAAAGGCACGTATAGTGTTGTTTTACTATAATCTTTATGTTGACGTATTGTTACGTCTGATAGTCCACATCTTGTGGGGCTGAGCTGATGGTGGAACTCCTTAACGCTTAGGAGTTCAGTAATTATAATGACAGAACATATGAAAGGTAGTTTGTAGCTTCTTAAAGAACAGAGTCATAAGTTGCAACTTCCGCCCCCCCCCCTCTCTTATAAACTCTAAAAATGGAGAAATAGAATTATTAACTTTAAAAAAGTAAAAACCGACTTCAAAACCAAAATGCACTAAAAAGTCTTTAATAAACTCTTGAACATTCAAAAGGAAAGGAATCCATTTTAGGGAAACAATTTCTTTTTGGAGTCGGTGCCATCACTTTGAAAATTCAGCCTCAAATGTCGCAATGGATTCCTTTCCTTTCAATGTTCAAGAGTTTATTTAAGACTTTTTAGTGCATTTTGGTTTTGATTTAGTATCCTTGATTCGACTCTGAACTACCTACTAAGTATTGATTTCGTGTGATTTTACATCACTAAAACTTGAAAATTTAATTGAAACAAGGGGACACTTAAGAATTTGTTAAACTTTTAGGACTTCATTTAAGATTCGATAGACCATATTGTGTTTTTCTCTAGGATACATATATCCTACATTAGCGCATTAAACGACAATCACTATCAGTCATTAAAATTGATAAAAGAGGACTTCAAAAAAGTTCAGCCTATACTGATACTAATAAACATCATATTCCAGGTTGTGCCCTTCGGTTTCCGTCGTCTGCTCCAATACATCACCAAGACATACAACAACGTGCCGATCATTGTCACGGAGAACGGCTACGCAGACTTCAGCGGTGTTGAGGACTCTGCCAGGGTGTCATACTATAGCCACTACCTAAATGCGCTTCTTCATGCCATACACGAAGACCGTAGCAACGTGAAGGGATACTTCGCGTGGAGTTTGATGGACAACTTTGAGTGGGATGATGGATACGTGTAAGTAATCAATCACTTTCACAAGCTCTTGTAGATTATCTCTTAAAATTTGATGAGTGATTGTTGTCAGTGGAGTTTTATAATTTCTTTACGCTATTCCGCCATTCTCTTGAACTCTTGATACGACGTAAAATTTAACTTTTTTTTGATGCTATAGTTTATGTTTGGTCTCCCTCTTCTCTTTCGACCATATTCATTAGTTACTACTCAAATGAAATACGATCAATAGCTTTCATATAGCTATCAATAGCTCATGACTTTCAAAAGAGTGATAGTGAAAAAGGTTGTAAGTTTGCTGCTTATCTTATTTTTAAATGAACTCTTTCGTTAAAAATGAATGTAAAGATTGTTTAAAATATTCTACTAGCAAAGTTAAACAGACAAACAAATTTTACCTTAAGGGAACTTGTCTAACGTTTATCGTTTACGAGTATTAGATATTAGTTTACTTTCAAAAATCGAGTATCACTTACAGAAATTCTGCAGTTTGAAGAAACAAGATACTCATTTGAGGCTTTAGCATTTGGTGAAAAAAATATTTTTTATATTCAATCAGTAAAAATAAACACATGCCAAAACCATAGACGTAAGAAAAAGATTACGGCATGTGTGTAGTTCTATAGATATCTAAAAATTTAAATGAGGTTATTGCTAGTGATGTCTTTGCCAAACAAGTGAACTATCTAAAAAGAAGAAGAAAAGTTCTGCAAATGCAAAACAGCATAAAAATATTGAATGTATTTATAATACAGTCAACAAATAATTGAAAACTTTGCACATCAAAATATAAAAAAATATAAATTAAGAGTTCAGTTTTATTCTAAACTGCTAGTAACAACTATAGGAAACTTCTTTCCAAGTGTTATAAAACCTAATTGACTGTTGCAACATCACAAAATGGAATCATAATAAAACGTCAAAGAAATCTCAGTCAAACTTTCTATAATTTCACTCGTCATGTTTTTAAATGCATTTGCAGGTCCCGGTTCGGTCTGTATCTGGTTGATTTCAAGAGTCCGAACAAGACGAGGACGGCGAAAGACTCAGCGAAGCTATACTCCGGCGTGGTCTCCTCACGCCGGTTGCCCTCCGACTACGACCCTCAGGATTTCACCGCCTTCTCGTCCGCAACGACCCTCCTCCCGACCATGCTCTCCCCTATCCTCGTATACACAATACTTCACGATCAGTGAAGTATTGTGTATACGAGGCAGCCAGTACATACAATACTTGTATATAAAACTGTACGTCTACTTATCATTAAAAATTAAGTAACAATATCGTAAGTTTTCAACTTGATCCCTTAAATTAAGATTAGCTTAAGACTTAAATAGTGAGAAGGAATTGGTAGGGCTAGTCTAGTACTCGACGGTGGTGAGTTTCTTGGCGTTGTCGCGCGCGACCTCGCGCTTGAGTTGAGCCTGGATGCTGGCGAAGGACTTGCCCTTGGTCTCGGGCAGCACGGCCAGCATGAACACCAGCCCGAGCAGCGAGAACACCGAGAAGCCCCAGAATACTGTGTAGATTTCGTAAGCGTCTTTCACCACCTGGAATAGATAAAAATAAATGGTTAGACTAGTCGTGGAAATACGCGACTACGTCTACATGATTTGAGTTTGTTTCCTTTTCCGTCGTAAGGTAATGTTTTATAGCTTAAAGTCTTCCTCGATAAATAAGTGATCTAACACAAAAATATTTTTAAATTAGTCTAGTAGTTTAGATCAAATTTTCAAGTATTGCTTGGGTAAAGCAGAAGTGACTAAAAGTAATCGTTCAATTAAAATAAATTTTCAAAACAAATCTTAGGTTTTTGATTTGAAAAAGAACAGCATAAAAGTATCTCTTACCTGGAAGAGTTTCTGAACAGCAAACATAGAGATGCCGGTGTAGATGTGTGCGATACAAGAGGCATACAGCTTGACATTCGTTGGGAACATCTCTCCAATAATGACGTACGGTACTGTAGATAAACCAATGGCGTAACACACGATGTAGACAAGCAAAGACGCTAGTGGCAGCCAGTGTAAGCTGTCAACCGACCCCTTGTTGGTGATGTCGAAGAAGAAGTAGGTTCCGATAGTTCCGTTCATGAGTCCCACACCAAGTGCTGACAAAAGTAGAAGGGGCTTTCTACCTACGCGATCTACTAGTATCACCGATAAGACGCATGTGGCCACCTGTACACATCCCAGTATTATAGACTCTTGGTATGGCTCTATCGATGCTGGAACCGGTTCAGTAGTGCCATTTGTTACATTGTTCGCAGTTCCAGTGGTGCAGTTGAATATCACTTGAGCGTATGCCACAACAGCAGCACTTCCACACAGCTGTTGGATGGTGAAGATACCCAAACTGATCCACATAGCTTTTCTGTTGGTGGCTTCCGTGATCAAATCAGCCCACGTGCCTTTGTTCTTCATGTCTTCTTGTACGTTAATTTCTATATTTTTGAGTTCAGTTCTGATGTCGCCAGAGCGTAGATTTCTAAGAGATCTTTCAGCTCTTTCGCTGCGTTCGAACTTCAGGTAATAGTATGGCGACTCAGGCAGGAAGATGAAGGTGATGAGGAAAGTGATAGGCAGGATCAAGTTGATGGCGGCTAGCACGCGGATCGAGACAAACGGTCCGATGCAGTACTGGGCAAGAATACCGACCTGCAAAAAAGAAAAAGAAAAACACTTGTTATTGTACGTTATACAAAATTCGATAAACGAAGGAGAAGGTGTGGTATGCCAACAGTATTATTAACAAGAAATATTTTACAGAATTAAGTCAGCCATGTCTGAAACGATTTCTTGGTTGTATTGTTATTTTAAGTATGTATCTATTAAATAACCATTGGTATTAAGTTAGGCGATAGGTAGAGTTGTTAACGATCATAAATAATATTTTTTAGGTATATTGAAGTTTAGTTTAGTTTAGAGGATTTAGGAGTGTTCCTTCTTTGATTCGAATATATGATTGTTTATCGATTGTCATTATAAAATTGTGCGATTACTTAACCACGATTTCTTTGTGATAGGTACAAGTAAGCTATATATTTACATGATAAATTATCATGTAGTTAAAATGTACGGAACTGTGCAAGTCATTTATAAATAAAGAATGGATGCGGTACCTATTTCCGTAATATAAAAGATTTTACTTTATTTGACTCTTCAATTCCGCGTAATACATAGCAGCTAATTAGAGTTACTGAGTCACATACAACGGATCGCATGTTTTCGTTCAATTAAGCGCAATACGTTTCAAACAAACAATCTTTTAATAATTTTGTAGATATCATTCAGTAAACAGTATTATTCCAGAAATAGGTCTCTAGTTATCTCTTGTCTCGAATAGAATTCAAAAAAAATCAACTGTGTAAATAACGTCGACACATGTTATTCAATATGATATTCATAAGGAGTCTTGAATATGGTTTAGGTACCACTTATTTTAGTGGTTTACCGTCACAGTATATCAGAAAGTATTATTGACTTAACAACTTATGCACTACTCTGGTTTAACTTTACGAGGGATTAGAGTTAGTATCATAGTGAAGAAAGGGACAAAACATGTTAATTAACCTGTGAACTCAGATTACATAGAATAGCGCCGATAATATAGACCATAGAAAGGTCCTAGGTGTGGCGTTATTGCAAGAAGATCGTTAATTATTATGTATCTTCGTAGCACCTCGTGTTAACAGATGTAATAATTTAAATTAACCTTTTGCATGCAATATAAACATGGCAAATGGCATGACCTATTATTTTATTAATTTTTCTACCCATACGCAAGTGCTCAACATAGTTTTATGAAAATATATAACTGTCCGGCGGTGTGTGATAGTGTGTGTTGTACAACCATACATTGTAATATATAGTTAAATTGAGCTATTGAGTTTTGATAAGATCATTACATCGATGCTCCTGTGACCGATTAACATAATACGTCATGTTTAGAATTCCAATAATAATAACAAACAACATTTTGAGAAAATACTTAATGTTAATCTGTTTCCAATTAGACGACGTTAAACAAAGTCAGTGTCATAGGGGCTTACGTTAATCACGAGTAGATAACTGACAAAGTAAAAACCCTGCTTTATATGAAGCAAATGTTTTAACAAGTTTAGTCAAAGAAAAATTTTAATATTCCTGAGCGAATCTACGTGAAAATTCGCCGGAATCTTTTGAACCGTGGAAAAAGTTTCTATTGAGATACTCACTTTATTCATTAAGGTGATGAGAGTGGAGAGGGCCCCTCGGACTTCGTTAGTGGCTATTTCTCCGGTGTACATTGGTGCGACGGTGTACACGATGCCGTAGCCGAGGCCGGAGAACATTCGGGCTACGTAGAGAACAGCGACGGACTTTGCGACGATGATGAGCACCCATCCGAGGATAAAAGGAATGGCCCCGAGTAGTAAGGTGGTTTTTCTTCCGAATCTGTCGGCGAAGTAGGCGGCGGGGACCGGCGTGAGCGCGGAGCAAAGGATCATGATGGAGACTATCCATGATCCCTCGTCTGCTGATGTCGGGATGGAGCTCTCGGGGGACTGGAGGTACGGCAGCGTGGGGGACGGCCAGCCGTAGCAGGTACCTGCTGTCGCAGTGATGAGTGTTGCTGGAATAGAGAGAATAATTTATGTTAAATGTATGCATCCTAAATAATACGTGACACAATCAGACTGTTGATGTTAGGTGATAAAATATAAGGATAGGCTTAATGCTACAATTTTTTTATTTTATTTTTTAATCTATAACGCGCAAAGATGTATTAATTAACAATAGGAAATAAAACCATAGACAGAAAAAGGGGTAAAGCGCCATTAAAAATATCCTGTGAGTGATTAATTATGTACACCATGAGTGCATCGTTCTTTACATTGTTGATTACAGCTTTATCTAAGCTAGCTTGTGTAGGTACGGGGGTAAACGCGAATTGTTTACTTAGACCAGCAGATAAAGAGGATGACGCAGTTAACTTCTATTGGCTAATCCGTTTGTAATTGTGCTCTTCAATAACCTCGACTACAATTAGGGTTATGGGTGATTAGCGTATCATTAACGTATTACTGGTCATCCCATACCTATTTCTTGATAAGCTGTATGTACGAGTATATTGTGTCTGTCAAAAATGGTACGCCCTTTTCTAGTCCTTTATTAACAAAAAGCTCACATCAAATGCACCGATCTGTGTACAATCTTATTCGTGATAGTATGATGGTAGGTAATATATACTTGTAAAATGTCCCATCGGTATTTTTAAAGTAACCATGGAAATGTTAATGTAAGGAAATCAATAGTAATCGTTAGGTCGGAGATCGGAAAATGCTGGAACCAACGTGGAAAATTTCATTGAAGAAAATGTTTGTAAGAATTAATCAACGACTTATTTGAACAAGGATTTGAATGTAAACACACGGTCAGATATACTATCACGGTTGCATAAGAATAATTATTGATTCGGTATGATCCGGTGACAGTTTTTGTGTTTGTTCAAGAGTTACTAGTATATTTTGTTTACAGTACAATGAAAATTTCCTATCAATAGTACGCTGGAGGAACAAACAAGTTTGGGAGGGGCTTTATCACTTTTTCTTATCTACACTTATGGAAACTTCTGACCACTCAAGTTGTGTTCCAGGGACTTAGTCGGCTGATTAAACTAAAGATTCAATTGTTTACATAAGTATAACACATTTAGGAATGATTTCAAGGTTCCAGTCTGGCCTAATGTCATTATTTTGCTTCCGTAAGAAAATAATTTCAGAAGATAATTATGTGATGAACATGTAATTTTTATTGTAATAGTCACTAACAGACAATCAGTGTTTCTAAAACAATCACAAATTACACTTATAATCCGTTTTATCTAATAATATCTTATCTACCTCCTTTACTATTATTTTATAAAATTACGCGTTAACTTTCTTAACTCAGTAATATTTGAAAAAAAATATAGTTGAGATTGAAAATGGAGGTAGGTAAATCTCTGGTGTTAAGCTGTGGTTGAAATAATAAAACCAATTTGCTAGTTGCTACTTCGATTTTCCTTATTTTGCGTGTAATTAACCCAGAGGTGATTGGCAATTTGTTCCTAAACTAGCACTTAGACTTCAAGAAAATTTTATCGTATGAGTTTTACGCGGAATAGAATTAAAGATTGGAATTCACAAAAAAATAAATCAAAGCGAGTTTATAGCTGTAGAAAAAACGTTTTGATTTTTGGTTTGAGACATGAAACTAGGTATTCTAGTGCCAACAAATGAAGGATTTGAAACGTGCAGTCTTTATTCACCCACTGTCATTTTGTAGCTGTTGCCGAAAACGTGACTCGAGTTAAACGAACGATTTAATATGGACAACATGGGGGCAGGTTTGCGATCACCGCACCGCATGCCAGTTGGCACATTGTGTGTTCCACGATTTATAGTTATGATATGAATGAAACATAATGGAGATGCGTACCTATGTGAGAATCAGCACCAGCAAAAACTTTGAATTGACGTTCAAATATAAGATTAAACTAGTAGGCCAGTAATTTATGAATGCATAGATGTGTCGTTCCTGGAAACATTCTAGTGCCATAGAAATGAATATTTAAACTACACAGCTAAAACAGCCCGCAAATTTGGCAATATTAGGAAACATTACAAAGTTTATCATATTTAAATTATAATATTAGTCATAAATATTCACAAATCAATCAAATAATGATGAAAAAAATAATTGTTCCCTCAAATTGCCGGCAACATTTCCGTGCAGCAGATCTATATGCATGGGTAACACGTTTATTTCATACTAATAGTAAATATATAATTTTTATGGCATCTAAAATACTAAAATTCTAAGTTCCATCCATACAACTTATATAGTATTCCTACATACGTTGCTGATTCTCACTCTGATAACTGCAATGCAACGTAGATAATTATAAGCTATAGTTGTAATTCAAACCGTATCAAAATTGACAATTGAGGAAAATATCACAAAAACATAAAAACACTACTACGCAGCTCTTGCTGGCGTCGCGTCACGAGTTATTGTTATTTGATAGACAGAAACTGGACATAAAACGCTGTTATTCGAAAAGTTTATTTCAACAGGAATACGGACGTGTCGTTATTTTAAATAGCGGCTATCGTTTACCGGAAATGTCACTTTTGATTTTAAATTTTATAAAATGTAATGGCAACACCGATATATTCTTGGTGAGGAGAGTTTTGGGCCTTTCTTCAGAAAGTGTTCTTCGCGTCACCTTCGTGTCGAAAATTTATATTGATATTATTCAAATGAAAAATTAAATCAAATATTAAAAAATATTCATGTAGATATTTAATATTGAAATTTTGTAAACCACGAAAGTTACTCACCGTGACATGAAAGTTACGCAGCGTCTTTTTGGATAGATAATTCGGTAATAAAAGAATAAATTACTTGAAATATTTTATATCTATGAGACAAATTGTAATGTGGTTAGGTATTACATATATTTTTAAACATTCATGACATGATGAACACTAACATAATAATAGTTTGTTACCTTCGACATTGCTACTATGTACCAAATTATTTATGAGTATCCAATATTTCGACACTGTTGCAAGTGCCATGATCACAGCGTACCTAAAACTGTTGCGAGTGAGCTGTTATTTGCAGACTTAATGGTCTACCCTCCTTCTAAGTGTTTTATTGCACTCATTTTCAGTATCACTGACCTCAAATTCACTGTTTACTCGCATTTGTTCTCGGCACACAACACTGACAGTATTTGTCAGCGATAGGATACTTTGTTAAATATTACGGTTTCACACTTTCGGAGCGATGGTATTTTGACATTTGACAATTTAAACCCATACTTACGTTCGATTTTTTAGTATTTTGTAATTTAATCGCTTCCTTGACCTATTCTGGTAAGTAGTCGCATTCTGTCGAAATTATCTGAGATTATAAAGGTAAGGGTAAGCTAAGGTACATAGTAGCAAATTTGTCAATCAACTCTTTACCCTCCAAAGTAGTGCCTCAAATTACATATAGGTAACCCTGCATTTTAGTAGTTAGATAATTTGCCGGTTTATCAACTCAGTTTAAGTAGGCTCAGTTATATTAGGTATATAGGTTAGGCCCTTTATAAACTTTACAAGCAATAAATTAGTCTTCCAGATATTTTTCTTGCCTGGAGTGAGACTATTTAGACTACTAGTTGCTGGATCATAGCTGTAAGAGCGTTCAAAATATGTCCTTTTCTTATCCAATAAAGAATTAAACTATTTCTTTAGAATCTTTGGAAATAAACACCAGACGTCACGCGCTTATTGTCGAACCTTGGATGTTATAGTATCAGTGTTAATTGTAGTTTTTTTCCCGTAAAGCAAACTTATGATTTCCAGTCTTTATCTAGTAGCCTCAAAGTAGACTCTTTTATCGGTCTAGTGGACAAATTTCCAGCTTTAGACCAGGCTCAAATTTTAGCCATGCCACTTGTTTGAATAAATTAAGTCGACTGGCATAACTGCCATCATTCTTATTAGTGGCAAAGAATTATTTTCAAGGTTTGCTTTTATGATATTCATTATTTTCTTAAATAAACTACACAAATTCGGCTTATTACGAATAATGCACGAAAATTAATTTATTAATGAGTATGCTTATTTAGAGTAACATATTGTGATTACTTTATTTAATTAGTATATAGATTGATCAGGCGATTCAAAGCCGAATGAAAATCAAGATTTAAGACGTCATGTTCTATACATTTTTCTAGTAAGCTACATTATTTCTATCAATCATATCTGTGCCTCTGGAAACTGTCTAAGTAGAAGAATTCAAGTTTGATACGTTAAGGCGGTTATATTAACTGCATTTACAAACCATAAAATATAAATTCTAGTGAGATCAGTACACTTTGACAACCTTTCGTGGTATGATTTGTAACTTTCGTGGGCAATTGACCACGAAAGTTGTGCCGAAAATTTTTCATTTTTAGAAATATTAAATTAAGTAACTAACATGTATGATTATGATTCAATAGTTGACATTTATTCCTGACGCTGACTTATAATCTTAAAACATTAAATGAACTAGGGTCTTAAGAAAAAAAATAAAAATCAAGGAGCTGTAATAGCTATATCATAGCTATGAGATATTTATTTGTCTTCTGTTGGTGTTTTGACAGGTCTGAAGTTTCTGCGGACCTATGGTTTGTGTCGATAGGTTGAACCTTTTTGTAGTTATGAGCAATTTTGTGTCACATTTTCGAAAATGGTAAAATCGTGTGACCGACACAAAATTAAGTATGTTAAATTTAAATCTAAAGACGGATTTTTCCCCCTCGATATTACAAATCCTGACTTAGTATCTAATTTTTAAAATATGTTATGTTAATATAATGTAAAAGCCCAGCATGATAGAAGCGTTTCAACTGAGCGCCAACTCGGTGTGACGCGCGAAGAACAGCAGTTTTACTCCCGATTCCGATGGTAAAATATTTTTTCCTACAAAACTACAAACATAATAACACATTTTAAAGTGAATTCATAGAGATAGATACATGATAAAACATACAAAATTTATTCTTTAATTAAAAATTGAATATGTTTTGAATATCAAACGTGTGACCATCAAAAAACGGTGCTTAAATAATGGCCCTTTTGCATATAGGGAGCGTGCGGATTCCGGCAGTTCAATTGGTTTGCGGCATCCAGATGAAAAATTTGTGACTACCACTGGATATTGAAGAATAAAAGTATTTAAAAAAAAGACGTATTTATATTTTATTTGTATTTTACGTATATTTTTTGTAGTGCATCAATAAAAAATAAATTGATGGAACAACACGGACCACAGTCTGAAGCAAAACTTGATATTACGCCACGATAAATGCAATCGTCAGATTTTCTGCTGCATCAAATATCCTTTTAACTTTTATAACTACTAGTGGTCCCCCGCGACTTCGTCCGCGCGTTTGGAGTTTGCTCCCTCCCCTCCTGTCGCAGCGCGAATTTTTTAATTTTATTTTATATAACCCAAACAAAGCCTTCATCGATAAATATCTATCCAAGACAATAATATTTTTTCAAATCAGCCCAGTAATTTCTGAGATAAGCGAGTTCAAACAAACAAACTTACACTTCAGCTTTATAATATTAGTATAGATTTCTTTAATAGATTGCAGAAAACATTCGCAAAATTTTTGTATAAAACTTGTTATCAATTAAATAATACACGAATACTCAAATTTTGTCTTAGCGTTTTTCGAACCCCACTTGATGATCGACAGAAAAATCTGTGTCGTGACTTCAAAGCTTGTTCTAGGATTCGTAGATTTGAAGTCAATGGATTTTCCTGTAGTATGAATCATGCGTCAATAAGATGTAGATATATCTCAGATTATAAGCTACAATGTAAAGTGACTGATGACGGCACCACCCGACATAACAAGCCTGTCATTTCGTGTGGCACAGGCAGCAGGCAGCAGCAGGCAGCTACCTTCGTGATGTTTCATGGGTGAACGTGTGTAACCTTTACAGTCATTGTTCCGTAAACTTTTTGCCTGAACCAAAATAAAATTGCAATCGTAATTCAAGTATCATTGCTTGATTTGAATCAGCAATAATATATGGTGGGGATTCTGTTACCGTTTTTGTAACAAAATACGCAGTGTCGAGTTCGGAGTAATGTCCACGTACATGAGTCCATTGAGGCCTTAATAGGTTGTCATCATTGCATATTAAAACATATAAAATGCATGGTAATGTAGCGATAAGTATAGAACTTTATCTGCTTATACAGCATTAACAAGCGAAAAGTCCAAGAGATTTAAACAAAAATAAGTTGGTTGTGTAAGGATAAGGTTATGATGGAAACTATTTCATTACGTTCCTTAGTGACAGACTTCATATATGCAAATAAAAAAAAAGTTATAGATGCAGTTTATTAAATGTTAATGATGCTTGAGATGGCAAATGCGATGGCACCAACGCAAAAATCCTAAAATGGAATCCTTTCTTTTCAAGAAGTTTATTTAAGAATTTTTAGTGCATTTTGTTTTTGGAGTCCGTTTTTCCTTTTTTGAAAAAGTTTATTTTATTTGCTAGTTTTTAGGATTTGAAGGAGGGGGAGATGGTTGTAATTTTTAACTTTGTTCTTTAATAAGCTACAAATATATGCATGTACAGGCATGTCCACATTAAGGTACTTGTACAAAAACAATATACGTGACTTTAAATTTAAGGGTTTAAAACTCTAAAACCGTCATCAGATCCCGACTTGGCAACAATGGAACTAACAGAAAGGTAAACCCGCTATGACAGTAAAACCAATTTTCTAATCGGACTAAAATGATCTATATATGAGGTAACACACAAAAAAACATACAGTCGAATTGATAACCTCCTCCTTTTTGAAGTCGCTTCTAGGCGATTGTACATTAATTAATTAAGCACGGTACAAAAAAATACTTTCCTACAGCATAATCAATTAATGGAAATCACGAATTCATCATTATTATAGCATACAAATGCTTGCTTGTTTAATATCTACTAATATTTTAAAGCTGAAGAGTTTGTTTGGTTGAACGCGCTAATCTCAGGAACTACTGGCCCGTTTGGTTTCTGATGTTGGTAAAATCGACTCTTAGTATATTTTTGCGCAACTTGCACTTCGATGTATAGAGCTAACTGATATAGAAAAAATACTAATTAGTGATGAAAAACAAAGATTTGAAAGGTTATAAAAACCGACGCCACGTGACTACGGCGTGTCGGCATGTACGTGTGCGTTGGTGTGGGTGTGCTGTGTTTTGCGTGTGTTCGTGACCCGCACACGAGGTCGGGCGCGCCGCGGCGAGCCGGCCGGTCGGCGGCGGTCGGTGACGCAAGCGCCACCGCTGTGTGTGCTAAAGCTACGTCCACAACGAATCATTCGTTTACTTTGTTCCGAGTGCCGGCGATAAGCCTGTGTACCACGCTATGTACACCTCATACACCCTCACTCAACGCCTCTACTTCCGAACTTCGACTTATCAGACCACGGGACGATAAAAAGCCGTGGCCTAGGACATGGCCATCTTTTAGCACACTGAAGTTTTAAAGGCGGCAGGTAATATAACTTTTGTAATGTGGTTAGGGGCCGTCCATTAATCACGTGAGGCTCAAAAGGGGGGGGGAGGGGGTAAGGAAAACATCACGAAACATCACGAGGGGGGAGGGGGTCTCGTTAGACATCACGTGTATTAATTTTATTTAGTTTTTGTCAATAAGCGCTATTTCTGAACCGAAATTTTGAACAGCGCGAAAATTTGAACGATTTGTTATCACAAACTAAATGTTTAAAATAAATGTTTTTCGAATCACCATTTTCTCAATATTTTTTTCCAGTCAAAAATAGCCTTTACATAGACTTCCAAAAAAACACACGTGATCCAGGGGGGAGGGGGGGGGGGGGGAGGAGTAGTCCCAAACCTCACCAAATATCACCAGGGGGGAGGGGGGGTCAAAAAATGAGAAAAACGACCTCACGTGATTAATGGACGGCCCCTTAGATTTTTATGAAGTTTGATAACTTTTTTGTTACAAGTCAAGTAGCACCTAGGGAAAAATTGTGCATAAATCGCAAATAAGAGAGGTACCTTAACCCTTTCTACATTACGATATGATAAAATTGAAAGAAGTTCCCATTCTGCCTCAAACACAAATAACTAAGTTAATGTTTTGATTGAAGTTATAAAAAAATCTGCAGGCCAGGAGATCTTTTTTTGAATCCCTCGCGTCAATATTCGGAGTGGTTTTTGTTTGTCAATCAATTAATATAATGAACAAAAAGTTTCGAAATTGATTTATAAAAAAATAAATAAACGTATTGTGGACACACTTTTATCAAATCTCACAATAGCCGTAATTATTTCGATTGTATAATTCTGGACGACAGATCCGTATTCATTAAAACAAAATGTGCTGCGTAGAAACTGGAACAGCGCCGCTATTTTAAAGTTTAAAGTTCTTCTGTATCAATCTCAATTGAATGGGCAATTGTGCCAATCAGTGCAAACATATTTGATTTAATTGTATCAGCTTCAGAACGAAGCTTCGGAAACGAAAAGGGAAGTCATCAACAACGTCTCATTTAAATCCATGGACAAATACACTTTTTGGAGATATCTTTAACTGGATTTTTATCTATTTTTGGTTGAAAACGCGATTAATTTTATTATGCAGGATGAATTAGCAGTTCAATGAGACCTTTTATCGCAGAGAGCACATTTTGAATAACAAGGATTGATTCACAACAGTCACGTCATTTCGAACGATAAATATGAACTAACTTTATACTCGTACATACCTGAATATTATTAACAAACTGGCTCATCCATGGAGTATTTCTAATACAAGTGTCTATTGTCGGTGGGAACAAAGGTCACGTGAGGTTGCACAATGCACGTGGATGCTGAGTCTAATTCACTGTCAGTCGCAATAAGTGTTACAATAATTGATGATTTAATAATACACTATTAATGCTTGTGTTTCATAAAAATCTGCCTTTTGATTGGATATTTTAGGAATTTTGACATTTCCGCTATTTGGAAGGAACGAGGTGGGAAAGAGATTGTAGCGGATTCAAAGATTATGCTGAACATAGGTATTAATTTGATCAAGAATCTTGATTATCTAATTATGATTCAACAAAGAAGAAAAACCGACGAAAGAAGTCACAGTGATTCGACTGATTTGAAACCAATGTGCATTCAAAAGTAATTAATATTATGCTCGTAAATCAGGGAAACTGTTTACAGCACTTAATCTGAATTACCTGAAAACATGTGATTTGAGAGTGATAGGCTGGTGAAAGATAATGTGTTGTCGATAATAAGCGTTATAAAGCAGATAACATGCAGATTATCATGTATTCCACAAGTAAGTATAATCGATAGGGTGAGGAATAAAGAAAATCAGTCCGATAGGTACATACAACCTGAAAAAGTCGAGTCATGCCCTTAATAAGAGTTAAAAAGTAGACCAACAACTAAGGTGGAAATTAAGTCATTAAACTAATCAACAGATGATTCAATTCTGAAATAGCACGATAAAGATATCATTATGACGTAAAAGGAAAATCTTAAGTGACGAAATTATTGCGTCTATTAAGTATCGTGGAGACACAATATGCTGATATAATATAGCAATACATGGTGACATTAAACAGAAATTATCGGTAGTGTTACAGTGGACATCTATGCGATTTGCTTTGTCTGTCAATCAAGGCGTCTCATCAGTCAGCGGTATCAGTAAGCGTATTTGCATTCTTGTGTGAACTAGTTAGTCATTTTTTTGTTTACGTTGTCACTGTTACTTCACCAGAGAAAATATTTATTTGAGATGTGCGTATTACTTGGTACATTGTTTAGTTTACCAGCAGAAAGATGATGAAATAATTAAGTAGAAGCATGTACGTAGGTTCTTATATAAAGGGAATAATGGGTTTGAAAAATAATGACCTTTTCAATTTAGTTCATTACGTTAAACTAACTACACATCTCTGAGTCATTGCAATGTAATATTATATGAAATGAATTTTAATTAATTTAACCTTCTACTAACACCGAAATTTTACGTAGCTTTCTTTCAATATCTGAAATTGTTAGACAAATTCTGTCAAATGTCTCAAAGAAAATCCAATTCAAATCAAGATAATAATAAAGGTTCTAGTAGTGATTATGTTTTTGAATGATTTGTAACAGCAATTATAAAACAATACTAACTCAGTTCTATTGCAAAATGTATACAAATACATTTTTTGGAATAGAAATGACTAAAGCAAACTAAAAATTCAAAAAAATACAAAACTAAGATTCCAAAGTAAATAATTAGTAAGTTTCAAGGGCACGTGAACAAACTTTTTTTACAACGCACCGTTTCCTGGCGTTGCTTGAGATTTGTAATGTTGTTTTTTCCATGTACGTGAGATTCCGAGTTCCTTACGCATTAGACATTCTGCATATCGGATACGGGCTTATAGCCTTGCTCCTTTCCACGAACGGACTCTTGGAGTGGAACGATTGTAGAGCTATTGTTTGTAAACAGCGGCCGTCGGTGGCTGGCCTGACAGACGGGCCAATCATTGCATCGATCGCACCTTCAATTTACCTACATCGTAGGTAAATAAAGAAAGCGCAAAAGCGCGAGTACGGGGATTGGGTAACCTCATTTAGTACCTAGTCTACAAATAGTTTTTTTTAGATAAAGCTCATAATATACAAACTTTAGTTCTTGTCCGTTTCATACAGTTATTTTATTATATTCATTTTTTACAAGTTTGCGTAGAGTTTTTTTTTAATTTTACTTTATCTGTTTTATCGTCTTACAGCGAAAAGAATCACAAGTATTTATCAGATAAGTATATGCGTTTTATATTCCTATTTGGAAAATCGTTAGATAAATAACGATATGATAATATTTCGTCTAAATATTTGTCGAGCGATTCGCGATCACGCACTACTCTCTCTCGCGAGTCGCAGAAATCGCGACACAATTCAACTGTAAACTGCAGTGTCGTTGACATCTGCGTACTAACTTACATCAATGATATCGATATCGAATGGAATTGTCCTCATTCATTGTGATGTTACTAGAAGTTGTACTACGGTTGTCTTTTATACGTTTCTAGGATTTTCATATGTTACTCCTGAAAAACTTTTCAGGTATAAAATATCTTTCAGTTTGATAGCTGATTGAATAATTCCTCTTCTTTTAATAAGGAATTATTGTTACCCTGATTGCTTGAAGCTTGATTAATCTACAGAAAACCTACATAAAGATGTAGAGTTACGGATAAGAAATAAAATAATTTACAGTTGTTGAAATCGTAAATAATGATATTGCTATCATATTTCTTTATTTATTTTATAGTACCAATAAATGCATAATATAGCGTCTATAATACGTTCACCAATAAAATGAGAAATTACCATAAAAAATAATATAATAATTTTATTATTCAGATAGTCCTTATAACCCTCTTCTCTCTTAACAAATTTTATTGCAGAATTTCAGAAGCTAATGTTAGGCTGACGAAATATTGTTTACTGTTATGGTATCTTATTTATTATTACAGATTGTTGGTACTAAGTTGGTAGGTAGAATATTAATAATGTTTAATCCAAGATCAATACATCTGAGCCAGTTGTAGTATTGTGCCATGGGCTGGGGCGCCAAGGCATGCTGATTTTATACCTGAAGATAATATCGTTTCTAAGAATTGTCCGCTTTTGTGATGGTTTTTGTCCAATAACGTGACGTAACCCCTATTGTAACGGGTCTCTTTCAAGGGTTTTGTATTGTAGAAGTAATATTCATTCACATCGTTTACCAAATTTCTATTATTAATGTAGTATTAATATTTAACCCACTGACTACATTTATAGCATCAGTGAGGGAAGCGACAATTCTAATATTGGTAGACAAATTCTGTCAAAGGTCTCAAAGGAAGTCCAATTGAAATCAAGATAATAGTAAAGTTTATAAGTAGTGATTATGTTTTAAAATGATTTGTAACACCAATTATAAAACAATACTAACTCATGCTCATAGTTTATTAGGATATGAAGAAATTTTACTTTTTATTGCATAATATAATTTTATTGTCCTTGTGATAAGCGAGCCTCGAATTAATTTAACGGTGATAATAATAACACAGTTTAATTATGAATGCAACGATTCAGCAATTACGCTACTTAGTTTATTCTCGTGAGTATGCAAAATTTCTGCTGTATTTTAAGGGTCACTTGTGAAGATCAACGCGCGCTGCTCTATTTTTTGTAGATTTAATATTATTAGCTCAAAACCTGCAATAGAAACGTTAAAAGAAGAGACACCAATATATAATAATGTATTGTTATATACAATAATTAATCCTATTGGGGAACCCGAATCGATGACAGCGCTCACAATGACCAAAAAATTGATAACATTTGCAGACTTCTACCACCATTTCTCTGGCAATTTTAGCATTATATTTTATTAATAAGTAAAAATCGACACTATAGACTAACGTAATTGAATAGAATAAATGGATAATACTCGTACATTATTTCATTGAAATAACTTTGGTTGAATTACTTTTCGTAATGACAGCCAGTAGTCTTTATTCTTATTGAGAAGTGTATCCAGCCAGTAACACTCTTGTTAGATTTGCTTCTTTTAACAAAGCACTTTTTACTAGCGTTTTTGGAAACAAAGCGTGGAAGGTATTTCTTGTGCCTATTAGTAATTTACATAAAAGTGTGTTTGCTTTGTATAGAATATTTTGAAGACGTTGATTTAAGTGTATTTTATGACTTGAGAGCCAACGAGATATAACTTTCCGGCACGTCATTTACCTACACTAACTTGTTTGACATTCACATAGACATACTCGTATGTAGGCAGGCAATTGGTTTTCTTCATTATAAAAATCAAAATTTACAAAAACATTAATTTGGTTTCCTATTCAAACGATCACTATTTGAAATTGTCTGAGACTTTTCTGGTACGATTTTTATTGTTTCAGTAAACACTAATGATAACCTACTTTAACCTTCCGTTGAATGGGACCAAGTGAATCCAAGATTACGGTAGAACTTATATTTACTCTACGTAAACATAATTTGTATCACTGCTGGTGGTTCTGCTTGTCTTCCGCCTACCTATTTCTAAAGCCAAGTCAGAGATTAAAAACGTGACTTTCCAAGCGAAAATTTGTTATATATTTTGCTTTTCATAAGCAGTTCAATCTGCGAGAAGGTAATATAATCACGTCGTGTTTGATTGCGAATGTTTTAAGAATGCATAACGGGAAATATGGCGCAATTTATCGTTCCCTTTAGTTTACAGTAAACAAATACGAACGTGGACTTGCTGAGACATATGTTTTGGCAAGCGTCTCGAGCTCGCTAACACGAATTTGTAAGGAGTTTGGACATTGTGTGTAATAAAATCACTGAGCGACTTATATGAACGCGGTCCAACATCGATGAACTCGAAAATAATAATAAGACAGTAAACTTAACGAAGAGGTAAGGTGTATGAAAGATACTACGTATGTGAAGCCGAAATAAAGATCATGTACCATGCAAAACGTAGCCTAACCTCTATAAGAACAAATGAACAACGCATGCATGAGTAATGACTAGAATTCGGAACTATGTCAAACTATACATCTGAAACTGTAATTGTAAAGCTTGGTGATGGATAATATGCTAAAAAATAACGAAGCTATGGATAATATAGCATAGTCACGTTGACACATGGTCGATAACATGCAGAACAGATAGGTTAGAATAAAAACTTACCACATAGTGCGGTTCCATATTCCTTCCAATGCGAACGAGTTTTGGCAGTCATTTTGATTGTAGTATTTTTAATTTTTGGACTAATTGCGATTACTGGGAGTTTTGGAATGAGATTGTATTGAGCACTGATTTGTTATTGAAAAAAAATTTAGATAAAATTTAAATCCATCATAAATGGTATATAAATAATAACGATATATACTATAACTAGCTAAATATCACAATATACTGTATTCGATCTAAATAATAAATGGTTTGTTTACGAAACGTTATAACTTATTGGGCTTCATGTTGGATGGTTTATGTGTTGTTGGTTTGCTGGTTCATAGCGAGAAGTACTCGTGCGGAGTCGTGTTAGCGCGACGGCGACGGGTGAGCAACTGAATGATGCGCGACCGAGTCGAGGCGAACGAACTAATCGCAACGCTCCAAGTGGGACGGAATGAGGCAAATCGGCGCGGGCGCACACTTTTGCTGGTCGTTTATCGGGCGGCGGGTAGCTCTTGTGGAGATAACGAGAAGGTCGATAACGCGCGCGGACCGGCGCGCCCCGCCCGCTGCGCCTCGCCTCTCGCTCGCGCTGCACCAGCCCTGACTCTATCTCCCGAGACAATTATTTTTAGACTCAATACTCCTAAAATACTACTGACAATCGTTAAAACTGACACATCACGAGACTACACTTGTAGCACGCATACCGTGTTGTTCTTGGATTTGGGCCTCTTGCCCTAAAACATAGAGCTGCAAACGGAACGGAGCTTACAAAGAATTTTCAGTTGACCGCGGAACCTTTCTTGTTATGTGCATGCGTGCGTATCTGATAATAATGAAGGAGGCAGTTGTACATAATATTTACCAAATCTGTAAAGTTCTTTCCTATTTGTACGTTTCGCTTATCACCAGTTACAAAGATGATACTGATAGTTTATGGACCATATCCTTTAAGTCCTGGGGTGCGATTGTGTAAAGCAATCGTATTCATTTGACAGTTCAAAACGTACGGTATGATCTGTCAAACGGTAAAGAGCAAAGAGTTTGACAGATCAAACCGTACGTTACGAACTGTCAAATGAATACGATTGCTTTACACAATTCCAGCTCTGGTGTCATTTCTACTACTAACCATGTTTCGTATTTGCCCAATACGTACGAATGTTACATTGGTAGAGTCCTATTTGTAAGGTTGAGAGTGAGATGTTATTGAAACAGATTTAGCAGGAAGTTCAGTTATTATTTTTCAACTATCGTTAAAACGAAAAAAGTAGAGTAAAGCTAATTGAAAAAATATTAATTAATGACGTTCTGCCTTAAGTTTCAGTTCTGTCTGGAAGTTTATTATCAATGTTTATCGAATTTGACGTATTAAAGTCAAAATCGGTGGTCATAGGTAAGATAGGCACGGCTGACAGATTAACACTTTAATGTAAGTATTTTCAAGCCTAAAACAAAATTTTATTTAAGCCTTTGAATATGCTAGTGGTTAAGTGGGATCATAATTCACGAACTTATCAAAACCATTATATGTTTTGCTCTTCTTTGTTTCTATACCGGTAATTAAAAATAAATATTAGCTGCATTTTTGGATATTCCAATTCCTAATACCGATTCTTTGCTATTGCCAAGTTTGGGGTCGGGTAATTTAATTTAACAAACATAATGTTTACAAAGATTGCTGAAATAAACATTGTGATCTATTTTGAGATGAAACCAATTACATATAACTTACTCACCAATTATAGGTACTTAATAAGTAACACTTTGATGGTGAAATAATTTATGCGGTTGAGTCATATTTATTTTTGGCTATGTTATTACTTATTATCCCCAATTTTGCTGAAGATTGCGATCAAGCACTTACTTTTATCGTGGATTAGATAATTTTCAGCAAAGTCATTTTGGTAACGCGCACATACCAAATTGCAACACAGATATGTTTTATCGAGAAAAGAATATTTTTATAACCAGAAGCCTCACTCTTTATACTGTATTGATGTATACGCTAAAATTACTAATAAATATATAATAGAAAAGGTTGTAGATGACGATTTCGTTTTTTATTCCGATTTTAAAATGAGGGTAATCAATTCAATGTGTGTGCACGTTATTTCGTTGAATTTTGATAAATACCATTTGAGTATGTTGATTTTTTTAGGTTTCAAAACACGTGCGCAAAATCTATGTATATTTTTCCACGAATTTCACAAAAACGAGAAGTCGAGGTTTTTAATCGAGATACATTTAAATTTAGGGTACAGTATAAGTTTTATCAGAATGATTGATCCAGTAGTTTTTGAGATACGAATGAGAATAAATTAAGAGAACAATTAAAATAATTAAACTACCTTTTTAAAACTGACTAAAAGCTAAAAATAACGCATTTCATGTCTACCAAAGAGATAGTCGGATTTTAAAATATCATTGGAGTCAATTGGTCGGTCGGCACGATCTCACTTACTTACACCAACAGTATACGCACATCACATCATGCAAAGACTCCAAATGAATTTGTTTCTCTGAGTAGACGGCAAATGCTTTATTTTAAGCTTTAGTGTTAGATTATTTAAGGCAGTTTTATTTTTTAATATTTTTTTTATTTTACAGTGTCGGTTTAAAGCATCATATTTCATTATTCTGTTGCTGAACGTTTCATAATTCTATTTAAATATGTCCTTGAATTGGCTAACTTCCTAAATCAAAATGTAGTTGTAGTCGCCTTGTAAATGAATGATTCTGTATTCCTAACGTTGTAGCACATATAATAGTGTGTGATCGTACAATAACGACACCACTTCCGACTGATTTAAATCTTCAGTTTCATTGAACTCCTCCTCAAGGTGTGCGAGTTGGCTACTGTCCATTAATTATGTACGAAATTGGTACAAAGGTTGTTGCAAAATACTTTCGTGGCTAGCGAACTAACGTTCTTCTTCTTGCCAGTGTATACGAAATGAAAATATGTTAGCAATAAATTCTATTCCTAGCGCATGGAAGTGACACCACGAACAAATCTCGTGCGCCATGAATTAACGCCACTTGTCATCAAACAACAACAATTTCTACATTGACCCGCCCGGAAATCGAACCCGGAACCTCGGAGCGGCGACGCTTTGAAACCCAGCGTGCTTGGCCACTATGCCACGGAGGTCGTCGAAATTCCAAGGAATACGTCATAATCTTGCTGTCGTAATTGCGATGCATTTTTAGCTTGGCATAGCTTCACTTTACGTAGTAATAACAACTCAATGGATGTTAGTTTTTTTTGTCTTGATGAAAATCTGCTAGGTAATTACAATCAGTAAATTGAGCGTAGAATTTGTGGTCCAAGAAATGATTGTGATTCTTGAAAGGTCATCTCCTCCTTATAATTATTGAACACTTGTATTTGTCAATCAAAGCAGTGGAAGAGTTGTGGACAAGTCTTGTCGTAGCCAAGGCCGGGGGGGCGCGGCGGTGACAACAGCACGTCAGGGTAAACACTGCGGTATCTTATTCAATTGTAATAAGGGCTAGTTTGCGACAAAAGTGGGTAACATAATGTGCCGGCAACTGTACATACACACACACACCCAATTAGACGTAATATCTGACGTATTGATCGTCAGCTTTTACAAGCTTTTAGCACAATGTCATTTCACAAACCTACTGTCGGATCAACGCATAGCTGATCGTAGAGACTTGAGACTTGGAGGTTGTGTTCTTTGTAGACGGTAGGGATCTAAAGAAAGAATTTTCTGAAATTCTACCCCTAAGGGGGTGAAAAAGGGGGCAAAATTTGAATCGGACACCGTGATTCTTGGTCCAATATACTTCAAATTTGTATACACATTCATTACCAGAATTGACAAAACCCCTGTTTCGTATTTTATTGAAATTAATCTTGTAACGGGTTAAGTTATAAAGGGGTAGAATGTTATTTTAGTGTGATTTCTCTAAAATTGATAAGGGTACGTCTTGTGAATTTGATATATTTTTTGAAAATGACATCTCATGTTTGGAAGCCTTATTTTGAAATTTATTTGTTTATGTTTTAAGTTATATGTCTAACAACAGATGCGATTTGGCTCCAATCATACTAAACCGATTGAAAAAATATTTTTGAAGTGAAAACTTCTTTAGCGGCGTTGAGCACTTTTGTGGGATGGGGGAAAAATGTGAAACTCGCGTCAGGACACGTGGGCTGATCGAAAAACCGTAAGACGGTTGGCGAAATTATGGATGTAAGTTGATTTTTCTGAGAGATAAACTTTTTAATGTAATTTAATATAATATAAATTGTAATGTTTGTGTACGATAGCGCAATAAATAAATATTGTATTCTATAAAAATATATTATTATTATTATTATTATTATTATTATTATTATTATTATTATTATTATTATTATTATTATTATTATTATTATTATTGTATTCTATCACAAAAATGATAGTACTTTTATATTGATAATAAGAGCAATTCATTCAAAATTATTCCCTAACTATTCCAAAAAATTAAAAATGCACAACGTTGATATTCAAGTTTTCACTTCTGCCGGCACTCCCGGAGTGCAATTTTGTGTTTTTTTTATTAGACTCTATGGGATGAACATAGGCTGTATAACATTATTTTTTTTAAGTTAGGGCAAGTATAAAATTTTCAATAATGTAACCGAAGGTGTGAAAGAAAATCTTTATATCGGGAACCCTGCCTAAACTATTGACAGTAACCACAGCAAAGTAATGTTCTACAGATTTTTTTATTGAAGACATCAATATCTACCATAAAGTCTGTGATACCAAATATCTAGCTTTTACAGTTTTGTCACAATAACCCAATAATATTGTATGCAATAAGCCTTTTTTAAATTAAAAGATGCAATTATGTCGTATTCAAGGCTATATCAGTACCATTACTTTCTGAATAATTCAAATCGGACAAACCATGAGAGGTACAAGTTTATCGTGATAATAAAATTTCACCAAAATTTAAATGAACGCAAAAGCGCGCGCCTTGAGCGACTATGAACTATCAATACTGATGTGCTAAATGGCGCTGTAAGTTTTTAACTCGCTGTTTAACTTGAGATTTTCTGAAATGCCAAATCCTGGAGGACTGCGAAAAAGTTTTGTTGCTATATCTATATTAGTCATACTACTTAGGTCAGCTCCATTGGCAACCGAGTCCCTTATGTGACTCCTGTATGAATTCTACACCGACACCGACAAGTGCTGAATTCAATGATATTGTATTAAGAAGTAGATGACGCTTCGCGAACTAAACGAGTATATAAATAAGGCACCGTCTGATTAATTGATGTCAACGGATTGACATCCATCACATCAGACATCAGTTTCGGAACAGAGTCTTAATAGAGTAGCTTTCTTAATATATTTTTTTAAAGTATGTATGTAGGTACATTATAATAGACACGTGACCTAATATTCAAAATGGGTTAACATTTGGGCTTGATAGTATATTAATCAACAAAATACATTTTATTTTTAAAATATTTACCGATTACAATATGCAATTTAAATAGGTCTCCTGAATGCTTGACATTTTATGGCGCCAACATCAGAGTCACGTTCACTGCTAAGCATTTACGATCACGTGACCACATGTACTTATATTTTTTACAAATTAAATTAATTTAATATTTACAGTCCTTATTTAAATAATAATAAAAATATTTATTAATGCACAATAGTTATGTGGCATCACATAAATGAGATAATAACTTCAACAACATGCAAATAGTAAGTACCTATTTTTTCTACAATGACCTAATGCTGAGTATCATCCCTCACGGAAGTGTTTATCAACAGTCTTTTGTTATACTTTTATTTACGTGACCGCCGGCGACCTTTTAATCCGTAGGCGTCTACGCAGTTGCTTTAAAGAAATTATAGTTGTACTTTATATTTATGTATTACAGCGAGAAGTGACATGTCCATAGATATACCTATTAAGTGATAGGGTCGGGCGGGCAGGATTCGAACCCGCAATTGCTTATCTTTGTAATCCGGAACGTAAACTACTATAGGCACTAAATCGGTCTATTTCTTGTTAAAAAAATGTTGCACGCTACTCCATATTTAACACTGTATTAGAAAAGCGTGGGTTGGCTAAAAAACAAAACTCACAGAAGATATTAGGGAAAAAAAGGACTTCTCCAAAGTAACACTCCTTGTTTTAATAGATTTCTCTAACGCATTTAATGCTGTTGATTATGTCCTCCTTCTGGCTGCATTATCTCACTTAAAAGTTTTTCCTTTTGCTCTGGAATGGTTTTCTAATTTAATTGGAATGGTTTGGTAAATTAAAACTCCGAACTCAATGTGTGACTGGTACTGGCTGACGTCTGATGTACCGCAAGGAATATTATCCCCTCTTCTCATTGTCACTTACAACCTTCGCTGCCTGTACCATCTATATGCCGATGACTTTCAATTATATGTTCAATCTGAAATTTCTGAAATATCTGCTGCAATATACCTAAAAAACGAGACCTTAAAATATATATTTTCCTGGTCACACATCTTTGGTATTTCAGTTAACCCTAACAAGTGTCAAGCTATCATAGTGATTTCTAGGCTTAATGCCGTTGATCTGGATCCGATAGCGTATGAAGGTGACAGTTCCTTACTATTCCAGTGTAAAGAACTTGAACTTGTCTAATCATTGACTCTACGCTGGGATGGACTAATCACATCTCGAAAGTAAGTCGTAAGGTTATCACATGTCTGAGAAATCTCTACCGCCTTAAATGCTTTCTCCCATTTAAAACGAAACTTCTGCTTATACAAAGTTTAGTCATTCCTATCATCGACTATGATGATTCGTGCTGTACTAATCTCACTGAAGCCGTCATTGATAAACTTGAACGTCTCCTAAATAGTTGTATTAGATTCATCTTCGGCCTCCGTAAATACGGTCATGTCTCCAGTTACAGAGCGCAACTGGATTGACTGACCATCCGTCAACGTAGAGACTATCGAATTCTTTCCATTCTTCACACTATTCTGTATAGCCCCTCTGACCCTTTTTATCTTCGAAATTTGTTTCCATTTTTAAGTCAAACTCATGATCGTTCTCTTCGTTCCTCTGCCGAAGGTTCGGCTAGGTACGCAAGCTCACCGCTCCTCGTACGTTTCTAAGTCATTTACAGTAACAGCTACAGGACTCTGGAACTCTCATCCCCTAGATATAAAAACGACTGATTCTAGGTTATCTTTTAAGAATAAAGTTCGCACATTTCTGAAAGAGTGAATAATTGCATAGTAATATTATTATTAAATGTATGTATTATTGCTTTATTTATGCTTAAGTACGTATAATTATAAATGTTTATAGTTAAAGTAACTATTTTAAAGTTGATTTATCTATTATACAGGGTGTCCAAAAAATGAAGGATAATCCTGTAACAGGGGACAGGTCACATTAAGGCCTATTATACGGCAAAAAAAAATTCAGGTAAAAGTCTCACCATTTTCAAGCTATGAATATTTTTAATTTTATTTTGGAAATTTTGTACTCGTTTATTATAATTCATGCCATTTTTACAAATGATGACTTTTTTGAGTCCTGTTTTTTTTGTAACCCTCACAAATGCTTGAGTCATCTAAAGCAATGTCCCTTTTAGTTTGGAAATGGTACGAAAACTAAAAAAAAAAACATGTTTTGCAAATACTTTAAAAAAAATTATTCAATAGCTGACTTTCATAGCCTGTGGTGTAAAAAAAATGTACCAAGCAGATTGTGCCAATTGGTTTAAAAAGTTGCTTGTTTAGTGACAATTTTAAAATGTTATAATTCTTTCACGTTCCTTTATTAATTATTTTTTTATTAAAATTTAAAGTTCTTAAAAAGTATTTCTGCATTTTAAACAATTCTTTGAAAATTGGTTTTGTAATAGTGTAAATGCAAATAAAAATACAGAATAACTATAAAATAATTTTTAATTTAACCAATACAATTTAGAAAATCACTTAAAATCACAGTAAATGTTCAAAGTGGCCGCCATTTGCCCTTATGCATGCCCTAAATCTTTTAATGCAAGACCGATTTATACGGCGAGCATAACCCTCGCGTGAAATGTGTTCCGCCGCTTCTCGAATTTTTGTTCTCAGCTGTGTAATAGATGTCATTTCTTTAGAGTACACCAAATCTTTTAAGCAGCCCCAATAAAAAAAATCCAAAGGATTCAAGTCCGGCGATCTTGCTGGCCATGCAATAGGGCCGAGGCGCCCGATCCACCTTCTTGGGTACCTTTCGTTGAGATAATCTCGAACCACTCGAGCGTAATGGGCTGGGCAGCCATCATTTTGCAACCACATGCGATGCCTTGTTGCAAGCGGCACGTCTAACATGAGACTTTCCAATTGGTTTTGTAAAAAGTCTAAATAAATTTCTCCTGTTAAGCTTGGTGGCAGCTCGTACGGGCCAATCACTTGTCCATTTATTATTCCGGTCCACAAGTTAATTTTAAATTGTGTCTGAGAGTGGTCTTCTCTTATGGCATGGGGATTTTCCATCTGCCAGCTATGTACATTGTGCATATTTAAATATCCGTCTTTTCGGCACGAAGACTCGTCGCTCCACAAAATCTTACTCAAAAATGTAGGGTCTTCATTAATTTTAGTAAGCATTGTCCTACAGAACTGAACTCTTCGCGGGTGGTCGGCAGGTAATAAAGTTTGCACCCGCTGCACGTGATATGGGTGCAATTCGTATCTTTTTAACACTTTATGTACGGTGCTTTTTGGAATTCCTGTAGCGCGTTGTATTTTCCTTACGGAAGTAGAGGGGTCTGCTTCCACTTCACCTAACACTTCATCATCGATATCCATTCTTGGTCTTCCTTGGCTGCCTCCTCTTCCTGGAGTCCGTCCTTCCGAGTACGTGCGATGGACGTTTATAAACACTCGGTAGCCTGGAGAATGTCGATTAGGATACCTACAACAAAAAGAAATAACACTAATGTTTGTGCAACGTGCGTTGTATCGTCGGAAAAGGAAATTTACCGTTTAAAGATGTTTTTTGCATAAAAACCCGTAACAAGACGTAGTTTGAAAAAGAAAAAGTTTTTAATTAACGTCCAAATAAGATTTGTAAGACTGCTCTGATTAATATGACTTGATAGAGAAGGCTAAGTAAAAACTATCTTACCTCTCACGATAGAGTTGAGCAGCTGCGGTAGCGATGCAACGGCATTCTCCATAAATTAAATGCATATCAGCATACTCGCTAGCCGTGTACACGTGTCTAGGCATAGTGGCCCAAAATAACCTCGAAGGTTAGATGTCCGTTGAAAAGCCAAGTCGTCGAGATCACCAGTATCAAAGTCCAAATCACAAAGCACAACAAGTCCAATTTCAAAGCACAAAACGTAAAAGAAACTAATCAAAACCCAAAAAAATCACGTGCGCGTCACAACTGAGCAGAGTCAAGCAGGACACTAAAACATTTTTTTGTTTATTTGAGATTCGGATCCCTTCCATTTCCAGTGCGATAGCGCCGCGCTCTACCAATCAGGTAGCTATTTTAAGGTCAACCTCGGGCCAGGTAGAAACCCTTTTTGCGATTTCATTGTTCATAATTATGAACAATGAAATCGCAAATAAGGTTCCTACCTGGCCCGTACATGACTCACACAACGACAAAAGACTTGCATAGTTACTTCGTTTCGATGTAACTTTTTTTAAGAGTCCGAAATAACGACGTTTGTTCATTAGAATTACAATAAAAAATTAATTTAAAAGTAATTGCTAAACAATAATACCTTTCTCAAATTGTCAGTAAACTAGCAACTTTTTAAAGTAATTGGCACGATCCGCTTGGTACATTTTTTTTACACCACAGGCTATGAAAGTCAGCTATTGAATATTTTTTTTAAAATTATTTGCAAAACATGTATTTTTTTTTAGTTTTCGTACCATTTCCAAACTAAAAGGGACATTGCTTTAGATGACTCAAGCATTTGTGAGGGTTACAAAAAAAACAGGACTCAAAAAAGTCATCATTTGTAAAAATGGCATAAATTATATTAAACGAGTACAAAAATTCCGAAATAAAATTAAAAATATTCATAGCTTGAAAATGGTGAGACTTTTACCTGAATTTTTTTTTGCCGTATAATAGGCCTTAATGTGACCTGTCCCCTGTTACAGGATTATCCTTCATTTTTTGGACACCCTGTATAATATATTATAATATGTATAGATAATAGGATTATTGAAACTATGATTCTTCTTTCTTAAGAAGCAATTCACTGCACCCGTTGACACCCTTCTGCATGACCTAAAAGTTTGACTAGCAGAAAATGCTTTTAGCATTAAGTCCACCTTTGTACACAAAATTTGTGCAATAAAGTCTTTTAATAATAATACTAATTATTATTCCAACTGAAATATTTTTATTTAAATACACACATCAAAAGAGTCTAGGGATCAAGCATTTTTATGCGGATTTCTTGAGATTGAGATGTGGCTTTGTAATAAATTTATGATTTTATAAATTTATATGGATACTTTTTGGTGCATTTCATAATTTGAAACAGGAACTGTCAATATACTTGTTTCTGAAGTTTACGCGAATATTACTCATTGAAATAAAACTACTTTTTTACGGATTAACTTTTCGCGAGTTTATTAATTTTATCCCGACGTTTCGAACACTTTACAGCGTTCGTGGTCACGGGTAGACTAAGATGTTATTTGTCATTTACAGAGTTTTGAAAAATATACACTACCGTCACTCATATTATTAATTAACGTTCCTATCCACGCAGAAAGAGCTAACTGTGTCTTGTGATCTTGCAGTGAGTGGTCTAGCTTGGGTCCTAGTTAGAACTGGATCCCATGCAGGTGGAATTTTCCAACCATCTTCTCTGTTAAAATTTGGATGTTTTCTTATTTCTATAGCTTCGCGTAGCATACGTGGAATGAACCGACGTTCTTTTGATAGTACTTTAGGTTGGTCAAAACGTATGAAGTGGTTGGGTTTGTCTAAGGCATGTTCACACACTGCAGATTTTATGTTCCGTCTATGTTTAACGTCAGCTATATGTTCTTTTATCCGCACGCCTATACTTCGTTTGGTTTGCCCGATGTAGGAGAGGCCACAGTCACATTCCAGTCTATACACCCCTGCATCTTGAAGAGGTATGGTGCACTTGACAGGTGGTAAAAATTGGTTAATCTTCTTTGGCGGCTTGAAATAAGTCTTGATGGAAGCTCGCTTCAAGATATTCCCAATCTTGTCAGTGACCCCCTTGATGTAAGGTAATACGGCAGGTGGGCGTTCAATTGTCATGGGCTTGGCATTGGCACGGGGTCTGCAACGACGTGGTACTGGAAGCTGGTTGTCCCGTAGTACCTTCCTTACATGCTGAAGTTCAGCAGCCAGGTGTCGGTCGTCACAGATGCCCAACGCTCTCTGAAACAAAGTTTTGCCCACGGTAGCTAACTGTGAAGGATGATGGTGAGATGCACCATTGAGATATTTGTCTGTATGGGTGGCCTTTCTAAAAACTGTGTGGCTAAGTGTGTTATCAGAATTCCTAGTGAGTAAAACATCTAAGAAAGCCAGTTTATTGTTTGCCTCAATTTCCATAGTAAATTGTATTTGTGGATGAATAGAGTTAAGATGGTTCAAAAAAGCAGAAACTTTATCTGTGGGTAGTATTGTGAAGGTGTCATCTACGTACCGTTTATAAAACCTTGGTGATATAGGTGATGTGTTCAAAGCTGTGGCCTCAAAATCTTCCATGAAGATATCAGCAACAACAGGTGATACTGGGGAACCCATCGCTACACCATCAATTTGTATGTAGAATTCACCGTCCCATAATAAATAGCCAGATGTAAGGCAATGCTCTAAAAGTTCTGCATACTCTATGGGCATATCCAATTCAACTAACTTCCTTCTGGTAATTTCAATGCAGTCCTTCACAGGTAAACTTGTAAATAGGGACTGTACATCAAAACTAACCATTGTTTCATTTTCTGCCAATTGCAAGGTCTTTATTTGGCTTATGAAGTCATAGGAATCCTTAACATGTGCCGTAGTTCCTCCTCGTAGTACAGATAGTGTTTTCGCCAAATGCTTCGCCAGCTTGTACGTTGGGGAATCAATCTGACTCACAATAGGACGAAGAGGAACATTGGTTTTGTGTATTTTAGGCAGCCCATACAGTTTAGGTGGTTTTGCACATGTTGGTATTAATTGCTTAGCATCAAGATTTAAACTATCGCTATGTTTTTTCACTAGGTCGCTGGTTTTCTTTAATATTTTGCTCGTTTGATCTATTTTTACATGTTTGTAGGTTGTTTCGTCCGACAGCAACTGTGATATTTTGAGTTTATAATCTGATGTATCCATTATAACCGTAGCGTTTCCTTTATCTGCACGTAAGATTGTCAATTCCGGTTTAGATTTTAAGTTTTTAAGGGCTAAATATTGGTCACGAGAAAGATTCGACTTAGGTATTTTGCTATGTCGTAAGACGCATGATATGTCTTGTCGTATTGATTCTGCGTCTTCTTTCTTCAAATCATTCTTTATTAGATTGTTTAGTAAAGAATGATTTGAAGAAAGAAGACGCAGAATCAATACGACAAGACATATCATGCGTCTTACGACATAGCAAAATACCTAAGTCGAATCTTTCTCGTGACCAATATTTAGCCCTTAAAAACTTAAAATCTAAACCGGAATTGACAATCTTACGTGCAGATAAAGGAAACGCTACGGTTATAATGGATACATCAGATTATAAACTCAAAATATCACAGTTGCTGTCGGACGAAACAACCTACAAACATGTAAAAATAGATCAAACGAGCAAAATATTAAAGAAAACCAGCGACCTAGTGAAAAAACATAGCGATAGTTTAAATCTTGATGCTAAGCAATTAATACCAACATGTGCAAAACCACCTAAACTGTATGGGCTGCCTAAAATACACAAAACCAATGTTCCTCTTCGTCCTATTGTGAGTCAGATTGATTCCCCAACGTACAAGCTGGCGAAGCATTTGGCGAAAACACTATCTGTACTACGAGGAGGAACTACGGCACATGTTAAGGATTCCTATGACTTCATAAGCCAAATAAAGACCTTGCAATTGGCAGAAAATGAAACAATGGTTAGTTTTGATGTACAGTCCCTATTTACAAGTTTACCTGTGAAGGACTGCATTGAAATTACCAGAAGGAAGTTAGTTGAATTGGATATGCCCATAGAGTATGCAGAACTTTTAGAGCATTGCCTTACATCTGGCTATTTATTATGGGACGGTGAATTCTACATACAAATTGATGGTGTAGCGATGGGTTCCCCAGTATCACCTGTTGTTGCTGATATCTTCATGGAAGATTTTGAGGCCACAGCTTTGAACACATCACCTATATCACCAAGGTTTTATAAACGGTACGTAGATGACACCTTCACAATACTACCCACAGATAAAGTTTCTGCTTTTTTGAACCATCTTAACTCTATTCATCCACAAATACAATTTACTATGGAAATTGAGGCAAACAATAAACTGGCTTTCTTAGATGTTTTACTCACTAGGAATTCTGATAACACACTTAGCCACACAGTTTTTAGAAAGGCCACCCATACAGACAAATATCTCAATGGTGCATCTCACCATCATCCTTCACAGTTAGCTACCGTGGGCAAAACTTTGTTTCAGAGAGCGTTGGGCATCTGTGACGACCGACACCTGGCTGCTGAACTTCAGCATGTAAGGAAGGTACTACGGGACAACCAGCTTCCAGTACCACGTCGTTGCAGACCCCGTGCCAATGCCAAGCCCATGACAGTTGAACGCCCACCTGCCGTATTACCTTACATCAAGGGGGTCACTGACAAGATTGGGAATATCTTGAAGCGAGCTTCCATCAAGACTTATTTCAAGCCGCCAAAGAAGATTAACCAATTTTTACCACCTGTCAAGTGCACCATACCTCTTCAAGATGCAGGGGTGTATAGACTGGAATGTGACTGTGGCCTCTCCTACATCGGGCAAACCAAACGAAGTATAGGCGTGCGGATAAAAGAACATATAGCTGACGTTAAACATAGACGGAACATAAAATCTGCAGTGTGTGAACATGCCTTAGACAAACCCAACCACTTCATACGTTTTGACCAACCTAAAGTACTATCAAAAGAACGTCGGTTCATTCCACGTATGCTACGCGAAGCTATAGAAATAAAAAAACATCCAAATTTTAACAGAGAAGATGGTTGGAAAATTCCACCTGCATGGGATCCAGTTCTAACTAGGACCCAAGCTAGACCACTCACTGCAAGATCACAAGACACAGTTAGCTCTTTCTGCGTGGATAGGAACGTTAATTAATAATATGAGTGACGGTAGTGTATATTTTTCAAAACTCTGTAAATGACAAATAACATCTTAGTCTACCCGTGACCACGAACGCTGTAAAGTGTTCGAAACGTCGGGATAAAATTAATAAACTCGCGAAAAGTTAATCCGTAAAAAAGTAGTTTTATTAGGAACTGTCAATCAAATTCGAGTTAAAGATGAAAATCAGCTGTCAATATTTTCCCTATAAAACATACAACGCATTGAAGACATTATTAGTGCTACTGTTTCCCTACTATTGATTAAAACCAACGATATTATGGAGCGGCGACGTCATTTAAGCAGGGAAGAAATGCTCAGAGCCGTGGGAATGATAGAAGCTGGTTTCCGGCAACGTACTGTGGCTTTAGCTCTGAATACAAGTCAGAGTGTTATCAGTCGACTTTGGACACGTTACCGAAGCACTGGTACCGTGGCTGAGCGCCATCGAGGACGGTATCGCTGCACCACACGGAGACAAGACCGATACATTTAAATCACAGCTCGAAGAGCTCCAACAATAACCGCCATGATGTTAGCCGTGAGGCTTCATCACTCTTCAGGGAACTTAATTAGCGCCCAAACAGTCAGAAACCGCTTGCATGAAGTGAACCTTCATTCTCAAAGACCGCTACGGGTACCACCTATAGCAATGCACAATCGTAGGGTTCGATATCAATGGGCTCGTGAACACAGAAATTGGGCAGAAGAACAATGGCGTTTCGTGTGCTTTTCTGATGAGTCTCGCTTTGGTATGAGACCGGATACAAGACGTATACGACACTGGAGAACCCCTGGACGCCACAGCGATTAAAATTCTGCCAGGAAGTCCATCCTTATAGTGGTGGAACCATCATGGTATGGGCGGGTATTTGGATCGGCGGAAGAACTGATTTGATTCGGATCAGAGGCAACCTCAACGCTCAAATTTATGCTGAGACGATTGTATCAGACGTCATCGTTCCTCGACAAGTGCAAATCGGTCCCTTATTTCAGTTAATGCATGATAATGCACGACCGCACACCGCAAGAGTTGTAAAACAGACTCTCGCCGCAGCTAACATGAATGTCCTGCCCTGGCCTGCTCAGTCGCCAGACTTGAACCCGATTGAGCATGCATGGGATATGCTACAGAGAAGAGCTCTGCCGAATATGGAGGGTATCCAGTCGCAAGAAGACCTTTTTTGTTGTTGCAACGAACATGGGCGGCCATTTCACAGCG
This sequence comes from Pyrausta purpuralis, assembly GCA_963924145.1. Classification (NCBI taxonomy): domain Eukaryota; kingdom Metazoa; phylum Arthropoda; class Insecta; order Lepidoptera; family Crambidae; genus Pyrausta; species Pyrausta purpuralis. Next base: position 17,170,506 of record OZ001659.1, read on the forward strand.
TGATTTGGATGAACTCATTTTGAGTATGCCAAACCGATTTTTTTGTGTTGTTAGTGTTCGCGGTAGAAACACGGATTATTAATTGTTTAAGTTACCCAATAAAATTTTAAAGAAAACTGTTATTTCAGTCTTTTTTTCGAACTTTAATGTTAGTGGTTGAAATGTCAAAAATCCCTTTATTAAGAAAATTTCTTTATTAATGCAAAGGTGACTTGGTTTATCGTTACTGTAGACAAACGAAAACACTTTATTTGATGAATCCTTAAAGAAAATTTTAATTAATATCAATCAGGAGAAATGTCATTGCAAAAATATATGTTGATCCCTAGACACTTTTGATGTGTGTAGTTGGTTCCGCAGTTTTTAAAGGCGCCTGAGACTAGTATGAACGCTGACGTCATCAAAAATAGACTAATTCAAATTTAAGATCCCACTTTGAAGTGAAGTGTTGTTTGCTTGTCCATCTTTTAGCGTCGTACCGGTGATCTAGTCCTAAATACAATATCACTGGCTGAATGTGAAGCGTATCCAAGCAGAGTCATTTGCGTATGACTGTTCGGCTACTTTGCATTCTATTTTGCTAACAAATAAATGGTTGGCAAATTATCAACTGTCAAACAAAACAGAACTGAACTGACAGAGCTGAGCGATCGCCATTTTCCTTGTAAGCGCATTTTGCGTAATTTATACTACTAATGATTCTCCGCGTCTCCGTTTGCAAAAATGACGTGTTTAAAATTTTCTGCACTGTTTTCCTTACTTATCTGCCCTATTTTTCGACCTTTAAGCATTTATGCAATCATAAAAAGATTAATGATATTGTAAGATTTAAAATGCACTATTAAACAATACCTATTCTATGATAGCACGCGATAACATCGGGTCGGAGTAAGCGCTGTCAAGTCACTGTCACGTGTGTCCTAGCTGATTAGGTATTCGTCAGTGCTTTCAAATGCTATAATGGTGTATCCACACCGCCCGGCGTCTCCGACTGATGCCGCAGCGGCGGCACTGCCGGCGGCTTACGTCAATTAACTGATAGATACTATGTGAAATGCTACTGCGACATCCACGGCAGCCGCTGCGGCATGAGTGGCATGGCCGCCGTTACTGCGGTGTAGATACATCGGTAAGTCTCTGACATTCTTGACGTATGGTCGCCGGAAATGCCGAAAAACTATGTGGAAACACCAGGAGCACTTTGGAGATATTTAGATGCTGACAGCTGATGCTGATGCTGAGATGCTTTAATTTTGTGGTTGTGGTGACTAGTGACTGAGCGTTTATAAATTGAGCTTGTAATTGCATTTTTTTAAACACATTTATCTAATGGTGTATCCACACCGCCCGGTGGCATGTGCCGCCAGCAATTCCGCTCATGGCACAGTGGCATTTTTCATTGTCTCTGTCAGTTAATTGACGTATGCCACAGGCAATGCCACCAGGCGGTGTGGATACACCATAAGAATGTCATATGCCACGTCTATCTATTTACGACATAGACAAAAACTACCGAAAGTGCCACAGGTTTACTGTTCTCGTTTAACACTAACAAATATAGTGCTTTAAGAGGAAATATGGATTTTTTAGATTTATTTTAATTTTTCAAAAGTTTAAAGCGGGCAGAGCTAGCCACTCTTACGCTACTATATATTTTTGTGAATTAGCGAGTTTACAAAACTGATAGTACTGTAATACATTTAACATAATTAATTATGAACGCCCGATGATAAGTTTTGGGCTGCACACACCGTTGAATGCAAATCCAGGTGTGTGTGTCGCTCCGTGTCGCGTCGACCGCACGTCGGAATGCGGCGCGATCAGGCGCTCGCCGCGTGAAGACGCGGCCGGCGGCGCCCGCGCACATGCCGCGTGCGTGTGCGCCATTGCCAACGACGGCTGTCACTGTGTGAGTGACTGACAGATTCTGAAAGCGGGAGCTATTCTTGAATCGCTCGACTTAGAACTTGACTTTTTTTTAATAGTTTAGTTTCAGACAGTGTATAATGTCTAATGATATGATGAATCTAATGTACAGATTGACATGGCGGTCGTTTGATGCTATAAATTCTGTAAAAAACACATACCTAGCTATCATTTTGAGATAACAATATCCCCTATGACTTAAATCATACTAATAGATCTCTGGGTATTCCTTTTTTAAGTTCTGTTCTTACCATTCAGGAAAAAGCAAAGGATTTTATTTATACAGCCTAGAATAATGGGTTCAACATATTGCGCTACCTGATATTTGGAAAAATCTCTACAAATTCAAGGATTAAACACAAAGGTCCCAGCGACTCATACATAATCTACAATTTATCAACAGTGTTACTGTTTTACAGTAATTTATATAGAAATAAGGATGACGCACTGAGAGCATATCGAACACACCCACAGAGATAATGATAAATTATTTATTGTTCATCATGAGATACGGTTTCTTATCATTTAATTCTTCTTCACGTTACCTTACATGCAACAATGTGCCTTAAGCACGGGATGTATCTGTATTTGCTCACTTGTTTGAAATTTAAATAAAATAAAGAATGTACCGTTGTTATTGCAAAGATTTTTGCTGCGCGATACTTAAGAGGACACGAGATGATTAGTGGGTTGTGGATAGATGTAGCGAGCGTGAATGTTTCCGGCTACATTCCCGCGAAAGTATTTTAGAAACATTGCTTGAGTTGCCGGCAACTTACTCGCGCTTACTTAAGGTCAAAGCCCACTAATCAACCCATCACGGAGGCAGCACCGTATCAACTCGAGGCGTTCAGTATTCCTTGTATGAAACTCTTTACTTCAATGCACATCAATCAACTTCGTTACGTCAACACCTCGGATCGAGATCAACTCAGGACCCACTCTGACCAGCGGCGCATGCGTTGTAACACGCTTACGGCGCGTCGCCCGCTGGCTGGCTGACGACTATTCGTCCACCCTGTCAAACAGGCTGTCATTCACAAAAAGAACTGTCATAAGTTATAGCAAACACGATCCGAGACGAAGCGATCCCTATCCGGTGCCGATCCCATCCGAGGCGTTGCTATTCCCTTTACGTAACGTGCTTCCGTATGGGTGACGCCTGGTTGTTGTTGTTCCCGTGCCGGGTGGTTTGCTTCAACCTGTATCAGTCACGCGTAATGACAGATCCATAAGAGATCAAAAATTACGCACAGTTGGACCGGCAGCACCGTAGCTCAATTAGTAGAGCGTTTGGTTCGGTAAGCCAAGAAGTTGCTGGTTCGAGCCCCGCGCTTGCGCAAATTTTTGGTTTCTTATTTCATCTTTAAGAATAATCATTTTTTCTCAAAAAGGTTTCTTTTGTAGTTGGTATTCTAGTAGGCAATTAAACATTTATACAGAAACTATTCGTCGTACCTCTTCAATATACCCGGAATATCAAAAATTTTATTAATCTGACAAAGTTAAAATTATGAAAATCGGTCCATCTGATCTCAAGTAAATGCTTTTCGAGCCACTTCACACAAAATGACAGAAACTTATAATAACCTTTTTATTGGTACCTTTAATTGCATTATTCATGACTGACTTCATAATTGTGACACAAGTTTCTTACCGCAAAATTGTGTTGACTGATGTATTTTAAGTATACAGGGTGGCCAAAACAGTGAAGTCCAAGTTTTTTTTGATGCCATATTTATGATAGCCAAATTTTAGTGTAAATTTTAGCTAGATCATAATCTTGTTTTTAACCGACTTCAAAAAAGGAGGAGGTTATCAATTCGACTGCATGTTTTTTTTTGTATGTATGTTACCTCATATCTCAGTCGTTTGTCGACCGAATCGAAAATTTTTTCACCTTCTTAGAGGGTGTACCTTCTAGTTGGTCCCATTTTTTTCATTTTGGGATCTGTAGCTTCTTAAAAAATAGAATCATAAGGTGAAATCCCCCCGCCCCACCCTTATGTAATCACTAATAATGAAGAAATAAAATAAACTTTTAAAAAGTAAAAACTGACTTCAAAACCAAAATGCACTAAAAAGTCTTAAATAAACTCTTCACCATTGAAAGGAAAGGAATCCGTTTTAGGCAAACACAAACAATTTCCTTTTGGAGTCGGTGCCATCACTTTGACCATCAAGCATCAACTATCACAGCACGGACACAGCAGTGTTTTTTTTTTAATTTGCGATGAACACAATGAAAATTCGGATAACATACATAGGGTATATTTGGATAGCGGTGGATGTAAGGCTTCCAAAAAATTTTTTGGTTGTCTATGTTTGGGCCAACCTGTATGTTAAAACAGAATAGATTGGGCAATCACATTATTTAATAAGGATTTTTAGAATACATTTCAATATTTTTCATGCAGTTCGACTAGTGAGTTCAGTTTGTTAGGTTCCGTCGCTAAATGGCAAAAACAGAACCTTATAGTTTCGTCAAGTCTGAGTCCGTCCGTATGTCACAGCCACTTTAGTCTGTAACTATTAGAATTACATAGTTGAAACTTCGTAGGTAGATGTATCCTGTTAAAACCGCTTTATGATTCTCATACAAAAAAATAGAAATAATTATATTTAAGCTCCTATATAGTAATCCAATACATGAAACTAAAACTAAAAAAAATAAATACCTAAGCGTGTAGTGTTATTTAAAATGACATCGAGATTTCTAAATTTTTCTATTTCTATTTTCTCTTAAAGTCTCACGTTTGAGAGAAAGACGCTTCCAAAGTGGTAAAATGGGCGTCCCCCATCTTACTTTCAAACCAAGCGAGTGTAAGTTAAATAAAACATACATGTTGTAGATTTTTAAAAAGCCTTTCAACGAAAATTGGTTTAAACGAGATCGAACTAGTAGTTTTTAAGATAGAGCACTTTCAATAACCGCAAACAAATACTTTGAAAATCAAAGTTATATATGCTGTCAACAAAATATTCTGGTATTTTGGCTAAGTGGAAGTAAATGGATCTCTAATTCAGTTAAAATTGGCACGGAACCCTTAGTGTGCGAGTCCGACTCCCACTTGGCCGGTTTTGTTTAAGTGCTTGAGCTTTTGATTAAACTTGAAAAGTAGATAAATTCATTACTGTCCTCGAATATACTCGTATTCTACATACTTTCGTATGGAAGCATAAAAAATTCGGTGACCTCTTAGTGCCATACAGGGGGGATGCTGCGGGTTATCGCCCTGGGTATATTCCTAGGCATTCCTCCACAACCTCTGGCTGTAGCTCGTTCTCAAGCACCACCCAGCTTTAGAGGAATTGAATGTCCCCCTGATCTCCAGTGCACGGTGCGGGATGCGCGTACCTCTGTCAGGGGCCTGTTTCCAAAACTGCAAAGCCTCGTCCTTCAGCTTAAGACGCTCTGCCACGACTTTCCGGGGTGCTGGCCTCAGGTCAAGTGACCTTTGCCCCTCACGCCACTCGAACACTGCGGTGAGAACCGACTGAGACCGAGAGAACCGACCCATCGCTGCATCTCCTGGTACAGCACGGTTGTAATGGAGACCTCTAATAACTAAACGGTAGTAGGTGTTTTCGTGTAAAAACAGCAGTAGAATATAATATGTTCAATTTAGAAGAAAAACTATCACGGCTATATAAATTAGCAAATTGCCCAGTTCTAGTCCATAAACTTATTTTTTTTTTAGTATGATAGTTTCTTCTAAACGCGTTAAAATATTAATCTGAAATTGTATTCGATATTTTTTTCTTCAGGTTCAAAATAAATAAAATCTATGAGTCATCGCCTTCAAGAGATGTGTATTCGGTTTTGTTGTTGATATTGTCGCCTAGGTAAAAACTGCTATCTCGTACCTGACTAGTTAGACATACTGACAAATCAATCATCATAAAGTGTTGTCTGTCACTGCTTAGCACGTAATGGAGCTTTACATTACGAGCTGTAAAGATGGCGATAAGAAGCTATATTTAATATTATTACAATATGTTGTGCTAATACGAATTGATCCTAATTATATGCATACCTATATACCTAGTCTTGCTATAAATATTATTACAAAGAAAAAAAAAACATTTTTTTAATGCAAATAATATTTATTACTTTTACAGTGTGTTAGTTTTATACATAAATATAAAACAATTTAAAATATAAAAAGCTTATTCGAAGTGGTCTCCATTGGCTGCAATACAATCCTTTAAACGTTGAGGCCAGTTTACGTATCAATAGAAGCACGCACTCTTTCCATGGGAAAAATGGATTGTTTTAGGGACTCCAAATTATCATGGCGTTTAGAGCAAGCCGTACTCTCTAAAACTGACCATAAATCATAATCCAGCGGATTAAGATCGGGAATAGACGACGGCCAGTCTTCAGCTCTGATGAAGTCCGAAACGTTCGCTTCTAACCAAGATTGCGCGGACCGAGCTTTATTACCCGGCGCCGAGTCTAGTTGGAAAGACCATGCTTGGTTATTGAACATGGTGTTGTTAAGAGGCTTAACTACCTTCGCAAGAATGGTATCTTGATACACTTGTGCCGATGTTTTGATACCTTTTTCACAAAAGTATGGCTCAGTCACTCCTTCATAGCTAACACCCCACCAAACCATCACTGAAGTCGAGTAATGCCCACGTTGCACTCTGCCGACTAATTGGGAAGCTTCCTTAGAGGTTTGAGCATAAACACGGTCATTTTGTTTGTTAAAATGTTGCTCAATTGTAAAGATTTTCTCATCCGTAAACAAAAATTTTCTGTGACCTCCCTTTGCATACCGCTTCAGTATTTTTTTCGATTTTACCACCCTATTCTTTCAGGATTTCTGCGAATTCTTTCGCTTACTGCTTTGAGCACCTTTTTCGTACGAATACTACGTGAACGGCCAGATCTTTTTCTGTCATAAACAGAGGAGGTCTCATTGTACCTTTTGATAGCCCGGTACACAAACATTTCATATCCTCGTATTTTGCATACGAGTAATTCCCGAGTAAAACTTATCACATTATTTCCAAGTTAATCAAATTGATGGATTTCGATTTCCTAATGTGATAAATATGAGAGAGAAATAAACACAATGGCTATCTCTAACGACCCAGCATGACCTTATGGAGTAGTGACGCTTTTATCCTAAGTGACCCCAGGTTATCGCACCTCTTTGTATTTTGATGTTTAGCTCGTTAAGGAGCTGTAATGATAGGTAATTATTTGATAATTTACCTAAGTTTTGATTTTGATCAAGTTGATATGGATGTTTGTGCATAATTGCCAAATGCGTTGAATAAAACAAAACATTATTAAATATAAGTGCAATTAATAAAATAGAAGCATAACCACTATGCAAAATTTTAAATTATTGGTGAATTCAAACGCAAAAGACACGATAAGCAAATCATTGAAATATTGTACTGTACCTAAACACTCATAATAAGTATATTTGTATTTTTGTTTATACTGTAATAACGACTTAATTAAGCGTGTTTACTTTTGTTTAGTAATAACAATTTGTTAACAAATAGGTTTGATTGTGCATCTCAATCATGATGAATAAAATGTGGATGTAACTGACGAGCTATTAAAAACATCTCACTGAAAAGCTATCGGCCTGCCACTATTCGCACTTTGGTCTTGTTTGACTAATAATCACCCTGAGCTCAATATTTGAATCATTTGTATCAATATTACGAGTGAGTTTCGTCCGAAAATAAAAGAAAAATCAGCAAATATCACGCCATATATGCGACCAGTTGCAAAATTGAATAGTCTTATTTTAAATCTAATTTTTGCTTGAAAATCGAACACTACTCAAAGAGAAGCACACGCCCTATGCCTTACATCCCAGCATGACCCAAATGATTCAATTGTAGATTATTCGCTCAGGGAATAAAATTGGGCAAAATGAGACACGACCGTAACGTAACGAAAGGTTCGGTATTCTGGAGGCACTTGTTTTTGTGAGGTCATAGAGAATCCTGAGTGTTGCGAGGGATTTAAGCTGGCCTAAGACGAAAACAATTTTATTCCCATGGCGAATACTCTGCTTTTCGCTTCTCTTTGCGGGGAAATTTATAAGATTATCGTATAAGTTCCTACAATATTTCACTTGAAAGCACGCAATGCGCTGTATTAAATCACAAGTAGCCGTTAAATTTTATGCACTAGCTACCCTCATTGAATGCTAGGCCCCCTGACAATGTCATCTATCGGCCAGAAGATTCTTGTCGGATGAAATATTCGTGCCATACAGGCAAATCACTATTACATTATATACTATACTATTTACACATTTATTCATTTATATATACTATTTACACATTTATTCATTTTATGGGTTCCGTAGCCAAATGGCAAAAAATGGAACCCTTAATAGTTTCGTCAAGTCTGCCTCTGTGTCTGTCCGTCCGTATGTGGGGTGTCTATGGATCTCGTCTCTTAAATTCTCTTAAAATGACACTGAGGTTGTAGGAAAATGGTTGTAGCCATTTTATCCAAAAGTCAAACGTTGGTAAGATACACGCTTTCAAAGTAGTACTATGAGCGTGCGTCGTCATCCCCCCTTAACTTTTGAACTAAGCTTCTAAAAATTTTGATTTTTAACGAAAATTGGTTTGAACGAGATCAAACTAGTACTTTTTGTGATATAGCATATTTTCTATTTTTAACAATCGCAAATATAATTTATTTTTTCATACATGTACTATGAAAAACAAAGTTATTTTTGCTGTCAACAAATTATATATTGTGGTATTTTGACTAATCGGAAGTAAGCGGTTTTTTCTCTTCTCGGCGGGGCGTGGCCATCTTAATTTTCGATTTTTGACCTCTTTACAGACACACACACACACACACACACAAATATATGATAATTGAAATTGATTGACGGCATCACACTCACATTTATATGTTATTTATTTATAAAATGTAAATCCAATGTTGGCTGTATGTCTAGTAGGTATTTAAGAAACACGTCAAACTGTAATTTTGAGAGCTGTGGATTTTGCATAAAATTAATATTCCTATCGGAATAGAAGGACAAGTAAAAGCTGTCAAACGAAACCGATTTAAGATGTCAGTAACTAACATAAGTAAGTAATATTTGTAGCTTTAAATGAGATAACCTTTCGATCAGGTGATTTATAACAATGTTCCTAAGTTAAATATAGTAGTTTACTGCATGATAAACAGTCGACACAAAATATTGAACATTCAGCTCTAGTGTAAAACTAAATGTTATTTCATTATACAAAATATTGTTTGATATACAATCCCTGTGTTATTCTGTCTTTATTTTTACGTAAATTAACGTTTGTAGAATAGAATAATCAAACTGCGTACTTTAAATTTGAAGCGCATTGGTCAATATAAGTCGTATATTAAGAGGCTTCGATTTGGACTAATCTACCTGTTAAATGATTATTTGTCCAGTTATGCCGCTGTAATGCATAACACTCAATCACCGATCAAGTCACCATGTTTCAGACGCATTATTTTTCCAAACTATCCACAATTTCACTTTTAAATATAAATAATCAAATGCACGTAATTTTCAGCGAGCTTCTGCAGGGCGGTCAACTGTTTGACATCTGACGAAAATGGTTCTGCTACCCATCTCTTTTTATCACACAGTTTGCTGCTAGTGACATCTCGCTTTTGTCATTCTATTCCAAGGGGATAATAATTTTATGGGATTTTGTAAAAATAAATAAATAAAAAGTTGGTGTAAGCAACCTTGCACACAATGCCGCGTTGATACGAGCTCTTCTTCCAAATTCAGAGTTCACAATGGCTGCGATGGATTTTCATAAAATATTTCGGCCCGTGAGCTGAGATATGTCACTTTAATTAAATGTTATGAGCCAAAGGGAAAAAATAGTTTTGCAAGTTCATTCTTCAAATGGTGCTACATTAATTTATTATTTTCGTCTCGAAAAAGTTCAAAACTTCAGAAGGTTACGTTAATTAAAGATATTTTATGTAAATAAAACAACAATTTTGGGTTAATAGTAAGAATAATGATTTAATAAATTCATTGCATCATAATTATGCAAAACTGTTTCTTTTTCCAAACTTGAATTTTAACTGTAATTTTAAACTAAAACCCACAAAAAAACATAAATTGGGCCAGCTCATCGCTTTAATTTTGGACAATAACTTTGATGGTATCGAATAAGTAATTTTAGCAGCACTGTAGGAATGTTACAAGTTTAAATGGTAAATAGATTATGAATGTTAATCGTACTTTATAATGTTAAAGAATATATAATTTATGTATAATTTAGTTGCCAAAAATCTTGTAATGCGTGTTTTTAAGTTGTGCACAATCTGACAATGTATACCTATGTACGAACAACACAGAGAAAAAGTATTTTTCTTGGCTTTACTTCAAAGATTTAAAAATACCATCTCAATTTCAATATTTTTTATGAATTTCAGACGTAAGTACGTACAGAACTATTTTGTTTACCAAAATGAACTCGGAAAAATATGTTACTAATAATTAAATTAAATTATAAAAGTGCTAATTATATCTAAATACTGACAATGTATTATATTAATAACTCACATATGAGAAATAAATAATGGTATATCTAAGGCACATTAAGTAGGTAACTTCATTAAAATGTATACTCGTATAAACTTTGAAAAATATTTACTTACACTAAAAACAGAATGTATTTGTACTTAATTGTAATGTCAAGACAAATTGATACGAACTTATAACTTATTCACGACAATGTTATGTATAAAAATATAATTGATTAATATAAGCAGTAATTATCGAATATCCCGTATTATATATATAGTGATTATTATCTCAATTATGGATAACAAATAACGAAAATAATCATTCTGATATCCTCTTCTTAATACTTTAAAAAAATCCAATCTCAGAGCTAAAAATGCTTTGTAAATATAAGTAGTAAGTACCACTCCATTGTTATAAGGCACGAGCATTTTTTGTTTGACAGGTATTCATTCAATACAAATCCTGCAGAAGAAATTGTAGAATGTAGGTACACACTGAACCTAGCTCTCTCCTGATCATGCTTAAGTACTTTACCTATTTAAAAAAAAAAAAACCTAATGCTTGGTTTCAATCTTAATTTAACATGCTAAATATATATGGTGTAGTAAACTTAATTCATGTAAACGTTAAAATTCGACCATGTTTTATAATTATTTACCACTATTAGTAAAGATCATTATAACTAGGTGAGAGATTATCAAATATCGATTCTCACGATTCCTGGCTGGCCATTTTGCTTTTCGTACACCACTTTTTCACTCGGAGTATACAGTTTTTCCTGTATGGCGGCAAATGACTGTCCCTTTGTTTCAGGAAGCAACATTAGTATAAATATCACACCTGCTACAGATAGCACACCAAATCCCCAAAAGGCCACATACTCTCCTAAATTATCCCTAACTACTTGAAACAATTTAGTAACAGCAAATGTCATTAGAGCTACACATATCTGTATCACGCAAGTCGCTTTAGATTTGATATGCGTCGGGAATATTTCCGACGTGATCGCAAATGGCACCGTCGCTAAACCGATGGTATACGAAAATATAAAAATAGGTATCACAACGATAGGAATGAATTTAAGTCCGACGAGGTATTCGCTGTCCAGACCCTTTACGAAGAAGTACGCGCCGATTATGATGTTGGCTAAGCCGACGCCACATGATGAAACGAGTAGAAGAGGTTTTCTTCCCAGCCTGTCCACGAGCTGAGACGATATAGCTGATGTTAACAACTGGACTGATCCAAATAAGATGCAAGATTCCTTAGCACCCAATCCACCGTCGGCTGCACCAAAAATTTGCTCTGCGTACGATATGATTGCCGTACTACCGCAGAATTGCTGCGTGAAATAAATACCCAACAGGATTATCAGACCTCTTCGGTTTCCTCCTATTGTCACTAAGTCCTTCCATCTACTTTTTTCCTTCATGTTCTCATTAACTAAGTTGGCCATGCTATCCAATTCCTCTCGGAAGAAGTCTTTGCCGCGCAGTTTCTTTAAGGATCTTTCTGCTTGCCCCAGTCTTCCATTCTTTATGAAGTAGTAAGGGGATTCTGGCATGGTGCTAAATGTGACCACGAAGAGGATAGGTATCGCAATGTTGAAGCTAGCCAACGCCAGCATTGATACGTAGGGTCCGATGGCATACTGCGACAAGATTCCAAACTGAAAAAATTAGATTAATTTGAAATATAAACACTTTTTTAAAACTTTACGCCTGACGTTTCAAATTGTTTACAGCATTCATGGTCACAGGCTACACTGAGATGTTATTTGTCATATCATAGTTATGAAAAATAAAACTACAATCGCTTATTAACATTACACGACTGACACGACTTTTGGTAAATTAATTATATATTTTGAAATGAAAATCACATAAGTCTTTTATTAAACTTTGTACGCATCTAACATAATGCTCGTTATAAAATTAAGCCTACCCTTTTAGCCAATTAAGAAAAATACGCTATGAACTTTAACTGCAGCAGTTAATTGACAGAAAAAGGCAAACTTCAGAAACTCTTGGACTTCCTCAGAAGTTAAAAGTTTACAGCTTTTTCGTATCTAATAATATCCGTTTTCTTTCATATATTGCGTTTACTAGAGCTTTTCTTATTATATCTATAATAACTAGTAGAGGAATTAATAGCTTATAGCCGCTTTACATAATCAAACTTCAGTTACTTAGATCGGATTAATACTGCGAAAAAACAGTTTGAAGTCTAATTTGGCTTGATTAAACTTACTTCAATTGGTTTATCGTGTGTGCTTCGTTTTGTTTCTAAAGACATCTTGGTCGAGCTCATTTAAAACCTAAACATCAATAAAAGTTTTATCCCGTATGCTTTTTTCAAAACCATAATAGATACGACACGTACCTTAGACATTACTGTGATGAGAGTTGCCATAGCGCCCCTGACTTTATCTGAGGCAATTTCCCCCAAGTACATGGGGGCAGCTGTGTAAGCGATGCCGTATCCGAGACCAGAGATGAGTCTGGAGACGTAGATGGTGGCAACATTGCTGGCCAGCATCACAAGGATCCAGCCAATGATGTACGGAACGGCTGCGAGGAGGAGCGTCTTCTTGGTGCCTATCTTGTCGGCCAGGTACGACGCAGGGAGGGGGCTGATAGCTGAAATTTGAGAAGAACACACTATAAGTTATTATTTATAAGTGAGCAAATTATCAAAACTTTCGGGTATGTATACCTACCATCTGTACCTACACGCTTTGATGATATCAACCTAATTACCACCATGACACTATTTTCTGTGGATCTTAGACCCCTTACACACTGCGACTTTTAGCTTCGATGCAGTCGCGTGTTAGCATCGATAAAGAAACGCGACCGCAATAATTCTAACTCAAATCTGTTCATCGCGTGAGTCGCGATGCTAAAGCGCGTTTTCATTACGCGCGACTGTATAGATTCTAAAAGTTGAAGGGTGTAAAGAGTCTTATACACTATCGGGCGATGCTGACTCTTTACAAGGCCCAGTGGCGACGCATGACGTTTCACCGAAACTAATATAAATATTGGCTAAAACTTTGAATTCGTTTATTAGCTAAGACTGTATTGTCTCCGGAGAGGACAAGCGATCTGTATGGGTGCTATGAGCAACATCAGTATCAGCGATGTCCATACTACCACTACGACCGTCGATCTCATGTGATAGCAGCGATCCGAGCGAAATTCTGTTCGCCCCAGCCCCATATAATTATCAGGCTGTATTTCAAGAACTAAGATAACTAGAGAGTTAACATTTTCATAAATTATCTACTTTTGCTGCCGCTTTAACAACGAACACTAAAACAAAACAAATAGATATTATTATTTAAGCTTATCCTATTCGGAGCCGAGACAAATCTAAAAAAGTAAAATCCATTAGTAAGAGTCCTGGAGACCACGTAACCATTCGACAAAAAGGACGACCGCCCTAACAGTGATCTGATGATTTCCGAAGTCACGCAGGACATGGCTGGATGACAGTGGCACAAGACCGCCACTCATGGTAGAAAATGGAGGCCTACGTCCAAGTTTGGATTATTTATTTTGATGATGACGATGAAAATTTATGAAAAATGGTCCACCCCTATTAATGAAAAAGACGACTTTTTTATTAGTTAAATTAAGAAGTGTTTCACCATTTTTGAATCTGGCCTAAATGCGCCATCTTTTGTAGTAAGTTGCCGTAGTAGTCCCATTAAATTTTTTTTAGTACAGCGAGTTAAAGTTGGGCCTTTTCATAAATTTGACATCTTGGTTGGACTTACGAGTAGAAGTGTCATATAATGAAAAATGAGGTAGATGTGTTTAAATTTTAAACCAATGTTAGTAGAACAGCTGTTCAGGCTTACAATGCTAGAAAAAAAACTGAAACAATTCAACATCTGTAGCCTCAATAGTCGACAAACCAACACAAGGTGCCCATTTCAAGACCTTTTTTCAAAAGTCCATAATTAAAAAAGTACATTAGTTAGAATTTCATTTTATTTTTCTAGTGACTGTCATGGCCTAGCCTATCATCCGGTTTTGGCTTGAGCTTGACTTTCTAGACTTCTGTATATAAGGGCTAAAACGCGAAGCTTACCTGAGGCAAGGACCATGAGCGAGACGATCCAAGAGCTCTGGTCGGGCGAGGTCTGTATGGGCGAGCCGGGCGCCGTCAGCATCACCAGCGTCGGCGACGTCCATCCTACAGTCGTACCCGCCGCCGCCGTGATCAAGGTAGCTGGAATCATTTAAAAATCAATATTAATAAAGATCAAAAGTCATAAAAGTCATAAAAGTCATTTATTTATGCAAATAGGCCCTCTGGGGGCACTTTTACACGTCCCAATATAAACCCTACCACAGCTTCGGGACAATTGTGGAAGCTGCGCAAGAAACTCAGTCACTATTGTCAATGCCTCTTTTCAAAAGGTTTACAATGTTTGTAGTGATCATGCAAGTCCATACATTATTATCATTTAAATAATCATCTACTTTATAATACCCTTTCGTCATAAGGGTTTCTTTAATAACAGTTTTAAATTTATTAACCGGTAAGTTAATAATGTGTTCTGGTAGTTTATTGAAAAATTTTATACCTTTCCCCATGAAAGAATTACCAACCTTTCGAAGCCTAAATTGTGGAATAGCAAGCTTATCCTTATTTCTAGTATTATATTTGTGTATGTCACTATTTTTCGTGAATAAATGAAAATTTTTCCGTACATACATTAAATTTTCGTAAATATACTGAGAGGCTAGAGTTAATATTCTAATTTTTTTAAACACCTCTCGTAAGGAATCTTGAGGTTTAAGATTATAAATAGCTCGCACGGCTCTTTTTTGTAACACAAAAATTGTCTCTACATCAGCAGCCGCGCCCCACAGTAAAATGCCGTAGGACATCAAGCTATGGAAATAACTAAAATAAACTAACCTAGCTGTTTCAACATCAGTTAAACGTCTTATCTTCCTTACAGCAAAAGCAGCTGAGCTTAGTTTCCCTGACAAGGCCTCTATATGAGGACCCCATTGTAGTTTGGAGTCTAAAGTGATTCCCAAGAATGTTGTGGAATCAATAGTATCAAGCGGTTTGTCTTTTATCTTAACCTGAGTTGATGCCTGTCGGACATTAGGCATCGTAAACTTTACACATTTAGTTTTACTTCCATTAAGAAGAAGATTGTTAACAGTAAACCAATGTAATACTTGTGAAAGAGTATTATTTACATCGTCAAAATTTCCTTCACCTCTTGGAATTTTAAATATAAGTGAAGTATCATCAGCAAACAATACTATATCACAAAGATTCCCTACAAAATGCGGGAGGTCATTTATATATATTAAAAATAAAAGAGGTCCTAATATAGATCCTTGGGGCACACCCATTGTTAGAGGTGCTCCAGAAGACTCAGTTCCGTTTATACACACTTTTTGCATTCTACCTGAAAGATATGAATTAATTAAATTTAACGAGTTCAATGATGCCCCATAGTGACATATTTTTTTAAGTAATGTTTCATGATCCACACAATCAAACGCTTTCGATAGATCACAGAAAATCCCTAAAGCATCATGCCTATTATCATAAGCATCAAATACATGTGTTAAAAGAGCAACTCCTGCATCCGTGGTGGTTCTTCCTTTAGTAAAACCGAATTGTTTGTTATGTAATAACTTGTTCGATGAAAAGTGTGCTAAAATTTGATTGAATATAATCTTTTCATATATTTTACTCAAGACTGGCAGAATCGATATTGGCGGGAAGTTTGAGGGGTCACTTTTGTCACCCGCTTTGAAAAGCGGTATTATTTTACTAATCTTCATTAAATAAGGAAACTGGCCGTCATCAATAAACTTGTTAAAAATTAATGCTAGTTGAGGGGCTATTATGTTAATAATTGACTTAATAATATGCACAGATAGTCCCCAAAGATCCTCCGTTTTTTTCATATTTAACTCTCGAAATAATTTTATTATTACTTCGGGTCCTACATGCCTAAAGTGCAGTTGAGAATTACATTCACTGACATTAAGTTTTAGAATAGATTTGGCTATTACTGAAGAAGAAGCAAGTTCTTTCGTTGTTGTTGGTGCAATATGTGAAAAAAACGACTCAAAAGCAGTTGCAATTTCCAAATTTGAATTTATTGTTGTATTATTGATTTTTAATGCAAATTTACCATCTCTCAATTTATTTTTACAAGTTTCTTTATTTATGATGCTCCATGTAGCTTTTGCTTTATTTTTGGAGCTAGAGACTATTCTACGAAGGTAATGGGATTTTGCTGTAGCACAAACTTTTTTAAATATTTTTGAATAATTTCTAACGTATTCAATAAAGTTTTGGTCTTGAGAGTTTTCTCGTAGACTATATAATTCATATAATTTAATCCTACTTTTATGAATCCCCGGCGTGGCCCAATTATTAAATTGACATTGGACCTTATTTGATTTAGTCTTTTTTATGGGAAATATTTCATTAAATTCGTTTTTAATTAAGTTAAAAAGTTCGTCATATTGTTTATCTACACTATCACTAGTATTTTGTTTCACTGAATATAGTGTATCGTTAATTGAGTCCCTAAATCTATCTAACCTATTTTCTGTGACAGGCCTATACATAGTTTCCACAGGTAAAGTTGCGGTATGATTGTGTTCAAATAAAACCTTTTCTTCCTACTACCTACTACTACTACTACTGCTACCTTTTGATACTGACACATTTCTCAGAAAACTATAACAAGTGAGTCAGAAAAAAATTGTGATCGATCTCAAGGTTTTATTTATGTTTCTTCTGATAATATAGCAAGTGATATCTTAAATGCAACATGTATAATTATGGAAGCAAACACCTAAAATAAACATACTCGTAATGTCCAACATCAATACCCAATTATAAGATCACACAATTTGACTGGCAAAGTGCTCTTTAATTTTTTTAATAACATGTAAAATGGCTTTGAATAAAGGAGCACACAAAGAAAAGTCTTGAATAAACTCTTGACCGTTTATAGGAAACGAATTTATTTAAGCCGAACAACTTCTTTTTGGAGTCGGTGCTCTGACTGAGGTGCGATTGTGTTTGTAAACCAATCATATTCACCTCTTCACTTCACCAAAAAAGAAATTGTTTGCCCAATTTTTTTTTTCTACAAAGAATCAAAAGTTTATTTAAGACTTTTTTTGTATAGTTAATTTTTAGTGATTATAGGAGAGAGGGGTAGCACTTTATGACCCTGTTTTTAAAGAAGCTACAAATTATTTATCATAAGTTCAGTCATTATATTTACTGAAATCCTAAGTGTTGAGGATTTCCACTATCAGCTCAACTCCACACGATGTTGACTTTCAGTAGTAACAAAATGTCAATGGGACCAACTAGAAGGTATAACCTCCAGGCAGGCGAAAAATATTTTCAAATTGGTCCATAAATGACTGCGATTTAAGGTCAAACAGCCACAAAAAATACATACAGTCGAATTGATAACCACCTCCTTTTTTGAAATCGGTTATAAAGTAAAGATCGTCTAGAAAGAGTAAACTAGATAGTCTAAAGAAAACCTAAGCACAATGCTTTTTTGCTTCACTGTTGAAATGCAAACCCTGCATTCATTCAGAGTCATACTATTTTGTTTGTTGCCCTCTTTTTTTACTTCTATTTGATACGACTTGCTTTAGTTTGCAGGCCTCTATTTCGCAGAAATCGATTTTAACGACTTCAAATAAAAAGGAATCAAGATTTTGTTCGAAAAGCTTGACTGGAAATATTCTAGCGCTTTGAGCCAGTGAGCTCTCTTGCAACTTTGATACGATTTCAATACAATCGTCTGGTTTGTGCACTCACTAATACGAATGCATAAAACTAACAAGTGATATCTTAGCAAAACCACTGAGGGCTGTATGTTGAAATCATCTGTGTGATTGATGTTGATCGATTTTTAATTTTTTAACGAAACCAACATGCATACTTTTAAAATTTGATTCTCAAACAGGCAAGGTTACGGCTGTCCTTGAGCTAGCATGGTTTAACTTCATAAGTTTCACGTACAGTGAAGATATCTAGGCAAAGGCTTTACCTCCACTATGAGGTAGTATGTGCCATATTTCACCACGCGGGTTCAGTGCGGATTGGTGGAGGGATGTTATACAGCACGTATTATTTTCAGTATGATACTTAGCATGCAACGAATAAGAGACAACACAACAAAGAACACAGTAGGTTATTTCATGAATACCGTCATTAGTTACTGTTCCCTGAATATCATTTTGTATTCAGATTTCTGTCGCACGCTTCATTGAACTTCATTCGAGATAAAGTACCTTTTATTTGCGCGACGTCTTGTTAGTAAACAACTTAATATTTATTATGCCAGACAGATGTATTCAAATAATGTCTTTCATATAGTGTTATCTCCTCGTTAGAATAACATTCTCCTTTTCCCAGCACTTTAGTGCAAGTTTTCCTCCTTAAGTTTATCTTGCACGTCACAACACGTCAATTCTAAGACAAACTAAATATTACCTTTACATCTCATTTCTATAAAGTAATTTACATACGAATAAAAAGATAATAATACAATGAATACTATTAATAAAGTGGAAAGTACCGAAGCGAATGAAATAATAGTATTCATTGAATGTCTTATTCTATTATGTTCAAATTACCTATAGTTTAAATACCTATAACCGAACAAAAAAAACTTACGATTTTCAAACAACAATTTAACTCTTTCACGGACAGTGACCGCCTATAGGCGGGATAACAATAAAATTTCTATTGTGTCTGGAGTACTGTCCGTAAAAGTGTTAAATAACAATATGAATAAATAAGTAACAGTTGTGACTGGTTTGAACAATATTTTTGTTTTATGTACCTACGAAGATAATACAATTTTAGAATTATATTTTTGTACTTATTAATTAGATTTACTGAGGTTTTCAATTTTCCTATAATTTCCAGAAAAATTCGGAAGAGCAACGTGGGTTTTATACTTCAAATTAAAAATTGGTATTTAAGAGAAACAGGTTTTAAGTAGAACAAGTTTGATGATTAAAAAATGTAACAAAAGAGAACCTTTGATAAGGATCGACAAGCGGCGATGAGGGACAGGGTTTTTCTGAAAGCGTAATCAAGCAATTGCAGTTACTTTGTCTCAGAGTCAGTTTTTAAAATGGCAAAAATAGGTACAACATGCCCCTTAAAGAGACCACGTATGTATATCCTCTAATACTACTAGTAATACTTTAACCCAATAAGTGCCATTTTGATACCACACTTATTATAATTATGTAAATAAATAAATATGATTACTCTCCCAGGAAAACCGCAATGTTGTAAAAGTCACTTGTAGGTAGTCAGATTTTTTATTTGTAGGTTGATAATAACTTACAAATGAAAAATATGACTCTTGCTCGTTTTGAGGATTTAGTTTTAAGTTTTTTGGTTCATCTATTATTTTAGTTTATTATGCGAATAAGTCTATCTTGAACACTTATTTCTTTCAAATCTAACAGTTGAATTAATGGGCGTGAATTCTTAGACGAATTTACTGGAACACCTCTAATAGCGTCAGTTGGAGACATCTCTTGATGGCGCGTTGCTTTATTATTGCTTCTTCATCTAATAAACGTAATGACACGATATTATGTTTTTATAGTGTCCAAATAGGTTTGTTATTACAGTATTTGAAGAGACATTTAACCGAAATTTGGACGTAGTTACATCATCGTTATTATTTTCAGCTCTACTGAATTCACTAAAGGGCATAATGAAGAGCCTGTTTATAAATTTTGCAGATGTAAATAATATTCTCCTATACCGATTTTCGGTAACGGCGGATCCTCTCAACAGAGTTATGCCCTGCATACCTGGGAATATATTAGTGCCCAGACAGATGTGTGCAGTACAGACAGTGCTCAATTCACAAGTGCACTCTCTGTTCCTTCATTCTCATTAATTTGGTGAGACGGCAGGCTGACACGATCGATGTGAGATCAGGCGCAGGACCAGGGGGGCGATTGTCGCGGCAACCGAACTTTTTTCGTGTGGTAATTCGATTGCAAGTTTAACCTAACCTAACGTTTTACCTAAAAAGTCAAGTAAAATATCTACATGTAAAAAATCTAGCGAACGAACAAAATCTAAAAACATATAAAACGTTTCGTATACGGATTGCACGAGAATTAGCCCCCAGCACGGGGTGTACTACCAACGTCTTGAGTACATGTGCTACGTCGTTGGTAGGAACTTTTTGATTTGTATAAAGTGAATAAACTACAGTGACTATATAGGAACTATATTATTCTATGGTCCTACTACAATGTGTTTATCCACTATCCTTACAATTTTCCGTTAAATATCTGTTTTAATTTAATAGGAATAAAAACTTTTTTAAGATACCATAATATTCTAGTAACAACAGACTAAGTAGGTAGTGCACTAGTTAACCATAATTAATTGGTTATTGTGGCATTGGTAACCATTAATCGAGCTCAATGCTAACCTGGAAACCAATAATGTCTATTTGTGATCTATTGTTCATGGTTTTAAAAGTTGGTACTAAATCTATGTGATATAAGTGTCAAGTTTAAAGAGCGTTTTATAATAAAATGTATGTTTATATTAATTACGTAAAAAAGCCTCTATTGTGTAATGTTTTAAACTTTCATGGTCACTAACATTAGAATAGTTAGATACGGGATTGCTACCATGTACCTTATTATTTGTGAGTTTCCGATATTTCGGCACTGTTGCAACCGCCATGATCACGGCGCTTGCAACAGTGCCGTGATCTGGCTTCCCGTATTCCGTAATCCCCTATCTAACTAGCCTCTATTGTGGCCTAATTCCTAGTATCAGCAGATTACTAATGTAACTATTTCCCTTCTTATACTATAAATATGAAATTGAGCTCACATACGCACACTTTAGTGCTGATGAAATGTTTTGTCACGAATATTTCTGCGGTTGGCGTTACTTGCACTTACCAACCTAAGATTTTCCTGATAACATCTTTGTTGCATATTCGGATAAGTTACAGATATCGAAAGGCAAGTTTTGAATCTAGAGCCCTTCCATCCTTTAAACGTGCAGCAAATTAGATCATGAACTTATTGAACGGAGTACATGAATAAAACAAAGTTGCGGCTTGTGACTGTTGATAAGGCGGGTCAGTAGTCACAACAAGATTATTAATTTCAATAACATAATAATAGTCAACAAATTAAATAACATAATTATGTTGATTTTATCATTGAAAATTAACTGATTTATATATCTTTTAGGCTTATTTATATTTTTAGATATTCCACACTTTCGCTATCACAAACACTGTCATACACACAAACACACAATAAAACAATAACAATAAGTAACCAGTCAATGCTGATACGTGAATTTCTAGGAATAGCTATATAACAAAAATCTGTTATTAAATGTAATAATTTTATCAATAAGGTGGACTTGCACACGATGAGTTTACCTAGGATTACGCTTACCCTGGATTCAATCTTTACTATGTCTCTGTCATTGTCAAATTAACTGATCGAGAGAGGGAGTTTTGCGCGGGAAACGAAAAGGGAAGGATGGACCATATTTCTTCATTTTAGAAATTGTTATTTTCCGGTCAATTATTGTGAATGTGCGGTGGAATTGTCATGATAATTCGTGCTTTTGAAGAAAACAATGAAGTTAAAGTGAGAATTATGGTGAAGCGAGCTCTAGTCGCGTCGTCTTACCCGGATCGCTGTTCCTGCGCTTAGCTTCCTTGTTGAGCATTGGAATGCGGACCGGTTCTCCCTTGTTTTGTCGAACAACGTTTGATATAATTTCACTTCACAAACATTTAAAACATCTAATTTTATTTGATATAATTATTCGGTTCCTATAATATTTATTTTATCTAATTTTGATTGACATAATTGTTCATGTCATATAATTTCATTTCATCGAATTTTCACTTTGCCTAATATCACATGACATAATGTTTGCTTGGCCTAATGAGTGCTTAATCTAATTTTTATTTAACCGAAACTTTATAACTGAACTTAAATAATAACAAAGGGGGATGACATCAACAAAGGGGAATTCTGGCGCTCGGCGGCCGCTGCCGCGGCACGCTCGCTTCGCTCGCTCGCCTTCGCGCGTTGTCGGATCACTGTTCTAACCTAACCTAACCTAGATGACACCAACAAAGGGGAGTTCTGGCGCTCGGCGGCCGCTGCCGCGGCACGCTCGCTTCGCTCGCTCGCCTTCGCGCGTTGTCGGATCACTGTTCTAACCTAACCTAACCTAGATGACACCAACAAAGGGGAGTTCTGGCGCTCGGCATCCGCTGCCGCGGCACGCTCGCTTCGCTCGCCCTCCTTCGCGCGTTGTCGGATTACTGTTCTAACCTAACCTAACCTAGAGGACACCAACAAAGGGGAGTTCTGGTGCTCGGTGGCGCTCCTTTTTTGGGATTAAATGCAAAATATTAAAGCTTTATTTTACTCAAGTTGCCCTATACGCTGTCTTTAAAATAATACTGTAAAAAACTTATAATTCAAAAAAAAAACAATAAAGGTGAACTGATCAATATACTAAATAAAAGTATGTAAAATGATAATTATAGAAAATAAGATTAGATAAAACAAAAATTAGATGAAATGATTATTAGGTTGAATGATGATTATGCCTCTTAAATGTTAGCACAAACGTTGTTATATCAAACAAATATTATCTGTTATAAAAATTATGTTAAACAAAATTATGTTAAACAACCATTATGTTAAGAGTGATTAGTAAAAGTGAAATTATATCAAACGTTTTTCGACAAAACAAGGGAGAACCATGCGGACCACCTCGCATTTCAATGAGTTAGGTTAAGTTAGGCTAGTTTAGTGTTAGTTTTAGTTTTAAGTATTGAAAAATGAAAATACGATAATGAAGAATTGTCTGTATGGCGTACAGCCGAGGACGTTAAACATGTATATTAAAAAAAAAACCTGATCGAGACAGCATGATGATTTAATCCAGGATTAGAGTAATCCTGGGTAACTTATTATGCGCTAGTCCACATTATTTATATAAAATGTTAAATTTTGTTTTAAATATCACTTAGATGACCAATCATTCATTTAAGCCGCATTAGTTCATCTGAAGTCTTTAGTTATGGCAGAAAACTTACAGTGAAATTGGCAAAGTCCGGAAGTTTAATATTGTATCCATTTTTTTGGGCAGCTAACTACTATTTACTTAAATACAACACGCAACTATGGCACAGGCGATAATTGAAATGTCAGCGCTATAGTGAAATAAAAAAAAATGCTAATATAAATAAAAAGGTCATCATTTAACTAAATGAAGCCCAATCAATGAAACAATTGATCTTGGTGTGTCCCTCAGTTACATTTTCGAGAGAGCGTTGACCGATTAACAAATCTTTGTTAGCATCAATGTTATCTATATAAATAAATAATCAAGTTTTATTGTCATCAATTAAGATGTTATCAGATGGATTACTCTCGACTTTAACTTCTTGATGTTTTTTTGATAATATTCTTCCACTTTTAGTATAGCCACATTGTCTAACTTGCTACACTAGGTACATGTTCCTGGGAACAAAAAAAATACAAAAGTCCAAAAAAGCATTACGCCAAACACTTTTTATAGCATGATGATAATATTTACCTTCTTACTAAAAATCAATATCTAAAACATTTATTTATAGAAATGAAGTAGGTACCTACTTGTCCTTTGAGGTATATGTGATCGGTCATGATGATAAGAACTTTTTTGCAGGAAGGTATTTATTTATATCCAGGCTGTACTAGCTTATTTTATAGGTCACAAAACCAGTTTATCTCTTTTAAAAAAGTGGTTTGATAATAATAATTTATAAGAATTAAAATACTTACTTTAAAATTAAGCAACATTATAAAACGATAACATGGTTTCGTAGATTTGAATTTGCTTCTAGGGTAAAAAATCAGGCATTATGGCAGAAATAGTGTTACAGGCCGCTACTGCATCGCTGATAAAAGTCGCAGCGTGTAAAGGGGCTTACGCACTTGACTAATGTACTTTCTTTTAATTTTGAACATCTGGTACATTTAAGACCCCTTACACACTGCGACTTTTAGCATCGATGCATCACGACTCACGAAATGAACAGATTTAATTCAGAATCGATGCAGAAGCACGATTGCATCGATGCTAACGCGCGTTAGTATCACTGCAGTTGCCAAAGTTCCGTACATAATTTGCCAATTTTCAGCTTCTGCATCGCGACTGTATCGATGTTAACGCGCGTTGGCATCGCGACTGTATCGCTGCTAAAAGTTGCAAAATGTAAAGTCTAAATGTCAACAAGTTATACCATTAATCTTAGGCTATTTTTATCTTTTGATTCTTTCAATTGGCAATATTTATAATTACATACCTGGGAATATATTAGTGCCCAGACAGATGTGTGCAGTACAGACAGTGCTCAATTCACAAGTGCACTCTCTGTTCCTTCATTCTCATTAATTTGGTGAGACGGCAGGCTGACACGATCGATGTGAGATCAGGCGCAGGACCAGGGGGGCGATTGTCGCGGCAACCGAACTTTTTTCGTGTGGTAATTCGATTGCAAGTTTAACCTAACCTAACGTTTTACCTAAAAAGTCAAGTAAAATATCTACATGTAAAAAATCTAGCGAACGAACAAAATCTAAAAACATATAAAACGTTTCGTATACGGATTGCACGAGAATTAGCCCCCAGCACGGGGTGTACTACCAACGTCTTGAGTACATGTGCTACGTCGTTGGTAGGAACTTTTTGATTTGTATAAAGTGAATAAACTACAGTGACTATATAGGAACTATATTATTCTATGGTCCTACTACAATGTGTTTATCCACTATCCTTACAATTTTCCGTTAAATATCTGTTTTAATTTAATAGGAATAAAAACTTTTTTAAGATACCATAATATTCTAGTAACAACAGACTAAGTAGGTAGTGCACTAGTTAACCATAATTAATTGGTTATTGTGGCATTGGTAACCATTAATCGAGCTCAATGCTAACCTGGAAACCAATAATGTCTATTTGTGATCTATTGTTCATGGTTTTAAAAGTTGGTACTAAATCTATGTGATATAAGTGTCAAGTTTAAAGAGCGTTTTATAATAAAATGTATGTTTATATTAATTACGTAAAAAAGCCTCTATTGTGTAATGTTTTAAACTTTCATGGTCACTAACATTAGAATAGTTAGATACGGGATTGCTACCATGTACCTTATTATTTGTGAGTTTCCGATATTTCGGCACTGTTGCAACCGCCATGATCACGGCGCTTGCAACAGTGCCGTGATCTGGCTTCCCGTATTCCGTAATCCCCTATCTAACTAGCCTCTATTGTGGCCTAATTCCTAGTATCAGCAGATTACTAATGTAACTATTTCCCTTCTTATACTATAAATATGAAATTGAGCTCACATACGCACACTTTAGTGCTGATGAAATGTTTTGTCACGAATATTTCTGCGGTTGGCGTTACTTGCACTTACCAACCTAAGATTTTCCTGATAACATCTTTGTTGCATATTCGGATAAGTTACAGATATCGAAAGGCAAGTTTTGAATCTAGAGCCCTTCCATCCTTTAAACGTGCAGCAAATTAGATCATGAACTTATTGAACGGAGTACATGAATAAAACAAAGTTGCGGCTTGTGACTGTTGATAAGGCGGGTCAGTAGTCACAACAAGATTATTAATTTCAATAACATAATAATAGTCAACAAATTAAATAACATAATTATGTTGATTTTATCATTGAAAATTAACTGATTTATATATCTTTTAGGCTTATTTATATTTTTAGATATTCCACACTTTCGCTATCACAAACACTGTCATACACACAAACACACAATAAAACAATAACAATAAGTAACCAGTCAATGCTGATACGTGAATTTCTAGGAATAGCTATATAACAAAAATCTGTTATTAAATGTAATAATTTTATCAATAAGGTGGACTTGCACACGATGAGTTTACCTAGGATTACGCTTACCCTGGATTCAATCTTTACTATGTCTCTGTCATTGTCAAATTAACTGATCGAGAGAGGGAGTTTTGCGCGGGAAACGAAAAGGGAAGGATGGACCATATTTCTTCATTTTAGAAATTGTTATTTTCCGGTCAATTATTGTGAATGTGCGGTGGAATTGTCATGATAATTCGTGCTTTTGAAGAAAACAATGAAGTTAAAGTGAGAATTATGGTGAAGCGAGCTCTAGTCGCGTCGTCTTACCCGGATCGCTGTTCCTGCGCTTAGCTTCCTTGTTGAGCATTGGAATGCGGACCGGTTCTCCCTTGTTTTGTCGAACAACGTTTGATATAATTTCACTTCACAAACATTTAAAACATCTAATTTTATTTGATATAATTATTCGGTTCCTATAATATTTATTTTATCTAATTTTGATTGACATAATTGTTCATGTCATATAATTTCATTTCATCGAATTTTCACTTTGCCTAATATCACATGACATAATGTTTGCTTGGCCTAATGAGTGCTTAATCTAATTTTTATTTAACCGAAACTTTATAACTGAACTTAAATAATAACAAAGGGGGATGACATCAACAAAGGGGAATTCTGGCGCTCGGCGGCCGCTGCCGCGGCACGCTCGCTTCGCTCGCTCGCCTTCGCGCGTTGTCGGATCACTGTTCTAACCTAACCTAACCTAGATGACACCAACAAAGGGGAGTTCTGGCGCTCGGCGGCCGCTGCCGCGGCACGCTCGCTTCGCTCGCTCGCCTTCGCGCGTTGTCGGATCACTGTTCTAACCTAACCTAACCTAGATGACACCAACAAAGGGGAGTTCTGGCGCTCGGCATCCGCTGCCGCGGCACGCTCGCTTCGCTCGCCCTCCTTCGCGCGTTGTCGGATTACTGTTCTAACCTAACCTAACCTAGAGGACACCAACAAAGGGGAGTTCTGGTGCTCGGTGGCGCTCCTTTTTTGGGATTAAATGCAAAATATTAAAGCTTTATTTTACTCAAGTTGCCCTATACGCTGTCTTTAAAATAATACTGTAAAAAACTTATAATTCAAAAAAAAAACAATAAAGGTGAACTGATCAATATACTAAATAAAAGTATGTAAAATGATAATTATAGAAAATAAGATTAGATAAAACAAAAATTAGATGAAATGATTATTAGGTTGAATGATGATTATGCCTCTTAAATGTTAGCACAAACGTTGTTATATCAAACAAATATTATCTGTTATAAAAATTATGTTAAACAAAATTATGTTAAACAACCATTATGTTAAGAGTGATTAGTAAAAGTGAAATTATATCAAACGTTTTTCGACAAAACAAGGGAGAACCATGCGGACCACCTCGCATTTCAATGAGTTAGGTTAAGTTAGGCTAGTTTAGTGTTAGTTTTAGTTTTAAGTATTGAAAAATGAAAATACGATAATGAAGAATTGTCTGTATGGCGTACAGCCGAGGACGTTAAACATGTATATTAAAAAAAAAACCTGATCGAGACAGCATGATGATTTAATCCAGGATTAGAGTAATCCTGGGTAACTTATTATGCGCTAGTCCACATTATTTATATAAAATGTTAAATTTTGTTTTAAATATCACTTAGATGACCAATCATTCATTTAAGCCGCATTAGTTCATCTGAAGTCTTTAGTTATGGCAGAAAACTTACAGTGAAATTGGCAAAGTCCGGAAGTTTAATATTGTATCCATTTTTTTGGGCAGCTAACTACTATTTACTTAAATACAACACGCAACTATGGCACAGGCGATAATTGAAATGTCAGCGCTATAGTGAAATAAAAAAAAATGCTAATATAAATAAAAAGGTCATCATTTAACTAAATGAAGCCCAATCAATGAAACAATTGATCTTGGTGTGTCCCTCAGTTACATTTTCGAGAGAGCGTTGACCGATTAACAAATCTTTGTTAGCATCAATGTTATCTATATAAATAAATAATCAAGTTTTATTGTCATCAATTAAGATGTTATCAGATGGATTACTCTCGACTTTAACTTCTTGATGTTTTTTTGATAATATTCTTCCACTTTTAGTATAGCCACATTGTCTAACTTGCTACACTAGGTACATGTTCCTGGGAACAAAAAAAATACAAAAGTCCAAAAAAGCATTACGCCAAACACTTTTTATAGCATGATGATAATATTTACCTTCTTACTAAAAATCAATATCTAAAACATTTATTTATAGAAATGAAGTAGGTACCTACTTGTCCTTTGAGGTATATGTGATCGGTCATGATGATAAGAACTTTTTTGCAGGAAGGTATTTATTTATATCCAGGCTGTACTAGCTTATTTTATAGGTCACAAAACCAGTTTATCTCTTTTAAAAAAGTGGTTTGATAATAATAATTTATAAGAATTAAAATACTTACTTTAAAATTAAGCAACATTATAAAACGATAACATGGTTTCGTAGATTTGAATTTGCTTCTAGGGTAAAAAATCAGGCATTATGGCAGAAATAGTGTTACAGGCCGCTACTGCATCGCTGATAAAAGTCGCAGCGTGTAAAGGGGCTTACGCACTTGACTAATGTACTTTCTTTTAATTTTGAACATCTGGTACATTTAAGACCCCTTACACACTGCGACTTTTAGCATCGATGCATCACGACTCACGAAATGAACAGATTTAATTCAGAATCGATGCAGAAGCACGATTGCATCGATGCTAACGCGCGTTAGTATCACTGCAGTTGCCAAAGTTCCGTACATAATTTGCCAATTTTCAGCTTCTGCATCGCGACTGTATCGATGTTAACGCGCGTTGGCATCGCGACTGTATCGCTGCTAAAAGTTGCAAAATGTAAAGTCTAAATGTCAACAAGTTATACCATTAATCTTAGGCTATTTTTATCTTTTGATTCTTTCAATTGGCAATATTTAGTATGAAAAAAAATACTTTTTATTTTTGGATTATGCTAAAAACGGGATCATATAATATGATAAATATAACGTAAACGTACGTAATATAAAGTAAACTTTTTATGTAATTCTCGATATTTAATTAATTAATTTATTTAAACTTTATTGCACTGTAAAATGTACAATTGGCGGACTTAATGCCTAATGGCATTCTCTACCAGACAACCACTGGTAATGCAGAGAGTTTATTCAGTGGCGGAATATTAATAATAAATGAGAGGAGTGGTACAAAAAAGAAGTAAAATGCACTAACATAAACATACATACTAATATTACACAAATATATAATAGGATACATAAGCAAAAGACTAATAAATATACATAGAATACATATACTTAATAAATACAAAAATATGAATGATAAAAGTGATGATATTGATGACATCCAAAAAAACACAAACAAAAGAAAAAGGTTTTTAATTCTGAAGAGAGCCAAGGTTAAGATAGTGGGTGCGGAGAGAAGTGAGTTTGTTGGGGGGCATTCTGATTTTATTGGGGAGAGTATTCCAAAGTCGAATCGCAGAGATGGTGAAAGAGTTCGACATAAAGCCGATCTTGAAAAGAGGTGTGTGAAGAGTGGTGGAAGCCAGATAGTTGAAGCGCTGTGCCAAATAGATCGGAGAGTGAGGGTTACGAAGTATATTGAAGAGAGTGCACAGGATTCTTATTTCTCTGCGACGTCGGTATTACTATTCCTAAATAATTCTAAAAAAATAAGTGTATTTTGGAGTTTAAACTCATGATGGTCAAAATGAACCATATCAATCTGGTTTATAAAATATAAATATCTAAATCATAGTACTTAATTATATTTACCTAATAATTTGCAGACTATGCGATGAAATAGTTCGTACGACCTTCGGCGACATCTATAAATTAGGGCCCCTATTTTTTAAGCACTCGCGTCAAGATGGCGAATGATATTAATTGATTAATTTCCGGTTTTCCAATGAAAAGAGTATAATTTCTCACGGGAGTGATTTAAAAAATGTCGGTTCATGACGTCAAGCTTACTTACACGAACAGACTACAAACATTATGCACCGAGACACAAATGAGTACATGCAAGTTAAATTGATTCCTTTTTTTATGTCGGTAATAAAAAATATATGCAAAAAATGATTTTCGATTTGATTCGAAGATTATTTATTTTTTAAGTTTCTAAGTACATGACTGAATTAAAATAGTCACTAAAACCTTCTAGTTGGTGTAACAAAAACTTTCGGTCGAACTAAGAACCTCCTTTTTTAAGTCGGTTAAATATAAACCACAATAAAAAAACTGTATTACAGTATTATGTACTATGGGAAATTTATAAAGAGTGTATTGATACATGGCATTGATAGTTTAATTCAAATTTGAATTTTAAGAATTCGGTTTCGGTAACTTTCCAAAGTGTTAAGTTTGTATGTTTGATAAATATAATCAGTCCCATTTCAGTGTTACTGTTTTTTTAATATCTTGTGCGTATCTATTAAGTAAGATAGGTATTAACTAGTCTTTTGAGACTAGACCAAAGTCGTGTATATTTTTTTTAACCTCGATCGAGCCTACATAGTCAAACTCGTGATAACTTTTTTATTCAGTATTTGATTTTTTGTGCACATTACTCTTAGACATTACTATGTATTGTCTGTTAGTTCCTTACTATCCTGCTGTGGCGCATTATTATTGTATGCAAATAGATGTCCTGAAGGTCACAGCGTTGTTTCTTCCGCAATTGATTAGAGAAGCATCTGAGTTATCAATCTATTGGTACCGCATCTTATCTTATCCTATAAGCTTATATTTAGTTTTACACTAGCCATAAAATATGCCAAATTTAATTGAAGTATGTAAGGTTATTATTTATTTTCTGCTCAGCTACGACTATTTTATACAAATCTATAGTTAACGCAAAAGTTGTCAAAGAACGGTTCGTTTTTAGGGTGCCGTAGCCGAATGGCAAATTACGGAACCCTTATAGTTTCGTCAAGTCTGTCTGTATGTCTGTCCGTCCGTATGTCACAGCCCCTTTATTCTGTAACTATAAGCAACAGACTGTTGAAATTTGGTAGGAAGATGTATCCTGTTAACCGCTTTACGATTCCTATATATAAAAAAAAATATGATATTTAAGGGGAGCTCCCATACATGAAACTAAAACCGAAATTTTTTTTTAGTCCAACCTATGCGTGTGACGTGTCTATAGATAGGTTTTTGAAAATGACGTAGAGGTTCCGAAAACCATTTTCTTTAAAAGTCTAACTTTTCATAGCTAGACGCTTCCAAAGTGGTAAAATGGGCGTCCCCCCCCCATCTAACTTCTAAACTAAGCGAGTGTAAATTTTGAAAAAAATACATAATGTTGATCTTAACAAATACTTTCAACGAAAATTAGTTTGGACGGGATCGAACTTGTAGTTTTTGAGATATAGCACATTTTCAACAACCGCAAACATAACTTTGTTGTTCATACAAACACTATGAAAAAGAAAGTTATATTTGCTGTCAACAAAACATTGTGGTATTTTACTAAGTGAAAGTGAGTAGATTCCCTAATTCAGTTAACGTTGGCACGGAACCCTTAGTGCGCGAGTCCGACTCGCACTTGGCCGGTTTTTTAAAGGAAGTAATATTATTTCTATAAAATAGTCGTAGTTGAGTTGTAAATGATAATGGGGATAATAATGTTATATTATACTAC
The DNA here is from genome assembly GCA_963924145.1 of Pyrausta purpuralis. Taxonomy (NCBI): domain Eukaryota; kingdom Metazoa; phylum Arthropoda; class Insecta; order Lepidoptera; family Crambidae; genus Pyrausta; species Pyrausta purpuralis. The sequence continues at coordinate 17,202,655 of OZ001659.1, forward strand.
GTTATACAAGAAATATTTAGTTTCGAACTAAAGGTAATAAGTTCTAAGGTTCAAATTATATTGCAATGTTTCTCTTGGAATTAAGATTTTACGTCATTTTAATTACACATAATGTAAGTAAGTTGTTGTTATACTTCATAAAAGTAAATTAATGTAAACGTGCGTGTTAGCTATTATTATAATAGAATAGAATAATAAGATATACTACTCTGTCAAGAAAGTGCCAGGAATTTATCAATAATACACAAAATGTTAGTTATTCATCCAAATTCATTTAATCCTCCTAAAGTATGCTCCTTCAGAAATGATACACTACCAACGAATAATCTAATTATTGAAAAAAAAAACGCTTTTTCTGGAATTGAGTTCCGTCTTCGCCGCAAATTATTTAAACAGGCAGGTGACACGAAGTGGTAATTTCAGTTTAGGGATTCATGGTCAATAATAAGGTCGGAATTAATGTTAAGTGCGACGTCTTTTGGGACTAGCCGAGCGGCAACATGTTTCATACCGAAGTGATTCTTTAGAAAAAAAAATGGTTGTACGAATCTCCTCGTGAAACACATATAGTTCAGCGGCTATCTCCCCCCAACTTAAATGATGATTTTCAGGCACTGTTTTCTTTACTTTTGGTCAAGATTTACATCATTTTTTTCAAAATTTATAGTCGCTTAGTTTAAAAGATAGATGGGGCCCCGGGGACGCCTATTTCACCATTTTGGAAGCGTCAATACGTAAGACTTTTAAAGAAAATAGTTTTCGGATCCTCTCATTTTAAAAGACCTATCCATAGACCCTACACGCATGGGTTTGATAAACAAATATTTTTAGGTTTTACCCCCCCCTTATCACTCACCCATATCATTATTTTTAATATGAGAATCGTAAAGCAGTTAACAGGATACAGTTACCTACTAAGTTTCAACTGTGTAATACTAATAGTTTCAGAATAAGGTGGCTGTGACATACGCACGGACAGACAGACAGACAAACAGACTTGACGAAACTATAATTTTGCCATTCGGCTACGGAACCCCAAAAACTGACTTTACACTGAAACTAACGTATTAATAACAATCTTTTTTTTCACAACATGTTTCATTCATTTAATGACGCGTTGTGGTCTTGTGGTACAAAGGGCTATGAAACGGCACCACACCGCCACTAACAAAGACGATGCTCTCTAACCTTTTTTTTATACTCGTAAATTGTCGAACCGCCAACGGTTTAAAAAAAACTGCTGAATGAGTGGCAATGAGTACTTAATACAATTATTTGAATGATTTTCACCTAACACAAAATTATCCTCGGGTGCCATAAATATTAGTCTTGCTGTGCCATTGTGCTAAGGCTTTTCTATCTCCAAATGCCTTTACTTAGGAATAGTACTAAAGAATCGACAATGTTACGCATAGTAATATTCTTTTAAGTCTTGACCATTTTATAGTTTTCTTTATTAATAATAGGGTGACTTTGGAAGGTGTTGCCAAATTTAAGAAAGTGAATGAGACCATCAATACCTGCAACGTTTACTATGGGACCATCGTTAAAATCTTTTTCTTTCTGATTTCATACATTATCATTAATGTAGCTGACTGATTTTGTATAGGGGAATCGGAAATTTTATTTAAGATTTCGAATAAAAGTTGTGACTATTGATGGTCTCATTCATCTCCTTAAATTTAGTACCATCCTGCAAAATCACTCTGTTTATTTTTAATTCAGCGCGTCATACTTTAATAAGAAAGTTAAAACTTATTAGGGTAATTAATTAAGAGCAGGTGCGTCAAAGTGATGCTTTGAACGTATAATTTTTGACAGACTTTAAAAGAAGGAGGTTCTCAGTTATGTTTATCACTGTCTGTAGTTAGATTGAATAAGATCTTGGAGTCTTGGACCCCAAACTGCTCGATTTTGTATCAACAGAGGATTTATCACGGAATAGTTAAATTATGTGGTATTATTGACACGTTCTATAGATATTTATCGTATTACCTATATAAACCACAATACATAATTATTAATACACGTTTTGTGACTGTGTTCAATCTTCATGTTCTCAACGGATACCTATTGGTCTGATTGGTACCTTTATAAGGTCATTCATGGATCATGAAATCCATGAATGACCTTATAAAGGTTTTGATAATGACTGTTTATTTGCAAAACAATCGTCTATTAAATCTTTATTTACATAGTATGAGTTACTTGGTAAAAATACTTATTAACCTTCCTTAGTCCTTACCAAGTAAACGTTCTTTTGTTGATATGAAACTAAATATGTACACACATATGGCTTATAATTGTTCTGTTCGATTTAAGGTCGAGTAAGTTATAAATTACGCTAGGGCTTAACCTGCGATTAATGAGAAATTTCTAGTCACTGCAATAATATTATAACGTTTAAAAACTAGGGCATAAAGCTGACAATAAGATTTACGATTTGTTTATTGATACATGAGTCTAACTCTCGACTATACTCGTGATCCAAAAATGTAGCTGAGCCAAAGGACGTCCACTGTTGAACATATGCGACCACGGTTTTCACAGGGACCGATTCGATCGTAAGCGGTCTGCATCTAGTGTGATCCTGCGACCTTTAAAAGGTTTTCTGTCCATCTTGTCGGTGGACGTCCTACCCTGAGCTTTTGGTCAAAGAGTCTCCAATCTAGAACTTTTCTGACCCAACGGCCCATTAACATCCTTCAGGATAAAACTACAAGGTGATTCGACACTCCTCACCATTAGGTAAATTAGGTGCGAACTATTGATTTAAGGTGGAGCATATTTTATTATTGAACGACTACGTTCAGAGGTGATAATAAAACACACCACTAGTACTGAAATCTGCGTAAATTTAAGTTACAGATATGTATTTATTTTAGTACAAGTCAACACGATCGCTTAACCTAATTCACTAGAGTGCATAGGTGACGCTCGTCGTAGGTCGTTTTGATCCCGAAAAACATCCCTTGAGGTAATGAAAATTAGGATTGGGAGTCAAATTGCACGGGCAAGGCTGCGGGAAAAGCCAGGAGCTCAGGATATCATAGATTCAGATTTGTTTTACCAGTATCTAGATTTTGTAAAAATAGCATTTACGTTTACATTGGTCATGATTTATCACAGCAATTGTGTCGGCCACGGTTCGCTTTCCGCTTGGCCTTTTAGTGGGTTCGACCTTAAACTTATCCTTACTATTATCATTAAGTAACGTATCAAAACAGGTATAATGGGCATGCGATACGTTACTGTAACCAGACTTCTCGCCTGCTAAACTTCGTTGAGGCAATTGTAATGTAAGATGCTATTAAGCCGCCGTTTTAGGTCATTTATTGAATGCTGAAAGGTTCTTATTTCTTTGGCTTATCTTAACATTGTGTAAACCAGACACCATTATGTGTGTCATACTTTATTATTATTCAAAAAATATTTAATCTACAAAACATTTTTCCATTCACGTTTGTTCTCCAAAATATTGAACAAAACATTGTCATGTTATTTTGCATGGCAGATTATGACAATTGTAGTCGGAATTATTACTACGTTATATTTCCATGAAATTTTTTCATAGTTGTTGGAAACACTTAATATACAGGAGATACATTTATTATTGTATTGTAGTCTGTCAATTTCAACTAAATACATACCTACATCATATAACGCACACCTGGTAGATAAGTATCTTATCTAATACTAGAAAAGATGTCTAGTCCGTCATTTTCTATTGCCAACAAATTTTATCAAACTGGCTAGGGCCTATATCGTGGCTAACAATGGTGAAAAATGATAATAGAAGTTATATTTTCCGTCGTTTACGAGTATGTTTCACTGTGGCGTGGCTTCTTGTTTACGAATCTCTGTTTGAACTCTGCTCAAATTGCCACTTAGAACAATGACCGATGGGTTTGTGATGAGAGTTGGCGTAATGCTAATTACGGACAACAGAAGTCCTACTGCGAATAATATTATTTTGTTGTTTGGAAGCATTTATAGTAATGTAGAGCTTGCTTACTATAAAATCCTTCGTATCCGCGAAACGACTGTCGTATTGAAACATGGTAGGTGGGTGAATTCGCTTTACGATTCCCATAAAAAATACATAAAAATTGACCCGACTTCAAAAAAAAAAACTTTAAAAAGATAAATCCGAATTCAAAACCAAAATATACTAAGAAGTCGTAAATAAAGTCTTCACTTTTTGAAGGGAATGCCTACATTTTAGGCGAACATTTTCTTTTTGGAGTCGGCCATCACTTTGAACATCAAGCATCAACCTGTGACCCGATACCTGATACGATACTTGAAATGACTAAACCGATGGCACCGACTCCAAAAATAAATTGTTGGCCTAAAATGAAGAGTTTATTTAGGGCTGCATTTTAGTTTTGAAGTCGGTTTTTACTTTTTTTTTTAAACAAAAAAACATACAGTCAAATTGATAACCTCCTCCTTTTTGAAGTCGGTTAAAAAAATACTTTTGAGGTCTCACATTTCAAAAATGATCAAATCTATAAGTGTGCTATGGATAGGTCTTATATATATGGGATTCTCAAAGTTTAACATTTAAAAGATAGACGCATTCAAAGCTGCAAAATGGGCGCTACCCTAAAATTTTCATTTGGTTAGTATAAAGTTAGATGGGTCAAACTTTTAAACTGAGCAAAGGAAAATTAAAAAAAAAACACGAAGTAGATCTTTACAAACACTTTTAACGGACATTGGTTTGAACGAGATCGAACAGGAAGTTTTTTGAAATGTAGCAAATTTTAAACAACCTCAAAAATAACTCGGTCGTTCATACAAAAACTATGAATAACAAAGTTATTTTAAAGTGGACCCCTTATTTAGTTAAGTTGTTACGGAACTTTCAATGCGCGAGTCCGACTTGCACTTGGCTAGTTTTTGCTGTAGGCTTTCAGCACATCAAGGTGTCATATTTATTTTTAAAAGACTTAAAAAACGAAATCAATTCGACTTGCATGTAGGTATGTGATATCGCCGGAATTGGATATAATTTAAGTAGGTATGTTGATCTATCAAGGCTTCCTTACACGTGTACAAAATTTCGTAAATGTATGTATGTGTATCTCAGGATTTCTCGAAAGCGAGATGATTTTTTTTCCTTCAATCAAAGATATAGTTTAACTAACCGTACCGTAAGTTTCAACAAAATAGTCAGTTTTTTGAAGGTGTTTTTTTTAAATCAAAGCAAAAAGGACGGCAAATACTCATGTGCAATCGATGCGCTGATTTAATACGAATCAAAATTTGAGTAGCTAAGATAACCTGAGACAAGTTTAAAAAAAAATGGCACAAGGCTCAAAATATTAGAAATATGGCTAGATCAATGAAATGTTAGTAATACGAGACGATAAGATATAAGTAGATAACAGATAGGTTTAATAACTACTACTGAAAGTTAGTATAACTAAAGATAAAAAATATACCTACTCATGAAATTGATTTATGTACCATCTTTATGTAAATAAATAACTACCTGTAAAAAACTTTATTATGGTTCTATTTTTTTTCATGGCTTGTCCGATAATACGTCTCAGACATTTAGGTTCGTTTAATATTCATCTGAATATTTACTTTCCACGTGACTTTGCATAGCTGTAATATTCCAATATGTTTTTGAATTCTTAATATTCATTGTTCAAATTGGAATTCATAAGCTGGCAGCCGGATTACTGTGAAATTAGTATCGTATTTTTTTTGCCATCTTGTAACATATTTTGAACTAAATAAATACATACGAGTATAGTTATTTTTATAGCTATTTTTATTAACTATGTATAAAACCTATTTATTGGCGAATATTCATCGCCTACCATCATGAGGTCCTAAAATAGTATTCGAACTCTGCATTTTTTAATGAAAAATTTTATACGTTAGGTGACTGACCTACATTTACAGCAAGCCGAAATTGAACAACTTATCTTAATTGTAATTTGAATATTTTGGGTAGGTAAGATACATAGTTTAGGGAAGTATGAAATTCTTTAATCACGATTCTGAAGGTACTTCTAACAATCTGAACAAGCAACGCTTATTTACTTGCTAATTGATGTAAAATACAAGCTAACTAAATGGACATTATTCTACTAACTTCTTGATATGACAAAATATTGAGACACATGTGTTATTTTTAGACGATTTCATCACAGGGCACATCTTCAGAAAATCGAATACATCACACTTAAATTGATTTTTCCACTCTTTCTTCGTTTTCCAGGAAAAACAATATTGTTTATTTTAAATCGGTGTGAACATTGGGCAAGTCAAGCGTAGGTGTTGTACAGTGTTGCCGGCTTCACGCCAGTGTTGCCAACTATAATTTTACGAACCCACTAAAAGTGGCCGCATGTTCCACCAGAAAACCACTAAACCTAGCGGTCTCGCAAACCACCAGAAAACCACCAATGAGCCGTTTTCTTTATCATTTTATAGCTCATTAGTTGGCGTTGGGATGGTTTTAGGATATTTTTTGCACGTTGCCAGAAAACCATGAACAAAGAAAAAAACGTGCGTAAGTACATATTATTTTAAAATGCGTTATTGAACTTAACTTTAAGGTCCTTTATTTACTTAAGCAACATTAATTATATTCATAAAGATGAAATAAGAAACCAAAAATTTGCGCACGGGCGGGACTTGAACCAGCAACCTTTTGGCAAACCGGGCCGAACGCTCTTACCAATTGAGCTACCGTGCTGTTAGTCCGACCCTGCGAAACTTGTGGTTTCTTATGAAAACGTCAATTGCGTGACGCTTAGCGCCATCTAGCCGTCTGTTTATGAAACAGATGGCCCAAGCAGTTATTCTTTACAGAATAAATTCAACTTGGAAATTGATGTCGCTTCGCTATCTATGCTTTAGAATGTTTTTAACACTCACAGTGTCATATTTTATATTCATAAAGATGAAATAAGAAACCAAAAATTTGCGCACGGGCGGGACTTGAACCAGCAACCTTTTGGCAAACCGGGCCAAACGCTCTTACCAATTGAGCTACCGTGCTGTTAGTCCGACCCTGCGAAACTTGTGGTTTCTTATGAAAACGTCAATTGCGTGACGCTTAGCGCCATCTAGCCGTCTGTTTATGAAACAGATGGCCCAAGCAGTTATTCTTTACAGAATAAATTCAACTTGGAAATTGATGTCGCTTCGCTATCTATGCTTTAGAATGTTTTTAACACTCACAGTGTCATATTTTATATTCATAAAGATGAAATAAGAAACCAAAAATTTGCGCACGGGCGGGACTTGAACCAGCAACCTTTTGGCAAACCGGGCCAAACGCTCTTACCAATTGAGCTACCGTGCTGTTAGTCCGACCCTGCGAAACTTGTGGTTTCTTATGAAAACGTCAATTGCGTGACGCTTAGCGCCATCTAGCCGTCTGTTTATGAAACAGATGGCCCAAGCAGTTATTCTTTACAGAATAAATTCAACTTGGAAATTGATGTCGCTTCGCTATCTATGCTTTAGAATGTTTTTAACACTCACAGTGTCATATTTTATATTCATAAAGATGAAATAAGAAACCAAAAATTTTTTTTGGGCCATCTGTTTCATAAACAGACGGCTAGATGGCGCTAAGCGTCACGCAATTGACGTTTTCATAAGAAACCACAAGTTTCGCAGGGTCGGACTAACAGCACGGTAGCTCAATTGGTAAGAGCGTTTGGCCCGGTTTGCCAAAAGGTTGCTGGTTCAAGTCCCGCCCGTGCGCAAATTTTTGGTTTCTTATTTCATCTTTATGAATATAAAATATGACACTGTGAGTGTTAAAAACATTCTAAAGCATAGATAGCGAAGCGACATCAATTTCCAAGTTGAATTTATTCTGTAAAGAATAACTGCTTGGGCCATCTGTTTCATAAACAGACGGCTAGATGGCGCTAAGCGTCACGCAATTGACGTTTTCATAAGAAACCACAAGTTTCGCAGGGTCGGACTAACAGCACGGTAGCTCAATTGGTAAGAGCGTTTGGCCCGGTTTGCCAAAAGGTTGCTGGTTCAAGTCCCGCCCGTGCGCAAATTTTTGGTTTCTTATTTCATCTTTATGAATATAAAATATGACACTGTGAGTGTTAAAAACATTCTAAAGCATAGATAGCGAAGCGACATCAATTTCCAAGTTGAATTTATTCTGTAAAGAATAACTGCTTGGGCCATCTGTTTCATAAACAGACGGCTAGATGGCGCTAAGCGTCACGCAATTGACGTTTTCATAAGAAACCACAAGTTTCGCAGGGTCGGACTAACAGCACGGTAGCTCAATTGGTAAGAGCGTTTGGCCCGGTTTGCCAAAAGGTTGCTGGTTCAAGTCCCGCCCGTGCGCAAATTTTTGGTTTCTTATTTCATCTTTATGAATATAAAATATGACACTGTGAGTGTTAAAAACATTCTAAAGCATAGATAGCGAAGCGACATCAATTTCCAAGTTGAATTTATTCTGTAAAGAATAACTGCTTGGGCCATCTGTTTCATAAACAGACGGCTAGATGGCGCTAAGCGTCACGCAATTGACGTTTTCATAAGAAACCACAAGTTTCGCAGGGTCGGACTAACAGCACGGTAGCTCAATTGGTAAGAGCGTTTGGCCCGGTTTGCCAAAAGGTTGCTGGTTCAAGTCCCGCCCGTGCGCAAATTTTTGGTTTCTTATTTCATCTTTATGAATATAAAATATGACACTGTGAGTGTTAAAAACATTCTAAAGCATAGATAGCGAAGCGACATCAATTTCCAAGTTGAATTTATTCTGTAAAGAATAACTGCTTGGGCCATCTGTTTCATAAACAGACGGCTAGATGGCGCTAAGCGTCACGCAATTGACGTTTTCATAAGAAACCACAAGTTTCGCAGGGTCGGACTAACAGCACGGTAGCTCAATTGGTAAGAGCGTTTGGCCCGGTTTGCCAAAAGGTTGCTGGTTCAAGTCCCGCCCGTGCGCAAATTTTTGGTTTCTTATTTCATCTTTATGAATATAAAATATGACACTGTGAGTGTTAAAAACATTCTAAAACATTAATTATTTTTGTTTTGTTTATATTTAAGTTGGTAAAATCCAATTACCCTCTGCTATGCCACTACTTGCAATGTGTAACCAGTCCTTTAATTCTGGATCACGTAACTTTTGGGTATACTGTGGTTTAGCCATAATTAATTGAACATGATCATTGAACTTAAAACCTCGCTGAATATAATAATTTTACTCGAAATGTAGGTAACTATACGGACAACAGCACAGCACGTAATGGTAATAAAATCAAAGACAAACCAGAAAAATACAGTAACCCTATGAAGCAAATCAAACTTGACCCAGTACCTATATAAATAAAGTCCATAATCATAATCGTTTAAGAAATTGGCCAACTAATCAAGGGAATTCCCTAAAACCACCACCTTAGTTTTGTTGTGTTGCCTTCACAACAAAAATATGTACCTATCCTATTTTAATCATCTATTTATAACTGAGTATTTTTGTTAATTGTACTAGTGAGTGCTTAGTGGTTGTTGTGGTGCCTTACCACTAATTGAAGCAATCAAAGACTCTAGAAAATCCACTAGCCACTAAATCCAATATTTATTCGCTAAAAGGATAGTCTAAACCACCAGAACTAGTGGAAAATCCACTGAGTTGGCAACACTGCTTCACGCGATACCGATCTGTTTATGCCTGAAAATTTATATGAAACAATTGAATACTAACCACTGAGTGCTGCCATGTATTCCCTCCATTTTCGACTCGTACCCATTGCTGTTACACTCACACGGAATTAACATTTATGATTTGTGATTATTGTGTGACGGTGCACTGGAGTGGCGTCGTGTCATGCCGGTCTAATTTTATAATCCACGTGCTGTCTGCGTTTCGCCGCGAGCGCGAATGGTTGTTGGCGGCACTAGTCACTACACTGCACTACAGACAACAATGTTCCCGTTTTGTTGACGAACTCAGCTGTCAGCGTGACGCGGGAGACGATGTTTTGTGTGGCGTGCGTGGCGCCCTCTCCTTCGTGTGTTCGACTCGTTTTGATAAACTATTTGCTTTATCATTATTTGTCGCGCGCTGGTACACTGATAACGTCACCCGACCGCTAAATACTGAGCTGTGCGTTCGGCTTTGAACCACAATTTTAGGTTAACAAACGGAAATGGTATTCATGGAAATGTGCTACTATCTTCCATGTGTGCGTAGACAATGTCTACGCACGAAGGAGTCTGTTTTATTTCTCAGATGATTATTCAATGGTAATCGCCGGCACTGGGAACAAATGATTGATAAACTTATTGAATTTCATTACAAATTCTACGAAAAAAGAATCGGGTTCATACCATAGTCAAGTTACGTTGTTGGAAGCCTGGTTTTACGGGTCGACGACATAATTTATGAACGGGGGGATTCTTCACTCTTTGTAAGATAGTCTTTCATACTTAAAAAGGAATTAACAAGGTGAAGGTGTATGGAAATCACTTTAAAACTAAGAAAAATGTGACGATTAATCAAAAAGGAAAAGAAAATACGTACTTAATTAAATTATAGAACCTAATTTAAAGTTTTTCCAATAAGTTGTTTTTGCGTCTAAAGTTAGAATAATTTATTGCATTAGAACTCGCCCACCCTTTTTCCTCGGTGTTGTACCTGCTGCTACTGAAGAAAGGCCGTAAAATTAGGAGTTAAAAGGTCTTTGCCCTCTATCCTTGGCTTATAATAAGACTTAAAATAAGTAGGTAGCTAATAATTAAAGAGTATTTTTTGTTACAACGATACAATAAGACTTAAAATAAGTAGGTAGCTAATAATAAAAGAGATTTTTTTGTTACAAAGTTTGAAAATCTCGATATCTTATCACTATTAACCGTGTCTTTGCTGACGAATTGAAAGTTTATTTTTAAGAGTACTTTTGAATAAGGACTATAAATAAATAAATATTTATACGTCTCTCAACAATTTTGACAAAATATGTTACGATAACTGTCCTCTGCAAAATGTATTGTCTGATCGAGAGCATGTGGTTTGCCGCCAATCGCTGTCACGGTCGCCACCATGTTACCAGTTATTTGGATGCATTGATGTATTTACGAATACTTGAAGTTAACTGCAGTTTTGCCTCTGCAAATATTGATTAACTCATTCATTTTTGCCTCTATAGGGAATCTTTTGGGGGTTCGAAACTATTATATGTTCGTCTGCATGCTCTGTAGAGGTATAATTATCTGTTTCAAGATTTTAACTTAATAAAATCTTAGGACTCTGGCTGACTCTGTAATTTTAGATCAAAATATTATCATTTTCTGGAGAAATAAATTAATCAGTCCTACATGGTTCCTAAAATTTGGCGGCGCAGCGGTAAGAGGTTCGCACTTAAAAGCGACGGCTGCGCCAGAGGTCCCAGGTTCGATCCCGGATCGGGCCAAAAATATATACCTGAGTTTTTCTGTTTTGAAATTCTTAGGATAAACCGGAGTTTGGAAATTGTCAGATTTCTATCCCATCAGGCTATGAGAGTGAAAGGAATAGAGAGTGCACCTGTGTTTACGCACACACTTGTGCATTATAATATGTCCCGCGCAGTCGGTTAGTCGTTGTGAATGGCCACCGTAGTCGAAATCGGCAAGGGGGTCTATTATTATTTTGACACACCAACTGTTCTTCGGTTGGTAGGTATGATGTCACTGATTAAAATGTAAACCATGCTTTTATATATACGAGTACCTAAATAGCTTTAAACACACACATGAAATTACCATCATATGCATGAGTACTTACATTTAGATACTTAAGGCATATTTTCGTTTTTGATGTTTTAAAAAGTAAAAACCGACTTCAAAACTAAATTGAACTAAAAATAAACTCTTGACCCTTTAAAGGAAAGGATCCATTTTAGGCGAACAATTACTTTTTGGAGTCGGTGCTATAGTTGATACTTAAGATGGTCAAAGTGATGGCACGGCCTCCAAAAATAAATTGTTGTGTGTAAAATGGATCCTTTCCTTTAAAGGGTTTTCAAGAGTTTATTTAAGACTTTTTAGTGTATTTTGGTTTTGAAGTCGGTTTTTACTTTTTTATAAAATTATTTCAATAGTTTCATTTTCAGTGATTAGAGAACATTAAGATTCTAGTACAAAAACACTATACATACTTTTAAAATTTTAGGTTTTCCCTCGATTGCACCAAGATCCTATAATCAGCCCCCTTACTCTGGACACAAAACCCGATCCAATGAATATAGTCATCCCTGTCACACGCGTACACGGCCTAGTATGAGTGACAGGGATGGGTATATTCATTGGATCGGGTTTTGTGTCCAGAGTAAGGCCTCAGATCTTAACTTGGCAGGCAGGTGCAACATTTTTAAATCAGTCCACAAAAGACTGCCATATGAGGTAACAACACTACAAAATAAACAGTCGAATTGATAAACTCCTCCTTTTTTGAAAGTGGTTGAAAAAGAATTGCACTCACCCACTAGAAACTGATCCTTACGGATTGTTTTCTTTCCTAAATTAAAAATAAACATTTACCTAATCAAGTTTTCTTTCGACGAGTTTTCTTAATAGGTATATCATGAGTACAATGATAACAACGAGAATAAAGACCGCCGTATGTTTTGATTAGGATTTTCTGTGTAAATGTAAAAAAGCCTTCTTTAAAATAATGTTTGCAAAATCTTCATTTTACTATCTTGAGTGAATAACTTGTAAGTGATTATTTATAATCATCTGTCTATCCGGGCATACTCGAAGTGTGGTGTCACTATTTTGTCAAATAGCTGTCCAGTATCAAAGCTAGAATAAAATCCGAGTTGGACCGGGTTCGTGGAGCCCAGTGGTGTTTGTCCCTGTGGTGTTTCATCCTCGTTGATTAAAAGCATTTTTTTATCAAAAGTACAGCCAGGCTAAAATGCTTACAAACAATTAAATCATATATTTAGAGTAGTTATATTCAACGATTGATTACTTGATTAGTTACACTCGAAAAAATTAAAGTAGTAACTTTATGATGATTTATTTGTAAAGTATAACAGAACCATATAAAATTACTAGCGGTACCCGCGGCATCGCCCGCGTAAATTTCGGATATCCAGTAAAATATTTCATCGTAAACACATAATATTCATTGGAAATAAGAGGACAATAGCAGTTAGCACAAGACCGTATTGTATTCGCTGAGAGCATTATTTTGGTGTGAAGTTGTTTTATAATTGTTATAGCTTCTAAGATATTGATTGTAATCAAATGACGTCAATTTCGTTTCAAACAAAATGCTTGTGATGATGAATATGTTTATTTTGATAAGAATAAATATCCGTGAGTATCAAAACACAAATACGTACATAATTTTATAAAATATATGAACATGGAAAAGTTTGAAGTGAGTAAACTATATGATATACACATATTCATTCGCGGATTTAGACTAAAATTAGAACAGAACTAGAAACAACACCCTGTATATTTTTAAATCAGGTTCAGTAGTTCTTAAGATCAGCGCGTTAAAACAAACAAACAAACTATTCAGCATTGTAATATTAGTATTGATAGATAAAAGGTTACGGGAAAACTGTAAAATCACAGTTTTTTTAGGGTTAGGTATTTACATATCATCAATATCGCCATAAAAAATCAAATGATTACATAATAAGCCTTAAAAGTTTTGTAATACCTAGTAACTAAAGTTGAGTTTATAAAGATGATTATTTGATCTGCGGCATAATAACTGCGTTATACATGCGTGATTTTATATAATAATTTAGTCTGGAAACTTTTTTCATTAATTGTACTAAGTGCAAAACGGAATAAAAAATAGATATTACATTTATTGTAATCGGGGTCAAACACCACGGGGACAAATACTACTGGCGTCGTAATCCATGAACCAACTTAAAACTAAATTATGGCTAAGAGTATTAAGTTTTAGTTTTATGTAATATAGTGTCTCGAAAATGAAATACAGGTTGTTATAATATAAGTTATGCTTATTCAAAAAAAAAAAGCTTAAATTATATGCAAGTTTTATAAATGAAAATCTCTTCCCAACAATAAAAAAAAACCAATGGGGAAGCTAGCACCCTTGCGCGTGACTACGAAATACTACGCCGCACAGTGGGTCGAAACAGTAATATGAGGGACATAGAGGTTTTTTTGACAAATCGTATTTTTTTGGATGCCGATCGATAGTCCTTTAGACACTCGTAAAGACATGTTATATAACATTTTTCACGAAACCTAATAGTTTGGTCACAAAAAAATAATTTGTGTTTTTTTGTATGAAACAAGACCTAAAGTACTAAATATCTCCCAGGAACTGCTTGACCGTGCCTTATAATGACTTAGGGTGGCATAAGTTCATTGTTCACTAACATCTTAATCTATTTTTAGCTGCTCCAAACAGCAATTTTGCCTGTTAAACAGTTCGGGAAAAAATATATTTTTGATAATCATTATAGGGTTATAATTACAATTCTAAGAAAAAGCGTCGATTAGGGTACTAGAAACTAATTACGTACTATCAGAATCTTTTAAAACCTTGTTTTGTTATCATCGGATGACTTTGAAGTAATAATGATGTCAGGTAATTAGGATATTAAAGAGACAATGGTTAAGGGTTGGGGGTAAGTAACCTGGAACTGTGTTATATAATGAAGGTGTATTCATTTAAAAAATAGTTTGTGCTGTGAAACCTTACCAGTAACTTAACTTGATTTGCGATCTATTACTTACGATTACAATGGAGTCCATTGTGAATAATTTAGATTTATTCGTAATCCTCAGGGAAACGTTAAAATCTTTAACAGACAGTGAAAAGTTATATAATCATCTTATGTAGAAAATGGGACGAGAAGAAAACAGTGTTAAATTAAAAAAGTTTTGCCAGTGTTTTTGTGCTTATATTAATAGTAGGTGGACAAAATTCCATCGATCATTTCTCCAATTTTTAAGAAGAAACAGAGATTGGTTAGAAACCCCAAATAATTGGCCACAAATTATAAATGAAGAAAATATTGAGCACAATATTGATCATTATTAAAGTACCTATAACAAACAGTATATCGAACAATCTTCTTTTAAGCTCTAATATTATCATTGGTGTTGTAGAATTTAAGCTTTGTATTTTTGTACATATTGTTTAATATTTGTTTTTGTTATAATTTAGATTTTTTTTATATATTTTAAGCTAGCATTGTAAGATTTTAATCATTTTTTCATTTATTTTATATTTTAATTACTATTAAACAAATATTTATAAATATGTGTTATTTTGTAGAAATTATATAAATATTTTATGGAATTGCTATTCTCTGTTGTCTTACTTAATTACCCGAGATAATTTTTAATTTAAAGTCATCCGATTCTAAGAAAAAAGGGTTTTGAAAGATTCTGTTAATAAAGAACAATGTAAATCAACTACGTTATTAGATCCTGCTGCCCTAATCGATGGAGGAGGAGGTAAAACCCCAAACCATTATCTCTTTATTTGTATAATTAATATCTTAATGACCTGACATCATTATTACTTCAAAGTCATCCGATGATAACAAAAAAAGGTTTTAAAAGATTCTGATAGTACAGAACAATGTAGACTAACAACGTAATTAGTTCCTAGTACCCTAATCGACGCTTTTTCTTAGAATTGTAATTATAACCCCATAATAGGATTATCAAAAATATTTTTTTTTCCGAACTGTTTAACAGGCAAAATTGCTGATTGGAGCAGCTAAAAATAGATTAGGATGTTAGTGCACAATGAACTTATGCCACCCTAAGTCATTATAAGGCACGGTCAAGCAGTTCCTGGGAGATATTTAGTACTTTAGGTCTTGTTTCATACAAAAAAAAACACAAATTATTTTTTTATGGCCAAACTATTAGGTTTCGTGAAAAATGTTATATAACATGTCTTTACGAGTGTCTAAAGGACTATCGATCGGCATCCAAAAAATACGATTTGTCAAAAAAAACCTCTATGTCCCTCATATTACTGTTTCGACCCACTGTGCGCCGTAGCTAGTAATCTACGAAGAGACGACATGGCGACGGTAGTTTAGACTCGCTCGGTTTTATCCATTTAAAAATATATGTTTTATAGATATTTTTATTGGCATCAGTATCGTTTGTACACCCAGAGAGCCTTTTGGGCAGCCGTTGCGAGCGGTCGCGTCCCGCACGTGTTGCGCAAACGACCGGACCCTAAATAAATCCATTGTCTTCGAACTCAATTGACGCGCGCGCAAGTGAAATCTGCCTCCAAACCGTTCCTTAGTTAAACCTCAATAATTACGGGCTTTGCATTTTACTACGTTTATAGTGTAACCTGTCAACAATACAAAGTGGTAACATCGCGGCCCACCTCTTAATTCAATTCTATAATTTATTACATAAATACATATCAAAAGTGTGTTGGCATTGTTTAGTGTGAGTGTCATTGTTTTTAATTCGGAGTGTGTGTTGCAAAGAATCACGTTCAATTCAGTGCTAGTGTCGCAGTGTATCGCATAATAATATTAGGTTAGAGATTCGAATGCCGTTTCATATTGCCGTCAATCTAGTGCGAGTGTCATAGTGTAATACAATTGGTCGGGTGTCAAAGAGTATTTAAACGTAGAACAGTGTTTTGGTAGTAGATGTGCTGTCATTCACCACAAGCGACAACCCGTCAACGCGTTCACAATAAAGAACGCGTCCAGCTCCGAACCCAGTCCAAGGAAGTAATCAGCAGCAAAGCCAGCACACGTAATCGCCACGCTACGAATCTAGAACAAACCCAGCGCACAGCCAAGCTACATCAAGATACACAAATTTGGTGAGATCCTTCCATAACGCAACACACACAACACCATCGATTTAGATTCATTTAATTTCATTTCATTTGAGGTGTCAACACTTCAAACAACAGACACCTACCTACAAATAGCTCTACCTATTACATACAGGAAACTAAACGTCAACATATAAACCATACATCCTTAGCCACTCAAAAGTACAACAAAATAGCCAAACACAAAAAGACTAGGTTTAAACTAGCTTCTGGCGAAAACATACTGTATTTACAACCAAAACTAACACAAACCCTACTTTCGCCCACAATTGAGTAGTGTCTGCAATTAGTGTGCCGCATCGCCATATAAACACCTAGCACTTTAGGTACACATAACAAAAATCTAAAAGAATAAACTCCTCATAATTATCTCTAATACTACAACTTCACTTTTGTGTGCATGATAGTTTATAATATTCCTTCAATATGAGCTTATACCAGTTACTGCTGTGCTGATAAGGGAACTAAATCTCTAATTGAAAATAAAACGAGTACGTAACGAAATACTCAGACAGCTTTCACAATCCCTTAACAACACACGAGAGCCATAAAAGGTCAAATCCTACAGAGAAACACTGACCGCTGACAATAAATCTCATAGTGACGCGAGGAAGAAAAAAAAAAAAAAAAAAAAAAAAAAAAACATAACAAAAACCTTGAAATCCTGGAATCTGCGGTCGTATCGCTCCACACATGCGTCCAAATCAAGCATCTGCACACCATAAAACAAGCCCTTCCCACTTCAAACAATAGTAACAGGCCCCGGGTAGGCATATTATTGTCTTTATCCTAAGAATCCTTCCTAACGCCCGGACACCGCTAAAAATAAACTAAATCTTCGAAATAACCATTACAAAGTACCGTTCCCGACAAACTTTCACATAACTCAGTGTACTTTCCCACTCTATTATACTCACCATCGTGTTAAAGAAATAAGCCTAAAACTATACAATTTTAAATGACACAAATAACACTGCATCAATTGTACAAAGCTCTAAAAAACAAATGCGTCCCTTGCCATAAAACAAAGCGGTGCTGTCCGTAACCTGGCCAGACCCTAAATCAAAACAAACGTCCAACACGGTGGGCAAAGCAATAAACAAACTCCGAGAACTCAAACCCGGAACACGGCCTCTTACCTGACCTTCACAGTGTGGTGCACATCAACTGCGATATTCTTTGAACCATCGAAATAAGTAAAATCGGTAAACAGATGCCATTCGACCCGACCAGGAAGTAGAATATAACACCAGAATCAATCGTACATAACATATTATTTTTAGCTCCCCCGTTAACCACAAACATAATTCATTACTACACTAACCCATTATATTTATCAGACCACTAACAACCTAGATCATAAGCTCTTCCCCACAGGTAAAACAAAATGGAAATCATTAAAATGCCAGGCGACGGAAACTGTCTTTTTCATGCAATAACTCACCAAATTAACCAGCTACTATTCCTGACCTTTGATCATAAGGCAGTAAGACGAGACCTTGCAAAATACGTCGACGAAAACCAACATGATCCCGAAATGAGCATAGCCATACAAAGTAACCTCCCGAACACCGAAAACGAGAATACCCGAATGTTAACTTCTAAATACATCAAAGATCAATATGACGAAGGAAAATGGGGAGGCACAGACATACTAATAGCAGCGGCTAACTATTATTTAGTGAACGTCATAGTTCATCAATCAATAAACAACATTAAACTTACCTTCAAGCCTAAATCGCCGAAAGACGCAGTAGGTGACATCAATTTAATTTACGACGGCACGCATTACGATAGTATGATAGAAGCTGAATCTTACTCAAGCTATATGTCATCCCTAACAACTCAAGACACGGACAGTCCCACTACTGTCACCAGTACCAGTAGCACGCCATTGACATCCTCAGAACTAGCAGACAACACGGGTTTCAGAATATTGGCAACAACAGGTCGCACGAAACAAACAATCGAAGCTGAAACCATAACACTTGCCAGTTGGAATGTAAGAGGAGCCTCAAACCCACAAAAAAAAACTACTATTGACCACATACTGCACAAGTACGGCGTCGACGTCGCATGCTTACAGGAAACGCACATGAAATCCGGTAAGAATGAATCTAAGCACTACACGTGGATACTTTCGGGTGCAAATAAAAGTCGAGGATTGGCTGTCCTAATAAGAAAAAATTCCAACATAAATATCACGGAAACAACAAATCTAACCAACATATTAGCTGTGACCGTCAAATCCCAAAACAGAAACTTCTTTATTATCACTACACACATGCCAAACAATTCATCTGCTGCTACCGGTACCTTTTCAAAAATGCTTACTTTAATACAAAATAAACCACAACAAAGCACACTCATCCTATTAGGAGATTTCAACGCCCATATAGGCCAAGAAGATACGAAAGAATTAGAAAAGTCCGGTCTAATCGGAAAAATCCTCTTCCACAAACATTCCAACAGCAACGGGCAAATTCTCATTGACATCATTAAAAGAGAAAAACTGCGGGTAGACACAACTTTTGGAAGGAAAAGCAATAGAACAACCTGGAAATCTGGCTCAAACATATCCCAAATAGATCATATTCTAACTAAGGTCCACCGTGCACCAATATTCAAATCAGTTAGGAGTATAATAAATAGCAAGATATCAGACCACAAGTTGTTAATAGCTATAACTAAATCAAACGGCATGACCCGCAAAAATAAAGTATCACATGTTGGAGAAACTCCTAGTAAAAAGGACGACCACATTCCAACAAGCCAAAATTTCAATTACAGATTATTAGACTACAAAAGATTACAACATGATGACACGTGCCACAAATTCCAACAAGAAATAAATAAGAACTTAGCAAAACTAAATACAACTCAGTACCCGCCTTCCTGGGAGTGCTTAATGGAAATAATGAAAAAATCGGCTGAAAGCATTCTAAAAAACGAAACTCACAGAACAAAAGAACGAAGACTTGCTTTAGCAGAAGTACAAAAAGCTCAATTCTGGAAGAAACAGCGGCCTAACAACGCCGAATGCCGAAAACAACTAATAAATAGCCGGAAAAAATTGAAAGAAATAATTAACAAAGAGGATGAAAAGGAATTTGAACTATTTTTTAAGGACCTGGCCCACAAACCGACCTCCCAACGCATGAAAATAACATACGACTTCTACAGACGCTACAAACAAACGGAAAAGTACAACAAAAAGAATAAATACATTCCCATGTCGGCTTGGGAAAAGGAACTGGAAAAAAATGAAGGCTCTTCGATCCCATTACACGCCAACGAAGACCATGAAGATCTTGAACCAGCACCAACTCTGGAAGAAATTAAGGAAATCATCAAGAAAATGCGAAACGGCACAGCCCCTGGACCGGATCAAGTAGTAGCCGAACTATATAAAGCAAGCCCTGATACTATACTGACAATGATATTATACCACATCCACAGAGCCTGGATATACAACGTAATACCCGAGTCCTGGACCCGGACGGTCCAGATACCCATACCCAAGAAGGCACACCCACAAAACATCAACGATTACCGGCGAATATCAATCTGTTGCACTGGATACAGAATATATGCCAGCCTTCTCCTGAAGCGACTAGATGAAACAACAGCATTGCTTGGAAACTATCAAGCAGCGTTCCTTGAAAACCGCTCTACAGACGACCACATATTTGTCTTAAGACGAATACTAGACGAAAACTGGAGAGAAGGAACGAAAACCTACGTTATGGCGGTAGACATTGAAAAAGCCTTCGACACGGTGGATCTTAACGCATTAAAAGACATAATCACAACAAGATCAAATAAAGCCTTGACGAACAGAATCATAAGGGCATGTATCTACGAAGAAACCTGCATCAAGTGGTATGGCCAAACGACTAAATTCATAAAAAAAGGCAAAGGAGTAAAACAAGGATGCCCACTATCACCGCGCCTATTTACTATAGTAATAGATGAAGTATTCAAAACACTTGAAGAAGAGCTACCATTCTTTAAACTAAACCAAGACTTGCGTATACACATTCCTGTATGTCTGTCATTTGCAGACGATCTCATAATAGTCGACACAAATTTGAATAGGCTCAATACGATTTTCACCAATCTGAAAAATCTGCTCTCAACAGTAGGCCTGAAAATAAACGACACCAAAACGAAAATCCTTATCAGAGACCCAGTGGACAAAGGAACGCCAAACCAACTCATCAGAATAGGAGGCCGATATATACAACCAGCAGAAGATATCAAATATCTAGGGACATATCTGTCTGGGAACCACGTCAGGAAAAGCACAGTACGAACACGCTGTAAACAAGGACAGAAAAACGCCAAAATCCTGATTCCCTTCATCAAGAAAACCAAGATGGCCTGGAAAATAGCGAGACTCCTATACAAAATGATAATAGAGCCGACAATGACATACGGACTGAAAGCAGCAGCGCTTACTAAAACAAACAGATCATACCTCAGAAGGCACGAACGAATAATACTGAAGGATATGCTTAGGCACTCTAGAAACCCACCAAAATACAAAAGAACGCACCAAATCCTAGAAGGAAAAACAATAACAAAAAGAATAAAGTTCCTAAGGTTATGCTATTATGGCCACATAATTAGAAGAACGCATCCACACATCCTACATGCAGCTCTGAAATACAAAGCCAATAAGCTGAAACACGGGCGACCAATCTTTACTTGGAAAAATTCTTTATCCCACGACCTAGAATACTTCCCCAAACCACAAAAAGCATGGAAAGAAATCGCAAAAGATAAAAGTAAACTTAGAAAGGAAGCACAAGAAATCTTCTCCCTCAGCGAAACAGACAGTGGATCAGAATCAGACAACGAGCAAATAACAATAACGGAAGACCACCATGGCAAGATAGCCCAACCCGTCGCAGCATCAACGCTCACTCCCCATGTATGATACCCGTCTTCCCTACTCCTAGACCAATTTAGGCTGAATAGCTACTTTGGTTCTGGTCGGAGGGCCGCGGCTTGCCGACCTTCCTCTCCCATCCCAGAGCGTGTCCCTCCTACCTCCAACCCGTGCACCTCGGTTTGCCGGTTTTACCGGATCTGAGCCCTTGTGGCCTGGCTGAGTAATGCACTATCGAATCGAAATCAGTATCGTTTGTACACCCACTGTCCAAAACAACACCCTGTATGCTGTTACGCGATGATTCCCGATCCCAGTCAGCCCCACTTATTTATTTAGTTCTGCAATAATATACTTATGCACTTAACCACATACTCACTGTGTTCGACTTATGTTCTCCCAGTATATTAACACATTTACTTCGTCATATGTTCAATAAATCATCATTTATACACCAACCAAATCATAAACTTTTGTTATGGAAATACCGGAAGTTTCCACCATGTGGAATGTAATTCGGCTATGATTTTAGAATTGGTTGGATTGATCTTTAGATGACTTAATTATTATAGCATTTTTTTATTAATTGTAAATTAACCATTCCCAGTTATCTACTGGGACACTAGTTAGATTTTATATCTGCCGTATAACAAATATTCATTTTGGCGCTAAAAGGAAGTTGACTCTGATTGGATGATGAAGGTTAGATTTATTTCAAGAATTGTTACTATTAAAATAATAATCATTAAAGCTTACTAAATTTAGGATGAATAAAAACTTATTAATTAATGGATTTACATTAGGGATGCAACGATACTATTACGATACCAATACAAATGACGAATACATCGTAATGGCCAAATACGATAACAAATTACGATACAAATGCATTACGATATTTGTTTAATACCATTTTCATGAATTTATTGGAAGCTTTGTTGTATGTTAGTTATTATTATAAGACTAAGTAAGGTAAAAGTATAAAAATAATATGCATTTTTAATCAATATATTTATTAATTTTACCAAATTTCATCATTATCTTATATTTTAAATTGTTACTATTTGTTACATTTACTGACTATTAATTAATTTTAATTGTAGTTATAATTTATTGGCAAACTCTTATTTAGAAAACACAACATTTTTAAGTTTTTTCCCTTAAGTCGGTTTCTCTCATCACTGTGTATCAAGTCCTGCTGTGGAGAATAGTCTTTCAGATGGCACCATTGCAGGTTTAAGTGATAAATATTTTAATGCTATCCTTTTCAAATTTCGATACTCTGAAGTTTTATTGTGCTAATAGTCAGTAACACTAGCGTCCATCTCTAAATTAGTAGTTTTCAAACAGTTTTTAATTTCTTCTTGAATGGTGTCATCTACAAAAAAGTTACAGCAATTTATGAAACTGTCAATTTTAACTGTGTAATTTGTAAGTAAAAAAGGTTGTGAATAAGTTATTCACTACTCACTTAAAGCAAAATTTGATGTTGTGTGGTTCATCAAATTCCTTGACTGAGATAATGCTTTTACATATATTCCATATGGTCCCTTTTGAAGTAGACGGTTGATTAGTAATAGTATGATTAGCCATTGGTTCAGTAGGGCCTTGTACAGATGTTCTGCTTGTAGCTAGGGTATTTATTTCTTGGCATAAAGAGTCCTTGATAGTGTCACAGCTAACTTTTCTGAAAATTCTGACTTAATACCAAGGGTCCAGAGCTGTAGCCAAAAAACAGTTTTTATCGGACTCTAAGTTACCAAACCGTGCCTCCATATCAATAGGTACTTAAATCCTGTGCTAACCCTCTGATACTAAAAGTCATGTCTCTGTTTGAGACATGATTGATTCAGTACTTTGAAAATGTTTTTCACTAGGGGAATGACTAAAATATTATTGGTATCGTTAACAGACTAGTTTACTAGTATCTTCAAGAAAATTAAAAAAGAAATGTACAACTATTAAATCGGTCGACCTTGCTGGTAGCAGGCCAACCAGTATTATAAAGAATTAAAATATGTGTGCGCAGTGTATGTTTTGTATAAAATTGGGAGAAATTAATTTACAAAAGCGAAAACACATTTAATTGAAATAATATTTACTGCAAAAATTATAGTGTTGCCCAATATAGAGAAAAATTTTTCGTCACCCTATCTATATTTAAGTCAATAAAACATAATCTACGAATTACTTTTATACATTCTCAAAAAATCGCTTTTCAGAAGTGCATGTCAATAAATGATTGTCTTTACTCAAAAAACCGTTGCTTTTCAAAGCCATAAAGGTCCTTCAATCACTGTTGGATCTTAGGCCCAAAATGTATGGGAGCAGAACATTGTCCTTTAATATTTTTTACTTTTCGTATATGAATCGTAAGGCGAATAACAAGATACACCTACCTTCCAAGTTTTAACAGTGTAATGTTATTAGTTTCACAGACAGACAAAGAGCGTTTTCTGCCATTCGGCTACATACCCTAAAAAAGTATAGATTGGTAATGATTATGCTACAGCTAGTCTTTGAAAGCAATTTACTAACGTCATAAGTAGCTGGAACTGGATCTGGAAAGTTCTTTTCATACTTCCTATCTATACATGGAGTTTGTATTTCCCCTTATGCGGAAGATTTTCTGAGCCTTTTTCCCATTCGGAATCGATTGACGATAAGCAAATTGTTGATAATTCAGCGTCACTTATCAGGCCATAGTTGCGGTTTCCTATACAAATTTGTTCATTTCAGTTTGACGAGGAAGCGATCAGGCTAACTTGGAGTGACGGTCAAGGCTAGAAAAATAAACCACACGTGTCGTCTGTATTGAATTACAAATAACATAACATTACGTGTAGGGTTGATCAGCCATGCAGTGATTAATTAATGTACTAAACTTTTGCATTCCGAGCTAGGTATGACAAGAAGACTGCAATGTATACAAACTATTGAAGATGGAGTTCAGATACGCTCTATAAATTAGGAATTGGCTCTGAATGCAAATGTTAATACGTATCTGGGGTCCTATTTCTGAATCACTAACGTCTATATGACATGTGTTTTTTTTTTATTAAAGTAGAAAGCCCAATTGGACGTAGTTACGCAAAAAGGATCCAACCCACAGCAAGTAACTTTTGAGTAATTTACGTTTAAAGTGTAGTATTGTTTTTTTCATTGATGCTCTAAGCTGTCAAACTGTGTTTTGATTTTTATTATTTCTATTTATATTCTACTTTTGGTTTGTGATAAAGATAATTAATATTAGTTATTTATTCCTTTAATATTAACAAAAACATTGGGTTGGATCCTTTTTGCTAAATAATGTTTTCTATAACAAAGCGTACAAATGGTATTTAACAATAGAGATCCAATTGATTTAATTTAAATAATTATTGTAGCTAAATGGTTATAAATATTAATACAGAACCTAAAATATACTTTATAAACAAAGGTTGAAGTAGTTGCTGTAATAAGTTTTTTTTTCTTTGTTTAAAAATAAAATTTTATGAAAATTTAAGAAGTATCCTAACTAAACTAATTACGTATTTCGTACATTATATCAGTCTTTCTTTTATCGAAACATTGTAATTCTTACTGAATCATTCTTTTTCTTTCTTTCTATTTTCATTTAAATATAAGTATTATTCATAACACAACTTTTTTTTGGAAAATGGGACTTTTTGACTGTGTGACAAATGTTTCACTTTCTCACATCAGTGGGGGGAATTTTCAATTTTTATTGCTTTTTGATGAAAGAAACCCAGTCGTTTAAAATAAGACTACAAAAAAAGACTAAAAATTAGGACATTAGTTGTAGTCTTAATAACGATTCAGTTAGTTAATGTATGAGACTAATAGACTTAAATGACTTAAACAAGTGAAACGACTTAAATGCCTTTAACGACTAAAAGGTCTTGAAAGTCTCAGTGAGTGCTGAGCGTTTTACGTTAAAAGACTGGAACTAATAAGGCCAGTCTTATGACTTAAGGTTGAGGACTAAAAAAGGAGGCGAGTCTTTATTAAAGCGCCAGAGTCTCTTTCATCATTACACTACAGACATTAATTGAAGCACAATTTACAACAAAAATTGCGGTGATTTCATTGAATATTAATGTTCTACAAAAATATCTATAAATGATGTTTAATTCACGTAAATTTCAATTTTTTTATAATAGGGGGTAGATTAATGGAGAGATTAAAACGTAAATTCTTTTTTTTTATCTTGACGAAAATTTTCTTGTTGACAAAAAACATACCGTAATTTCACAAATCATTGTTTATTATCATTTTATCAAAAAAATAGAATACAGTTTCTTTATGACCATCTGCATTTCGGCAACTAAATCGGTAAGGTAACTGGTGGTAGACAATAAAGCAAAAAACAAAAGAATGTAACACAACGCAGTACTTATTTTTTTAATTACTTTAATGGTTTTAAGTATTAGGTAAAGCTTCAATGTATTTTGCTTATAAAATTGGTAGGTACATTTGCGACCGTGTAACAATTACCAATCATAAAAAAAGTTGATTGCTGGCATAATGTAAATAAATGACGTCAAAGTGAAGAAAAATCGTTTTTGAGCTTTAAATCTTTCAACGTTTATTTTTATACTACACAATTTGAAAAGTTAAAGCCACGAGTACTGGAATACTACTAATAATAAAAGTGCTGTTACTAAAATCCACAAATTCCCTCGGAACTGAAAAATTTGCCCACACCAAACCATCAGATTAGGTAGATAAACAGAAAAGCAGTCAAATTTTCCACACTAGTGTGGAATATCGGAATAACCCAAATTACGGAATAACCATGCTGTCAAACTTTTACGTTTCACAAACGATTCACAAATGCCAACAATTTTAAAAGCAATTGACGGCACTGAACTGAAACCAAATAGTTGATATATTTTTTTAAATAAAGTTTGCATTTTAATTCGTTATATTCAGGTGTGATTTAATTAAACATAAATATTTATTGTGAGAAATAAATCTCTGAATCGTTTTTGTAAGAACATATTGCAAATTCTGAATTTCTATAAAATTATCTGAGCCAAGTGGATCGTTTTTGATCAAATAATGCTGTCATTATTGACTTATACCCTAAAAAGGCTTCAACTAAGCAGTATGGTTACTTTAAGTGACTGTAACATATCTTTATTACTTGAATATCATTTTCTTAATAAGGATTCAAATGGCATGGGTCGTTTTTGATAAAAGAAACATATCTAAATTTACTTTAAATAACATTTTTTTAGAAGGATCCAAGTGGCATGGATCATTTTTGAGGAATGAAATATATCTTCATCATTTTGAGTATCTATTTCTCCAGAAGGATCCAAGTGGCTTGGATCATTTTTGATGAAAGAAATATGTCTTCATCACTTTGAATATCTATTTCTCTAAAAGGATCCAAGTGGCATGGATCTTTTTAGATGAATGAAATTTGTCTTCATTACTTGGAATATCAATTTCGCAATAAGGATCCAAGGAGCTTGGAGCATTACTGAGATTTTAAAAAATACACTCTCCATACATGTGGGATGGTACCTCACGAGGATAAAAATGTCAAAATGACAGATTTTTACTGGAATCTTTTTGCTACTTGAAAGAATATAGTTTGACGACTGCTTTGGTATATTTATGTCAGTTTTGCAATTTTTGTGGGTTGGATCCTTTTTGCGTAACTACGTCCAATTATGGTTTCATTTTGTACCATAATAAATTTAGTATCAAAAATTAAGTATAAAAAAAACAAACAAAAAGCAATAACTTCGCCGGGTATAAAATTATTAATTAATTAGGAAGTCATTTTATTGCTTGCTTGCTATGCCAAAAACACGTTTTCCAACTTTTGCAATGTTGCCAGTATTTAAAGATGGAGGAAGCCAGTCATCTGTCGGACGGACGCCATCTCCTAGCGTTAATCGATTATGGCAAATATCGATTCACCATAATAGATATTAAGGCACTAGAAACCGATAAATGAAGAATTATCTACAGTGTTAATATGTTTGAAATTGCCCATATTCAGGGTCTGATGATGGAGCTGGAAGGTAGCCATGGGAACTCTGCAATAAAACGACACAACACCATCGAGTTTGGGCTTGTTTGAATTATTTTGACAGGGACTCTGGTCGGTCCGAGATGATATCTAAGGTCTCAAGACGAATCGTACGAGCCCAAGCTGATAAGTGTTGCAGCATTGTTTAATTAGATACAGACTACATCATCAGACCCCAACTATGAACCCGAGACCCATAAAAAAATATCGAAAGTCCATTTAACACATTTTATGCATTAAGAATCATAAAATCTTGGATTTAAACGTAAGTATCGAAGAAATATTCACTGTCTGCTTTATGTATTTTCTGTAGTAAAAACAGATATTTAGTCGGTAAATACTCACCGTCTGCCTATCAATAAGTTTATTTGCTTTATAATAAATTAATTATTATTATTGTCTCGTATGATATTCGATTACAAAAAACCTTAAACGATTATCGATTATTTTAATCGTTAAAATAATGTGGCGGGCAACACCAAGACTAAAAAAAAGTCAAGTCATTTATTGTGATTTTGTGTTGGAATCATCATAATAATGTGTGCTATTAAAGAAAACAATGAAGAAAAAGGAGGAAACGAAGTAAAGCGTGACCTGATCGCATTTATTATAGATTCGATAATACGAACGCTCGTTCGTATAATTCTATTTGTCAAAAATAACCTAACCTTACTAATCAATTTCGTGACACAAATCCGATGAATTTGAAATTTATTGTTTTTTGTAAATTATTGTATATTTAAAACCCTACAAAATGAGATAGGTTTCATGGAGGTACATCATGGTACAATGTGAAACGAAAATCCATACTTCAATAAACAATCTCCTTCAATATCCGAATGAAAATCAGTTAAATTTCCTATTTCAAGACAGATTATTATAATTCAAGCAATGTTATAACTATACATACAGCGTGTGCATATGCATGTGCATGCATATACAGCCTTTAATTGGAGCAAAATTTATCAATTATTCTGCCGAGTACCTTTTACGTAGTTACCTTGACCTGGTCATAGTGCTCTCAAATGCTTTAACTCAGAGATATAGTTATCCAAAGTTATTATACCTAATCAATGTAAATCAAAATCTCCAACTCGTAGTAAATAACAATGTCAAGATTTATGGCGAGAGACACATTTGATTGCAATACATTACTGGTTCGTACTATTTAGTTAGAACATAACAAAAAAAAAAACATAAAAAATTGAAACCTTTTGGAATTGATTACTGGTTACATAAAGGGCCTATATTTAAAATTTTTGCTTCTATTTCAGGCCACACCTTGTATAGTACCGAGGCGGCGAACAGTCCGATTTAAAAAAACCGGCCAAGTGCGAGTCGGACTCGCGCACTGAGGGTTTCGTGCCAACTTTAACTGAATTTGGGAATCCACTTACTTCCACTTAGAAAAATCCACAATATTTGTTGACAGCAAATATAACTTTGTTTTTCATAGTGTTTGTATGAAGTACAAAGTTACGTTTGCGGTTGTCGAAAATGTGCTATATCTCAAAAACTCCTCGTTAGATTTCGTCCAAACCAATTTCCGTTAAAAGTAGTTGTTAAGATCTACATTATATATTTTTTTCAAAATTTAGACTCGCTTAGTTTAGAAGTTAGATGGGGGGGGGGACGCCCATTTTACCACTTCGGAAGCGTCTAGCTATGAAACGTTAGACTCAAAAAATGGTTTTAGGAACTTCGGTGTCATTTTAAAAGACCTATCTATAGACACCCCACCCCACACGTATAGGTTTGTAAAAAAAAAATTTTTTGGTTTTAGTTTCATGTATGGCCCTTTAGCCCCATTTAAGGGGGGCCTTAAATGACATATTTTTTATTTGTTGTATGAGAATCGTAAGGCGGTTAACGGGATACATACTTGTACCAAATTTCAACAGTGTGATGCTTATAGTTACAGAATAAAATGGCTGTGACATACGGACGGACAGACAGGCAGACAGACTTGACGAAACTATAAGGGTTCTGTTTTTTGCCATTCGGCTACGGAACCCTGAAAAACAGCTAGTCGTATGGCACATGTAAACTATTGGCCATTTTTTTACCCGAAGTACCTACCTAAAAGAAACTTCGGTAGAGGGGGCACTGGTGCGCCAAATATTTTGTGTGAGAAATAAGTAAAAAAAACTGCAGAAACCTATTGTGTGTGATATCCAAAATTATTATTTTCCAAAAATATAGCATATTAGGTTTCAGTGGCATTTATTTAAATATACCAAAAATAATTTTCAAACCATTTATCATGTTCGGGATCCTTCTGTTACAATATGGTTGATGTTTTGTTTGTACAAAATACCACAAATTATATTTAATATCCTTATTTCTTACCTCAAGAAAGCAATTTTGCAAATAATTAGATTTAACATTTTTTGGAAATATAATTATTTTTATCTCGGCCGTATCTAACGATCTTTCATTCAACTTTGAGTTACTTTATTACCCGACATTGAACTATTTGGTTATCGATTTGACTGTATGTATTAGATATCGTTGGAATTTTATTATATTTGGGTATGATAGTATATTTAGGCTTCCAAGCACCCTACCGACAGTCACTGCAGTAAAGTTATATGAATATTGTATAGGAAAAGTAGTACTGAAATATAACTATGTCCCTGCATAAGGCAGAAAACAAAATATAATAAAATGTCAACGTATCCCTAAAATTATATGCACGGAGTAAAAAAGTACGAGCTAAATTTAAGGGGGTGATTAATTGTCGCGTCTTGAATACACAGGAAAAATATTAAAAAAATGAAATAAAATTTATTTTTTATAAAATATTTATTCTTCCTGTATTCTAAACTTGATTGACAACCACCCCCTTGAATTTTGCTTGTACTTTTTTTATAACCTATATAAAGAGTGATTAGCGTTAACTTTTGTTCGATTTTAGCACGAAACTAACAGCGGCAGCAGCGGTGTAAAAAATGTTATTGAATGAAAATTCATATAGACATGTTTTTAGGGTTCCGTAGCCGAATGGCAAAAAACGGAATCCTTATAGTTTCGTCAAGTCTGTCTGTCTGTCTGTCCGTCCGTATGTCACAGCCATTTAATTCTGTAACTATAAGCATTACACAATTGAAATTTGGTAGGAAGATGTATCTTGTTAACCGCTTACCGTTCTCATACAAAAAATAAAAAATAATGACAGTTAAGGGGGGGCTCTCATACATAAAGCTTAAACCAACAAAAAAAATGTGACAAACCTATGCGTGTGGGGTGTCTATAGATAGGTCTTTTAAAATAACATAGAGGTTTCAAAAACCATTTTCTTTTAATGTCCAACGTTTCATAGCTAGACGCTTCCAAAGTGGTAAAATGGGCGTCCCCCCATCTAATTTCTAAACCAAGCAAGCGAAAATATATGATGTAGATCTTAATAAATACTTTCAACGAAAATTGGTTCGGACGGGATCGAAAGAGTAGTTTTTGAGATATATAGCACATTTTCAACAACCGCAAACATAACTTTGTACTTCATACAAACGCTATGAAAAACAAAGTTATATTTGCAGTTAACAAAATATTGTGGTATTTTACAAAGTAAAAGTAAATGGATTTCCTAATTCAGTTAAAGTTGGCACAGAACCCTCAGTGCGCGAGTCCGACTCGCAGTTGGCCGGTATTTTTTTGTGTAGCACTCCAAATGTTTTCTTATCCCTCAAGCGTATGTGAACGAGACACAATAGGTATTCTATTGTTATGCGGTCGCATGCGACCGCTCGGGTGTTGAGGTATTAAACGATTTCGGTGCATAACATTTCTGGTAGATATTAAGTATTGTAACAGTTAAATCCACATATTACGAGCTTAGCATGTGGAGTATTAATTTGGAACAAACCTTCAGGATTCAAGATTATGACATCATGCGCCTTACATGTGGTGTTCGAATTAGAGTAAGTACTATAATGATACAATTTCATTTGTCATGAATCCATTTGGTTTAGAGTACCTATATTTTATTTCATACAGGTACAACAATGCTGAATTTTATACAGTATTATAAAATTACGGAAAAAGGATATTACGTACCTGCTACGTATATAGGTACAGATTTTTATCACTTTGTCGGAACTCAATATTCTCTGGAGATATCTAGCACTAAAACTATATCCAATAATGTGTCACCCTGTATAAATTTGTTTTATGCAAGATGCGTCGATTTTACAACTAAAAATAATTTCAAGTTTACGAGCAATTCCTTGAAATTACTGCTTTCTTTTGTCTCAGGCCCATAAATTTTAGGGGTTGGAATTGGCCGTTCATAGTTTTTATTGGAAGACGTATATCTGCGCCAAATCCGAAGGAACCGATAAAATCCTGAGGCGCTGTGACTGTATTGGATTATAGGTACATATTATTGTAACAGTAGTGGCGCAATTAATTAAGATAAAAATTCAGTAAGCAAATATGAACGTCCAAAAACACCTTATACCAAGCTCACAAGTGAACTGTATGATTCACTGGTACTTTCCTGAGTGTTTTCCTTGCTCATTTAAATATTTATCAGACAAATTAGGTGTACGTAATTTACAAAGTCGACACCAATATTTAGCACCCACATGATACTTGTATGCATTCATTTGGGCATACCTAGCTCGAGTTTCTCAGAGATTTACATACTTACGCAATAACTGTCTTGTTGTGAAAAGCGCCGGAATAACCAAAGTTGTTCACGAATACTCATATTTCTGCCTACTTTTTCTAGGTATTTTATAGGTACATACGTTTACGAACAATATTATTTAAGAAGCCGCGGTATTAGACGTATTTGTACCTTTGCATACGCAAATCGTATGGATAGTGTGAATTCAAAGAAAACAAGAAAAACTGTTCTGTATGTATCTACATACGGAATGGAAGTTTAGTACGTTTTTGAATTGGAAATGTTTTTGAGGACGTGCGGTCGTCCCTTGGGAGCTCCTGAAGACTAGATTCAGGTCTGTTTTGAATGGGCATCTTTGTGTACCGCGCGGAACCCTTCTTTTCATTCCTTCGAAACGAGGAATGTTCAAGAAAATCAAATTGGTGTAAGCTCTGTCGCAATTTATTTTATAGGCCAGAACCCGTCTGAAGGTTGCCTGCCTAAATCTATTTATTTTTTACGGCTCAACTTTAGTTTGGTGATTGAGTATAATCTAAACTTTATTTCATTCAACCTAAGATTTACACAAGCACACTAGAATAGCAGAATTTAATCTTGCTTTGATTTTATTACAGTAAACAAGTTTAATAATCTGTGCAGAATTACAATACGTATTCTCAAGCAGTTTAATCTTAGCATTTTCATTTCATGCAAAGTAAGAACTTAAAGAAATGCTTAAGCTGAATTTCAAGGAATGCTATTTCATGCGCTTACGTGAAGGTTTAGCGGGGTAATGTCTGCAAAGTATATTCCTGAGACGAGTGTTCCGCGCGCCGCACAAAGCATACCGGTAATACACACTTGGGATACATTAGAATTTATTTTCCGGCAAAGCTCAAACCACTTTTCTGACGTGGCTTAAAAGAGATCACGAAGAGTTTCAATTGAAATTTCAATGGTTCAATAGTATAAAAACAATATTTATATTTTGGGAAAACGTATACATGTATGCTAGCTTAGCTCGGGTGCAATTAAGTTTTTTTCTTATGTATGAATATAAAAAAAACGTAATGAATCACCAATGAATCACATTTGTAAGAAAAATGAAAATACATGTTTTTGCAATAAACTAATTGTTACTTGCATATTTATTTCATAAATTGATGATTTTTCTATACATATAACTGATAATATTATAACTATGATAAAAATAACTATGATATTATAATGTTACAGCTTTAATTATATTTGTTATGCTGAAGGATTACGTCTTCTTTCCTTTTTTCTTGAAATACATGAAACAAGAGACGAAATTCGCGTGCTTGCTTCACTTGTACAAAGTATGAGCTGAAAAGCATATGGACTTGAAAAAAGGTAATTCATTCCTCCTAAAGATGTCTGCGAGTAGAGTTCGCTGCATAAACCAGCGCGCACAACAGCCCCGGCACATGCGCTCTATTTCTTAATCACTCGCGTCAATAAGGCGTGTGATTTTCTTTTATCAATGTTCGATAATTCAATAAACAATATTTGTAATTTACAAGGCAGTGATTTAAAAAATGGTGAACTTTTAATTGATATTTGAACGAATAAAAAAATATAGCTCGTCTCTATTCGGAACTTCTCGAGTCAATAATTAAATATCCTTTCCTTTAAATATCCTTTGGACATTCCCACACATCGCCATCTAGTCCCAAAGTAAGCTAATCAAAGCTTGTGTTATGGGTGCCAGACAACGGATATAATACTTATATACTTTTTTTTTGTAAATACATACTTGATATACATAGAAAACACCCAGACCAATACAAACAAACATGTTCATGCACACAAATGTTTGTATTGTGCGGGGATCGAACCCGCGACCCGCTGCGTAGTAGGCGATTTCTCGACCACTACACCAGACGGGTCGTTAATTCATTTGGTAGTTACCACGCACAACTTTTTAGATCATATCGGACACTAATCACATACATTGCTCTG
This sequence comes from Pyrausta purpuralis, assembly GCA_963924145.1. Taxonomy (NCBI): domain Eukaryota; kingdom Metazoa; phylum Arthropoda; class Insecta; order Lepidoptera; family Crambidae; genus Pyrausta; species Pyrausta purpuralis. The sequence continues at coordinate 17,237,027 of OZ001659.1, forward strand.
ATCCCAAAGTAAGTAGCTACTTGTGTTATCGAAATCAGACACAACGGTGGTACCACAACACCCAGACCCGAGACCACATAAAAAATTTTGATTTCTATATTGACCCGACCAGGAATCGAATCCGGGACCTCGGAGCAGCGACGCCTTGAAACCAGCGTCCTTAGTTACTACACCATAGATGTCGTCGTTTAATGTTTGCTTAGGTGCCTAATAGACTATAGGTACGTGCAGTTACTTCGCTGGTATCTAGTCAAAGTTATGACTAATAGCTAACCTATCGTGTGAAGAGACGGGCTGACTGACGAAAGAACCTTGATTTATGATCATCAGTTTTTTATCAATCAATCATATATTATCAATTGACGACGCGTTTGGTTTAATGGTTAAAACTCCTGGCTATTACGCCGGCCGTCGCGGGTTGGAATCCCGCAAGGGGCAAATGTTAGTGTGATGAGCACGAGCATTTGTACCTGAGTCATGGATGTTTAATATGTATTTAAGTATTTATGGGAGACGCCCCCGTCATAATCGTTGTCTGGTATTCGAAACACAAAGAAGAGAATGCCTTACTTCGAAACCACGACGATGTCTGGCGCATATTTATTGTATTTATTTATATTAAATCATGATTTATGCAATCTAATTGACACGTATCATGCATCATGCTCCTATTATGCACGTAGCATGATCGTGCGATAGTCTTAAAAATAGTGCGGTCTATTACTTGCTTGCTTGGCAACGCGGTATATTTAGTGTAAATTTTGTAAGATTATAATAGAATCTACACTCGAATGATAACAAAATAGAACCTTAGGGGTACATTAGAATTTATTTTCCCTCGCAGCTCAACCCTGTTTTGTGTCATTATCATAGGTCAAATGCAAAATACGAATTTATGCGATGAAAACGTCTTCCACAGGGTCAAGTGTTAGGCACACGGTGAAAAATGGTTTATTTAAAATTTGTAGTTCATTTTGAGGGACGTGACTCTTTGATGGAATGGTTTATTCTTGTATCTATGGTGTTAAAGTATTATACCTCATACAAGTTAGATTTTTATATTATTCTTTTGTAAAAATGATTTGGTAATTTTTAATACGAAAGTAAAAAGTAAAATCAAAGTGTTGTTTTTACGAGCCCTTAGGGTTCCTCTCACCTAATTCCGTGATACTTTTTATTTTCCACAAGCATATTCATAGGCTTAAGGCCCCATAAAAATAAAAAATGTATACAAACGCGCGTTGAAAAATTCTAGGCAAAACCAGCTTGTCCCCCCTACCCCCCACCTGCTTTTAGTTTCCCCCTGGGACTTGGGAAACAACCTATGCTAATCCGGGACATAGGTCCAATCTGTATGCAAAATTTTATTCAAACAAGCCTCCAATCTGCAGGAACGCGATTTGTAACATGTCATCATTTTTTCGATAACAGTTAAAATTTAAATATTTTTTTAGCCTATCGGCGTTTAAATTGGTTCTTGTTGTTTTTCAAATTGGTGGCGACATGGGGATGTGAAATACTTTTTACTTCACACAAATACATACATAAATAACTATTCGATCATAAGTTTTGTGGAATATTGTTAGGGAAATATCATAATAGGTACTAATCAAACTAAAAGTATTTGATAAAAAGAAAATCGGTTGGGAATGATCCTGAATATACTATTAACCTATTAACCGCTTAGCAGCCCATTTTTTTATATTATTTTCGGTAGTGATGTTAGCAATGATATTGGCCTGTAATTAGATGGGTCGGTGGTATCACCTGATTTATAAATTGGAGTTACAATAGTTTTTTTGCATACATCCGGAAAGACACCTGATGAGAAACTTATGTTGCATAAATGTGCTATAGGTTTGCAGAGCGAAGACTAAGTTTCTGTAGAATTGATTTGAAATGTTATCATAGATCGAGCAATTCTTTTTGTTGTCAACGTCTTCAGAAGTTGTCCGAATGGAATTTGACAACTACGGTTAGCTAATAATTACACGAAGTTTTAAGTATCAGATAAGCTTTCATTTATCTAATCACATTTGGTTACTTTTTTGCCATCTTTAAGTAGTAAAAGCATTTTTTTAAATAATAATTAAAATATTAAAAGAAAATTACACAGGTCGATTATACTCCAGCATAATGCTTGATTCAAATTCTTTTTTGTGAGTTAAGTGTGTTAATTTTGATGACTGAAGGCTGGATGATTTAAAATGTTATATTTATCTAGCTACATCTTAAGTATTTTGTTAAAATTATCCAAAATAAATTAGTCTATTTCTTAATCTGTAGCATAAAATCGACCTAATAGAAACTTCATTTTTTATTTTATTCTTAAAACTGATATACCTGATATTTACGGGCTAAGTCTTAATTAAGCACAAAACGAGTGACTCAGCGACTACCTGTGGCAACCCACCACGGACGAGTAAAAAAGAAAGGACTCCGCACCGCAATACTAGCAAGTGAAGCCACTTTTATGCTGTATGTGTGTGCGTCACGGGGATACCAGTTGACACAAACATTTCTCCCTTTATTGTGTAGGTGTATCAGAATGGCGGAAGTGAGACTGCAAATTTTACTCGTTTATGCATATGAGCAATGTGCGTAAAATTTGAAGTAATGTGCCTTTCAAAATCACAATTAAAATTAAAATAATGTAAGTCGACAACCTGATATCCAAATGGCTAGATAAATTACATACCTGTAATTCTTTTGGTTGGATTTCATTATATTTTTATGTAAATAAAAAGAGCTTGCCAGCCCTTCTAATTATTATTACGAATACAAAAAAATAATTAATTTGCTTGATTTTCTGTTACACAAACACTACAATTTATTTAAATGTCAAGAAAATTAAGAACTGTTTAAATTATATACTTAAGTTAAATTTAAAATCTTTAAAAAGTTGTGTTTATGCAGTAGAATACTGCTTTAAAACCAACTTGTAGTTTTTCACGCACGAGTCCGACTTGCACTTAGCCTGTTTTTTCGGGTAAAGTCCCTATTTATTTTCCGGCCACACTGGCTGTTATTGTCACCGGCAAATCACGTGGAGTGGAGGTTTTGTGTTCCAAATAAATATTTTTTGTATTTAAAAAAGAACAGAAATTAACTTAATAGGTACTGGCTAACCTATAAAAGGTAATTCCTTTTGCACTTTTTTGTAGAAATGTAATATTTTTACACCGTTTAACGATACACGACGGTATTTTTTCATTTTTTTATACGCGAAGGTTTGCAATGTCACAGACGATGGCAGAGAGGGTAATGGCGGCCGATCGGCTTACTTTTGCGTCAGTGTGTGAGTGTAGCTTCGTATTTACACGTATGCTGGCTTACTTTGGGTGCTTCACTTTATAAGTAGGTGACGCGTAGTCCTTACTTTTTTTACTCGTCCGTGCAACCCACCTATTGGTTTTTTTGCCAAGCTTAGCTTTATTTTCATTTAGCTTTGCCTTGTGTATAGAAAAAAAACCTTTTTGGCTATCAAAAGTGGCTTGTTTTTTTTTAAAATCTCACTTTACAAAAAGGTAAGCTATTTTCTGATACTTACCATTAATTTATAATAAATATTTAGATTATTTAATTTAAAATGAAAACAATGCATAAACGTATAACATAAAATAAATACGTGAGTAGTATAATAGCGTTATCTTTTTTCAACTGATTTTCATTCGAAAATCGAACAATAATCATCGAAAATCACACGCTATATCGTCACCAAAGATTTAAAAATTGAGCTCCTGCCAATACGCTAAAAAGCCAAATCAGCAAATTAAGTAAATGCGTAGTAAAATGTCCAATCTAATACCCAAATCAAAACATCCCGCTTACCTGAGCTAATCCACATTACGAAGGAACTTTCGGGAGTGTTTGCAAAGATCTGAGTAGATTACACGGCTTTCCGGATTAGTTACCGCCAAAATATCGACCAGTAAAGTTGGTCATATGTTTATTTTCTGCATATTCAGTTTCTTACCTTGGGCTTAACATTAAAATAATATGTTGCATTGTTTTACTTTTAACGACAAGTTCACATTTAATGTTCGAGTATATCGGCAATTTTATTTTTAACCGAGTAAAGGCATCAGTTGGCCCTATGCAGTCACAGCCTAAAGAGCCCTTACACACTACGACTCTAAGAATCGATGCAGTCGCTCGTTATTATCGATGCAGTCGCCAAAATTCAGTACATAATTTGACAATTTCCAGCTTCTTCGCGAGTTCGTTAGTATCGTGACTGTATCGATGCCGAGTAGCGCAGTGTGTAAAGGTTGACATTTCGCGACTGCATCGATACTATTGCGTGTTAGCATCGCGACTACATCGCTGCTAAAAGTCGCAGGGTGTAACGGGTTTAAGGTTTGAATTCGGCTATATATTAAAGAATATACACCCGATTGACCCGAACCTCACTTTACCATTGATTAGAATTTTATTGATTTGACCACCCACGTCAAACGTCTGCCAAAGCACGAATGCTTCCTCATCCCTTTCCCATTTTAAGTATCTACCTTTCATGTAGCTACTCAGATACAAATTCCACCATTAACCCGAAATCGCATACGGACGGAATTAAGCGGGGAAAATCCGGAACGCTGCCTTTTTTAGACAATAATGGCGCTTGAAAAAGGCACAAAGAACACAAGAGAAACGGCTAAGTCTGACGGGACACTTAATTTTGCAACGCCGCGCCGGTATGCAAGGGCCCTTCTCTAGCAAACAAACATTTTTATGATAAGCTCAAGCTTTATTTTATATATGGTAGTTATTTGTAAATATGTAGTAGATCCCTAAAGAACAAAACAATAGCCCGACACGAATAAAATGTTGGATGGAAACCGTGCTTCCCTTTTACGGAAAATATCAGCACGAAAGACCTGCGCTTTTCGACTGGAAAAACAAATCCATTTTCACGGCGGATTTATCTAAAGGATAGGTAGGTAGTTAGATATTACAAAATTATTCAACGTTTATTTCAGCCCCGGTTTATTAAGACTTTGGTAAAAATATTATTATAAAAACAAAACGCCTGCTCACAAAAATGCACTGAAAAGGAAAAAACAAGCCAAAGGTTGTGGGATCGAACACTTCCTGTTTGCATATTTTTAACCGACTTCAAAAAAGGAGGAGGTTATCAATTCGACTGCATGTTTTTTTGTATGTTTGTTACCTCATATCTCAGTCGTTTGTCGACCGATTCAAAAAATATTTTCGCCTACTTAGAGGGTATACCTTCTAGTTGGTCCCATTTTTTTCAATTTGGGATCTGATGATGAGATCTTGGTGTAATCGAGAGGAATTTTAAAGGCACGTGTAGTGTTTCTTTACTTGAATCTTAATGTTGACATGTTGTTACGTCTAATAGCCAACATCTTTGTTGGGCTGAGCTGATGGTGGAACTCCTTAACGCTTAGGAGTTCAGTAATTATAATGAAAGAACTTCTGAAAGGTAGTTTGTAGCTTCTTAAAAAACAGAGTCATAAGGTGGCCCCGTCATTCTCCTGTAATCTCTACAAATGAAGAAATAAAATTAACTTTGAAAAAAGTAAAAACCGACTTCAAAACCAAATGCACTAAAAAGTCTTAAAAAACTCTTGACTATTAAAAGGAAAGGAACCCATTTTAGGCAAACAATTTCTTTTTGGAGTCGGTGCCATCACTTTGACCATCAAGCATCAACTATCACAACACCGATTCCAAAAATAAATTGTTTGCCTAAAATGGGTTCTTTTCCTTTTAATAGTCAAGAGTTTATTTAAGACTTTATAGTGAATTTTGGTTTTGAAGTCGGTTTTTACTTTTTTTTGGTTTTTTAATGAATCTTATTACAACAAGTAGGTAGTTTTTACATACTATCATGAAATACTATAAAAGAAAAGTATGTCTTTAAATTATTCAAACTAAATATTTTTAATGTGCTGCGGCCGCATGCAGAGAAAAACGTAGTTTTGGTAGTACTTCCTGTGCCCGGCAACAAAGTATTGTTTGTTATCGCCGGTAGCTGTAGCACCTTTAAAGTATTTGATTTGAATGTCTTCTTCTTATGTGCCCAAAAAACATACTTACTAAGCTAGCTCCGCCTTTTTAGGGTTCCGTTGCCGAATGGCAAAAAACGGAACCCTTATGGTTTCGTCAAGTATGTCCGTCTGTTTATCTGTCTGTCTGACCATCAGTACGTCACAGCCACTTTCTTCTGTAACTATAAGCATGACACTGTTGAAATTTGGTAGAAAAAGGTATTCTGTTAACCGTTTATACAAAAAATAATGACATTTAAGGTGATTTCCCATACCATACATGAAACTAAAACCGATATATTTTTTTAGTCAAACCTATGCGTGAAGTGTGTTTATCGATAGGTCTTTTAAAATGACATGGAGGTTTCAAAAACCATTTTCTTTTAAAGTCTAACGTTTCATAGCTACACGCTTCCAAAGTGGTAAAATTGGCGTCCCCCCCCCCCCCCCCATATATATAACTTCTAAACTAAGCGAGTGTTAATTTTGAAAAAAAAATCGATGAAGATCTTAATAAATACTTTCAACAAAAATTGGTTGGGCTGATATCAAACGAGAAGTTTTTCAGATATAGGTACCACATTTTCAACAACCGCAAACAAAACTTGTCATTCATACAAACACTACGAAAAACAAAGTTATATTTGCTGTCAACTAAATATTGTGGTATTTTATCTAAGTGGAAGTAAGCGGAATTCCTAATTCAGTTAAAGTAGAACCCTCAGTGCGCGAGTCCGACTCGCACTTGGCCGGTTTATTTATTTATTGCAATACAGAAGTTAATAAATGAAAGGTTTGCGATTACTTTAAACAATCAAAATCTTTTTTGTTACAGTAAATTATATCATTACATATTATTGAAATTATTATAATAACAGGGTTTTTATATGTTAAGAAAACACATAACAAATTTGTATTCTTGATAGAATCACATTAAAAAGAATACTTTATGCTAGTCATCACAAACTTTTTTTGATATGTGTATTTTGTATCAGGCATGTGAGTATAATAATAGGTAGGTACTAATGGTAGATGATCTGCGGAACATCTTTGTATTGTTTCATCCCGTTCCATGTTTCTACAGTAGGTACGTAATCAACAGCCTTCGCCAGGAATAAAGGGCTAACTAAATATAGTGATTGAGGGATTAAAGACAGTTTGTAGCATTCCTATAAAAAATATAAACAAAAAGAATGAAATGTAAAGCAACAAAACCTATTGCCCGACTGCTCCTGACAGAGGGTTATGTATTTTACTAACTAAGTAATAGTAGAGAAAACCTTTTATGTAAAATATCACTCTCTTTTTAAGCCGTTATTATTTCTACAGAAATGTTGTAAGTTATACCTTCACTGCAACGGTAAGTAAGGATGTACAGAGGGCAAATAATTTAAGGGTATTCGTAGATAAGGTTACTGGTAGATTATGAAGTAATAATGCCTCCCGGGTTCGTAGAATTTACGAATTGTTCAAAGATACGACGCTGTTTTGCATGTGAAAATGAGAAAGTTAATTTAACTCCGTATAAAATACGCAGTTAACTGCTAAGTTAAAATATTTTTAGAACAATAGCAGTAATAAAATAAAATACAAAGAAGATTTAGACTTACTTGAGCTTTATAACCGCATTAAAAATAAAACTAGTATACTAGAACACAAAAATGTTACAAGTGTGTTTATAAAATATGGTAATTTTAATGATATTAGGTATACGCTATGATTTGCTGTTGATTTAAATGAAAAATTGAAAAATAAATACATTAGGAAACTTAACATTGTCCGCCATATACTATTCATACAAAGTAGTAACTGCGAAATCGAACGAGCAATCGCGGTGCTCCGTGAATTTTCCGTTCATCTGTCTGTAGGAATGTCGAAAAATAAACTCTGCTACGAAATAAATAACATTGATCGAGAGATCGGACCATTCAAAATTTATTTGCCATACATCCTGTCCGATGCCTGATGCACACCGGGCAAATGCAGCTGGCGGGGGTCAGTATATATTTTGACAGTATTTATTACTCGATGACAGAATATGTAGCTTTATTTTTATCATTGCTCCGTACTTCATTGTGTATTATATGGGAGAGTATAGAGTAAACAGTAGTTTCAGTTTTAAAACATATATCTCTTAACGCATATTGCTAATGCGTTAAAAAATAGCGTTTTGTCGAAATTTTTAAATTTAAATAACCGTCTACTGACGGTTATTTAAGAATCCAACGTAATAAAAATACATGAATAAATAACATGTACTAGGTAAACTAAGAGCTCGTTTAGTTGATTTTCTGAAGGAAATCATAGAAATCGTTTTAAATGATATTTATTTACGTAGTTAGATTATACAAATGGCAATCAGTCTAATCAAATCAAGTATAACGTATGGTTCGTTTTTTGCTAATCAGATGATATTGTAATGAGGTAAACACATGTCAATTGTTAAATTAATTAACCGTCACGTCTAAATTATTAAATACTAGCGACCCGCCCCGGCTTCGCACGGGTGCAATGTATTAAACATAAAAACCTTTCTCATGAATAATCTATTAAAACGTATCTTACATACAAACATACAGACAGCGGAAAACGACTTTGTTTTGTACTATTTAGTGACTACTTATTAATGTCAATAGTTTTAACTGTTGTCTGTATGCCTACTTTATGTAATGAAACATCTGCTTTACATAGCTAATGAATAAGTAGCGCATTTTTGTACTTGCCTTGAAATTATCATAAAAATTGTAAAAAAAGTTATGGCGCATTCTGTATCCGTTTATTTAGGTATATTGACATGGCCCGGATAGCTCAGTCGGTAGAGCATTGGACTTTTAATCCAAGGGTCCAGGGTTCAAGTCCCTGTTCGGGCGACTGTTTTTTTTTTAGATTTTTTGCGTAGTATCTGTTATAAGAAAGACGGTTAGGCCTGATTTCGTGAGCATTAGTTCAAATGAAATTTTATCGACAATTAATAAGGGTATTTTTTCTTCAATACACGCACGATCATTCGTAAACATTTAACTGCTGGTAACGGCATTTAACCATTAGTTGAGTTAAAAAATGAAAATAGTACTAATACATAGTATCACGATTACCTGTAAACTTTATATCGTTATTATTTCTCAAAGGTGCTCGGGCCGAGTTTACTTGGTAGCTACCTACTGTATCCGTCCTACAAATTACCTCTATCTCATGTTATATAATGTTAGTGCCCGTAGCCTCTTGCCCGTCAAATGGGTTATCTTTATTTAGATAGAGTCTTTGGGCTCTCCAACGAAAATAGGACAGACCGATTCGAGTTCTTCGGAAATAGGAATGATTCGGTCCAAATCCAATAGTCGGAATAAATGCAAGACGCCGTTCAACTACTACATAGCTTTGGGCAACTAACTTCGTTTGAGCAAACACTTCAGCTAAGAACTCTTTGCCCACTTGGCTCTTACTTCCACTCGGTTTGCGGACTTCCCGATAAGAATATTTCCAGTTGTTCCGGTACCCGCTTGCTTAATTAAAAACTTCACAAAAGCATTTTTTCAATTCGCCATATTTTTGTTTAATATTTCCAAGATAATCCTTCTTTGTACAGCGTGTGGGTACCAGCAAATACTGCAGCTGAACTGTGAGGTGTTATGGATGATGTGAATGGATGTTAAAACTCCTTAATTTCTTATTAAAGTTACCATCTGAGGTGATTTGTAGCGATGGGCTGAACTCGAATCGTAATTAATTCTGTGCTGTGTTTATGGAGCTTGCTTAATTAAACACTTCAAAAAGATATTTTTCAATTACGCCATATTTTTGCTTAATCCTTCTGTATACAGCGAGTTGGTACCAGCAAATATTGCAGCTGAACTTTGAATTTGATCAAAAGGTCACAGTTGTTTAGATTAATGGGTGTTTAAACTCCTTTAATTTGTTGTTAAAGTTACAATCTGAGGTAATTTGCGGCTCTTGCGGCCTAAGCTCGAATCGAAATTAATTCTGTGCTGTGTTTATGAAGAGATAAGTGTGATACGGGACAAGAGGTTGTATGGACGAAGCACAATTTCTATGCAATTCAGCTCTACTAGTTTGAACTTTGGAGCACCAAAGGACGAGGGCTTCTAAGTTTGTTAATTTCACATAGTGGTTGGCGTGCAACAAACTTTATCAATCTATCTCCTTCTAACTTTATAATTCGAGCTGAGTAACAGCGTGAGAGTGGTCTTTATAACAATATGAAAATTTAATATTTCACCCGTTTTTGTTATGTGTTTCACAATGCATTGTTTTCTGTAGAGCCGTCAAGTTTGAAATTGAATACTAAAGTTTTTAATGAATAAATCAATTTAAAGGTAATTTAAACACATAAAAAGTTACTCATAAAGAGTTACTTCATTGTGAAGATAAGTTCAAAGAAATATTAGCATTTTGTAATCCCATGTGATTTGATAAAAGTTTCTTTCAGTGAATATTCTTTCAGTTTAATAGTCGATCAACTGGCAAGCGTCAAAGGCTTTTTAAAAAAGCTGCTGATATCTGTTGGCACAGAAATGAATAAGTAAACGCATAGAATAAATTATTCGTTTTTCTAAGGGTCATGTTTTTACCATATGTCATGTTTGAGTTTATGCAATCAGCTATTCAAACGTCTAAAAATATTAAAGAAAGTCGTGGTAGTTACACTATTTATAACTCAAGAACAGAATAGATTTAGCTGAAAATTGGTGGGAAGGTAGCTTGGACTCAGCAGAAGGACATGGGATACTTTTTATCCCGTTCGACGGGGCCGGGGCTGGGGCGGGACGGGGCCGGGGCGAAATGATGTGGCACCGTTAGTATTGTGTAAAATAGGTTTTGGTCAGGTTTGGTAGTTTCATACGGTACTTGCGTAACATTTTACTTGGTAAGTAAGATCATGGAACGTTCTGAGATATTTAGTCGTTGTTACTGAAGGCAAAGTGCTCAGTAAGCAATATCTATCTACTGGTTAACCACAGTTTAGGTAGCACTGCTTGTTGATCGAAGACTGCCATATAATAATTAGTGCCAGCTTAACCAAATGACGTATCTGAACGCCGAGGAGTGCATTTCTCTTTATTACGAGTGTTTAGATTTTATGCTTGTAAGCTTTTATCATTCACCGGTTTGGCGAATGAAATAAATGGCTTCACTGCACTAGTGCTTGCTTTTATTTATTTCTTGTGAGAACTTCATTGCGCTCACTTTTCTTTCATCGACGCGTCTTTCTTAAACTAAAAGACTCCTTTTAGAGTCGAAGTCAAACACATAGCTTAATCAAGCTACCGACTGAGATGAGAAAATATTTTAGCAGGTTTCAAAAGAGGTTATTGAACTTTTGAAAAAAATATGAATATCAGAGTCATATCGATTAGTAGGGATTAGCATGTATGAGTAAGTTTACGCACTAAGAACAAAAACGATGAACCAAAATACACACAAAAAGTATTTGCATGGGTAGTAATACGAGTATTATGTACGTGCGAAGTCGACGAAAATAAAGAACGTATGGAGTAGTATTAGCATACGTAATATTCGTAAGATATAGAGACCGTTGACGGAAAAAGTTTTCCTTAACGCGCATTTCAATATGACACTTTTTCTCCAGCCCTTCAATGGAACATGAAAATCCGGGAAGAAGTTTTTATGAGTGTGCGAGTTAGAGTATTTTTTAAAAGACAAGGTCAATCAACTATTAATGTATGAATAAACAAAATAGATAAAGAGTTAAGGGCATTGTAAGATAATCGGTGCTTCATGTGAAAAATATGTTAGGAAAATGTTTTAAAAGATTAACGTGCATAAGAAAATATATTCTTTGATTTCAACTTTTATTTATTTATTTATTACAAACATAAAAAAATGCAACATTAAAAATACAACAAAAAAATATCTTAAAACTTTGCTATTCAAAAACGAAACCATTTCCTTGCGGCAAGCAGGCTATGATGCTATACTTAATTAACTAGCTTTTGATTTCTTAATTCATAGAAAATCAGGTATTCGAATAAACAAATGAATGTATTTTAAGAATTTTCCTGAGAGAAGGTAGGTCTACGCGGTTTACTTATATTCATACATACTCCCACATGGTATCTGTATTACGACATAAGCTCATACTCTTTGTGCAAATACAAGATCTTATAGAAAACATCGCATAAGCCTCTTAGAGCTACGCTTTCACAGATATTATGTAGTGAGGAACATTGGTAGCCGATTTCAAAGATCTTCTTTGATCATTAGAGAGGACGGAAATATGGTTTTCTGAAATAAGGCGATAATATCACTATTCATACCGCATTCCTATGTGATTCGATTGAATATAGGTATGTTTGTATAGGTGTAGGCTTTAACAGGTACTGGCAAAGTACGCGAACATGAACGTAAATATTATAGGTAATATATATTTTTGATTGCAAAGTATTCAAAAACCAGGGTATTGCGCTTTCGTGGGAATTCACCAATTGTTGTTATTAATTAAAGCAATCAGGGACCAGTTTATCTTCAGCTGTCTCAAACTGAAAACTTCAACAACATAAATGGTACCATTAACTTTAAAGTTGGAAAGAGGTTAGCAACTTAACGAAAATAAATACACCGACGCTGTGCCGGTAAAGTAATCAGGGAAACTTGATACTTGGAGTCAGAACTTTGTCACGATACGGCATTTCGAATTACTTAGGAGTTGAAAGCAGTTTGTCGGCAGGTGCCGCTTTGTTCTGCGGCCGCACTCGCACTTGATAATAACAACTATGTTCTGGCTAAACTCAGCATGAAGTATGAACTAACTCGGCGAGTAACTTGCATTCGGCAACAACAGAGCTGGTAAAAGCATCTGGAGCTGCTAAAAGCCTAGGGCTTATCTCGGGATGGGGATGCGGGCCGATGACATTTTGAATGGGTCGAATCGATATGTGGTCAGTATTTCCTATATATGCCTATGCCTACACATAAAGTTATGCAACGATATTTTTAACAGAATTAATAGCCAACGAAAATTATAATTTAAACATTGTCGGCCTTACTACAAATAAATAAACAAGGTTTGAACTACTGTTTAAATGTTATGCGGCTAATGTGAAATGTATATCAGCCTTCTGTAATTTGACTTGACTGACGTTGATTTTAAACTAGCCGTATCATATTTAAACAGTTGTCCAAACCTAGTTTAATTATTTGTGATAAGACTGTGTATGTTGTTTTTGGTTATACATATAATAAGTACAAAGGTTCTATTCTAATATATTATATAACTCGAAGTATTTAAAAGAATTCAGTTGACTGACTTTTTAAACCTGTTAGTTCGCTTCATTGTTAAATTTGCCCCTGTCACACTTGGTTTAATCTAGAATCAAGAGCTATCCAATTACCATTAAAAATTAAATAGTTGTAGGTATACTTTTGTTAATCCTCTGTCCATAAATGTTATTTTACCAGCATAATTGGTAAACAAAAATAACAACGAAAAACACCATTGTTATACTCATTGACCTGTACTCAATAGCAGGTAACAATGGCGGTCCGTTGTGTAAAAGTATGAAGCAGCTGAATGGGACCCCATGCAAAGGTACTCAAAGAGTTTTGAATTCTCGGAAATCGGCCTTTGAATGATCTTCATTTTACGCATTCACAGAAGTCAGAATACCAGTAATGACATCCATCCAGCCCTTATTATAGACTTGAGGAAGTAACCTTTTGGTTTCTATAGAAAAAAAGTTCTAGAAGAGAGCGCTTTTAATTGAAATTTTGTTGTTTCATTAAAAAAATAGTATTTTGTTTACGCAGGTATGTTTATCAAGCTAGCATCATGCTATGTGATTCCAAGAAAGCTGGATTTTCAAGCTTTCATGAACACAGAGCTGCTTCTACCAACCAATTTTAGGATCCAGTTATGGGAACAGAGTAGGTATTCAATACTCACAAGACGATATTAAGAAACGTTTGCAAAATTCGTGCGTTTAGCACGAAGTGTCTCGTGATCGCGATTTCTGTGTTATGTTAGTATGACTTTTATGTTTGACTCTAGCAGCCTCTTTCACTCGTCGTATTGTCACAGCAACAGTGAACGTGATAGTTTGAACGTCAGACATTATCTATGTAAAGAGAACAATCCACACCAATAGTTACTGCCGTCACTATTTTGATGATAGAAATTCTCCGTAAGTCCTTACAAATCCATTTTCATCAAAAAATAGATTGTGGGCACAAATACAAATGCTATCAAAGAATATTAACTAAGCAATGCTCTATTGTTCTGATAATTACAATTAATAGTTGCATCATAGCCTTACGCGGAGGTCTTTATATTTTTTTTAATTCTTAGAGCAATTTATTTACCTTTCTGCAATTAATAAAGCTTGTAAAAAATGGTAAAATTCCCTGTGTCCTGACTACAAATAATCATACAATACACATATTTCGAGCAAGGCTTGAGGCTATAGTCCATTGCACTGCGACGGGAGAAGAGGGAGAAAACTCAAAATTCGCGGAAGAAGACGCAGAGGACGGCTATCGGGTATTAAAAAAGTCAAGTATTTCAGAGTAGGGGCTCACGTCAGAGAGACAAATGCGAGAATACCCCAGCGAGTGGATGCGTCGACTGGCGTGAAGTGAGATTCGAGTTTGATATGAAGATTTATTTGAGAATAGCTTCCGTATTTTCAAGTGCGGAAAGAATTTCGGTGGAACATGCAAACTATTCCAATGAATCAGAAATAGAACATAAACTTTGTCTTTGTTGCTTTTGTAGAATAAATTCTACATTTTATCTTACATAAATATATCAAACGAACCTCTTTATATATCAAGTTACCTGGCGCGGTAATCTGGCTGGACCAGTTTAAAAAAAAAGTGTTTCTTTTTAAATATTGGACTTAAAGTAAGTTGCCAATGCACTTGTGTTATGGAAATCAGACACAACGGGTGGTACCACAACACCCAGACCCGGGACAATATAGAAAATATCGTTTTCTACATTGACCCGACCGGGAATCGAACCCGGAACCTCACGAGATGGCGACGCTTGAAACCAGCGTGCTAGCCACTCGACCACGGAGGTCGTTAAAAAGTTTGAACTGTCGAAAACAAAAAAAAGTGCGAGTCAGAATCGCGCACTGAGGGTTCCGTGCCAACTTTAACTGAATAAGGGAATTCACTTAGCTAAAATACCACAATATTTTGTTAACAGCAAATATCTTTGTTTATCATAGTGTTTGTTTGAAGAACAAAGTTATGTTTGCGGTTGTCAAAAAGGTACTATATCTCAAAAACTACTAGTTCTAACTCGTTCAAACTAATTTTCGTCGAAAGCATTTGTTCAGATCTATCTGGGGGGGGGGGGGGGGGGGGGAACCTAATTCAACCACTTTGGAAGCGTCTATCTCTAAAACGTTCGAATAAAAAAATGGTTTCGAAACAAAATTATTTTTTACTTTTTGAAAAGAATCGTGAAGCGGTTAACAGGATACACCTTCCTACCAAATTACAACAGTGTGATGCTTATAGGTACAGAATAAAGTGGCTGTGACATATGGGTGGACAGACAGACAGACCAAACCAATTGTCATGTTAGTATGTTATTTGTTTATGATACAGGCAATAATATTGTATTAAGAACTAGATCACCGGTGAGAGGCTAAAAGATGGCTCAGCTAAACAACACCTCACTTCAAATTGGGGTCATAATTTTGACGTAGCCAGTTTTTGATGGCGTCAGTGTCTTAATGCCTCAGTGCGCCTTTAAAACTACAGAATCACTTAACTAAATAAATAAAAAACAGTCCGAATATCATATTTTCGTTAAGTACATTGTATTTAATGATGCCTATCATTCATGATTGAAGTATTTTCAATAAAATTAGTGAGTTTTGTTTCTTAGTCAACCCACGGACTAACATGGTCGACATTATAAGACAGTACTATACATGGAGTAGTTTGGTACTATATTTTTTAATAATAATTTAACGACTGTCACAGTGTGGTAGTTTACGTTCCGGACTACAAAGATAAGCAGTTGCGGGTTCGAATCCCGCCCGCACGACCCCAACAAATAATCATTTAACAGGTAGATTAGTCCAAATCGAAGCCTCTTAATATACGACTTATATTTACCAATGCGCTTCAAATTTAAAGTACGCAGTTTGATTATTCTATTCTACAAACGTTAATTTACGTAAAAAATAAAGACAGAATAACACAGGGAATGTATATCGACGAATATTTTGTATAATGAAATAACATTAGTTTTACACTAGAGCTGCATGTTCAATATTTTGTGTTTATCATGCAGTAAACTACTATATTTAACTTAGGAACATTATTATAAATCACCTGATCGAAAGGTGAAATCTCATTTAAAGCTACAAATGTTACTTACTTATGTTAGTTACTGACATCTTAAATCGGTTTCGTTTGACAGCTTTTACTTGTCCTTCTATTCCGATAGGAATATTAATTTTATGTGTAAACCACAACAATGTGGGCAAGCGATTTTCGTTTAAGAGTTGTTAGGCGCCAGAGACCTCAACCGTACGAGTCGGTACTTGAAACCAGATTATACGGAAGTGCTGGGCCGGCGGGGCTGGCCCTCGTAAATTTCACCATTTATGAGCCATTACATTGCCGATAATTTCGGCATCCGTGCTACCTTTATCGATAGTTCAAAATATATGACAGCTATTTTGCTGCCCTGTCATTAAGTCGTCTGTATAACGAAAGGTCATTTATGAAATATTGTTGCAAACTTACAAAATGGATAATTTATTTTCATTTTATTTCTTATTTATTATGAACTACTTTGTACATATTGTGGGTTTTCCATCACCAGAGGATGTTAACCCCGTTTAATTGGAAACTACATTGGGATTTGCGCTTTAATTTTGATGCATAAATTTAGATATTTTAATTGAAAATGATGAAATTTAATTAATATTTAGTTAATATAATTATATCGAATTTTTCATTTATTTATTCTGAAAGTATGCAATTTTGTTACTATTTTAAGGCCGCGGCCCCATCTCCACCTTTTTTTTTTTTTTCTCGCGGGGAATGCTTTACGCATACTCTCCACCCCGGGGGAGGTGGAGGGTTATGTGGGACTCCCGGTATGGTATACCCACTAAACCCCGCGGCGTTCCTTCATCGCCTGAGTGGCGATGTCATGGGAGATCGGCAAAGCCTTCGACTTTCCACAACACCGCCGGCGACTGCCCTCCTTACTCGGTGGGCCCTACGTGCCCCCTAGAGGGGGGCTGACTGGAAACGCTAAGTCATTCCCATTCGGCAGCGGTGGAGACGCGTGCAATGCGGGTGGTTGTATCCCCGTACTTGCCACCTGCAGGTCTCCACCAGGAGGAGGCGTAGAGCTGACGTATTGTTGACGAGCTCTTCCCCTCCTACGCCTACGAAGCAAGGGGGCGTGAGGGTCTTCCTCACGTTCTCGCTCCGCCGCCTCTTTCTGCGTCATTACATTCTCGCAGAATGAGGCCATTGCCGTCCAGGCTTCTTTACTCCCCAGCATGGAATTGATTACACTTAGGAGTGAGAGGTCCGGCCCGATCACCGCGACTAGTTCAATGCGCTCGGTCGACCATGCCGGACACACAGCTAGCGTATGTTCTGCCGTGTCATCAACCGTGCCGCATAGGAGGCACGAGGGAGACTCCTCTCGTCCTATCTTGTGCAGGTACTTCTGAAAGCAGCCGTGCCCAGAGAGTACCTGCACAAGACGGTACGAGAGATAACAGACAGGTGGCCTTTCCAACCAGGGCTTCAACACAGGTGCGAGGGCATCAAGGGTCCAGCGGCCAAATACGGCCGTGGCAAGGGGTTCTTTCCAGAATCGGAGAAGGACCTCCCACGCCTCGCGCCGGATTGCCTCTCGTTCGGTTGAGGCTGGTCTCATACCAAATCTCTTCTGCTCCGCGGTCCAGCTGTACACCCTGGACTGGACCTGAGCATCGAGTTCCCAAGGAGGTGTACCCGCCAGGGCGCATGCCGATGCAAAACTAATCGTGCGGTAAGCTCGCACCACCCTCTGAGCGATGGCTCTTTGGGGCTTCCTGAGGTAAGTTACATTCTCTCTCCTTCCGAGGGAGTCCGCCCAAATTGGAGCGCCATAAAGAGCCATACTGCGCAACACACCAGCGTACAAAAGCCGACATTTGGTCCTTGGGCCTCCCAGATAGGGGAGTAGCCAATTAAATGCACCAGCTGCCTTGAGAAGGCGCGATGACAGCGCACTAAAATGAGGCCCAAACTGCCACCGTGCATCCAAAATGAGGCCTAAGTATTTAATCTGAGGCTTCACCTCTACCCTAACGCCTCCAACAACAACATGGGCGTCTGCTGGGTGGCCCTGCCGGGGTCTATGGAAGTAAATAGCCTCAGTCTTTTCCAGTGCTACACGAAGACCTAGCCTTCGAATCCGATCGGCCACTAAAGACCCACCGGCTGACGCTAAACTGGAAGCATCCCTAAAATTACTGCCCCGAGCTGTAATAAGAGTATCGTCTGCATAGCAAATAATATCCATGCCTGGGAGAAGGTCTCCTCGTAGAAGCCAATTAAATCCAATGTTCCATAGTAGCGGACCCAATACGGACCCTTGCGGAACACCTGATTCGCAGGATAACGCTTGAGCTGCCCATCTTTAGCTACGAAGAGAACTTCACGGTTGGCTAAGTAATCAGCTATTAGTACCCGCAAGTAAGTAGGCACCCTATGGTAACACAGTGCCTCTAAGATAGTAGAGTGGGGGATGGAGTTAAAGGCATTTGCTATATCAAATGACACAGCTAACACTCCATCCCCGTTTTCCATCGCGTTATGTACTAGTGCTTTTAGTTTAGACAGGGCATCGATGGTGGAGCGCCCTGACCGAAAGCCAAATTGGGCATCCGAAAGATCTGGCCCCATCTCCACCTGCCGTTGGCCACCATGCGTCTCCCTAGTTAGATAAGTATTATATATTTTTAAAAGACTGAAAAAAAATAGAACACCAATAAAAGTAGACGATCACGGATTAAAAGGCCGGCGGTCGCATAAACAAAAGCATAACAAGAGTCTGTTGATATACACATCCGTAAGGAAAAATTAAAAAGATAGAGATACACCACCAGGATTCAAACCAGGGTGTTTACGTTCAGAACCCGCCTGCTTTACCTACCGAGCTATCATGGCATTGTCAAGCACGGCAAAATTTACTTTTGTATTCGATCTTTTCAATCTTTATTCAGGCACACACTCTTTTAAATTGTTTTTGTGTCAAGACGCTTTTATCTTGTCACTGTCCAGTACAAAAGTAAATTTCGCAGTCACTGACAATTACAATTATTTTTTATTTTATTTTATAAAATATGGTACACCAACAGCACATATAGACAACATTATTAAGAAATAATTAATTAGGTAGGTATCATTCTTCTACATATGCCAATTATAGGTATACACATCATTGGCAGGAAAACCACAAAGTTACACTAGTGCAAAAACAAACAATAAAATAGTTACAGTTAGGAAATAATTATACTGAACAGACAAAGATTAAAAAAAAAAAAACTAGTGAAAGCTGCTGATTTGTCAGGTTTTTGTCTCTGCTCTGAAAGTCTCTGAAAGCGACAAATGCTCTCGAATCTTTTTCCTGAATCAATTGAGTTGATCGAAAAACACGTCCAAGTCCAAGTCCAATTATGATAGCTCTATGGGTAAAACAGTCTGAACAACCTGGGTGGCGATTCTCGCGACTACGAGAACAAGTAATATATCAACACTTATAAAACTTTCGCAAAAACATAATCTAAATACAAAATCAAACTTTTTTTTTTCTTCGACAAAGAAAATTAGAATTGCACGAGAATTGTCCCCCTAAGGTCGAAATCCGGTAGTGTATTCGATAATTTTTATTTATTATATAAGTGTTGTTTTATTAGAGTTTTGGCATGGTGTATGACGCCGCGAGCCATAGAGATGGGGCCGCGGCCTAAAGTAACTACATCCATATCGGAATTAAAGTATAGTTTAGACAAAATCCGTGTCAGTTTAATTCTTAAATTAACAGAGCTGCATATTGCTGTAGAATCAATAATAACAATTATTTACTCGCGTTGTGTTTGTCAGATTGATATTAGTTCTGACAAATAACTATCGTAAAACCTTGTAGAGGGAATTTGAAGGAACACGATTTTTGACTTCGTATTTTTGTTTGGACTAGTAACAAGGTCAAAATATTAAAAGTTTCAGCCAATACTTCTTGAACAGGGAGGAGGGAGAGGGTTTAAAGGTTAAATTTTAGGTTTTTCGCTTAATTATCGGAAACTATGTTAAGCAACTTCTCAAGTTGCTAAAACGTCCTTCTACAAAATGGAAGCTTATAAAACTTGCTACAATTTTAAATTATTTAAGTTTTAAACCGACTTCAAAAAAGGAGGTTATCAATTAGACATATATTTCTGAGACGTCTTTCGAATTGTATAATATTGACCTATGGTGAATTATTAAAGCTTTCAACACGTGTGCTAAATTTCGTTAGTCTATGTAAGTATGTTTGTTTGTTTGATATTTGTGTAATTTTATTGTTTGTTTCGGATATAACGGATATAAAATGGTGAATTAGGTTTTTATTTTTTAATTTATTAGGCATATTCCATAAAGGGAATACCTAGTGTAAATTTCATCAAATTTTAAAGTTGTTTTTGAGATATGGTTAAAAAAACATACTGGAGTAGAAAATAACATTTTCATACTTCAAAACCGCTTTCATAAAACTCCATTAAAAGGCTTAAAATACCCCAAAATAATTAGTTTTACCTAAACAGAAGGCAAAGGTGTTATTACAGGTTTTTTTCGATTCTAAACTGGACTGAGTAAAACTTACAGCAAAAATCATTACCTTTGATTTTGTAGAAGATCTCAACTCGCTATACGCATAGTTTCCGGTATATATGCGAAAAACATCAAAAAATACCTTCAAAGCGGGAGAAGGGGAGGCCCCTTCTCCCGGCTCAGGAGGTACGGCCAGCGCTGGTAGTCAGATGCAACATTTTTGACATTTCGCGTAGAGAATTTCAATTTTATGATTTTCTAATTCATTAAATATCATTTTAACTTATGTATCTTGTGTGTTTAATAAATCTTTAAAAAATATTTGTTATTCTTAAGCTTCATTCGAAAATGCTTCTCGACCAATAAATACACGAAAACACTGATTTTGTTACGGCATTTGTCGAGCGCCACCTGGTGGTTTTACAGGGAACTATGTCGAGACTTCCGACACTGGGATTTTTGATGTGTTAACGTCCTAACTAGTCCAAACAATGTTACGAAGTAAAAAAATCGTGTTCCTTGGAATTATCTCTACAATCTTTCATTGTCTGAGCTATGTCACATTTAAATAAATAAGGGCTGCGAGTCAATAAATGAAATTTGAAACAATGAGCTTCCACTTTTATATTCTAACGGAACAACTTACGACCGTATCGTCATACTTACCATGAGATTGCAACCAAAACAAATGACTACCTATTTATGGAAAAAAAGCTTTTCACTTATTACGGATTACCGACAAATTGTAAAAAACAATTCCACATTGTTCTATAGTCAATAAGTAGATGAAGCTGTCATATATTAAAGATTCCAGTCACGTTGTTTATTTCTCCCAATATACTTTGCCAGGTAAAAATAAAACACTTAAATGTCACGAGGAAAGCTATGAAAAGTTTCAGAAATATGAAACAGAAATAATTCTCACGTTGTTTCCTGTAACCGCGGAACTTTGGTTAAAGGAAAGCCAATAATTTTCCGTATCTATAACTGAACGGTTTATATGCGAACTAGCGGTCCCCCGCGACTTTATCCGCGCGTTTTGAGTTTGCTCCCTCCCCTCCCGTCGCAGCGTGATGTACTATACCTGAAGCCTTCCTTAATAAATAACCTATTCAATCTAAAAATATTTTTTCAATCGGTCCAGTAGTTCCTGAGATTAGCGCGTTGAAACGAACACACTTTTCAGCTTTATAATATTAGTAGATAGGTACGGACAACAGCACGTCAAGGTAAACACTGCGGTATCTTATGCAGTTGTAATAAGGGATAGTTTGCAACAAAAGTGGGTAGCCTGATGTGCTGGCCACTGTACATATGTTTACCCTGCGACATATACATAGCTTCCCGTTCAAATAGCTACCGTTCCATCCTATGTTGAGCTTTTATTGTATACGCAATTTGTTACGAAAGAGCTTAGTTTGTGCTGGAACCGCAGTTTAGGGCTCTTTGACGTATAGAATCGAGTATAGAGTTAATGCTAGGCATTACTTTTAGCGTGGTTATAGTCAAGTAGAGTGCCACTAACACTAATAACAATAACATGTGTCCTTTTAAAATGTCTGGTAATAAAAACACACATTAATTACACTTTTATCATAATTTAGACTTTTAATAAACGATATAATGCAATAGCATCATCAGTCTTTTCAATCTCATTAACCCACGTGAGCCCAATGGTTGATTTTTAGTATCAAGTCATTGCGTCACAATAATTGTAACAAAATAGAATACGCTAGTAATTCCAGTCCAATATCAATAAAGCCAGTATTCAGTGAAAAACAGCAAAATAACTAACAATAAGTCAGCGACTCGCAGCACGGGGGCGAAACGGAATGGTAATGAGAAAACATTCGCGGGAGGGGCGATTACTTCCCTAAGATCCGATAATGCCCTCGTTTCTCTTCCATAATCCTGAAAAACTGATGCAGCGAGCATTACTCTCGAATGGTAACAAAAACGCTAGCCTGACTAATAGATAAATAAAACCTCACGATTCTTTTTTGGTCTTTTTTAATTTTTCTCTTCGATTTGTTTAATTCGAACTAAGAAACTTTTGGTTTCTAATTTATATGTATTAAACGGATACTTTGTATAGCGAGCTCAGAGACCTGAGTATTATTGGCACCTAAGTAATACTATTTAACTTTACCAAGTAATACTATTTAAGTTATCAAGTTGAATGAGTTTGATAAAAATTAACAGGCGTACTATGTACTATTTGACGACCTGTCTGGTGTAGTGGTCGAGAATTCGCCTACTACGCAGCAGGTGCGGGTTCGATCCCCGCACAATACAAACATTTGTGTGCATGAACATGTCTGTTTGTATTGTTTGTATTGTCTGGGTGTTTTCTATGTATATCATGTATGTATTTACAAACAAAAAGTATTTAAGTATTATATCCGTTGTCTGGCACCCATAACACAAGCTTTGAGTAGCTTACTTTGGGACTAGATGGCGATGTGTGGGAATGTCCTAAGGATATTTATTATTATTATTTATGTTTACAAGCTGGTTATATTTTTTTTATCCCTTCGTTAATTATTTTTTCCTTGGCGAATCTACTTTCATACAACCTTTGTTCAAAACACGTACAATCCTACATATTCAACCAGTATTAATAATTTTGAACTTTGAAGTTGAGTTAACTATAGATCACAAACCGGCCTTAAATGAAACACCATTTTATTAGTTATAATAACTTTAAGACATTGTAGTTAAGCAAGTTTTAAAATGCTTATGGGAAAATTTACTCATATATAATTATAATTATAGCTCATAGGCTATATAAGAGTAATAAATTTGCTGTGCAATTAGTATTCTCGATAGAAAATATATTATTTTCGCATTAAACGATTTTATTTTTCGCGCATTTGAGGAAAAAACATATTACACTGTTGATGTAACTTTTTTAGGGTTCCGTAGCCGAATGGCAAAAATCGAACCCTTACAGTTTCGTCTAGACTGCCTATCTGTCTGTCCGTCCGTATGTCACAGCCACTTTATTCTGAAAAATCCGCATCACACAGTTGAAATTTGATACGTAGATGTATCCTATTAACCGCTAAACGATTCTTATACAGAAAATAAAAAATAATTATATTTAAAGAAGGGAGGAAGGAAGATACACGAGACTAAAACCTAACATTTATTTTTTCAAACCTTTGCATGTGTTGTGATGCCTATGGACAGGTCTTTTTAAAATGACATCGAGGTTTCTAAAAACAATTTTCTCTTAAAGCCAATGATATTGTATTTAGAAGTAGATGACGCCTCGCTAACTAAAAGAGTACACAAATATGGCACCGTCTATTAATGGATGTCAATGGATTGACATCCATCATATCAGACATCAGTTTCAGAACATAGTCATAATAGAGTAGCTTTCTTAATATATTTAGGTACATTACAAAAGCCTCGTTGACCTTATTTTAAAAACGAGTTTACACTTTAGGTCGGTAGTATACAACAACAAAATCATTTTATTTTTAAATTTTACACTATTGAATAATGATCTAATAATTGCAATTTAAATTAATTTAATTTAATGTCACGTGAATGCTTGAAATGTCATGGCGCCAATATCAGAGTAACGTGTGGGCGGGATCCGAACCCGCGACTGAAAAATATTGGTACCAAACTACTCCATGTATGGCACTGTCTTAGAAAATTGACTTTTGACGGCAAAATACCGACCATGTTGGTGCCTGGGTTGGCTTAAAACAAAACTCGCTAATTTTATAAAAAATACTTCAATCATGAATGATAGGCATCATTTAACAAAATTTACTTAACAAAAATATGATATTCGAACTGAATCATTTTTATTTAGTTAGTAGTTGCTGTAGTTTTTAAAGGCGCACTGAGGCATTGAGACACATGTGAACGCTGACGCCATCAAAACAGACTAAGTCAAAGTTAAGACCTCACTTCGACGTAAGTTGGTGTTTGCTTGACTATCTTTTAGTGTACCACCGGTGATCTAATTCATAATACAATAACATTGCTAAAGCTAGCTTGCTTTTTAACCAAAGAAGCGTTAGTAAAAAAAACTTGATGTAGATTTTGACTAATATTTCAACGAAAATTGGTTTCAACGAGATCGAAATAGTAGCTTTGTTCTTCATACAAACGCTATGAAAAACAAAGTTATATTTGCTATCAACAAAATATTGTGGTATTTTATTAAGTGGAAGGAAGTGGATTCTCTTATTCAGTTAAAGTTGACACGGAACCCTTAGTGCGCGAGACCGACTCGCACATGGCCGGTTTTTGTAATAATAGTTTTGATGAAAAAATGTTTATTTGCTGTGAAATAATTTATTTGAGGTAATATTAATTAAATAAGTGAACTTAAACTGTTTGATGTACAATTAATGATATCCCAATAATAATTAGTTTCCGCAAAAACGTTATCAATTAGTTAAAAAGTATTCTTTGTCCTTCTCTTGGCTCTAAGCTACCTGTCTACTAATTTTAAGCCCAATCGGTCCAGCCGTTCATGAGTTATACATAGTGTAACTAACACGACTTTCTTTTCAATATAGATATATTTTCCATACATGTTCATTAGTACCTTGATTATGAATCATTTTTTATCTATGTTACGTATGTTTACGTTACTGCATTTTATTAGGTCCCTCTCAGTACTTTTAAATATTCGCCACTGATAAAACTTTATATTTAAGATTAAATTGACTGGTAGCGAATGCCATAAGGCATTAAGTCCACCAATTGTACAGCTCTCAGTGCAATAAAATTTAAATCAATAAATAAAATATTTCAACTATTACCTACCTTTGTACACACACAAGAATAAGTACTAGTACTTGGTTTTAGATTGTTTTTTATTATTTCAAAATAGGTAAAGCCTTAAGTAAAAAGACAAACTTACGATCTTTAAATGAATTTTTCATTTTGTAGATATTGTATTTTTAAAACCGTTATCTTCTTGTTAATACTTGCGCCGGCGTCAAAAATTGCAAATGTAAATAAAACTTCAAAGTTTCTGGTTACGAGTTGTTTTTCTTTGAGATTAAGTTAGTGAACTTTAAGCTCTGGTAAGTGATGACAAAGTATAAAGTAAAGCGTGTTTACTTTGTAATCTTGCCCTCCTGTCCCTGAGTTCAGGGCCCAATTCTTGTGCAGCTTACGTTCGTAAAATGTTCACCGATCGAAATTTCTTTTTTTGAAACAAAAACAGTTTTTGCTTCATCATGCGGTTCCTTTGTGCCTGTGGATATATTGCTTGTTTTTTTTTCAGTAAAACGGTCTAACTCGTTATCGACTTATCACACGGCCATGTTTGATTGTGTTGAGAATCAGGGCCCAGAACTTTACTGACTGTGGCATAATAATGATTCTATCCTGAATGAACAATGCATAGTTATGTAGGGGTATGTATATTAGTAAGAGTTGGCATTACCTATGTGAATATCCTGTACATTTGCATATACCGGAACTGCAATGAACTAACGGGCTCGGCTGATTTCAGTTAATAGAAATTAGTTTCGGTAACTAACTATCTGTAGTTTAGTAGTATAAAAAATAAAGTGTGGGGAAAATCAAATGCTAATCTTGAAACGACTGAATTCATGATTACTGTGGTAAGCATGAATTCAGTCGTTCAGCTTCACAAAGCTAGATAGATCATGAATATTTGCTTTGATCAACGGTAAAGGCCTGGAGGCTGGGTAAATGAATTAAAAAAACCGGCCAAGTGCGAGTCGGACTCGCGCACTGAGGGTTCCGTGCAAATTTCAACTGAATAAGGGAATCACCCTATTTCCATTTACGTAGCTAAAGTACCACAATATTTTGTTGACAGAAAATATACGGTCCGAGTACAGGAGCAGAACACGAGGGCGATTCCACTGCGGAGAGGTGTGAGACAGGGAGATGTTTTATCTCCGAAACTGTTTACAGCGGCATTGGAAGACGCCTCCAAACTTCTGGAATGGGAAGAAATTGGCATCAATGTTAGTGGCGAATACATCACACACCTCCGATTTGCGGATGATATAGTCGTTGTGGCAAAGACGCTGGACGATCTTGGCACTATGCTCGAAGACTTTGACCGAGTATCCCAACAAGTGGGTCTTAAAATGAACATGGAAAAGACGAAAATTATGTCGAGCTCCCTTGTTGTACCCACTCCAGTATCCGTTGGAACCTCAACTCTCGAAGTTGTCGACGACTACGTCTACCTGGGACAAGTGATCCAATTGGGCAGGTCCAACTTCGAGAAAGAGGTCAATCTGCAGGGCAGCGTTCGGGAAATTGCGCAAGAGTGTCTTCACATCTCATCTACCTCAGTGTCTGAAGACGAAAGTCTTCAACCAGTGTGTGTTACCAGTGATGACATACGGATCCGAAACATGGTCATTAACTATGGGCCTTATAAAGAAGCTCAAAATCACACAACAAGCGATGGAAAGGGCTTTGGTGTTTCTTCACGGGATTGAATCAGAAATGAGGAGTTACGTAGAAGAACCAAGGTAACGGGCATAGCCTTGAGATTGAGAATCAGTAAGCTCAAGTGGGCAGGGCACAAAGCGCGAAAAACTGATGGCCGTTGGCCCAGGAAAGTTATAGATTGGAGACCCTTCGACCAGAGACGCAGCGTAGGATGTCCAACAATAAGATTAAAAGACGACCTTGTAAAGCTCGCAGGATCAAACTGGATACACACCGCTAGTGATCAGTCGCTGTGGAAACCCGTAGGGGATGCCTATGTTCAGCAGTGGACGTCCTGTGGCTGATAATGATAATGTTGATGATGATGATCACTAGTTAGCTAATTCGAAGTGGTCTACATTGACTGCAATACAGTACTTTAAACGTTGAGGCCAGTTATTAATAGAAGCACGCACTCTTTCCATGGGAAAATTCTCACTACCAATCGTATAGATTGTTTTAGGGACTCCAAATTATCATGGCGTTTAGAGCAAGCCGAACTCTCTAAAATTGACCATAAATCATAATCCAGCGGATTAAGATCGGGACTAGACAACGGCCAGTCTTCAGCTCTGATGAAGTCCGAAACGTTCGCTTCTAACCGAGACTGCGTGGACCGAGCTTTATGACCCGGCGCCGAGTCTTGTTAGAATGACCTTGCTTGGTTATTGAACATGGTGTTGTTAAGGGGCTTAACTACTTTCTCAAGAATGGTATCATGATACACTTGTGCCGATGTTTTTATACCTTTTTCACAAAAATATGGCTCAGTCACGTCTTCATAATTTTCTATATTGTCTCGGGTCTGGGTGTTGTGGTACCAGCGTTGTGTCAGATTTCCATAACACAAGTGCATTAGCTACTTACTTTGGGATCAGAGCAATGTATGTGGTTGGTGTCCAATACAAAGGCAAGCTTTAGTCGAGTTTGAGATGAGTATGTTTGTATATTTGTATGTTTGTCCACGGATTTCTCGAAAACGTGAAGCTATTGCAAGATGATGATTTTTAATTCAATCAGGTATTCTTTACCGCAGGGTACAGTGCAAGTTTTATCAAAATCGGTTCAGTAGTTTTTGAGATATGGGTAATAACTAAAAAACTGCAAAAAAAATTATATAAACCCACTTCAAACAACTGAAGAAAAAAAACTTGAAATAACGGACGCATTCGTCCTCTATTTAGGAGAAACAAATTCTTTTGTTGTCGGTTCTTGGTGTATGTAGACTATTGGTGTAGGTAGGTAAGCTTGACATCTTGCACCGACTCCAAAAGTTTTTTTTTTCATAAATAGAGGACAAATGCGTTATTTTCAGCTTTTTAGTCAGTATTTTGAAGTCAGTTTTTTTTTTTTTTTTTTACTTGACCAAAGATTAAACAGAAAGCATGTTTTATCTATGCGAGGGCTGGGCTAGTCACTGTTCATTGTTCATATTTTTGACGACGCGTTTTGGTATATTGGTTAGAGTTCCTGACTATTACGCCGGCTGTAGCGGGTTCGAATCTCGTAAGGGGCAAATGTTTGTGTGATGAGCACGAACATTAGTACCTGAGTAATGGATGTTTAATAAGTATTTAAGTATTTATGGGAGACGCCCCCGTCAAAATCGTTGTCCGGTATTCGTAACACAAGAAAGAAATGTTGGAGTGACACCTTCTATGGTTGCTATGGTTACTCATTGTTGTTATGTGTCATTAATATAAATAAAGTAAAACTATATTCCACTGCGCTAACTGTTTTACTTTATTATGGTAGCAGAGCGTTAAAATCGATCATAAAAGCTCGGTGAAACAGTATTTCCTGAAAGGACAAAGGTTAATGTCAAGTAAATATGTCTGCAAATGTAAAACTCAACATACGACCGTTCGACGGAACAAACTGGACAACTTGGAAATTTCAAGTGTTGATGCTGCTGAAAACCCACACTGGAACCTTGGAGGCGGTACAGGGAACACTCACAAAGCCAACACAGCCAGGTGCCGACGCTACTTCTGAAGAAATAAATAAGTTTAAAATCGATTATGATGCATACCAGCGAATCGAAAGTATTGCATTTCTGCTACTCACCACCAATATGACGGAACAGATGTTGTCTAAGGTGATGCGTTTTACTACAGCAAAAGAGGCTTGGGATGAACTAAACCGGCTTTATGAAAGAGTGTCACAGGATCGTTTCTATGACGTGTGCATGAAGTTCTTTGGCTACAAACTTGATCCTACACATGATATGGGGACACATTTGACCACAGCCAAGAACTTATGGCATGAGATGAATCTGATTTTGATCAAACAAGGTAAGACTCAACTTCCTGACATGTTGTTAATATGTAAAGTTATGGATTCATTGCCAGACGAATACTTTAACTTCAAGTCAAGTTGGGCCTTGATGTCAATTAACGATCATAATATAGAAAACCTGACTTCTCAGCTGTGCGCATACGAGAGATCACGGAAAGAAAAAACCGACAAAGAAGGTGAAGGTAGTAATGAACTCTTAATGCTAAAGAAGCAAGGCAAGAAGAAAATCAAAGTTTGCAACTATTGTAAAGAAGGATGTCACAAAGTCAGATCGTGCAAAAAGTGGATTGCTGATGGGAGACCCCCAAAACATAATTCTACCAGTGCAATGACGACATTGACAGGCCTGACACAAGCCTGCTACAAGCACAAAGACGATGAGTCGTGGTTCGTTGACAACGGAGCGACAAATCATGTCACTAATAAGAGAATATTTGACAGTTTTGAATACTTTCATGAGCCACATAAAATAATAACTGCTAATGGCCAAGTAGTACAAGCTATTGGTAAAGGTACAGTCAAGATTGAATCTAATGTGAATGGTCAGAAAGAATTGCTATATTTCAAGAATGTATGGTACGTGCCAGGCATTGAGCGGAATTTATTTTCTGTACTAGCCGCACAAGACGCATTAAATGATAGCATATTTATATCTACTGCTCAGTCGTGCTATTTAAAGGTTGATGGAAAGGTAAAATTAATTGGTAATCGTCATATAAATGGTGGCCTGTACAGACTAAATGTAAGAACAGTGACACCTCCTGTAGAGATTGAGATAAACCAGATAATGACACCTGAAAACAAAATTCAGCTTTATCACGAACGTCTTGGACACCAGAATAAGAGACATGTAGCAAAACTGATACATCAAGAACTCGGAATAAAACTAGACTCCAGTTCGAATGATATCTGTCAAGGCTGTGTTTTTGGAAAGAGTCATAGACAAAAGTTCGGACAGAGACCTAAAGCTACCAGACCTGGAGAGCTAATAAGCACAGACGTATGCGGACCATTTCCTTATTCTATATCAAAGTATAGATACTATGTTTTGTTCAAAGACCATTTCTCGAAATATCGTTGGATTTATTTCATTCGACAAAAGTCTGAAGTTCAAGCACGCATGAAAGATTTGCTTGCTGAAGCTAAGAATTGTGGACACGTCATAACTGAATTACTCAGCGGATAACGGAGGAGAGTTTGATAACGAACAAGTCCGAAATACTTTGAGAGATTTTGGCATCAAGCAGAGGTTGACAATGCCTTACACACCCGAACAAAACGGTTCTGCTGAGAGAGAAAACCGTACTGTTGTGGAAATGACAAGAGCACTCATGCATGCTCATGATGAGATACCTAAAGGCTTATGGGCTGAGATAGCTAGAGCTTCAGTTTATATACTGAATAGAACGGGACCAACTCCAGTTGAAGGAAAGTCACCGCATGAACTCTGGTACAACAGAAAGCCTAAAATAGACCACCTCAAAATCATAGGCAGCTTTTGCTACGTTCATGTTCCTTAACAAAGAATGTCAAGGAAGTTAGACAGAAAAGCGGAGAAAGGAATACTTATTGGATATGATGGAGATGAAGGATATCGTATTTTTGACGTAAATACCCTAAAGTTGACGAGATCTAGAAATGTCATATTTGATGAGGTACCTTTACGAGAAAAACATAATACCGACACACTTACTGAGTCACCAATTAAGGTAAAAACTTTCGAACTACCTGTTCCTTCCACAAGTTCACAGACTGTTGATATTGAAGAACACGAAAACGACAAAGAGTTATTTGTTGAAGCTGATGATAATGAGATTAATATGACGCGACAAAACGAAAGCACGCCAATACTAGAAGAACCTAGTGAACGACAGCTTCGTGATCGAAGCCAGATTAAACCTCCAAATAGGTTTAATTTTGACCAATTTATCAATCAGACAATTTCTGTTTCTGAGCCAACAAACTACCAAGATGTTTTACGTAGCACTGATAAAGACAAGTGGCTTCAAGCAATGAACAGTGAACTAAATTCACTACAAGAAAACCCAACTTGGGAGTTGACAAGACTACCTAAAGATAGAAAAGCACTGAAATGCAAATGGGTATTTAAAATCAAAAGGAAACCTGATGGTTCAATTGATAAATACAAAGCACGTTTAGTAGCTATTGGTTATTCTCAAAAGAAAGGCATCGACTACGATCAAACCTTTAGTCCAGTTGCAAAAATGAGCACAATCAGAATTCTGTTAAGTATCGCTGCAAATGAGGGATTGGCGCTAAAACAATTTGATGTTTCTACAGCGTTCTTATATGGAACTGTAAAAGAAGAGATTTTTATGCGACAACCTGCGGGATTCGATGACGGGACTGGCCGTGTTTGCAAACTGAGACGCAGCCTTTACGGCTTAAAACAAGCTCCAAAATGCTGGAATGAATGCATACATGATTTTTTAATGGAATTCGGCTTTATTCAAAGTGAAGCAGATCCTTGTCTATACGTAAGAGAACGAGAACAAAAGAAGATTTTGCTGAGTCTGTACGTTGATGACGGACTACTTGCTGCCACAGATGAATACGAGGCTGAAAATTTCATTGAAAATGAACTGAAAAGCCGTTTCAAAATAACAACAAAGCCGCCATCCTATTTTCTTGGACTAGAGATAGAGCGACTCAAAGATGGTATTATCAAAGTACATCAGGCTGCATATACTAGAAACTTATTAGAAAAATATGGAATGAGTGATTGCAAAGTTGTTGGAACGCCAATATTAAAAGATTCTGAAAAAGAAATGGAGGAAAAAGACAGCCCAACTGTTTTTCCCTACAGACAAGTTGTTGGTTCTCTAGCTTACCTGATGGTTGGTACAAGACCAGATATTG
This sequence comes from Pyrausta purpuralis, assembly GCA_963924145.1. Classification (NCBI taxonomy): domain Eukaryota; kingdom Metazoa; phylum Arthropoda; class Insecta; order Lepidoptera; family Crambidae; genus Pyrausta; species Pyrausta purpuralis. Next base: position 17,269,498 of record OZ001659.1, read on the forward strand.
CTTATGCAGTCGGAGTGGTATCAAGAACCTTGGATAAACCTAGTAAAAAGAATATTCAGCAAGTCAAAAGAATACTAAGATATTTGAAGGGAACTATAGATATGGGACTTGTATACAAGAAGAGCGAAAAGCGTCTTGTATGCTACAGCGATGCAGATCACGGCGGTGACGACGCAAGTGGTTGCTCTACAAGCGGGATGCTGTGCCTCTTCGCTGGTTCGGCAATATCCTGGCGAAGTATAAAGCAAACGTCAGTTGCACTCTCGTCTACTGAAGCCGAGATAGTAGCTGCGAGTGAAGCTTGCCAAGAGATCGTTTGGTTGAAGAGATTATTTGGTAACCTACAAATGAATCTGAATACGCCTGTCTTACGCATTGACAATGAGTCCGCAGTTAAACTATCTGCACACCCTCTATACGAACAACATAGAAAAACTAAACACATTAAGCTGAAACATTTCTATGTCAGACAATGTGTAGCAGAAGGAGATGTTATAATTCAGCAGGTCTCTACAGATAGGCAACTGGCTGATCCATTTACAAAGCCGGTGTACAAGCCTGCACTGATAGACATGCGTCGTCAGATTGGGTTATCCCAATAAAAAGAGGAGTGAATGTTGGAGTGACACCTTCTATGGTTGCTATGGTTACTCATTGTTGTTATGTGTCATTAATATAAATAAAGTAAAACTATATTCCACTGCGCTAACAATCAGTGTGTTGTTTGGCGCATATTTAGGTATATTTATGTATTTATATTTATATTGATTTAAAATATTGTTTCGATCGTTTTTCCAAACGTTAGCGTGTCTGTAACGTAAAATCCAACGCGAGTAAACAGTATTGCATAACTACTACTAAATGGTTTTAGAAAACATTTAAATGTGAATTTTAAAGAGTTTTACCGTAGCCAAAATTATTCGGGCTGTAGCATCGTTCGAGGCCGGACTAATGACCTCGCAACCGATTCGGTTCAATGCATTCCACCCGCAAACCAATTTGACCAAAATATACTGTTTATCAAGAACATACTTTCAGATGTGTTCTTACAAAATTCAGGCTATACACGGACCTGATTAGCTCAGAGAACCCTCCGCGTAACTAAAAATACTCGTAGTTTCGTTCTAGGATCACACTCTGATGGTGTTCCGGTGAAATGAGATTATTAAATAAATAACATGCAATGCTTTTAGGAAAATGCTGAAATTTGAGAATTAAAACGAGGTTTCGTTTTACCTGCAACAATTACCTAATCACAATCTATTAAGTATTGGCCTGATTTGTTTTAAATTGTTTGTTAGTAACTGCATATGTACGAAAATCGCTATCGTTCGATATTAGCAGGGTCTTAATTCTCATGTAGGTCACGTTTGAAAAAAGTTTATGTAATGTTAATATATTATGTATTTAGCATTTCGTATGCAGCATGCAGTTCTCAAACCTGCGTCAATTTATGAGAAAATTTACGGAGTTGTTTGAATGTTTTCGTCACATGGGGCATACCTAGTTTACCATAAGCACAGTTAAGAAAAGTTTTCGTGGAGTCTGATGAGTCCAGACGTTTCTAAGGTTATAGTTTTGTCAAGTCTGTCTGTCAGTCACTTTATTCTGAAATTATTAGCAATTCTGAAATTATTAGCATCACACATAAACTTACTAGTTAGGTGTATCACGTTAACCAAATTTCGATGCTCATACAAAAAAAAAACGTTAGAGGGGTGCAAATTTGGCACATTTGGCATAAAAGTCATTTATTTGGGCTCTTGAGGACACTTTTACACGTCTCAATATAAACCCCACCACAGCTTCGGGACAATTGTGGGCTAGTGCTGAGAAGAAGCTGCGCAACAAAAGTGTGTAAACGTTGACATTTTGCCACTGCATCGATGCTGACGCGCGACTGCATCGCTGCTAAAAGTCGCAGTGAGTAAGGGGTCCTAGGTACGTATTAAATTTTTTATTTTTAGTTTAGAGGACATTTCTTTTTGACGCTGGTACCGCGGCCCGTCATAAATTGGATAGTTGGGACAGACTCCTTCCGGTCGCGCTTGCGCCGTAGAGCGTAGATAATGCAAACTTTTGCCAGATTACGGTGAGTTACTGTTGTAATATTCAACAAACTCCATAAATCCGGGCTTATGAAAAGTGCGTGTCATTCTATCAGATAAATAAATATAGCAACAACAAATATAGGTAAGCTGGAAAGAATTCGTTACATTTGTAATGTTGTTCAGTAGCTTGATGTACAGGAGCTTTAGATGTATCATATCAATGTTTACAGCATGCTTTATATCTACTCATTTGATACCAAACTAATTTCAAAATGCTTGCAACAGATGGATAAGTAAATGCAGTTACAGACTTAATAATAATTAAGTCTGAAACGGTGCAGTGGTCACATTTGTTTTTAAACTAGAATCTATAACATGCTAAGTCACTCCTCGCTACTTTCGTTTAAACAGGATACAGCTATTAAATTTGCAATCATCCAAAGACCCGCGAAGTTTAGATTAGTTTCGTGCACCAAATCATTAATCTTTCAGTACCCGCTTCTTCTACTGCTTGCAAATGCACTTACGCTTGTTTGTGTACGAAAGAACATCGTTACACTTGGGAATCTACTTTATTCCATTGGAATATAAGTTATTTTGCAACAACAATGTCAAAGCCGACAAGTACCAATTGCTTTGTTTGCGGAGAACTTGTTATTGTGTTTGAGCGCCCAAATATTGGCCAAATAAATTCAGGTTTGATGCAACTTGGAGACTGTGGCTACATCATTCCTTTTAGGGTTCCTTAGTATTGGAAAACAATTTGGAAGTCTTTTTGTGAAAATGACTGCATATTTTTGATTCGACTCATGGGGAGCCGCGATATCAAGGATGTATCAATTTGACGGACAAGTTTTTCTTTAATCTCCATCTCTTTTGACTCTTGTTTTTGTCAGTGCTGAAAGTTTGAATCCTTCTTTTTTAACAACTTCGTTGCTAATGCTTCTGATTTACGAAAACAGAAGAAAGCAGTAGCCAATGCGGTAGTAGTAGTAGGTACAAAATTTAGTCTTGCATAAGTAGGTGCCAGAAACATACGCTATATTTGAGTGAGCTTTATTTCCACGGCTTGTTTCCATAATTGTACTGTCAATGCCTGCAATAATGACAAAACTATAAAATGTTTGATGTCATTATCATACTGAGATAAAAATATGTCAATAAATAAAGATGCATCACCAGCAATAAAAGTGGCAAAAACTACGGACCGTGAGGACCAAATATGTCATTTCGAGGTTGTTCATAATGACCGCGGCGCGGCGAGTCCGCCATGAATCATGCGCTATCATCGCGCTCTCTGTCAGCTGCAGAAAATATTGTTCGTAACATCTACTTGGCCGTATACGTACTTACGTACGGTCACAGCTACCTGACCATTTCCTAACGATAACCGCTTGCACATACGACACAAAATGGAAGTAATTTTGAAAGCGGCGGTGACTTAGTACGTAGCTGTTATATAAAATAAAAGGCATTTGCCTTTGAATTTATTACAGTTATTTTGGGGTATTCATTGGCCTCAAAGCTCTTTTTGGAAGAATCTCTGTCTAACATAAAATAGTTGGTAAGATAGTTAATACGCTTTAAAATATACCGTCCCTTAAATGTGTATCGTACCGTCCTGAAATCTTGTTTTTGGCATAATATCAATAGGCTTGATTTTTTGTAGATGATTCCTAATTTTATACATGATCACCTATAAGATAATTAGGTTTCGACTTTTAAATTAAGATTTGATATGGAAAAAAATCTTGAAATAGAATTGATTGTAACTAGAGTGCTACTGTAAGAGAGCGTAGCGTCGCTGTGATCTCGGAGATATGAATGTGTATGTATGTGTCACGATCTGTGATAATTTCCTACGTAAATATGTAAACAATAAAACCACTTAGCTTTGTTAAACTCAATCTTATATTCTGTTTAGGTTATTAATCAATACTTATTTATACTTCACAACAAAGATTCTTGAATAATATAAAATATATTATAGCACACGCGAAGGTTTGACTGACAATTCATATGACAAACGTCTATCAAAAATTACGAGTAAATAAAGTTATTTACATTTAAAATACGAAGAGTCGAACGAACGAGACGTAGAGGTTTTACGCGTAGCTTGAAACCTCTACATCCCCCCCGGTCAGTAAAATTTCAAAGCACAGCTGTGAAATTTACCTATCAATAACTTATAAGACCTACCTACGTGGGAATATCATTTACATCACAGCAATGTCTCTTAAGGTTGCCGCTAGCAACTAGTAGGAACGAAAAGGAAAATAGAAAAATCGTTCAAACTTCAGCATGAGAAAACCCACATAATTAACATTGCTGTCTACATATTAAACCAAATCAGACATTTCAATAATTTAGAAAAATTTCACTACCTACCTAACACTACACTGATATTAAATATTGACAACTTGTGAAACCAGTAAATCCGATAACACATCCAACCGTTTGAGTATCCAAGACCTGTGATGAAAAATTCCCTTACTAGACTCTTCCCCCTCATTTCTTCCAACTGAAAATTTAATAACCCTTCATTTCTTCACTAAAATCTCCCAAACCTTGTAATCATTTATTATGTATAGTATCCAACACAGACACCACCCAATCGCTATGCGAACACAAAGGGCTTACACATTAACCACTAAGCTTACTAACCTAACTACCTCCTTATCTTTATTAAATATCCCATTATTTATACATATAAAATTATCCCAAAATAACACGCCTAAATCTTCCCTACATTCTTGTTTGTTGTTGGGTGATGACTGGTAGCCATGAACCCCTCTCATTACAGCTTGGTTCCCCAACGATGTATCAACAACAACATTGATATGAAGTATTAGCTAGAACAAAAACAAGTATTAGAAATTGAATCTATCTACAATGCAACTGACACAATAACTCACCTGTGATAATTTCCTACGTAAATATGTAAACAATAAAACCACAACTTTGTTAAAGTCAATCTTCTATTCTGTTATGTTATTAATCAATACTTATTTATACTTCACAACAAAGATTCTTGAAAAATATAAAATATATTTTAGCACACGCGAAGGTTTGACTGAAAATCCATATGACAAACGTCTATCAAAAATTAATCGTAAATAAAGTTATTCACATTTAAAATACGAAGAGTCGAACGAGACGTAGAGGTTTTACGCGTAGCTTGAAACCTCTACACTACCATGTACCTTATTATTTTTGGCACCGCAACTTAATATAAAATACTTCGAAGGAGGATATATCTACTTAACAGCTTACCCGCAATAATTTCAGTTACGCCGTAAACATGGCACATTCATCAATGTCGTAATATCAGAACCTCCACAATAATAAGGTAACAACTATTAAAGTGACCGCATGTTAGTTAAAACAATATAATCTGGATATGTTTTTTAATTACTTATTTCTGAGATTACAAGTGTCACAATTTTTCACAATGATTTGCAATAGCAGGAAGCGCACGGGTCCCAAATGTATAACGTAGATTACGGTCTTAATGACCGCTGTGTGCGTCGCAAATTCACAATGAATCACGATGATCCCTGTTATCACCGACCCCTTTGTCAAGGGCAAGGCAAATAAATCCTTACATAGGTACAGCGTGCAGTTCCATTTGAGATGAACCAAGGGATCAAGAGCTGACTGCATGCACAGATTAAATAATTGCAGGTGTCACTTTGATCAATGGATAGTTAGGTTTTTCAATTCACATGACAGTTTAAAAACTATGGACTAATACTACTTACCGGGTGTTGTTGACAAAATGAGTTGAAAGCTAGGACGAATAAGTGGTTATTTCATCCAAGGTTGAAAGTCATTTTCTACAATGTACCTTTTTACAGAGTTGTAGTAAGAAGCAGCAAACATATTAATATACTTAATTTGTAATTACTGAAACCATGGATTTACCCTAATAATGATAGCTATACTAGGTATAGCTATAATGTTATTTGTACTAGATTTTAATCACCAAGTTTATAACTACATCGTGTTTAAATCCTCATTTCCCACAGAAGATTCTTATATGAAAATAGCAGCATAAATCATAGTTGCGGAGGTGTGCTAAATGAGATGAAACTTTGCTTCTAGGTGGTAATTCATTACCTAATAATGTTCACCATCATTTTCCTGGAGCGTAACGGTATTAACTTTACATGATATACGCCCTAATTAACTCTTTACGATGCTATTGGTGGTAATTTTATTCATGTTGAAAAATTACTTTAGTATATATTCTTGAAATAAATGAGCAACATGTATAATGCTATACGATTTCAAGCTTTGTTGCATTTTTTATCAAAACAACACAAACTACGGGATTTAACGCAACTTAAACTTATCTTTATAGGTAAATATGGTATTTACCTTCCCGACGTTTCGACACGGTTACACGCGTCATGGTCTCGGGACAACAGTTGTCCCGAGACCATGACGCGTGTAACCGTGTCGAAACGTCGGGAAGGTAAATACCATATTTACCTATAAAGATAAGTTTAAGTTGCGTTAAATCCCGTAGTTTGTGTTGTTATGTATAATGCTATAAAATATGAACTAAACATCAGAGGTGGAATTGTGTAAAGCAATCATATTCATTTGACAGTTCAAAACGTTCGGAGTGATCTGTCAAATGCTTTGTCGTTGGCCGTTTGACAGATCATACTGTACGTTTTGAACAGTCAAATGAATACGATTGCTTTAGACAATTCCACCTCTGAAGAATGTTGATTCAGCTCCTTTCCAAGTAACAGACGTTTAATCTATGACGAAAACGGTTTATACAATTGACAACTTGATGTCCATGACCTTGAGGTGCGATTGTGTAAGGAATTGTATTAATTTGACAGTTAAAGTAGGTATGATCTGACAAACGTATGCCGTTCTGCCCTTGGACAGATCATACCGCACGTTTTGATCTGTCAAATGAATACGATTGCTTTACACAATCGCACCTCTGAGTGCGAGCACATCGTTACTAAATAAATAAGCAAAAGTAAATAAGCAGAGTGAAAATAATTTTGTTCAAGTCGCTTACCCGCATCCGGTCAATTTGTGTCGAGTGTGTTTACTTGGGTAGATACACCAGTCTGGCCTATTTATTACAAAATTCGCCGCCGACCCTTTCAAGAGCGAAGCTAACTTTGTTTATGGATGATCGATGAACCGCAAAGCCGATGCTATCGAAAATTGTCGTAAAAGTTCAGCAAAAAAGCTTTTGGCCATTTTTTTAAAATCACTCGCATAAATCAGGACGGCTTATCATGTGACCTAAAATGTACGAATTTGTAACGACGAGAATATTTTTGATTTAAAATGAAAAAAATGTGTTACAAATAACTTAATTTATACGTATGGGCCAATAATATTATACGTACTTAATAAAAGGTTTTGCTATTCGATCATCACGTTTTCAAAATGATTTCAAGCGGAATCTCGAAAAAAAAGCAGACAATAATGGTTTATGGCAATAAGCGACACGGTTGAGGTAAATTTTATAAAATTATTTTGCTTTTAAATATTTTATTCGCAATTTTCAATTATTTTTTAGCTGTGCCACATGTGTGTGCACCCTGCCTTTGTCTGAACTAATATTAAAAGCGATTACGGTTAGTGTGTTTGGGTGCCTGCGCCGGCGTCGCTTGGCGGAAATTTAAAGCAAAATAACTTCATAAACTTTCCGAATCAAATATTTTCTAATTTTATTTTTCGCAAAGTAACGCCAGATTTCATTAATTATTTAAAATCTGTGGTCAAGGTGATTATTTCAAGACCTGCCTTTTAATTACTCAGGGAATCTGGCTGTCGTAAACATTCTGCTTTTCGATAGCAGTGCCTCGTTCTTGCTGTTCGATCGTTTGATTCGATTCGTTTACACTCTTGTGCAGAGCAGGAAGAGCACTAGAATTTAACGAGTCTAGCTTCAAGTATCTCCGAGAGCAATTATTATTATCCATCTGTTCTCCAAGTAATTTTAGTGAATTTTCAGTCACAACTTTTAATTGTTTCTGCCGTGACAGAACGTGTAGTTTCTTTTTAAAAAATTTAAAGGATAAATCTTTACCATATACATATACGCAAACATAAGCAGACACTTGCTAACTATTAAGTTACTACATACATAGATACATTTTTTCGGCCAAAATTAAAAGTCAGCTGATTGTATCACATTAACGACTAGTGTTTTTGTACGACCTTTTGAAGCTTTCTAGATCTTTTTCTTAGTTTTATGCTAAAAAGTTGTGTTTTACTTATGTGCATACATATTTTATACGGATAAATTTTTGACTTATTGCAACTACAAGCAGGTATGTTTGAACTTTGCGGGGAAACTTTTGCGCTGGCTGTAAAATATTCAACCAGTTTCAAAACCAGTACTGCAGAAATGCCGGAATCAATAAGTCGAGTTTTGAAAATAAGTTTAAGGTAACTTCCTTTATAAGGACTTGCTTATTACTAGTAATTTATGAACATGACTCAGAAAAATAAAACCAATTAATGAAGTAAAACCTGTTTGAGTCATCATTATCTTAAGTTTCACGTAATAAACATTCACCTATCGTGAAGATTGATGTTCACCTAATCTATCGTGAAAAAATAAAACCGTATCAAAATCGGTGCAGCCAAACGCGAGATATTCACGAACAAACATATACACATACATACAAATAAACAAGTCGAACTGAGGAACTTATATTTTGAAGTCGGTAAAAACATAGACATCGAAATATCATTTCGAAAAGTGATGTCTACCCATAGCGAAGCGGGTTTTCTCTGTCTATGTACTCACTGCTATACTGGCATAAAGATTGAGAAGACTCTAAACGTTATAAAGGGAAAGTGTACACTTAATTAAATACAAAAACGTTTTCCCTTCATGACATGGTTATTCAAGTATAAAAAGTATCCTTCCAGAAAGTATGTCACTACAATCAATCGCGTACGACTTGGAAATGGACAATTCCCCACTCACATAAATCGCATGAAGTTGGCTTCATCTGATATTTGTGAATTTTGCGATTCAGACCCAGCATCTCTGGATCATCATCTCTTTTAAATTAAATATTAATACCAATCTTTTTTGTTCCTAATCTGATTGCCTACCATATTCCTTTTACACATTGACATTTGTTTCTAAAACATGTTGTACAAGTAACAAGAAATATTTTTGAACTATCCCAAGGTTACCTCAATCTCTTGATTTCATCTGGAGGTAGTTACTCACAAGGTATTTTCGGAAAACTTTTATATTATTTGTACCTTATAAACCTAACCTAATAAAAATCCCTGGATCCTAGTATTTTGGAAAATTAAGAACAAGTTAGTAGTGTTTTCCGCTTTTTTTTGATATAAGTTAGTGAATTTTCGTGTAATTTCAAAACACTTCTCAAAGGTTGCGTAGTAATAACTGAAGGGAGATATCTTTACTTTATTAATTTTTCTTAATCGTTATTAACTTACGATCACTATTATATATGAGATTACATATTATATATGATCACTATTATATATTATACCTATACAAAAGATGTCAATTTTTTTCTGTTGCTGCCCGGTATACCTAAAAAGTTACATTTAAGTCTAGCCGTCATAGTTGCTCGCATGATATGTTGTTTTGACAAAAAAAAGAGAGCTGTAAAAATTTGTAACCACTACAAACTGTACACCCAAAACCTTTTTGTTGTTTCGCAAATGTTACCAGTAACCGTCTCAAGGACTTCCGTGACCCGACCAACTCTCAGTTTCTATCGAGTTGACAATACAAAGCAATTTTCGCTTTTACATTTTTGACGGTCTCCCGGTCCTTCCGGTCGTGTTTGCTTACTACAAAGCGTTTCAATCCTTGTTCAATCAATTTGCATGTGGCCTACATAGCCGGCCCGACGACAAACTCCGAAGGGCTACCCTTTATTCGAATTATGTGATTGAACTCATCGGTATTCCTTTAAGGCACTCTCAAGTTTTATCTTAATAAAAGGTAAGCGTAGCTTGCTATGAGTTGCGTAGCTATCATGGTCTTCGTTTCTAAAGAATACAGATAACAAGCAATAATATGAAGTATGATCCTTTCTCTTTACTTATATTATACTCTCATGTCATAATTATGAAAGGGGTTGTAAGATATAGGAGTGTTGACGGGAGATTCAATCAAGAGCTCATTCCAATCATTGGCCGAATGCCAAAATTTTCATCGCTTACACCAATTTACTCAGACTGCTTGTTAACTCTTGATAAAAAAATCCTCCTTTATCAACGTGTTTTGTATAGTAAACGGATCAACCACCTCTTAAGCTTAGGAATCAAGATAACAAATTACTTTAAAGACCTCACCAAATTTCAAACTGTACGTAACTAGTTTGAACTGTAATTAATACTTAAGTTGTTGCAGAGACAAGAAAGCCCAAGATCAATCAATTACCGATGTCTGGTATTCGTAATTAAATTGCTAAATAATGTTTTGAACATTAATGTTCTTTGATAATTTATATTTCAAATCTTCAAGGGTCCAGCAAGGACAATTAAAGCCAAGAATCATCGGGTTTAAATTTTCTTGTTTAATCTACCATTTTAATAATTTAAACGTCTATATACTAAGTCACCTCAGAAATCATAGGTACTCTGGTAACATAAGGTCTTTCTATTCAAATCTAGCCGCCTCTATCGCTCATGACAACTATTCTTTTGAGAGGAAGAGGAAGAACGAAACATGACCTCCGCGTATAAAATAAATGACATCCCAAAAAAAACTAAGGGTAGTTATAATTTCTCACAAGTCTAGCCTGTCGTCAAGCATCGGAAATTTTGTATTAAGTATTTTTACTTTTGCTTCTTGTATATTAGACGGTTACAGTCTATAGTACAGTGTAAAAGGAAAAATCTTTTGCAGATTCATTATTTCCCAAAATGGCGCCGTATCTTCGCTTATACTAAGATACTGATCAAAGCCCTCACGTCGTTGTTTGCCAACAATCAAATGTAAGTACTTGTGGCCGGATTCAGCTGACAGGTATCTGAAGCTTATTAAAAGCTTTGTACCTCCTCGTTCCTTTTACGGATTAGTGTAATTGTACTAATTTTAGATAAAATGTATTTGATAGCACCCGACATAGCTTTTTAAGTGCACATAGGTATAGGTGAATTAGTTGAGATAAGGATTGTAAGTTCAAGTTCAGATATATAACGTTTTTGGAGTAACACATAAACACCGTCTAATAATGCCTATAGCTACTAAAGAGAATTAAAAATGACGATTCTAACTTTTGCCCGGTCGCAGAATGAAAAACGACCCAATTTAAAAGTTCACGCAAGAGTCTCGCTTAAAACTGACCCGCCTTCGCGCGTCGTACGATCCGCGTTAAAGCGAATTACATAGTAAAGCGATGCTTACTCTTTTACGGCCGAAAGATCGTGGAAATAAAGTTCTTTTTATTGCTCTCAGTTTTACAACCCCGGTAATAGGTGGATTCTGTGAACTCTGTGCGGGAAATTCCTGAAATGAATGCTGCATGAACCGGCGCTACGATTTTATTTTAGGAAGAAGAATTTGATTGGGAAAGTGATAGTGAATAGACAAGGCCAAACGTTGCCCATCATGTAATTTCACTTTTACATCAGAGGTGGAATTGTGTAAAGCAATCGTATTCATTTGACAGTTCAAAACGTACGGTATGATCTGTCAAACGCTTTGTTCTTTGCCGTTTGACAGATCATACCATACGTTTTGAACTGTGAAATGAATACAATTGCTTTACACACTTCCACTTCTTTTGGTTAAAAATGTATTCTTAACTTTCTCATTTTTTAAAGCAACATTTGATCAAGGGAAGTTTTCGGTATTACAAAAATAAAACAGGTAAGATAATTTGGTTGTAAATAAAATATTTTAACTACAAGTCAAGGAACCGTCACTTTTTAGGGTCCGTTGGCGAATGGCAAAAAACAGAACCCTTGTAGTTTCGTCAAGTCTGTCTGTCTGTCCGTCAGTATATCACAGCCACTTTATTTTGAAACTAGTATTACACTGTTGAAACTTAGTAGGTAGATGTATCCTGTTAACCGCTTAACGATTCCCATACAAAAAAGGGGTCCTATACATGAAACTAAAACCTAATTTCTTTTGACAAACCTATGCGTGTAGGGTGTAAAATGGGCGTCCCCTATCTAATTTCTAAACTAAGCTAGTTTAAATTAAAAAAAAAATACATGATGTAGAATTTGACAAAAACTAGATCAAACTAGCAGTTTTTAACCGACTTCAAAAAAGGAGGAGGTTATCAAATCGACTGTATGTTTTTTTTTTATCATTATTTTTTTTTGTATGTATGTTACCTCATATCTCAGTCGTTTGTCGACCGAATCGAAATTTTTTTTCACCTACTTAGAAGGTATACCTTCTAGTTGGTCCCATTTTTTCCATTTTGGGATCTGATGATGGGATCTTGGTGTATTCGAGAGAAACCCTCAAATTTTAAAGGCACGTATAGTGTTTCTTTACTAGAATCTTAATGTTGACGTGTTGTTACGTCTGATAGTCAACATATTGTGGGGCTGAGCTGATGGTGGAACTCCTTAACGCCTAGGAGTTCAGTAATTATAATGACGAAACTTATGATAGGTAATTTGTAGCTTCGTAAAAAATAGAATCATAAGGTGCAACTCCCCCCCCCCCCCCCTCTTATGTAATCATGTAATCACTAAAAATAAAGAAATAAAATAAACTTTAAAAAAAAGTAAAAACCGACTTCAAAACCAAAATGCACTAAAAAGTCTTAAATAAACTCTTCACCATTGAAAGGAAAGGAATCCGTTTTAGGCAAACAATTTCTTTTTGGAGTCGGTGCCATCACTTTGACCATCAAGCATCAACTATTACAGCACCGACTCCAAAAAGAAATTGTTTGCCTAAAACGGATTCCTTTCCTTTCAATGGTGAAGAGTTTATTTAAGACTTTTTAGTGCATTTTGGTTTTGAAGTCGGTTTTTACTTTTTTTTAAAGTTTTTGAGATAGAGCACATTTTCAATAACCGCAAACATTACTTTGTTGTTCATACAAATACTATGAAAAACAAAGTTACATTTGCCGTCGAAAAAAAATTGTGGTATTTTGGATAAGTGGAAGTAAGTGGATCTCTAATTCAGTTGAAGTTGGCATGGAACCCGTAGTGTGCGAGTCCGATCCGCACTTGGCCGGTTTTTACAAACTATTTCTGACGTTTTTTTTTACAAACGGTTAAAAAATGTTACTGAGGTCATTTTGGCACCCCTCTTGCCAATAAAATATATTTTTTTTTTTTAAATCTATCTATCGCACAAGTGTATTTTTCTAATTGTGAGTCCTAAAGCTATTTTACAGTCACTTGCACATCAGGTTATACATTTTTGTTGAAAACTAGCCATTCAAATCATTGAATACCACATTATTAAACTTGATGTGCTGTTGTCCGTACTTGTGTGACCTGACTGAGATAAAAGCGTAAACATACAATTTGCAACACGTGTATATTTCAAATAGGTACTCAAAGTCAAGGACAACAAATATCGAATAATAACCCTAAGACCCCTTACACACTGCGACTTTTAGAAGCGATGCTAACGCGTGTTAGCATAGATGCAGTCGCGATGCAGAAGCTGGAATTTAACAAATGATGTGCCGTATTTTGGCGACTGCATCGATGCAAAATTGAATCTGTTTAATTTAGCATAGATAAATAAACAGATTTAATTTAGCATCGATGCAGTGTCGGTCAATCTAAGCGCGTTTTCATAACGCGCGACTGCAATACCATGGTAGTTTTTTTTCCGGCTTCATTAACATTTATAGTAATACCTGAATACTCTCGCTAATTAATTTTATATATTTTTGAAATATAGCTTGTATGTTCCAATGTATATGCATTTTTTTGTAAAGTTTCATCAAAATCATTTAAGTAGTTTTTTTCGTGAAGGAGTAACACACATCCATTCATCCACATATCCATCCTCACAAACTTTCGCGTTTATAATATTATGTTTATAAATTCTGTTGTGTTGTGCTCACACGAGTTCATTATTTTTAGGCTTTTCACCAAAAGGGTAAACAACCTCTCGCTGTCTTAATTTAGAAATTAAAGTGAATCGTAGCATGAACACTACAATACAAAGCTACAAATGACTATCAAAAGGATTCTCGCAGTCAAAAGGCTCAAGACAATAATTCGTGTGACCGCCGACCCATAACGGACCCGGCATAATCAATACACGAGGAAATAATCCCCCGGGTACTCCATCCACTTCAGTGCATAACCCTGTTCTCCGATCTACGATAATCTGCACTAAACTAACTGGTTCCAGGATTAAGATATTATCGAAAATTGTGATATGGCTATCTTTGTTGTTATTTGCTTTGTCGTATTTATTATCCATCATTTTAATTATCTCTAAAACTACAGATAAATGACAGGCTATTTAAACATAGACGTTTACATAGGATGTTGTGCAGAACTAACTCCTTTGATACATTTCTTATATTTTATTTTACTCTGTTTTCGATTGATTTTTATATCTATAATATTCTGTCTTTAAGCTTGGTGTTGATACTTCGTGTGTGAAAGCTATGTACCTTACTGAATAAAAAATAATGTTTTCCTTTTCCCATTATCATTTTATTAGTCTATTCCCGCCATTTTCAGATTTCGCGTAGGTACTTGCTGGTTTCATCCGGTCAAAAAAACACTTCTATCTTTGGCCTCAACGCTATTTTTCGTAAAGCGTATAAAGTAGAAAACAAAATCGAGAAACGTGAAAAGATTTCCTTGTATTTCAAAAATATTCTGAGGAATCCGTATGATAAGTCACACATTCCTGTTTCACGCATTTCAGAGGAAACTCGGCGTTTTGGAAACGTGTATCGTAAACGTGACGGAGTGGCGTGTAGCGTGGAGGCTGTAGCGTTCTTGGATCGTTTATTCATTTATTTATTACAAATACATAGTAGAGTATCAATTTACATAATTAATATCATACATATGCACACCCTGTAGGGTACAGCAAATAATGGTACTTTAGGTAAATAACATCTGTAGATACATTTAATAACTAGAGTTAAATCCAATGGATAAATTACAATTTAAATAGCTTACAACTATTAGGATCAGTAATTACAGTTAGAATATATAAAAATCAAATCGAACAACATCTTTGTTTTAATATAGGTAATATTGAAATTTTATGGTGTAGTATAATAAGTAAGTAAATAGTATAGTAAGTATTTTTAAGGTGTAGTTTGCAGATCAAGCGGAAAACATCTGGTCAGAGGAGCCTAGTCGAGCCCCTGGAATATGAACTTTTTTAGGATTTTAAACGTACACGAAATAAAATGGGTGACCCCATTCAATTAATTTTAGGTACCATTGTTAAGACGGCCAGCCACATATGCTTCATTAGCATTAGCCACATAAATATACATAATCCATGCATCTATTTATTATAATATAATATTTTATAAATAGCTTGTGATAAAATTTCAGTGAACAAGAAGGGCATAAAATCTGACAGATAGCTGCTTAAAAAGGCTTTACTATAAGAAGCGTAAATAAATCCAGGAAAGCTTCCCGTGGTCTAGATTACTTCAATCTCTAGATTAATTCAGCTAAACACAAATCCGTGACTTCGTAGATTTATAGCCCCTAATCTGTTGAAGCAAGGCCCTTGAGCCCTAGGGCCTTTATTATAATGTAAGAGGTTCTTTCCATATTACCATTCATTTCTACGTTTCGGAAAATTGAATTGAAATTGTCTCGAATTGAAACTTTTTAACAATTGACAACATTTCATTTTTGTAAAGGTATGAAAATTCAAAAACCATTTCAAGACTTAGCGATTTCAAACACGTTAAACAGTTTTTTCAGATCTTTTTGTGCTTTATTTTTAAAGTTAAATAAAAAAGACTGAAAAGAACATGGAAGTTGGAATGTCACAGGTTACGCCTTTGCAATGACATTTCACGCACAAAAAAAAGCTTTTTTAACTTACTGTCAGCTGTCACTTTGTCATTTAGTGTTGTTGTTGTCTCCGGTGTTGAATTGGACATTTTCGATAAATTGCTAAATATGGTAAATTGAAGATTATTTAAAATAATACATTTTGCATTCAAATTATTGTTTTACTTCAGATACGAAATAGTCATCATAATTCCTCATTCGAAATATGATTGATATTTGTAGTTATGAGAAAATATTTGAGTTATTTTCAGACATCATAATAATATTAAATAAGAAAGGATGCTACGTTAGCTTTTTTTGGTTACTGTTCGCAGAACTTAAATTAGGTAATGTTACAAAATATACTGAAATTAAAAACCATTGATATCGACATCTTAATTCTACAATTGATACAGACCACAACACTATAAGCGCCAGATATTTTTTTATCGAATATAGCAAAGACGTGACCTCGAAACATCCAACTTCCTGTACTTACGCTCTTTTAGAATGGAGTTTTTAAACAATTAAGGAAAAAATGAAAAGAAATGAAAATGAAAAAATATGGGTGCCTTCATTTTAGAAGTTCTTTCAGGAAAAAAATAAAAATGTGTGTACAAAAATTTTGAAATGTTGTCAATTACTAGCAAACCCCGCGAACTCCGGAGATTTCGTTTGGCGATTAAAAGAAGAATTATTTTTTGTTTGTTTTATATTTAAATTTTCTTTGCTTTTATAGCAAAGAAATTCCTCTCTCATTCCTCTATAGCTCCTCTATAGCCTCACGGAGCCCGAGACCTTTTCAACGAATGCAAAACCGTGGAAATCGGTTCGTGCGTTCTGGAGTTATAGCGTCAGGAAGGAAAACCCGACTTATTTTTATAAAGTATTACAAAATCTTTCAATTCAAATCAAATCAATACAGTTCAATTATTCGGGTGAAAACATACAGTGTCAACATGACACCTATTTAAATTTTACAATGACACTTTTTATCAATCTTTCTCGCTGTAGTTGTCACTCAAAGCACTAAGAGTATCTCATGAGACAAAATTGAATCATCAATCAGCAATTTTCTTGTCATTACATGTTTATATCATTGAGAGATCAGCATCAGCACCTCTAAAATCACACAGCTAAAATTTTCTTAGTCTTAGTAGAAATGAAAAATAGTATGTTTAACTCGGAAACCCCTTTCACTCTCAAACTATTAGCGCTCTCTAAAAATGGATCCCTTTCTCCTCTTGTATGACATAATAATGTACTATCGTACATTTCTTGTAACTATGATAAAATGATGCACCAACCGTTGCAATATTTTTATACCGTCTATGTTCAAATCGGTTAACAATCATGCCAATGGAATAACCTAAAAGTGTTTCAACTTAACCGCGTTTTCAATAGCAGGAAGTTAATAACGAACCGAAAGGTGTCGACGAGCCTTGCCTCACGGGAAATCAGCGCAGCTCAAGGCAAGTTCTTTGAATTAAGCTGATTCCCTTACTTGAACAGAAGGGGTTTTTCATCTTGGCGTCTTTATACGACAAAAGGCAACGTTAAACCTTCACCCCATATTTGCAAAAACATCGTGCTAAGCTTAGAACCGTACTAGGGTATTATTACTAATTAATATCGACCAATTAAAAATAATGTCATAATGACAACATTCAATGATGAACGTATACTTTTTTAATAAGTTGGGTAACCCTTGTCTTGGTTTACCTAGTGATACCTTTTCTACTTTACACATGCTATTGTACACAAAGTCGCGTCCGAGTGACGCAATAAAAGAAAAGTCAATAACATAACAACAAACAACTTTCAGCTTGTTTCCACAGAGGTCCTTAAAGGTCTCGCTCAGTAAATACAAGACCTAAAAGGGGTTTGTAACTAACTCCCGCTAAATTCGTGAAATCTCCAAGTATCATTTGCTTGGTTGTTTAGTGAACGCCAGTTGCGACAAGTTGGTCGTCGGGGGGTAAACCCTTTACTATCGGATCTCCGTGTACATAAACTGTGCTGCTTTATCGGGTCTGCTCCGACAGATTGGGCATAATAAATCAAGGGAAGCAAGGGTTTGTATTTACTTACGAGTAGCTGTAAATTTAGACCGCTGCGAGTTTTATGTGGCTTATTTGTGTGGTCGAGTTTTTTTTCTTATTTGGTAAATCGAGGCTTAACAAACTTAGGAAAGGATATGAGTCAAATATAAAATGGTGCAAATCTATACTAACATTAAAAAGCTGAAGAATTTGTTTGTTGAAACGCGCTAATCTCAGTAACTTCTGGACCGATTTGATAAAATATTATTGTGTTGTACAGCTTGTTTATTGAGAAAGGCTTTAGGCTTTAACTATCACATTGCAACGGGAGGGGAGCGGACAAACTCAAAATGCGCGGGGGACTGCTAGTATTTCCTAATGTCTCTTTTTATATCCGTAAATAAAACTATATACCTATATCCGCAACCATGATGATCGCCTCATTACAAGTGACGAGAAATAACTTCAAGTATCCAAATTGCTTAATTTCATACATAATATACAGCCAAGTATTTCTTCAAATCTCCTGCCAACTGTACCTGTAACACGGTCCGCATTATTCACAGTGTGTCGCTATTTTATTTCAGCACTTGACAAATTCGTGCGGCCATCTGTTTCCCATTTTGCAAGCACAACTGAGACCAACACGTATTTGCTAAATCTGCATCTAGCCGCTCGAGCATTTAGACGTTCGGCCCGTGTTCCGGATCCAAGTAATTCCGTATGTCCAACTGAGACGTTTGGATTTATATGCTTTATGTTTTCTGGGAAGCGGTGGAAGACTGTACAACCTTTATATTATGTATTTATACTCTGATTTTTAATAAGAGAGACCAACAGGTGACCACTTCTTCGAAACTTAAAAAAAAAACTTTAAATTTCAGCAATTGTTAATTAACTCGATTATAAAATGTTCAAATAAAATCATGTTTCTTATGAAGATCATTGTTTATAATAATGTCTTTATGGAGAGTATTAAAAAGACAAATTATGTCAAATAATATTGTTTTTATTACTTTTACAAAAACTGTTTTATGTACTATTTTATATAAGGCATTACGTAACGTTTTGCATATATTATTTATTATTATTATTATTATTATTTATTTCAGGAAAACATAACAGATTACAATCAATTTCATTACATTAAGATACTTATATAATGGTATTGTACTAGATAGCAATCCCAAACATGTTTCCACGGCAATTACATAGTGGTGTCTCCTAGATTAAACAATATAATTTAAACGTAACAATTAAACCAATTATACTATAAGAATTTAAGCAAAATAAAGATAAAGATGAGCAGAAGTAGCACACACACAACTATTCATATATTTTTTTCAAAAGGAATACCCTCAACAATATTCTTGACGAGTGTCCGGAAACGAACCAAGTTAGAGTTAAAAATATCCAGATCACTGCACTGTTGAGCAAATTCCTCATACTGGCGACAGAATCTAGCCAACGGCTGATGATAAGAGATATTATTGCGATACAGTTGCGTGGTAAAAGTTTTTGGTCTACTTATATTACTATTTATCTTGTTAGTACAACCGCATTATTGAATAATCGTATCACAAGTTCAGTCAGTCGTGTATAATTGAATAGTTACACCACTATTGGTACCACGCTTGAAACATTATAAAAAGTTTAATTAAAGCTCCAAAGAAGGTTTGGCTGGACATAGTCTAGAAGCCGTAAAACTATTATTATAAAAAAACGATTGAAGCTGCCATTCTGGTCATCATCATCGTGTCATTTAATAAAAAAACAGAGTACAGATAATCCGAGATGGAATTAAAAACGTACGGCATGATCTGTCAACCGTTAGCCGTTCTGCCATTTGACAGATCATATCGTACGTTTTGAACTGTCAAATAAACACAATTGCTTTACACAATTTCACTTCTGCTTCCACACTTTTAATAGGACCGCTATTCATCATGAATGACTTCAGCCTTATATTTGAAAACACATTGCCGCTGTGGTCAGCGCTTCTGACTACTGAGCCAGCGACCACGGGTTCGAATCCCAATTGTTTGTGTGACGGACATGAACATTTTTAAATAAGTCATGTATGTTATATGTACTTATTTATGTTCTTATGGGAACCGTTCCCGTCAAAATTATTTTCGGAAACTTCGTAACACAATGAACACAGTGTCCTCTATTATTAGGAGTTTTAATTTCTTTACAACGCTCCATCATAATTATAATTAAAAACTAAGAACCTACTTGAAATTCAACACTTTTCACACAGCTCCCAAAAATTTCTACTGAAATCGATATCAAATAAACACTATACAGCGTGAGGAATAAACATTTTAATCAATAATTCTACAGAGTATGCGTAGTTACCTTGACCTGGTCGTAGTGCTCTTAAATGCTTCAACTCAGAGATGTTATCTAAATAAATGAACTTTTATGAATTTAAATAAAAATCGCTTACTCGTCGTACCAAATGACAACGTCAAGTTCTATGACTGGACATATTTGTTTGGAATACATTGCTGGTTCGATTTATTTTGTTAGAAAATAGTAATATTTAAAAAAAAAACTTAACTATCGAATACTGTTTTCTTAAAGGGCCTATAATAAAAATTTTTGCTCCTATTACAGGCCACACTCTGTATAAGAGTTGAAAATTTTTAATCGTAGGATAAAAAAACAAACCCTACACATAAATCAACGTTCGCCAATTCATAACCTTTTTACTTCGTTTCTATTTAGTGTATTTCTGAATCTGTAACAGATTACTATTCCAAGAATTGTCCAAGAAACATGGTCATTGGTCATGGGTTGCTAATATGTCGTGAAACCACTCAGAAGTTTGTGCCCCGTCT
Organism: Pyrausta purpuralis; assembly: GCA_963924145.1. Classification (NCBI taxonomy): domain Eukaryota; kingdom Metazoa; phylum Arthropoda; class Insecta; order Lepidoptera; family Crambidae; genus Pyrausta; species Pyrausta purpuralis. Next base: position 17,290,405 of record OZ001659.1, read on the forward strand.
TACCCTTGTGTCACATCTAAATTGCCCTAACTTCATACAAAATTGATTACACCAACAATGACAGCGGTTGTAAAATAGATTGCTTACTACAGCTGCTTGAAGACAACAGAATAATTTGATGCCGATGAAACTTTTCTTAAAATAACAGAAGACGGTTTTATAAAGAGCATATTTTCTGCACAAAAGCGCTGACAACGAATCGATAACCAATTAATTTAATCCATATTTTTAGTTATTAATTACAATCACACATTTTCATCGTATTTTTTGTGCCTTTATCAAATATCTACATAATCAGGATTTAGGAAAATAAACTAGGCAATAATCGTAGAGATCTACCTCCTTTTTAACCGACTTCAAAAAAGGAGGAGGTTATCAATTCGACTGTATTTTTTGTTGTATCTATGTTACCTCATATCTCAGTCGTTTGTCGACCGATTTGAAAAATGTTTTCGTCTGCTTAGAGGATATACCTCCTAATTGGTCCCTTTTTGTCCTTCAGTTTGGCATCTGATGATGGGATCTTAGTGTAATCGAGACAATCGATACCCTCTAAATTTGAAAGGCACGTATAGTGTTTCTTTAATACAATCTAAATATTGACACATTGTTACGTCTGATAGTCAACATCTTGTGGGGCTGAGCTGATGGTGGAACTCCTAAAAGCTTAGGAGTTCAGTTATTACATTGACAGAACTTATAATAGGTAGTTTTGAGTTTCTTAAAGAACAGAGTCATAAGGTGCAACTCCCTCCCCCCCCCCTCTCCTATAATCTCTAAAAATGAAGAAATAAAATTAACTTTTACAAAAAGCAAAACCCATCACTCTGCCATGCCATCACTTTGAACATCGGTCGGTGCATCAACTATCAGAGCACCGACTCCAAAAAGAACTTTAAAAAGAAGTAAAAACCGACTTCAAAACGAAAAAGCACTAAAAAGTAAATAAACTTAATGATCACAAGTCTTGATGCTTAATGGTCACTTTGACCACTAAGCATCAACTATCACTGCACCGACTCCAAAAGGAAATTGTTTGCCTTAAATAGGTTCCTTTCCTTTCAATAGTCAAGAGATTATTTAAGCCTTTTTAGTGCATTTCGGTTTTGAAGTCGGTTTTTACTTTTTTTTAAATTAAAGTCCGTTCTTCTTTGCCGAATATTGTAAACTATCTTGACGTTCGTTTTTAACGAAATGATACATTTTAAAATTCAAAACCTACAAAGGCAAATAATTGATGAACTCTGAGCTATAATTTTACTAACATCAAAAAAGGAGGTCATCAATTCAATGTGTATGTCCACATTGAATTGATAAACTCCTTATTTGACATATGATCGATGTGATATCGTTAGAATTAAATGTTTTGTCGACTTTCTCGACAATAAGCTTATTACTTCAGTCAGGTATGTTTCAACTTAGGGAACAGTGTAAGTTTCATCCAAATCAGTTCAGTAGTTTTTGATATATGTATAGGTAATAACTAAAAACATGAAATAAAAAAAATATTCAAATAATTAAAACTGACTGAAAACTTAAAATAAGATATACCTAGGACTACGTGTTTTTTGTCTATATTTCTAATCTTATTTTATTAATTAGGTCGAGGGTAGCTGATAAAGTGTTACTTTTAGGCCGAAAACCATATTGACGTTCATAGATGAAGTTAATTGACTTGAGGTAGGCTTCCAAGCGATCATTAATGACTTTTTCTAAAATTTTTGAAAGAGCGGGTAAAACGGAGATGGGTCGATAATTTCCGGGGTCGCTTTTTGATCCTGACTTGTGCAGTGGAGACACTTTTCACTTTCGCATTTACCCTCCTCTACCGTCTATTTTTAAGGGCGGGTATTTTTTATATATACAGGGTTTAACAAAATCAACTGCATTCCCTATCGGTGGTGATTCCGTTGCTAAAATACAACAACTTTTTGTATGGGACCAACATCGAAATTCCAAGTTTTTTATGACTTTGAAAAGGAAAGAAAAATATTATTTGGAAAGTGAAATATTATTTGGGATTACGATGTAGCTTCCATACAAAAAGTGACTCTAAAACTGAATTTCGACAAACGGTTTTCCGACACAACGTTACTTCGACACAACGCTACTCCGACACTACGCTACTCCGACACTACGCTACTCCGACAATACGCTACTCCGATAGTATGATTTTGCGACATGAATTTTATCAGACACTATGCTACCCCGACAGAATGATAATTCGACATGATTTTACTCAGATACCATGCTTTACCGAAATGCTATATATACATTATTTTACTTAGATCCTACGCAATTCTGATACTTAGCATAGTAATTCTAGTAAATGCTTCTATAATATCATGAAAGCTTTCATTCTCACACTATACAGGGTGAAAACTTTTCATCCACCTAGAGAAAATATTTTTTTAATAACAATTGCACTATGTGGGTCATCTATGTTTTAAAATTTAGACTTATTAGTCTGAATTTTAAAAAGTAATTTACCTGGCCTTGATTTTTTTATAAAAAATATCCGAACACTTCAGCTGGCAACGAATTCCACTCCCCAGCGGTACGCAAAAGAAATATTTGACGTATTTTTTTCGATTTGTCGTATAATGTGGCAGTCATATTCTTAGGCAATAGTATTTAAAATGCTGTTGGTATCTTCGTAATCTGCGTAAGCAGAAAGCTGCTATTTTGCATATTATGTCATCAAAAACTTCTGTGCGTGCTTCGTAAAACATACTTGAGGCGCTGCAAAAACGTAAAAACCCCGACAGTATTCTAAAAGCAAGAAAATTAAGATGGAAATCGCTGGAAGAGTATCGATGAGATTAAATCTTGCAATTTCTTTGCACACTCGACAAAATCTAACCTGAAGAAGACCGACAGATTTGCCACTCTTCGCCTATGGTTCGTTGGCTCTGATGATTTTCTTTACTCAGTTTTCTATTGAGTCTAAAGCAGCCAGCTGATATTTGGCAGAACCATCCCAAAGGTGGTAGCAGTACTCCATAAAAGATCGGAGCTGGGCTTTTTTTTAGGCTTGATAGAGTTGTAGAAGCTAGTCCAATGTGAAGAACCGCCTGACCCTAGAGAGAACGCCAAGCTTATAGTCTTAAAAAATATAAGTCGAGTGCCAATTCAATTTTTATTTTTATAAAAAAAACATTTAAAAACAGTATAAAAAAATACCAGCAGGCCCCAATATAAGCCCTCTATTATAAACCTTTTTTTATCTATCACACCATGTACCTAATGTCCTGTATAATTTTCATTATTAATAAAAGTACGATTTCTTTTAGAAAAACTATCTATCTTTAGAGATTTATAGTACTGTTTTCCCTCTAGGTGGATAAAAAGTTTCCACCGTGTATAGTATAAAAAAAACCGGCCAAGTGCGAGTTGGACTCGCGCACTGAGGGTTCCGTGCCAACTTTAACTGAATTAGGGAATCCACTTACTTCTACTAAGTAAAATACCACAATATTTTGTCGACTGCAAATATAACTTTGTTTTTCATAGTGTTTGTATGAAGTACAAAGTTATGTTTGCGGTTGTAGAAAATGTGCTTTATCTCTAAAACTACTCGTTCGATCCCGTCCGACCCAATTTTTGTTGAAAGTATTTATTAAGATCTATATTACATATTTTTTTCAAAATTTACACTTGCTTGGTTTAGAAGTTAGATAGGGGGGACGCCCATTTTACCACTTTGAAAGCGTCTAGCTATGAAACGTTAGACTTTAAAAGAAAATGGTTTTAGAAACCTCAATGCCATTTTAAAAGACCTATCCATAAACACCCCACACGCATAGGTTTGACAAAAAAATTTTTTTTTGGTTTTAGTTTCATGTATGGGAGCCCCCCCTAATATGTCATTATTTTTTTATTATTTGTATGAGAATCGGTAAGCGGTTAACAGGATACATCTTCCTACCAAAATTCAACAGTGTAATGCTTATAGTTACAGAATAAAATGGCTGTGACATACGGACGGACAGACAGACAGACAGACAGACAGACAGACTTGACGAAACTATAAGGGTTCCGTTTTTTGCCATTCGGCTACGGAACCCTAAAAATGAAGGCTTTTATGATATTAAAGGAGCATTTACTAGAATTTCTATGCTGAGTATCGAGCGTAGAATCTGAGTAATGTCGAAATAGCATTTCGTCGGTTAAGGATGGTTACTGAGTAAAATCATGTCGATTTATCATTATCGGTGTAACATAGTGTCTGATAAAAGTCATGTCGCAAAAACATACTGTCGGAGTAGCGTATTTTCAGAGTAGCGTAGTGTCGGAGTAGCGTAGTGTCGGAGTAGCGTAGTGTCGGAGCACCGTAGTGTCGGAGTAGCGTAGTGTCGGAGTAACGTTGTGTCTGAAAACCGTTTGTCGAAATACAGTTTTAGAGTCACAAAAAGTTGTTGTATTTGACGGTTAGAATTAGTCCCAAGAAGGAATGCAGTTAATTCTGTTAGACCCTTTATAATACAATAGTAAATCAGTTTTATGTATTGATGCTTTTTTGAAACTTATGATAAGATGGTTTACAAGATTGGACTAGCAAATAAATAATTTGTGGTTATCTCTTAACTTTCATCAAAACTATCATGCATGCAAGTAATTTTTTATGTCTTTAACAACATTAACATTTAATCATGCTTTACAAATATAACTAAATAACATAAAAAAATAGATTACTCACTGTGTTTCATATTATACTCGCTTCGTCCTCGAGATTAGCATTGACAACTTGTAGTATCGTGTAGCGGATCGCCTTATACGCACTAATTTGAGAGTACTATAAAAATAAAAGGGTATTTTTTTTATTAACGTAAGAGGGGGTAGTTAGTACAATCTCTGCCTTTCCGCTCCTACTTCGTGTCATTCGTGCTTTTAGTGCTTCGCCTGTACGTACGTGCCTTAAAAATCGCCGCTAAATTGTGATTTAAGTGTTTGTGAAAGTATTTACAATGCCTAAGCGCAAGAACAAAGATGATTACGAACATTTAAGTAAAAAATTACGGAAGTTGGAAAGGAAAATACGTCGTAGGACGCGCCACGCGTCGTCTTCGTCGTCGGATTCTACAACTCAACATAATTCAGAAAAAGAAGGTCAGTCGAGTGTTATTGATACTAATTACGGGTCACATAATGCACTTGTTTGCTTGAACGCAAAAATACGGTATTGCGAACAGTTCGAGGGGCTGTTTCTTACCGATTTATAGTATTGCGGATAACTACTGGGTTATCTCTTACTACTTACATTTATATTATGTGCACCCACTTAGCTACATGTACCTGGGTTTGCGTGCTTCTCTGTGGAGTTGTCACTACCCTATAATTTAGTTTGGCGAACAGTATTTAGGACTGTTTTGTAACTAAATGTGGTACTTACCGTTACGTGTTCTGTCTATTTTTTCAGGCGAGGTAACGTTAATAGATTTGGATATACCAACCGAAGTGCCAGTCGATGCCCATGATAACAGGCTACAATCAGAAATCGTTATACCCCAAAGTTCTGAAATCGAGATTTCAGCTACAGTTGAACCTATTGCGAGCACAAGTGGTGCCTCAGACCCTGTAATTGAGCCTACAGAACCATCATTAGATAGTGATATTCTGGAAATTTTGGGCATAGACCCCACAACAAAAACTAAATTCGGCAAAGACGTCAACAATGACTTGGCTATTCGATTGCAGCATTATTCAACAACTGGGTTGACTAAAGAAATGCGTAAAGAGCTTACTGAAAAATACCTCACTCCTGGTAATTGTAAATTTATCGACGCTCCGCAACTAAATCCAGAAATTAAGGCTGCCTTAACCGAACCACTGGCGAAAAGAGATAAACACATTGAAAATAGACAAAAACAAGTAGCCACCGCTTTATCATGCTTAAGTGAAGCACTTACATCTATTTTTTCATCCCAAAATAAAGATATAAACTTGATCCGTTCCCTAATGGATATAAGTCGTATTTTATGCGATTGCCAATACAACGATTCCATCACGAGACGCAATTTCATTCTTTCCTCTTTAAAAAGAGAGATGAAAGAACAATTGCAGAATACGAAGGTAGACAGCTTTCTTTTTGGAGAGAATTTACCAGAGACGATAAAGGCCGCAAGAGCGATCTCTAAATCTGGAGCAGAACTCAAAGCTAACCCGCAATCGAAGAATTTCGCCCCCAAAAAGCCGACACCGGGTCCTTCAAAAAACTGGAAAGTTCCTGCGAACAAGAAACCGCCTCCCACGACGACTCAGAAGACGAAGGAAGCAGCTACACCCAAGAATCGGCCATCAACGTCATACAAACCGTCGCAGCCTCGGCACAGCTCCAGCAGTCGACGGTAGACCCGGTAAAGTACGCTGGCAGATTATCTTCATTTTATAATCAATGGGCAATGATAACCCAAGATCCAATTATTTTGTCATATATACAAGGTTATAAAATACCTATTATTGGCCCCATTTACCAATCTTTTGTCCCAAAAACGCCAGATTACTCAAGTGCAGAAAGAGTTCATTTTAATGAAGCCATAAATGCCTTACTATCAATTGGGGCCATCTCTGTGTGTGAACCATGTGAGGGTCAATACCTGTCTAGTATATTTTTAATTCCAAAACCGAATGGTAGAATGAGGTTCATACTAAATTTTAAAAGTCTTAATAAGTTTATCAACACACAGCATTTTAAACTCGAGGATTTAAGAACAGCTTTAAAATTAATATCAGTAAACTGTCACATGGCTAAATTAGATTTGAAAGATGCTTATTTTTTAATTAAAATACACTCAGAGTCCAAAAAGTACTTACGCTTCCAATGGGATCAAAAAATATATGAATTTAATGTTCTACCTTTCGGACTTAATACGGCACCGTACATTTTCACCAAAATAATGAAACCGGTTGCCAGATTATTGCGTTGTGCGGGACAGGTATCGACCATATCGCACGCTTAATAATAAACCGGAATAAGACAAAAGATAACTTTTTTGGGAAATCACGTTTAAAGTTTTGAGTCCATACCTTGTTGTAAACATTTTGATGGTTTTCACATGTTAATGGAGCTATTTTCATTTTCTTAGTCTTAAAATATAAGAAAATGTATAGCGAATATAACTGACATAATAGTTTTATTATATTCCTTATATCAACTGAATGAATTAAGTTTATTTTCTTATGATTCGACTTATGTCAGTTTAGTATTAAAATTCATGACCAATTTTCAAAATGTTTGTAAACTATTATTTAATAGTTCAGTTTATTATTAAAAATATATATCATCTTTTTAGATTTGTAATACTTATTACAGTTTAAAAATAAAACTGTAATGAATACACAGAAATATATCGCGAAACACCTTTATATTTGCAAATGATTATAAATCATAATTCGTTTATTTGCTCAAAACATGGTATAAATTGATATGACAGACAGTATAAGATTCTCATGTTTTGCTAAAAAAATAGCATGCAAATTGTTTACAGTGCTTGGAATCAAATTTCATTGAACAATAATTTAAAAACAAGTCACTTAAATCTAGCGGTTTTCAGTAAATTCCTTAACACTATAAAAATTACATACCAGTTTATATTTAAAATTTAATCTTAACTGCTTTCTTAACCTTATTATAAGAGTAGATACAATAATCAATCTCGATAGGAACTTATAATCATTTGTACTTAACGAATTTTAAAGCAATCACAAAATAGTATTTACATTTTCACAGTCATCACAAAATGATTAAAGAGATCTAGCTTTACGTAATTATGCTAAAGAACAATAAACATTGCAATACAAACAGATAAAAACTTCTTATATCTACTTGTACTTGGAACTAAAAGAACTAACTAGGTCTTACCTACAAGTTTTAATCAATTATGTAAGTTTTGACTACTCAAAATATAAAATCAACAACTGCAAGAGATGCGTATAAAACAAGTTTAGGAATTGAGTTGAAATTGGCATAATAAGATGGAATCAGTCCCTTTGCGAGTAACTCTTTCAAGTCCTTCTTTTTATTAGCGCTTATCTCCTGTTTTTGCGTATACGAATATGCTGTCTTTATGATTATTTCTGTGGCTGATTTCATTTTCCTTCGCTTATTTCTCTGTAGTTTGCATCCTTGTAAGATGTCTAAATGTAATAAGATCCAGAATGCTGGCGAATGTTAGCTCATCTATGTTGATCAGAGGGTTTCAATTATTTAACGGATTTAGTAAGTGTTATATATTGAACTGGGGTATAGATAGAGCCGGGTTTAAGATCGTTTTGACTTCTTTTTATGTTAAACTGTGTATGGTGACCACTTTTAACATCATGTTTAGTACGTAGCTACAAGTGCAGTACCGCAAGTGAGTAACTATTGCGTTTACGTTAAGATTGTTATTCTCGTCCCTATATTTTAACTATTACTGTATTCAGTCAATGTGTAACGCAAACGAAATAGTTTCGTTTACTATCCTGCAAACTTATACTCGGTTTACAGTAGCCATAACACGTTATGTTCACATAATAAACCCTGGATTAATTGGTTTTCTATTATTTTATTGAATGCTGTGCATTATTTGTTTAAGAATTGTTCCAATGAAACACACGAGCACAGCATTCATGCAGAAAAGGACTCCAGCTCACCATGCAAGAAACCAAAGACACCACGTAGTATAAAAAGGTTCTGCTCGCAAGCGCCACCGTGTACGAAGTCAGGTCCAGCAGTTCTTCTAGTTCATCTTCAGACTCTTCTTCCTCGGGCTCCTCTTCCTCAGGTTCATGTACCCCAAACTCTGATCATAAGTCACGTATCTTCACATGCAAAATCGTCGTCGAAACTGCGTAATGATGATGAACGTAACAGTAACGAAATCATTGAAAATACTCCTTCACGTTATATAATAAAGATTCCAACGTAAGTATATATTTATTTCAATCATCTGATGTATCATTATAAGTACAATCATTTATTATAATTGAATTTTTTACCTTAATTATAAAGAAACTTTATCTCACACACCTGTTAGTGCCATAACCAAGAACTTGATAGTTTCCTATTCTGATTATTCTTCTGAAGATTCTTACAAGTTCGCCCAACAGCAGCTAGCTAACCAGAAACCTGTAGATGTTCCTTATAAAGAGGCAAATTACATTATGAGAATTGTGAAACGCCTTTGTCCAGCAGTGGGACGTTACAGCTAAGATTACTATTATTTAATACATATTTACTGTTTTCAACTAAATTAGCAAGGTCTTAGTTATGGTACTAACAGGTATGTGTGATAAAGTTTCTTCATCCTGAAATTATAGGTAAATAATGATACATCATATGATTGTAACAGATAGGTACTTACATTTGTATCTTTTTTATACATCGTGAAGGAGTATTTTCAATGATTTCATTACTGTCACGTTCATCATCTTACGCAGTTTCGAAGACGATTTTGCATGTGGGTAGGTATACGTGACTTATGATCAGAGTTTGGGGAAGATGAGCCTGATGAAGAGGAGCTTGAGGTAAACGAGCCCGATGAAGATGAGCCTGAGGAAGAGGAGCCTGAATAAGATGAGTCTGAAGATGAACTTGAAGAACTTCTGGAGGTTGACTTGGACTTCCTACATAGTGGCGCTGGCGAGCAGGACTTTCTGATACAACGTGGTGACCTTGGTTTCTTGTATCGTTAGCTGGAGACCTTACCTTCATGAATGCTGTGCTCTTCTGTTTGATTGAAAAAAATCTTAAACAAATAATGCACAACATTAAATAAAATAATAAAACCCTCAATTAATCCAGGGTTTATTATGTGAACATGACGTGTTATAGCTACTGTATAACAAGTGTAAGTTTGCAAGATAGTAAACGTAAATATTTCGTTTGCATTACACATTGACAGAAGACTGTAACGGTTAAAATATAGGGACGAGAATAAAAATCTTAACGTAAACGCGATAGTTACTCACTTGCGGTACTGCACTTGTAACTACGTTCCAAGTATGACGTTAAAGACTAACTTTCATTTCGACTGGCTTAGTAGTGTCCGTATCACTACATCCAGCATTATTCCTCATCATAACAAGTTTTTAGCACCGCTGCTTCCAATTCGCCGATGTCATCTTCAGGGATGAAACTATGGAACTTGAAAATTAATACTTATTAATACCGAGGATTTAATATGAATAAAATGGACATTTTGTAATAAACTGAAGCAATTGCCAGCGCAATTTTAGACTTAAGGATCATTTTAAACGTAACCCGAAATAAATACGAGTATTATTTAAATCTACCGACAGTTTTCGTAATAAAGTGATATAAAATGAATTGTTTCTTGAACAAAAGTATTATTTTGAAACAAAAGCGCACTAACACGCAATCTTTCTTTAGTATAGAATTATAATTTAATGATAAACTGCAACAAGTCTAAATAGTACATACTGTAATATACCATCGTTTTCAACTAAAGTGAAATAAAGCAAAATCATGCTCGTTTAAAAAATAATAATAAGTAGAATAGACTCTCCTGCGTTTGAAAATAAACTGAATTACTTCAACTTACTCCACCGTAGCACAAAACATCGACACCTATTTCACAGCACGGTCGCCGCATCACTGAATGATTCTCTATCGCATGAATTGTTTTGTCGCGCGCTTTTGTAGAAAAGAGAGGGGTGATCGAACCTTTGGCCATTTTGATTGGTATCGCAGAGTAGGATTGTACCCATAGATTCTCCAGTCGGAGTTAGTTCGCTTTATTAACAAAAGTGGAAATTCTTATTTTTTTACTTATTCCGGTTTATTATTAAGCGTGCGATATATTTGGACGATTATTTATTAATAGCCCAATCCTATGATTTATGTAAGTTCAACGTCAGTCTTACTATCAAGTTACTAACAGCACTTGGTTTCATAGTTAATGAGCCTAAAAGTTGCCTTATTCCTAGTAAATTATGCACCTTTTTAGGTTTTCAAATTGACTCAGAAAATTTTCAAGTAAGTTTACCAGACGATAAAAGACTCAAGGTAGAAAACGAAATAAATAAAATTAGCAAATTAAAACGATGTAAAATACGAGATTTTGCAAGATTTGTAGGTCTTTTAGTCTCTTGTTGTCCAGCCGTTGAATACGGATGGCTATATACTAAAAGTTTTGAGCGTCACAAGTTTTTAAGTTTGCAAAAGGAAAATAACTATGAAAGCTATATGAATATACCTGAACATTTACAATCGGACATGCATTGGTGGCTTAATTCAATTAAGCACTCGGTAAACAAAATTAAAACTGACGATTACTGCCTGGAAATTTTCTCAGATGCCTCAACAACGGGGTGGGGCGTGGCATGTGGGAGTGAGACGGCAAGCGGGTTGTGGAGCGAAAGCGAGCAAAGTCAACACATAAATTACCTTGAAATATTAGCAGCTTTTATTGGCCTAAAAATTTTTGCGAAACATCTTAAAAATTGCTCGATATTGCTACGCGTTGACAACACGACTGCCATCTCCTATATAAATCGTATGGGTGGAATACAATTTCCACACCTTACGGATGTTACGAAACAACTATGGCAGTGGTGTGAATGTCGTGAACTGTATGTTTTCGCTTCATACATTCGTTCATCAGATAACAAAACTGCTGATGCTGAATCCAGACGTTTACATCCCGATATAGAATGGGAAATTGCCGAGGAATATTATCAAAAGATAATTTCTAAATTCGGTAAACCAGACATCGATCTTTTTGCTACCAGAATTAACAAAAAGTGTGAAAGATATATTTCTTGGCATCGGGACCCAGATTGTTATGCAGTGGATGCTTTTACAGTTTCTTGGACAAAATTCTTGTTTTATGCTTTCCCACCGTTTTCTATGATTTTAAAGGCTTTACGAAAAATCATAGCAGATAGGGCAACGGGCATTATGGTTGTACCGCTCTGGCCGACCCAACCATGGTACCCATTGTTCCAAAAGCTTTTGTTATCTGATGCACTAATATTAAAACCTAGTAATAATTTGATTTATTGTCGTTACAGTCATCAAAACATACACACCAAACTTACCCTGGCGGTCGGAATGTTATCAGGACAGCGTGGCTGAAAAGAAGCATTCCCCCTTCAGCTATAGATGTTATGCTTGCATCTCTCTCTAAAAATTCATTGAAACAATATGATGTTTATTTAAAGCAATGGTTTATGTTTTGCCGTAATTGTCATCTTGATTTATACGAGGCGTCAATCCCTAACGTCATATATTTTCTGAATAAATTATTTACTGAGGGTGCACAGTATAGCACACTCAACACATGTAAATCTGCATTGGCCCTTATCTTAAGTAGTCTTAATAATAACGATGACCGTGTTAAAAGATTCCTGAAGGGCGTCTTTCGCCTTCGTCCACCATTGCCTAGGTATAATATCACTTGGGATACGTCTATTGTACTGGATTTCTTAGGAAATTGGTATCCCAATGAAGATATGTCTTTAGAAATTATCTCTAAAAAATTAATAACCTTGTTAGCTTTGGCTACAGCACACCGTGTTCAGACGTTTGCAAAAATACAAATTCAAAACATACAAATTTTTACTGACAAAATAGTTATTAAAATCCCGGATTTAATTAAATCTTCTCGTGTAGGGTCAATGCAGCCCGTTTTAATACTGCCATTTTTTTCTGAACGATTACAAATCTGCCCTGGAAAAGTCCTTACCACGTACTTAGACAAAACAGGGTCATTACGTAAGGATGTAAAGACCCTTTTTATAAGCTTTAAGAAACCGTATAAAGAAGTCACGACTCAAACATTGAGTCGTTGGATAAAAAATGTTTTAAGCGAAAGTGGGATTGACGTTTCGCTGTTCGGTGCGCACAGCACGCGACATGCGTCTGCATCTGCTGCGCACAGGATGGGCGTTAGCCTAGATACTATCAGAAGGACTGCTGGTTGGAGTAGTTCCTCCAACACGTTCTTCAGATACTATAACCGGCATATAGGAAATCAAAATAATGAATGCGATGATTCTTTTGCTAGAGCTATAATTAATAACACTATTGATAATTAGTAACATAATGTACAATAAGTATATTATTTATGTTTAATATCTAACTACTGAATATGGAATTTATGGTCGTAATACGTAGATAGCTACGTCCTTGTTTAATCAGATATATCAGTGCAGAATAAATAAGTAAATCATTAATATTAACCTTTCTTTCAACTCATTACCATCATCTTGTAACAGCAAACACTATGATATTTTGCGACAATGCTCTAAAAGTCTACAAGTTGTCAATGCTAATCTCGAGGACGAAGCGAGTATAATTAGTGATTAAACGAACTTACCTGAAGTGAAGTTCAATCATAATTATACGAAGGCTTCGTCCGAAGAGATTAGCATCCCTCCCTCCCAAAGTATAACCCAAAATATGTCGCAAAATGTCAGCTCTAAACTAAATGACACGAAGTAGGAGCGGAAAGGCAGAGATTGTACTAACTACCCCCTCTTACGTTAATAAAAAAAATACCCTTTTATTTTTATAGTACTCTCAAATTAGTGCGTATAAGGCGATCCGCTACACGATACTACAAGTTGTCAATGCTAATCTCTTCGGACGAAGCCTTCGTATAATTATGATTGAACTTCACTTCAGGTAAGTTCGTTTAATCACTAATTATGTATGTGTTACTTATATAAGTTAAATATTTTGTGACCATTTGAACGTTGTTATTTAGCTTACAAATGAGTTAGTTCTTGTTACCACCCATCCATGTATACCCATCTGAGCTCACCTCAGCATATCATGTAGCGTGGGTAATTGCTTGATGCGCGTTATAAGATACTACTTTGACGATAATTGGAGGCAACAGCGACTCGAACGTGAATAAGTGCATCTTCATATCGGATTTCCACTAACATTGCATTAAGGTACAATATCATTATTATCTTGATTGATTTGCCTTGAATGTAATAACGCTTGTGTAGAACTTTATGTAGCTCCGCAAGTTATGTTACGTAGAGAATACTATAACTTTTCTTGATTGCTTACTAACTTATCCAAGGGACGTCCACTGCTGGACAAAGACCTCCCCAAAGCATTTCCACAGCGTCATTTTGCAAGCTGTCTGCGTCCAGTGTGATCCGGCGATTATACGTAGGTATGTCTCAGCATGTCATGTCATGTCTTGTCGATGGACGTCCTACGCTGCGCTTTTGGTCGAAGGATCTATGTAAAAATGCGATAGTTGATGATGATCACCTGAATTAGTTTCGGCGCTACATCAAGCTCAGCAAACTTCTAAAATGATCGATAGCTTTGATGAACTGTACGAGTCTAAATTACTTAAAATCACAGTAGAGAAAACACGTTAAAAGAGCAGTTCATCATTCGCTAGACGTATTAAATGTGGACTGCGGAGATGGATCAGGTCAGGAGTAAGCTCGTTTTACGTTTATGAGCTACGAGACTAATCCTTTGGTACTCAGTCATTGCAAGTCGTACAAAGAGCTAAATTATACAGACTCAGAGCATGGTCAGAATCTGAATGACGTTTACGACTCTTTTGTCCAGTACAATGATTTGATTACGTAACTCGTCTCAATTGTTAGTGTTTTCATGAAAGCATTTTGAACACAAAAAAATTAACTATTCACACTCCTGATAATTCGTCTTCCACTTTGCTTGACAGTGCATCTGGTCCGCTTTTACCCCGCAGGGTCTTTACTCAACTTGCAAACGATAGAAATGCTATTGCAACCGTGTGTGGCAAGGTAATCAAGGTTGGATGTCTGTCAAGAGCGGTAGGGAGCAGCTTATTTGTAAGCGCTGTCGAATACTATAAGCGCGTAGGTACTTGGAGCTGTCATGGCGTCGTTGGTAACTGCAATTGGATAGCCATTGAGTTACATAAAAGCCCTACCGAGCTTCAGCAATTATTATCTTGCGGTGGGTAATTGCAGTCGGTGCTTTTGTGGACTCAGCCACTGCTAGTGACGCAGCTTTGTTACGACAAGCTGAATAACGCTAAATGAAATAAAAGAATCGTGTTTTATACGGAGCTAGTTTAAATGTTCCGTACCTAAATAGGAGAAAAGGACCGTCTTCATTTAAGTCATGGCTCTTTTGCTCCTGTTGGTCTGTCTACTCTTTCCTTCAGAATGATGTGATTATATGAACTTTAAAATGAAGACACTGAAATAACTTATTTAATTATCAATCAGACTGAAGCGTTTTAGGTGCGGTTGCGTGATCGATAGCAATGGTTAAATGTCGTTACCAGCAGTTGAATATATACGTTTAAAAGTGATTTGAAGAAAATAAAAAAAAAACCTTAACTAAATGTCAGAATAGCCTTTGCCTTTGGACATTCCCACACATCGCCATCTAGCCCCAAAGTAAGCTACTCAAAGCTTGTGTTATGGGTGCCAGACAACGGATATAATACTCAAATACTTTTTTTTTGTAAATACATATATGATATACATAGAAAACACCCAGACCAATACAAACAGACATGTTCATGCACATAAATGTTTGTATTGTGCGGGGATCGAACCCGCACCCGCTGCGTAGTAGGCGATTTCTCGACCACTACACCAGACGGGTTGTCAGAATGACCATTGATTAAGGTTTATTTTCACCAAAGCACAAAATCATAAATATTCAACAACAAATTACCATCACTCAGTCTAATTCAAGTCACTTCATGTCATACCGTTACTTCACGCGGTCAAAATAGTTGTTCAGACATTCTGTAATATTAATCGCACTTTTCCAGACAAAATTATCAAATAGACAAATATAATGCTTAAAAGGAGAAATGCTTAAAACACTATATTCCAAAGTAGAAGTTACGCTAAAAGAGCTACAGAATTAATGAGTACATAAAAAAAGCGGCCAAGTGCGAGTCGGACTCCCGCTCCACTCGATCTTACCACTTTGGAAGCGTCTATCTTACCAATGTTTGATTTTGAGATAAAATGGTATTTGAAACCTATATATTTTCATTTTAAAACAACAACCCACACCTATAGGTTTAAGCAAAAATGATTTGGTTTTTTCCCCTCAATTGTCATCATTTTTTGTTTTGTATAGAAAGCGTAAAGAGGTTAATAGAATACACCTTCCTACTAAGTTTTATCTGTGTACATAAAGATGAAATAAGAAACCAAAAATTTGCGCACGGGCGGGACTTGAACCAGCAACCTTTTAAAGCATCTAAAGCATTAGATAGCGAAGCGACATCAATTTCCAAGTTGAATTTATTCTGTAAAGAATAACTGCTTGGGCCATCTGTTTCATAAACAGACGGCTAGATGGCGCTAAGCGTCACGCAATTGACGTTTACATAAGAGACCACAAATTTCGCAGGGTCGGACTAACAGCACGGTAGCTCAATTGGTAAGAGCGTTTGGCCCGGTTTGCCAAAAGGTTACTGGTTCAAGTCCCGCCCGTGCGCAAATTTTTGGTTTCTTATTTCATCTTTATGAATATAAAATATGACACTGTGAGTGTTAAAAACATTCTAAAGCTTTATCTGTGTAATGCTAATATAACGGGATAAAGTTGCTGTGACATACGGACGAACAGACAGAACAGACAGATATAGATAGACAAACTTGACGAAACTATAAGAGTTCCGTTTTGCCATTCGGTTAAGGAACTTTAAAAATGGAGTGTATTAACACTTCCAGTATTGGTTTATATATTTTAACAAACGTGTGTATCTATGTAGCTTGCATTGTAACCCAGTTATGTTTATGATTTATTAATTATTCCGATTGGTTTACCCTAATATTACCCATGCATGATTTGGTAAAGCGTAAGCGTTGTCTACTAATCAAGGAGAATTATGTACGCATTCAGTAAATTATTAAATGAATGTATTTAATCATGGCTAGGATTAACTGATATTGGGCAATGTATTCCACTGGATGAATCGTCGGCTTTGCTGGATTAAACTGCTGATTTAATGCGAGTACAATAACTCTACGAATAGTGAATTAAAGGCGAGTATTGCAATAAACTGCTTACGGCTTGTAAAATATATGTACTGTGTGCTTTTCAACATGAAGCTTTCGGGTAATGAACGTTCTGAATTATTTTGTCAAAACTTTAAGTAATACTAGTAGATAACTAGATATGTGTATTATCTACTATGGGAGCCAATAATATGTGCAAAACTTATTCAGAGGTGATTCATGATCCAAGGCTCTAACAGTAGATACATTAGTTTGTACTATTTTACAATGTACTTGTAACATATTGTGGATGTAGGGTGACTAGACGTGCGTCAAGAAACTCATTGTTTTTTTTCGATTTTGTTTTATTTTGTGCCTTGGTTAAATATTTTGTTCAACAACATTATAAATATGAGATAGTAGAATATTAATTAGACTACAAAATGAATCCATTCTTACTGGATAAAGGCTATTTGAGCCATTAGGTTTTAGCTTTATATAGCAATAGTTTATTGAAAACGCTTCATATCCAACCGAGATGCCACTGACTGAGCTCATTCGTTTACAAAAAACCGGCCAAGTGCGAGTCGGACTCGCCCACTGAGGGTTCCGTGCCAACTGTAACTGAGTTAGGGATCTACTTACTTCTACTAAGCTTAAATGCCACAACATTTTGTAGACAGCAAACATAACTTTGTTATTCCTAGTGTTTGTATGAAAAACAAAGTTATGTTTGCGGTTGTTGAAAATGTGCTATATCTCAAAAATTACTGGTTCGATCCCGTCCGAACTAATTTATGTTGAAAGTATTTGTTAAGGTCTACATTACATATTTTTTTCAAAATTTTCACTTGCTTAGTTTAGAAATTAAATGGGGGGGGGGGGGGACGCCCATTTTACCACTTTGGAAGCGTCTAGCTGTGAAACGTTAGACTTTAAAAGAAAATAGTTTTAGGAATCATTTTGAAATCATAGTCATTTTGAAAGACCTATCTATAAAACCCCACACATTTAGGTTTGACAAAAAAAAAATCGATTTTAGTTTCATGTATGAGAGCCCCCCCTTAAATATCGTTATTTTTTATTTTTTGTATATGAATCGTAAAACGGTGAACAGGATGCATCTTTCTACCAAATTTCAACAGTGTGATGCTTATAGTTACAGAATAAAATGGCTGTGACATACGGACGGACAGACAGACAGACAGACAGACTTGACGAAACTATAAGGGTTCCGTTTTTTACCATTTGGCTACGGAACCCTAAAAATGATGGGTAGGGTAGCCTTTCCGCATTGAGGGACAGGTCACTCTTAACGTGAATGTTTTACTAGCCAGAACAATCGACGCATGACACATTTTATGTACGTTAAGAAAGAATCCGTTTTATAATTAGTATCCGAACAACATACTTTAAAAGTGTTGTTTGTGAACAACTCTAACAAACCTTGATTTATTATTTTGTTTTTTGATAAGTTATTGTGGCTTTTTAAGTTTTGTTTTTTACTTTCATAACAGTGTGCGAATATTTTACAACTGCATTATCCTTGTTTCTGAATAACATCTTAGTCCACTCGTGATCACAAATGCTGTTAAGTGTTCGAAACGTCGTGACATAAAAATAAATAAATATGGGCGAAAACTATTCGTAAATTGTGTTTTAATTAAAAAACTACATTGCCATCCACGTCCAACACTAGACTACGCCTGTTTATAGATAAATTTGATTACAATATCTTTATTTGATAAGTTAAGTAACATATTATTAATTTGAATCTGGCTTACATTACGTAATACCATAACCAAACCATTCTTCTCTCGTTAGTGTATAACATTAATTATTTGCAAACGATAAGCATTTCAACCAAATACATTAATTAATGAATTATTATAATTGATAATTATATTTTTGTTTTTGACGTGACAACGTCTTATAAATTGGTTTGCCGGGTGACACTTCAAGAAACTGCGTTACGCTCCGCTCACGTTATGCGCTCACAATGAGAGCGAGTGAGAGGCACGCGTCCCTTCCACTCGGGCATGGGTAGCCCGCCTAAGAGCGAGAGAGACAGACATAAAAAGTCGTTGTCACGTAAAACTTTCGCCCGTATACCGACTTTACAGGCAACCAATTTTTATAGTGTTTTGTCACTACACAAACTTTATCATATAAATTGCACCTAAAAAAAGCAATTTTGACAGACGAGGATTCAAACCCCGTGACTTAAGCTATCTGGGCGTATGCCTATGCCACTCGGCCACCGACACATTGGCAGCAATTGAATTTTTCAAGTGTTATATTTTTAAGACGTAGGTTGCGTGACCTCATCAATGTTGCGAGTGGCATTGGCATACGCCCGGATAGCGTAAGACACGAGGTTCGATTCCTCGTCTGACACAGTTGCTTTTTTCAAGTGCAATTGATATTATTATACTTTGTTCTCAAATTAAAAAAAAAAAACGGCTGGCTGGTTTATAACTTTTTTTCTTATTCCAACTAGGTATGTGCATCACTGGTACATAAGTATAACTAACTATGAAGATGTTGCTAGGAAATACCTAACTGCATCGAACTAAATATTATGTATCAAAATCTGTACTAAATCACGTGGCCATTATTATGTCAAAACTCATGCTTACAATTAATTTAAAACTTCGATAACGTTCTAAATGACTGCATCTATAGTTTAATGTTTTCTTAATATATCACAGGCAAAAACCGGCCAAGTGCGAGTCGGACTCGCGCACTGAGGGTTCCGTGCCAGCTTTAACTGAATTTGGGAATCCACTTACTTCCACTTAGTAATATCCGCAATATTTTGTGGACAGCAAATATAACTTTGTTTTTCATACTGTTTGTATGAAGTACAAAGTTATGTTTGCGGTTGTTGAAAATGTGCTATATCTCAAAAACTTCTTGTTCGATTCCGTCCGAACCAATTTTCGTTGAGAGTATTTGTTAAAATCTACATTATATATTTTTTTCAAAATTTACACTCGCTTAGTTTAGAAGTTAGATGGGGGGGGGGGACGCCCATTTTACCACTTTGGAAGCGTCTAGCTTTTAAACGTTAGACTTTAAAAGAAAATGGTTTTTGAAACCTCGGTGTCATTTTAAAAGACCTATCTATAGACACCCCATACGTATAGGTTTGACAAAACAATTTTTTTTTGGTTTTAGTTTCATGTATGGGATGGCCCCCCCTTAATTGTCATATTTTGTAATTTTTTGTTTGAGAATCGTAAAGCAGTTAACAGGATACATATTCCTACCAACTTTCAACAGTGTGATGCTTATAGTTACAGAATAAAATGGCTGTGACAACGGACAGACAGACAGACAGACAAACAGACAGACAGACAGACAGACTTGACGAAACTATAACGGTTCCGTTTTTTGCCATTCGGCTACGGAACCCTAAAAACGGAAACCTTATAGTTTCGTCAAGTCTGTCTTACCGTCCGTATGTCACAATCCCTTTATTATGAAACTATAAGTATTACACAGTTTAAACTTAGTAGGTAGGTAGTTTTTTGTCCAACCGATGCGTGTATGGTGTCTATGGATAGGCCTTTAAAAATGACATCGAGATTCCTAAAACCACTTTCTCTAAAAGTCTAAAGTTTGACAGAAACGCTTCCAAAGTAGATATAGTTAAATAGTAGATGAGATAGTAAAATA
Organism: Pyrausta purpuralis; assembly: GCA_963924145.1. Lineage (NCBI taxonomy): Eukaryota > Metazoa > Arthropoda > Insecta > Lepidoptera > Crambidae > Pyrausta > Pyrausta purpuralis. The sequence continues at coordinate 17,311,024 of OZ001659.1, forward strand.
GGCGTCCTCGCCATCAGTCTTTTAAAAGCGAGTGAAAATTTTGAAAAAACTACACGATGCAGGTCTTGACAAAGACTTTCAACGAAAACTTGTTTGAACTAGTAGTTTTTAAGATTGAGCACATTTTCAATAACCGCAAACATGACTTTGTTATTCATACAAATACTATGAAAAACAAAGTTATATTTGCTGTCAACAAAATATTGTGGTATTTTGGCTAAGTGGAAGTAGGTGGATCTCTAATTCAGTTAAATTTGGCACGGAACCCTGAGTGTGTGATTCCGACTCGCACTATTTCGGTGCGGGATCTATTTCTACTCAATGACACTGCTGTTTGGACAGGTATGTAGTTAAAAGTTATATTCAGCTTATCTTGCAGATTTAAATATTTTTGATTGTTTGTGGCAACTGAAATCCTAGTTAATTCTGTATTGCCCTTATCGATACAATACAATTCAGATAAAAACTAATCTAGCCCTCATGGTCAAAGAATAAACAAATGTAATTCAGAATAGGTAACTTATTGCGACAAAGTAAAGACAGAAGTGTTTAACTTATAACATGTGAACGTGACCATTACTCTGAAATGCCTAAAGCTTCATAATAAACTTGTCATTTTCAATGGCGATGTCACAAATTCGGTGCTATTCATATACAATCCGTACCATTTAAGGAGTCTCGCTCCTTAAACGGTGACTCAGAAAACGGGCTACCACGAACTTGGGCGGTTATCGTGTCTTATCTGGTTGCGTGGCGGGTGCGTAACGACGCTAAAACTGCCACGCCCCCTGACGTCTTCTCGCGATAGCCACTGTTGAGATGCGCGCGCAATCCTATTCTGGCGTAAGGGCGAGGTCACAAGGAATAAATTATTTATTACTAACCTTATATTGATTGATATATGACTCTCGCAAGATATATATTTTTGGATGTTAGTTGGAAGCATAAGCCTGATATTAAAGAATTTAAGAGCTTCTATTTTGCCATTTCAGCTATTTATTTTGTCATTTCACGTAGATGAGAACCCAAATCAGCGTATCAACTTGATTTAAAATTACAAAACTATAAGGAGAAGTAGATTTTTCTCTAATCAAACAGTAATTGACTACGAACGTTGGAATGTAAAAGCGGTTTTTTTTTATACGCAATATAAAATAACGTTCCCATGTAACCTGAGACAACAAAAAATTTTAAAGCTTTATTTATAGCTGGCGTTGTAAAAATAACGGTGAACCTATTACTTTAACTGCCGCACAATCTGTATGACATAAATTGGCATGTGATGTGTGTGTCCCCTAACGTTACGTCGTCCATGCGATGCGTTGGAAAAATCTCTAGCTAGAATCAGCGTCGCAGCGGCAGCGCCACGGTTCGGTCGCCGAAGCCCGAAACTAAACTTACGTCACACGCGTGCGTGGTGGCGCCATCTATCGGCACAGAGCGGCCACGGCCTCGCACCTGCCTTGCCTGCCTCGTACGTACGACATTTCTCCGTCGCGCTCGCACCAGTGGCACGTAAAAATAACCTCAAAACGCTGATCGCGAACATCCAATCATCAAAATATTGCACTTCAGCGGATTTTTCACAGTGACGTGCACATACAACACCATAATAACAGTGCTACAAATGTGATAAACCCGGAACAGCTCCTGGATTTGCTCTTGTTGTGTTGATCTGTAGTGATTTCGTCAAAATCGAAAGTTTCTAAAGGACGACCGTCCGTTTTGGTGGGCTGTCCGATGACAGCCCCCAAATTTTGTGCCAGTATGTGGTGGTGTGTTTTATTATGTGTTTTGAATGTCAAAATATTGGAAGTGACTGCATCTAGCGGCAAATATCCATTGCGGATCGTTCCAGCATCAGAAAGTAAGTATTTTTACTAAATATTAATTTGATTGGTTCATTCATTTTCCTCAATGCATGTCCTAATTGATGAATAAGATCATAAAATGACAAATAAATAGCAATATCATGCTCGATATAATTTAATGTGTGAAGTAGTTTGATTCCATCGATCATGTAGTTAGTAGCCGTGAAGATAATAAAAACCTTGTAGATGCCAAGAACACGCTGTTAATTCCGTTTTGCTGCACTTTATTTACGTCGAGAACTGGTTTGTTATGCGTACACACATCTGGTTGGGTTTATGCCCACATAGGTTTGATGTTTACATTTTCCATATCAGCATTTAGTTCGAGATCTGATATAAGATTATATAAACACACATCACGCCATATGCTTGTAATTGATTGTTATCATCATTTTTACTGTCTAGAAATTTATTCATTTTACAATTCTGTTTCATACGCATGAAACGTTTTTACAAACATTAAAAAACTCAAGATTTCCTATAGTTTCAATGACAAGACGACGACAGAACTACTCGAAGCTATTGTTAAATTAACATGCAAACAATAATGTAAGCACCTATTGTATTCTGGATTTCGTTAAATAAGTATTATGCGCAGGTCACTGGAATTGTTTTATTTTATTTTGTTCTAGTTTGAACGTGAAAATAGGTAGTACATCTTTAATAATCGTAAATAGACCAATGAATTTGTAACGTGCGGCGTAGTTATGGGCTTACGTAATGATGACACTGTTACACATTAATTCTAGCTACACAACGCTTCGTCTTATGATTTACAGATATAAGTAGGTTTTTAATTTATTATATGAACAAATATTCCTTTAACCACAATGCTTTTCTATCGATGAAGTAACAGGATTTTCCGTCATCGGTACTGTACATCAACGCGATAGAGAATTTGACTTGACAATCTTAGGGTGGATTCGACCAAACGGGAATAAATGTTAACCTAAGAATAAATCGCTAGTTATCCGAGAGTAATTTTTAGGGTTCCGTAGCCGAATGGCAAATAACGGAACCCTTATAGTTTCGTCAAGTCTGTCTGTCTGTCTGTCTGTCTGTCTGTTTGTCTGTCCGTCCGTATGTCACAGCCATTTTATTCTGTAACTATAAGCATTACACAATTGAAATTTGATAGGAAGATGTATCTTATTAACCGCTTACCGATTCTCATACAAAAAATAAAAAATAATGACAGTTAAGGGGGGGCTCCCATACATGAAAATAAAACCAAAAAATTTTTTTTGTCAAACCTATGCGTGTGGGGTGTCTATGGATAGGTCTTCTAAAATACGTCATTTTAGAAGACCTATCCATAGACACCCTACACGCATAGGTTTAGAGGTTTAGAGGTTTCTAAAAACCATTTTCTTTTAAAGTCTAACGTTTCATAGCTAGACGCTGCCAAAGTGGTAAAATGGGCGTCCCCCCCATCTAACTTCTAAACCAAGCAAGTGTAAATTTTGAAAAAATATATACTGTAGATCTTAACAAATACTTTCAATGAAAATTGGTTCGGACGCGATCGTAGTAGTTTTTGAGATAAAGCACATTTTCAACAACCGCAAACATAACTTTGTACTTCATACAAACACTATAAAAAACAAAGTTATATTTGCAGTCAACAAAATATTGTGGTATTTTACTAAGTGGAAGTAAGTGGATTCCCTAACTCAGTTAAAGTTGGCACGGAACCCTCAGTGCGCGAGTCCGACTCGCACTTGGTCAGTTTTTCATTTTACCAGCTACAGTTGTACAATTTAGCGTTTATTAGGAAGTAACTATCCCCAAAATATGTGTTGGGTAAAATAGAGCTAATTCAAGAATAACGTTATGTCGTACGCTTGCCATATGACTTATGTCAGAATATTTTGACAAATTCAAAACTTTTGACAGCTCGATACTTTCTCACGGTTTAATACACCATTAATAAGTTGACAGGATTTTCACTTTTACACCATACTACTTTGGTGCAGCATTGATTTGCCGGATAATGAAACAGTTCACTCATTTGTTCTATTATGCGAGTTTACAATTATTACAATTGAACATTGAGTTTTTCGAACAAAATTATCTTTCGTATAGTTACACGCGTGTAAGTCTATGTTTGGTCTAATCCAACCTTAGTCGGTAACCTATAGTGACGTTTGATTATTATTGTAACAATACTTACAAACAAACCCGTATTCATTACTTTATTGTCACGTTACACTAAAACATTTTTACTTAAAATAAGTATACATATAAGATCAGTTTAACATCTATGCATAGGGTAGGATATATCCTTGTATTCTAAATAGATAAAAAACGGATATAATTTGTATCCTTGCATTATTAGATGACAACACGAAAGTCACAATACAATCTTTCGAAAATGCCGTGAAATAAAAAACTTGGGCGCTTCTAATTCTTCGCATTCATCATTCAGAAATTACCCTATGGTAGAGAATTGTAAAAATATTTTAACGGAGTAAAAACTAAAATACGATTAAATAGCACGAGGTAGTTGTAGTAGTTAGTAGTTGTAGTAGGTGTGGTGACTAGTTTTATACACATTTATATTGATGACCAAAAATTAACTACCATCTGTATGTTAGAAATTTGACCAAGAGGTTTCGAGTTCCGTTGTTTTTTCGGCATGTTACTGTGAGATGTGACGTCATCAGACCTACGTATAAATCTATTGTTGTTTCAATAATAAGTGCCAATGTATGTTTCATAGAAGACACCTACTTTGGGTCAGTTGGTCTAAGATTCATACCATAGGTGATAATATGTACCTTATTGGGTACAATGTCTGGAAGATGCACGCACATTGAATACTCGGTAAGTTAAGTCGGTAAAACTCCCTAAAACGACCTCCAATATAGTGTCAGGCAATAAAAAAACAAACGAAAATGACATTCTCAACGGGTTTCCTTTCAACTGTCACTTATAACCATTCACCCCAATATAAAGCGCGAGAAAGCACGTGAAAATACTGGTATCAGAGCAGTTTGCGCTGTCAAGCGCTTTTTTCGGTTACATTATCATGTCACTAAGACCCCCTACACACTGCGACTTTTAGCATTGATGCAGTCGCGCCATTTGAAAAAGCGCTTCAGCATCGCGACTCACGCAATGAATAGATTTAATTTAGCATCGATGCAGTCACGTGTTAGTATCGCTGCAGTCGCAAAAATTCAGTACATTATTTGTCAATTTCCAGCTGCTGCATCGCGGCTGTATCAATGCTAACGCGCGTTAGCATCGCCACTGTATCGATGCTAAAAGTAGCGCAGTGTGTAAAGGTTGACATTTTGCGACTGCATCGATGCTGACGCGCGTTAGCACGCTGCTAAAGGTAGCAGTGTCTAAAGTGTCATCTTTCACCATGATATTTTTAGGTTCTGTATTGCTATTCTACGGTGTATTCTTTGTGTTTTGAAAAAAATCAAAGCCATTTCAAAGAAAGTGATTGATTAGTAATAAAATTATGTAGTTGTGGGAAACGCAAAGACTCGCGGCAGGCGGGGCAATATAACATAACTTTCAATAATAATATTTTTTCCTTTTGCACTTGCACTGTTTATGAATGACGCTACACAGACTGAGATGCTCATTGTTCGTCCGTAAGCGATTATCGATAAAGGTTAAAGAAAATCTACCCACTCTCCACGGGAACAGCACCAACCAGGCGTCAACCATACGGACCATATGGAAGCACGTTACGTAAAGCGAACGCCTCGCCTTGGATCATGTTTGGTACAACTTATGACAGTTCATCTTGTGAATGACAGCCCATTTGACAGGTTGGACGGATAGTTGTCAACCAGTGGGCGATGCGCCGTAATAAGCGCGTTACAACACATGCACGGCTGGTCGAGAGTGGGTCCCAAGTTGGTCTTGATCCGAGGTGGTAGTTGATAGATGTGCGTAGAAGTATGGAGTTTCATACAAAAAATATTGTGCTCCTCGAGTTTATACGGTGGTAGAAAATACTGTACTCCTCGAGTTGTTACCCGGCTGTCACCGTGACGGGTTGATTAGTGGGCTTCGACCTTAAGTATAAAGATGGGGTTTGGCATGCATTTTTTAATATCGATAGTGCAGTAAGCAGTGCACACTGCACAGTGCAGTTGCGCTGGAGCATCCCTGTTTTAAAAGTGATTTATGGCACCGACTGTCGCGAGTCTTTGCATTTAGTATAGTAGTTACGTATGTTGGTAACCCATCTTTTGATCTGTGTACAGGTTCTAGGCCTAGGCCCATTCAATACATCTCTTTTGAATTTATACTATCTACGAAATTGGCAATAACGAACGCTTTAAATAGTATTATTATCGTCATCATGATGGTTAAGAATAACGCTCGCATTTCATATTTTGTATGACCTATATCTATTGACTTATGAAGGCCTTTTTAGTTTTTATCTGTTAACAGTTTTCTGATAGCAAATATTCGCCGTATGACAAATACATTCTTCACAGCAATTTTTGTGTCATTATTGGTATAATATTACACTTTTTGTGTACTTACATACTTAAAAGAATAACTTTATTCAACATTAAACAATTTAGTAGGTACGTATAATTCTATACTTGGTTTTTTACTATAGTAGATAACAATTAAATGATTGCTTTTAAAATTCAGCAAAAGTAAATCCACGTTTGAGGCATGAATAATTTTATTTGTAAGAGATATACAACGAAGTCTAAACAAGGAATTCAATACAAGTAGATTACTACCTACATTCTGCCAATAATTCCGAGAGGATGTTTTAGTACAAGATTGAATTTCGAACAATGCTTGTGTTAGGCTTCAAATAGCATTCCTAGAAATCGAAAGACTCAGTACCTAATGGTGCCTTGCCATGTTGCAATCTCATCTATACTAATATTATAAAGCTGAAGAGTTTGTTTGTTTGTTTGTTTGTTTGTTTGTTTGAACGCGCTAATCTCAAAAACTACTGGTCCGATTTGAAAAATTTTTTTTACGTTGGATAGTCCATTTATCGAGGAAGGCTTTAGGCTATATAACATAAAGATACGACTCATAAGACCACAGCAGAAATGCAAAATGTTGCGAAAACGGGAGAAAGATATTCCTTTTAAGAGCTTCCGCTGCATACGCTGCGAAAACCGCTTAAGTTACACAAAAATCATGTATGACAGGATTGTTCAGCATTAAGAGTTCTATAAAAAAGTCCGCGACAGCATATGTCTATCTTTTATGGTTGACTTACTACAACCTTTTTTATGTTAATAAATTTGTAAAAAAATGATGCATTATTTTTAGAGGTGTATTATACACACAGGTATTTATTCTTATCAAAATAAATACATTCATCATCACGAGCATTTCATTTAGAACCAAGTTGCCCTGTATATCATTTGATTTCAATAAATATCGTAGGGGCTATCACAGTTTTAACATAACTCCGCACCAAAATAATGTTCGCAGCTTAAGTACAACGTGCGCTTTCGCTAATATATTATAAAGCTGAAGAGTTTGTTTGTTTGAACGCGCTTATCTCAGAACTGCTGGACCGATTTGAAAAAATATTTCTGTGTTGGATAGCTTATTTATCGAGAAAGGCTTTAGGATATAAAACATAACGCTGCGACGGGAGGGGAGGGAGCAAACTCAAAACGCGCGGACGAAGTCGCGGTGGACCGCTAGTAGGAAATAATAAGGCATCAAGTCCTTCAATTGTACCATTAACAGTGCAATAAAGTTTAAATAAATAAAAAAAATATCAAATAATTTTATTGAAATGTACATGTAACTCGAATACATATTTTAATAAAATATGTAAACCTTTTAATAATTAAAGAAAAACGAAATAAATATGATTAACTAAGATTCTATACCCAATTAAAAATAAAATATAAGGAATATTTACTTCTGTGTTGTATGATACAATAATTAATATAAAATTAAAAAATGCGTATGGATTGAATAATATAAATTGTCTAGTGTGGCCATTCCTCAGCATGCTTTGTGGGCTCTTTTCTTATTATTATCATAATAGTGTCAATTTACATTAGGTTCTCAATTGCGTTGCATGCCTGACACGACTTTGTTTAAATTTTATGAACTCCTTTACTATCCATCAGATTTCAAGTGTCTTCATTTGCCAAGACCAAAATAGATACGTAAACACAACAAACTATCCGAAACGATATGTTTCCCTGTATCAGTACAAAGTTCAATACATGTGGCGGAAAGCCAAAATGTTTTGGAGTTATTTTTATTCTTATTTTTCTTCAGCTATCGGAATGACGTATAAAATCGAAATATAAACTATGCGCAGTTTAATGCCATAGTTTAAGCCGAAGCCCGAAAATCATTAGCAACACGAGTTTTCTTTCGATAACACCGCCTTAATTGTACATTTCCTTAAAACGAATTTGTAAAACAATTTATGTTATGTGCAATAAAGAGTTATCTATCTTTTTTTCGCATAATATATTTATTTTACGGTCATCCAATCCATTTTCGTGTCAACACATTGCCCCTTTGTTTATTCCGACAAATCTCAGGCAAGAAGGATCCCATAAACAAAGGTCCCTTGCGTTGCCATAAAAAAACGTGATTGTCACATATAAAATCTTGACACTTTCTCCAGGGGTACAAAATAAGTCAAATGAGTGAAAAAATATGAAGTAAATTAAAAAAAAAAGAACTTGTATATATATTGAAAAAAATAGCGGTTCCCCGCGGCTTTACCCGCGTAAATGTCGGATCACAAAAACATAAAGATATGAATTAGCCTTTGTGGTGTGGCGGTGCGAAACGAGGACCTTGACCAAGAAGGATAGGAAGGGAGAAACTGCAAGCGTTTGAGATGTGGTGCTGGAGGAGAGTGGAGAAAAAACAAACGAAGAAGATTTGAACATGGTAAAGGAAAATAGAAAACTAATATAAATAATTTAGATTAGAAGACGGTGAATGTTGGGAAACTTGATACGTTTCATTAGAACTATAAAAAGGGAAGAATTAAAGGATGAACAAAGAGAGGAAGACCAAGAATATGAATCAAATAGCCAAAAGTTGAATAATGCGTCGTATCAAGAGTTCAAGAGAAAGGCCAAAGAGCGTAAAATTTAAAAAAAAAACTTCTACAACGAAAGCTTAGCTATTAAATAAGATGATGATGGTGTATTATTCTGAAATATGAGATACTCGTATATTGCAGTCAACATGAACGCTAGCTTATTTGTATTGTAATATTATTTCGGAGTACAAGATTTAATCGCCACGATCATTAATATCAACACAATCGATTGTTAATTCCACAGAAAAAAAATATGACAAGGATAAGGTTTGTTATTACATAAAACTAAATATTATGATGATCTCCTACTTGTAAAAAGATTTTTAATGAATTAGGTACTTTATTAATGAACCCCTCCAATTTTAATTTTGCCGTGTAGGTAAAAGTCAGCAAAAAGCGCGGGTTCGTTAGCTCAGCCGAACATTTCACCGCAAAAATGCGGTATTGTTATTATAATCAAGCGCTCGGCAAATACTGTCGCACGCTGACAATATTCTGGCGTTTGTTTACTGTGCAACAACTAGGTAATTTAATCAGAGCTCCGTGACACCACTACAAAGGCGCTAGGCGGTTGGGGCAGAAAAGTACTTAGTTATGACTGTCTCAATTTTGGCGACCCACAGCTGACGCGACGCCCATAAACGTTCTCTGATGAAAGAGCACAATCCCATTGTGACGGCCATAAAACGGCTTTGTGCTCTAAGGGGGCGTCATTATATGAAAAATGAAAAACGAATCGCACTTGTCACATTCAGCCCGATTTTATTGGAGACACAGACGTTCTTTGTGAATTCGTCGATTGATTCATAGAAGTTTTATAGAGGTCGACACTGGCTCGTTTGCCTCGGACTGCAAATGAGGGCTTTTGAAAAATGACCGGTCCGTAGATACTGTAACTATAGCAAAGCGTCAGTCAAAAATACAATAAATTCCAATATAAAAGCGGAACGTGGAGTTCAATTGTCTTGGATTCTTCTGCTTGGAATATGAATCCCAATAAATTCTTATTGTCACTTTTGACTATCTAGATCTTTATTGAGATGTTTCTAATGAAAATAAAAAGACATCATTTGTAACAATCAGCAGTAGCCCTAGCACAGACGTTTCTGTGAAAAAGAAATTAAGAGAGAAAAATGATATAATTTGAAGAAAGACAAGTTTCAGTTGAAACTGTACCGGCTGCAAATATCTAGTAAAGGGACAATTGCTGATTAGACAGCTGAATTTTTCCCTCAGTGTTATAAAGGGCAGACGCTGCTAAATTAAGAAAAAACTTTTTTTTTACGTCAGCTACTTCGCTAGACTTGTTTACTTCGATGGTGTTTGCAATAGAAGAGAATACAATTAGGTTTTTTACCTTAGTTTGTGAAACAGTTCTGTTTGTTTAGCTCTTCACGGGCTTGTTCAATGAATTCATTGACGTTTATACATTACTGATAACAGCGTTTGCATGGAGTCTAGACAATATTGTCTCAAAACTTTTCCGTTTTAAGACATCGGTACTGCTAACAATGGCCGCATTAATAATATGGCATTTTTTCATTTCATCAGCCCATGTGGCTATTATTTGAGCACCGTTTTTTGATGGTCACACGTTTGTAATTCCAAACATATTCAGTGTTTAATTTAAGAATAAATTTTGTTTGTTTTTATTATGTATCTATCTATATGAATTCACTTCAAAAATGTATGTGTGTTTTTGAATAATATGAGTATAAATTTTCGCCACGAAGGTGACGCAAAGAACACTTTCTGAAGAAATGCCCACATAATTATGTTCAGCGACTCATGTATGATATTGGCTAGTGGCTGTTCAAATGGTTCTCCCTTGTTTTGTCGAACAACGTTTGATATAATTTCACTTCACAAACATTTAAAATATCTAATTTCATTTGATATAATTATTCGATTCCTATAATATTTATTTTATCTAATTTTGATTGACATAATTGTTCATGTAATATAATTTCATTTCATCGAATTTTCACTTTGCCTAATATCACATGACATAATCTTTGCTTGGCCTAATGAGTGCTTAATCTAATTTTTATTTAATCGAAACTTTATAATTGAACTTAAATAATACAAAAAATAATCACATTTATGCTTACGCTAATTGAGCGTCAAAAGACTTCCAGGGTGGCGATTCCTGCGTCAATCGAACTTTTTTCGTGTGGTAATTCGATTGCGAGTTTTACCGTTTTAGGTAAAAAATCAAGTAAAATATCTACGGCCAGAACTCCCCTCTGTTGGTGTTATCTAGGTTAGGTTAGGTTAGAACAGTGATCCGACAACGCGCGAAGGCGAGCGAGCGAAGCGAGCGTGCCGCGGCAGCGGCCGCCGAGCGCCAGAATTCCCCTTTGTTGATGTCATCTAGGTTTAACAGATTAACACTAGATAAAACAACAACAAAAAACTGTCACTGTTCTAACCTACATAACCTAGATGACATCAACAAAGGGGAATTCTGGCGTTGTCGGATCACTGTTCTAACCTAACCTAACCTAGATAACACCAACAGAGGGGAGTTCTGGCGCTCGGCGGCGCTCCTTTTTTATGATGAAATGCAAAATATGAAAGCTTTGTTCTACTCAAGTTGCCCTATTTGCTGTCTTTAAAATAATACTGTTAAAATTTTATAATCCAAAAAAAATATATAGGCGAACTGATCATTATACTAAATAAAAGTATGTAAAATGATAATTATATAAAATAAGATTAGATAAAACAAAAATTAGATGAAATGATTATTAGGTCGAATGATGATTATGCCTCTTAAATGTTAGCACAAACGTTGTTATATCAAACAAATATTATCTGTTATAAAAATTATGTTAAACAAAATTATGTTAAACAACCATTATGTTAAGAGTGATTAGTAAAAGTGAAATTATATCAAACGTTTTTCGACAAAACAAGGGAGAACCTGTTCAAATATATCCCAGCATTTTCAAGTTCAAACGATTGAATTAGTTTAAGTTATCGATAATTTTACATCTTATAATGTACCGTCAGATTTTAATAATGACAACTCTGTCACTTTGAATTTCAAATAGCTTTTTGAACTACTTGAGGGCAATAAATGCATGTATGAGGAAAATACTAATGTTTTGACTAACACTCAATAGATTTGTAACAAATTAATCATGCGTTATTACAAGGTAAATATACTGAAAATTCTGCACAACCTAAAATTCTGTAAATAGAAATAAATCCAATTTAATGCATAGTGAAAATATCTAAATGTGTTAACAGAGCACGGTTAATTTGATCACTCAAATCTACTAGTTTATCCTAGCCGAAGGACTAGTTCCACAAGTTACTCATATAATTATTCAAATAAAAATCTTGAAGCCCCTTACCTCAGGATTTTTTTTTGAGAATTAGGTAACACATACAGAATCAATTCTTTTAATGAACCAGTCATTAAAATTAAAAATGCCATAACACCTTGGAATTTGATCATAATATAGTACTACCTACAGGATCCAATTATGCAAAGAGGTATTGACAAATTAGTCACACTATTTGACTGCTTTATCTTCTGTCAAAGCTACTCGTAGATCGGCATATCGAGATGCATACACATTACACTTACACCTGTCTATAGTCTAAAACAGGGATGGCAAACCTTTTATGTAAGATCTGCCATATTTTCCAAAAAGTGTTTAACGTGTCACGTAATATTTTTACCTTATCGATGTTCTCCTGTCACGATGTTAAGCTTATACATAGTACTTAACATATCGATTAATAATTATTAAACACTTAGGCCCGGTTTCGTGATCGATAATTAACTTACCTTTAGTCTATTTATTTTATGCTTATCGCTGAGAAGTTGTCATTTCGTCATTTTTAGTGATGTAATCCAATAAAATTAAACCAATATTTTTCGGACAAAGTAATCTATTTGTGTCTGTCGTTTTTGCGTTGTAATTAAATGATTTATATTGTGCGTGTATTTAATACCTTTTCCAAACTTAGGGTCTATAAAATGACAAATCTTTTTGACAGATAATTCTGTCAAAAACAAGTAGGAAAATATAAGTAAAATATTAACAAGTAGGATACCATTCATTTAAATAAATATAGCTTATTGATTGATAGCGATTATATTTTTCATGCGGATTTCATAGTTAAATAGTGATTGATTATTACGATATTATAGTGATTAAAAATTACAAATCATTTTCGGTGGACCAAAATAAATATTTTTATTTAGAAAGGCACTGTTTTATTATATTTTGACAGTAATATTAAAATTATATTTAATTTACTTTGTATGTTTTTTTCTTGGATTGTAGTATTCGTGAAACGGAAGAATGTGTCATGTCCAGAAATATCTCAGTACTCATTATAAAAAATAGACTGTAATGGTTTTTACCGTTACAGCGGTTTTGTTTTTGTTTTGCTTTTGCCGTAACCAGCGGTTGAATTATTAATATTGTACGTGTTTTAAAGAAAAACACCTTGACTGTTAAAAGTCATAAAAAACCTGACATTTTTTTTTTCTTCAAAACAATCACAATCGTAGAAGTTCACCTGCTGGTAACGACATTTAACTGTAAGTTGAGTTAAATCGATCACGAAACTGGACTTTTTGTATTTTAGTAAAGGTCAAACATTTTAAACAGAAAAAAAACACCACCGTTATATAAAACGTGATCGATTTTTCTATCAGGTTGCAGTGTACTCACTGCGTCATTATTCGATGGAATATGTAATGTTTTCGTGCCATATGTTCGCCATGCCTGGTCTATTCTAGTTTCAGTTGTGAGTTAATTGCAAGTTCCTCTGGAGTTGGGCTAGCAGTGCTGGCACTACGTTGTGCGTACTGAAACTTTATCTGTCTCTAACTTACTATTCGCCGTCTTAATATTCTAGGGCCTTGCATATTAATTCCATAATAACAGTACCTTATGTACTAGAGAGCAGGCAGTGTTACGTCGTGACGTAATGTGAGTGTTTTTACATTCTTCATTGTTAAAGCGGAATGCAATTAAACTTGCATTTGTTAAGTATATTGATTTCAAGTTACATTAGAATAGATTGTGACGGGATTACTACCAAGTTCCTTATGATGTATTATGTAGCCATAGATTCGTAAGCCTATGTCCAATGCCTAAGGTTTATAGCATTGAGCAAGATTTTCTCACTACAGCAAAGGAACTCACTCATTCGTATTGACAACAAAAAATGAATTTGATGAAGGCACACTTGTAACATGTCTAGATTTTGGCCGTATAAAACTACTATACGATGTTAGCAATAAGTTGCCTGGTATAGTTTGAAATGAACTAGTTTATTTTAGTTACTTCATAGCATATTTGATTTGTCATGTTAATGCTACACATGATGAAAGCCAGACTCGTGTTTTGCGAGTCGGCCATGCGATGCATTCGTAATGAGTGGTTGGGTCGCCTTGTTTATTTCAATCGGCAGATTCTGGACTTCGTTCGTATGATAACCGCTCAATTAACGTCCGCTGCCAACTCCACAGACACTTAACGATGACCTCGATCCTGTATTGGACCGTTGTCATTAAGCCTTACTGCCTCTGCCCTATGCTATGGCCGATACAGATGGACGTACGTTTAATAAACGAGGGTTAGAATGTGAACATGGGAGTCATACAAGCAAATCTAAGCCTTTTGTCACTTCGAGCTAAGCTCAAATTCGGCTTGCCTCAACCAAAGCTTATGTCAGTATTCTTGTGACGCAGCAATTGGTTTCGAGCGAATATTAATTGTGAATGTATCGGATATTGGAGTAACCTCCTCCAATCATACTTCGCACTGCTAAATTCACCCTTTCAAAGCTTTCCTCGCCTTTGGCTTTGAGTTTGTGTGCGGTAGATTAAAATGTTCAATTCATTCACCACACCGTGGGAGACCAGGAAACTTAGCCACGATTGCCGGGTAAAGTACTTTTGTTTGGAAACTGCGGCTAATGAAGTTCTGTACAGCGTCATCTGCTGTAAAAATGCTTTTTTGTGCGGTAATTGGATTAGAAAACTTCTTATTCTTACGGAATTCAGATTTGAGGTGAGTATATACTTGTATTTAGCTGACATCATAGAGGTAACAATGTGATTGAAGTATCCGTTGATTAAAATAGCATAGGTAATCTTCTAAATTTTTCACGACGTCCAAATTTTTTTGGAAGGAAGTTTTTTTACGTCGCTTTGAAATGAAATGAAATTTATTAATTTGCCTAAAACACGGTTTTACAAAGGTGACCTTAAAATTCAATGTAGGTACTCATGTTTTACCATGGTGTGGCATGCAAATTTTCTCGAATTGTTTATACACCAACAGAATCCGATTTACATACTAAATAAAGGTTTATGTCATGCTATCATAATAATACATCTAAATTATTACAAATTAATCATCATTTACTGTAACTTTTTTTTATTTTATTAATTGGAAGAACACAAACGGTAATGTACAAAAGTGTAAAAATAATAATAATACATAGTTATATAGAAAGTACACACCAACAACATGTTCCGTAGATGAGTAAGAATCAGAAGGCTACTGTATCTAAATTATCACAAATTAATGATAATTAATAAACACAATGTCAAAAATAAATATACATTTAAGATTTATGTCAGCCTATCAATACTACTTAAATGTCAAAACAGAGGTGGTCAAAATCTAGTATTAAAAATGTCTGTAATCTTATAGAAATTTTTATTTCTAAGCCACTCTATTAGTTTGCGTCTAAATAGATTATTCGGCAATGTAATTATGTCTTTTGGGATGGCATTAAAAATCTTGACACACATCACGTTACATTGTCTTTGATAGTGAACCAATTTTGAATTATTTGTATACAATATTCAATAATGCAGTATAATGCATTACTATTGCTTTTATGCAGTATAATCCTTATAAATAATGACCAAGCTAAAACTAATACTATAAAAAGACTAACAAAAAAACCG
This sequence comes from Pyrausta purpuralis, assembly GCA_963924145.1. Taxonomy (NCBI): domain Eukaryota; kingdom Metazoa; phylum Arthropoda; class Insecta; order Lepidoptera; family Crambidae; genus Pyrausta; species Pyrausta purpuralis. The sequence continues at coordinate 17,326,886 of OZ001659.1, forward strand.
GCCATGTGCGAATCGGACACGCGTACTGAGGGTTCCGTACCAACTTTAAGTGAATTAGTTCCGCTTAGTAAAATACCACAATATTTTGTTGACAGCAAACATAATTTTGTTTTTCATAGTGTTTGTATGAAGAACAAAGTTATGTTTGCGGCTGTAGAAAATGTCCAAACTTTTCATTGAAGAATTATTTGTTAAGATCTAAGTACATAATATATATTTTTTGCAAAATTTACATTCGGTTATATATTTTATTTTTATTTTATATTTTATATTTTTTGTATTACTAAATATCTGTATAAGTTATCACAGCTCTGAATGATATTAACATAAAATACAGACATGTACATTTTATAGCCAATGAAGGATTCACATTTTTATTTACTTAATTAATGTGGTCACTGATTTGGCCATCCTGTATAAAGGTCACCTCCATTTGAAGGATTCAACATAGTAAATAAATCATTTTTTATAGAAAAACCCTTTTGGTTACTGAGTAAATTTGAGTTTAAGGTATTATTCTTCACAGTTTATTTTTAAATTAAGGTTAAGATTAGAGAAAAAGAAGGATTGGGCATTGAATTAAAATAAAAGAAAAGAAAGAAGAAAAAAATATTTTCCCAAAAAATAAATGATAGTGTTCTGTTCCTATGATGTGTGATGAAGACACAGTTAAAATATTTTCACATAAAACGATTGGAACTCATATTATTACTTAGTACTAAAATAGTACATACAATATAAGTAGACTGTAGGTTGGAGTCAAGACCTACTAAGTTATGTAGTCCCTATAAGCTGGGCATGTTGTTCTCATATTCTCTTTCCTATAATTTCATCCTGCACTCCTTACCCTTTGCGATCTCGATCCTTAATTATCGTAGTGTCAACAGAGACGCGAATGTCACAGCTTGTGTATGTACAGTCGCCATCATATCAGGTTATACATTTTTGTTGAAAACTAACCCTTAATACAAGAACATAAGATACTGCAGTGTTTACCGTGACGTGCTGTTGTCTGTATGTTTGTTTACTCTAATATTGTAACTACGAGTTGCTCGAGCATTTTGTAATAATGTTTGCAACTAACGTTGTAACAACTAATGCCGTGACTTATGTTATTAAAGCAATAAATAAATAATTTACAGTTCAGTTTCATGGCAATGTAGGATTGATAAGTATGTGTGTTGCTGAAAATGTGTAACGCAAATAACAATATACTTCCAGTCAACATTATCACAAACTTTAACTGACAAGTGTGTTAAAAACGTGATATCATTGCCACCTTATGTTCGAGAGTATAAAAAATATTTTTCCACCACGTGTAAGTATTTGCAGATTCCTGCGCTACTTCTAAAAAACTTTATGACATCAACTTGTTTTTGAAATGAGTTGTTAGGACCTTATCTTGCTTTCAACTTATTTATAATTTAATGGCGAAATAGATTTTGTTTTCGTTAAGACATTAAAGTTCGTCGTGTCGGCACTGCTGGTTTAGCGGCATAACATTTGATATGCAAAGGTTTTGTCGAGGCGGAGTGGAAACAGATGTAAAATTCATATTTTACTTTGTTGGATTCTTCGTCTTATTATGTTAGTAGTGTCGTAGCGGCCTCATTTTACTACTTTGTGGAACATTTGCCTTTCGTACATAATGTACTTTTACTGTTTATTTGCGAGCAGTATGTGTTCGGTTGCGCCAATTCATTTATAATTTTTAACTCAGTTCAAATATGCTTAACTTTCAGCCCCGTACGGGGCAACAAAATCGAGTAAGGGTATCAGCTGAATTTCACATAATTAATTCCGCAAAATTTTCCTTATCATGTCTTCCAGTATCAAACTCCCCATATTAATGATTGGCGAAGTTTGCGGCTTAAAAAGGCTGCGTCATTAGACTGGGGTTCGGGTATGAATATGACAGAGATTAAGCGAAAAGGAATTTTAGAAGGAGCTTAGCGCTCGATACTTGACACTTTTATGGATAGGCGATACTCCGGTCTCATGTTAAAGAAGATTATTCATCTTTAAAGATAAAATAATGATAATGTGGTGTCTTACTATAGTTATTTGATGCAAATAAACTTTTAGTATTTTTTTATTTTACATTTAATAATATCATTACTTAAAATATAAATAAAGAGCCGAATTAGTTACAAACAAGTCATATGCCACTATCGTGCATCGATCGTAAATAATGTCGTATTATTTGCGCGCGCGCCACATACTATACTAGAGTTCCAAAGAGATAGTGCGCCATAAAAATCCCTGAAAAGTAAAACCCTGCAACATTTTTGAAATTTAATCAAAAGAGACAATAATTGACCACAATTGCCCCGTGTAAGACGTTATAAATCATCATCATTTTTCAGCCAAAGGACATCTACTGCTGAACATAGGCCTCCCCCACGGTTTTCACAGCGACCGATCACAAGCGGTCTGTATCCAGTTTGGTCCTGTGATCTTTACAAGGTCGTCTGTCCATCTCGTCGGTGGACGTCCTACACTGCGTCTTTGGTCGAAGGGTCTCAGATGTAGAACTTTTCTGCTCTTACACGAAGCTGATTCGTTGTAAGGTAATACGAAGACGACGAGAAGAGAATACGAGAATTAATCTACAAAATAATGCTAAAGAGGCCCAGACCTCTACTCAGATGTCTTTAGGAAAGGAATCAGCTGGTAGCGGATTAGTTCTTTTAGCTGCTTCCATAAGAAAAACCTTATATAAGATCACATCACCCTAGATAAACATAACAATATTAAGACTATCAAGTTATCAGCACGTAGGGGATGATTCCAGCAAGTTTACAGTAACTTTTCTCATCTGCTTTTTCCGAGCAGTGTGGATAATGCGCAAACTTGCCGTCGTTGGGAGCGCACGCGAGGAATTTCATAAAACTTACATACACTCTTAAACTATGGATTTACGGCGATTTAGAACAAGTTGGAATAAAACATTTAAAGGATTACTCTGAATGTGTTTGGTAACTTGCTGTAGACCGTGAGCTTAAAGACATATTTAATAGAACTTGTTTTATATAACTTCAGGTCTCAATCAGAGTTCGCGGTTAATCTGTTGCATGCTCCAGGCTTTCATCAATTTACCAAATCAATACGATCGAAGGGTCAAGAATTTAAATACCGAAAATGCGGACGCCCCGAAAATGAGCAACTAACGAGAATAGTTAAACGGACCCGAAATTTGCATACAGATTGGCTTTCAGGGATAAACGCTCCATTTGTATTCAAACACGGCATCCTGGCTCAGTGGCCAAAGAACAGTTATCCAGTTTAGGATTTAAATCGACCGCACTATCATCTGCTTATCGATATTACCTCTGTAAGCACTCCAATCGATTTATGTCAAAGAGCGTGATTGGAATTATTGGTTGGATTTATTGGAGGGTTGAATTACGTTCTAGCCGTGCCGTAATATTATCTAACGGCCTCTCTGAGAAAATGTCTAATGTTCTGATTCTTCTATCTTCTATCTGACTATAACAGTTTGTCCAGGCATGTAGTAATAATACTTTAAAAGCAATATCTACAATGAATGGGTAAATTCCAAAACCCCACAATACGGCAGTAATTTTTCGTCAAGTCTGTCAGTCTGTCCGTCCGTATGTCAAAGCCATTTTATTCTGTACCTATAAGCATCACACTGTTGAAATTTGGTAAGAAAATGTATCCTGTTGACCGCTTTACGATTCTCATACAAAAAATAAAAAATAATGACATTTAAGGAGCTAGACGCTTCCAAAGTGGTAAAAAGGGCGTCCCCCGCCATCTAACTTCTAAAATATGCGAGTGTAAATTTTGAAAAAAATATATATAATGTAGATCTTAACAAATACTTTCAACGAAAATTGGTTTGGACGGGATTGAACCAGAAGTTTTTGAGATATAGCACAGTTTCAACAACCGCAAACATAACTTTGTACTTCATACAAACACTATGAAAAACAAAGTTATATTTGTTGTGAACTAAATATTGTGGTATTTTACTAAGTGGATTCCCTAATTCAGTTAAAGTTGGCACAGAACCCTCAGTGCGCGAGTCCGACTCGCACTTGGCCGGTTTTTGTTTTTATTTTCACAAGAACTACTTAACTCTTAAAACTTGCGGCGGTTTGGGTCGCACGTCGTGTGTGGCTCGTTTCTTGAGCCCTATTTTTGAATCACTCGCTTGAATAAGGCGTGTGAATTTAGTTTGAAAACGAATTAAATATGAATGAAAATTACGCGAAAAATAGACGGTAGTAATCACAAAACTCAGTTATCTTATTTCGAATCACTCCCGAGTGGAATTACACTAAATTTCATTGGAAATTGGGATATTAGTCAATGAATATGACACACTATCTTGACGCGAGTGATTCAAAAATAGGGGCCCTGGTGTTATTTTAAAGAAAAATGTGTGTTGTAACAAAAATATAAAAATGAACGCTATCTGACTATGACTTCAGTTTTTTGTTACTGAAAGGAAAAAGTAATTTTTTAGGGTTCCGTAGCCGAATGGCAAAAAACGGAACCCTTCTAGTTTCGTCAAGTTTGTCTGTCTGTCTGTCTGTATGTCCGTCCGTATGTCACAGCCATTTTATTCTATAACTATAAGCATCACACTGTTGAAATTTGGTAGAAGTATGTATCCCGTTAACCGCTTTACGATTCTCATACAAAAAATAAAAAAAATATGTCATTTAAGGGGGGGGGGGGGCTCGCATACATGAAACTAAAACCAAAAAAATATTTTTTAGCCAAACCTATACGCGTGGGGTGTCTATAGATAGGTCTTAGAAAATGACACCGAGGTTTCTAAAACCATTTTCTTTTAAAGTCTAACGTTTAATAGCTAGACGCTTCCAAAGTGGTAAAATGGGCGTCCCCCCCATCTAACTTCTAAACTAAGCAAGGGTAAATTTTGAAAAAAATATAATGTAGATCTTAACAAATACTTTCAACGAAAATTGGTTCGGACGGAATCGAAAGAGAACTTTTTGAGATATAGCACATTTTCAACAACCGCAAACATAACTTTGTACTTCATACAAATACTATGAAAAACAAAGTTATATTTGCTGTCAACAAAATATTGTGGATTTTACTAAATAGAAGTAAGTGGATTCCCAAATTCAGTTAAAGTTGGCACGGAACCCTCAGTGCGCGAGTCCGACTCGCACTTGGCCGGTTTTTACAGATTTTTTTGCGCATTCGGGGAATTCATTCTAAAATAGTACTAAAACGATAAACATACCTTTTTAGATAAGTTAAAAGTATTTGAGTTACTTTACAATTTGTTTTAGGAACCACTGCTTTCAATCTATTAAGTTGGCGAACGAATTGGCTTGTGTATGGAATTTGGATATTAGTAAAACTGCAAAAAAATGCACAATAACATACAAAAAAATATGCTGAATAACAAGTATATGTATTATGTTAAAGTTTTAAAAAAAATGATTCGAATGCCGGATTTCGGATATTTTTCATAAAAAACATAAATATCGTTTTAAATAAAAACACCCTGCCAAAACAAATTGTGAAAGGCAGAAAATGATAGATAATGAACCCCATTACAAGCTATTTGGTACACGATGTACCCTGTATATTTTTGCGAGGAAAAAATGTACTGAAATAATTTCAGGGTAATAATGTTATATCAAGCTAGCTCAAGTGGCAATGGACAGGGCACATAGCGCGAAGAACTGATGGCCGTTGGGGCAGGAAAGTTCTAGATTGGAGACCCTTCGACCAGAGACGCAGCGTGGGACGTCCACTAACAAGATGGACAGACGACCTTATAAAAATTGCAGGATCAAACTGTATGCAGACCGCTAGTGGCAAACGATAAATTTCAAACGTTTTTATATATTATCATGAAAAAAAAGGTTTTACTATATTTTGATGAATTTATTTGTTTTTAAAAGCACTACAAATTGCCTAACTAGTTCAAAATATGAGCAACTATGCCGTTTAGAAAATAGGATTATTATATCGACTCGATAAACGATATAAAGAGGCGTACATGTTAGGCCTACTGGAAAGGTATTTATGATTATGAACTAATTTGCTTCATAAAATCAAGCTATTAGTGCTGGGAGTCAAATGGAGTATATTGCATTCTCACTCATGTTAGGGCTCGTGATGTACGTGACTTATATGGTCGGAATGGTCACAGATCCAAACACGACCGCGCTGTAGGTTGCTTCGCTGCTACCACTGCGCTACAAGCACCTCGTTGTATAGTATCGTTTATATACTTACCCCCTTATTCATAATAACTCAAACAGTCTAATAAACCTGTTTTAGCTATTACACTGTTTTGTAACCTTCTGTCAAATGATGACAGCGTCAAGAAAGTACAAAAAAAAACAGTGTAATAGTTAAAACGACGACCTTAAAAAGATTGCAGGATCAAACTGGATGCCGACCGCTAGTGATCGGTCGCTGTGGAAAGCCGTGGGGGAGGCCTATGTTCAGCAGTGGACGTCCTTTGGCTGATAATGATGATGATGATGAATGTTATATAATATTAGAGCATTCAGACAGGGGGCTACTATCATGCTTAATATTTGGTTACTTACTATATCATATTTTGATATAGGAGTACGAGATTAAAAAGCCATGTAAGAACACATTCCCGCGCGTAATTTTAAAGCTTCATGCCTCGAGGCAGACTCGAGCGCCATTGAAAATGCAGTCTGCGTAATGTAGAATCTTTTTACAAGCGATATCTCACGGCTTTGCTCACGTAGATATGTGTTATCTAAGATCCTTTGCACACTGCGACTTTTAGCAGTCGCGATGCAGCATCGATGCAGTCGCAAAACGTCGCGCGTTTCGAAAACGTGACTGCATTGATTCTTATATCTCGTAGTGTGTAAGGGATCTAATATGCCATCACCCATCTTTGTGATTATTGACAAAGTTTATGTATTTAATACATATAATTTTTACATACCCATCCTTGAATTATTATTTATCCATAGATTATGCTAATCTTAATAGAGCTGCAGAGCTACCATGAATCTGATGTTGACTTGGTAACGATCCGAGTCAAATTTCCAGTCTTTTGTTCGTATCAGAAAATGTAGTTCGTCATATGATAGCCTAACGAGAAATGACATTGGAAGAGGTCACTGACATGGAGGCGACGGTAACTAGGGGAGGGCCGCTCGTCGCAAAAATAGAGCAAATTGATACGTACGCAATCGCATAGGCTACCCAATTGTATATGACGGCGAGTGAATATTGTCATGTTAAATGATTAAAGATTCATCTTTTAACGATTGCTGGCTGGCTAGGATGAACTTTAAAGTCACTTCACAAATTAAATAAAGGAATATCTGTAACATTACTCGTTTTGAGACTAAGACCCTGTTTTTTAAGGTCAAATTAGGGATATTTGTCCAATAAAATACAATACGCCTAATTTGAAAACAGCTCCTATTGTCAATGTCATTTTATTATACTTATTTCGTCGAATAAGTCTTATCTGACGTAAGTAAAATCGGCTTTAAGCAAGTTTAATCGAAACAGGCTGATACGTATTTATAAATATTATTGAATACAATACGCTCGTCGTCTCCGCGACATCACCGAAAAAAATAAAGGTTTCGTTATATAACTTCCTTTCTAAATGTTTCATAAAGTACTAAAATACGTGCCTAAAGTTTTCAAACTATGAGTAGTTAATGATTAGCAGATCGAGCCGCTATTTTGTATCAATAAAATGCTTGAGATAGTTTAATTAGGAAGGTAGTTTACCCCTCAATATTAGCATGGTCCACCTCGTAGATAATTGTCGACAAAACAGCCTTAATTACATAATAATTTAATGTTTCGTCTCAAGTTTTGCTTGGGATAATTTGATTAATACCGGAGCAAATAATTAACAATGGTAGCATTTCTCTTCCCTGGCCTAGTTTTAAATTAAAATATTTCAGTCTAATTTGAATTCCTGGATAAAATTGTTACCAAAGTGAAGAATAATTTGCTCAGTTCGTACAATGGCATTGAAAATGCTCGTGTATCTTTAAAATAAATACTTCAAAAAAGAGCTCGGGTGGTAATAATATTATAAACTTTGATTTTCTGATTTCTTTCATGTTGCTGAAAAACAAAGTAATTTATTCTTAGGTGCCCTGAAATGAAACATTTCAAAGTATATTTTTGTCACTAAAACATTGCTTTATACATAAAAAATTCAAAGCTTTCCCCGAAAGCTTTCGGGGAGTCTAGATATTCTTTATTAAAAAAAAAAACTTAAGATGAAGAACCAAATATACCTAATTATCACAATAGTACAAACGTCACTAAGGCCCACTTACGCACGATCATTTAACCCAGAATTACGGTAATCCTGTAATATAACACTTACAGTGTCATATTTTATAGTCATAAAGATGAAATATGTAACCAAAAATTTGCGCGCGGGCGGGACTCGAACCAGCAACTTCTTGGCTAACCATCACGCGTAATGTCCATAAGAGACCACAAATTTCGCAAGGTCGGACCGACAGCACGGTGGCTCAATTGGTAGAGCGTTTGGCCCGGTTAGCCAAGAAGTTGCTGGACCGAGTCCTGCCCGCGCGCTTATTTTTTATGGTTTCTTATTCATGTTTATGTATGTAATGTATTGTTACCATTTTGAAAAAGATTTAACGTCATTGACAATGTGCATTACATTCTGTTGTTCTTGTCATCGTGTGACACCCCTGTGCGCAGCCCTGCAGCGATATTTCCGTGTATATTAGCTGTAAATTACCGGGACTCTCCCAAACTTGTCAGATAACATCATGTTAAATGTAAAGTTTAATTTTGCGTTACACGCTCGAACTTTAACTTTGCCAATTAAAATTATAAATGTACGTTAAAATGACATAGAAGTGAGGCTTAAGCACTTATTTGTTGACATGTGTAAAATTTTATTATTAATATTAACGTTCATTATCAAGTTAAGGTTCATTAGGAAATATGCCAAATTATTTTCTCGGAATTTTCCTTTTGGGTACTTTCATAAAATTTGTAGGTATCCCTTTGGAATAGAATGATAAGAGCGAGATGTCACTAGCAGTAAACTGTGTGATAAAAAGAAATAGGAGATGCGATGTAGCAAAACCGAAAACTGAAAATGTATTTCTGAAATTGTGAAAATTTGGAGAAATACTCGTAGTTCTCCTGAAACATGGTGACTTGATCGGTGATTGATTGTTGTTCATTACAGCGAAATAACCCCAACATAGTATTCAACAAGTAAATTAGTCCAAATCGAAGCCTCTTATTATAAGATTATATTTACCAATGCGCTCCAAATTTAAAGTACGCAGTTCGATTATTATATTCTATAAACGGTAATTTAGGTAAAAAGTTAAGACAAAATAACACAGGTAACGCATATCTACGAATATTTTGTATAAATAAATAATATTTAGTTTTACACTAGCGCTGCAAGTTCGATATTATGTGTCGACTGTTTATCATGCGGTAAACTAATATGTTTAACTTAAGATTGGTATAAATCACCTGAACGAAAGGTTATTTAATTTTAAGTTATAAATGTTACTTACTTAACTCTTTCGCGGGCGGTGAACGTCTATAGACGTCATAACAATAAAATTTATATTGTGTCTGATCTACCGCACGCGAATGTGTTAAGTTAGTTACTGACATCTTCAATCGGTTTCGTTTGACAGCTTTTACTTGTCCTTCTCTTCCAATGGGAATATTAATTTATGTGTAATGTTAATAAGTGAGCAATATAACCACATAGATGTTTTGTGTCCGAATCAAATTGTTTTTTTTATTGAATTATAATTTTGCATTGTGATATCAATAACGATGATAGTTACATTTGAGGCATTGACTTTAAATCTCTCTTTTCATTCGGTTTGTGAAACGTGTTTGTGAATAATTCAGCTCCGTCCTGTTATTCTGAAGGATGGGGCAGGGCTATCTAGCTGCTAGATAATTCAAAAAATATTATTTGTTTCTATGTTCTACATCCTGGCCACAAAACAAAACATATGACGGCCGAAAGTATATTTATATCTTGCGTTTCAGTATAAGAAGACGTTCAATCTATTCATCAAATTTGAAGGGTCTTATGAATACAAGGTTGATAAAAAATAGCACCCCAAATGAAATCGAATCAAAATGATCATACATTAGTCGCTATGGGAGTTATTCTTCTTTACGATCTCTAAGCTGGCCACTTCACGGAGAATAAAGTTAAAACGAACATAGATCGCTATTGTATATGCCGCTTACAAAATTTGCGGCGTTTCTCCGTTCTCGGGTGATTTGATTTCAATGAGACAGAGGAGAGCCCTCGACGCGGATTGGATGTCAGCCGGCCGCTCGCCCGTCACCACACGTCCGCTCACAACAAGCACCCTCTACCTAATGTGCCTAATGAAATTAAATTAGTGCCCTTTTCATGCGACCACTTCACCTTAGTCAACTAAGAGTCGATTTTACCAACGTCAGATAAGACTTATCCAACCAAATAAGTATAAAACGACCGATTTTAAAAATATGTCCCTTTTGAATTAGGTGTTTTGTATTGCATTCGACAAATATTCCTAATTTAACATCGGTAAAATCGACACTTAGTAGTAGGTTTTGTAAGACTTTATTATCTTAGATAGTTACATGGTTTAGTGGCTAGTACGCTGATTTCAAGCGTCGCCATCTCGTGAGGTTCCGGGTTCGATTCCCGGTCGGGTCCATGTAGAAAACGACCTTTTCTACATATATTGTCTCGGGTCTGAGTGTTGTGGTACCACCGTTGTGTCTTATTCCATAACACGAGTTCATTGACTACTTACTTTGGGATTAGAGCAATGTATGTGATTGGTGTCCAATATTTATATTTATTTATGACAATCGAGGATCGTGTAATACTGGCCAGTATTTTTGAGACTTAAATGGGAAAATGTTTGAGCAAAAGATTGTCCTGATGAACACGAACGTTATTTTAGTAGCTCATCTTCCGATAAGAGTCGATAAGCAATATCGTAATATTCCTACAATAACAAAACGTAAATCATCAACGGCAATATTCGGTCTTGTTCCACATACACTCAAAAGAATTGGCCTCTGAAAATATTACCGCATAAATCAGGCTGGACTACAGTGATAGTCTCGATAACCATTCTGACTTTTGTTCATTTCATAATGGAAGTATAACGGCTGTTTAGGATCATGGTAATGTTCCTTCGATCGCATTCTTCGCTACACAGGCCGTTTGAGTTATATGCCAAGTTTCGATAGCCTATTGTGTGTTTATTTTTCCGTCTTACGATCCTTGAGGTTTTTGTGTGACGACAATCAATTGCAAGTAAAAAGGGTCACATTTTTATGTAGTTCGTAATTTGAATGTGTATTCAGAAAACAAACTTACTTACTTACCGAAAGCTGTTTGTTGATTCAGGCAGATCTATAATATTCATTTTCCAACATTGCCAACAACCGACGCGTCGGTAGGCTTTTTATTGTAACTCCTAGGTAGGTTTTTAAATTTTATATTCATGTGGTCTTAAATAGAGAAATGAAATGAGATTTATTTTATATGTCTTGTTTCAGATAACATATGCTCGATCAAACAATTTCAATGCGCGAACGGGAAGTGTATACCGCTGTCGTGGGTGTGCGAGGGAGACGACGACTGTGGCGATAACTCAGATGAGAACATAGAACAATGCAAAAAAGGTAAGTTATTAGAATAAGTACTGTTTCAGTGCGTTGCACTTAGGGCCGGCCCTTAGAAGAAGAATATCAGCTATGCATCACATTAAATGAGACTTGTGTTCGTTATTTGCAGCTAGTTAGTGAGTTAGGCGATATGCGTCGTTAGAACGGCCAATAATTTTAATATGTGTCCTATTTCCCTAAAATGTTGTTAGAATGTTCAATCACATAGCGACATGGCCAATAATGTCGTTTCAGTCGTAGTTGTAAACAGTAAAGGTAACAAAAATTATATCACAACGTCTACAGTTTGCTATTTGAATATCGATTCTTTTAATATCGATCAATCGATACTTTAGGCGGGTCTCGAGTTAAAGAACGTGACCGCACAAGATAAAAATGGAGGCCTCGAAAAACGTCTCCCAAACGCATCTTCAATCACATAAATAACTCCGTGACCGTTATCTCGTACAGCCTAATCTTTTTGGACACAGCTAAGATAACGGATCTTATTATGGGATACGCGTTTTGTTTCCTTTTTGAGAACTTAGTTAATTTTGGATATAGATGCTTTAGGGCCGATTTTTCAATGGTCAAATAAAACATATCAAAGTGATAAATTATAAAGCGACAGATTTTAAAAAATGTCTGGTACCTATGACTGCTAACATGTTTATGTTTATGTTTGCCTATGACTGCTAACAATAAGGTGACATTGTCAAATTAGCCTTATTTTATTTTGTTCGAAAAATATTTTATCTGACTATTTAAAATCAGACCTAAGTAGACTATTTGCTAGGTACTAAGGTTACGGAGCATCTAGTATTTCTCTGATCGTGAGCACATTCTACGATAAAAGAGATACCAGTTAGTTAGCATCACAACTTGAAGAACAAAACTTGAGTCTTTATTTGTAGATTCTATGATAACTATTTAGTATGACCAATTATTAGCAAAGATATCTGGCAATCCTGATGAAAATTCTGCCCTAAATTTAAGTCAAAATCCGTCGTTTTCAAGTTTTCAAGTTCATTATTACTAATTTTGGGAACGAATCGTAAAATCGTTTCAACAAAATATGCGTTATACATTTGGGAAGTTATCTAGGTATAGACTTGAATAGCAGTTCGTAATTCAGTGAAACATTTCTGTACCTTGTCTTTAAATTGTTGTAGTATATATCCTGTCCTACTATTGCTATGCATATAACTTTGCATTTTCACAGCCATTATCTGGTTCTTGTTCTCATATTACACAATATTTGTGTACCCTAGAATTTCACACTGTTCATACTCTCTTAATGCTCTTGCAGATATTTGCATTATTTAAAATTGTATGCTCACTTGTCGAAATCGACTGTAAGAAACTTTAAATTTGAAATCGTATTCCTATACCTGTACAGAAGTTTTTATGAAATAGTTTCACAAAAAGCGCTTAGTAAGATTGGTTTGAATATTATTTAAATAACTCAAAATCCTCTTACCTCCTTGAAATCTTTACTAAATTACTTTATGATAAGTAGGTTTAACCTTTGCAGAGTTTCATGAATTTTGAGTGAAGTAAGTTTGTGTAAAGTACGTGATAATACATTTTTAGATGATGGCTGATTTATTTTTAGCATAGCTTAAAATCACTTTATTTTACCGAAAAGCAGTTTTTATGGTGGTGGAAAGCAAAATCTACCTGGTTTAGTATAATGAAAGTTTTGCTTCATGCTTAGGTAATTTTATTAAATTCAAGATTATTTCTAAGGGTGATAAATATCAGACTGTATTCGATTTTTTGACATTGGCTTACACTAAAAATAAAAATACTTCACTTCGCAACATAGCCTTGTGACGATGTGTTACTAATATTATTAGGGTAAAATCCTGTGATTGTGTATGTTTCTTACTTTTTCACGTAAAAGCTTCGGGATGGATTTTGATAAAATTTTACAATCACATAGCTCGTAAATCGAAATAGCTCATAAGCTATAATTCATAGTGATACTTTTTGAAGTCCGACATTTACACCGGTGAAACAGCGGGGAATCGATAGCTGTTTTATAAAAAATACAAGACTTGTGTTCTGTATATTAAAAAATAGCTATAACCCTCAATGTATAAGGTCTGATTGTCGTCTTGATTGTCTCTGGCTTCCTTTATTGACGGGAGATGACTTGCGGCGACCGAGCGGCGCCGGACGACGCAACTCTTCGCGCATGCGCGGTTACACTATAATAACGCGCGGTTAAAAATTTGACCTTTCGTTGATTGAATGGAAATAACCTTTCGTTTCGTTTGATTGTTCTTTATAAAGTAAATAGTGAGTGTAATTAAATGTCAATGTACGCGAAGTTGACTGTTATTTGTGTGGTAAAATAGAAATGCTTGTTATATTTACTTAACGTAAGTAGGTAATCGAGTATTTACGTTGTTTTAACTGTCGTTACTATACTCACATACTGAAATATGTTTCATAATCGAACCAAAATAATTTTACAGTCGGTGAACTATTTTTACCACATATTAAGCTTTCATTACAGATAGTGCAAAATCTCTACTTTCTGCATAGCACCTTGGAAATTAACGAAACCTCATTAAACGATGAACCTCGCTTCAGAATCAGAATACTTATCAGAATTTAATTTTATTACCCTGAGAAGCCTTCACCCAATTCAAATTAACACATTAAACGCCGTTACAGCATCACACGGCGAATGAAGCTTTACAGGAGTCTTAACGGAGTTGCGTGCACAGTTTAAAAGTTGCCGAAATCTGCCTGTCGACGATTCTCGATCACGACTAGGGTTGTCAATGATTTTGCAGATGGTAGAAATTAAGCATTTTTTTTTCATTACTCGTAGTTCGAAAAATGCCACCGATACTGTCCAGATACAAAAGTGCTCCAACATGCTTGTTCCTCTTTATTTGTATCTCTCACCCAGCTTACGATTATTTCACAGTACACTATGGGGACCGTACGCGATGACTAACTATTGTCACTAACTATTGGAGGATTCAACGTAACGACAAATGCTTGGCTGTCATTACGAAAAGTAATTAAACCAAAGTTATATCAATAAAACATATTATTATACATTTTTTCCTATTCAATAACGTTAACATATCAGTGTGGAATTTCTACTTATATAAAATATAATGTAGATGCATAAATTAACGTAAATTGCTAGAGCAATTCCCCCACCACCATCTTTGCAAACAACGAATACTACACGATCATTCGTATTACTGTTATATGTTATTGAGATAGTTGTGAAAAAATTACGATTTCAAATTATTTTTTGTAATGTTACAACCCTTCTGCCTTCAGTTTTCTTTAACGCTCATTATCGTTACGCGAAGTAATTTGGAATTTTCGCCGTGTTCGGAACCCTTTCAGAGGAATCGGGCTTCTTCTTTTAATGGTGTGCCTTCAACTGCGGCTTAAATTTCCTCTCAATTGTGATTGAATTCTGGGTATATGTGTACTTCTGAAATTGGGCTTTCATAAATGCTGCTTTAATACTTCATTGAAAACAATCCATAACCTGTTTCAATATCTGCGTATTCATAGTTGTTATTACCATAAAAATAATTATTATTACCACCAAGATGGGTTTTCAGTAATTTGGAGCAATCACCTATTTAAAATTATGAAATTAAAGTTCCACAATTGAAGTTACTTGATTGGCCAAATTTTCACCCCACTACGTTTGAAGCCCGATTACAGGAAATAATGGCCCCTTTACCTACCACTTTTTTGTACTTTTTGGAAAGCTTAAAGACTAGAAGAATCTTTGCAACCTTCTTGTTTTTTTTTAAAATTTGAATTTGCAAATTTAACTCTAGCTCGCAGAAACGTAATTTATTAACTTTGGACTAAAATTGTTACAACATGCAGCAATGTTAGGCAGTTAATTCTTATGCATGTGAAAGAACACTTCACGAGAATTAGGTTTCAAAAAAAAAACCGATCAGTTTTTTTATGTAAACACTACCGAAATTTTCGATGAAAGCAAAAAAATCGTATCTCGAAAACTAAAAAAATCGGGGAACATACATGGGGTATTTTTGGGTAACCCTAGGAGGGAGGAATTAAAAAAAAAACTTGACGTCATTGGATGGACCACCCTGTATATCATTTATCGCGGCAATCGATAACTCTCAAACGTAATTTTAATCACATTTAAAAAAAAACTAACTTTAATGTATTCATTTGTTTTTAAAAGCAATTCAAAATTCCTTACAAGTGATCAAAATTTGGGAAAACATGTTTAGGAAATAAAGTTATTTTATCGACGCGATAAACGGTATCGAGGCGCTGTGCTGGTCACTGACAATTAACCATACACAATACGTAATATCCTTTTTTCTAATCTCAAGAAAGAAAATTTGAAAATATTTACATCTAATATTCGGAAATATTCGTGCAGATACCCATGGAATATATATATTTTTGTCTCCTCTGCCCCCCGCCCTTCCCTTTCATTAAACTTTGAGTCAATTTTGACACGACTTAAAAAACGAGGCTTTTGATTTGATTTTTATGTATGTATGTGATATCGTTGTAAATGGATAATATTTGGGGATATGATTAAGGGTTCTATTATTTTGTATTAAAACTAAAGTATAACTGTGTCAGGTGAGTGGTTTTAAATACTTTCGGAATTGTTTTCTTGAGGTGAATGTGTGTGTTTGATCGTTTGTGGTAAATTGTACTATCAAAAAAAAGTTTTTTTTTGCGTAAATACTTGTTATTGATCATAATCACTGCGGCAATTAGAACTGTAAAATGGACATACATAATACCTCATACAAAAAGTTAAATAGGAAAAGAAAAGTATGTACATGAATCTTGCCGCACAGCGAAAAATTGATAGATGCTCGAGTTTTATTTATTTAAATAACAGATGAGCTATTTTTTTCTTTTTCGAGATATTATGAAATCTTAAAATATCACAAAGACTACATGTATTTTCAAAGTGTGAAACACCCAAAGCAGTAATAGTAACTGAGGTATTGGCTGTCATCACAAGATTGGGGTCCTCTGTAACGATCTCCGTTAGAGGACTTGAACATCTGTCACTTTTCTGATTGGGGGTAACAAAGATAGCGTCAGCGGCATCCGACCATTACTGATGGGTGTCACGGAAATTGTCGGAGACAATTTAAATACAAAGGCCTGTGGGGCTAAGATGTGCGCCTCTTTATCGTTAATCGCGGCAAACGATAAATTTCAAACGTTTTTATATATTATCATGAAAAAAAAGTTTTTACTATATTTTGATGAATTTATTTGTTACTTAAAGCACTACGAATTGCCTAACTAGTTCAAAATATGAGCAACTATGCCGTTTAGAAAATAGGATTATTATATCGACGCGATAAACGATATAAAGAGGCGTACATGTTAGGCCTACTGGAAAGATATTTATGATTATGAACTAATTTGCTTATAAAACCAAGCTATTAGTGCTGGGAGTCAAATGGAGTATATTGCATTCTCAATCATGTTAGGGCTCGTGATGTACGTCACTTATATGGTCAGAATGGTCACCCATCCAAACACGACCGCGCCGTAGGTTGCTTCGCTGCTACCACTGCGCTACGAGCACCTCGTTATATAGTATCGTTTATATACTTACCCCCTTATTCATAATAACTCAAACAGTCTAATAAACCTGTTTTAGCCATTACACTGTTTTGTAACCTTCTGTCAAATGATGACAGCGTCAAGAAAGTACAAAAAAAACAGTAATAGTTAAACGACGACCTTAAAAAGATCGCAGGATCAAACTGGATGCAGACCGCTAGTGATCGGTCGCTGTGGAAAGCCGTGGGGGAGGCCTATGTTCAGCAGTGGATGTCCTTTGGCTGCGAATGATGATGATGATGATGAGTTAAAACTGGTTTATTAGACTGCGTTATTAGAATAAGGGGGTTAGAACAAATACAAGCACTTTGTTTTAGGCAAATTTATTTCACGGGTCAACCATGCGGATTTACTAAGGCAGGTAAGTGCTTTAGACCTATTTTTAAATTGCACGTAAATCATTTCCAGTAGATCAAGTCTGTTTATCTCATCCATCTCCGTGATTCCCTGAAGTAATCTCGGAACTTGCCAAACAACTCCAAAACAAAGTAGAAATCCCGATTAAATTCCAAAAGTACTTTACGCATTTTTTTCTGTACGTATTTGAATAATGTAAAATCAACATTTGAAAACATTGATTTTAGGGGCATTCAGGTTACAATACAATTTAGAAGGTAAAAATATACAGCGAGTGGCCTGTAAAAGTAGTAAAAATGTTAATCAATGATTCCACAGAGTTACGTAGTCCTTTGTCTAGTTACCTGGTCATAGTTCTCTTAAATGCCTTCACTCAGAGTTTTTAATAATTTTAAGATCATGACAAAAATACCGCTCACTTAGTCAAATTTTTATTGCGGACTGTACCAAAAATTGTAATGAACCTGTGTGGTAAATAGTTAAAATTTATTAAATTACTAGCGGACCCAGCGAACTTTGTTTCGCCCCTAGCACCGTCCCGCCCGTGCCCCGTCTCACCCAGACTCGTAATTTTAAAAGTTAAGAAAAACTCTATTATTGATCAGTTATCGAGCGGGATGAAAAATGATTAAATTACTAAAATGGCTATAAAAAATAGGGGTTGGTAATATAAAAGTAAAAGTTTAGGGTTGTGTGTATTTTTAATGCCACATTATAAAAAAATAAAATCAAAAAAATCGTCCAAAACAAAAGGGTGAACAAACCTTATCACTTAGCGGTATGGAAAGTAGTAGCTGATTCTCAGATCTACTGAATACGCATATTAAATTTGGTAAGAATCGGTAAAGCCGTTTCAGAGGAGTACGGTAACTAATGGTAGGTAATGGTCAAGATAAGTAAATGAATTAACAAACATAAGTAATATACTTAGTACATAACCCACGGGAACTCTGCCGACAAACCGTTTTACAGTTTGGGAGATAATTAATTAAGAGTGTTTTATGTTACTTATGAAATAAATAAATTAAAAAAAAAACTAACATGTCACAACATGGAAATTTTATATATTATAAGATTATACATCAATCCACAGCTCTTAAAACAAAAAAATAAATATCAAACAATATTTAAAATAAATATTATGGACACAGAAAAAAAAGTTTACCTATCAGTTTTTGAGAACTATAAACTCATTGACCTTTAGGGATAAGCCTGAATGATAAATCAAACACAGATTATACAGTAGTTATGTTTTCCTTGTTACTCCTAAAAACACTGACCAAAAGATGAAACCAAAATTAATAATGAAATGAATCACATTAATAACTTCCGACCGAGACCATGGTGGGCAGATTATAATTCCCGAGTTGATTCTGAACAATATTAAACAATTAAAATCTTCAATGTTTTAATTATATCGCGTTATTTAAATTGTATAAGAGGAAGAAAGCTGACGAGACAACAATTTATTTGAATACTTAACCGAAACTTTTTGTCGGGAATTTGAATGATAATTTGGACAGTAAAGAGATGAATTTATAAGGTTTCAAAAAATGAAGTGTGCTGGAAACTCACGAGGGAGTAATTTTTAAGGTATATTGTAATGTTATTCAGTGGTTGACAAGAACAATAAATAAATTAAGTAAATGACCTTTAAAAATAGTTGCAATTATTAATTTCATTAAGGGCTGACTTTTCAATATAAAAATAATAAATATTCGTCGAACAAAATACAATATGGCTAATTTGAAAACGTGACCTAATTGTCAGCAATCATACGTATCTGTCTTTTTTTTTAAATCTGTAGCTTCATAATTTAGTCGGATAAGTTTTATCTGACCATTGAAAAATCGGCCCTTAAGTCATATATGTTGTTGTCGGTTACAATTATAATTTAATTGCCCTTCAGTACAAAGAATGTTAGTAGATACTGTTGACTAAGGCACGGTTGTGCGATCGGAAGTATAAACTAATAAATAATAATAAATAATTATTAGTAGTAATTAATGTTTAAATGTCGATTGAATATTTACAGTTGTGCGTGTTTTAAAGAATACCTGTACTAAATGTCTGAATGGTTATATTTTAATGACGGTATTTTTTCTTCAATTACTCGTAACGGGTACGTATTATAATACCGAAAGTTCATAATACCTACAAATGAAATACCTACGCTTGAAACGTCGAAAATCAAAATACCGAACGAATGAAATACCTATACCCGATATACCGAAGCTCAATATGCCGAATTTCAAATAACCGAAAGTTCAAAATCCCGAAAGTTCGAAATCCCGAAAGTTTGAAATACCGAAGGTTCATATCCCGAATGTTTAAAATCCCGAAGTTTAATATACCTACAGTTAGTATACCGAAGTTCAAAATCCCGAAAGTAAGATTAACTTTGCGGTAGGCATGCAGCATACAGCGTGCAAGTTATCAAACAGGCATGCATGTAGCAAGCAGGCATGCAGCATGCAAGCAATCAAGCAGGCATGCAGCATGCAAGACATTAAGCAGGCATGCAGCATGCAAACAATCAAGCAAGCAGGCATGCATGCATGTAGCAAGCAGGCATGCAGGATGCAAGCAATCAAACAGGCATGCATGTAGCAGCAAGCATAGGTTTTGCTCTTCTCCGGCGCTGCGGGAAGTGCAGCCCTTTCGCCCTAGCGTAGCGATTCTCAGGCACCCACGCTCGCCTCCGCAGCTTCGGCTTGCTGGTCGCCTTCGGCGACCAGCCTCAGCCGCTCCAGCTCGCACGGGAGCCTGAGATTTGCTACAGCGGGCGAGGGCTGCTCTCCCTCCGCGCCTCCGGCTTTTGAATTACACTCTAGTATCGGGCAGACTAGTACCACGGCGAAGGACCACGGCGATTCGGGGTCAATCAAAATTTGTTTTTCTTAATGAACCTCAATCTCAATGGTATACAATTATTTTTAATCTTCGGGTTTTAAATTTTTCGGTATATTAAACTTTAGGTCATATAAACAGTCGGTATATTGAACTTTCGGTCATATAAACAGTCGGTATTTTAAAATTCGGCATTTTAGTATTCGGTATTCCAATCATAGGTCTTATAAGATTCGGTATTTTAAATTTCTGGGATTTCTAACTTTCGGTATTTAGAACTTTCGATCATATAAACATTCGGCATTCTAAAATTCGGCCTTCCGTTCGTAGGGCTTATGAAATTCGGTATTTTGAAATTCGGTATTGTAATACGTACCCCTCGTAACCGGGCCTAAATTTAGAGATAGGTTATTGACTGCTATTTTGGACCAACTTAAAGACTTACCTACCCAGCCAGGATCTTAAACTATTCTATAAAATTTATTAAAGATCTAGAAAAATAATGAATAATTAATGAAATAATAATGAATTCTGCTATACGGCGTTGCTACGTGACAAGCATTTTAATGTTCATCTCTTGCATCTGAATAGATAACTTACAGTTTTGTTGGTGTTTATTTAGGTCGACGTAATAAGTTAGCGGTTAGTCAGTAATCCAGTCACGTGCTGGGAGGCCCTTCGTCTTAGAAAACTGTGGGTAGATGTGTGAGACATTCATGTATAGGGACGCCAAGCAATATCAGATAGTTGTATTCCACTTTAAGTACAAAGTTATTGCGCATAAAGTGTATTCGGCCAGCATTTTTACATCGACTACTGGCCCGGAAATAAAACACAGCTTAGACGAGTGTAGAGTTCTGTTGTAGCTCCTTTTTTTCTCTTTTTAGGGTTCAGCCGAATGGCAAAAAACGGAACCCTTATAGTTTCGTCAAGTCTGTCTGTCTGTCTGTCCGTCCGTATGTCACAGCCATTTCATTCTGTAACTTTAAGCATCACACTGTTTACATTTTCTACAACCGCAAACATAACTTTGTTTTTCATACAAACACTATCAAAAACAAAGTTATATTTGCTGTTAACTGTATATACTGGTATATACAGTACTGGTATAACAATATATACTGGTATTTTAGCTTAGTGGAAGTAAGTGGATCCCTAATTCAGTTAAAGTTGGCACGGAACCCTCAGTGGGCGAGTCCGACTCGCACTTAGCCGGGTTTTTTTACTGACTTCAAACGTGTGCAAAATTTTATATTTGTATGTTTGTCTCCGGATTTCTCGAAAATGAGAACGAAATCATAGCATGGTGATTCTTTGTTAATTTAATCAGGTGTAGTTTATCAAGTTTCACCAAAATCGGTCCAGTAGTTTTTGAGATAATAGTGATAACTAAAAATTATGAAATTAAAAAAAAACGATTTTGGAGACGGTGCAAGATGTCAAGCTTAGCGAAGCTAACAGTCTACCTACACACACTATGCATAGAAGACGAATGCGTTATTTTAAGCTATTTAGTCAGTTTTTGAAGGTGGTTTTTTCATATGATAAATGTGTACAGTGGCGAAGACGTACTATTTTATTTCGGAAATAGAGAAAACTTGACGCGTTGAATATGGGTACCACTATCTCTACAGTGAAAGCTTTCTTTATAACATGTATATTATGTATGTGTGTATTTAGTACTGAGTCTGACAGTTTTTTATTTTTAAAAGCGATGTCTTTCAGTCTATTTGCTCATTTTAAAAACAGACTTTAAAGGAATACACAAATTTAACCACGCGTAAAGCGATCTGCCTTCAAAATCATTAATAAGGCCTCTAAAACGCTAGGATTTGCACTACGCAATATTAAATCTTTTTGGAGCCACAAAACCAAAATATTACTTTTATAACTCCCTGGTACGAATCATATTAGAGTATGGCTCAGTTATTTGGCGGCCTCATTATGCAAACCACATCTTGAGAACAGAAAGAATCCAGAAAAGGTTTCTGTGGCACTTGCCTTTGCAGAAGGAGAAGCCAAAAAAATCTCGTCTTATGAGGGTAGGCTGGAAAGATTTAAAATGGTCAACCTTGTTAAAAGGAGAGACGCTCTTTTCCTTTTCAAGACATTAAGGAATCATATAGACTGTCCACAAGTTTTACGCGAATTCGAATATAAAATACCTTACAGGTACCCACGGAGTACCCACGGAGCAAAATCCAAAATATTATCTTGGTGCCACTCCGAAGGACAAGACTTGGTAGTAGCTCGCCGATCCCACGTTTAGCTAAACTATATAACAAATATTCCGAAATTCTCGATGTACACTTTGATTCTCTCTTCGCATATAGGAAAAGTATTTATTCCTCAAAGAATATTTAAGTGTTCACAGGAAAAACTTAAGATAATTAAAACTATTTTATACTAAAACTAATTGAAACTAAACTTCTTTCTATGTCATTTATGTTTTAAGTGATTGTATTATTTTTAGGCAAGCTGTGTTTATCTGTAAATCTGTAGAGCAATTTTACTTGTGATTCAGGTGATATTTTAATTTAAGAAAGCATTATTGTATCTGTAGTTAAAAAAAAAAACCTTTAAGTCAAAGAAACGTGCGTGAGGTTGAACATTCCGTTAAAAATAGGCTCTATTGCAGCTTTTATAAAGATACTTTAGCTAACGCGATATTAACAGTACGTTCTGTAAATATGAATATACTGGCTCCGACTTACTGAAAAATTTTATGCGCCATTAACTGTCGTTTGCGGCAACGTTAGCTTTATACAAAGTGACAACCCTTTCTGAGGTAAACGCTACCAAGCACGCTATCTTGACTCTTATTTGCGTAGAAATAGAATCGTTTTCGGTACAAAAGTACTTTTTTAATATGTTGTCCTCTGATATAGCTTCGAAAAATGTACAAGTAATGAGGCATAGAAAAAGTGCAGTCTTGTCTGATGATGCCTTGCGACCTCATTGCTTTTAAGTATTATAAATCGTTTGCATTCCAGCTGTGAGCTTTACACGTATATACTAGGAAGGACGATACTTGATGATCTTTCCATGTAGGACAATATAAATTAACGTTTATAATACTTGTAATACCTACAGGTACCGCAATAGACAAAACAAAAAAAAGCCAGCTGGTAAACTGACGCAAATGTCCATCGCTTTGATTTAGTATTAAAATCTGAAAAGCTTTTTCGATGAAATAAAAACGGCGGCGGTGTTTGTATCGAAAATTATTCCAATAAAATGTAAATTAAGTACTTTATTCGGGGACGGGCATATTTTTGCACTTCGGAGTTACGAAACTTTTAATAAAAATATACGAGTATCAAGCTCTGATTGCATGCGCTTGGTTTATTTTTCTAATGGAGGCTTATTCGATTATAGTATTAAATGTCGTAGTATTAAAAAATACCTCAAGTTCAGTATTTTTTCATTCTTCATTTCAAATTTGCTGGCATGATTTTAGACACATAATAATGTAGATATTCACGTCTAGATCTTATGGTTATTAACTCTTATTTGGCTTAAGAAACCATAGCCCCCAATCTGATTAAGTCTGTCTTATATCTCTTTTTATGATTGTTCATAAAAACACAATTTAAAGAGATAAATTTTCGTACATAATACCGCGTCATGTAACCCAATATTTTACAACCAATAAACCATCGAAAAAGATCGCCTTCGCGGAGATAGCTTTAAGCGTCGAATAAAGAGTCAAAGTAATGATTGTAATAACCATGACTCCCGAAAACCTATAAAGTTCGAACCAATGTTCCGTATTTCTAAGATGAAGGGTAGTAATTGGCCCCTATAAACTGGTGTCGCCAGAGTTTGGCCCCGCATTAAATTTCAGCTCTCGGAGTTTTTGGCCTTAATTTCCATCGATTCCTCTGTCCCACTCATTTATTTTTAAATTCAATAAAGCTAAGTGCTTTGGGACTATTAGAGAGATTAAAGGCTGCGCTTCTTAGCGGTCGATACAGTAATGACTGTGTTGGGAACTTTATTCTGCCTTTTAGAACCGAATTAAGGATTGCGTTAAATCACTTAATTCGACCGATAACTGAGTTGGACGGCAAGGTGTCCTTCTTGATTCTTGATTGAGCTGTTAAGTATTTTTGTGTGGATGATATAGACGAGAGACGTATCTCATCATCTGGTGTTATCAGATTTATCAGATTTACAAATAATAATCCAAGTAGGTACATTATGATAATAAAAAGTTTAAGATTGGTAAAACAGTTATTAATATGTGAAGTTGAGTAACTTAGGCTTACAAAAAATGTTTTTTTTTTTTCATTTTATAAAGAAAATAAGAAACCAAAAATTTGCTCACTGATTGGGTAAATTCCTGATCTCTTGTGAGTACCTACGTCATTAGACGTCATGTAGGTATTCATAAGAGATCTTTCATCATTATGAATATATGACACTGTGAGTGTTAAAAACATTCTTAACCATTTTTATTTCTTATTTGAGGCTAAGCATATTTCGACGCCATCAACATTATGTCCGGTGTAGATAAGGTCTAGGGTGGTGCATATCTGTCTAGTAGCAACCTATTCACTTTTTCCTTAAAGAGGCTCAGGTCATTAGCCCTAGATGCACGCATTAAAAAAGAAGTCAGCAAAGAGCTCTGTAGGAGCAGGTGGGATGGCTACAACATAGGGATGGTACGCCAACGTCTGGTCCTCTTGTGATGGATAGGAGTTGGCGGGACTAGATCGTGCGTTCTCCTGCACAGTGACAAAAGAGCAGTCTATAGAAGACCGACAGGTAAGGTACTCTGAAGAAGAAAGGAAGTTCTTGCAGCAAGGTGGATATAGTCATCATCCTCCTCGCCCACTTCTCGATCAGAAACTGTCAAAAGGATGTAAAAAAATGAATGACTCCTTATAAAAAAGAAAAACAACATTTTTCTAAAAGTAGAACAGTCATATACAATTGATGCATCTCCAAATAAGTGCGGAACGTACGAAGAGGGTAGTAGTATTTCAGTACAAGTGGCGACTCCCGAGGCAGGTCACGTACCCCCGCAAGGCTGCTCCTGTAAAATTGTACGCAGCCGCAGAATAAATAAATAGCTCAACCGTTAGACTCGGGATCGAAGAGGTGAACTACAACAGATACCTATTTGTTGTGGGTAGGCGAATGGTACCGTTTTAGCATTCTACCTTTAAAAGAGTTCTGCTAAGTTAATGCGTTTGTTACGTTAGATACTTCATCAAAGGATAGATATGACATATTAATACCACCCGTCTTCTTAATAAGGCCTGTTTCTGTTACAATATATCATTGTTTGTCACTCATGCACTCAGCTCAGCACTTGCTATGATGTGTCACCATTAAAATAGGCAATAAATAATTAAGAAATAATTTCATAAATATTAATGAATGCGCACTACAATATTTTCATTATTAACAAAACATGTTTAGCAATAACGATTATAAATTAGATACCTACCTTCCTTCGTCAGGCATTCCTAAAACGTCATAGGTACACGTTTTCTGTCTAACATTTTTAATATTAGGCGCACACGCTCATAATAAGCAAGCAATCAATACCTACATCTGCTCGCTTTGTTAGCACTAAGTGTGAGTACGTCTATTAGATTGCGAGTTGAATTGCCTTAACAATACTATTGAAGCAGCTTCGAATGTAAAGACTGGCTAGACGGTTCGGAGTCTGGCGTATTTTAGTAACAGTCGCATCTCTAAATGCGAGTCACGTGCTACCGCAAGGCTGCCTGTAAAATTGTACGCAGCTGCCTTTCTGTGATACTTGAGTATAGACAAACACGACGTCTTGTTGAGCCAATCATTTACGAGTAGTGAGTACTTGAAACGAAATAATAAAGGCCTAGTAGGCTTATATTGACGTTTAACGTCATAGATCAGTACCGTTACCATAAGTTTAGTCGTTAGCGACGGCAGTTTTACTCGTTAGCTGTAAAGATAGCCTGTAACATCCCACTGCTGGGCAAGGGCCTTACCTCAACTATGAGAAAGTTCGAGCCATACTCCACCACGCGGGTTCAGTGCGGGTTGGTGAAGGGGTGCTTGCAAGGGAAGCGACTAACCCTGCTGTCAGATGTTATCAAGCTGCCCATAAGGCCTCTGACTAGGCTTAACGAATAATATCAACCGATATTAGCCGGGACCAACGGCTTAATGTGCCTTCCGAAGCACGGAGATGCTCGTGACATACGTCACTTATATGGTCGGAATGGTCACCCATCCAAACACGACCGCGCTGTAGGTTGCTTCACTTTGGTAACACTTTCATAGCGGTGCTACCACTGCGCTACGAGCACCTCAACTGGACTCTATTGTAAATGATGCAAAATTCATATACTAGGCAAGTGTAGTATCATATTTTATGGTTTTTTTTGCGCTTTATTGAAAAAGATGATGCTTATACTTATAGGATCGATATTTTGTAAGATATGCAAGGTTTTGTAGAAAAAGCTAAGGGTGTTAAAACATGCACATTAATAAAACTAGGCAAGAAAAGTATTATTTTCAATTTAATTATCTGCGCTTGATTAAGTAAGACCATATTTATATTTAATAAATATTTTGCGAGATACGAAGGGTTTTTGTTGAAAAAGGGGACCGTATTAAACATGCAGATTATACAAACGACGCAATTAAGCTATCTTTTCAATGCATATTCTTGCACGGATCGAATGAGGCCATATTCATGATTACAGGATCGACATTTTTCGAGATGCGAAGGATTTTCAGCGTGGCGGCGTAAGGGGTTCCGACTTCAAACCCAACATGCACTAAAGTATTAAATAAACTCTTGACTCTTTAAAGAAAACGAATACATTTTAGGCGAAAAATAACTTTTTGGAGTCGGTGCTCTGATAGTTGATGCTTGAGATGGTCTAAGTGATGGCACCGACTCCAAAAATAAATCCTCGTCTAAAATGAATTCCTTTCTTTTCAAGGGTCAAGAGTTTATTTAAGAATTTTTAGTGAATTTTGGTTTTGAAGTCAGTTTTAACTTTTTTTAATTTAATTTAATTTGATTATTTTTTAGTGATTACATGACCCCCTCTTGTAACAAGGTTGCATCTTATGACTTCTGTTCAAGGGAAGGTTGCACCTTATGACTCTACTAAACATAAGCTTGCTATTCAACAATTCAGGCTTCGAAGGGTTGGTAATTCTTTCACGTAAACATTTCGAAAAGACGCATTGACAATAGTGACTGAGTTTGTTGCGCAGCTTTTTATCAGCGCTAGCCCACAATTATCCCGAAGCTGTGGTAGGGTTTATAATGGGACTTGTAAAAGTGCCCTTAGTGGGCCTATTTGCATATAAATAAATGACTTTTATGACTTTATGTTCGTGAAGAAGCTACAATTCTGTCATTATAGTAAATGAACTGCTAAGCGTTAAAAAGTTCCACCAGTCCAGTTCTTAGCACCATACAATATTGACTGTTCGACGTAACAACACGTCAACATTAAGATTCTAGTAAAAATACTCTATACGTGCCTTTAAAATTTGAAGATTTCCCTCGATTGCAATAAGATTCCATTTCGACTTGACAAAAGTGGGACAGACAAGAGGGTATAACCTCTAGGTAGGCAAAAACATTTTTCAAATCGGTCCACAAATGACTGTGATAGGAGGTAACACAGCTACAAAAAAACATACAGTCGCATTGATAACCTCCTTCTTTTTTGAAGTCGGTTAAAAATGACATCTCTTTCGCCTAGTTTGTTTACATGCGCATATTTTTTTAATCTCACCCTTTGTCAACAAAATCATTCATATCTGGTTAAATATCGATCATACTCGAATATGTTTGATACCATTCGATTCAACGCAAGAAGCATTGAAAATGATAGCTCACTTGCCTCGTTTGATGTGCTTGTTTTCTATGTTCCCCTTATTTCAACAAAGTCTGTTAATATTTCGCAAAATATCCATTTTAAAGATATTAATATGATCTCATAAAATTTTGCGCAGGAAATTACACTGTAAACGGTACTTCACTTGCCTAGTAACGTTAAGTTTTTTAAATCTTTCGCTTTATCAGCATATCCTTCATATCTCAGAAAAAATATCGATCCCTTAAGTATGGTTGTGGTCTATTTCGATAAAACGCAGAAAATTTCATAAAATCTGATACCACACTTGCTTAGTACGATTATTATGAAATTTGCATTATTTACAATGGGGTCCATGCCCATATCCCAGCCAGAGAATAAAAACTTAATTTTGGTAGGACTTGGCAGGTCATGATTCCTAGTGCTACGATGAAGTTAAAAGCAAAGGTTTTATTGATGTCATATTTTGCCACCAATATACTATATATATATATATATATATATATATATATATATATATATATATATATATTGCAAGCTGTATGTTATTCACTACAACAGTAGTCAAAATACAAGGATATTAGTATTTTTTAGCTAATTTAGCTTAGGTAGTATTTAAGTTTTGATATTTATTTTGTCAGTGATCCCATAGTCAAACTATGTAAATAGTTTTGTGGGACAAGTGCTATTTATTGTAAAACATTCTTTGATTAATAAATAAATAAATAATAATAATAAGTATCAAATTATTATTGAAGTGAAAACTTCTTTAGCGGCGTTTAGCACTTTTGTGGGATGGGGGAAAAATGTGAAACTCGCGTCAGGACACGTGGGCTAATCGAAAAACCGTAAGACGGTTGGCGAAATTATGGATGTAAGTTGATTTTTCTGAGAGATAAACTTTTTAATGTAATTTAATATAATATAAATTGTAATGTTTGTGTACGATAGCGTAATAAATAAATATTGTATTCTATAAAAATATATTATTATTATTATTATTATTATTGTATTCCATCACAAAAATGATAGTACTTTTATATTGATAATAAGAGCAATTCATTCAAAATTATTCCCTAACTATTCCAAAAAATCAAAAATGCACAACGTTTATATTCAAGTTTTCACTTCTGCCGGCACTCCCGGAGTGCAATTTTTTATTTTTTTTATTTGGGTATAAAAAACTGTAGACTGAAACATAACTTATTTGAGGCGTAACTGTAACCGACAGAATGCGACTCTGATATTCATTTCATGATTGTTGCCTGGGTCGACAGACTTAATGGGTATGATGTGTTCGTGTCACGCGTTGTTCAATTTTGTTCAAAAATACGGCTTTCTGGAAAACAAAAGCGAACTTACAGTAAAGGATATAAACAATTGAAAGCATGAAAATGAACAAAATATAAATACGAGGAAAAGCCGGGGACCAAATTAACTTTCACTTTTTGCGACAGATCGCAGCGTTTGCCCTGACAATAGTACGCTACAACACAATTTCAAGGAAGCAAGAGTAGCGCACTTCACCCAATTTACATGAAATTTCCGTCATGAAGAATTTTCCTTTCTTTTCTGCGCCTTTAAATGGTAATGAGGGTCGGTTGGAAAAATTTCAGGATCAGATTAGATTTTTGTTCTCATATATTGTGAGCGTCACCCGTCATACATTTTGCTCGAGATATTGCTCGTAGAGGTGTTTAGTTTTTCTTCAGATTATATTTGTAGTAGACTTGCTAGTGTTTCTTGTAGCTTTTTTGGATAGTATAGAGTTGAAAACATAACCTGTGTACCTTACTGCAACATCATTACAATCAGTAATTTATTTGCCTGCGTTAAGTAAAATAGTATGATTTGGATATTTTGAAGCCAACTCACACGAACACTGTTTTTGAAAATTAACCACAATTGAGAATAGTGACTGCCAAGGTCATTTTCTTAACCTTTAACAAACAATCTACCCAAACGGAAGCGACGCGAAAATATATTTCATCTAAAATTACATAAACACGGCACATTACCTCGAAACACAATACCGTGATGTATTCCTTAGAATTTTTACTGGAAACATTTGGTCGGTAATTTGACGCCGCCAAGAAGCCGCGTGGTAATAGCGTAGCTGCATAATCCGTCGTTACGGTGCCGCTGAGCCGAGATCCGGGAATTTCCCGGGTCATTACCCAGGCTGGTAGGCCCCGGATAACAAACAAACCTTTACCGACTTTGTTTCTTAGCTATGAGCTAAGTTAATACACCTGCATGGAGGGGTGTCATGAGCCGCTGTCAGATTGCGGTGATACAATTTGATTAGATTCATTAATCATGAAGCAAAAAGTTACTAGTTACTAGACTAAGGGCTGATTTTTCAATGGTCAGATAAAACTTATCAGACTGATAAATTATAAAGCGACAGATTTTTAAAAAAAATGACAGGTACCTATGACTGCTGACAATAAGGTGACATTTTCAAATTAGCCATATTGTATTTTGTTCGACAAATATTTCTTATCTGACTATTGAAAAATCAGCCCTTATTGAAATTGTAGGTTTACGAATAGAGCTTGTCAGCACCAACTGGCTCAGTAAATACTTATCAAATACAAGCTGCTTGATTATTATACTTGAGCTGTAGAACGTAGTTACTCGAAACGATTTTTTCGTAATTTGATGTCCCAGTTTTATAATATTATTGTACATTTTATAATACTATTGTATCTTCTATGTAAGGACGGTATAAACGGAAGCTCATTTAAAAATATATATTTCTATAGACAACACTCTCCAAGATCCACCAAACCTTCATTTCTAATGACGCTTCGGTAAGTGATTTCTTCGGCATCCATGCTCCTGCGCGGCTGGTGAAATACTCGTAACAGTCCCTTTTTACTGTTATTGGACCATCTTATAAGCGGTTTTGGGCAACCTTATTTTTAACGTTTGTTCTGCTAGCTTTTGTTTTGCAAAGAAATTGCCAATTAAGGCTCTTGTTGATTTTGTAATATTTATTTACAGTGTAGCCGCTTACCGCTCAACTTTTTGTTTTGCAGTGAAACGTGAAGTCAATTGTTTTTAATTTGCATTGTTTGTAATGGCTGAGTGATAAATTAAATAAGGTGTTCTCTTATTTACTTACAAAAGAAGATATGTTCAAAATGGAATACGATTCGGCATTCTAACTAGTAGATTGAAATACACGTAAAACAATGGTTTGTGCATTTAAAACACTCGGAAAGCTCACTAATCGAAATTCCCAAATCGAATCATCCGGCAAATGCCGTCTTTAAAATATATTGAGGGAATTTATTGACCGTTTAGCTACTGCAGCGGAAAATCAAATGCCATCGATAAATTTTCGAATCACGCTACGGAGCTATCCTGCCGTTTAAAAAATTGCTAGTCTTCCAACGATTTTCCGCAAACAGCGGGATTGGCGAACGTGGACTTTGTAAATTAAGTTATACCTGGTGATAACCTTTATTTTTCCTCTGCACGTACCGAAAACGCGAACAGACGGTTATTCCTCCTAGTTATTTTTTAAGAAATTTTATGAATATGCCTGACAGCACACCAGCTGTCTTGGGTTCGATCCTTGTGGTACGAATACCAGACAACGATTATGAGAGGGACGTCTTCCATAAATAAAAATATATCTAATTCAGCATTCAATGCTGCCAAACCTAAGACCCCATACACACTGCGACTTTTAGCATTGATGCAGTTACGCGTTAGTATTGATGCAGTCGCCAATATACACAGGTAGGTACAGTATATTTTGTCAATGTCAGCTTGTAATGCGACTGCATCGATACTTACGCACGTTAGCATCACGACTGCATCGATGTTAAAAGTAGCACAAGAGTGTAAACGTTGAGAATTTGCGACTGCATCGATGCTGTATTGCGACTACATCCCTGCTAAAAGTCACAGTGTGCAAAGAGCCTAAGAAATCACAAACCAAAATAGGCAAAACGACTGATCAGTAAAAAATTGGTATCGGTTTTTTGCTGGTCACTGCAAACGAGATTTCAGTGAAAATATTAGCATTATAACGCGTGTATTACTTCCTACAGGAAACAGTACCTGCATAATACGGGATTTCTCCGTGGGTAACGGCCCTTTCTATCACAGCTCAAATAAACTAACGAAAGGAATATCAAAGCACTTTGAGAAGTTAATTTGGTTGGAGATAGTTGTTAGGCACCGATGGCTCTAGCTACTTTTTTTGTATGGTCTATGTTTGTATACTTTTTAACCGACTTCAAAAAAGGAGGAGGTTATCAATTCGACTGTATGTTTTTTTTATTTATTTTTTTGTATGTATGTTACCTCATATCTAAGTCGTTTGTCGACCGAATCGAAAAATTTTTTCACCTACTTAGAGGGTGTACCTTCTTGTTGGTCCCATTTTTTCCATTTTGGGATCTGATGATGGTATCTTGGTGTAATCGAGGGAAACCCTCAAATTTTAAAGGCACGTATAGTGTTTCTTTACTAGAATCTTAATGCTGACGTGTTGTTAACATCTTGTGGGACTGAGCTGATGGTGGAACTCCTTAACGCTTAGGAGTTCAGTAATTATAATGACGGAACTTATGATAGGTAGTTTGTAGCTTCTTAAAAAATAGAATCGTAAGGTGCAACTCCCCCCCCCCCCCCTCTTATGTAATCACTAAAAATGAAGAAATAAAATAAACTTTAAAAAAAAAGTAAAAACCGACTTCAAAACCAAAATGCACTAAAAAGTCTGATATAAACTCTTCACCATTGAAAGAAAAGGAATCCGTTTTAGGCAAACAATTTCTTTTTGGAGTCGGTACCATCACTTTGACTATCAAGCATCAACTATCACAGCACCGACTCAAACGGATTCCTTTTCTTTCAATGGTGAAGAGTTTATTTCAGACTTTTTAGTGCATTTTGGTTTTGAAGTCGGGTTTTTACTTTTTTTTAAAGTTTATTTAATGCTTTATTTTTACTTGTAGCGCTGTTAAAAGATATACATCGTCTCGCCCGACGTCGAATTAGTCGCAAATAAGAGCGTTATCTACAAAAATAATAAACTCAAATCTCATTTATTATAAGCGTTACATTTCAAAACTAAAAGCAGTTACTTGGCTCAAAATAGACTCTTTAAAAAACTAGAAAGTCTTAAAAAATATTATTAATAAAAACAATAACGCGACTGCTTACTGCGGGGAGAAACAGTCCAACAAAAAAAACCGATAAATAGTCGGGTTAATTGTTTTACTGTGCTTAAATGTTTTATTATTAATATTTTGTATAAGATTGTCAAGTTAGTAGAAGACAGACTAGTAAAGTTTTAAGTAGTTTTGTAAAGTATTTTCTTCCTGGCTGCCTAGATTAACAAGTAATATTTTAACTTTATAATATATGTATATATATTTTAATACACTATAACCTAACCTTTGAACAAAATATAAGGATAGGTGACTAAAATCATTTTCCATCCCAGTTCGGAGGCTACTTCCCGTATTTGTTCCATAATTTATGAAAGGATGAGCTCAGCGTCTCGTTTTTCAGCAGCGCGGTCTTTCTGTGATCCGTATTTTTCAGATTTCAGAATGTGATCGTATGCTAATATGACCCTCCGCGAGGGTAAAATTTAGGATTTTTTCATACTCACAGATGCAAACTTACTCACAGTTGGCTTGAAAGAATATCAATAAATTGTAATACGAACACATTTAAAAGTTTGAATTTTTTTGTCGTCAATAAATGGGCTCATTTCAACTTAACGGTTCGTTTTCAAACTCAATTGCCATAAGATATCTGTCTTCCGAAATGGAGCCTCCAATTCTTAAAATGTCGTTCAATTCCCTTAAGTTGTCCAATTCTTAAAAACTACAGTATGTTTAATGACAGGGCATTGCCAGCAGAAATACACGCGTGCCACACGTTATGCTTGCAAGTCGTTGCACTCAACTAGGCGTGAAATCACCCATCTCAATGATATTAGGCCGTGTGTAATCGCATCGAGGCCAAAGGCGAGACGTTTGCCTGTTATAGCGTTTATTTTGTCACATTCGTCGAGAAACGTGACGGAGCGGCACAATAAGCGTGCCCGTGCCGTAATGGCCGACGCCTCAGATTTATACTTATTTCTTTTATGTGCCAACCAAATGGCTTTCTTTATAGAATGCCGTCTTTTTAGGACGCGGCCACAAGTTAGCGACGGCCTCTCTTAGCGAGTTACGCGCGCTCAGATTAAATTACGTCCAACCTTAGTATTGTGTTTATGAGACTACATGCGGTTTAGTGTCAGATTAAGTGATTGCTTTGTGATGGGACGCCTTTAAGGTCACGTTATAGGTACCAATCATATTGCAGCTATACGATTCAATGAATTGTAGTGTGCAAAATACGAATCTTGATAATATAAGACAACATGCTATACACTATTATAAGAACACAAACACACAACTTTTGCACTCTTTTATACATTAAAATTTCTTTAAAATCGTTGTAATATAGTTAAAAATAAATTAATTGCGAAATCGAGAAAACTATTTGAATAAATCAAAGCAAGGGTCGAAAACTCGCAAGCGAAAGTGAGCCGACTAGAAAAATGCTATCGGCATATTTCGCGCACTCGAGTTGAACAAGGGACTAGGAAGAGGTAGTTAATAACGATTTATGGAACCCTTTTGTTCCACGTCTCTTATCTCCTTCGCGTGTGCTATTCACGGTTGATTTATTGAGCCAGCATGTCAGGGCAGAAAGAACATGAGGCCTCTCTATTGTAATCGTAAAAGTGTCGCCCCGTGCGGCGATGAACGCAGAATGACGACCGGTAAAAGAAATGTTGTGTACCCTCTGTCGCTGTGTAGTCTCGGACAGCTTTTGGGTAAACAGGAATTCAGCTTTAGTTAGTTATCAAGTCAGATTTGCATCAAAATTTTTGGTGATTCGGGTGATAACTACTAGACGGAGTTCATTTTATGCAACTTAAATTTACGACTGATTGAAAAGTATACCAGACATAAACGAAAAAGGATTTTGTTAAATTCCTATAGTAATATTTTATATCTTGCTAAAAATCATAATATCTCGATAGACTTTGTGATATTATCTCCAGCTGAAAGCTTTTTGTGGTTAAAAATAGCCGAGCAGATTGGAACAGACTAACAGTTGGCGAAGTAATCCTGAAAATCTTTATAAGCGGTTCAAAAAACAAGCATTAAAAAGCGGGATAAACGCCAACCCCCCTTAACGTCGGCTTAGTTGTGTGAAACAATATAATGAAGCGCGGTTTTTGGGTTGCTAGACTTTATCGCATGATTTACAATATCATCGCTGGGGTAAGATAACGTTTCCCAGAATAAACGACGTAAAAACAGGAGATGGGGGTGTAATATAATTTGGTGTTCCTGCGTTGGCGAGGCTCGATATATCAAATGTAAACAACGCCGCAGACGATAAGGGACGAGAAACAAAACGCGGGAATGAGTGTCGTTACGTTTTACCACTTCAGCCGGCGATTTAACTCGGTGCTTAAGCGTTTACGACTTTATGGAACTAGCTTTTACTGAACTTTGCATGACTGAAGGTTTATATCATCTGCTTGGGCTTGCACCATCAAGGCATGCCAATTTAATACGTATTTGTTGAAAAAGTACGATAAGAATTGTGATTCGAGTTGTAACTTTATGGATTATCCGTATTTCATCAAACTACGCATTCGCAAATGTAACGATGTTCAAAATTATCATGGCCTACAATATTACTAATTATATTTTTGTTTTTATAGTTGTTTGTCACTATACAAACATAATAATATAAATGCACTTTGAAAAAGCAACTGTGTCAGACAAGCAATCAAACCCCGTGTATAAAGCAATCCGGGTGTACGCCTATGCCCCTTGGCCACCGACACATTGGCAAGCCTGTTGAATTTTGCAAGTGCTTTTTTTAACGTATAGGCTGCGTGTCCTCATCAATCTTGCGAGATGACTCTCACAATTTTCGAAGGAAATATGTTGACATTTTTTTTACAATCGGTTAAGATGAAGGAAGCCAATTTATAAATATGTTTTTGTTTTTATAGTGTTTTGTTACTATTTAAACATAATAACATTGATGAGGACAGGCAGCCTACGTTTTAAAGAAAGCACTTGCAAAATTCAACAGGCTTGCCAATGTGTCGGTGGCCGCGTGGCATAGGCATACGCCCGGATAGCGCAAGACACGGAGTTCGATTCCTCGTCTGACGCAGTTGTCTTTTTCAAGTGCATTTTATACTATACAATATTACTTTTAAAATTAAAACAACAACTTCATATTTCAAAAGCTAAAACTTACACTGTTTCATTTATATTACAATTTAAGTAACCGAGTTCGCAAGAAGATCAGTCCGTCGCAGCGATCGTTTTAGTATCTGAGCTAGGTCATGTGTGCAATAAATAAAAGATGATATCCCTAAATGGGGTCGTAAATGCGTCTGATCCTGGGCTTGCGTCTTATTGTCAATTTAAGTGAAGCTTTACACTTGACTATTATAGTTCATTGCTTAACGTTAAGTCGCATTACGAGTATTTTGGCAATGACAATGTTAGTTTGGGCTACGGTTTAATGCTTGTTATCACAGTCTGGAGATATAACCATTTTGGGTGTTTGTTGGTGACACTAATCTTACTCAATTTCAGTGTATAAGAACATTTTTTGTCAACTTGAAAGGGTTCTATGGAAATATAATCGTTATTTTCAGAGAATTATTAAACGAAGGAAGGAAGGAAAGAAAATTAAAAAAAAATATTTGAATTAAAGGACAAATACCTCTACATTTATCCATCCCACTTTTAATAATTTTAAAGGATCAAAATACACATGTAAAAATACATACACAAAACAACAGATAAATATCAATAATTTTTAATTTATTTAACCAGAAATAATGGCACTAAGAAATATGCAAAATAAAGTAAATAGTTTACAAGTCATATTTGGACTGGAAACCGAAAAATGTTAATTCGTCGAACGTTAATCATTATATTATGGTAATGCCAGACATTCAATAGACATTCTAACACGTATAAAGTAAAAAGAGACGTTCATTTTTAATGCACAACAATACTAGTCGTGTCTCGGATAATGACATAAATTATTGCGCATTGTTTATTCTTCTCTATGACTTCCATATTTTAATGCCGGTGAGTGCAAATAAAATAAAAAATATCTTTTCAAAAGGAAAAATAAACATGCATACTCTTTGTAACGTCAGACTGCATAAGCTTGCCAATTATCTTACTCTTACTAAAAAAAGCTTCAGCCATTTTTGAATACCTGTGGTATAACGAGGTAAGAGCTACTTAATTGACTATTATTTCAAGCAGACGAGAGGCTGGAAACTTAATCAGCCTACAACAGCTAGTTATTACAGCTAATGGGAGTAGCTAACCCCCCGGGTCGCTACCTTGTTCTTGAGTTTTACAATCTTGAACGTACAGACAACATCAGAACAGAATTAATCCTTATGACGTCGTGGTAGATGCGATTTTGCAACGGTTCATTGTACAAGCGATCTTCATACGATAAAAGATCTTATTTGTTTCAAAATAAGGACGAAAGTGCTACGATCGTCTTATCTTTTCTAGATGTCAATACTCCATTCATGAAATAAGAAACCCTTGTCCTATGATCTCGTAAATGAGTCGTTATGCAATAACGATAAGAACAAAGGTCTCTTTACTTGACTGTCCAGTAGCTTAACTCAGCAGTATGTTGTAGAAATAATGTTTTAAATAAATATGATCGAAGTAAGGAATTTTCATTCTTGTGTTACGAATACCAGACAATTATTATGACGGGGGCCTCTATCATAAATACTTAAATACACAATAAACATCCATGACTCGGGTACAAATGTTCGTGCTTATCACATAAACATTTGCCGCTTGCGGGATTCGAACCCCCGACGGCGGCGTAACAGTCAGGAGCGCTAACCAATACACACACGTCATCGCGTACAAATAATAAATAACAAACAATAAATAAATAACATACTTCATTATTATAATGAGATGGTCAAAACACAAAAACAAGGGCAATGAAAACAACTCGTAGAGATAATTAAGTATTGAAGAGGTCATAAACAACAAGCTAGGTTTTATTTTTTTTTGAGACAAAAATTAACTGAGTACAAAGCTTTGAAAAAATAAACAC
Organism: Pyrausta purpuralis; assembly: GCA_963924145.1. NCBI lineage: Eukaryota > Metazoa > Arthropoda > Insecta > Lepidoptera > Crambidae > Pyrausta > Pyrausta purpuralis. The sequence goes on from OZ001659.1 coordinate 17,365,429, forward strand.
TTTTTACTTTTTAACGAAACCTATTGGTTTCATAAACTGTGAACCTTTTATGAACATAGAACTTTTATCTAGCATCGTTTTAATCGGTATATACTCGTATTATCTAAACAAGGTATTTAAAAAAAAAATATAAGCCAAATGTATTTACGAATAGAAAAAATATTTTCCATTTTTAAATTCTTACACAAGCCAAATGTACGTGTCAAAATGAAAAACTGGCTGAATTCCCCCGGGGATTACAATAAAAATTATGGTCATCTGTGCTATCGAGGTTCTAGTCTATGTTGTCTTTGAATTAATGGAATATTATCATTAGTGATGATGAATAAAACTAAATGACCATGTTTTCTTCAGCCCTAAAGTATAGAAGGCATATAAGATGCAGATTTTAATTTTGTTTAAGTTTTTTTTGCAGTACAATAAAAAAAACCTTTTGCAGTACGATACTCTGTTAACAGCCATTATTAAAAAACAGCAGGACCTTATGCCATATACTATTTTAGGTATTACATATCGACAAAAAATATTTGCAGACATGAATTTGTGATTTGTTTTAAAAACATATTAAATTTCAAACATAACGTTCTAGAAAGGTTCTACCTACCTTCGCGTTCGCTGGCGACTGCTGAAGACATTATCATCGCTGGAAGCTTGAATAAGGTTTTAAGGGCATGAGTTTTTATTTTAACATGCTCGTAGTTACAAGAAGTATTCATGGAAATCTCTATTTTTGAAAGCTCATATTTCATCAAAAGGTTATTTTTAATCGACTTCAAAAATAAGTAGGTTATCAATGCGACTGTACGTTGATTTTTGTATCAGTGTTACCTCATATCTCAGCCATATGAGGACATTTTTCACCTACCTAAAGAGTTTATCTTATAGTTGATCCCATTACTGCCAAATTGAAATCTGATGATGGAATCTTGGTGTAATCGAGGAAAACCCAGAAACATACTAAATTTCATACATAACTTTTTGAATGGTTCTAGCTAAGAGGATGGCAATTGATGGATAGCTTTATCTATTTTCGTTCATGCAAAATTTATTTGTCCTGGTACATACTCTCTAATGTAAATTCAGTTCTTGCTAGACTTACAGTTTTGTGTTGATTTTGTTGGTGGTATGTTTTATTCTTTCAGTGAGAAACATATTTATGTCAAAGCGTTTCTGGGTCGAGTGAAGTTGGATGATGGCTTGACTAGGCTATTACATAATCGCTCATGTATTGCAACTGTTAATGACACCGTGACAGTATTTAGGAAAAAAACATAATAATTCATGTATTTCTGTACCTCGATGTAGACTCACTAGAAACACTAATACACGTATCGACATAAACCCTACCGCAGCTTTTGGACAATTGTGGGACAGTGCTGCGAAGATGTTATGCAACACACTCAGTCACTACTATCAAGGCCTCTTTTTAAAATATGTTTTTTACATAAATACACTGACACGCGGAGATTAAATCGATCGCGATATAAAACCTGTATATAGGTACCTTATGTTTTGGCCTGACGTAATCTCCGTACGTTAACGTATTTATAATGCTTTAAGTGTTTTTTCAATGTTCTCAGGTAGGTCCGACGTTAATGCTTAATGGTTTTTTAAGCTGCGCTGACGAAAGACATGCTCAAACATGTTTCACACAAACACAGATTGTCATTGCTATCGAAACAGCTTTTAGTTTCGTAATACCAACCCTAGCAGTTTCTAGAGCAAACGCACTGCAGCTGGTTTCGCCATAATGATGACATTATACCAGACAACAGTTTTGGCAAAAACTATGTGATACAAAATAACTAGTAAAATACATATATCGTATATAAACATAAATATAGGTGTTATGATATGTTAAAAGCATTCCAAGTTTTATAAATAAAACATCCTGTCCACCAAAGTCAACAAAGAACTAGTACATTTGAAACATATTAATTTCATAGCAAAATTGTAATTTTAACTTGGTTTTCATTCAAATCGCAAAATAACACGAGAGCTTCCTTTCATAAATGAGTTTCTTGTGAAAAAACGATTATTCCAGTATTTTGAGCGATTGATTGGAATCCGAACCGGATACTTGGAGAGTTTAAGATAGAGATTACATCTCATAATCTTGTCTGTGAAATTAAAATGGAGATATTATTTTTGGGGCTTTATTTCGGTGGAAATAATATTTTATGCTGATAATATGAATGCATCTAGTATCACAGTTAACTAAGAAGAAACTTTAAGAATACAGTTAACTTTAAAATTAAAGTTAACTAAGAAAAAACTTTAAGAAGAATGCAGTTAGTGCGTTTTTACACACATTTTAGACCCCTACACACTGCGACTTTTAGCATCGATTCAGTCGCGCTTTTTTAAAACGCGCTTCAGTCAGCATCGCGACTTACACAATGAACAGATTTAATTTTGCGGCTAGTCGCGCATTAGTATCAATGCAGAACCGCGACTGCGTCGATGCTAACGCGCGTTAGTATCGATGTAGTTGCCAAAATTCCGTACATAATTTGTCAATTGCCAGCTTCTGCATCGCGACTGTATCGATGCTAAAAGTAGCGCAGTGTGTAAAGGTTGACATTTTGCGACTGCATCGATGCTAACGCGCGTTAGCATCGCGACTGCATCGCTGCTAAAAGTGTGTAAAGGGTCTTAGGGTACGTTAAAAATCATTTGTGTCATCTTCTTGATCAGTAATCACGATATATTTATATTATAACATTGAGTAAATTATCATTTTTAACAAGTTATTTCCTTAATCGCTTAATTGCTTTACATGGAATAGAATTTTTTACTTGATATCCTACAAAACTACGGCTACTCCCTTCTCGCTGACAGCTTACGTTCGAATGCCCGTCAAGAAAATTGATCCCGCCGCGCGCCGCGTTTATTGGTCGGCGCATCAAAAATCCTTAAATGGACACTATTATCAATATTTTTAAAGCTAATTTGGACTAAATAATTTTCATCATCATCATCTCATCATTCTCAGCTAAAGGACGTCCACTGCTGACCATAGGCCTCCCCCACGGCTTTCCACAGCGACCGATCACTAGCGGTCTGCATCCAGTTTGATCCTGCGATCTTTTTAAGGTCGTCTGTCCATCTTGTTGGTGGACGTCCTACGCTGCGTTTTTCGTCGAAGGGTCTCCAATCCAGAACTTTCCTGCCCCAACGGCCATCAGTTCTTCGCGCTATGTGCCCTGCCCATTTCCACTTGAGCTTTCTGATTCTCAAAGCTATGTCCGTAAATAATTTTACGTTAATAATATTAATTAGTTTGACGACCTTCGTGGTGTATTGGCTAGCACGCTGGGATTCAAGGCGTTGCCGCTTCGAGGTCCCGGGTTCGATTCCCGGTCGGGTCAATGTTGAATTCATAATTATCTATATTGTCTCGGGTCTGGAAGTTGTGGTATCACTGTTGTTTCTGATTTCCATAACAATGCATGTGAGCAATGTATGTGATTGGTGTCCAGTATTTATTATTTATTGATAAGAGCACCTAAACACAAACAAACATAATCCGAGTATTATACGAATGTATGTCTTATCAGCTGTCTTTATCATACTTTGTTGTTTACTCCGGTTCTCGAACAATAAGCACGTTACATTGATTATGGAAATGTTAATCCGAAACAGCTTAGCGCGCGATTTCCCAGCGGGCCAGGTGTTACGATACTACGAGGGCTCGTTGCTACGTTGCTACGACCGTAGCACTGTTCGTAGCTATCTTGTTGTTGCTACGAACCTGACTACGAAGAGGGTAGTCTAGTAAAGGATTTATTATTATCTAAAAATAAACCCAATCATATGTAAAACTAAATGGGTATATTGGTGTTCCTGATCTTGAGACTGACTTACTTCAAAACTCCAAATGTATACATTATAACCTTGGCAAGAGGTTTTTAGCATACACCTTCAAAAATCTTGACCAATATGGAAGCTATAAAGGTGTTATAGCATGCTATAACTCCTTAACACCTCCTTAATTCATGCCTTGCTTGAAGATATAGGAAAAGCCCAAATATGTATTTATGCAGACCACAAGTTAGAATTGAATACGATAGACACTGGATATGGACATAAGATAGTTTTAGTCATATCCTAAAGAAGAGAAATTTGGAAAAAAATATTCAAGTTACGATTTTAAGTGGGCAAAGCCGCGTAGATCTGAAAGTTATCTAATTTCAAGGCCCCATGGGTATTTGATCCTTGCTATTGCCGCTATCCGGTCTCAGATTGATCCGAACAGACTTATTTAATCCCATCGGGTATCGTGTGTGCGTGGTATTGTAATTAACACAGCCCGCGGTATCAGAATCTCGATTGTTAATTTCATTTAGTATTAGATCCGGAGGTTGGATGGTTCGACCGTCGACGTAATTGATCGATGCCGTAATCTGATTATGGTTGAATTCACGTTCATCTATTATTCGTTTTGTAATTGGGCGGACAGCAATTTTGAATGTTATTTGAATGGATTATTTGTTATTTATTTACAGTATCTAATCATACTTATAATTAATTTGTACTGTCGAAATATAAAAGATTTTATCATCCCATATGCTTTAAATGACCGTTAGTCTTAAAATGTTATAAACGGTATTTTACACGTTAAAAAAATTCAAAGCTCACACCTAGTCGTTTGCTTGCGGTCATAAAGTGTACTGATATTGAGTTTCAAAACAAAACAATGACATATATTATCCCCGAGTTAATTTAAAAAGTTAAACAGGTACCCAGAAGTCTGTTTATTCCGTTATAAAAATAATGAAGAGTTCATAATAATAAAAGTGTTTTGCGGCGCGACTACCAACGGCCCGTTTTATATTATTTTGGAATAATAAACTCTGCATTTCCCTTTAGCAGTCTAGAAAATTTCAGACGCTGCATATTTTTTTGTTCCAACGAAATAATGTGCTAGTAACAAGAGTTTTGACATTATTATGGAAAATGACACGGAAACGTGAATTTACGGGCTCGTTCCACCCTCCTGCAAACGAGAAATGAGTTTCGCAGACTTTAAACATTCCTCGCAAACTGCGCTCTTGGTAACTTACATTATAAACATTTGCGTCTCAAAAATTGCTTTAGATCATTCTTTATCTGCTTAGTTTTCATCAGTTTGTGTTCTTCTTCTTAGTTTTTAGGAATTTGCATCTTTTGCTCAGACAGAGAAGCTTTACTTTTAATGTTAGTTAACTTTGCCAATTAATGTGCAGCCATTTGCTTGCATTAATGAGTATTGTTTTAACTATAGAACCCTAAAATATTTATTATAAACATCATAAGTATTCTTTGAATAACCTATTTTACACTTCTGGTCAAACAACATAATACAATCGATTTGACCCCACTTTCTGTTTAAACCTTTTTTTACAGACTACAAAAAAAGGAGTAATAATTTCAATGTGTATGTATGTGATGTTGTTGGTATTTAATAATATTTGAGTATGTTGCTCTATAAATAATTCTAAACACGTGTGCAAAATTTTGTATATTTGACCACGGATTTTCGGAAACAAGAAGTCAGGGAAATTTTATTTTAGTTTGATATTTTAACTTTGGATTTAGTGTAAGTTTCAGCAAAATCGGTTTATAGTTTTTGAGATATGGGTTAATCGAAATAACTAAAAATCACGAAATAAAAAAAAACGGACTAAAAGCTTAAAATAACGCATTTGCCCGCTACTCACAAGAAACAAATTCATTTGGAGCCGTTGCATAATGTCCAACTTACCTAAACCAACAGTCTACACCTATCATACACCGACTCCAAATGAATTTAGTCAGTTTTTTGAAAGTGGTTTAATTCTCAACTTAACTCTACGGTCATCGATCATGCACAATACCTTTTGTTACATTCGGAATTTAAATGCCAACACGATTTTTGTCTCTTTAAACATCAGGAGCGTACAGTAAAATTATGGTTTACCCAGAATTAAGTTTATCGTTCAATTGGACCAACCTTTTTGTTAGCATAATAATGCGAATAAAGTTACGTTGATTAAATAATACCCACGTTTAAAATTTAACAAGTCACGACATTTTACCAAAGGCGTATTAAAAACTTCATTGTTCCAGACCTAAGCCAGATTAAACCCGTCCCTTACGACAGCAGATTGGGTATCGCTTAATTGGCCCCTGTGACTTGTGACTCGGCTGTACAAAGGTTCTTTATAGTAATTACCACTGGTCATTGTTTGTGTTCGCAACGAGCGAGGGTTATCAGGCCGCGCGGGATTAGACTTCTGTCCGCATAACAAATTATATCGATAGCCCATCCTAGCGTGGCCTTAGCGATTTGCGTTTGTTTATGCCCGCAGATCAAACAGCCCAGGGAAACTAGAGTGATAAACAAGCTTAGATGTGCATCTTCGTAGCAAGGGATTGCATGATAGGCATGATAGAATATAGCCTTGTTGGTTAAGCAAGAATAATGTCTTGGCTTTTTATAAATAAGTCCTTCTATTTTGACCTAAGTAATATAAATATAGTTAGTTATCTATTTGCTTCTGTCAATATAAAAGAATTAATTAGCGATAGCAGTAGATTTGAAAATATATAATTGACGATTCTATTACTTACCTCTAGGATGCCTAAAAATTAAATGTAAGAAACTTTATATATTCTAATTTGGCAGCTTAAAGAAATTTATTTTTATCAGAACAAAAAGAACTTCAGATACCGAGATACAGGTCCTAAAGCTTCAAACTTGGCAACAAAATTGGCTTTGCGTCTCATAGTATTACCATATACAAGATAGGTATTAAATTTCCAATGTTGATTGAGCTTTTATTGCGGGCCGTGTGCGTACAACAAAGGGTCATATAGTAATGGCCGTTCTGCGATAAAATATTAGGAATAATAAATAACGTTCCGTTAACGCAACAGCTATTAACATGTAACTTTACGAGTGGTGTAAAGGCGCTCGTTGGCGTCGACAAATGAGCGATATGCGCCGAATGTTAACGGAGATAATAGATGTCGATCGATCTACATAATGGCACAAGAGGGCCTTCAAGTATTTTTTGCATTACTATATAGCACTCTTTTACTATGTTGACTGTAAAATACAATGCTCTCTTACTTTGGTATTAAATTATGTAAACTGAGTACGTATCATAAAATAAAACCAGACAGACAAGAAAGTAACTAAAAAATGATGATGATTGAAAACATACTTCCAGATTTCATTAAACATTTCAAATAGTAGAAAACAATAATTGTTATTCATTATGTCTTTTGTTTCCATAAAACTACCGGGTGTAATTTTAGTTTTCCGCACTAAATCAGTGCGGTCTGAAATTATCTTGGATTAGTGACCTCTACAACTCCCCTAAGGGCTCGGACGCAGCTTAACGACTGTTATCGAATGACAACAGATGGGACTGACTGCTGAGGCAATTACGTAACTCAATCTCTATATAATTTTAATTGGTATTACGTAATATAATAATAGTGTTTAGGATGTCATTTACACATCCATATCACACAAAACAATCACATTCGAAATATACATATTTTATGTACATGGTACAGATCTTGATCAGAATCCAGCAATACATAGACCTAAGAGTACACAATTTTAATGTTGAAAAATAAACTCTACGGTAATAGACTAAGTAACAAAACATTGTATGATACACCGCTCATCAACAATTCGGAACAAATCACACAATTAGCATTTGAAAATTATGTCAAATAATATGCACAGTAACAAAACAGTAACAACAGTAACAGTAGTAACAGTACGATAACCACATGCGGATTGTAATCGCCTTGATTTAAAGTACGTAATCACCCCCCGGAACCTTCTTGGAAGTAGGTCACGACGAATACTCCGGACCGATCACCCATCTCTGGTGAATCGCCCTCAACGGTGCTTAGCCGACGATCGCTGGCAAAGATTCTCATCTGCAAAAGAATGGTTTTATCTGTATTTTTTTTCTAAAAGCTCCAAAGACAACATTTTATGAGAATAATCAGCTAGCTTTCGGTATTTAATAAATATTACTGTATTAACTATTTATTATAAGTTGAAAGGTTTTCGTACGGTCTGTTTCGCGATGTCCTGATAAGTTCTAATTAGCGTTATCTGTCCAATACTTCATACAAAATGACGACGATACTATATTTTGTTATTTTTATTAAATTATTTACCTAAAGATGAAATGAGAAACCAAAAATTTGCCCACGGGCGGGACTCGAACCAGCAACTTTCTGGCTAACCGGGCCAAACGCTCTACCAACTGAGCTACCGTTCCGTCAGTCTGACGTTGCGAAATTTGTGGTCTCTTAAGGATACGTCATTATGCGTGACGTTTAGCGCCATCAACCTGTCTGTTTATGCAACAATTTTTGGTGTCTTATTTCATCTTTATGAATATAAAATATAACACTGTAAGTAAGGGTTAAAAATACTCTAAACCAAAATGATTTACCTAAGTCAATAACTAACAAAATGATACTTTATGCGGATGGTTGTACTATGAGTATTGTATGTAAAAATCAAAATGAAATATAATCCAGCCTGAAATCTGTTGCACACTGGTTGGAATAAAATAACTTATAATTAAATATACCAAAAAAAAAAAAATTAGGCAAAGACAATTATACGAATATACAAGAATGACATTACAAAGGGTAGATATAAAGGACTCAGAATCTGTAAAATCTTTAAAACTGCATAATATATTGACAATGATATGAAATGGCAATCTTAATTGAATTTTTAACGCTAAATAAAAGACTTCAATTTTCAAACGCATTACGTCAGCTTAGCAAGATAGTGAACCGAGCAGCAGTGATTATGCTATGTTGGCTCGAGGTTAAGATCCAATAATAGTTGGCTCGAGGTAAAGATATTTTCCCGTTAATATTGGTCGCCTATTAAAAGCTCAAAAGAGGTGCATTGGGGCCATTTTCAATCTAAGAAGAAGAGTAAGCTGCCGGCCATATTTTCAGGAATATAAATTGCTTACAATGATACTCTCACTTTATATTTTTTAAGCTACACTCTATGTAAAACGAAACCCTGGCCTATTTCCACGTGTTTTAAGCGCCAAAAGATGTGATCTTATAACAACTAAACAAAATATTATTCACAAAACAAACACTCAATAGCAACATATCTTTGGCATGTCAACTAAAATATCTAAGTAAGTAAGAAAATTAGGGCAGAATATAATATGCTGACCTTTAAGAAAATGCTTTGCGAATATCTGACGGAATGTCTTCAAAACAATTCAATGCTTTTGTCGATATTAAACAGGCCCTGAGTATTGTATTTACTTATTTGTGTATGATTTGCTGACAATGTATGACGATGTTTGCTTTTCGATTGTTTGATTTTCATGGCCTCAATTCAGAAAATATGAAATTCAATCGATCAACGAGTTGTAAAGAACTGTTGTAGCTTGAAGGCATTTGCCTACATGCTCACAGACGTGAACTCAACGAAATTTCTAGCCCGCAGACACACTGTGTGTGCAGCCTAACGCAATAAATTACGGTGACTGAGAGTACCGATTTATTGACGTACACTCACTGTAACCGATAACGGAGGCTTTGACACTTTGTTTCAGGGTCCTGCGGGTGTTGGTCGCGACAAAGCTCGCCGTAGTATAATTCTGCTGTTGTGGTGGTGGTATTTGGTTGTATTTTTTTATCTTAGCTGCGTCGGTTACTTTTTAAGGTCATTTTATACTACAACTCCAGTCATAGTGTTCCTGTTTGAAGTTGAGAGACTTAAATAACTACCTAATAAGTATTACCTATGTATGAACTACTGTGATTATACCTATTTAAAGATATTAATTTAATATCGAATTGAAGCTTGCTGATCTAAAAAAAGGTTACGGATTTAAGGCCAAATACTCGAGTTTTTTTGGAGATTAGGCCTTTATCTGAGCTTAGCTTATGTCTTTAAACTAGTTTTTTTGTATATACAACGCGTATGTAGTGTAAGAAAATACGACAACAAACACTTTTATTTTAACCTCCTTACCTTTGTCTCCCGAGTGTGCCCCCTGGGACAAACCGGAAGTTTGCGAAGGTTTCACTGGATTTTATTCCGATTGCTGCGCAAGGGGAATAACACAACGAATATATTTGAATATTTTCATATTATTTATGTACATTGCATCACAAATTTTAGTAAATAGACACACTAGATTTGAATAGTAGTAATGAATCGAAAGAAATTTAAATGGACTCGATTATTTATGTACAAAACTGTATATTTGAATTTTAAACTGTCAATTAAACTTTATAGATGAGTCAGTGTCGTCACAATTAATAACTGTGAAACATTTAATCATTCCGCATCTACTTTTCATTGCGAAAATAATACTGCGGTGAAAATAATTTTCATCAAAGTTAAATTATGATGCCAGCATTAAAGTTCAAATTGAAACTGTCAATTAACCGCTGACCATAAAAATAATTATTAATTATTGGACAAATAACTGGAGCAAAGAGGATTACTGAATACAAAACTTTTTTTATATAATGTTTTGATAAATTATATCTCAGGTAGGTCTTTGCTAGATAATTAGAAAGAAAAATAATTCCTGAAGATAGCCTTACATTATTAGCCTTATATTACATTTCATCAAACCTGTTATCCAACTCAAAAGGTTCTAAGCTCAAAAAAGTTAGTCCCGTGACAACGCATAAAAAAGTAAAGCGAAACAAACGAACGTCGCGACAACAGCTGCGTCTGGAATTTCTTGTGGACATTAGTCGAGGCTTAAAGGTTTTTTTACGTCGCATTTATTAGTATGTGGCGGGGTCTCAGGACATTACGTGACATCGTAACCTGCGTCGTAAAGGGCCTCCGGTGCCCACGTACACGCTACAGAAAAAGGCCTACACCGTATTTGTATCTGAGGTTTCAATAAAACATTCTGCCTTGACAAGACACCAAGAAAATACAGCTGACTTTTTATAGTCATAAAAAACTAACTCCGCTGGCTTTCAGAAAATACATTTTAAGTAACTTTTTAGTGTTCAAATAAATTTTGTACAAATCTAAACTGAATAATAATTTAATTCAAACATTCCCACTCAGACTTTGTTATAAGAAAAGGCGAAATGTTAACATCATGTCATCCATTAAACCAAACAGAAGCAAAATGTTTTCCACCGACGACATTGGACGAAAAAATGATTCGTAACACAAAACAAACAATTAATCAAGCAAATTGCTCGCGATGAGTTATTGCTATTACTAAACAGAACACAAGGAGAGACCTCAAGCGGTATTCATTCGAATATGCGTTTGCATCTGTGCTGTGTTGTTTGTGAGATTGTGACGACCGCATTCATTATATAGTACACGTATGTATATTATACGATTAAATATGAATCTACTCGTGACAAATGCACAAAATAAGTTTTGAAGGAGGGAGTTCTTTTATTTAAAGCTACAAAAGAGTCAGTTATATGTAGCCGACTTTCACGTCAATAATGGGCTAAGTGCAAGTTAGCTGCGTAGATTTTGTGACTTTTACGTAGTTATTTATAGAGCAATATTGTTTGAGCCTTTTGGTCATAGTTTAATCCAGGCATTATTATTATTGCATTGAATGAGTGCGTCAACATGATCCAAGTCTTTCTGATGAAATATTATTTAAATGCTATTTTTCTAAAGGTCGCAGCTGGGATTAAAACCGACATTGATGAATGTTTGCATTTATTCTACAAACAGCACAGACCGAGTCTTTCAGAAAGCTGCCAGAATCTTTTATTCAACTCATATTTGACTTAACTCAGTACCTACAACAGTATTGGTTTATTAATTTTCTCGTAATCATAAGTTGTCTTTTTAAAGTGGCTCTTTTATCCAATGCAAGAAGGTAATTCAGAGTTAAATAGTAAGTTATTAGTTATATTTGTTTTACTCGTGTAATTTAAAATTATTTAGCGTAACAAATAATAAAGAAAAAACATTGATCATCTTAATGGCTTTACTTGAGTAAGCTTATGACATGCTTTGAGTAGGTGCTTACAGTTTTAAGTTTGCCTAACCTATGGATAGAGGTCATTGTTCATTTAGCCGTTTATGATGAAGTTTTAATTTATTCTATTAGCTTTAAAGATGTGGAAAGCTTATCTGAAATGTGGTCAATTTCAAATGAGGGTATATAGATACGAGTTACTAACATTTATTTTACAAACAAAGAAGTACGATCAGTGTACACGAGTATAAATACAAATTTAATTAAGCGAACGCTTACCGTTTGTGATAATGTGACTCACCCTAACAGCATTTTCTAGGATTTGGGTAATTGATTTTGTGCTTATGTGTAATTATGTGACCCCTCGTTACAACTTATTTCACAAATCAATATAGCTTTTTTTCTCAACTACAGAAAATTCTAGCATGAAAAACGTTTCAACTTTAGGTTAAGTAAGGTCGCTTTGGGCTACATACAGTGTTATTCGGGTCAGTGACATCCAACTCAGGGATGATAATATGAGTTATGGTTATTCAAAAAATATTTTTTTCTTTAAATCATATGCAAGTTTTATAAAAGAAAACGTTCACTACATTTAAAAAAAATCAAAACGAATGCGCACCTTCACACGTAGCTCGCGCGTATCTATAAAATACTACGCCGTAGCTAGTAAGCTACGAAGAGGCGACCTGGTACTGGAAGTTTTGACTCGCTCGCTAGTATCGCAATAATAAATTGATTTTCTGGGCTTTTTCATTAAAAAAAAAACTTACTGGCATCAATATCATTTGTCTACCACCCCCGAGTCCTGTATAGTCGCTATACTTGAATGAGTTTTCTTGAAAAATCATATTACCGTTGCAATAAGGGTCATTTGATACAAATAAAACTGAATAGGTGTCACCACACCACTTGTATAAAAGCATTGCATAAGTCCAACAGGGTGGTTACGTATATCAAAAGAGATAGTTAAGTGATTGCAAACCGAGTGTAATAAGAAAGCTGGAGTAAGCTCTCTTATCACACTCCGGTAAAAGTGTCCGAGCCAGACACATGCTCGTAGGCGCTCGCATATGCTAAAACATGTCTCTTCTTCTTCCTAGTAACTGTCCCGTCTGGTGACGGGGTCTGCTTTCCGACTATTTTTACTCCACTTTGCCCCATCCTGGTTTTCGGTTAAGTCACAGCTTTATAGGTCCTTCTTAATAAGACTCAACCATCGCAGTTTAGGCCTTCCTCTTCGCCTTTGACCCGGCAGTTTTTGGTTGAGTGGCGATGTAGTCAGTCCTTTTCACGTGTCCAAACCACCGCAGACGGTGTTCTTGAAGTTTATCGGCGACGTCACGCACGCCGAGACTACCGCGCACGTACTCGTTGCGAATTTTGTCGAGCCTCGTCACTCCGCATAAGTATCCATCGCAGCATCTTCATCTCAACAAACTTGGATGGTCTGCACGTGTATTTTTGTGACCGCCCAGGTCTCGCTACCATACGTTAGCACTGGTCTTATGACTGACTTGTACACCTAATGAATTAATTGCTGAAACATGTATAAGTTCTTAATTTGAAGCTTTTATTTAAATTATGACGTTCTCAACACTTACACAGAGACAGCAATCGAGTTATGTAATAGAACCAGCCTTTAAGGTCGGGTCCGTACCGTTCGCTGAACCCGACAGTGATGAATGTTTCATTTATTCTCCCGGTTGTATGGAATAGACGGACTGGCTGAATCTGCCGCTTTTTATTTAATTATTCGAGGGCAGGCTTGTGGACTTCTTTCACATCGGGGTTCACCACCCGGTAAATGAGTTTGAGCTGATATGATTAGTATATATTTTTTTATTGAACTACATTTTGACTCAGCCTTGTAGTATATTATTATATAATCGTATTAAAATGTAGGTAACTAATCAATAATCTCTTAGTGACATACTTTGGGTTCATAGTGCATCAACTTTTTTATGTAAATTTCGATAATTCGTGCGTACTCTTTCCTTAAAAGTTTAAGGCCTCAACCTCTTGATCTTGTTTGCCTAAACACAATGCAATGGCATATTTTTTATTTATTGAATAAAGGTACACTTACAGATTACAGTCAGACTTGCAGTGCTAACACTGATAAAACAGTAATTTTAATAAATATGTATCTTTTTTTCAGGTAAGAGTCATTTCTATAAGCTATCAGCTTTCTGTTGGTAAGAATGACCGTTTAACAATATTTTACATAGTGAACTAGTTTAGACATACGAATTAATAATTAGTTGAATGTTCTATTATCAAACTCGTGTTGCGAGAATGCTTTTTTTGGTTGCTTGTTTTTATGTTATAAAAAAAAGTAAAAACCGACTTCAAAACCAAAATGCCCTAAAAAGTCTTAAATAAAGTCTTGGTTGTTCAAAGTGATGACATGGTAGTGTGATGGTTTTTGCTTTTTGTAAAAGTTAATTTTATTTATTTATTTCTAGTGATTACAGGAGGAGGGGGGGGATGTTGTACCTTATGACTCTCTTCTTTGAGAAGCTACAAATTACCTATCATTAGTTCTGTCATTATAATAACTTAACTTCTAAGCATTAAAGAGTTCCACCATCAGCTCAGCTTCACAAGATGTTGACTATCAGACGTAACAACACGTCAACATCAAGATTCTAGGTAAAAAACACTATACGTGCCTTTAATATTTGAGGGTTTCCCTCGATTACTCCAAGATCCTGTCATCAGATCCCAAATTGGCAATAATGGGACAAACTAGAAGGTATACTCTCTAGGTAAATGAAAACATTTCTCGAATCGGTCGATAAATGATGAGATATGAGGTAACATAGATACAAAAAAAACGTACAGCCGAATTGATAACCTCCTCCTTTTTTGAAGTCGGTTAAAAACTATATTATCACATTGTACACGAAATAAAAGATAGTTTTTAATCGCAGTATTCAGTAAAATACAGAACTATTGCATATTTCTGTTTATAAAAATTGTAAAAGTCAATAAATTAAAGTTCTTCACTCACGTCCAGGAATGGACGTGAGTGAATTTTTTTCGCAACAAAAGGTTGTGACTCGAACTTAATTTCGACTCACGTTGGCAATATAACCTCTAAAATATCTTAGCTCTCAGTAATTTGTCATATTTCAAAAGGGACAACATCTATTTCAAATGTAAATTAGGATTGAATGACCTTTCCAAATCTATTCGAAATGTCGTTGACCTCATCCCGAGTAAATAATAAACCATTGGCAAGGCCCAGGCCTGTTATTTTATTGCCAGGTGTATACGTACGGTCAATAGGATGTTGTTATCATAGGATTTCTGAAAGTTTTTGTTTCATTAGGCTCAATTATAATGTAGTTATTGACCAATCGCTCATTTTTTGTCGTAATTCGTCTCCAGGAGCTTTTAGAGCTACTACTTATGTAATAACTTCTATGTTTAGTAAATAATTACGTTATTTTAAACTAAGTTTTACAACAATTGATTCCAATAGTGTTTGGGGAGGTAACCGCTGCCTGAATGATGTAAGTACGAATTTAAACGATGAAAACATTATTTTTATTTCTAATCGCCTAATTACTTTTATATAGGTATATCGTAGTCTTTCAAAGTTTTCGTTTTTATAGAAAAATGGTTATATAACAATGTTTATTTACGTTTGTTTTCACTGAATAGTAAAAGAAAAAACAATTTTCTACCTGCTAGAGTTAACAACCTGACGATGTATTATAATTGGTGGGCGCGAGGAAGCATGATATGAAATGCACATTGAAACGAGTCGTAAAACAGAAGTGTGGACGTAAAATATGTGCGAACGCGCACAGTAACTAACAACACGATATGAGTGGTCACCGGGGGCGAATTGCGAGGAGGAAGCAACCCTTTTGCAGTATTTATTGCGTATTTTTGCGAGCATATTAAGCTACTTTGTTTCCCCGCTTCAACACAGGATATTACCATAATTTAGCGGGGACGTAATGAACGCTAATATAAACAGCGTAACGCGATATTTTTTAAATTAGAATGTCGACAGCGGTCCTTACAACATGTTTAAGGCGCACATTAATGTTGCCGGTTACATTTTTATATCGTTTTCATTATTTTTTTACGAGTTACGGTATGCTTGTCATGTATTTGTTCAGTAAACATGTTAATAAAAATTTTAATTACGAAAATAAAAGTTACTGTTCCAAGGGCAATAATAATTATTGAATATCCTTAGATGCCCGCTTATATAGCTGATATCTTTAGATATCAGCTGTAGATTAGCGTCATTTAATGTAGGCGGAGTATACAGCTTTTATTGTAAGTATGTATAATTGAATTTTTTTTATATTGTCTCGGGTCGGGGTGTTGTAATACCAGCATTGTATTTGATTTCCATAACACAAGTGCTTAAACTACTTACTTTGGGATCGGAGTAATGTATGTGATTGGTGTCAAATTTTGAGCTAATTTATTAATATTTATGTAATACTCGTACACTAACTTAACAAAAGAAGTTAGATGACCAAAGCAGGTACAGCCGAAACAAGAACTTTTGGTTTCATCTTTATTATTAAGATAACGACCCCTTCAGAAAAAAGTTATATCCATTAGGAGCATAAAGATATCACGGTAATGATTACAGCAAGAATACGACACCTTTAGACATGATGCGAAATGCCCGGTGTGTCAAAGGCAGAGAGCGTGTTCGTTTAATCAAAATAAAACGGCAACCCGCCGCTTTACCGCGTCATATTCCGCTGCGAAAACATTATGGTTTCCCTATTCGTTAAATTTAAAAGCCGCAGCGATACAATCGCTTATCGCTGACATCGCATCATTCATGTCACGCCCTCTTATAATGAAAATAAATTCGGGAACTACCCACTGGGATTAGCCGCCACCATAAATAGGGATTAATGAGGTTTAATTATATAGCCTTTTTGCTCGGATAGTTAGAGCTTTCAGGACACGTCCGCAGAATAAGCGGCTATTCGGAACTAGAGATGTTTGGATCTCGCCAACTGTAACCGAAAGTATTGGATATTAGATTATCAGTATGCGGTACGGGATCGCAAAGACATATCTATGGGGAGCTGTTTTAGTAGGTACAGCATCTTGATGTTATCGAATAGGTTTATTTGGTTTGGTAGTCTCATTTATTCATGAAAGACTGATTTTAGGTACTCATAGTACTATTACTTACGACCCTTTTCACAATATTCTAATAAGTTCTGGTAAAAGTTATCGATGGTACTTGATATCTTTTCTTTCAATGACTAATGTTCAGTAAACACTTCATTCTAATACTTTCATATAAATAATTTTCTAAATGTAATAATCTAAACTTACTAATATTATAAAGCTGAAGAGTTTGTTTGTTTGTTTGAACGCGCTAATCTCAAAAACTACTGGCCCGATTTGAAAAATTATTTTTACGTTGGATAGTCCATTTATCGAGGAAGGCTTTAGGCTATATCACATAAAGATACGACTCGTAAGACCACAGCAGAAATGAAAAATGTTGCGAAAACGGGAGAAAGATATTCCTTTTGAGAGCTTTCGCTGCATACGCTGCGGAAACCGCTTAAGTTACACAAAAATCATGTATGACAGGATTGTTCAGCATTAAGAGTTCAATAATAAAGGCCGCGACAGCATATGTCTATCTTTTATGGTTGGCTTACTACAACCTTTTTTATGTTAATAAATTTGTAAAAAAATAATGCATTATTTTTAGAGGCGTATTATACACACAGGTATTTATTCTTATCAAAATAAATACATTCATCATCACGAGCATTTCATTTAGAACCAAGTTGCCCTTTATATCATTTGATTTCAATAAATATCTTAGGAGCTATCACAGTTTTAACATAACTCCGCACCAAAATAATGTTCGCAACTTAAGTACAACGTGCGCTTGCGCTAATATATTATAAAACTGAAGAGTTTGTTTGTTTGAACGCGCTTATCTCAGGAACTGCTGGACCGATTTGAAAAAAAAAATCAGTGTTGGATAGCTTATTTATCGAGAAAGGCTTTAGGATATAAAACATGACGCTGCGACGGGAGGGGAGGGAGTAAACTCAAAACGCGCGGACGAAGTCGCGGGGGACCGCTAGTGTTCTTATATGTAGATGCTACAGATCTACACAAGACAGGATACAAAGAAAATCAGATTTTGTTACATCCGTATTCAACATCCAAGATCCCGTTTCGCTAACAACTTTACGCCACTAGCGACATAGGCTCAAGTCGGCAACTCGCGTTCATCCGACGCGCATACATTATGTGGTTCGTGGAAGCTTTATTATATCGTTTGTCTTACACAATAATATTATTTATTCACTTAGGAGAACGTGGGTCAACGCGTGTAGCGCATTCACAAGGTTTAGTTTAGTAAACCTTGTGAATGCTATGGTTAATATAATAATTTTATCATGAGTTCCATTGTCTTTTTTACAAAATTATGTATATCATAGAACATATAATTAAAGTTCACATGAAAAACAATTTAACATGTATATTTGTCATATAAATAATTCGTGAAAGTCATGTAACTAAAAGAGTGATCAGTACGAATGTCAATGGCTGGAAGGGAAGAGGCAGACCGAAAAAGAGGTGGATGGACGGTGTGAAAAACGATATCAGTGTGAAAGAAGTGGATAATTCAGTGACCTCTGATAGAATAGTGTGAATGCGAAAAACAAACCGCATCGACCAGGTAAACTGGGGAAATGGCAAGAGAATGATGAGGAATTTATAAAATATGACAATGTTTTTTTTAAACATATTGGACAACAAACACATACATTGCTCTGATCCCAAAGTAAGTAGCTAATGCACTTGTGTTATGGAAATCAGACACAACGGTGGTACCACAACACCCAGACCCGAGACAATATAGAAAATTTTGGTTTCTACATATATTGACCCGACCGGGAATCGAACCCGGGACCTCGGAGCGGCGACGCCTTGAAACCAGCGTGCTTAGCCACTACACCACAGAGGTCGTCATATCATTTTCTGTTGCAAAACGATTTTTTGTCCAATTCATTTATATATATAAGAACTAAATAACGCAGAAACATTGCAGGTGCAATAAAGTTAAAAAAGGTCAACACCTCGTGTGATAATCATATCAGCGGTCTTAAATTGGTAACACGGCACGTTGCAGCTCTTTCTTATTTGTTTTCAACTATCCAAAATCTTCCGGAAACAATCCGGTAGTTCGTGGAACTTTTCAGGCTGTCACATAGTCTGTGTAAATTAGGCAGCAGCTGTTGCCTTAACGTCCAGAATAGAGATGAGGCTGACTGAACGGATAGCTTTATTTTTTATTTATCATCAATGTTGACAGTTCTTTCCCGGTTTGTGAAACATAAAAGTGATACCGAAATATAAATGTTATGTGTACACAGATATTTTTTATGTTTAAACGAAGTTGGCGTTTGTCGTTTAGCTTAGCCAAACATGCATTATTGCCAAGTCTATTTTGATTATGTCAACAACATATTATTATGTTTGTACTTAATCATATTGGTCTGGTGTGAATGGTATTACATTTTAGATCGTTCTCTGGTACGCCTACAAAAAAAATATGTTTCATTACCGTAGCAAGAAGTATCAAAAACAGCATTACAGATATGCTTTTTAAAACATTCGCATTCCGCTTGTGTGGTAGGCCCCTAACGCAAATCACATTTGTTCAATCTGCAACGAAATAACCTCTTTGAGTCACAACGTTAAGCACAGTTAGAAAGCACAGGAAATCATGAAAATAATATAGGTGCACCAGCCTCTTTATGTACGAATATTACGAGTAAGAAGGTAACAAGAGAACTTATTCACATGTGTATAGTTGCATAACTGTTGCAGTTTAGTTCTGAGACTGAACTATAGACTGTTTGAGAAATTAACTTGTTAGCAGTATTTAACGTACATTAAAGCGGTTAACTAAACGTTACGTTTTGAGTTAAAATCATGATTATTCAGTTTATACGTTTTAATACATAAAATAGAGTTTCAAGATTTCTTAAGTATAAGACTGCAGCTAATTAAGCATTTTAATAAATTGTGTGATTCGCGAATCATTTGTCAAGCTCGAAAAAAGCTTCATTTTTTTTAAGAAACAAAGATATTACATAGTCAGACGGTTTTAGCCCTTTCAACAGATGACTTCACAAACTTTAAGTATAAACCTAAATCAAAATACATGTAGTCGAGATAAAAAGCCGCTACCACAAGCGATAGAGATCAATAGTGACGTGTTGCCCACCGGGCAGTTGTGGGCGCCACCCCTCGCATTTCTGAAATTGTTTTGCGGCGAAGCAGAGTTCTAGGTGGCTTAACTATACCTCAACGCTGCGGTCTACCGCCATATCTCACACAAACTAGCACTATTTACAACAAACAGACTGAAATCACCTTATAACTTAAACCGTAAAGAGTATTTAGAGGTATCTGGAATTTGCTTCATGAATTTCATATCCTCCATTTCCAAAGCTCATTTAAATAAGGTATAATAATGATGGACCGTTAGATGGAATATTGGCTATCTGTTTTGGAACTTTAGGTTCCTTGCGTCAACTATTAAAATGGTTGACCAAGAATAACGATACGAAGTTAAGAAAGAACGAAAGTTAAGTAAGGTAAGGTATCATATTAATTAATTAATTATCCACGGCCACGTCGCCCGCAAACATGTATCTTGGTGTAAGACGGTTGTTGAGTGGAGACCATGGGGAGAGAAACGCCCGGTGGGAAGACCCCAAATGCGATGGAGTGACGACATCAAGAGAGAAGTCTGATCGATTTGGATACAGGTGGCTCAAGATAGAAGAGACTGGCATAATAAAGAGGAGGCCTACACCAAGAGAATGGTAGAAGAAGGCTAAGAAGAAGAAGAATTAATTATCCGATAAATTGTTTAAGATGAAAATTTGTTTGCTAGTCATTGGTCATAGAAAAACATAAAAGGAAAACGAAAAAGTAACTTTATAAAATAACATCTATTTGTTATCTTTACCGAATTAATTCTGCATTATTTTAAAATACATCAGAGAAAGAATGACGGCCAGAGACGACTGGGAACCGGTAGTGACAGAGTTCCTCTGTAGAAATTAACTTACTTTTCGCGAGTAGGTATTTATCAAATTTTATACATATTACAGCGTTCGCGTTCACGGGTAGACTAAGATATTATTTTTCACACAACACATCATTTAAACTTTCAGATGAAATACTTAAAAAAAGCTATAGTAGTTAGTCACTTTTTGTTTTGTAACAAAACATAAAATTACAAGCAATTCATTTGACCTTGCCTTGACTTACGATTTGACAAATTGCTTTGGTTTCACCGTTACTTGTGTTCTTGAGCAGAAACCCTTAAATCTTTCCATTTCGAACAGAAACATAAATTGTTTGGCAAAGAATCCGGTTATAAAAACAGGAAAATGTTCAGCGTGTCTTGTAAGTAATTGACTTAACCAGAGTAGCTTAGTTATGCTATTTGTAACCAATTTAGAGGGCGGAATTCCGTGGTAGCGGGTCATCGGTTACCCAGGCATGTTAGGATTCTCGCAGAGATACAATATTGCAATACCGAAATGACCGAATTCTTGCAGCCTGTTGATATTAGACTAAGCGAGATCTGCAGTGCGATTCAGAACCATTCGATAAGCCATCCGGCTTGGGTATTGGCTCGATTTTTATATAGTCTATTCATTTATACAATAATGTTGTAGTTTAATTTGATGTCGATATGTCAGTTCGATATCAAACATAATAAAATAACAAAATGAAACAGTTATTATAATTTTATTAATAAGTAAAAGTTATCGAATCGTAACCGAATGGTCTTGAATCGAGGAGCTGGTTGGTTTAGGTTACGGCAAAAACGCTCATCTCTATAAGGTAAAAGCTTTGCTCATAGAAACGTAAGCGTGAATACATTTATCTTTGTGATTTCTCCTTATTCTTTATTATTATGACATATTAAACCTTCACAAAAATATGTGCTTACTGACGTAATATGTGTTATTTTGGATATTACGTAATTACAGTGAAGGCTCTGCGACGTTTCCCGAAATGTTTTTGGCAAGTGGCATTTTTCCTTATAATTCTAAGACGAACGTGTTTCAGGTTGTCATCTTATCAGAGAGCTTTTTTCATGTCTAATTGAATATTTTGTGCCCTCTTCCTCTTTTTCCCCGTTGTGAGCACCGTGAATAATTAAAAGTTGTTTTCGGTGTAATTTTTAAGTTTCCTTACTGGCAAAAGAGTTTATTCTTTATCTTTTCAAGATCCGTCTGTCATTCAGTCTATATGTTTCACAAAAACGCGTATATTAATTTTGTCAAGTTAATCACAAATGTACTTCTCGAAGCGCAATGAAGCAAGCTTTGGTAGTGATATCGAAGTTGAGCAACCTATGACGCAGTCGTGTTTAGATGGGTGACCATCCCACTGTCTAATGGCATGGCATATATACCGTGCTACGGTAGACAAGCCGTTGGTTCCGGCTGATATCGGTTGATATTAGTCGTTAAGCCTAGTCGGAGGTCATACCAACATTTGACAGCAAGGTTTGTCGCTTGTCTTGCAAACACACCCCTCCGTCAATTCGCACTGAGCACACGTAGTGGAGTATGGCCTTAACTACTTCACAGTTGAAGTAAGACTTTTGTCCCGCAGTAGGACATTACAGACTTACTACACACGGACACAATCACAAATGTACGCGTCTACGGCGTCATGCAAGTGCAAAACAATAAAAGATATGTCAGCTTTAGAATCCTAAATTTTGATAAGATGTATGTATCTGTAAATATGTACTTACAATGAGTTACATTAGCTTGTTAGGATATCTCTGTGTACGAGTCCAACTCCCACTTGCTCGGTTTTTTAAAGACTCAAATTCATGCTTAGGATCAGATAAGGCGATTAAATTCGTATTTCATTTAAAGCTTTTGGTCATTCCGGTAAAATTTCGGGGTCTTCAAAGGCAGTGTACAGTAATGTTTTCAATATTTCCCGTTATCTTTTCCGATTTAAGTACGCTGTGGACGTAACGATCGCGTTTGCATGCATAATGTGTAAACTCCGTAAATGCCCTTCTCAGCGAATATAAAGTTACAGTAGGCGAAGTGGGTTGTTGACTTGTGTCAATATTTACGCTGGCGTTTTTTAACATGTAAGGAAAAGTACGGCGTGACCTATTTACTGGTTATAGGGAAAATTTACAAATAGGAAATACATCCACATGTAGGGCTTCGAACGTTAATTAATCTTTTTTGTGTGATTATTTGATTACGAGTTTTACTATTTAAATCAAATAATGAATCCAAATGTTAAAAATCTACCGCAAAGAAGAAATCGAAACGCATAGAACTCGTGACTCTGAAGAAGCCAAAACTGTATCGTCTTTAAAAAAACGGTTGACGAACTTTTTGGTATACAAACAGTGTGAGAATTTGCCCCCTGGGCATTAACGGTAAATAAGGCCTAGGTTGGTCGATGATGATACAAATTTATTAAATTCATTGTTGATGATTACTGTGACAACATTTTCAACTTCAACGTAATTTACTGAATCTTCTATATATGATAAGGTCACCTCGTTTTAAGTGATAATATTAGATAAATGGGCCCATTCAGCACCATAAATAAATCTTTAGTTGTAGAAAATACTTTGGGTCTTTATACGCTAGTTTTTAAAAGAATGAGATTAAGATTATAATGTTTTGGCAGTTTTGTTTACCTTTTAAGGTTAAGATTACAATAAAGAAGGATAAGGCATTGAAATAAGAGGCGAAGCCGTTGACGGTATTGACGTATCTTTTAAAATTCACAGAGCTGTTTAAAAAAAATAATGTAAGAGCCATAATAATAATAGTAATCTGTTTTGTTTTTTTATTTTCTTTTATTAAGAAAACCAACAGCTTAATAATAAGTTGTACAAAGTGGTTCTTATATAAAGTTAAGCTTATAACAGGTTTCCCTATATTTGCAATCAGTTTAGGACGCTTAAAAATAGTATGTGCATAGCAAATTAAAACAAGTTAATTTTATGATGTAACATAAAACATAACATAATAAATCTCCGTGAAGATAAGAAAAAAATGCTCATATCTAAATAACCTAGGTAAGTAGGTAATTACTAAGACGTTACGTATGTATATAACACATAGACAATAATACTACACGTTAAATATTATAAAAGTAGGTGAGACCATATATATATATAGACATAAATCAATTGAAATAGAAAATATTTTTAAACGCAAAGAAAAAACCACGACTCCGATATCATGTACATTTTTATCAAAAAGTGCTGTAAAGAAGCATGATATGCTAATTATAATTTTAGTAATTTTACTAAACATCTTAGGATAAAACGCTGAAATGAACGAAGGATCAATCAAAGACAAAGAAATTAATGATGAAACGCAGTGCATGCTGAACTGGTGGGAGGGGGGGTGTATTGTTTGTGTATACGTATGAGTGTTTAAGTGTTATTGTTGTTGTTATGTGGGTATGGATGGACGTAAAGTGATGTTGTTTTTTCATAAAATCAGTTTATAAGATGAGTTAAGTTGATTCAATTTTCTTCTTATCCTATCAATGGTAAAGCGACTTTTTGTTGTGCCCAGTTATAATTTAATATAATTAAATATAATTTAAGTTAATTAGTCTAGGAGTAGTAGTAGTACAGTAGGGGTCTGTTAAGGGACTTCCAAGTAGGCTATGGCAATTTGTGTCCTATAAGGGGGTGATCGAAAGGAGGAACAAAAGGAGCAGGCGATAAGAGACCGTTCTCCCTACAGTACACGTCTCGCAGTAGGTCGCGGTCAAGTTGGGGAACGCATTTCATGAAGCTGCGGTTTTTAAGGCTTCGTCTCCTGCTAACGACGCTCCACTCCACTGTTTCTATGATGTATACAAAGACACAGTTAAAATATTATCACTTTAAATGATTTGACCTTATATAAAACTGAATCATTATTACCCTTGGTCACGACATCACACGTGAATGGTTGGACCTATTTCGCCAATTCTTTTTCGTTGTGTTTGTTATTGCCAGTAGAGTCATTACCGCCCCGAAAAGGATGATAACTAAGACGGGGCCGGCGGTTGTTTTGCCGCGGTTTACTGGGGGCGGTAGTAAGCAATTAAAAATCAAATATTTCAGTAGTTTTCATTCCAGGACCTACTTCGTTCATTTTTATATCCTCCTCTTACTCTTTTCCTCTTATTCCTAGCTAGGAAGTATTCCAATTCAAGGGATAAAGACGGCTTGATTTAAAATGTCGAACGTTTTATTATGGAGTAGATCAGCTTATCGAAGGGCTTCGGTCGAAATAGAAGGCATTTGTTAAGATTATCCTTCGGTAACGGCGATATAAAGTTCCAAAAGCAGCTATATTATCCCTTAAAACGTTTTTTTTATTTTTTTGTATACTATCATGACAGGACCCGACTGATCTACGCTGTTGGTTCGGTAATGTTTTCATATAAAATATCTAACTCGCAAAGTTTGATTTTTATTGCAGGTAACTAAACCTAATAACTTAGTGAAATAAAAATGAACTGTAAATAAGTCGTTAAGTAGGTAATGCGCTGAAAATGTTATGACCCACTATCAAATTGTCAAACGGGCGTACAATTCTAGTTTAATAAGTTCGTACTTATGCCCAATTCCTTAATCAACAATAGTTATGGTAAAATCTCGTAACCAGCGGTTGAATATTTATGATTGTTTGTGTTTTGAAGATAATGGCAATTAAAATAGCCAGTCGAAGCCATTTGGTTCAGGTAGTTTTTCTTCAAAACACACACAATTGTAAGTTTTCAACCGTTGATGACGAAACCATTTCTATCGATGACGCGATTGGGCCTTACTTACTAGATCATTCATTTACTGACGAAGGGCTAGACAAGTCACATTGTAAGGTAATTTTATTACTTACAATCATTTTATTTAACTTGCAACGTATGTTTGTCCGGGTGAAATCTTGCAACTTGTTTTGAACCAGTTATCTTCAATCTTCGATTCGATCTTCGATTGAGCTGAAATGTTTAATGTACTCGCTTAGTTTAGAAGACAATGCATAGTCAGCTAAAGTCTGTTTCTTTTTGCTTGTCGAATATTGTTAACAATCTTGAAATTTCTTTTACCAGAATAATAAATTTAAAAAAAGGATAAACACAAAACTTACCGACTAAATTGGTAATAATTAGTTTAACATAACATAACATCTTTTTAAATCAAATAGACAATGTTTTTTTTTCACTGATATTATGTTAAAATAAATATTGTTTACATTATTGGACTAGAAAAGAAGAACGGACATTATGTGATGTCATTCTAAACCAAACATGGTGGGTTATCCAAGATTGTCGACTAGTTTTTTTTTTCTGAACTACCACAATATGGGTATCAAATAAAAGGGTTTGTCGTGGAAAACACGAAAAATAATATGTTGACACATTTAATCCAATGCGGTCGATTATCCAAGATGGCAGACTCGTTATTTTTTCTCCACTACCACAGTATGGGTATCTAATGAAATGGCTTACTAAGTACCTACAACACGAAAATTTATCACTAAAAATAAATGAACTGTAAAAAAACATTACAAACAAGCTATTATTTATGCGACCTGAAAGAAAACGAAAATAAACTTTTAATGAAATCAAACTAATCAATTTAGTACTTCGTACCTAACACAATTAAAAATTTTTAAGAGCTTGTTGCGAGATGTGTCTGTATCTAACTGGTATGGGCACAATGTTGACTGGCATAACATGTTAAAAAATAAAATGTCTTATTTCATTTTTATTTTATTTTAACACAAACCAGTTTACAGTTGAGGAGAAACAAATTTTATACATAAATGAGTATTATACTAAACTCAGAGTATTATACTGTCTCTTAGAAATAAGGCAAATATAAATATCACGACAAGTTATTATAAAATTGTAATTGTGTATTAGGTAGGTAATTGTGTACTGACTTGTTTGATTGCATCAAAAGTTTATTTTCATGTTTTAGGTCACTTCAAGTAAAGCTTGTTTTAAAAAGATTTTTTACAGGTTAGTTTTTTAATGATTTGACTAGTTCTATCAAACATTTATACAAAAACTATAGTCTGTGATATGTGTTTCTGCTGTATCACCATCCTATTTCATAAGCAATTATTGAAAACTATTAAAAGATGTAAACCTGAATTCAAACTGTAAAAAACGTTCTTATATGGCAGTGGGCCGGAATTACAACCTAATTATTAGGGTACCCATTATATCAACTTTAGAGATAGTAGCAATACGTTTTG
This sequence comes from Pyrausta purpuralis, assembly GCA_963924145.1. Lineage (NCBI taxonomy): Eukaryota > Metazoa > Arthropoda > Insecta > Lepidoptera > Crambidae > Pyrausta > Pyrausta purpuralis. The sequence goes on from OZ001659.1 coordinate 17,392,718, forward strand.
ATTAGGTATAGTCTAGTAGTCAAAACTCTTTAAACTGAAATTGTAAAACAACAATTTAGAAAGAAGATAATAATTCAATATCTTTCGCCCTACAGCTACAAGAAAATTGTTTTATAACCTTGTGATCCCGTAATTTCTGTTCTAATGTTTGTACAATATTGCATTGAAACAGGAGTGCGTAATATCCACGGCAGAATTACAAACATAAAATTGTGTTTCCCTAAAAATAATGCCTTCTTGCTCTTGTAAAATGTTTTGTATCTTGAAAGATTTATTTATTTGCAGCAGGTAATTACGGAGGGTCTGGTTTTACCCTGAGAAATTTCAGGAAACCAATTTCAGTATATGCTTCGTAAGTAAACAAGGCATTAGATTACGAGAATAAGTTATTAGTAGCAGTTTGCAACGATTAATACGAGTGATATTGTTGGCGAAGCGAGTTAGATGCAAGTGGAACGTTAAAAGTAATAATTGCGACATTAATCTAAAAGCTAAAGCGCTCAGCACTGCGGGTAATGCAAACGTTATTAGCGAGCGAACAATGGTCTCAGATATGCAGTCGAGTTTGCCGTGTTGGTCTCTTGGTAATGCACATTGCACGCTACACCGCGGAACTGTTTGACTTGCGCTTTGTGCTGAACTGTTTGCTTCTTGCCACGTGAACAGGTAAACTCTTCTATAGCTACTCTTCACACATGAATTCTCTACTCGTCTTGCCAGGTAGCTTGGTTGGCAAACTAAAGAGTGGATCTTACGACTGTGATTTCGTATTTAAATTAGCAGAAGTTGTTTTGTGCAATGACTTTTAACACTCTGTACTATCTGCTCTGTACCAAAACGGTATGAAGATTTAAATTCTGTAGAAATCCAATACGAATGGAGCCACAAACACTGGTCAGCTAGAATAAAAACGAACGTTACATGCAGCTGTTTTTTTTCGTTCCGTATTCAAAGGTGGCTTTATCTACCCTGCCACCGATTGGTCTGGGGCTGGCGCGGTCACCCATAAACGTTTAGTACAAATATTCACGCTTGCTTATTGAGTAGCATGTCTGCGCCCTTTAGTTTTGTGAAAACAAAATGTATCCGCAAGATTGGGAAGTGTTGTTATTAGTTCATAAAATAATGGTCAATTTTATTTTAAAGGTTTTTGTGTGTCATGATTGTCAATATCAGCCCTAAGACGTCCACTACTAAACACAAGCCTCCCCCACGGTTTTCCGCGACCGATCACAATACCGGTCTGCATCCAGTTTGATCCTGCAATATTTACCAGGTCGTCTGTCCATCTCGTCGGTGGATGTCCTACGCCGCGTGTTTGGGCAAAGAGCGTCCAATCTAGAACTTTTCTGCTTCAACGGCCATCAGTTCTTTTTGTGTGTAATTCATCGAAACTTTAAGAAGTATCTTTGCAGTTTGAACTGCGAAGATGAGCCCAATTGTATTGTAATAGTCCATCACCGGCAGAAATTGTACCTGAGACAATATTAAACTAGATTTCGTCAATTAGAATTAAGTGTAAACAATCAAGCACCGAGATTCCAGACCCAATAGCCAATCAATTGGTATCACGGTCCTTGGGTTTGAAAAATTAAGAACGTCCAAAATAAATTAAAGGACTACAGTATCGAACTAACCATTGAACCGTTAAACGCGAAAAAGCTTCTTTTTAGTACCTGCTTAAGATGACTGTTCATAACTCTTCGTTACTCATTAACGAGAAGCGGTTAAGGCCAACCGACCTAGAGTACACGGTTTCCTAAGCGTAGTCTGTACACGATCCATCTTGCCCGTAGGTCCTGGATTCAGCGGTACCTCTAATAAATCTTGCTTTGTTCGAGCTGTGTACTACCGGCCCATCCTTCGCCACTGCCACGATGTCACTTCCCCTATTGCCTACAAACTGACGACTAAATCTGCAGGTTTGCTACATAGTAACTCACGATACAAAGCGCAACATTTGTTTTAGGACACGCTTGATACGAAGACAGAGTAAGGACGTGACTGAGTTTCGAACAAAGCGCGCAATGCACTGAACTCTCCATCTTTCCCGTACCAACCTCGTTTTAAAGTTATAGTTTGTTCTTTGCTGTGATAAAGGACAACTTTGAACGTTTGAGTTGGCCTGGCGAATGTGAATGATTTGTTGTTGTTCTATTTTTTACCTTTTTTATTAAAATTTGAATTTTAAAGTAAAGGCAATAGGGCAGATGCAAGTGGCCTGGTGAACCAGTTACGAGGGTCAAACTGAAAGTTCTTAGAACTGGCCACTTATAAACAATATAATAAAAAAATATTCTAAAATTTGAAAATAGAACTCTTTGCCAATATTACTGAGTATATATTTCATTCATTTGTCATTTGTTTTACGATTTGGCGGCAAATTGAAAATTGTCTGTGTCACGTCAACATGAATTTAACACGAGAAAATTTTCGTGCAATGATTTTTTATGACTTTCGATGTCATTTAAGTCAACAAGAAAGTTATGATAGACTACGATTGGCCTTTCACGATGAAGCCCCATCTCGTGCGACTGTTTACAACTGGTTTAATGAGTTTAAACGTGGTCGCACTAATCTCACTGATGATGTACGTGAGGGACGGCCTTCTACGGCGACGACTGAAAATAACATATGTGTTGTGCGGCGTATGATAGAGACTGACAAAAGAGTGACCTATCAGCAGATTCGGACAAGCTTAGGCATCGGTATGAGTCAAGTGCACAAAATCCTCCACGAACATTTAGCGGTCAGGAAGCTTTGCGCCCGGTGGATACCTCATAATTTGACTAAGGCTCAAAAACTCCATCGTGCGGATTGGTGCCGTAAAATGATTGAAAGATTTAACGGAGGTGACTCAAATGCTGTGTTCGACATACTTAACAGGTGACGAAAGCTGGATTTACTGTTATGATCCTGAAACCAAAAGACAATCTGCTCAGTGGGTGTTTCCTTTCGAGGAGTTGCCAACTAAAGTGAAGAGAGATCGAAGTGCGGGAAAAAAAATGGTGGCCTCGTTCTTTGGAAGGATAGGTCATTTCGCAACATGTGTTAGAGGATCAAAAAACAGCTTCTGCAGAATGGTACACTACCAATTGTTTGCCACTTGTCTTGGAAAAAGTTCGAGAGAAACGACCTCGCAGTAGGATCCTCCTTCACCACGACAACGCCTCGTCGCACACCGCCAAGCGAACGATCGACTATTTGGCGACATCAAACGTTGAATTACTGGGTCACCCGCCGTATAGCCCCGACCTCGCGCCTTGTGATTTTTATTTATTTCCAAAAATTAAAGAAAAACTTAAAGGAAAGCGGTTTATGAATGCTGAAGAAGCGGTGGCTGCGTATCGCGATGCCATTGAAGAGACCCCTAAGGACGAGTGGGCAAAGTGCTTTTCCCAGTGGTTCCATCGCGTATTGACGTCAATGGACAATATTTTGAAAAGATATAATAAAACTTATAACTGGCTAATGTAATCAGTTTTTGATTTTCTAAGAACTTTCAGTTTGACCCTCGTATATATGGTTTCCTTAGTGAAATGTGTACATGATCTGTCTTGCTTCCCGAGATCTGAGCTAGATCCGGCACCTCAAATATATCTTGCTTTGTCCGAGCTCCGTTTATATACCAGCTCCTTCCATGCTGCTACCGAGTGGTGACGTCATTGTCTCTTTACTTGAAGTATCAGAATGTAATCTGTACATTCAAATCTTATCAAGACATAGCCCAATACAAATAGATAAAATAAATTTGTAAGATAAAGAAAAACAGCAGGGCGATTCAGAACGTTCGATAAGCCATTCGGCTTGGGTTTCGACTAGATTTTCTATTCATTTTTAAATTAATATCGCAGTTTTATCGGATGTAGATGTGTCAGTTCGGTAACAAATATAATAAAAGAACAAAATAAAATAGTTGCGTTGGATAGATGCACGTTATTTTTTTAAATTAATTTGTGAAAGTTTTCGAATCGTCGTAACCCAATCCGTAACCGAATGCTGAATCGGGGGGCGGATCTGTCAGCGATTTTTTTTTAGTTCAGATAAGGTTTAGAGAGTTTATACTCATATAAAATGCATCGGATATGAATACCTCTAAAATGATAAATATTTATATATTATTTAATTGACGAAAATATCAAAACTGAAATAAATCAAACCTTCACAAAAGAAGATACAGGGCTTTTATAAAATTATTCACTCGTGTGGAAACCAGCTCTTGTGTAATCAGTTGGAAAAAATATAAATTAATATTGAATTACTATTTACCCACATCAAACCCAAATCGGGATAATAGACTTTCATGTTTTAACGATGTTGAAAATAGTGGAATAAAGACCATCCTTTGAGTAAGTTTACATGAAGGTCCTAGTTGAATTGGGAATAGGGACATTTATTATTAAACTTGAAAGAAGTTGCTCCTGAAGCTTCTAGCTTTTATTAGATGGAACTAAGTTATTTCAGAGAAGGCTAACTCGCTTTCCTTTTTAAATCAAATATACAATGTTTTTTTTTCACTGATATTATGTTAAAATAAATATTGTTTACATTATTGGACTAGCAAAGAAGAACGGACATTATGTGATGTCATTCTAAACCCAACATGGTGGGTCCAATCCAAGATTGTTGACTAGTTTTTTTTTCTGAACTACCACAATATGGGTATCAAATAAAAGGGTTTGTCGTGGAAAACACGAAAAATAATATGTTGACACATTTAATCCAATGCGGTCGATTATCCAAGATGGCAGACTCTTTTTTTTTTCTCCACTACCACAGTATGGGTATCTAATGAAATGGCTTACCTACTAAGTACCTACAGCACGAAAATTTATCACTAAAAATAAATGAACTGTAAAAAAACATTACAAACAAGCTATTATTTATGCGACCTGAAAGAAAACGAAAATAAACTTTTAATGAAATCAAACTAATCAATTTAGTACTACGTACCTAACACAATTAAAATTTTATAAGAGCTTGTTGCGAGATGTGTCTGTATCTAACTGGTATGGGCACAATGTTGACTGACATAACATCTTAAAAAATAAAATGTCTTATTTCATTTTTATTTTATTTTAACACAAACCAGTTTACAGTTGAGGAGAAACAAATTTTATACATAAATGAGTATTATACTAAACTCAGAGTATTATACTGTCTCTTAGAAATAAGGCAAATATAAATATCACGACAAGTTATTATAAAATTGTAATTGTGTATTAGGTAGGTAATTGTGTACTGACTTGTTTGATTGCATCAAAAGTTTATTTTCATGTTTTAGGTCACTTCAAGTAAAGCTTGTTTTAAAAAGATTTTTTACAGGTTAGTTTTTTAATGATTTGACTAGTTCTATCAAACATTTATACAAAATCTATAGTCTGTGATATATGTTTCTGCTGTATCACCATCCAATTTCATAAGCAATTATTAAAAACTATTTAATAGAGATGGAAACCTGAATTCAAACTATAAAAACCTTCTTATATGGCAGTGGGCCGGAATAAGAACCTAATTATTAGGGTACCCATTATGTCAACTTTAGAGATAGTAGCAATACGTTCTGATTAGGTATAGTCTAGTAGTCAAAACTCTTCAAACTGAAATTGTAAAACAACAATTTAGAAAGAAGATAATAATTCAATATCTTTCGCCCTACAGCTACAAGAAAATTGTTTTATAACCTTGTGATCCCGTAATTTCTGTTCTAATGTTTGTACAATATTGCATTGAAACAGGAGTGCGTAATATCCAAGGCAGAATTACAAACATAAAATTGTGTTTCCCTAAAAATAATGCCTTCTTGCTCTTGTAAAATGTTTTGTATCTTGAAAGATTTATTTATTTGCAGCAGGTAATTACGGAGGGTCGGGTTTTACCCTGAGAAATTTCAGGAAACCAATTTCAGTATATGCTTCGTATGTAAACAAGGCATTAGATTACGAGAATAAGTTATTAGTAGCAGTTTGCAACGATTAATACGAGTGATATTGTTGGCGAAGCGAGTTAGATGCAAGTGGAACGTTAAAAGTAATAATTGCGACATTAATCTAAAAGCTAAAGCGCTCAGCACTGCGGGTAATGCAAACGTTATTAGCGAGCGAACAATGGTCTCAGATATGCAGTCGAGTTTGCCGTGTTGGTCTCTTGGTAATGCACATTGCACGCTACACCGCGGAACTGTTTGACTTGCGCTTTGTGCTGAACTGTTTGCTTCTTGCCACGTGAACAGGTAAACTCTTCTATAGCTACTCTTCACACATGAATTCTCTACTCGTCTTGCCAGGTAGCTTGGTTGGCAAACTAAAGAGTGGATCTTACGACTGTGATTTCGTATTTAAATTAGCAGAAGTTGTTTTGTGCAATGACTTTTAACACTCTGTACTATCTGCTCTGTACCAAAACGGTATGAAGATTTAAATTCTGTAGAAATCCAATACGAATGGAGCCACAAACACTGGTCAGCTAGAATAAAAACGAACGTTACATGCAGCTGTTTTTTTTCGTTCCGTATTCAAAGGTGGCTTTATCTACCCTGCCACCGATTGGTCTGGGGCTGGCGCGGTCACCCATAAACGTTTAGTACAAATATTCACGCTTGCTTATTGAGTAGCATGTCTGCGCCCTTTAGTTTTGTGAAAACAAAATGTATCCGCAAGATTGGGAAGTGTTGTTATTAGTTCATAAAATAATGGTCAATTTTATTTTAAAGGTTTTTGTGTGTCATGATTGTCAATATCAGCCCTAAGACGTCCACTACTAAACACAAGCCTCCCCCACGGTTTTCCGCGACCGATCACAATACCGGTCTGCATCCAGTTTGATCCTGCAATATTTACCAGGTCGTCTGTCCATCTCGTCGGTGGATGTCCTACGCCGCGTGTTTGGGCAAAGAGCGTCCAATCTAGAACTTTTCTGCTTCAACGGCCATCAGTTCTTTTTGTGTGTAATTCATCGAAACTTTAAGAAGTATCTTTGCAGTTTGAACTGCGAAGATGAGCCCAATTGTATTGTAATAGTCCATCACCGGCAGAAATTGTACCTGAGACAATATTAAACTAGATTTCGTCAATTAGAATTAAGTGTAAACAATCAAGCACCGAGATTCCAGACCCAATAGCCAATCAATTGGTATCACGGTCCTTGGGTTTGAAAAATTAAGAACGTCCAAAATAAATTAAAGGACTACAGTATCGAACTAACCATTGAACCGTTAAACGCGAAAAAGCTTCTTTTTAGTACCTGCTTAAGATGACTGTTCATAACTCTTCGTTACTCATTAACGAGAAGCGGTTAAGGCCAACCGACCTAGAGTACACGGTTTCCTAAGCGTAGTCTGTACACGATCCATCTTGCCCGTAGGTCCTGGATTCAGCGGTACCTCTAATAAATCTTGCTTTGTTCGAGCTGTGTACTACCGGCCCATCCTTCGCCACTGCCACGATGTCACTTCCCCTATTGCCTACAAACTGACGACTAAATCTGCAGGTTTGCTACATAGTAACTCACGATACAAAGCGCAACATTTGTTTTAGGACACGCTTGATACGAAGACAGAGTAAGGACGTGACTGAGTTTCGAACAAAGCGCGCAATGCACTGAACTCTCCATCTTTCCCGTACCAACCTCGTTTTAAAGTTATAGTTTGTTCTTTGCTGTGATAAAGGACAACTTTGAACGTTTGAGTTGGCCTGGCGAATGTGAATGATTTGTTGTTGTTCTATTTTTTACCTTTTTTATTAAAATTTGAATTTTAAAGTAAAGGCAATAGGGCAGATGCAAGTGGCCTGGTGAACCAGTTACGAGGGTCAAACTGAAAGTTCTTAGAACTGGCCACTTATAAACAATATAATAAAAAAATATTCTAAAATTTGAAAATAGAACTCTTTGCCAATATTACTGAGTATATATTTCATTCATTTGTCATTTGTTTTACGATTTGGCGGCAAATTGAAAATTGTCTGTGTCACGTCAACATGAATTTAACACGAGAAAATTTTCGTGCAATGATTTTTTATGACTTTCGATGTCATTTAAGTCAACAAGAAAGTTATGATAGACTACGATTGGCCTTTCACGATGAAGCCCCATCTCGTGCGACTGTTTACAACTGGTTTAATGAGTTTAAACGTGGTCGCACTAATCTCACTGATGATGTACGTGAGGGACGGCCTTCTACGGCGACGACTGAAAATAACATATGTGTTGTGCGGCGTATGATAGAGACTGACAAAAGAGTGACCTATCAGCAGATTCGGACAAGCTTAGGCATCGGTATGAGTCAAGTGCACAAAATCCTCCACGAACATTTAGCGGTCAGGAAGCTTTGCGCCCGGTGGATACCTCATAATTTGACTAAGGCTCAAAAACTCCATCGTGCGGATTGGTGCCGTAAAATGATTGAAAGATTTAACGGAGGTGACTCAAATGCTGTGTTCGACATACTTAACAGGTGACGAAAGCTGGATTTACTGTTATGATCCTGAAACCAAAAGACAATCTGCTCAGTGGGTGTTTCCTTTCGAGGAGTTGCCAACTAAAGTGAAGAGAGATCGAAGTGCGGGAAAAAAAATGGTGGCCTCGTTCTTTGGAAGGATAGGTCATTTCGCAACATGTGTTAGAGGATCAAAAAACAGCTTCTGCAGAATGGTACACTACCAATTGTTTGCCACTTGTCTTGGAAAAAGTTCGAGAGAAACGACCTCGCAGTAGGATCCTCCTTCACCACGACAACGCCTCGTCGCACACCGCCAAGCGAACGATCGACTATTTGGCGACATCAAACGTTGAATTACTGGGTCACCCGCCGTATAGCCCCGACCTCGCGCCTTGTGATTTTTATTTATTTCCAAAAATTAAAGAAAAACTTAAAGGAAAGCGGTTTATGAATGCTGAAGAAGCGGTGGCTGCGTATCGCGATGCCATTGAAGAGACCCCTAAGGACGAGTGGGCAAAGTGCTTTTCCCAGTGGTTCCATCGCGTATTGACGTCAATGGACAATATTTTGAAAAGATATAATAAAACTTATAACTGGCTAATGTAATCAGTTTTTGATTTTCTAAGAACTTTCAGTTTGACCCTCGTATATATGGTTTCCTTAGTGAAATGTGTACATGATCTGTCTTGCTTCCCGAGATCTGAGCTAGATCCGGCACCTCAAATATATCTTGCTTTGTCCGAGCTCCGTTTATATACCAGCTCCTTCCATGCTGCTACCGAGTGGTGACGTCATTGTCTCTTTACTTGAAGTATCAGAATGTAATCTGTACATTCAAATCTTATCAAGACATAGCCCAATACAAATAGATAAAATAAATTTGTAAGATAAAGAAAAACAGCAGGGCGATTCAGAACGTTCGATAAGCCATTCGGCTTGGGTTTCGACTAGATTTTCTATTCATTTTTAAATTAATATCGCAGTTTTATCGGATGTAGATGTGTCAGTTCGGTAACAAATATAATAAAAGAACAAAATAAAATAGTTGCGTTGGATAGATGCACGTTATTTTTTTAAATTAATTTGTGAAAGTTTTCGAATCGTCGTAACCCAATCCGTAACCGAATGCTGAATCGGGGGGCGGATCTGTCAGCGATTTTTTTTTAGTTCAGATAAGGTTTAGAGAGTTTATACTCATATAAAATGCATCGGATATGAATACCTCTAAAATGATAAATATTTATATATTATTTAATTGACGAAAATATCAAAACTGAAATAAATCAAACCTTCACAAAAGAAGATACAGGGCTTTTATAAAATTATTCACTCGTGTGGAAACCAGCTCTTGTGTAATCAGTTGGAAAAAATATAAATTAATATTGAATTACTATTTACCCACATCAAACCCAAATCGGGATAATAGACTTTCATGTTTTAACGATGTTGAAAATAGTGGAATAAAGACCATCCTTTGAGTAAGTTTACATGAAGGTCCTAGTTGAATTGGGAATAGGGACATTTATTATTAAACTTGAAAGAAGTTGCTCCTGAAGCTTCTAGCTTTTATTAGATGGAACTAAGTTATTTCAGAGAAGGCTAACTCGCTTTCCTTTTTAAATCAAATATACAATGTTTTTTTTTCACTGATATTATGTTAAAATAAATATTGTTTACATTATTGGACTAGCAAAGAAGAACGGACATTATGTGATGTCATTCTAAACCCAACATGGTGGGTCCAATCCAAGATTGTTGACTAGTTTTTTTTTCTGAACTACCACAATATGGGTATCAAATAAAAGGGTTTGTCGTGGAAAACACGAAAAATAATATGTTGACACATTTAATCCAATGCGGTCGATTATCCAAGATGGCAGACTCTTTTTTTTTTCTCCACTACCACAGTATGGGTATCTAATGAAATGGCTTACCTACTAAGTACCTACAGCACGAAAATTTATCACTAAAAATAAATGAACTGTAAAAAAACATTACAAACAAGCTATTATTTATGCGACCTGAAAGAAAACGAAAATAAACTTTTAATGAAATCAAACTAATCAATTTAGTACTACGTACCTAACACAATTAAAATTTTATAAGAGCTTGTTGCGAGATGTGTCTGTATCTAACTGGTATGGGCACAATGTTGACTGACATAACATCTTAAAAAATAAAATGTCTTATTTCATTTTTATTTTATTTTAACACAAACCAGTTTACAGTTGAGGAGAAACAAATTTTATACATAAATGAGTATTATACTAAACTCAGAGTATTATACTGTCTCTTAGAAATAAGGCAAATATAAATATCACGACAAGTTATTATAAAATTGTAATTGTGTATTAGGTAGGTAATTGTGTACTGACTTGTTTGATTGCATCAAAAGTTTATTTTCATGTTTTAGGTCACTTCAAGTAAAGCTTGTTTTAAAAAGATTTTTTACAGGTTAGTTTTTTAATGATTTGACTAGTTCTATCAAACATTTATACAAAATCTATAGTCTGTGATATATGTTTCTGCTGTATCACCATCCAATTTCATAAGCAATTATTAAAAACTATTTAATAGAGATGGAAACCTGAATTCAAACTATAAAAACCTTCTTATATGGCAGTGGGCCGGAATTAGAACCTAATTATTAGGGTACCCATTATGTCAACTTTAGAGATAGTAGCAATACGTTCTGATTAGGTATAGTCTAGTAGTCAAAACTCTTCAAACTGAAATTGTAAAACAACAATTTAGAAAGAAGATAATAATTCAATATCTTTCGCCCTACAGCTACAAGAAAATTGTTTTATAACCTTGTGATCCCGTAATTTCTGTTCTAATGTTTGTACAATATTGCATTGAAACAGGAGTGCGTAATATCCAAGGCAGAATTACAAACATAAAATTGTGTTTCCCTAAAAATAATGCCTTCTTGCTCTTGTAAAATGTTTTGTATCTTGAAAGATTTATTTATTTGCAGCAGGTAATTACGGAGGGTCGGGTTTTACCCTGAGAAATTTCAGGAAACCAATTTCAGTATATGCTTCGTATGTAAACAAGGCATTAGATTACGAGAATAAGTTATTAGTAGCAGTTTGCAACGATTAATACGAGTGATATTGTTGGCGAAGCGAGTTAGATGCAAGTGGAACGTTAAAAGTAAAAATTGCGACATTAATCTAAAAGCTAAAGCGCTCAGCACTGCGGGGTAATGCAAACGTTATTAGCGAGCGAACAATGGTCTCAGATATGCAGTCGAGTTTGCCGTGTTGGTCTCTTGGTAATGCACATTGCACGCTACACCGCGGAACTGTTTGACTTGCGCTTTGTGCTGAACTGTTTGCTTCTTGCCACGTGAACAGGTAAACTCTTCTATAGCCTTCACTACTCGTCACACATGAATTCTCTTCTCGTCTTGCCAGGTAGCTTTGTTGGCAAACTAAAGAGTGGATTTCACGACTGTAATTACGTATTAAAATTAGCAGAAGTTTGTTTTGTGCAATGACTTTTAACACTCTGTACTATCTGCTCTGTATCCAAATGGTATGAAGATTTAAATTCTGTAGAAATCCAATACGAATGGAGCCACAAACACTGGTCAGCTAGAATAAAAACGAACGTTACATGCAGCTGTTTTTTTTCATTCCGTATTCAAAGGAGGGTGGCTGTATCTACCCTGCCACCGATTGGTCTGGGGCTGGCGCGGTCACCCATAAACGTTTACAAATATTCACTCTTGCTTATTGAGTAGCATGTCTGCGCTCTTTAGTTTTGTGAAAACAAAATGTATTCGCAAGATTGGGAAGTGTTGTTATTAGTTCATAAAATAATGGTCAATTTTATTTTAAAGGTTTTTGTGTGTCATGATTGTCAATATCAGCCCTAAGACGTCCACTACTAAACACAAGCCTCCCCACGGTTTTCCGCGACCGATAACAATACCGGTCTGCATCCAGTTTGATCCTGCAATCTTCAGCAGGTCATCTGTCCATCTCGTCGGTGGACGTCCTACGCCGCGTGTTTGGTCAAAGAGTGTTCAATCTAGAACTTTTCTGCTTCAACGGCCATCAGTTTTGTGTGTAATTCATCGAAACTTTAAGAATTATCTCCGCAGTTTAAACTGCGAAGATGAGCCCAATTGTAATGTTCATCACCGGCAGGTATTGTACCTGAGACAACATTAAACTAGATTTCGTCAAATAGAATTTAGTGTAAACAATCAAGCACCGAGATTCCAGACCCAACAGCCAATTAATTGCTATCACGGCCCTTGGGTTTGAAGAATTAAGAACGTCCAAAATAAATTAAAGGACTACAGTATCGAACTAACTATTGAACCGTTAAACGCGAAAAAGCTTCTTTTTAGTACCTGCTTAAGATGACTGTTCATAACCCTTCGTTACCTACTCATTTACGAGAAGCGGTTAAGGCCAACCGACCTAGACTACACGGTTTCCTAAGCGTAGTCTGTACACGATCCATCTTGCCCGTAGGTCCTGGATTCAGCGGTACCTCTAATAAATCTTGCTTTGTTCGAGCTGTGTACTACCGGCCCATCCTTCGCCACTGCCACGATGTCACTTCCCCTATTGCCTACAAACTGACGACTAAATCTGCAGGTTTGCTACATAGTAACTCACGATACAAAGCGCAACATTTGTTTTAGGACACGCTTGATACGAAGACAGAGTAAGGACGTGACTGAGTTTCGAACAAAGCGCGCAATGCACTGAACTCTCCATCTTTCCCGTACCAACCTCGTTTTAAAGTTATAGTTTGTTCTTTGCTGTGATAAAGGACAACTTTGAACGTTTGAGTTGGCCTGGCGAATGTGAATGATTTGTTGTTGTTCTATTTTCTACCTTTTTTATTATAATTTGAATTTTAAAGTAAAGGCAATAGGGCAGATGCAAGTGGCCTGGTGAACCAGTTATATATGGTTTCCTTAGTGAAATGTGTACATGATCTGTCTTGCTTCCCGAGATCTGAGCTAGATCCGGCACCTCAAATATATCTTGCTTTGTCCGAGCTCCGTTTATATACCAGCTCCTTCCATGCTGCTACCGAGTGGTGACGTCATTGTCTCTTTACTTGAAGTATCAGAATGTAATCTGTACATTCAAATCTTATCAGGACATAGCCCAATACAAATAGATAAAATAAATTTGTAAGATAAAGAAAAACAGCAGGGCGATTCAGAACGTTCGATCAGCCATTCGGCTTGGGTTTCGACTAGATTATCTATTCATTTAAATTAATATCGCAGTTTTATCGGATGTAGATGTGTCAATTCGGTAACAAATATAATAAAAGAACAAAATAAAATAGTTGCGTTGGATAGATGCACGTTATTTTTTTAAATTAATATGTGAAAGTTTTCGAATCGTCGTAACCCAATCCGTAACCGAATGGTTCTGAATCGGGGGGCGGATCTGTCTGCGATTTTTTTTATTTAGATTTTTTAGTTCAGATAAGGTTTAGAGAGTTTATACTCATATAAAATGCATCGGATATGAATACTTCTAAAATGATAAATATTTATATATTATTTAACTGACGAAAATATCAAAACTGAAATAAATCAAACCTTCACAAAAGAAGATACAGGGCTTTTATAAAATTATTCACTCGTGTGGAAACCAGCTCTTGTGTAATCAATTGGAAAAAATATAAATTAATATTGAATTCCTATTTACCCACATCAAACCCAATTCGGGATAATAGACTTTCATGTTTTAACGATGTTGAAAATAGTGGAATAAAGACCATCCTTTGAGTAAGTTTACATGAAGGTCCTAGTTGAATTGGGAATAGGGACATTTATTATTAAACTTGAAAGAAGTTGCTCCTGAAGCTTCTAGCTTTTATTAGATGGAACTAAGTTATTTCAGAGAGGGCTAACTCGCTTTCCTTAGGCTAAAGTCACACTATAAATCTGAACTCTGAGTTAAACTGCGTGACTTTCTTGTGTCTTTTAAGAAATTCATAAAGATGAATGAAAAATGTTTTCTACATTAAAGTTTCGTATTTTTATATTTTTAAAGTTTTTTTATCCCTTAGCTGGAAGGAGGAAACTTTGAATTCGGCGACTGATATAACCATGCCATAAGTGCCGATTTACAAAGGGTACGTAATTGACTTCAAGTAAGCGGCTCTGTAGTAACCGGTAACATTTTGCATTTTTAGCACTGTTACGAAAAAATCGGCTATAAAAACTGCTGGTCTTATTCCTATAAATTTCGAGCATTCAACTATGAGTAGTACAAGTTACTTAACAATATGTTCTCAGCAACGAGATTTTTGCCCAAGACCTCGCGCAGTGTAACCCGGGCTTTACAGTTCTATCTTCAAGCAATTATCCGGAATTGGATCCAAAGCCCGATATTTTACAGTTAAATGGAAAATTAGACGAGAATGTATTCAAACATTTACAACTTTAATGTAAATAGGGCGCGTAGTCGTTAACCCTTAGAGCCCTTACATATTGCGACTTTTACTTTTATCAAAACAGTCGCGTGTTTTAAAAACGCGTGACGGCATCGCGACTCACTCAAAGAAAAGATTAAATTTGGCATCGATGCTGTCGTGTGTTAGCATCGATGCAAAAGCGCGACTGTATCGATGCTAACGCATGATAATATCGATTCAGTTTGCAATATATAGTACATAATTTGTCAATGTCCAGCTTCTGTATCGCGACTGCATCGATATTAACGCGCGTTAGCATCGCGACTGTCTAAGGTTGAAATCTTTATTTTCGATTGACATAACATTAGTTAACAGGTTTTAAAGATTAGACTGTTGATTAATGGGTTACTGAAAAAGAGGTACCTTCATTTATTTTCAGGTTCTATCCATAAAGCTCGATAATAGAATAAATGAAATTTTATTCACATTATCTTTCTAGTTAGAACTTACTTTATTTATCAAGCCTTTATAACAGAATACATTTGAATTGTTCTCGAGAGCATTGTTGTAATGGTAATCTGTGTGAAATAGTTCCATAGTGTGATGACAATGCGCAATATCAATTTTATTAAAGCTAGCCACGGTAGCTTTGCCGAGATTAAATCCATTGTTGTCATAAACAGAACTGCTGATATTAATGGGAAGTTAATACTAAATATTAATGGTGGTAGGTACTTAATATAAATCATGTAGTAGGCATCATTTTGTAACAAAAAAAAAGTCAGAGTAACTTAGACAAGTAGACAAAGACACTACATAAATTACACATAGCACCGATTCATGAAAAAGAACCCAATCAATTGAAGTTGAAAACCTTCAGAATTTAGCTTGCTTTGGTGTCAGTTTTTGTAAAACGATAACGGGGTTCAAAGGAAGCGAAATAAAATTAAAAAACTTCGTCACTTTGTTACCAGGTAGCAACTGGCAACGGCTTAACTTGAGAAGGAAGTTAGCTAATTTTCGGAGAAGCTCCAACAAAATGTACAGATGAGTGATTTAATGTCACCTACCAGACAAGTCAACAATAGTTAGTTAATGATTTTATTCGAATACGAAAAAAAAGTATAGTACCTAGTAGATTATTAGTGACAACGAACAAGACTCGATAACAATGAGTGCTTCGGACGAGGGAACTCTTTCTAGCTAAGTTGTAAGCTGTTAAGTTAAAAATTACAGCAGCTACCATTTGCAACCAAAACGAAAAACCTAGTGCCAAGTGCTATCCACTAGACCACAAAGATGACAAAGAAGAAACCGAGGACAGTTTAAAAATGGTCTTGTAAGGACAAACTGAGCTAATTTTGCGAAGCGGTTGATGCGGTGACATTTATTGGTGCGACCCTGGCTGACGTCACGACGACAGTGACGGACGACCGCGCCGAATGCGAAACGAGACTTATTGGTGACGATTTTTCAACGTCACCGATGCACGCTTAATACGGATCCCATTCTCATTTAACTTTCCGACTCTTTCTATCCAGCTGTCTCGGTCAATGAACTCCGTTTACACTGTTTAATGTTCATTTGCTCGTAATTGCTTCAATGTCTACTCAATACTACTTTTTGCTCGGCTAATGCAAACATTCACCGATATTGAACTGAGAACAGATTCAAGCTTAATAAGCCTGCGAAAACACACGATCGATGAAACGCTCACAACACTTCAAACATCCTTTATTACAGTGCTTTATACTCAACTCATATTCAATTATGTTCTCAATATAAAATTGTTTTCTTCTCTTTTGAAAGTAAAATATTTAAGGTTTCCCGTTATATCGGAAAATGTTAAAAAGAAATTACGAGCGGCAACAATAAACTTGTTTTCACACGGAAACCATGCAAGGGATCAGAAAATTCTATGAAAGCAAGTACATGTAGCGAGAGAGCACAAAGAAAATGTGTAGATAAATGTAAAAAAATCGAACGAAAATAGTTAAGTACTGAAGATTTGTCTTTTGTATTTTCAGAACTCTGATGATTAAGTTTGTCGCAATAATTAGAACTTTATATTTTCATACTTTTATATCAAGACTAGTGGTTCCCCGCAGCGTAGCCCGCGTAAAATTTCGGATTTCCCGTAAAATGTTTCAACGCAATACATATTGGAAGAAGAGCCCAGAAACCATAGCGGTTAGCGCAAGCGCGTGTTGTAGTTAAGCTGCGAGCATTATTTTAGTGCGGAGTTATGTTTAAACTGTGATAGTTTCTAAGATATTAATTGTGCAATTGTGTTCAAAATAGAATGCAAGTGATAAAGAAAATCAAAACACTTTTGAAAATTGTATGTAAATTTTGTATTAAATTTATGAACATAAAACGTTTGTGAGTTAACCTTATCAGATAGACACATGCTGCCGCGGAATTTCTTGTAAAACTTGTAAAGCGGAACAATCGCGTCAATATATGATTTTTATGTATTTTAATCGGATTACGCTACGTAAGCAACGAAATCTCTTAAAAGCAATATTTTCCCCCGTTTTTGCTTTTCTGCTTTTGTAGGTACCTCGTATCGTTAGGTTTTATAGCTTAAAGCCTTTTTCGATAAATAAGCTATCCGACACAAAAATATTCTATATTCTAGTAGTTCCTGAGATTAGCGCATTTAAACAAACAAACAAACTCTTCAGCCTTATAATATTAGTATAGAAACAGGGAATAAAGATTTCAATATTTTTTCTAGGCAATTCCAAAGTCCCTTTGCCATCCAAAAAGAAATGAGACTCTATTGACGTTCTCTCGAAGCATAACCAAACTCTTTGAGTGTCCGATGGCGAGCGACGCATAAATTTGCCGACCCGCGGCAGAGCCAGTAATTAAACTGTAAATTACCGCTAAGTGCAGACCCGGCCTGAAGGTCGTATCGAGCCCCTCCCAAGAATACCAATGAGCCCAAGACCGTAATCAAAAATTTATTCCACTCTCGGGGCGCAAGTCACATGTACAATGCTACTCCCGAGTCCGTCTCTGTCACATCGGCTAATACTAAAACTTCAAACTCGTCGGGACGTCGTTCGGTAACAAACAGCGATTGAAGTTCAGTTAAAACAATTCATAATAAAAAAACTGAAGTTTATAGCAGCTAGAACTGCAGAGTCAACTGAGTAAGATACATTTATATAAAATTTATTTTTTTAAGTTATTGCAAGAGTCATTTTGGAATATTCAATGAAATCTTTACGCAGTCTCTTTTTCAACACTAGATTGCAAAGGCAAAATATATGAAACTCTATCTAATATATTCGTACATGACATATTCAAATAACATGTTGCTGATACCAAAATTCTGATAGACATTCTCAATTTCTGTGAAATAGAATAAGTTAGACTGCGTTCAATTTTCTGAATTGGCAAAAAAACTGAATAAAATCCATACCAAAAACCCTTAGTAAGATTCACATGCTGTCGTAAATCCCAGTGAAATAGGTATTGACAGAGCAAATTTTTATCTACGAGTAAATGACTGAAAAAGAAGACAGATTTTATCATTAAATTGATGGAATGCATTTATGAACGTGACAGCAAACATTAACTACGTATAAGAATACGAATTATTTATTCAATACAGAGTTTTAAAAGTACTGTATTACGATTGAGGATTACCTTTGTTAGTAAATAATTACATAGATAGGTATTGGATCTGAAATCTAATTAAAAGATGCATTTGTTTATTTGGATAATGGCTTTTTTTTATTCCTAACGGATCTGATATTGAATGCACAGGTAGTTTTGCACCGAGGCTTGGTGTTTAAATGTTTTCAGACCCGATGCCGACCACGATAAGTTTTGTCATAACATCACCTCTACCACTTATGACATCGCTTAAGCGCAAGAAAAAAATACAGAAATGTCAATGTCAAGTTAACCCATCGACACGCTAACAGTTTTTTCTAACAGGCAACGCTAACAGTTTGTTCTAACGGGCAACACAAACCCCAATTAATAAATAACGGTCTCGCAAATAATTTGGTCTACGGAATAGCAATTTATTTTTATTGAGCTTTGATTCTGATACTCGCGCCCATAACAACAGGCGTGGGATTTCCAAAGATATTAGCAAAGTTACGACAAGGCGGCGCGTGAGCCGTGAAGTAGCCCGCCACCAAACTTCGTTGCCATTTTAACTCGTAAAAGAACGTAACTGCTGCTGTGAATAGATAATAAGGATTTTATTAAAATTCCTTGCCCTTGTTTTGCCATTCACAGGCCGCCTTGCGTACGCTTTTGTTCTGGTGGCATGCGAACCTTTAAACCTTCCCAAATTCTCTCATAGTCGTCCCCAATGAAAATTCAGTGCCTCATTCTGAGGACCTTTGTATTCGTACTTATGATAACATTTTGATCCTCAGATTCCTTATTCAAAATACAAATAAAACGCAACGTAGTGGTAAATAATAAGTTTAACATTAACCAGAAAAGGTTTTAATTTAACAATTTATTTACTCAATTGTGATGGATTTAAGTGATAAGTACATACATAGTATGTGGGGAAATGTAAATTACAGCATTGGACGTCACAGTTTTAATTAATCTCGCTGTACGCGAAATAACAACGCGAATTCAATTTTCTGGTTAAATGACTCGCCGTTCCCAACGTGCGGCCGATATGTGGCTGTACGAGTACGAATCTATTTTTTTCACTATACGAGTATTCTTCATTTCCGTGTGCATCCAATTTTCAAGGAAGTAAAGGGAACATAAATCAATCAGCAAAGTCGACCAGTGTGCCACATTCAGTCTAAAATAACAGTATTTTGTACAAAGTAAAAGGATTATATACATTCCTATTTCATCCGTGATTACAGGCATATGTATGTGAACTATACGAAACGTCAGGCGTTTCATCACAAATAAATGTGCGCGAAATAAATCCGTGGATTTTTTATTTAATCAATGATTATTTTACCTTTCAACTTTTAAATAATCATAATAAATTAAAATTAAAAAAAAAAACATATATTCATTCAAATTCTAGCTCAAATCAGTGCACTCTGTTGAAGCAAGAAGAAGAAGGGTCGTTTCAATTGGTATCTCAGTGACAAGCCGCTTAAATGGATCGGAATGATTGTTAATTCATTACTCACTGACCCTAATTGATGACATGATATTGATGTGAGTGTGTGTTACATGGATTGCTTAGGTTCGATTGATATTTTAATTATTGTATTAAAAAAGATGACATATATTTTTTTGCCTGAATTTAAATATGTTCCAATTATTTTTCAAATTGGTTTTCACAAACACGCATTTGTTGGGATGGTTAGCTTTTTGTAATTTTTTTTGAACAGGATTTCACATTGTTATTTCATTCAAAAAATAACCTTTTTACAGTACAATCTTCTTTTATCTTCCCCAATTATGTGTATTTTATGTCCAAGAAATAATTCAAAGAAATTGACTCTTATTCTCTACTCTCCACGGTTGAGAAGTTGTTTTATTGTTCCATTCCAAAGAATAATGTTTGTTATGTTGAAAAATTGTTCGCAAAACACTCCGCTCCAACCACTGTTTTGCAACTTTAAACTCGAAACGCAATAAAGTCAGTTGGAAAGCTCTGTATTATACCTGTACTATAATTATTTAGTTTGTACTTATGTCCACATACTCGTACACACTTTTATATCCATATCCATATTCAAGGTTTCAATATCCATATTGAGCTGATGTTTGTAGATTATATTTTATACTGTAACTACTTTTTCCTAACTGCCTTAACAAAACTCAACAGGCAAAAGAGTTTATTTAAAAAAGCTAACGCATATGAACACGACAATTAATTAACAGATTAATCATTGTTACATAGAAACCATTAAAATTCTCAAGGTTTGGTTTATCTTATATTATTGACATGTACTCAATGATACGTACTTGAATTCTGTCAAATATAGTGAGTCGCATGTCGTGTATCAAGTTCGCAATTTGTTTTGTATTGAGCACGTGTGACAGACCGACGCGATGCGTGTATCTGTCACTTCTGAATTGGTTGACGCCTGTTAGCATGATGCCAATGAAAAATGTTTGTGAAAAAGAATGCTTTCTTCATGGTGATGTATTCAATCTTAGTAAGTTTTGGTTTTCATAATATTTTCTTTCTTGTGTGCTGCAATTGCGATCTATTACATAATAGCAATTCCTATTACCATGTTGTCTGTGGTCAAGGAGTTGCAAAAATATACCGTGGATAGAGCAAAGATACCTTACACTATTTTAACATACATACATGGGTCATATTATATTGAAGTCGAAAATCTAATAAGTACCTAGATAGAAAGATGGAGATCTTCTGTTAGGATTAATTTATACTTCATAATAAACTAACTTCACTAGATACATAAGTAATTTCATTTAACGCAGTAATGTAATTAAATATATGTATTTATTTTTAATAGAATTCAATTAATAATGATGTGATCCAAAATATGATGATATATGTAATTTTCATTTATTAAGAATTAATT
The DNA here is from genome assembly GCA_963924145.1 of Pyrausta purpuralis. Lineage (NCBI taxonomy): Eukaryota > Metazoa > Arthropoda > Insecta > Lepidoptera > Crambidae > Pyrausta > Pyrausta purpuralis. The sequence goes on from OZ001659.1 coordinate 17,414,078, forward strand.
TTATTGTATTGTATTATATTATGCTACAATTTATATTAAGTAAATAGGCAATAGTTGCCTCTCATGTTAGCTGTGCCCTTGCAGGGCGTCACTTGTACTGTATCTAATATCACGCATGTACCCTCTCATAACCCACTTGTGACTTGCAATAAAAAATAATCTGAATCTGAAATAATCTTTTATTCCGATTTCAGGCAATTGTTGCTGACTTTTGAATTGACGTTATTAAACAATAACACAAATGCTTTTTATTGAAAATGCGTCACTTCGAAAATCCCTAAGTTTCGGATTAATCGATTACAGAGCGGTAAGATTGGGTAACTTTGGTTGCGTCTCGGACGACGCAACTTCGCCCATTTGTCTAAAACATGCCCAACTCTGCCCTGACAAGAAAGTACGAATGACCTCATCAATATATTAAGGGCTCCAGGGCCCCGTTACCCCAAGGCGTAATCTTTTTATCTTTAATATAAAGTCGCTAAAACTTGTGGTAAACTCAAAATTAACTGTTGCTTTGGTGATATCCTACCTTTTTATAAGTTTCCGTAAGCTTTCACCTTACTCAAAATATTATTATGGTTAAAAAAATGTTGATTCCTGTTGTAATATAGCACAAAAACAACAACCGTGATCGATAGACGCAATCATAAAAAATAACTACGTATTATACCGATTAGCAATATTAGTTCATTATGAGTAGATAATATAATGATATAATGATTACTTGATGCTCACTCGGTAAAAATCTGTAGATAATACTGTAAACTGTTTTCACGAAATGTTGAATGATATACAATTCTCATTAAAATGTTCATTTCAGTACTACGAGTATTTTGGAAAAACATATAATATTATTCTTTCACCTAATCCATTAATCAAGCTAAATAAAATTGATATATGCAAATTAATTTTCCGCCCGGTTCTTTGCGTATCAAATATTCGGCGGGCCACGTTTTGCCATTTGACTTTTTAATATTTCACAATGAGAATGCCCGTTTCCCAGTTTCAGCATTGTGAGAGAAAAATTGAGATAATATATTGCTGATTTTGTGGCCTTTCGTTTTGTGAGATATTTTAGAAATATCAGCGTCAAATATATTTCATATCGACTAAAGACATTTATTGATGCCAAGTATTTTCAATATCACCTCTTATATCCTAAAATAGTTGCTTTTATGAGAAGGTGTGTAAGTAATATGAATATCATTATTTAAGATGTATTATGTAATTTTTTAACATTCTGTGTATCGTTATACATATTTTCATAATCTCATTACAAGCAACGTTTATTGTGTGACCTCGTTAACCCTTAAAAAAGCTTGTTTACCCTTTTCATCAATCTCGAGTTCTTATAAATATCTTGCTTATTGCTCTTGTTATTATGCGTTCATAGTTTATTCCAGACAATTTATTTTATTTTCACATCTGCTTTAAACAAGATTAAGTACTTGGACTGGGCGAGCTGGTCACCTTGGCATTGTACTAAATATTCCTTTGCACGACAAACTGTTTCAACATTTTATATAATATAATCCGTCCCGACTAACGATCTTGAGCCGGGTTAAGAAACGATACTTTATAGATAATGGTCGCTTTTCATTCGATTTTTTAAGGATTTGACCTTTTTGTGTCGAATAAAGCGATGTGTGGGACGGGACTACAATCAGCTTTTATTTTTGTCGCATTTCATAGATATCATTTCTTGATGTTCGGACGTAATATGAGGTGGGTCTAAATTATTCATTATATTTATTGCATAACACAAATGTAAAAAATTAAAAACCAAATAAATCGCTATTGCAGCAAAAGATTTTTACCGTATGTGATATTGGCAGAATTAGATATAATAATAGTATATTGATCTAATATGGCTTCCTAACACGTGTGCGTAATTTCGTAAGTAAGTATATGTTTGTCTCAGGATTTACTCTCAGTAGTTTAATTGGAAGTACAGTGTCAGTTTGAGTGAGATATGAGTAATAACACAAAATCATAAAAAAAAACTTTCAAAAATCTTACTAAAAAGCTTACAATAACGCATTCGTCTTTTATATCACTGTGTCCTGACTTCGAAAGCAATCGTTTCTGCTAAAAATAGAAGCTGAATGCGTTATTTTAAGCTTTGACGGCTTTATAGTTAATAATAAGTAATTAACAGTCTAAACTTTACCTTGCTTTAGAATGTTTTTAACACTCACAGTGTCATCTATACTAATATTATAAAGCTGAAGAGTTTGTTTGTTTGTTTGTTTGTTTGTTTGTTTGTTTGTTTGAACGCGCTAATCTCAAAAACTACTGGCCCGATTTGAAAAAATATTTTTACGTTGGATAGTCCATTTATCGAGAAAGGCTTTCGGCTATATAACATAAAGATACGAGTCATAAGACCACAGCAGAAATGAAAAATGTTGCGAAAACGGGAGAAAGATATTCCTTTTGAAAGCTTCCGCTGCATACGCTGCGGAAACCGCTTAAGTTACACAAAAATCATGTATGACAGGATTGTTCAGCATTAAGAGTTCTATAATAAAGTCCGCGACAGCATATGTCTATGTTTTATGGTTGACTTACTACAACCTTTTTTATGTTAATAAATTTGTAAAAAAATAATGCATCATTTTTAGAGGTGTATTATACACACAGGTATTTATTCTTATCAAAATAAATACATTCATCATCACGAGCATTTCATTAAGAACAAAGTTGCCCTTTATATCATTTAATTCCAATAAATATCTTAGGAGCTATCACAGTTTTAACATAACTCCGCACCAAAATAATGTTCGCAGCTTAAGTACAACGTGCGCTTGCGCTAATATATTATAAAGCTGAAGAGTTTGTTTGTTTGAACGCGCTTATCTCAGGAACTGCTGGACCGATTTGAAAAAATATTTCTGTGTTGGATAGCTTATTTATCGAGAAAGGCTTTGGCAAACTCAAAACGCGCGGACGAAGTCGCGGGGGACCGCTATATTTTATATTCATAAAGATGAAATAAGAAACCAAAAATTTGCGCACGGGCGGGACTTGAACCAGCAACCTTTTGGCAAACCGGGCCAAACGCTCTTACCAATTGAGCTACCGTGCTGTTAGTTCGACCCTGCGAAATTTGTGGTTTCTTATGAAAACGTCAATTGCGTGACGCTTAGCGCCATCTAGCCGTCTGTTTATGAAACAGATGGCCCAAGCAGTTATTCTTTACAGAATAAATTCAACTTGTAAATTGATGTCGCTTCGCTATCTATGCTTTAGAATGTTTTTAACACTCACAGTGTCATATTTTATATTCATAAAGATGAAATAAGAAACCAAAAATTTGCGCACGGGCGGGACTATTTCATCTTTATGAATTTAAAATATGACACTGTGAGTGTTAAAAACATTCTAATATATAGCGAATCATAGATAGCGAAGCGACATCAATTTACAAGTTGAATTTATTCTGTAAAGAATAACTGCTTGGGCCATCTGTTTCATAAACAGACGGCTAGATGGCGCTAAGCGTCACGCAATTGACGTTTTCATAAGAAACCACAAATTTCGCAGGGTCGAACTAACAGCACGGTAGCTCAATTGGTAAGAGCGTTTGGCCCGGTTTGCCAAAAGGTTGCTGGTTCAAGTCCCGCCCGTGCGCAAATTTTTGGTTTCTTATTTCATCTTTATAAACTTTACCTTAATAAAAAGCCAAATCAAATCAAATGTTTCGCAAACTATTTGTGTATTTATAAATCGTTCGAAAAATTCCTCTAACAGTTGTAGTTGTGTATGATAGGGCTCTGGGGAGCGGAAGACCCATAAAACTGTCCTTATGGTACTCAAGTGTGTGAGTGAACTCGGAAACTACTTGCGAATTGAAGACACTTTCAACTTCGTTACGTAAGCATCAAACTGTCTGAAGTCATTCTAGTCATTTAAGTTGAAGAGGAAATAAGTGCGATTTCAGACTTCAAAGTTGCTTTTGCCAAAAAGTAAGACTTTGTAATCAATCGTGATAAATGAGTAAAAAGTTTGTCGATCTATTTTTGTCATTGGTAAGACAGAGCAGTCTCTTTACCTCAGATGAAATAAGAAACGAAAAATCGCGAATTTTGAACCCACGGCCTTCGGCGAGCCGGGACAGTGCTCTTACCAACCGAACCAGCCGAAATTTGTGGTTTCTTATGAGTACGCTATTACGCGTGACTCAACCTGTATTGCAAGAGTGGGCCAAGTAATGAAACTTCATTACAGAATAAATGCAACTTGCAAATAATGACGCTAGCGCTATTCAATGGGTTTCAATATTTTTAACACTAACGCTGTTTATTTTTAATCTTATGAGACGAAATCTCAAGAGACCACAAATTTCTACTGAAGTTATTAACTGCACAGTGACTCAGTTGGTAAGAGCGGTGGCCCGGTTCGCCAGAGGTTGTAGGTTCAAATCCTACTCTTGCACAATTTTTGAGGTTTTTTTCAACTTAAAGGATTAAAAATAATCACTGATAGTGTAAGAAATATTTATACTTTTTACCTAAGGCTAATTCTTGCTAAATATTCCTAACATTTCAAGTTTTTTGCCAATGGACAGGAAAGTTGGAGCAAGCATCAACAACGTTTTACACAGACACTAGCAAATAACTTTGTGGGGATAAACGGACGGGCAACTTGTAGCCCCCGAGGCCACTTAAAACTTATGTGGCTTCGTTAACCATAGTCCTATTTCGAGTCTTGCTAAGCCCCTCAACAACCGACGTCTTTGAGTTTAAATTTATTGTTACTCGTCAAATGTGGTCTTGGTAACCTTAATTGTTTTTTGCGTTAAGACCATTGATGTCACTCTTTGGAAGAATGCTTTTATTACAAGGTTATGTTCAATGCGAAAATAGATTTGTATTTTGTATTTTAAGATAGCATCCCTTTTATTTACACTCTTACTTGATTTTCTCGATAGGTACTTATGTGGACAAGAATCTAACATTTGATTACTTATATGAGCTTTGTTTCGTATTAGCTGTAACCTTTATTCAGTACGTGAATTCATAAGAATAACAATGTATCAATGTCAAATATGTTAAGTTACATAATACATTTCAGGATAAGATACCACGAACGTATTCTCAATTCATTTCAATTGGCTTCAATAGATTTGTTTATTAATGTACTCTATATAAAAGAGTTTAAATGTTTCAATATTTTTACCGTCATCAAAAAAGGAGGTTGTAAACTCAAAAGATATATATGTGATATCTTTGGAATTTCCAGGCACATTTTCTTAATTTCGGTAGTGTATGTATGTTTGTATGTTTGTCCATGAAAAAAAACAAGAAGTCATAACGAGACAATTTGGAGATAAATTTTATTTCAATTAGGTATATTCCAACTTAGGGTACAGTGTTAGTTTCATTTAAATAGGTCCAGTACTTTATGAGACATAGGTAATAACTAAAAATAATGAAATAAAAATGTAATAAAAAAACTGCCTTCAAAAAGTTCACATTTCTCTAGTCGAAACAAATTCGATTCGATTTGATTACTTACACCAACAGTCTACGCACATCATGCACCGACTCCAAAAGAGTTTGTTTCGCCTAAATATATGACGAAAAATGCGTTATTTTAAGTCAGTTTGTGAAAGCAGTTTAATTGTAAGATCAATAGATTGAGAAAGTTATGAATGAAATAAAGTAGTTGTAAGTCAAATTTTGTGCTCCATTATATGGAAAATGAAATTTTGAATCATTGAAGCATTCTTTAAAACACTTTGTACTTATTATTTATTCGACTGGTCGCTCTTAACAACTTTTTTACTCGTAGATTGCTGTGACGTAAATCCTATTTTACTTAAAGTAACGTAACGTCAGTAGCCTAAATTGTTACGTACCTACGTATATAAAACTTCGAATTAATCGCATCGTATTATGTTCTAGGATTGTGTTTTCAATTTGTTGACAAGTCCGCAAGAGGAAAGCAAACATCGTCCTCGATGTTCCGCCAAAACCCAGGATAAGCAATTTGAAAATTTTAAGTATCGGTTTGTTAATGAATTCACTTATGTCACTATCCATTTGAAGTTAATAACACGCGGATCTTGCTAGTTGATGCTAGCAAGAAAATTTATAAGAAGACTTGTTGCTGTGTGTCGATTCTTTTCACGACTAGAACAAATTAACCTTTTTCAGATTATTCACATTTAACGATACTTGCCCACATATCACATATATTTAGGCAGTATTTTACCGAAAAAACAGGTTTAAAGGACATGAGCTTAGAGAACAAGTTTCTTCATTCGCCAACCTAAAGTCGAAACATAATATCAAGTATTCCAACTTCCGAATCAACATTAACTTGAATAAGTCTTACATAACTGCCGGTAACTTTGGAAACTTCCCCTGCGAATATCGATACTTCGGTAATTGAAATTTCTAAATACAATGTATGTAATTAGAAGATAAAAGTGAAACCGTAAATGTATGTGTATGTAATAATCAATCAAACTTACTTACAAGTTAAGTAATGACTCACTGTGTGACTCACTCCTAACAATGTTTGTAGTAAAATAGAAAATTTTCCTAATTAATCTTAGGAACATTGGTCATTCTCTGAATATGCTCTATGAAAGTTTAAAATTACCTAAGTTAGTAAATTAATACTGCCCGGATCGCCTCGTGTTTTACAGCTCCTGGTCACCTAACAGAACAGCTTGTTTGAGTCTGAGATGCATTGATATTTAAATGCTTTGACATTCAAGCTGATTTAGTGAATGCGCGCTATTCATAAACCATTAATAATTAATATTTCACATTAAATTGATAAACGGTTCAATGTTCATCAGAAACCTTATTATTCGTCTTGTGCATAAATATACCTGTATGTTTGCTTAGAATAGTAAAGTTACTTTGCGTCGCTTAAAAACGTTTTAAACAAATAATTGCATACTTTTTGTTAGCCATTTGACTTACGCGTGTTAGTTTCGATGCTATTATAATAATTTCTCCTATGTCCAGCTTCTGCATCGCTGCTAAAAGTCAAAGTTTGCAAAGGGTCATAAACGTACTTCTGCGTCGAGGTGGCTACACTATCTAATGTATTAATCTCCTCTCGTAGATATAGAAAATGTGGAACAAAGGGCCCTAAATATATTTGTATAGGACTATAATGTCATTATATTACAGATATAGTCTCAACAGAAAACAAAGATATCAGACCAAAATCTAATTAAAGGTTCGTCGTGCTCACAGTCAAGTAGACTAGAAACACGCGTGTAAGCAGTAGTTTAATTTCCCCAGCGATGTTATCGAACTAACTCACGAACAGAATAAACTAATTTGTCGTGTCAACTCCCCGTTTCCTGTGGGGGCCCGCGACGCACAATTTTGACGGTTACGCCTACGCTGGAGAGCATGTTTTTGAATAATGACGATCAGGGAAGAAGTATCTTGGTCTGTTTTATACTGAGAGTACTATTAGACTTTATGATCAACTAGCGAACCTCTTTGTGAAAATGTGACGTGATTTATAGCCAAAAGAAAGCCTTCCTCGATAAATAAGCTACCCAACACAAAAATATTTTTTAATCAGTCTAGCGGTTCCTGAGATTAGCGCGTTCAAACAATCAAACAAACTCTTCAGCTTTATAATGTTAGATAACTCCTCTAGATCATGTTGCTGTTAAACTTCAATTTTAATCATGTAATACGGAACTAACAGACCTATCTGCACTTACACTAGTTCATGGGTGTTATCGATATTGAATCAATTAATTACGGAAACCAGATTTGTTGTAACTTTGCTTGTATTTTCCTAACACGCGTCGAAGATACCATTCCAGATGGCACGATATTAACGGCACAGTCACCGCCGCAAATGAACGCACGTTTTATTGGCTGAATTGTTTTGTTCTAGTGATATAGTGATATAGTAACAGCCCCCTAGCCGATTTTGACGACGGTGGCCAGTCACAACGACTAACCGACTGCGCTCATATTAAAGTGCAGAAGTGAGTGCGCAAACATAGGGCACTCTCTATTCCTTTTACTCTTATAGCCCGATGGGACAGCATTCTGACACGACCGGAGAGAGATCAGGCGCAGGACCAACGGCTTTACGTGCTTTTCCGAGACACGGGGGTGAAACACCGCCATCTTCCAAACTCCGGGCTACTCTAAGAATTTCTGAACAGAAAAACTCATGTATATATATTTTTGGCCCAAGCCGGAGATCGAACCCGGGACCTCTGGCAAAGCCATCGCTTTAAAGTGCGACCCTCCTACCGCTGCGCCACCTAGGCAGTTAAGAAAAAACTATAAAGAAGTACCTGCAGTATACATAAAACTATAAGGTATCAGTACGCAATTTAGACGGACTGAAACTTGTACTTGTCAGGCTGCAATTATAGAATTTGAAAGTATACATATAAAGTGGGAAATTCCATTTTCTACTTACTACCTTGTTCTTAGTTTTTATGTAGCCTTTAGAACTGATTTTATCTTCTGTATGACTGGGAAAATGCAAATTAGACGTTCAAAGGTCTTTGATAAGTCAACACCAAAACATTTATCGCTCATACACAATGCTAATTTATTGTATCTAATACAGTACAGCTGTAATAAAATTGCATTTAAAATCTATCTAAGCGTTAGCCAGCTATGTTAATATTAGTCCCAAAGCGTTCATAGCGCGAATGAAACTCTGAACTGTAATTAGTATTGTATCTGTTTGGGTTACGGATCTGCCTAAATGGTGTGCCGACGGTCCTTTGAAGCCTCAGGCATTCAATCTATCCACAATTAATATCGGGAACCACTCTGTCCGTGCTGTCGGATAGTCCCCAACTTTACTCGGAGCCCCAATATAATACGGAGGCTTCAGAATTGTGTAGACATCGTGTTCGCAATACACATTGACACTGTATCTCGACTAGTTACTATTTTGACTGATCAAAGTCGAGGCAGTTGTCTTTAATGTTGTGTCAAATTAACCCTTTGATGTTTAAGGTGACCTACTTCTAATGGATTAGCTATCGTCATCTTATCGATTAACAAATAAGTTAAATGATGGAAATTAATCAAAATTTTAAGGAATAAATAACAAAGCTGCAGCTTATCAAATGTCATCTCCAAGTTATCTTCCGTAAACTTCGAGATGGTCTCTCCGTAAACTAGCGTCGGACTTGACAAACGGCGGGACCAATGAAGGACCGGTGCCAACTCACCTAACTTTCGGCTATGATAAACGCAACGCTCGGATCCGGTACATTAGCGTAACTCGTCCAGAACTTGTTTAATTTATGTTGTCTAACTCGCAACTACACCCAGTCCAAGGATTAACGCGCCGACGCAACGTTTAATTGTACACAAACTTGGAATTTGGCCCCAGTAATATTTCGCAACATGAAATTATTATTCAGTCCTAAATAAGACAAAATTCCGTTTACTTCCTAATTAGGCGAAGGATACGTCCGTCTTTTTTTTTTAATTTGATTTTATTTAAAATTGAGCCTAGAAAACTTAAGCTAACAAACTTAATATACGAGTAAAGGGGCTTTGAGCATACAATGTGTGTCCAACGTAGTTTGTGTGGAACAAACAAAGTGAATCTCGCAAATCTATATTGTCGTCTGCATAGTAGCCGTCAGCCGCGCTGACAGCCCCGTCCGGCACAAAGGCGCCATTATTGAATTTCAATATAAAATGTCTTCGTGGATACATAGAGAAATCAAATTCAAAAGTTTGAAAATCACTCCGTGGCTTCAGTCCCATTCAGATGCCCGACTGAAAGCGTGGAGATAAAGTTAAGTCGAGTGAAACGGGATTTATAACGAGGTTTTGGTGACTTGTCTTGTTACTCGCGATGAAACTAAGTAATAGATGTTGTGAAGTTTTAAGGGGAACCACTTTGAGTTACGTGGCTGGGTTTTTGTTTGAACTTTTGCTTAACTTTGTCTGTTAAGTGGCCAAATTTTCCATTTAAGCTGACTTTGAAATTTAATATTACTAATTTCAATTTCAGAATTGTATGCAAAGTTAATGACAAAGACAAGAAGTTACTATTACAAAGATACTTAAATAAGTTATTATGAAGTAATTTCGATTTGGTATTTAATAGACCTGCAGCAGCTCCTACAAAATACCATTAGCAATGAATCTCAGATGCTGCAGCAATATCAACGCATTCCGAGCAGGAATAAAATGCAGTGCGATAAAATCTCACAACACTTTTCTTTTTCTTTTCAGGTAAGAGACGATTTATATGCAATTTTTACCCTTGGCTTCGATGGTGTCTTGAGACAGTATGTATCTTTTTTTCAACAAGAAATATAATTTTTTGTATCTATTTTTATCCACTGGACCACCGCTCTATCTATATAACTAACCAGTATGAGTTCTCATCGAAATCAGTAGGTATGAATTTGTTATCAAAGCTAGCAAATAGACTTAGACGCCCATTTTCTTCATCGATGGTAATGTAAAATTGTCGTTACCAGCTCTTGAATGTTTATGTTTGTGTGTGATTTGGAGAAAAAAATACCTAACCAATGGTCATTAAATAACTAATCTGACATTTGAAGAAATTGGGCCTCAGTTATTAAAACTTGCATCTTACAATCTCTACAGCAAATGGTTACCGTAAAACGATGCAACCAAGCCTTATTAACTTTCTCGTCTCAAGCATGTTGTGAAGGTATTATCTAAACAAAGGTAAGTATATCTTATATGACAGGCCGCAACACGCATCAACGTCAAGCTTTCTATTCCAACGTCTGGAACAGACATATTTGAGAATTCTACCAATGTAATATGGGGCACGTAACATACGATCTTGTTAGTTATGTTCTTAAGGGGCTATCCGGATTATTAACGCGCACACTAGCGCAACTTTAGTACAAAAATCATAACTCATTAAATAAAAGACCCATCGAAAATCTGATTGATGCAATTGTAGCTCTGGTCATGTGGTTTAGGTACAATATTTTAGTTCAATAAAACAGTTACAGTTAGAAAAATTGCCAAAAATGGCCATATTTAGTAGTGTTTCTAACTCTAACTACAGTAAACTACTTTAGAAACAATTTAAACGTACTAAATTAACTATAGAACCTGTACTACAATCGTGTCTACCAGATTTTTGTTTGTTTTCGTATTTAAGGAGTAATAATTATTTTAAATAGAGTGGCGCTAGTGTGCGCGTCATAAATTCGGGAAGTCCCTTAAGGGTCTTAAGCAAAATGTAATGTCTGCCAAAATAAAGTCAGTGAAATGATAAATCGGTTTAGAACTATTATGTAAGTACAGTACTTTAAAAAGAAAAAGTTATACCAAATTTAACCTAGTACAATACCTTGAGGTTTAACTGGCAATATGTATTTCTCACTTCTTAACGTAACAATAGAATATCGTATTTTATTAACACATAAGTATGTACTTAAGGCCGGTTATGAGATTAAGTGTTTTCTAAAATGTATTAAAAAGTAATTAAGCGCCAGTTTGTCCGCTCACAGCTTGGCTATTATAATTTGAGTAAAAAAGGAGAGCCATGGATTGGTCTGGCTTTGATTAATCTGTTCGCAGTATTAGATGAGAATAACTTAGTAGCATTTTTTGTTTGTAAGTCTATAAATAGTTTCAGGCTAGACACGTTAATGCTCTAAATATGAGATATCTTTTATCCAGTTAATATGATGTTCTTCGTTACTTCGTTTTCCAACTCTGTCCTATTCGGGGTAACGACGAATCCAACAAAGTCATGAAACCGGTCCATCCGTTTTAGAACTAGACGAACACGTATTTTTTTATGTACATAGAAGATAGATATAAAAGATGAGATTTACAATTTTATAAATAGGATTGTGCTTTGATTCTTTTCGGCATCAAAGTACTTTGTGGTAGATCATGAAAAATATCAGTAACTTTTTTATGATCTTCCACAAAGTAAAGGTAACAGAACATAAAGCTAAATGATGCAGTATCTTACGCAGATGTGATGAAGGCATTTTTTTTACTCCCGACGCAAAAAGAGAGGGTTGTTATAAGTATAACGTGTCTACTTGTGTATTTGATTGTGGTATTGTACCCCTTACCGAAACCGATGAACTGATTTTTGTTTCATTGATAATTGAAACTGTTGTCTGCCTTATTGAAGAATCGTTTTAATCGAATATCACTTCCCAAATAACGTTCCACAGAATTTTATTTTACCGAATTATTTATTTACCAACTTAACACATTTTTTTTTCATTTCCCAACCTCACAGTTACCAACAGAACGTTTGCTATGTTTTTTTAAGTCACTTTTAAAAACGCCAACTTTCAAGCAGCAGAATGTTTCAGTTTGCGTAATACACATTTATTGTTTTTCAAATATTTAATAAGTAGGGTTTCGTCAGCAATAAAAAAAACGTGTGGCAGCGTAACCGTTTACTTATTTTTACTACGACAGAATTAAAAGTATCTTTGGCCATAAATGACTGCATCATTACTAGCGGACAGTTACGTGAATTGCTGCCAATTTAAAAGCTTAACGTGGCATCCTGGATTTTTGCGGAAACTTATTTGGCAGGATTTCATTTGCCTACCAATTTTTCACTTTGACAACTAACGATTTCAAAATTTTATTATGACAACATTGAATTTAGCAGAATGATTATTAAGCTGATTTTAATATTGCCACAATACGTTTAGAAAATTAATTGTGTGTCAAATATTTCAGTAGACCACAAAACTAATAATGCTTCAACACCCGATCGGTCGCATGAGACCACATAACAATATAATTTATATTGTGTCTCATTCACATACGCCTGAGGAAAACGAATACCGTTTTATCAGCATACTTTTAAACCTTTAAAACAAATTTGCTGATAATGCTATAATGATAATATATTTTAATAATTATTTGAAAAAATAGTTATGAATCGCTTTATTACTTTTTTAAAAGCTTTATGGCAAAACGAAAGAAAGTAACAAATGACGGATTTAATGCTATAGTTATCAGTCAACCATTGGGTGTGACAGTTGAGGTTAAAAATGCACTTAAAATAACAAATAGGAAACGGTTCAATATACATTTTAATACGTTAGTATTAAAATAAATATTATAAATAGCGTTATAACGCAACTTAAACACTATTGCTACTTGAAGTTGGCATTTTGAAATGTTTTTTTTTTTAAATAAACCACCTTAAAAAAACATACGTAACATTCATAATGATGAAATAAGAAACCAAAAACTTGCGCACGGGCGGGACTTGAACCAGCAACCTTTTGGCAAACCGGGCCAAACGCTCTTACCAATTGAGCTACCGTGCTGTCAGTCCGGCCCTGCGAAATTTGTGGTTTCTTATGAAAACGTCAATTGCGTGACGCTTAGCGCCATCTAGCCGTCTGTTTATGAAACAGATGGCCCAAGCAGTTATTCTTTACATAAACATCTATAATTCATCTTGTAATATAATTATTAAAATTAGCGTTATAATAATTCTACCGAATAAAACGTCATACAAAAATTTGGATATCATAAGTTGTCAAAGTGAAACATTAGCGAAACGTTGGATGGCAAGTGAAATTCGAACAAACAATTTTCTGTGAAAAGGCAAGATACCAAATTAAACCCGTGTGTTCTTAGCCATGTTTACCGTTTAAATATTATCAGCTCTTTTCTAGTTGATGACGGGATCTGACTAACTCCCATAAATTCGATTAATTTTAAATTCGGTACTGTGTCACATTTAATGCTCATGAAAATTTTAATTTACATATATTGTTAACAAGAATGTTGCGTTTTACATGCTTGCGATAGGTACATATTGACGAGCGGTGTGCAACGTGTCACATTAAGCTTCCAAAAGAGGAAAGCTGTAGAGCCACTTTCATAGACCTGGTATAGCTGACTATTAGTTAAACCATTATTGTTTTGGTGACAGATTCTTTTCAGAGAAACATAAAGACTCGTTGACAGTCTTACCTCGGCACTCGAGTTTGAAAACTGGTCTGCACAAGCAGACCCTATACCTACTCGACAGCAGCAACGTTTGCATTCTATGATCTTAACGGGTCCACCCAAAGCCACTCTAATTACATACATGTGTGCTCGTTTCCGCCACATCATTAGTTCCATTCACCATAAGAGTCTCGTTAAAATTAATAGCGGTCACGAAAACTCCGTTCAGAATTAGCTACTCCAGTGAAAAATATTCTCGCGAAGTTGCACGAATTCACCGAGATATTTAATTAACTACAAGGATGCGGTGCTCATGTTAAAAGGCATTTATATTAAGTCTTAAAACTATTTTAGGGAATAAAATGCGGTGGAAGTTTTCGGTTCTTCATTCTGAGTTACAATGAAACGTTTCTTTGCCAGAATTTAAACTTTTTGATAAAAGGAAACAATGGATTTATAGGTATCACACATGAGTGTACAAGTGTCAGTGTAAATTTTGAGTGTGCGTTTAGGTAAATTCTGTGGGTACTGTCTACAGGAAGACTATAGTAATTCATAATAACGCTTAAAAAATAAGGAATGCTTGGAAAATTGATTTAGTTTAACACAGCGCAATAGAAAACACCTTAAAATAAACCACAAAGAGTGTAGCAATCGCTCCGAAAGATATCAAGTCGAGCCTGTCAACCATTGACAAAAGATTTTTGTCTTTCTGTTTCCAGTTATTCAGAGAGGCGAGAGAGCTCAACAATTTGTAATTATATAGTAATGAGGTCGCCGATGGCCAATTACGGAGAAACAGAGAGCTCTTCCGACGGCCGCGACCGCCAACAATAACTTTGTTACGACTTCGGCTCGCGGCTGTGCGAACGCAAACAATGAGAATAAACAAGTTTCACTTTGATTCTAACATATTTTCTGCGGGTGGGACTTCTGACATTGAATTTAGTTTAAAATAATTGTAGACCACTGTGTTTAACGTTTACTTAGTTTAGTGCTTTTTGATCGTGCTAGTTTTTGAGGACATTTTTGAGTACACTGAGAAGGACCTACTTTGAATATCTTCAATTATTCATCTATGTACATACAAGGAAGTCGCCTTAATTATACCACTTTTAATTTTAGACCGGGTGGACCGATTTTCATGATGTTTGCTTTGTTGGATTTGTCTTGGCCCCGAATAGGACATGGTGGGAATGAAGTTGTCATAATTTACATCATTTTTACATTTGCTACTGAAAAGTTAAGACTTATCGGTGTAAAATTAACGTCCTCATAGTGTCTTTACAATGAATGCAATGTGCGACAATCAAAAAAGTCCTTTGTGGCTTGCCTTTTTGCGGAAGCTGGAACGGGGCCAACGCTAGACAACGCTGTTATGAGATTGTACCGGCCAGAAATTACCGTAACTACCCTCTTATTTATAGCGTCTGTATCTACGCGAGTACATTCAACTGATACTATTCATGAAGTGTTTTAATAAATACTAAAAGTTTTATTACACTGAACTTATACACTTTTTTAATTTCATAAACTTATACGAATTGAGAATATCTATTTCATTCAATTTATTTGTACCATTCTACGTGTACATCTTAATAATTCTTTCGTAAAAGTTTTAAGTAGAATTAGAAAGAGTTCGGGACACTACTAAAACAATATGTACTAGAATAATTTCATTTTTTTAATCTTATTCTACAAAAATCGTTTCATGCCAGACAGAAATAAGAAACACAATGTAATTTTTTGCTGCGCTCCGCGGAGCGAAAACGACGCAGCGCTACTCCGGTGTGATAAAAACATGATTATCTGTGCTATCATTTTTCAAGTCACATCCAAATCCATGAAAGCATCGACATTTTTACCCTCGCAACTTTTTTGGTAATACGTTGGCTTCGCCGACCAATTCGAATCCAATTTACATTTCAATCGGGAGCTTCATGTAAAAACATGAGCTTCATAGCGGAGGCTCGTTGAGAGCTTATGAAATAATGTAACACCCCGCGCCGCAAATACTCATGCATACTATTCCTCCGTGCTATTTAACAGTCGTCGAAAAAGTTAATTAAAATTTACCCGGAGACTTGAGCTGGCTGCGACAACAGAGGAGGCGGACGCAAATGAATTTAAAAGAACGCATAATAATAAGCTCCTGAGCAAGGACTTCTTTTGAGTTGCTTACTTACAGTCTTTTTGTCTGATATTCATGATTGCAGAAGCAGGATGAATGAGTATCTGTCTCATTGCCTTTACTTCTTTAAGCGTTTACAATTTAAATATTACTTTTAATATGAATACTGCAATATTTAAGAAGATACTGTTGTAAAGTTTGAAATAAGGACTTTATGTCTATCTTTCACACTCGTAAATTAATTATTTATAGGTTCATAGGCTCATTTTCATTTTCAATTTGACTGATTTAAATGTGATTGGCTGGTAAGATACTTCCACTAGCTGTATTGTTCGAAGAAATTATAAAGATCTTTTCATTCTTCAAAGTTCTAATCGGAATAAAATGTTCAGAAGACATTGAATGGAACTCTATAGTTCAACTATTTTCGCAATCAACATTCATTTTTTAATTACAAAGCGAGCAGAAAGTGGAATTTAATTAAGCTAAATATTGCATAAATATTAAAATCAAGTTCAGTGAGTTGTAAATTTTATTTAAAATGCAAATACTATACAAACTTACTACAAGTTTCCAGACAACGGCTGATTTTCTTAACTTAAACATGCATGAAGAAAATGCGAAGAGGTTTCTTTTTGAATGCATTTTCAGTGTGGGTACGGAAAGCGTAGGGATGTGCTGGCAAGATAATGGTTTTTAGTCGAGTGAACTTCTGTTTTATATTTATCGATTTAATATTTACGACGCGACGCTCATCTATTTATAGATGTTTCTTGTAAAAAGGGTGGTAAAAACTAGGCCAAAAGGTCGGGATGGTTATTCAATGAAATATTTAGCATTATATTAATTTTTCAGTGCAAAATGAAACAATTACATAAATCTACTTTAAATACTTAATTTGACCACTATTATCTTATAGGTTATGTGTTCTTATTCAATAAAAAAAAGACAATTTCCAACTTAATCCAATACTTAGACTTATTAATCACTTTGTTTCATTCTGTTTACTAGCGTAACCTACCAAATAGTCTTAAAGCACAAAAGTACAGGTATAGTTGTAGTAATAACCTTTTGGACAAAGAAAAAAAATCTTAAAAAATAATTTTGACTGGCGCTTTTTTTCGTATGTTCAAATAAGATCACAGCCTTGCCATTGCATCGGAACGCAGATAAAGTTGCTAAGCGTTCGCCCGAGCTCGCTGTAAACTAGTTTTATTTGGTCATAACAATAGTCCCGCGGGATGGCGGTACATGTCTCTACTATACCTCGGCTTTATTTGCTTCGTGCTTTACACCGAGGCTCCTTTACGTCTTTGCGACGGAAAAGTATCGTGCTGCAGATAAACGACACTGTTAGACTATATTGTTTGATACTCTGTCTAATATAAGTACTGCTTGTGTTTACTTAAGCCACGGCCCCATCTCTACGGCGTAGCTTCGTACAACGTGCCACGGTAAGGCGCTGCGACGTGGCGATGGGTCCGCGGCCTTAGTTACACGTCGTCCATATGCGAAATTAAGTTTGTATTAAAACGTTCAGTACGTTTTAATACAAACTTAATTTCGCAATGGACTGTGTAATTATTTTTTATTCTCATTTATTTTTGCTTACATATTTAATAGAAGGAATTGCCACCGAATGTAGTTGTCTGCTAAGACCGGCTTGAGCGTTTACAAATAGCACATCTTCTGAGATGGAGGCACTCAATCACCGAAGGACTCATGAAAATATATTCAGTGTTAAGAAGTTAAGATACCGTTGAAATGTATTTTCAATACATGTAATTGCATCACCAAAAGGTGGTTTGTTTGATCCTCTTAATTAAACTAATCAAACGTTATCTAATTAATCTATTTCGAGTACTAAATAGTAGTTGCTCATGTTCAAACATAGTCAATAGTTATTATCTACGACGGGTGGCACAAATTGATAGGATTAATTTGTTGATTAACAATACATGCGATGTTTCCTTTGTTTGTGTTGCCCATAAAGTATTCATAGAGCCGGAGGGCGTGTGAGGTTAAATACACGTTTAAATTAGATTCATTATTCAAGTTTCAGGTGCGGCAATTATTCCGATGTTGTGTAAATGTAAATTTTAATGTCTGTTTGTTACACCGACTGACCATTATATGTGCATTTGGCTACACCTTTTTACCGACTTAAGACATAAGTAATCAGTTTAATGTATGTGATATCGTTGGAATTAGATAATTTTTGAAACTGTCTGTCTGTTTTGAAAAAGGACACGTGTTTTGATACACGTGTGCTGAATTTCATTAGTGTATTCATTAGTGTTTGTCCACGGATTTCTCAAAATCGAAAAGTAATAGCGAGATGGTTCTTTCATAATACAATAAGCTATGGTGCAGTGTAAATTTTATCAAAATCGGTGGAGTATTTTTTTAATATGGGTAATACATAAAAATAAAATAAAATTTTTGGTATTAAATAAACCGACATAAAATAATAATCTTATATGGGAGAAACAAATTTATTTGGAGTCGGTGCACGATGTATCCTAAATAGAAGGCAAATGCGTTATTTTAAGCTATTTTGTTGGTTTCTTCGTAAACGGATTATTGAAAGACACTATAAAATTAAAACACCTCCAGAAGATCCACACAATTCCTACGTAGCGAAAAGGTCGCGCTTTAAGCGTGCCCATCCAAAATTTATATCTTCGAGGGCGATAGTCCCTACTCTGTAAGAATCCATCCATACTTACAACTCCACGCATCTCTCTTGCTCATGCTCCAATGTGAATTTGAGAGAACGGGATATAAATAGTAGAGAGTACAGGCATAGTTTCACTGAGTACAGCCCCAGCTTTGTTTCACGTGTCGACTCGAGAGCTCCGTGAAGTTATTGTTTTCACATGTCATGCGGGAGATATATCGCTTCGGCTAAGAAATGAAAATGCTCTCGCACCGTTGGATCTCATGTATATATTTGCCGTTTATTTGCTTTTTAGCAATTCTGACGCGGCTGCTTTTGCTACGCAACCGTATTTTACAGTGACGGTTTCACTACACTTAATTCGATGAGCGTTTTAGGTTGCGAAATAACTACGATGAGGAGTCATTAAAACTGCTTTGGTCCCTTTGATTTAGAGGTATTTCTTACCTTGTGTAGGAAATCATTACTCTCCCTATAAAGGCGGATCAAATAAGTTGCTAAACGCCCCCGCCTGAGACAAGTAGCGTCAATTCATCTCGCTGTAATATGACCATCGTATCTGACAGTGGCTCTTACGACCTCGGGTTTCTTTCCGACTGAACATAAGCTGTGGCGGGTGCGTAAGTATTTTTACATTCTTCGTTAAGAAAACCTTAAATATTATCTGTATTAACCGAACAAATTAATTGATGACAACGGATATTATTATAAAGCAAATTAACTTTATATTTAATTGGCGAATCAACGTTACGTCAACGGAGTACCAAAGGCAATTCAATGCAAAGTCGCGGGAATATCTTAATAGCAAGACACCACTTACCGGTGTAAGTTTAATGCTATTTGAATAACATAATGCCCAGTGGAGAGACTGTACAATCGAATAGACGTAAGTTCTAAGTCTTTGAACCGCTTTTTACGCCGTTAGTTAGTACACTGTCGAATTTGCATACAGAATGTGATATTTGAATGCGGCATGTGACGTTGGCTTTGCCTGTGTTAGAACACAGCAAGATGTGATAAGTTATCCTTCAGCCGCATCGCATAGGTATACTGACTCCGTTAAAACTCGCTACCGCGACCGCTCTTGCTTCCACTTGTATTATTGGAACTTCTGAACGTAGATGGTTCATCGAGTTCGTTAATGGTTTGATTCAAAGATGTGTAGGTAGAATGTGAAAGAGAAAATTCGTTTGAGTTCTTCATAATCTGACGTATTGAGCAAAAAAAATTGATAATGTAGCAAAACATTCGTAGCTGAATTTTTTTTATGAGATTCATGTAAGCGAGTATATTAATTTTAGCTTATTATTTAAAACAATGACAATTTGGTCCTCAAATATAAATTGCACCGTTTTCGATACCAGCATACTGCAATTGGTATTTGTATTAAGCTAAATATTTATTCAGAGTGAATAATCTTCAGCGCGAACAATGCTCACTATTTCGCTTTAAATAATGTTTGTAGTTACGTTTCCAATTAACTACGAAAATTCTTTGGCATCACGAAATTCCTTTTAAGTGCTTTACCGTTTGCATAAATACCGTGAATTCTATTTCCTTTTGTTGACGCTTAAGGGTCGAGGCACACTTAGTAATAAGAACCTATATTTGGCAATAAGTGCCATTTCGTAGTTAATTTATTTCAGTAGATTTTACCAACGTCACATAAGACTTGTCCGACTGAAAAAGTATAAAACGACAGATTTTAAAATTAAATTGACATAAATGATTGTTGACAAATAGGTGACTTTTTCAAATTAAGGCTTATTGTATTTTATTCGACGAGTATTCCTTATCTGACGTTTGTAAAAACAGGTCTTAGTTGACGTTGAAATTGATAAGTATAAAACGTCTCATGTCTTACCAATTTTGAACTTCTGAGAACTATTTTTTTCTAACTTCAGATGAGGATTATTTCGTCGGATAAAATACAATACGCCTAATTTTAAAACGTCACCTATTTGCTAGCAATTACTTATGTCAAAATCATTTTATTGTCGGTCGTTTTACACTTATTCAGTCGGGTTTAGCTTATTTAACGTTGGAAAATCGGCCCTAAGTGTTCTTTTTTCGTTTGGTCTTATCTTTATTAAAAAAATAAGATAAAGGGTACACAGTCAATATTATTAACTATAGGTTTGACTGGTAATTAAGGCGTTAAGTCCACGGTTTTTTCCAAATTTTGGTTGTGCAGTAAAGTATTAATAAATAAATAAATATACTGACTGTAAACTATGGCTCTTTCAATGTCTCATGTTATGGCTTATTTGTATCTCTTTAAACTTACAAAGGTACGTGTATCCATTATGAATTCTTTAAAATAAAATGGGGCTGTGTGTGCGTGGGCCCTAAGCGAAAAACCGCCTCATATATTTTACGAACCCGAGGTAATATTGTTTGCTTATTAGGTAGACGCGTCGTCTCCTTAGAATGCTTCCTTTAACCACTCACTACCGTACACTGAGGTATTTGCATAATTTTAATTTGCTTTTGATATGAAGCTATTCCTGAAAATGAAAGAACCTCGGGGTCGTGATACCTGTGTGGTTAAAATGCAGCTTCATAAAAGTTCTATATGCTGATTCTTCAGAAATACCTGCATATATATTTTTCAATTTTTAAGCATGTGTTCATGCAAAATGTTAGATAAAGGTCACTTCTTTCAGGAGTGTTAAGTAAATAAATATATTTGATTTTGATATATGTAATTTGAGTACCCAAAGTCTCTTCTTCATTAATAAAAAATATAAATATTCATATTCAACATTAAGTTTATTAAAGAAAAACATACATTTTATTCTGCGAAAAAAATAAGAAATTATGATCTGTATCTATACACCTTGGCCGTAAAATGGTTAAGTTTAGCTTAGCTTTAGCCTTTTCTTCACTTCGACAGTGTTGTTTTGTTAGTGCAAGTAAGGCAACTCTCCCAAACTTAGCCACGGTGAGAAAATCCAGTAACTCCACTGCATTCAACTAGGCTTGTACAGGACTTTTTAAAGAATCGATGAGAAAAAGAATAGTTAAGTTATAATTTCGAATTTTCAATATGTTTGTCTACCAATTTTATTTTGCAACCAATTGCTGATACATGACAAAATATTGCTTAATTTCGATATTTAATAATAAGCCCTGTAGCCAATTTCAGGTGGCCAGTTATGACGACTAACCGACTGCGAGGGACATAATATAGTGCACAAGTGTTTGTGCGAACACAGATGCAATCTCTATTCCTTTTACTCTTAAAGCCTAATGGGAAAGCAATCTGACACGACCGGAGGGAGATCAGGTGCAGGACCAACGGATTTACGTGCTCTCCGAGGCACGGGGATGAAACACCGCAAACTATCAAACACACGGCTACCCTAAGAATTTCTAAACAGAAAAACCCAGGTACATATTTTTGTCCCGACCTGGGTTTCGAACTCTGGCGCAGCCGTAGCTTTAAAGTGCGACCTTCTAACAGTTGCGCCACTGAGACAGAAAAATATAAACACTAAGGAATGTATACGTTATCTATCAATGTAGACAGTCAAATTTATTTATCCATTTTTATATTTCGATGATCAATCCGACTATCAATAGTTTCCAACACTAGTGGCAAACGAACTTCATTGGCTTGACGCCAACGCCCCCAAACGTAGTGTCTGCACGCGTAAACTAGTAAAAACTGGCATAAACGCGCGCCAAATGATCTCTGCTACACCTTTTAGGTCTTGCGTATATGTTTTTTACTGGTTCGTTTAACCAAGGTCCATCTGGTGATAATGTCCCGGGTGTAAGCGTGAACAGCGACATTTACGGTTAGCGCGTGTTTTTTTCGGGTATCAATTTTAATATGGCATGGTTATTCGTGCTAAGATACTGGACTGTTTCATACTCAAAACATTAATTAACTTATAAAAATATTAAATGCAGTTAAACAAAGCAAAGAACACAGTTTCTTTGAATAACGCAGAATTGCATTGCAATATTTGGAAAATAAGAACGGATTCGAGTTTTCCAAAGTCGTATTAAGTCACAAAACTCTCTGTGACTTAACTTTTATAACAGGTGTTCATTTAAGCTGTCTTTGTACGCTAGACACTCAAAGGTATTTTGTTTGCAATCATATACATGGAAAATCTTTTTTCAATCTTAAAATGAGTTTCTCTAACAGGCAGCCAAAATAGGGCTATTTCCGAGCATTTTAAATTGAGGCGTCCTATTGATACGTCTTACGTCTTTCTGATTCTCTTTTCGCCGATACAAGAGCAATCGTGATGTAGGTCGACATACAATTTCCTGGTGGCTCTGTCCGCTCTGGGGTTCAGCCCTTGCCGACAGAGTGGAAGCGTCGGATATAGGATGTCAGTGGAGGCTAACCTTAACCGAAATTGTTTCCGACAAACATACGTTTATACCCAGGGTTCGGGGTCGCGTAAATCAGACACGGTTGAATGCATCACGTATCGGAATAAGCTGTGTCATGTTGGTTGCAGGGTTTACTGCATCAGCCATTTCATACGTGGTTTCGCCGTTGCATACAGTTGATCGGGGATGGGAGGACAAATTATTAATTTTTAACCATTTCCATATCGGTTGCATCGAGTGAGGTGTTGAATTTAGCACAGAAAAAGTAAAGGAATCTTAGAGGGCCCGTCAGGATACTATGTTACAAATAACTATATCATACTACAGACAATTTGATTAAGGGCAGATTTTTCAATAGTCAGATAAGAAATATTCGTCGAATAATATACAATATGGCTAATTTTAAAACGTCACCTAATTGTCAGCAATCAAAGGTACCTGTCATTTTTTTTAAATCTGTCGCTTTATAATTTATCAGCCTGTTTTATCCCACTATTGAAAAATCGGCCCTAACACAAAAGGTTTTATATCGACTATTTCTAAAACTTATTTATCGATTAAAAAGATAAATAAGCAGTACAAAAACTGTTTTTTTAGGTAGAGGAAACAAGACAATGATAGTGATAGCCTCCGTGGTGTAGTGGCTAAGCACCATGGTTTCAAGGCGTCGCCGCTCGGACGTCCCGGGTTCAATTCCCGGTCAGGTCAATGTAGAAATCTGTCTAGGTATTGTGGTGAAACCGCTGTTTCTGATTTCCATTACACAAGTGCTATAGTTTCTTACTACGTGTCCGAATAATATTTCCCAGTGACAGTAATTTCCGTAATCATATGATCGCAAAGGTCTAACGTGCTTTACTAAATCCCTTTGGTTGACGGTGCCTCTATCATCCGATCACACTGACGCAGTCAGCTAAAAGTGCCTTTTTATGTTTTTCCAAAGGTTCTCTCTGCGCATTTGCGTTTCCGATAGGCGAACGCATCAGTGAAAATGCCACATAAATTATTCAGAGGGAGTTCGATCTAGATAGAGAGGAATCGTTTTCATGAAAAGCAAAAATTTTTTATGTAAAGTATAAAATATGCTTTTTCTCATTGTGGTTATCTATATAGAAATAATATAAATATAGGAAGTGGAGCTATATATGTACCAAGGTATTTGATATTTGGCTGCTACCGGCAGCTACATCTATACATGTGCCGCGCGGGAATGTTGCCGGCAATATTCACACGAAAGTATGGAGGCAATATTGCTTAAGTTGCCGGCAACTTAAGCAATTTATGGGAACATTACAATTTTGATCATTGTTCGATTGAAATGTAAATATTTGAATGCAAAGATAATAAACTATTGAAATTTCCAAAATTACAATAAAATACAAAATTTACCGGCTGTTTACGCTGTGTTGATTAAATATTTATTTCTATGGCTCAGGAATGTTCCCGGCAGTGGCACATCTATAGCTACAACTCCACTTTGCTATATTCGTAGCACCGCCGTAGCAAGCTACAGAATTCGTAGCACGATGAAGGCATGATTTGTCGTAGCGAGGGCGGGCTCTACGGAATAAGCACTTTAAGGTTAAAACGATTTACTGTGTTTATCTGCTCATTAATTCAAAATATTAATTTTTTTATTTATATTATTTTTAATATGACATAAAATTTCGTAAAATAATGTGCCCAAAAATGAGAACTACAAACAAAGCCGGCAGATACTTAATTTACTTTAAAATATTACCAGACAGTTCTTAACTGTCTCAAAAAACTTTAATAGAATATAATACGTACCTAACTGTGTTACTCCAAACTGCGTTTTCAAAAATTATTGAAATGTGGATCATAAAAAGTGATGTTCAAACTCACGACCGGAGGTCATATGGTGCGAATCCTAATATACGGTGCAATAGTCGATCGGATTCATTTTAAATGCATTTAGATGCAGTCGCAGATGCGCCAAGTGAACCAAAATAAGAATTACGAGGGCTAGGATTTTCATTTAAAACTTTTGATTTTAACTTTGTTAACATCTATTTTCATACTTGAATTTAAGAATAATAATTGCTTTTATGAGCTCTTGTAAATTGCTTCATATTAAATTACTTTGAAACAAAAAAATAACTATCTTCATTTCTGAAAATGAACCAGATGGTTCCAAATTTTACCGACTAATCTGATATTAATTGTAGGTTTTCTAGAAATTAACAGAATTCTCATTGAAGCAGAAGAAATAATTCCATCGTCTGCGACGCAAATTAGGGACGTAAAGGTCAATAGCCAAAAGTAATATGATATTAAAAAACTAATTTACGCTTTTTTACATTCCACATTTTAGCGACGAGGGAGATTTTTGTTGTTTTCCGACTTCAAGGAAAGCCTTATGATTCTGCTCGTAACTAGCATTTACAGATCTAATTAAGTTTTTTAATTTCAACTCATCTGTTTATCTCTCGCTTAAATCGTTTCAAGCATTTTTTAAAAGATTTTAAAATGCAACAGCCTCTTAAGACAGCCGTGCCAGACAGCAAAAGTTAAAAGATAATCCCTATAAAAGAGCAACTAAACTATCTTTAAATTGTGCTACAAGCGAAATACCGAGCACTTTTTCTCGACTTCTGTTTACACCATTCTTCAAGAATGGCTGCCGACCCGCTAAATTCCCCCTTTTTTTTGTTTTGTTTGGGTGAAGATGTATCGATGTATATGGTGCTAACTACTAGATGAATATTTTTTGTGTGTTTATGGAAAACAAAAGGCAAATTATGAACAAAAAAATATTGCACGTTTCTTTTCTACATAAAATAAATAATTTCGCTCGTTTAATATGACCGTACCATCACATCTTCAACCATTTTAGCCAATCGATGAAGTTTTCAAAAGGTCAAATCGTTTAAAGTGATACTATTTTAACTGTTTCTTTGTATACATAATAGAAAAAGGTCATAAATATTATTATTAGAATAGAGATGGGACCGTGCACCGAGTTTACGCTTTGACGTGGTAACTGACCAACGCACGCAACTGACGGAATCACATCTGTTTCAAATACTATTAGCGCACGCTGTCTGCACTCGACGGTTCACTGCTCGATGTTTGATATACACCGCAATTATCAGTTAATCTGATCGGAAAAGCCACAAACTAGACCTCCAGTTCAGTAATCGATATATCGGTAACGCTTAATGTGCTGTCATGGATTCTAGATCGATTGAAAACTAATCGTGTTTATGAAAAATATTTCTTGAATATAGCTTGTAACGTTACTTATATGTATTATCAGTAGTAGACATAAATATCGTGGACGTCAAAAGCTTTATCTCTATCTATATATCTCTTTAAATGAGATGTTTTTACGCCACAGTGATTTGGAGTGTATTGACCTCGAGCAAATAAAGAAATAAATATTTTGACAAAGATAAAGTAATAATCAACTTCGTAAATTCATTTGAAAAAAGACGACGCCGTTAATGAAAGTAAAAGCGACGCTATTCCTTAAGCTGATAAAAGTATCCGCCAAGTTTAGAAATGAAATTCGACAGGTTCAGATGTTCTTTTAACATAAAAATAGTTTACGGAGCACATCCCAGCGAAAAGTTACTTTCCCGAAGTTGAAAATTTGGGAATACCTTTCGCTACGGTCGCGTCTTAAGAAAGGATTTTCGGGCATCCAACCATTATTGCTACGCTCGTCACTGAGGGTGAATAAATTTAATTTTAACTTTACCTTTAATTCCGATGGCCCAAAAAGTTTCTAGAAAAATTGTAAGCCGAGTTGACAAGTCAAGTCACGAGTGGCGATAATTCAACTATTTCGGCTCAAGAGGTTATTTTAATTTATTATCGTGTAACGGTATATTATCTTTGATCTATTGACCACTTGATTTTTCTTGTTTGGATATAGAATTCAGAAATAAAAAATAAAACAACTATGATGAAAAACGAAAACAAAAACAATAAGCAGGATTTTATAAGAAAAAAAAATGACAAATGGGTAAATATCTATAGATTTCCGAAGTTTTGTAATTTAGTTAATAGACATGGTTGAATTTTTAGCAGATATAGCAGAATATGGAATAAAAACGACAAACATACAAGGAAAAAATATCGAATTGACAAATCCGATTACGAGTAATGTATTTTCTAAGGCTGATTGCGGCACGTCGCAACCCACATGTGCCATTTAAAAGCTGGACGTTGCGAAATGGACCTATCTCAACGGGGTCAGGACGTCACGTAACTGAAGTATTTCGGCATAATATAGAAAAGGTCAGAAGGAAAAATGTATCTGTCACGTCAATGTTAGAGGCGACAAATTTTCCTAGTTAATTCTCACGAGTTACACACATGTCACTATAGATAAAAGGAAAGGTACCTTGATACCAAGCTAGGCGGTAATTTTTCTTTTGATGCGGAAAATACTTTTTACAGTACATGGGAGAATGTTAATCACGGTGATCAAACTTTATATTTTAAAGCGAAAATTATGTAGACCGGATCTACCAGTTTTACGTATTTTATAACAGCAGTGTCCACGTCGTTACCCCTGAAAAAACTCGCCCATTGTGCTATGGCTTACGTAACTTTTTATTCCTGCGTTTTGTGATTGCGACCCCTGGGATTAGATCGCGGTCGCGGCTTAAATATGTTAATGGTACTGTTTTGTACTCGTTGAACTCATATTCAGGTTACATTAAGCATGCATGTAACTTACCAAAGGAACGTTTAACAAAAACTTGCATTTTGAAGTCAGTTATAGATTACCACCAATCAACCCAATGATGTCGCAAAATTGATTTAGCTCTATTAACTACTTACATCATAATTAGACCCAGCACGATGCATTAACGATTTTGACAAACTTATTTTAAACAACAAAGACCCCTTTTACGACAGTTGCTATAAAAATAATCGGTTGAATAGTAAAAACGAAATCTCTTGGTGCTTTACCCTCCTGATTAGGACTCAAGGGGATAGGAACACAGTGTTCGCGGCACTTAAAAAGTAATAAATTAACCGCGGTTGGCCGAAGCGAGGTACGCCGCGCCACGTGAATAATAGCCTTCCAGCAGTCCGAGCTCCCGCATTAACGTGCTTCTTAAACATTTTCACGTAATTCCAGCATTTTTAAGCGGCGATTTTTAGCTATTGTAGCGGTTAATGCGAAATTTTATGGGTCAGGATTTACCAGCAGCCGTTTGGTTGGTGTAAATATGGCAATACTTGTTGCGAAGTGCTGCGTTAACCTCAAATTTTCAACTTTCTCTTTAGTTTACTTATTTTTAGTTAAAATAATATGTTTTTTTTTATAAATTCTCATATTTCTTTGTGATCATTATAAATCTTAACTTTAAATAATCCACATTTGCCATTTATATTCAAAAAACTTATTTAAAAACTAAACTAATAATAAAATACCAACATGTTGGTAATAATAAATTCGAACATTATATTTGCTTTCTTACTAATAATGTTAGTTTTACCAATTAAAATGAAACTATTTATTTAGTCCTTACTCCGAGGCTTAATGAATTCGAAGAAATACGATATTTTTCGACGGTTTTGTGGTAAATTAACTTAATTTCCAATGTTGCTTTAATTTGATACAACAGCGAAAAAAAACTGTCAATATAAAAATTGTATATTCAATTTGTGTTGCAATACATTTACTATCCCAAGTGGTTACCATTCTCCTTACATATTCCCATTTCAGTACAGTTTTGCACATGGCACAAAGCGTTGGGAGCTTAATTTTTTTCCTTGCCCTGAGCCATTACTCAAGTGGGAACAGCAGACACTACTTTGCAAACCTTTTACTTCCCTCCGTTTACGACTATTTGGCGAAACAGGGCGAACAAACCACCATGGTCTTAAAAAAGTCGAGAAAATAGTTTTGGTTTTATGATCATAGAGTTTGCGAGGATATTCTTAGTGCTGGCATAGATTGTACGGCTCTTACTCATAAAAAGGTGTACGTTTACTTGAACACTTTTGTTTTTCAACCCATTTTAACCCAAAGATACTAGGTACAGTGCCCAGCACGTCAGGTTACCCACTTTTGTTGCAAACTAGCCCTTATTACAAGTGAATAAAGTACCGCTGTGTTTACCATGACGAGCTGTTATCCGTACCATAATAAAAGTTTTTAAACAACAGCGGGATTTTCGGTACATTGTTTTATTAAGCTCTTGTAATGCTTAAAGTTTCCGTGGACCGTATATAGGAAAAAATATGAGTATCCGATCAATAAACATTTTTTAACGCTGTTTTGGTGCAGCAAGGTTTATTTCCTTTAGAAATCACAGCGAGTTACCTACTTTTATATTTCTTGTTAAACTCAGATAAATAACAACTAAATGTTTATTCGGATATGTAATACAAGAAGTTACAACGTCTACCTTCTTACTATCTCGTAGGTTTACTTATCACTTATCATGTTTACTACTCAACGTAGGTAACGTACTTTTATATTTCTTGTAAAACTCAGGTAAATAACAACACAATGATTATTCGGATTTTAATACAAGTAGTTACAACGTCTACCTGCTTACTATCTCTGTTTACTTATCACTTATCATATTTACTACTCAACGTCGGTAATGTCGACAATTCTCCCGAAGCTACCAACACGCCTTCACGTCAAAACATCCACAGTTTAAGTACTCGTTACTGCTAATTGTGTGTGTTTAATTATAACTTTCGCCTTGAAATTACGGGTCCTATATAATACTGTGCGGAGATAAAGCAGAATTAAATATATCCCGTAATTTCGAGATAAGCTTGGGTTGAAAGACAAACACAACGCAAACCTAATGTAATTTCTAAAGGGGCACCTTTTTCGAGGCAACGATTGTCAACAGGCTCTTAATCAACCTACTATGTATTACTCTCAAAAAAATCTTTGGATTGTGCCTTACCTCATATCTAATCATAAAATTCTTTTTGTTTCAGGTATGTTTTTTCTGAGTTTTAAAACGATGGCAAAACACAGCACAAGGTATTTTTTTAAAATGGAATTTAGTCCTAACCATTCATTCAATTTTATGTAGAGATTGGGCTTTATTTCTAATACGTGATTTAGATTTTTAAAATCAAAACTAATGAAAAACTTGTCACTATACCACACATTAATAACACAACAGTATGAATGTATTTAAACTAACAAAATCTCAGGTATAAAAAATGATCCCCAGGTACTTAATTTTGATATTTAACCCTTTCTTGTTTTTTAAAGCCTAGGATAAAATATTGCATGACATCGTCATATATTTTTGCTCTTTATTTACCTCCTCATTGAATTGGTCACTGGACTAAGCAATCCTAAGTTTTATTTATCACGTAACAAATAACATAATAATAAAATAACCATCCAAGTGAAAATATTTGCTTTGGGCTCCTAACCAGGCAACACCTGTGTCGTGGAAATATGTTATTTTCCATTTATCGCCGACTCCAATGGTGAACGATAATGTTTAAAGGCAAAATGTCACAACTCGATTAAAAAACGTGATTTTGATTAATTTCGAAATTTCACAGTACGGCAACGGCAACATCGCGATATTTTTTAATCACGGCGCGCATGTAAGACCTCTTACACACTGCGACTTATAGCATCGATGCAATCGCGCGTTGTGAAAATGCGCTTCAGTATCGCAACTCATGCTATGAACAGATTTAATTTAGCATCGATGCAGTCGCGTGTAAGTATCAATGCAATCGCCAAAATTCAGTACATAATTGGTCAATTTCCAACTTCTGCATCCCGAATGTATTGATGCCAACGCGCGTTAGCATCGCGATTGTATTGATGCTAAAAGTAGCGCAGTGTGTAAAGGTTGACATTTTACGCTTGCATCGATGTTAATGCGCGTTAGCATCGCGACTGCATCGCTGCTATAAGTAGAGTGTGTAAAGGGTCTTAAGTCTACTGAAATATGGCGCGGTCCGATGGACTGCACGGTAGCTCGATTGGATAGAGCGTTGGCCCGGCTAGCCTAAGATTGCAGGTTCGAGTCCCGCCCGTGCGCTTTTTGTGGTTAGTTACTTCAACTTATAAGCATAGCCATAATTATTACAAGTATGTGTTAAAGCTAAAATCTTATCTACAGTAAAGTACTTTAGTGTATACGGGTCGAAGAAACGTTATGACAATTTATTTGCAATTTAGATTAAGTTTGCTAATTTCTTTAAGATTTAATATCTGCGGGCGAAGTCAGAAGCAAAATTTTCGACACTTTGCGTAGCCACTGTAAATTTTCTGATTTTTTGCTGCATCTTATGTCCTTTAAACTTATGTCGTTATATCTATGATAATTGATTAATCTTGAAAAAAATATAAATATTTATTTATGCATAATTTAAAAATTCTTTACAATCAATAAATACCTGAAAACACCTATTTCGTTACGTTTCGAGCGCCGCATGGTTGCTTTACAGGGAACTATGTCGAGACTTCCGTACCTGAAATCTAAAGCTCTTCCGTTACCCCAAGGTACAATATTTTGTCTTCCAAAACAAATTATAACAGCAATTAATGTGACAACTGATAAGCGGTATCAATGTAGGCCAGACGAGGGTCAAGTCTGGTCGGGCAGATCAAGCGATGATAACCCGCCACGCGTGACTACGTCACTTATCATCATGACGTGACGCAGTTGTAAAAGCACCTATAGTTTGGGTTACCTAGTTGATGAAAACGTATTTGAGACACCACGTGGTAACTGATAATTAATTAGTAAATGAGAATGAATACAGATGTGCACAAAGCTCAAGTTTGATGATCAGCAGTGTCAGTCGGAAACGATATAACAGTTCAAACAAACTTTGCTCGGCGATGCATGCAGGCTTCTACCAAATAAAACTCCGTTTTTCTGAAGCTATTGTAAGAAGCACCTAACATCGAGAATGTCGCTAACGAAGATGAAATAAAGTGACATAATTCTATCATCACTTATAGCGTGACCACAACTTTGCTCGCAACAACTTAGCAGTTCTCGCTCCACAATGAGTCGCGAGCCGGAACAAAAAGTTCGCCCCTTAATATTTCTTTGTTATTCCCAAGAAACAGTTTTCCCATTGAGAGTGTGAAACGCTGTACCCGAAGTGTTTCTATTACCTTCGTGAGCGCTCATGGTCTGATATTTTCAATCAATTTAGAAATAATGCTGAGTCAACGAACACATTTCTCAAGTTTATTCGCCTAAAAGCAATATTATTTCAACCGTAATGACTTAACCCGTATTATGTCATGGTTGAGAAAGAAAGGATACGACTTTTATGACGTTATAGTATTGAGGAATGATTTAAATAAGTGTGCACGAGTAGTGGGAATGGCTGTGGACTTAAAAGCGATGTGTGATTTTAAACTTTTGGATAAGAATGGTATTAATACCAATTTTTCCTTACTGTTTTCTTTTATTTAGATTTCTTACACTTCTATTTACAATTAAGCTATTGGCTAGTAAATACTTGTACCTATATAACTAGGTACATTTACTAAATTTTACCAATTTGTAAAATTCAAACACAATACGTATGGTACGTTCTTACGCACGTACTTCATAACTAGTGTCGGTGGTGGCACCAGTCTGTCACGATTATTAAAACCCTTAAATGACCGGTCACTTACTGTCAAATTCAGTCAATTTGACTCAAACAAATAATTATCGAAATGGCTCGCTGGATATATACAAGAACCCGAAAGTACTGTAATTACGTAATACTAATTACAACCAGTCATTGTAAATCACGTAATGTACACAAAATATTCGATCTATAGATAATTACATTATTGCCGGATTAAAATAAGGCGTAAATAAGATGTAAAGAGCAAGGTTTTTGGAACTGCGCTGTGGTCACATGACGCAACGCATGCACCACCAAAAATCCAGAAATCAATAAGACAAAATATGACCACATAAGACATTTAATGCTGTTTCTCACCAATTTGTCGTTAATTGACAGTCAGTCAAATTCAGGCACTTTAGTCATTTTTAACACTAGTCATAACTCAAGAATTTATTACTGAGAAAAATTGTTTGTTTCAAAATCAACATATAAGTTCTAAGACAAATATTTATCTTCTGTATTTCAAATCGTGGAAAATCGGGTTCTAAGAATATTTCAGCTTAAAATTGTTTTATTTTGAACCAACTTCGTTCTGATAACTCTTAATTCCATCGTTAAGCATCTACCGACTCAAGTGTGTTGTTTTCTTACGCTGAAAGAGGCTGATATTATTTTACGAGTAAGTTAGAAACACGCCTACATAGCTAATTTAAGGATGCCTTTTAAGGCTGTTAAAGACACTTAATGCCGTTTGGGTAGATAGCGGGCTAAGTAGCCGGACTAGTAAGCCGATTAAGCGAAGCACTCAGTGAGTAAAAGGTAAGCGTTTTGTACTAGTGCACCCATTTGAAGAACAAGACCAGGTGGAAGCAAGTTTCCTCATTTATCGAGAGATCCCGCAGGATGCGGGCTGCAGTCTAGCGGAAATAGAAAGTCAAGTGCGGAATAGTTAGGTGCCGGAGATAAGTCCGCGCGTAATCAACAAACAGATTTTTTCTTAAGTGCGAGCGTTTACTGCGCCGTGGTGAGTGAACCGGGAGATTTATCTGTTTCACTCCACGGGATTTTTAAAGTGGGTCAAACGGGTTACATTGCTCAGTTAAAATTTAAAGGGGGATTACAGAGATTTTGTGCGTGGTGAGTAATAGAGTTCCGATGCTTCTTCTTAGTATTATTATTAGTGTTTAAGCGCTTGTTGGGTTCAACAGATAAGAAGACATTGACATACTTATTGGGATTTTAAGTTAAAGTAATAACATAATTATAATACTCAGTAGGTATGTATGTTGGGTGGTCAGCACAGTTGATGATTCAATGACTCTGATATGAAGTTTCAGCTGCTACCGGATTCGATAATTTCGCATTGGACTTTGATTTTAAACAAAAGTTACAAAGAACACCAATACGCACCCGGCTCTGCAAACTGTTGCCTCGAACAGCTGATATCATACAACTAAATTTAATGATTAAAAGCAATGTATTGTTGTAATACCCACCAGTTTATCTTCGTATTAAGAAAATTACTATAATCCGAAAAGTTGGAAAAAGCTTATCGTATCGCGTAACTTGTACATTGGTCCAAATTATTTGATACCAAACAAAAGTAGTAATTCAAACGTGCTTTTCCCCCCGGTTAAAAGTTTATCCTCGTTTTTCTTCGGAAAGTTTGACTGGGATGTGTATAACCGTTTTAAATATGCACATGCAGACAACGTTGCCGTAAACACACCCTTGTTGGATTTTTATTGGTTTAATGCTATATTTTGTCTCATCGCCCGGTTTTTATGCAAGCTTAAACAAATGCTTTACATAGATAGATAGATAGATAACTCTTTATTGCACACCAGAAAGGTAAATAACAAATTAATTTCAAGAAAATGTACAGTTTAGGCGGTCTTATCGCTATAAGCGATCTCTTCCGGACAACCTTTGGGTAAAGAAAAAATGAGCTTATAGGAAGGGGTATTATGTGAATAATAAATTAAGACAAATTATGTTATTAATAATATATTATATTAAACATACATATATTGGTATATTATTAATAAATACAATCATAAAAATCAAAATCAAAATACATAATTATAAATAAAACAAATTAATGTTATTATATACCAACACAATATAAACTATAAACATAATTATACATACATATAAACCAATGTGAAATAAAAGAAATTTACCGAGACACCAGAGAAAAGGAGAATTATTTTGAAGAGAGAAGATGTTCTTTAAGGCGATTTTTAAAAACAGTTATTGAAGTTGACTGCCTAATAGTAAGGGGTAAGGAGTTCCACAGTCATACTGATTGATCTGTAAAAGAATTAGAATAAAAGCTCTCATAAATCTATAAAATAATTAAAATAATAGCTCATGCTGTGTTGCTAAACAGAACAAAGAAACTACTTTTATGTATTGGATTAACTGAATTTCAAAAGCCCTATATAGTTATTGAATGTACCTACACTTATTTCGTTAATTTTACGTAAGTACGCATTATTGTGTTTTACTTTTTGTTATTTACGTTGGCGAAAAACAATTAGCCTCTGGTGTAACACCTACATAAAGTTTAAAAGTTGTTCCGCAAAGTTACGCCGACGTCTCTCGTGCCTAACTACTTTTTAACGAAAATCGCTTGCACACACGACACATAAACGGGCGTCACTTCAAACAAAGGACGATGCGACGTGCAAAAGATGGCTCATAGGTCGTTAGGATCGAGAGACCGCGACCGTACTCGTACTGACACAAATCGATTGATTTGTGTCAGTACGAGTACGAACAGTATCGAACACTACTACTATTAAAACAAAGAAAAGAGTCTGTCGAGCAGTTACATAATTTCTTACAAAGGCATATGGAAATTCGCGTTTCTACAAAAAAAGAACACTTTCCAATACCCCGCACCGCAGTGGACGGAGTAATTGTGCCAACTAGTTCTCATTTTTCCCCTCGTTGCTAATGAACTTCAATGGACGAACTTTTTCCACCAGCTGGATAATTATGCCGCTTCTTTGTTATGTATTTATCCCCGATTCAAGGGCTCTTACCCGCCTTTTGACGAACTAATTTGATATTTTTTTTGTTTTGTAACTTGACTTACGAGTCTCAGTGGCCAACTAACTAACAACTCGATCAAGTCGAGGAACGTCAACGTTTTCGTAGTTGCTTTGCTTGATATTTTCGTGGAGGTCAGTGACTGTTGCGGGCTAGATTTTACAGTATCCAGTCCAGTTAGTTTTGCTATCATAATAACTGCACAATAGATACATATTCTGCATACAATTGAATTAGTAGCGCCAATAGCTTATTGTTTGGTCCTCTCCAATGTATTCCACAACAAACCTTTCCCATGATTAGTACATGGGAAAGAAATCTTATTTGTAACCTAGGGTTAGTATTTGGCATCAACCTAGTTGTCCTGTATGACATGAATTTGTGATTTGGCAGCCACGTAAGCTGTTTGTGCCGTATTGAGCCACGTCTAAGGCTAAGGTGGCTTATGTTAGCGACAACACTTGACCTCCTGTAAAATTTACACGAATAAAGTGTAATACGGCTTTAGCTATATTTCCCTTTGTGAGCAGGAAAACAGATGAAGATACAATTGTCGTGAATATATCAGATAACGGATGGATAGAATAAGGAAAAGGTGGGGCAACGTGTTCCTTAATATAATTTGCTCTGCGAGTACATTTGGCCAGACATGGCATCGTTCAACGAAATTCATTCCCTTTATCAAGCGGAAATTACGCCGTAAAGAAGAAAATCGACCTTATTTCCATCTTCCGCGTTTTCTTCAGACATCCAAGTACTATGCTAGTGCAAAGATTTGCCAACGAACGAATTCTCAATTTACGTTTACTACGTAGCATTTGTCAAAAAATTGGTTTTACAACATAACTGATTAAAAAACATGAATTTAACAGCAATTAATCCTTTATTCAAATAATTTTAAATGTAAAATCTCTTTCAAAACATCCTTATATGAAATTAGTAAGAGTGACATATTTTTTTAGGGTTTTTGTCGCGATAAGAGTGACATTTCAGTTAGGGGGCAGATTCTCGCGTAACTGTTTCCATTTATTTCCAATGATAAATATTATGCGGACTTCTAACAGGTTTTGAATTTCGAACGTTTGAGCCTTTCTGTTTCTAATTAGTCGTCCAGATTTGCAGCTTTTAAAGTTAGACGTAATTTTCATTTTTTTTTTAAATTGTCACGCAAAGGTGACATTCTTTAAATGTGTATTATGTCAACTGGATACACATACGATCATTATAACATAACAAATAATATTCAACCATAAGAAATTGACATACAAAAGTTTGATACATTCTTATTAGTGTCATGTGTTTCTAATTATATGTCCACAACTGTAGAGGTGTAACATTAACAGTATGTCTTAACATTAGCAAAAACATCCAAATAATAATCATAGTGCATTTTTATGTCTTCCAGTTCGTAATATAGCAATCGGGAATGGCAGAAACGCAATATGTATTGTGTGCAAATAAAAATATTGCGATTCAGCTCCGGTGCAATTTCGTGAAACTGCGAACAATCGCGGACTCATGTTGTGAATAGGTACCATTCATTTGTTTGCGCTTTTTATTTTTAGTCTGTGGTTCATGCACCTTTAATTTACAAATCCACACAGAAAATCACTCTTACATTAATTTCTATGGTGTTAGTTTTTTTTCTTTTTTTTGAGCTTTTTGATCAAAATGATGGGGTGCAGAAGGTCGTTTGCGGAGCAGGAGGCCAGTGTCTCACTGTCCACTCAGGGTACGTGGCTCCTCTTCAATCTCTTCACCACATGGTCGTTTAGTAATCAGATGCAAGTGGATTTGGATGACGTGCCAAGCGTTCTGCGTGTTGCAGCTTATAGCGCTCTATCTCAGCGGCTACTGTGGAAACATTTAAATAATTGTGGACCTCATCGGTTTTGGTGAACCATGGAGCATTGACAATACTCTTCAGTATATTATTTTGCACTCTCTGTAGGCACGTAATGTTGCTATTGCTGGCAACTCCCCAGATCTAAATACCGTATGTCCATATGGGTTTCAGAATGGAATTATATAGAAGCAGCTTATTATCCAAGGAGAGCACTGAGTTTCTACCCATCAACCAGTATAAACTCCTGAACTTGTTATTGAGTTGATCTCTCTTCATTTTGATGTGATTTTGCCAAGTCAAGCGTCTATCTAGGTGGAAACCGAGATATTTCACACAGTCAGTTTTTGGTAAAATGTTATTTGCCAAGCTAACTGGGGGACAGTCTTGTTCTTTTAAAGTAAATGTTATGTGGTTGGATTTCTGGGCGCTGGCTTGGATATGCCATTGTTTGAGCCAGTTAGAGGTAGAGTTCAATAAACGTTGTAGTTTTACACTTGCTGTATTAGGATTGCTGTCCACAGCCAATAAGGCAATATCATCAGCATAGGTAGCAACCATGACATCCTCAGAAGTTGGCAGGTCTGACGTGTAGATGTTGTAAAGGATTGGTCCAAGAACTGAGCCCTGGGGTACACCAGCAGCGATGGGCATCAGGGAGGATCGGGCATCGCCATGTTTGACTTGAAACAATCTATCGGAGAGGTAGGACTCAAGGATATGAAACACAGAGTGCGGTAGTTTCTTTTTGATTTTGCAAAGCAGTCCCTTGTGCCATACGCGATCGAAGGCCTGTTGAACGTCCAAAAATGCAGCAGAGAAGTATTTTTTGTTCTCAAAGCATTGTCTTACTCAATGGTATACTCGATGGACTTGTTCAACGGTCGAGTGAGCCCTGCGAAAGCCAAACTGGTGTTCAGGGACTATACCATACTTCTCCATGACTTCATTCAAACTCTTAAGAAAGACGCGTTCCCTCAGTTTGAAGAGGACTGGCGTAAGACTTATTGGTCGGTATGATGAGCACTCGTGCGGGGGCTTGCCGTCTTTGTGGATCATTACGATTTCGCACACTTTCCACAGGCTCGGGAAGTCGGAGAGTCTGAAGGTGGCGTTAAAAAGGAAGGTCAGAAAAGTTATACACTTTCTTGGGAGCCCTTTGGGGATTCTCGGAGTGATCAAGTCAAAGCCTGGTGCCTTATTAAGGTTGAGCAATTTGATTTCTTGTGCAATCTCTTTGGGTGATGTTGGTTTAAGAGGTAGACACAACTGGACGTCTTGGTTCAATATACTGTCTAGTTCAGTTTCATCCTCATTACCCTTGTATGGTTTGAATACCTCAGCAAGATGTGTTGCAAATGTTTCAGCTTTCTCTTGGTCAGAACGAGCCCATGTGGTCTTACTTCTTAGAGGGGGAATGATTGCTGGGGTCTATTTATACATTTAGTTGCCTTCCATAGGGAATTCTCACCTCTTCCAATAGGAAGACCCTAGAAACTATGTATCCAATAGGATACATAGTTTCTAGGGTCTTCCGCAGACTTTCATTTTTTTGTTCCTCCAAAGATAATCTCAACTCCTTAATAGCTTTGTTGAGGTTTGTATTATCCGAATGGTGTCGCGACAGCTGCCATGTCCTTCTGAGGCGCCGCTTCTCAGCGATTTTATGCTTTGTTTCAACAGGCAGCACTATATAAGGATCCGGTATTTTGTTATTATAAGGAGTATTTTTCCATGCTGCTACTTGTACGAGGTTTGTAAAATGTTTGCAGGCATCCTCAACGTCCTCACGGGTTTTCAACGGAATCCTCAAGTCGATATGCTCATCGAGATATGAACGAAAACCATCCTAGTCTGTTTTCCCGTTATGCAGCAACGCAGGTCCCTCACGGTTGATCACAGTTGTAGATATGGTCAAAATAACAGGCGTATGATCAGAAGAGCCGTCGAGATTAGATTCCGTTCCAGTGTAGAGGTAGCCAATGCCTTTAGTTACGAAGAAGTCCACTAGATCAGGTACCTTGTTCCGGTCAGTGGGCCAGTAAGTTGGTTCACCAGTTGACATAGGATAGTAAAGATAATGGTCGATGCAATTTTTTAGCTGTCTTCCTCTAGTGAGTGTTAGTCTGCTTCCCCAAAACGTGTGCCAGTGTGTGTGTGTATGTGTGTGTTCCAGTCGCCTTCAGATATGAATCTGTTGCCGAGGGTTTCAAAGTAATCATGAAACATACTATCTGTTATTTTATATCTGGGCGGGCAGTAGACCGCTGACAGAGTTATAGGTCCTGTGCTATCCTCGAGCCTAACGCTGGTTGCCTGTAGATGACTGGTGGAGTACGGTTCAAGAAGACAGTGTTTCAGGGAAGTCTTGATAGCTAGAGCCGAACCAGCGCTTGCACGACCCTCAGGGTTGGGGGCAGGGGTACTGTAGATTTGGAACCCTTTTAGATCAAATGAGCTATTACATTTGGCGTGTGACTCAGAAATCAAGACAACATCAAGTTTGTTAGAGGCTATGAGTACTTCAAGTTCATTAATGTTAAGTGATAAGCCGTTAATGTTTCACGTATATTCCACGTATATTCGTAGTGACGCTATTATTTAGCAAGCTTAGGGATGATGGAAGTGAGGAGACTCAACAATGTGCTGATTTGTTGCAGGAGTACATCTATCTTTTCTGATTGCTTCATCAGTAATGCTTCTACTGTGTTAGTTTGTTGGCTGTGACTAATGTCACGTACTTTTTCTGAGAAACTGTTGGTTCTAGCGGTTTTTGTTACTTCTGCATAACTAGTATTAGATGTAGTGTTGGAAGTTATGGTGTTAGTGAAATACATTTATTACTTCGAATTTGATACTATCACGAAACGATTGTAAAAGCTTACTAGGTAGTATGCAAGTTAATCAACCACAGGGAAACCTTTTTTTAAATGCACTTGGCGTAAATAAATTACTTCCGCCATTGTTTATTTTGTTTAGCAAAACAAACAAGTTGCACTAAGAGTAGGTTAACTTTGAATAATGGAGACTGATGGAGCTTCTTTAGACAATGTGCCCGCAGAGGATTAATTCTAGCACTAGCGCTTTTTTAAAACTATTGCTGTATTGTTATTTTTTTTCTTAGGAACTATTAATAGGCAGGTACGGCTCATTATATTTTTTTCATGAGCTACGCAAATAATAATACCATAGAGATACAAATTGAATTAATAGAAAGTGTGTAAATACGTATTTTATCTAGAAATTTAGGTAAAATTGTGGATAGCACTGCAAAATTAAATAAATAAATATCCCACACATCGCCACCTAGTCCCAAAGTAAGCTACTCAAAGCTTGTGTTATGGGTGCCAGACAACGGATATAATACTTAAATACTTTTTGTTTGTAAATACAATCATGATATACATAGACAACACCCAGACCAATACAAACAAACATGTTCATGCACACAAATGTTTGTATTGTGCGGGGATCGAACCCGCAACCCGCTGCGTAGTAGGCGATTTCTCGACCACTACACCAGACGGGTCGTCAAAAAAATTATTCGGATAGTTTAAGCGATGCTCTTGTAACTAACTTTTATTCTGTTTGGAACATATTAAGATGTATACAGAATAAATCTTTAAGTCTAAGGTCAAGTATTTCCTCAACTAATGGTAATATTGCTGTCTTTCTAATGGTAATACGCAATCGAACGTACTGGCACTCGCAACTTCCAAGGGAGAATTCAGATTAGTGCATCAAGTTTGCGGGATGTTGGCGGAAAGTCGCGGACTTTGAGTTGAAATCGTATAAATGTTAATGAAAGCCAGACGTCTCTAATGAGATTACCGCTCCCGTGAAATTGAATTCGCGCGGGACTTCTTTAATTTTCAGTCGGCGCGAAAATTAGGTGGATTGACGACTGCCTCATCTCGGATCACCTGTTTCAATGATGCCTATTAGGCAAGGCTTGTTACCTGCATTGGTGTGGTGAATTCTTTAGTTTGTGTGTATGTGCTAATTTTATTTTGTTTGTGGTTTTAAAGTCATTAGGTATGACTTTTGCCTTCTTCGGCAGCTTCGGATTGGTATAATATGCACAAACATTAAAACCCTAATAAAGAGTATCCTTTATGCTTTTTTGTGTTTCGATTTCGCTAATAGAATACCAGAACTTTTTTTCTACTCTGTTTTAATATTCAAGTACATTTAAAGTATATTTTTATCTGAAAGTAATAAATAAAGCTTATATTTATAATGGACACACCCAAAAATAAAAACAATCAAACGCATTAACAATTTGGCAAAACAGAATTAAAAATATAATAAAAGAAGCATTGCAACATATTTAAACATATCATCTCTATATCCACGCTAATTGTATAAAGTATCGATTTTTAACTCGATTGAAGTTCTCAGCTCTGTGAAAAATACAGTAACAATACTTTAATGCACTAGATTCGGATACAATATCTTTACTAGCTACGATGGTTCGTGAAGAATAGTGTCACCACTTACATCACAAAGAGCTCGTCCTACGTGAAACCTTTTGTACAATGTAAAAATATACCCTCCGTAGCGTAACAAAGGACTTTTTACTTGCAAATTTTTGGTCGGCCTCAGGGCGCCTAGTTTTACCCGGTGAGCGCATTAGGTAGAACTGAAGCCAAATTAGCATACTTTTTGTTAATATATTGTGAAGTGAGACATTGTAGTATAATACAAGGTTTCTGTTAATATCTTCAGAGCAGTAAATGTCAATAATGATTGGTCAAGAAACCATGATTCAAGTTTTTAGGAACGATAGAAATAGGTACATTTTTACTATTACGTAGGTAAATTATAGATCCAACTAAAGTTAAACCAAAGTATAAAAAAACACTACCTAAGGTAAATTGGTATAATTAATCGATACGTTAAAGATCAGAAGAACGGTATTGAGATACCAATTTAATAATCGCATTTTGTTGGCAAATATCAAGTAAGCATAATGCAATCATAATACAAATAATACGTTATGTCATCTTTTATCAAATAATAAGCTCGAAATCCGACGCAGGGATCTAGTAGTTTGAGTAAATAATAACATACTCCGAGTTCACCTCAGATCATATTGGACTGCACTAGGTATGTTATACGTATAGTCCAATCAGTCAGAAGTCTCAAACACGTCATGAATTTCACAGTAGCTCTGCAATATTCACCTGGAGCCAGGGATGCGCATCCAATCTAACGATTTTCAGAACAGATCCCACGTCAAAACGAATTTTATTAAATCAGTCGGTAAAAGTAACATCACACATAAAAATTACATCACACAGTGACATGACATAGATACCCGGATTTCGATTTCGATTTAGTGATTAGTATTTTTCCGACACACAAAAGGATCATTCCCGTTAAAACGGTAAAACTCTCACACTCCATATAAAGGTGTTCCCCGAAACTAAACCTGGAATTTTCCTTTAACAATAACTGTATATTAATTTAAGTCTTCATATATGGTAACTATAAATCTTTCAACATAATTGGCTTGGAATTATTACAATTAGGGAATTAATATATTCGTTTAAAAACACTAATCATCGAACTGACTACTCATGAATATTACAGTCATGTTATCAGATTGAAGACGTGCGTGGCACATCCTTACTGTCGCTATATGCCAGTTTATGAGAGTATATGCGTATATATTTACGATGCCGCGAGAATTTGGCGCAATATCGTATTCAAATTTGCGACTCCATACTTTGAATTATAACGTATTTCATTTGAATGTTCACTCGCTTATGAGCTATCGATATGGCAATAACTTACCGCGAAAATGAACATATTGTCTTTATTATTGTGACTATGTTTTTGTATGCCAACTTTGTGGTACAAAAGAGAAAAACTGAGATGATGAATGTGTAATATTCAAAAAGTTGATTCATGTATTATCAGCGGGTGAATCATCATCGTTGTGTTTTTAAATCCATTTTACTTAAAGCCTGCAGTGTAGTTCTGGCCAAAACCATAAAAAACTAACGCCGCTTGCTATTAGGAAAGTTGTGAATACCACTAAGAAAATTAATGGTGCCATCAAATTGGTTCGAAGGTAGTACCTACTCGTACTAAACGGATGGAAAGCAGCGCTGTATCGTTTATAGTACGGCTTGCACCGCAAATTGAGAGAGCCTCCAGAGCCGCTCAGTGCAAATTGAAAACCGTCCCAAATTGGTGCAGACCTTTGTATTTGTAACTAGGGCCACCGAGAATCAATCAAGGTAATGGGGGTTTGTCCGAATCCGTCAGATTAGTCGGACGAACTGCTCTCACGGACGAAACGACTTTTCAATCGGCACGTGGTAATATCTTTTGTTGCACAGATTGGATAGCCTATCGGGGCATATTTCAGATTTGACTTTTGATATTTGGATGCGCGACGGCTGCAAATACCCGTACTGCGGAAAAAGGAACGCAATGGGCGCAGCAAGAAATGGGGCATTCACGAAAAATGTTTACGAGTATAACGTAATTTATTCGAATTGGCATACATATTTGAAACAAATACTATATTATTTTCTCTCGACAGTGGCAAACCCTAAAATAAACAATATTTTTAAGAGTATTTATTGGGTCCATTATTGGTGTAGGTAAAGACACTGCAACCTTTTGGCCTACGCATCAGGTCTGAGAATTAGTTTCGGAGTATTATATTATCTGGGGTTTCGGTTACATTTCAATTCAGAAGCGAGAGAATTGTCTTCTTTGATACAATTTGTGCAGAAAGTGTAGTGTAGTTAGTCACAGTTAGTACATACTCATTAAAAGTGCTCGACGTGGTTACAGAATTTGAAAATGATGATTAACCACGCTCAGAGTTAATTTTTAGCTCATAACTTGTGTCAACTCAGCAGCACATAGGTTTCAA
Organism: Pyrausta purpuralis; assembly: GCA_963924145.1. Classification (NCBI taxonomy): domain Eukaryota; kingdom Metazoa; phylum Arthropoda; class Insecta; order Lepidoptera; family Crambidae; genus Pyrausta; species Pyrausta purpuralis. Next base: position 17,458,517 of record OZ001659.1, read on the forward strand.
TGTTCCAATTTACCAGATTTTGTATGCAACCGTCACAGCAAGTTGGATGTGTTCTAAAAACGCAGAAACACTATTTGTTCGTGAAATCCGACGTGAAATAATTTGGTTATTCGAGCTTCATGAATATCGCTTTAAAATTCACATGGATCGCTACTGTGTTATTTTAGACTGGTCTTGTACCTACCTGTTTTGTGGTTTCGGTGAACAAATTGTTTGGACATTCAGAGTAGGTGACCTGGTACGTTTAAGCGTCAATTGGCGACCTACTTTAAATAGAAAAAAAAAACACAAAATTGCACTCCGGGAGTGCCGGCAGAAGTGAAAACTTGAATATTAACGTTGTGCATTTTTGATTTTTTGGAATAGTTAGGGAATAATTTTGAATGAATTGCTCTTATTATCAATATAAAAGTACTATCATTTTTGTGATAGAATACAACATCAACAACAACAACACCAACAACAACAACAACACCACCACCACCACCAACAACAACAATAATAATAATAATAATATTTTTATAGAATACAATATTTATTTATTGCGCTATCGTACACAAACATTACAATTTATATTATATTAAATTACATTAAAAAGTTTATCTCTCAGAAAAATCAACTTACATCCATAATTTCCCCATCCGTCTTACGGTTTTTCGATCAGCCCACGTGTCCTGACTGACGCGAGTTTCACATTTTTCCCCCATCCCACAAAAGTGCTCAACGCCGCTAAAGAAGTTTTCACTTCAAAAACTAAGTCACTAACAATATAATACGAGGGTCAAACTGAAAGTTCTTAGAAAATCAAAAACTGATTACATTAGCCAGTTATTAGTTTTATTATATCTTTTCAAAATATTGTCCATTGACGTCAATACACCGCTGCATGCGATGGAACCACTGGGAAAAGCACTTTGCCCACTCGTCCTTAGGGGTCTCTTCAATGGCATCGCGATACGCAGCCACCGCTTCTTCAGCATTCATAAACCGCTTTCCTTTAAGTTTTTCTTTAATTTTTGGAAATAAATAAAAATCACAAGGCGCGAGGTCGGGGCTATACGGCGGGTGACCCAGTAATTCAACGTTTGATGTCGCCAAATAGTCGATCGTTCGCTTGGCGGTGTGCAACGAGGCGTTGTCGTGGTGAAGGAGGATCCTACTGCGAGGTCGTTTCTCTCGAACTTTTTCCAAGACAAGTGGCAAACAATTGGTAGTGTACCATTCTGCAGAAACTGTTTTTTGATCCTCTAACACAATTGTTGCGAAATGTCCTATCCTTCCAAAGAACGAGGCCACCATTTTTTTTCCCGCACTTCGATCTCTCTTCACTTTAGTTGGCAACTCCTCGAAAGGAAACACCCACTGAGCAGATTGTCTTTTGGTTTCAGGATCATAACAGTAAATCCAGCTTTCGTCACCTGTTAGTATGTCGAACACAGCATTTGAGTCACCTCCGTTAAATCTTTCAATCATTTTACGGCACCAATCCACACGATGGAGTTTTTGAGCCTTAGTCAAATGATGAGGTATCCACCGGGCGCAAAGCTTCCTGACCGCTAAATGTTCGTGGAGGATTTTGTGCACTTGACTCATACCGATGCCTAAGCTTGTCCGAATCTGCTGATAGGTCACTCTTTTGTCAGTCTCTATCATACGCCGCACAACACAGATGTTATTTTCAGTCGTCGCCGTAGAAGGCCGTCCCTCACGTACATCATCAGTGAGATTAGTGCGATCACGTTTAAACTCATTAAACCAGTTGCAAACAGTCGCACGAGATGGGGCTTCATCGTGAAAGGCCAATCGTAGTCTATCATAACTTTCTTGTTGACTTAAATGACATCGAAAGTCATAAAAAATCATTGCACGAAAATTTTCTCGTGTTAAATTCATGTTGACGTGACACAGACAATTTTCAATTTGCCGCCAAATCGTAAAACAAATGACAAATGAATGAAATATATACTCAGTAATATTGGCAAAGAGTTCTATTTTCAAATTTTAGAATATATTTTTTATTATATTGTTTATAAGTGGCCAGTTCTAAGAACTTTCAGTTTGACCCTCGTATCACTTATTGTTGAATTTTTTGTACGCTGGAATTACATCTCTAAAATATTGAACCTTCATACATTTTTATTTCTTTTTGCGAATTGGCTTTATTTCAGTGAAATGAATGATAGTGAAATTACGACTTGCATTTTATTTTCTTATCTTCATCCGCTTGCTGATTATTTAATTCGAATGAAATTCACAGAATATTCGATATGAAATTAAATTGTGAATCTTTTCCTCAAATTGAATTATTGAATACTTGTGCTATACTGGCTGCTTTTAATTATGAAGTTGATTATTCATTGATACCTTTTTTTACTTATTTTCTCAATTACTTATAAATAGTAGTAGTACCTGCTTATTTAAAAGCTAAAAAAAATGCCTTTTGCACAGAAAAAAAACCTAATTATAAAACTGATTGCACAGTATGCACAGCAAAATAGCTACCTACAAATATTAAAAACCTAGCAAAAATTTATGTTTGTAGCTAGGATTAATCGCATCGCTATTAATTTAAGTGAAAAACCTTTTTATTAAAGCATAATCTAATAATAACTAGCGCAATGCATACCTATTACATCTTTTGTTTTCAAACTAGCCTTGAATTTTTTTGTATACTGCAGTTAATTTACCCAATTTCGTGATTGATAGAGCATGTTTTAAAATTCTTTTGGGGTAAAATATTGCTAGGAGTTTCAGTATTAGGTATGTGCGCTCAGGTAATTTTATTTGTGTAATTAAGTAACTACGCATTTGAGGAAAACATATAGGTAGTACCTTACGTTTGATTGTTGTACTGTATTGTAGGTTTTCGTTTGTTTTTGTAGTAATAGTTTTGTTGAACAATTCTTTATTCGCTGTGAAGTAATTTAGTTGAGGTTAAATTTATTAAATTGATGAACATAATTGATTGAGTTACTTGATGTATATTCAATAATTTAGTTATAGAAATACGCATGTTAATGAGGATCATAGTACAACGTTAATATTAAGATATGATTCCCCTATTACTGTCAGTGCTGATGGGTTTAGATAGTTGGGATTAATTATCTGTCAATGGGAACTCGAGACGCCAGAGTCGTAGGTATTCCTAAAATCTGGATTACAAGTAGGTATATCATTTATGGTGAAAGATCTGTCAAAGCTTAGTCATAACTGAATAACACCTACTCTATTCAGCTCTTCGGTGTATTATGTGACAATGACTTGTGCAACCTTTGTAAAAATCTAGATTAAAGTTGTGAAAAAACGTTAACAGTCGCCGCTTATCTGAGAGAGAAATATACACATTATATTATTATCCATACGAAATAATAGTGTTACAACTAAGCATCTTCTTGCCCTTTGTTCATTTACTAAATCTCGTTTCATTAAACTGTGTCTAAACAATGTGAGTCACACATTAAACTTTTCAAGGTCTGACAATCTGAATGTTAGATTAATCGCACATTCAGTTTCAAAACCGTTACTGAAACGATTTCGTTCGGCAAAGTAACGTAGGTAAAACATAATTTGCGTCGCATTTGTACTAATTTTGTAGGTTGTTAGTAGAAAGCGTGTCACAATAAAACTAACGACCGCATATAATTGTATCAAGTTCGGCGTTTACGTTATAGTTTGAGTTTCTCATATTTTACCTTTATATGGTCATATTTTACAGTCACTCCTATTTTACGTCATGGTTACCTTACGATGTTATTTCAATATTACTAAAGTAACACGAAACCAATTTCAAATCGTTTGTACAAATGAAAACAACATCAGAAAGCTGATTATCTTCATCTGGCTGATTAGATCATGGTTACCTTATTATTTACTTTCAATATCATTGAAGTAAAACGGTACCAAATTTCGAATCGATCAGACAGTTAGAAACTAGAAAAGAGCCTTAAAATGCTGTACAGATTTTTATTAAATATGGCTAAGAACACTTGGGATAAAATTATCAATGACACAAAAAACCTTGACGATAATCGTTTTATCTGTTTGAAAACCACAATACCAAAGGCGGATACATAAATACACATGCAGACACGTTAACTCTTCAAAGCTTCCGACTTGTATTACCAATATTCAATTAACGTTATACAATTACTAAAATAAACCTACTTTTATTGGTAAACTTATATATTAATATCTCTTTTTTATAAGATATCCTTCCTTATATCCTTTGGACATTCCCACACATCGCCATCTAGCCCCAAAGTAAGCTACTCAAAGCTTGTGTTATGGGTGCCAGACAACGGATATAATACTTAAATACTTTTTGTTTGTAAATACATACATGATATAAATAAATAAAATAAAATAAATAAATATCCTTTGGACATTCCCACACATCGCCATCTAGCCCCAAAGTAAGCTACTCAAAGCTTGTGTTATGGGTGCCAGACAACGGATATAATACATAAATACTTTTTTTTTTGTAAATACATACATGATATACATAGAAAACACCCAGACCAATACAAACAGACATGTTCATGCACACAAATGTTTGTATTGTGCGGGGATCGAACCCGCACCCGTTGCGTAGTAGGAGATTTCTCGACCACTACACCAGACGGGTCGTGATATACATAGAAAACACCCAGACTAATACAAACAGACATGTTCATGCACACAAATGTTTGTATTGTGCGGGGATCGAACCCGCACCCGCTGCGTAGCAGGCGATTTCTCGACCACTACACCAGACGTGTCGTCAGATAGTCAGACATTTGGCTACGATTGCACCTGATATGTTAGTGACAATGCAGCCTAAAATGGATTTTGTCTGCCTAGTAACAGCATATTCACTCTTTTCTTGAAAACTTTCAAATTGTAGTTAGCAATACACTTCTGCCGGCAGCGAATTACACTGTCTAGCGGATCTCTATATATCTATGTCACAAAATATAGCCCTATATTATAGGATCTATCAATTCACAATTTATGTTATATCAAATAATTAAATTCGGGGCATCTAAGTATTGGGTATTCAAATACTCTAATATCACCTAGAATGGAAAATAAACTTGAAAATTCAGTACTGAAAATATCAGTTCAAACTCTAACATGTCAAAAACGAATTGAGTTGTCTAGCTCCTACCTTTTGGTAGGGAACTCGATTCGGCGCAAACTGCGGCAAACGGTGGCGTTTGGCTAAAGTCGATTCTCGTTGTTTGAAATGCAAGTTCGATTGCGCGGTATTCGGCAGTTGAATGTGCCAAAGCAGCGAGCAGTGCAGCTTCATTGAACACTAAAGTCAAATCCGAAGTGACCCAGTATAATTTCCAGTTGAGAACACAACGACTGAAACAAACGTTGCAATGTATCGTGTACATCGATAATTGATCGAGATTAGTGTCTAATAAGCGGTATTTTATTCTATCCGTGGCCATCAGATATTATGGAAGTTACTTATGTAGGACTTTGCCCAGCAGTGCGATGGTTATAGGCTTAACTAAACTTTTATGTAACCTCTATACCTACAAAACTGAAATTACTTCACAAGTTAGACCTATAGTAAACAAAGCAAATAACATTTATCTCAAGAGTCTTAGGAGCAAAATCAAGGTTTAGAATGAAAAATTAGGTGATTAATTTGGAAGGCATCCAATTAAGATCCGGTAATTTAGGAAAGGTGATGTCACAGGTAAATTACTTGATTAGATAAATCTCTATTGTTTTTGATTGGATAATCAGACCTTTACGAGGAAATTGAGTTTGTACTGTTTCTTGTTTCATTACAGTTAGTAATAAACCGGTTGAAACGTAGAATGAAAAAAAAAACGAGGATTACTACTAATTAATGGATTTTTTTTCTGAAACTTAAGATTTAATTGAAATTATGGGTTTACATTAAACTTTCAGTGTAATTACGACTAGCTCTATTTTTTAATAATTAAATAAATATGGAATCGGTTTATCAAATCAAATAGAGCTGCAATAGCAAAAGCACTCTTAGTACCTACCTACCTATATCAGATGATAGCGTCAAATAATATTTTCATAGACAACACAATTATTGTGATCAAAGTGAACATCTGTCTGTCTGACTTTGATAACAGATATAACGACGCAATAGCTTCTATTGAATGATTGTTTTATCATCAATAATTAAATCGATTATTATGTCTGGTTAATTCCATTATTTGCTTTTTATCAGTAGATAAAATATTTATTTGTAATGATGTAAGACTATCAGACATGTAATTATAGCTATGGGGGCAGTAGGCGACGAAGGAAACGAACGAAGACGAATCAAACAAATTGACGGACGTTGAAATGACAAATGGCTCGCTGTCAATACGAATACAGTGTGACATGGATCTTTTGGACTAAAGCAAAATTAGAACTAACGCAAAAAATGCGGTTGCCAGATCGAGTGTACGGAAATTTCCCCAAACTTCAAAGATTTTGGCGATTTTCCTGTGCAAACCGATTAATTTTTTTTGCGTCTAAAATCGGTGGAACGTACATGAAACAAACAAATAACAATCCTGATTGAATGTCAGCGCCCCCCCCCCCCCCACTCCCTGTCAATGGCATCTATTTGCCAGAAGATCATTGTTACACAAGGATCTTTTACATATAAATAATAAGAAGAAGAGTATTTAAATTAAATAAAAAGATTTTCTTGCTCTGGCTACTCTCATTGAATGATATCATCTATCGGCAAGAAGATCCTTGTCGCACTGCAGTAATTTAACCAAAGGTATTTCAATCAAATATTGAATTATTCATTTATTCTATTCATTACCATAAATCTAGAGGTATAGTGTTGACTTAATAATTAAATATAATGCACTGAAATGGTAACGGACGTCTACTAACGTTGTTTTGGTCACTGCGAGCGCTGTCATCGATTCAAAAAGAAATGATAATTTTTCAATTTAATTTTAAAATAGCTTTAACAATATTAATTAACACATCACTAAAAATACTTGTGAGATTTAAACTCCGCGAATCCAATACAAGTTTCCTCTTTAAAAAATGGAACAGCCATTTTTGCGTGGTAAGTAATAAATTAATAGCGCACAACAAAGGAAAATTTAATGAAATTGTGACCAGTTTATATCCATCAGTATCATTCGGCGGTTCCATGAGAGAACAGAGGACATAATCCCATATTGCAACTGACACAATGCGCTCATAACGGCCGCTCTGCGACGGCAAAAGGATTTGCACGTTCCATTTTACTTTTATACTTGAACAATTACTAGGTGGAGGATTATATACCGTTAAGTAATTGCCTCGCTTATAATGCAGAAGTTAACATTATTTATTAGCAAGTTGCGACCGTTGCAAAGGTAGAATACTTTATACCTACTTTACATGTATAATCGAATCTGAAACGTACGCTCACGTAGACAAGTAAGTCAAATGCATAGTATCGTTGCCAAACGGTGAGGCACCTTCATTGTTAACTAAATCATCAACCTTGTACAGTCCAGCCAAATCCTAAAGTTACGTATGACGTTTGTCAATTTGAGTATCTAGTGATGTATCTAAACATACTCTATACTTGTATCGCAGTGACTATTTGATACTAAGTACGTAATTAACAGGTTATTTCATTTTATTTGGCTTCTTTTTATTTTATTTTGTTTTACAGGTTTTTGTACATAAAATAAAACAAGTTAAAACACTATAAATCTTTTATTATGCGGATTCATCGTCTGAAATATCGGTATCGCTGTTATCATCAGTGACATATATAATTATTTCGTTGTTAATAATATTGTCGATTCTGATGTCCCGATCAAAATCGGACAAATTATACTTTTATTTTCAATATTGACAGGATTCTATTACTACCATTGTACTATACTGTTTGAGATGACATCACTAGCAATTAAAAATATATGCGTCCGAACGATATAACGTTGCAGAAGCGTATAACAGTATGAGTAATAAAATGTTTCCTAGCATTTAAAATGATAATAATATTACGACACAATTTTTTTAGGTTAGAGTTATCATAATGTATATCTTTTGTTTGTAATTAGTTAGAGAGATATGGTGTTTCTGAACTTTGATTTGAAAAGATGACTACGTTACAAGGTTATAGCGACCTGTGGTTGAACTATCAAACGTAACTTTAGGATTCGGCTCGACTGTATGTATATTTATATGTCTGCTTTTAGTTCGAAAATTATTGGTACATCGGCTAGAACCTCGTCATCTCGCATCGTACAGTCGTGCTGGAAAAGCCCAAAAATTTAACTTTCTATAAAAAACGTATTGTTCCGACCTAAACTCTTCGCACTGTCCGTATACACTTAATACCGGACCCATGTCCAATGTCTGTCGGCGTAAGTGTACTACGCTCGTTACCTGTCCACTCTGTTCCGAGTCCAACTCTTAGTCTGTGTCCAATTCAGAACGATTGAATACGTACCTTACTAATGACATAATATGGACTGGACTAGACAGTGAAATTAAATTTCTACATAATTCTAAATAATTAATTTAAGTAGATAAAGTGAAAATGTCTATCAACATATTTTAAGGAGTCATCATAGATATGACTTTTGGAATAATACAAAATATTCGAAACGTCAGACGTATAGTTTTAAATAAATATGCGCGAAATATATCCGTAAAGTTTTAATTCAATGAGTACAATTTCCGTAAACTTCAGTACCAAATATTATTATATCTGTGTTTCGTTGCTGACAGGTCCTAGCAATAGCTTTCCCCTCTACTTACCATGCCTAGTTAGCTTCGGTGCTATTTAAATTTTAAAAAATAAAAACTTGAGGTTCGAATCTATCGAGTACTTAGAAACGGCATGTTGGTATTGTACGTAACAGCTGTCTGATAAAATATCAAGGTCGACTTTTGCTTGCATTTTTACGTACAGCATTAATTGTAAACGTCATAACAAGCCCTCTGTAATTTTAGAGCGAGGATGGTCTAGTAGCTCATGATTCACCCGCTTTGCTATGATTGAACAGCAGTCAGGGCTCAGGGATTACACTGACCAGTGAGATGCATTCACGTGAGACCGTTACCAGATTCAAAATGGCATTGTTAAGGCGAAGGTTACGCAGGACATTTCAGGCAATTCACAAAGGAACACGCCAAAAACTTCGCTTTTCTTTTCCGTTTATGTGTTGCAATCTATTAACTTTAGATTGCATGTAAAGGGTTATAAAGTCACTACGTCATATAAAGTGTTACTTAAGTCATAAATTTAATAACGAATAGAAATCTAATCAAAATGTATTCAAGATCAGAATCTCGTTACCTTTAAAGTACATCTGCATTACAATATAGTTAAACTGATATAACTGTTATAACATCAATATTTCCAGAACGAAAATTCAACGTAGAGGAAATGTTCCGCTTGGAACGTAAGGCCCTGAAAGGAAATTAAAAATGTTTTTAAAACCTGAAAACGTAATAAACAAGTAAAATCGTGGCAACGTTTCTCCTACGCCTTAAGGGCGTGTGGCCGGTCAAACGTCTAATAACGTAATTGTTGCGAGAGCTTTGACCAGCTTTGATCTTTGTGGCCAGTCGCAATACGTGGCCGCGCCGCTGCGCTGATTAAAACGTTAGCCTGCCTGCAGTTATATGATGACATAACTGATATTCCACAGAGCAATATTGGGCATCCTACCTCCTATTTTACATGTGAAAGTTTGTGACGATGGATGTATGTTTTTAATCTTTCATGCATAAGCTACTAGATGGATTTTAATAAAACTTTAAAATAATATAGCTCATACATCGGAGTAGCACACAGGCCAATTCAAAGTGATATTTTTGAGACTCGACATTTATACAACATAACGTTCCTTCAACGAAAGGGTTTGTCACGTCACAGCATGCGTCAGGTAAAAAGACAAATTACAGGTACATATGGAAATATTGGCGAATTTGAAGTCCGTTTTTTTCGACTTTTCGACATTCCTTTTTAACAAAATTATTCATTTTAAAATGATATAAACCCATAACTCACAAATGTTAGTTATTATTACAGGGCTCTTTCTGTGTCCTGACAAAACGTAACTCTGAGTCTCAGTTAATAGACAGCTTTGTGTCGAATGCAATATAGGATTATGTTGACCGCTCACTGCTGATAGAGCTACCAGATTAGCGTGGATCTCCGATGCGATCAGTCAGCACGATCTGGAGCTCTATTTTTAAAACACTCGCTTGAATATGGCGAGTGAGTATCGTTCGAAAACAAATTAAAAATCAATGAAAATAACGCAAAATATTAACATTGGTACTCACAAAATTCATTTTTCTTTTTCAAATCACAAACACGTGTTATTATACTAATTTTCATAGGAAAATCTGACATTAAACAATGAATATCACACGCCATCTTGACGCGAGTGATTCAAAAATAGGGCCCCTGGTAACAGTACTTACGTGAACAATCGCCTATTATCTACGTTAATTCTAAAAGTTGTAAAAATCACCTTAATATTGTAAAAAAAGCGCTAATATAATCTGTCGATTTATTGTGGACCAGCTCGACAAAGTTTAGCATTTGTTTTTTTACGTGTCAACCTAACACAAAGTAGGGTAGGATGTTATTAACACCTTCATCTTGCCACGGATACTGTAAAATATTAAAAACTTTAGGCGTATAGTTTTAAATATATGTGCGCATAATATATTCGTAAAGTTTTTTAATTCAACAAATAGAACCGCAAAACTTGGCAAACTACGAAGAAAAATAAGCTAAATTAAATATTAGATAACCAATATTTGCTATTTTTTACGTTAAAAATAAAATTGATTTTCACTTGATTATTTACTAGTTACCTACGTTACCTAGTAGGTACTTTCGCGTTATCGCTATAATGAGTTAAATTTGTATCAATCTATTTTACTGATAAATAACAACTGATTCAATATAGGTACTATAGCGAATATTTCATGCTTATACTGTAACTTATGAATAATAAACTTATGATTCCAGCTATATTTAATTATATGAAACATAATTATGAGTACCACACCCCTTCAATATCACCTAGTAATTAGTTGAACTACAAATAAATGTATACCTTAAGGAAAACGTTGCACAAAGAAATAAATGTAATTAGCACAGATTATAGTCATAAACACTTTTCGTGACAGTGACGGGCTATAGCTGTAAAACAATAAAAGTTATATTGTGTCTGGGATATACCCTATAAAGTGATAAATTAAAGTTCAAAGGCATCTTTGTTTTTTTGAACAGCATAATCAACAAATGGCATGTAGAGTTGTTTAACTCAAACCTCATTCTTTCATACACATCCGTCTAAAACCTACTACGGCACTTCGTGAGGGCCTTTTAAAATTCTCTTATAGTGCTAATTACGCGTGAAGCGAGCACTAATTACCGTTCTAGAGAAACAAAAGCGTGTGTACCCCTTTATTAAACACCCCGACAAATGTACCCGGTTTGTTGGCAGTACGCTCGTTATTAATTCCAACGAATGCTGATTTTGTAGGCTGTGTACGCAAAATTGTTTGTTTACTTTGAAGCCCATTTGTTACCTTAACCGATAGTTATAAATTTAACGCAACAATATATTAAATTTTATGCAGAAGCTTATCGAGTAAACGAAATCGAGTTACGGGTACTTAATTACCTAAGTAAAGAAAGTATTTAATCCCTCAAGCGTATGTGAACGAGACACAAAAGTTATTCTATTCTTATGCGCCAAGGCGTTTCGGTAAGATACGGCACTAACGGAAACCACTAAGAATATTTAAGTTAAAATGAGAATTTTTCCCAGTTGTCAAAAAAATATTATAAGATAAACGAACTTTACAATATTTGATTTAAAGGTTAAATAGATCTCGATAGTATTATCGAATGCTCTTTAATGTGTGTCGCTTTTACCGACTTAAACAAGGAGATTTAATTTGACTTGTAAAGTCCATTTTTTTTTGCAATATTGTAAACAATCTTGACATTCCTTTTTACCGAAATAGTTCATTTTAAAATAAGATAAACACTAAACTCACCGACTGCATTGGATAAACACTAAACTCACCGACTGCAACGTTTAGCACTGAGATCTTTTGAAATGTTATTTTAAAAGTAATAAAAATATTGCTCTTACAATATTATACCTTATTTATGGAATTCTGTTTGAAAGGTCAAGACATGACGCGAGGTGTGTCAACGTGAAATAAGAGATAATAAGGGTATGAGAGCTAAAATTGAGTTAAGCTTCAAACAGCTATAGGAGCTGTTCTTGTAGGCACAGCTTATTTACATTTCAACAAAAAGTTACCTTCTTACTTTTTCTCTTATGTGAACGAAATTTCTATTTTATTAGAACCAAATTCAAAGTATTTTGTCGAGCTGAAATGTCTCATTCTAGCGATAGCATAGAGTAAAGACAAGTACACTTTATTGTATTGCTTTTTTACCTATACATAATATGGTTGCAAACAGTTTTATGTAGGTACCTACACATATAATTATTTGGCTGATATAAGTAAAATTTATGAAACATCAGCCCTCATATTCCTCTGCCTGCAGCAGTAAAATTTCCCATGGTTTTTTTAGTATGCCCCACCATTGAAATTCGGACAATAGTCCAGACAGCGGCCTTACTTTTTACCCATCCCGTATCAACTCGCAATGTACAGTATGTTCCAAAAACATCACAAAAGCAATCTGACGGTGATTAACGAGTGTACACTCAGGTCTCTGTCATTTTGTAAATGCCGCTTAGTAGGGCTTTGTATTAAGCTGCTGTTATTGACATTAATGTACTGACATACGTTTTGCTGATCAACTCAGTGACCTCCTAAATTGGATAAACTTATCAGGCTTAAGTTTATTTTGGAGATCGAGGATTCAAGTCTTATGTTCAGTCTGCCTAGTTTAACAAAATTATTAAGGCGTAAGTGCACTTTCAAAAGATCTTCAACCACAATATAAAGATAAATACGTGAAAATTTCTTATTATTACACTATGGGATCAAAGTAAGAATACCTACAACACATTAAGGATTTAATTAACAGTGTTTTTGTAATGGTTTAGATGTTTTTGACACTCACTTTTGTGTTCTTATAAGATGAAATAATAATCCCAAAATTGCGCACGAATGGGTTCAAGTGCTCATGAAAACAGTCTATACATTTCTTTATATTATCAAGAATGTTGTATACATGCCCGCCTAATTTTCATTTAATAGAGCAAATAGAAGTACTTAATTGAGTGACAGAGTTTCTAAACCAATGACTGCAAATCAGCTTACGGTGAACCCCAGAATTGAACACTCCAACAAACAAGAATAAACGGCGTTTATCAAAAACATATTTCAGTTCCTATTTATTTTATGGATAAATTTATTGTATACATAACAGTGTGGCAATATACAATTGAAATATTTCGATATCTATCGTTACATTCAACACGTTAACAGTTTTCCAACAAATATCTTAATCTCACATTAGTAATAAGTTATTGCTTTCCCGAGGCCCATTTCTCTTTGTTTTTCCAAGCTAAACGCAGCCATAAATCATACACGTTACAGAGGTGAGTTCCTATGTATAAACGAAAATACGTTGCATACAACATCAGAAGGCACGGCCGGCGTACACTGCTGGCCAATTTATTTGTGGTTAAGTGCGCACAATAAATTTCTCAAATGGCCCGTGCTTACACCGACGAAGGCTGTCTGCTATTTATTTCCTAAGTCCGAGGTTTATTGTTCGACCTCAAACGTATTGTAGACAATAGAGTTCAGATTTGTCGCGTGATGTGATAATAAAACTTTCGCTCGTGTGATCATTACACCGTCTTTTATTATTATAAAAGACGGTGTAATGATCACATAATAAACGCAGAAGAGATTCAAATTTTGAAATTAACTTGTGAAAGTTAATTTATGTTTTTCACGTCGAAAATGTTAATTGGCAGAAAAATTAATGGAGAGTGAAGTTTCGTTAAAAAATCCTAATTGTGTTGACGGCGGGGCCGGGGGGTTGATTCGGTAAACAATTACAAGGGTTTGTCGGAGGTCTGGGCCGGGGGGAGGATAAACAAGTCTGTGATCGGCCAGCACTCGTTAGTGGGCATTGAATGCTTCTTGAAAACAAAGCGCGGCCCAATCAAGCGATCGCTCGGCAAACTGCGCACATGTTGCCTAAATAAACCCCTTGATAATACACTCCTTCCAGCTCGGAGGTAGGTCACTAACTTTGCGCAACTAGGTAGGTACATATTGATACATGTTTCAGAGGTTGGAAAACGTAAACAGTTCCAGTACAAACTTCATCGTAGAGAAACTGTTATCAGACCTAGATGAAGCTCATTGAGGAGGAAGTTGAAGCTATAATAAATAAACGTGGTGAAATGACAAGTAAACCATTAAATATACATCCTCCGTTGGGTTGAAATGATTCAAATAGGTATGAAATTGTGTACCAACTATGTAAGAAACGAGCACAATACAAAAACCAATATCGAAATTTACTCCCTACGTCGTATTACGTTAGACCTCAGTATTAGATAAGGTATTCTTACAATCCAATAATACAGACTTTAACAAATCAATTTAGTCGCAGGATCTATTGGTAGTATTTTCGTTATGTTACAAGATTATTATCTCGTACCTAACGCTATTTACCCAGAAATTTATGATATAATACTTATTTGTACTCCCTTAGCCAGTTGTAGGTGAATATGATAATAGTTACGGTTTTACAGGGTGTTTGGTAGGGAGCTGTACATAAACCTAGGGTACAAACTCGGGATGGGCTGCTACCTACCCCCGTCCATTATATTGACCTTGGCCTCAAGTTGTTATTTTAAACTTTTATTTTTATTTTTTAGAAAAAAAACTATTTTTCGGACTAAAACAACCTGTAGCTCAAAATCTATCAATGGAGCAGGTCTGCTAATTGTCTTGTTTTAATCGTTAGAGTCTTAGTGTACTGAGAAAATATTTTTTTACCAGAAAATTGTAGAGAAGAAAAGTTATGGGGCCTGAGGTACCGTAGTAAGGTAAAAAAATAATTTTAGGGCAACCTTCTATGGGGTTTTAAAAAATACTAACAAGGTTGGAGTTCTTCTGATTTTTTGAAAACATCCCCAGTCCATACCCTTTATAAAGATATGCTAAAAATGTTACTATCCCTTTTAGTTCCGAAGTTATTAATTAATTTCCGCAACTAGGGCACTTTAGGCAACAATTACAACTAATAAAAAAATGCACTAAAAAGTCTTAAATAAACTCTTCACCATTGAAAGGAAAGGAATCCGTTTTAGGCAAACAATTTATTTTTGGAGTCGGTGCTGTGATAGTTGATGCTTGATGGTCAAAGTGATGGCACCGACTCCAAAAAGAAATTGTTTGCCTAAAACGGATTCCTTTCCTTTCAATGGTGAAGAGTTTATTTAAGACTTTTTAGTGCATTTTGGTTTTGAAGTCGGTTTTTACTTTTTAAAAGTTTATTTTATTTCTGCATTTTTAGTGATTACATACGAGGGGGGGGGGAGTTCCACTTTATGATTCTATTTTCTACGAAGCTACAAATTACCTATCATAAGTTTCGTCATTATAATTAATGAACTCTTAGGCGTTAAGGAGTTCCACCAACATCTCGACCCCACAAAATGTTGACTATCAGACGTACCAACACGTCAACATTAAGATTCTAGTAAAGAAACAATATACGTGCCTTTAAAATTTTAGGGTTTCCCTCGAATACACCAAGATCCCATCATCAGATCCCATAATGGAAAAAATGGGACCAACTAGAAGGTATACCCTCTAAGTAGATGAAAAATTTTTTCGATTCGGTCGACAAACGACTGAGATATGAGGTAACATACATACAAAAAAAAAATGATAAAAAAAAAACATACAGTCGAATTGATAACCTCCTCCTTTTTTGAAGTCGGTTAAAAATACTTAAATGTGTCCGATCTTAATTACAAATTATGTTCAAATTGGTGACCTTTCACTTGTAAGCATGCTCGGCACCTCTTCCTCATCTCCACGGTCACCCTGCCAAGCAGCAGTTCCTCACGCATCACATTGAAAGCGGCGTGGATCTTACTTATTAAAACTTCCCTTGTTGGTACTTCCTCTGCGTACACCAACTCTTTCGCCCTTCCCCAGACGTAGAAGTCAAGCGGGGTAAGGTCACCTTGGAGGCCAGGGAATTGGCCCACCCCGACCAATCCAAGCATTAAAGAAGGAGTTGTTTAAAAACTCCCTCACTGCTAGGCTCCAATGGGCAGGACGATAAAAGACTATGGGCCGATCTTCGTAAAACACAGCTTCCACTAAAATGGGCAATACATTTTCGAGTAAATAGTTTTGCCCGTTTAAGTTGTCTGGCAGAAGTGTGGCCCTATCAAGCAATTGCCAATGACGCCTGCCCATACGTTCACGGAAAACCTTCTTTGGAATCCTCTGTACCTTTTCACTCTCTGGGTGCCCAGTAATGGACTAACAAGGTTAGAGTTCTTCGATTTTTTTTCTAAAGGTATGCTAAAAGTGTTATAATCACTTATAGTTCCGAAGTTATTTTCCAATTTCACTTTTTACCTTACGTTTGTTGTGTTAGCGCTAGCAGTTTTATTAGTTGAAATTGTTGTTTAAAGTGCCCTAGTTGCGGAAATTAATCAATAATTTCGGAACTAAAAGGGATAGTAACATTTTAAGCATATCTTTAGAAAGGGTATGGATTGAGGATGTTTTCAAGCAATCAGAAGAACTCCAACCTTGTTAGTTTTTTTTAAACCTCATAGAAAATTACCCTGAAAATTATTTTTTTACCTTACCACGGTACTTCAGGCCCCATAACTTTTCTTCTCAACAATTTTCTGGTGTGAAATTAATTTTTGCAGTACACTAAGACTCCAACGATTAAAACATGACCATTAGCAGACCTGTCCTATAAATAGATTTTGAGCTACGGGTAGTTTTAGTCCAAAAAAATGTTTTTTTCTAAAACATAAAAAAAAAACATTAAAAAAAAAACCTTGAAGCCAAGGTCAATATAATGGGCGGGGGTAGGTAGCAGACCATCCCGAGTTTGTACCCTAGGCGTATGTACAGCTCCCTACCAAACAGCCTGTATACTCTAGTTTCTTTATTTTCTATTTATGATTTGTAACCTTTGTAACCGTTGAAAATTTGTATGTAAGGTAAAATTTGTATACGATTTTATTATTTTTCATATTATTTCCTTATATCTTTTTAGTTATGGTCATTATACGGAATCGATTAAAATCAAAATCTTTAATAGGTTTAACTCCTTTCAAGGTTCCGTAGTCCAACAAGGAACCCTTATAGTTTCGTCATGTCCGTCTGTCCGACCGCAGTCCAGTGTAGATACCTATAAAGTACCTACTAGAAAACTTTAATTTCGTATAGATAAATATTATTATCTCCCCGCCAAAGTAGTAAAAAAATATTTGCGGTACCTCATACAAGTAATGTTGGGATGTTTTTTATTTTCTCTTGCCAAACCCATAGTGTGGGGTATCGTTGCATAGGTCTTTTTAAATGCTTGTGAGATTTCTAACATAATTTTTATATAAAGTGGCTTGTTTCCGTCCCATTCAATTTTAAAAGGCAAGTTCTTGTTAGATTCCCCACTCTCTCTTAACTAAACGGTTGTAGGTGGATACATATACAATGAATTCAACAGAAAAACTATATTGTAATCCATTATCTTAAAGTAAAAATTGTTTATGTAAATTTTGGTTTATTTTTCCCTCTTTAAAACGCGTAAGATATGAAACTGAAACTGCAGGTAATATTGGTATTGATTGTCTATTATAACTGTAAAAAAATCAAAGTTTTGTGTCATTGTCATCAACAGAAATAATCGGTTTTGTGTCAAAATTTCGAATATTCCTCACGGATGTGTTTATCAACAGTCTTTTGCTATGCTTTTGTTTATGTGTTTGTGGTCATGAATCAAAAGGCAACCGCTGGCGGCCTTTTGATCCGTGAGAGTGGAATCGAATCCTTATTATAAGGCAATCTTTTCATGTTTTACAGGAGATTTTTATGGTACTGAAAGAGCTTACATACATAGTAGGTACTATTTTCCTGCGCGAGTGCGACTTGCACTAGGTCGGTTTTTTTTTAATTAGAAAAAGCTTAAGGTCTTAAATTAAATACTGCACTGTATAAGAGGGCTCATCTCATCTACAAAAAAATAACAAAATTAATTAGCTTAACCGCCTTCTGACAGTGCGTGCCCAAACATAAAAACGCGGGACCCAAAGGTGTTTCAGCTAACCGTTAACTTTAACTATGCAGTTCTTATTACCCGTTAGTAATAAAAATAAGGGGTTAGCGAAACTCTAATGGCCGGTGTTAACGTCATGTTTATGCGCGAGCACGTTAACAAGACAGCATTACAGTACAGTGCAGTGCAAACTTTGCGTCTCAAACTTTATAATTAATGCCCTGTTTTATAATTTGCCCACCGTGTGCAGTATTAAAGTAGTTGGGTAATACATATTTAGCGCACTGTACCTGCCCGCCTAACTAGCGTTATAACGTCAAAACTTTGTCTGGCCGGTTGTGGACGGCTATTTTTTCACGTTTTTGTAGCGGTTGCCGGAATGGGGAAAGAGATATGAGCTCATGATGTAAGTCAATTAGGTGATCCGAAAATTAGGGTTGGCGATGCTGGAGATATAAAGATTATTTCGTTACGAAACAATGAAGTTATGAGGAGTACTTTACACGTAATTTTGTATTTAATTAAAGAAAGCTGGTTTATTCTGATATTTATGTAGGGTATAATTCACAGTAAGCTTCTATTACCTACTAGCGGTCTCCTCGACTTCATTCGCGCGTTTTGAGTTTGCTCTCTCCCCTCCCGTCGCAGCGTGATGTATTATAGTCTAAAACTTTCCTCAATAAATAAGCTATCCAACACTTTTTTTTTTAAATCAGTCCAGTAGTTCCTCCCATTAGCGCGTTCAAACAACTTTAGATTATAAGTATAGATTTTTTCATCAGACTATTATGAACGTTACTTTTTTTTGTACAATCACGTTAGTCCTAAACCCAAGATAGGAATTTATATTTAAACTTTTTACAATAACATTGTTAGGTTACCGCAATCATAATGTGAATAATGAAAACTGAATAAATGGATGATTAAGAATTATGATTAATTTGAAAGCCTAATGAAGACCTTCGCAAATACTTATCGCAGCCGAAATCTGGAAAGTTATTGTTCGGAATCGAAACGGAACTGTGAAACGGTCGAACTTCGATTAAGCGTTCCGGGAATACAATAGACGGCTAAACGAACTGATTTATTCAATGTTAAGTAATTATAGATAAAAGGTCGGTGCACACTTGCATAATTATCTGAGTTCATAACGAAACGTTCAACTTTATGTGTTTTATAATCGTTGCGTTATCTAAACGGCCGTCTGCCTCGTTACTGTCAGTTTACATTGTTATTCCTTGACGCTGAATTGCCGCATTAATTTATAATATCAGACGCGTTATATGCTTATTTAGAGTTTATTTATAACTGATAGTGTAAAGTAGCTTTTGTGGCTTTATTGTTGTGGGCGTTTTCTAAGACTTTGAACAAATAAAGATATGTTTACATCGATTAGAAATATAGATAGTATGCGTAAAATGTATTCGATCAACTAGCCGATTCATTAGTTTGATTATGTGGTAAGAGTTATTATAAAGTTATAATATTTGAAATAATTTATTTGTTTGTTACAATAAATATTATTAATCTTAACTTTATCCTATTTCGAGTTTCATCAAATTAAGCTAAAAAAAATTTTCATAAGGCAAACTTTGAAAATTGACAAAGTTAGCTTTATTAAATTTCTTTTCAGTTAAGGTTTTTGGGATTAGTTTTTCCATCTTTTCTTAAATTAAATTTTATGTCTTAACTTTTAAAAGTTTTATAAACAGATGATCGTTTTACTACAAGTAAAACAATCAGTGGGTATTATTTTTATCCGACTTTAAAAAAAGGAGGAGGTTATTAATTCGACTGTATGTTTTTTTGTATTTATTTTACCTCATATCTCAGTCATTTGTTGACCGGTTCGTTGTGCCTAGTTGGTCCTATTGTTGTCAATTCGGGATTTGACGATGGGATCTTGGTGCAATCAAAGGAAAACCTCGAATTGAAAATGGCACGTTTAGTATTTTTGTACTAGGATCTTAATGAAGATTTGTTGTTGCATCTGATAGTCGACATTGTGTGGAGCTGAGCTGATGGTGGAACTCCCAAACGATAAGGAGCTCAGTAATTTTAATGACAGAACTTATGATAGGTAATTTGCAGCCTATTAAGGAACAAAGTCAAAACCCCTCCTGTAATCACTTAAAAATTAGCAAATTAAACTAACTTTAAAAAAAGTAAAAATGGATCCTTTCCTTTAAAGGATCAAGCGTTTATAATGCCTTTTTAGTGCATTTTGGTTTTGAAGTCGGTTTTTACAATTTATATATTTATTATAGGCGAGAATTAAGAATAAGGAGATACGTTAAAAAAGTAAGGTACCTAATCGGCATGGCCCTGAGAACCAGTAAGCTCAAGTAGGAATAGGCAGGGCATATATAGCGCGAAGAACCGATAACCATTTGGGCATAGTTTTAGATTGGGCACCCTTCGGTCAAAGACGCAGCGTAGGACCATCCATCGACAAGATGGACGACGACCTTGTGAAGATCGTAGGATCAAACTGATCGGTCGCTGTTAAAAGCCGTAGGGAAGGCCTATGTTCAGCAGTGGACGTCTTTAGGCTGAAAATGATGATAAATGATAGGCAGAACGCATGCTAATAAGCAATGCCTTCGTCTTTGAAAATAGAAAAAGAAAAAAATATGTACCTTCATTTATACTTCTCCTTTCCGCATTAATTTCCGCTGGACGGACCCGACGTTTGGTTAAATAAATATTCCTACTCAAAGTTCAATACCGCTTTGATCTACATTCCCCCAAAAAGTAGGACAGCCTTACCACATTTTTAATACATTAACAGATAAAAACTTATCAATGGAAATACCATTGGGGTAACCCGAGAAATTCCCCGAAACTGGTAGGTATGTTTATTTACTTATATTGGTATAGACTACAGTTGACCATCGTTTAATTTCTAAGGCTTCGGTTAGTATCTTAGATCTAGATTGACAGCCAAATCGTACACAGTTGCAACAAGTATCTTACAGTAAAACTTAATGGACTAATCTTGATGACTGTGATATTTATCAAAAAACACGAATATTGGTTTTATTTAGAGTAAAGATAAACGAGAAATGAATCTCCAATTTAGAAATAGAAAAAGTCTTATTACAGTTTTTGAAATTGATGAGTTAAATCCTGTCGAGGAAATCTGTGACAGTTATACTCAAACACATCTAGATCAACTTTCTTGTTACCCGTTTGTTCGTTGAACAATCTACCTAGTTTATACTATGTACGTACTTACTATGCAAGGCCTTCTAACTTTTATAAGCAATGTCTGTAAATTAATTTACGTTATGTATATACATTCACAAGGGCCTTTTTCTTTTTTTTTACATATCAATTCTGCTCCAAAGTATTTATAAAATTAGCAAAGCCTACTTTCGACTGTTAATCACCGATATAAATTATCTACCCGAAAATGAAAAAAGAGAAGACAGATGGTATTTTAAGAGAAATACAAAGTCCTCTAGCAACGTATTTTTCCGTTGGACACTCCAGCAGGTTTACAATTCAGCAGGCTACTAAACAATTCGTTTTATCTATAGGACATGCCCAATATAGTTTCAGTGCTGCTTCATTCAGCTTTAGAAATGTCAAACGAGTTCGTTTACCCAGTCTGGATGTTATGAAAAGTCAGGAGGCCGATTCTCGCATGATCGAAAAAAGTTCACACACGTAAAAAAGTTCACCACTCGAATTTTTTTCGAAGGAAAAAAGGCTTGTGTATTCTCAGACCTTCACAGTCGAACTAATCCGATGGAACGTCACACGAACATTTCGATTGCTGGAGACCAATAGATTTCAAAATTCGTACACGAACTATTGAGGTTCTAATCGGGCAAAATGATAACCTAACCTAAAATTGAGAAAATTTACATTGACTTCGAAGGATTTTTAGCCGACTTCAAATAAAGAAGGTTTTCTGTGTGTCCAATATATAATGATTTATTTGCCCTCTATTATATCATGTTTGGCTAAACTGATTTTGATGCGGTTTTCAGAAGAGTACTTCTACGATTTAGAGAAGTTTCTAGTATATGAATTGACTTACAAAAAACAGGATCTCCGTTTGTCCGGCATGCCTAAGCCGTGGTCACTCCCGACTTACCACTTTCAAAGGAAAATCGCTTGCACACAAGACACGAAACAGGCGTCGGTTCAAAGAAAAGTCTACACAAGGTGCAAGCGATTTCAGCTCTTAAGATGGTTAGGCAGCAGTGACCTTGATAGGACTTAATATTATGTTAAGAGCTATCCAACCCTGGAAACTCTAGAGACAAAGTAAGTAGTTTACAAGTCGAATCTTACGAGTCCAACTCAATTAGGTTTTGTTGTCTTATTACGGAATACCTCAGCTTCATTCTCAGACCCTGGTTTTATATTTTGACTCTGTTTCAAGCTCATGAACATGGATTGCCTCTATGTATTTAAAACAATCCTGAAATTAAATTTCTTAATGTACATGACTAAGGAAGATTAAATATAAGTATACTTAATTAAACAAATAAAAAATACCAATTTAGCAAGTGGTTTTATTTTTTTCATACATCAGTCAAAACACAAAACATTTAAGAAGCAGTAATGTTATTGTTAAAAAAAAAAAGGCATTGGTCATATCAGGAAAGTTTCCATCCTTTAATCCAACGCGCTTACATTTCTAACTAATCATTTACTTTGTTGTGAAATGCATGCGGTTGTGTTCCCAGGAGTATTTAAAATCCCTTCATTTGGCGCTCCTTCCTTTTGGATTATTATAATTTGTTCTACTGCTTGCTTCTGTAAAAAACAATAACCAACATAAATATCACAGAAAGTTACCTGCTACACACAAAATAAAAAACAAAACTTGAACACCATCATGTTTTTAGCTTAGTATCTCTTTTCTGGGATAATAATGATTATTGAAGATATTTGTAGGTGGAATTCATAAACTATGTTTGAACACATTCAAGCACGCATAGAACATATTGCTAATGTACTATTTGTTTATAATAAGGCAACTATAGGCAATACTATAACACACATAGATTTAGATTATAAATGGAAAATCTGATGGTTTGATTTATAAATTGTGAAAATAAAACTATCATTATGTATGTGTCTAGTTAATTAGGTACTTACCTAGATACCAGAGAATTAAGGTTTTCAAGTATTCCCATGTATTTTAACCAGTATTTTATCGAATAAGATTGGCAACTAAATATTCTCTCTGCTACAACATAATCCAGAATATCTGTAAATAAAAATAGTTTGTTTTGTAAGAACACTACATATCTACAAAGGATATTAAAAACTTTATCCAGGCTACACAATAAGAAGGTGCACTAATATCTGTGATGTTAGTTAACTGAACCTATTACTACTAAAGAATAATTAAATGCCTGTTTCTTGTAGTTAAGTAAATAAAAAAAGCATATAATTAAAAAAACAGCGTCATACCAACCTTAGAAAATATCTACATTTAGTTTGTATTTAGCATTGTAATTCTTACATAATCTTTTTTTAGGCAAAATTTGAGAAAACATATAAATTTTCTCAGTCACTGAAAAATCGATATTTGGAACAATTTTGACACACACATTGACATTTAGGGCCATAGAGAAAGGTAATATGGCGCGTCGCTGCGTTTCATTTCATGCTATGAATGAATAATTAAATTTTAATAATTGATCTACCGTTATTATATTGACGTGACAACGTCTTAAATTAGGTTGCGGCTGGGAGTCACTTATGAAAAAGTGTAACGCTCGGTAACGTTACGATGAGTCACCGAACGAGAGAGAGGCCCGCCGAATGCCTTGCGTCTCTCTCCCACTCAACTATGATCGGTCTGCCGCGCGCGCAGCACTGAGAGCGAGTGAGAGGCACGCGTAAGAACGAGAGAGACAGACATAAAAAGTCGTTGTCACGTAAAACTTTCGCCCGTATACCGACTTTACAGGCAACCAATTTTTTTTTAACAATATGTATAGTTTTGTGAATAGATACACCAAATTAAACAAACAAATAGATTTATTGTCTAATTTCACCAAAATTAAAATTTTTAGATGGACTTAAATATACTTCATTTCGGCGTTTTTAAAAACGCCCGTACGATCTCTGCAATGGAACGTTGTAATGAAATTCGAACGTGAAATGTTCTATCGGTGCATGAGAATAGCAGTTTTATGTATCACTCGAAGTTTTACAATAGAATTGTGAACTTCGTATACGAATTACCACACGGAAAAAGTACTACTTCACGAGAATTGGCCCCCAGAACTAGTTTGCTATGTTATAGTAAAATTTGGCTAAAAATATTTATAGTAATTGTGCCCTTTTATGATAACTTATTTACATATAACTTTTTCACAAATACTTTCAAGCATATTTACATATAAATTGAATCTGATTTGACATTACCTAATATTACCAATATAAAGTCACTGAGCCCGAATGAAGGATTATGGGTCATACCGTCACATATTTAAGATGAGGCCTTCGCCCAGCAGTGGGGTATGACTATACTATGTACTTATTATCGTAAAAAAAAACAAAACCGCCTTCATTAAAACTGGCTATGAAGCTTAAATTAAAGCATTTGCTTTCTGGAGAAACTGATCTCAAACTTACGTACACCATCAGTCTACAGTTCACATCATGCACCGACTCCAAAAAAATTTGTTTCTCCCTAATAGAAGGCAAATGCGTTATTTTAAGCTATATTAGTTCATTTATTTAATGATTGTAGTTATAACCTATATATCAAAAAAAATTGTACCATTACCATGAGTTTACGACGGTTTTACTCGCTATTGATGCCGATAAGTCTATGGAAAATTGCACAGCGCCTCTAGCGGTCACTGACAGAACTCAAATTTTCCATACAAAAAGTGACGTCGTCGCAAGTGAGTAACGGTACTGGACCGTTTTTATGAAACTTACACTCTACCCTAAGATAAAATACACCTGATTGAACTAAAAGAGAATCATCTCGCTATGACGTTTTAGAGAAATCCGTGGACAAACATACAAATATACATACAAACATACAATTACAAATACAAATATTGCACTCGTGTTAGGAAGCCCTACTCTAGATCAACATACTCAAATATTATAAAATTCCAACGATATCACATACATTGAATTGCATACCTCCTTTCATTGAAGTCGGTAAAAAGGGTCAACGTTATGTTAACACCCCGTGAACTGAAACTTGCATCAGTTGTGTATCTATACAGTTTTAGGCACAATACTCGTTCAGTTAGCTGTACAGCTATTACTCTTTTGAAACGCTCCCTAGGGCCCGCGACGGGTCTTGCAGGACGACAGAGAAAAACGCGTTCTGTTTGTAACAATTGTAAGCAAAAGTTTTATTTTCTACCCTTTCTTTAAACATTGATAAGGTACCCTAAGACGCATAGCCTGCTTTCCAAACTGGGCAAGTGCCATCTTATGTTAGCGAATTGACTTTGGGATTTGTAAAAAAAAAGAATTTTCATGTTTCGCAATAAAGATATTTTTGAACATAATCCAAATCCTTTCATTCTTTTGCCCGAATAAATAAGAAAATTTTCCTTTGTTTAGTAAATTGACAAAGCTTTCTTTTAGATCTCTTCAAACGAAAAACAAAGGTCAGTAATCAAGTAGAACGAAACAAAATATTAGGTTTACCTTCGCTAAATGGTTTTTAGGTCTTATACATTATGTGTCCATGTCTCAAAGAAAAATAAATAAAAAGGCGACTAACTAATGAAGTTCAATTTCTTTTACATTAAGGTAAATATTTATATTCAAGTTAAAGGAAATTTTTTCTCGTCCAACTTAATACTTTAATACTGGAGATTTTCTTTTGAGCAGTCAAGGAATCCTAATAAACACCGTTATATATTTGTATCTACCTAGCATTACGTACGAGATAAAACACAAATCAAGTTATAAGTGTACCCTGCTTAGTGCTGCTAGTTGCTTACCAATCCTTTTATTTCCAATTCTAAAGTTAGTAGAATCCTGCTTTCATTAAACTTTCATCCAAGCAAACGAGAAGAGATGCGAGCGTAACGTAAAAATCTTAAAACACAGTGCGATTCTTAACATTATTCGAATTCGTGTACATATGTATGTAGCTCACTGAGTGTACAACATCGAAAACCATTACCGGGATCGCGACATTCGCTAAATTACTCGTTTACATGAAATACGTGAAAAGTTTTTGGTTCTAATTGAAAATCAACTATGTAGGGAAAACAACAGCACTTTACATTCCGCCAGTTCGCATCTACCCTTACAAGCTATAACATATATTCAACGAGACATTCAGACCCAAAATGAAAATCGGCTAATGAATAGAGATACAAATCCTAAGGTATGATTATCAATCCTGTTAAGTATGTTAAATTAAAATGTCTCCAAAGAGTAATATTTGGTTAAACTTGGTAAGCGACTGTTAACAGCTTCAACAGAACATACGAGTATACTAAATAAAAACTAAATATTGAATATTGGACACCAATCACATACATTGCTCTGATCCCAAAGTAGCCAATGCACTTGTGTTATGGAAATCAGACACAACGGTGGTACCACAACACCCAGACCCGAGACAATATAGAAAATTTTGATTTCTATATTGACCCGGCCGGGAATCGAACCCGGGACCTCGGAGCGGCGTCGCCTTGAAACCAGCGTACTTAGCCACTGCACCACGGAGGTCGTCAAAACTGATCCTAAAAAACGAAATATGTAAAAGAAGTTCCTAGTTTAGGTAATCAGGATTGCAGCAATGAAGCGTTATCGACTGAGCCAGAGCACCGAGACGATCTACTGATGAAATTACACAAATGATAGTGAAAGTCCTGCTACAGCGAGATTAGCGAGCTGGGGTGGATTGGTTCGTTTACGAGCTTCTTAACAAGCCAGCACATCTCTTATATCCATTTCAAGTGCTAATAATATTATTCAGCAGTTTTGCCGCTTATTACAAGGAGGTATCGGTTTCGGCTCGTGTGGAATGGCATGAGCATGAGCTTGTCTGGGGATGAGACTTGACTAGGGACGTATAAAAGGTCTAATCGTTTAAACTGAAAATATTTTAACTGTGTCATTGTATACATCATTGAAACAGGACAATATCTTTATTATTTAGAAAATCGAGTTTTTTTTCATTTTAAAAGAAAATGTATTATCCTAAAACAGCACTCTGTTAATTTTAAAAGATACCTATGTCATCGGTTTCGCCTCTTCATTTCAATGCTCAATCCTTCTTTTTCTCTAATATTAACCATAATAAATAAAATAAAAAACTGAAAAAACAATAACTAACATTAATCCCAATTTTTTAAGTGTTTTCTGCAAAAATGTTTGATTGTGCTGAATCGGTCCTTTAATGCTTCAACACCCGAGCGGTTGCAGGCAACCGCATAACAATAGAATTTGCATTGTGTCTCGTTCACATACGCTTGAGGGATTTATCTATCACTTAAAACGAGATGATTTTATATTCTATGGCTACCTTTCAATTGTTGATCTTAAATGAGGTTATTAAGATAATCGTAGTAAATCCAATCAAGCAGTTTAATATTTCAATGAAGTATACTCGTAACTACGAGTAAATTAACCCTTGTGAAATAATACAGCATGCAGCAGGTCGTCCTAAAATTGGGTATTATATTTGGTTCAAGTAATATGAAAAACTGTTATATCTTTAAGGCTGGATTAAGACCACAAAGAGCAGGGAAACGAGATCTAATTAAAGATCAGTTTTTTTTTGTTTTTGTTAAAGTGCTGTTTTGCCACTGAGTCACACATATATTGTTCTGTATAGTAGCTTGTTACACCTACTAGTACTTAATAGCTAAGATTACAAGGTTTATCATAATAGGAATACTATGAAAGAGTTGCTTTAAAATGAGCTTGACATAATGTTACACAAGTTACAAATTAGTAAGAAAAAAATAAAATTTAACAATTCTGAATCAGGAGAACAGCTATTAATGTCTAGACTGGAACTAGATTAAGATACACATTTATAAAAACTCTAGCCGTTAGCTTTTTTTTAGCACAATTATGTTTTAAAGTGAACAAAAACAGAATCCTTTGTTGATGCGCAATTAAAAAGTTCTTTCTCCTGAAATCCACAATTATTAACGTGGGTAGGCAGGGCTGGGCTACCCTCTGACTTATTCAACTTTATTGTCGGTGGGCTACGTACGTATCTCGTAATTACGCGCCGAAATAAATTATCTCCAATGTAAATAGCCCAGTAGGCATAATTACGCTACACGGGCTTAGGGATGATATACACGGTTAAGTAGGCAAATGTTCGGATATTGTTACTGAAACTGGTAATCTAAAATATTCGGCTTTGTTATGCTTATACGTAAAACTTTGAACCTTTAAAACCATTTTTGGTTAGTGTACCTACCTATCCGGTAATTTAAGAAAAGGCCAATCTTGCATGCAACAAATGCACATGATCAAAAGTTTGGAATTACATTTTTCACTGTTAGTATTTTTTGAAATTAAATCGATCTCGATGATAGGAACTTAGACACTAGACATTTTTATTGCTTCTTTATCATCAAGAACGTCAGTTATTATGAAGGTTTTCTATTGGTTAATATTTATTTCGCAACTTCGTGTTTTAGGTGATCATTCATTGCAGATTTTTCTTTGGATAACCGAACATTTGGTGGGAGATCTGATATCGGTAATTAATGACTGCGTCCCACAGAAGATTATCCGTATCCGAAAGTTGAGCAGCCCTGAAAAAGAGCCTACCACGGGGTAGGCTCTTTGTAGGCACCAAAGTTTCAGTTACGAGATAGCAACAACGGGTACACGCAAATGTATGGCCTGTGTATATAATAGAACACCTTAAATGGTGCGCAATATGAATGTCTAATTTAAGCGCGGGTGTTGGTTACTAAAAAGACTCGCTGTAAGTTTCGCGGTTTATTGCTACAAAAGCCATGTTACTTTTATCGTAAATCTCAAAAACGAAAAAAAGGGTGGTTTAAACAGAACAAAACTGTTTACATTAAGATTGAAGCTATTTAATGAAAAATATGATCAATTTCTTATCAAGACCAACGGATGTGTACAAGTTGGATTGTATAAACTTTAAATGTATTGCTGTTTTAATTGTCTAGGTTCTTCTAAGCAAGAAGTTTTATCATGGTTATAAAAATAAAAAAAGACAAATAAAATCACTAACGAGTATGTTCGCCTAGAGCTGTAATGATTTCCGAAATATACTAACTCAATAGCAAATATCAAAACACCTATTTAAAGACCGGATTAAACGTTAGCATTCACAAGATATTACTTTCATCAAAATGTTCAATCAGTATAATATACACCTTTCAAAAATATTGAAAATTCCTTTGAATAAAGCAGATTTTTGCCTAAAATAAACTTGGAGGCATTTATTTAGCCACGGTATATTTTGTGGCTAATGCAAAAGCTGTGTTTGCTGTGATTGGCCCGTGACATCTCAATAAATTAAATCTTGTTCGCCCTTGACTCTAGCTAGAACCTCAGATTTCAATTAAATGCATTTTGCTTTGAGTAACACATGAGAATACATTGATGCTACAATACTTAAGGTTAGGTAAGGTTAAGGATATTTAATTTGAGTTATGAAGTGAGCGACTGACTGCAAATGACGAGAAATCAACAGAACAGCAACATACAAACTATTTGAGTTACCTAAAATACAAAATTAAAAGCAATATAATTTTTTCAACGTTATGGTCTGCATTTTTTCAATATTTGGCAGATGTATTTTTGAAACGTAGCGACATTTTATCTTAAATAAAGTGTATCGAATACACATACATTGAAAAATATTTTAATGATGTTTATATCAAATGATTGAAGATCGACAGACTGGATACAGACCAAAGTTCAAACTAGATACAGGCCTCCTGTGATCGGTAGCTGTGGAAAACCGTAGGGGAGCCAGTTCAACAGTGGACATCCTTTGGCTGATAATGATGATGATATCAAATGAACAAAAAAAAAGCTAAAATAAGAAGCTTCAGTCAACAAAAAAGTAATCTTATTATTAATACTAAGGAACACTTATGGGTATGAGGAGCCCTACTTCTCATCGTCGCTGGATAATAAGTACTTGTTTGAACTTAGTTTTCCTATAATGTCCAATGGATATAATATTTTTGCTACTAGTGGTGGTATTTTTCATCAATAACTAACAAAACCAACACTGAAGCCTAACTCATGACTGCATAACTTCTTCGCTCCGCTACTATTTAAACTCGCGCGCAATAAATAATCTGTAGTTTTCATTAAAAAGGTAATAAATAAAAAACTTAGACCTCAAATAGATTATTAGTTACCAATAATTATAATTAAAGCAGCTTACAAAACTTTGCTTAACTGTAACTTTTTAGTAGATCGTTATGTAAAACCTCAATTGGAAAAACCGAACCTTAATATTGAAGGTGCTCTCTATGAATTTCTAGTCGCTCGCTCGGATAGAATATGAATATCTTAAATATATGTATTAATCAAAACCCAGTTTTTGTTAACTCGTTCTGGGTTTTATTATTCATCGTTAATTTTTCGCTTACCCAGTTTATTCATACCGGTCAAGTTACTAAAACAGTATTTCATCAGTCGCAGTTTTTTTAATTCGATCGTTTATTATTCCTTATAAACTTATACAAATCTTCACCTCTCAAGATGCCTTACTTGACCCATGAAACGCGATAGTGATACGCCCATGCTACTTAAACTTTTATGATGACTCAGTATAATATAATAGTGAAGTGATAATAATGTGTCAAAAATATTGATGCTGAAGCCACTTCGAAAAAGTTTTATTGTATCCTCTGTTTTTGTCGATCACACACACGGGCTTAACTGCCTCTCATTCACTATATCACGAAATAAAAGTAAGATAATGTATTTGCATGACCTCTCCATTTGTTGAATGAAGACTGCAATAGAATACGACTTCACGAGAATCTTCCGCTTCAATTGCTGTTTTATCGACTGTATTCACTTTCATTTTTCTTCAACAAACGCGATAAAGATGACACAACTCTGATAAATAAAAGTATTTGCCCGTTCAATGGTATATTTTATCAAAAAGCACAACTTAATGGTTGCTATGCATATAAATCCCCTTAATGGAAGCATTGTGACTGTAATTAAAAATTAATTGCCAATATAAATCAATAGTAATGTTTATTGACGTAGTCGAACAAAATAAATAAGAACGTTCAGTAATGTGATTATACCGGACCGAACAATAAATTAAAATCTTTGGTTTGTTTTTTGTTTATGTAATAACTGTCGATAGTGCTTGTTGATTTTGATTTGGCAATTGTGACACAAAAGTGTCGTTTCATACTTTATAACAAATTTGCTGTATTAATGTAAGCTACTTGAAACACTCGGGTAACAAAAATATGAGATGAACACTCTCTTATCGAAACTTTAACCCGCATTATTTTGTTAGTTAATAAAACGTTTCCTAGTGCAAAATACATTTTATTATCTTGAAAATTGAAGTATGGAAATTGCCCAGGAAAAACAAATAAATACTGCCGAACTTTATTTATACTGAAAAGCACGGATATTTAAATGGAACATTTCACCGATAACAGCATTCGTCGGAGGTGAACTTTGTCCTGTCAATTTACCGTTTGTATCTAACAAAATGTCCGCCTGTACTGAAAAAAATACGACACAACCAAAAAAGCACATTCAATACATAAGAAAGATACAAAAATGCAAAAATCTTGGGCGCAGCAAATATAAAGTCATTATAGACAACAAAGAGCGTTCAGGCCTGTGCTAATGAAGAAGGACGTCTTGTTTAATTACCTTTTGTAATTTTTCTACTAAGCGAGCGAACGTATAAATTAATTTTCTTTCAGTGGCCCATGAGCACCGTTGTACGGCACTAAGTGAAGCCTCTTTTGTGTGGTATGACTTGCCCGACTTAAAATCTAATAAGGGCTATTAAATTTTGAGAGAACTAACGTTTCATGACTAAGTATTTGAATCATCAACATTAATTAATTTTCGAATGATTATAACTATACAGTTATTATAGAATAGGCAACTGTATTACAATTGATTAGTTAAGTTTTAACTTTCAGAACAAACAAAGTTGTTGCGTCTAATACGTTTCAGAACAACAATGTTTTAAAAACTAGGATGGTGTTTTGTTCATTGAAATACGAACTTAAATCATAATTTTAATATGTTTAGTCTATTTCGCATAACTTGACTCAGAATACATTCAGTTGAAAAAATCAATTCAATTTAAGCTTTTAGTACCACTTAGTCGATAGTCAAAGTCAAATATAGGTTTATATTTTTAAAAAATAAAAATCCCCTACCCGTCATACTAAAAGTCATGGTTACCTTACCATGGTACAAGTATTACAATACATACATACGGTAGGTAGTCAGAACCCCGCATCGATTTACCTCTATTGAAGAGGTTGAGGAGGATGATCTTCTTACTGCTGATCGGGTCATGGATACCCTACCATATACTTACTGTTAATATCATTGGCACCAAATATTGAATCAATCGGACAACGAAAAACTAGGAAAGAGCTGATGATCTTCAAATGGCTAAGCAGATTTTCAAATAATGTGATGAAAAAATATTTATGACACAAAAAAAACGGTTCCTCCGTTTGGGCGCAGCGGTGGGGTGGTATCGCAGTTACGATACACAAATACACAGACGGACACGATAAACTTATAACACCCCTCTTTTTATTCGTCGGGGGATAAAAAAGGTAGATAACATATATTTTTTGAGCTATATGCAAGCCTATGAAAACACAATTAATCTGTTTGATTTTTTTCAAGAAACGAAGTAAAATATTACAAGTCATATGATCCTTGGCCTCATTGTTGCTTGCAGCTGGATATTTCCAGAAAAAGACTGAAATAGTACCTATTGAACTCTAACCACTACAATTCAAAGTTAGAAATAGCATGATGGGGGAAAACTGGCAAAAAACATTGTTGCGTTAGTGTTATCTAACATACTAAAATACGCATCGGAAGCTGTACAATCCTGCTGCGGACCTATGACAGACCGTAGATATCCATATCAGCAGGATGCACGAATCGCAGTTACTATGATAAACATAGAATCATGCATAAACCATGAGTCAGTGAGGTAGGCACCAGCACGTGAAACTTATATAAGTAATTTGTCATGAGCGAAGATTTACATAGTTAACTATACAGAGTTAATACCAGGTATGTAGTTGGCAAGGCCAGTATTTGAAAAAACAACGGATACTGATTCTAAAATCTGTCAGTTTAATAGCTCATCAGTTATTATTAGCTTAACTACCAACCACGTAGTAATGAAAGCAAAGTTACATTAATTTGCAAGACCGCCACAAACGCACTTTTATGCAGAAATATTTTCTTTCACCTCTTGCAGTACCTAGAGGCTATTAGACATAGAGGTTCCTACGTAAAAATAATAAAGTTAATACAATTTATTTTTCATCAAGCCATTTCTCAGAAACATTAACACAAAACCGATCCCTAAAATAACAGGAGTTGTTTTATGTCGATTTTAAGAATTACACCTCGAAGAGCTTTCAACTGTTTCCGAGAGCTTACGGAAAGCCCCAGCGTCGGCGGCTCCGTTTAAGAAGCACGGGAAAACTTTTCCAATATTTTTTTCATCACGCTCCACGCCCCACACCTATCAAGTCAACAAACAAACAATATTTTCTCAGTTACAGCAAGTTTTTCGAAGTCATTTCCATTTGGGGACGTGCCCTTGCCAGTTAGGTTTAGATATTATTTTTACTTATAAAAGTTGGGTACATTGGGTTTGACAACCTCCGTGGTGTAGTAGCTAAGCACGCTGGGTTTTAAGGCGTCGCCGCTCCGAGGTTCCGGATTAGACTCCCGGTCGGGTCATTACAGAAATCTGTTTTTTTTTTTTCAAAATTATCTCGGGTCTGGGTGTTGTGGTACCACCGTTGTGTCTGATTTTCATAACACAAGTGCATTAGCTAGATACTTACTTTGGGATCAGAGGAATGTATGTGACTGGTGTCCATTAAAAAAAAAAGTAATTCAGGAATTACCTATTGGAAATGGTTTTACCTACCTATTAACTTACTTATACACATCAAAGTAAGTAGATACACTCATAAGCTGTTTATTGACGTAGAGTAATCGTTGAAGTTAACTTTTTCATCTCATTTTAGCATAGAGGGTAAAAAGAAATGTTGATATTAAAGCTACATTGTAGTAACACTTTTCGGTCGAAGATATGTGAATTTATCACACGTAGGCAAGTAATTATTGAATTTCAGTTGACCAGTCTTACGTCATTCGCTAATCGGTCCAACTGAGAGACAATTGGAACAATAACGAACCCGCGGCAGTTCACGGTATTACCACAAATTACGCTATTGTGATCAGTAATCACGTGATGTAATAATCACTGTCAAACTTCATGAATTAAGTGACGTCAGGGGATTAATAATCATCTTTGGCTACTTGGATGATATACTACCTAAACGCAAATTTTAAGGCGGAAGAGTTTGTTTGTTTGAAAATGCTAATCTCAGGAACTACTGGTCTGGTATGTTAGATAGCTTATTTATCGGAGAAGGCTATAGGCAATAAAATATCTCCCTACATCCTACGGAAAGAGCAAAGTCGCGGGGAACCGCTGGTATATATGTATTGTTACAATTTCAATATAAACTTAAAAAAACTTCCCCCTTTCAACAGTGTTGAAGCGGTTGGAGGCACCAACATATGTGTTATGAGCTCTCACACCGACCCTTTTGTTTTTTGAGAGGTCTAACGTCGAACGTAGGCTAATCTATTGTGAAGTCTGCGCGAACGCTCTCTCGCTCAGTCTTCGTTAGCCGTGCATCGCTTTTCATTAGCTGTCCTCGGCCAAACTTTGTACTCGCGGCCTAAGGTCGCACTGGAACGCGGTATTGACATAGGTTTTTTGGATTGGTGAACATAGGCTAATCCTACCAAAAAAAAACTCAAAGAATATGTTTTTCGAAGTATATCAATGTCTGCAATGAATTGTTTTATGAACGGTATTGCTTAGGTACAGTATTTCCGATGCAGGTAACGATATCTTTATTTATTATTCATAGAAAACCACAACCGATTACAATGAATTATATAACATTGTAAACTTATACAGTAGAACCCCGATAGTACGTCCCCGCTTAATAGGATTTCCCGCATATAACGCTGATTAACGTCGGTCCCTACAACTTGGTTTTGATGAAATGTGTCATGGTTCATGAAAAAAATCGTCTTAATAACTGTCTGATGGTCAATTTGAGGTGCAAATTAGAACCTCAATATACTTTTTGAATAAGTTGCGATTATATTCCTACTTATATTGTGTATTTTTGTATTTTTTTTACTTTTTTTATACTTTCATTTTGTGGATTTGTCAGTACTAATCGGGTAAGTCGAAAATGTCACGGGTAAGTGTTTTTTTTTTTAAAAGATTGGATAGGCAAAAAAATATATTCTATGATGTAACGTATTCTTAATTACATTTTATGATTAAAGCTCTTATAGCGAGATTATTAATGCATATTAATCTAGATTCTGGCGTGTAAATAATTTATTGCCCTGTTCCATAGGGGAACCTATGGAACTTGGTTTGGCTTATAACGCTTTCCTTCCTATAACGCGTTTTTGGATGGGTCCCGCCAGAATCGTACTATCTGGGTTTTACTGTAATTACCAACTTCAAAATAAGGAGGTAATTAATTCAATGTGCATGTTCGTAATATCGTTGGAATTGGATAATATTTCAGTATATTGATCTATTAAGGCTTCCAAACACGTGTGATAAATTTCGTAAGTCATACAGTATATCATACAGTATGTTTGTATATTTGTCCACGAAGTTCTCGAAAACAAGAAGCTTAGCAAGATGAATGATAGTTAAATCAGGTAAACTTTAACTAAGGGTGTAAAGGTTCATCAAAACCGGTCCAGTAGTGTTTGAGATATGGGTATTAACTTAGAATCATGAAATAAAAAAAATAATTTATTACACCAACAGTTTACACGCATCATGCACGGACTACAAAAACGTTTTGTTTCTCCTAAATAGGACATATTCGTTATTTTAAGCTTTTTAGTCAGTTTTTAAAGTCGGTTTAATTTTATGAATGATTTTTTGGTATTGTAATTTTGAACGTTTGGAATCCGAGTGCGAAAAGTCGTAGCTGTGCGCCAGGAGACTTTTTGTTAACTTCTGCACAAGTTTTTATATGTGCCAACAACGTTAATCCTTCGAAGATGTCTCAGGAGATGCTACTCTATTAGACAAGTTCAGCTTTGTACAAAAAGTTTTTGAGTTTATCTGTTCTAGCAACGTTGATTTTATGTTTACGCAAATTTTGTTAGGACAATACGCGATCTACACAATTTTTAATAAAGATAACTGAAAATTTATCAGGGAAGAGAGTCAAAATGAATCTAAAATACCTTTTATGAAACTATGCATAATAGGTATTTTAGATACAATTTGGGTATCGCCACAAGCTAGCCCAGACAACTCACTCTCATGAGTATTTTCATCTGTTTAAATTGCACGCGCATGAAATATTTAAAATCATAAACAGACTCTATCTCATTTCTTAGGCTCTAGCATAATATTCTACACTACGGTTACGTTTGCCACGTTTTTGTATCGAATTGGTTTATTAAGTTAGTAATCGACGCTTTTTATAGTCTGTCAAGAACAAAGTAGCTGCATAGACGTGCTGCATCTCGGCTCTTACTGCTAACTGGAGTGCTAAAACACTGATTGAGTTAAAACACTATTTTACGGATTTACTTTTCGCGAATTTATTAAATTTTGTCCCGACGTTTTGAATACTTTACAGCGTTCGTGGTCACGGGTAGATTAAGATGTTATTTGTCATTTACAGAGTTTTGAAAAATTACACTACCGTCTCTCAATAATATTAATTAACGTTCCTATTTATTATTATTATTATTTATTTCGATGAGTAATATTCGCATTAGCTTCAGGAACAAGTATGCTTAAACACTTGTCTGCTCGGTCAGCTGAAAGTAGACCATTTACTATCGCTCACATATATGCAAGTAGGTCGTGCGTGTCCGGAGAGTCTCTATCAATTTTTTGTAGAAATATTAAATTTTAGTGATATTCACTACAAAGTCGTTATTAAAAATTGCACTTAAAATAATCAACGATGTCAGGCAAGAAATTGAAACCTGCGTCTTGCGCGATTTTGGCGCATGCCTCTACCACTCGACGACCGAAACAACTAAATTTAAGTTTATACACTACTTGGTCAGCTAAAAGTAGACCATTTACTATCGCTCACACATATGCAAGTAGGTCGTGCGTGTCCGGAGGGTCTCTATCGCAGATATTGTCGCCATTAGTGCATTAAACTGGACTGTTATGGCATCCCGGGCCTTTACATCTAAATTAACGTCACATGAATACCGATGAGCTGGGATATGATTAACCCATCGAACTAATTGAGTACGCGTGTACTGGGCTATTTAAGTCTTAATCAAATTGATAATGTTGGTAAGTACTTCTTTTCCGACGCGATGATAGTGTGAAGTGAAAATTCGATGTTTTTATACGTAGGTACTTATTATAATCGGTCAACTGTGATTGTGACTAAAAATTAATGTTACTCTATTTAAAATGGCACAATCATAAATAAATGGGAGTTTTTCAACTTCTTCTGTTAACATAATTACTATAGACATCATCATTACGAGCCAAAGGACGTCTCCTGCTGAACATAGGTCTCCCCGACGGTTTTCCACAGGGACTGATCACTGTTAGCGGTCTTTATCCAGTTTGATACTGCGATTTTTACAAGGTCGTCTATCCATCATCTCTAATGAAGAACTTTTCTGCCAAAATGGCCTTCAGTTCTTCGCGATATGTGCCCTGCCCATTGCCAGTTAAGCTTACTAATTCTCAAGGCTATGTCAGTTACCTTAGTTCTTCTTCGTATCTTCTCATTTCGCCGAGCATGGCCCTCTCCATCACTCGATTTGGGATTTTGAGTTTCCTTATTAGGCCCATATAAAAGAGACCATGTTCAATACACAAGTTCTCAGTGAACTGTCTTGTGGACAGCGGCTATTGTGTATCGATAGACTGTTTACCCACAAATGGCCCTGATAAAATAATAAAAGTTACTCTAACGTGTATATAAGAGGTACCTGCGGCGTAAGTGCTGGTGGAAGATAAACCGCGAATACAATGTTTGAACTTTGTCGCCGGCAAATAAAGAATGTAAGGCGTTAGTAGCTTTGCCGGAGCGTACGACAATGTAGTGGCTTCGTAAAATAAAACTTGTCTACATATATGTGTGTAGAATATGTATCATATAGCTTAGCGCTTTCAGATTTCTCAATCAAGCACAGTAAGACAACATAAGTACCCACTTACATACAAACAGTATCTATTTACCTATTATTACTTGCAGTATTCTAATTGTTACAAGTAATATTTTCATTAATATCACAGTTACGATACTTTTGATAATTATTTTACTTACTACAAACACCAGGGGCCCTATTTTTGAATCACTCGCTTCGAAATGGCGAGTGATTTTCGTTCGACTACGAGATTTTTTCTATGACTTTTAATTCATCTTCGAACGAAAATCACTCGCCATCGTGAAGCGAGTGATTAATAAATTGAGCTCCATGTCGCCAAGCTGGATATTGGAACAGCAATTTTCGTTTGAGGGTCTTGCTCTGAGTGAATTCATGTCACATTTCATTACACTCAAAGCTATCTTCGATACGTCATCTTTCTGCCAATGCTTATCTGTACCTGTTTTACCCCACCCTTGTATTTTGTTTTGCACTATCCTAATTTTCGTAAAAGCATTGGGTATATTCTATCGAATAAAATGGATATCTAGTCCGCTTTATTTTTTCGATTCACATGTTTTTTTTTGTATTTCATTTAATCTACACACACACACCGAATAGAGTAAAGGTAACCTTCCCTCATCGGAGACGACGATACGCAATGGCCTGTATATTTTATTATAGTGGTAACAGATCAAATGAAATATTTTTTATCCAAACATTTTCATTTTTATTTACAGGCTGTTGTTTTGGTCAGTGAGTGACATCACACAACACAGGGATGATAATATGAGTTATACTTTCTTTTAATATCTTTAAATTATATGCGAGTTTTATAAAAGAAAACCTCTTCACAACATTCTAAAAAAAACCGGCTAAGTGCGAGTCGGACTCGCCTACTGAGGGTACCGTGCCAACTTCAACTGTATTAGGGATCCATTACTTCCACTAAGCTAAAATACAACAATATTTTGTTAACAGCAATGATAACTTTGTTTTTCATAGTGTTTGTATGAAAAACAAAGTTATGTTTGCGGTTGTTGAAAATATGCTATATCTCAAAAACTACTAGTTCGATCTCGTCCAAACTAATTTTCGTTGAAAGTATTTGTTAAGATCTACATTACATATTTTTTTCAAAATTTACACTTGCTTGGTTAAGAAGTTAAAGGGGGGGGGGGCATTTTACCACTTTGGAAGCGTATATCTCGCAAAGAGTAGACTTTTATTAAAAATGGTTTAACAAACCTCTATTTCATTTTAAAAGACCTATCTATAGACACCCCACACGAACAGGATGACTAAAAAAAGTTTTTTGGTTTTAGTTTCATGTATAATATGCCCCCCTTAAATATCATTATTATATATTATATTATAAAACGGTAAACAGGATACATCTTCCTACCAAATTTCAACAGTGTGATGCTTATGATTACAGAATAAAATGGGTGTGACATACGGACGGACAGACAGACAGACAGACAGACTTGACGAAACTATAAGGGTTCCGTTTTTTGCCATTCGGCTACGAAACCCTAAAAACGAATGGGGAAACTCGCACCCTCGCACGTATCTACGAAATACTACGCCACAGCTAGTAAGCTACGAAGAGGCGACCTCGTATTGGTACCTAGTTTTTATTCGCTAGCTAGTATCGCAATAATAAATTGATTTTGTTGGTTATGATTCATTTAAAAAATAATATATTTTTTTGGCATCAGTATCGTTTACAACCACACTGACTAAAAAAAATAACCTGAATACATTTTTGGAAAAGTGGTGGCAATTGTGGGATCGTTGTTTTCTTGGTCGCGCTTGCTTCGAATCCTTCAGCATTTACTCAAATAATTGCTTTATCAACCTATCGCTTACTTATGCTTAGGCCTGTGCCAGGTGCAATCAACGTTCATTCTGCCCACCGTGCTGTCCCAACGCCGTCTCATCTCATCCCACATGGCAGTCACGATCGGTATTGAGTAACACTCGGCCGGTGCGTCTTGATGCATTGAAATGTTATTAGTGCAATTTGAAACAGTAGACGGACAAATAATGGTTAAGTAGGACGTGCATCAGCTTATTTCAATTTAGTGTCCCAAAGCGTTTTATGACTCCAAATTCCATCAGTGAAATACTTAACATAAATGGCACTTTCGTAAGATACACATGATGCGTTTTTAAAAACTATAACTTCACCTATTGTATAAATTGCACTTGTAAAATGCAACTGTGTCAGACAAGGAATCAAACCCTGTATCTTATTACGCTATTTGGGCGTATAGCGTGAGACCCGCGGTCGATTCCTTGTCTAACTTTGCAATTGCAATTGCAATTTATGTTAATTAGTTTGTTTTGTAACATAACATTAAAAACAATAAATAACTACTAAACTATTCACCTATAGTTAGAGGCTTGTTGACTTAACCAAGGGCGCCACGCTCCCATTATCAAGTTTATATTTGTTTTATTAGTGTGTGTAAAACGTAATAATTTGATGATGAATATCCGCTTGAACGGCCAGCCGCGCGTCTCAAATTATAGTCAAGTGACCCGAGCGTTTTCGTCATCGCCGATAACGCCGGGCGTGCCGCACATGTCGTAAACAATGACGATTTATGACTGTCAGTTTGAGAAGTTAGCAAATATTTGAAGTTTTTCATATAGCTGATGAACAGACCTTTAGAACTGTGTGTTTTTTATTAGAGTTTATTATTTTTTTCATTTATAAAATAGGTTGCAAATATGAACATCGATAATTTTTAGCTTGTTTCTCAAATAAAAGACCTATATGTTTTAAGATTTAAAATTCATGTTTTGTACATGCTTAATGTAAAAAATAAATATAACCGCTTCGTATTGTACAATATTTTTTACTTAAAACCTAATAAAAGTTGTTGGTTAGCTTGAACATGCTCACAAACAATGCAATGTCATTTTTATTTTTTAAGTTGATTGAATGATTTCTAATGTTGTCATACTTTGAAATAACCGATGATTTTTAAAGAACGACACGTATTTTTTGCCAGGCGAAATTGTTTTCATTTTGAAAGCAATAAGGCTTTATATTCAAACACTTCGTTTGGGTACTACTAGTACCCAAGGCCGCTCAAGTACAATTTTTGTTTTGGGTACTACTAGTACCCATGGCCGTTCAAGCGAATATACAGGCACTGACTTACCTTTATATTATGTACTATTCTTCATATATTTCTATTTATTTCAACAAAGAAGGTTAAGGAAGGTAAGGTATAGATACTTAAGGAGTATAAGTGAGAAAAGCTTAAGCTTTTGACCTCTTGAGCTAGAAATAGACATCAAATATTAACTATTTTAAGAGTTATCCTCAAAGTAAATTTAACATTACTAATCCGCTTAGGACCAAAATAGATTTAAGCTGAACAAAAGGTCGGTTTGGTCCATTTGCGTCGAATCCTGCGTCTGTCCGTCGTATTTTGGTGATGTTTCGTTGTCCGCAATCTTGTTTAGATAATTAAAACGGCCCAATATCGCGATGGTCCGCTGCCCCTGTTGTTTCTTATCATCCCGCTGACCAGAAGTCTAAAAGTTATTTGTTTTGTTTACATAACAACCGATAAACGCGAGAATAACGTAAAACAAAGTTATCGCACTTCGTTTTAGCTCCGGTTTTACGCGTTTGTTTATATTTTGTTTAATTTGACACCATTTTAATCAAAAATCGCTCACACACATGACACAAAAACGGGCGTCAATTCAACTCAGGTTCCTAAAACAAAGAGATTATGACTCTTAGACCCTTTGGACACTGCGAATTTTCGCAGCGATGCAGTCGCAATGCACAATCAAGAAAGTAGAAAGTATAAGAAAGAAAAAGAGTAGACATGAGATAAAATGTCATATCTACTCTTGAATGTCACGGATTCCTTAAATTCTAAACAGAGGATAAAAAAGTACGAACCTAATTCAAAGGGTGGTTAAAAGTCGAGACTAGATCAGGATCTTTTTTTAAAATATATATTATATATTATTTTTTCCTTTTTTCTAAACCCGATTGACAGTCACCCCCTTCATCTGGCTCTCTTTTTTCTTACACCCTGTATGCGTGACTAATTGATATTTTGCTGCTGAACTTAATTTAAATATTTTTCTAAATTTTATATAACATTAAGTAATTATACATAGGTACCTACTAACGAATAAAGTTAATTAAGTAATGTAGCTACGGTGAAAAAATAAATTCGTTTTTTAAGTAATTAGCATATATCATTTTAAGTGAACTGTGTATCCCCTTAGTTTTAAGATCTTGAGGATCAACTTTTTTAAATCTTGACCACGAGCGTACCTTATAGTAGTTATGTGCAATATCTATAGAACATTAATAACAGAGCCTTATAACTTGTATGGTGTCGCTATAAATGACTATAAATAAGTAATAACTAGTTAGTAATTACCTACAGATATAGATATTTAATTGAAAATATGTCGTCGACACCGGCAACAAATTGAACTGCTGATGTAAATAGTTTCACAGTAAAATGGCATATTTATGTTGCGTAGGCAATACGCGTGGCTACATTGACATTGCTTATTGTAAAGCTGAATAAATCTGAATGTACATTTTATTTAGGTCTTGGTTTATTAATAGGTACTTGGTGTATGTATACTAGATTTTGAATTTAAAGCGAAGAGTACTCATTTAACAGAACTTATTGATAATATGCTTAAAAACTTTATGTATTACATCACTAATGACAAGAAAACAGAATCCCTTTTTTATATACTTCGCTGAATAGAAACACAATTTAGACCCCTTACAGACTTTAGTATCGATACAGTTACATATATTTATTTTATTTATTTATATAAATATGGCTTACTTACAGTTAACATACACAAAAAAGTTCAATTACATTTCTAATACTAAGGCTATGTGTAGTAACTACTTACAAGTAAACACAGCATGCAATATAAAAATAAATCTATATAAAAAAATATATACAGATACAGTTATTGACAATGACCAGCTTCTACATAGCAACTGCACCAATAATAACGCACGACATTATTGCGACTAAATCGTTGCTAAAAGTAGCGCTGTGTGAAAAAGTGGACAATTTGCGACTGCATCGATGCTGAATCGCGACAGATTGCATCACTGCTAAAAGTCGTAGTGTGTAAGGGGTCTTATACAAACATTTTTCTAAGTAGGCTATCAACGTGAATTTATAAAGAAAGTTATCAAGTATGTTAATACTTATAGTTTCAAATCTACTTTGTGTCAGGCATCTTTAGACATTGAAAGCTTATAAAATAAACCTTAAAGTTATTAGTTTTAGAAGTAGAAAAAAAATACAGTTCAAGATGTTGATACTGATAAAGGATACTAGTTCGAAGCTCTATTTTTTATGTTTTATGGTTATATTACTCTAGGAGTAAACTTCCGCGTTTGTGGGAATTCTACCTTCCACCCTTTGACGAACATACTCTA
Source organism: Pyrausta purpuralis (assembly GCA_963924145.1). Taxonomy (NCBI): domain Eukaryota; kingdom Metazoa; phylum Arthropoda; class Insecta; order Lepidoptera; family Crambidae; genus Pyrausta; species Pyrausta purpuralis. The sequence goes on from OZ001659.1 coordinate 17,502,595, forward strand.
GTACGTACACTAGGTACAGTCGTTAAAGCGCTTACATATTGGAAGTTGTCAACTGGTAACTCGTTTTTAGAAGCCTGTGCGACTAAAGTTTACGGGTTTATAATAAAACCACTACCACTACTACTTTTTACCAGCAGTTGAAATCCAGGGCGAAATATTTGACATATAGATAATTTAAATTTTCAGATTTTTCTGCTGTATCAAATATCCTTTTAACTTACGTAGCTCAATCTTTAACAAACCTTAAAAAAACTGTATTTTTTTAAGCTTAATTTTCAAAAATTCTGCTCAATCAATAAATACATACAAAAATAACAATTTTGTATTAACCTTTTTTCGCCGACTGGTGGTTTTACAAGGAACTATGTCGAGACATCCGTAAGGTTACTGAATCAAACGATACTTAAGAATATTTGTAACTTGAAAAGAGTATCGACCATGAAGTTATTGTGTTATAAGGGTTCTGTTTTTTTCCCTTGGAGATCAAAAACCTAAGTCTTAAGATTTTAATGGTTTTTAAGAGTACAAATAATTTAACTCAATAAACGCTCTTTGAGATTCCAATTTCACAAGGTACACGAACGAACATAAAATATATATACGTACATATAACTCTCACAAGCTAAGGTTTCATCAAATGTAAATTGTTGCCAGCAAATCTTCTAATTACATTAGTATGTATATTAAAACGTAAGTCTAATGCAAGAAACATGGCGAAGGTCGCTTCTTTGTCGCGGTCTCTCTGATGTAAGTATACTTACAGAGCTTCAGTTTGTTCTTAATTGCCCTACAAACCGTGAAGATAAAAGGAATTAATGTTTGTTTTTAAGGTTATCTTCATTCCTCTAATAGGGACAATAAAAAAATACCGCCTAAAAAAACTTACGAAAAAGCTTGAAATAACGTATTTGTCGTGTATTCAATATTACTCATTTTTTGACGTCTATAAAAAATAATTAGGAAGCGCTTATTAAGTGTGGTGGCATTTTTTTTTGTCTTTATCCGTTTATATCGACCTATTTCCTCTATCAATTTTGTATATTATAGAAGGATTCCAAGATGTTTAAAACCTCATCATCCTCAATTAGGATCCGCAAAAATCGTGTAAAAAGCCTTCCCTATAAAGGGTAATGGTTAGCGACTGTTTGAAAATGGATTCCACGCAAATCGTTCTTTTTGTTTTGTTGAGATGAACGTCTTTCCGTGGGTGGCTGAGTCCAGTTTAGTGCAATTTTTTCACTGACGCAATTTTGCGGAGGCATCACATCAGTTTTTGTTTTCGAATAACTCAATTCAGATATTCATTTTTAAGCCAGCAATTTATTTTATGATGTAGGTACGCACGCATACCCAGATCATTAAACTATTAAAGTAGTAAATGTCCATCATATATGAAAGATCAGTGAATTTGGTACATATTTGTAACTAAGAGCAATTTATCAAGTTGGTATCTTATATTTTAAGCTTCTTAAATAATGTTTATGGTCTTAGACAAAATAACAAAAATAATAGATACATCAGTATTTACTCTCCACGGTAATTATAGCTAACTAACATTAATATCGGATACCAAGCGAAATACAACATATCTTCTTCACAAGCATTAAAACTCGTCTTAATATGACCCATGTTCAAATACCTCCCGACCAGGACCACTTCTGGCTGTTAAGTTTTCCATAATTCAAATCGTAATCAAGTGCAAGCCTGCTCCGACTGGTCCTGTCTGATGCAATTTCGCTGCGACCGCGATAAGAAAACTGCTATTAGAGCTTTCGACAGACTGCGTGCACGCAGGTACAGTTTGGCTGAAAAGAGATAAAGAGGTTGGGTGGTAAGTGATTTCGTCGCGCGCTTATTTATTAATAGAGACAATAAAACAAGTCAAAACAGAAGTAAAGTACCTACGCTGTGAAGAGGGATACCATATAATTGATATGAATAGAAAAGGGAAAATTTCTCTTAAAAGTTAAAAATAATTTCGGAATATCAGGAAGAAATGTTTTTTTTTTCAAAAGTAGGTACTTTGTATTTTAATTAACTTGAATGTTGACACCAACTTGATTTTTCTGTAAGTAAGTGAATAAGTGTTATTGTTTTTTGTTCATTGATTAATTTATCTTGTGTTTTGTTACAGGTAAGTTCAAAAGTTCCTTGCATCAACATCAAGATCCTTTTAGTGGTCAGGTAAGTTTGTTTTGCTGACATTACTCACGATAATGTCATCGCCCCGACAAGCATATATCTGGGAATTAAGGACAGGTCGTTGATGATGCAATCAATCATATTTTTACGTACCCATATACGCAGTAAAATAGCTAGTGAGCATCATAAATATGGTTATAACGGCACGTGTAAGGAAAAATGGTAAAGTTCTAGGAGAAAAAAAAACTTTTTTCATATAATAATTATAGATATATATATAATAATAGATTTATATAATTATATATAATAATAGATAAACTCTTTTCTTTGTACAACTTAGGGCTGATTTTTCAATAGTCAGATAAGAAATATCCGTCGAACAATGTCGTTAAATTGAAAACGTCACCTACTTGTTAGCAATCATACGTAGCTGTCATTTTTTAAAATCTGTCGCTTTATGATTTATCAGTCTGATAAGTTTTATCTGACCATTGAAAAATTGACCCATAGCCTCGCATCCTGACATTATTATCATGAATTCAATCTAAACGGATTTTAAATATAGGTAGATTTCAGGTATTTATTTATAGGTGGATACTTGGATGATAATCATGTAAGATGTTTGATGGCTTTTCAATTAAATAAGCATTTTTTTAAAACTTTAAACTTTAAATAAGGGGACGGCATAGACATAAAAGCTTAAGATATGGTATCAGCTTAAGCAATAATAGTACAGAAAATGATTAAATTTGCTGCGTATTTCTAGTGAACTTGGTAAAATCTATATTATTGTATATCAGAATTAACCTCGATAGTTAAATTGACCAATAGAACGAGGCCCATCACTTACGAGCTCCACGAGTGAAATTATTAAACAGAAGTGCCAATCTCTAAGCAATTAACATCGTTTTTTTGCTTATTTCTTACTCAAGTGGCTTCATTCATTAGCTGTGAAGTAGACATCAATTGCTTGAATAACTGAATGCTCCTACTCTTCCCGTGCGTAGCTCTGTATTTTTGGCAAGCTTTCTTCTCACTCACACCAGTTTGCAAAGTCGTGTGAGTAAGACAGCTAGAGTGTAATATAAATACGTAACATCGTTAACAGAGTAGGGTCTCAAGGGTGACTCGAGTGTTAATATCGACTGCAAAGCCTAAGGGCTCTCTATTTTTATAGACCAAACAGAACCGTAATATCGTAGCGTCCAAATAAGCTGTGGATTGATTGACGGGTGGTTAAGCAAACTAGCCAGCCAGGCTTTAAAGCTTGTGCTTCACTGCTGGGTAAAGGTAGAGCCAAAGTAATAATTTGATTTAGGTGAAAACATCAATGGAAGTCACGTAACGAGTAGGCTCTACGATATCGTCAGTGGTGGTTTGACCTTAGGTTGGTGTTCTAAAAGTTTTACAAGCTGGTGCATGTCTTCTGTTCTTGCTTGCTTATTGGATAAGTAGATACTAAATAGATAGTACCTTATATGGAAGTTGCTTGACAGTGATAAAAGAGTGGCACGTTTTCCTTGACTTAAGTACTACGTATGTACCTAAAATACATTGAAATCACAACTGCAATGTGAAAATATTGGTACAAGTGTCGTTATTTTGGGCCACCTTAGATTGATTTGCCTGATGATAGTTTGGTAATACAAATTTATGAACTTTGCGTAACACACACGAATAGCTAACGAAAGTAAAACAAGTTAAAAGTTACTATTTATATTTAATATAACTCCACTACAATATTCAACATGTTTGTTTAAAAATGAGTTAACTTATATCGTCTCGTGTGGTCTTAGCCTAATTGTTTGTGAGGGATTAATGTCGTGGCCCAGGCAAAAGTGGTATACAGAACAAATAGCTCTATGACCTCTATTATGAAGTCTAGCCCTAAAGTCATTAACCCTTAAAGCAGTATTGAGTTACATCGATATAACGAACGAGTTTTAAATTTCAATTTTAGGCTTAAAATAACTGTGCTAATAGTTGTGTTTCTTATCCTATTTATTATCGTGTTACTTTAGCTTAGATTTTAATGACCTAATAAAACACGACACTCCCAGGCAATAACAATAAAGCTTTTGGTTACACCGTGATGCAGTTTGGCAGCCTGATTTCGTGACACTAATAGTGGGTAAAGCATCGATTTTCGCACAAAGAGAGGTTGGTGGCGCAACAGCGGCGCTTTCAATAAAAATCACATTTTCTTTCACGCGGCTGGTGCCTGGTAACATTCATGGTAGAGTTTAATGACTTCCGAAGTAGCAGGTTATCAGACGAGGCGCGGGGCGCGTGGGGGGTGTTGGAGGGAAAAGCTAGATGTCGGTGGTGGGTGTTCACGTTAGCCCCCGCACTCGAGTCCCGACGCTCGGCGCGCTCGCTCGCGCCCCTAGACGCGACCAACAATTTCGCGATAGCTTTCATTTGATCATATTTACTTCATTCGGTACGCCGCGACTTTTCATCCGATACAACTCAGTGTTTAAGGTTTGTTGTGACTGCAGTGACGGTGTGTTTTCACGGTTCCATAATCAAAAGTAAACAAAAATAATGCGTTATCAAGATCTTATTTGTAATGTTACAGTTGTAAAAAGGACCCAAGTAAATAGTCCCTCATTTCTCGTTTCTGTAGACAACAATAAAATCTTATGACGGCTTTAATGTTTCGATAAAATCAGCGCTTTGTTCTTAAATATAGCCGCTGCGTGTAATTTTAAAGCAATGCCATTTTGTGCTGAAAATGGAGTGTTTTTGTAGACGAAAAATCTTTTCAAAAATTACCTGTATTCTAAAGAAATATATAATAGCGGCTAATTTGTGACCTTTTAGTCCTGTGAAGCTCAAATCTCTTAATCGATCAGAGTCTATTATAAGGAAACTACGCCATAACCATATTTCATTGACAACCCTTCTACATCACAATCAGACGTCTGCCTATAAATTTAGAGTAAGGCATTTTCCCTAAATTTATTTGGTACTGCGTACGCATTTTCCAAGGACCTATGTAAACGTTCGCAGATCATACTACCTATCCTAGTCAATATCTGACATGACTACAAAGAACTTCTGCCACGGTTTATCCAATTGCTAGTGTGTGCATATATCTAACACGTTTTAACTTTGAAAATATATTTGATATGTTATCACAAGTTAGATCTTCGTAATACGTTACTACACACATAATAAATGAATACGAGAAACGATACGATAAAGAAAATGTCTAAATTTTAATCAAACTTAGGTACCAACTTTATTTTGACAATGCTTTAAGTAGGTACCTAAACACATCGCTTAAATTTATATTACAAAAAGTTAGGCTCAGAATATAAATAAATATTAGTATAATTTAAGAATTTCCATGACCTTTTACCAAATTAATATTAATTTTAGATTTGCATTGAATGAATGTTTGATATATGTACGAGCTAATCTCAACTGAGTTTGTTCCGGCGTTTCTTCTCAGCACTTGCCAAATTGTTTCTGTCTTGTCTCGAAGCGCTAGTAAGGCCCAAAAGGAGACATGTTCCAGCCCCATACGGGCCATAATTGATTAATATTACACTAATTATTGACGTTCATAAGTGGCATTTTGTGATCAATTGAATAAATTATTTTTGACTTTGACTTTGACAACTGAAATTAATCAGAATCGACAAGGAGTACGTTATTGACTGATACGTATATTATTATATATAAACCACTGATGTCAGTAAAAAATGAAGGACTGTTACAGTGGAATTCAATCGAACACCTTTCGCAACTCTCCTATATGTAAATTATTTTTGAATATTTATACCTTTTGGGAGTGTATAAAACTAAACACCGTCGTTTTAATTTGATTTAAGGCGGCGATACACATGCCTATAAAAGGGATCAGTAGCTCGCATGCCAGTTACTGGCATGTGAATGTTTAGCAATTTTCGTCCTCGCATACCTACATTTATACTATTGATATTCAAACGCGCCAGTTTTACAGCCACTGAGTCCACTCCCGCACACTGCATGTAAGCGTAAAACCTACACATCGAAGTAGATGGCACGTGCAAGGAGCTAACATGCAAGTGTGTCAGCTACAGGGTCACTATTTTTAAATTACTCGCGTCAATATGGCGGGCGCGGATTTCCCAATAAAAATACTTCAATTTCACACGCAAATGATTTAAAAAAATATGACTGAATATTGTGAGAACTAACGTCAAATGTTTCGGATGATTTCCATTAATATTTAACTCGTTTTCGAACGAAAATCACACGCCATATTCAAGCGAGTGATTCAAAAATGGGGCCCCAAGCATATGTATCGCCGCCTTTAGATCAGGCAACAGGCAATATTATCATAATATGAAATATTTAACATGATTCTAACTAAAATAACACATATCTCCTAGCTGAAAGGAATACCGTGTGTTGGTGTCGAGTATATAAATACAAACTTACAAGCTTAGGGTTTAATACAAAATTACCCACTTACGCTATAAAAACTTTTCATGTGCGAAATGAGAATATTTAAACATGAAATATGATAAGTATAGGTACGATTACCTAAATATAGCTAGATTTAATCTAATAATAACTAGAAAGCATGAGCTTAGTAATGAGAAGACGCAATTAAAACCCTGGAATGCTAAAAGATAAATGATACACATCTTGAGACTTTATAACGTTAAAGAAACAGAAACTGAAAATGTTTATTTGAACATAATAATGTATTTATTCTATTCATATTATGAAAGTTATTTATAAGAAGTGGAATAATTGCCAAAGTTTACACAAATACTCGTTAGTTAGAGTCTGATGGATGCGTAACATAAATAAGTTAGCAATGGATACACCATTTTAATGTTATTTACTATCATCCAAAGTAATAATATTTGCGTAGTTCAGGTTTAAATTCACAAACAAATATATAAATGTAAATATCTTTATCTATTTAACTGTTACGCAGACAAACAAATTGCTCCTATTAATAACAAAATAAACAGTATCTGCGATTAATGCAAATATTAATTGTTATTTGTGTAACTTACGCAATATAGGCCAAGCTTATTTAAGCTGTGACTAGATTGCGTGTCGTTTAGCTTAAACATTGTTTGTGAGCTCACTTAAAAGTAGAGTACTTAGAGTAAAGTGAGTTACAGTGGATCATAGCACAAAGAGACTCTATACTTCATATTTAATACCTTTTTTTACCAACGCGTAAAAAGGTTTGCGATGGGGGTTCTACTAATTCATTTCTCCTCCGTGGTCGAGTAGCTAGCACGCTGGTTTCAAGCTTCGCTATCTCGTGAGGTTCCGGGTTCGATTCTCGGTCGGATCAATGTAGAAAACAATAACTCTATATTTTCTCGGGTCTGGGTGTTGATTAACCACCGTTGTTTAGATTTCCATAACAAGTGATTTAGATACTTAGCTTGACATCGAAGCAATGTATGTGATGTTGTCAAATATTAATTTATATTTGTGTTGTAGGATCTGTACGACGAGAGCAATGATGAAGGGTATTTATAAAAAGTAAACTTTAGAAGTTTCATCGGTATGAAGAATTTAGCTCGCGTTCTTTGCTAGCAAGGTGTTCGACTATATACCAATTTCCCCTAAGGCAAGCGAAACGCGAAAACTCGTATCTAAGGCTTCTCAGCAATGCCGTTCTGCTGCCTAACGAGCCCTAGATACTGCGGTCCGCAAAAAACCGAGGCACCACGCTTTCGATCCGGCAACGCCAGGTTTCTATATAAAATGATATCCGAGTACGTACTGTCATGCACGTAATTTTTTAGTCTAAATACTTCGATTTATTGAAAGGTTTGAAATTATGTCGAAATTCATTTTAAATCCTGACCAACATGAAATATAAAGGGTCGGAATTGAACGATGTTTCAACATAATTTTACCAGATTTGTTCATTTTGCTATATTTTGCTTCTTCTCGGGAACGTATAAACGCCAACTAGAAATATTTTTAAAAATCAGTATAAGTACTCATTCCTTGCAAAATAAAAAGTGGTGCACCACTTTTTTTATTTTTCAAGGGATGAGTGCTTAAAAAAGTCCTAATTCTGGTGAGTTCACAACAACTTATTCAACCCATTGATAACTTTTTTGGTCATTAGTCTAATCTCAGATTTGGAAGATTACTGTGAAAACGTTTTAAAATGCATTAAAAAGCTAATATATGAAATAAATTTAAGGGTCATTCGTTATTCATAAATCAACAAAGATTAAAAAACGCTTTGCGTTTCAAGCATTATTTTAAAATAATACTTCTCAACATCTCAAAGGATGACTGGCAGAGAATGTCATGTGGTATTAAGCCCACTTTTTGTACAAATTTTGGTTGTGCATTCAGTAAAAATAAACAAAAATAAATAAATAAATCTTTCTGATTCGTTAAAATACTCAGTCCATCAAAATCAAATACTATAGTGAATAACTATTTTACCGTAGTTCGTCTCACCCAATGTCAAATATCTTTTAAAAAAATACATAGAAAGTAATAAAGATTCATCTGTAATTCAAGAAACCTTCGAAGTTTAGATCAATCTTAAAATTAAAGGGTTATCTTTAGAAGAGAGAAAGGAAAACGTCGTCATTACGTACTCTACGAGTTTACACTTATTAATAAAAAAATTATCAATACAACTAATTTATTTTTTTTTGCTAAAATTCACCAACTCTGAGTAATGTCATTAATACTCGTACGTATGAAAATCATTATAGGTACACAACATATCAGCAAAAAAAATGTGTCGCCACTACTTGCGATTCGTTCCTATTGCACCAATCCATCATGCGAGTCGATATTATTCGCAAGAAAAGTGCTTCTATGAAATACGTGATCGCGAACCTATGCCGATTGACAAGTTTCTTAATATGTCCTCTCCTTCACAACTTTACAACGTATTGGCCGCAAAGCAGTGTCGTTCTTCAAAATATATCGAATCCACATTTCAAATCATTTTAGTTCCCCCAAAAATATTTTCAGCTTTGCGATATTTCCCAAAACAACTTTTTAATTGGCTCTAAACTTTGGCATACTCGTCTAAAACCACTTGTTTAAACCTTGTACCCTTGCTAGCAACAAATCGTTCTCTAATTTAGTACGGTTGAAGTTTAGGGAACAAAATTTATAGGCTATTGATAATTTAATTTGATAACCCATTGGTCTAGTGGCCCTGACTGAAATAGGAGCGGCTCGAATTCCGTCAGAGGCCAATTATTGGTTTAATAGATCCATAAAATATTTATAACATTTAGAAACTAATTAAATACGTCCTTTCTCTATTTCTCCTTCGCAATCACAAAATTGAAGTTTATTAATAGTACTCGCATTTTCACTTAATTACGAGTATTTTTAGATCAAACAAGGTAGATCCTACATTCAAAGCCACGTACATAATAAGTAAAGAGACGTGATAACTTGATAAAAGCAGTTTTAAAACAGAATAGAACAGAACAAGTGACAATCGATAACTAGGCTAACTTTGAACTTCAGAAACATGGAAAAGTTAATCAAAAACTAATTTCGGCTTCGGTTCATAAACAATATTGTGTAAATACATTCGATTGCCCGTCAGCCAACTTTTTTCTTTTTTATTATTCCGCAAACAGCCTCGAGCCGCGAAATAGGAAAAGTTTTAATTCCGACCAGTTATAGTGACGCGTTGTGGGCTTCGCAAACATCATGAGGCAAGTTATATTGCCATTACGATTTTTTTCGATCCTCACTGAAAAGTCTTGTCCTCGGCCTATCTCTATTAAAATTGACAAAATACGAGCCGATGACATGCCCTCGTGGCCCCATTTCTAAGTTGGTCAAAGTCTCTTTATCACGATTAATGAGTTTTTCGAAGAGTGATTTGCGAATAATACAGGAAGTAATTGACAATACATCTCTTCAGTCGTGCTAAATTAAATTTGATTCCAATTTTATGAGATTGGGCTTTAAAAATCATGGTAGATGATTTTTGATAACCTACGCACCGGACACAGATATTATAAAATGTTAACATTTTGCAAAAAGTACACCTTTACCCATTGTTTCGATTCTCGAAATTGTCTACAAAACTCGCACGCTATCTTATGCTTTGTTACAAACTACTGCCACTGATCACTCAAGATCACATTAATGAATGTCATGAGCAGACCGCAGAGACATGTGACACTTTCATCTGACAGTGGGAGCGAGCAAATCCCTACATATTTAAACTAAAATTGTTAATTTCAGTTTGCAGACATTTCATTGTTTTGGCAATAAGCGAAGTTTTAGTCAAGGACTGTTTCAACGTTTCTATTACTATTTACTCACGTGCATAGGTATTTGTAATGTTTCGCAGTTGTGTAAGTAGGTACTTATTGGAAATAGCTAGCACGGATTTATTTTGAAAACATTTTTATTAAACTAGTAGCATACATTTGAATAGGCACTGAGCTTCCACGTTTCTCTTTCAAGGGGCTTTTCCTATAAATACAACCTGTTCAGTGAAAGAATTTCAATAAATGCATGCACAGAAAATCTGTACTGGAACGTACTGCTCTTAATACTACACACATGGGAATATTTCATGTAAAGTAGGACAGATAGAGATTTTTAGTAACTTTTATTCTTTCTTAGCAATACCACAAATCAGTAGGGTTTTAATAAATGTTACATAAATTGCTTTATTTTGGACTAGGTTATCAATATATCATAACGAATAAGTAATTATGAATACTACTTTAGACAATTTTTATTGATGCTAGATATGAGATAGCTACTATGTGTGACTCTTATTTTAGTGACCATGAAATGTTTAAACAATCAATACCAACACTTCACACATGGCAATAGGAATGATTAAACGATAAAAAAGTACCTGAGATATTTTCTACGCTGACTCTACGAGCTCTCTCAATAGAAAAGAATTACATTTTAACCAGCTGCGCACAAAAACGTTTAGAACAATCCGTAATCAGTGCACGGAAGAGTGTGTACTCCACCATGAGTAGCCATCCATCTAGACGTTTTGTTCGTCCAATTACAGGGAAATTAACGTGAATTTCGCGCCAGGACTTCCATTATGTAGTCTCAAGGCACTGCTCGACACCATTCGTTGTTGAAATTCAGCAATAAATATTCGCACAGGATTTTGATGCGAATGATTTTCCCATGTACGCAGAGTGACATTTCGCATTTGAATTTATTTTGTTTATAAAAGAAACATACTTGTGAGTTTTGAGTGCAGTATGGAGATTGACGCCTGTTGCCTGTCACATTACGTCTACCTAACTAGCTAAATAATTACGATATTTTAAAACACAACACAAAAAAAATACACCATCAGGATTCAAACTCGGGACTTGTACCGGGACTCGACTGTTTTACACATCGATCTATCATGACATTAATAGTGATGGCGAAATTAACCTTTGTATTCGATCTTTATACAGGGACACACTGTATATTGTTTTTTGCGTCAAGACACTTTCATCCTGTCATTGACCAAAAGTTAAATTCACCGTTACTGGCAGTGATATTGTATTTAGAAGTAGATGACGCCTCGCGAACTAAAAAAATACACAAATATGGCACTGTCTGATTAATGGATGTCAATGGATTGACATCTATCACATCAGACATCAGTTTCGGATCAAAGTCTTAATAGAGTAGCTTTCTTAATATATTTTTTAAAGTATGTAGGTACATTACAATAGACTCGTTGGCCTAATTTTAAAATTGAGCACACTTTAGCTCGGTAGTATATTAATCAACAAAAACATTTTATTTTCAAACTGTTAAACATTTAAAATATTGAATAATTATCTAATAAATCCAATTTGAATGTATCACGTGAATGCGTGAAATGTCATGGCGCCAATATCAGAGTCACGTTCACTCCTAGGCATTCACGATCACGTGACCACATGTATATTTTTTTACAAATTAAATTAATGAAAATATTTACAGTCCTTATTTAAATAAATAAAGAAATATTTATTAATACACCATAGTGATTCCTTCAAATAACATGCTAATAGTTAGCGTACATATTTTTTTCTACAATCGTGAGGATCATCTCTCACTGATGTGTTTATCAACAGTCTTTTGTTAACGCGAGCGCCGGTGACCTTTTGATCTGTGAGCGTCTACGCTGTTACTTTAAAGAAATTGAAGGTGTACCTACTGTATAGTTATATAACAAAGACATATTAACATACATGTCTATAGACATATGTGTTAGGGTCGTGCGGGCGGGATTCAAACCCACGACTGCTTATCTTTGTAGTCTGGAACGTAAACCACCACACTATCACGGTCGTCAAATTATTATTAAAAAAATATAGTACCAAACTACTGCCTGTATGGCACTGTCTTAGAATATCGACCATATTGGTCCGTGGGTTGGCTAAGAAACAAAACTCACTAATTTTATTGAAAATACTTCAATCATGATTGATAGGCATCATTAAATACAAGTTACTTAACGAAAATATGATATTCGGATTTTTTTTATTTAGTTAGGTGTTTCTGCAGTTTTAAAGGCGCACTGAGGCATTAAGACACTGACGCCATCAAAAACAGACTACGTCAAAATTATGACCCCAATTTGAAGTGAGATGTTGTTTAGCTGAGCCATCTTTTAGCCTCTCACCGGTGATCTAGTTCTTAATACAATATCATTGGTTACTGGCAATGATATGATAGCTCGGTGGGTAAAACAGGCGGGTTGTGAACGTAAAGTCCCGGGTTTAAACCCTGGCGGTGTTCCTGTATTTTCATTTTTTTTTTGTAATATAGTATTGTTTTATATAAGTGTTGTTTTTCTCCTTTTTAAAATTATATTTTAATTATCTAGTTAGATAGACGCAATGTGGTGCGTGGCAGGGGCCAAGCTCCGTACCGCACCACACCTCAGTCCGGCGCCGCAACGTAGAGATGGAGCCACAGGCTTACTTTTATTATTTTACGGATTTACTAAAACTTAAGATCTCTACTTTAAACAAACTAGCTTCATCTCTTTCAACGCCTGGGTATCCTCCCTTTAATTTTCGTCAAGTATCCGATTGTGATGTTAAGAAGAACATGACCTCCATTTCCTCCAATGCCGTCGGAGCTGACTGTGTAAGTCGCCGGATGATCCTTCCCCTTATAGATATCTTGACACCCATAATCACCCACATAATCAATGAATCATTGTCCTCGAGTTGCTTTCCCACAGCCTGGAAAGACGCTCAAGTAACTCCTCTCCCAAAAAAGGCAAGTCCTTCTTCTTTTACAGACTACCGCCCTATTTCAATACTTCCGTTCCTTTCCAAAGTGATGGAGCGCATTGTCCATCACCAACTCAGCCTCTTCCTCTGCGACAACCATCTTCTGAATCCGTTCCAGTCCGGCTTTCGCCCTGGTCACAGTACGACTACCGCACTAGTCAAAATAACTGAAGATATTCGACTTGGCATGGATGATAAGAAACTCACGGTGCTAGCTTTATTGGATTTTAGCAATGCTTTCAATACCGTAGACTTCGACATATTACTCGGGCTGCTTCGGTCTCTTAACATATCTCCAACGGTGCTTGACTGGTTTCAGAGGACGCTTTCTCTGCATGGTGTAACATATCTGCCGGTGTGCCTCAAGGCGGCGTACTGTCTCCTCTCCTCTTTTCAATTTTCGTCAATTCTATTACGCGTAATCTTACATCGCTTTTTCATCTCTATGCAGACGATCTCCAAATATATTCACAAGGGCACCTGGTTTTAATTGTGGGAGGTTCTTGGCAAATTGCTAGGATTGACTGGCCGGCCATGCAACCTATCACGTTTGACGGTGTACAAATTCCTTTTAGCAAAACTGTAAAAAACCTGGGTATACATATCGACTGTTCGCTCTTATGGTCCAAACAAATTGCAGACGTTAGTCGAAAAATGTTTGCTGCAGCGGCGTCACTAAACAGGCTTCGGAACTTTCTACCGATACCCACTAAAATTGCGCTTGTCCAGGCTCTATTGTTTCCAATTTTGGATTATGCAGGTAGTTGCTATCTTGATCTTAACGAAAATCTCCTCGACAAGCTCGAACGTCTCCAAAATTTCTGTATTCGGATAATTTATGGTCTACGCAAGTATGATCACGTCTCCGAATACCGCTCTCAGCTCAAGTGGCACCCAAATAGACTTCGGCGAAATTACCATATTCTATGTTTATTGTATTCTATACTTTTCAATCCAAAATTCCCACCTTATCTCAAGGAACGCTTCCACTTCTTGCAGCCGTTGCGCGGTCTTGACATGCGGTCATCGAGGAAACTCCACCTTGAATCCCCTTGTCACACAACGAGCAAGTTATTCAAACTCTTTCACTGTCCAATCAGTACGCTTGTGGAACTCCTTACCCTTGGCTATCAAGCAATCAAAATCTATCGCTATTTTCAAAAAACTGCGTAAAGAACATCTACTCTCTTCAAAATAATTCTATCTACTCTTATGTCTCAGTTTATTTCCTTTCATTTCATATTGGTTTGTGTATATGTTATTATGTCTGATTATTACTATATATTATAAAGATGTATATTATTTATTTATCTGTTGCACAAAATACATATATTTTATGCACAAAATACCCCTTCCTGTAAAACTCATAATTTCTTTACCCAAAGGTTGTCTGGAAGAGATCGCTTATATCGCGATAAGACCGCCTAAATTGTACATTTCCCTAAAACGAATTTGTAAATTAATTTATGTAATGTGCAATAAAGAGTTATCTATCTATCTATCTATCTATCTAGCTTTTATAAAATGAAACGTTCTGTGCATAACAACTATACCAGCTAACTATTCTGAAGCGTAAATATGGAAAATGACGATACATTTCGTTGCCAACACAAATGTTTAATCGTTCTTAGGAATTAAGCTTTCGCCAAAGCGTATGAGGGTAAATAGGTGCTTTAATAATGGGTGCCGATGAGCACAGCATACTAAGGCAGCATGTGGTGGAAGCGTGTAAGCGGCTTACCGACGTGCTAAACCCTGCATAACTTTTCATTAGAGAAACAAATCTTGTCACCTGAAGGTTTGCTTTTAGGTTGCAATAGGAGCAGAAATACGAAAATAATATTCATTGAATTGTGACATGCAATTTGAGCGACAATATTTAAAGAAAAAGTTGATTCTGGTGTCAAGGCAAAAATATTTTTGCTCGGGATCAAGCGTCGAATATGATCAGCATGCTATGCAAAATAGAAAATACATTTTATAAGACTTTACAAGTAAATGAACTTAGTTGTAAAATGACTGATATTTCGTTGATACGCATAAGACACATATAACACATGTTGGGCGAGGCGCTACCAAGCGCAATACCGATTTAAATCAGCTTACCTGCAATCACAGGCTTTGAATAAATTTCAGCTGCAAATTCGTCAAAATTCGGTTATTGAGCCGGTACTCACCAGAGCCACTTAGGTTAACGTCCGATTACATAATTATGAACTAAAGCAAGAGGATTCCAATTAAACTCATTACAGAGTTTATTGGAAAGTTTACAATGTGCTATAAGTGAATTAATCTTCCCTGCAGTCTGTATTTACCACAATACGACTAAAGTACAACAGAAAACATTATTTTGTTAATCATAGTAAGTCTGATTTCCAATATTGTGTAGTTTCTTTTAAATGATGCGGCTAAGGATGCCTGCAAATTAAAATTTTGATTAATTCGACGGGGACTGTCTTAGGGAAGTCGTTTGCACGTCGTCGGCTGCTTAGTCTGCTTCTATTGAGGATTAATTTACTGAGAAAGGGGCGTGGCAGAATAGAAGGATGGGTGTGAATTTGGCAGAGGTTGTTAATTATATTCCTAGCGGGCCCAATCTACCTCCTTGCGGCACTCCTTAAATTTACAATTCAAGCCTCGTTGAACGCATGCGGTTTAATGGTGTCGTAAAAAAGAAAATTTAAAGGTCTACAGATCTCTCCATCGGCAGGTGAAACATTTTATTGCGTGCTCGTGTATTTTATGTCAGAATAAAATATACGGTAATAGCGTGTGATAGGCGAAACGCTTTTATGTAGGTAACCATCCCTTTGTGTATAAATGCCTAAGGTATTTACTTCAGGTAGGTCTCAGTGAAACGGTCAATCGAACAAATCTCTGATGAAAATGTACGTCAAAATATCAGATTGGTACCGAAATTGGTGTAATTTGCATCGAAATAGTGCTCAAGTTGGCCAACATGAACCTAATGATCTCAAATCGAGAGGAGTCGTATAAATCTGAATACCTCATCGATAGTAAATCGATATATAGGGGAGCTAAATAATGGCGTGGTGGAACTGACGGGTTCTAAAGTTGCTCGTAATTAATACTCGGATCTCCGCAGTTTACAGAGTTTAGTCATGATTAAAAGGGACCAAGAGTTTGATGTGTAGAGAGAAAAATTGTCGGATAAGCTTCCATTTGAAGAGGGAATCTATATTTATTTTTCGACCCCAGCTAAGCCACGATCATCAATATTAAAATAAATAGCAAAGCCTTTTGGTGCGGAGCAAAAGCCTTAGGACTCTGATAAAGACACGTTGACAGACCGACTACACATAGGGTGACGTAGTTATGCTTAAAGGATTATTATATTTTTTACATTAATAATACAAAAGCTTGTAAAGAACGTTACCTTTATCAAAATACCTATTTATAGGAACTGTCACAACTTTACTCGTTTGGAGTTCACGGTGGGGACAGATAGGTGCGGTGAAAGAAAGTTTAGTGAAGTAACATTTTCCCACGTCTTTCGTACTTAACGTCAAACCTAAAATAAGGATAATGTCCACTTGATAAGTTGGACAAGTTATTCCCTTAGCTTATAAGTCTGAGTTTTACGGGAAAGAGCTTTCAAATCTAGAACTTGATAAATAACTAAGATTTTCTTTTCAATACAACCTAGCGGTCTCTGAAGAGACGAAAATCTTGAGACTTTACTTTTAGAACTTTCAGACAAGTGTAACTACTAATGTTATTCAAACAAACGTGTAAGTAAGTGGCGATCTGAGTAGGTATATTTGATCACTATCAAGATATGAACAAAGGAAACATTCTGACGCAGTCTGATAAAAAGCACAACGCACTCACGCTACATACATTGTCAGTGATGATACGATAAAAAAAAAACACTTATTCCGTTCATTCTTAGCAGTAACATTAGCCCTTTAAAGGGTGCCGCTGTCCTTATAAACCCTGTTTAAATTATACAAACGAATTGATTTATTATTACACACGCGCGGGTGCTCGCATCGCGAAATTATCCAGTTTAAATTAGAATATTCGGCCCTATTTAACAATATGTTACATAAATGTAATAAAGCTCAGTTTCATTTGAGAGATTCAATTCGAGATCATAACACCTGTGCAAAATTTTGTAAGTATGTATGTTTGTCACAAAATTTCTCGAAAACGAAAAGTTGATAGCGACATGATTCTTTTTTAGTTCAATCAGTTAAAGTTCAACTTAGGGTATGAATTAATGTACGAAAAAATAATTTAAAAAATTAAACCGCCCTCAAAAACCCATCAAAGGAGGTTACGCACGCATATACGCATTCGTCTTCTATTAACAAGTAGATGAAACAAATTATTTTGGAGTCAGTGCATAATGTATATCTTACGTAAACCTCTACAAGATGTTGCACCGACTCTAAAAGATTTTTTTTCTTGTCTTGAATGCGTTATTTTAAGCTTTTTTATGTTTTTTTTACGAAAGTTTGATTGTTATCATATTCTCCGGTTTTTTAAGGCAGTTTGATTATTATTACTTCCTATTCTACAGTATTCTATCCCTCGTCCCTGAATCATCCACACCTTTCACACTCATATCTTGATTCTCACAATCCATCCATCTCTTTTTTTGGTCGGCTTCTTCCCTTCCATCCATTAATATTCGTACTCATCACTCCTTGAGTTTATTTGAGGAATTATACACACAATATTAAAATAAAACTTATAAATGCTAAATCAACTCACATGGACTTACTACTTAACAAAAGTTTTTTGGCAGTTTTAAAAAGAATGGATTTTTGGGCCAAACCACGACATAATTCTAAATGTCGAGAAAAGCTAAATCTACCGGTTTCAAACAAAACAAGAGAAAGTATCAGTCAGTAAATGTTGTAACATTTTATTACCTACTTAACACCCATAAGTACACTCATTCGCAGTCGTAAATTCATTACAGTGAACCCTGGGAGTCCAATTTACCTATCTATACCTACATATAGGTAAATAGATTTAACTGACCCAAATATTCAGACCAGTGTAATTGAATGAATCGTTCACTGCAGCAATTGACAACTATCGCCAGTCGGACAGAAACATTGTGTTTGAAACGATTCATTTTCTACAATTTGAATTCTGATAACAATGCCTCGTTAATTTACTATTACTATTCAACAATATTAGGATACATAACATATTAGGTACATAAATTGATCACAAAGTGCCGAAACTTTAAAGCCATGCCATCAGCTAGTATGAAGAGCTGGTTGACTTTTAAAATCCGAATTCAATCCTCTACGTTGAAAATTCTGAAAGTTGAATTCTCAGACGTCATCCCACGTTGATAGTAGTCCAAGACTGCTAGCTATAGCTTAGCCCGCCAGTCCTGTGCAGGTTTCCCGGAATGGGAAACCTGTCGAGATTCCCGTTCGGTCGTCTCTGTCTGGCTTTCGAGCAATCGAGATCGAATCGAGGCCGGTTCAACGTAGGTATTCCAGTTTTGTTTACAATTATCCACGACTGGAATTCAATCGGTACATCATACGGATTAACGTGACAGGTCTTATGCACAGCTCAGATTTCTAAGGGCCTAATTCCTGTAATGTCAACGGGTTATGCGATGGAATTGGTTTTGTTTAAAGATGAAAAAGAGATGAGTTACTTATTTATATAACAACATATGTATACGCAATATCACAACAACATATGTATACGCAATAGCACTTTATTTTGGAATTTCCTTCAAATTTGACACTGCACTGTGTGATTATTATCATCATCATTATCAATCAACGGACTTCCAATGCTGAACATATGTAGATCTCCACCACGGTTTTTCACACACAGCGACCGGTTTGTTAGCTGCACTGTACTATGAGCACAACTAATATTATCTTTTACACGGACTATAAACAAGAGTCCAATCTAGGTAATATTTTATGCCCATAAAACTTTTGGATAGCGACCTCCATGGGAGACAAGGGGTCGAAGGGATTATCCCATAGTTACCTGCTTTTAATTTAGGTTGCTCCCAGTAGATTCATAGTTTAACTCACTAATTAATACACTAGTTTTCTCATTACTCATTCGTCGGATATATTCGTCTCTTATCTTTGATGTTTAAATTGATTCCCATAACTTGGTAGCACTGAAGGTGAGAGCTGATTTATATATTTTCTAAAATCGATATATACCATAAAAACATATTTACGTAATTGAGTAGATGGGTGATCAATGAGTACATTCAGATTCAATTTAAAAAATATGATGTGAGTTTTTAGAAAATTGTTAATGGAACCGTCAAAACCACTGTTTTACAGAGTAAAATTTTTACGATCATTTTACTTTACACTTTTGTCTGCATCCACAGTTTAATGCGCTGATGTATAAAGTGCTGTGAATATAACATTTGGTGTGACAACTAGTGAAGGAGACATTGAAAATGACTCGTTTGAGCGTCATTTTATGGTTCACGATATGCATTGTGGTGGTGAGCGCAGAAGCCTCGATTTACGACGATGACTACGATACATACACGAAGACATATGACTACAAGAGCGCAGGTAATTTGAAATTTATTCTGTTTATAATATTTTAGGCTTTGTAAGATTCGATCCGAAGGTTTTTTCCCAAATGGGATTTTGCAACGAAACATTTCGTTACACGAAACTACATATTTGATTAAGCCTAGAGAAAGAAAGAAAAAAAGTAAGATGTATTTATTTACGTAAACACGTGTACAGTTGCATTGTATTTACAAACACAGTAGCAATACGAGTAGATGTCAATTTAATTAATTACATTTAGTTAGTACCAACGTGTTTTACCGAAAACTTGGCATGTAAATATGAAGAAAGTATTTGGTTCTATTATTGAACATATCTTTGATGCTTTACTCAAACATGTATACGTTTTGATTAAGTTGAATGTATATTTATTTTAGGAGACAGACACGTTATCAAAATACAAAGCTGCAAACTATTACAGGAGGCATTCAAGTCAGACCTTTTTCACCTAGTGATTTCATTTAATTTTGTTATACAATACGATGATAGAATATGTAAATTTAGTGGTTTCAATTATAATGAACACAATTAAAATACACAATGCAATTACGCTTTGCAAATGTAACGATAAAACAATGGTTTCTAAATTAAAATTATCGATGGCGCTAGTGTAATACCTATTGCATAAAAACTGCAATGGAAATAGTGAATATTTCATTTATAATACTGATGTAAATTAACAATCATCAACAATGGAGGCGAAGTGAAAAGCTTGCCTCTAATTAAGCAATTTGTTTGTTTAAATTGTGAAATTCTGCAAGTAAATACTGAATTTGATTGTTAATGCAAAGCCTGCTGTGGTTGCTACACGCGTTCGTAATCATGAATGAAGGGCCTTTTGAATATACCGGGATACTATTTTTAGCTCCACCTACACACCTCTGTACAAATAGATGTATACTATTTTTAATATCACTATTCATTTTGTATGTTTTGCGTAAACGACGTAGTTTTACTATGCCAATCTGTCTGTCTTTATGTCCGTCCGTATTTGTCCGTGTTTAGTTTAGACTCTCATACCAGGGGAGATGTGTTTTACATAAAGTAAAACCATAGGTACAAGACACCACCAACTTTCCAATCCTAAATGTAAAGCGGTGGATATTACTTATATATTGTATGGAATTACTAAAACATTGCATCAGGTATCTTCTCAGCCTATTATAATATTCACTGAATCCATTTTCACGTGTCAACACAACTTTTAGTAGCCAATATTTTACGAATGCAAATTCAGCTTGTGCAATATTCCGTAGCACTCCAACTTCTGTCCAACATTATGATCAGCGATACACTTTATGGGAGCCATTAGGAGTTCTGCGAAGACGGAGTAGCGTGCTCTAGTATCTAGAAAGCTTGTAGTTACCGACTACGGTAACGAATGCACTCATCTCTGGGAGAGTGCAGACCGGTAATACAATTTCCTTGCCTTCGCTATTGCCATCTTGGGGACAATTTGGCCTAATGCTTGCCTAGCATTGGAGTGCATTGTTTAAAATATTTGAGTTAACCTACAGTGTGCCGAGAGGGGCGAGAGGGTTAATGAAACGGGCTTTTATAATGAAGTGGGTCAAATGTGAGAAGAAGAGTATGTGAGAAAAACATATGGTTTAATGTTTATGAAAGAAATGTAATACAGATTGAATGTATACCTACAAGTATTGTTTGTACCAGTTTACCTCAAAAGTGGTTGTGTTTTTGTTTCACGTAATTGAAAATGGGTTCCAATTTTTTTTTTCATGTGCACTTTTTGTTCTAACTTAAATGCAATCCTCGTTTTTCATAAACTCACATTGCCTACGAACAAGTCAAAGAAAATTCAACAAAACACAAAAAGTTCGTCGGTCGCGCGAGTTCGTTTTTACTGAGTCCATAGTTACAAAGCCCTTTGAAACATAAAACTGTTATTCAGTCGTCTTTGAACGGTACCCGCAAAAAAACGGAACATGAGCACCAAAGAACTGCTCTGAATTTGTATTTAACGCAGTGATTTGGAGCGAAATAAAATATAATCAGGGGGACTAAGCTATGTCTCTTCATGACTTGTAATTCGCAGCAGGAATAACACTAAATAAAACGACTATGGCCAACATAATTAAGGAACAACCTTTGCCGCATTAAATGTGATGGTGGAGCCTATTTTATGGAACTACGTTTACGGAGCTTAGTAATGTTGTTTTCGTGTTACATAATGTAGCATTCAAATGAAGTTAACTTGGCAAACTTTATTTTAGGTATTTTTTATTATGTTTGGTATATGTTTTCAGTCTTATTATACACGGAATCATACGAATATGAAAACAATAAATATGATAGGCTCTCAATTTAGTAAGATACGAGTATAACAAAATTTAGAAAAAGGCAGTTTACCATACATGTGATGTTTATTATGTTACACTATGAACTGTATTCAAGTGTAAGTTAGGGCTACCTGAATGAATTATTTAAATAATACAACTCAATATGTAATACATAATCTAAGACCCTTTGCACACTGCAATTTTAGCAGCGATGCAGCGTTGACGCCGTCGAAAATTGTCAAACTATACACACTTGCAGTATCATGCAGTATTGCTATACAGTATCGATGTAGTCGCGATGCAGAAGCTTTGCACTGACAAATTCTGTACCTACTGTATATTGGCGACTGCATTGATGCCAAATTAAATGTGTCTATTGCGTGAGTTGCGATGCTAAAAGTCGCATTGTGTAAAGGGTGTTATAACTACATAAAGTGTACCTAATCAAAAAGTGTCAGCACATCGCTAGCTAGCTAATTAATCCTCAAATACGCGCCGATTAGTCGGATGACGTTCCATCGGTGGTAATTCAGACACAGTCGAGGAACGATAGACTGAATCACTAATCAACCGAACCGAAGATTAATCTTCAAGAAAAATTGGCCAAGGGCGTTTCGAACATCAAGTAGGATTGCGCGGCTTTCCCTCATTGACCGACATAAATACCAATAAAAACGGGAAACGGTGAATTTGTTAAGATTAAGTTATATTTGACAGTGTTGTAAAATTAGTAAGAAAAGCATTGCAATTTTATAACACAAAAAAAGACAAATAAAAAATGCGTTTCCTTTTTTTTTTGCTACAAAAAATGCGTCTTGAAGATTTTAACCGACATCACAACATTTATCTTACGTAACACGAAACATTTTTTATGACATGTCTCTGACAGGTGCCACATAATAATACGGGTTGCCGACGGGGCCCTAAGCTGTACGTGATCTCGACCTGATCCCCACTGCCACATGAGTGGGTAAATCGAAGATACGACGGTGCCTGATAAGACGGTTCTCGAGACGTCTTTGCGGGAACGAAATCACTCTAACGTGAAATGGTGACAAAAATTGCCGTTCACAAAATTGCTTCGGAGGCCCTTCAATTCGCTGTTCATTGGCGGGTGTCATAATATTACATTCAATCATACACTCCAGCCACAACGATACTGTTTGTTTATTAACACTAAATGTGTTTATTCAAGCTCGTATTCGTTGGTAAGGGCTAAGCTTGCGCAAGAATTTTCGTGCTCGAAATTTCTCAGCAATATTACTAAGTTATTCATCGGCTTTAATCAGAACCACAAAATCAAAATTCTAGCTGTGATTTCCGAGGAATCCGAAGTCTGAAGGTCCTAAATGTGGTTTTTGAGCAAATATATTATAAGTAGGTAATTTATCAAGAGAATATAAATTGCGTTGAGCGTAATTTTGCACTCGGTAAGTGGGTCATTAGAACTAATGATAATAATAATATGCGCCAGACAACACACCAATTATCGTGCTTTCGAAGTAAGGATTGACAACGATTATGACGAGGGCGTCTCCCATAAATACTTAAATACATATTAAACATCCATTACTCAGGTACAAATATCCGTGCTTATCACACAAACATTTTCCCCTTGCGAGATTCGAACCCGCGACGGCCGGTGTAATAGTCAGGAGCTCTAATCAATACACCAAACGCGTCATCGAATGATGGAAATCGTATACGAAACGACGAAAAACGGAATAAGTATAAGGTCTTTTTATTATTTCAAGATTTCACTTTCATTTAAAACATTAAGAGAGCCAAGATGAAGTAATACAGATATATATGTACTTATGACTGGTATTCTTAACATGCGCTCGGAAGCCGGCACTAAAACTGCATGGTACCACCGTAGAAACCTCACGTAAAACATTAATGAGAAAGTTAGCGCGATAATCGCTGGCTTCAAACAAGGATTGAAGCAAGATCCGTCGAGGAGAAGCTCGCATTTACATTCCGTCGTGGAGGAGGCTATAATGAGGGTGTTACATGGCGAAGCGTTTCACTCCAGCGAATGGCCGCCCCGCCTCACCAGGGAATACCTTTTACACTACCCGCTCAGTTATTGTACCAGCCTTGTAATAGGTAGAAACCCGACTGGCCCGCAATCCCAAAGTAAACGAGGGTCGCCAAGCGAAAGAAATTTTCACAAGTTCTTTTCGCGTGTCATAATATTCAATATCTCCCGATTCCACGCAATTTCTGTTTACATCAGAATTTGCGAAATGCCTGGTATCCGGAAGGACTATTGATCCGTTGAGAGCACTAGTGTGAGACGCTTTTGGGAGAGATATTGACACTCAAGCGTATCTAAGGCAATTATGATCCGCAAATGGGGAGCGAGTAGGTAGGCACGAGGTAGGTAGGTCATGTCAATTTGTGGTCCCCCTTTTCTTTTATTGAGCCACCAAGTTGCAAGAATGAAGGAGTAATCTGATGTTGTTCTCAAATTTATTGAGTTGAGTGAGGGCCACGTAGGGCGATATTATTCAAGGAGGGTGCGTTTTGTTTACAAATTGCTCTGCGGCGCGTGCTTGGCTTGGCTCGAACCACCTCAAGATAAAGCGGCTCCTGCCATTCCCCGATAATTTTCTTAAACCTTGTTTATACGCATGCTGATATTGCAAGCAAGTTGATCTTGGATGAAGAATCCTATTTACAGCGTCTTTTTCAGATTGTAACGTTGAGTTGATAATTATATTGTAGGTAGATACTTAGATTGAGCTATATCCAGTTTTTTTTTTTTATTATATTGATATAGGTACCCCAGGAATTTCAGGACTTATGAATATTGCTAATTTACAATTTGATACTGGCAGGTAACATCGCGACGCCGACGTGCCTTACATATTCTCAGCGGGTGAAGTCTGATGCAACATTTTTGACAATTCGCGTAGACAATTTCAATTTTATGATTATGTAGCTTGTATGTTTAATGAATCTTAAAAAATATTTGTATTTTTTAAGCCACATTCGAAAATTCTTTTCGATAAATAAATACACGAAAACACTAATTTTGTTACGGCATTTTTCGAGCGCCACCTGGTGGTTTTACAGGGAACTATGTCGAGACTTCCGACACAGGTTACATAGCATACCAAAAAAAGCTAATTTTTGCTTATCTGTGAATTTGTTTAGCAAGATTTTTTTAGCTCCTCAGAATATAGACCTAAGCATTCTTGCCATAAAAGTTTACTCAACACAATTTAGTCGCGGTAAAAGTAAAAGTGAGAAAAGATAAGAAAATTAAATACCTACGCTACTTGTAAATATGTGTCAAGATAATATTTTAACCATTGTGCTCAGACATGTAATATTGTAGGTAACGCAATATAAGTGAAGATTAAAGGCCTCCTAAAAGCGTCACCATTTTCCCCGACACATCTTTCATATAAATTAAAAGAAGGAATAAGAGGACTTTCCTTGAGCGAAAGATATCATTCAAGTTTCGCATCTACCAAAAAAGCATTAAGAATAATTTTCCTCTGATATTTTGGCGTAACCAAAATATTTATCTCTCAAATTGTGGTTCCCGGGCTGGAATGAAAAATGTCCGTGGCTCGGCTTGTGTAACTAAACCTTAACAATATTAGTAGATTCCTTTATTTTGCCATCAATTTGTTAACAATTCCTCGGTTTCTTTTACTGTTCTGATTTATTTTTCTCGTAAATTTTGGGTAGTGGTAAATATTAACGATACTTTTAATTTATTTAGAACGTTTTTTGTGTCTTAGGTAGTTGAACATATCAATAGAGATTATTTAATGTCATTTACAAGTCCCCTAATCTTTAAAAAAACAGCACCCCAATTTTGTAAAGAATTACAATTTACCCTATCGCCAAATGTCCAACAACAGTCTTGACAATTTTACTGATATTTTATTTTTATTTATCTTTTACAGAAAGTCGGACCTGTACATCAACTGAATTTCGGTGCAAGACCGGCCGTTGTGTGCCGATGTCATGGCGGTGCGACAATGAGAAGGACTGCCCTGATGGATCAGATGAAGAACCTGGAACTTGCAGTGAGTCTTAAAAATAAAAGTTAAATAAAAAAATGAGGACAAAGGAAAAGCCAGATAGGCACTGGCAGGTTTAATAGGCTTTAAGTATTTAAGGGTCAACAATGAAGTGCCCTTAACTTTTAGTTGACTGTTTTAAGAGTATTAGACAAAATTCTGCCGACAAAATTCGAACCAATTCAGCTGACAAAGAGTTGAGTTTACACAGGCACAATAAATGACGGAAAAGCAGGGACAGCAACTCAGGATAATTTGTGTGACTAAAATAAGCAAACAGTGTTACTTCAGCAAATTTACTTTCGGTCCTGCGCCCAGGCTGCCTTTGTGTTTAGATACAACAATGAAAAAACAAGGTCGCAAGTGACAAAGCCAGATTTGAGGCCAATGAAAACCGGTCAATATTCTTATCCAAACGAGGGTTATCCCTATGAGAGAAACACGCCTTACGTACTTTGACGTAAACGCGCTTTCAACCCTGAACAGGTACATGAGTTTTGTAGTGGTTTCGTTCGAATGATGAGGGTAATGTTTTATTAGGTCCTTCGCACGCAGGAGTCGCTGTAAGCTAGAAGCTTAATGAACTCATTCATAATAATGAGCCTTGAACTGTTCCCCGATAAAATAAGATTAAACTGCTGGGGGTTAACTTGATAATGCAAACACAGAACATTGGCATGTTTTGATAAACGATAACAATATCTGTTGTAGATCAAATTCAGCACGAAATTTAAAATTGCTGACAGGTAGACAAGAGGGTTGATGCTTACTGTGAATAATTTCGGAGAAGAGAAACCCTAAAAAATGATTATCTTACAATTTATGAGTAAAGTTGCAAGTACGCGTATTTTGTTCCAAGCCACGCTACAGAAAAGATTATTCTCTTAATTACGCGAAGTTTAAAGGATTAATTTCGTTATCTCTTCACTTCTTACCTGTTATGAATAATTGCGAACTTGAATTCGATTTGAGCTTATCGATTGTACGTCTCGAGTTAATTGGCAGGACTAATTAAACTGTAGAGGTTAATGGGATACGTACAATTGCAAAGAGACCGCGACTGGTAGGAGCTCTATCCGATTTTCGACAGATTGAAACAATCCAAACAAGTAATTTTGTTACTAGTCATCAATTTCAAATGTATTTGGACATTTTGATGGGTTCGGATAACGATTTCGTGTTCTGTTTCAAAACGAGATGTTCACTTTCGTAGAAATTTCAAATTAACCAATTTTGTTGAGTATTTGATATGATAAAATCAATTAGCGTTTTCACTGTGGTTTTGACAATGTAAATGAAGGTTACATAAATCTTTTGTATAGATTTATTATTATTATTACTACTACAATGGACGAGCTCAGACATTAAAAGTTACAAACTGTTGACTAAGTCTATTTACCCATTCTTTTGTCAAAAAAATGTTTGGTCAACAAAAAGGATTCGGCAATTAAATAAAATTTGGTCCCTCGGTATTAAAATTGTAGCTTAATTTATTTACTGCTCTCGAGCGACACGAATTTGGGGGTGACACTGTATACTTACCTAAGGGACAATAATGCGATCTGTTCAGGACGACTGAACCGGCAAATTATGCCTGCAAAAGAAAGAGGCTTGATCCCAATCGATTGGGAACACATGCCCACGTATCTGGCGTTTGCATCCCCCAATTTGTTCTTACGGAGGTTTTCTCATATTGATTTGGACGCGATCTTCATTGCGACATGTACTCGTTTAACAAATTAAATTTGTAGACATGTTTATTTTCGCCTCTGTGGAAAACTATGAGGGAAGCATATGTCCAGGATTCTATAACACGATATAGACACGATAAATAAATAAGTAATGTACTATTTTAACACACACACAAAATTAAGTTGGAAATGATTACTTCATATACTGGATGAAAGCAAACTTTCAGAAACATTTCCCTGAAAAGAATGTAAAGAAACTCGCTACGAATTCTGTAACACAGAAAATTATTTACGTAATAACGTCAAATCCTTTTCAAATTAAAATTGAATAGGTTGTTCCTGAAAACAAAATTGCGGTCGAAGCCATTAACAACAAAAACAAACAGAAAACCTAAACCAACTTGCACTTTGAAAGCGAAAAGAGTATAAAGCCACATAACGGCACGCTATATCCTGTCCTTGTTGTGTATATCGTAGAAAGGTCGTAATAAATTGTGATTGTTATCGAAACCACTTTTCAATATAAGTGACCCGTGAAATTATAGGAAGCTCCTCCTTTTACGACTTTTCACGTGCTTGTAATAAAATACTTTTTCATCTACAAAATATGCCAAATTCGAAAACCAATCGGAATGATATCCTCGTTGAAATAATAATGCTCAGGTTTTAGAATATAAAAAAGATTTATGGATTACTTACAGACAAACTTCAAACTTTGCTAAGTGAATGCACAATTCCAAACTTTAAAATAAAGAGGAAGAAAAGACGAGGAAATAAATTATTGTCAGATTAAATTTTATTCAGGTGTGGTAAAAAGTTTCTCATGCTAGAGATTAATAATGGCGGTCAACAGTATTAAGGCGAATAAATTATTTTGAAGTTTTGGCAAGTTTCCAAAAGAATTATCTAACTTAGTTAAAAAGTTGTTCAGTCATAGAGTGACGGTGGAAGTTTCTTGAAGCTAAGTAGAGTAAGACTTAAAACAAGATTACGAGTATTCAGAGCAGAAAACTTTGCATTTCCTTTTAAAAACCATCCATCAAGATATCACTAACTATCGTGATAACTCAACCTAAAAGTGTAAACTTTTTCGATCATTCTTGGAAAAAAAATACAAGTACTATTTAAAACTCATAAATAAATAAAAAATACAACACCAATTTTGACGGAACTTGGTATTTCGCCAGAACAACTCCAGCTGACTTAATTCCTTGTTTTTCTCAAACGTACATAAAAAGCTGGGAGGAAGTTAGCCTGGCTTTATTTCTGTGTAAGGCTCCAGCAACCGCGGAGTCGCAACTTGCACTGAGTGCCTCTGAGCCGACCCCACAAATGGAAAATCCTTTTTATTCGGTCGAAACACGCGATGTTTTGTTGGGAAACATTTTCACATAATCACTCATGTGCGATACGACATGACTTGGCAACTTTTTGTGTCGCTCTAATCTCGCTACGGTAGCACAAAGTTAAGAAGACACCTTGTGCCATTAGAGAGAGCGCTTTAACATACGATATATCGTTAATGGAAGCTATATCGTTAGAGTTTCAGTGGTATCGTTATCGTCGTTCGGTGGTAGTAAGAAAATCCGTTAGCTTACTTACAGAATTCTGTTCAGTGCGCTTGAGACGTAGTAATAGCTTTAATATTGAACAAGGTATTTACTGCCGAAGCACTTGAAGTTCCAACAGTTATTACGGATATTTCTGTTCAAGGTATTCCAGTGTTTATCGGGTATTTTAATTGACACACTTGCAGATACAATTGACTTGATTTAGAATACTTTGTTTAACCTTTATATTTCTTAAGTAAGTACCATGCTAAAAAGTGTTTTCTATATAATAAATAAAAAAATATAAAATCACAAATAGAACTTTTGTCGACACGTGAAAACTCAATTGCAATTATTAGATATCAGAACCAATTTATTGGTAGCTACAGACTATAGACAGTAAATTTTGCTGTAAACTAGCTCAGTTGTGTCGCCTCGCCGAGTCTCATAATTGGAGTTTACTTAATTTGTAACAAAGACGTGGAACAATATTAGACTGTAATAAGGACTGTTTAGTGTCATTAATTAAGCTTTAGTCTCGGCCGCGTTTAGCATTAGCATTTATTATTTTGCAGTCGTACTGTTGTAGCATACTAAATGAGTTTGCGTTGTCAGCTCGAGACGGCTTGAACCAACTTGCTACACCCATTTTAATCCGCTCTGTGGACTTAATTAGATCCGTTAAATATTTAAAAAGTCATTAGGATCTGATTGAATGAAATTAGCATGCGACTGAAAGCATTGAAGCGTTTGATCGCTTTTACTTAACTGTATTGGATTAAGCGTAAGCTTTAAGGGCTGTAATTATACTTTATTTAAATTGCATTTAACGAGAGAACAGTTATATCGGTTAAACAGTTTTTCTATTAATTGTTAATCGGTATGTTTCAAAGGAAGGTATATATCTTGTTGCTTTACATTTAACGTATTAATTCAACCATGGTAAGAATATTTACATAATTTTATTTTAATTATCTATACTTAACTATCAAGCTAGGGCAGATATATCTTAAAATTATTCATAAACTGATTTTGGCTTATGTATCGATCGGATCTAAGAACCATTTATGTTATCTAGGTAAAGATCACCTTGCTAGTCAGCATTTTATTAAAAATTAAACTAGGTATAGGAATTGCCGAGAAACTGGACTGATAGTTATGGTTAACCTTTGAAAGCCGGTCAACCATTAAGTTTACATATTACATTCTTGAGCAATTCTATCTGTAGGTTTCAGTTCATTAAAAAAAAATAGACCATGTAATTTTCTAAAATCACTCAAAGGAAACTGCTACAATCTCATGCCTTCTAAATAACGAGGACTTTTAGTTAAGGAGCTCAAAATTACGCGAATATTAGCGCGCATTCAACAAACACCTGTGTATTATCGTTGCGAAGAAAACCCTAGATAGGATTGCATGCTTTTACATAAAAGTGGACGACACCTCGATCCAATGCAATTCTTATAACGCAGCGAACCAACGCCAGTGTCCGGAACATAAATTCGTGTGCACTACGGGTCAGTGTATACCCGCCTCGTGGCACTGCGACGATACGCCGGACTGCCCGGACGGCTCGGACGAACACCAGTGCGGTAAGCCGGGTCATTGCGAGCATGGCGCGAATATCGGCATGACTACAACACGATACGCGTATGTTGGAGGAAGCATGCATAGGGCTGATAATCGGGATATATCATCGATTGGGACGCGAGAGATGTCAACGGTCAACTTTTGACTACGGTTTCAGCTAGATAGTTTGATTTTTACGGCAACGATAGGTACTAAATAAATAAATAAAATGCTGTTTATTACGGAACGATGTTACAGATAGATAGCATGCATAGGGTCGACAGTGGGATTTGATTCTTTAAAACTCAACAGAAGGAATGTTATGCAATCTGAAATTAAGCAAAACATATTTCCATTTATTTAGGCATCAAAGTTTACAATAGACAAGGAAACTTAAACAGCTCTTTATTTTTCTTGAACCCTTGATCCATACAAAAAATAAAATCAACCTACTTTTCGTATTGTACTTCGTTTCCTAAATGTTTTATTCGTAGGAAAAGCGTAGCAAGAAACATGCGTTTAAAGGAAAGAAATAAATACCTGCACAAGAAAACAAATTACCGTTTGTGCCAATTACTCGGAAAAAGATGAAAGGAATATTTGTACGTCTTCTTTTTCACTTCAGTGCTATTTGTAGGTAGGTATAGAAATTATTTTCGGCAGTGATCGATCGCGTCAGGGTAGATCGCGTAGGTCTATAATCAAAATTGATGTGGAGCGAAATTGATCGAGTATGAGTTCATATTTAGGTTTTCAGGTTGTTAAAGCTTATTGAGGAGGAATAAATATATAAGATTCAGAATTCGTTTTCAGTACACTGAGCGTCTTCATCGACTTCAATTTTATACATAAGTGGTAAATGCATTTTTCTGCATCGTACTTAGCATGAGCATGCATTGGGTTGACAGAAGTGGAGGCGTGCGGCCCCGAGGAGTTCACGTGCCGAGGGAAACATGGGGAGTGTGTGCCTCTGACGTGGATGTGCGATGACAACCCCGACTGCTCGGACGGATCCGACGAGAAAGCATGCAGTAAGGGTCTTCACTTATTTACAAAGGACAGGAATGTTGACATTCAAAGATACACTCACAAAACAAATGACACCCGAATCTCGACATTCTTTGACCGTGAACAAACTGTTAATGTCGGGTGATTATGCAAATTGCGCACGTACCTTCCTAACATAAAACCCCATTCCGCAAAAATATTGACACTGCTTTCAACAAATTGCGCATTTACATAATCACTCACTGTTAACTATATCTTCATCATCTGTTATAATGGGTCAGCATTCGTGCTTAAAAGTTTTATCGCCATTCCGATGGCCTACATTCGAGAGGAATGCACTCGAAATCGCCGGTTCATTGGCTTGTCATTACATTTATTTTATCTAATTGCGCAATTGGCGACTTGAACCATGTTATCTCATTATGAAAACTGCATGATGCCGACCTACATGTTTTATCTTTTGTTTTAGTTATTATCTCTATATCTAGCACAAAGAGCACATAGTTCGTCTCAAAAAAGATCGTCCTATTTTCGGGTGTACTACGCAAAAGCGCGGGTCAATTTTCGATCGCGGCTTGAAAAATGTTTGCTTTGTTAGTCCGCGGGGTGGGGGTGTTAGAGTCGATGTTTAACTATTCCTCTTCGGCAGCAGCGGTATCAATCAATCATTGGGGTGGATCCGGGCAAACACTCTGTATTCTATCAACGGCGAGCTCATCCGTCTATAAATTCTTATCTGGCCTCACAGGTCCGAACCGGGCCCCGGGGCGTGACGTTGCGTGCACACTCCATCACCCGCGCTTTTCTTCCCGCGGCCCTACCATGATTATGTCATCGCTTATCTCATTATTCTGTGCTGCTGAACTTCTTGCGATTGTTGACGGCCGAGGTCACTGTAGCTTTTCATACAATAGGAACGATGACACTCGGTATTTGCCATTCATCAATATTTATGCTCATACATATCAATCTTAATGGAACGCTATGACTGAGTAAACATTTTAATAGGTACTTATTTCGATAAACAAAAACAATTTACTTTTTTATGATGCAATAAAAGTCTCTTTATCTTTATATTATTCCAACTGTTACGATTTAAATGTATAATTGCAAAGCTATCGGCAGTGAATTGCTAAATAAATATTTATTGAAATTACTAACGATTCCCGCAATCGAAGCAAATGTTTGTTTTGATGCGTTATGAAAATGGATCTAGTGTTTAGGTATGTTACCAGTTCAAAACGTTTAAGTAAATAAATACATAGTTGTGGTTTTAAATCAGCCTAGGGTTATTGAAGCTACTCGTAGTCATAATATATTTTTTGAAGTAGGAAAAGAGCGAGGCTTGCTGGAAAATGGGAATAATGAAACACATTTTCCGCAAGCTTGCAATCATTTTTTTATGTTTTAGAGGATTACAGTTATTTTCCTCCCTCATTACTTAATCAAAACTGAGGCAGAGAGAATATAAATTGTATATTTCTGCTACATGAAGACTCTTGATTCCTTCTGCTATGTGCTCTTTGTGCTAATGAATCCACTTCATTAGCGAACTTATTTCTATTGAGATTTTTATACGTAAGATAGGAATAAAAACCCGTATCTTTTTCAAAATACTACTTCACATTTAAATAAAATTAGCTGACGCACAGAAAGTAAGTACTTTTTATATTATGATTGAAACTCTTAAAATGATAAAACTGACGTCGAATTTCTGATTACTTTTGGACTTGATTTTTTTTCAATGAAACAAAGCTTATAGTATACCGTGTTAACAGTAACTAACTTAACGTTATAAATTCACATAACCAGACGAGACGTGTCGCTCGGACGAGTTCACATGCGGGAATGGCAAGTGCATCCAGCAGCGGTGGGTGTGCGACGGCGACGACGACTGCGGCGACGACAGCGACGAGGCCAAGTGTCCGGCGCCGACTTGCCAGCCGACCACGCACTTCTCATGCGCGGACGGGCATTGCATCTCGGCGTGGTGGCGGTGCGACGGCGACATCGACTGCCCTGATGGCAGTGATGAGACGGTAATTATTGCTACCTTTTATTGATATTAGGCAGGGGGCGCAAAAACTCTTTCGACGTTACTTCAACGGCTACCGAGGTATTTCTATTGGAGTTTAGTCAGCGCTATCTCGTGGTAATTAAACAATCTTCATAAAGATGAAATAAAAAAACAAAAATTGTGCACGGGCGGGTCTCGAACCAGCATCTTTCTGGCTTACCAGGCCAATCGCTCTTCCAATTGAGCTACCGTGCTGTCGGTCCGACCGGGCGAAATTTCTGGTCTCTTATGAATACCTACGTTATTACGCGTGACGTCTGCGTTGTCTACTCAACTGTTTTGCAACAGCAGTGGGCCAAGTAGTTATTACAAATTTGTTTAAACTTTTATTTTATTTTTAACGATCAAGTTTTCGACATAATTATCTGTTTAGCTAATCTTATCATCAGCATCTAAACGTGATTGACGTAATATGATATTTAAGTATTCACTGTTGGCTATAAACTTGTATTACTATCTCCTTTTTATATAAAGTTTCACTCTACTATGCTATCCAATCTATGTACACACGGTATTAAAATCAGCAGCATAAACTGGACTGTTTAAATATTTAGCAAGTCATATTATTTATTAACGAATTTCCAACCCACATTTAAACAATATTTCGGAACGGTTCATGTTTAACTTTAAAGAGCAGATATGATATTATTAAATGTAGAGGAGCCTTGCCGTGCCGTAAAATCGAATATTGCAATTACTTTCTTGATACATAGGTACATATTTTGTGTAGTCAACTGCATACACACACATATGCATTTGTTACCTTTTTGTAAAGCTGATTCCATGGTCAGGTACCCTCGCAACTATTATTTGTCAGTTTTTAATTTTCACTAGCCACTTTAAGCCGTACCCAGAAAAATGAAATCCCTAATCCTTCGATTCCAGGGTTGCGCGACCACGCCGAAGGTGACGTCACCGTGTATATCAACTGAATTCGAATGCAAGGACCGCATGACGTGTGTCCACAAAGCGTGGGTGTGTGATGGCGATCGCGACTGCCCAGATGGAGGGGATGAAGCTCCCGAGATATGCCGAGGGAATATCACGTGCAGGCCAGATCAGTTCCAGTGTAAGGATCACAGCTGCATACCAGGAGCGTTGTACTGTAATGGAGATAAGGACTGTCCGGATGGCAGCGATGAATTTAACTGCAGTAAGTTATTTTTTTTTGCTATAATTAAGTTCATTAGTTGATTTTAGCTTGATTGGGCCAGTGTGCTCAATTATCTAACCAGCCTAGCCTAGAAATGCTGCTTCCAGACTGCTGCAGACTTCAGGGAGAGATTAAGGAATACTAATTCTTACTAGGATTAATTCTTGTTGTATTTGATGTTATCTACAGTGATTAGTAATTTATGTATTTTTTCTAATAGAATTTAAATTGAATAGGTTTATCTTTGTTGAAGCACTGGATTTGATAGTCTATCAAACACATTTACAGTGTCGTTAGTACCAATCAATGAATATGGATACCGTTATGCCTATTGGACTATCTGTATTTATTAATAGCGCGATTAATGGGACTTTTCATTATCAGCAGTTTGTTGCCTATAAACATT
This sequence comes from Pyrausta purpuralis, assembly GCA_963924145.1. Lineage (NCBI taxonomy): Eukaryota > Metazoa > Arthropoda > Insecta > Lepidoptera > Crambidae > Pyrausta > Pyrausta purpuralis. Next base: position 17,538,334 of record OZ001659.1, read on the forward strand.
TAGATGACCCGACTGATAATTGGAATTCATTAAATTAAGTGAGTTAATGTTAAGAAAGTCGTTACCCGTGATATGACTTTCTTAACAAAATATGCTATCACAATGTGAGTAACTTTTCAGAATTTGTAGGTATATTTTGGATAAACAGTATCTTTGTTTTTTTTTAATCCAACGAAATAAGTTAATTGCTTTTATCAATCAGTCAGATAGGAAGATAAAACTCCTATCTGACTGTTTGATAAACAATACTTTACAGCCCTAAGATTAATTAAATAAGCAAAGTTTGTAAAAGAAGAAATTTTAATAACTTCTGACTGATTACTTTATCATGAATAGAGTAACAAGGGTATTAAAATCGTATCATTATTCATCAGTAAAAGACCAGATAATCCATTTAACGCATTACTAAAATTATATCTTGTGTTTTTAAGTCTATTGAACAGAAAACCTAATTCAAACTTTTGTATCCCTTTTTTAGTTTTAGTAAAATGAATCTTATCACAACATTAACACGTGCTATATTCCTTCACAGCTCGTCCCAAGCCCGTTTGCGACAAGAAAACAGAGTTCGACTGCGGCGGCGGCATGTGCATACCACTGTCCAAAGTTTGCGACAAAAAACCAGACTGTCCCAACTTCGAGGACGAGCCGCGGGACAAGTGCGGCGAGAACGAGTGCGAGAAAAACAATGGAGGGTGCACACAGAGATGCGTCGATACGCCTGTAGGATACTACTGCGACTGCGACAAAGGATACAAGCTGACGGATAATCGGACTTGCGAAGGTACGTTAGTAAATATATCAATTAGTTCATATGTCTTTTTAGCGAAGCTGTAAGAAAATATTAACGGGGGTGTACAGACCAGTACAGAGTTGCGTCGATACGCCTGTAGGATACTACTGCGACTGCGACAAAGGATACAAGCTGACGGATAATCAGACTTGCGAAGGTACGTTAGTAAATATATCAATTGGTTCATCTGTCTTTTAAGCGAAGCTGTAAGAAAACTTAAACGGGGGGTGTACACTACAGTACAGAGATGCGTCGACACGCTTGTAGGGTACTCCTGCGACGGGATAAAAGCTGAGGGATAATCGGACTTACGTTATCTATAATATAAAAATGAATGGCAAAATGAGTTGGTAAGCGCATAACTCAACGACGCCTAGACCAATTGGCCAATTCTTTTTTAAAATGTTCGTAGAAGTTCAAGGATGGTTTTTACTGCGAGAAAAAATCGAATAATTGCCGGAAAAATCATAAAAACAACCCTTTTCTATTTCCCATACAAATGTTTTCTAACTTAAACGTATCAGCGAATCATAAACTTTCGCAGTTTGTTTTTAAAACACAGTTTCGTCTTAGACTTTCTAATGTCCAGGGGAAGTGTATTCCACAGCCGCGTAGCCGTTACCGAGAACGACTTATATCAATTAGTTCGGTTGTCTATTTAACAAAGCTGTAAGAGATTCGTTTATACGCCTGTAGGGTACTTCTGCAACTGTGACCCGAGATGCCGAACATAAACCGTCTAAAAAGCGACAGGAGGACAGGATACCATTGGTTATGAAAAGTACGTTGCAAATAACCTCACGTTGAATACAACGCCTGTTGAGAACTATTGCAGTGTAGTTATAAGTTAGCCCACACAGCTCAACAATAACGCAACTTGTGAAGGTAAGTTAGGTTGAGTCTCAAAATAAGGACGAATAAGCCAACAATTGTTCTTGTTCTTTGTACAAACTGCAGACAGAGTTTCGTTTTTCCTCGCAATGTTATTTTAGCACTTAACGTTGACTTTAAAGTTAAGATGTAATCTTGAACTTGTTACCTTTAGAGACCGTTTCATTCCACGGCTAAATACAAACGCAGACGTGATCTATCTTGTATTATCCACAACAGCCCTTTCAAATCTAAAGATTACTTCATATCGGCGATAAGCCGAATCCGACCTTTATGTCCCACAAAACATTGGGAGGGTTTCTCACCGCAATCTAAAGCTAAGCGACGCACATTTCAATATCATATTCGCGCTTACAAGTCCCCTTTTAGACACTTGATCTTTTACTTAGATTTCCCAAAGGATCGTCTCGGGATTCGCCCAAATGTGTGAAGTCTTGTAGTCTCATTTCACACAATCTCGGCTGTTATCTGAGTACGTGAGTAATAGCTGTGATCTGTCATGCACATCCTTTACCGTGTTTAGGAAACATTCCAGATATTTTGGCTCATTTTTAGGCAACAATTTTAGTATCGCTGTACTTTTTTATATTTAAACACCTAGGCGACATTTTATGACAGCAATACAACCCATTTGCTTGGTTGCCTTCTTTAGAGATTTAACCTAAATCTTAGCTACTAATCGCTACCTTTTAGGGTAATTTGTTTACGATATGCAAGGATCTTTCTGTAAAATTATACAGCTACGTAACGATTACGCAAATAGTCGTCTCATTTCCATTTTATAATAGGATACCATTAAGTGTCGCGTTTTACACGCTTGCCCTTTGTTTTATAAATGTTTGAATATGTAGGAAGGTAATTTCTTTGAGCTCATTAGTAATATAATCTGTTTGTTTTGTTATAAACACTTTTTTTACTTTTTTATAATATTGGACTTTGCTAGAAGCTCCCATTTGCATTTGCACTTTTTGTTTACATACGCTAATCAGTATTTTGTTTTTAAATTAAGAACATTCAAAATAGGTATTTTTTATCATTGATCCGCGAACTGGCTTACTTATATAAATAGTAAAAATTTTACTGCAGATTATATAAACTTAGCATTAATAATAAAGTAAAAACCGAATTCTAAACTAAAATGCACTAAACTTAAATAAACTCTTCACTTTTTAAAGGAAAACACTCCATTTTAGGCAAACAATTTCTTTTTGGAGTCAGTGGCCTGATGATGCTTGAAAAGGCCCAAGCGTTGGCAGTTTCACCATCAGCTCACGCGCTAACTAGAAGTTATAACCTCTAGCTTGGTAGACGAAAAAAAAAATCGAATCGGTGAACAAATGACTGAGATATGAGGTAACTTAGATACAGACAAAAAGTTTTTGTCTGTATCTAAGTAAAAACATACAGTCGAATTTATATCCTCCTCCTTTTTTGAAGCCGGCTAAAAATATAAAAATATTCCATTCCCAATTTGAGATAACAAGTACAACAATGAATTCGAATCTTGGTAACCTCTAGTTACTCGTGTCATACCGAGATACCATTTTAGTAATCCCGCATATATATTTTTTTTAATTCCAGACATCGACGAATGCGCAGACCCCGGCGCGTGTTCACAAATCTGCATCAACGAGAAAGGCACATTCAAATGTGAATGCCACACTGGATACGCCCGCGACCCTCGCGACAGGACCCGTTGCAAAGCCACCGAAGGACACCCATCGCTACTCTTCGCCAGGCGCTTCGATATACGCAAGATTAGTCTCGATCATCATGAAATGGTCGCGATCGTGAACGATACGAAGTCCGCGACGGCGTTGGATTATGTTTTTAGGACGGGCATGATCTTCTGGAGCGATGTCACGGACGAGAAGATTTACAAGTGAGTTTTTGTTAGCAGAGCTTTTAAAGTCAATAATTTTACTAAGTCAAATCAAGTCGCGTCCGTGGGTGTGATACCTACACGTGTCCCATGGGTAATGCTAAATGAACAGCAACTGATGTGGAGCTAGGCGGAAAGATGGAGAAGTTGGCTTTTTATAAAATTTGTGAAACTTATGAAAATACTGCGCCATACCGCCCAGGCCCACACCAGGATATTGACAAAGGCTACTTAAACGTGTTTCTCCTGACATCAAAAGAAATACGTTTAAGTAGCCTTCACCATTATTATGGATACTGTTTTTGAATTTTGAACTCATAGCCGGTCAAAACCACTTTTGACTGCAAAATTCAGTCAATATTGGTTTTGACCAATGCCCTTGGTTAAAATCACTTTTGACTGCCAAAGTCAGTCAAAACTGTTTTTGACTAAAGACATCGGTCAAAACCAATATTGACTGAATTTTGCAGTCAAAAGTGGTTTTGACCGGCTATGAGTTTTGACTGTAACATATATAATGATTTAAAAAATCAGAAGCTGAGAACTGCATTATCATATTAATTTGACGAGTTTAGATACCGTCCTACACTGTTTATAAATTTGCTATCATATTAGAATCATTTAAAAACTATATGACATCTATTATTGTAAGAGTCTACAAATCAAAGTCAAACAGTACTTCTTAACATAATCTCAGTTTTTTTAAATATCTTTGACCCTTACAAAATAGGATAATTATTTGTGTGGATTAATGTGTGCGTGTGTGAATGACGAAATAAAAATTGGCTTATTTTCTTTTACAAAATTTTATGATTTTGACGGCGAATGCATTGAAATCATTTAATGGCATTGTTCTCGTGTAAGTGACCTAGTTAATAAGTCTTAATGAGAATAAAGATCTTTAAATCTAAACCTAGACCTACACACTACGACTTTTAGCATCGATGCAGTCGCACGTTCAGGAAAAATATGATGCAGCAGCGCGACTCACGCAATGTACAGATTTAATTTGGCATCGATGCAGTCGGGCTAATGCGCGTTAGGGGCCGTCCATTAATCACGTGAGGCTCAAACGGGGGGGGGGGGGAGGAGGGGGTAAGGAAAACATCACGAAACGTCACGAGGGGGGAGGGGGGGTCTCGTTAGACATCACGTGTATTAATTTTATTTATTTTTTGTCAAAAAGCGCTATTTCTGAACCGAAATTTTGATGTCACAGATTTGTTGTCACAAACCTCTTTGCCAATAACAACTGCCAGTGAAGAAAAAGCTTTACCAGTTGTAACCTTGAATGAAAGTCTTGCAACTCCGTGGGACGAGAACAACATTAATTCAATAATTTTATTGCAAATACATTATAATGTTTTTCGAATCACCATTTTGTAATTATTTTTTTCCAGTCAAAAATAGCCTTTACATAGACTTCCAAAAAAATACACGTGATCCAGGGGGGGGGCGGAGGGGGTAGTCCCAAACCTCGCCAAATATCACCAAGGGGAGGGGGGGGGGGGGGTCAAAAAATGAGAAAAACGACCTCACGTGATTAATGGACGGCCCCTTAGTATGTCCAGCTTCTGTATCGCGACTACATCGATGCTAAAGGTTGACAGTTTGCGACTGCCGTTTTTATAATTTCGTTTGAAAGTGATAAGGCGCCAGACTGGTCCGTACACACACTTACAAAAATTATTTAGCATTGAGACAGTTTATACTGTAGCGCTATGTATTCGGTTTGCAATAACCATAAAAAACAACAACAACTTTATATCGCTTTTGCGTCGACCATAAAGACAAAAAAACAATGTAACCTTCACTTTTAGGGCGCCAATCGACGAGGGCACCCAGCGTACAGTGGTCATCGGTGACCAGCTCATCACGTCAGATGGCTTAGCAGTCGACTGGATCTACAACCACCTTTACTGGACCGACACCGGCAAGAACCACATCGAGCTCTCAGACCTGCAAGGAAACATGAGGAAGATATTGATAAGGGACAGGCTGGAGGAACCTAGGGCGATCGCCTTGAATCCGTTAGACGGGTAAGTTTGAAAGATTTGGATTTTATGCATAACTTTCAAGAGCTCTAGCTGACCTACTTGTAAACCACTTTTCGTATTAGTAAGGCTAACAGAACAAAATAAGCAGTTTAAAAGAAGGTCAGTTATAATAAGGGTTATGGTAATTGGGCTGTCAGTCGAGTAATATTTTAGCACTGCGTCCCTGCTGCTTATGATAATAAGATCTTGCGAATAAATGGTATGGATACATCCAATAATATAGGTACTCTTACAGGGTATATTTAGTATGGAAATTATCAATGCCGCTTTCGTGGTATCTAGGATAATTTTAAACATACTTAGGTGTTTAAATGAGAGTGACTGTTATAGACACTTGATTGAATCAGAAATGTTATACATATCTATGTGGGTATACCTACTGAAGGTAGCGTGCAAACCATAATTTGCAAAACCGTATTGAACATATTCTTTGTTACTTTTATTTATTAAGAATGATGAATGTTTTTCAGGGAAATGATTAGCAAAAATATTATGACGATAAACTACTATTGTGTTAGTTACATTAATGTTAACATCATGTACATAGTAGCAAGTTTTGAAAACAATAATATTTTAAAAAATATTAAAGCCAATGATTTGCTTTTTCTATGTCGACTGCGCCTTGACACTTGTATTTAAATCCAAAACGTAAAAACCGAGAACTACTTTGGAAAAAATCTTTCAACGTGATTCATAATCAGACAGATCGTCGAGTGTTAACATTGCTCTTAATAGCGGAGACTAAAAAAGAGAGTAATGAGGTCATCTTTGCGTGAAATCCAAAATTATTGGCTTTGGACCTGAGAAACCTTCCCTAGTTATACAGGGTGTAAAAATAAATACGAGCCAAATTGACAATCGAGTTTAGTATACAAGAAAATGTTAAAAAATATATTCAATATTTTATTTTTACTTTTTCTTGTACTTTTTAACCACTCCCCTTGACATTTTTATTGTTCTTTTTTAAATCCTGAACAAGAATGAAAATGAATAAATGAAAAAAATATATATTATAAACTCCTACTGTATTCTTAACTTGATTTTCAACTAACCTTTTGAATTTGGCTCGTACTTTAGTACACTTTCTATACAAGGTGTTTCAAAACTATCAGTAAAGATTGAAGGGAGTTACTCAGAATCAGTAACTGAACAACTTTCTCCTAGAAACATGGGTCGAAATATGCCAAAAATTAATTGACTCTCCATAGAAATAAGACGGGTCACATGACCGATTTAGTATGGGAAGTCAAATTATTTTTGGCGTTATTCGACCCATTTTTCTATGAGAAAGTTGTTCAGTTACTGATTTTAAGTAACTCCCTTCATTATTTACTCGTTGTTTTGAAACACCTTGTATAGGTTAAAAAATACATAGGTAGGCCGATAAAAACTCCACAGTTACGTAGTATTTTGAATTTACAAACTTAGTATATATTCGTATTAAAATAATTTGTATTCCTCAGGTGGATGTACTGGACTGACTGGGGTCAGGTGCCGAAGATCGAGCGTGCCGGCATGGACGGGTCGCATCGGCAGACCATCGTATCTTACGATGTTAAGTGGCCCAACGGCCTCACTTTGGATCTTGTGCGAAAACGCGTCTATTGGGTAGGGTCAAGAATGTTTTATATTTTTCTATGTGGCCACTTACTAGCTAGGAAATTGAGTACCTTAAGCATGGTCACATAGCCCAGCCTTGATAACGTATTGAGCAAAGTAGTTCGCTACGAAAATGTTAGATGTTGTCGTCCTACCAGAAAGTCATTTAGTTAGTCTGTGATTATGGAAGGTTCTAATTGATTGTATATTTGTAATGGGTAGGGGGTTTGTTTCTAGGGGTTATGCATCTGAATCTGACTGCAACTTAGTTTCTTTTTCATATAAATCACGACCGATCTGCGTGTAAAGACAGTTAAGCTCATTAATTCCACTCAGTTGAGTTTTAAATCACCTAAACCCTCCATTACAAAATCATTATATGCAAATATAACCAAAGCAGCTACAAAAAAATTGAATACAACATGGTTGAAATATTTTTAGATACCTTCAAGGTTCTCTAAGGTTAGACCTTACGAAGATACGAAGTTGAATAAAACAAACATCACGTGACTTACCTTACCAACTACTACTGTTTACACATGGCCCTACGTCTGAGATAGGTGTAGGATTTTTTTTCTCTGTGTTTACTATCACATCAGTTAATGTATTTTTACCGTATGCTATCGAAATCTTTTGGATATAATGATTGATATCGTAGGTTTAAAGCAATTAGCTGATAGCGCGGAATCATTCCGCATCCTTGGAATTTTACTTAAACAACCTGCGTAGTTAATGTTTTGTTTATCTTATTAATGATGATGATAAACAAGGTGATCGTGCTAATAGAAGGAAATATTTTTATTTTCATACGTCAGTGGTTACATACATTGCTTATGCGGTAGTTCGCAAACTTCGGTCATGGGCGTGAACATTCTCGGCTAAAACCAATTAGTATGACGTCCGTTTTGCAAACAAATAAGTAATTATGTGAATTTTATTAATAATATTTAAAAAAATCCTTATTTAGGTATACAAAATGGGAGGCTTTCCAAAAGGGTCCTTCTCTTGACCGCCATCTGTTGCAAATTAAGTAACTAGTAAACGGAGCTCAGGTAAACACGGTTTACTTTTGAAAATCAATTATTTTATAGAACACAACACGCGACGCCATTTAACAGCGCAAGAGAGAGACAGAAGGTAAATGTCATGCTGATGGCGCGATGCGCGCGCAGGCTAGGAAAGGAACTCCTTTTTAAAATGCCTTACACTAGGTTTACGATAAAGTAAATCAAACAACGTAATACTGCCATCACGTACTTAATGTAATATGTAACCAGACATCATTATTATTTTTACAATCTAAAATTTCCAATAAGTCACGCCACCAATTAACTGATACGATATCTTTAGCACGAATTGTTTATTTTAATAACGTCGCGGCGGTGCGTTAATGAGTCTAAAAATAGACAATTTGGCGGCATGGTTAATACTGCGTGTGTATCTAACTTGATTGATGTTGTAGTATCAAAACAAATATGTTTTTCTCTTAGGTGGATGCCAAGATGAACACGATATCGTCGTGCAACTACGATGGTGCGGCTCGTAGAGTGATTCTCTACTCCACGGACGTGCTCCGTCATCCCTTCTCTATAACTACGTTCGAAGATTGGGTATACTGGACCGACTGGGACAAAACCGCCGTGTACCGAGCCAACAAGTTCAACGGTAAAGATGTGGAGGCCGTCACTTCAACACACACGGTAAGTCTTCACAAAGTCAAATAAAACTCAATGGTTAAAGAGTCAAAATGGTGAAGCTGTGTAACGTAGGTCTAATATGCACGCTTCAATATCGTTTAACGCGTCGATAAAATAACTTTATATCCTAAACGACAGGCTCTTCTACATTGTTTGAACTAGTAGGTAAGCCAATTCTTATTGCTTACTAGCGGTCCCCCGCGACTTCGTCCGCGCGTTTTGAGTTTGCTCCCTCCCCTCCCGTCGCAGCGTCATGTTTTATATCCTTAAGCCTTTCTCGATAAATAAGCTATCCAACACAGAAATATTTTTTCAAATCGGTCCAGCAGTTCCTGATAAGCGCGTTTAAACAAACAAACTCTTCAGCTTTATAATATATAGCGGTCCCCCGCGACTTCGTCCACGCGTTTTGAATTTGCTCCCTCCCCTCCCGTCGCAGCGTCATGTTTTATATCCTAAAGCCTTTCTCGATAAATAAGCTATCCAACACAGAAATATTTTTTCAAATCGGTCTAGCAGTTCCTGAGATAATCGCGTTCAAACAAACAAACTCTTCAGATTTATAATATACTAGCGGTCCCCCGCGACTTCGTCCGCGCGTTTTGAGTTTGCTCCCTCCCCTCCCGTCGCAGCGTCATGTTTTATATCTTAAAGCCTTTCTCGATAAATAAGCTATCCAACACAGAAATATTTTTTCAAATCGGTCCAGCAGTTCCTGAGATAAGCGCGTTCAAACAAACAAACTCTTCAGCTTTATAATATATTAACGCAAGCGCACGTTGTACTTAAGCTGCGAACATTATTTTGGTGAGGAGTTATGTTAAAACTGTGATAGCTCCTAAGATATTTATTGAAATCAAATGATATAAAGGGCAACTTGGTTCTAAATGAAATGCTCGTGATGATGAATGTATTTATTTTGATAAGAATAAAAACCGGTGTGTATAATACACCTCTAAAAATAATGCATTATTTTTTAAAAAAATTATGAACATAAAAAAGGTTGTAGTAAGTCAACCATAAAAGATAGACATATGCTGTCGCGGACTTTATTATAGAACTCTTAATGCTGAACAATCCTGTGATACATGATTTTTGTGTAACTTAAGCGGTTTCCGCAGCGTATGCAGCGGAAGCTCTCAAAAGGAATATCTTTCTCCCGTTTTCGCAACATTTTTCATTTCTGCTGTGGTTTTATGAGTCGTATCTTTATGTTATATAGCCTAAAGCCTTCCTCAATAAATGGACTATCCAACGTAAAAAAAATTTTTCAAATCGGGCCAGTAGTTTTTGAGATTAGCGCGTTCAAACAAACAAACAAACAAACAAACAAACAAACAAACAAACAAACAAACAAACTCTTCAGCTTTAAAATATAAGTATAGATTAAACAAATGAGTTCAATTTAATGAAATCATTTCTTGAAATAATAAAAAAGGCGTTTGAAGTATATAGATTGCTGCCATAAACGATAAAAAGGCACGCATCTTAGGCTTAACGAACTGTCATTGGGTATGATACATGGTAGCAAATGTAAAATTTTACCCTTGACCGTCCGTAGACAAGTCTAAAACTTGTCGTAGTCAACTCACTAATAACCAACTTCTACAAGGTGATGGCCATGAGTGCAACGATCACCACAAAACTAATGAATATTACTTTTTTACAATAAATTCTATAATTTGTATACCAGGCCACTCAGAAAGTATTGCGAAAAAAGTTTTTATATATGCAAGAAATATTTTCGAAAAAGATTCTAACCTGGCCGGCCAAAAATATGATTATTTTAAATATAGGTTTGTTATTTTTTGAAAATTTGCCTCCACAGTTTTTGCGAGCTAATTCAAAGTATCGTGTCTGACTGAAAAATGAATCAGTGCCGAGAACATTTAAGAGTTATGATTATTTACGATTTCAAATGTCGCCTGAAACCAAAAGAATCGTTCGATAGGCTTCAAATGGCATTTATGGATGAAGTCCCTTTCCAAGGTCACCGTGTATCGTTCGTAGGTATAACGAGTACAAGCGCGGTCGACCAACCTTGGACAATGAAGAACGAAACGGTCGCCCTTTGACGGCTATTACGGAAGAAAACGTGCTAGCAGTGAAAATTTTAATCCAATATTAACATATAATATAACAACAACAATAGGCGAACTACATATCAGGAGATTCAGCACATATTGATGATTGGATCGGAAAGCGTTCACGAGATTCTACACGGGCAATCGCGTGAGAAGGATAGTATCAGGCTGGGTGCCGCTCTACCTCACCGACGCTTAGAAGCAGGCCCGGGTGGCAGCAGGAAGCAGGCTCGTCTCGGCGTGTTTACGACATCGTTGTAGGTGATGAGTCCTGGATTTATCAATACGATCCAGAAACCAAGCGCATGTCGACAGTTTGGGTGTTTTAGAATGAACCAACGCCTACTATAGTAAAGCGATATCGGAGCAGGGGGAAGATTTTAATCGCCAGCTTTTTTAATTTGACTGCATGGCGACTTGGTGTCGATTCCCTTACGAGATCAAAGAAGCATCATCGCTGAATGTTATACTACCAAATGTTTACCTGAAGTTTTCTCTGTTGTGAGCAACAAGCGAACAAACACTGGACTCCGCGGACTACTGCTCCAACACGACAATGTGCCTGCATACACGGCGCTCAAAACGAGGGACTTCCTAGAACGCACGCCTGTCAAACTCCTAGGTCACCCTCCTTACAGCCCTGATCTAGCACCGTGTGACTTTTTTTATTCCCATGTAATAAAAAATCAGCTCAAAGGGATACAATTTTCGTCGCCGAAAAATGCGCTGGCTGCGTTCAGGCAGGCTGTAAACGAGTGTTTTGAAAACTGGTTCAGACGCATAAATCATTGTATAGAGGCTGGTGGAGATAACTTTGAAAAGATTTAATAAAAATATATAATAATAATAATAAATAATCTTTATTGCACAAGTAAGGACACAAGAAACAATAACAATACAGGCAAAACATTTGTACAATATTGGCGGTATTATCGCTAGAAGCGATCTCTTCCAGACAACCAATGAGTAGAGGAAACAACGTTTATCAGTATACTCGTATATGTACCTGTAGAACTATTTTTTTTAGTGTCGCTCAACTTTCTGAGTGTCCCACGTACTATTGTAATTAATAAATCGACTGTTTTGTCTCATGACAAAAAACAAATAAAAAATACGACGGAAATATTGTTAATTTGCATTTATTTTAAAACAAGGTGTTTATTTACGCAACATGTTTTTATGTGCTCGTTGCGTATGCCACGCCACTCCTTTTAATTGTTTTTTGTGAAAATTACAATTTATGTTTTGGTGTTTACGTACGTCATAAGTCAAACCAAAACACCGTCTTGAGTCTTTTGCGTTGTTAACTATTCGTTTGAATAAAATTAAGATGCAAATGAAAGTATGTGAATGCACTTAAAACAACAAAAGCTTCAACTAACAATAATCTTTGCCCTAGTAAAATTTTACGTTACCTTGTACTCGTTGAGGAACTTCACGACTTCAAGCATCTAGCAGCTAGACTAATATGACTGACCGATTGTGACATTCCGTAATAGCATTATTTCAATTTACTAACAATATGTGTAAGGTTTCCACCACATTTTATGTTGTGGACTAATGTGGACTCACTAGGAATTAATAAAACCTCTTTACGTTGTCTCTAGATAGTTAGATAACTCTTTATTGTTCAACACAAACCCACATTTAATGAAAATGCGATCACTATGAAAAATCAAAGTTCTCTTTTGTTACGGTAAATGATATCATAACATATTATTGTTAATATAATATTATTACAGGAAGTTAGTATTTTAAGAAAGCATAAAATAAATATGTTTTCTTGATACAGTTATATTTAAAAATAATAATTAGGTTAGTTTCCTTCAATCACCAAGAATTCCCTGACCCCAGACATTTATAGAAAATGCTCTAAGACCACGAGTTAATAACGATTCGAGTTTAATTTACATAATAAGGTTTTTAATAGCCGGTAAACAGTAATAAAGGGCGTCAGTTGAACACAGAATACGAGAACGTCATATTGTTTCAAATCGCCATAGAAAATCTATCGTAGAGTAACGTTTTGAAAGTTAATGATAAGTACGTCGAAGATTTGTGGTGATAGCTTATTGTGGGATTGTTATGAGCAGTTTCTGATGCGGTCAATGTTTAATGCCTGTCATTCCAACAGCTCCAAAACCCGATGGTCATCCACGTATACCACCCATACCGCCAGCCGGATGGTGTGAACCACTGTGCAGCCGTCAACGGCCACTGCTCCCACCTGTGTCTACCAGCGCCGAGGATAGGACCCCATTCACCAAGGGTGTCATGCGCCTGCCCCAATGGGCTTAGGCTGCTACCCGATAACCAGATGTGCGTCGAAGACAGTAAGTACAATTTTTAATCCGCTTTACGAATATGCCATTAAAGTCAGAGCGTTATGAACTGAGTCGTCGGACTATACAGGCCTGAACGGCGCCGCTCATTCCTATATCTCTAGACATTTATGGCCTCACGAATCAGTTTCTAACGCGCCGGCTATACTGCCTATAAATAAGTGTCTGACTTTGTTGACAAATAAAAACACAAGGTTGTGCTTAATTTATGATTTTTGCGACATAAGGCTTTATACTGTTTGACTGTGATACTAGAATATATTGTACTTATAATATTTCCAGACAACAAGTGTAAGTTATACCTGCGTTAACAATCATCTGTGTGATTGGTCAACTTCGACTGAAACAATCACGGCGGTTCACATTTTTTGTATTTTTTTGCCTGGCGCGAAGATTATGTTATAAGAGTAATTACAGAAAATGGGCATCAATTGAATTGCATTCCGACCAATTCTAATAATGAATGTCAAAATAATTGGGCGAAACACTTGATATAAATAAGCATGCAAAACAATTTACTATAACAAGTCAATTAGATAAAATGATTGGGTGCTTGCGTAAATAGACTATTGACGTGAAATAAGTATGTATTACAATGACAAAAAAAGAAGCTATTGACTTTCAAATAACATTAGGAGGTTAAAATTCACCAATTGTGCGAAAGGACGACTTAATATTCGTGTAAAAAATATTCAAAATCATTTACATTATAATAAAAAGGGTACATACGCAAATTAAAACTTTTTGTTTTGACGCATTGAAAAAGAAGATATCAAAGAACATGCCATAGGTCGAAACCTCCGTCGTTTCATGAAAGAGGAAAATCTATACATTGATCAAAAACAAATACAGATGTGCTTGTGGTATGTTAACTAAACACGATTTCCATGCACTGTTTTTAAGGACCTTTATTAAATATTGCTATTATTTTAAAAAAAACATTTATATTGATAGAAAGTAAAAATTATAGTCTGTTTTCCTTTAGAGATTCCTAATGATAAAATGATGAAATCTTAAAATAACGATTACGTATATCTATGTTTGATTCATAAACATAATTGAAATGGTAACTCGTACTCGTAAGAATTTGTTTGCATGACCAAACCTGCATGATTGAGGACCCGTAACGAGGCTCAATTTAAGATATTATTCTCCAAACTGCGCATTTTGTTAAGCAAGTAGGTACCTTCATTGTGTAGTTAACGTATGATTTGCGTCATTTTATTTGATAAATCTGTTTAAAGCTGGCACGCAACTGTGACGCCATTGTGCATGGAATCATGGGCCCAAGCTTTAATCATAATGTTTTTGTAGCCTCACACCTCCGTTTTTATTATTTTATTGACATATTCGTTTTTGTGAGTCAATAGCGTGGTCGTGATTATTAGCTAGGTACGTATTCATACTTTTAAAAGGATGATGTTATGGAGTATCTATTACTTTCTTCGTATAAGCGGTAAGGATATGAACCGAAGTATAAAGATAGCAACAGGCTATTCAGCAAGTTTATGATTTCTCAGTAAGTGCAATATTAATACTGAACGTTCACAAGGTTTATTATGGTATGAAAAAGTTTGAAGAAATGTAATATTTTTATGAGTTAAGCGAATATTTTGAAGCTTACGAATACTAGATACAATCGATGACTGACAGAAAGAAAACACTTTTATGACACCGAAAAAAAGAACATGAGAAAAAAATACATGCAAAAAAACAAGACTATTCGAGTCGAAATGACTGAACTTCACGGCTAAATTTTAAGCACCTATAACATAGAAATGAAATGACTGTACCAGTAACATAATTAGAATGGATAAAAATTATGAAACAAGACACTATCTTAACTACACTTTTGGGCCCACTGGTACACATACACACACATATATTAAGATTAGCTTAGTGGTTTAATCATCATTACTTTGTTTTGTCAGCATCAAAGAAAGTAATAGCAAGAAACTGGTGATTTTAAAATTAAGCGTTGTTTCTGATTTCCATGATTCAAGTGAATTAGCTAATTACTTTGAGGTCAGAGCAAAGTATGTGATAGGTCTCGTCCAATATTAAGCTACCATTTCTAACTCTAAATGCGATTAAGAGAGAATTCCAAATGATAAAACGTACTATGAGATATAAATTGGTCGAATATCTTGTTGTGCTCGATCAACCTCCGATTGAAATACAATTGATTGCAGTCAATAAAAAAGACGTTTATTGTCATCGGTAAATGATTGATTGAATGCCGACCTTATCAATTGAGAAGTTTAGAAGGGAATCGAGATCATAAAGCCGGTATGTCTTCCCTTAACGAATTCATATTAAATGGTCTTCAAGTTTACTTTGACTGTAGCCAGCCATGACAAAAGTCAGGAAATGGAGTTCAAAAGTGTATTCCCTCGGCATACATACCTTAAAACGTGATTTTTACGTCAAATCTTGTAACTAGATACGTATGCTGTCAAAAACTTCGGTGCATATAAATCTGATTAAATACATACTGACAAATGAAATGCTTATCAGAGAAATAATTCTAGTGATTAAATTGCTTACATAAGTTTGCACAATAGTAACAAAGTTATTTAAGCGAAACATAAAATGTAGGAGTGCTGATAAAGATAGAAGATACATATTGTTTTCTTATGAAGAGATATCATTTTAATTCGAAATACAAATGTTAATATTCGTGAATGAATAGGAAAATTGACTATAGGTAAGTAGTTTTTTTTTTAAATCTGAATCCCGGTAAATGGCGAAATATATTATGTACAACGACCTCTATGTTACACTAGACACGTTGTTTAGAGCAAACTTTGTTCTACAGTAAGTTAAGGCCAAGTGGAGTATCTGTGTTTAGTCTGTTGCCAGAAACTACCATGTCAAAACGTCCCTTACGTCAAAAGACTATATAAACAAATTACTTATAAATGTGTTATAGCGCCCGTATTTTGAAAATTAGTTTTTTTTTAGATGTATGTAGTAAATTTAAGTGGTTAAAAGATTCGTTGAAGGCGTAAAAGTATTAATTTTCGTTTTCTCACAATTTTCATAGAAACCCAAAGATCAACCAAAAACAGACATGCCAAAACTCTTACAGGTAGAATATGTTTTATCTATGTGTCCCCTCCAGAGTTAAAGGGCCAAGTTATATCTATGAAGTTTGAGTTTTATTACAATTGACTTTATCATTAAAGTCTGATTTTCTTAGCGAGCGATAGAAAATATCTCAGTGTTAAATAATTATTGCCTATGTAAAAATTGAGTTTTGTATTTATCTTATTTTAAACAAAATCATTATGTAAAAAGAAATGTCAAGCAAGATTGTTTACAATATTATACTAGAAAATAAAAACGGACTTTAAGTAAATATCTGTATGTACAGGAGTAGTATTGTAAGATAATTGGTACGAATTATGTTGTTATAATATTGGTGGGCATATAATTACCCTTTTTTGTGGAAACAACATCACATAAACATTATCATTTAAAATTTAAAAAATAGATATGTTACTAGTACATACATATATCGAATCATAGGCAGAAAACTAAACACCAGCAAGGTGTCATATCTGTTCGATTACTCTTTGCTACCTTTGACAGCTCAGTGTTGTTGTTGTAATGGCTATTGTTATGTTTGGAAGAAATGGGAAAAAATTATCGATGTGATATCTTTTTGGGATTTGTTTGTTTTTAAGGTGTTTTGTTTACTTTATTGCTTGAAAACGTTTTCAAATATCACGATGTTGAAATGTATTTGCTATAGTAGCTTAAGATTGATTGTCCACGAAGAAACACGACAATATTCAGCATCAAACAGGAGAAATCAAAAATATTAAATAGCAACACTTCATACTTCTGTCATTTTAAAAATGTGACACAAAATTTGTTCTGAACAGCGTGTCTAGTAGAATACATATAAGTCTATGATTATGTACCTGTAAACCACACTTCGAGTTGTTTACAAAACTAAGCAGGGAAGTGTGATTTTCCCAAAACCGCAGTGTCGGCCGACGGAATGACATTAAAGATATTTTCAACCATTTTTAGAAATTACTCAAACAAACACTTATGCTGATGGAATACTACTACCTAACTAAATGAATATGGCTTTGCAACGTTAATTAGCAACAGTCAATTAAAATTCGATTCACGGTTCCAAGGACGGCTAGAAATCCGCACTGGGAACTGTGAAAGGCAAGTATTCGCTTCCTTTTAAAGAAAACGAGTCCCAGGTGATTTTATAGCAAGAAAAAAGGTATTGATTCAATGTTTGTTATAGAGAGTTCCTCTAAACAAACTTGATTTAATAAATACAACTTCGATAGATGCGCTGAGCAAATAACTAACCTAGGCGACGTGCATTATGTTGATGCACTTGTTAGATTTGTACGTGGAAAATTTGCAGAACTCGCATTCCCATGTTGTTTATTTTCCTTTACACGCCCCTCTGAACATGATGTCACTTAGACAAGTGTTTTAACTTTCAAAGTTCTTCAAATAATGAACAACACACGAAACATTTTTAGTAACATTAAAATGCATTGCATCATCTATCGAGTTCCGCACGTAAAATATCAGGCCATTTTAAAAAATATCAAGTCGAGATGCCGAGTAATCGGCCACGTCACCCGATGACGCGACATCGTACGATGTTGTAGCGATGACCGAGCGTGCGATTCCAACCTTGAGCATCCCTGCCGCGATAGGAATATACCACGCCTCCACCTTATCTCATTTACGGACAAAATTAGTAGTAAGCAATTACTCATTCATTATTGTTTTACAAATGTATGCTATCGACAATATTGTAGTACAGGCATTTCTTCGTCTGCGTGTAATTTTTATCAGACGCGTCGTGACGCCTGCTTAATCTGGTCAGGCGATTAATTACTAGTAAATCGGTCAGGGCCGAAGGCTTTTCAACGTCAACTAAAACTCAAGTAAACTAGGGATTAACTAAACTAAATGAATATGTAGGTAACAAGACGACATAGTCCTTACTACCGAATAAATTTGCATATATTCAATGACGATTTAATATTAATATGCCCCAAAACGCTCTTATGGAGAAAGAGACAGTAAAGAAACATCGGAATGTTACTCGCGCATTGACAAGTCTAGCCCCACTGCAAACGGTTGGCGAATAAGGCAGGTGACGTCACACATCACGCCACCTTTTGTTAGTCAATCTAAACGCGATCCGGCACGACGCTTACGCATGCTCTTACCGAAATGTATTTGTCCACGGAACCCATCGATCCGTCAACGGTTAACGACTTTACTGAGTTTCATTGTGAAAATATCTGTATTCAATATGTGCGCACGCGCATACTAATGAATAAAATGCAAAACAGAACGCGTTACAGCTAGTAGTTTTCACAATACGATTACAATATTCGTTGCATCACGTACATTTGTATTTTTAGTAAAAATATTAACGCTGTCGAAATCGATTAAATATTAGAAGTTTGCATGCATAATTTCCAATTTGAAAGTACATTTCAACAGCATCTTAAAGTCATAGTAACATCGTAGCGTTTAACGGTTGAGATGTGTTAATGGAAACTTGCACAGAAACTTTACCGTGAGCCGGATCGCAAACCAGTTAATTTGACGGTACGAAGCCGTGGTGGGACGTCAATGGCGCGGCCGCTTTTCGGTTGCGGCAACCTGCCCGCAGTTATTTCGTGTCGCTACTTGGCGCGAGCCGCATGTCAGCTGATGCTCTGTAAAAGTTTATTTACCTTGAATTAAATCACACGTCTGACACATACACAACAAGGAAAAACACTTTTTGGAACCATTTGCTAAGGCTGTTTTATAATACATCTACAGATGGAATAAAACAAGATGTGGAGGTGCAAAAACAGAATATTCGTACAAACGAAACTATTGTAATTCAAGAAAAACCCGTAACCAGTGAGTATTTGTGAATTGTGCCGTTTCAGTCAAATCAGTTTTGTCTACTTTACCCGGCTTTTTGAGTGATCAAGTTCGTGGCGTTTGAGGTTAGACCTTCCAAATAAATGAAAGTGAATGTGATCAAGTGAACTTGCGTTGAGAAGACAAATATTAACATAGCTGTGACGTAAAAATATTTTATTGACTTAATTATTTTTCAAATGCCACGAATTTGTCCAAAACGCTTTATGGTGGAGGGTCTGTCATCATCATATCCGATAAGATAAGGGTCATCTATATAATCGGGTCGCAAACACACAAACCATGACTAACCAGCGGTTTACTGACTAACAAACAACCATCCTGAATGTTTTAAAGTATCTGTGTGTCTTCATCTTGGGATTCGTTGATGATTTGCAGGGCATGCCAAACACCTTATTTACAATCCGGTGAAATACATACTAGCGTGCGAATGACTGAACAAAAGTTTAAAGACATATGGTGGATACAAGAGGAGAAAGGCTTTTAGGCCTTCTCGTGAAATTCGGCCGTTCCGTGCTCAAAAGTGAGGACAAGACTGAAACTACTGAGAAGCCAGCGGAACAAGATTCGACTGATAGCACACAAACGGAACCAATGATGCTCTATTGGGAGAAAGATAAAGAAGATTCCATTAGCAATAATCAAGCTTACATAGACTTATACCAAAAGGGCATTGCTCTGGAGAGGATACCAGACTCTGTCGACGGATCTTTCACTGAATCTCATTATAAGTTCGGCAAAACTCTAGCCTACTTGCCAGAAATCGTCAATAATTTAAATGAGGGTAAAGTATTATAGTATACACTTCTTAATAAAAATAACAATCTGTTTTTATAAAACTCGGAAGACACACAGATTCGCATAGAACTGGGTGCATGTGACTTTGACTAACATAACTATGTGTTTGCTGATGTATGTTGAGTTCTTAACCAAATATGTTAATAACCATTGAGATAATTCATATAATTAGTTCGATTATGTAGGATCAACGAAAATTATATCTTAATCTGTATTTTATTTGATGCTTTAATAAATGGATAAGCAGCTTATTCAGTGTCAATGAAGTTATCTGGACTGTAAATCAGTTGAAATATGAATAGCTTTTATTTTCACGAGTCGTTAACAGATTCAATGGCAGATTTATCTTGGCTAACATCCTTCCTGTTGATAATGAATACAATTTTCCTTTATATTATAAAATTACATGCCATGAATTCAAGAGATTTAATGAATAATTTATATGACTTTGTTAAGCATACAAAACAATCAAATTGCTTTTGAACTATTTGTGTCCTGTTGCTAATTGAAATTTAATATTAATCCCTCAAGCGTATGTGAACGAGACACAATAGGTATTCTATTGTTATGCGGTCGCATGCGACCGCTCGGGTGTTGAGGTAAGGTAATGTTGTTACGTGGAAGTAGGTTAAAAGATATTTTAGATAATCAGTATTAGTTGGCACGATTCATTGACACTCTGTAAATAGAACGACTAGTACAATCCAGTTACGACACCCACTGAAGTTTTAACTAGTCAATGTTTTTAATAATTGAAACAAAATTAAAATATATTTAAGAATGAACTTAAATCTTTATAGAAGATTAAGCACCTGAGCAAACGAAATATTTCGTTAAAACAGCGACATTGTCGTCATTTCCGCGACTGTAAAAACATAATCTTACCAACGTCAATACTTTTTTTAAAACAGGATGTAGTTACGGATCTTATGTAGGAAATAATCGTCAATATGGAATATGTTTTTACTAGAAAATACTTTAAGACTCAAAGTTAACATGACACTAACTCTTCCCTACTGCTTAATTTTGTGGTGGTGGTTTCTTCCACGTTAATGTCAACAACGCCTGTTGTGCTAACAGCCATTGTTTGTTTTTTTTTATCAGTCACACGCTGCAACACAATTGTTAGATTCGAACAACAGTACAATACCCTTTAAACTAATAACTTATTTAATTAAAGTAAAAAGCAATTGTGTTGCAGTTAAACTGTTGTTTAGTTATTTTATGTAATGACCGGAGTTTTGTTACTTTCTAGGTGTTCCCGAAACGCCCAAGACTGGTACTGGAATCTCAAGCAGTGGCCGCGACGCGGGTGTGGTAGCCGGCATTGTAGTGGCAGTCATCTCTGGAGTCATCATATTGGCAGCACTGGTATGTATTCCTACATTCTTAAGTACCTAACAATAGTTTGAAGCCTGGCTATCATTCAATTCAATAGTTAAAGTTTTTTTTACTTAATTTAGTCAGAGCTCGTTATAAGATCGTAGTTTGGGGCCGATTTATCGTTCCCTCCATTAGCCTATGGTTTCTTCTAAATCAGCTCATTTCAGTCGATCGGAATTGAGCGATAAGACTATCACAATTTTATAATTTTACAAAGTTTTATTCAGGTTATCTTTGGAATGAAGCACGTGCGCCTAATTTATCAAATGTCAAAGATTTTAATTGCCTACATGCGTTTAAATTATCTTAATGTTTCGTCAAAACTCCGGCAACTATGTTTAAATATTGTCAACTGATTCGCAAGCTATTAAAGAATTTGAATGCTACAACAGACGAAAATACCAGTCTGACGCGAAATAACGAGCACAAAACCCGAACATCAAGAGATACGTAATTTGGTTTGACCATTAACTATGCCATTTGAGTACAAAAAATGGAATTGATGTCTACGCTACACCGTGTCATCATCAGACTATGCACGCATAACAAAATGGGCCGCCGGTATCGTACGAGCATATCGGATTTCAACACGATAGTCATGAGAAACGAAATATCATTGTTATCAGAATATGATTACTTTCGAGAATCGCGTTTGTAACTTCCCACCGTCATGAGAGTTAGACGCATTCACCTTGGAATTGGACTCTATTAAAATTGATAGTCACGCATAATCTTTTGACATTAACTTTTAACTATCAATCTTAATAAACGTAACTGTAAATCATACTCTGTTCTAGAGATGCAGCTCAAAAATATTAATAAAGTGAAAAACCTGTATACGTAACTTGAATTAACCGCATTAAACATTCTTTTCTAAAACATTCTAATAGCCAAAACGATTTGTGGCCACGGATGTTTATAAATGCGAGCGTATTTTATAAAAACAGTAAGCCGCGTCACAAGGAATGTTCTCGACTGTACCGTCAATGGATGAATCGCCACCGCCAATGGTTTAATTGTTCGATTTCATCACAGACCCTCCTTAATTGACGCCAATTGATATCGCATTTAACACATCCATTTGTTCTTATAGGCCGTGTTGGAAAATTATAGTCAAGAATTTCGAAGATACATTAGCAGTTGACTTATCAAGCCCTTGTTTGTTTCAACGTCGTATAAAAATGTGTCTTATTATAAGATTCGTAAATATTTGGAAGTGCCTATGACAACACCTTAGGCAGATAAATTAAAACAACATTGATTCAGGATGTTTATGTTTGTTCAATCAATCATGAACTAAGAAATATCATCGGTCATATCCAAATAACACAACCAGCTAATGTATTTAAATATTGGCCTAGATATTAAAATAATAATATTTGAAACAAATGGCATACCTGAAAAGAACGGTATTGTTTGTATTTCCTGCATTCGATTAATACCCATGGTCCGGTCTTGACTGATGGCAATGAAATCCAACGTATTCTTTATTGACATGACATCATTTCGTTATTACGTCTGAGGGAAAACAATATCAGAGGGTAAATGTCCATATCCAACCAACTCACACGCAAATAAATTAATTTGATACCTATATTTCTTACAGATCGCAGTGCTTATGTACCGGCATTACGTCCATCGCAACGTCACCTCTATGAATTTTGACAATCCGGTGTACCGCAAGACTACCGAGGACCAGTTTGCTCTCGAGAAGAATGGCTACGCACCGGGAAGCAAGCTCTACCCAAGCACGGTGGGAGAAGAGGTGAGAGCTCTAACGGCAATGGAGTGTACCCTAAACATACAAAACAGCCTTAGATAAGTCCCCAAACAACAAACTCCCCTCCAACAAGGAGCCAATTAATATAAGCGGTCTCTCCACCGGCCCACGTAGATATTGATTTAACATATATTTTTACTATAAAATATTTATTTTCGAACGTCACTTCTATTTCTCGTGTACAATGAAACGTTATAAGACCCCAGAGTTAACATGGCCAAAGATTGTAAATAAACAAGTTTATCTAGGGTTATTTTACTATAGTAAAATTAAGGTCTGCCTAAGACATTTTAAAAACTTGATGTATTTAGAGTTATATTTACTAGGCATTATTTTAAGGATTTATAGAAAATATTTTCGTTTAGGTAATAAGGATTCGGGCAATTTAAATGTGCCAACATTTTTACCGCATCAGTATTAATGAATAGTTGCCAAATTATAATATTGGTTTTAAGTGGTAGGTGTATAATGCTGTAAATAGTCCTTTTGAAATAGTGTAATTTATAGTATGGTTTGGTATTTTGCCTCATGCTTAATCTTAGATCGATAATATTTAACTGCCGAGAAATTTGTTTTTCATGCATTTACATGCGAGGGCTCTATTTGGGTAAGTTTTATGTGTAGTATAAGATGTAGAGTTGAAATGTAGTTATCGTATTCTGGTTGCTATGTTATTGTTTGCGCGTGTAACTGCCACACAATTGTTGTGTAGATATAAAAGGTTGTAATGCATTTTTTATTGCTTTCCATTGTAAGCGAAAACAACAGAGCAGGTATCAAATGACGACAATCTGTTCTCGTAACAATCATAAGCACAACTTAACTAAACATGCCAGCTACCAAAATGCAGGATTACCTGACACATTGGTAAAAGGCGAACACTATTTTTCTAACTAGATTATACTTTTCGTAATTGTTATTGAAAATAAAGACTAAACTAACGTAAAAGATAAATAGATGGAAAATTACAGATATATTTACATTATGAGCTCATGAGTACGAAATTGTAAAAAAAACAGTTGATAGCACTTTAAGTTTTGTATAACTTAAACAAAAACTAATGATTATTATTTCTTTCGTTACAGGCCCAAGAACCACTCAACACACCTGGTACAAATGACTTTGTATAGTGTACAAGCCGGCAGCAAATACATTAGTGCGTCATTAAATGTGAAAAGAAAAAGAAGGACATGTGATACTTAAATAGTGTGAACCAGTGAACGGGACATGAGCTAACGTTTTGTAGTAAACTCTAAAATTGTTAGCATTAGTGCAATGGAACGAGTGATGCTTAACGGAACAAAGTTCTTTCAGCCTCGCGCTAGATCGATCTCAGAACCAGAATCATTGTCAACCTTTACGCCTCTCTAATGTCTGGTTTACACAGTTGACAGTAACGAATCCACAACATCAATTGGCTAACGATAAATGAATTGGCAGTAAAGCTAAATTGCACCTGGACTTTTTATCTAACGTCAGATTCTGTCCATATCAATAAAACGTAACTGGCCAGACAAAAAAACAACTGAGCGGAGCCAGCTTCTGTCAAAACATTAATGTAAGCAGTTAGATTGGCTTTAATTATTATCTTGAAAAAAAGATAAATGCTTGTCTATGACTTTCTCCCAACTGATGTTACTGTTAACGTGTTAATAAGAATGAAAGGGCGGCTGAACTTCCTTGAGATCTTTGAAAATGCTTTTGTACTATGCGTATCACATTTAGACATTAGATGGCAAGAGTTTTCTATGATTTTCTGTTTAGACTGTGAATTATATAGAAATTCGAATATTTTACAATATGCCTGGTGCATTGTAATTATTTATGATAGAGTTTACAATTTTTTATATTCCAATTTAGTTAAGGGTATGATCGCTTTATAATAATTTTACAGCTATTAGATCTACTTAATCTGTTCATGCACAAGTTGATCACATTAACGCAGTTTATATTTATACACAGTGAGATGTACTTATTTAGCAAACCTTCAATTTTAATTTAGAACTCAAACTTTGTACTGATATACATTTTTTGATATATGAAAAGACGTACTGGTCACTAACTTATTTGAATGTTTTCCTATAGGTATAAAATTTTAAATGAAATGACACACTAAAGAATAGGCTAGTAAATGAAGTTGTATGTGCCAAACCTAGTGAAATGTATGTCGCCAAATCACTGTACTTCATTTTGGTCGATAACAGCCGTAGAGGCAAAGTAATTCTACACTATTTGTTGCCCTGTATTTATTTGAATTATATAAAATTGTTATTCATTACTAAGGTTTAATATTTATAACTATATTTTATGTACTGGTTGTGTTAACAAAACAATACTGTTATTATATATTTTTATCATAGTAATGATTGCATACCCAATATTTGGAATGAGACATTGTCGAGCAAAATCCTGCCAAATCTCCTAAATAATAGTAAATTATTTGTAATGTAATACAATTACATTAAATCTTAATGCACATTTCATACATGCCTAGCTCAATAAGTGTGGTCACTAAAATTATTGTGTAAATATTGTCAGTAAATATATGTAAAATGTGTTAATTCATATCTTTTATTTGACCGATTACCCTTATACAGGGTGTTGTTTAGGTTAGTGACATCCAACTCAGGGATCATATGAGTTATAATACATTAAATTATATGCAAGATTTATCTCAAACCTCTTTACAACATTCTAAAAAATTCAAAACGAATGGGGAAACTTGCCCCCTCGCGCGTAGTTAGTGCGTATCTACGAAATACTACGCCGTACCTAGTAAGCTACAAAAATGTCACCCGGTGTTAATAGTTTTGACTCGCTTGCTAGTTTCGCAATAATAAATTGATTATGTGGGTGACCCCTAAGTCGCTCGTCGCTGACGAAAACAACATCTTGTATTATGTATCTACCGAAATATTGGAAAGAGATATACGACTTGTGGTTCCCAAAGACTGTTTTCATTTCCTAGTCTAATAATGAAAACAATCTTTCCATAACTTTTAAAATAAGTAAATAAAATTAATTAACTATTTCATTTTAAAAAAAACTCACTATTCAACGATGAATTGTCATTTTAAAAAAACTCACTATTCAACGATGAATTGTCTATGTAAGTTTTGAGTTTTGTGTTATTCTGATTTTAAAATAACTCATTTCGTAAAAAAAATCGACTAACAAAGAAGAACGGACTTTTTTAAAAGTATTTTCCATACCAAGACCGTGCTAAGACTGACACGGTGTCGGGCACAAAAAGCAACAAGATACGCTTTACCTTGCCCACTTAACGGATTGAGAGCACTCTGTGACACCGTTTTGTGGAGCGAGAGCCAGAGCGTATTTTTCCGGTGCCGAAACTCGGAGCGTTTCGACACCGGCATGGTACAAGACAGTGTTTGTCGGTGACGGAACGGTCTAGTGGGCAAGGTGTCAAAGTTTTTAATACAAAGAATATTTTTTTGCCGGACACATTCCTAGCACTGTCATGGTATGTTACGGTATACTGGGCGAAAACCTTTAGTCCTACTGGACTTGGTAGTCCACCTCATCTATGATTTGTGACGGTTCCATCTATACTAATATTATAAAGCTGAAGAGTTTGTTTGTTTGTTTGTTTGTTTGTTTGAACGCGCTAATCTCAAAAACTACTGGCCCGATTTGAAAAATTATTTTTACGTTAGATAGTCCATTTATCGAGGAAGGCTTTAGGCTATATAACATAAAGATACGACTCATAAGACCACAGCAGAAATGAAAAATGTTTCGAAAACGGGAGAAAGATATTCATTTTGAGAGCTTCCGCTGCATACGCTGCGAAAACCGCTTAAGTTACACAAAAATAATGTATGACAGAATTGTTCAGCATTAAGAGTTCTATAATAAAGTCCGCGACAGCATATGTCTATATTTTATGGTTGACTTACTACAACCTTTTTTATGTTAATAAATTTGTAAAAAAATAATGCATTATTTTTAGAGGTGTATTATACACACAGGTATTTATTCTTATCAAAATAAATACATTCATCATCATGAGCATTTCATTTAGAACCAAGTTGCCCTTTATATCATTTGATTTCAATAAATATCTTAGGAGCTATCACAGTTTTAACATAACTCCGCACCAAAATAATGTTCGCAGCTTAAGTACAACGTGCGCTTGCGCTAATATATTATAAAGCTGAAGAGTTTGTTTGTTTGAACGCGCTTATCCCAGGAACTGCTGAACCGATTTGAAAAAATATTTCTGTGTTGGATAGCTTATTTATCGAGAAAGGCTTTAGGATATAAAACATGACGCTGCGACGGGAGGGGAGGGAGCAAACTCAAAACGCGCGGACGAAGTCGCGGGGGACCGCTAGTTATTTATAAATTCTGTGGCACCGAGATAATTGTAAAAGTCTCAATGGGTCCTATATTTAGGATGTTTTAGACCTGTGTGAGCAGCATTAAAGCCTTTCAAAACGAGGGAGGTCATTATCTCGAAAACAGTGAGTCGTATCGAAAAAATAATGAAATTTTCGACTATCCTATGCCAAATTGTAATAGACTAGGGTGGGTTTCCTAGGATGTATTCCAATAGATGTAGTAGACGCACCGTTTTCAAGATAAGTGAAATTTCTGTAGATATTGACTGACGTTTGTTTACAATGGGTCTCATCGCTTGCAAACAGGCGTTGACTAGACTATCCGCGCGAATTATAATGTCAAGTGAGACTTCAGAAATTATTTTTACTAATATTATGAAGCTGAACAGTTGTTTGTTTCTAACGCGCTAATCACAGGAACTACGTGACTGATTTAAAAAATATTTTTGTGTTGGATAGCTTATATATCGAAGGAGGCTTTAGGCTGTAAAACATCTCGCTGCGACGACAGGGGAAGGAGCAAACTCAAAACGCGTGCGAAGTCGAGGGGATCGAAATAATAGTGGGCTCAAGACCCATTATACTAAACTATTAGACTCACTATAGATCAGTGGGACTTGTCATAAATAACGAACACAATTTGGTAAAAATCTACAATTGCTTTATTTGACTTTCATCTGATTAGTCACATTTTACAACTTTCATTTTATTACTTCAATGACTATGAAATTTGACACAATAATAGTATTTATTGATTAAATGCAACGGAACAGTTGTATTATATTGATAATTCGTTTAAGTGATTTAGACTATTGAATTCAAGGTTATAACAAACAGAATTCAACATAACGATTCTTGTTTTCTTATTTATGAGGCCACAGCCATAGAACATTTTAATTTCTCCTATTGGCTACATATACTAAAATAAGAATATGTAACGTAATTATATCACAATCAACGGTTACCTAATCTTTACATAATCATAGAAACATCACACATAGCTGGCACATACCCAAAGCTAATATTCAAGGACAAGAAGTTCTTATTTAAATATTGCACGCTAACGCGTTACGAAAGCCACCGTGGCCAATACTTACTTAAAAAAACTATAATATAAATTAAAATTTTAAGTCATATAGACCCAACGACCTCTATGTTACACTAGACACGCTGTTTAGAACAAACTTTGTTCTATAGTAAGTTAAGGTCAAATGGAGCATCTGTGTTTAGTCTGTTGCCATTAACTACCATGTCGAAACGTCCCTTACGTCAAAAGACGAAATAAATAAATTACTTAAATATGTTTTATAGCGCCCGTATTTTAACCTAATTTGAAAGTAATGTTTTTGTTTGGTTGTATGTAGTAAATTAAAATGATTCAAAGATTCGTTGACGGCGTAAAATTATAAATTTTCGTTTTCTCTCAATTTTCATAGAAACCCAAAAATCAACCAAAAACAGACATGCCAAAACTCTTATAGGTAGAATATGAATTATTAATGTGTACCCTTTAGAATTATAGGGCCAAGTTATATCTGTGAAGTATGAGTTTTATTTCAATTGACTTTATCATTAAAGTCCAATTTTCTTAGCAAGTCCAAAATAGTAAACAATATTTTAAAATTTCATAATATCAGTGAATAAATAAATTTATTATCTAATAGAAAATGTATCAATGTTTAATGATTATAGCCTATGTAAAATTTGAGTTTTGTGTTTCTTATTTAATATTTATTTAGAATAATTTTGTTAAAAAGATATGTCAAGCAAGATTGTTTACAAAAATCGACTAGAAAATAAAATCGGACTTTAAGTAAATATCTGTCTGTACAGGAGTTTTATTGTAAGATAATTGGTACAAAATATGTTGTTATAATATTGGTAGGCATATTATTACCCTTTTTTGTGGAAACATCACAATATAAACATTATCATTTAAAATAATAGACATATGTAACACATGTATTGAATCATAGGCAGAAAACTAAACACCAGCAAGGTGTCATATCTGTTCGATTACTCTTTTCTACCTATGACAGCTCAGTGTTGTTGTTGTAATGGCTATTGTCATGTTTGGAAGAAATGGTGAAAAATTATCGATGTGATATCTTTTTGGGATTTGTTTATTTTAAAGTGATTTGTTTTCTCTTTTGCTTGAAAACGTTTTCAAATATCACGATGTTCAAATGTATGTGCTATAGTAGCTTTAGATTTATTGTCCACGAAGAAACACGACAATAATCTTTATTAAACAGGAAAAATCAAAAATATTAAATAGCAACACTTCATACGTCTGTCATTTTTAAAATGTGACACAAAATTTGTTCTGAACAGCGTGTCTAGTAGAATACAATATGGTCGAGTCTATGTATAGAGCATAGATAGTTTAACATGCTTAAAAGAGTCTATTTCGTTTGTAGTCTCGCTATAACGTTTCAAAATCATATTTTTTTATGAATAATTTTAGAATTTGGTCATTTGGTTAAATTTTTGGAATGAGAGAATTAAAGAGTGGTTTTACCGGAATTCCCCGAATTTTTAGAGGAATGGAATATGTGGCTATAGATTACTGATCTATAGCAAATCAACTGACCAGCTATCACGGTTACCCTATTTCTACATACATATTTATAACAATAAATTGCTACTAGTTATAACTATTGAGGTATTGATATAATACTTATCAATTGCGTAGGGGATTATCGGAATATTTTAAGTTTGTAAATCTGAATCTTTGGGTCGTACTTACAGCTATTTATTTCCTAAATTATACACATACTTACATTTACTAATATTTTCAAACTTTTAGAGGTAGCAAATGAATATCGGCAATACTACAATGAAACTATGTATTAGAGATAGCGGTCTGGAATGTGTGACTGTCATTATTTTAAAATGATTATTTTGAGCTTTAAATATAATAGTAATATTAGGCTAGGGCATGTGCCATAAACAATATTTTGTTTTTGTATTAAATAAGATACAAGTACCGGGGTATGCACCAAAATAAACTTAATAACTTAAAGTTATGCACAAAGCAAAAATTAAAATAATCAACTTAATACATAAAAGACTTACACCCGGTTTCTGAAATGCATGTTATCGTAAAAATTACGTAACAAGGTGTTAATCTCTATTTAAACGCAGTTCGGGTTTCTGAACCTGCCAATTGACAGGTTGTCATTGCAAATGTCACATCTCTCATTAATCGCCAATTAAGGAATATTTGGGTTTCCGAAAACGTTTTTTGCATGTCAACTTCTTGTTTATACTAAATTAGCTAATTAGCGAAAATCGATCCCTTAACGGAGTGTCAAAAGACTTTAACATAGTTCTTTTTTATGAACTGAATGAAAAATACAATGTTGTCTGATTTATCTTTGAACTAATGGGATTACTGTCACATCTGGAACCCATGACCCAACGTAACCATGCCATCAGCGCTGCGGAACAAGTGCTGCTGGCCATAAGTTTTTATGCTTCTGGAGGCTTTCAAATATCTGTAGCAGATCATGACAAGATCAACAAAACAAATACAAATGCACATAAAAAAAAGTATGAACCGACTTCAAAACCAAAATGCACTAAAAAGTGTTAAATAAACTCTTCACAATTAAAAGGAAAGGAATCCGTTTTAGGAAAACAATTTCTTTTTGGAGTCGGTGATATGATAGTTGATGCTTGATAGTCAAAGTGATGGTACCATAGTTTTTTTAAGTTTATTTTAATTCTTCATTTTTAGTGATTACATAAGAGGGGGGGGGGCGTGTTGCACCAGTTCCACCATCAGCTCAGCCTCACAAGATGTTGACTATCAGACGTAACAACACGTCAACATTAAGATTCTAGTAAAGATACACTATACGTGCCTTTAAAATTTGAGGGTTTCCCTTTATTACACCAAGATCCCATCATCAGATCCCAAAATGGAAAAAATGGGGCCAACTAGAAGGTACACCCTCAAAGTAAGCGAAAACATTTTTCGATTCGGTCGACAAACGACTGAGATATGAGGTAACATACATACAAAAAAAAAACCATACAATCGAATTAATAACCTCCTCCTTTTTTGAAGTCGGTTAAAAATATATTTTAATAGACTTGTGAAAATTCTGTGATCTGTCAATCATAATCAAAAATAGAGACAAAGGTATACGTTAAACAGAAACAAAATATGAATGATTGAATGAAGATGACTGATTTAAGCAAGGGTGGTCAGACCAAAAAAAATAACACCTGTTAACAATCGATTCGCTAATTTTAGGAAGAATTGCTTTTCAGCAACCCACAGTTGTTTAACAGATTGTCAATTATGACTGACTGTTAACGAATTCATTATTTGACAAGCGTTTCAGAAACCGGCCGTTAATCCGTTAGATTTCCTAATGTATAAAATTTTATCGCAGCAATATTTTTGGTTAGAAGAATGAAATTCTATTTGGTCCAGGTATTAACAGAACGAATACTTTTAAAGTTTGTTTACCTAATTATTATGCTTAGACCTTAATACTATTTTTTTTCTAAACTAGCTGGCAGGTAAACCAGCATCTGCAGCAACTTAACTTTTCAACGAAAATCGCTTGCACACAAGACTCAAAAACATACCTCACTTTAAACAGAATAAGACGCACTATGCAGGAGATTTTGGCTGCCAGCATCGCATCACAGTGTTATATGCGTGTATGTGTTTAGTAACATGACGAGGTAAGTAACTTGTTTTTAATAAGTCTTACTAACAAACAACTTATGAAATTCTCTTTATCTTTAAAAATGAAATCCATCCGTCAATGATGATGTATGAGTTGTAGTGACTTGTAAGCACCAATTATAAAATATGAGCACCATTGCCGCTCGATAGTTCACTATCAATAGTATTTCGATATACCTTTTGAAAGGTAAGCAAAAGCAATAATATCGATAGGCCTATATTATTGATCATTTTAGAGGTCAATTATCGATTGTCAAACTATCGTTTCGGCAGTTATGAGCACCAGGATTAAAATGTTTTTGATTTTCAAAGCTTTTTTAACATAATCATTAGTATAGTTAGATCTTTACATTTATTATTTTTTTCATCAATTAGGCAAATTCTTTGACTAATATCAATCAGTAAATATTTTACTTAAGCCTACGATTGCCGTCTAGTGTGTGAATACTTTCAGTTTCATGATAAGACTGGGAAATTGCCAAATATTTCATCTCCTAGCTAGGCAGACAGTGGCGTAGTATATTTTTAAACTTATCCATTTTTATAATACACAGGTACAAAAACAAAATAGGTCATACAACAATTGAAACGAGTCCACTATTAGTACACATTACAACTACCTTTTATTATGCCGCTCAGAGAATTCAATTTTGACAGAAAATGTATGGGATAATTGAAAAAGTCAGGAAGTTTGAAATTCCATACATTTTGTGTAAAAATTGAAAACGTCCAAACATCATTATCTGAGCGGCTAAAGTATACTTCTAAATTAAACATAAGCTTAATTACCTACAGAACTATTCTACTCTCACTAAAAATTGTACAACATATAACAATCTAACTACATCCATTAACTACTCGAGGTACATCGCCATTACTCACACAGATTTTCTTTATCGTCTGTTCAGTACATTTTTCTGAGAGTTCTAATTTCACTGTGTCAGAGTTCAATTCCTTCCTCTGCTTGCACGATTTGTACTGTTGGATTATATGATTTTTGTACACTTCAAATGTTTTTGCGGCTATGTGATGCCGCGCATGCACGAACATCTGATCGAAGTGATGTAGATTGTGTCTGAAACAAAACAGGCATAATTATTATGATTCATTGAATATTGTCAATATAGGAGAGCAGATGGGGAAAATCAACCTTTACCGATCTGACAACTTGATTGTTATATCTTTATATATATAATTCTTCTGTGAGTGTGTGTGTCACTGAACTTCTCTCAAACGACTGGACCGATTTTGATGAAATTTTTTGTGTGTGTTCAAGGGGATCTGGGAATGGTTGACTCACATTTATTTTTTATTTTTTTAATTAAAGACGTGTAGACAGGACAACGTCTGTCGGGTCCGCTAGTCTTATATATAAAATTCTCGTGTCACAATGTTCGTTCCCGTACTCCTCCGAAACGGCTTAACCGATTCTTACCAAATTTTATATGCGTATTCAATAGGTCTGAGAATCAGCTACTATCTATTTTTCATACCCCTAAGTGATAAGGGTTATTCACCCTTAATGTTTTTTTATTTAATTTTTGGACGAAATTTTTTTGTTTTTATTTTTTTTATTTCATTAAAAAACATACAATTCTAAATTTGTTCTTTTTTATCACCAACCCCAATTTTTTATAGCCATTTTAGTAATTTGATCATTTTTCCTCCCACTCGATAACTGATCAATTATAGTGTTTTTCTTAACTTTTAACGAGGCTGGGCGAGACGGGGCCGGGGCGGGACGGTGCTAGGGGCGAAGCAAAGTTCGCTGGGTCTGCTAGTAACTCATATGTTTTATGAAATATAAATGACAAACAAATATGCCTATGATAACTTGCCTTTCAAAAAGTGTTTATTTATTTTATTTTTTTATTACAGGAAAACCAGGGTTTTAAAATAGATGATATGAGATTGTATGGTTAACGCATTAACATCTTACAGGTTCTCACATATAGAAATAGTATGAATTAACATAAAGAATCAGTCAAAAATACTGCCAAGCAACAAAACAACATCATCAATCAGCAACTCGCAATCAAAAAACGCTTTCCCGTGGAGCGTCGATTATCCGAACGTCGCTTAACCGAACGACCGCTTATCCGAACGTCAACGGCGCGGGTCAATGCCCACCCCCACCTCCGACCGCGCGGGCGGCGCGCGCGCTTTAGTTTTAGCTCGCTTGTCGCAATTCGTGCACTTGTTATTGTACCTACTCGCGTGTTTTGTGTTTCGTTTTTAATTCATTCGTGCACTTGTTAATTTTGCCGCGTGAAAGTAAACTTTTTCTTTAAAATGCCTAAACGTAAACGTGTTGTACATATACATACATACATAATTACATAAGTTCGATTATCCGAAAATACCGGTTTTCCGAACACCCATGTCCCCCAATTAGTTCGGATAATCGACGCTCTACTGTAGAGTGAAATATGTCCAGATCTCCACATTTAACATTTTTATTCAATTGCTACTAGCCCGCCAAATAAAACTATTCCGCCTATGCAAATATAGCAGTGCGCAAAAAACGCTTTTTAGGGGTGTTAAAGTAAATTTTACTTAAAAGATCAGGGCGATCAATCTCAGCTGTGATAATCTTCATCAAATAAACAATGTCAGCGATTTCTCACCTAGAACATAGGGGAAGAAAATGATGTTACCTACATAACTTGTAATAATCTTCGGAACTATATTTCGTCCTCGTGCGATAGCAGAGAAACTTTACAAATCTTCTCTGTATGCCCTCCAGTCGTGAAACGTATGTAAGGTATCTTGGATTCCAGATCTGCGATGCATATTACAGGTAACTCCGAACAAATGTACAAAATAATATTTTTAACGTTTTTATATTGTTAAAACTCACGGAATTACGCATCACAAACCCGAGAGCTTTAAACGCCTTACCCAAAACATGATCGATATGATCCACAAATAGGCTAAAGCCTTCCTCAATAAATAAGCTATTTAATGCAAAAATATTTTTTTAATCGGTCCACAAGTTCCTGAGATAAGCGCGTCTAAACAAACAAAATCATCAATATAATAATATTAGTATAGATTTGGGACTGTCCACTGTGCTTCTTGAATCAAGACAAAGCAAATTACGCTCTGGACACTAAGGGCTTGGGTTGGGATAACATCCGGATCACACCTAGTCTCCGTGTTTATGGTACTCACTTTAGCGGATACAAATATAAAAACTACTATATACGGTTAACAGAATGATGTATGTACCCTGTGTGTAAGACAAGACCATAAAAGGATTTTTCCCACTTCACATAAAAGTTCAATATTCACAGAACAGAACAAGATAAATGAAAAGCAACAATATACGCTCTACCTTGTCCTGTTGCCCACTGAACGGATTGACAACGTCCTGTCTCACCGTTATATGGAGCGAGTGCGGGCAAACGCATTTTGCCTGTGCGACAATCTCCGTGCTTGGCACGCTACGGTGTTGGTCGGTAAGGGAACGGTCTAGTGGGCAAGTAGTCATAGTTCGTTTACAATACGAAGAAATATTTTGCTGTACACGTTCCTAGCACGGCACGGTCATGATATGCTACCGTGAAATGTGCAAAGACCATCCATCGCAAACTATGTGAATGGGCTGTTAAAAGTGTCGCCTTCGACTGATCCATATCTGGGAGAACATCCAGATACTTTATAAATAGTAGGTATTTTGTAAATTAACCGACATTACTGTATACTTACATGCTAAGCAACACATTCGATAGCATTTCCCTTGTATTCAAAAGATGCCGAATATACGCTTTGGTATGTTTCTTGCACGTGAGGCATTCACATCCCTTCAAAATAGGTTCGAAAACATCTTTATACCTGTAAAAAAACGGGAAATTTATTTATTTTAGCAGTGGAGATTACAGAGGTGCGTGTTTGTGGATAATATCACAGTTCAGTTAATCTAAGGTATTATTCTCTATTATTAGAACTTTTAGGATAATATGAATGTACAGTCACGAATATTAACGTTTACACTAAAACAATCTCATATGACGAGTAAGTTTCGCTCCGATTCGCACTACGGCCTCTGATCTAAGGAATATCGTTATAGCAAACTCTTAATGTTTACATCATTAAGAATTTCCCCCCTGCACCGTAACATACCATGACCATGCTCGGAACGTTTCAGGCAAGAAAGGTAACACGATACGCTCTGCCTTGCCCTCTGAACAAACTGACAGCGTTTTGTCTCACCGTTATATGGAGCGAGAGCGAGCGAGAACGCATCTTGCCGGTGCCGACGCGCTCCGTGCATGGCACGCTACGGTATTGTTCGGTGACGGAACGGTCTAGTGGGCAAGGTGGCATAGTTTCCAATACAAAGAAATAACAGTCCCCCTAGCCGATTTCGACTACGGTGGCCAGTCACAACGACTAACCGACTGCGCGGGACATACTATAGTGCACAAGTGTGTGAGCAAACACAGGTGCACTCTCTATTCCTGACGATGATGACGACCTCCGTGGTCGAGTGGCTAGCACGCTGGTTTCAAGCGTCGCCATCTCTTAAGGTTCCGGGTTCGATTCCCGGTCGGGTCAATGTAGAAAACAATCTTTTCTATATTGTCTCGGGTCTGGGTGTTGTGGTACCACCGTTGTGTCTGATTTCCATAACACAGTGCATTGGTTACTTACTTTGGGATCAGAGCAATGTATGTGATTGGTGTCCAATATTTATTTCTGCCGTCTATAAGCTTAAAGGCCGCTAAATGACATTTGGTCATTTTTCACTTTTTTAATGTCATAGTATTAAAAAAAAAATCTATCGATCTGTCTAGGAACGGTTATTCTATCTTTTACCGTTATCAAGATATGTTTTTTTAAAAGGCAACTAAATACAAATAAAAAATACTTCACATCGCTTAAAGGTCGCTAAACAGCATAACTAGTTTAGAAAGCAGCTATACTACTTTAACACATGGATCGATTGAACAATTTTACTATCAATGCTTAGCTATAAAACAGTTATTATTAAACAGTTAACTTAAAGGTAGCAAACGTATTTTAGCGGCTTTTTACCTTGGTTACGTTGGAGTATAATACCTTGCATAGACTTAACTAAAAGGCGGATATACGCTCTTACCGAACTAAAAAGCAGTTAAAATCATTTAGCGGCCTTTAAGCGTTGTAGTGTTACTACTTTTACAATTATTAAACTATTATATAAAGCATTATTACGCCGTACGTAAAGTAAAATAAGTATTTTATTTTCTGTCTTGCATAACAAAAAAGCCGTTAAATAACAAAACTTCGCTAAAAAGCCGCAAACTACACAACCCCCGCGCCTCTCACACGGATTCTTCCGGGGTGCGGGGGACGCGCTTAGGCACGCACGGGAATGGGCTAGCCGGCCATTTTTTTTAGTGCAAACCAAGACAGCAACGAGTGAGGAACGTTTGCGCGTCCTCGTTTCGCGCCAAAATCATCCAGGCATTATGGCGGGAAGGGTTCCAAGGTACGTATTTTATTTTATTAATATCTAGTTTTTTTCAAACCAAATGTACGCTTATTATCAAGAAGCAGTTTGCTTAATCAAGGATAGAGTCTAAAGGACATTCTATAACTAATGTAAGTAATGATTCGAAAGTGCAAAAGTTGAAAGGAAGAACCGAACAAGATTTAGTTAATGATTTATATTCCCGAGAATTTTCTTTAACAACTTCGGTTTTCAACCAGATGCGTGAAACACAAATTTCGCAAAGTTCATCCCATCTGAATAGCATAGATTTAGATGCAATTAAAAAATATTTGAAAAAAAAAAGACGTAGATACGATGGAACTTTGTGAACCTATTTCATTAGACCTGACGTGTAAAGAAACTTTTGCGTTATCACCACCTTGTAAAACTGATGGTAACAATACCGATTTGGTCGAAGATTCACATATCCACGAGGCTAGTCATTTTGGTGAAGATTTTGACTCGGATGATTCCGTTCGAGACAAGGATTATTACCCATCTTCGTCTGAATTGTCATCTGAAGAGGATAAAGATGGTACATCGACTTCAAAACTAAAATCATTAACAGCTCAAAATGCATTATTGGCCGCAACAATCGAACCTCTCAGGTGCGATGTTGTAAAAGCAAAAGTTTCAAAGCAAAAATGTACAAATACAATTCAACCTCTTGTGAACAATAAATGCACCGTCGAAACAAAAGCCTTTTACAAACGTAGAAATACGTTGGATTCTCTTAGATCGCTTCAAGATGTGAACTTACAGAATCAATTGTTGCCCCGTAAGAGGACAAGGAGTTGTGTTGGTTCCCGTATTGTTGAACCTATTTTGAGCAAGGAAAATGATAGAATCACCATAAAAGAAAACGTTCCACATTCTCTTAATAAACGTCGAAATACTCTAGATACCTCCCGGTCCTTTCAAGATACAAAGATACAAACGATAAGCCGCAAGAGAAGCAATAGTTGTAATGATTTTTTTTTATCAAACAATCCTGGTCTACTAAAAAAAAGGAAAAAATATAGCAACAGCTTAGCGGAAAGAAGGCAAGTTATAGTGAACAGTAAAAGAGAAGAGCACAGAGTGAAGCCAGGATGTAATGATAAATGTCGGAAAAAATGTTCAAATGTTTTTGACGATGCAAGTCGTGAAGCTGTGAACAGTCTATTCTGGGAACTTACCTGGCAATAGAGACGTAATTTTATTAGAAATAATGTTTCTGTTTCTGTACCCAAGAGGAAGATCACATCCAGCCCGAAAAGAGACGCCAGAAAATCTTTTAGACTAAAGGACTCAAACGGGATATCTATACCAGTATGTAAAATATTCTTTTTAACCACCTTAGGTTTTAAAAAAACTAATGATAAAGTTTTATACAACGCCTTGAAAAATAGTAATGTTGATAGTCGTGGCAAACATACTAAAACCGTAGCATTTGATCGAAACTTATTAACACAACACGTAGAGACTTTTCATCCTACAGAACCCCATTACCGGCGAGAGCACGCCCCACTACGTAGATATATACCGAGTGATGTTAACATTACCTTGATGCATGCAGATTTTTGTACAAAACATCCTAACTTAACTGTTTCCTATGAGCTATACCGATCACACGTCAAGAAAATGAATATATCTTTCACGAGACTTGGGAACGAAGAATGTGAGGCGTGTGAAGGATATGATTTGCATCAAAAGCAAACTTCTCACGATGCCCTTAATATAGAATTAGTCGCTGAATGTGATATTTGCGTTAACTGGGCTAGGCATCATGAAAAGTACACTAAGGCTAGAAACCTGTATGACTTCCATAAAACCCAAGAGCAAAGTTCTTCTCAGATTTTTTACAGTACCGATTTAGAAAAAGTGATAATGCTACCGCGACTTGACACTTTTAAGGCAGTAATTTTCTGTAATAGACTTATTGTTTTTAATCAAACTTTTGCTCCTTTAGGCAAAATAACTCTTGATTCAAAACCACTTACAGTACTTTGGCATGACGGCATAGCTGGTAGAAAACAGGAGGATATCATGAGTGCATTTTATCATTTTCTGCTACGATACCGGGACATACGTACCATAAATATTTGGCTCGACAACTGCAGCTCGCAAAATAAAAATTGGTTGCTTTATTCATTTTTGACTCACATGGTGAATAGTGATTTAATCTCTGCGGAGAATATTATTTTACACTACTTCGAACCAGGTCACACCTTTATGAGTTCTGATCAGGTTCATCATCAAGTTGAATTAGCGATGAAAAGGAAAGGTAAACTGTATGATTACGCCGATTTCGTAGAATGTGTAAGTACGATAAATCATAGCAAGGTTGATGTAAATTCTATGACACCGCAAAGCTTCTTGAATTTAACAAATTATGTATCAGAGCGTCGTATTAACATTACGAAACCTCGACCGTATCTCAAGAATATGTCACAAGTGTGTTTCCAGCGAAAAATGTACGATCTGATGTACAAGAATAATTTCGACGATGAATATGTCACGTTAAGATTTATGAGCGATAAATATTTAAGAAACCCAAGTATAATGACTGTAACTTTTCGCACAGAACCTAAAGGTGTTGAAAAAAAAAGAAAAGAAGCCATTGTCAATAAATTGTGTGCGTTAATGCCAGCGCATAAAATGCTTTTTTGGAGGAATTTACCAACATTTGATTAAGGTTGTAACAAAAGACTGATTAATTTAGGATTGTTACCATAATTATATGTCAAAATAAATGTTAATACATATATATATATATATATATATATATATATATATATATATATATTTTCAATTGTACAAAGTTTGAGTTCAGAGTGATTACTTTTATTTTCGATAAGAATATTATTTTTTTTACTGACGTTTGATGCTAGTACAAACCGATTGTTTTATGTATCAAACTAAGTGAATCGTTAGTGCATTGATTTTCTTTCGAGTTTTTATTAAAAACAAACAACTAAGTAAAAAACTTTTTAGCTTGGTTGTAGAGCCTGCGATATGTTTGATTCTGATAAGTACTTACAAATTGCAATAAAAATAATGTAAAACACTGATAACAATGAATAATGTCATTATTTTTTAAGTGCGAGTATTTATCACCTGAAATTTAATTTTAGGTATATTTTGTGGTTTGCCATGATATTTTTTGATTTAGTTTATTTAAATAATTATTTAATATTTAATTTGATTAGAAGAAGTTGCAGTTTTTTATTTTGTTATCATCATGTTCGATAGTTTTGTGATAATAAAGAACTTGTCTTTGCAAAAACTTTGTTTGATTTTCTAAGTTGACGTTTAATTTTGCAGGATTCAAAAAATAAAGATCTGGATAGTGCAAGCCTAAAGAGCAGTTATATGCAAAGGTTTTATTATTAACCGCCTTTAAGTTATGCATAGCTGTATTAAATGTTGTTAAAAAACTTGGAAGAGAAGTAAAGCGATATCTACTTGGCTAAAAGGCGGCTATTTGTTTTTAGCTGCTTTTTTGTTAAGGATAAGATCAATATAATATCATTCGTTAATAGGTTTAAAAAACGCAAAATAACATAACTGCTTTATAGCTATTTAAATGTTGGTAACTTTCTGTCTCTAAAAATACTTTTGGCAGTTATTAATAAATCCATAACTTAAAAGCAGTTATGATTCTTTAGCCGCCATTTAGTTGTGCACACTTAAAGCGAACCTTAAAATTTTACAAGGTTAGAAAGGAAAATGTGCATTTATTGAGATAATTATCAATATTTTACAAAATCAACTAACTTCATGTGAAGGTTGAAAAAAATACCTTTTTTTTAGTATATGACAACATGACAAAATGTTTATAGATACTGAGAAGCAACGGTTTGAAATTTTTCCCGCTTTTTTCTGCTCTAGCTCAAAATAAGTATTTGTCATTTAGCGGCCTTTAAGTTTATAGACGGCAGATTTGGCCAACGGCTATACGTGCTTTTCCGAGGCACGGGGGTGAAACACCGCCAACTTTTAAACTCCGGGCTGCTGCTGCGCCTCTGAGGCGGTTACAAAGAAATATTATTTTGCCGGACACGTTCCTAGCACGGTCATGTTATGCTATCGTGTACTGGGCAAAGACCTTAAGTGCAAATAAAAGCTAAATTTGTCATTTTGACCTGTCTTTTAAAATGTTATTTTCGACGTTATTCGAACATTACCTAAAACAAAATTTCTGGAAAAGGGCCCCAAATCATAGATGTCCCTAGATTGTGTCCATACCTTCTGTTGCTTCTGAAAATGAGTATGAAAGAAAATAAAATACAATGTGTACCTTTCATCATTCAGATCTATAATGCAATCGGCTTCACCAGATTTATTGAGATCAAAATTGAGTGCCAACGCTTGGCCAGCATTGGTTAACTTTAATGGATATGTGCCATCAAATACATCCCAACCATATTGTATGGCTATCATGATAACTTCAGGATTCCAGCAACCTTCTACAAAGTGCACCAAGTCACTTGGAATGGCTTCCTGAAAAATAAAATATGTGTAATAATAATAAATTGCAACAGAGCCTTCTTATTAATTTAGTTTTAATTGTTGTATATTTAGAACTCAACCTAGTCAGAGCTCCCAGAATGAACGTTGACAAAGGGAAGTATTTCAGTAAGATACTTGTAGTAATCTCAAAGTTTTCCCAGAATTGTCCTGAGAGACGTGAAACACCTCTCCACGCTGTTGGTATTGGACATCATTATTAACCAACTGTAATAGCGTTTCTTACCGATGAATAAAACAGTTAAAATATCAGAATTTTGTAGATGGCTGCTTCACATAATCCAGATACAGATACTATGAAACTGATGCCGCCAGTCAGGCAGCCTATTTTGGAGATGCATGCGATCATTAGAAGGACCCAAAACACATTCGTGTTTTTTTATATAACAATTCAACTTACACCAACAGTCTTGAAAA
This sequence comes from Pyrausta purpuralis, assembly GCA_963924145.1. Taxonomy (NCBI): domain Eukaryota; kingdom Metazoa; phylum Arthropoda; class Insecta; order Lepidoptera; family Crambidae; genus Pyrausta; species Pyrausta purpuralis. Next base: position 17,581,057 of record OZ001659.1, read on the forward strand.
TTTCTTCAAACTCCTGTACAGGTTCATTCAATGATTCTTCAGTTCCATCCGTCAAACCCGCTAGTGCTATACCACTAAGGTGTTCCTTGTGTTTAAGAATATGATTGATGCAATCAAGGCATTTGTTTCGATATCCAGAACCAGCAACTACCCCTGGAAAAGCAGTGAAAGTTTTTTTTTGTAAGATATATTTAGGATATGTGTAATTAATTATTCTTTCATATGCCTTGCTTAATTATTAGACTTAATGATGCGAAAGATACAAGAACGTTGAAGGATATAAGTATACCTTCTATGATTTTACAAAAAAAATAGATGCCACTAATGAAATATACTATGTTTAATCAAAACACAAATAGGGTTACTTCATTTGATCTTTATTGTTAATTTTCTTTATTATTTTTTTAAGATAATTCCTTTATTCATATATTCTATAACATAAAATGACTGCTATTGACTGTTACTATAGTCATACCTGTTACTATCCTCCTTCCCGATAATAAATAAGCTATTTACCGCTATAATATTATTGCAATTTAACTATAAATACTTGAGATAGTGCATTCAAACAAACAAACTATTCAGCTTTATAATATTAGTAAAGCTTGTTATGATTATATATTACATATTAACTCAACCATTACAAAAACTGTACTTTCTTAATAAGATCAATTGAAATTTATAAAATAAAAAGCCAAGGACAGGATGGCTCAGTAAATACTATGGATGTAGTAATCCATGATGTTAATAAACACTACAAACGGACTTTAATATTTTAGGTGCTTTTGTTAATTAACAAACTCCACCTGTTCAAATATTTCTTAATAAGTCAATAATTAATAAGCCTTTAAAGTTCATTAAGGTGTTGATTTAAGATACTATGTGTTCGGGAATAAAGTTTGAATCAAACCTGTGTCAACATTTCATTGATTATTAGGAATTGATCATTGTCAAGAGTTCAAAATGAACATAGTATAACTTACCAACAAGTGAAGTATCATTTAATGTCTTTGAGGCCTTATATCGCTTTAAGCATGTATCAAAAAATGTACAGGTTCTCTCTACGGCTTTCTGGTTTCTTTTGTTACCATCAGCTAGTGTGGTGCGACCATCTGCAATTGCCAGAAGAATGTCTGGTTTGAAAACTTCCATATAATCCATGTATCTGAAACATTTTTATAATCATTGTTAGCATAGAAAAAATATATTTCAACAACTGGATAAACAAGTCAAATGATAGTGATAAAGGATTAAGGTATATAGTTTGAGCATGCAAAAAAGATGCCTTATGTGCCTCAAAAAGAACTAATAAACTAAGGATATTATAACACTTGAGTTAATGTAAAAACATAAACATAAATCAATAATTTTCATACAAAAAATGTGTTATCTATCATCAACACAAAGGTATTCACACATACTAAAGTCCTAGACTGCCTTACCTATCAGCTGTAATCATTTTCTTTCCTTGCTTAGTCCATAGCGGAATCAAATGCTTTTCAAAATGTCCCGGTGGTGTTACTTCATTGGTATTATGAAGTGTAGCACATGTAAAATGTTCTGGCAGACCAGCAAACTTGGCAACACCCTGCCCATGAGCTCTCACACCGTTTTCTAACTGCGAAGAATTGGATAAAGGCACCCAAAGCAGCTGCGGGTTCGAGAATACTTTAGCGAGAACTTCTGCTGTCAAGTGGACAACGCTGCCACCCTGGAAATGCATAATGAAGATGTAAGCTACGAGTTTACAATCAACGCCGGCGATAATTCAGACCTTGATAATTTAACAACTATCAAACTACCTAACTAGTAACTAACTATCAATCTAACTATCTCTGTATGATTTCTCCTTATTTGTTCAGAAGGATAAGGATAATTTTAAATTACAGAATAACACAAACCTGGGTTAGGAGTGCAGCTGTAGGTGTATTAATAACTGCATTCGAGCATTTAGCGAAACCAGTAAGACATCCAACCCTCTCACCACCAAAACCTACCTGTTTGACTACAAATCTCATTTTTATGTAACTTTAACTATTTCCTACCAGTTACCTACTTGAATATTTCGAAAAGCGTTTCAAAATAAACAAACTATTCCGGATGTCGAAATTCTAACCTCAAAATAATAATCGACTGACAGAGCCACATATAGCAGCATAGCACGGAAAAAAAATCTCACAATGATTGAAGCGCCATCTGTTAATTAGCTCCTAATTTAGATCTTCTTTGATTAATACAGGGTCTAACAAAACTAATGATCGATAGCCAACGGGGGGAATCTATAAATCACTATGATCACGCTCACCAAATTTGGTCCAAAAATACAGGCTATTTCTGAGATAATTAACAAAACATCAGCGTGTTTTAGAAGTGATAAAAGACATCACTTACAGCTGTTTTTGCACTACTACACTGACAAATACGCACACCAACAAAAATAACTGACTACGCAAGCACCGAGATCAACATTCGGTCAGTGCGTATTACCAGCAGCATAAAGAAAATTGCACGATTTATACGAAAAACTTATTATGTAGGTAAACAATTTAAATTCAGTGATTACCTTTGATAAAAAAAGATACCTAAGAACTTTACTTAATGACATTGTCATTGTGCAGTATTATTCTGAATTAAAAACAAAACAGAAATTTTGTTTTAATTGTACTGACAACAGCACATCAAGGCAAACACTGCAGGGTCTTATGCAGTTGTAATAAGGGGTAGTTTGCAACAAAAGTGGGTAACCTGATGTGCTGTCGACTGTACAACTAACAGTGCAATAAAGTTTTAATAAATAAATAATTTTGTGAGTTACCTCAGAATCCATAAATTGTTGACATTCTTTAAAAAGGAATTGTTTTAGTAAGATTAATATCGTTTGATTTTCAAAATGTATTTCGTAAATTTAAATTAAAAGCACCTGTATTTTTTATCATTTTATTTTGAAAAGTAGTACGTATTCACGACTTTCGTATTCCCAATTTTTAATCAAATCGTGCAATTTTTTTCATAGCAATAGCAACCCTTTTTCTCAGTTTTTCTAACAAAAAGATTCAAAGAGCCGCTAGCACAAACGCACATCTAAAGTAAGCCCTAATTCAATGGCATACGGTTAGGCAGATTTATGTCGGCAAGGCAAAAACGTCAAAGGCACCGCCACCGGCGCCACCGCCAGGTATTCCGCTTCTGTTATACATCCGACTACATGGAGGGTGACAACGGTTTCATAAAGTATTATTTTGAATAATCATTTTATGTTAACATTAATGTGGAGGTGTGTTTAAACTAATACGAATTAAAACTGCGTTGTTTTTAAAGATGTTGAATTACATCGTTTTATTAAGGTTTTAAATTTAAGTACGTGTTTAAGTTTAGTCAGTTATTTACTTTCGATTGAACATAATTGATTAGGTAAAGTTTGAGTAAATGGTTACCTACTCAACTTTCTGGATTCTCAAGTAGTTGACAAGTAGATAGTGATCTGAGGCATGCTTATTATGTAAGACCCATCATCCACTTCATTATTATTAATTGACATACAAAAATGTAAAGGATTTAATTTCGTCTTCCTTACGAGAATACGTTTAAAAGCGCAAACCTTAAAACAAAGTTGCGATTGAATAATAGTTTTTGAAAAACCTCATTTTTGTATTTAAATACTAGACAAGCATTTAGTACCATGGACACCCTACACTGCTACTGCCTACGCGCCACGCGTCGCGTCGGCATAAGTCAATCGCAACAGTTGCTTTGAAAGTCGTCAGTCTCATCTCGAAATTGTAACATTAAAGTCCTGTCTTCGGGATGCATATTATCGTTACGTGAACATCGCCTATTTGCGTATGGTAGTGTATTACCATGTGATGATGAAGACTACAATTGCGCTGAAGCGTCGCGGAAGTACGCCGAGATCTACGGTGTCACGCAGCGCCCGCCTCAAACCTGACTGCGATGGGGGTGTGTGTGGCATCCTCAGGCGTACTGAGAGGCACACATACCACTTCCCCCGGGTGCAGGGGCTGAAGCCGCAGGACTTCGAACGTCGTCGTGCCCATTTTTGCGAGTGTATCCAGCAGCGGCTGAACGGCACGACGTACCTGGACTTCCTACAGAAAACCCTAGAGAAGCTGCTGGCCGACGTACCTCTACATCTTTGCGGGGATTGTACTTCCGGCAGGACGGAGCGCCGGCCCACTTCGATCGCGACATAAGTGCATACCTAACGAACCGGTCTGGGCGTCGCTGGCCGGTACCCTGCTCAGCGCGTTCTCCCGACCTTACATCCACTGGACTGTTTTGTTTGGGATAGGATTATGGACTTGGTTTACAGTGACGATAGGCATCACATCGATAGCTTAGAAAAAATACGCCAGCGGATTGTAAATGCCTTAGAAATTGTTAAAAGTGATTAGAGACAAGTGTGCGTGAAAACATTATAAAAAGGTCAGTGTAAGCAGTGTTACGTGTGAATACCCAAGGAGGACACTTTCATATCTTTAAGTACTGTATTTTTTTGTAAATTAAGTGTTAAATTGTGTAAATACTTTCTAAGTTTATTTAATGATTTATTAAAAAAAACAATTCAGGTAAAAATTAAGTTATGCTAACATTATTTAATGCTTTTAAACGAATCATCCTAAAATAAAGTTAATGTTTAGCCTTAATTTCTCGGTTGTATCCATAACATTAACCTGCTAGTCGCAAGCTTGCTTAAGTGTGATTGTAAGTCATAATAAATTATTAAAGTAACCCCGCATTTTCCTTTTATTCCAATCAACCTATGCTACACCTCATTTTGCTAGTAGAAAAATACAAATAAAACTAAGGTAAAGTTTAATTTGCTAATCAAAGCCTATTTGTTTCTTATTAAACATTTAATTTCTAACAAAGTTTTTACTTTTGGCTGTTTGTTTATTTAATTGCCATAGGCTTAACTTTCATAATGAAAAGTAAGTATGTAAATCTGTCACTGCACTGGTAAACTAAATGAGTAGCCTGGGTTCCTACTCTCAATGCATGATTTTGACTCTAGCCGTCACGCACACGCTCGCTCGCACTATCATGATATCACAAATAAAAGAGACAGCTCGAGTAAAAACATGTCATTGATAACAAAGTAGGCACCTTATTTTTTGTTGCGCTCGCTCGCGCAGACCTGATAGAAAAAATGACAGGGACGGCTTGAGTGACTAAGCTCGGCCATACAAAGTAGTTCCACACAGTTGTTAGATGGCCTTACTTCTATCATCTAACAGCTGTGTGTGTGTAAATAGCGTACAATGCTCCTTGAATTAATTTGAACAGTGTGTGTGTTACTGTACAATATCTGTGGGATGAAGCCTGTGTGTGCGTTAGTAAACGACAGCATGTTTCCTTAATTAATTGAATTATTTTGTTTGAAAACATAACTTTGAAAAATCACTATAAAACATATGTCAATATTTTGTCATCTTATTCAGTATGATGTATAGATACCCCCCTTTGGCTATCGATCACTAGTTTTGTTAGACCCTATAGATAATTTAAATACAGAAAAAGATGAATCTATACTAATATTATTAAGCTGAAGAGTTTGTTTGTTTGTTTGTTTGTTTGTTTGTTTGTTTGTTTGAACGCGCTAATCTCAAAAACTACTGGCCCGATTTGAAAAAATTTTTTTACGTTGGATAGTCCATTTATCGAGGAAGGCTTTAGGCTATATAACATAAAGATACAACTCATAAAACCACAGCAGAAATGAAAAATGTTGCGAAAACGGGAGAAAGATATTCCTTTTGAGAGCTTCCGCTGCATACGCTGCGGAAACCGCTAAAGTTACACAAAAATCATGTATGACAGGATGGTTCAGCATTAAGAGTTCTATAATAAAGTCTGCAACAGCATATGTCTATCTTTTATGGTTGACTTACTACAACCTTTTTTATGTTTATAAATTTGTAAAAAAATGATGCACTATTTTTAGAGGTGTATTATACACACAGGTATTTATTCTTATCAAAATAAATACATTCATCATCACGAGCATTTCATTTAGAACCAAGTTGCCCTTTATATCATTTGATTTCAATAAATATCTTAGGAGCTATCACAGTTTTAACAAAACTCCGCACCAAAATAATGTTCGCAGCTTAAGTACAACGTGCGCTTGCGCTAGTAATATTATAAAGCTGAAGAGTTTGTTTGTTTGAACGCGCTTATCATAGGAACTGCTGGACCGATTAGAAAAAATATTTCTGTTTTAGATAGCTTATTTATCGAGAAAGGCTTTAGGGTATAAAACATCACGTTGCGACGGGAGGGGAGGGAGCAACTCAAAACGCGCGGACGAAGTCGCGGGGGACCGCTAGTTGAAAAATAAAAAACTTCGTTTTATGATAATTTACTGATCCCCCGTGTCTTAAGCCGAAGGCTGAAGCGTAGCGTTTATAAATAAATATGAATCCATGTTAGTAGCTAACTATTATACCTACATAGAAATAAAATAATATTCATTCAAACAGTCAGGTATAATAGGCACAAAAGCCTGTGTCACTTCTGCAGTGTCATATACAACATTCAAATTTCAAGGAATACATCAGTCTGTTGACAGTTCACGTCACGTCAAAAACTAGTCATCAAATTGCGCACACTTTTTGTTTGACATAGCGTCTCTACTATACATAGTATTAATACCTCGATGCCACCAAAAGATAAAATTGCTTTCGTCAAAGTTTGGTCTTACACTTCAAAATTTTTATAGGCTTATTTTTTTTTCCTGAAAGAACTTTAAAAACTGGTCTAGTGCGAGTCGCACACTAATAGTTCCGTGCCAACCCAAAATACCACAATATTTTGTTGACAGCTAATATAACTTTGTTTTTCATTGTATTTGTATGAATAACGCCACCATGTCGGTCCTAGTACAGGAGCAGAAAACGAGGGCGATTCCACTGTTCTCAGCGGCATTGGAAGACGCCTTCAAACTTCTGGAATGGGAAATAATCGGCATCAATGTTAGTGGCGAATACATCACACATCTCCGATTTGACGATGATATAGTCGTTGTGGCAAAGACGCTGGATTATCTTGGCACTATGCACGAAGACCTTGACCGAGTATCCCAACAAGTGGGTCTTAACAAAACCTTATTGAAGAACTATAGACCCACCTCACTTCTGAGCCATGTCTACATGCTGTTCTCAAGGGTCATCACGAATCGTCTCGCATGTAAAACATTTTTATACAAAACAACTCGGTAAAAAATATCGATGTAAATCATTTTTTAGAAGTCGCACAACAGCGCATTTCCCTACCTCATTTATTACCTACTTTTCCATTCTATTCGAGTCACTTTTTATAATCTTTGATTTTCGTATAAAATGGCGGCAATTTCATACAACATAATTTAAAACTTTTGAAAAAAAAAGTTAACATTTTATTTACTTAACGCTAAAGAAGGAAAGCCGGTATCTTATTATTTCTTGTGGGTTATATTCTTTCATGTTTTTAAAACACAAGATGGCATTTTTGACGAAATAATTGAACGAATGTCATATTGCATATTATCGCTTCGAGCGGGAGTGAGTGACTGGGATACCGCACATACGTTGATGTCCGGGACCATCAATTCATTTCGTACGAGGTTCCTTCGGGATGTCATTTCCATACGTAGTCGTATAGTTCAATGTTTGGTGGCGCTTTCTTACAGCAGCTAAAAGGGAGACTCTGAATAGATTTTTGACTACAGTTTCAGTTCTTATCTTAAGGGTCATAATCATAATTGATTGATATTACACTAATTATTGACGCTCATAAGTGGCATTTTGTGTCCTAAATTGAATAAATTATTTTTGACTTTTGACTTTGACTTTGACTTTTTTTGAAGCGTTTTGGAGGTAAACATTTATTGAACAAAAAGAGAGAGGGCCAAAAACTCCTCACGTTCTACAGAGACAAAGTTTATATCAAAATATTTCTAAAAATTAGTAGACAATTAATATGACACTCTCATTACCTTATTTTTACGCTCAAACATAACAAAAGGTATAAAATTCATTCAGGGGCTGGTTTGCAAACCAGTTTTTAGTTGTTCTTGTTATCCAATCAAAATACAAAATTATTTTGATTGACAAGGTTGACTCCCCAACCCCCAAATATCACTGTATGGTATATTTATAAAACAAAACGTAATATTTATCAGAACAAGTGAAACATTAATAGTACTCTTGCTTTTTGACCATTTTTGACAGACGCCGCCGCTACGACGAGGCTCTTCTTGTCTTGTCACGTTGCGCCAGTATCGCTAATAGTCAATGACTAGATGTTGTATATCATGTTTAGGTACATCATTTTTTTATGTCAGTCCGTAAAAGTGATGGTGATATTGATAACATGCCATATTTATTTTAATATTTTTAAAAGATAGGTTTTATCTCAGTAGAACGTTGGGCAATTCTATGGGATGTGGTCCTTCTGCTTTACGACACTCGTTGCTCGCAAGAAAATCAAAACCTACAGGGTACTTCCCGTCAACTCAGAATCTTGAAATTTGGAACAAAGCGACGTCTTATATTTCCATTTATATAATTTTGATAGACTTGAAATATTTTATATAATATATAATAGCGCCATCTAGAATTATTGATACAAACTTCTTGGTAGTGACATCTATCTCTCATCATTTGAATCATTTGTACATCTTATTAATTTACTTTATTACATCCGATTAGCAGGTCCTTATATTTTTATTTCAATGCGGTTTACTAGATGGCGCTGGATTAAAATGTTTCAGAATAAGCAATAGTAAACGTACTCGAGCCGAGCCTAGTTCTACCAAATTACTGACATACACTTAGATACCTAAGCTAAATGTGTTGCGTCTTATTCCGCATCGGTGATCAAATGAACATACGGGAAATCGTGAATACACTCTGGTGATCGCTAGTAAATAAATATAAAGGATTACTGAAACAATAAAGAAACTTTTGTCTTAAATGCTCCTCCAGCTTATTAATTAGCAATTATTTTAATGTTTTGTATTGCTTTTTGCGAAAAAAAAATACCATAATTATGACTCGATTGGCGTGACGAGTACCTAAACTTTTACTTTACCTACAGGTTTGTACGGAACCCTCGTTGCGCGAGTCCGTCTCGCACTTGGCCGATTTTTTCCGAACTGTAACACTTTTTTCTTGTGAATTTCAGTTTGATCAAAGACTCATCTTCAACTTTTACCAAAAATTGAAAAAAAATCCTGGAGTATTTTATGTTTGTATGTGTTAAATACTTACATTTTATTGTTTGTAAAATAAACTAGAGGTTTTAACATATGAGATCCCAAAGTAAGCACTGTAAAAGAAACCTGAAAAACAGAAAATGATTATGTTGATATACAGGGAGTTGTTAGGATGGTCTGTGACATCCAACTCAGGGATGATAATATGAGTTATGCTTATTCTAAAAAAATATTTCCTTGAATTATATGCAAGCTTTATAAAATAAAACCTCTTCACAACAGTCTAAAAACATCAAAACGAATGGGGAAACTCGCACCCTTGCGCGTAGCTCGCACGTATCTACGAAATACTACGCCGTAGCTACTAAGCTACGAAGAGGCAACTTGGTGCGAGTTTTGACTCGCTCAATAGTATTGCAATAAGAAATTGATTTCGTGGGTATTTACCATTTAAAAAGTTATTCTGATAATATTTTTTTTTGGCATTACCTAATCGTTTGTTCAACCACCTCTGAGTCGCATGTCGCTGACCAAAATAACACATTATATTTATTAATTTAATATTACCCACTCTTTAATTGAAAATGTTCTGCCACATATTAAATTTTCTGCATTCCCACGCGGGTGACTGGTAGAGAATGCCCTGAGGCATTAAGTCTGCCAATTGTACAACTCACAGTGTAATAAAGTTTAAATAATAACAAACCGGGGGTTGTCCTTGGGTGCACTTGTATAGTGCATACAGGGATAATCGTCGGTCTGTGTCACACAGCTTTTAGATTAATGTTGTCAAACGGGCCTCTGCGTGTTGGCTTCGGCCCCATGTACGCCTTCCAAAGGTCCGGGACCCTGTGGTCCCGAGATAGGAAAATGACCAAAATAATAATAAAAATCAATTTGTTAATGTTTTTTATACTTTCCTACATTAAAGAATTTTCAAGTCGGTTTGAAGAGTCATCAAGCTAGGAAAACACGCTTTTCGGCCTAAATCTCGTTGAAGCCTAGCCAGACTCTTTAGGCTTACGAAGTTGGGAGTGTTTCTCAGGCAGTATGCATGTCTGCATTAAGTTGCACGGTATTAATGCACCACCGCGATACGACGCATGACCGTGCTTTCTTATACGAGAGTGCATAATGCGAAATCCTCTTGACAATGTCATTGCATTTTCTTAAGATGCACTCCACTCTCTCATGAAGTCTCGTGTCGTTCCTCGAGTGCTTTACAATAGAACATAGTTCAGCTGCTGATATATTGCGTTCCATACAGAGGAAGAATGATAAACAAAGCTAATAATACAAAGTCTTACCTATATTTTTTGTTGGCGATTATGGAGTAATATAAAATTGATATCTTTGCAATTCCGCATTCCGTTTTTATTCATTGATAAGAGATAGGGCGCGTCGGCTAAGTCGAAGTATTTGACCCTTTACACACTGCGACTTTTAGCAGCGATGCAGTCGCGATGGTAACGTGCGTTTGTATCGCTGCAGTTGCAAAATGTCAACCTTTGCACACTGCGCTTCTTTTAGCATCAATGCAGTCGTGATGCAGAAGCTGGAAATTGACAAATTATGTACCAATTTTTGGCGACTGCATCGATAATAACGCGCGTTAGCATCGATACTAACGCGCGACTCCATCGATGCTGAAAGTCGCAGTGTGTAAGAGGCTTTTGCTGCCTTACTACTTTTAAAAGAAAATCGCATGCACTCACACGTAAGACAAAAACGCAAATTACTTTAAACTAAAGAAAGATGTCGCGCAGTGCAAGCGATTTTGGCTCAAACTACAAATATTTATAAAGCTTTGGCGGTTACAAGGCCCTAGGTGAAAATTTCTATAGTATACATATGTCGCGCGAAATGTTGAACAAAATCGCTTTAGACTTTGTCCTTTAGGATTCACTAGGTGACAATGTCAACCGAACCGAATAGTGATTTGGTCGAGATTGTAACTTAGTGAATCCTCTCCGCTTACGAAAATGGTGGTAGGTACGGTCGCGCAACCTTACTTGGGCATTACCACTTTCAAATGAAAATTCCTGGCACACACGACACAAAAACGGGCTTCAGTTCAAACAAAAGTTATCGCGAGATGCAAGCGATTTTAGTTCTAAGGTGGTAAGGTGCCAGAAACCTCGACCGTAGCTAAATAATTATAACCCTGGGCCCTAGTTTTGAATCACTCGCTTGAATATGACGTGTGAATTTCGTTTTAAAACGCATATAAAACCAATGAAAAACACGCGAAATATAGACTTTAGTAGGTACTCACAAAAATCAAGTATCTTTTTTCTAATTACTCTGGTGTGGAATTATACTAATTTTCATTGGAAAATCGGTAATCAGTGAATAATACACGCCATCTTGACGCGAGTGATTCAAAAATTGAGGCCCGGGTATAAGTTTTTTTGCAAAGCATAATGAGGTTTTGAAATAGAACACAGCTCTTGGTAACGTTCCTCTGATTTGCATTTCGTAATTACTGGTGTTTTTACTCTTTTCTTCTTTTAACAACTCTTGTTTTATGTCTGCCACTTACCAGTTTAAACGCATTTGGAAAGTTTGTTTTTATGGAAATACAAACCGGTGCCATTATCTTACTGAGAGGTGTCGGACGTAAAATTTAAATTCAAGCCTGAATAATACAGAAATAGTTATAAATAAATAATAAATAGTCACATGTAATACATTTTTCATCGATATTTAAAATATTTTATAATATAGGTATGTATTTTTAATATTAACAATCATCATAACAGTAAACTAGCCTTTTGTTGATCGCATTAACACAAAATATAGACAGTCCGAATTTTGTGGTATTAAGGCCTGATTTTTCCAACGTCAGATATGGTATAGGTATTCGTCAAATAAATGATTGCTGACAAATAGGCGGCGTTTTCGTTGAATTTTATTCGACGAATATGTTAATAAAGTATCCTTAATTTTTGTTAAGCATATTATAGACAATATTGTGGTATTAAGGCCTAATTTGAAAACGTAACCTATTTGTCAGCAATCATTTATGCAAATTTCATCGGTCGTTTCATACTTATTCAGTAAGATAAGTAAAAAAACGATTGGAAAAATGGCCCTTAAAATATAATAAAAATCGGCCAAGTGCGAGTCGGCCTCGCACACTAAGGGTTCCATGCCAACTTTAACTACGTTAGAGATCCACTTATTTCTACTGAGCCAAAATACCATAATATTTTATCGACAGCAAATATTACTTTGTTTTTATTTTATAGTATACTAGCGGTCCCCCGCGACTTCGTCCGCGCGTTTTGAGTTTGCCCCCTCCCCTCCCGTCGCAGCGTGATGTTTTAGACCCTAAAGCCTTTCTCGATAAATAAGCTATCTAAAACAGAAATATTTTTTCAAATCGGTCCAGCAGTTCCTGAGAGAAGCGCGTTCAACAAACAAACTCTTCAGCTTTATAATATCATATTATCTGGGATAATATTATTAGCGCAAGCGCACGTCGTACTTTAGCTGCGAACATTATTTTGGTACGGAGTTATGTTAAAACTGTGATAGCTCCTAAGATATTTATTGCATTTAAATGATATAAAGGGCAACTTTGTTCTAAATGAAATGCTTGTGATAATGAATGTATTTATTTTGATAAGAATAAATACCTGTGTGTATAATACACCTCTAAAAATAATGCATTATTTTTTTACAAATTTATTAACATAAAATAGGTTGTAGTAAGTCAACCATAAAAGATAGACATATGCTGTCGCGGACTTTATTATAGATCTCTTAATGCTGAACAATCCTGTCATACATGTTTTTTGTGTAACTTAAGCGGTTTTCGCAGCGTACGCAGCGGAAGCTCTCAAAAGGAATATCTTTCTCCCGTTTTCGCAACATTTTTCATTGCTGCTGTGGTCTTATGAGTCGTATCTTTATGTTATATAGCCTAAAGCCTTCCTCGATAAATGGACTATCCAACGTAAAAATAATTTTTCAAATCGGGCCAGTAGTTTCTGAGATAAGCGCGTTCAAACAAACAAACAAACAAACTCTTCAGCTTTATAATATTAAGTATAGATTGATAGTAAAAAACAATAACTTCGTTTATTATTGCGGTTCTTAAAAAGTGCTTTATCGTGAAAACTACTAGTTCGATTTCACTTCGATTCAAACAAAACCTTTCGTTGAAAGCCTTTGTCAAGATCTACATCATGGATTTATTTTCAAAACTAGCGGTCCCCCGCGACTTCGTCCGCGCGTTTTAAGTTTGCTCCCTCCCCTCCCGTCGCAGCGTCATGTTTTATATCCTAAAGCCTTTCTCGATAAATAAGCTATCCAACACAAAAATATTTTTTCAAATCGGTCCAGCAGTTCCTGAGATAAGCGCGTTTAAACAAACAAACTCTTCAGCTTTATAATAATTAGCGCAAGCGCACGTTGTACTTAAGCTGCGAACATTATTTTGGTGCGGAGTTATGTTAAAACTGTGATAGCTCCTAAGATATTTATTGAAATCAAATGATATACAGGGCAACTTGGTTCTAAATGAAATGCTCGTAATGATGAATGTATTTATTTTGATAAGAATAAATACCTGTGTGTATAATACACCTCTAAAAATAATGCATTATTTTTTACAAATTTATTAACATAAAAAAGGTTGTAGTAAGTCAACCATAAAAGATAGACATATGCTGTCGCGGACTTTATTATAGAACTTTTAATGCTGAACAATTTTGTCATACATAATTTTTGTGTAACTTAAGCGGTTTCCGCAGCGTATGCAGCGGAAGCTCTAAAAAGGAATATCTTTCTCCCGTTTTCGCAATATTTTTCATTTCTGCTGTGGTCTTATGAGTCGTATCTTTATGTTATATAGCCTAAAGCCTTCCTCGATAAATGGACTATCCAACGTAAAAATATTTTTTCAAATCGGGCCAGTAGTTTTTGAGATTAGCGCGTTCAAACAAACAAACAAACAAACAAACAAACAAACAAACTCTTCAGCTTTATAATATTAGTATAGATTTACACTCGCTATCGGGGGGGGGGGGGGGGGGGGGTATCCATTTTACCACTTTGGAAGCGTCTATCTCTCAAACGTTAGACTTATAGAGAAAATAGTTTTAGGAGACTCCATGTTATTTAATTTTTTAAAGACCTATCCATAGACACACATGGATCTGTCAAAAAACAGATACATCTACTTACTAAGTTTCAACTATGTATTACTAATAGTTTCAGAATAAAGTAACTGTGACATACAGACAGACTTGACGAAACTGTAAGGGTTTTTTATTGCCATTCGGCTCCGGGACCCTAAAGACGACGAGTAATTTATTAGAGTAACCTCCATTTAATAATTTATTTATTTTTTAAGTTTTTTTTATTAAAATTTAACCACCTTAAAAAAATCACTCAAAGGAATATAATTACGCTAATAGGAGAAACAAACTTATTAAAAGTCCTTAAAGTGTTTATTTTAAAGGCAGTTAAATTTTTATATAAAAAATATTTTGTCATATACATAATCATCGGTTTAGTCATATAGTTCGATGCCGGCGTTTGATGAACTGCCTAGATATCCAAGTAACTGGCTGATATATACAAGATATGCAAGAGAAACTAAAGTTTTAAATAGAAAATGGTATAAAATATGCATGATTCCATCAAATTAATTTCCAATGCAAATACATCTGCACAACATATTTAGTACATACAGAACCCCACCCTCGGACTCCCTAATTCTTTATCCCGGGGCTATAAAAGTTATCCCTTCCTAAACGCACCAGCCTATAATGTTATGAAAATTAATAATTAATGAAACGCCGGGAGCAGACGCACGCGAACGGTTCATTGCAAGCCTTATTGAAAACGAGCCGTTTTGTATTCAAAAGACCTATTCGAGTTATTATCGTTCTTAAGTGCCACTCAGTTTAGTCGTAAATTTAAGTAAACTTAATTAATATCTTCATTAAAGTGGGCAATATTCGTTGAAACAATAAAATATAAGGGGTAAGCAACAGCGACCCTCGCGCTATGGGCGGCTGAAAGCTATGAAAGAAAATGAAATAAGAGGGACTTTTGCTGCTATAACTATTTTTCTTCCGACCCAGCTGTTTGCCTAGCTCGTATTAATAAACCGATCTCGTCGTTAGGCAGTTGCGTTTATTGATGGTTATTATTTTTTAGTGTAACTTAAAGTGTACAATAGTCAATTAGTTGGGAATTCTATCGTTACTTATGGGTATGTAATATTAACTATCTCAAATAGAATAGTAAATGTGGATAAGTAGGTAAGACAATTTTTTTACGTATGACTATTTATCAGAATAAGAAATTAATGGTGGCATTTGGTAAGACATGAGATTAAGTAGGCACCTACATGTTAATAAATTCAGAAACCCTCGCAAGTATTCAACATGTTAAAATGACGTCTTATTTACAAATGTAATCTCCTACATTTCCCACGGGCAGCCTCAGACGCCATACTCGTATTTAAATTACTTCCCTCAAAGCAAGATTACGTTTAACCAAGGTTAACAGACAAATTTCACTTAATACTGTTCACATCCCCGTAATTTCTTTACCTCTGCCAACAAACTCGACTTCGCTGCGTTAACATGTTGTTTGAATAATAATTAACCTACTTACTCTCAAAAGATTTTCATTTCTTTCAAAAACTTTGTGCGTAATCTCATCAAGTTTTCCAGTGTTATGAATACCATTATATGGAAGAAAATATATTAGATAAATACAAATTCAAATTCTACAAATACAAATATATTTTTTTTATTTCAGTATAAGGTAAGTACAATGTAGTTTTAGCACAGGATCATAATTAATTACTTTACAAATAGGTAGGTACTAATTAATAATCGAGCTTTGCTTCCTAAGTTAGGGAAAAAACCCTGAGTTTTAGGTTAAGCAAGATGCAAATTAAGGTGTTTACTGCAAATATTTAGAATGTATTTGATATCAAATTACAAACATGCACGGCTTGACTCATCCGACTAATTACATAACAAAACATTATTTCAGCATTATTCTTACGGCTGGTTTTCGATAGGCCGACTGTCTTCGGAGGACGCTGTTTGAGTGATATACTGTTATATTTTTGTGCTCGCTAGATGTTGAATTTACTATAGGTACATATGATGGCTGTAAAAAGGAAATCGTGAAATTTAAATAGACTGTAGTCATTTTACTATCGATAGTTTTCGGAACTGCTCGCTAGCGGGCGATTCTCTCAAATCAGATATACAACGGTAACTGCGTAACGAACAATGGTCCCAAATTATACAGATGGGAATTAATCAGTGAGCCATACATGTTGAGCCCTGTTGGAAGCCCCTAAACGTATAGAATTTCAGTTTGAAACAAGCTACGAATAGGTAGTTTACGTTTGTGTTTGTCCTTAGA
This sequence comes from Pyrausta purpuralis, assembly GCA_963924145.1. Taxonomy (NCBI): domain Eukaryota; kingdom Metazoa; phylum Arthropoda; class Insecta; order Lepidoptera; family Crambidae; genus Pyrausta; species Pyrausta purpuralis. The sequence goes on from OZ001659.1 coordinate 17,597,675, forward strand.
GACTCAATTCAACTATCAAGCGGAGGAGCAGTAGTGACCGTCTATTTCAGAGTAGGTTGAAAGTAGCAATGTTTCTTAGTTAGTAGGTATGCTGTATTACCAAATGGAAAGCATTCTATCCCAAAGTACTAGCTCGGTCTTCGTCACCTCCTTTTAATATCGTAACTGAAGAATGCATTATTTTATCAACACAATAGTCTTATTGAAAGAGAAGCTAAATATATTCCTAACATAATATTATTTTCATTCATAGAGAGTATCATTATACCTCATTTAATTTAATGCAACATGCAAGCCGGTGGTTACTGAGAGGACGGAATGCACCCAATCTAAAGGTAGCAATTTTCATCTGTAGCGAAAATGCTCATAATGTATAAAGCTGCTGGAATATTCCGCAAATCCTTTCAAGTTTGCGAAAAATTTAATTTTTGATGAGGGCTGAGATTTATGTCTTGAAGAATGGTTCGCCGAAAAATTGTGGAAATAAGGTGGGACGCCTTAAAATTTACTTTAATAATTTTAGCCCAGGCGATTTCTTTTTCAAATTTTCTTCAGTCTTTATTTTTATGTAGGATAGGCAAAGCGTATCCTGCTGATAGTGTGCAACACAGAACAATGAAGAATACCTCTTCTATTGCAGGAAAGCTTATGTTTAGGAAGTTACGTACCTGCAAAAAAAACTATTTATAAAAAGTAAGATTTTTTGATATTTTTTTAATAGTAAGTATTTTGTATGCACCAATTAAAATCATATGTGAATTAAAATATTTCACAACAACCTTATGCACTAGGTTGTCAAAGGTGGCCACTACAGTATATTTAAAAGATATTGCTACGTCACAAACTGCCCCACCTTAGTGGTGAGTCTTTCAGTGAAAACAACTCCGTTTGTTTCCATTTAAAAAGTGCGGCGACCATCCGGCCGTGCCCATGTCCGGCGCTCCGACGTAACGTATTATACTCCCCACGAATCCCTCAACGAGAAAACGAAGAACGCTTTTTGTGCGTCTGAAAAAGTGGCGTAATTTATTTTCCCTTGGTGCAATATTTAGTGCTGTCCATTACTACAGTTCGCGACCGAACATTATTCACGGACATCCATCTTTTTTTTCTCGGCCGCACGCGCGCGGTCCTCCATATTAACTTTTTCATTCATATTCTTGCCAACCTTTCCGATATTGGAAGATGTTCCGTTTGCTCGTGTTAATTGGATTTGGTTACTTTTTCGTGGCCATACTGTATATGGGTACTGAACTAGAATGTAAGCAAGAAAGTGATGTATGGGTCAAACAGCATTTTCTTATACCTACAAGAAAATAATGTTCGGCCGCGAATTTGAGCATAGAGCTGTCGGGTATCGGCAGAGTGTGTTGGTTTATGCTGTTGAAGTTAGCAATTCATGTTACGTACGTATTTTGAAGTAAGCAACTCGTAGTAGATGCAACGTTGCCAAATCGTCCATTATTAGGCGCATCATCGGTCGTTCGCCGCTAATGTTTGCGCGCGCGGAGTGGTGTCGCGAAGGAAATCCGCCGGCGTCGCGACTCGCGGCTCTAATGCACGATGCACTTAGCTCAATCACCCGCCAAATGCGTGCTTATTCGTGTTCGTTGCTTGCATACAATATGCAAGCGAAGTCTACTCCAGACCGCGAGCTATCCGCATCCGGCCACAAGATGTCTTTATAAGATTAAAAACAACAAGCAGTCTCCCGCGGCGTCGCGCCCGTGTAAGTTTCGGATTTCCCGTAAAACATTTTAACGATAAACACTGAAAATTAATGAACATAAAAAGTTTTTAGTGAGTAAACCATATCATATAGAAATATGCTGTTGCTGACTTCATTGAGGAAATTAAAAGGGTTTCCCTTTAAAGTTCTGCAATAAATTCCGTCATACATGATTTTTAGGTATCTTAAACTGTTAACGCTGCGTACGCAACAGAAGCTATCAAAAGAAATATTTATCTCCCGTTTTTGCTACATGCAACATTATTCATTGTTGCTTTGCTCTTATCAGTCGTATCATGATGCTTTATAGCCTAATAAAGCCTTCTTCGATAAATGAGCTATCCAACACAAAAAGAATTCAAATTTCTTCAAAATTCAAATCGTTCCAGTAGTTTCTGAGATTAACGCTTTCAAACAAACAAACAAACTTCAGCTTTATAAAATTAGTATAAAGCTGAAGAGTAGATTACTTAAACCTACGACTGGTGATATTGGTTAAATGGTTGAGCTATCTACTTCTAAGTCACGGTATCTATACTGTTAAAGGGATTTATTTGACTATAAATCGTGAAATTCGAAAAAATATATTTCGTAATAGAACGACACATCGTATGACAGACTAGCGTTCCCCGTCGACTTCGTCCGCGCGTTTAGAGTTTGCTCCCCTTCTCATGTCACAGGGTGATGTTTTATAGCTTAAAGCTTTCCTCGGTATTTAAGCAATCCAATACAAAAATATTTTTTTAAATCGATCAACTAGTTCCGAGATTAGTGCGTTCAAACAAAGAAAAAAAACTCGTCAGCTTTATAATATTACTATAGATGAAATTACAGCTCTTTGATGATTAGCCGCAGTACTTAACGTTCGTTTTCCACCGATAGGTGCGCACTGACAATATCCACGCGAACAATACAATACAGTGATTTTAATGAGAATCGTATTGTTGGTAACAAAACAAAGACTAGAGTATGTAACTACAGAACATAAACAAACTTCCACCAGCAGAACGTGTTGAAAATTAAATAACAGTTGCAATTTTCCAACTGCGAACAATAAACAATTCGCTGCGAATAAGAGTAATTAGGAGTACCCTGAAACGGTGCCAGGTAATAAATCCATTTAGCTCTGAAGGGAGCGCTGATTTGTACGGCAAAAACCGAAGCTAGCCGGCAATCTCACCCGGGCCGCATGCAGCGAATAATGTTAATTACAAGCGTAATTGATTTAGAAATCGTAGGACTTCGGAAAATTTGTGTCATGTCAAGCAAGACTTAGACGATTTTGTGCGGCATCCTTGATTTCCTTTTTGTGAGTGGTGGGACACGGTGCGTGATCTACATTAATATATATCTGTTGCTGTTGCTTCCTATATTGAATAGAATTTCGCCGCCTTTTCGGTTGAAGTATTCTCAAAAGTTTAGAGTTTCAGTCTAAACAATTATTTGATCGTTTTCAAGAAATGAGCGAAATGCTGTTTTTAGTCAGACGACACGTGATTAATTCCTTGCCATTTCCTATATAAAATAACTTACTATTGTAATATAGTGGCCAATTTAATAAAAATAAAATGGAAAGTTCGCTGTCTATAAACCAATAATATTTGCTATATGAGTTCTTAAATTATTTAAGCTTTCTATTCACTGTTTAATAGGTAAATCTTTCAATCAGGGTTGCCAGATTTCCTCCTTTACAGGAGATGTACTGCTTTTTCTCTAATATCTCCTGTACTTCTGTTTTTGTAGAAGTCACCTCTCTTAACTTGTTTTTTTTTGACGATAAAATACACTAAAAAGTCTTACATATACTCTTGATTTTAAAATAGGGTATTTTAGGCAAACAATTTGTATTTGACTCCAAAAAGAAATGACAATTTGTTTTTGGAGTCGGTTCTATCGCTTTGGCCATCTCAAGCATGATCCTTCAGGGCACCGACTTCAAAAAGGAATTGTTTGCCTAAAATGGAGTCAATTTACTCACTACGTCACTTTTTATAGAATTATGTGTTGATGCATTTTGTTTTTGAAAGCGGTTTGTAGTTTTTTGGTTGTTTTTTTTAACGATTGTCAAGGTGATAGACTCGGAGAAGAAGCATTTAGATGGTTCTTCAAGTGTTTATGTTACCGACCACTAAATGCACCAAACACCGATGATACTATCTAGTTTGCACAACGCAATGCAACTTTATTCCTGAAACTATATAAGTAGATAATATAAGTAAGCGCTAGTTTTAGTTAGGTGTTACGAAATACTCGCGCCTAAGGAGAGTGTTCCTGAAATTTTTAACAAGACCCAACTCTCACAATGGATGCGAGAAATTAAGGCTCGCTTCGCGCGTGCACCAAGTTCAGTTGGTGTAATTTTCCGGCTCGCAACGCGTCTCACAATGAGTTCTGGCCTCCAGCCATCATTAAGGCAGGAATGCCCGTCTTCCCTAGTCCCAGTTTGCCAATTTTGCCCCATGCGTGAATGCAGCGAGCGCATTTGTTGAACACAATAATGCTAGCTATATGAGCTTTCCAGAAAAAATAGTTTTGCTGCTATTATGTCAACGCTAGACGGCAGTCGGATTGCAGTAAAGACTTAAGATTATTCACGACTCAGCTAGATCCTGTATTCACACTTCATGCACAAACAAAAGCATTTTGTGGTAAGATGGTAACAAAATCCTATAAAGACAAGAATGCAACTTATAACAGGGTTACCTGATAAAAAAGTATCTTCTGTCCGTTTATTTGATGAAGGGACATTCTAGTAAAGTCAACTTCTAGTAAATTTGGAAAATGCCTTATCCATAATGAAGGTACACCGCAGTGTTGTCAGCTGAGAGTTATAAGTTACCGGCATTAGCTAAGCAAAGTTTCATCCAAAATTTTGTTTACTATGCTAACAATACAACATCAAATCCCCTTACAAGCCGAGCTTCAAGTCTTAGCGCTTAAATTGAAACCCAAGCACGTGGTAGCTCTGCCTGCGATATTGTCCACGTGGTCGTTTTAAAGACAATAGCGATAAACGCAGTAGACTCACTGACTACTACGAGAGTTGTTGGCGAGTAAAAAAAACTACAGAAAGGGCCAAAATTATTATTTTGTGAGTCTATTGTCATTTTTTTATGACAAAAATATCTAAAAGGATAGACCATCAGAAATCCAGGGTTAATCATTCCCTTGTCACGTACCCAGTTCATCTGGTGTCAGCATCACATTTTTTTCCTCCTCCGCAGCGTCTCATGATACGTCAGTGAATCTCGCAGATGCTCTATTTTTTTCCTGGCCTATACTGTTCAGTAGAACAAAGGCAAAGCTGCAAGTAGCTGGGCAAAGGACTCCCTCAAATTATTCCACGTGTCCCTGCAGCATCCCTGCTGGGTATTTTTACATAATATTTAATTAGCTCGTTTGTACACATAAAATTATTATCCCTTTGGAATAGAACGACAAAAGCGAGATGTCACTAGCAGCAAACTGTGTGATAAAAAGAGATGGGTAGCGATTAGTCCAAATCGAAGCCTCTTAATATACGACTTATATTTACCAATGCGCTTCAAATTTAAAGTACGCAGTTTGATTATTCTGTTCTACAAACGTTAATTTACGTAAAAAATAAAGACAGAATAACACAGGGAATGTATATCGACGAATATTTTGTATAATGAAATAATATTTAGTTTTACAGTAGAGCTGCATGTTCAATATTTTGTGTCGACTGTTTATCATGCAGTAAACTACTATATTAACTTAGGAACATTATTATAAATCCCTGATCGAAAGGTTATCTCATTTAAAGCTACAAATGTTACTTACTTATGTTAGTTACTGACATCTTAAATCGGTTTCTATTGACGACTTTTACTTGTCCTTCTATTCCGATAGGAATATTAATTTTATGTCTGTACACGACTATCGCTAGCGAGGGCGTAGTGACTTGGCCGTGCTTCAGCCGCTGTGTTTTGTAGGTTTCCGCTGTTTATTGCCACAGTCGCGCGACTGAAACGTGTATATGTGAATGCGTTATTAGTCATAGGTTAGCACACTGTGTCGAAGTACATTATGTACTCGCACCCTAATCTCCAGCAGCGCTGCAGCGTCGCGGGTAGTGGTCGCTGCGCGCGGGATTTGCTCCCAATCACACCGGACCGCGCCGCTGATTAATGCATACTAAGCAGCCAGACGAGCACAGCAGGGACGTTGCTTTGATTCTTCGTTTTGTTTTTACATTTTTTGTAATTTGTTATTTGATCTTATGTTTGATAAGGATAGGAAACAGGATGGTGTATTTTCTTAGTAGCAAAGCAACTTTTTACCAAACTCTTCACTATTGCTTAAAAGAAGTCGTCTTAATCCCTAAATAAAACATAAGCCTTAGATACTGTTGCTAAAAGTAAGTTTCCCGTGTTTCGGTTAGGTCTGTTATTGAGAGATATACTTGAAAAAAGCCTTACTGAAAATCTATCAATTAAATTCGTTCATTGTATTTTTTAAAAATAATATCTATTACACACATCAAAAAAATATTATGACATGAAAGCGATCTTTGTGATCCATCCTGAATTGTTTACAAAAATACAGGTTTTTTGATTGAATTTATCAACAGGTTGATTACTTACATCAGCACTGAGAAATATGAATTGATTGCCGTTATTCGATGAATAACAAATGTCTAACTCAAGCCGTACAGGTACAAACCACAAGTTCTATTTAATCAATTTTAATATTTAAGATATTTAAGTTATATTTACCTGATTCCGGACTTTCGAGAGCTCTCAAAAAGCGTGAATATTCGAGTTCCGGTACCCTCCTACTCCAGACTTTATATTTATTTAACAAAAACAAGTGAGTAAATAAAGCGTCGTTGAACTTGTTGATGACAAGTGACTGACTGGCGGGCAATTAGCGGCCGGCAGCGCTGTAACAAAAGGCCCTCTTAGTTTCACTTAATTAAAAAAGCGGAGGCGCGGCGTGGAGAAAAATTGCAGAGGAAACGAAGACCTGCGCGATGAAGAGTGGAGTGAGTGCATTTCTTAGTGGAACACTCTTATTGAATAAGATTTTTATTTATTTATGCAAAAGGTTAAGCACTGTTTATTTCTATACCCCTATATAGGGTGTCGTAAAAAGAATGTAACTGTCGATAGGCTTCCTCATGGCCTTCTTGATACCTTTTTCCCTTAATAAAAATATCACGGTCTTCAAGATTTGCAACAGAACTTTTTGATACACTGTGAAACTGACCATAAACCATTTAAATAGTTCTCCCTTATTATATCTTCTTACTTATCGCTTAAGACGTTTCGGACGGATTGAACCCGTCGATGAATCGTCAGTATTTGGGTGTGGCTTGTAATAGGAGAAATAACTCTAAATATACGCCTTTTAAGTAACCATTAATCAATTCTAAACGATTTTAATTTATTATTTTGAAAAATATATTTATTGCTATTTTCTAACAAAATAAATCGTGTAAAAAAACTTGATATTGTCATTTACTACAGCGAGTTGGCGATTTTAGATATGTTATAGGCAATGTGTATAATCCGGCATTGTATAGAATGCCTTGGCATTATATTCATTGCCTAAAACGTTTAGGCAATTTGTATACTAGGATTAATTTCATACACAGCCTAGGTATTGTAGAAAATGCCCGAAGCGTAATAGGAAATGTGTATAACGAACGACCACGGGAAGGAGACGAGTGCGGGACTACCCCGTAAACAAGTTGCAACCCCGTTCGTTGTGTTAGTACGCAGCACTCCTTTGTGTATTTTTGTGAACTGTGCCAGCAAAAACAAAAAGGTATAAAAAAGGGAATTGTCGTCAAGCCCATACTGTCATCTGAGTTCAATTTCTGGTGTCAAGTAGACTTAATTGACTTTCAGTTATTAAGTACCTACGAGTAGGTAGTAACTATATTGCAATTCTTAAATCCCATAGTTTAGTTTGTTCAAAGATGTCACCTAAGATTTTATTTTCTTTCAAATTATAAGTAATTATGTTACCCACAGTTTATTAAAAGTATTTTAAAAACTTATCTTTAATGAAAACTGTTGTTTTTTTTTAACATGATCAAATTTCCATAATCAAGTGATAGGAAACGAACGGAGCGACTTTTTGCAGCAATTGTTTGGTTTGTTGTAAATGTAAATGTTTATCCGAAGGAAACTGCTGGATGAGAAACGTTGACTACACAAAAAACACATAGATACTCAGGCATACCAACCAATAGAACACATCTTAATTGCGCTGTCTGCTGGTGAAAGTTGAAATTAGGATAGCTCTCAAAAGATCACCTGTACCTGTAAGTACCTGTCTAATTAAATCGTTGTGAAAAAAAATCGATTACTTACATACATTACCTATGCGTCAACCGGCATTCTATACAATGCCTAGGTATTCTATACATTTCCTAGGTAAAGTGTAAAATAGTTTAAATATTTAATATCATTTCATACATTGCCTGGAAGACCCCGGCGTTCTATACATTTCCTAGGTATTGTATCAAATCCCTGCATTATACACATTGCCTATAACAGATATACATTGATTAGGCATTGTAACTTTGGATTACTTTATCTCTGAGTGAAAGCATTTTTGAGCACTATGACCTGCGCTGGTAGTCTGATGCAACATTTTTGACATTTCGCGTAGACAATTTCAATTTTATGATTTTCTAATTCATTAAATATCATTTTAACTTATGTAGCTTGTGTGTTTAATAAATCTTAAAAAATATTTATATTTTTTAAGCTTCATTCGAAAATTCGTCTCGATCAATAAATACACCAAAACACTAATTTTGTTACGGCATTTTGCGAGCGCCACCTGGTGATTTTACAGGGAACTATGTCGAGACTTCCGACACAGGTCAAAGTAACTACGTATATTCAGTAGAAACATTGATTTAAATGTATAATGACAATCATTCATATTTAATTCTTACTGTAATGAAACACGATTTTTTAAATTTTAAGTTCAAAAAGCAAGTAGGTTATACGCGTACGCACAGCCGTTTCCATAAAGCTATGTAAAACTATCTACATAAAGCAAGTTGGCAATATATTATCATAATGGAATGCTTGTAATGTACACGACAGACAGGGTATGTCAGGGGTCGTCACACATGTCCCATCCGTCAATGCAAAAGTACTCTATAATACCTTACGGTACAGTCGACCGCAGAAATATATGACGGACAGTTACAAAACTATTTCAATAACTTTCTGTTATTGCATTAATTTATTAATCTAGAACTCTAGATGACGTAGCTATTATCTTTATTTCATTTTCCTCAGTTAAGAATAAATCTGAAATTTAATTGTTACCATATACTACTTCTACTACTTTTCACTTTAAATTATGCTTTTTTTATTGTCGTAGTTAGTTAGTTAGCCTACGTATTATTTGCGTCGGTATTAGTAAGTCACTTTGCAAGAATTTGTTAACAAATAATACAAGCACATATGTATCTCATGATTAACCTGATTTGGAAATAATCTGCAAAAATATTATATGGGTGTTAGCTACTTGCTTTTGACTCTTCATTAGAGTTAGAAATTCTCTCACGAAAGAGTTTTTTAACATTATTTTATAATGTTTTTGTTAACGTGACCGCCGGCGGCCTATCGATCTGTGAACGTCTACAAGCCTGCAATAATAACCTGAATCATGATTTAGGACGTTACCCGATCCTACCCATATTCAGGTCTGTGTGTAAGGCCTCTGGTGTGTGATGCACCCGTAGTGCACGCCGCCGGTTTTGTTTAACAATAAAATTTATTTCTTAGTTGAATATTTTTGTCCGAAGTACAGTCAGATAGAAAAGTGTAAAGACGACTTAATATACTTATAACAAATTTATTGCAACAATAACTTGACTTATGTGCAAAAGAGGAGGGTGTTGGGTATTAACAGAATGGATAAGGTCCGTAATACCACAATACGATTCAAAACTGGTATAGTGGATGTAGGCGAGAAGACAGCAAGGCTAAAGTTGGAGTGAGTGGGACATATTAGGATGCACCCGGACAGATGGACCCAAATCGTCACGCGATGGATACCAGCGGATGGCTATCGCCGCAGAGGCTGACCCAAAAAGTGCTGGTGTGACGATTTGGCCAGTTTTGATAAGGATTGGGAGTCGTTGGCCATGGATAGAGATAGATGGAGGAGTTTCGATGAGACCTTTGCCCAGCATTAGGATGGCATAGGTTAAAAAAAATGCGCCGAAGGAGTACAAATAGTATCCATCCCTATAGTTTTGATTGTCAATTTATGGCCGTTTACCTGAACTCTATTCTTTTAATCCCTTGCGCGAATGACTTATATTTTTCTGAAATCAGCTATTATAATTAAATTCAAATGGAATTCGGGGGCGTGCATCACGGGAGCGTCACACACCGGAGGCGTAACACATGGACCCTGATATTGATATTCGTGATGAACTGTACCTATGAATTAGCGCTTCACATACCTACCTATCTATCACTGCCTGCTTTTGACACAGTTGACTCGTAGAAGCCTGATCTAGTTGCGAGATGCATACTTATTTTTTTGTAGAGGAGCCGCAAAAAACTTAATCATTCAAATATAATATGAATACATATTCTTATTTTTACACAAAGTTCTTGGTTTGTTATCTAAGAATAAAAAATAATGTTTATAAAAATAGAAATACCGTTTCTACCGCACTGATAAACGTTGTTTCCTCTACCCAATGGTTGTCTGGAAGAGATCGCTTCCAGCGATAAGACCGCCAATATTGTACAAATAATTTGCCTGAAATGTTATTGTTTCTTGTGTCTTTACTTGTGCAATAAAGAATATTATTATTATTATTAAAGAAACCTCATTTCAATTTCACTTCATTCAATTTGGCCTTAACTGAAGCCACCCATAAACCAACATTTTATCTTAGACTTTAGAATATGCTGCACCACATTTTTAAAAGTGCACTGCAAAATAAACTTATGAAGGCACGGAGCTAAAAGCTGGTAAATTATAATTAGTTTTGTGACTTATATTACACACATGTCCTCACCACTCGCTATGTCCCAGAGAAAAACGCATTAACCTCTTTCTCGGTTCGCCTGCCGTAAAAACTAAAATCGCAAAGTTGATACGCCGTTTTACGGTTGACTTTTAATATTGGCGTGATTGGATCAGTTAGTTGTTAGGCGTGGCCTGTTTCGGTTGCGTACTCTATCTAGCAAAGTTTTTTTTTCAACACAAACAGCTTTTCAGATATCGAAAATACCTGTGGTCAAAATGTTAAATACGCTCAAATTTTTAACTTAGAAACGTGACCTTATCTTAACGTTTCTATCTGGTGTTGCAGTTATGTTCTTTAAAAAGTACACCCTTTTATACATTAAGGGAGATATTTTGCGGGGCCCAGCATAATTAGCAAGGCAGGAGAACCCAAAGGATGTGTTTTTGCTTGACTTGCTTTGTTTTAGTGTTATTGCTATTCAGGCGAATGTCTGCGGGGAAATGAAATATACTTTAATGACGTCTCGGAAATCATTTACTCTGATTTAGATGCATTGTTTTGTTGTATCTATGGCTATTAAACTTTTTTTAATTATAAGATCTGCTTTAAATGTAAAAAAAAATGATAAGATGATAAACGAGATCTACCAAAACGAGTTTAAATTGTTCAGGTGTATTTTCTACGTTGTAGTGCCAAATTAGATCACAATGGAAAACATAAACTAGCTATAAAAAAAACAATAGCAAATATTTACAACAACTGTCTTACAAGCCCCTTAACGATTGTACAAAGTTGAATCCGGGTGCTTAATTAAATTGAAAGACAAAATCAGTATGCATTCAATGAGCCGTGCGAGTGATCCCAAGCTTCCAAGAATTTGAAGCTGAAGATTTTCGTATCGCCCCCGTCCCGGCTCAACCCTTGCAATTAAAACGCACCAGAGGGGTTGCTTGCACCGCTTTGGAAATTGCAAACACGTCCATTGTTATATTATACAAGAATGGAACCACCAATTCATTACGACCCCTCTATCTAGAACAAAAAATATAGAACACGACAGAGAGTAAGGTGTCAAGAGTTTTGGACTGTGGTTCTTGTACAGGAATTTGCCAACGTATAGCTGATTGAAATATTAATTTCTTGAGGTGCCATCCTGCTTACTCTTACAAATAAAAAGATACGGTTATTAAAGAAAACTACAACACTTGTGAAGTGCAGTCTGATAGCAATGAAAAAATATTTTCAACACACTTGCTCAAAACGACGTTTTTATTCCACCGATTTTTGGCTCATAATCATGGATATTAAACACGCGTGCTTTTTTAGTATATTATTGCACTAGTGCTTTTAGTTTATTAACCCGACCAATTTACATTTGTACCCTAGTACCAAGTCGTAAGTAAGAAGAAGAAGCGATATAATTTAGTCGGGTTATACAATACTTTTATTTTAGCAACAAACAGTATTTATGCGAAAAATAACAGTATCTACATATTTATTTCAATAAATGTTAAATCCAGATTTATTACTAAAAAATAGCTCAAATTCATTAAACATTTTCTGTGATTTGTGTTTTAAACACAAATTATTACATTTTTAATCTTGGCTTTTGGCCGATCTAGTTCGCGCCTAAGCCTTGCGCGCGCATCGGTATCGCGGCAAGAAAAAAAAACAACTCGCCATTTTTCGTCAATAATAATTGTCTGCTGTGACAAAGTTTTGATTTAATGATGAAGTTTAATATTAATGAAAAGGTCTACTTTAAGTAAAGAAAATGAAGAAAGCCTATTATTAACTCCGCCGACATACGTAACGAGGCGAAAAACGCGTCTTTGCCATCAAAATCGAGTGAAATGTATTTTTACTAACTGTTTTAATAATTAAAAACTTACTAAATAAAGATTATTGTTTTTTCCTCGCAAGTGTGTTGAAAAACGTCGTATGAAACACGTGTGCCTGTGACCATAATATAGGTACGCGGCTTTCTTATGGCGCACTCGCTTTCGCTCGTGCGCACACAATATCGCCTTGTATATAATGGTCAACTTAGCACACTTGTATCATAATTTACTATTAATACCTACCTGTGTTTGTTCGCGTCCGGTAAAAGGCAATTATGAAAAGTCAGTAGAAATGTTAAGCTGAAATTTTGTATTAATCGATACCAATTTATTCAACGAGTTACGTGCTGCTCAGACTGGGTAATTACTTCATGAATTAAATAGAAACGTTTTTAGAAACAAGACGATGAGTTTAAAAAGTGTCGTAATAACACATCAGACATCATCATACTACGAAATTGGTGTCAAAATTAAGGGGTTAACTAATTAAGGCTTATGCTATCGTTAAAATGAGACAACATAAGGAACTTCAATTTATTAAGTTACTAGCAATGGAGACAGCCGGACAGTCCCATATTTTTACTATCAATAGTTTTTTTTGGAATATTTTTGGAATATGGCCCGGGAAAATTTCTATAAAATATTACAACTATTACTCGTTTATTCACGTTACGATAGTGACAATTATGTATGACATTCTGCTAACGTTGAATTTATTTTACACACCCCGTAATCTAGAAGCAATGATTGGTGAGGTTGTATTCTTTTTCACTGAAATCGCAGTCATAAGTAAAGTTGCAATGATACTTGCGATGCGGAAGAAGATTGTTAAAATATTCCAGCTAATAGATTGCAAAGAATTTCAGTCTTACGACAACGAAAGCAAGAAAATTCTGGATAAGACGAACTCAAACTATTTAACGTTTTGGAGAATCTACGCTATTGCGTCTAATTGTTCTTATTTTGCATTCATCGTATTACCTATTTTATTGCATTTAATTTGGAAGGCTGATATTGAATTACCTATATGCAAATATTATTTTCTAAGCTCAGAGTTAAAAGACAAATATTTTTGGGTGTGGTTCATATATCAATCAATCGGAATTTATGCTCACATGACGTACAACATAAATGTTGATACTTTTATTGCGGGTCTTTTGTTAGTAGCAATAGGCCAAATGAATGTCCTCAGTTACAAGTTCTCACAACTACAGAAAAATAATGAACCTGTGTCTCAAGACAAAAAACTGAAAAAATTGCTACAGCACTATGATGTTATCTTAAGGTAAATATAAGTAATTTTAACTATGGAAAAGTACGGCAAGAAATGAGTAAAAAAGTGAAATTTAATCAATATTACAGGTATAGTGCTGCTATTCAAGAAATTTTATCTGTGGTCATGTTTGTTCAATTCAGTATGGCGGCCGTTATTATATGTGTGACTATGTTCGGTTTGCTAATGGTGAGTACAAAATATAGAATATTTTTTCAGTTTAAAATATATAACGGATAATGGTTGAAATAAAGTTGTAATAGATGATTAATACCTGGAGGACATTCATGATTATCTTTTGTTTCGTTTTATCGCAGGTATCATCACCTGGTTTATTCTATGCAATGGTTTCATATTTAGCTATCATGACAACTCAAATATTTGTTCCTGGATGGTTGGGAACAAAACTTGAGTACAAGGTAGGTCACTTGTGAATATTGAGCCACTTTCTTAGGAGAGAATTTTCAATATAGGGCATAAATCCCCTTTATTGAAAATATATGAAAATTTAATGATTCTACGTAACTAAACTAAAATTGTTAGAAACAAGAGTTTTTTTTTAATGCTTGGCCTGCACATCTTAAGATAGGAGAGTCAAAAGATACACCTATATCGTTAAGACCTAAACCAAAATTAAAATACCAGTTTTAGAATTTCCGAAGTCCTGTGCAGGTGATTATAGGAGGCGAGCGGGTGAGGGGGTAACACTTTTAGACATTGTTTTATAATAAGCTACAAATTACCTGTCATAACTTCTGTCATTATAATTACTGAACTCCTAAGCGCTAAGGAGTTCCACCATCAGATATTGAGCAAAAACCCTAAAAAGACCGAAAATATCATATTTTTTTGTAAGTTGGAAATCTGGTATTTTATTTAATATTGGTTTTGGTCTCAATAATAAATAAACTTTTTGCAAGCACCACCCCCTTTTCATGTTTGATCTGACTAGATGTAACAATTATAACATTTTTTTAGAGTCAAAAGTTAACATTTGCTGCGTACAACACCGATTGGATTTCCAAGTCGGAGTCTTATAAACGAAGTCTATGTCTCTTCGTATTGCGTGCACAGACACCAATTGTGCTCATGGGACTGAAGATATTTCCACTCTCTTTAAAAACATTCATTTCTGTAAGTTCCTTTAAGTGTCCATAATTTGCTAGGCACAAGTACCTACATTACTTGGTATTGTACAGTCAACATATCAAATAACTTTATTGCCTACTTTTATACGTAATTTATTAAAATCCTCAAGAGACCCTACTACAGAAGAACTTAGTATTGAAATGACACATATTAATTTGTTGGACAAATATTGATGTGTTGCTTATTTTTTACAGATTATGAAGATGGCGTATTCATTATTCGCTCTTCTAAGGAAAGTACAAGATCGTGAATTGTAATTGTTTAGTACCTATGTGTTAAGCTAGAAGAAGTGTGTGTTATAACTAAGAAACTGTTTCATCAAAAACAAATAAAGCACTAACCAACAATGAAATGATTCAAATATGGAACGCCATTTCGTATGAACGGTTAGACCGATAATGATAATGGAAACTTATTCAGACATAGCGATCCCTCTCGATTGCGTCCGCGCGTTTTCAGTTTGCTCCATCCCCTCCTATCGCAGCTTAATTTTTTATAGCCTAAAGCTAAATAAAGCCTTCCTCGATAAACAAGCTATCCAACACTTTTTTTTAAATCAGTCTAGTAGTTTCTGAGAATAGCGCGTTCAAACAAACAAACTCTTCAGCTTTATAATTTTAGTACATAAATATATTGTAAAACAGGCCGTTAGTTAGACCTCGAAAGAGCAATTGCTTTAATAAACCGCACGAGTTTTTAAAATATATCACGCTTTTATTTTAACAGCAACCAGTACTCAGACATAACTAAAAACTAAATTCAGTACATAACTTAGTGAGGGAGCAAACAACTAAAAGGTAACACAAAACTGCTCTTCCTAGGACTATATTTGTTTATGATTTCGTACTATTTGCGCCTCCACGGATAGTGCTAATGAGCTTGGCCATTACCACTGTGCGTGTCCTGATGAGGGAAACTTACATACAACATTTAAGCACAGGGGGATGCGGAAAAGGAGAAATGCTACGACAGGGAGTGCTTATCTAGAGGACCGGTACTACACTGTACATTAAGTAAAAATTGCATCTTATTTTTGAAGTTTTAGTACAACCTTATTGCATTGCATTAAGATTCATCATTTGACTAAAATGTAATACTTTTTTGCGGCCGACTGTACTTAAGTTGGCACTTATTTAGTTAAAGCTAAAAGTGTAGTGGTGCAATTTGTTATGCAATAGATAGCACTTTAAATACCTTCTTACATATTATCTACTCCAGATTAACATTACCTGATTATAAAACACATAATTGCCTGTTATTCGACGAGATGACCTCCGCGGTGTAGTGGCTAAGCACGCTGGTTTCAAGGCGTTGCCGCTCCGAGGTCCCGGGTTGATTCCCGGTCGGGTCAATATAGAAATCAAAATTATATATATTGTCTCGGGTCTGGGTGTTGTGGTACCATCGTTGTGTCTGATTTCCATAACACAAAGCTACTTACTTTGGGATCAGAGCAATGTATGTGATTGGTGTCCAATATTTATTTATTTATTACTTATTTTTGTGTGCTTGCAAAAATAAGTAATAAATAAATAAATATTTATTACCAACTAAAATTCTTAGTACCTAGATAATGTAAGCCACGGTTTATCAGAGTGCATATGTGTCTTTCATTTCTATAGGTATACTTACAAAACAATAATTGCTTTGATGGGTGTGATAAAATGTTTCATATGATAAAACTTGATCTTATTAATGGCAATGAATTAATAATTTAAAGTAACTTCAATGTGATTTCAAAATATTGTTGCAGTGTACCTATTAGAAAACTTTGTTTATTATTTCGAAATTTTCTGATTTATCAATAATACTCGTTAGCAATAGGAATCAATAAAACAAGGCAATAAGGGTTGTCTATAATGACGCCCACCAGATGGCAGCATTTAGGCGGCAATTCTCGTGCAATTCGTATACGAAAAAAGTTCAGTTGGAGAAATAATAGTTTTTGATTTCTCAGGGACATGATTTCTATGTATTTAGATTTTGTTTGTGAGTTTTTTTTTTACGTTGAGATATTTTACTTGTTTTTAGGTAAAACGGTTAAACTCGCAATCGAATTACCACATTAAAAAAGTTCGATTACCGTGAGAATCGGTTTCCAAACCCAGAAACGCCAAATGTACCAGTGGCACTATTTTTGAATCACTCGCTTCAAAAGCGTGGGATTTTCGTTCATTAGTAATCGATTTTCCGATGAAAACAGTTGCAATCGACACAGGAGTGATTGAAAAAAAATAAAGCTCAATATTATAAGTTTAGATTCTAACGTTTTACGTAATTTTCGTTGACATTCAATCGATTTTCGAACGAAACTCACTCGGATTACTGACGCAAGTGACCAAAAATAGAGCTTCTGAGCGCAAAAGTTACGATTATATCAAAATTGCAATGCAACAATGTTGTCCACGGAAAAAAATAGTAAAAAAAACCTTATTTAGCTAACAGTATTATCTATTTTGACAACAATTAATAGTGTTGTTTAAAAAAATTGCATAAATCATATGTTATATGAATGATGAGATCAATATTAGACGTTAGTTTCAATTCCTAATATTTATTCAACTCATTTGATATTTTGACCCTGGGGGGCCATTCTCGTGCAATTCATGTACAAAAAAAGTTTCCCGATCGAAGTTTCTTTGTCGAAGAAAAATTTATTTTTGCTATCAAATTTTTCGTGTGGTACTCGATTGCGAGTTTTACCGTTTTACTTAAAAACTAAGTAAAATATCTACACGTAAAAAAATGCACAAACAAAATCTAAATACATAGAAATCATGACCCTGAAAAAACAAAAACTACTTTTTCTTAAACAAAAAAATTCGATCGGTGAACTTTTTTCGTATACGAATTGCTCGAGAATTGTAAATTTTCGCAACAACCCTCATTGTTAAGTATTCACTGACACAGAAAGCTATATTTATTGAATAAGTTATGACATACTTACTCAATTAAAAATCAATCTATTAATAATCAAGTAATCGCCTTGACCGAGTCATTACATTGCTTACTGGTCGATGTCTTATTAAAATAACCTACGGAACTGTATTTATGAGTGTTCCGTACCTCCAAAGAAAAATTGGAATTGAACTTAAATTTAATTGTATAGTACTGTTTTTATATATCTACATAAAAACATCAGTACTAATCTACCTCTAGAATGTTTAGTTTTTTTTAAATCTTCTATCTGTCGACTTTATTATATTTTTTCTAATTTGTGGTTATCGTGGTCACAGTTAAAAAGGTTTATTTCTGTAAGTAATTTAGCATGTATGATATGTTGTTAGATCATAAGCAAAGTAAATGAAATCAGATAAATGAACTATGTCTCTCCTATCTTTATTTAATTCTATTACCACACTAGAAGCGAAAACGAGTCTTGCGTTGGCGTCGGAATCTCAAAGAGTTTCAAGCAGTTCCTCTTGGCTCCACCAAGACAATTGCGATTGCTATTTTAATCGCAAACTTCAAGACGTTCGAGCTTTCTTTCGAAACGCTCACTTCGTAGGCGTTGACTTATTCATGGACCACTCGATGACCGTTTGTTTTTGAGCTTTAATTTGGACTCAGCGTCGTTTCGTAGCCCCCAATTGTTTTTCTTAGGGCCGTTTTCCAAGAGACGGAAAATAGCAATAGAATAAAGTTAGGCTTTAAATAATTGTTTTGGAACTGACTAATTTGTTCTACTACGATAAGTTTTCCGATCAAATATGGGGTTAATATGTTATTACATAACATTTGTGTCAAATTAAATAAATCCCAACATGTAAGTACCGTAAGGTTTGTCGTATTACCGTTTTCATCGCTGATTAAAGTGCCAATTTAGTTTTGAGCAAAGCTTTCATCCTAACTTAATACTTATGCTTTAATTCTTAGGGCGTTTCCTGTATATGGGCGCTAGTAATTTTTTCTATTATTCTTTTGTATGTATAATAGTCTGAGTCTGTAGGGTATTTATTCTATGGGTCTGTAGTGCATTTTTTTATCCGCTGCCTGATTTAAATAAATAAATAATTAAAAACCACTGTTCAATTAGCCCAAACTACAATATATGGAGCTACAACGGAAATCTCGTGGTTTATATTCGATAAAAAATATTTTTTCTTCAAGAGATGCGTTTATGAATAGAAAAAATGATCTCTGTAGTACAATTTAGTTTAGAGCAACTACTGAGACAATTTTGATAATACCTAACTGCGTATACTCTTATGAAGTTTTTACTGATAAGTACAAATGAGCCTTCGCTGTATGGATGATTTATTAAAAAAGGGCACCTCGAACAAACAAAAGCTCAATTTACATTTTCAGGATTGTACCAATGATATTATATATCCATATCATGAAACTGTTAAGGAAGCTATGGTACTGGTAAAAAAACCATTTTTTACCAGTACCATAGCACTGGCGGTCCTCCGCGACTGCGTCCGTGCGTTTTCAGTCTGGTCCCTCCTATCACGTCGCAGCATGATATTTTATAGCCTAACGTCTTACTCGATAAATAAACTATCCAACACACAAAAAAAATTTTTCAAATCGGACCTTTCAGTTCTTGAGCTTAGAGCGCTCAAACAAACAAACTTTTTTTCTTACAACGGGGTTGTAGCGCCATACATTTAATTTATGTTTGGGCTAACTGAACAGTTTTTTCCGAATAAAAATACACACAAATAAGGGATGAAATAGACAATCCAACTTTTGCAAAGGGACTGATATATTTCGTTATGTGCCCATTTTTTTTAAGTAGTGCATCTTCTACTTTTAATTTAATCATATACCTCCAAAGCCTCTAGCAATTTCGCGAAACAGGTGCTCCTAAATCACGACGCAATCAACCAACGCGTTCAAATCAAAATCCTCATATTCCGCTAATAGGTGGCGCCACCTGCACCCGGATCATTACCAGCCGAACTGAAATTGACAATTAATTCCGTTATATCAAAACCAAGTCACGTGCCGTTGCGATAATTGCTATGACTTATATAAACGATTGTAGTAATTTGAATTGGTAAATTTTACACCTAGTAGAACTGTGTCACAATGGATGCCTGACGGGTAGTTCCCACTCTTTGACGTTTATTGATGGACGTAAGATGAGATTCCTAAGAAATTAGTTTTTACTATGAACAGTACAACAAGTATGTAGGAAAAAGAGTTACTAGTCCGGTCAAATTAGACATCCAAGGCTACAAAAATTCCCACCTAGCTGAAAATTGGTAGGATTGTTTAAAACACCATTATAAATGAAATGTAGAAAGTCCCCATCGATCCGATACCTGGAAAAAAAGTTACTCGGGGTCAAATGTCACAAAAACGGGTTTTTCGCGATTTTCAGCAAAACGGTAAGTTTTATCATAAAATTAGCCAGACAAAAATTGTAGAGCAGATAAATATCTACAAAAAATGTCTTTATACTTTTCTTCCTAAGAGCCACCGTTTTTGACATATAACGATCCAAAAAGTTGAAACTATTGAATAATAAAAGATATTGGCAACGGTTGAAAATGATAAAAGTGATAAAAGCGGTGTAAGTTAAAAAAAAAATAGGGATATTTATCCATCTGACTCATAATTCTCTAATACTTCTGCTTCTTCTTCTCCTTGTTCTTCTTCTTCATCCTCGCTGCAAGTAAATTGCTCCAATAATGACAAATCGCATGTCTCCTCGTTAACATCAAATGAATCCTAAATTGTTGGTGATTCAACATTGGAGCACGACCGGTCTTGACAATTAGTACATGCTACAGAACAAAACAGGTCAACTTTTTTGCAACCACATTTAGCACTACATCCCTTTTTACAGTTGCAAAAATTGTACTTAACAGTTTTTCCGGCGCAGGTGGAAGTAAAATTTGAACTGGTTCTGATGTATTGTCGACCAACTTCCAACCCCACTCTTTTGGGTCTAGCTGATAACCAAGCCACACTTGAACTTGGTAATATACCCGAAAAAGATGTTGATGAGCAGCCGCTGAGGTTGGAAGAAGACAAGCTAACTGCACTTGGATTTTATTTCGGGTATTTTTAACGAAACATGCATATCGAAACTTATCTAAGCACGTAGTTTTTTTAAGGAGCTCCATACATAGAGAGAAGACACCAAATTCCGTTGGTGATAACTTCTTCTTGAGTTACCCGACATTCTCATAATTATAATATTTTATATGTGTAAGATACACTGACCGATAGAATAATATTTTTACTTGTATTACAGCTTCAGCGATGTATAGACGTGGTGTACTTATACATATTATGACGATTACAACTTTTTCAACTTTTTGGATCGTTATATGTCAAAAACGGTGGCTCTTAGGAAGAAAAGTATAAAGACATTTTTTGTAGATATTTATCTGCTCTACAAGTTTTGGCTGGCTAATTTTATGATAAAATTTACCGTTTTGCTGAAAATCGCGAAAAACCCGTTTTTGTGACATTTGACCCCGAGTAACTTTTTTTCCAGGTATCGGATCGATGGGGACTTTCTACATTTCATTTATGATGGTGTTTTAAACAATCCTACCAATTTTCAGCTAGGTGGGAATTTTTGTAACCTTACCCCTATTTTTATGTCTAATTTGACCGGACTATACTGAGCTTCGCGTCGTCGTAGTATTACAGTTTATGAACGACTTCAAAATAACAATTTAAAAAATTGAACCGCTTTCAAAAACCTGCATAAAAAGCTTAAAACAACGTGTTTGCCCTCTACTTAGGATAAATATTTATTTGGAGTCGGTGCATGATGATGAGTGCAGACTGTTGGTGTTAGTAAGTTTGACATCATGCACCGACTCCAAATGAATTGGTTTTTCATAAGTGGAGAGCAAGTACGTTATTTTAAGCTTTTTAGTCAGATTTTTAAGGCGATTTAATGTTTTTTTTTTATTTCATGATTTTTAATTAGACCGATTTTTAAGAAATTTACACTATACCCTAAGTTGAAATATAATCATCTCACTATAACTTCTTGTTTTCGAGAAATCCGTGGACGGACATACAAATATACAACTCCCTTAGATATTTTTCACACGTGTTTTGAAGCCTTTTTAGATCAACGTACTCAAATATTATCAAATTCCAACAATATCACATACGTATCCATTGAATTGATAATTTCCTTTTTTAAGTCGGTAAAAAATGAGATTCTCAGTTTGATCTGTATATTCTAGGATGTAGCTTTTAAATAAAAATAAATATGGGGGTGCAATAATTTATTTACCAAAAATTCTATCACAACTCTTTGCGAAGCCACATTTTGATAAAACATTTCGTTGTTAACCAAGCCTTCTGTATGTTTTTGTGTAGAGGAAGAATGGTAGGCATTGCCTTATAAATTATACGTATCGTGCGAATTCGTAATCTTAATTGGATTCGGCATTCGTGCAAGTAATATTTGAATGCGGCAAGAGTATTTTGTTGTGAATCCAACATACACTATATTATATTCGGTCTTATAATTCTAACAATAACTTTTTAAGCAGTGTCCTGCACCACGTAGCAAATTGTAAAAAGTATTATGATTTCCCAAACCATGGTAATGTTTTGCTTAAGGTAGGCAATTGCCAGATTCTGTGGTATCCCCTACAAAAATATAACTCACAATAGTTTTTTTTATGAATGACACTCACATTGTTACTTTACTGCTTAAAAGATAAAATAACAAAATTGTGTACGAGTTAGGCGCGCATTGCGATGCAGTTTTGATAGGTAAGCGGCTCATCTTTACTGTCAAATTAGCAATACGTATTGCGCGCATAAAATTTATAATATTATTATAATGAATGAACAAAAATATTAATATTCGTACCAATGTATACTACATTAATATCATATAATTATATTGATAACATTCGTTTACACGGTAGTTTACTGTCGTAAGTCATCAGTGTCGTAAGTCGGAAATTGAACGGCTGAAGTTGGTTCGCAATACACCCTCCGGATTCGAACTAGCAACTCAAACAAACTCTTTTCAATCGAGCTACCGTACCAATAACCCGCCTGCGCAACATTTCTGTATATTATAAATTCGTCTTTACGCGTGATGTCAGTGCCATTTACCGAATGTATTGCAACAGTGGGCCAAGTAGTTATTTATTACAGTTTTTATGAATACTCAGAGTTTTTTGAATCCATAATTCATCGTGTTATTATAACGAATCTATTTTTTATAAAATAATTGATTGATCTACCAGGATCATCACCACCTTTTCTGAGTAAATATTTTAGATAGAGACTAAATTAATTAACGAGTCGGTATATAAAGATGAATTCATATGATTATAATTAATGCACACAATGCTGTTTTTGATTAACATAGGTATACACGTATAAATCATTCATTTCGTTCATTTATTCATGCATGCATACTAGGTGTTACTAACCAAAATCGCTGGCAGCAATACATTTTCTATAAGTTAGATACTATCCAAATAATGAAATTTCAGATAGATATAGTAACTTTAAGATAATTAACATGACATAAAGTGCTATGAATTGCTACGATCCTATTCATGCTACGGCAAAAGTATACCTATGAATGTTACTCGATTTACTTTGAAATAACTTCTTCTTATATGGGCTGTTGTTTTGGTCAGTGACATTTAACTCAGTGACATCTAACTCAATGATGGTATGAGTTATGTTTAATATAAAAAATATTTTTTTTTGAATATGTGCAGAACAGTTTTTTTAAAAAAAACTGTAAAACAACATTAAAAAAATATTAACACGAAAAGGGACTCGCACATTCGTGTCTACGAAATACTAGCTAGTAAGCTACGAAGAGGCGACCTGGAGCTCTATTTTTGAATCACTCGCGCCAAAATGGCGTGTGATATTTATAGATTAATGTCCGATTTTCGTATGAAAAACAGTTTTATTTCACGTAGGGTTGATAATAAAAAATATAACCTGATTTTGTGAGTATTTACGTATATATTTCGTTCGCTTTTCGTTTGTTTTAAGTTCGCTTTTGAATAAAAATCACACGCCATATCTAAGCGAGTGATTTGAAAATAGAGCTTCTGGCGTTGGTAGTTTTGACTTGCTCGCTAGTATTACTAATAAATTGATTTTGTGGGTTTCTTACATAAACATTTTTTTTCATCAGTACATCATAAACAAGTGCTGCCTTATGTTTTTTTTTATATTTGATGCCAATCACATACATTGTTCGGATCCCAAAGTAAGTAGCTAATGCACTTGTGTTATGGAAATCAGACACAACGGTGGTACCACAACACCCAGACCACTCTTTGGACTGCTTAAAACACTCCTTGGACGTCGCTGATCAAAACAGCATTATGTATATGCAATCTTTAGATGCCACTGCCGCTACCATGACTTGACGACGGATTTACTCGCTAGCGACGGCATAAAAAAGTCTATGGAAAATTGCCGCCTTCTCTAGCGGTCACAGGCAGAACTAAAATTTTCCATACAAAAAATGACGTCGTCGCTAGCGAGTAAAACCGCCGTAATTTCATGGTAACGGTACTGATCAAAACTTTTTTCCGTTTTTATAGCGATTTAGTGTATTCGTATGCAAACTACTTACACCTACTTATGTTTGGGGAGTTGGCACATCTTCACTGAGATGCGACGCTAATGGCTTGCCTCCTTACACAAATCTTTTTACACAACGAAAATATAAATTGGTAAACATTTTTTTTATTAGACCTACGTACTGTAAGAGTTTCTGTTGCCCTAAGGGTGTGTCCACAAAGCTTTAAAATAACATACTGTTGTTTTAAAGAAGCGAAAAATGTGTCTCAACTTTATTACAAATTTCTGATGAGTCCTTGAAATTTTACTGTTGAACATGATACCGTTTGAGTTGATGACAAGTGGCGTTAACTCTTGGAGCACATTTTTTTTTCTTGGTGTCATAGTAGTTCACAATTAACTTTTAAAAAAGAAAAAAAAACCTACTTCAAAACCACAATGCACTAAAAAGTCTTAAATAAACTTTTCACCCTTGAAAGGAAAGGATTGCTGATTTGTTTTTGGAGTCAGTGCTCTGATAGCTGATGCTTGATGGCCAAAGTGATGGCACCGACTCCAAAAAGGTCTAGGTAGACGACAAAATTTTCCAAATTGGTCGACAATTGACTGAGATATGAGGTAACATATGTACAAAAAAAACATATAGTCGAATTGATAACCTCCTCCTTTTTTTAAGTCGGTTAAAAATTGGAATTTATAAGCTTTTCTCCTGGTTAAGAGTACGTATATTTTTTTATGTCAAATGTAATAGGTAAATGAATGTGAGAGGTAGTAAAAAAACATAATGAGTGTCATTAAATATTTATGCGTATGATCTAACAAGAACATATACATATTATTAAACCGGCCAAGTACGAGTTGGACTCGCACACTTAACTACTAAGGGTTGTGACAACTTTAACGGAATTGGAGTTCCACTTACTTCCACTTAGCCAAAATACCACAATATTTTGCTGACAGCAAATATAACTTTGCTTTTCATAGTATTTGTATGATAACAAAGTACATATATAACTTTGCTTTTCATAGTATTTGTATGAATAACAAAGTAATTTTTGCGGTTTTTAAAATATGCTCTATCTTAAAAACTACTAGTTCGATTTATTTCGTTCAAACCAATTTTCATTGAAAGTCTTAGTCAAGATCTACATCACGTATTTGTTTTCAAATTTACGCTCGCTTAGCTTAAAAGTTAGTTATAGGGGGGAGGGGGGAACGCCCACAGACAGACAGACTTGTTGCGAAAGGTTGCGTTTTTTTTCCATTCGGCTACGGAACCCTAAAAACGACCGTCATTACCTGAATATGGTAAACACCATTAATGGTAAATGTCTGTCTCCAGGGCATCGATTCTCGCGTCAATCAAACTTTTTCCGAGTGGTAATTCGATTTAGTATTGTATTAAACTTACATGGTTATCAACATTAGAATTGATTGTAACGGGATTGCTGCCATGTACCTACCTTATTATTTTTGAGTTTCCGATATTTCGGCACTGTTGCAAGTGCCATGGTCACGGCGCAACTGAAGTTGTTGCGGGTAAGCTGTTATTGGCAGACATATCGGTCAACCCTCCTTCGAAGTCTTTTATTGCGATCACTTGCAGTACCATTGTTCACCAACTCACTATTTTCTCGCACCTGTTCTCGACACACAACAATCACAGTATCCGCACGAGAAAGAACATTTTGCCGAATTACATGGTTTTTGCATTTACGAATCACTGGATCCCAGACATTAGACAATTTAAACCCATCCTCACGATTGAAATTTTTGTATTTTGTGATTTCAATCGCTTCCCTAACCAATCTTGGTATGTAATGGTGTTCTGCCGAAATTATCATCATAATTATGGTTATGAAACTCTATCCAGTGATTTGGACCCGATTCTAACAAATGTTCCGCAATTGCTGACTTCTGTTTGTCATTGTTATTGACCGCTTTAATATGTTCCTTTATTCGGCATGTAATAGTGCGTTTAGTTTGCCCTATGTACGAACTACCACAGCTGCAGTCAACTTTGTAGACTCCAGGTTTTTCTAAAGAAAAACTGTCTTTGGGAGATCGCAGACATTGTGCCACTTTTCTTAGTGGAGTGAAGATAGTAATAATTGAGTATTTATTATGAACATTGGAGATCTTGTCTGTCACTCCTTTAATATAGGGTAAAAACAGTGGTTGTCTATCTACTCTGTCTTTTTGGTGTCTCATTTTGTGTCTAGGTGATAACTGCCCCTTATATCCATTGTTCCGTAAGACCTCTCGGACGTGCTTCAGCTCCTGGTCTAAATGTTCTTCATCACTCAGATCATAAGCTCTGTCAGTCAGAGAAGTCATCACAGAGTTAAGATACCTAGGGTGATGATGAGAGGTGGCATTGAGGTAGCGGTCAGTGTGAGTGGGCTTTATATAGACCGAATGACTCAGTGAGCCATCATTCCGCACCCGGATTTTTACGTCCAAAAGCGCTCTACTTCTGTCTTCTTCGGTCTCACAAGTGAACTTAATCTTGGCGTGCATCTAATTTAAATTTAAATATCGGAAACTCAAAAATAATAAGGTACATTGTAGCGATCCGGTACAATTAATTCTAATGTTAATGACCATGTAAATTTAAATCAATTTTAACCATGTAAGTTAACCGGTACGGGCCGGATTTTTCTAAAATAGTAAAATACCTAGAACGCGCAAAAAGATATGAATGTTTGAAGAACTCACTGTTATTTCTAGTGAAGTGTAGTGATGCGGACATAATTCCAGTGTGTGTTAGGATAAAACCAAGACCAGACATTTACGGTTCCGTGACTATTCTACGAAATGCGAGTGTGAAATTATTGCGCAAAATAAATGCGAAAATAATAAGGTACATGGTAGCAATCCCGTTACAATCAATTCGATTTAGTGTTTCAAAATTTCACTAAAATATTTAGTAACATTTATACGTAAAAAATACCACACAAAGGAATCGGGAATGCATTGGAATCGTGATCCTGATAAAAAATTTTGTTAAGAAAAATAATATTATAACGATTGGTAAACTTTGAATTGAGCAATGTGGTATCTAGTGAAAAATTAAATAAAATCGGATGGCTGCGTTTGTGAAGAAATGCAAGGAATGTGTTTTTGAATCAAAAATATACAGTTTTATCGTTCAATCTTCCTGCAATGTCTTTAAAAGTGTACAGAAGGTATAAGCCTTTTTAACAACCTGCAAGGAAGGACAATTAGTTAATTTTAAATCATAAACGAAGTTAAAACTGAATTCGAGTCTATACAGAGCCGTCGCGCACTAGAAAAACCGGCAATGTGCGAGTTGGACTCGCGCACGGAGGACGGATTTATTTTGTGTAAGCACATTTATTGCCCTATATTACTGTTTTCTAGCACCTCGACTCTGCGCAGAACTGCGGATGGACATACAGACAGACGGACATGGCGAAACTATACGGGTTATTGTTGGACGACGGAACCCTCAAAATAGTGATCTGTCCACCGTAACATATACCGCAGCATACTATAACCGTGCTAGGAACGTGCCAAGAAAAAAAAAATGTGAGTACCTATTTAAAACTACGTCCCCCAGCCCATTTATAAAGGAAATTAGTGCTAGTTACACTATTTAGAACGCAATAATGGCTAAATCAATTTGGCTGAAAATTGGTGGGTGGTAGCTTAGAACCAGGAGAGAGACGATACGTTTTTTTCATTACTAATCACTCGAAAACGGGTGGACTGATTTTCATGATTTTACTTTGTTGAATTTATCTTGGCTTGGAATAGGATAAAAACCATAAAACGGGGCCGGGCGGGGACTAAATTCGTTAGGACCGCTAGTTTGATATAATTTACTGGCGACACGGGCAACACATTTTTGAAATCTTGCATGAAAGCCAATAACTGGACTTACATGTATTCAACAACTTTTATATCCGTATATTTTTGCTTGAAATTCTTCGTAATCCATCACTTCCACGATTTCAGTGTTTTTCTTTTGCCGTGTCTTATTGAAGAAAATTACATTTATCAGAATTGGGATATAGTAGATAATTTGAGTGAACAAAGCAGTTTCCAAAATTGGCGAAAAAAGATACTCAGAACGTACCTCGCGGTACCTCTTTACTGGAGTATACAACTTTCTACTTCTCGCTCACTGCATCAATAACCGAGTGCTAGTCATGCATGGGGGACTGTTCTTGAAGGATGATGTCACGCGTGAGGACATTAGAAGGAACAAACAGCTGTCAGAGGATGGTAAATCAACTTAAGTTGTGGTGTTTTGGCCAAGTACAGTTCGACGACGGGATTTGCGTAGAGTTTAGCGCTCCTGACTGATTATGCTGGCCGTCGCGGGTTCAAATCCCGAAAGGGGCAAATGATTGTGATAGTGGCAGTAGATTGGTCATATAAAAATTTGTATGATTTTTCAATACTTACAATATATAAGCTGAACTACTTAGCTTCTTCAGAATTCATTTCATTATTTCGAAATGAATCCTCCGTTATTACTTTCGAAACCCTTAGGCTGCGGAGATTTATCAAAGTCTGTTTAAAAATTCAAATTATCTATACAACTCGGCTACTTTCCGATTTGAGTCGGAAAGCGGGAAATTAATATTTAAAATACCGCTTCAACGCAGTCTGCGTTTGCTTTAGGGTTTAGACTTTGTATTCATTTGCTAGTCATTATAAAGTTATTTAGCTGTCTGATTCATATTCTTTTGTACGAGACGTTGTTCAGATTAACAGTTACAGTGTAAACTACCTAGTCTTGCCATAAATATTGTCACAAATAAAAAAAAATGCCAAAATATTTATTACTTTTACAGTGTTTAGTTTTATACATAAATATAAATCAATTTAAAATATAAAAAGCTTATTCGAAGTGGTCTCCATTGGCTGCAATATAGTCCTTTAAACGTTGAGGCCAGTTATCAATAGAAGCACGCACTCTCTCCATGGGAAAATTCTTCATTGCCAATCGTATGCATTGTTTTAGGGACTCCAAATTATCATGGCGTTTAGAGCAAGTCGTTCTCTGTAAAACTGTCCTGATACATCATAATCTAGCGGATTAAGATCGGGACTAGACGACGGCCAGTCTTCAGCTCTGATGAAGTCCGAAACGTTCGCTTCTAACCAAGACTGCGTGGATCGAGCTTTATGACCCGGCGTCGAGTCTTGTTGGAAAGACCATGCTTGGTTATTGAACAAAGTGTTGTTGAGGGGCTTAACTACCTTCTCAAGAAGTATCTTGGTACACTTATGCCGATGTTTTGATACCTTTTTCACAAAAATATGGCTCAGTCACTCCTTTATAGCTAACACCCCACCAAACTATCACTGAAGACGGGTAATGCCCACGTTGCACTCTGCCGACTAATTGGGAAGCTTTGAGCATAAATACGGTCATTATGTTTGTTAAAATGTTGCTCAATTGTAAAGATTTTCTCCTCCCTCTTTCCTCCTCCCTTTGCGTACCGCTTCGGTAGTTTTTTCGATTTTACCACCCTATTCTTTTTTAAATTATCAGTTAAATAATGACCAGATTCTCGCGGCAATCGATTTTTTTTCGTGTGGTAATTCGATTGCGAGTTTAACCGTTTTACCTACGAAATCAAGTACAATTTCTTCACGTATAAACACTATCGGAAGAATAAAATCTAAATACATAGAAATTGTAACCCTGAGAAACCAAAAACTTTCTTCGATAAAGAAAATTCGATCGGTGAACTTTTTTCGTATACGAATTGCACGAGAATTGCCCCCCAGTGCGTCTCTTATAGGCTGCAAGTCCTAAGTCACCTTTTAAAATACGCGACATGGTTCTGGGTGCTATCTTCATCTCCCGGGATAAAATCTTTTGCTTTCGGACACGATTTCTGTGAATTCTTTCCCTTACTGCTTTGACCAACTTTTTCGTACGAACACTACGTGGACGGCCAGATCTTTTTCTGTCACAAACAGAGGAGGTCTCATTGAACCTATTGATAGCCCGGTACGCAAACATTTAAGTAATACCAAGCGTATGGAGAATTTCAAAAATTGCATTTGGCTCCATACATTTGGGGGTGATAAAGAGAACCGAATCGCTGTGATTGCATTACACAAAATAGTGTAATGCAAATCACAGCGATTCGTTTTTTGAAGTGAAAACTTCTTTAGCGGCGTTGAGCACTTTTGTGGGATGGGGGGAAAATGTGAAACTCGCGTCAGGACACGTGGGCTGATCGAAAAACCGTAAGACGGTTGGCGAAATTATGGATGAAAGTTGATTTTTCTGAGAGATAAACTTTTTAATGTAATCTATACTTAATATTATAAAGCTGAAGAGTTTGTTTGTTTGTTTGTTTGTTTGTTTGTTTGTTTGTTTGTTTGTTTGTTTGTTTGAACGCGCTAATCTCAGAAACTACTGGTCCGATTTGAAAAATTATTTTTATGTTAGATAGTCCAATTATCGAGGAAGGCTTTAAGCTATATAACATAAAGATACGACTCACAGGACCACAGCAGCAATGAAAAATGTTGCGAAAACGGGAGAAAGATATTCCTTTTAAAAGCTACCGCTGCGTACGCTGCGGAAACCGCTAAAGTTACACAAAAATCATGTATGACAAGATTGTTCAGCATTAAGAGTTCTATAATAAAGTCCGCGACAGCATAAGTCTATCTTTTATGGTTGACTTACTACAACTTTTTATGTCAATAAATTTGTAAAAAAACAATGCATCATTTTTAAAGGTGTATTATACAAACAGGTATTTATTCTTATCAATATAAATACATTCATCATCACGAGCATTTCATTTAGAACCAAGTTGTCCTTTACATCATTTGATTTCAATAAATATCTTAGTAGCTATCACAGTTTTAACAAATAATGCTCGCAGCTTAAGTACAACGTGCGCTTGCGCTAATTATATTATAAAGCTGAAGAGTTTGTTGGTTTGAACGCGCTTATCTCAGGAACTGCTGAACCGATTTGAAAAAATATATCTGTGTTAGATAGCTTATTTATTGAGAAAGGCTTTAGGATATAAAATATCACGCTGCGACGGGAGAGGAGGGAGCAAACTCAAAACGCGCGGACGAAGTCGCGGGGGACCGCTAGTTTAATATAACATAAATTGTAATGTTTGTGTACGATAGCGCAATAAATAAATATTGTATTCTATAAAAATATATTATTATTATTATTATTATTATTGTTGTATTATTATTATTATTATTATTGTATTCTATCACAAAAATGATAGTACTTTTATATTGATAATAAGAGCAATTCATTCAAAATTATTCCCTAACTATTCCTAAAAATCAAAAAAACACAACGTTGATATTCAAGTTTTCACTTCTGCCGGCACTCCCGGAGTGCATTTTTTTTGTTTTTTTTTTATCACCCCACTCCATTTTAATGTCGCAAAGTATTATAAAATGTATTGGCGCTAAAATCAGAAAACACATTGAGCAATCGTATAAAAATGACAGATTCCATATTCAAATGTAATATCTTTCTTATTATAAACTGTAACAGAATTTATGGCCAAGCTGTGTATATGCTATGATGAGGCTGCTGTTTCAACAGCTAGCTTGTTTAACTATACCACACGACATTTAATACCTATCTGAGGGTTTATTCATTAAAACATAAGAAATGCAGTTACGAACTACAAGCATTACAACAATTATAATTCATCTGAAATATTTGTTAAATCTAAGTGAGAGACTAAGGGCCAGAGGTGGAATTGTGTAAAGCAATCGTATTCATTTGACAGTTCATAACGTACGGTATGATAATTTAACGGTACGGTTCTTTACACAATCGCACCTCTGATTCGCCATCGACGAATAAGCCTTACCAACAAATAAATACAAATATTAAACGCCATTTTCTATAAGATATTTAACAACTAACCAGAACTTATCAGGACATTTCAAACCCGCCCCAATTGTCTATTTTATACGGTGTCTAAATGTTGAGTGTAACCTGCCAGATAATGCAAACGAAATGATGTGATATATATGAATTATTCGTTGAAATACTTGTTTATTGATTGTGAAACAGGCATATAAAAAGAAATCTTTCGCCGTGAAATTCAAGTAATGATAAGCCGTTCAGGCGCCAGCTTTTCGTTCCGAAACAACACTGTTCGAGCTTCAGGGTTGATCCCCGCCGTAACGAAGCCCTGCGGCGGTGCACACCTTCTTACAATCAGCCGTGTTCCACGTCTTTGCTGAAAGAGGGTATATAAAAATGTATAGAGGTACCCAACCGTCGATTTTAGTCGGTACTTCCATGCAATTTCTTGAGGCGAATCATTGTGCTTAGATGTTTGAAGCTGTATACATTTTATTTTTAGTTTATGCGTGCATTTTATCCCGAAGCATTCTACTTTTTCTCTCAAAAGAATAAATATAAATAAAATGCGCCAGACAACACACCAACTGTCTTGGTATCGAATTAAGGTTTTTTTTCCTTGTGCTACGAATACCAGACAACGATAATGACGGGGGCGTCTCCCATAAATACTTATAAACATCCATGGCTTAGTAACGAATGTTCGAGCTCATCACATAATATTTGATTCTTGCGGGATTCAAAGCCGCGAGCGCGACCGGGCCGGAATAGTAGTCAAGAGATCACCACTACACTAAACGCGTTGTCTATAATTTAATAGCATCCAAATGATTTAACCATTGAGCTTATTGCATTGGGCTTGTAGTTCGGTACTAAGTACAGTTGTTACAATATTGTTATGTTAGTAAAATGGTACGGATGTTGAGTATTTCATCTAAAAATTAAGTAAGTAGGAATTTACAAGTAGGTATTCAACTTTACAATTGATGATGTGAACTCTTTGTTTTGTATACTTTTATTTACTGGCATTGCAAAATGTTGTCCGAAGAACTGTATAGGAGTGGGTTTATAAAGGAAAACTGTATGATAACAATTTT
Organism: Pyrausta purpuralis; assembly: GCA_963924145.1. NCBI lineage: Eukaryota > Metazoa > Arthropoda > Insecta > Lepidoptera > Crambidae > Pyrausta > Pyrausta purpuralis. The sequence continues at coordinate 17,631,106 of OZ001659.1, forward strand.
CATACGAGCCAAACTTACCTGTTTCGGAAAACTTGGTTACACGACAAAACAACAATGTAACCTTAAAAAGTTTGATGTCAAATTGAACGCTTTGAATTGAACAACTTGTGTGTTTCGAGTTTTCTCGTTACAATTTCATTTTGCGTCTTTCTTTACGTTAAATCAAATTCACGAGTATGTGCAAACAGTAAGATAAAGAAATTTCAAAGTTCTTAAGCAACTTTACCTTAATTTGGTCTCAAACTTATAAAGGAAAAAAGTCTGTGTGTAAACGTACTTAATTATTAGATCGCAAGAAATGGCTTCCACAAGCAGTGGAAAGGGTGATAAGAAAAGATTCGAAGTAAAATGTGGAATGCCGTTGCATTATGGGCATGGGATATCGTTGTGGACAACTGTGCTATCTGTCGCAATCATATAATGGATTTGTGTATTAATGTCAAGCCAATCAGGCATCAGCCACAAGTGAAGAATGCACGGTGGCCTAGGGAGTTTGTAATCATGCATTCCACTTCCACTGCATCTCACGTTGGCATTAGGATTGGGCAAAAAATATCGATATATCAAAATATCGATATTTTTTCAGAAAAATATCGATATAAATTAGCGATATTTTTTCCCGCGATATATCAATTTTCGATATTTATTTTCAGATATCAAAATCGATATATTTTTAAAGCTCTGCTGTCTGCTCATGCTTCACATCATGTTTTTGACCAATCCGATTTCTCAAATTTAGAAAATATGCAGTAGGCTGTATGGGCTTAGTTTCTTTGCTTCAAACACAAACAAAATTTACACTCTATGACAATGACATTGCTTGTTGGGTTGGTTGGTATCACTGCTGCACTGGACTGACTGCATTTTAAAGTGTTGGTACGAGGTAAGGTACGAAACGAACGTTTTGTTTTGTTAATGTTATTTTTCTGTGTGAATTTTATTTAAGTTTAACGTCATGTCTGCCGTATGGAAGTTCTTTAAAAAAAAGTGGGAACGAAGAACCTGTTTCTTGCAACTTGTGCGGTAAAACGTATGAAACTTGTGGAAACACTACAAATTTTGCAACACATTTAAAAACGAAGCACCATTTTGCTTATTTACAAATAATATTTGCTTTAAAATTTCGATAATTTTAGCAATTTTTATAAATAATTGCAAATTGGGCAAAAAATATCGATATATCGAAATATCGATATTTCTTGGTTCATATATATCGATATATTTGAAAAATATCAATACGATAAATATCGATATTTTTTTTCCATTTGCCCGTCCCTAGTTGGCATAAGAATCGACAAGTCTGTCCCTTAGATAAAAGAGAGTGGGAATTCCAAAAGTATGGACATTGATGTCAAAAAATGCTGCCTGGGCATCTTATGAAGCCAGCTCTAAAAGTAATAATCTTATGGGTTTTGGTCAGCTTTCATTTCTTACCAAATAATTTCTTACCAAGATTATTCCGGTATACGTTTGTTTCTTAAGTGGTACACGTCGGTCTCTTATTCATATTAGCTTTACATTATAAATGTCGGTAGACATAAGTCAATTTTGTTGAACACTGAGTCAAGTTAATTTTTAAAATAAATTAAATTCATCATAACCTAGGTTATCTTATTTTAAAACGACTTCAAAAAAGGAGGAGGTGATCTATTCGATTGTATGTTCTTTTCCTTTTTTTTTTTGGCTGTGTTAGGTACCTCATATCACAGTCATTTGTAGACCGATTTGCAAATTTATTTGCATATCTAGTGGTTATACCTTCTAGTTGGTCCCATTGTTGCTGAGTCGGGATCTGATGATAAGATCTTGGTGCAATCGAGGGAAACCTTTAAATTGTAAAAGGTACGTAAAGGTTTTTTTAATAGAATCTTAATGTTGACGTGTTGCTGCGTCTGCTAGTCAACACTGTGTGGAGCTGAGCTGATAGTAAAACTCCTTAATGCTTAGGACTGCAGCTGGGATTATATTGTCAGAACTTATGATGGGTAATTGGTAGCTTCTTAAAGAACAGAGTCATAAGGTGCAAACCCCCCCTCCCCCCCCCCTCCAGTAATGACTAAAGATTAAAAAAAGTAAAAACTGACTTTAAAACTAAAATGCACTAAAAAGTCTCAAATAAACTCTTGACCTTTTTAAGGAATAGAATCCATTTTAGGCGAACAATTTATTTTTGGAGTCGATGCCATCACTTTAACCATCTCAAGCATAAACTATCAGAGCACTGACTCTAAAGAGAAATTGTTCGCCTAAAATGGATTCCATTCCTTTAAAAGGTCAAGAGTTTATTTAAGACTTTCTTGTACATTTGATTTTTGAAGTTATTTTCCAATCATTATTAAAACCTCGAAGGCTCTTTCGTGTTAATTAAGGCGAATTTCTGAACCATTTCGCGGCTGGACGCGCGTCACCCACTAATTGAGTCTCATTTAAAAAACTACCGCTTCCCGCAATTAACCTACATCCATTTGCATTGCACACACAATAATCATAGGATGGCGCAGTAGGTTTAATTTACCTCTTTATAGCTTCGTGGGGGGCAATGCTCGTGCAATTCATAAACGAAAAAAGTTCACCGATCGAATTATCTTTATCGAAGAAAAAATATATTTTGATTTCTCAGGGTTACGATTTCCATGTATTTAGATTTTGCCGGTACGATAGTTTCTTTACTTCTAGATATGTTACTTGATTTTTTAGGTAAAACGGTTAAACTCATAATCACGATACGAAAAAGTTCGTTTGCCGCGAGAATCGATCGAATCGAGTAAATGTATACACATCAAAATTAAAAAATAATATTACTTTGGGGTATACTCAATAAAGGGTCTAACAAAATGAATGCATTCAGAGCCGATCCGTTGGCTTATATTTTAACACAATATTTTACAAACTACATAATAACTACATGGTACGTTCATAACTACAAAAAGTAAATATAGCATAAAATTTGAAATCAGACAAATGCGTGGAAGATGTCGTGAGTAGAGACTACTTTCCTTTGAACTTTCTGCATAAGAAACCAAAATCTTAGTACAGATGTGATCAGAAACCATGACCCCAAATCAAGGCACATCCCTTCCTACTGGGCCATACGTTTACCGGTGATGTTTGGACGAGTATAAGTGCTCCTAGTGAGCCTTCAGACATTTTTAATACCTTTTTTACGGGAGAGCTACCCATGTAAAATTCTTGTCTTTATAGTTACTCACTGCTCCTGTCTTTGTTGTGCACTTAATAATAATAATAATAATATCCTTTGGACATTCCCACACATCGCCATCTAGTCCCAAAGTAAGCTACTCAAAGCTTGTGTTATGGGTACCAGACAACGGATATAATACTTAAATACTTTTTTGTTTGTAAATACATACATGATATACATAGAAAACACCCAGACCAATACAAACAGATATGTTCATGCACACAAATGTTTGTGTGCACTTAGTACTATTCTATTCCTCTTAGTTCGACTACATCAATTTTGTACTATATTTATTTAATTTTCAAAGGAACAATTCCAAGACAAACGCCATTAATTTACCTAATTGTGTACAGCTTAGTTAATACAAAATGAACCCAAGTGTAAGTTCTCATATAAGTGTTTTTTTGTGTGCTGAGTTTAATGTCCTTATTAATGACTTAGACGGTATCACTGTAATATTTATTCAATATTACTATCGAAAAACCCAGAAAAATAGACATAAATACATAATTTTATTTTCTGTGTTTGAATTAACGTACTTTTACGATATAAATTGGGGTTGGTATTTTAATTTTTTATGGGTTCTATACAAAGGACATGTTACTAAACAAATAGTACCACAAAATATTGTAACATTAGCGCTAGCCGAGTACTCTTACATTAAGGTTTTTCTATGTTGTTTCTTAATTAGCAGGCTGCATGTAAGCACGAGACTCTATCAATAATTATTTATGATTGATTATAAGTTTAATGTTAACGAAAATAAAGTAATTATTTAATAAAATTAGGTAGCTTACGAGCTCTACCACATCATTTTTTTTTCTTTATGTACCAATCCTCTCCACTTATTAACTCCTTCCTTATGTACCTAATGTAATCTTATCAATTAAATGATTGTTAAATACGAGTCTCCCAAATAATCATCGACCAAAAAAAGTACTAACACGAGCTATTCGAATTTATGGACCTTAAGTAGCCCAACATCACAAAACAAGTGTGGGAAACACATGAATAAATAGCTGTTTCTCGGCGAGTGAGGACATATTTTCCCAAGGCCTGCGAGAAACAAACGTCACACACAAAGATCGGGGACAATGGGTCTGCTCAGCAGTTCATCTGTTAGCCTCCACGGTAATAAGGCGTGTTTTTGCACCGACACAACGAAAAAGGAAACAATGATTTTGCCCGTGACTAGATAAATAAGATGTCCGGACGTGACGAGGGTACCATTACAGTTTTTATGGAATCTTTCAGTGGGTGTTGCGTGGCAGCCGACGATCCACCTGCTTCTCTTTGTTTAGGCCTAAATACATTGTTAATGCTCGCATTGGGAGGTATGGCTAAGGTCACAGCCCGTGACGTTTTTTAGTCCGTAATGGAACCAAAAAGGTTTTTCATATCATGGAATGAGATAATTATTCACGATACAATTGCAATGTGCACTCGGATCCGACAAAACCCGGTCAAGTGCGAGTCGGACTCGCATACTAAGTGTTCCGTGCCAACTTTAACTGAATTAGAGATCCACTTACTTCCAAAATCCATACTATACTAATATTATAAAGCTGAAGAGTTTGTTTGTTTGTTTGTTTGTTTGTTTGTTTGAACGAGCTAATCTCAGAAACTACTGGCCCGATTTGAAAAATTATTTTTATGTTAGATAGTTCATTTATCGAGGAAGGCTTTAAGCTATATAACATAAAGATACGACTCACAAGACCACAGCAGCAATGAAAAATGTTGCGAAAACGGGAGAAAGATATTCCTTTTGAGAGCTTCCGCTGCGTACGCAGCGGAAACCGCTAAAGTTACACAAAAATCATGTATGACAAGATTGTTCAACATGAAGAGTTCTACAATAAAGTCCGCGACAGCATAAGTCTATCTTTTATGATTGACTTACTACAACCTTTTTTATATTAATAAATTTGTTAAAAAATAATGCATCATTTTTAGAGGTGTATTATACACACAGGTATTTATTCTTATCGAAATAAATACATTCATCATCACGAGCATTTCATTTAGAACAAAGTTGCCCTTTATATCATTTGATTCCAATAAATATCTTAGGAGCTTTCACAGTTTTAACATAACTCCGCACCAAAATAATGTTCGCAGCACAAGTACAACGTGCGCTTGCGCTAATTATATTATAAAGCTGAAGAGTTTGTTGGTTTGAACGCGCTTATCTCAGGAACTGCTGAACCGATATGAAAAAATATTTCTGTGTTAGATAGCTTATTTATTGAGAAAGGTTTTAGGATATAAAACATCACGCTGCGACGGGAAGGGAGGGAGCAAACTCAAAACGCGCGGACGAAGTCGCGGGGGACCGCTAGTACCACAATATTTTGATGACAGCAAATATAACTTTGCTTTTCATAATATTTGTATGAATAACAGAGTTATGTTTGCGGTTATCGAAAATGTGCTTTATCCCAAATATTTATATATTATACTAATATTTTGATCTCGTTCAAACTGTTTTTTGTTGAAAGTCTATGTCAAGATCTAGATCGCGTATTTTTTTCAAAATTTACACTCGCTTAGTTTAACAGTTAGATGGGGTTAACGCCCATTTTCCCAATTTGGAAGTCAAACGTTAGACTTTTGAGAAAATGGTTTTAGGAACTTCGATGAAAAAATGTAAAATGTAAATTGGTTTAAAAGATCTATCCATAGGCACACACATAGGTTTGTAATTTTTTTTTAGGTTTTAGTTTCATATATGGGAGCCGTCCTTATTAGAATCGTTAAGCGGTTAGCAGGATACATTTACCTAATAAGTTTTTACTGTGTAATACTAAAAGTTTCAGAATAAAGTGGATGTGACCTACGGACGGACAGACTGACAAAATTATAAAGGTTCCGTTTTTTGCCATTCGGCTACGGATCCCTAAAAAGGATAAAAATTACACCCGCATGTCCTTCCACCGTGTTAACGATGATTTAGTGGCGATCCCAGGATTTATAGAGAGGCCCGCCCCGCATAGCGACTTCAATGAATAATAAATTGAAGATCTTTTTCGATATTATTGATACTTCGGGTTTCTCCCGGTGATGTATGTTCGGGTGCGAATTGAAACCCTTTTATTAAAGCATATATTACAAGGCACGTCTAGCTTGTGACACTGAATAATACGCTCCTTGTTGCGACAATTCTTTGGAGCTCTCTCCTTATTTCGGCTTTTATTACACCGGGATTATTTATGGAGGACGTCTTGTGTACTATTTTAGACAGCTGTCTGAGCATTCGACTTTATTATGTCTCCAAGTACAATTGCCTCAAAAAAAGATCATCACCTTACGTATCTGGTACTTACTGAAAAAAACTGGTACCTATTTAGGTACCAGTTTTTTTCAGTAAGTATATTTAACTATTTTAAGCTCAAAAGAGTATTTACTCTTTTGAGCTTAAAATAGTTAAATATCCTAAACTTAAAGTTTATGTAATTTTTTCACCAATATTCAAGAGGAGATGGTTTCCCATTCGACTTAATCTTTTTTGCAGCTATATTACCACAAATCTCAGTCATTTGTGAAAACATATTTTTGAGTTGGTTAGCTTCTTTGTCGAGAATGGATTTAGGTTATAAAACATATCAGTCCGATAGCAGGGGAGGGAGCAAAATCAAAACGTGCGGACAAAGACGCGGAGGACCGCTAGTACTTACACAAAATTACTTTTTTTCGATGTTAAAAATAGTAATGTGCTACTTTATTCAAGCAGCGAATAGAAGAGCTCGTTAAAATGTTATTTCTACTACAATAAACAATAGTTTGAGATGTATTGTTTGTTTTGTTTTATTAAGCGTAACAAAATAATTCACCAATTTGCCTTTGAATAAAAAGCTGCGTAACAGAGATAATGTAGTATGAACAAAAATGCTATTCATTTATCTGGCAACGTGTCCAAATTAAATTAAAAAATAAATGTACCATTTTGAAACTCGGTAACCTCAAACAGAGCAGTTCTAAGACAAAATGAACATTGTTTGAACGGGTAAGAATTTGCAGAGCTAATTCTGAATGGCGTACGTCCTAGTTAGTCTTGTCTCCTTGCGAGGAACATTGTCACATGACGAGACGGGAACGACACGATAACAGAGAGTGGTTTTAATTATCCGAATTCAAAAGCCGGGGACATCTATCATATTAAAAGTCATCGTTACCTTACCATGTTTAGTAACCGGTATCAAATTCCAAATCGATATTACATATGGAGGGAAGTCAGATATGGTCAATAATGTCCTTCAATTGGCTGATCAGGTCATGGTTACCTTACCAATTTCTACTTTCATTATCATTGAAGTAACATCGTTCCAAATTTGAAATCGTTCTGAAAACTAGAAACTAGAAAAGAGCTAATGATCTTCAAATGCCTGAACAGATTTCCATGTAATATTTTATTTATTTATTTTATTTTATTAGGTCTACCAACAGTTTCATGTACAAATAAAAGTCTTAACTACAATTATGCAAATGTTTTAACTACAAATATTTTAACAGTGACTTTGTAGATATACCTCATAGAAATAGGACACTATCATTTGCTTTTGGAAAATCGAGTTTTTTTTCTAATAAATAAAATATCAGATTTTAAAACAGCATCCTGTCAAATTTAAAAATTATCTACGTGATCGGCTTCACCTCTCTCATTTCAATACTCAATCCTTCTTTTTCTTCAATTGTAACCTGAATTAATAAAAACACATAATTTACAAAAAGTACTAACCTTAATTTTCTCAAAAACTAGCGTATAAAAACCCAAAGTGTTTTCTACAAAAAAAAAAAACATTTATTGTGTTGTATCGTTATTTGAAATATTATCACTTAAAACGAGGTGACCTTATATTTTTTCAAAGAAAAATAAAAACAGAAGCGATTTACTGGTAAATACTAAATGCAACATCTAACCGGGGTATAAAGATGGGATCTTGGTGTAATCGAGGGATACCCTCGAATATAAAGGCATGTATAGTAGTCATCATTTCGTGAAGTTTTTTTGACGAGATTATGACTCCAGAACTTATATTAGGTACTCTGTAGCTTATTTAGGAACAGAGTCAAAAAGTGCAACCCAATCAATACTCCTGTAAGGAAGGAATAAGTATAAAGGAGAAATCCGAACTTTATAGAAACTTGGGCCTGGCGTTACAGAGCTCAAAATTGGTTAACAATTAGAGTATAGAGATATCTCACGAGGCTAATTTTCACGGTGTTCTGCAATGGCCAAACTAGTAAAATAATTCAATGAAAACATTTGAAGTTATGTCACCCATTTTAGTTTTAATTAGAAAATTGCATGTTTTTGAGGGTTTATCGCACTTGTGTGTTGTGGCGGTTCCTACCCGCGCTCTTGTAGTCAAAGCAATGCAGAAATATTATACAATAATAATTGGCATATATAACATAAAGGGCATGGAAATCATATGATGAACAGTTGTGATAAGTCCGATCTTAGGTTGAATATATTTTTTGTTATTCATTAATTGCTCGCACCATGCTCTGTACTACAATAGCTGCATGCGTCACCACCACACATGTTGACAATTAAAGGATCTGCATGTCCTAATACCCTTCGAATAGATTTATCTTCAAAGAGTGACCAAAACTTATGTCCTTGAACTTTAGTTTTCTTTTTATATATATTAGGGTCATATATGTATGTATCAGTTTATATGTAGTATTGTCTGTGGTATTGTCTGTGGTATGGTAGGTATTAATAGGTATCTTTTTTATTCGTTCGACATTGGCAGTAAAATCGATTATGAAATTATGATTAAATACAAAATCGCTATTTTATCTCGCGTTTTGTGCAATCAATTAAAAATAGTTAATAATGCGTAGGTAGAAAAAAGTACTTAATAGTAATATTCTATTTTTTTAAATAGGTATTTATCAGATTGTCATAAAATGCAATAATAAATCATTAATTCAAAAATCGATTTTTCAAACGATATATATCGATTTTTCAATTAATTCAAACTAAATAACATGCTGTACCTACTTGACATAACGAAAACGTTTACAGAGTTAGAAGTAACCAATTAAGTTGTTAAAATACGCATTTAAAGAGGTAGTTCAATGTAAAAATAATAAAATCACCTTTTTTCTCTGTCGACCATTCCCTTTTCGTATAAGATTCAAATAGGGTCATTTATGATAATATATTTTTTTTTGTGTATATTTCATTGCTGTAACGGGTAGGCCCAAAAACGGGGTTCTCCTTTATTTTTTTAATAAGTTAAATCGTTTACCTTACGATAACATTGAAAAGTAGTTCAGTCTATCAGGGTAATATGACAGTTTTTCGTTAGATACATAGCATGGCTATAAACACCATGGAGTAAATTATCTATGCGACACGAAAAACTCAAAGAAAATCGGTTCATCCGTTTGAGAGCAACGACATGTTAAATCTGTACGACCCGTCTCTTATTGTGTCAGGGATTATAAATGAGTGAGTGCGACCTTACTCAAGCTGCTTTTACGTAACATTTGTAGCGAAAACGAGTGCTGACCGTTCAAGTGTCCAAATAAAATCTAGACAGAAACATTGACCTTTACTTACCACAAATAATTAAACTAGTTTTGGCCAACTGTCGGCTAGTTTAAAATCAACGTCAATCACGTTACTTAACATTTAAACAGTACTTCAAACTTTTTTGATTTATTTGTGGTAAAAGCCGAGAAAGTTTAGAATTAATTTATTTTGTGGGCACATCAATCACCCATTGAGCGATTTATAAAAATATATTAATAAATAAAATTTATTAAAATAAACATAAACTTGCACCCAATTGGTCAAACAGTCATCCATTTCAAGGATAGGTCATCCATTGCAAGGGGTATGAGTGACTGTACTTTAAAAAAAACTCAGAATGATAACTATATTATTTATGGTACTCTGCAGTGAAGTATCCCTGAGATTAAATTTAGTTAACTTATTAAAATACAATTCACACTATTTTGTCCGAGTAAAAAAACTGCAGTCGTATCCCAATCGTGTCGTCCATGTACACAAGCTCCCATGGATTCCCGCGGCGGGTAACACAAACAGATGGTAGAGGGTTAAAACTTGCCCCGCATGTAAAATTAGTTAAATAACTCCCACGGAATCTTCACTCTATATGGAAACACGTCTTTGCTCTAAGCCGAGCAAATTAGACTCAGCAACTTGCGAACATTAAGCCCGTATTCTAAATTAATCTACGTACAGAGGGTGATTAAGAAAAAACATTGTTCATAAACTCATATTTGCTAGTGTTATGCTAGAACTTGATGGTTATGATTCCAGTGAGTAAAAGTTAATGGTCGCAAGGTTCTAAAGTTTGTATAATGGAATTAATATACAGCATTCTTAATGAGTTTTACAAAAATATTTCGTGAAACCTGCTTAGAAAAGTTATGATTTATGTATATTGCATTGGCAACGACCACAATTTTTAGAGATCTTTATTTCAATAATCTTAAATATATAATATATTAATGATTATCCAAGCACTTAAAAATAATCCAAGCCTCTAAGTATAGCCAGGAAATCTGAGTCAGAAATAATTAAAAGGTCTAGGGAATTAACAAAATGAGACTGACACGGATTAAACTAATTTTGTTCCTAATAAGCTGCTTTTAAGTCTAATAATAGATTGAGTTATTTTAATAAAAAATCGGGATATGATGCGATATTGTAACGGGTAACTTTGTGTTCAAATAAATATAGTTCTTTTTTGACAGACCATTCAGACAAACGATGTTAAGCACTTAACCTCGACTTTCGTTGTAACTCTCAAGTGAACAAAAGTTAACAGTTCAGTAATCTGTCGAATCATTCGACATGGTCTGGAACTTCGCGTTAATGAATAGCCCGGTCTTGCTGAACGTCGCTCTTGATCTTAATTAATTCATTCGAGTAAGTTTGACTCGTGATTAATTCCGAGCCGACCAACTTGGACTTGGACATGGAAATCCGGAGCGCTTAGTGTAGAATTGTGCATCACACTCGTTAGTCCTCGGACGCTGCGATCGAGTGGTACAAACACTGATTAGCAGCTGCCGGCCTCTGCGGTTGTATGTGCAGCAACTCTACGCAAGCTGCTGACTTCGTTCCTAGCAAATAGACAGTACCTATAAGAGATACTGGAAGCGACACTCATTTGTTTACGAGGTAAACAAGAAGAGTAACGCTCATAAGTTACAAAGGTCAGTATAAGATGCTATTTAGGCCTCTTTCTTAGTGCGGCTTTTAGCATCGATGCAGTCGCGCGTTTTGAAAATGCGCTTCAGCATGGCGACTCAAGCAAGGAACAAATTTAATTTAGCATCGATTTAGTCACGCGTTAGTATCGATGCAGTCGCCAAAATTAAGTACATAATTTGTCCATTTCCAGCTTTTGCATCGCGACCGCATCGATGCTAAAAGTAGCACAGTGTGTCAACGTCAAAGTGGTACAAACACTGATTAGCAGTTCCTGGACGCTGCGATTGTGTGTGAAGTAACTCTGCGCTCGCTGCTGACGAATTCATTCAACGCAAACAGAAGATAGTCATTGAAAACTAGGCCCGTGGCGTCGCCCGCGTAAATTTTGGATTACCCGTAAAATATTTCAACGCAAAACACATATTTTCATTGTACTCGTAAGTAAGAGATCAGCCACCATAGCGGTTAGCGTAAGCTCGCGTTGTACATAAGCTGCAAGCGATTGGTGTGGAGTTATTTTAGAAATGTGATAGCTTTTAACATAGTTATTGGTATCAAATGTTGAACAGTGTAGTTTTGTTCAAAATAAAATGCTCGTGATAGTAAATATGTTTATTTTGATAAAAATATTATTATTATATGGTATTTTCAACATTTTTAACCAACTTTAAAAAGGAGGAGGTTTTCATCAATACGGGTGCATGTTTTTTTATGAGCATATCCAGTGACTTTAGATCTCGATCCGTATTTTATTGGTTTCGGTGATCGCAAGCGGGAACGGACGGGAACGAGTTTTCTATTTATCTAAAGAGCCAACAAGGATACTATGTATGTTAGTTCTGTCAATTGACTGCCTCGTCCAGCAGAATGGACCTTGATTAAAGTGTCCGATGCTTAATTGCGCTATTGGCTGTACCAGATGCTTATTGTTGCTTTTGGTGCTGTTACTCTTTAAATAAATCAAGTTTTCAAAAACATTTTGAAAAAAATCTCTTTTCAATTTAAAAAAACAGAAACCGTTCATGATGTTGTATGATACGAAAAAGACATATATATAAGTTTTAATTTCAGAATCAAAAGAGAAAACGATAGAGAACACGCAAAAGTGCACTTTAAAATGACCTATATCCTGAAAAGCTTTAATAAAGATTAGCAAAAGCCAACCCATTTTCTGACCGCGAAATGTGGACCACAGAAAGCTGAAAAACAAAAATCGACGCAAACTGAAATAAAAGCTATTCCGAACGTTGTCGAACAAGTCCATTTATTCAACGTTTTCGGACATGGTTCTCTTGTAAGTGTAGAAGAAAGGCTCCGAGTTGATCCGTACGGCTGAAAGTTTTCAACAACAGTTCAAACATTTTGTGGTGCGACATACAACATTCTCCTTTTAAGCGCAGCCTGCGGTATTTGTGTTCTTCACTTCGCTACGATTGTTCTATTCTCAATTGGCTAAATATTCGATGAAACTTAGATGTTGGCGAAAAATTATATGTTGGTAAATTACTGTGACTGAAATACACATGCTATTTAATGAAGTTGTTTCAAATAATACTATCACATACCGAGACCCAGTTTTATACCTAGGGATCGTGGGGGTAGGGAGGAGGAGGAGGGGGGGGGGGGGGCGCTAACACTGACACTACAGTGAAACAAATGTAGCTGTATTTAAGTCTGCATAACAGGGTGTTGGTTTGGTCAGCGACGAGCGACTCAGGGGTGGTAGTAAAAACGATACAGATGCGATTAAAAAAAAAACATATTTTTTAAAATATAAAACCCGAAAAAATCAATTTGTTATTGCGATACTAGCGAGCCAGACAAAACTACCAATACCAGGTCGCCTCTTTTTAGCTTAATAACTACAAAGCGTAGCGTAGTATTTCGTAGATACGCGCGACGGTGCGATTTTCCCCATTCGTCTTGATTTTTTAAGAATGTTGAGCAGAGGTTTTCTTTTATCAAACTTGAATACGAGGGTCAAACTGAAAGTTCTTAGAAAATCAAAAACTGATTACATTAGCCAGTTATTAGTTTTATTATATCTTTTCAAAATATTGTCCATTGACGTCAATACACCGCTGCATGCGATGGAACCACTGGGAAAAGCACTTTGCCCACTCGTCCTTAGGGGTCTCTTCAATGGCATCGCGATACGCAGCCACCGCTTCTTCAGCATTCATAAACCGCTTTCCTTTAAGTTTTTCTTTAATTTTTGGAAATAAATAAAAATCACAAGGCGCGAGGTCGGGGCTATACGGCGGGTGACCCAGTAATTCAACGTTTGATGTCGCCAAATAGTCGATCGTTCGCTTGGCGGTGTGCGACGAGGCGTTGTCGTGGTGAAGGGGGATCCTACTGCGAGGTCGTTTCTCTCGAACTTTTTCCAAGACAATTGGCAAACAATTGGTAGTGTACCATTCTGCAGAAACTGTTTTTTGATCCTCAAACACAATTGTTGCGAAATGACCTATCCTTCCAAAGAACGAGGCCACCATTTTTTTTCCCGCACTTCGATCTCTCTTCACTTTAGTTGGCAACTCCTCGAAAGGAAACACCCACTGAGCAGATTGTCTTTTGGTTTCAGGATCATAACAGTAAATCCAGCTTTCCTCACCTGTTAGTATGTCGAACACAGCATTTGAGTCACCTCCGTTAAATCTTTCAATCATTTTACGGCACCAATCCACACGATGGAGTTTTTGAGCCTTAGTCAAATTATGAGGTATCCACCGGGTGCAAAGCTTCCTGACCGCTAAATGTTCGTGGAGGATTCTGTGCACTTGACTCATACCGATGCCTAAGCTTGTCCGAATCTGCTGATAGGTCACTCTTTTGTCAGTCTCTATCATACGCCGCACAACACAGATGTTATTTTCAGTCGTCACCGTAGAAGGCCGTCCCTCACGTACATCATCAGTGAGATTAGTGCGACCACGTTTAAACTCATTAAACCAGTTGTAAACAGTCGCACGAGATGGGGCTTCATCGTGAAAGGCCAATCGTAGTCTATCATAACTTTCTTGTTGACTTAAATGACATCGAAAGTCATAAAAAATCATTGCACGAAAATTTTCTCGTGTTAAATTCATGTTGACGTGACACAGACAATTTTCAATTTGCCGCCAAATCGTAAAACAAATGACAAATGAATGAAATATATACTCAGTAATATTGGCAAAGTGTTCTATTTTCAAATTTTAGATTTTTTTTTTATTATATTGCACGGACGAGTAAAAAAAGTAAGGACTCCGCGTCACCTACATAAAAAGTGAAGCACCCAAAGTAAGCCAGCATACGTGTAAATACGAAGCTACACGCACACACTGACGCAAAAGTAAGCCGATCGGCCGCCATTACCCTCTCTGCCATCGTCTGTGACAGTGCAAACCTTCGCGTATAAAAAAATGAAAAAATACCGTCGTGTATCGTTAAACGGTGTAAAAATATTACACTTCTGCAAAAAAAGTGCCAAGGAATAACCTTTCATAGGTTAACCAGTACCTATTGCGTTAATTTCTGTTCTTTTTAAAATACAAAAAATACTTATTTGGAACACAGAACCTCCACTCCACGTGATATGCCGGTGACAGTAACAGCCAGTGTGGCCGGAAAATAAATAGGGACTTTACCCGAAAAAACAGGCTAAGTAAGTGCAAGTTGGACTCGCGCACTGAAAAACTACAAGTTGGTTTTAAAGCAGTATTCTACTGCATAAACACAACCTTTTTAAGTTTTTAAATTTAACTTAAGTATATAATTCTTTTTTTTGTTCTTTATTTTTTGTCATTTAAATAAATTGCAGTGTTTGTGTAACAGAAAATCAAGCAAATGAATTATTTTTTTGTATTCGTAACAATAATTAGAAGAGCTGGCAAGCACTTTTTATTTACATAAAAATATAATGAAATCCAACCAAAATAATTACAGGTATGTAATTTTTATCTAGCCATGCCGATATCAGGTTGGCGACTTATATTACTTTTATTTTAATTGTGGTTTTGAAAGGCACACTACTTCAAATTTTACGCACATTGCTCACATGCATAAACGAGTAAAATTTGCACTTCCGCCATTCTGATACGCCTACACAATAAAGGGAGAAATATTTGTGTCAACTGGTCTCCCCGTGACGCACACACATACAGCATAAAAGTGGCTTCACTTGCTAGTATCGCGGTGCGGAGTCCTTTCTTTTTTACTCGTCCGTGTTATATTGTTTGTGGCCAGTTCTAAGAACTTTCAGTTTGACCCTCGTATAATTTAAATGATTTTTTTCAATAAGCATTCATTACTCATGTTACTATCCCTAAGTTGGGTGTCACTGACCAAAACAACAGCCGGTATAGCTGTTATACATATTTTTATTTGTGTAACTACGGTATTATAGCGGAACGCTGTTTTTTCCGACTCTTTTGGAATTCAAATCGTAACAAATTCACAGATTAAAGAGACCGCATAAAAATATAAAATGCCTACAACAGTGGCGAATTATGCCATTGCATAATTTAGACGCGAGAATTAACTTTAATTATTCCATAAATTTTAACAGCAACCCTTGCATTATTAGCATTCACGGCGTAACTACAGTTGAAATAAAGGGTTCAAATATTTCCAGGTCAACTTAATTTGTACGAAAATTGCAAGTTTAATTTCTTCCTGTTAAGGGTGTCTTTTGCTTGCTCAGAGCGGACTCTCTTCGCAATTAATTTAGTGTGAGGAAATCTCCATTTCGTGACAATGTTACAGCGTTTACTTTCTATTGCCAGCGCCGTTTTGTGTTTCAAAAGGACGCTCTTTGAATTTATTCTGAAGGTCAGCATCGGGTTAAATGTTGGTACAACTTCTTCGTCACTTTAATTTGCATAAACTCGCACTTTTCTCGACTGTGGTAAGTACTTTAATGTTTTTAGAGTTCTTTTATTCAACTGAATTTTGGGTTTATTGAGGCTTGATTCTGTTTTGTTTCAGCTAGCATAAGTATAACAAGGGGCGTATTGCGATCCAACTCAATCCGTTCAATATCCACGCAGTTCAATTCCCACTCAATGTAAACGTATACATACTACAATGATATTATGAGCATTAATATTATAATAGTATTATCGATATAATGCGAAATCGCAATACGAAATTGTAAATTTGACAATGAAGCAAAGCCGATTCTTCCCTTTTATTAATTTATCTGATGTTTACATATAATCACCCTTAGGCTACGATAATATTTGTAGTACCTTACTCACGAAATTTTTAAGGGTTTCCTTGACTTTGTATTGATCCTGTAGTGTCACCCAGGGGACAGAAAAAAACTCTTTCAAAATGTAAGTAGTACGTTATAAACGCAATCACTACTACAAGTGATTTCTCTTTCCTTCACTACATAAATCGAGGCTTGTTTATATCTCGGATCGGCTTTTTTCAGAGTAAATACGTAGAATCGTCACCCCGGGGAGCGATCTATCACATGACCTATCCGTTCCGAGAACTTTAACCCCCATTCGTATATTATTACCATGAGTATACACTTTGGTGGACGTGTCTATTTGTGGGTTTCCGCGACCGTCATAAGGGCTAACTTTTGACAAATCACATGAAATATGCGGACCGTGTGAATTTTGATGGATAACGTATTTTAAGGTAGCTTTGAGTCATCGTGACTGTTATGCAAAGTACAGGAATGATGGTTTTATCTAATTTAAACAATATCATTTTTAATTTTTTATTAATTAATTTTCTAAACAAACCAATCTTGCTTTACATTTACACACTGTTTACGTTAAGAATGAAACATAAATGAAGTATGCACAAAATAACCTATTTTCAATAGAAAATAATAATCAGAAAATAAAAACAGTTCAATGACTATTTTAATATTTAACAAAGCAACTGATTTAAAATGAAAATCATCTTAAAATTATTGGAATAAAATAAATTGAAACAAGACTGTAATTATCTACTGTAATTATCTGCATTAGTGAGGGTTTTGAAACTAATCCAATTACAATCAGTTTTATTTATCGCATTCGTGTAACGCATATTTATTTCGCTGCTGGGATTTCGAAACACCAGCTTCATAAATAGATAGAGCAATATCTTTAGAAAACAAAATTAATTGTTTGGGTTCATTGACCTTTTACTCGTTCCCAGCTGTGCATTTTCCTTCGGCGCAGAAACGTTCGGGTTTGGAAAAAAACGGAAACGTTTTCCCAAATGAAGCAAGATTGTTTTCGTCGTCACACCTGATGTCTGCGCAATCATCCTGGGGTTCACGTGAAACACGGATGCTTTTCTTTTTCAGCAATCAAAAAGGCATGAAACAGCAGCAGTTTTGGCAGTTCGTAGAAGTTTTTTTTTGTTGTTAGATGCTCCTATTCACATGTGTAATAGTTTATCTAGGAATGTAGGTTTAAGAGGCTCCCCGAATTTTTAACGCGCACACTAGCGCAACTTTAGTAGAAAAATCATAACTCGTTAAATAAAAGACGAATCGAAAATCTGATTGACGCGATTGTAGTTCTGGTTATGTGGTTTAGATACAATGTTTAAGTTCAATAAAACAGAGTTATCTGCAGTTTCAGTTAGAAAAATTGCCAAAAATGACCACATTTATCAGTTTTTCTAACGCTAACTACAGTAAACTACTTTTGAAACAATTTAAACGCACTAAATAAACTATAAAACTTGTACTACAATCGTGTCCACCAGATTTTTGATTGTTTTTGTATTAAAGGAGTAATTTTAAATAGAGTGGCGCTAAAGTGCGCGTCAAAAATTCGGGGAGCCCCTTAAGGAACAAGAAATCATCAGTAATCTTTCAAGGAATCGGATATCTCATACCCAGGACAAAATGAACAATACATGAGCTCGAAAATATAAGATCCCGTCTTTTTTTCGTGTCCTACTTACACAAAATTGAGACCTTCTCGTTAGTAACCAGTTTCACATTAAAATTGTAATTTCAACATCAAATTCGCAAGAGGGATTTGAAAAAGTCAGGCATTGAATTCATAATGTTGTTCGTGAAAACTTTAGGTCTGTTTAATCTAAAGTTGGATGGAACGACCTACATAACTAGCAATTTGCGTTACGTTAAAATACTGGAGCAACTAATCAGAGTTACTAAATTATTTCGGCACAATATGCCGGCTCGTTTGCACGTGCGATGCTGGCTGCATGCTAAGTTCTACAGGGATGTCGATACGGGATAGATTTTTAATAAAACATCATAATTTTCAGGTGCTTCATCTATTTGGGATTGGTCCCTATGATCGTCACTTGTCACGATTCTGAGTCAATGCATGCGCGGTAGTCTAGACCAGTTTTACGTGAAGAACACCAAATGGCACTCGGCATCAGCATCACACATCGCTTTTAATATATAGAAACACTTTATTGCACAGGACATGATCAAGATATAGTTATTAATATATATTTTTTTCAAATGTGTCTGATTTCCATAACACAAGTGTATGTGATTGGTGTCGAATACTTATTTATATATTACTATTTCTTCAGCTTAGTGTAGCCCTTCTGATGAGGAGATAATCCTTAACCTTTTGCCGGAGTGTTTAGAATACTTACTATCTAATCACTGATTTTAGCTTTCAAAACGAACGTAAGTAAGTTAATCCCGAATGGACATAGGTCTCTTGAGATGCCTTGACCAACATGCCCCTTTCAAAACCTTGCGAACATCCCTGGTCATGTCTGTCAATTATTTTGCGTTATTTGCGGTGTGTTTGGAGCGCGCATAAACATTTTAATTAGATTGGCCACAGCGAGACTAAGCAAATACAATTTATTTGGCGCGTGTGGTATCAACTTGCGGGTAAACTTGGATTCGGTGCATTCCGTAACCGGATGGAATTACGTAACTAGATAGTTTTCGCATCGCCATTGACTATGACATGAAAAGTGTACCTACTCTAAAGTGGATATTTTCATTGATAGTAAAGTCATGACAGATCAAACGTGACGTAACATATACCAGAGGTTAAAATGACAAGACGTTATTCCGTCTCTGTCAGTACTGGTAATTATTGAACCCTGAGTTACCTGGCCTGGTGCCATGTAATAGCACCATATCACAAGCGGCACTTTAATTTTATAGCGATTATAAGATAATTATGGCCTTTGTATTGCTATCGCGAGTTATGTAAACACACAGTGGGGCTTCGGCTGACCGCACCTAAATGCTGAAGTAGTGCCAAGTAATGTGGCTGGATTAAAATGTGAATTTTGAAAAAGATTTTGGGCAGAAACATATTCGAATTGCAAGAGTCGCCTACAAGCTTTTTTACTTGCATTTTGAGGGTCAGCCTAGACTATTAAGTATTTTTATTAACATAAATAATAGACAAAATTACATAAATATTGCTTTTCTAATAACATAAAATATTATTTTCATTAATCTTATTGATTTTATATTTCGTACCATATTTCTTATATTAACCTCACGCTCACCATTCTACTTCACAATTAATAAAATATTGTAAATAAAAACCATGGTTAATGCCAGCAAAATGCGTGGTATTTTGTAATAAAACGAATATGGCCGTTATTAAATCAGATGCGAGATAGATTTGTGGTCGTCCAATCGTTAGTTTTTCCTTTTTCCCCCGCAATAAATTGTACATAAAGGCGCACGAGCGAGCGTCACGCATAGCATCTCATAGATTTATTCCCCGCACTTCTGTCCAAATTTAGATTTAGTGTTATGTTTAGTCATAATTCACACGTGTTAGGGTACTGCAAGAGGGCTGGGGTCAAAAGAATTAATACTTCATTTCAGTTAGAGGTTAAAAAATGCAGGTGGTTTGTTTGAATAAAGGTTGAAAAGCAAATCTACCCACCCGGCATGAGAACAGCACCAACCAGATGTTAACCATACGGAAGCATTTGATACGGTGCTGTCACCGTGACGACGAGACGTTAATTAGTGGGCTTCGACCTTATGTAACCAAAGGCATAGATTTTCGCGCCAATATAACTTTTTACGTGTAGTACAGTGCGACAAGGATCTTCTGGTCGATAGATGACATTGACAGGAGGTGCTAGCATTCAATCAGGCTAGCAAATGCAAAAATCTTCCATAAATTAAGAAGGTTAGGAAGCTGTTTAACGAATATTTTTTACCCAACCTTGGCAAAGTCAAAGAGAAAGGTATTAATTTCAAGCAGTATATAAAGTTTGGGACTGCAATTTGTGATATCTCTAGCGTCGTTTTATTTTTATTTTATGCTGATTATGTACAGGCAAAAGTATGCTTTTTGTGTATGTAGAACCAGTACACACAACCAGAGGTAGAATATTTTTTTTTCACATAAATAACCGGTTTAGATTTTAAACATATTACACCCTAATTAGAACGCCTATTACTTGTAGTTAGGGTAGGGTTGATCAATTTAAAAGTTTGTGGGCAAAATAAAGATATTTTTAGTAACGCAACAAAATAACTAGTGAAAGAACGCAACCTTAATCTTACCACGAATATGTGAAATTGCAGATTAGATATAGGTTCATATGAATGAGAGCTTAAGGTGAGAGTGACTAAGAAGATGTTATGATGAACACATCCGTCCCGGCAAGTCACCTACGCCTGTGTAGACCGCGTAATTGCGACCTGGCCTGCGGGGCGCAGAGGTGCGGGGGGAGACGAGAGCGCGGTTAGTGAGCTGCGTGGGCGGGTGGTACCGCGCCGCTTGCCCTTGAATCCCCGCGTGACTCAATAAAGCGGTTTATCGTATTATTTGATTGCGATATCCTTAGACTCTTTTCGTATATGAACTGCACTAGAACCTGCCCCTAGTAAGTTGGTGGAAATGTTATTAAATAAGTAGGCTTAACACCAAATAATGGCCTACCATACTTCTGAGTTCAAAATGAAATATTCACATAACGTCTGCTCTGATTTGCTTTCTACATTTAAATTCTTCAAAGAGTATAATATTTACTTACTTAGTTTATTAACTTGTACAATATTGTTATTACACTAAATGTTACTACTCCAAAGTATTGCAAATCGCTCAATAAACAACCATGTTTTGGTGCGCCACCAAATGAGCTCCAGTTTAAAATTCATACAGCAATTTCCAACTGCAAATTATCCATCGCAGATGGATCTGAGGCCATAATATGCGAGGGTCAGCGGGCGTACTCCGGGAACGCATATGAGGTTTACGTCATTTGTGTTTTTTTTTCAAAGCGGTACAATTTTTGTGAAACGACCGGAGCAGGGTTAAATAACACTCGTTAACTTTGAGCACGGCAACGGGCGCTTTTCGAGAACGATTTTAACGGGTTGATTAAAACGCCCATATTTTTCTAGAGCGCAGGTAATTTTTCATTTTACGCATGAACAGACAAAATTGCTGGTTGCTACAGTGTTATACAGTGGCATGGTAAATTATTACAGTAACAAAAATAATGGTTTGGATTTAGAAATAAATTTGAAATAAATAATGTACTCAAATATTTCTTCAAACACAAAGTATTAGGCTTTTGAATTACATTATCCTCCATTTATATTTTTTTGTGTTTAATTTCAAATTGAGATTGAAACAATCACGCTTTCTTTAAAAAGGACCGTCGTATGAAATCTGCAGTATCTCCATTGAATCATCACTTTAAATAATAACATCAGAAAGTAGTACTCGTAAATTTGTACAAAACGTGAATCTTTAAGAGCCATTTGGTACGTGTTTTATTCAAATCTGTTTGTGGCTGACACGCATCATACTTCCAACTCAGCGGATCCGCGACGTGGCTATGTAAAAAATTTAATTCATTGCCAGCAAATTTATATGCATACCGCGGCTGCAGTTTATTAAGAATGCACCTCTCACCCCCGAAGGGTGATTACGAAACGGGAGCGGTTCCAATTCGATTGCAATCTATGATGGCAATGGCCATTGAAAGCACTGTCGATTCACTTTCAAGAGAGTCCGAGATGATTGTAAGCGCTGTCTAATGCTAGTCATAGTTAATTCCAAAGCCTTCCAAATAATATCATGACGTCACTAGGGCCTGCATGTAAGACAGATAAGCTATAGGTTAACTCCTCATCCTGTTGCTCCTGCCGCTCATAAAGGGCACCATATCAACACGAGGCGTTTATTTTTTTAATATGAAACTCCATTCTGCAAGGCAAACCTATCTAATAAGTAGCGTAACCTCCTCTGATCGATATCAACTCGGGACACATTCTCGACCAAGCGGCTCATGCGTTGACACGCGCTTACGGCTAGTCGTCTGATGTTCTTCGACAATCTGCCCACCCTGTCAAATGTACTGCCATTCACAAGATGAACTGTCATAAGTTGTAGCAAACGCAACCTATTGAGGCGTCGGCTATCCGTAGCCGATCCGATGCCGCGGCGTTGGTGGTGGCCGCGGGGTTGATATCTGTTTGATGTTAATACGGTGTTGTTTCCTTTACGAGTAGATCAATATTCTTCAACCTTTAACCCAGAACTAAACACGTGGATTTGGGCCTAACAGTTGCAACGTGACAGCAGTTGAGATACGTAACTGTAATACCCGCTGGCTCTAAAATAAACCGGTCAGCTTCATTCCATCCATTATACTTGGCTTAGATAGGTAAAAAATTGCCCCACGGATTACAGCTATAAATAACCTTTGGGTAACACCATATCGGCGTTTTCCTTGATACGGGAAAATTGGCGGTTTGATGCTCAGACTACTGAACATATTTATCGATTGTATATTATTTGACAAACGATTTAGTATTTTATTTTATTTTATTGGATAAAGACGCATAACAGGTTACAATTAATAAACAATATAGTATACTTAACTAGACCTTATGAGCTAAATTATTATTTATCATAAACATCTACATATAGGTTTATTTTCTTCTATTAATATTAGTAATTATTGTTTTATTTCCTTTTTCTATTAATTATTTTCGCTGCACCCATTGCCATTTCTCTGCGAGACTTGATCATGATTTGTGTAATTAGGTCTTCAAATAAATAATTTGTTATAATGTTTTTATCGTAATAATAATTCGCGTTTGTCAATGGAGCTTACTCCCTTCACTTTTCCATGTTACGTTCTTATTTAAATTCTTTACTCCTAAGTGAGTACAAAATGGTAATACTCGTAATACGGTCACGTAAAACATTCTCTCAAGATATTCATTACAAAAACGCTACCCAAGAGTTACACCAAGTAGTTGTTTCATCTGATCTCGAGTAAACGTCGGGTCGCCATGAAATATGCATTAAATATTTACACAGTCTCGGCCCAGCCATTCGCTTGAAGTTGACTGAACCGAACAGATTTGCAATTCACCAAACATCCTGTAGAAAAAAGACGGCCAAGTGCGAGTTGAATTCGCGCACCGAAGATTCTGGCTAAAATAAAAGTTAATGATCGCATTATTAACACAGTTAATACAGACAAGTTCCACCTTAGTAACATAAGGTACTATGTACAAAATAGGAACGAAACTTATTTGTTAAAAATAGTTTAAATATTTAATAAAAAACATGTAAATATGAGTTTCAGGTTTACAGAAAAGATTTTGTTTAATAATTTGAATTTTAAATAAATGTAAACTGATAAAAAGAAAGCTATACTTGATATAACTACACGTCCTTTCTAACTAAGGTGTCCTTTTTAAAGGCCAGTAAGTAGTATAATCTGGGTTAAGGTTTCAGTTCTACAATTAAGGGAAAAAATATAACAATAGTATGCTCTTGCACATATTATAGTTTCAGAAACCTTTATTACAATAAAACACGTAGTTACTTACGACTAATGAGCGTAGACGAGAATATTAGGTATCATAAAAGATTTTGATATCTTTGCAAATAATACAAATCATATCTTTTGATCTCGGACAATCACAAAGTTTGGTTTCGATGGCTGAGAGAGTTTGTTGACCCGATCCAGTCAGTCAATCAGTTTGATACCTACATTTGCGTATATGAAAGAAAATGAGTTTTGACCAATAATTGGATGATTTTTTGTTATTAACTTATTATTATTTCCTATGTCTCTATATAGTATAGTATACACTGAACTCTAAGTTGAAATTTACCCGATTAAACCAAAAAAACCATCTCGCTATGACTTCTCGTCTTCGAGAAATCCCTGGACAAAAACACTAAATATAATTAAAATACACAAAATACATTTACAAACATAAATACAAACGCTTACGAAACTTAGCACACGTATTTGGAAGCCTTACTATATCAACATTCTCGAATATTATAAAAAATCCAAAGATATTACCGACATTCAAATTAAATTGATTTCCTCCCTTTTTTGAAGTCGGTAAAAATATGGACAGACTCACATATTATCATTTCAGAGATACGGAACCATAAAATGCGAACAAAGCCAAGGGAAGTTAGGAAGTAGAATGGAGGTTTAAATGGTGCCCTACATTTCAGCTCTCAAGAAGTTCGATGTAAGATTGCGTTTGACGAGCGATTGGGGTCGTGGCATTCGTTCACAAGTCGTCTGCTAACTGTACAGTTAACAAGATAACGGCCTAGTTGGATTCTTGTTTGACCACACTCTTATCGAGAGCAGTATATGTAACAATTAGTAGCTTGATGACGATCTAGAAACCTACGTATGATGCTTGATTTAACGTTTCTGTTAAATGATATAGGACTGAACAGTTTTACATATTAAATTACATAAATATAAAATCACCTGACAACAAAAATATAAATAAAACTTTTAATACTGCTATATAAAATTGGAATAATGAATCAATATAAAAACCTTAACTGTTTCTTCATAACCCAAGCTTTATTAAAATTCATAGTTAAAAT
Organism: Pyrausta purpuralis; assembly: GCA_963924145.1. Taxonomy (NCBI): domain Eukaryota; kingdom Metazoa; phylum Arthropoda; class Insecta; order Lepidoptera; family Crambidae; genus Pyrausta; species Pyrausta purpuralis. The sequence goes on from OZ001659.1 coordinate 17,656,325, forward strand.
GTAAATAAACACAGCAATTTCCTCGCTTTTAACAGCGTCACACAATAAATCTTGGATCAACGAAATATCGCTGGCATCATTAAAACGCCTGGTATTTGGACAAAGGTTTCAACCACCGCCAAGTTTTAATTTAATGCTGTCGTAAACACAAAGTGCCTTTAGAAGGTCGTAATAAACTCTCAACTCGAGTTATGTTGACATAATGTTATGTTAAGTAGGTGACATGTAAAACAGGTTAAGACAAAGATACTCTTGGAAGCGTTTTGTTGATTCAAATTGAAAGTTAACCAACTGTCCATTTATTTTAAAGTTATAGTAAATTATAGGCTTGCAAGATACATTTTATAGGAAACCCCTGATTAGTACAGCTTAGGTACATTAAAAATTTCTCGGTTCAATAATATAAATTGCACTTGTAGAAAGCAACTTTGGCTGTGTGACAGACGAGAAATGAAAGGACGGAGAAAAACCCCCGTGTCTTACGCTATCCGGGCGTATGTCTGACCACTCGGCCACCGTCACATTAGCAAGCCGATGAAAACAAAAAAAAAAGGTCAGTTAAAAAATAATACCTAGAAGTTGTTAGGCCCTCTCTGCGTTGTTACTTGTTGGCTCTTTATATGCATTAGTCACTCCCATGTGGCCATCAAAGTCGTGCTAAAACAAGAATGAAAAGATTAATTTATGTGACCAGTCGAAGCATATCTATCAGAATTAGACGTTTGAGAAAATGCACAGAGTAAGAAGATCAATTATCATCTCCAGCTACAACCATTTCAATAACCCATCAGTCGCTCACGCGTCGTATGCCAAACTCATCGAACTTCAATCTGCTAAACTGTTAAGCATTAAGTTTAGGCGGCGAACACATTACATGAGACGGCAATAACTGTCGCCGGGGACCGTGAGTGCGCGCCTTATCTCAGCGGCGTCGATTGATGCGTTTAATAACGGAAACGCTTCGATATGCAGATTTAGAGATGCTGGATGTGGCTACTGAATCTGGAGCTCTTTTTTTGAATCTTTCGCTAAATATTCTTCATTCATGCTGCATATTGCATGCTTTTTGCACGCTATTATAAGGCTGAATGAATGGGACTCACGCTATCATTATCAACTGATGTACTTGATTACTGTATTCTTGCAAATAAAACATTTGACTTTGACTTTGACTTCAAAATTCATAAAAAAACACCAAAAAAACGCTGAATGTAGATGTTAATGGTTTCAAATTGAGTTTTTTGAAATAACTGCCATGTAAATTATCATTTGAATGTCTAACAGTACTCGATGAAAATCACGTGCCTCTGAATCTGCTGCTGAATTCATCATCATTATCAGGGGACGTCTACTGCTAAACATAGGTTTTTTTCATGTTTCTTGATTACTTTCATTTGAAACAGAACAGTGTGATACTAATGTAGCTATAAACGATTTTCACAACTGGCCACCGTAAAATTAATCTTTTTAATCTTATCTAAACGACCAATAATTATGATGTTCACACAATTAACGCTTAACAATTAATTATCCATTTTTACGTTTACCTTTACTTTACCAAAGCTATATTGTGCAGCAAAACCCAGACATTTTCTGGTTTTAATCAAAACCAAAGTAGTTTAATAAAATAACGCCGTGACTAAAGAGTTAAGAAACGACTTGCAGCTGAAAATCTTTACTACTATGCCAAATACCGATTCGTCTTTATATGTTACGGTTTACACTCAAAAGTAAAATTAGTATGTGATTCTGCTTACAGGGTATGAAATATTTTGATAGAAATTAAGTTTAATAAGTAAATAAAGTGTCACTTAGAAATAACTCTTAATGCTTCAACACCCGAGCGGTTGCAGGCAACCGCATAACAATAGAATTTGCATTGTGTCTCGTTCACATACGCTTGAGGGATTAACTCACAAGTTCACAAATGGAGAAGGTAGAAGCGAATCTACCCACCCGGCATGGGAACAGCACCAAACAGGCGTCAAACATACGGAAGCATGTTACGTAAAGGGATCAGCAACTCCTCGGCATAGGATCGGCACCGGATAGCGAACGCTTCGCATCAGATGGTGTTTGCTACAATATTATGCCAGTTCTTTTTGTAAATGACATCCCGTTTGACAACTATCGGGTGACTCGCCATAATCACGTTACTACGCTTCCGCCGCTGGTCGAGAGTGGGTCCCGAGTTGATCACGATCTGAGGTGGTGACGTTACGAAGTCGATAGATGTGCGTTGAAGTATGCATGTAAAGAATACTAAACGCCTCGAGATGATATGGTTCTCCCATTACGGGTGTATAGATTTGCTGTTGTCAATAAATGTGTGTTGCTTCATGAACTGTACATCCTTGTCTTCAGACCAACAGAACTCTATTAGAATGCCTGCGGGGACGTAACAGTCGAGTGAACGGCTCTAATGCCCTTCGAACGATTTCTCCTGGTCTAATATGAAAAATCACAAGCTATGATCATGTCAATAGATCTTTGCGTTAATGGCTTTTTTCTCAGAAGTTTGATAGCTTTTGATATTGGGTAGGTATGTAGTGGGAGTCGTTCAATCTACGTTCCTACTGCTTTGATTTTTTCCTTTCGGGTTTCTTACTTTGACACTGTGCATTTATTCTGTGATAGGTATACGAATACATAGACCACACATAGTTCAAATTTAATGAAAATAACATCATAAAATTAACCCCCCTCATAAGGTACATAAGGTTAGTACTAGGTTTAAACCAATACTAAAATTGCCTGACTAATTAGAAAAGTAAACCTTGCTGTCATATAACAGTTTTTGATACCGAATTCAAAAAAAAGATGGTTTGAAGGCCTCTAAGCAAACAATAGTGCACAGTGCCGGTCGGTACGCTATCCGCTCTCCTCAGTGACAGTGACTTTCAGTGATCATTGTCACTGACGAGTGCGAATAGCGTCGTTCAAGATATATGCTAAAAGATAATTTTTCACTGACACTGGTGGACACGTCACTGATCGGCACATATCGGCTTTGTGCCGGCACTGTTGTGTGCGGATCGGCCTTAAGTTCGTTAGTTAATACTTAAGTAAAGTTGAAAGCCTAAAGGAAATAATAAATTTTTAGAATATAGATATAATAAATAAATTATCCTCACAAACATATGATGTAAAGACGTGTCGCATATCAATTTCAACACTTTCAGTTCTTTAAGTATAAACGTGATGTATTCTTAACAGTAAGTCTGTTCACTGCAGCAACGGAAAAACATACTGTATGGATTTTGAGAGAGCAATCTCGCAATTGACGTCACGCAGCTACGCGTGAAAGATAAGCACTAGTAAAATTCAACATGCTTGCCAATGTGTCGGTGGCCGAGTGGTATAAGCTTGCGCCCGGATAGCCTAATACACAGGGTTCGACCCCTTGTCTGACACAGTTGCTTTTTTTAAATGCATTTTATGTTCTTAAGTTCGTATAGCGAAACATTATAAAAACAAAAAAGGGTATGTATATATACTGCTATATGCATTAAGAAACATTGTTTATACCATAACAACAAACAGCAAATTGCACCTAACTAAAATTACTTCACCCTCGCTATGCCCGGCATGCGACAAGCAAGAAGCAAAACTGATGACGTCACCATGTTTATGAGCGCGGCCCTTATTTACAAATGAGTTTAGCCATTTACCGTTTACTCCTTCTAAATGCTAGTTGCCCCTGAGTTTATGGAATAATTAAAATTTTATAACTTTACAATATGGCGGCTGGTGTTTAAAATCGTTTTATTAGTTGGCATAAACGATGAGTGGGTATTATAATTAGCTGTGGCTGAAAACATTAAACCTTGAAATTTAAAAGGAAATATTGCTTTTCGTGTCTTAAATGATATACATAAATTATTATTTCATTTGTTTGGATGATTAGCGACAATTGGTTGGGATTTCAATGAACATTTACCTCAAAACACTATTTGTATGACGATTTATAAAAAACTCGAAGATTTTGTAAATTTCTTAATTGCTGCAAGCCAATTGGGTTACTTTTAATCAATCAAACATTTAATTTAAAGCAAGGCCTTTGTGCCATCGAGCTTCGGTAAACTTTCTCTCCTTAAAGGTTACAGAACTAATCAAGCCATTAATGCGTTACCTTACTATACTGATATAAAGTGATTATAACAAGAAGATAAGGCGGGTCAAAAGAGTATAGCATTAAAAGCCATTGGCTCACTGCCCATCCAATTTTCTTTGTTGACGTCCTTTGGGAGCAACACTGAGATTATCTGAATACGCGTTCGCATTTCACACCGGCAAAGACGGACCGGTATAATATCGGACATTATTATCATAGTCGATCTAAAGATATAAGGTAATTTAAAACTTAAGGACTTCTAACTACATTAGTTTATTATTACTATTACTCTTACTTGCTATTATTCTTTACACCATTTTTGAGTCTTGACATCGTACTAGAATTCTGTCCATCTCGTCCATTATTTATAACCCTATATGACGACGCGTTTGTATATTGGTTAGCGCTCCTGACTATTAAGCCGCAGTCGCAGGTAGGAATCCCACAAGGGGCAAATGTTTGTGTGATGAGCACACGAACATTTGTACCTAAGTCATGGATGATATTTAAGTATTTATGGGAGACGCCCCCGTCATAATCGTTGTCTGTCTGGTATTAGTAACACAAGGATGAAAATTCCTTACTTCGAAACAACGACAATTGTTGTGTTGTCTGGCGCAAATTTATTAATTAATTAATTATTTATTACCCTATATTTAACTAGATAACAATATGATATCAATGTCAAATGCGAAACTTGATTAACCAACTTACCTTTTTTCTTTCCTTTTATTTCTACTGGCTACTTTTCAATTTATGAAAAAAAACCCGTTATATATAAAGGCGTGGAATTCAATTCAATGTGACATATTTATGTGAACTATATCAACGTACGGAATAATGGAAACCTGCTCTTACAAAGCAAAGACGGTGAGTTCGAACGCCTCTGAAAAAATGTAATCGTTTTCAGCATCTGACGGAGAAAACAATTACACATCTTTTTACTCGTCTTTCAAAAGCTTTTACGCTATCATGCTTGTTGTGTTCAAAGGCATACTCACTGATATTACACAGTAGAAATAAGGTTTTTTGAAACGAGATATTAATGTTGGTTCTATATGATCATATTTATTTTACGTCAAGAGCGGTTCGTAACTAAAAACAAAACAAAGACATGATCATTCGGATATCCGTTATTATAAACATGTATTGGCATGCCACCATTTAGTCGTCAAATATAGCCGATACGTAAGAGTGAAGTTATCTTAGAATATACTTAAACCAGCCCTCCGATTAAGAATCATTCGGTTACGGATTCGGTTACGATTCGATAACTTTCACTTTTTAATAAAATCATAATAACGTGGATTTATCCGATGCAAAAAATATATTTGGTCATTTAATTATATTTATTACTGAACTGATATATTAACATCTTTTTAAACTACAAAATTAGTTAAAAATTAATACAAACTAGACGAAACCCAAGCCGAATGGCTTATCGAACGTTCTGAATTGCCCTGCAGGTGTTAAAAGTTTGATGTGAGTCTGATTTTTGATAATAATTACGAGTTTCTACGGTATAGGATTCTAAACAAAAAGATCCTGAATCCAATAATAAAATCTCGAACATCATCACTGTCTGTAACGACGCATGTTCACCCGATATCTGCTAACCTTAACTAGACTACTCGTAATGGCCGTCTGACAATTTCAATGGACCTAATACTTGGTTACATCGCTCAGGGAACCATCTCCAGTTGTATAAAGGCTGTTAACGCTCAGCCTTAATACTACAAGCTGTAACTCTCTGTTTATTACCACCGGTTATGTACTTAGTTGTCAATTGTGGTGCTACTCGTACTTATTGGCTTCATACTAAGGACTGTCCCTTATGAAGTTAAGGTTGCTTATTTTTCTATAATTGTAAATATTGTTATACCAACTGGAATTATTTTTGAAAAGCTGGAAATTATTTAGTGTCTAACCACCTAGGGAAAACATATACAGTTTTTCAATCTCTCTAATAAAGATAAGAGCGCAGCCTCTTTGGCGTAGCGTTGCGTAATGTTATTAAAGTTACTTACTCAATCATGAATCCTTGAAATATTTGACTCGTTAAGTGACGTATTTTGATTATTAGTATATTTTATATAGTTTTATTTTTAATAAAGCTTTATTCAAAGTTTGTTACTACCAGTATTATCTAATATTAAACTTATAATTATTAAGGTTAATGATTTGTCAGCGTTTTAAAATTTTCCAGCACATTTGTTTTTAAATCTTAAAGGATGGATAGTACTATAAAAATATAACAAATAAAATAAAAAAAATGATAATCTATCACCCTGTCTCTTATTTCCTAACAATATGTTTAATACTTGTAACTCAGTTGGTAACGAAAGCGGACCAATCAGCGATTGCTCTGATAGTTAAACACCTTTCTTAATCCAGTGTTGTTGTCAAAAAATCACTGCCTTACAATTTCACTGTATCCGTCTAGTCAAATTATAATATCACTGCATCTAGTCCGTTAAATTGTAAGTTATGCTTACGATTGTCAAAAATCTGTGTTAAAGCCGTGATATTATAATTTCACTCGTGACTTAAATATCAAGAGAAGAAATATCAAGACTTTAATAATATACCTGCAACATATCCATTGCATGTGGCGTTGAACGCAACGCTGTTGCTACGAAAGACTACGATTCGTAGAACCGCGTTTCACTTGTAGGTGCTACGAAATGAAAGCTACAAGAGATCGCAGTTCGTTAATACTTAACTATAAGCTAATGGTATTATTAAAATTACATTTTCTCAGTAAATTTTACAAGTGACATTGTATCGCATAAAAAGTGACATTAAATAGATACAATAGTACACTGAAAGCTGCGCTACATTGATTTATGTTTCTAAGTAATTTTATATCAAAGTTTTATGAGCTGTTATTACGTTAAAAGCATTTCAATATCGGAGCTCCGGGAAATATTCGTAAGATAAACAGATACGATGCGATACGATGATCTTTTAGCATTGTTTACCCTACAAAAAATTTGAATCCTGTATCTATAAAAACAACATTCATTGAAAAATTACAACAGTTCCTCAAAACGTAAAAGGCTATACATAGGTAACATACTAGTGGCACGTTCAAGGAGTGATCAATAACTATCAACGCTGAATGGAAGCCGTTCCAGGATTTGATGTGCCAGATACATGTATCGGGACGTCCCTTGGATTTCCGTTGCCTGTGCTTGTAAATAAATGCTTTACGTATAAATAGCGACCTTGTGGCTGAAGGTCGGACTAAAGCTAAAAGGGGAGATATGTTTAGTTTTCGTTATTTCTTGCAAGCTTAGTGGTAAAAGTGTAAAATGTATAGAGATAAATATCTTTTTTTTTAAAATAGCTTATGTAAAACATATATTTAATATTTTACGAGTTAAATAATAACTGAAGTCTATGCTAACCTTTAAATTCACTAATTACTAATTGTAAAATAAAATTAAAAATCACAGCTGAATTTTTATTTTATACATTCAGCTCTCTTTTACTTACAGTGATGCCCAATTAGTCTATACATTATAAAGAATTAAGTTATTTTTAAACATTTTGTATATATTATTTATCAAAATTAGTAAAATCACAATATTGAAAATTCATATTTCAACTTCAATTGATCGCGCGCAATTCAATTCGTACAATACAATTGCATTATGGATGCAACATTAAAAAAGAAAAAGTGGTCTTTATAATTAAAAAAATAGAGTACAGTTAAACGTAAGTTGTATTAGTAGTATTCACAAAATAGACACTCAATATGGTATATGCCAGTGATTACTAAAGACGAGAGCTTAAGTTAGCCAAAAAATATATCGCAAATAGAATTACAAATCATTCTGGAGGTTTAAAATACAAGAACTTTGTAACAGGTTCTAGCTTGTTAACATCAACTTATAAAAAAAAGTAAAGTAAGTTTCTTTTAAACCAGAGAAATACGAACTGAAAAGTGCTAATTAACATGTCAGAGTAAATTGTTGGCTACGACCCGTTGTTTGCTTACTTCTTCTATTAATCATTTGTGCCACAAATCCTAAGCAGTTTCATAGGGTTAGGATACAGAAAATTTATAGTTCATAAGAAATGTATTTTTTTTACATTTCGCGTAGATAATTTTTATTTTCTAATTTGTGCTGCATTAAATATCCTTTTCACTTTCGTATGGTAATTCAAATGCGAGGTTAACAGTTTTACCTACAAATCAAGTAATTTAACCATATGTAAAAAAAACTACAGAACGGAAGAAACAAAATGTGCATTCTGTGGTAAGAGACTGTACATTAAGCAAAGTTTAATATGTTAACTAGCGGACCCATCGAACTTTGCTTCGCCCCTAACACCGTCCCGCTCCAGCCCCGTCTCGCCCAGCCTCGTAATTTTAAAAGTTAAGAAATACACTATAATTGATCAGTTATCGAGCGGGATGGAAAATTATCAAATTACTAACATGGCTATAAAAAATAGGGGTTGGTCATATAAAAGTAAAAATTTAGGGTTGTATGTATTTTTTAATGCCACATTATAAAAAAAAGTAAAAAAAAAAATGAAATGGGGGTAAAAACCCTTATCACTTAGGGGTATGAAAAATAGATAGTAGCCGATTCTCAGACCTACTGAATACGCATATAAAATTTACTAAGAATCGGTAAAGCCGTTTCGGAGGAGTATGGCAACGAAAACTGTGACACGAGAATTTTATATATTAGAATACATTATATTCAGTAACAATGTACTATTTCGTAAAATCAGGTATGGAAAATAAATTTAAATATTTTATTTTGTGTGTAAGAAGAAGTGTTGATAACAAATTGGGGTAATGTTGATTTAGCAAGCAAATACAAGAGTAATTCAACTTCCTTAAAGTCAGTCAATATAAAGTAAAATACACTTAGGAGGTGGCCACATCTATTTAACTCGAGTAACAAGGCGTTTCAGCATCGGCATCGGGGGTAATAAATAAAAAATAAGAGCAGCGCCATGATGGATATCGCCCCAGGGTAATCATCGTCCGAGCTATAAGTAGGGCCGTAGGCTGGAGAAGTCAGCTTCTACACATTCTACGGATAATAGTTAAAAGAAGTCATTTATTTCTACATATTATTAATAGTCCCCCTGGCCGATTTCGACTACGGTGGCCAGTCACAACGACAAACCGACGCGCGGGACATATTATAGTGCACAAGTGTGTGCGCAAACACAGGTGCACTCTCTTTACCTTTCACTCTAATAGCCTGATGGGACAGCAATCTGACACGACCGGAGAGAGATCAGGTGCAGGACGAACGGATTTACGTGCTTTCCCGAGGCACGGGGGTGAAACACCGCCAACTTCCAAACTCCGGGCTGCCCTGAGAATTTTCTGGACAGAAAAACCCAGATACATATTTTTGGCCCGATCGAACCCGGGACCTCTGGTGCAGCCGTCGCTTTAAAGTGTGACCCTCTATCCGCTGCGCCACCGAGGCAGTTTCTGCATATTACAGGCCCTATGAGGGCTTTGAAATAAAATCACTTTACGGAATAATTAAGAAACGAATATATTCCAAGTGTCACATACCTCTTCGAGATGCATGCCAGAACGGAATATGACTATGGCCTCTTTTACATTCGTCAAACAAAGCGTATGCGATTTAAATAATAGAGATGACATGAAAAATAGACGGTCAACAAAATTTCCCTCACTAAATAATGGCGTTTCTTTCCTCGCATATGCTGCTGCGTGAGGCCATAGAAATAAGAAAATATCCAAATTTCAATAGAGAAGATAGTTGGAAAGTGCTCCCAGCATATAGGATCCTATTCTTTCGCAACATCACATATTGCAAGATCTCAAGACACAGTAAGATCTTTCTGCGTGAATAACAATAACGTTAAGTAATATTGAGAGTGATGGTAATTTAATTTTAACAACTTAGTCTTATCTGTGACCATGGATGCTGCAAAAAATTCAAAACATCAGGCGTATGGTTTTAAACAAAGGGACAAAATCAATCCTTTAACTGTTTTTTTTTATTTTAATCAGTAGTATTCGCGTAAACTTAGAACCACTGAGGGAATTTATACACAATAAGGGTATAATTACTCCTATAAAATCAATCAACATAATAAATAAATTAATATAAAATGCGCCAGACAACACATCAACTGTCGTGGTTTCGAATTAAGGGATTTTCATCCTTGTGTTACGAATACCAGACAACGATTATGACAGGGGCGTTTCCCATAAATAATTAAAAACATAAAATGAACCAATAGAAATTAATAATAATTTGGGTTCAATTGTACGTAAGTTAAGATGACGTGATGGAAGCCATTTGAGATTGAGCTATAGTAAATTGTCTTTAGTTTTTCTTATTGTAACAAATATATTAATTAAGCCTCCTTCAAAAAACTTTTTATTTCATAATTTCTAATTATTAGCCATATCACAAAAAATACTAGACCGATTTTCATGAAACTTACACTGTACACAAATACCTATATAAACATATACAAATATACATACACTTGATCGATTTTACAATTTGTTGGAAAAGTGTGTCTTACTTCACTATTACACGTGTCATATATGTATTAAAATTTGTAAAATATAAGACTGGATATTGAAATATTCAATTGCATTGTAAGCCTCATCTAAGTATTTATCGCTCCGTTTGTAATGCTCTTAATTGAGGCTCGATTGCATTATCTGACTAGTGAATTAATAACCGTCAGCCATGTATTTTTGCATAGTATGGGGGGGATGTTTGAGTAAAACACAAAAGTACATCCAAGCCTCACGTTTTTCTGACCCTTTTGGACTGTGGTTTGAGGAGACTGCGAAAGCCTCGCAATAAAGGATGGTGGCACACGTTCGTAAAACGAGATTCTCCACGGCAAAACGACTTCTGATATCGGTCACTATAAAATAGACTTGTATTGCCGGAGAAATAGGGGAAGTGAGTGTACTTATTTGCTCCAATATTTATTTACTGTTACTGCGAATCAATAAATCCACGACGGTTTTACGGAAACCTTAGTTTTGTTTTGAATTTTTAGTTTTAAAGCAAAAATATCTTTAGTTATAACATTTTATTGATCGTTATCATTGTATTATCGGGCGGAAAAACAGATGTAGGTATACTATGAGTAAGCGTTTCTATATTATCACGTATAAAGACAGAGTAGGCCTGTTCTAAATCCTAGCGTCCTAATTGACATATATCTCAGAACTTGACAAGGGATCTCCGAGTAAACCTGACAAATTAAGCGTACGCCAAGCGCACCTGGTGTAACCAACTATTTTTCCATACACAACGTCAGAAGTGCGTTAATTGAAAACGAGTCGGCGGTCGTTAACCCTCGTACGACATTTTGGTGTTTAACCCCACAAAACTGTCTACCTTAATGTGCCATTAGGTCGGTAACTGATGCAGGTGCGGACCCTTATCTCCCGAGCACATATTTGAGAAGTTTCGTCGAAAAAGTGGGGCGGAGACGGAGGGCTGCAACATCTGGTGGCTAACGGTCGGCGAGTAGCTATACAAATGATTGCGAGTAAATCCTCGAGCTTTATTACAAGGAGTGTGCACTTAGTTATTGTAGATTTAGCTCATTTTTCTAGCGTAATTTCTTAGCTTTGTTAAAAACAATCACGCGTATAAAGTAAATGTGATATTTGCAAGGTTTCAAGTGTGAAGATCGTGTTGAAGAAACAAAAGATATGACCTATGTAGAGCAATAATTTTAGTTTTTTTATCAAAATGTGGTTGCTTTTGTGTATTTGTAGACCCATAATAAGTATTAAAAGCTTTGTGTGTGTTTTTTTCAGAACAAGAACTAACTAAAAGCTTAAATTAGCTACTTTATACATCTATTGTATTTGGCTATGCTATTTTATCAAACAGATTACAGCTACAATTAAAGACACCAAAATATTTATCGCAAGCAATATTTCCCAAACAAAATGCGCTATGAATATTACACGCTCAAGAAAAAGGGCTATCAGTCGCGATGGTCAGCCTCTCAACGGCATCTGGGCATCGACATGACGTTATTACACGTCGTGATAAATTAACTATCGCTTCTGACGTTAACAAGACAGTGACAGGAACATCTACTGTGCTTACAAATAATTTAGGAAGCGTCAAGACGGTGTCTTTTTAAATAATTAAATCAGTGTTTAATGACTTAAAAAGGGAGCTCACAGCTATATAATTCGTAGCTTGTAAAGATATAAATAAAAGAGAAACCCAGTTATATACCGAAAAAATAAAACTAACCGTGTGATGTGTTTCTATCTACTCGTATCCTTCACTTAATTTTATTTATTTTGGCACTTTTTTTTATTCATATACATTTACTAATGGTAGTTTCATCCGTTCGATTGGTTTGTAGATTACTCCATTACATATATGAGTCATAACCAAATTCTAACAACCACCATAAGATTTGACTGCTGATTGCTCAATCAAACGTCTACGCACCGATTCAAGTCAATAAAAGCTCCCAATTCTATGACAAAGTACGGTTGACGAGGAAATTTCAAGACGCATTAGACATCAGCCCTAACGGTACAACGTGTCCTAATCGCACACACCGCAATTTAGCAGCACTGTTTCCTTTGACCCGGCTTCAATTACTCTACACACCCTGTTTATTGACGTTGATATGCCCGATCAACGCTACGTCTATAGACGTAAAGATTAAATTTGAATGGCAGGGTGATCATAGGGTAAGCGTTTGCTCGATGCATGTCAGCTACTCCCGAGCTATTAATTAAGAGCGGTCATCATTTGACAAGACAGCTGTCTACGCGTTCCGACTCCAACCAACCCTAGTTTCGTGACGGTGCTAGTGACGGGCAGTTTTTTGACGGGACTTGGTTGTTGCAAGCCTGCGAGAAATCATTATTTATTTAAAGAATGGTTTTGTTTATCTGTCTACTGTTGACATGTTTCAAGTTTTTGAAGTGAAAACTTCTTTAGCGGCGTTGAGCACTTTTGTGGGATGGGGGAAAAATGTGAAACTCGCGTCAGGACACGTGGGCTGATCGAAAAACCGTAAGACGGTTGGCGAAATTATGGATGTAAGTTGATTTTTCTGAGAGATAAACTTTTTAATGTAATTTAATATAATATAAATTGTAATGTTTGTGTACGATAGCGCAATAAATAAATATTGTATTCTATAAAAATATTATATTATTATTATTATTATTATTGTATTCTATTACAAAAATGATAGTACTTTTATATTGATAATAAGAGTAATTCATTCAAAATTATTCCCTAACTATTCCAAAAAATCAAAAATGCACAACGTTGATATTCAAGTTTTCACTTCTGCCGGCACTCCCGGAGTGCAATTTTGTGTTTTTTTATTCTAAGCATTCCGTGGTACAAAACCTTACGTCCATAGTTAAAGGTTCTAATTTACTTTGAATTATTATACCACACCTTGAATTTCAAAAAGGACTGTTCCTCCTTTTAAATTGTCAGTTGCAAGACATTTAATGCGTAACTTCGGCTCCTTCTCTTTAAATTCATAATCAAGAAACTAAATAAACATTTTCAGGCGTCCTGCGTCAAGCTTGATTTTCAGACCTTTACTAGATAGAGTGGTCTGTCGATCTTGCTGAATATCCCAGATTACTATAACTTTTATTGCACTAAAAGAACTAACATACAAAACAAAATTGAATGAAAAGAGGCCTACTTACAAAAAATATAACACAAAAAAACACTCATGTTTGTACACGAGTTCAATATAATAAATATCATGTCAAGCGTTCGTCGTTGACGCTCCGGAACAACGTTTCCTTGATCCCTCTCCTATCACCTGTGACGCGACAAAATTCAGGGTAACGGCCGGGATATCGCGCGAACGTGTTATGACGTTCGTAGGGGCATATTCTTGAGACTACAGAAAATTTCTTTTTATAAAATAAATAAAATAAAATAGTTTTATTTCGGACTTGGGTCCATAAAGCATCTTACGATACGAGACAACGATAAGTTGGCCTAAATAGTAAATTTTATCCAATAGACTTTACAACTGATCTATGTGATGTGCAATAAGAAGTTATCACATCTTATTGTGTTCTGGAAAACGTTTGAGAGATGTTTTTTTCGAAAAAACCTAGCTAGGAAAAAGTGAGTAAGGCTTCTATTCTTTACCCTAACAAATGATACACATTTACATTACAGGTGCTTTTATAAATACTTGTAACATTCCAGAAACATTATCGTCTTTAAACATTTAAAAATACTATTCTACAATCTCAAAACATAAACCATGTAATGATTGTGATCACGCTTACTTTCATTGAGATCTTATTCCTTACTGATTTACAGTGCGCTATTTGCAATAACAAGAAAAAAGTATTATGACACTGCGGCATAGCCCTTGCAAACGCTTTTGATCACCGATAGGTAACGATGTGATAAACCGAAATACCGAGTGTTTACCCAATAGACCCCCATCTCCTCCTCAGGTGCTTCCGATTCTCGTGGATTGCTTGTTTAACATATTTTTTCGTTTCTGTCTCGACTATATTTAACGCAACGACTTTGTGCAGCTCTGAATTTCGCTTACGTGAAGTGGGAATAACATAAAAACATTACTGCGAGGACGTAAAGTGGTTTAAAGCAAATTCTGTGGGAATGTAAACGGTGAATGTTTTATAAGTAGATGGAGCTTTTAATGACTTATTCATTTAAAGCTGGCTTTGGCCGTAGCGCGCGTAGGTTCGTTAATCTTTAATGCCTTGCGTATAGTTAGAAAAAGCTTTGGTGATGATAGTTTTTCAAAATAAAAATGATTACTTGTTTTCATAGTTTAAATCCAAGTGATTACTAAGTAAGTACGTATATTACTCTAAAGACAGCGAAGTTTATAAAGTTAGTCGAAAACACTTGCTTTTCCCAATACATCATACTTATCGCAAATATATTGCAGTTGAATACCAAAACTATGAAATGAACTACGAAACAAGATAATTCCATTTCAGTCACTCTTAATAACAGTACACCCAGTCATACATAATCCTACTGGGGCTAAAGTAATCAGTTAATTTGGTTCTATCAAAAGTACGTAACGAACACTCTAGCAACGGCTAACTCCGTAATACAATTTCAAACAATACCGTTTTGCGGCTCGCTCACTACGTCTAGCACGATGGTTCCCAAACTAAAATATAAAACAAGTAGGTATCAAAACGAGAGCTAAACTAACTAAGCTAGTATGTATAATAAAAAAAGTTTTTCTAAATTGGCGCCCAACACGTTGCTACAACATTTTTTGTGCCGTAATTCACGTACGAGTATTACAACATGACTCATGATTTTTATTTTGTCAGATTTGTCTGGAGTAAGGTAATAATTATAAAAAATATAGGTTCAGGGCGGGACGGGGCCGGGGGCGAAACAAAGTTCGCTGGGTCTGCTAGTTTTAAATAAAAATGTAATCATGTTTTATTATTGCTATTTTAAAACACTGTATTTATTTTTAACTTATCTCATAATTGAAATGTAAGGTATTATGGTAGTAACCTGTTTCTTACTCATCTACGGAACATGTTGTCGGTGTGTACTATGTACCTACGTATTAATTTTTATGTAAACCACTTTTGTACATTACCGCTTGTGTTCTTCGAATTAAAAAAAAAACATACACGAATAGTATACAATAACTCAATAACTGTAAGATACTTTACCCAAAAGTTTAAGAGACACTGATCTCGTAAGTACTTCTGTTCTCTTATTTATTACTTGCACACTGAACGTGCTCAACACGAATTTGTTTTCATAATATTTCTCACGCGCGCTGTTTCAGCATTATGTTTTCAACACTTGTGCGCAATTCAACACCTTAAGCCCTCCATTCAAGTCCTCAAATTGAGTGCACAAGACTCTTGAATAGGTACATTTGTCTCTTTATTTAGTTTATTGCGACATTTTATAATATTCTACGTTTTCCACGATAAGGCACAAGACGCTCATCTGTTACCCTTTTGTTTGAAATTAGAATGGATACCATACTATGTTATCATTAGTGTCTGATAGATGATTTATGTAGTCACTTAACCACGAGTGAGTACAAGTCTTATGTGGCTGAGAGTTATTTAATGTGGAATAAGCTGCTTGTTTCATAGTTAAAATATATTCTTTTAAAAGGCTTTTGTTGTAATTTTAAAGACTACTTTTTATAAGTATTAAAGCATGATTTATTCAGTCTTCGAAAGTGACAAAATGACATGTGCAGTAGATTCTAAATAACTCAGTGACGAGAAAAACAAATTAAATTGTTACCCATCAAAGGATAAGCCGTCAAACGAGGCAGGCACACTCAACAAAGTAAATCAATTCCAAAATCCACCTGTCATAGACAAAAAGGAACGTCAATCTATGGCTTTGTTTGACATATCCAACGGATTTACGAATCCTTGTTGATCCACACCTGTCGCCCGGCGGTTGTCTCTGGCAAACTTTCCTTTTCAATGAATGTTCGAAAGTCGTTACGGCTGTTATTGTTTTCGATCGGTGAAGTTTGCGACGGGGTGAGGCGGAACGGAACGCAAATGTCATAACGCTTGAACACACTTTAAGAATGTTGTTTGTTGTTTAATGTTCTTTTTAAAGAACCTTTGTCACTTACTTCAACAAAGAACCTAATCTTTCTTATAGTTGTTATTTTAAAGTAGATCAGCAATTTAAGTAACATTGTATTTGTCTTTATTTATCAATCTCGGGCTTGGATAGATTATGATATTTAACTAATCTAATAACAGTCACATATGTCCTTTATTTTGTAGAGTGACAAGAAATTTTACTTAGCTCTATAATCTGGTACGTATTCAATAATTTCAAATTTATTTATTTATAAATCTAAAAATATCTGGTCTCACGAGAGCAAACCTGCCAAAACCCTTACCAAGCAAGAGCACACTACCTAACTTTTTTAGAAGTGTTTCGTCGATTTTTTGAAAGCTTATAATTTCGGCCCTCTTTATACCTGGCAAAAGAAACTTTCTTTTAAATTTCATTCTAGATATAATGTTTGTATTTAACTTAATAAACACGCAAAGTTTCAATTGCTAAGCTTTTAAACCTTAGGTTTTATTGATACCTAAAAATCCCCGGTCTCGTCACTGACTTGGAAAACACAACAGATTACATAGAGACTTAAAATTATGACAAACATGATTATAATAGAGTAATACCTAGAAAATAATCCTGAAACGTGTTCTCATGGCATGTTAAGATTGGTGTTAAGAGACAGTGATGTCTATTCATGGCTGATGATATTTACAAGCCTAAGTTACTTCTTGAAGTCGTAGAAAGCTAAACTTTGGTATGTAAGGTAGATGAGGTACACATACAAGAAGAAAATTTTAGAAATTTGGAATTTTACCTCTACAACCTGCAACCCCGTATATTAGCGGATGCAATTTTGTATGAGACTTCTGCAAACGATAATATGACTACTTTAATTACCTAATCAGATAAATGTCTTTAAAAAGTAAAAAAACGTAGAAATATATCAATTCTTATCGAAAGTATTCGTGGGTGGTATAATGATGGGGTACTCGTAAGTACAGTGCAAAAGTATCAAAAAGATAGCTTATACCAAGGTTCGATCCGAGTATCTCCTCTTGTTTACTCGACGTTTTTAACCGCTGGGCCAATCGGTCTAAGATCCCGACGACAAAAACATCAAACATTTGCTTGCTTGTCTCTGTCAGAGATTTAAAGTAAAGAGCTGTCTCATTTTTTTCGTAATTTAAAAAAATCTAAAGTGATAAATTTTTTTTGTTGTTTTTATAGTGTTTTGTCACTATACAAACTTAATAATATAAACAATGATATTGTATTAAGAATTAGATCGACGGTGAGAGGGTAAAAGATAGTCAAGCAAACACCACCTCATGACAAATTGAGGTCTTAACTTTGACTTAGTCTGTTTCTGATGGCGTCAGTGTCTCAATGCCTCAGTGCGCCTTTAAAACTGCAGAAACAACTAACTAAATAAAATAAAAATAGTCTGAATATCATATTTTCGTCAAGTAAATTGTATTCAATGATGTCTATCATTCATGATTGAAGTATTTTCAATAAAATTAGTGAAAATTGTTTTTTAGCCAACCCACGGACCAACATGGTCGCTATTCCAAGACAGGGCCATACATGGAGTAGTTTGGTACTATTTTTTTTAATAAAAAATTAACGACCGTCATAGTGTGGTGTACGTTCCGGACTACAAATATAAGCTTTCGCGGGTTAGAATCCCGCCCGCACGAACTTAACACATATGTCTATGAACATGTATGTTAATGTCTTTGTTATATAGCTATAAAGTACACCTTTAATTTCTTTAAAGTAACAGCGTAGACGCTCACGAATCAAAAGGTCACCGGAGCTCGCGTTAACAAAAGTATAACATAAGACTGTTGATAAATATGTACGCTAACTATTAGCATGTTATTTGAAGCAATAATCCTGTTTACATGATGCCAGATGACTATGGTGTATTAATTTTTTTTATTTATTGTAATAAGGACTGTAAATATTTTAGTTAATTTAATTTATAAACAAATATACATTGGGTCACGTGATTGTGAATACCTAGCAGTGAACGTGACTAATATTGGCGCCATGACATTTCAAGCATTCACGTGATATTCAAATTGCATTTATAAGATAATTATTCAATATTTTAAATGGTTAATAGTTTGAAAATAAAATGTTTTTGGTGATAAATATACTACCGAGCTAAAGTGTGGCTCAATTTTAAAATTAGGCCAACGAGTCTATTGTAATGTACCTACATACTTTAAAAAATATATTAAGAAAGCTACTCTATTAAGACTCTATTCCGAAACTGATGTCTGATGTGATAGATGTCAATCCATTGACATCCATTAATCAGACGGTGCTATATTATGTACTCTTTTAGTTCGCGAGGCGTCGTCTACTTCTAAATACAATATCATTGAATATAAATTGCAAATTGCACTTGTGAAAAGCAACTTTACGCAATCCGGGCGTATGCCTAT
Source organism: Pyrausta purpuralis (assembly GCA_963924145.1). Lineage (NCBI taxonomy): Eukaryota > Metazoa > Arthropoda > Insecta > Lepidoptera > Crambidae > Pyrausta > Pyrausta purpuralis. Next base: position 17,675,473 of record OZ001659.1, read on the forward strand.
AGGCATACGCCCGGATTGCGTAAGACACGGGGTTCGATTCCTCGTCTGTCACACAGCCAAAGTTGCTTTTTACAAGTGCAATTTGCAATTTATACTAAAGTGATACGTTTATTTTCACATTCAAACTAGCAAGGGTGGCAGTAAATTCTAAACAATTCCACGTTTGAACACAATGTTTGCTTCAGATATTATGTTATTTTAGTGCAAAGTACTTAACCCCGAATATGATTCGTTACTAGTAACCCGTTGTAAATTTCCTCTTGATAATAAAATGAACATGATTTCTAAAATAGTACCACTTGAGAGCCAAGCTTTTAACTTTTCGCGTCCCAACTTTTCGGGCAGGGTTAGAATCTTGGCTAAACATGAAATCTTTCAAATATTAAATTTCTTGGCTTTTGCTGACATTATACATAAAAATGGTTTTGCTTGGATTTATTTTCCTAAAACTATATTTTGGTATGCCTTTATTATTTCTCTCTTACATACAGGTTTCTAAAATCAGAATGTTTGCATGTAATGTTAAATATAGGTACCTTACCTATAAATTGAATTTTTAATGGCTTTGTTTGCGATCGGTAATGGAAAACTCGAATGTAATGTAAAACCATTTCCCAGAGTCGTTTTAAATACCCCATAAGATCATAAAATCATGGGGCCGTAAATGGATAAACAAATTAAAAATAATGTCGATTCGAAATAAATAGCGTCAACAGTCAGCTTTCTACAAGGATTTATCACTTGGACCGCAAACGAATGCTTAACTGCAATATTAACACCATAAATCGAATATAATTACCAATAAAATGACGATCTATCGCTTAGCCGACGCATTTATTACCTAACGCCATTTCTTTCGCAATGTAGAGGGTGTCTTGATAAGTTTGTGAAATGCATTGTTTTTTTTAGTTCTTTAAAACTGTGAAGATTTCTTGTAAAATAATTGAAGAACGATGCACCAAGACTCTTTATAAACTCATAATTAAAATATATATTTTTAAGTACCTATTTACGATTATTAATGAAAGCTTTGTTCAAAATAAACTAAATAATACAAAAATAAGTATTTGGTTTATACATTGGTAGATTTTCTTAGTTAAGGTACTTATAATGACGACTTTAAATCACCCCTAACGTTAAAATACACCCCGTATAATATCATTTAATCCATGGTAAACACTAGAAAAATAATTAAACGGGCGTTGCGACCGTCTTATAAATTCTACGGAAAATATGGATGGTGTCGCCATATTTCAAAAGGCTATTACTTACTAAAGAAATATGCACACACTGCGAGCAGCTTAGCGACCGAGCCCATACTTATGAGATTTAATATTAATTTATAGGATTTTCATTCGCGATATAGATGTTGGTTTCATTGCCGTTAAAGTGTGTTGTATTGTTAAGTCGTTTTGAGGGTGTCAATGTATTGTAGTATCTTTGAAATAAGGGTTAGCACCAGTATCAATTCTCATTGATATTTTTGTATTTTATTCTAATTTTGTCAATACCTATTTGTGAAAAATAAAATTGCAACTTTTGAAAATAAGTAATGGCAATGATTTAATTAAATAATTTTACAAAAAAAATGTTTTAAAATGTCCTGTAACTTATATGTTTATTACTGCATACGAAATGACGTACCATATTTTAATTATTCATTGTTTAATGCATCGTTTTGGACAAGGAAACAGTCCCGTAATCTTCTTAACATATCATTTAAATAAATAATGCAACCTTACGTTACAACCTTGCCACCAATTGAATCAGTCACAATCCAACCGAAATAAGAAGTCACGCGACGCTAAAGCCTATAAGGTTGTTGTCAACCGGATTAATTCTGTAAAACAAACCGAGCGTAGTGAATGCTCGCAGGTGAACGTAGATACAGATAAGGGAACGGAAATTGCTTAGAGTAGGAACCGAGTGGCCACTGCCACAAGGAAAGTGGGTGATGGATAGGCCCCTTGCATGACCGCGTAATTGTTACTTCAGGCTCACTTGCCGCCCCACCTAGCGTGCTGGCCAGCTTTTTAAATATAATCTGTAGTTATTGTTGCGTTTTAACACAGTGTTTATTGCTGATGATGTGCCAGAGATTGCGGGCACAAAAGCCACTTTTAGTTTTCGAAAATACATTTTGTGGATTATAGACTGGTTTTTAGTCGTTATTTATATTCATTAGCTTCAATATCCAGCATTAATTTTATAAGTTATTGAAGTAACTGAGGCGCTTTAATTTAATTAAGGCTTTTTGGAGAAAAAATACTTTATTAACCATTTGACAAGCTATCCATTTTTACACTTGGTTACTGTATATTTTCTTTAGAACTCACACAATTGTAAATATTCAACCATTACTAAGTCGATGTTTCGTTATTAAGCGTCATTTATGTACACACTGAAATACCCACTCATAAACTCTTTTAACTTAATGATGCTGTCTATACATTCAGGGTGTTGTTTGTGTTCTTTTGGTCAGTGCATCCAACTCAGGAATGATGGTATGAGTTATGCTTATCCTAAAATAATATATTTTCTTTAATTACATGTAAGTTTTATAAAATTAAACCTCTCCACAACATTCTCAAAAAACAAAACGAATGGAAACTCGCACCCTCGCTTGTAGCTAGCGCGTATCTCTACGAAATACTACGCCGTAGCTAGCGAGAAGGTGACCTGGCGTTGGTAGTTTTGAGTCTCTCGGTAGTATCGCAATAATAAATTCATGGACTTCGCCTCTCTCAATTCAATGCCCAATCCATCTTTTTCTCTAATCTTAACTTAAACTAATAAAAATAAAAAAAACCTAAACTCATAAAAGATACCTACCACCCTAGTCTTTAATTTTCTCAAAAACTAACCTAAGTGTTTTCAAAAAAACATGTTTGATTTACTGTGCTAAATCGGATTTTTATCACCGTTAACCGTTAATTAACCTCGTTTTAAGAGATACTATAAAAATAGTATTATAAAAAATATTAAGTTACCCTATTGGGTTACTTAATTTTTTTATCAAATGAGCATTTCCAATCAAATGGTTCTTTGTTCGATCAGTATTGGAATAATTCGATACATCGCATTTTTGTGCGCAGATTGTTTTTGATTCGCAACAAAGCGAACTGGACGCTTGTAGCAGCCTATTTGTGACACATCGTTGCTTGCGAGCTAATATATTGTGAAGTAGACCCCTTATCTATATTATATCTTTATTTGAGTAAGCTAGATTTTTTACTGAACCACAGTTTGCTCTTAGATACTCGTAATTCATCTGACACTGACACATGCACACAAAGAAGTCTGTGATCGCCGACAAGTCGGTCAGAAGCCAACCTATATCACTATCCAATCTATGTTATCCAAGTAGGTTATGTAATAACATAACCTACTTGGATAACCACTTATTAGCTTAAATTCATTTAGAAGTAAGATGAAAGACCCTTTACATAATGCGACTTTTAGCAGCGATGCAGTCGCTATGCTTACGCGCGTTAGCATCGATGCAATCGCAAAATATCAACCTTTACACAGTGTTAGATTGTTAGATACTAACGCGCGTTAGTATCGATGCTTAATTAAATCTGTTCATTGCGTGAGTCGCGATGCAAAAGTGCCTTTTCAAAACGCGGGACTGCTTTGATGCTTAAAGTCGCAGTGAGTAAGGGGTCAAGGTAACTAGATTCTATTTGACACTCAGGATAGGCGGCATTCTCTGAAACATAACGGCATCTATTGAAAGCATTCCGAGGTTAGACAAGTTTCTTCTCTCTTCTTAGTTCTGCAAGTCAAAATAGCATCGTATTGATTTGAAGGTACCTTATTTTCTGAAGCCAGACCTGCCTGAAAGCGTCCTTCGGTGTTTAGTTGTGCACAGTCTGCATTTTTTCGTATATTTACTAAGCCCCTGTTTATTCAAGTTTTGTGTGCCTTCGTGTTTCGTTCACTCAAGGGTACAATGAAGTGACTGCACGCGATTATTTGTGAGAAAAGGAGCTAGTAATAAAACAGTATTTCGATAAATATAGTCGAGGGAATTATCAAGGACGATGTGACAACACAGTAGCAATACGAATTAAAGCTATAATTAGCTGACTAATGTCAGCACTTTATAAACTCTTATTTAAATAAGGAAGTGAAGTGATAGTCCTTAAAAGTACAAGATTTTTTGACATTTATTTCTTAAGAACCAACTGAATATATGCAATGTTTGATGTATATTCATACTGTATGAACAATATGATATTCTTGAATAGACTTTCAGTAAAAAAAGTTTCAAAAATTTTGTTGTAATTAGGAGTTATTGATATAAAATCTTACGAGTCGCAAAGGAACGCGATTCGAGGGCTAGTTTACAAAAAAACGGCTTAGTGCGAGTCGGACTCGCGCACTTAGGGTTCCGTGCCAATTTTTACTGAATTAGGGAATCTACTTCTACTTAGTTAAATTATCACAATATTTTTTTGACAGCAAATATTACTTTGTTTTTCATAGTTTTTGTATGAAGAACAAAGCTATGTTTGCGGTTGTTGAAAATATGCCATATCTCAAAAACTACTGGTTCAATCTCGTCCAAACCGATTTCGTTGGAAGTATTTATTTAAATCTACTTTATATATTTGCTTCAAAATTTACACTCTCTTAGTTTAGAAGTTAGAGAGGAGGTGGGGCGCCCATTTTACCACTTCGGAAGCGTCTATCAATCAAACGTTAGACTTAAAAAGAAAATGATTTTAGGAACCTCATTTAAAAATACCTATCTACAGACATCACGTATAGGTTTGACAAAAAAAAACGGTTTTAGTTTTATGTATGAGAAGCCCCCGGAAGTCGGATACGCAGATGACTTAGCCTTGTTGGGAGAAAACAGTGTCACCGTCTCCGATAAGGCGAAGGTACTGGGCGAGGAGGGCTCTAGAGTTGGTCTGAAAATCAGCAGGGAGAAGACTGAGTTCTTACATATGCGAAGATACAGGAATATCTTGGAGCCCAGAGATAACCTGGTCGTAGAAGGGATTACGTATAAAGGAGTGAAGAAATTCAAATACCTAGGCTGCCTGATAAATGATTCCAATAGCAGAGAACAGGAGATTGAATTTCGCATTCATAATACTAATAATATAGTTGGTGTCCAAGGTGATGCGTCGGAAGACTAAGATAAGAGTCTATAAAACCGTCATAAGACCTATTTTAATGTACGGATGCGAGGCCTGGACACTAACCCTGAAATAGGAAAACAAGCTTCTCGTTGCTGAAAAAAAGATTTTCCGTAAGATCTTGGGACCTACACAGAGGGAGGATGGTCGCCGGAGGATCCGTAAGAATCAAGAACTGGAGGATCTAGTGTCTGAGCCGAACATCATTGGGGAGATAAAGGCAGCAAGACTCCGTTGGCTCGGGCATTTAGAAAGAATGCCGGAAGACAGGGCGGTAAGGAAGGCGTACATTGGGCAGCCTGTAGGTCGTCGACCGGTCGGCCAACCGCGATACCGGTGGAGAGATGAAGTGGCCAAGGACCTACGCGCCCTGAATGCAGATAACTGGGAGGAGATCGCTCAAGACAGGGCGCGCTGGCGCCATCTCGTATCGGAGGCCAAGATCCACTTCGGGTCGCTGAGCCAACGGAGTAAGTAAGTAAGTATGAGAAGCCCCCTCTTTTTTAAAGAATCGTTAAGCGGTTATAGGATATATCTTCCTACCAAATTTCAACAGTGTGATGCTATAGCTACAGAATAAAGTGGCTGTGACATACAGAATAAAGTGGCTGTGACAGACATACAGACGAACAGACTTGACGAAGCTTTAAAGGTTTCGGTTTATTGCCATTCGGTTACGGAACTCTAAAAAGCGTCGAAATTGTAGTAATTAGGAGTTATTGATATTACAGTTTGCGAGTCGAAAAGTATCGCGATGCGACGGCAAGATACAAAAAATAATAATTTAGATGGTACATGATATAAAGAAATGGACATACTACTGGCACATGACTTTTCCTTTTTTTTTGGTTTTGGTCGTGGGCTCTCGTACTATTTGGTTTTGTAGCAACCCAATAAAAAAAAGTCGTTTCCATACTTTTCTATCCTAGGGCCGAAGCGAGGGCTGCCAGTGATGGCCGACTGCAGGCGAGATGACACGATTATCGTGCTCCGATGATTGCCACAGTTTTATTTCATTAGTGCCCCACTGGGAATGTGGGAGCGTGTCTGTGATCTGACGGTATTTATAAATTGCATAATAAAGCAGGTTATGAGCTGATGTGAATAAAAAGGTAATAGACGTCACGTGAATAGATAACTCTTTAGCTGTTTGCTTTTGTAATTAACCAACAAAATACGCACTACCCACACATTCGCTGGACGTTTTCACTGGTTTTGCCGTCAAAAAATTTAAAGCCCTATTTTAGCATCGCTATATAAGCACAACAACGAAAAAATCAAATATGGAAAAAGTGGTGTATGGATACATAAAGTTAATGGAAACTTATTTAGGTAATGTGAAACAGCTCGTAACTTTACAATATTAATAGTTTTAAGTTTAATATAAAACGTAAGTATTTCTGATTCAGAGGCTTAAGACGTATCAGCGCTTTAAATGCTGTAGGTTAAAAGGAGCACTATACACCAAACACTGTTTTAATACTATATGACCACACAAAGAAATCACCCATCATTCCACATCATCGAACTCACCGAATGCTTTCGGCGTAAATAAACAAAATCGCATATTCTGCTGAGCTGTTCTCGGATTATTACTGGCATATGTATTATTCATAGTTGCGTCTTTTCATATAACGTTGGCCATATTTCACGAGATGACTTCCCCTTTCCGACAGTGGCAGGTTATACTTAGCTGTAAGTATGTAAGATCATTAGAGATTAAACGATACTTCAAATCAACAATGCGGAGTAGCACTGAATTATGAGATCACGTATCTGTGGGACTTAAGCCTGATTTTTCCAACGTCAGATAAGGGATATTTGTTGAATGCAATACTAAACGCCTAGTTCGAGAACGTCACTTATTTGTTTGCATCAATTATGTAAATAACATTTTAAAACCGGTTGTTTTATACTAATTCGATCGGATAAGTCCTATAACGTTTGTAAAATTGACTTTCAGTCGGATAAGTCTTATCTGACGTTGGTTAAATCGGCTCTTAGAAACAATATAACCCTACATAAGTTTCTGTGACTAAGTTTGTTTTAAAAATTGTATGGAACTTTCTCTACCACGGATTCAGCAAAAATGTTGCCAGAATTTCAGTAAAATGTTTATTTCATATCTAAAATGAGACGTGCATTGCCAGACATGACTTTTAATAAATCTTTACATCTGAAAAACCTTATAAAAAAAGTGATTGGGTAACAAAAATGATATTTATCGTTAGGTAGTACTTCTTTTTTAATTCGAAATGGGTCTTGACTAGCCTAGATTAATTGGGCTTAGCCAGAGTCGACGACTGAGCGAGCTCACCCAAAAGAACCCTGTTTACTCTGACATTCTTCGGGTTATATTTCCTTGGGCACACTGATGCGGGCTAAGAGTTTCACTCTTTGACTGATACACTCTTCAATTCAATAGTATAAAACAGACCAAATCAAAAAGTAACAACACCCATTACTTATCACAGCAAATAGCCATTAATCGTTCGTTTCCCATGATAACATTCCCAAAAAATAACAAAAGAAAATATCCCCCAAATTAAAGTCAGATTCATCGCGCGACGCGATAAGAGTGAACACAAGCGGCTATCGTGAAAAGTTACAGTCAGTATTAATCACGATTTCGCCAGTGATAGATTAGGCGAGCGTGTATCGCCAACGTGTGATCTAACGGCTTTGGTAAGCTGCTTTTTATTTGTTGGGGTTCCGTGCTGAAAAAAAAATGAAGAAGAATTTTGATTAGTTCGCGTTTGGTGTAGTGGTTTTGCAAGCTGAAATTTTATTCACTGACCAAATTTTGTTTAAATACCCTTCTGATGAATATGAACAACTTTTACAGTGGGGCAATAGGGAAATCGATAAAAAAATACGATTGTTCAAATCTATAACAGTTCAAATAGTGTGCGGTCAAAATATGTGGAACAGCTGTTTTTTTCCTCGAATTCGCTTTTGCCCCCACAGTAAAAGTTGTTCATATCCATCAGTGGAGTCTTCACACAAAATTTGGTCACTGATTAAAATTTCAGCCTGTATATAACTCCTGAGTACTACCGATGCGGATTCGAATCCAGCAAGGGTCAAATGTTTATGTGATAAGTACGAACATTTGTACCTGAGTCATGGATGTTTATATGTATTGAAGTATTTATGGGAGACGCCCTCGTCATAAACGTTGTTAGGTATTTGTAACACAAGGAACAAAATTCCTTACTTCGAAAACACGACAATTGGTGTGTTGTCTGTCGCATATACATTTATTTACATAATATGCGAAAAATAAACATACACATAAAGGAAACTCGTGTTTTACACCACTTTTAAATAAAGATTGGGTAAACCAATATTTTAAATTTTCTTTGACTGATTCGTCTTGGCCCCGAATGCGATGGTAACCATATAATGGGGCCGGGACGAGTCGGGGCCGGGGCGAAACTCACTGGGGCGATAGTCTAAAATAAAATAGACAGGCTTAGTACTTAGCCCGGCCTTAAATAGAAATGCCAAATATAAAGGTTCAGGATGCTGACAATCTTTTTTGAAGTGAAAACTTCTTTAGCGGCGTTGAGCACTTATGTGGGATGGGGGAAAAATGTGAAACTCGCGTCAGGACACGTGACCTGATCGAAAAACCGTAAGACGGTTGGCGAAATTATGGATGTAAGTTGATTTTTCTGAGAGATAAACTTTTTCATGTAATTTAATATAATATAAATTGTAATGTTTGTGTACGATAGCGCAATAAATAAATATTGTATTCTATAAAAATATTATATTATTATTATTATTGTATTATTTTTATTATTATTATTGTATTCTATCACAAAAATGATAGTACTTTTATATTGATAATAACTATTCCAAAAAATCAAAAATGCACAACGTTGATATTCAAGTTTTCATTTCTGCCGGCACTCCCGGAGTGCTTTCACAGTTTTTTTCTTTATTTATAAAGTTAATATCATGTATGAGGTGTGTATCAAAAAGAAAAAAATATGTTTCTTTAAAAGCACTGAATACACAGAGCTTCCCTAAGAGCACATTGTTTGCTGCATAGTTCAAGCAAATATACAGAATACAAAAATCGACTTTTTATGTTGTTTAGTTACCCAAATCTGCTTTTAATATACAGAACCCTCATTGCATAAACTGTATTCAAACTTCTCTAGTTTTCTTTATCATGAAAACGGAGCTCTTGATGTGAAATAGGTCAATCTTTTTCGCCTTTGCAACAGTAACGAGCTAGGTAGTTTTAGCAAAAAAAAATATTACCAACACGGCTTGCGCACGTAAAAGGGAAAAATAGTAATGAATTTACATACAAAATCCTCATTTCGTTAGCAACATAAAACGCAGGGTTGTATTAAAGTTGCTGATGAAAAAATATACAGTTGTGATATTTTTATTCATGGGTTTTGTAAATTATTCAGCTAAGGGCCGATTTTTCAATGGTCAGATAAAACTTATCAGACTGATCAAATATAAAGCGACAGATTTAAAAAATGACAGGTACCAATGATTGCTGACAATAAGGTGACGTTTTCTAATGAGCCATATTGTATTTTGTTCGATAAATATTTCTTATTTGACTATTGAAAAATAGCCCTTAGTCATTAAATACGTCCTCTGGATGAGATCTTCATTAGTTTCAAACTCGATTGAAATACACACATCAAAAGTGTCTAGGGATCAACATATATTTTTGCAATAACTTTTCTCCTGATTGATATTAATTAAAATTTTCTTTAAAGATTTATCAAATAAAGTGTTTTTGTTTGTCCACAGTAACGATAAACCAAGTCACTTTTGCATTAATAAAGTTATTTGCCATTTTCCTAATAAAGGGATTTTTGACATTTGAACCACTAATATTAAAGTTCGAAAAATAGACTGAAATAACAGTTTTCTTTAAAATTTTATTGGGTAACTTAAACACGGATTGTGTTTCTACCGCAAACACTAACAACACAAGAACATCGATTTGGCATACTCAAAATGAGTTCATCCAAATCACGCTGTGGAATGGCCGCCCATATTCGTTGCAACAACAAAAAAAGGTCTTCTTGCGACTGGATACCCTCCATATTCAGCAGGGCTCTTCTCTGTAGCATATCCCATGCATGCTCAATCGGGTTCAAGTCTGGCGACTGAGCAGGCCAGGGTAGCACATTGATGTTAGCTGCGGCTTGCCGCAGCTCCAGACTCTTGAGTCTGTCTTACAACTCTTGCAGTGTGCGGTCGTGCATTATCATGCATTAACTGAAATAAGGGACATTTATTTGATGCCTTAAATAACACCAACTCACTCTTCTTAACGTTATAGATAAGACAATGTGCACTGGCGTAGTCCACACAAATTCCCAATAGTTTCCTCATGGCACTGACCGAGGGACTCAGCAGCACCATGTCGTCCGCATAACTGAGGTTGTTTACACATTTTCCATCCACATGACATCCGACTTGTGTGCTGCAGAGTCTCTCGATCAGCTCATTAATGTATAAATTAAACAATAGAGGAGAGCTTAGTCCACCTTGTCTCACCCCACACTTCAAAATATACGGCTCAGAGAGTTTGTCTCCCCACTTTACATGGTTCGTCTGATATTTGTACCAATAGCGAAGAATAGCCAGAAGATCCGATGGTAAGTTACATTTTGCTATCTTTTTCCAGACAATATCATAAGACACCAGGTCGAAAGCCTTAGACAAGTCTAGAAAACATCCATATACTGGCGTCTTACGATCTGTGTAGTATCTTACTATATGTTTGAGTCCCAAAATTGCGCTTTCAGTTGTTAACCCAGCCCGGAAACCGAACTGGGCATCATGGAGCTGAATATATTTTTCAAGTTCTATACTTAAAAGTTTATCAAGAATTTTTGCAGTGACTGTCCTTGACAGTGAGTGACCTTTAGTGAACAGCATTCTACAACTAACTGCGCAGAGGGTTGGCATAGCCGCTTTAATAAAAAGTTGCTGAGAAAAGCAAACATACTAGAAACTATTCACACTATCCAGAAAGAAATCGTCTGTCAAGATTTAAAAATAAAAAATATGAAACTTTGTTTGCATGCAAAAGGTTTCAGATCGATAAAAAACAACACAATGATAAAAAGTCGAAAAGAAATAGTAAGAAGCTGCATGAAGGGGAAAATAACAATTTACGACTGTCTGCAACGGTTACGACAATTGGCACGTTATCATTAAACTAAGCTCATTGATTTAGTAATACATGTGACAAATAAATAATGTAAAAATTAAACTAAGTTTTTTCTGTCTAAAGAGGAATTCCGTTTTCGTCAGAAAAAAAACAGCCTAAAATTTATTCTGACGAAAAAGGAATCTGACGAATGTGTCCAAGACCCCCATACCATGATGGTTCCACCACTATAAGGATGGACTTCCTGGCAGGATTTTAATCGCTGTTGGCGTCCAGGGGTTCTCCAGTGTCGTATACGTCTTGTATCCGGTCTCATACCAAAACGAGACTCATCAGAAAAGCACACGAAACGCCATTGTTCTTCTGCCCAATTTCTGTGTTCAAGAGCGCATTGATATCGATTCCTACGATTGTGCATTGCTATAGGTGGTACCCGTAGCGGTCTTCAGAAATGAAGGTTCACTTCATGCAAGCGGTTTCTGACTGTTTGGTCGCTAATTAAGTTCCATGAAGAGTGATGAAGCCTCACGGCTAACATCATGGCGGTTATTGTTGGAGCTCTTCGAGCTGTGATTTGAATGTAACGGTCTTGTCTCCGTGTGGTGCAGCGATACCGTCCTCCATGGCGCTTAGCCACGGTACCAGTGCTTCGGTAACGTGTCCAAAGTCGACTGATAACACTCTGACTTGTATTCAGAGCTAAAGCCACAGTACGTTGCCGGGAACCAGCTTCTATCATTCCCACGGCTCTGAGCATTTCTTCCCTGCTTAAATGACGTCGCCGCTCCATAATAACGTTGGTTTTAATCAGTAGTAGCACTAATAATGTCTTCAATGCGTTGTATGTTTTTATAGGGAAAATATTGACAGCTGATTTTCATCTTTTACTCGAATTTGATTGACAGTTCCTGTTTCAAATTATGAAATGCACCAAAAAGGATCCATATAAATTTATAAATTTATAAATTTATTACAAAGCCACATCTCAATCTCAAGAAATCCGCATAAAAATGCTTGATCCCTAGACACTTTTGATGTGTGTATATTGATAAAAATATACGAGTATCACAAGATAGACATTTTTTTATTTAGAAATAATGATTTCAATACCAGAGAGAAGAATAAACTTACCGTTCCAAACTTCAGACTTCAAAAGGTAAATCACTCGTTCATTAAAATATGTATTACGTTCTTTAATAAATTGCCTCAAAATATAATTGAATAACCTTTAGATAAATTAAAATCGTTTGGCAAACAATGTTTGATGACTAAAAGATGATATAGAATAAATTATTATATGAACGATAACAACGTATGGCTTGTAAGAACATTAAAAAAAATATTTTAAAAAGAGGCATAACAATAGGGACTGCGTTTATTGCGCAGCTTCTTCTCAGCCCTAGTCCATAATGTCCCGAAGCTGTGGTAGGGCCAATGTTAGGAAGTGTATAAGTGCTATCAGTAGCCTATTTACAAAATAAATTAATTTTGAATTTAAATTTTTTGAATTTTTTTAAAAAATATTTTGGATTTAGAATTTTTGAAAGTATTTACTTAAGCCGAGTTGGGAGATAGTTTTGTTATTTCGTACAATATCTAATCTACTCTGAACAACGAAAGGAAATACAGGTGACTGGCAATTCTGGAGGTCTATTAAAAGCCACAATATTCAGTAACAATTCTGTGCCATGGCGACTACCAAAGCGTTTGCTCGCTATAGCACAGAAATGCCATCAAAAAAGCGTTCTCTACTTACCTATTTCGGAGATTTAATAAAAAAAAACCGACATGAGCCTAGCCTTAAAATAAGACCTTAGGTTCATAGTTATAATTTTATTGAAACCTTAACTCAAAACCAGCTTATTATTACCAACGCTATTGACAAATTACCTCATTAAGCCGCCTACAATGCCGTCACAAGACGTAGTTTCCCTGATCTGACAGAATTGATATAAATAATTTACAGCCGTGTCCGTGACACGGACATTACTCAGGACGTAATTAACACGTTTGGATGGAGCATTGTGGGCGGCTCCGCACAATAGAATTGCCTGTTTAGTGCTCACTAACCGATGCACGCAGGAACAATCGCGTGAACGCAGTTATAGCCGCGTTACAATGACTGATACTGCCTTAAGACATCATGTATCCAAAAATCGCGTATATAATCTAAGTTCATATTTATTTATTATATTTAACTTATAAGTTTAGTACCTTAGTATAGATTTTAGGAAATAATCATAATATATCCTTTGGACATTCCCACACATCGCCATCTAGTCCCAAAGTAAGCTACTCAAAGCTTGTGTTATGGGTGCCAATAAACGGATATAATACTCAAATACTTTTTGTTTGTAAATACATACCTATTATACATAGAAAACACCCAGACCAATACAAACAGACATGTTCATGCCCACAAGTGTTTTTGTATTGTGCGGGGATCGAACCCGCAACCCGCTGCGTAGTACGCGATTTCTCGACCACTACACCAGACGGGTCGTCAAATAATGCAAAAGTATAAGAGTGAAAGCATATTTATATATCCGTTACGGAAACAACAACATATTTTTGTCAACCAGGCGTCAACCATACGGAAGCACGTTGCATAATGGGATCAGAAACCCCTCGGCATGGAATCGCCACCGGATAGACAACGCCTCGCCTCGGATCGGTTTGTTACAACTTATGACAGGTTTTCTTGTGAATGACAGTCCGTTTGACAGTGTAGGTGGATAGTCGACAAACATCGGGCGACTAACCGTTTGCGCGTTACAACGTATCCGCGACTGGTCGAGAGTAGGTCCCGAGTTGTTTTGGATCCGAGGTGTTTACGCAACGAAGTTGATAAATGAGCAGTTGATAGTTGATACATAGTATGGAGTTTCACACAAAAAATACTGAACACCTCGAGTTGATGCGGCGCTGTTCCCGTTACAAGTGGATAAATCTGCTTAAACCTTTATACATATGTTCGAATCGAGCATTGTAGTTAGTACCTCACAATAGCCTGTTTAGCATTGGCCGACTGGTACAAGTACAAGAAATGGCTGATTAATGTGGAAAATTGTTTTTGGAAAACTCTCTGCGGCGCATGTTTTATAAGGCAGGCCAATTAACCTTCAAATAGCTGCTACTAGCAATTCAGGCAAAAATGCAATCTTTATTTGATTGGCTAATAAAATGACAAAACAATCATTATTTAAAAAATACCTTTATTGGTATTCAAAGTTGAGACTATTGAACGGGACAATATCATAAAGAAAACGTTTCAATATGTTTTATTTTATAAATTTAAAATAAGATAAATTAACGATTAAAACTAATTTTAGATAACACTGTCAAATAAAACAATTTCGAATACGCATATAAAGTTTAACTCACTAAAAAGCACTTAATAAACTTTTATTCTCAGTACCGCTACATATTTGTATTAGCTTGATAAACAAAAGACCCAAAATTAGATGAGCATCGCAAAACTCAGACGGTTCTAACCATAAATGTATAATGTGTGCGTATATAAACGTGCATTATGAGTACTGAACATCCCCTAGTTAGGAAAGTTTTAATTCTGTTTTGTTTAATATAAACTGCAGTAAATTATTACGCATTAAAGGGTAGGCTAATAACGCCAACTGCCTCGCTTACGGCTGCTGTCGAAATTAATAGCGAATAAGTGATGTGTGTCATTCAAAATATTGATATCGACAAATTTTGACAAAGACCTCTTTTAGTTTTATAATCTGATCTTGTTTGATATGGACTTATGATTTCCCTGCAACATTGTTGTCAATTAAAATAATCAATTTTGGGTAAAAAAGAGCTAAGGTTCAAATAGTTATATTTACAAAGTTTGTTTAGTTTTTTGGCTACATCAGCCTAATAAATGTCGTTAATATCTGCTTTCTGTCTTAGGCAAAAGAAAAAAACAATTATGCAGGTATCAGTTGTTACTTAATGATTTATTATCAGAATTACTTGAAAACTTATATTTTCATTTATCAATCGATATCGATATAGAAATGTAAAGCAACACTATACGTTCTTTGGAGGCCTGGCGGCGTGTAGCAGGGGATTTCCGGCTCTTCAGCGCGTTGCTAATATAGCCATCCTCACTCGAGGCGGTGTCGCCGGCTAGCGCGAAACTCATTAAAATTACCCAGAGACAAAGCAAGGGGACAGGGTTAGTAAAAAGTAATAGACGCTATAATATTGCATACATGAGAATAGCAGAAATGGTTTTGGCTGTCTCTACCATAGACATTTTACAGACACGCTCACTGTGTAAGCTTGGAAGAGTAGATATCGATATTAATTTATTCATTGAAATCGTCTCTAAATTTTCAGTGTTTTTTTAAGTGTTTAATATGCATCGTGGGGTCTAAAGGTGATCTAAGGTTACGACATTTCTAATGTACTTCGGTGCACGACGCCATAATTTTTTATTTTATCTGAGTTTTTTATTTTATTTCGAATGAATTTGTGTAATGGTACGTTTACTTTTTCAAACTCCAACGATTATAATGATATATGATTCTACTGGGTTCTCGGAAATAATGTTCATTGTAAAATTGACTATACATAACGTGTGCTTTCAGTCTACATATTGGTGTGCTGAGTATTCTTTATTTTATTTACGCATTGCTTTTGACTGCAGACATTTTAGTATAAAAAGCATGTCAAATAATAGCCCCATTGGGCGCTGGGTTGGTCGCCTCATCAGTTTGTCGTGTTAATGATTTTTTTCGAAGGGCTTTCGAGTTTTACAGTCTGCTGGCATGTTTAATTAAAATAAAGCGTCAAAGTAATTGCGAGACACGTTTGTTACAATCAATAATTGTCTGCGTATACACTTATACAATTTTACTTAGGTATTAAGGATGTTATAATTGTCAATTAGATTCCGTAATTTTTATGATAAAGTAATCCGGAAAAGCTTACATGTAATAGGTACGAATCCTATTCTAGAGAAGAGGACGAAGGAATGAATTCATCTTGTAATTACTAGAAAGAAGAATAATAACATTTATATCACGATGATTATTTTACCATATATTTTCCTCAATTACGTGAAGAATGCATGTATGACATGAGAAATATAGATAGCGCCACTAAAAAGTCGTAAAATTGTTGGTTCCAAAAATGTTATGAAAATCTGCTCGCTAGAAACGTCTTCATCGTTTAGCTTAAAGGCCCTCATTACTGTCTAAACCATCTTGTTGACGCCAATACAGATTTGTCTCATCTCCGCAATCGGGACAAATGAAGGGTGAAAGTGAGGCCTTAATCCTGTTATCTTAACTTTTTGTAAACAGCCTCCCGGCAAATGACAGGAGCTGGGATAAAAACCTCCTATTTGCTACTATTAGGTGGGATGAAAGAAGGCATTAGTTAGAATAGGGATGACACGTAGACGTTTTTGCTTAGAAATTTTGATTTTCTTCTTGTACGTTAATATTATAAACTATTATAACTATTTAGTATTTTGCAAATTATATACCCATAGTTCTTATGATTAAATGCATCAAGCATTAATTCAAATAATGATACAGTATCATAGCAAGCAACATAGTCTTTCAGCCAGTATTTTGTTTCTCCTGTATGCGTCATTTTATGAGTGGCGCTCACAATTATGGTTGTTTCTACAGAAAAAAATAAAGGCCCGGGTGCGTGGTCTGTAGTAAACTCTGTCAATAGCTAAATCTCGTTGCTAGCTGTTGAATATTTACAATTGTGTGTATTTTGAAGAAAATGAACACCTTAGCAATGATCATTAAAATAGCCATTTAGATATGGTATTTTTATTTGTGGGGTTAACATTCGATCACGCAACCGGATTTAAGGGGCAAATAAAACAATATTTTAGATATTTTCAATATTCTTAATCTTTTAACATTTATTAAAAAAAATAACATCATGATCCACGGAGACACAACCGCATAACAGTCACGTTTCCCTATTTTGCTTTTATGAAAAAAGTTTCCAAAAATTTGTCAACGCCATCTAGGGAGTGTGGTGACAACAAACTTTCTATTGGTCTGCTTATTGCGCTTACAATGTTGTAGAAAAATCTTTAAAGATGTAAGTCAGCCCTAAAGCCCTAAGCGGCCCTTTGATGGTGGCCTCATTTCCTCGCGTCAAATGATTGCGCAGACGGCGTAATAAACAACTTTGTTTCGAATAGCCGGGGCGTGTGGCCACAGCACAGATAAATAGCGAACTATATCGTGGGAAAACTAGTAAAGCGAGTTTTATACAGCACTAAAAATATTTATTCTGTAAATAAAAGTCTGGAGAAAGTTGCACCTTGGTGTTTCGATGTTGCCTTCGACTATGATGGTATAAATTAACAGCCTCTTTGTTTTGTAGGCATTTTTGTTTGGTAGTTCAGTTTGTACTAACAATGATTGTGGATTTG
This sequence comes from Pyrausta purpuralis, assembly GCA_963924145.1. Classification (NCBI taxonomy): domain Eukaryota; kingdom Metazoa; phylum Arthropoda; class Insecta; order Lepidoptera; family Crambidae; genus Pyrausta; species Pyrausta purpuralis. The sequence continues at coordinate 17,693,207 of OZ001659.1, forward strand.
TGTCTTGCAAGTAGTACGTATGTATTGAGAAGAATCATTAAAATTATCACAAAAACATTACTTATTTATTTGTAATGTTTGAAAAATAGGCCCACTTTTGGACTTTACTCATATACCTTTAATTAAAACATTAAATTTGTCGATTCAGAAATCCCGAATTTTTTCGATCCCAAAGAGTATTGCATATTATCTAACACCTTTAAATAAGTAAATATAGTAAATCTCGATTTTACAATATAGTATAAAAAAAATATGCCAGTTTCGCAATTCCGGGTTTTTTTCGATTCAAAAGTTCATTACTTAATAGTCAACACCTCAATTTTAGGTAATAATAGAGTAATAGATAAACTCGAAACTTTTTTCAACCATTTTTGAGTTGGCTGTTATTTTTAGACAGTGACGTCGGTGTGCGAAAACCGAACTGAATGCGTATTTGCTTAATTACGAAGTTTTCAATTAGGCTTTTGGTGGGCGCCGTTAAAATTTTGAAAACTAAACTTCACCCCGTTCGTGGTTACAGCCTCGCTAAAAATGTTTTCTCAGTATAGGTAGCACTATCACATGTGTTTTGGTTTTGAAAGTTAATTTTCTGTGTTTAGCACAAATAGAGCACGGATCGAGTCTACTTAGAAGTAGCTTTCTGTTCAATAGTACCTATCGGCAAAATACATAACGTAATGGAGCTGTATTATTAATTTTATTTTATGGTGATAAAGTATTTTTATCATTACTACAGGTTGTCCCCGCAACTTTGTCCTGATTAAGAGGTATTACCGCTATACAGAAATTCATAGTGACTTATAAATATATATTTTGGATCACATACATTGCTCTGATCCCAAAGTAAGTAGCTAATGCACTTGTGTTATGGAAATCAGATACAAAGGTGGTACCACAACACCAGACCCGGGACAATACAGAAAATTTTGATTTCTGTATTGACCCGACCGGGAATCGAACCCGGGACCTCACAGCAGCGACGCCTTCAAACCAGCGTGCTTAGCCACTACACCACGGAGGTCGTCATGATGAAGAAAGATTTGCCTAGCTTCGTAATTGACGATATAAAATAATAACTTTAAAATTAAATTAAGGTCCTTTATCAATTCTCACACAGAATCTGTTCTCATACTTATTGACAAGCACACCCTTGAAACCTCGAGGCTATCATGCACACATTATCAAACCACCATAGATCCCTTAAAAGGTAATCTTGGTATCTTTTAACTTTGTGTGCAGCCGAAGCAAAGCGGACTACTTTCTTTAAAAAGCTGAGATAGGGAGCTTAAAAGAATATAAAGGCGGGTGAATTGGCCCGGAGGGCTTGGAGGCGGTCAATCGAAGCAACGAGACGACTCATTACTGAAGAAGGAGGTGTAATTTTTACCACAGAATAGGTTTTAAAGCTGTAAAGAAATATCACATGCTATAGAATTGTTCGGTAGGTACGCGTGTTAATATAAACACAAAAAGCGTCTATCTGCTTAACAGATTTAAATCATATGTAAAATAATGTCTAATTATATGTAAGTGATTTGTGAAACTGCTATTTTAATCAAAAATTCCTGCTGTACGTCAACCTATTTGGTGTTCCATGAATTGAAATATTACTGGAACGGAATAAAGTGAGCTCAAAGACATATTGTAGAGCTACACGAAAGTAAATTTTATTTAAAGAAATGTTGTACATGTCTTGTAGGAAAGCTTGGAATATTTTCATTCTTCGATATATCTAGAACAAGAGAGGATCTAGCTTGATCTTAACTGTTCATAACCTTTCATAAAATTAAAGTCCGTATCAAAAAAATAAAAATTAAATCACTATATTATTTTCGTAGCCAACAGTCTAAGCTAAAAATCATCCATAAACTTTAGAGCCGCCAAGATTGAAAACCGCTAAAATGAAACTTCTTCAAACACGGAGCCAGTTATTCGTATAAATCTGACATTACAGTCAAAGGAAACTTCAATAAGTGCTGGCTGGTCCATACTAGCTTCAACTTTTCGATAAGGCCCCACTGAATTCGACCACTTACTTCTCCGTGCCTTATTTTTACGGTTCACTGACACTTTTAATGACTTATCCGCTTTTTCCGATATAAGAAAAGAGATTCGTTTCGTAAAACAAAGTTGTCTGAGCGAGTTTTTGTTACGTTTGAGCGGAAGGCTGTATCTGTTTCAACAGACGATTGTTTTTGGGACTGTTTGCTTATGAAACTTTATGTTTGACGGGGGTATTGAATGCTTGCGTAATAATATACCTACGGGTTTCGTTGGTTACATGATTGTTTGTTACGTAAGTTTTGATATTTTAATCATAAAATGTGTACAGTATGGTAGGTTAACCATAGGTATTGTTAGCCCAATGAAAACGGATCGTCCATTATTTGTGTTGTATAAGGCAGTCGATGACGTCTGTCAAAAGTGTACCCTGCCTTCCTGCGTCTCGTCTCGATCGGTCTTCGCTTGCGCGTGTCTGGATTTGATATAATATTGTACATGTTCCCGTAGTGTTTACTAAATTATATTTGTAAGCCTTACCGTATTGATTTGTATAGTGTTTGAGCCTGGCATCCGATTACATTTAAGATTAGTATAATTTTGGTATTTTATTTATAACCTTTCTCAGTGAGGGTTTAATAGTACGTTCATATGATATCAACGAAAACTCGCCAATGTGCCCAAGTCTTTATTTATTATCCATTTATGCAGACGACTTCCGTGGTGCAGTGGCTAAGCACGCTGGTTTCAAGGCGTTGCCGCTCCTAGGTCCCGGGTTCGATTCCCGGTCAAGTCAATATAGAAATCAAAATTTTATATATTGTCTTGGGTCTGGGTGTTGTGGTACCACCGTTGTGTCTGGTTTCCATAACACAAGTGCAAATAGCTACTTACTTTGGGATCAGAGCAATGTATGTGATTGGTGTCTAATATTTATTATTTATTATTATTATTATGCAACGATCTTTCAATTCGTTTTATATATCTAGAGCTAATCAAACGTACATAACACAAAAAAATATCATCCCTGTGGAAGATTGTACTTCTATGACTTAACATAACTAAGCTGCTAGCTAAAGGCTAATAGGAGCAACGCAAACATTTATCAAAACGCAGGTGTCCACAAATAAATCTCACTATTCAATCCTTTGTAGCGAGCATGTCTATCCGCGCCAATTTTTATACGCGGATTGGTATCAAAGGATCTGTATTGAACGATACACTGAAATACGCTCGGTGAAATCCAATCAAAATAAACCATTTTGCATTCCGCCCTTTCTATAAGCGACGAATTAATAACAAGGGCAGCGAGAACAGGCGGGCGCACCCATTATGGCACCACAAATATGAGTGTTGTTGTATGAAATTGGTTGGACGGAAAAACGGATTTACGTTTTTGCCCGTTGAATATTTTATTCCAATTATGCTTTGCCTTTTCGAACTAATTAAATCCTGAAACGGGTACTGCGTTGTTAGTTTGGACTTTGTAAATAAATGGTAACAACGGTGATTGATCTTTGCTATATTTTTGTTTTCTGAGTAAGAACAGGTTAATTTTTAAAATATAATACCTACACGCACGGCAGCTCAGTTGGAAGAGCGTTTGGCGCGGTTAACCAAAAAGTTGCTAGTTCAAGTCCCGCCTGTGCGGAATTTTTGGTTTCTTATTTGATTTTTATGAATATAAAATAGGACACTGTGAGTGTTAAAAACATTCGAAACCATTTAATACTTATTAACAGTGTGATACATACATATATGTATATTTTTTTGAGCTTAAGTACAGTGAATTTTAAATGTATAGTTGCTGATTTAGTATTATACAAATTATGAAGTCTTATTATTCCAGGACTTGATTGAAGAACCAATAAATTACCAACCTATTATCCAGCAAATTCAAAGAACTCTTTTGCGTTATTGATATAAAGGAATTGCACGGTTATTATCAACGTGGGAACTATAACAGGGGCGATAGTTAGTGATCGGCTAGGTACTAAACTTTTATATTTTAAAGTTTAATGAATTTATGTGAATATAATACTGTAGTACTGAAATCAAAAGTAGGACCTAAAAAAAAAACTGTTAGTAACAGAAATTTTACCACTGCTCGTGGTAAAACTCCTCACACGAGCCTAATTTATTTTATTATTTGGACTTGATTTTAACAACGTTAGATAAGACTTATCCGACTGTTTATGTATAAAATGACCGATTTAAAATAACATTCACATAAATTATTTATGCGTGACTTTATCATATTCGACAAATATTCCTTAATCTGACGTAAGTAAAATGGACTCTTAGTATTAAAAAACCTTTCTACTTTTCTTAATAAGACGGCTTCACTTCTGATTTGGTGTGTGGTGTTTATAACCCTCTTAATTATTTAATAGGTATTCAAATAACTTCATTGCCTAACTATACGAGGTATAATAATGGTTATAAAGTTAACGGAGTCGCGTCGCGTGACACATTTCACCTTTCATGCTAGGAAAGTATTAACTCATTTAAAATATCAAAGTAAACAAGTTTATTTTTTTAAACTAAAACAAATTAAAAAGGCTTTCTAAAAGGATTCGACATCAAATAAGTGCAGAAGTCATGTTGGAGCTAAGACATTATAATATCGTCGAAATGCACACAATCTCATTTTAACTATAAGCTACATATTATTGCAGTCAAAATGCTTTCAAAAAAGTATTCGTACTATGGTCATAGTTTAAGCCAATTTTCTTTCAATACCGCTGTTAAATTCTCACTCATTACTTGCCGGTCGCATCTGGCGTATACTAAATCGTTGTTTCGTGCTTACTCCAAGAAAAACCGATGGAATACGACTATCTTGCACTGGAAACAATCCCTAACTCATCGCGTAACGAATTGTTTGCGCGTCTCTGCTATTTGAAAACAAACAAGGTACGTGTTAGAATAAACTCAGATCTAGTGTTGATGAAAGGAAACATAAATATGCCTAAGTCGTTGTAGCGGAAAACGAATCTAGTCCTGTTTAAGAGTGTCGTAAAGCTGCGTACTGAAATTCAGCGGGCAGCGTACGTTTAAGCTGGAGCAATGATGCGATAAATAAAACAAAAGAAAACTTTCTGCATTGCATAATTATCACTCTTAAGCCAAGGCGTTAAAAGATATTATCAGCAAATCATATTCGGATTATTAATGAAAGTAATTACGGGTATAAATGAAAATAAGGGCCTGGTTTACCATCGACAATAGGCTACGAATAATTCAAAAACGAAACGTAATTTCGTATGAACTATTAGATACATAACTTAGAACAGCACTTATTAGGACATTGTGAAACAGCAGGCATATTGTCAGCAATGATTTTAGTTAAGAAATTATATATATTTTCCAACGAGTAAAAAATAGATACACAGCTACTTACCGGTAGCATTCCTAAGTTACTTAAGAGTGTAAACTTTCTTCTTTGAACACTTACACATAGCTATCCATTCCACCGATAAGGTTATTCTCCAAAAGCATTTTTTATTTCAGGTTAAACGTGTACCTGTGTAATGACCAATGGTCACACACCTTTCAACTTAGTAGTTTTGCTACCTGGGTAGTTGATAGGATCCGTCTGGCCCTGACGTCATCGATCAGGACAATGAAGCTTGTAATGTGATACGTGATGTAGATCAATTACAACGCGAGTTATTCCGCTCACCGTTATCACAAACTCGCGAGCCTTAACGAGGGTCGTTAACCTCGTCTATGCAGGGCGGGTACGCCCTACAACTTTGCGCTCTATTATTAATGACGAGCCCTTGCCACGCCCTTCCTAGCAAGTGTAATGCAAATTGTTGCGATCCGCGATATTTTGCTTTGCTTGTTGCCAAAGCAAACGATAGGGAGCGCACGGCAATTTGTTTTGTTTCGTGGCAAACTTTCCGGAGCAAGCATTAATAATGCCCGAAATTAATCACTTGGACATTTGTATTGGAAAGGGAAAAGTTAAACTGAACATCTTGGTTGCCTTTTTTGTTGTGAAACAACATACTTATACGTTCACTCGTAAGCGAATACTTTAATATTATCAACTATATTCATGAAGTGTTCGTATCGAGAAAAATAGGCATTAGGTACGATTTTTGTTACAATAAGTTCTCATAATATGAATAATATCCGGATGATCACCTTCGAACATTGTTTATCAAAATAACTGCCATACTTTCTTACTCCCAGAACCGTGCGTGGAAAAGCAATCGTACTCTTCCAATCCAAAACCTTGTGTAGACTATCATCTTACAGAGTCTGAATACAATACGATTTAGAATAGCCTAACGCTCATTCCTTCATTTAAAAAAAAAAGAAAACCGCTACATCATCCATCCGAGTTTAAGAAAAAAAAAACGTGATTGCCAGCAATAATTCATAGCTGACTGTCGCACAGTGCGCGCGCCCCATGAAATTATCCGCACATATTTTAAAATAACCGCCGTCTACTCTTCATCTCTGGGACTCAATTACTCTCCCATTTGCCACGCTTTTCTTCCCGGAAAGCTTTTTTAATTTCTATTCTGTCCCCGTTTTAATACTCTTCGTATCAGCAGGAGAGTACTTTAATATATCACCGTTATATTGTAAAAACCGCGTGATTTCAATCTAAAGGTTTTAGACCCTTTACACACTGCCACTTTTAGCAGCGATGCAGTCGCAATGCTAACGCGCAGTAGCATCGATGCAGTCGCAAAATGTCAACCTTTACACACTGCGCTACTTTTAACACTGATACAGTCGCGATGCAAACGCGCGTTAGTATCGATACAGTCGCGATGTAAATACTGAAAATTGACAAATTATGTACTGAATTTTGGCAAGTGTATCGATACTAACGTGCGTTAGCATCGATGCAGTCGTGCTTTTGCATCGATACTAACGCGTGACTGCATCGATGCTAAATTAAATCTGTTCATTGCGTGAGTCGCATGCTAATGACCATGCTAAAGTAGCAGTGTGTATGGGGTCTAAAATCTGATGGATTGAAATCTGTCTGTTCATTGTGAACTGTACCGAACTTTATACATTATAACGTTAACTTAAATTACAATTCACTGGGTAAATTTTTGCACACCGTTTCTACCTCACTGATAAACGTCGTTTTCTCTACCCAATGGTTGTCTGGAAGAGATCGCTTCCAGCGATAAGACCGCCAATATTGTACAAATTTGCCTGTATTGTTATTGTTTCTTGTGTCCTTACTTGTTCAATAAAGAATATTTAGTATTATTATTATTAAAAGGGGTCAGGATAGGTGAATGAGAAACGTGCTTCTTTATCCTTCGTGTATGGTTGACGTGTACGTACCAATAAAAGCGTGAATTTAAAACCAAGTCAAGCTAGTTTCCAATAAATTGACAGAAATATTGTTTCATGCTTTTGAAATAGGTAGTATTTAAAATTCTTCAGTAAAATAAATTTGTAGAAAAAAAAAACAGATAATCGCCATCTCGGTTCCGTGCGAATTTGGATAAAAGATTGCATTCAGTCCTTTTAATTTAACAGTGAATATTTTTCACTTCACTATTTTTCATAAGACTGTAGCGTAATATTACGAGCGGTTGCAGTAAGCTGTGTAGATACTCACGTATGCAACTTAAATTACTTGTATTTAAGCGTATCCTTTGTTTTTTTCGTTGTTAGTAAATGCACTTAAGAGTTGGATTCGAGTGGAAACATTCATTTGAACAATTTTATTCATGAAAAATACTGTGATGTAATGTTTTTGCAACGTTGTTTACCTAACTACGTTTACCACGTTGAGTAGATATGGTATCATCATATTATTATTATCATGCAAAAGCTTCAAAAATCATCAGTTATACACCTGGATTTATTGAAGCGCTACTATGTCTTGATGCTGCTATGTTTAATTAATACACACACATATAATATTGAATGCTTTTTCTGATCTTGTGCACTACAATTACAGGCTATTTATTCATTCTTAAATACAGGTTGTTGTTTTGATCAGTGATGATAATAACTCAGGGATGAAAATAGGAGTTTTGCTGATTCTATAAAAAAAAAACTTTAGATAACAAGAAAGTTTTAAAAAGAAAACCTCTTAACAACATTCTGAAAAGTTCAAAAGGAATGGGGAAACTCACAACCACGCGCGTAGCTCGTGAGTATCTAAGAAATAATATGCCGTAGCTAGTAAGCTACCAAGAGACGACCAGCGGGCGTAGTCTGATGCATCATTTTTGACATTTCGCGTCGACAATTTCAATTTTATGATTTTCTAATTCATCAAATATCATTTTAACTTACGTAGTTATATCTTTAATAAATCTTAAAAAATATTTGTAGTTTTTTAAGTATCATTCAAAAAGTCTTCTCAATCAATAAATACACGAAAACACTAATTTTGTCTCAGCATTTTTCGAGCGCCACCTGGTGCTTTTACACGGAACTATGTCGAGACTTCCGACACTGGCGTTGGTAGTTTTGACTCGCTCTCTAGTATCGCAATAATAAATTGATTTTGTGGGTTTTTTCTATTGGAAAATGACCAAAACTAACGCCCTGTATGTATGTTACACCATGTGAATATACATGCAGTCTCAAATCAAACTTCAAGTGTGAGTGGTGTATACTTTTGATTAGTTCAAAATTTCATTTCATCGGTAATTATAAAATTGTTCACCCAACCATCAGTCTGTTAACTGCACAGATTCTGCGGAGAGAGGCCTGAACCCGTCCATGTAAGCCGATTATTTCCACCGCAACTGACAAAATTAATCTAAAAAGCATTACTGTTGACACGTAAAACGCATTAAACAACGTAACTCTTATTGTTTCACCCTTTCAGGGGTTGTCATCAAATGTGAGAATTGAAAATAATGTGATACACATGAACTGCGGGTATAAAAAACTACTACGCAAATACTCATGAAATCAAATTTTGTGTAAACTATTACACATTTTTGATAGATTGTGTATTTTAAAACGATCAAAACTACATAACTAGTTAGGTTTCAACTTTTTCTGCCTTTGGTGTTAATGTTGGAAAACAAACAACCCTCCAATGAGATTGTGAGTGTCAGTGTCAGACACTATAGACTGATATCGTTAGCTGATAAACATTCAATATTTAAAAGATGAATATAAATATAAACATGTGCCAGAATACACACCAATTATCTGGTTTCGTGGTAAGGAGTTATCGTCCAACCTTGTGTTACGAAGTACTAGACAAAGATTATAACGGGGGCGTGCTCCCTTAAATTCTAAGATAAGCATTACATCCATGACTCAAGTACTGTTCGTAAGTAATGTTCGTGCTCATCATACAAACATTTACGCCTAGCGGAATTCCAAACCGCGACTGCTGGTTCATTAGTCTGTACCGTTACCATGAGTTTACGGTGGCTTTACTCACTAGGAACGACGTGAAAAAAGACTATGGAAAATTGCACAGCGCCTCTAGCGGTCATTTGCAGAAATAAAATTTTCCATCACCTTTTTTTACATCGTCGCTAGTGAGTAAAATCACCGTATACTCATGGTAGCTATCACCACTGCACCATACGTGTTTCGTCTTAGCATGTATTTAATTAATGGTCTCTATTTTTCTAAACTTGAATTAATTTGGTGTTGAATTTTTTTTTGCTGGTATGAAGCTGCTTAATGCTCTCTTTTCCATTGTTACCTTTAAGATATTATTTTGAAAGGTCCAGCACTCCAATTTAAATCTTTGAATTCCAAATCAAACAAAAAGGCTTATTGTACGAATATTTATTCAAAGAAAAATTTTCTTTGCATGTAATCACATTGAACACACGTAAAATTAAAGTGGCTACTGAAGTATTTATATTCAGGTTTCGTACACAATAGATCTGGTTAAACCTGTATAATCCTTTTGTTGTGAGATTCAAAAGGGCCCTAAATTGAATAATAATCCGTTTACCCTGCGTCTTGGAACTACAGACCAACTTATTTAGAAAGGTAGATAGGTATTTGGTCAGCATTTGTAAAAGTGATGTCATATTCAATTTAAACAACAGAGTCGTATTTTGTCACTTCTGATTTTTGTGACTGTCTAAAACTGCACCAACAACAAATACAGTTCGCACTTTTAACTTATTTACATAAATAAAAATGATTTTATTTGCTTTAACATTTCCATTAGATACTCGTATGTACACGTTTATATGAAATCGCCCAATTAAACATTTTAAGAAATACTTGTGTTAGGGTTAGTTTTTGTGTTGGACTGTTATTGTTTGTATTATGCATGTGTGTATTGTAAGGGGTTATTGTCGATTCGCCACAAAGTCGATTCGCCACGAAAAAATACATGTGTAAACTCGCCACACTTGTAATATAATATTTTCTACTACTGTAAACTCGACACACTTGTTTTCCAAGAAGAGCCTGCAGAAAAACAAAACACTTGATAGGAATAAAAATATGTATTTCTTATTATTAAAATCACAGGTAATTTTAAACAATTGTTAAATCACAGTTCTTATTGCAAAAAAATCAAAGAATCACAGCAGTATTGATAATAAAAAAATACTAAAATAATGATAACCGAGTTATCTAAAATAAAGATAACCGAGTTATCTAAAATAAAGATAACCGAGTTATCATTATTTTAGTTATACGACTGCATTTTTAATTTTGGTATGGGGAGCAGGTAGAGACCTGCGGCGTGCTATTATTTTTTTTTCACACTCCAGTTGATTTTTTTCCCTTAAATTGTGAATTTTAAATTAGTATTTTGGTTCTAGTTTAATTTTGATTTATTAAAAGGAAACAATTTTTTTTTTTTGGTAAACAAGATGGATACCTAAAATCAGTATAACCAGTGACAAACTTTGTGGCGAATCGACAATAACCCGTTGTAAGTGTGTGTGAACATTTAATTTTAATGATTTAGAATGTTTTTAACACTCACAGTGTCATATTTTATATTCATAAAGATGAAATAAGAAACCAAAAATTTGCGCACGGGCGGGACTTGAACCAGCAACCTTTTGGCAAACCGGGCCCTTTTGGCCCGGTTTGCCAAAAGGTTGCTGGTTCAAGTCCCGCCCGTGCGCAAATTTTTGGTTTCTTATTTCATCTTTATGAATTTAATTTTAAGTTTATTTGTATGTAAGTATGTATAAGCAAAATTCAAAGGGTTAGTTGTCCCTTGTAAGAAGGTTACTAACTTTGTATAAACTTTTTAAGGAGTATATCCTGGGCTCAGAGAACACAATTTTGAGAAGTGAACTTTGAGATCCCTCAAATTCAAGAAATTTGGTCTTTATTGCAGCATGTTAAAACAGACTGGGCCAACGTCACGTAGATTCTGTTATTCAAAGTATAAGCCATGCAGGAATTGCCTTAACGAATTAAAACCTACATAAGTTTTCTTATCCTTTCTATGATCAAATTATGGCTGCGCCAAGTAAAAGTTTGGTCCACCATAACACCCCGATACTTTATAGCATCTACTCTTTGCAGGGGAGAACACCCAAAACTCACTGGTATCGCAGGTCGCAGTAGGTAAAATGTGCAACCCCCTCCTTCCCTCTCCTATAATCACTAAAAATTAAAATATAATTAACTTGAAAAAAGCAAAAAAACTGTCTTTCAAACCAAAATGCAGTAAGAGATCCGTAAGAAAACGCCCCATACTAAGCCTTTTCCCTTTTTTCTGGAAAATACTCAAATTAACTTTTTTCTGCACTATCATCCGTTGTAGTTCATTAGGCTTCGAGTACAAAAGAAAAACTCAGGGGGACAAATTAACTTAATTGTCTTATAGTGATAATCTAAAGCATCGGTTCCCAAAGCAGGTGATAACGCCCCCTTGTAGGCGCTAGCTTGAACGTCGCAAGTCCCAAATTTTTTGCGCGTTCGTTTCGTTCGCGCATTAACTTTTATCAATAACTTATTTTTAAAAAAAAAAATATTAGACACCAATCACATAAATTGCTCTGATCCCAAAGTAAGTAGCTAATGCACTTGTGTTATGAAACTCAGACACAACGGTGGCACCACAACACCCAGACCCGAGACAATATAGAAAATTTTGATTTCTATATTGACCCGACCTTGGTTTTGAAAAGCATCGTAAACAATGATTTAATTAATTGCGCAGTAGCTTTCTCCAGCTGTCATCACCATGCTATCGAGGTTTTAAGGTGATTTGTTTTCACCTTAGGGAGCGCTATTAAAAATATTTTCAAGGTGATCGCTACACCAAATAAGTTTGGAAACCTCTGATCTAAGGCAACACCCGCAACATCGAAATTAACATAGCTCTTTGAAACCATGGTGGAAATTTGTCAGGTTGCGTGCATTATTGGAGGGGTTCATATGTGAGGGTGCATTAGCCATTATTTTTCAATTAAACGCTATTACCCTGATGGCTGTTGCGTTTTCTGTCACTCTCTTAGATTTCAATTACATAAACGAATAGGAGTAGTAAATTACGGTATTTGGTGAGGTAGAAAATGCAGTTTTAATCTTAGGGTGTTAATTTAATTTAAGACCAGAGCTTGGGTTTGATATAAATTAAGGCAGGTAAAAGGAAAGTCGCAATCGAATTAATAACCTGTAAGTTTTTATTGTTTTATTAAGTATTCCCTTAGCTTTATTAGAAAATTACAACAAGTAACAGTTCAGCATATTAATTTTATTTAAGGAACTAGCGGTCCCCCGCGACTTCGTCCGCGCGTTTTGAGTTTGCTCCCTCCCCTCCCGTCGCAGCGTCATGTTTTATATCCTAAAGCCTTTCTCGATAAATAAGCTATCCAACACAGAATTTTTTTTTCAAATCGGTCCAGCAGTTCCTGAGATAAGCGCGTTCAAACAAACAAACTCTTCAGCTTTATAATATACTAGCGACCCGCCCCGGTTTCGCACGGGTGCAGTTATGATAAATTGAGATTTAAACTATCCTATCTCTCAAGTTGGATCGAACTGCACATGGTGTGCGAATTTTATTATAATCGGTTAAGTGGTTTAGGAGTCCATTGAGGACAAACATTGTGACACGAGATTTATATTATAATATATTAGCGCAAGCGCACGTTGTTCTTAAGCTGCGAACATTATTTTGGTGCGGAGTTATGTTAAAACTGTGATAGCTCCTAAGATATTTATTGAAATCAAATGATATAAAGGGCAACTTGGTTCTAAATGAAATGCTCGTGATGATGAATGTATTTATTTTGATAAGAATAAATACCTGTGTGTATAATACACCTCTAAAAATAATGCATTATTATTTAACAAATTTATTAACATAAAAAAGGTTGTAGTAAGTCAACCATAAAAGATAGACATATGCTGTCGCGGACTTTATTATAGAACTCTTAATGCTTAGTAATCCTGTCATACATGATTGTTGTGTAACTTAAGTGGTTTCCGCAGCGTATGCAGCGGAAGCTCTCAAAAGGAATATCTTTCTCCCGTTTTCGCAACATTTTTCATTTCTGCTGTGGTCTTATGAGTTGTATCTTTATGTTATATAGCCTAAAGCTTTTCTCGATAAATGGACTATCCAACGTAAAAAAAAAATTCAAATCGGGCCAGTAGTTTTTGAGATTAGCGCGTTTAAACAAACAAACAAACGAACAAACAAACAAACAAACTCTTCAGCTTTATAATATTAGTATAGATAACATGCAATAGTATAAAAGGTCAAATGAAAATATTTTAACTATGTCTTTGTTCACTGTGTCAGTTACCAATCATAGAAAAAGGTCATTATTTAAAAAAAATCCTTAGTCTCTAATTTACTCTATAAGTAGCGTTTTAAAAGCCAAAGTGTTAAATATTATCACTTAAAACGAGGTGAGCTTATATATCTTATTTTCCAGCTAATTATAGCTGATTACACCTCGGAATTCTGATTCATGCACTTCTTACAATTATTTAAAGAAAACGTAGTAATGCAGCATTTCAATCAAGTCGGCTAACTGAAATTAAAATGCATTCCGTTTCATGCGGCATGAAATTTTTCAAGGTAAATGTCAAGACGCAGACGGCGGGCAGCCGACAAAGACACATCACCGCGATTTGCCGCCACCGATTATGAACGATTCGCGTGGAAAATATCCTACTGGGTTTCATTTCGAAAACGCTAAATTATGCCACATATAAAATAAAATAGCTTTATAAACGAATGAACGATACAGGTAGGTTCGGTGGCGGTCTTTTGCGCCTAAAGCCAACATCTCTTGTACTTCGAGTTGTGTTTTGTTTAAAGTGACACCCTTCTTTGTGCCGTATGTGCAAGCTTTTTTTTGTTTTGGTGATTAGGAAATTTGCGGATAAACTTTTTTTGGCTATGCTATATCTCATAGTCATCAAAAGTGACAGTTACAATACATCTTATCATTCGTTTGATCTAATAAACTTGATTATGAAATAATATTTTTATAAATGCCAAGTTATATTTAAATGTATATCTTGAAATGCTATGGCTTAAAGCTAAGGACAAAAAGTTTGACTAAACTCAAGGTATTTTAAAATAGACCCGTTAAACGATGCCGGACGGAAGGAACTTGTGCAAAATAAAAGCATGCAAATTAAACACTGGACGTCTATAACGTAGACTGCTGCTGAGCATCTGTGAATATCTATGTAAATAGCTGTATTTACATAAATATTTACAAATTTATGCAACCAGAGAGTTTTTGATTACTACCATATAACAAAGAAAAGTTTAAAAAAGCAATGTTTTAGTTCCAATGTGTTAATAAATTACTCTTCCGGTTCTGTTTTTACTTTAAGTAAAACTTTTTGTTTAAATATTGAATTGGAATTGGAACCCGGAGTAGCATCCAAAACAAAAGAAATCGCAGAGTGCAAGAAGTCAGCTTGCCGCGTACTGGCCACTTTATTACATTTCCAATAGTCGACAGATGATGCAATCACGAAGAACTGTGGGGATACTACAATGTAATAGAGGCGCATCTGATAATTTTGTATTATAATTTTTATAGTGAACTGGTTATCACAATGCAAGGACTATGACTGACGCCAGTGACTTTGACTTCATTCAGGATATTTAAAAAACGTTTGTGGTAATACTAGCTGACATTTCTAACTCTACCGAATGCAATGTAATGTGATTTGCATATAAGCTTTTCTTCGCTTATATTAACAGATGTTATAAGTTGCATCTCTCTGTTAATATTTTCAATCCAATTTTAAATTATAGGGATAGGTTTATTAGATCGAGTTCTACATGATATATTAGCAAACCGCAAGACCAATTTATTTTACTATAGTTATTGCCCAGAAAGTTAAGGCCCTACCACGAGGAATGTTCAAGTATGCATATTCTATATATTAAAAGTGCCAATAAACTCGGATAGTTGCGGCTAGATCCGCCTTAGAAAGTTAACTGTCATTTTTAACGGCTAAATACGCCATTATCGTCAGTTCATGGCAGCCGCTGATTAGAGGTGTCTGTCGAAATGTATGTAAGGACATGTCTTTAACTGTCAATATACGATCACCAGTAAGATTACTAAGGCAGACATTTTTTGGGCTCTGGTCGTCACGCCTGGTCATAGTAAGAGACAAGTTCATACATTCGAAACTACTATCGTCTTACAGTAGGATCTCTGTACTGCTCGATACATCGTCTCGTGGTCACGTTGCGGACGGGACAAATCCTGTTTCCTATTTCGGGATTTAGTCGTTAAAGTGAAATATTGATTGACCACGTAGGCAGTTCATCTGGTCTTCTAGACTCCACTCGTATTTTGATAGTTCTTTGTGACTTTTCATATCGTTTTAAAACGTTGGTGCTAGACAGAATGTTTACGTATGTACTAACATTGTTGGTTTGGACATTTTTTTGCAGTTGATGTTGTATTTGAAATAAGCAGAGTTATACAGGGTGTTGTTTTAATCAGTTTAATAAAACTGAATAACTGAAGTTTAATAAAATAAAACCTCTTTATAAAATTCTAAAAAATCAAAACGAATGGGCAAACCCGCACCGTCGCGCGTAGCTCGCGCATATCTATTAAATACTACGTCGTAGCTAGTAAACTACGAAGAGGTGCCTGGTGGTGTTAGTTTTGACTGGCTTGCTGGTATCGCAATAATGAATTGATTTGGTCCTTTTTTTCATTAAAAAAATATTTTTTTGGCATCAGTATCGCTTGTACCACCACCCCTGAGTCGCTGGTCGTTGACCAAAACAAAGCACCCTGTATTATAATATGATTTTTATGCATAACTTTGTTATTGTTTACTTTTAATACATAAAAGAACGTCTCGTGGATTTTTTCGGTTTTGATTTGGCTACGAACAGAATAATAAACAACCTTCAACCTACCTTCTCCCTCAAACCCTCCGATCACATCAGTCCGTCACGAGTCCGCAAAAACCGTTTTATGGGGGTGCAGTTCAGGGTGATATTTGTTTTCATGATCAGTAATTTTAATACTTTATGTAATTTTCGTTGTGTAACATAGTTTAACAATTAATATTAACATCTTCTTTTGTTTGCTAAAATTAACAGATGTTATGAGTTGCAGCTCTCTCCACCCTCTATTAATATTTTCCAAACCAATTATTTTTTATAACAAAAGGTTTTGAAGGTTTTGAAAGGTTGAATGAAAGATTCACAAAGTTTTTCTCTAAAATCTATTTTTATTTTATTTTAAACTGTATTAGGTACTCATTCACATTGATTTGAAACTAAAATAACAATCTGAATAGATATTCGATAAACTCAAGTTCCCAAAATACAGGATAAGGGCATTTCTACAGAAGCGACTGATTGACCGACTGGAGCTAAAAACCTACCTTTAAAATTGAATAACGTATCTGAAAAAAATCACACATATTTATACAACTCTTGGCCTGATGGAGAGCATATCAAGAAGACCACCAGGTTGTACATACGGTCTAAAAAAAATCGGAAAGTTCAAAAACGGGCAGAATTTGGCCTAAAATGGAGTGTCCGGTTTCCAGAATTTACTCGTTTTCGTTTCATAACTTTTAAAATAATAAGTTACTGATTATTATTCCTATAACAAGGAATAAATAATGAAGCCATATACGTGTTCACATATATCGTGAATCCTTTAATTTGAATACAGTGACACATTAAAGTTTTGTCCGAGGCTTGTGCCTCAATTCGGTGAAATTTACTTTTATGTACCTGTAGCACTAACTATGCATAATAGGAACGCGCACTACTTGTTCCTGTCATCTGACAGTTGCGCCCGAGCGGACGAACAGTGTAAATGGCAGATCTGTAGCACTCAGGAGCAATTTTCAAAGGTACGAAATCATTCGGTGTTTTTGGTACAGGGTAATTTCTCAAATCGGTGTGCCACCTCGATTATGTATCTAAAGTATTTTATGAGATTTGTGCTAAAACTATTGAGTGTTTAACAGCTTTCTTTCGTTAGGTTTAGTAGAAATTACTGTAACTCATAACATTTTTAGGTAATTTGATGTATTGTGTTATTTTCTCAATTCCATGGATCTCAATTCCGTGGAAAATGGTGCACCGAATTGAGAAAACTTACACCGAATTGAGGTTTTACTTTTATATTATTAATTTAGCTAATTGTTGTTGTTGATTATTGTTGTTTATCGAGAAAATCAACAGCACATTCATTGCTATAACTAACGTTTTAATACATTGAGTATGGCCAATTACAGATTTCCCTATAAATTATCAGTAAGTTAGTACAAAAATACTAACAAGTGTCTTAAAATTGACAAATTAACAATAACATATTACGAACGTATCTAACATATTCAATTTCCTATTTTATGTGATTAATTGCATTTAAATATTAAATTATTATAAAATATTTTATGTGATTAATTGAATTTAAAAATTAAATGTAACAAAATATTATGAAGACATATTACTAACAAACATGCTGCACCACGTAGCTAGTTATGGAACCCCCTCGCCCTTCTGTCTTAGATTAGGGTTGCCTCAGCATATTTAAGGGCAAGCTCATGTATTTTATTATCGACTTAGCCGTTTCAGCCTCAACGGCCCGTGCCTGTATTTAGAATTAGTTAGCCAGTAATAAATAATCTTCGAATCAGTGCAGACATTACTCGCATTTTAATTTTAATTAATTTAGTTAGTTTTTAAAAACTCCCCACCCGGCTCCTGATACGTAACTGGCGCAGCCGGATCGGATTTTTCAAGGAGTTTCCGCGTTTTCCCTGTGTGGCTAAATTCACAATTAAGGGAGATTGAAACAGCTCTAGCCTTAACTAAATTGTCAGTTTTACATCAATCCATAGTTAATTTGAAAGAATTACTGAATCATTTAAAATCGATAGCTCAATTTGCAAATCTTATGTATTTACCTAAAGATGGAATTAAATTAGAGGTTTTTTTTTTAAATTAGAGGAAACAATGTATGTCAAATCATACATTTAGAAAGACGAGATAACATTCATAATGGAGATACCAATAACTGATAATCATACTTTAGTTATTATAAGATTTATTCCTTACCAATATTCCAAGAGTCACAAAACATCACAATATCAATATTTCCTGAATTTCCTTACCTATTGGCGAGAAAGTCTAATTACTTACCAATTTCCAAGCCATGCCGCGCGCTCGCTGCTGGCGACCACTTCTTATGTACGACAGACAACCAAGCTGTCAACCATGAACCTACCTGCATCAAATTCAAATCGAAGAAGTAAGAATCCAGAGGGTTAATACCAACAATTGGATCTTGTATAGTCGAAGACCAACAACGATAACTAGTCTGTATGATAACGACGACCAGAACAGTAAGCAGCCTATTTTTGGGACTTACCTCGTTACTATTGATGAACCCTGCAACCTAGAAGTCCTTGGACTCAAAATCAATCACCATATCTACGAGTCGCTAGATACCGCGAAACTGATCCCGCTCATAAACTTACCTGTGATGCACGTTCATACAAATCTATCAAGCACACACGCACTAAACATGGTTGGAGTTAACCTGGATGAAATAAAGTATATGTCATCTGCTCTAAAATATATGTCTCTATTGTGTTATCCTCTTTGAAAATTGTAATGTTTAAATTGTTTGAGTTTTAAAAACAAGACTGATTATTAGTTATATCGAAAAATAAACATGTTGATCAGTTTTTTTTTTTATAATTAGCATTAGGTTAAAAGAATTATTGATATAGATAGGCACATAAACTATTAAACCGATAGACCAGCAGTCAGTTAACATAACGCTTTTGGTATTTTTTTATTTTGATCATTCAAATCAGACGACCTCCGTGGTCGAGTGGCACGCTGGTACCAAGCGTCGCCATCTCGTGAGGTTCCGGGTTCGATTCCCGGTCGGGTCAATGTAGAAAACGATCTTTTCTATATTGTCTCGGGTCTGGGTGTTGTGATACCACCGTTGTTTCCGATTTTCCATAATACAAGTGCTTTAGCTACTTAGCTTGGGATCGGAGAAATCCAAATTAAAAATCAACCACCGAATTGAGAAAAAAGTGCCCTTCTGTAGAAATGTCCATAACTTAGTTTTTCCTCAATCTAGGAATCCCTTCCAGTAAAACATTTATATAAGTTAGTTAATACTAAACTTGTGAAATTATAGTGATACTAAATTCATAAGTTATTGAAGTTTATTGGTATTTTATTTTCATGTTAAAAATGAAAACAAACATGGATATTGGTTATTACTGGAATGTATCATCTCATTAGTTTGCCCACTTTTCAGTGAAACCTAGGGCGCTTTTGTAACAAGGTTAAGCATATGGCTTTGAGAGCTCTTTATCTAGATCAAAACTATAAAATAATTACATTTTATCCCAAACCTGCGCCTGATTCACCCCCTAACCATAATTTTGTGACTGCGGCTGCTCTGCTTAGAAGACTTTCGCCAACAGAATTATTAAATTCAATTAAAAAGCATCTCTGATGAGTTCATGCACAAAATATTTTGGCAAAATATCTAAAACATGAAAAAAAACATGTACTGGATTTTTTTTTTCAAATATTGTCCTGAACCGCACGATCGTGCGTTTCTAATAGAAGAACTGGTGCTGAAATCGAAAATTTATTAAAATTCACTCTACTTACATTATTATAATTACATTTTTAACAAGTTATAATGACAACAAATATGTATTATTAAAATCCACCAAAAAGTAATTTAAAAAATGTTTAACCTTGGCACCCACCCACCTACGAGCCCACGTCCCTACCTGCGTTTCATTGTATTTGAACTGCAATATCTATTTTGATGAAACGCACCATCGAAGTTTAAGGTGAAACTAAACAGTATAGTCTCCAGAATGCTTGAAAAGTAAGCGCACGATCGTGTATTTCCGTGCTGAAAATGTGATTTATTTTCAAATTTAATTATAGTAATGTATGGACTTGCACGATCACCACAAACGTAGTCAACCTTTTGAAAAGAGGCATTGACAATAGGACTGAGTTTGTTGCGCAGTTTCTTCTCAGCACTAGCCCACAATTGTCCCGAAGCTGTGGTAGGGTTTGGATAGGAATTTAGACGTGTAAAAATGCTCCCAGTGAGCCTATCTGCATAAATAAATGTCTTTTAGGATTTTGATTTCCTAAAACAGGTTATTGCGCAGATTATAAAGACCGGAGAACAGCGAAGATGTTACACGCTAAGTATATCCGAGTATTTGCTTTTCAATGTTTCTCCTCAGCAGCAAAGACGCGATGGTTCCATTGTTGGTGTGAACAATCTCATTCTACAATGTATCATAGTACATTGTTGTTTATAAAAGTAACGTCTTTGTGCAAATTTTAAAGACAAAACAATAGGTATACTTCATGATTATTGTACAAATATTAGGTTTTTGTGATCTCTAGTTAAATATTTATCGCGAACATAGCCAAAAACAATCTAAACATAATAAATCAGTCATGAACAATATAAGTACACACTTTTGGTTTTATTATTTGTTTACTAAAATGCCTAAATAGTGGTCCCCCGTGACATCGTCCGCGTGTTTTGAGTATGCTCCCGGGATTCCCTTTCATCGCAACGTGATGTTTTACAACCTAAAGCCTTCTTCGATAAAAAAAGCTATCCTACACAAAATAATTTTTTTACATCGGTCGAGTAGTTCCTGAGATTAGTGCATTCAAAAAAACAAACTCTGTAGCTTTATAATTTTAGTATTGATAGTATATAGTATGAGGCTTGCTGTATTAGAAAGTTTCAACTAAAAGAAAGCACTAATTTGATTAAAATTTTAAGGCCCAACTGCAAACACGTCGCTTCATCCGTAAAAATATCCCGGACAAATTATAACGAATTATTAAAGCTAAAATAACTTTTAAAGTGCTCGAAAAATTTGCATTTACCAAAATAGAAAACTGGGAACTATTTTCATAATCTGACGCCCTCACGGTTACACTTGTAGCAGGTCAAAGCGACCTTTCCGTGTGGTTTTAATTTGAATATTTGCACCGTACGCGGTAATTTACCGCTTAGTAGCAAACCGTTTGGGATATCATGATAAAAATATCATTTAACTTTTATAATTTCCCCTATATGTTGACTTACATACTGTGAAACGAAGCAAGTTGACACCGTGTCGACGGCATACCGGCTTATAGTATTATACTCGTAGTAATATCAAACACTCGCTTTTTCTGTGACAATAAAACGTGGGACTGCAAAATTCTTACCTCTTTTTCACACTTTCGTGCCTCATGGAGAGGTGGAGTGTTGCACTAATGTAGTGTATTGTGTAAATATTAATACTTATAAATAGTTATTTCTGTAATTAAAAATAAGGAATGAATAACAAACAAAAAATTATATTAATTAATTACATTCACTAATATAAACAATATCAAAATTATTATAATTAATAGTCTAGCCGGTTTCGACTACGATGGCCAGTCACAACGACTAACCGACTGCGCGGGACATATTATAGTGCACAAGTGTGTGCGCAAACACAGGTGCACTCTTTATTCCTTTCACTCTCATAGCCCGATAGGACAGTATTCTGACACGACCGGAGAGAGATCAGGCGCGAAAACACCGCCAACTTCCAGAATTCGGGCTACCGTAAGAATTTCTGAACAGAAAAACCCAGGTCTATATTTTTGGGCCGATTATAATTATTGAAAAATGAAATATGATAAAAATAAGTGTAAATACAATCTTATGATTACCAGATTATTACTAGCTACCAGATTATTGACTAGCTCTCGGATGATTCAAGGCCGCAGAGGAATTGGATATGACTGTAGTCAATATCTACCCACTAAAATGTCGACGGCAATTAGTAGACAGGTTGTATACGTCAACCGCCACCTTTCGTCGTCGATGTACTGCCCTCCGAGTGTAAGAACCCTATGGTGACCACAATTACCTAAGCATGAAGATGCTATACTATGATGTATATTTGAATAAGTTAGATTCTTGATGATAATATAAACATTAAGCAATATTCATAATAATATTATTAAAAACTGCAACGTAAAATTACCAAACAAGCAATATGCTAGATGGGAACAAACCCAACACGACTCCAGCATACGCTTCGTTATCATCACAGAGGATCACAGCTCTTTATATCTAACAGGTAAATAATGATACGGGATTTTCAACCTTACAGACTTAAGGATATGCGGGAAAGGTTTAGTGAAAACAATGTTTTAGCGTTTACATCTATGTATGTAAATAAATTGCGTTAAGTTAATAATTGCAGGTTTTAATAATATATATGTCGTAGACGGTCATTAGTATGGACACTAAACGAAACGCAAGCGCGCCCTCTGGTGGCGTTATCGTGCAACTACGTTTTGGCGCGTTTCGGCAGAGTCGTGACGTTACGAGCGGCTCCGACACAGCTCACTTTGGATCGTGTCGTCGAGCAGCAAGAACGTTATCACGGAACTGCCCTCCGTTTCGCGTAGTGCCTAGTTTTGTACCTAGTACCTGCGTATTCGTTATTTGTAATTCGGTTCTGTGCTACAATAAAACTGTGGACTAAATTATAGTGTGTTCTCATTGCACGATTCCTTATTTCTGCCCACATGATGTCTGATGGCCGGGGTCTAGATCCTGACGATCCTACATCAGAAGTGGGATCAAATCGTGCTAATGAGATGCATAACGAAAACGGCGAAAATCAGTGGCGGGTACTTTTTGAACTGCAAAACCGGCAAATGCGTGAACTGATTAGTGCTCTAAAGACTCCGAGTGCGAACAATAACGTTGTGCTACCAGAATTCAACCCTGATAAGCAAGATTCCGACGCACGGTCGTGGTGCGCAACGGCTGACATGTGTTTGGACGGACAGGAGATAGAAGGTGGTCTACTAGTAATGGTGATCAGCAAGGCGCTAAAAGGAACGGCATCATCGTGGCTATCGCAGATAACCTATCCAGGTATGACGTGGGCCCAATTTAAAGAATTATTTACGGCCAGGTTCGTCAGTTTAGAAACATCTGCGGGTACCCTCATTAATTTGAATAATGACAAACCGAAGGAAAACGAGACCTATACTGCCTACGCTAGTCGTTTAGTGACGTCGTTGCTTAGCCGATGGAAAAATACCAGCATTGAGCAGATTGCAGTATCGGCGGTTGTCGCTCATTTGGCACAAATCGATTCTCGCCTACAACGACTTGCTTTTACGACTGAGATAACAACGCGTCATCAACTGAAACAAGAGCTTCAAGCTTTCTCCTATTTGAAGAGAAAGGCCCCCTCTCTGGATACGCAAACTGACGTTACGACTGAAAAACGACCGAAGTTTTCAACATCGCAGATCCAGTGTCATGCCTGTGGCAAGCTCGGGCATAAGCAAGTAGATTGCCGTACAAGGAAGATCGAAACGAAGAAACCTGCTCCTACACCGGTCACATCAAGTGGTGCTCAGCGGCAGTAGCCGAGCGGCAGCACCGTGGTCTGCTAAAAGTGCGGCGCCCAGGCCCACATCGCCAGCCGCTGCACTGCCGGCGGGTCCAGCGCCACAACCCCGGCGGAGAAGCGTGTCAACCTGTGCGAGGTTGAGTCCCCATCCGGAACATTAAATAATTTTGGTGAGTGTTTTTGATTTGATTTTGATTCTGGAGCCGAGTGCTCGCTATTCAAAGAGTGTTTCGTGTGAATTTAGAGGCAAACGATTGAATAATTTGATGTCATTGATTGGTATTGGTAGTAAACTTTGCCAATTTTAAGTGAGGTAGAAATTAATAATTTTAAAACGGAAATTCTATTTCACGTCTTGCCTGATGCTTATTTACGTAGTGAAGTTATAATAGGAAGAGAAATTTTAAGTAACGGGTTTTGTGTAAACATGACTTCAACTGAATTTACGTTATCGAGACATAGGGTTGTGAACGCGTGTAATTCGAGTGATTCATGTGTACCCACAGATAATTTTAATTGTATTGATACAG
This sequence comes from Pyrausta purpuralis, assembly GCA_963924145.1. NCBI lineage: Eukaryota > Metazoa > Arthropoda > Insecta > Lepidoptera > Crambidae > Pyrausta > Pyrausta purpuralis. The sequence goes on from OZ001659.1 coordinate 17,717,602, forward strand.
ATATACCAGCCGAAAGACTAAGCGAGCTTGTGGATATTTTAAAACGATATTCTGAATTTTTGATTAACGGTTGTCCTACTACTCGCGTAAATACGGAAGAATTAGTGGTTAGGATGATGGATCCTAGTCGTACGGTTCAAAGACGTCCGTATAGGTAGTCTCCGGAGGAACGTCAGGTTTTGCGAGATAGAGTTGACGAACTGTTGCGCGCCAATATAACCAGACCCAGTAGTTCCCCTTTTGCCAGCCCAGCTCTTTTGGTAAAAAAAACATGACGGGTCAGACCGTATGTGCATAGACTACAGAGAGTTGAATTTGAATAACGTCCCAGATCGATATCCGCTCCCCTTGATTTCCAACCAGATTTCGCGACTCAGTGGTGCCAGTTTCTTCACTAAATTAGATTACGCAAGTAGCTTTCATTTGATTCGGATACAAGCGTGAATAGGTTTTTGATTGGAGAATTTATTTTAATTGAGAATGAGTAACGTAACCAAACAAAATAAGATGCAAAATTTAGAAGTCCGTTTCAAATTGTAGAAGTTTTAGATGGTGACAGAAATGTTTTGTGGTCATTGACCAACAAGCGTACTTACTAGTATGCGCATGATCGTGTCAGGTCAGGAAGATGCCTGAGGACCAGATACCAATTGAGATGGTAAATGTTGACGAGATAGATGATGAGGAACCATCAACAAGTGGTTAGTTGGGTGCACAGGTTCTCGATTCGTTGGGTCGGAGACTGTACCAGAATGCCGTAGCCGTAGCCTAGTAGAAATCGGCATCTGCTTTATGTAGTCCGTGGGTAAGCGGTAGGCGGTAGTTCTGGGTGGTACAGTCGGATCTTGCCTTGTAGCGAAGATCATAGAGTCAAGAGATGACTCGGGCTTCCCATGGGGAAGGGTATGTAGCAAATGCGTTTGCTAGAGCTATTGTTTTAGCTGTGGACCGCGAATGTTATACCTGGTGCTTGTTCTAATTGTGATGAGTTTTATTATGATTTTTGTGTGAAAAGGATGCTCAGTTGGTACATGGTCTCAGAGATCTTCGTTTTTTATTGAAAATTATTAAATTATCTTAGATACGGTTATTGCAAATTTTGAATGTAAATAGATCTCATAACAGACTTAGATTAGTAACGAAGCTTGTATTGGTAAAGTAAAGCTACAAGAAGTAACCAAAGTTTTCATTTCTGATTCTGTCTAACTCTACCGAGTGTAGAATTGTTTGAAGTAGGATTGGCCGAACGGATACTGTGCTATTCTCTTTCTATTTCAGATTAACACACGAGGACGTGTGTCGCGCAGGATGGCCGTGTCGTAGACGGTCATTAGTATGGACACTAAACGAAACGCAAGCGCGCCCTCTGGTGGCGTTATCGTGCAACTACGTTTTGGCGCGTTTCGGCAGAGTCGTGACGTTACGAGCGGCTCCGACACAGCTCACTTTGGATCGTGTCGTCGAGCAGCAAGAACGTTATCACGGAACTGCCCTCCGTTTCGCGTAGTGCCTAGTTTTGTACCTAGTACCTGCGTATTCGTTATTTGTAATTCGGTTCTGTGCTACAATAAAACTGTGGACTAAATTATAGTGTGTTCTCATTGCACGATTCCTTATTTCTGCCCACATGATGTCTGATGGCCGGGGTCTAGATCCTGACGATCCCACATATACATAATAAGTAATAATTTTAATGTGATTTAATTTGTACTTATTATTTGAATTTTTGAGAGCGGTCGCTGTCATAATCCTTAGGGACCTATGTTCGGCAATGGAAGTCCTTTGGCTGATAATGATGATGATGATTTGAAATTTTAAGCACGTGTGTAGTGAGAGAATTCTGACGTTTTGGGTGACTATTAGTTAATATGTTTACTGTTGTTAAATCAAATAAAAATAAATCATTATCATTTTTTACTATTTTTTAAGACTGATTGCAAATTAATGTAATTAATAATCTTACAAATTAATTTCAGTATCACTTAATAGTAACTTAAAACTATCTTTTCAAAGAAACTTATTTAGTAAAGGTCTCTCAAAAGCATTACGTACAACTCAGCACAAAATATGGTTAATTGATAATGTCTATTTTCAAGCACAAATAAAGTTGATGCTTTTATTTAAATGAAATCAATTTTTTGCATTAAAGCGGCCTCATTGCGGTCAAGGTATCACGTCCCAGACTGACTGCTCTAATATTTATCTGACACTATATTAATTCTCCCCGATGCACACGTTCAAATCGGCATGAATATTTTAGTCCTCGAATAGAGGCCCGCGGCGCATTCAATGAGGCGTCCACGATTCGTACTGAAGTATTTCATATTGCAATCTCTTTCAGCCCAGACAGACAATGCGGAACGCGAGAGAACGCATCACTCAACGTCACAGCTCGACGTATATTTTTGCATCCTCACAATACTTAGAGGGGAATAATTTCTATTGTCAGTAAACACACGCTTTGAATGCCTCACTGGCTTTTGTCTCTATTTTTTTTCTACCCAACGCGCCGGAATTTCCCAATAAGCTCACCGTTGACGAGTTCCGTTTATGTCCGTTTAAATTGTGATTTATATGCTCAAGCTCTTGGATAGTGAAGTCCCGAATGATGCGTTCTTTAATCGATACCATTAATCAAGTATAGGGAAGCGTAGCAGAAATAAAATATGGCAATTCGTAGTCGGAGCGTTGCTGTCAGGAAAGATGATGTATTTGAACGTTTTCATGGGAACCAGTGGGCGCTTTGTCAACGTCCGCCATTAGAGGTCATCGCTCATAGAAAGAGGGAATGCTCACTTTAGACGCCTCTTTAGGATCTCTCGATGCACAGCACAACTAGCTAGTATTTTATAAATATCATTTCTGAATAGTTGTGGGTCTGAATTTGTAAGTTTATTTGTAGCTCATATTATATGTATATAAATTAACGGCCTCTGACGCAATGTCTTAGTAAGCCTTTAATAGTAATACGTCATAAATCACCAAATTTAATTTAAAATGAAACTTGGGCTATCGTAAGTGTTCTAATGGTAATTTTATAACTAATTATGACATAAAAAAGGAAAATCGGTTCATCCATTTGGGAGCGTTAAACTAACAACACTCGAAAAATTACGCTGTATAAGTACTGCTATTATTCGTCAGTTAGTGATTTGTCTATTGTAAAACAGGCTTTTAGAAAAATAAATAAATTAGAGTAAAGTTAGCCTGTATGCATCTTACTGTTTACAATACAATACCTTACTTTAGGTATGATGTCGTTTGATCCATACTCCACCACGCGGGCTCAGTGCTGATTGGCGGAAGGGTGTTTGCAAAGCAAGCGACCAATCTTGCTGGCAGATTTTATCAAGCCCGTAAGGCCTTTGGCCAGGCATGTCGACTAATATCAACCGCTATTAGCCGGGACCAGTTGATCAGTTGATCAACGTGCCTTTCAAAGCACGGAGATCCTCGTTATATATGTCACATAATATGGTCAGATGGGTCACCATTCAAACACTTACGGCGCAAAAACAGTTACAAAATATATAGGTAAATATTTATATTTAATTGAAGTGTATCTATTCTTATTTAAAAGTGGTGATAATCATGAATAAGCATGCTATATTATTAATTCGCTGAATATGTGACATTGATTTATTTTATCCGTAGTTTGCTATTGGAACAGGCATCAAACAATTTTCCTATTAATAAAGTTAAATTTAACTGGGTTTCATTGACGTTGTTAAACCAACATGATCAAATTAGTGAAACTATTCATTATAAACATTAATATTTAATTTTTCATACAGAATCAGTAACTACTGATACAATTTCAATAAGCAATACAGGATAGCCAAAACAGTGATGTCCAAATATTTTTTTTTGTAAGCTTTACTTCCAGGACTTTAAATATCTAAATATACCCTAATATCGCAGCTCGACTGCCTCGGTGGCGCAGCGGTAAGAGAGTCGCACTTTAAAGCGACGGCTGCGCCAGAGGTCCCGGGTTCGATCCCCGGGTCGGGCCAAAAATATATACCTAAGTTTTTCTATGCAGAAATTCTTAGGGTAGCCCGGAGTTTGGAAGTTGGCGGTGTTTTCACCTCCGTGCCTTGGAAAAGCACGTTAAGCCGTTGGTCCTGCGCCTGATCTCTCTCCGGTAGTGTCAGATTGCTGTCCCATCGGGCTATGAGAGTGAAAGGAATAGAGAGTGCACCTGTGTTGGCGCACACACGTGTGCACTATAATATGTCCCGCGCAGTCGGCTAGTCGTTGTAACTGGTCACCGTAGTCCAAATCGGCTAGGGGGAATATGTATATATGTTAGCCGAATTTTCGTAGTTTACGAGATATTCATTTTGTCGCTAACTGTAAGATTTTTTAAACAATTATTCCTCCACTTTTCATGGTGTTATTGCGTTTTTTTTATTGCGATATAATCCTTATAAATTAAGTTTACGTTACGTTTCAAATCCCCGAAAATATAATATTTGGATAGCCCTGGATGTGAAGAATCCAAAAAAAAAATTTTGGCCGTCACTGTTTTGGCCACCCTGTATAAATAATTATTTGATTAAATGCATTTAATTTAGGCGTTATTTTCCTGCCACGAAAGATTTCTGAATAAATTAAGTTTCACATAATTAAAACGATACAAATTCTGAAAATCATCAACGATGAAAATGGGACTTGAAACGTAGCACATACAGGCAACATGATTTTTTTAGAGAGTATTATGAACCTTATTATTATTTCAATAAGACACTACATAACGATGTACATCTGTTGAAGTTTGTACACCAGTTGGCGTCCAACGCCTGACGTCTTCCTTTTCAATAATTTCGCTGGAAAATTCGAAGAGGAAATGTTGTGAATATAGAGCAACTTTTAAAGATGTCAGTCACAAAGGTTCCTCAACCCTAATTTAAGTCTTCACTCTACGTATAAATTATCTGTTTTCTACGATAAGACGTTTATTTATGCAGGTTGTTGTTTTGGTCAGCGACTAGCGACTCAGAGGTGGTTGTATAAACGATAATGATGCCAAAAAAGATATAGAATTAATAGTTATTTTATGAATAAAAAAGAATACCAATTATTGCAATGCTAGCAAGTGAGTCAGAACTTCTAACATTAGGTCGTATAAAACTTGCATATTATTCATTTTTTTGAGTCGGATGTTACTTTCCATCCTGTATGTAGGTATACGATTATTTTAATTATTCCTAATATTCCACATAATAGCCTAGGAGTTTATATCATATTGAAAAAACAGTTGTTTTTATTACGTAAGAAACAAGTGACAAGCTGAAATCTATGTAATATTAAGTGTGTTTTTGGACATCAAAGTAAATAAGCAATCATCTTCTTTAATAATACTTTATTAATATGTATAATATTTATATAATTACGGCTTCAAAAATATAAAAAATATGAATAATTGGTCTCAAATATCAGTAGTAAACTAACGGCGTATTGTCTCTTGTTGATTGGAAGATGTTACAAGACAGACATCTATTGAGTACAAACAAACCAATTTGCAAATTATAAGTCAATAGCATCTGACGAAAATAGATACGAACTAATAATATTGAAACGGTTCAATAAATCGATTAATATTAGGAGACAGTTCCCTTACTTTTATTGAATGAAAGCATTCTCGCATCGTTGGTTAATTGAAATCGAATGATAGCCATTACACTGTGTAACGATTACCCTGCCAAACATGGAAACCACAACGCACAATAGAAAAGTTTATTACAGCGCCCGAGGGTGAAGTCAGGTTTCTCGTTAGAAAATAAATATTTGCACAGAGTGAGAAGAGAAGTAGGGACGTGGGAAGTAAAGATGCCGCTCGATAGTTCACTGTGGATAGTCAGCAAAAGCAATTTATAGCAATCGTATCGATACTATCGACACACAGTAGCAGTAAAACACTATTCATACTAGCACTATTCATAGTTTTATAAGACGACCTCCGTGGTCGAGTGGCTAGCACGCTGGTTTCAAGCGTCGCCATTTCGTGAGGTTCCGGGTTCGATTCCCGGTCGGGTCAATGTAGAAAACGATCTTTTCTATATTGTCTCGGGTCTGGGTGTTGTGGTACTACCGTTTTTTCCGATTTCCATAACACAAGTGCTTTAGCTACTTAGCTTGGGATCGGAGCAATGTATGTGATGTTGTGAAATATTAATTCATTTATTTATTATAGTAGCGATACTTGACATTATTGCAGCTGTTATTGTGCATAATATATTTATTTATTTATACTTTATTGCACAACTAAAATACATAAAGTGGATTGAACGCAATATGTCATTTTTTACCAGTCATACCTTGGGGATGAGCAGAAATTATTGTGGGTGTTGAGATAAATAAAATATTGCAATTCCTTAATTCGAAACCAAGACAATAAGGTGTGTTGTCTGGCGCATATTTATTAATTATTAACTTTATTCATTGATACTATCAGTACATAGTTTTGTCATATAGATCGCGCGGTAAGTCGATTTCAATAATATTGATAGTCCTATCGATATTATAGATGAGTAGTTGTCCCCTGTGAGTACGTCCACACGTTTTGAGTTTACTCCCTCTTCTTATCGATATTTAGATAATTAGCGGTCCCGGCAAGTACGTTCGCACGTTTTGGGTTTGCTCCCTCTCCCCCCGTCGCAGCGTAATATTTTATAGCCTAAAAGCCTTGTCCAGTCGTTCCTGTAATCGCGCGTTTAAACCTACTAACTTTTCAGCTTTATAATAATAGTCTAGATTAATAATTCAACTATCGACAGTCTTATATTGAAAGATTAAGACAACGCTTGTGGTAAGATGATTCGATTACTAGCTCGGTTTCGTAACGTTTTCCATATTATGCGTTCAGTTGGAACCGCAGATCGAATCAATATGTAAATGTTCGAGTTTTGCTTTTATTGTAGCGCAGCTAAAGTCACACCGATTGCATGTGTGGGATCATATGGAAACAAACTAAAAGTAGTTTTCTCTTTGTTAGAAAACTATAGCGTTTTTTGTTTTGCCTTTAGTTTACTGAAGCTTTTTAGTAAAGAAATTTGTGAGACCTTATCAAGATCGTGGGATCATACTGGATGCAGATCGCTTGCGATCGGTCGCTGTGGAAAGCCGTAAGAGAGTGCTATGTTTAGCCTTTGACTGATAATGATAATGATTTGTAAGACATGCTTTTGCAGATCCTTCTCGAAAAATCAAGTAGTGGCACCGATGCGCTAAAAGAGGAACATTTCATTGTAGAAGAGAGAAAAGGCAAATAATAAGTTTATTGAACAACTTAACAACAAGGGCTCACCTAATAAATAATTTTATTTTTTGTTTCCAAAACTTGCATAGGCAAGAAATTAATATTCATTTTCTATATCAAATACCTAGCTCACATGTCTTCAGAATAGCTTAACTAAGTGCTTGTCAGACTAGGTCACTATTTACAGCACTCGGCGCTCAATTCGATAAACGTCGTCGTACGTCACTATAGCAAGGACGAGTAAATAATGAAGCCTACATCGCGTACAAGACGAATATTTGCGGACTACCCGCAAAAGTAATTAAGAGTTAAACAAGAGTTACGGAGTAAGACACTTTTGCCAAAAATTCGGTGAAAGCCACAAGTTGCTAAGGGTAATTATGGGACTCGTTATTTCGAAATTATTAATTTTAGACACGCGGAATGAGAAACACGAGATTTTGAGTTGATGATTATTCTTTGCTTTAGCTGCTGTGTTGTATATACTAATTAACTAAGAGCCCCTTGCGACTTCGTCCGCCTTATGAGTTTGCTCCATCGCCTCCCGTCGCAGCGTGATGTTTTATAGATTATCCAAAACAAACAGTATTTTTATAACCGGTCCAGTAGTTCCTAAGGTTAGCGCTAACAAACAAACAAACACACTTTTCAGCTTTATAATATTAGTATATATTTTATTTTAAGATCTGATCAAAATTGAGTAAGATATACAAGTATTTCAAATAAGAAACGGTGAGTTTATATCAGCAGCAAATCGCACTTGCTGATTCTAACTCGCTTAAAATTCAAAACTGAAAAGTGAAGAAGCGAGCTGTATAAAATAAAGATAAGTTTAATAATACTTGCAAACTTATTGTAAGAAGACTCAATAAAATTTAATTATTCACGTGGAATAAATCAAAATACTTTGAGATGTCTTTTGAAATGGCATTATGATTGTTCGTTCTTTACTCAAGACTTTATTTTTTAAGTTTTTGTTTTAAAACTTTTGCAAGTTATGAGAATTGAAAAGTAAATGTTGTAGTCAGAAGTTCAAGTTTGTGTAACTCAAGTTTATCAAATTTATACGTTGACGTTTGGATAAAACAAATCGCTGAAGTCCCAACACTAAAATGATAATAACGCTTAGGAAAAATAAACTTATTAAATCGTAAAATTTACGTATGACGTTTTAATTTCATGTGTTGTTCGCATCAATCATTTCCATGAAAGAAATGATTTCAGTTAACTGCCCCTAGCCTTTGTAACAGCGACACATAATCGAAATCAATGAAAAATATACGTAAGTATTTTAACTATTTGCTTTTATTTCGACACAACAGAAACAAATTAGCTTCCGTTCGTCGGTAAAAGTATCCATGTTTGCCTTAATAAAGGAGTAGGGAAACATTTTGACCGACGTGCGGCCTTGATAGAATAATCTTCTTCACTCGGTCACTGGTGTCTGATCAGGCTATGCGAATCTGACCTCTATATCTACCTGATAAGGTCCCAGGGTGAGGGTTCATGTGGTCGACCTTCCGACCCACACTTCGTCACTGTCGAGTCGACGATGTGAGACCTACCCGGGATTACCAAACATGTGCGAATTTAAGGCTTTAACGGAAAGTGTGGTCGCCATCCGTAACCAGTTCTTAATCCTTCGACGCTTAAGTGACATGGGCGGTTTGTTTCGGAATTTTTCGGCGTGAAATGGAAAGCATGAAAAGGGTTTAAATCGGCGGAATGTTACTTTACTTAAACTTATTTTTTTCTTGTGTGAATCTGTAAACACATAGGTAGTGTGGGCGATACAAAAATGTACCTTACATAAAAATAAGTGACAAGGTAATTATAAACATAAATACTGTTCGTACTTTGTAACTGATGGTTGCTTCAATCTTTGTCCAAGAGGATCCTTGTCCCCTCATATAGACGCACGAAGCACAATGTTCGAAGTCCACTTATTTATATTAATTACTACCCTGCAATTTCACGACACACAGAAATTAGCACGATTGTTGCATTCTCATGTTCTTATTAGATTAGAGAAAGAGAACTTACTGAAATATTATCCAATCTGACGATATTACAATATATACAGGTCGAATTTATTACCTCCTGTTTTTAAGTCGGTAAACAATGCCGAATATTTCATTGCTTAATCATAACAAATAAAGCAAATTTTATTTTAATGCTTATTATTGAGGTTATCTTAAAGTCACTTTTTACTATTTTTTACCATAACATAGAGTAGCTTGGTTTCCATACAAGCTATCAAAGATGAGTGGCTTCCCTTTGTCCGACGAAACTGTTCCATGTCGACGATATTGGTCTGTTGTTGGAGTTATTGAGTTGAGCCTGCGCGCACCAATTTTGATACAACATCGTATCTTTGTGCCTAAAGTTAAGCAATTATCAAGTATGATATGAAAATACAATATCAAATACGCTTTTATTAACATATTGCATCAAATAACAAGCAAGAGCGTATAATATGTGCAAGCTAAAATAAGGATCTATTCGACTATTCGTTAATGGGAATAAACGAATACCAACGGTATTAGAATTCACACATAAAATTCGTCCTATTCCGAACGAATACCAAAATAAAAGAATTAAGCTAAAGTTTTGATACAGTCAGTAAAAGGAACTACTTATTTTGCTATCAAATTTTAAGTTGTTTACAGAAATGTTTAAAAAATATTCGCATCAAATTAACAAAGTACTAAGAGTGCAAAAATATAAAGGATATTTTGAAGGTTTCATAAAAAAAATATAAGTAAAACACTATTTAAAATCGCAATATCTCCTACAAAAATATGATTTTGTTAACTGTACCTTACCGAAAAAAAAAGATTTAGAATTACAAAACTATCGATTATTGACATCTTGTCGATGATAAGTTAAGTTATTTTTGAGGAGCAAGATAATTTTATTGCTTAAGGTAGGATAACAGCGTATAAAATAAACCTATAATTATAGATAAACCTAAGCAATACTTTATCGTATCAATTCTCTTATCCTTGACCATTAAAGTTTAAAACTAAATCTACATAAAACACTATCGAAATAAACACACTCAATTTTGCGTGTCCTTGCTCAGCAATTGCTAAATCAGTGTGTAAAATTCTCAACGGAGACTAGTGTAGATAACGCCTGAAAAACTACTAACCTAAAAGCAATTTACAGAAGCACTAACCACTCTGCCAAGTAAACTAGGATGCGCGAAGATTGTACTCGTATTAATTTGCGCTTTGGAATAACTTTTGTTTTAGTTAAACATGGAAGTTTAAGTAAATAAAATATCAAGGTTGAGGCCAGCATCCACTTAGTACCAGTGTTCCAGTTGATTGAATTAAAGGTTAAGAGAAGCACATTTATCATTTCGTAATGGGAACAGCATCAAACAGGTATCAACCATGTTATGTAAACGGAACGCCTTGGATTGTCACCGGATAGCGATTAAAATTAGGTACAATTTATGACATTCTTCTTTTGATTTGCCCGTCTGACATTATGAATAGTTGAAATCATATATACCCTTTGCACACTGCGCTACTTTTAGCATCGATGCAGTCGCAATGCAGAAGCTGGAAATTGACATAGATATTACTGTACTTTGGCGACTGCATCGATATTAAATTAAATCTGTTCATTGCGTGTGTTACGATGCTAAAGCGTTTTTTCAAAACGCGTGACTGCATCGATGCAGTCGCGCATCTGCATCGATGCTAACGCGCGTTTGTATCGACCCGAGTTGATCTCGATCCGAGGTGGTTACGTTACGAAGATGACAGATATGCGTTGAAGTAAGAAGATTCATACAAAGAATACTGAACGCCTTGATTTGATACGGTGTTGTTCCCGTAACGAGTGGATAGGTGCTGTAACCTTAAAATGCTATGTGTGTTACATAATTCATAAACGTAGGTAATATTCTGCTTTTCCTCTAATCGTTTTAAGTTTGTCGAGAATATAGTATAGTCCCCCTAGCCGATTTCGACTACGGTGGCCAGTCACAACAACTAACCAACTGTGCGGGACATATTAAAGTGCACAAGTGTGTGCGAACACCAGGTGCACTCTCCATGCCTTTCACTCTCATAGCCAGATGGGACAGCAATCTGACATGACCGGAGTGAGTTCAGGCGCAGGACCAACGGCTTTACGTGCTTTTCCGAGGCACGGGGGTGAAACACCGCCAACTTCCAAACTCCGGGCTACCCTAAGAATTTCTGAACAGAAAAACTCAGGTATATATTTTTGGGCCGACCCGGGGATCGAACCCGGGACCTCTGGCGCAGCCGTCGCTTTAAAGTGCGACCCTTCTACCGCTGCGCCACCGAGGCAGTTGTCGAGAATAACTGAATTATCAATCGTAGTATCAACCCTTAAAGCTGGAGCAGCAGCGGAGTTGGCTGAAAACGCCAAGCGTCGCAAGTACGTTTCACTTGCAAGTGATTATGTGTTTGCGCCGTTTGGCGTTGAAACATTTGGGCCGTGGGGAGCCTCTGCTAACTGTTTAGAAAAAATGCGCCGAAATTAAATTCTTTAACAGCCAATAATAAAGCTGGCTGGTTCCTAGCTCAAAGGATAGCTATCCTAGCATAGCTATACAACGCGGCAACGCAGCCAGCATCATAGCCTCCTTTCCGCAACGAAATGGTTTCGTTTTTGAATAGGTAGATATTAAGTTATTTTTTTATGTTGCATGTCTTAGTTTATATTTTTCTTGTTTGTTATCAATAAAGATTCGTATTAACATCGTAGGTCCAGTAATATTTTTTTCTGTAACCAGGACTAAGACCCCTCATAAACACTGCGACATTTAGCATCGATGCACTCGCGCTTTAGCATCGATGGAGAAGCGTGACTGCATCGATGCTAACGCGCGTTAGTATCGATGCAGTCGCCAATATGCATTACATAATTTATCAATGTCCAGCTTCTGCATCGCGACTGTATTGATGCTAAAAATAGCACAAGTGTGTAAAGTCGCTGTGTGCAAAAGGTTGCAAGTATACAAATTGTAGCAAGTTATACTCCTATCCGCTCAACCGCAATAATTGGCAGTTAGTTACAAAAAGCAAGCATTTATCCCCGTAAGAAAACTCATCAAGGTCTGCTGGTTCGGCACGAGCAATTTCCATCCATATTCCGGCCTCTATCAATCGCTTTGGATCCGCATTTTCGTGTTAAAAATGCGTGTCTATTTATCTTAATAACGGCGATTCGGTCGGCCTCGGCCGGGTCCGATAGCGTAAATCCTGGCCGCAGGGGTATTACTTACGTAGTACTTACAAATTACAATAGCGATTGAATGAAAACAGTAGGTAGTAAGTAAATTCGTATTAAAATATGTTGAAAACTTACGGATACGCTCCAAACATTAATTCACTTAAGGTTTCTGAAGACACTATTGCCTGGATACTGGTGACCATTCTTTGTGCGCCATATAAACTAGGAAACTGAACTTACTTGACACTTACCCTGTGAGAAAAACTAACTAGTAATTTACACTTAGAGTATGTGAAATCAGCCCATAACGACATTGTCCTTGCAAATAAAATGGTTATTATCATTGTCCTTATTTTCAGGGTCCCTTCAAATGCTACCATGCCTCAAATGGTAAAATACCATGCGCTTACTTCGGTGCTATTGAAGATTACACACAACCAATAGCGATAGAGTTAGTTAATAACCTTTACGGTCTTCAGTCAACGTCGCCGGCTGCCCGCAAACCGTCTGATAGCTGGATTAGCAACACATGTCCGGATTAACTAACGGTGGATCTAAGCAAAGGTTTGGGTTTAAAATACTTTTTAGAGAATCGCACAAGTTCAAACCATGGGTTAGGTATGTCACATCAAAATGCTTGAATAAAATATGTGTCAGTTGTGTACAGGGCCGGTTTATTTATTTAATTAAAAACTTTGTTACACTAAGGGGCTTACTCGCCGCTCGTGGCTGACTGGTCGCACGGAGCTCACTCGTCGCTTGGGGCTTCCAGGCTACTCGGGGCTCACTTGCTGCAAGGTGCTCCCTCGCTGCACAGCGCTCACTGGTCGTACAAGCCTTATTCGCTGCACGGGGCTCACCCGCTGCTACGCTTTGTCGTCGAAAGGGGTTTCGCAGCCGATAGGGCTCCGTCGCTGAGAGGGGCTCACTGCCGGAGGCGCTGGTTGCCGGAGTATGCTGCCAATTGAATGCGCATAAAGACATTATAGCGGAAGACACCAGGCGTATCCTTCAAAGATAAAGGGTTTTGCAGGATGGCCGAACTGTTAGACGGATAATCGATCATGGCATTCCTATGGTACACAAGACCAGCACTCATGGACAGCACTAGACCTGTCAGATAGAACGTGTTTATCATGAGATTTATTGTTGTGGTACTGTCGCGAACAATTTTACTTACTGCATTGATTATTGTTTAATTATAACCTTTGTTATAAAGTAAGAATATTCCTTAACACACCGAGTTATCTGTATCACTTCAAACCTAATTAAAACATTGTTTAGTATGTTTTGTTTTGTTCAATTTGGTTTTAAAAGATGGGAGGTCTAAAAATGTCCCACGTTCTACAGAGATGAAACGTATCTCAAAAAAATTCTGAAAATTAGTAGAAAAATAAGACATACTCATTACCATAATTTAAACGGTCTGACATGAAAAAAAATATGAAATTCGTTCAGAGACTTGTATGAAAACCCGTTAATGGTTAGATTATGATCAAAAATAACCTCATTTTGACTAAGAAGGTGTACCGCCACCTTTAGTGATATAAAATTGGGACTTTGTTGCAAGGTATATTAATAAAATAAAATACACATATAATATTGATCAGAACAAGTGAAACATTATTCGCTTGCTTTTCGACAGCCGCTGCAGCAGTGCCGACGGGCCGAGGCGCTATTCGCGTCACGTCAGTATCGCTAAGTCCGCTTACACACTGCGACTTTAGCATCGATGCTAACACGATGCAGCAACGATCGCAAACTGTAAACCTTTACACACTACGCTACGCTACACTTAGAATTGATGCAGTTGTGATGCTAACGCGCGTTAGCATCGATGCTAATACGCGACGGCATTGATGCTTAATTAACACTGTTGCATGTGTCGCGATGCTGAAGTGCGTTTTCAAAACGCGCTACTGCATCGATGCTTAAATTCAAAGTGTGTAAGGGGTCTAATAGTCTTTCGCGCACCTCAATAAAAGTTTAATGTTAATGAGATTTTTGTTACTTAAGGATAATTTCGAAACGAACTGTATAATTTCATGCTATGAAGTATATTGTTTGAGCCAAAAGAAAGAGTTTGCAAAATTGACTCAATTCAGCGAACGACTTCTCATATTAGTAGCTGGAGCCCCGTGACGAAGGTTTACAGTTTTTTTTTTTTATGTCGACCGTTAAAATGGTGATAATATATATTTGACTAATTTTTACGATTTTTAAAGATAAGTTTCATCTCTGTAGGACGTGGGGCAATTTTCTATGGGATGTGGGACTTCTTCGTTTGTGACAATAAGACCCTTTACACACTGCGACTTTTAACGCGCGTTAGCATCAATGCAGTTGCAAAATGACTATCTTTACACACTGCGCTACTTTTAGCATCGATGCAGTCGCGATGCTTACGCGCGTTAGTATCGATATATTCGCGATACAGAAGCTGAAAATTGACAAATTATGTAGTGAACTTTGGCAACCGCATCGATACTAACGCGCGACTGCATCGATGCTAAATTAAATCTGTTCATTGCGTGCTAAAAGTCGCAGTGTGTAAGGGGTCTAAGTGTTCAATACAATGACACAAGAGAGAGCAATTTTTGTTACAGATTTCAAAAGAAAAACCTTTGAAGTCTTAACGTCTGTCAGATTCAATGAATGTAGGTGTTGAGCTACGAACAAAGTTCAGGAGAAGGTATTATTTACTTCATTCTTCAAAAGGTAACCTATTTTTAGCTCCAAAATAAGATTTTCTATAAACATGTAAGAAAAGGAGAATGACCATTCGTGGTATCGCTAAAGTCGAATTAAGTTAGTAAAAAAACCGGCCAAGTGCGAGTCGGACTCGCATACTGAGGGTTCCGTGCCAACTTGAACTGATTAAAGGAATTCACTTAGCTAAAATACCACAATATTTTGTTGACAGCAAATATAACTTTGTTTTTCATAGTGTTTGTATGAAGAACAAAGTCATGTTTGCGGTTGTTGAAAATGAGCTATATTACAAGAACTACTACTTTGATCTCGTTCAAACTAATTTTCGTTGAAAGTATTTGTTAAGATCTACATTACGTATTTTTTTCAAAAGTTACACTCGCTTAGTTTACATTTTGGAAGCGCGTATCTCTCAAACGTTAGACTTGAAAGGAAAATGGTTTTAGGAAACTTAATGTCATTTTAATAGACCTACCTATAGATACCCTGCACACATAGGTTTGAGTAAAAAAAATATTTTTGGTTTTAGTTTCATGTATGGGATGCCCCTTAAATATCATTATTTTTTATTTTTTGTATAAGAATCTTAAATTGGTTAACAGGATACTTCTTCCTACCATATTTCAACAGTGTGATGCTTATAGGCACATAATTAAAAACTTTGTTACACTAAGGGGCTTACTCGCCGCTCGTGGCTGACTGGTCGCACGGAGCTCACTCGTCGCTTGGGGCTTCCAGGCTACTCGGGGCTCACTTGCTGCAAGGTGCTCCCTCGCTGCACAGCGCTCACTGGTCGTACAAGCCTTATTCGCTGCACGGGGCTCACCCGCTGCTACGCTTTGTCGTCGAAAGGGGTTTCGCAGCCGATAGGGCTCCGTCGCTGAGAGGGGCTCACTGCCGGAGGCGCTGGTTGCCGGAGTATGCTGCCAATTGAATGCGCATAAAGACATTATAGCGGAAGACACCAGGCGTATCCTTCAAAGATAAAGGGTTTTGCAGGATGGCCGAACTGTTAGACGGATAATCGATCATGGCATTCCTATGGTACACAAGACCAGCACTCATGGACAGCACTAGACCTGTCAGATAGAACGTGTTTATCATGAGATTTATTGTTGTGGTACTGTCGCGAACAATTTTACTTACTGCATTGATTATTGTTTAATTATAACCTTTGTTATAAAGTAAGAATATTCCTTAACACACCGAGTTATCTGTATCACTTCAAACCTAATTAAAACATTGTTTAGTATGTTTTGTTTTGTTCAATTTGGTTTTAAAAGATGGGAGGTCTAAAAATGTCCCACGTTCTACAGAGATGAAACGTATCTCAAAAAAATTCTGAAAATTAGTAGAAAAATAAGACATACTCATTACCATAATTTAAACGGTCTGACATGAAAAAAAATATGAAATTCGTTCAGAGACTTGTATGAAAACCCGTTAATGGTTAGATTATGATCAAAAATAACCTCATTTTGACTAAGAAGGTGTACCGCCACCTTTAGTGATATAAAATTGGGACTTTGTTGCAAGGTATATTAATAAAATAAAATACACATATAATATTGATCAGAACAAGTGAAACATTATTCGCTTGCTTTTCGACAGCCGCTGCAGCAGTGCCGACGGGCCGAGGCGCTATTCGCGTCACGTCAGTATCGCTAAGTCCGCTTACACACTGCGACTTTAGCATCGATGCTAACACGATGCAGCAACGATCGCAAACTGTAAACCTTTACACACTACGCTACGCTACACTTAGAATTGATGCAGTTGTGATGCTAACGCGCGTTAGCATCGATGCTAATACGCGACGGCATTGATGCTTAATTAACACTGTTGCATGTGTCGCGATGCTGAAGTGCGTTTTCAAAACGCGCTACTGCATCGATGCTTAAATTCAAAGTGTGTAAGGGGTCTAATAGTCTTTCGCGCACCTCAATAAAAGTTTAATGTTAATGAGATTTTTGTTACTTAAGGATAATTTCGAAACGAACTGTATAATTTCATGCTATGAAGTATATTGTTTGAGCCAAAAGAAAGAGTTTGCAAAATTGACTCAATTCAGCGAACGACTTCTCATATTAGTAGCTGGAGCCCCGTGACGAAGGTTTACAGTTTTTTTTTTTATGTCGACCGTTAAAATGGTGATAATATATATTTGACTAATTTTTACGATTTTTAAAGATAAGTTTCATCTCTGTAGGACGTGGGGCAATTTTCTATGGGATGTGGGACTTCTTCGTTTGTGACAATAAGACCCTTTACACACTGCGACTTTTAACGCGCGTTAGCATCAATGCAGTTGCAAAATGACTATCTTTACACACTGCGCTACTTTTAGCATCGATGCAGTCGCGATGCTTACGCGCGTTAGTATCGATATATTCGCGATACAGAAGCTGAAAATTGACAAATTATGTAGTGAACTTTGGCAACCGCATCGATACTAACGCGCGACTGCATCGATGCTAAATTAAATCTGTTCATTGCGTGCTAAAAGTCGCAGTGTGTAAGGGGTCTAAGTGTTCAATACAATGACACAAGAGAGAGCAATTTTTGTTACAGATTTCAAAAGAAAAACCTTTGAAGTCTTAACGTCTGTCAGATTCAATGAATGTAGGTGTTGAGCTACGAACAAAGTTCAGGAGAAGGTATTATTTACTTCATTCTTCAAAAGGTAACCTATTTTTAGCTCCAAAATAAGATTTTCTATAAACATGTAAGAAAAGGAGAATGACCATTCGTGGTATCGCTAAAGTCGAATTAAGTTAGTAAAAAAACCGGCCAAGTGCGAGTCGGACTCGCATACTGAGGGTTCCGTGCCAACTTGAACTGATTAAAGGAATTCACTTAGCTAAAATACCACAATATTTTGTTGACAGCAAATATAACTTTGTTTTTCATAGTGTTTGTATGAAGAACAAAGTCATGTTTGCGGTTGTTGAAAATGAGCTATATTACAAGAACTACTACTTTGATCTCGTTCAAACTAATTTTCGTTGAAAGTATTTGTTAAGATCTACATTACGTATTTTTTTCAAAAGTTACACTCGCTTAGTTTACATTTTGGAAGCGCGTATCTCTCAAACGTTAGACTTGAAAGGAAAATGGTTTTAGGAAACTTAATGTCATTTTAATAGACCTACCTATAGATACCCTGCACACATAGGTTTGAGTAAAAAAAATATTTTTGGTTTTAGTTTCATGTATGGGATGCCCCTTAAATATCATTATTTTTTATTTTTTGTATAAGAATCTTAAATTGGTTAACAGGATACTTCTTCCTACCATATTTCAACAGTGTGATGCTTATAGGCACAGAATAGAGTGGCTGTGACATACGGACGGACAGACAGACAGACAGACTTGACGAAACTTTAAGGGTACTGTATTTTTGTCATTCGGCTACGGAACCCTAAAAATTGTAACAATATTATTTTTACAGATAGGCATGCAATAGTGAAAATCAAATAAAACCCTTAAAAGTATGAACAAACGTGAATAAAAAACTTACCAATTCCATTATTTTTGAAATATATTCCTATGAAAATGTAAAGTAAATTAAGGTGGGATAAAAATCAATTCAATGTAAGTTGATTTGAGTTTTTATTCAAATTTAGATTTATGGTTTTTCATCCTTCCTATACGTAAAATGTACTATGAAATAAAATACTTTTCTGCTATTTTCAACTGTAAAAACCAGTTTGTTAGAACTGAATTTAAAAAGGTAATATCTGAAAAAGTCAAAAGAAGAAAATTATATTTTTTAAGCTTATATTCAACAATAAATTGCCGCGATATCCGAAGAATTATTATAGAAATAATTACTGTACTGCAAAGTACTCTAATCACAATAAAATTAAGCTATATTACATTTTGGCACAAAATCTATACTTAATAACATTATAAAGCTGAAGAGTTTGTTTGTTTGTTTGTTTGTTTGAACGCGCTAAATCTCAAAAACTACTGGCCCGATTTGAAAAATTTTTTTTACGTTGGATAGTCCATTTATCGAGGAAGGCTTTAGGCTATATAACATACAGATACGACTCATAAGACCACAGCAGAAATGAAAAATGTTGCGAAAACGGGAGAAAGATATTCCTTTTGAGAGCTTCCGCTGCATACGCTGCGGAAACCGCTTAAGTTACATAAAAATCATGTATGACAGGATTGTTCAACATCAAGAGTTCTATAATAAAGTTCGCGACAGCATATGTCTATCTTTTATGGTTGACTTACTACAACCTTTTGTATGTTAATAAATTTGTAAAAAAATAATGCATTATTTTTAGAGGTGTATTATACACACAGGTATTTATTCTTATCAAAATAAATACATTCATCATCACGAGCATTTCATTTAGAACCAAGTTGCCCTTTATATCATTTGATTTCAATAAATATCTTAGGAGCTATCACAGTTTTAACATAACTCCGCACCAAAATAATGTTCGCAGCTTAAGTACTACGTGCGCTTGCGCTAATATATTATAAAGCTGAAGCGTTTGTTTGTTTGAACGCGCTTATCTCAGGAACTGCTGGACCGATTTGAAAAAATATTTCTGTGTTGGATAGCTTATTTATCGAGAAAGGCTTTAGGATATAAAATATGACGCTGCGACGGGAAGGGAGGGAGCAAACTCAAAACGCGCGGACGAAGTCGCGGGGGACCGCTAGTATTTTATAGCGATACTAATTCCAATAGTAACTTGGTCATTCTCCTTTGTAATTTGAAGTTTTAAATTTGGCTCCTAAAAACATCTGCTGACCTAGAATGAAGTCGGAATTCTTACAAAATAGACATCGGAAGGTTTTCCGATGTAAATTTCATGCGTTAAGGAGCTCGTGAAAGGCAAGCCTCGGCAAACACTTGCCTCTCTATTACTCACGGTTCCGTAGTCGATCCGCACCGACGCTTCCTTATAAACAAAATGCTTTATTCCCATTCAAATTCCCACTTTCCGAGTTCAAGTTTGGTTGTTGGCACGGTCAAGGAACGGAAACGGGAATGTTGTAAGTAAATATCGAGGGTCATAGATCAAAGGACCTTTTTCTTTTCTACTGCTTCGCGGTGACTAAAATTATAGTTAGTTGCAACCATATCCCATTTTCAGGTGGAAGCTGACTGGCAGCCATTGTGTATAGTATCCAACACAGACACCACCCAATCGCTACTCTAATGGATGTTAAATGGGTTCACATATAAATAACCACTAGCCACCTTACCTAAATACCTCTATTTTTGTATGTAGTGTTTTCCAGCTGCAAGCAAAACCTCGTGTCTTGCTTCTTTGAAGCTTCGACATTTGAATAGGAAAAGACTATTGAAAATATGTAATTTATAGATATAAATGTCAATATATCAATGTTTTGCATTTCGCATACCATACGAGGACTTCAAAAGATAAAAAGTCATATTTATATTTGTAATTCATTATTGTGCTGATACTGAAAAAAAATAAAAGGAAATTGGTTCGAAACTATGAAGCGAATCATTTTAATTCCTTAAAATAATATAATGATAATAGAAATTTTATATAGTGATTGTGAAGCGTGTATGTCACGTACTTCCCGATACTATCAAAGTCCAACTTACTCCTGAAATTCTTAGTTATATTCTTAGAATTGTACTTCAAAAATAATCACGAATCACAATCACAATCAGATTAATTATATTATCATTTTTCGTAAAACCATAAAAATGCATTCTTATCTAGATCTATCAAACCAAACTTTCAAAGCTCCGATTTCAAATTTTGAAAAGGAAAAGTAAAATCCAAATAGTCTAAGTGGATTTGTGTAAATTAAACTTAGTCCCCACAAAATCAAGTTGGGACAAAATAAAATGAGTCCAGACGTGAGACGTCTAGCTAACCGGGGCTATTCCATTTTAAAAGTTAACTCCATGCACCTGGACACAGAAAGAAGTAGCAAAATTAGGGAAGACAGTGAAATAATTTCGGTCATAAATTCAAGTTTTATACCCGTAGTTACCGGGGACGCTGGTCCCACCGACGCCGCATCGACATAATTTAACTTTTTCCTATTATCTTGATGCTGACGATGTTAAAACCTCCACTCACATATTGCGAGACGAGCTTTTTTATTACAATTTGGCACTTTTTGCGGGATCTTTCACTGAATCTTTTAAATTTAGAAATCTTTTTGGGCCCGAAAGTTCACCTTTATTACCCTAAAAACCCGAAAAAGTAAACTCATTTCGAGTAACAACTTTCAAGATTTATCCATTAAATTAGTAGGTGCCTAACTCTATTATAAGTGCCACGGGCTCCGTTACTGTGCCAAATTAAAGAAAATAAATTGTTTTTTTACTAATGTATTCACAATTTTATTCGTTATCATCCCTACTTTATCAGTCTATTTAATTTAAATATTTTACCCAGAATATATTAGAGTCCCTAAAAACCTATACTGAAGTACTGTTAGTTTTTTGTATTATACATTGACCGTCGCGTTGAGCCCGTTGCGTAGACACTTTTCCGTAAATAGTCGAAGTCTTGTTTGTGTATATTCTTGCAATTTGCTTATTTGTGAAGAAAAATATTAGCTTTTTTCCACAGGCGTGCAATACAAACATACATACCTAGGTTTAGGTAGCTAGCTATTTAGCAATTTTTAATTTTGTAAGTTGTTATGCGCATGTTATATAAAAAAAAACACTCAATCTGATACAAAGAGCTTGTTATTTAGTAAATAGCACTACCACACACTATCTACCACGTAGTTTGGTACCTAAGTAGGTAAAAAAAGTGTTTAAAATTTAAAAATATATTATAAGTATAATATATTTTTAAATTTTAAACACTTTTTTTCGGCTAAAAAGCTGCTCACTATGCTAAATAGCTCGACAAAGTTGAAACGCTAAGAACCTTTCGGCGACAGAATTTACATCCCCATCTTAACAACATTGGAACATCGTTTTGCTCTCAAACAACGCCAACTACCGAGTCAAAGTTGCCTCGGGCCAAATCTATAAGAGTTTATTGCCACATGATCGCTTCCACGATTTGCCAACAGAATAAAGTACAGTCAAACACGGAATGTACTCCCAGCCGCAACTGTAGATAAAACTATCTTTGCACCGAGTTACTGGAATATGAAACACTTGGTAACAAAGTGCCAATTTTCAAAACCTACATGCTTGCGATATACGTCCGTAAATAAAATAGTTGCTTAACAATAACGGTAATGAACCAGTGTCGGAAGTCTCGACATAGTTCCATGTAAAACCACCAGGTAGCGCTCGAAAAATGCTGAGACAAAATTGGTGTTTTCGTGTATTTATTGATTGAGAGGAATTTTTGAATGATGTTTAAAAAACTACAAATATATTTAAGATTTATTAAAGATATAGCTGCGTAAGTTAAAATGATATTTAATGAATTAGAAAATCATAAAATTGAAATTGTCGACGCGAAATGTCAAAAATGATGCATCAGACTTCGCTCGCAGGTCAGTTGCTGTTCAGAACTAACTAATTATGTTAATGTTGGTATCTTGCATTTTCTCAGAAAAATCTTTCTTCGTATCGCTAATGATTCACTTTTACAACTAACGATTGCCCAATTTTATGTAGCAACGTTTTATTTAGTAGAATTTTTGTTAAGCTGACTAATATAATACCACAAAACGTTGAGAAAATTAATCATTTGTCAATTTTTTTACCAGGTCACACAACTACCAGACGAATTAAGTTTCGACAGAGTAAAAGTTCCTCTTTTCATAAAAAATACAATGAAAAAGGTACTCTATTACTTACACATAAAAATACATTTATATACAAGATGTTTCAAAACAACGAGTAAAGATTGAAGGGGGTTACTCAGAATCAGTAACTTTTTCCTAGAAACATGGGTCGAAATATGCCAAAAATTAATTGACTCCATAGAAATAAGACAAGTCACATCACCGATTTAGTATGGGAAGTCAAATTATTTTTGGCGTTATTCGACCTATTTATACAAAAAAGATGTTCAGTTACTGATTCTGAGTAGGTCCCTTCATTATTTACTCGTTGTTTTGAAACACCTTGTATACATACATTTTAAAGTTGATAAAAGTAAAGAAATTGTTTTTCAGTTTAAATAAAAAAAAAAGATTTTTATTTTATATAGGTATGTTGTTTCAATCTAAAAAAAACTGATAATGGACACGTAATAAAAGTTTTTCTCAATTTGCTGATAATGCGTAGATAGATAAATAATGAGTATGCGACTCGAGCCATAACTAATAATTATTTCTGCATTACTTATTTAAAACTATAAACCTTTTTCGGCCGACCATTGGGTGAGGCCAAAATATTGGCATTATCCCTGAAAATCATAGAAATTATGAGTAATAAACATTCAAGTAATAATACCAAAATGAGTATACTAAATATCTAAATGAGTATTAAGCTAACTAAAACATTCTGCTACTTGAAAGTTGTCGTTTTGAAAAGTGACATCATAAAAAGCATACCAAAGGTTTAGTTGGTAACTGTTAGGTTGAGAAATGAAACAATTTAAGTCGACAAATGTTGATTTGGTGTAATTAAAATCTGTAAAACGTCAGTTGGGATTGGGAAGTAATAATTGTCTAAACAATTTTCTGCGACAAGGCAGAGAACCGTTAATGTTACATGAAGTTTCATTAAAAGTTTTCTAACTAGCTAGAATCTAGATGAATTTCAAATATACTTCTTGTCTTGACTTTCAATTATGCCTGTTAAAATATTCGGTTACGAGATATTATTATAATTTATCTCGCTAAGATTTCTGCAAAGATGCTGTTTATAAGTTTTTAACAAGGTAGGGCAGTTTTTTTCCGTAGCGAAATAAAATGGAAAAAAGTAACTGTTTACTTTTTACCACTAACAAGAAAGTTGCAGACACAACTTTACGAGGGATTTTTCTTTCAAATACAAGTTGATTTTTTCTAATTTAATATTCCAGATAATAATCTAGCTGAAATAACAGCATTTTTCTTTTGCATTAAAAGGTGCTGGTGAAAACCTTTACGTTTAAAATTGATATAAAACAAGTTTACGGTTTATTTTTTCAGTTTATTTACCAGTGTATTCTTGTTTCTAAAATAAGCAAGTATATATTTTATTGATAAGCAGTATAGGAAACGAAAACAACGCAAACAGTTGTATACACCTAAGTTAATTATTTTCCTAATCAGCTTAGTTACTCATTAAGTAATATTAGATGGAAAATATAATATGCAATGAGCAAGTGGTATGAAATCCTGAATGATAGATGAGGCAGGTGCAAAGCGGATTTAGTTACACCTGCAATACCTAAGGAACAACGTCTTTTATGATGCGCTTCTGCCAATTTTCTGCGATGCACCGTGAATTTTGAGGAAATATTGCCACGTTATGTTTTTTCTTTAGCCAATATTTTAATAAAATACAGCGTTTGATTTTGCGTTTTAGGGTTCCGTAGCCGAATGGCAAATAACGGAACCCTTATAGTTTCGTCAAGTCTGTCTGTCTGTCCGTCCGTATGTCACAGCCACTTTATTCTGTAACTATAAGAATCACACTGTTGAAATTTGATTTTTGATTCTTATACAAAAAATAATGATGTTTAACGGGCCTCCCATACATGAAACTGAACTCGTAAAAAAATTTTTTAGTCCAACCTATGCGTGTGCCTATGGATAGGTCTTTTAAAATGACATAGAGGTTCTTAAACGATTTGCTTTTAAAGTCTAACGTTTGCACCATCTAACTTCTAAACTAAGCAAGTGTAAATTTTGAAAAAAATATAGAATGTAGATCTCAACAAATACTTTTAACGAAAATTGGTTTTGACGGG
The DNA here is from genome assembly GCA_963924145.1 of Pyrausta purpuralis. Classification (NCBI taxonomy): domain Eukaryota; kingdom Metazoa; phylum Arthropoda; class Insecta; order Lepidoptera; family Crambidae; genus Pyrausta; species Pyrausta purpuralis. Next base: position 17,742,631 of record OZ001659.1, read on the forward strand.
ATGGAATGAGAAGTTTTTGAGATATAGCACATTTTCAACAACCGCAAACATAACTATGTTCTTCATACAAACACTATGAAAAACAAAGTTATATGTGCTGTCAGAAAAATATTGTGGTATTTTGCTAAGTGGAAGTAAGTAGATCTCTAATTCCTTACTTTCATTTTGTACTAAATAAGGACTACTCCTACCACACATACCAACGTATTCAATTTGCCACTACTACATAAACTAGCTGACCCGGCAAACTTTGTTTTGCTTATATCAGGATTAAGCTTTAATAATAAAAATAAATTTATTTTCATAAAATAAATTTTATTAAGCCATAAGCTAAGGGAAATTTTAATCCAAGTACAGTTAAAAACACTATAATCGATCAGTTATCGAGCGAAAATGATTACATTACTAAAATGGCTAAAAAAATAGGGGTTGGTGATAATAAAGTAAAAATTTAGGGTTGTATGTATTTTTATGCCACATTATAAAAATAAAAACAAAAAAATTGGTCCTTAAATTAAAAATATATTTTAAGGGTGAACAACCCTTATCACTTAGGGGTATGAAAAATAGATAGTAAGTGATTCTCAGACCTACTGAATACGCATATAAAATTTGGTAAGAATCGGTAAAGCCATTTTGGAGGAGTACGGTAACGAACATTGTGACATGGAAATTTTATATATTAGATAATATCATGCACTTGTTCGTGTTAACCAATGTAATAAAAATACACCCATTTAGGAGATAAGTCACTTTCATGTCATTTTACCAAAATTAAATAAAGAAAACATTTCACTGTAAATAACTTTTCTTGGCAAGTTAGGAAAATTAGAATGTTTTGTCAAGGAGTTCAAATGTCATTGAACAGTAGAACTAATCGGAACAAGTTTGTAAAGCTAGATCAGAACATAAGGAATTATCAGCCGAATTTTCGTGGTAAGCTCGATAAATTATTTCCCAGTTCTGTGTGGAAAAGTTGGGGTCAGGAAACGGGCTGATTGGTTGAGTTAACTGATAAAGAAAACTTTCAGGGAACAAATGTTTTGGGATGTTACTGTAGGCAGTCACGGTGTTTCAGATAAGTTTAATGATCTGTAAGTTATCTATTATTATTAGTAATGAGTTTCCAAAAATCGATAAAGTTTTTTCTTCAGTAAACAGTGAGACACCCTTGAGACTCCCTTGTATATGTCGAATGAGTTTCGATTAAAAACAAATTTAAAATCAATAAGTATCATGCAAAATATATACGTTAGTACTACAAAATACAGTCATCATTTTTATAAGACTTTAGTGTGGAATTATACTCATTTTAATTTAAAAACGGGCATTAATCAATAAATATCACACGCCATCTTGACGCAAATGATTCAAAAATACCCATGTTTTAGTAAAATGTTGGACATCGAGTTATTTCAAGAGGCCAGTGAACCAGGAGATGTATCATGAGATATATAATAAATATTGTAGACTCCACTGATAAGAGCGGAATAAATGAAGAAGTTTGCTCTTCTAATAATATCTTCAAGACTTCAAATAGATACCTAATAATTTTATACAAAAGCACAGAGCTGAGTTAAAGACGGAATTGCATAGCAAACACAGGGAACAGAAACAGCGTTGATAAACGGCGCTAATCCAATTGAAAGCAACAGAAGGTTAGCGCTAAGACTGTCTAGTTGCGGGATTTGTTGGATCGCCCGCCCTGACCTATTTAATTTTGCGTCGTCTCTAGCACAGGTCGAACAGAACAACCAAGTCAGAATCATTTTTACCGACTTATTAAAAAAATGGTAATAAATTCGACCTGTATGTATGTGATATGGTCAGAATTTCATAAAGATAAATTTCAGTATGTTGATCTATTAAGGCTTCCTGACAATTTTGTGAGTGTATGTACTTTTGTATGTTGTCTTGTCAGGATTTATCAAAACTATGAAGTCGTAGCGAGATTATTCTTTTTTAATTTAATTAAGTATAATTCAACTTAGGCTAAAGTCTAAGTTTCATCGAAATCAGTGGTAGTAGTAGTTTTTGAGATGTCAATAATAACGAAAAAAATATGTAATTAGACTAAAGATTGGCTAAAAAGCTGAATATAAATCATTCGTCATCTCTTTAGGAAAAAAGGGGTCAGGGAGTCGGGGCATGCATGTGTGTCCTCCACCAACTAAGCATTTTAGTCATTCCTTTATTTATCTACGTATTATATATACATAAAAATGACTAAGAATGAAAACTTGATATCTATAGTACTGATAAAATTAAAGTATTAGGAGCTCTATTTTTGAATCGCTTCCGACATTAATACTAGTGATTTTCGTTAGAAAATAAATTAAAAGTCAACGGAAATCATGCTTAATGTAGACAACATTGAGTTACCTCTTTTCATATCACTGCCGTGTGGATTTCAATTGATTTCCATTCGAAAATCGAACATTAATCAAAGAAAATGACACGCCATATTCATGCGAGTAATTCAAAAATAGGGCTCCTGATTTCAAACCAATCACTGAATTGTTTTCACTTGCCTAGTGAATGTGTGTCTGGTGTCTCTGTCTTACTAAAAGCCTCACAAAAAAGCTCAAAATAACGCAACGAAGAAAGAAAGAAAGAAAATGAAATTATTCGACCAATCTAATATATAAAATGCTCGTGTCACAGTTTTAGTTGCCAAACTCCTCCGAAACGGCTTGACCGATTATATGCGTATTCAGTAGGTCTGAGAATCGGCCAACATTTATTTTTCATCCCCCTAAATGTTAGGGGTAGTCCAATCCCTAATTTTTTTTGGACAAAATTTTTAATTTCTATTTTTTATGATACAACATACAAAAATACATACAACCCTCAATTTTCAAAGATTCAATTTTCCTTCTACGATCAACACTTATTTTTTAATAGCCATTTTAGTAATTTAAGGGTAACACAAAATTCGCTGGGAATGCTTAACTTTTAAAATTACGGGACTCGGCGGGAAGGGGCTGGGGTGGGACGGGGCTGGGGTGGGACTGGGCTGGGGCGGGACGGGGCTGGGGGCGAAACAAAGTTCGCTGGGTCCGCTAGTAATTAATAAACATTAATATTAATTTAAGATACTTAGGCCGAAAAGGCACCCGCTCAGCATTGGTCGTGGCAGCAGCTGAACGTATACCACGACGCTGATTTGCAGCGAGTACCTTTGTGAGTACAAACAAAATAGACATAAAGATACATAAGCTAATTAAAAAATAAAATTAAACAGTATTTCAACGAGTGGTGGAGAATAATACTTTTGGTGTTTCTCTACGCGAGTAAGGTAATTGACATACCCTGCGAATCAGTGACCCCAAGTGGCAAGTTCAACATTGGAGACGCTTTGGCCAAAAGCGCAGCGAATGACGCCCACCGACAAGATGGTCAGACGACCCCGTTATGATAACAGGATCATAATGGATGCAGACCCCTTTCACCCGGTTGCTGTGAAAGACTTTGGGTAAGATTTATGTTCGGCTGTGGATTTGTATGATGATGATGATGACCTGCTACCAGTGGCGGCTGTACCTTAAGTGCGCTCGTGCGCTGAGCCACCAATTCAAAAGATTTAAAAATTACAAAATATTAAGAACTTCATCTTTATTTTTAAATAACCATTTTATAGTTACTTTTAAAGATACAAAAACGTATAAAAGATTAAATCTCCAATTATGGTGAAACAGTTTGAGCGCTTTACTAAACTATTAAGACTTATTTTCCTGTAAAGACAAATTCTCGTTCGGCGAGTGCACGAGGTCTGCTAATATAACTTGTAGGAGATACGAGTTAATACGCCTGACGCGTGAAACAAAAGATAGTTCATAGAAATGTACCGAGTAATGAGCGGGTTCTCGAGCGCCGCACGTGCGAACCGAAGATTGCCGAGAGCACCCGATGTTTGACGAATCGGCCGGCCGGCATGGGCGCGAATCGACGACGGCAGCCATGATTGACATCCCGTATCAGACTACCAGTATCAGAGTACCAGTCACTGTATGTGTGACGCATTAATTATTGTTTATTTATATTACCGTAATTGTTTATAGTTTTTGTTTCGATTTTCTTAAAGTGCACTACCAGTTCGATAACCCACCAGCCGCCACTGCCTGCTACTGAACGTCACCACATCAGACCGAATTTAATACCTAGAGCGTTTTTGGAGAACGACCAAGCTTGTGGAACGTACTTGAAGCGGATATACTTACTTTTAAAGTCACGTTCAAAATACCGCGAGTAATATTTTAAAGCAGCTCTTAACGTGCTGACTGACTTTCGAAATCTTATTAAGGTACTGAAACGTAGAAGGTTTAAATTTCAATTGAGAGCCTATGTACCATCGACCAGTAATTACCAAGGGATAATTAAAAAAATGAACGTTTCGTATGGTATATTGGATTGTATAACGCTAATAGGAACTTATTCAGACATTCTGAAACTGGCCGTAAAAAACAAGTTATAAGAAAAATAACTTATAGAAGAAGATTAACCGTTTTTTTCTTACTATGTCTTTGCTGTCGTCTGTCGCAGGCCCTGATTAACTTCCTGTTTCCAATTTCTATTAAACCTGCTTTTGTTCTGTATTATTTGTTGTGTAGTTGCGGCGGGATCTTGCAAATCATCGGATTAGATTAGTGCGAGCGAAAAACCTTATTTCTGCAGGGCCCCTTACTTTGATGGGTGTTAGTGGATTTATAATTTATAGGCTAGACTAATCAAACATTACAGCCTTAATTAATATTGTGTTGGTGAGGCTTTTGCTCTGCCTGAAGTGGAGTTCAGTGCATAATTCATTTATAATAATTTTATTTAGGGACGTAATGAAGCTTTACCGTGAACCAAAGCTCCAAGCCAACCTCACCTTCACGTGGTGCGTCTTGTTTAAACAGACGAGGCAGTGGCGACCTACAGATGGCGGTTATAACCATTAACAAAAGAACGGCGAGGGAAAGGAACCTCGGAGGCAATCGTGCTTCCATCTTCAACGACGTAGGGCAAAAAAGTTGGAGATTGGAGAACTTTCAACCAATGCCGCAGCGTAGGACGTCCAACGACAAGATAGACAGACGATCTTGTTAAGATCGCAGAATCAAACTGGATGCAAACCGCTTCAAACCGTTCGCTGGGGAAAATCTTGGGGGTAGTGTATATTTTTGGCTGATAATGATAATGATGATGAATTTTATGATTGTTACAGTGTGTGACAGTGCATGTCATTAAATTATTATTAAAATGAAAAATCATCATAGGTCAACATGTGAGGATGATTTTTGTAATTGTTTTAGACACAAGTCAAGTCCCACTCATAAATTGTATTCCAACTAACCATCAAATCTGTATGTCAATGTCAAATTGTAAAAGCCACGTGATTGCAATCTAATTAGTCGATTTATTGTGAACAAACTCGACGAAGCTTAGCACGAAGGAGATAACACGAGGTACGCGAGGTAACATGGAAGATAAACGAGAAATCGTTTATTAAATTCTAATTAAAACCGTTAGATTGAAATAAAAACGCTTTTTGCAATATTACGGTGACATATAGAAAAATAACTTGTTTCGCTAATTTTGCTTTATGTTTGTAATGTTGTATAATTTGTTGTGTAAATATCATTTTATTACTAGTATTTTATGTAATACAATTTTAAACGGCTGGTAAATCGAAACAAAATCTCAGCTGACATTGACTACCGTGGTTGGATTCGACGACAGACGTTATGTTAGATCGTTTCAATGTGCCACAAATAAAAATACTAGTTCCCAAACGGCTTCTCGGACAAAAGTGAATGATTTGAAAAGTTTTTACAAATGTATTGAGCATTGGGTTTCCCATTTCAGCAATTGGGTTATGTAACCTGCAAGCTATCCGATGGCAATCCGTAGGTACAATCGCTAGTTTTTGCTGTAAGCGCTTGCAGCGCCCACAAGTAGAAAGGCGAATGGCAAACACTCCTAAGAAAAGAGAGTCCGTATCTCTTGATACTGTGGTGATTTCGTTTATCAGCACTGCAAACGCTTATTCTATTACTAAAACAACACAGACCTTGCAAAATTCTGTCATAATACCATTGCATCATTGCAAATTGCAATGCAAGAGCGATATAGTTATTTAATACCCTTCGGGACTCATTCCGTTTGTCCGGAACTCGGTAACGAGTTCAGTGGGCCTGATTGATGAACGGTCGGTTAATCTCGAAAAGATGCCTATTTTCATCCTTAAGCCGAAGGAACAAGGTTGAAAATAAAATATTTTTTTCATCCGAATGAACGAATGCGTACCCGCAACAAGTATTGATAACGTTACACATTAATATGAGAGAGATATTGATGGCACTGAATCCATCTTTGAGGACGATTTCGATGTTTGTTTTTGTATTTAGATTGATGGTTGCAAAAACAAATAAAAAATTGGGGTGTAAAATAATGCTTCAATAAAATGAAAAAAAAAAAACTCAAGTGGATTATAAATTGTATTCAGTTAAATGAGGAATGTTTGCCTGTGATCTTTACCCCCGTCGTTTACAGCTGTTTTATAAGAAACTATTTGTTGATCACTCTGTTTAATGATGAAAACCGCCGCCATTAGTGTCCTGATAAAATATAAACAGCCGGTTTCACAATATTCTAATAAGTTCTGATTTGCGTTATCGGTCCAATATGTCATACGAAACGACATTCCATATTTTATTTAATTTTTTGATGGTGCGTATTATTCGTCGTTAGGAAACTGTTTTGTTATACTATGTTAATATTACCTAGAAACCTATGGAAAACAAATGAGCTGAAGTTTACCTAAGCTAGTTAAACAGTAGAAGATTTCGTTTAATTGAAACACCATTAAGTCCCAGCTTTTTCACGTCTTATAAAAAATCAGATGTACCAATGCTGACCGTCTTGCTAATTAATTCGTCGTGAAAACCCGTTTTCTTTCTCGCAACCTGCCATCCTTGATTTTCAATTTCTGGAGCGAAAGATTAATGGCAAAAGACATGGCCCTTATTTTTGAATTACTCGCGTCAAGATGGCGTGTGATATTCATTGTTCAATGTCCGATATTCCAATGAAAATTAGTATAATAACACGTGGAAGTGATTTGAAAAAAGATAAATGAATTTTGTGAGAACCAACGCCAATATTTTGCGTGATTTTCATTGATTTTTGGTTTGTTTCGAACGATACTCGCACGCCACATTCAAGCGAGTCAGTCAAAAACAGAGCTCCAGGTTGTCGCCATTTTATCTACGCGTATAGTAATTACTGAGCAACAGTGTTTTAAAAGCGTTTTTACAGGATGAGATTGTTGCGCTTTGTTTGTACGAAACTAATTTATCTGCGTGATTACAGCATTTTTATCCTACAGTTGTTTTCAGACTGGTATTCCAGCTTTTTTATGTCGTTTGTTTTCCAAATGTTTTTTTTTTTAATTTTTTGCATAAACTGATGAACGAAAAGTATTTTAAAGGATATCTTCAGGTGAAAATGTCATATAAACCAAAAAACCGTACGTTTTAGAATAGCCGACAAACATTTTTATTTATATTAAATAAAACATGACTTTTTTATTTCGAAATTTAATTAAATAAAACCAAGTGAAAACATTTTTAAAACTGTGCGATGAAAAAGTTGTGGACAAACATACATACATTCATACCAACATACAAATATACAGGTCGAACTGAGAACTTCCTTTTTTTGAAGTCGGTTACAAACTAAAATATGTGACAATGATTGGTAGGTAATGATGTTTTTTTACCCACTTATTACTACTCCCTACTTACTAGTGCTGCAAAAATGAAATAATAGCGCTTTATTAAATATACATAAGGAAATGACCTGCATCTTCAACAGTGGCAAAAAAGGTAAAGGTATATTCATACGTCATAGTCAACTAGTGGAGTTCAGGTTACCAGCAAGTATTCGTTATGGCTCCTTTGCCATCATCCGCATTCCGAAAAAATATAATTATCTGGAAATGGCTGACGTATTGGCCAGATGAATCTGCAAGCATATACTTTCGTGTCTTTTCTTTCATATTTTTATTATTAACTTCGATAGTGTATTTCACTCTTTACACATTAAGCATAATATACACACCAAAAACAACAGAGATATTTGCCACTCAAGCTGTATTTTATATAATTGAATTGGCTACAATTATAAGATTTGTTGTTTTTCTAATGAAACGTCAAAAAATAATGTATATTTTCAAACTAATGGATTGCGAAGAGTTTCAAGGAAACAATAAAAAATCAAATGAATTTATGTATGTATTTAAGAAGAACTATACTAAGTTCTTTAATTTTTATTTGGCATACTGCCATATCAGTGGATGTATATTTCTTGTTGGTTGGCCACTTTTAAATCACTTTATAAATGGAGTGGACCTAAAACTGCCCGTATGCGAATATTATTTTCTAACAGATGGGATACGGAATGAGTATTTTGTTTACTGGTACATTTATCAAAATATTGGCCTAACATGCGCAATTACAAATAGTGTTAATTCGTATGTATTTATGTGTGGCATCATATATATGGCAATCACTCAGTTTAAAATACTTAATTGGAACATTGTAAATATTCAGCTTGATAGCAATGAAATAATAAAACAAAATGAAGAGAAGGAGAGAATATATTTTAACAAGCTCTTGCAATGCTTAAAACATTATGAAATTATATTAGAGTAAGTTTTTGAACTAAACCCAGGGTTCCTTGATTTTTAAATGAACATACTTCACATAAACAAATATTTTAGGTACTGCCAACACGTGCAAGAGCTGACAGATTTCATAATATTTTCCGCCTTTGGATTAGCTACATTATCTTTATGTTTTTGCATGTATATGTTTCTTCTGGTAAGTAATCCAAGTATTTTTAATATTTTTAATAAGATAAGATTTTTATAAGCACACCACCGACCTGTGTCGCAATAGCTTAATAAGTTCTAGTTATTGCTATATGCCAAATTCTTCATACATGTGTGTTATAATACAGTGTACTGCCGAATAAGTTATTGCACAAGTATGTGCGAAAACACGGGTGAACTCTCTATTCCTTTCACTCTCATAGCCCGATGGACAGCAATCTGACACGATTGGAGAGAGATCAGGCGCATGACCCACGGCTTTACGTGCTTTTCCGCGGCACTGGGATGTAACAACGCCAACTTCCAAATTTCGGGCTACCCTTAGAATTTCTGAATAGAAAAACCCAGGTATATATTTTTGGCCCGACCCGGGGATCTAACCCGAGACCTCTGGCGCAGCCGTCACTTTGAAGTGCGACTCTCTTACGCTATAAACTGTCATTGTAAGGCCGCTTTCCTACCCATGCGACACGTATATTGGCTCTTACTCAAAAAAAAAAGTTATCTTAAGTTGTTTGTAATGTCGAAAAATAAAAAAGACGTCATTCGTAGCGTTATGTAAAAATTACAACAATAATTGTATGTTACGAAGAATGCGCTGGCACATCAAGAGTTCTTAGCTAAGTCCTCGCCGAAGAATGGTGTTGAAAAGTGAAATGAACTCAAAAACTAATTTTGTATTTTAGTACTAGTATTACATTGTATTGTTTATTTTCAGCTTGATTTTGGAAACGAAATGGTGTTTCTGGCTTGCTTTACAATCATAACGCTAGCTGAGACATTTGTTCCTTCATTTCTCTCAAGCCAACTGACCCATGAAGTAGGTACTTTCTTTATAATTGAAATTAATTTTAAATATTTTAAACACGATGTATTTTTTGCAGAGTAATAATCTAAGATATTCTGCGTACAGCAATAACTGGGTATCACGCTCTCGATGTTTTAAAAAAACTCTTTTGATACTAATATTGCGTGCTGATAGGCCTGTAATAATAACAGGACTAAAAATGGTATCACTATCCTTGGAAACGTTTGCTTTGGTAAACAATATTATTATAACCTTTAATTAAAATGTTTCACTTTGCAGTTATTTCTTAAGAACATACCTACTTATCTTTTCTTTTATCTTTTTCGCTTATACAGATTTATTTTTTCAGATTGTCAAAACTGCCTACTCATTTTACACAATTATAAGTGGTACTCAACATAAGGAATAAATATTTTCTTAGGCATATTTTTCTAGTTATTTTTATTTTTTTATAATCTGCGGGCGTAGTCTGATGCATCATTTTTGACATTTCGCGTCGACAATTTCAATTTTATGATTTTCTAATTCATCAAATATCATTTTAACTTACGGAACTATTTCTTTAATAAATCTTAAAAAATATTTGTAGTTTTTTAAGCATCATTCAAAAATTCTTCTCAATCAATAAATACACGAAAACACCAATTTTGTCTCAGCATTTTTCGAGCGCCACCTATTTAAATTTCATACTAATAAGTTATTTAAATTTAAGTCGGAAATTATTTAAATTTCATACTAATAAGTTGATGCCATACTTTTAAAGAATTTAACAGGCCATTTTTGTATAATTTGCGCTAATTCAAAAAGGTGAAATTAGGCATATTTTTTATTCGTTTAACCTGCTTATTAGGTTGCATTGAAAAAATGCGACTTTAGCGTATCAGATAAATACATAATGATAGCTTACTAGCAAAGACACTAAGTACATATTAGAGTTATGTAAAACCTTGCGGCAAAAGACATGTACGTTGATATACATACTATTTTCATAGTAATACTCATCGTAGTATACATTGGAAACTCGGTCAGAAACAAGGACTTGACAAAATGGATCCTATAAAACACTCTTCGGTGTTCAACAACACTGTAATTATTTGGAAATTCTTTGGATTATGGTCGGATAAATCATCAAGCAGAATTTTCAAAGTATATTCTTATGTTTTTGTCTTTTTCACATCCATACTCTATTTCTTCTTTTATACATTACACTTGATATGTACACACCACAAACAGTGGAAATATTTGTTACTCAAGCAATATATTATTTCTCCGCTATGACTGGAATAACGAGGGTAATGGTGATTTTGATAAAACGACAGGAAATTTTAACTAATTTAAACCCTATGGATTGCAAGGAATTTCAAGGGCATGATAACCGAACCCAGGAATTCGTGAGACGGTTTCAAGACAGCTACACCAAGTATTTCAAATTGTATTTTTTGTACTGCAAAGTCAACTCGTGCGTTTTTCTAATTGGCTGGCCACTAATTAATCACTTTCTAAGAGGAGAAGAATTGAAACTGCCGATCTGTGAGTATTATTTTCTAACTGACGAGACGCGTTCTAACTATTTTTACTATTGGTATATTTACCCGACTGTTGGTGTATTATCTACGATAATAAATAACGTTACCGCACATACTTTTATGTGTGGAGTAATCTATATGGCGATCACTCAATTTAAAATTCTGAATTGGAACATTGCACATATTCAGCTGGATAATGATGATACCATAAAAACTAACGCGGAAAAAGAACAGAAATATTTAAATGAATTGCTTCAATGTTTGAAACATTATGAAATGATCTTAAGGTAAATTTTAGTCATCCATAGCAATCAATCGGTTTCGTTGTTACCTCGAACAGGTTGAATTATGTATTTATGACAATTTAATATTTTAGGTACTGTGAAAATATTCAAGATATAACCAATTTTATAATATTTTCGGCGTTTGGCATGGCAGCGGCCACGTTATGCCTTTGCATGTACATGTTTCTTCTGGTAAGTGCAATTTTATCCACAGGTATATTTTTTTGCAGTTATTTAATGCTTTCAAATTTTAAGTATTGTGTTTTTTCAGCTTGAAGCTGGAAGATCTGGTGTTTGTGGCATGCTTCACAGCAGCGATGCTACTAGAGAACTTTACTCCTTCACTACTGGGAAGTCTACTAACCCATGAGGTCTTATTCCTAATTTTTTTATATGCCTTGATTTCTATTCGGCTGGGCTAGACTTTATTATCTTTTTGACAGAGTTATAATCTCCGGTTTGCGGCTTACAGCTATGATTGGGTCCATCGCTCTCAGTCTTTTAAAAGAAGTCTTATGATACTTGTAACACGAGCTCACCGGCCTGTTGTATTCACAGGCCTGAAGATGGTTTCATTATCTTTGGAAACATTTGCTTCGGTAAGAATTGCTTTTTTACTATTCGACTAAATGTTATTGTATTTTGTTTGTATTTAATCACAAAACAGTTAATAGTAAAGGTGAAACCAATTTTATACATACATGAGTATGTATTAAACTGTAAGCCCAAACATGTGCTTGAAGAATGTTCATTAGAATTAGGCAAATCTTATCACAAATTAACTCTAACTTACTATATTTTATTCCACAGGCATGTGTGACGATGGGAGCTTTTTACTTTACAAAGTGCTATTTAATTTAATATATATTTAGAAACTCAATTAAACATAATGATATATATGCTTATTCATAAAAAACATTTCATATAGGCTATTTTTTGTGAAATATTACATCGGGTAAAGAAATTAGACACGTTGTTACAATAATGCAATGAGCGATTCAATATCAGATATATTTTTTGGTCATATTAAGACATCCGTCGTTTACTGCTTAACATTGTATTTTTTTCAATTATTTATTTAATTGTTATTTTATTTTCAGATCGTTAAAACTGCGTATTCTTTCTTCACGCTTCTCAACGGTACCCAAGATTAAAATTATACGTTTCTTTTCCCTCTCACCATCACATAGGATAGCAATTTATTTATACATATTTATTTGATTTGAACTTAGTACCAAAGTAGGAAAAGATCAATAATTTTAGAAGCAATAAGGATTGCCTTACAAGTGGAAACAATGTGGGAAAACATGTTGTTTAGAAAAAAAAATTATTTTATCGACACGATAAACTGAAGGCGTGCATGTTAGACCCTTTACACACTGTGACTTTCAGCAGCGATGCAATTGCGATGCAAACGCGCGTTAACATCGATGCAGACGCAAAATGTCAACCATTACATACTGCGCTACATATAGCATCGATTCAGTCGCGATGCTAACGCGCGTTAGCATCGATACAGTCGCGATGCAGAAGCTGAAAATGGACAAATTATGTACTGAATTTTGGCAACTGCATCGATACTAACGCGCGTTAGCATCGATGCAGTTGCGCTTCTGTATTGATGCTAACGCGTGACTGCATCGATGCTAGATAAAATCTGTTCATTGCGTGAGATGCAATGCTGAAGTGCATTTTCAAAACGTGCGACTACATCGATGCTAAAAGTCGCTGTGTGTAAGGGGTCTAAGAAATATCTAATTAATTGTATTAAAGATTGATTGTTACCATTATATTTTAATTGCTTTTTGAATTAACATATTTTTATGGTAATGTTAAGAATAAATTATTTGACTGTACTCTGCTTTACTTGTGTACTAGCGGTCCCCCGCGACTTCGTCCGCGCGTTTTGAGTTTGCTCCCTCCCCTCCCGTCGCAGCGTCATGTTTTATATCCTAAAGCCTTTCTCGATAAATAAGCTATCAAACACAGAAATATTTTTTCAAATCGGTCCAGCAGTTCCTGAGATAAGCGCGTTCAAACAAACAAACTCTTCAGCTTTATAATATATTAGTGCAAGCGCACGTTGTACTTAAGCTGCGAACATTATTTTGGTGCGGAGTTATGTTAAAACTGTGATAGCTCCTGAGATATTTATTGAAATCAAATGATATAAAGGGCAACTTGGTTCTAAATAAAATGCTCGTGATGATGAATGTATTCATTTTGATAATAATAAATACCTGTGTGTATAATACACCTCTAAAAATAATGCATTATATTTTTACAAATTTATTAACATAAAGAAGGTTGTAGTAAGTCAACCATAAAAGATAGACATATGCTGTCACGGACTTTATTATAGAACTCTTAATGCTGAACAATCCTGTCATACATGATTTTTGTGTAACTTAAGCGGTTTCCGCAGCGTACGCAGCGGAAGCTCTCAAAAGGAATATCTTTCTCCCGTTTTCGCAACATTTTTCATTTCTGCTGTGGTCTTATGAGTTGTATCTTTATGTTATATAGCCTAAAGCCTTCCACGATAAATGGACTATCCAACGTAAAAAAAATTTTTCAAATCAGGCCAGTAGTTTTTGAGATTAGCGCGTTCAAACAAACAAACAAACAAACAAACAAACAAACAAACTCTTCAGCTTTATAATATTAGTATAGATTCTGTAAAAGTATGTACGTAAAGGGCTGCAATATAGACTGTATGTTTTTATTATTACTATATTTATACTGTAACTGTGTTTTGGCTGTAACCTGTTTTGTACATCTGATCAAATCAAATAAAACAAAAAGCACTTCAGAATTTATTGTAACGAGATTGATACTATGTATCTTATAATTTTCGTTTTCCCGAGACTTACGGCATTGTTGCAAGTGGTCACGGCGTAACTAAAGTTGTTACGGCTGTTGTTCGAAGACATGTTGCTCTATTATTGATATCAATTGTTGTACATACATATCAGGACTTCTAAAATAATATGGTACCCACTTGGTAGCAATTCTATAACAATTAATTCTTATGTTAGACCATTACATTTAGATCAATAAAAAGCACTTCACTTCTCAATATCGTTGGTTGACAAAACGTTGACGGCATGTCAATTGCGTGTCGATAACATGTCAACAGCATTGGCTGCTGAGATTTCATCGTCAAACTGCTGTGCGTATGTCAAGGCTCCACATTGGAAGATTAGTTCAAATTTCTTGTCCCATTAAGCGAAAGTGAAATACACACGCATGTTTTTATAACAATGCATAATGTATTTTTAGTCCCCAATCGCAAAATATTTTAACTAGGGTCAACTTCTTAAATTCCCATAAGATACGACCGATCTTAAAATATTATGAGCTTAGCATAATTGATGATGATTTAGATGTTGGCTTATCCTTCCGCAAATTATAAATTCACAATGTACCATAGACTCATTAATTATTCTCCCGACGTAGCGCGTGCCGTTCTCACTTCTTATAAATTTATGATACCAATATAAATACTTGGGCTAACTTGATCAACGTAACTTATTTAATCTATAGAACAGCGTTCTCTGAAGTTTCAGCTAAAACAGAAAAGCCTAATCAATTAAACATATGTGTTTAACAAAGAATTTTTTTCTTAATTGTAGGTAGATCTTGTAACACTTTTGAGTTTGAAAAGTTAGCTAAAAAGTTATTTCATTATCGACAAATAGTCCATTGAATAAAAAGTTCTAGAGTGCGTGAGTTAGTAACGTAAGATGTTTCTTCGGAAACATGTCAAGAGTCCCTAGGTAATAAACATACTAAAACCCCGGGACACTAGGAGGGGCCCCGGAGTGGGGGGAGGGGGGGAAAGGGTCCATTTTTTCATTTTTCGCTTAAATCTCAAAAACGGCACATGTTAGAGAAAAACTTTCAAGGAAAAGTTGAAAGGCCATAAAATTATCTACAAGTTGTACCTAAATCATTTTTTCCTATATCCTACCATTTCTGAGTTACACGCAGTAAAAAATGATTTTGGCTCAAACAATTTCCCCATACTACATACCCATGTTTATCACATCAATCGATCAAAAAATATTTCTTCCTTCCAAAAAACTCAAATGTGCAACTTGTGACCGGTACTGATAGATTGCTCTTAATTAGGTCTATAATTGGTAAAATAAACACATTCCTCCATGGAAGCCTTTAGGAGGAATCGATTGTCAAAATATTATATTAGGGTAGTATGAGTTACTGAACTTGATCTTTTTATTTTTTTCTTCCATAAAACTCAAAAGTGCAACTTGTGACCGGTACAGATAGATTGCTCATGATTAGGTCTATCATTGATAAAAAAACCAGATTCCACCATGGAAGCCTTTAGGAGGAATTGAATTTTATTAGGGTAGTTACGATACTTGAACTTTTTATTTTTTTTCTTCCAAAAAGCTCAAAAGTGCAACTTGTGATTAGTACTATTAGATTGCTCTTAATTAGGTCTATCATTGGTAAAAAAAACACATTCCTCCATGGAAGCCTTTAGGAGGAATTGATTGTCAAAATATTGTTCATAAGTGCGAATCCTCATTTAAATTCAGAAATATTAGTCCTTTAGACATCATAAAAACATTTAAAGAATTAAAACAAAAGAAAACAGAGGATAAATCGGGTATATCAATAGACACAATAAAACCCATTATACCTCTAATAGCTCCTTACTTATCTTATATCTTTAATGAATGTATTGACCAAAATCAGTTTCCAAATTTATTGAAACATAGTAAGGTTGTCCCTTTATTTAAATCGGGAGACAAAAGTGACCCCAGCAATTTTAGGCCTATTTCAATATTACCCACAATAAGTAAAATTTTTGAAAAACTAATTTATAATCAATTGCTTTCCCATTTTAAACTTAATAATTTACTACACGAAAAACAGTTTGGGTTCTCTAAAGGTAGAAATACAACTGATGCCGGAGTAGCACTCATCAGACACATTCTTGATGCTTATGAAGACAAACATGATGCCGTAGGTGTATTCTGTGATTTATCAAAGGCGTTTGATTGTGTAGACCATCAGACACTGCTCATTAAGTTAGAACACTATGGTGTCTCGGAAAACTCATCTAAGTTGTTAAGTTCGTACTTATCAGGTAGAATACAATCAGTTAACATAAATGGTACCTACTCTTCCGGAGCCCCTCTTCAAATGGGGGTCCCCCAGGGCTCAATATTGGGGCCTTTACTTTTCCTGATATATGTAAACGACCTGCCATTTTATTCCACAAATCTTTGTGAGATAGTTCTGTTTGCTGATGATACTTCTTTGATTTTTAAAATGAAAAGACATGAAGAAAATTTTGACGAAGTAAACAATACTCTCTCCAAAGTATTGAATTGGTTCACCACCAATAACTTGTTGCTGAATGCTAGTAAAACTAAATGTGTAAAATTCACTTTGCCTAATGTAAAGCAACTTACACCAAATATTGTACTAAATGGTAATAATCTAGTTTTAATAGACTCCACTGTATTTCTGGGCATTACACTTGACTCAAAATTACAGTGGGGACCTCATATTGAAGCCCTAGCTAGGAGGCTAAGCTCGGCTGCCTTTGCAGTTAGAAAAATAAGGTATCTGACTGATGTTGAAACGGCGAGGCTTGTGTATTTTAGTTACTTCCACAGTATTATGTCTTACGGTCTTCTCTTGTGGGGTTCTGCTGCAGACATTGATACCATATTTATTTTGCAGAAAAGAGCCATTCGTGCTATTTATAAACTAAGTCCTCGTGACTCCCTGAGAGAGGTCTTTAAGAAAATCAACATATTAACTGTGGCTTCTCAATACATTTTTGACAATATAATGTACGTCCGTAAAAATTTAGATTATTTCATGAAGAAGAGCGACATTCACTCATATAACACAAGAAATAAACACAAGCTTGTCGTTCCTAACTTCAGATTAGTTAAAACTAGTAATTCGTTCATGGGAAATTGTATAAAATTCTTTAATAATATACCACACAATCTTGTCGAATTGCCGGTTGATAAATTTAAGAAACACGTTAAAAACACGCTTATGTCTAAAGGCTATTATAAGGTTCAAGACTATCTGAACGACACGAATGTGTGGTCTGTCCAGCCTGCACCGACTGATGTACTTACCTTTGATGATTTTGATTTTACGGCAGCTAGTGGTGACTGAGTTTGTTCCGGCGTTTCTTCTCAGCACTTGCCTAATTGTCTGTGTTCTGTCTCGAAGCGCTGGTAGGGCCCAAAAGATAAGGAGACATAATTCGGCCCCTTCAGGGCACAATTATTTTTATTTTATTTTTCACTGTACATTTGACGTTCATAAGTGGCATATTGTGTCCTAAATTGAATAAATATTTTTTTGATTTTGATTTGATTTTGATTTGATTTTGATTATATTAGGGTAGTTACGCAACTTTACCTTTTTATTTTTTTTCTTCCAAAAACCTCAAAAGTGCAACTTGTGATCGGTACTGATAGATTGCTCTTAATTATGTCTATAATTGGTAAAATAAACACATTCCTCCATGGAAGCCTTTAGGAGGAATCGATTATCAAAATATATGTTAGGGTAGTTTGAGTTACTGAACTTGATCTTTTTTATTTTTTTCTTCCAAAAAACTCAAAAGTGCAACTTGTGACCAGTACCGATAGATTGCTCATAATTAGGTCTATCATTGATAAAAAAAACCAGATTCCACCATGGAGGCGTTTAGGAGGAATTGAATTTTATTAGGGTAGTTACGATACTTGAACTTTTTATTTTTTTTCCTCTAATGCCTCTCATATGACATCAATGTCCCAACATTATCCGTTGTACGGATTTTTTCGATGAAGTTTCACACGTAGCATGGGAAGGGGTCCGCCCTCGTTAAGCTTATGCTAAAGTTTGCTTATGTTTTCGAATTTTGCAACTTTCATGGGATGTAGCTCGAAAACGGCTGCTAATAGAAAAAAATGATTTAGGTACAACTTGTAGATAATTTTATGGCCTTTCAACTTTTCCTTGAAAGTTTTTCTCTAACATGTACCGTTTTGGAGATTTAAGCGAAAAATTAAAAATGGACCCTCCCCCCACTCCGGGGCTCCTCCTAGTGTCCCGGGGTTTTAGTATGTTTATTACCTAGGGACTCTTAACATGTTTCCAAAGAAACACCTTACGTTACTAACTCACGCACTCTAGACCCCCCTTGGAGGGACTCATTCAATGGACTAAAATAAGCACTTACCAACAAATAATTCAAGGAACATTCCGAAAGCATATTGAATATATGAGTTGTGAAAAAAGTACGCGCCAAATTCAAGGAGATGGTCGTCAATCGAGCCAGGAATAATTAAAATAAAATAATAAATATTATTTATTGCACTCCATATACAAGAAATAACTACACAAAACATCTATACTAATATTATAAAGCTGAAGAGTTTGTTTGTTTGTTTGTTTGAACGCGCTAATCTCAGAAACTACTGGCCCGATTTGAAAAATTATTTTTATGTTGGATAGTCCATTTATCGAGGAAGGCTTTAGGCTATATAACATAAAGATACAACTCATAAGACCACAGCAGAAATGAAAAATGTTGCGAAAACGGGAGAAAGATATTCCTTTTGAGAGCTTCCGCTGCATACGCTGCGGAAACCGCTTAAGTTACACAAAAATCATGTATGACAGGATTGTTCAACATTAAGAGTTCTATAATAAAGTCCGTGACAACATATATCTGTCTTTTATGGTTGACTTACTACAACCTTTTTTATGTTAATAAATTTGTAAAAAAATAATGCATTATTTTTAGAGGTGTATTATACACACAGGTATTTATTCTTATCAAAATAAATACATTCATCATCACGAGCATTTCAGTTAGAACCAAGTTGCCCTGTATATCATTTGATTTCAATAAATATCTTAGGAGCTATCACAGTTTTAACATAACTCCGCACCAAAATAATGTTCGCAGCTTAAGTACAACGTGCGCTTGCGCTAATATATTATAAAGCTGAAGAGTTTGTTTGTTTGAACGCGCTTATCTCAGGAACTGCTGGACCGATTTGAAAAAATATTTCTGTGTTGGATACCTTATTTATCGAGAAAAGCTTTAGGATATAAAACATGACGCTGCGACGGGAGGGGAGGGAGCAAATCCAAAACGCGCGGACGAAGTCGCGGGGAACCGCTAGTCTTTAATATAACGTAGGAGTACATTTCAGGTGGTCTTATTGCAGTTTTTACCAGACAACCTTCAGGTAAGGAAAAGCAGAAAGAATGTAAATTGTATTAAAAAATCAAGAGTTTTTATTATTTTTATCATGTATTTAGGACTTGACTTTTAACCACTTCCTTGGATACAGTTAATCCTCTTTGAAAACTTGTATTAGAAAGAAAAAGAGAAGATTTAAGATAAAATTTTCAAACAAATTCTATACAGAGGGTAAAAAAGTTCGAGCCAAATTCAAGGGGGTGGTTAATAGTCTGGTCTAGAACACAGGAAAAAAAAATTAGAATAATGATTTTATTTTTCAATTTTACCTGTATTAACTAAATTGACCACAACCCTCTTGAATTTTACTAGAATTTTTACACCTCGTAAAATGCTAATGGAAACTTATTCAGATATTGTGAAACAGGCTGTTAGATTTGTAACATTGAATTAGGTTATCTTGAAAGTTTATTCAAACCTACCTAAGTTAATGAGACACAAAAAGTAACGGATACTTAAAATGCAATTTAAGAGTAAAATAATATATATCAGGTTAACTTTAAATCTACCTTCACTGCGTTCCTTACTTTGGGCATGTTTTGGTTATGAAGAAACAAGATATTTTCTCAAAATTATGACTACATTGTCTTGCCATTGCATTATCACGATTGAAGGCTTTAGGATTTTTGTAATCCTAGGCTAAAATTAAACTTTGCAAGATAAACATTAGGTTGAGTTTGTGCTGTACTGACTGATATCTCTGAGCTACAAATAAGCGGTGCGGTGCGCGCCCACTGTTGATATTGCTGTACAAAGTGCCAAACTTTCCGTAACGCTCATATATTATGCGAGCTCTTTACAACTACATAACAATCCATGGTGATTAATGGGTTTCATTGCAAACTACCTCTACTTGTTCTGAGAGCGGCTAACTATTATCATAGCTATTTTAATCCAGCTGAATTAAGTTTTTAGGGTGTAATTAAAGTAACTTTTTAATGAGTTTCTTTGGAGTTTTTCAGGAAAATAACCGTTTTGTCGACAAAAGCCACCCACGAATTGTAAGATACATATAATAGTTAACTCGGCGTCATTGAGGATGGGTCATATTGATCCGAAATATTTTTAAACGTTCCTTACTTTTAAACGTTAACTTAAAAACAGGTAATCAACTTATCAAATCTTATGGTTGTTTTCTAATAAAATTATTCGAACTACGAATGTATTGCAAATAATTGCGTCCAGTCTTAAAACTTGACATTGTTATTTACTACAACAAATTAGCAATTTTTATACAATGATTGGGGATTATAACTTCGGATTACTGTATCTTTGAGTTTAAGCGTTGCATTTATTTAGGTATAGGTAATAAGGTCACACGCTGTTTATGTATAACGACAGCATTTTGTGAATTGTGTGACTTTCCTGTAAAAAGCTATTTCTTATGCGTTTAGAAGTCGAAATTACTTGTAAATAATCACAAGGGCAAAAGAGTCAAACCTATTGTGCTCAAGAGTTAGACTTCCTGCGTGAGCATCGGCCGCATTCAGCGCAGCACAATGCGGTGATCATTCGACCAGACCGAAGCTGCTTATGTACGGACAACAGCACATCAAGGTAAACACTTCGGTATCTTATGCGGTTGTAATAAAGGTTAGTTTTCAAAAAACATGAATGTATAGCTGGCATCAGTACCGCTACAGACAGACATTTCGAATTGACGACAATGGATTAACACAATGTGGCCTATAGCCGATCGGATTGTAACAGAGACATATGATTTAACTTGATTTGGAGCAGTTATTCATTAGTAACTACTTCAGACTATTCAAGTACCAGTGATCTCACGAAGTAAAGTATATGATAAAGTTGCTAATTTTAATCTTTTCGTTGCTTGCTGCCATGTAAGTATATTACATGTTGGGTACTGAAATCTGTATGGTAAAAAAACCGGCCAAGTGCGAGTCGGACTCGCGCAGTGAGGGTTCCGTGCCAACTTTAACTGAATTAGGGAATCCACTTACTTACTCTTAGTAATATACCACAACATTTTGTTGACAGCAAATATAACTTTCGTTGAAAGTATTTGTTAAGATCTACATATAGTCCATTGAATGAGTCCCTCCAAAGGGGGTCTAGAGTGCGTGAGTTAGTAACGTAAGATATTTCTTCGGAAACATGTCAAGAGTCCCTAGGTAATAA
Organism: Pyrausta purpuralis; assembly: GCA_963924145.1. Lineage (NCBI taxonomy): Eukaryota > Metazoa > Arthropoda > Insecta > Lepidoptera > Crambidae > Pyrausta > Pyrausta purpuralis. The sequence continues at coordinate 17,764,535 of OZ001659.1, forward strand.
ACATACTAAAACCCCGGGACACTAGGAGGAGCCCCGGAGTGGGGGGAGGGGGGGAAAGCGTCCATTTTTTCATTTTTCGCTTAAATCTCAAAAACGGTACATGTTAGAGAAAAACTTTCAAGGTGAAGTTGAAAGGCCATAAAATTATCTACAAGTTGTACCTAAATCATTTTTTTCTATTCGCCGCCGTTTTCGAGCTACATCCCATGAAACATGGAATTCGAACTCCTAAACTCTCCTAAAGGCTTCCATGGAGGAATGTGTTTTTTTTACCAATTATAGACCTAATTAAGAGCAATCTATCAGTACCGGTCACAAGTTGCACTTTTGAGCTTTTTGGAAGAAAAAAAATTAAAAGGTCTAGTTGCGTAATTAACCTAATATAATATTTTGACAATCAATTCCTCCTAAAGGCTTCCATGGAGGAAAGTGTTTTTTTTACCAATGAAAGACTTAATTAAGAGCGATCTGTGAGTACCGGTCACAAGTTGCACATTTGAGCTTTTTGGAAGAAAAAAAATAAAAAGTTCAAGTATCGTAACTACCCTAATAAAATTCAATTCCCCGTAAAGGCCTCCGTGGTGGAATCTGGTATTTTTATCAATGATAGACCTAATTATGAGCAATCTATCTGTACCGGTCACAAGTTGCACTTTTAAGTTTTTTGGAAGAAAAAAATAAGAAGATCAAGTTCAGTAACTCAAACTACCCTAATATAATATTTTGACAATCGATTCCTCCTAAAGGCTTCCATGGAGGAATGTGTTTATTTTACCAATTATAGACCTAATTAAGAGCAATCTATCAGTACCGGTCACAAGTTGCACATTTGAGTTTTTTGGAAGAAAGAAATATTTTTTGATCGATTGATGTGATAAACATGGGTATGTAGTATGGGGAAATTGTTTGAGCCAAAATCATTTTTTACTGCGTGTAACTCAGAAACGGTAGGATATAGGAAAAATATATTAAGGTACAACTTGTAGATAATTTTATGGCCTTTCAACTTTTCCTAGAAAGTTTTTCTCTAACATGTACCGTTTTTGAGATTTAAGCGAAAAATGAAAAAATGGCCCCTTTCCCCCCCTCCCCCCACTCCGGGGCTCCTCCTAGTGTCCCGGGGTTTTAGTATGTTTACTACCTAGGGACTCTTGACATGTTTCCGAAGCAACATCTTACGTTACTAACTCACGCACTCTAGAACTTTTTATTCAATGGACTAATAATATATTTTTTCAAAATTTACACTTGCTTGGTTTAGAAGTTAGATGGGGGGGGGGGGGGGGCGTTTTACCACTTCGGAAGCGTCTATCTATGAAACGTTAGACTTTAAAAGAAAATGGTTTTAGGAACCTCTATGTCATTTTAAAATACCTATCCATAGACACCTCACACGTATATGTTTGACTAAAAAATTTTTTTTTGGGTATAGTTTCATGTATGGGAGCCCCCACTTAAATGCCATTATTTTTTAATATTTTGTGTGAGAATAGTAAAGCGGTTAACAGTATTCATACTCCTACCCAATTTCAATAGTGTGATGCTTATAATTACGGAATAAAATGGGTGTGACATACGGACGGACAGACAGACAGACTTGACGAAACTATAATGATTCCGTTTTTTGCCATTCGGCTACGGAACCCTAAAAAGGAAAAACAGACTTCAGGAACAAAATGAACTAAGTTTGTGAAAGTGAATTTAATTTGCAAAATTTTAGTGATACAAGGAGAGAGATTTAGCAATAATCGCATCCGATGCGATTCGGTGCGCAATGACTGCTTGGCCTATCTAAGCTGATTAGTGAAGTCAGATTCGCATCAAATAGTTAGTCAAGTTTCTAAGGGTGCATTCAATACCTAAGTAATAATTTGGAAAACACTATTAGTCTAGCTAGATTTATGATTTATGATTATGATTAGTTTTATGATGCAGAAAGTCTATGTGTTAAATTTCAATGGGTTTAGGAACTTAATAATTTATTTGTTATAAATATTTTTTTTCTCAGCAATTCTACTCAGTAAAATATATGGATACAAGTAGAAAGCAGTCAAAAGTGATGTACAAAGGTAAGTAGGTTAATGAATAAGTCTTTAATTAATCACCAACCACATCGAGAAGCTCCGAAAATCGGAATAAAGACATAAGTTAAAGAACAGTAAACAGCGGCCCAAAGGGTATTCCATATTAATTAATGCCAGCCCCTGAGGCGACGAAGACAAATGTCGGAGGCTCCGTAATGTATTTTTCCAGACCCGACCGTCCCGGATAAAACAAATGATAATCGGGAAAGAATGAACTCGACAGAACGACCGCCTATTAATTACAGGCGATTGTCGTTTGTCCAATATTTCGTGGTGTAATATCGTGTTCGAGAAGTGTAGACTTTTTGTTAGTGGCTTTATACATTGATGATGCAATAAAGTGTGTTTTAACCAAATAGTGAATAATTATCCTGAAGTGTTCCATACATATAATAAATTATACCTGAATCTTGAGCTTTTTAGAGTTCCATAGTCCAAAATGGAACCCTTATAGTTTCGCCATGTCTGTCTGTCCGCAGTCCACCTTAGAGACCTTAATACTAGAAAACTGTAATTAAGTATGATTTCCTATTCATATCTCCCCGCCAAAGTAGTTAAATAATTTTTAGAAGAAAAAAAATTTATTCTTTTAATACCTCTCATACATGTAACGTGGGAGAATGTATTTTTTCTTATGCCTAATCCATTGTGCCTTTTAAAATGTTTATATCATTTCTTGTTCATTAAGTGGCTGTTTCCTTAACATTCAGTTTTAAAGGGCGAATTTTCATTAGAATCCGATGTCCCTATCCTCCTCCAACTAAACGGTAGAAGGTAGATACATGAACTAATTCACTAATGCGCCGCTAGCAATTTCTCTGTATAGACCTATGGTTGACTGGTAGAGAATGCTTTTAGCATTAAGTCCGCCATATGTACCTTTTGTTTGTGCATGAAGTGTTTTAAAATAAATAAATAAAATAATTCACAAAAGTAGCATACAGTGAATTTAGAATGAAAACTATCATGCCTACTATATACAGATACCTAAACAAATTACAGATTTGTAGTCTATAATCTTATAGAAAATATTTTTATGTTCATTTTCTCTATTTACTTTATTTCGCATTTAGTTGTCTCCAAAACTCCTTGACATAAAAACTGAAAGTGGAGTCAAATAACTAATTGTTGTTTTTTTCTTTAGCTGCAAAAAATCGAAATTGTGAATCATTGCTATCAAACCGGTTTAGTCCAATAATTTTAGTTTTTATTTAATTAAAGGAATCAAAGCTTTCTAAGGCAATCTTAATCGTGGTGTATAGGACATAATATTAGGGCAACAAAAAGCTTATTACACACATAGTACATATGGAACCCCACGTGCGTGAGTCTGACTCGCACTTAGCCGGCTTTTTTTATCAAAGGCCGGTTTTGTGATCGTCAGTAAACGCAACTTTTAGTTTAAAAGTCTGTGCATAAATAATTATGAGTTTGCATGTTTTGAACAAAATATACCTTAATGAGTTGACAGAATGGCACTTAAAATCACTATTTAATTTAACTATTGATCTCGAAACCGGCCTTTAGATAAGCTTGTATTTATCTCTTTTGTGCTTTTCATGAATCAATAAGTTTCTAATAAGTATTGAAACGGGGATTACAGTAAGCAGGTATCGCTTACGTTTGAGCAATGGGATTCAATTATTGAAGTACAGTGGCCAGCTCGTCAGGCTACCCACTTTTGTTGCAAACTAGCCCTTATTACACCTGAATAAGATACCGCAGTGTTTACCAAGATTTGCTTGTCCATATATAATAACGTACGTAACGCAATGCGTAAATCAAACACTAAATTTAATTATGGTTACTTGTAACCTGTTACAAGTATCCAATCAAGCTGTACCTAATCTAATTTTCAAAATCAGAATGTTATTTAAATACTTTTTTCCCAACGGCTATTTAGCTATAAAGTTTGGACAGCTGACTGCCGTCAACCGCACACCCCTGACCATCAATCACTGAACTCCTGTTGGGAACTCCTGGCTCTGATTAGATACCGATTTGGTATTATAAACTTGAGTTTGCCGACCGTTTTCACTCCTCCGTTATATTTAGTTTATTTTGACAGAACAATCTTAACAAGTTTGAGCCACTTTTGGGAAGAGTTATGGAAATTCAAAGTGCAAACGAAACAATTGAATATTATTAAATGACTATGCTATTAATATATTGCTGTAATCATATGATTTTAAATTCGTCCAGTTTATTGTATCTACAGGTAAATATTGTGTTTTATTTCACGGCAATATCTTTAGAAACTGTACTTATTTAATGACAGGCAGAGTCGGTTTGTTTAACTTATTTTACTTATTGAAGAGGAACTTTTAAGGCAATATTTAATGATTTAGAATGTTTTTAACATTCCCAGTGTTACATATGATATTCGTAAAGATCAAATAAGTAACCAAAATTGCCCCGCCCGGGCGCGCCCGTGTGTTATTTTTGATTTCTTATTACATCTTCATGAAGGTAACATTAAGCTTACAATCTCGAAGATAAGCTAATAGGTAATTTGTTTTAACGTAGGTAAGTACCAACCTGAAAATTAATAGCGATGCAAGACGAAGTAGCTTGAAGCGCCTGTTTGTTTATGAAAGCACAAAACTTTATTGAAAGCTTTACCAGTGCCTCTCAACAAGGAGTTGATTCAACAAAGTAAACTTGCTAAGGTAATTTATTGCATCACTTGCGTCAAGATGGCGTGTGATAGGTAATTATTGATTTATAACCGATTTTCCAATGAAAATTAGTATAATTTCACTCGGTAGTGTTTCGAAAGAAGATTTTTTTGAGTAGTGAGGTCTATATTTTGCATTATTTTCATCGATTTTTTATTCGTTTTAAAATGCAATTAATATCTCACGCCACATTCAAGGTGATTGTCAATTAAGTCTTCTGAACTTATGTTCAATAATGTTCAATATAGAAATTATTTGCTCTTATTTATTTTAAAGATCGTTAAGAAATTAAAACAAATGTTACCCGCAGCAAAACTTTTTTAGAATATAATCCCTGTATTCCAAATGTTTGCCAGAAATCGTAGACAACAAAGCTCTTACACGAAAATTATTGTACGTTAAGTTCTTTTTATAGATAACATAAAAAGAGAATTATGTTCAAAAGGTTCCCGAGACCACTTTTTTACACAATAAGCGGCCTACTTTATGCTTTGTACAAAACCACAAAATACTTTTTCAAATGTAAAAGGCTTTAAAAAAGACAAATTCGTTGTTTATCCTTTATAATTCAAACCGAAAGCGTCAAAATTCCCACATGGACCGCCAAAACACCATTTGTTACTTCTAAGTCCGAGTCGTTAATTTCCTAATTACAGTTTCAAAATAAAAGCCTGTTTTTATGCTGTCCCTTCGTTACAATCCGGAGGTTAATGGAAGAAAAAATACGCAGTACAAATTTGCATAACATTTTTCTCTGTCCCGTACCGAAATTAAGTCCACGGCTTCTGCATCTCGGCTTTGTTTAAATTACCGAAGTGAATTTCGTGATTCGCTTGTAATATTCAATTTTACGTCCGCCTTGCCGTTCTCACTTCGTGCCGCTACGAACTCGTTTTGTTGTGTTGAAGTGTCATCGTAGGCTTTGATGATTAGCCTCATATTTTACTTGCGCAATTTATTGAAAAAAGTCTCCCTAGCCGATTTCGACTACGGTGGCCAGTCGTTACGACTAACCGACTGCGCGGGACATATTATAGTGCACAAGTGTGTGCGCAAACACAGGTGCACTCTCTATTCTTTTCACTCTCATAGCCCGATGGGACAGCAATCTGACACGAACGGAGAGAGTTCAGGCGCAGGACCAACGGCTTTACGTGCTTTTCCGAGGCACGGGGGTGACACACCGCCAACTTCCAAACTCCGGGCTACCCTAAGAATTTCTGAACAGAAAAACTCAGGTATATATTTTTGGCTTGACCCGGGGATCGATCTCGGGACATCTGGCGCAGCCGTCGCTTTAAAGTGCGACCCTCCTACCGCTGCGCCATCGAGGCAGTTACTTGCGTAATTTAACTATTGCGTAATTTAATACTTAGGGCTTACGGCTTTTAACCCTTAAGCAGGCCGCGGATATACGCGTCCCACATAGATTACTAGCCGGGCTTAAGGACGCATAAAAAACCCACAATCAGTTTAATTATAATTCTAAATATCCTACCTCTATCATTCCAAATGCGCCAACTTTATGTATCCGAACGTGTGTGACACTGGCAGACATTTGAGTTTCGCCTGACCGACTGAAAGGTGGTTTCAATCAATATGCGAGATTTTTATCAATTATGCTTAAACGAATAATGACAAGTCGTACATTTTTTAAGGGATCCTAATTGGAATAAAAAAAATCTTGTTGATTTCTAGTGTTTTTTTGTAGAATAAGATAAATTAACATTTGGGAAACATAATTCTGACCTAAGACGAAGCGTTGTGTGGAAGCTATGGCTTTTTTGCCTGTAAAAATCATTATCAAATAACTTTCTTTTGAACCTCACCATTCTTATTATCATCAACTTATTAAAACTTTAATGATATAGACACATTTTTTGAACGCGTTATAACTGCATGCATGGTTTAAATTAGAAAAAAAATGTAGCGACAAAAACCGAGGTGCAGGTTTACCCAGGTACAGGGATTATGGTTTCCCACTTTTTTTTCAGGTTTATCAGTATTTTTTCAAGAATCTGTAAATCAGCACTCAAACAGGGCATTATCCAAAATCTAAATCCATAAGCAACACTGAATTTCCTTCAGTAGTTCTCCGCGGGCTGGGTATGGGTAAAATTAGTATTTAATTAATTCATAGAAGGTTCATACATGTCTATACAAAAACAAGTATAAAGGGTTAAAACATAAAAAATATGTTAAAAACAATGGCATAGTTGAATTGGGCCTTTGCTTTTAAGAGTTCCGTAGCCGAATGACAAAAAAACGGCACCCTTATAGTTTCATCAAGTCTGTCTGTCTGTCTGCCCGTCTATATGTCACAGCTACTTTATTCTGAAACTATTAGTATTTCACAGTTGAAACGTAGTAGGTAGATGTAGGATACATCTACCCTACCTACTACGTTTCAACTGTGAACCGCTTAACGATTCTTATAAAAAAATAAAAAAAAAACTATTTAAAGGGCTACATGAAACTAAAACCTAAAAATGTTTTTGTCAAACCCCCATCTAAGTTTCAAACTGAGCGAGTGTACATTTAATAAATTTACGTGATGTAGATCTTGACAAAGACTTTCAGCAAAAGTCGCAAACAAAACTTTGTTATTTATACAAATACTGAAAACATAGTTATATTTGCTGTCAACAAAACATTGAGGTATTTTGGCTAAGTAAAAGTTAGTGGATTTCTAATTCATTTAAAGTTGGCACGGAAACCTTAGTGTGCGAGTCCGACTCGCACTTAGCCGATTTTTTTTAAATACATAAAAAACACGCACACTTAAAAAATATTAAATCTGCTGAAATCAATGCGCTAAAAAAGCTGATACATGTGTAATCAAAATGTGATCAAACATCTAACGTAATTAATAGTCAAAAAATTAAAGACGCCTTGTTAATTTAAGAAAAGTAGATAGATAAAGCACTGTATGTCGAAAAAATTATGTAAGTAAGCTCGATTGTTGTTCATTACTGTCTTCAAAAAGTTTTACTATTCCTTATTTCATTGTACCCATGATAATAAATAACTAAGCGGATAGTCAGTGTAACTTTTCGATACAATCGGACAACTTGAAACTGGTGTTCGTCCGCGGGGAATCCGCAATCTTGGCCTGCTAACAAAGTTTTCAACTAAAATCCTATTGTGCCCCGTGTCATGGGAAGCGAGTGCTTGATTAGTTGTTAGTTTGTTAAAAAATCCTAGTATGCTCATAGTTATCCACAACTTTAAAACCAGAACTTGTTTAGGAAGTGTCTAGAAAATAAGTGTTTAATAATTTGAACAGGAAATAATTTCTTAACTTTCGAAATAACTTCTTCTAAATAAGTTAGTTGACTAAATTTAAAACTCTATATAATACTTTGCATTTGCAAATATATTAATCAAAATCATTGATATTCTTTAAAAACATTCACGATTTACATGACTTAATTATAATTTAAAATATTCAATTTGCATGGGCCTCAAAAACGCTCAAACTGTCATGGCGTCCTAAATGACGTCACTTATTGCAATCAAAGATCTTCTTGACAGTAAAATACTATAAACACTGCTCTACGACAGAAGAAAAAGCCCGCCCTTGTGCAAGTCTTGACGTCACATCATCTGATAGGAGTTTACAGTCACGTGACCAAAAGTGTGTTTTTGACCAACTCAAATATTTAAAATATTAATAATTATAATTTAAATTCAGAAATAAATTAGTGTTTTGATATCTCCATACCGTAATTAATCACTAGAAACTACCGATATTGTGGTTTGTTCATAGTAGAAACTAGTCTATTGGCTACACATTCTTGTATATGTAATGTTAAATAATTCGTTTACTTCTTCTTCTTTGGTGCTTATTTCATTGATTTTTTATTAAACACAGAGATTAAATATTATTAGCAAGCACTGTACCATCACACTATTGTTCGTAGATTAATAATCATTTATACCTAAGTGTGACAATATAACTTTAATGTAAAAACTTGTGATGCTATTTTTACCTACTTTTAACTTCTTTCATATTTCATTCCATAAAAACGGAGCAAAGAATATTATTTTCCCCATACAATATATTATCTCGCTCATCCCATAGGCAGCGAGATAAACGGAGGCCTTACTATAAAAACAGCAAGCCATATTTACAGTTCTTGCATCTTTCTCACTTACGCTGGAAGTTGTGCTAGAGAAAGTAAGACAGAGAGATAGTTAACTGGTAAATTGACTAACGAAATAGAGCCCCGAGCCGATACGATCTCGCCAAATCAAACACTCCCCCGACGACGTATAAGCGGCGAAGCAATTCGGGTCGCACAAAGAAAATATGGCTATGGTACGGAATAGGTTTACTACGCGACTGGGAATACTCACTGTTCAGGGCTGCCACTGTTGCCAGATATGAATCAGGATGGACACGCACGCGTAAAATGGTACAGAAAACCCATATCTAGAAATCATACTACCTACTAAGTATGATTCCTAGTCTTTAGTATACAACTTTACACGTGTGTAAAGCTTAAATTCTGAATTGCCTAGAGCTTATGGAGGGTATGCTTGGATTCAAGATAGAAAGGAAAATGGAAGCTCCAACTTTGAAATTAATTCAATTTTAATCTTTGTTTCACGTTTCTAGGATATACGAGTATAATTACGTAGGATCCCAAATTAAATATTTTAATTAATAAAGAATTTATCGTAATTTTAATAGAATAGCACGAGTAACGAGGCATAATTATTTGAAATTTTCTACATATCTAGACTGTTATGTAAGCCATCAAGACGCTCTGTATCTACTGATTAGAAGCTTTACACAACGGTCAAATGCATAGCAAGTAAGCATTTACAGTCTTGTCCAGTTAGTTGAAACCACAGTGCACAATAATATACCAGTATGTCGAGAAATAAATGTGTTAAAATTTAATAAAGGTTTTTATTTTAATCCCTCAAGCGTATGTGAACGAGACACAATGCAAATTCTATTGTTATGCGGTTGCCTGCAACCGCTCGGGTATTGAAGCATTAAATGGTCTGTGATATAAATAAATAAGTTGTGCTCTAAAGCCTATTAGTATATCACTTATATTCCATAGTTCTGGCTTAATAGAAACTGCATAAGGTGCAAGGTAATATTCTGAGACAATACAAATTACAACGGTTCACTTCATCTGGTAATAATGCATCACTCAGCATGGGTTCGATACAATCCCATAGTTCTTTGAAGGATATCACACGAGGCTTTGTGGATCACATGAGAAGAGTCACTTACGCCGGCCGCATTGCTTGGGAGTCTACCTTTACATCTATGTAGTATTTCAATGAAAACCTTTAACGTTTAGTTGTTTTTAGGGCAAATAAAAATTAAAGCGTGCTCATTAACTTCGTGACTCCCATTTGTACAATAAGGACAATCGGTCACTAATGACGAATCACTAGACATGGGTTTCATATACTCACATAGTTCAGTATATTTATATTTTATTTATGAATCTACGCGTACTAGGTGTCAAAAGAGCCTCTGCGAGTTGGTTTTGGCCCCAAGTACACCTTCTACAGGTCCGGAACCCCATGATCCCGAAAATGATATTAGCATACATAATAATAAAAATAGTCCCCCTAGCCGATTTAGACTAAAGTGACCAGTCACAACGACTAATTGACTGCGCGGGACATATTAAAGAACACAAGTGTGTGCGCAATTCAGACTACAATTCCTCTTTAGTTAGATAGTAAAATTACTTAAACCTATATAAGTATGAAATTTTGAACTATGACTTATTTTATTAAATTACTATATAAGTTACTGCACACAATTTGTATTACGGCAACCCCCAGTCCGCAGACTTGCTAATGCCTTGGGCGGCCGACCTAAGTCCCGACCAACTGTCTAAACCAATTGTCCACGATAGTTCCTACTTGGGCCGTCATGCATTGGGAATTGGGGATGTTTTGATAGTAAATGTTAGCGTGAAGTTGAATTAATGAGCTCCCTCTAGACAATGTAATGTGATAAGCATTGTTAAGTGCTGTGTTTTTTTTAACTGTATAGTCAAAGTTTTCTTTAGATCGTTTCTAGTAGCATGTGGACACACTTTGCACTTTTTTGAACCTCCTATGTTACTTAGTAAAAATATGCCTTTATTACTTTTTTAGCTATAACTGCTGGATAGATAACGCAAACACCACAATCACTATGGATTGTGAAATAAAACCCTAGATAAACCGTTTTCCGATGCCGTATTTTTTTTTCAATATTGCCTAGTCTAAAGAAAAGGATTTAAAGTTTTATCGGTTTATTTTCTATTTGATATTTTGAGATGACATTTATTATAAAGATATTCATTAGATCAAGATTTTTTTTAAGGAATATCCAGTTTATTTTGTTAACTCTACTCAACATCTCTAAAAACTATTTTAATATTATCAGTATTTTTCTTGTTATAGAAAATTAACCGAATACCGTTTGTTTAGGTATGTAAATAAAGGATGATTTAAAAGTATGCTTCGAATAATATTAAGTCAATCTACTTATACTTACTACCTTTCTATAGTTAAAGTACACTTTTTTTTAAATCTAAATAAGTAGCAATAAAATTAGAACGATGTTTATAACTTTGGAAGAATTTTTTACATTTTTTAAATTTTAATTAAACTTTGGAGTCATAGCTTTTGTCCCCGCGTGAATTCGAGTTCTAATGAACAAATGTCTTGTAAGCACAACTCGGAAACTATCTCAGACCGTTAAAGCTGGTGGCATCTGACATATCCAATTAGGAAGGCATCCGTTCAGCTCTAGTGCGTCAAAGCACATCAGGCAATTCAGTTTAGTTGAAAAACTACTCTTATTACAATTGAATAAGACTCCGTAAAGATTAGCTTGATGTGCTGGCATCCACACCACCGAATGCGACAGCTTGCCGCATACACAGGCTTTTGACTTCTTCAGTGGATCTGAGGCGTTAATTACTATACCGGAGATTTGACAAACGTTTAATCTTTAATTATGTCCGTCGAGTTCATATTCGTGTAAATAATGCGTATGTCAACTTATGTACACGTACAAGTAGGTATCATAGAATTTGGGCATCTTACTTGTAAAGGTTAACCTTTAGACATGCTTTATTACTATAATATATACTATATATGCTTTATTTACTGAGCTTATCTATCTAACCGTAACGGGAACAACACCGTATTGTCACCAACCAGGCGTCAACCATACGAAGGCACGTTACTTAAAGGGATCAGCAACACCTCGGCATGGGATCAGCACCGCGTAGCAAACACCTCTCCTCGGGTCACGTTTATTACTACTTTTAACAGTTTTTCTTGTAAATGACAACCCATTTGACAGATTGGGCAGATAGTTGACGAACATCGGGCGATTAGCCGTAAGCGCGTTATGGTTTGTCCAAACCTCCTGGCGGTATGGGCCGGTGGACGTGCCGGCGGCCATGCCACTCATGTGGCAGCTGCTGATGCAGATGCCGAAGCGGCATTTTCCATAGTGCCTGACAGTTAATTGACGTATGCCGCCGACAAAACCGTCGGGCAGTGGCCACACCTTTACAACCAATGTTACAATTGGTCGAGAGTCGAACCCGAATTGATCTTGATTCGAGGTGGTTTTCGAAATTGATTTAAATGTATTTTAGTATGGAGTTTCATACAAATAATTCTGATCGCCTCGTGTTTATACGGTGCTGCTCCCGTTACGGGAAGATTTAATGTGCTTTTTGAGATGAAGAGTTTGTACTTATTTGCATGGTAAAACACCCATTTAAATAAAATTTGTTGAATACATTTTATGTTAAAAGTTTTTATTTAAGATTGTCTTTTTTCCAATAACAAAGTACCGGTATCGATAGTTAACTTTATGTTGAGTTAACTCTTAATCACAAAATTGAATAGGCCGCAAATTAAAAATAACAAAGAAAATAATAGGTGCTGTATAACAAAAAATACCTAGCTGATTTTTTTTAGCTAGCAATAAAGCCGTTGTATGTAGCAGACTGCACAGGATAAGTACTTGTAACCCAACATTATCTCGTTTTCTTGTTAGCAAAAAGGATAATGGTCATACATTCTGCTAATTTCTCAATTTATGGACATAAGTGCTCGCATTATGTGACCATGGCATCTGTTTTATTCAGCACACCTAGAGTTTTTTTATAAATGAAACAATACAGTTGTTTTATTTTTTGACATAATGTGTACGCTAACTTAAAAGGGCAGGTTTCATAGAAGTTGTGCGGGTTGAATATAATACCTTATCTATCACCTTTAAACGATTTCAAATAAATTTGACTTAATTTATTTTTCATCAGTCAGTCACTCAGTATTTTAAAAAGTTTGATAATATTGTTTATGTGAGTCAATTCGTTGCGCCTATTTATATAAAAAGTTTGCTATTTATTTTGAATTGATGTTACTAATATTGTATTTTATGTATCCTCTTATCGTGTAAATAGTCTTATCCTAAGTGTAAAAAGCTATGGACGAAAAAGTAACCTGAATGGGTCATAACTACAGTAAAAAAATATTAATTAATTGTATGTAGGTCATGAATAACAAATATGACTACTACCAACAGTCGCAGAGTACCTGCTATCCAATTTTGCTTCTACAGTAACCGCAATGGGAGTAAAGCATACAAACTTCATTACCGAACATTGTTCTCAATCGTAACATACCGGAATCACTTCAAAAGTAATATTTCATGGCACGTATCTCCAGAAAAGATCTGCCGATATAAATGTAATTCCGCTCCGAGTTCTGTATTAGCGTTATTATTACGAAACTTGAAAGCGATTGAAAGCGTGGCACCGAATAGGGTATTCCGAAGAAAAAACGACCGCACGATTAATGAGGTGAGAGATCACCATTGTTTAATCGACAAATAATTTTTTATGAATAAACCATCCATTTTTTGGCGGATAGCAATAAAATAAAATGTATAGCTTTTTAAAATATTGGAATATTGGCTAACACCACAACGACTCAGCAACAAAAGTCGTGTTCCTAACCCACTCACCAGATTTTTGTTGGCGCTGCCGATAGTGGATGTGCTTACGTTATTTAAAGCTTTCAAAATTAAGAGACATAAGTTAATAGCGATAATACCCATAGAATTACGTAATACCCCTTCGGGTTGATTGATGTTGTGTCACCGACAAATTCACTTGGTTGAACGAAACTTCACGTTTGGGGGAACGCCTTTTATTGTTCAGTGTTTACTTTTGAGACAGATTTGGTTAATGGATTTAAAAATTTTCAGTTTCGCCATCGACGAATTTTCTTCTCCCTGATTAAAATTTCGAAGAAAACGTAGGGACGTATACTTGTACTACATATATCATTAACTTGATCTTTAATAGTGACCTAGACCAAAAAAAGATACTTTCTTTTACTACGTTCGATTTGCTTATAGACACGATATACTTAAAATAAAATAATTGATTTCATACATACCAACCACTTAGCTTTTTAGTCAACTTTTTTCACTTGGATTAAGAAGTGGATTTTTTATGGTGTCTGGGGGAAAAGTAAAATTTATATTTTTATGAAAAAAATAAAAATAAAAAACCGACTATAATACAAAAATGCACTAAAAAGGTTTAAATAAACCCTTGACTCTTGCAAGGAAAGGATTCATTTTAGGCGAACAATGTCTTATTGGAGTCGGTGTTCTGATGGTTGATACTTGAGATGGTCAAAGTGGTGTCTGGATCCTCCCAAATGGATCCTTTCCTTTAAAGGTTCAAGAGTTTATATAAGACTTTTTAGTGCATTTCGGCTTCGAAGTCGGAATTTACTTTTTTCAAAGTTAATTTTATTTGTTAATTTTAGTGATTACAGAGGGTTACCATTTGACTCAATGTCGACTATCAGACGTAACAACAAGTGTTCATTGAGATTCTAGTATATATAAAAAGAATATTAGACGTGCCTTTTAAATTCTTCCCTTGATTGCACCGAGATCCTATCATCAGATCCCGACTTGGCATCAATGGGACCAATAAGAAGGTATAACCTCTAAGTAGGCGAAAACAAAATTCAAATCGGTCGAAAAATTACTGAGGTAACATAGGTGCATAAAAAACATTAATTCGAATTGATAACCTTTTTATTTTTGTAAGTCGGTTAAAATGATAATGGGTATATTTTCGTTCGGAAAAAAAATAACATTAGTATTTAGGGTAATATCCTTTGTAAAAAATATATATACAATAATCACCAATTTGGCGAGTACTGTACGCGCTATGATGAATGAGATATTAATGCAAATTAACCAACTTTCTAATGAGTAAGTTTTAATGTTTATCTTTATAGTTCTTTCAATCAATCACTTTCTTTGGCTTTTATTTACAGCCTCAATTCCTATAAACATACATAAAGTCCGTTTCTCTGAGCTAGTCGAATATTGTATACAATCTTTTTATGACTTTAAAATTATATTGGTGAATAAAATAAACGAAGTATTTGATTTAAAAACATCTCAGTGTTAATCGATGAATTACCTAAGTTAGTTGTAAGTTTGTGTCTTTCATATTTTAAAATGAATCATTTTGTTTAAAAGGAATCTCAACATTGTTTACAATATTTGACTTTCTAAAAAAAATAAACTTTAGAATTTGTTATTCTTCGTACGATCTTTGACTCATCTTTTGATAGTGTATTAATTTATAATGGCAAATTATTAATTTTGATTGTCATCTTTTGAGTTTAGTTAGTAGTTGAGAGTAGGGTAGCCTTAGCACATTTTTGTCAATTTTCCTTGTAAATAAAAAATACTAACATTAGGTAACCATTGTTGACATAAAAAACTTAGTTCATAATATTAACGAATTAATTTAAAAAAGTCTTCATTATTATCACTGCAAAAAACTCGTCAAAATGTTTAGTAAACTTCATAATTCAGTACCTTATTTATTTTTAATTAGTTTTATCTTCAAATAATGGCCGAATTATTTTACATTCTACAGCTGCTTTTAATTATGATACACATTATACAGGTAAACATATATTTTCTATAATTAATCAACACTTTCAAAATTCAAAATTCAAATTATTTATTCAATTTAGGACACAATATGCCACTTATGAACGTCGAATGTACAGTGAAAAATAAAATAAAAATAAATGTGCCCTGAAGGGGCCGAATCATGTCTCCTTATCTTTTGGGCCCTACCAGCGCTTCGTGACAGAACACAGACAATTAGGCAAGTGCTGAGAAGAAACGCCGGAACAAACTCAGTCACCACTAGCTGCCGTAAAATCAAAATCATCAAAGGTAAGTACATCAGTCGGTGCAGGCTGGACAGACCACACATTAGTAGTCTTGAACCTTATAATAGCCTTTAGACATAAGCGTGTTTTTAACGTGTTTCATAAATTTATCAACCGGCAATTCGACAAGATTGTGTCAATTTTATACAATTTCCCATGAACGAATTACTAGTTTTAACTAATCTGAAGTTAGGAATGACAAGCTTGTGTTTATTTCTTGTGTTATATGAGTGAATGTCGCTCTTCTTCATGAAATAATCTAAATTTTTACGGACGTACATTATATTGTCAAAAATGTATTGAGAAGCCACAGTTAATATGTTGATTTTCTTAAAGACCTCTCTCAGGGAGTCACGAGGACTAAGTTTATAAATAGCACGAATGGCTCTTTTCTGCAAAATAAATAAACTAAACTACACAAGCCTCGCCGTTTCAACATCAGTCAGATACCTTATTTTTCGTACTGCAAAGGCAGCCGAGCTTAGCCTCTTAGCTAGGGCTTCAATATGAGGTCCCCACTGTAATTTTGAGTCAAGTGTAATGCCCAGAAATACAGTGGAGTCTATTAAGACTAGATTATTACCATTTAGTACAACATTTGGTGTAAGTTGCTTTACATTAGGCAAAGTGAATTTTACACATTTAGTTTTACTAGCATTCAGCAACAAGTTATTGGTGGTGAACCAATTCAATACTTTGGAGAGAGTATTGTTTACTTCGTCAAAATTTTCTTCATGTCTTTTCATTTTAAAAATCAAAGAAGTATCATCAGCAAACAGAACTATCTCACAAAGATTTGTGGAATAAAATGGCAGGTCGTTTACATATATCAGGAAAAAGGCCTCAATATTAAGCCCCTGGGGGACCCCCATTTGAAGAGGAGCTCCGGAAGAGTAGGTACCATTTATGTTAACTGATTGTATTCTACCTGATAAGTACGAACTTAACAACTTAGATGAGTTTTCCGAGACACAATAGTTTTCTAACTTAATGAGCAGTGTCTGATGGTCTACTGATATCTAAACCTTTTACTATACCTATATATCACATATGCAATAAAGAATGTTGATTTATAGTAAAAACAAATAGTCACACTTACGATTACAGGAAAAAGACAGTTAAAGTAATCCAAACAGGTTTTTGATGATAGCAACTATAAATCTTAATGAGTTTAATGTACTTATGAATGCACTGTGATAACTATCAATGTGTAGGCCGGTACAGTCAATTCCGATAAAATTATAATCCAAATCCAGAGTAGACTTATTTTTTACATACTTGTTTCTGAAGTTTACGCGAATATTACTCATCGAAATAAAACAACTTTTTTACGGATTAACTTTTCGCGAGTTTATTAATTTTATCCCGACGTTTCGAACACTTTACAGCTTTCGTGGTCACGGGTAGACTAAGATGTTATTTGTCATTTACAGAGTTTTGAAAAATATACACTACCGTCACTCATTTTATTAATTAACGTTCCTATCCACGCAGAAAGAGCTAACTGTGTCTTGTGATCTTGCAGTGAGTGGTCTAGTTTGGGTCCTCGTTAGAACTGGATCCCATGCAGGTGGAATTTTCCAACCATCTTCTCTGTTAAAGTTTGGATGTTTTCTTATTTCTATAGCTTCGCGTAGCATACGTGGAATGAACCGACGTTCTTTTGACAGTACTTTAGGTTGGTCAAAACGTATGAAGTGCTTGGGTTTGTCTAAGGCATGTTCACACACTGCAGATTTTATGTTTCGTCTATGTTTAACGTCAGCTATATGTTCTTTTATCCGCACGCCTATACTTCGTTTGGTTTGCCCGATGTATGAAAGGCCACAGTCACATTCCAGTCTATACACCCCTGCATCTTAAAGAGGTATGGTGCACTTGACAGGTGGTAAAAATTGGTTAATCTTCTTTGGCTGCTTGAAATAAGTCTTGATGGAAGCTCGCTTCAAGATATTCCCAATCTTGTCAGTGACCCCCTTGATGTAAGGTAGTACGGCAGGTGGGCGTTCAACTGTCATGGGCTTGGCACTGGCACGGGGTCTGCAACGACGTGGTACTGGAAGCTGGTTGTCCCGTAGTACCTTCCTTACATGCTGAAGTTCAGCAGCCAGGTGTCGGTCGTCACAGATGCCCAACGCTCTCTGAAACAAAGTTTTGCCCACGGTAGCTAACTGTGAAGGATGATGGTGAGATGCACCATTGAGATATTTGTCTGTATAGGTGGCCTTCCTAAAAACTGTGTGGCTAAGTGTGTTATCAGAATTCCTAGTAAGTAAAACATCTAAGAAAGCTAGTTTACTGTTTGCCTCAATTTCCATAGTAAATTGTATTTGTGGATGAATAGAGTTAAGATGGTTCAAAAAAGCAGAAACTTTATCTGTGGGTAATATTGTGAAGGTGTCATCTACGTACCGTTTATAAAACCTTGGTGATATAGGTGATGTGTTCAAAGCTGTGGCCTCAAAATCTTCCATGCGAAAAATCAAATCTATAAATCTTCCATCTTCGCGAAAAGTTAATCCGTAAAAAAGTTGTTTTATTTCGAAGACTTATTTTTCTTATAACCTTTTAAGTGATCGACGTAAATTTATTCATTATGATTGTATTTGACTGTACCAAGATGTAATCATGATCGGATGTTTAATGTACAATGTTGCATTACTTCATTCCAAGAAGTCTTCATGTATATAACACAAGCCTAGCATTATACACTTGAAATGTAAGACATTGTGATCAATGGTCTAATGTTTGATTTAAAAAAATCTTTGTTGGTTCTTTTTATGCTTCAAAAAATATATGGAGAGTCTTTTTAATACCTATTCAACAAGACACAAAATTGAATACAGCAAAATGAATTCGACGTGCATTCCTAACAGATGACTGTGATGTGATTTTTGACATTTAAATCAAGTTCAAGATGAATCGTTTACCAAATTGTTTCACGCGACATCATAAAGGATAAGTTATGAATACTAAAGACAACTATCAGGCTACTATAAAGCCAGATCGTGATTAGTTTGACATTAAACCAAAACTACTGTAAGAGGCTTGGTTAGAGACGTGATGACGATGTCACATTTTATTGTAATCAATTAAAAATAATTTGCGTTGTATTGACTTTTAAGATTATTTAAAAATATATGTATTTCATATTTTACTTATTACCCATTTCTCATTAAAAACCAAAATTTAAAATTAAGGATAAACTTACTACGTTTAAAATATTATTCTTCCCAATTGAAAAAAAAACATTTTTTTATTCTTAAATCCCCCAACCAAAAATGAAGTATCCACTTATGTATTTAACTAGCTGTGCCCGCGACTTTGTCCGCGTGGAATAGAGACTTTGGGTAGATTTTTAACTATTTAGGCTAATTATTTTACAAATAA
Organism: Pyrausta purpuralis; assembly: GCA_963924145.1. Taxonomy (NCBI): domain Eukaryota; kingdom Metazoa; phylum Arthropoda; class Insecta; order Lepidoptera; family Crambidae; genus Pyrausta; species Pyrausta purpuralis. The sequence goes on from OZ001659.1 coordinate 17,783,961, forward strand.
GATACATAAGGTAGGTAATTTAAAAATGGTGAGAAGATAAACAAAACAACAATTTTGTCATAAAAAATGTCCAAACGCTTTAGAATGTTTTAAACACTCACAGTGTCATATTTTATATTCATAAAGATGAAATAAGAAACCAAAAATTTGCGCACGGGCGGGACTTGAACCAGCAATCTTTTGGCAGACCGGGCGAAATGCTCTTACCAATTGTGCTACCGTGCTGTCAGTCCGACCCTGCGAAATTTGTGGTTTCTTATGAAATCATCCATCTGTTTCATAAACAGACGGCTAGATGGCGCTAAGCGTCACGCAATTGACGTTTTCATAAGAAAGCACAAATTTCGCAGGGTTGGACTGACAGCACGGTAGCACAATTGGTAAGAGCATTTGGCCCGGTCTGCCAAAAGGTTGCTGGTTCAAGTCCCGCCCGTGCGCAAATTTTTTGGTTTCTTATTTCATCTTTATGAAAATGTCCAAACGTCAAAGCTTTGTAGAGATACAACAAAACAATATCCAATTACAATGAAATCAAATTTTGCAGTAAGGTATGTTAAGGGTAGGCAGTTTTGTATAAAATTAATCTAATAGGTATGTATAAGGAAAATATTTCAACGCAAAACACATATTTTAATGTAAGTGAGAAGCCACCAACCATACTTAGCGTAAGCTCGCGTTGCAAGTACTTAAGCTGCGAGTATTATTTTGATGTGGAGTTATTTCATAACAGTGATAGCTTCTAAGATATTTATTGAAATCAAATGATGTGAACTTTGTTCAAAATGAAATGCTCGTAATGATGAATGTATTTATTTTGATAAAAATCAACCCGTGTGTATAAAACACCTTCGAAAATAATGTTCGAATAAAAATAGTAAAATATTTTAACGCAAAACTTACGCAGTTTTATTGTAACTAAGAAGAAGCCAGCAACCATAGCAATTAGCGCAAGCGCACGTTGTAGTCCGGTCAAATTAGACATAAAAATAGGGGTAAGGTTACGAAAATTCCCACCTAGCTGAAAATTGGTAGGATTGTTTAAAACACCATCATAAATGAAATGTAGAAAGTCCCCATCGATCCGATACCTGGAAAAAAAGTTACTCAGGGTCAAATGTCACAAAAACGGGTTTTTCGCGATTTTCAGCAAAACGGTAAGTTTTATCATAAAATTAGCTAGACAAAAATTGTAGAACAGATAAATATCTACAAAAAATGTCTTTATACTTTTCTTCCTAAGAGCCACCGTTTTTGACATATAACGATCCAAAAAGTTGAAAAAGTGGTAATCGTCATAATATGTATAAGTACACCACGTATATACATCGCTGAAGCTGTAATACAAGTAAAAATATTATTCTATCGGTCAGTGTATCTTACACATATAAAATATTAAAATTATGAGAATGTCGGGTAACTCAAGAAGAAGTTATCACCAACGGAATTTGGTGTCTTCTCTCTATGTATGGAGCTCCTTAAAAAAACTACGTGCTTAGATAAGTTTCGATATGCATGTTTCGTTAAAAATACCCGAAATAAAAAACAAGTGCAGTTAGCTTGTCTTCTTCCAACCTCAGCGGCTGCTCATCAACACCTTTTTCGGGTATATTACCAAGTTCAAGTGTGGCTTGGTTATTAGCTAGACCCAAAGAAGTGGGGTTGGAAGTTGGTCGACAATACATTAGAACCAGTTCAAATTTTACTCCCACCTGCGCCGGAAAAACTGTTAAATACAATTTTTGCAACTGTAAAAAGGGATGTAGTGCTAAATGTGGTTGCAAAAAAGTTGACCTGTTTTGTTCTGTAGCATGTACTAATTGTCAAGACCGGTCGTGCTCCAATGTTGAATAACCAACAATTTAGGATTCATTTGATGTTAACGAGGAGACATGCAATTTGTCATTATTGGAGCAATTTACTTGCAGCGAGGATGAAGAAGAAGAACAAGGAGAAGAAGAAGCAGAAGTATTAGAGAATTATGAGTCAGATGGATAAATATCCCTATTTTTTTTTTAACTTACACCGCTTTCATCACTTTTATCATTTTCAACCGTTGCCAATATCTTTTATTATTCAATAGTTTCAACTTTTTGGATCGTTATATGTCAAAAACGGTGGCTCTTAGGAAGAAAAGTATAAAGACATTTTTTGTAGATATTTATCTGCTCTACAATTTTGTCGTGGCTAATTTTATGATAATATTACCGATTTGCTGAAAATCGCGAAAAACCCGTTTTTGTGACATTTGACCCCGAGTAACTTTTTTTCCAGGTATCGGATCGATGGGGACTTACTACATTTCATTTATGATGGTGTTTTAAACACCTACCAATTTTCAGCTAGGTGGGAATTTTTGTAACCTTGGATGTCTAATTTGACCGGACTATTGTACTTAAGCTGCGAGTATTATTTTGGTGCGGAGTTATGTTAAAACTGTGATAGCTCCTAATATATTTATTGAAATCAAATGCTATACAGGGCAACTTTGTTCTAAATGAAATGTTCGTGATGATGAATGTATTTATTTTGATAACAATAAATAACTGTGTGTATAATACACCTCTAATAATAATGCATTTTTTTTTTACAAATTTATTAACATAAGAAAGGTTGTAGTAAGTCAACCATAAAAGATAGATATGCTGTCGCGGACTTAATTATAGAACTCTTAATGCTTAACAATCCTGTCATACATGATTTTTGTGTAACTTAAGCGGTTTCCGCAGCGTACGCAGCGGAAGCTCTCAAAAGGAATATCTTTCTCCCGTTTTCACAACATTTTTCATTGCTGCTGTGGTCTTATGAGTCGTATCTTTATGTTATATAGCTGTTCCATACAAAAGTTCAATTGGCGCGCGGTCAAAATGTATGGATCAGCTGATTTTTTTACTCGATTTCACTATTGCCCCCATAGTAAAAGTTGTTCATATTCATCAGTGGAGTTTTTACACAAAATTTTGGTACTGATAACAAAGTCACCCTGTAAATTGAAGCGAGCTTCCAACAAGACTTATTTGAAGACGCCAAAGAAGATTAACCAATAAAATCTGCAGTGTGTGAAAATGCGTTAGACACACCCTACCACTTAATACGTTTTGACCAGCCAGAAGCCATAGAAATCAGAAAACATTCAAATTTTAACAGAGAAGATGGTTAGAAAATTCAACCAGCATGGAATCCAGACACAAGCTAGACCAGTCACTGCAAGATCACAAGACACAGTTAGCTCTTTCTGTGTGGATATGAATGTTAATTAATATAAGGGTTCCTTTTTGCCATTCGGCTACGGAACCCTAAAAATGAACTCACACATAATATCAATTTCAAACACTTTGAATTTAAATCAGCGAAATCATGCAGCACCTTAGTTTAAAAAAATGCGAAACACCCGTCCACCATGTTTGGAATGCGTCATCTGTCTTTGTGTAGACTGTGGCTTTTTGCGCCAAAATCATAAATCAGGCATTTATTCGGGAAGCACGGTCTGCTGTGGCCGCGGACCGCGCGCGTGCTTATCTGTTATTTGCAGAACGCAACGCTGTTTCGGTAACACGTTGATAAATATTGGGAGCCGGCAAGCCCGCAAATCTAAGCGGGGAATCACGATTTATCAGTGGGAATATTAATGTTTTACACACCCGCTCGCCTTCCAAAAGTTCTTTGACTCTTTCATTGGTTTTGTTGATAGTAATTCGCATGACGGACTGTTACAAATACTTAAGGTTCAAAGCCAGTGCGTAAAAAAACTTATGTGCTGTAGAGTTACATATCGATCACTTATGAAATCAATACCAGTCGTTTGTTTGGCAAGAAATATCCTGGGTCGGATGGAAACGATAATCATGCTCCATTAATTTTTGATCACCTCAATTTCTAACCGGGAAAATGGTGCAAGATCTTTGACATTATCAATTAAGACGGGTACAAGCAAACTGATCATAATGTAACGAATAGATTTAGTTAAATAAATCATGAACAATAATGAACTACGCTCACACGGCTCCTCATCCAGCCTCTCATAATGTTATAACACCCGGAACACACGAGATTACCGTGGTTCTGTAAACACCGAGCACATCCATCAACACGGCTTAATAGCTTATCCGAATCAATTAGAAACTTGAAGCTTATGTTAGGCATTAGATAGTATTATATATCGCATCGATCTTACTAGCAGGTAGAGAAATGGTTCATGTAAATCTGGTGTTTACTATCATTCAGAACCACTTTGATAAACACAAGTTACGTGCGATATTAAAATTTACTCATTGATTCGATCATTTGATGAAGCACATTAGCTTTTCTTTATCTTGGAGCTTTTAAAAACTAGCTAGGATACTGACAAGAGTGATATTTTAATGCAATTTAAACTTAAAAGTAGGTAGTACTTAAATGTTTGGCTTTCATCCTCATTTGTTTGATAATATAGCTATTTAAAGTGGTTCAATTAAGCCTACTCACTAATATCGCCCACACATAATGAGCAAACAAGTAAATACGATACAAATGAATACACGCAGCTTGACTGTTTGCTATCATACAAACATAACACTGAGCTTAATCTAAGTTATTTAAATCCGGATTATAATGCAGTCCCAGAAAACCACAGACACTTGGATTCCAATATGCGTAATATGAAGTAGACAATAAAATTTTATTTTTATTGCATGATGGGTTTTGCTGAGGATTCATTTGAAATGAATTTGTCTGACTCTCCGTGTAAAGGCCACAATGTATGATGAATTTGGATCTGAGTCAGCAAAACGACGCCAAAACATCAGGGTTAATATTTCTCTCGATATTTTACCAGAAAACTATGTTCATGTTACAAATCAATTTATTCTTTCACTTTAAATTGATATCAGCAGACAAAAAATATTTTTTACATGTACGCAATTTGTTAACTCCGCTTTCGACAACAAGTATTTGTTTTTGGTTGAAAAAAACTCTTCAATAATTGGGCAGAATAGTTATGTGATGTTGAATAAAGTTCTCTGTATAGTAAGATATTTGTTTAGAAGGCTATCGTGCTCACTACAATTGCGTATTGGCAAATAAACCAAGATATTTGAATTAAAAGGTGATTTGAATACAAAATGTCTTTAAAAATTGTTTACTGGAACCAGGCGCAGATATAATGTGTATTATAACGTCACAATTCTATTATTTACATAAAAAGCATGACTAACTAACACGCATGTCAGGTATAAAGTTTCCTTGACGGACTTAAACAAATAGATCGAGTTTTCTACGAACGAGCTAGTCACATAAGTATTGGAAGATTCAGTAGGTCACCCCCAACTTAATGTTACTTGTAAAAAGGTAGGCTCCATTGAATTATTTTATTGTAACCACAGGAAACGTCAATTAGCTGTTATATATTTTTTTTAACTTTGAAACGATAGTATTATGTAATTCAGTGAAGCTAGGATGGTGTGTAACTAAGCTTAACAAAAAGCTCATTGATTTGACAGCTTTACCTTTGCCTCGATTTCTTTTAACAAATAGCGATATGTATCTACACAATTTTCATTGCCAATTATATAAAGTGAATATTACAAACAGTCTAAGTATGAGTCGGACTCGCGATGACTGATACGGGCCGGTAATGGTCTTAGCATGTTAAAAAAAAGTGTTATTTTTCAAAATTTAAAAAATAATTTGGATTTATCGATCGATTATAAGGAAGTATTTCTAGCACAATATTTGTGATAACTTAGTATTTTCGGCGTTATAAATTTCCAAATATTTTTTTGTATGAAGAAAACCAAAAAATATCGGATATCTCGAAATTCTCAAATTTTCTCAAAGAATCGCCTTTACGTATGTATAGCACGTTTTTTTGTCCTATTTTAGTGTTCTCGAGTTTCGATTTTCCCGATTTGGTCGCAATTTCAACTTTTGTTCTCTATTCCACACCATCCTAGAGGTAAAGAACTAGGCGCGTTTTTGTAGTGGTATCCCCTTTAGGCCTAATATTCATTACATAAGATGATGTTAGTCCCCCCCCCCCCCCAAACGAGGAAAATTCAATGCAAGAAATTTTATAAGTTTTAAATTCACGTCATAAATAAAAGGTCCCTAGGACCCAATAAAATTTAAGAAAAAATACAATCACTGCTAGTCTATGTTTTATTTCAATCAATGTCAAAAGTATCTACATTAACGAATGCAAAATTTTAGGTTTCGTCGTCATCAAATGTTTCTGCCTGTTCAATAATTAATAAATGCAGGGGTAGTGCGTCTATTTTGGTGGGTAATAAATAGAACACTGAGGTGGGTTTGAATGCAACTGTTCATTCTGTACATTGTCATTCAGTTAACCTACTATCTTTAATCATCGATTACTAAACTAAAATGACTTGTTTTTTGATACAATATTGAAATGGCTTTATTTCCGGACATACTAGTTAAATAAATAAACAAACACGGTTAAAATATATGCTTAAATACTGAAAATGTACTTTTTATCCCTTAAAATCTAAACTTTGTTATCCAGTGGGCTGGGTGTCTCGGGGTTCCGTAGCAACTTAAACTGAATGAAGGGTTCCTTTTACTTCGACTTACTAGCTTCTATTTACTAAAACATCACAATATTTTGTTGACAAGTATTGTTTCAAACGATAGTCTTGTGAGCCTGTTGAACCAATCTAAATTATGTAGACACTTAAAAGACGCCGCGGAGAAAAATGTAAACGATCAAAGTCATATAATAGGCCAATAAAGAACAATCAGGAACTAGCCATAAATTAAGCAACACAAAGACGAAGACAAAAAAATGCTATGAATTATAGTTTTTTGTTGGAATGATAAAAATATCATATTTTTTAAAGATTGAGTAGACTACATTTTTATTGTCATATTTAACATGACACTTTATTATTTTGTATCTAGTAGCTTTATTGCTTTAGAATGTTTTTAACACTCACAGTGTCATATTTTATATTCATAAAGATGAAATAAGAAACCAAATTTTTGGTTTCTTATTTCATCTTTATGAATATAAAATATGACACTGTGAGTGTTAAAAACATTCTAAAGCATAGATAGCGAAGCGACATCAATTTCCAAGTTGAATTTATTCTGTAAAGAATAACTGCTTGGGCCATCTGTTTCATAAACAGACGGCTAGATGGCGCTAAGCGTCACGCAATTGACGTTTTCATAAGAAACCACAAATTTCGCAGGGTCGGACTGACAGCACGGTAGCTCAATTGGTAAGAGCGTTTGGCCCGGTTTGCCAAAAGGTTGCTGGTTCAAGTCCCGCCCGTGCGCAAATTTTTGGTTTCTTATTTCATCTTTATGAATAGTAGCTTTATTGTTTTTGAGAAACCTTCCACGTAAATGAGAAGCGATAACTTTGCTTTGCAATACCCCGGCGAATACGTCGTGTACATATTTTCTTGAAGCAAGTACTACATTTAGGTTCTATACATTTGGTATCTGATATAATATGTAAAGTCTGCGGAGCCTGCATTCATATATCTCGTATACTCGTCATTCGTAACATTTTCCGTTGATAAAATTAGGACTCGAGAAACTTTTCCTGAAAATTAAACCAAGTATTCCACAAAGTATAAGGAATATTTTCCCGAAAGAAGGTATTTATTCTTAAATAAGTTTAATACACGAGTAAGATAGTTTTTTAAAATCAGTTCGTTATTATTTGCTCTGTGTCTTTTGTGACAACTTTACTACAATTGCGAATGGTCAAAAAAAGGTTACAAAAGAACATACTTTGTTATTATTTTGCAACTGTTTCCGTATAGAATTTTTTGACTGTTATCCCAATGAACAGTTTTCCTACATCACCTATCTCTCACTTAATGGCGTTAGAGTAGTCTTTAAGAACTTATAAAAAAAGGTGGCATATAAAGTGAAAATTTAGAAATGCTTAAAGATTAATTGAGTCACTTATTAATTATTATTTTAGAAATTTTACAGTGTGTGCATTGAAAATAGAGGCACACACTTTTTATTTTTTTAATTTAATTTTATTGATTGACACGTTTTATTTTTCACCATTATGAAATATAACTGATAAAGTTAAATAATAAAGTAACCATCTAAATGATGTGTCTTCACAATGACGTGTTGCTTGACCTGTAAATGATTTTACAAACCTAGTGCTCATTGCAAGAACTTTTTTGGTTAAGTTACCATCAGAAGTCAGCCATCACTTAGAAACATATTTTTTTGCTGGTCGTACTAGAACGCATTTTACTACTTTTATTAGGACATACCAAGAGAAAAGTGCTAATTGATTATACTGTATGAAACTCGAAAAAGACTAAAAAATGCGAATTCATGTAAAAATCTTCTGATTTATATCCTTCATTTATTTAAAGCCTAAAAAGCCTTCCTCGATAAAATACGCTATCTAACAAAAACATGTCATTTCTATTTAAACAAACAAACTCTTTAGCTTTATAATATTAGTATTGATATGAATTCTATAAGATATGAATAAAAGAAAACTTTCGGAAATACAGCTTTTTCCAAAAAAAAATGTGAATTGTAACACTAGGTGTTGATTAAACTAGAAAAACAAGGAATGCGAATATACACGACGCATTTTGTGTAAAATAAAAGTTTGTTTTTGTCATAAATACCTACATATTTGCGTGGTATCACTGCTCTCATTAATTTAATATATTCGACATTAACTGCTTTCGGTATCTTTTAGTGTCCAAAATTAAGCAGTAACTAGTATCATTAGTATGAGACTAAAGTCACATCGAGGTCACATAGATTATGGAACTCAAAATGTCTGTATTTGTTACCTGAATCACAAATAATGTTTGCCAAAACAAGGATATTTTAGGCCATTTGAGAGCCCTGACCTATTATGCCAAAAGTTTTTATTCGGCACCATGAATATGTAAAACACAAATATGAAGCCTTTTATTACCTCCTTGAGATTTTAGGAATGTTTAAGCACATCATTTTATAAAACCTGTAACCTAAACTGATTTAGAAATTAAACAGAATTGATGTTATTCTGTTTATTTCCATATCAGTTTAGGTAAGAAGCATACAGCAGTAACTATCCATCTAAGTCATTTTCTAGTTGCTTAATTTTGGGATATATTATAATAGTTGTTGGTTATTAATGTAATTATTATGTAAAACAGTAATAGTTTCCCTAAACCTGCCTGATATCATCTACAGCTATTTCAAATTTTCGAAATAAATGGCATTTTACTTTATTTACTTAGCAGTTACTTCGTATAAACTCACTTTGTAAATAAAACTAAAAAGTTTGTCTTGTGCACGCGATCCCTCGCGGCTCACGGTTTTAACTTTTCTTACCAACTTCAAGTCTCTGAGGTCATCGGATTCTGCGGCCTTGCAAGCTCCGGGCAACGGCACCCGTGACATTTCGGTGATGCGTCTCATATTTTTATGAATAATCACCCACTTGTCACCCAAAAAACATTTTTATATTTACATAGATAAAACACATTTTCAACCAACTCAAAGCAGAGTTGGTTATTTTTCGGAACGAATGGAATTTGCTCGATTTAGGAATGTGACGGACGTCATTGATTAAACAAAACAAATCGTAAAATTTAATGTATTCAATAACGTCAAACAAGATGATGACTTTCACTTGTTTTTGGAAGTTTTAGAATTCACTTTCAAAATACAAAAGAACATAAAGCTTTCTTTTTATAAGCGTTTTCACATTAAGGCGACTTTAGCACTGTGACGAAAACAGTAACTTAAATTCAAAACAAATATTATAAGCACGCAGGTAAATTTGCAATTATCGTTTAACCTAGCTAACATAAAGGGATTTAAGTAACTAAATAAAATAATTAACTACTCTATCAATTAAGATCACAATATTAGTCTTGAACATGTGACTTTTGTTTTCTTTGTAGGCGTTTATGAAATGAATATTTAGACCATAACGCAAGTTGATTACGTGAGTTTGCCAGTTAATCGTTGTATGAAATGATTCAGACTGCTTTCAAGACTTTTTGGTTCTGTTTTTGATTATTGATAGATTTAAGATAATATTGCTCATTCATTTTCCGCTTTCTACGATCAGATACATTCAAACTTCATTAAAAATAAAAACAAACAAAACTTTGATCAATTTTAACATTTTTTCTAATCTATCTATCTATCCTAATTTCCAGTTTGCAATTGATGAAAACTGATTTTGTTTATGACTCAGTGTGTATCAATGAAAAATATCAAAATTATCAATTTCATCTCGGTCGTGTAACTGTTAAAAATATTTTCGTAAATTTTGAATAATAGTATTGGCTCGCAAACAATAGGTATGTATGATAACATTAAGTCGGATTGATGATTTTTAATTTTTCTGAGAGATAAAAGGAAAAAAAGCTTTAAATAAAACTTTCAAGTGATGATCTTGACTTTGATAGAGACTCTCAACACCGTTATTTTGGTGTCAATTTGAGGAGGCTTGAGATTTGTTCGATTATGAGTATTTACACGGAAGTGGGGATACCGTTATAATATGTAAAATGTTACTTTAGACCTTTTGCACACTGCGACTTTTTAGCCGCGATGCTGCATCGATGCAGTCGCAAAATATCAACCTTTAAACACTTGCGCTACTTGAAGACATTGGCTGTATATTGGCTACTGCAACAATACTAACAAGCGTTCGCTTCGATGCAGTCGCGCAAATAATCTGTTCGTTGCGTGAGTCGAGATACTGATACGCGTTTTCAAAACGTGCGACTGCATCGATGCTAAAAGTCGCAGTGTGTAAATGGTCTAAGCTACATTTTTTTTCATGTGTCTTGGGGATTTAGAAGAAAGTAGTTGCGATCGTAAATGCAAATATTTTGAGTGTTTTTGAACGTAATTACTTACATTAGCACCAATTATCACGTTGTGTTAGCCTATCTAGCGACTCCTCGCGGTTTCACCTGCGTAAATATTGCATATCATTATTTTTAAATTTAGTATAGTTAATGTGCTATTCCAATATATGAGCTACATTATTGAAAAGTTTAATAAAAATCTTTTTATTTTCACTTTTTCCGTGAAGGATTAAAGAACATCATCACAAACTTTAGAGTTTACAATATATAAAGAAATTACCGTCATTATCATCATTTCTAAAGCTCGATTCTTATGAATAGTTTTTTTCTGCACTGTAAATCTACATGCATTTTAATCCCTACGTCCTTTTGTTCAAGTAAAATGCAAAACAAAATTGCGTGTGATAAAACCATACCGTACGAATCGTTAATTTCGCGATGGTTAACCCGATCCGGCGCCGTTGTTAATAACAGAACCGACGCGGTCGATTACCGAAAAGAGGAATAATGTAAATGAATGTAAGAATGATCGGAATGTTTAAGCTATTAATTTGGTCAGCGGATAGGGTTGCCACACGCGGATTTGGGTGGATTGTCCAAGGCCCCGATTCTCACGTTTTTTTGGTGGGGTATTTTGATTACTAGTTTGAATATTTTACCGAAAAATCAAGATACGTAAATACACGTTATAAATCTACCGCAAGGAAATTGAAATGCGTAGAAATCGTGACGGTGTAAAGCAAAAACTGTATTTTCTTAAAATATAAATGGTGTTGTTTTTTCATGGGAACTGCGTGAGAAAGGGAATGCGTATGAGTAATTGCGTTATTTGGGTAGTTTTAGTATTTTTTTTTTCAATTTTTGATCAAATCTTACGAAAGGCTTAGAGTGTGTTCTTTTTTCATAATTTTTTACCTCGTGATTGAAAGTTATGGCCATTCAAATATAAACATATATGGACAAAAATCACACACATAGCTTATTTTTGAGATTTATATTTTTATATGATATTTCTATATTTTATATGATATATCTATATTTTATATGATTTATTATTTTTGAATCACTTGCTTGCATATGGCGTGTGAGTATCGTTCGAAAACAAATTAAAAATAAATGAAAATCACGCAAAATACTGGCGTTGGCACTCACAAAATTCATCAATCTTTTTTCAAATCACTTCCACGTGAAATCATACTAATTTTCTAGAAAAACGGACATTAAACAATGAATATCACACGCCATCTTGACGCGAGTGATTCAAAAATAAGGGCCCAGATACCAATGTATGTAGTAAATGGCCTTGTGTAATGGATAACAGAAACAGAGGCAATATAGAAAATTATAATATATTGACCCGAGCAGGAACTGAACCAGGGACCTCGGAGTGGTGACGCTTTAAAACCCAGCGTGCTTGCTTAGCCACTACATTTAGAAGGTGGTCGATTCACAATGAGACTTTATTTTATATATTAGCAATACGGGCCTATAGAATGAATACCAAAATTATAAATTTTGTCTAGTCCTATAAAGCTAGCAATTAGTAATTCAAATGGATGAATATATCTTTATCGACTTCACAAAAAAGGTAAATAATAATAATAAAGGTAATAAATTCGACATGCTTGCATGTGATGTTGTTAGAATTTTATGAAATTTTAGTATATTAATATAGTACTTTCAAACAGGTTTGCAAAATTTCGTAAGTATATGTACTCGTTTGTCTGTATGTTTGTTTATGTGTATGTTTGTCTCAGGATTTTCCGAAAACGAGTCATAGCGAGATGATTCTTTTTTAGTTTAGTCAGGTATTTTTCATCTAAGGATATAGTATAAGTTTCATCAAAATAAATCCAGTAGTTTTTAAGATACGAGTAATAACTAAAAATCATGAAAAAAATAACAATAAATAATAATTACCCGCCTTCAAATAACTGACCCTAAAGCTTGGCGGTGGTGCATGCTGTGTGTAGGCTATTGTTGTAGGAAAGCTTGACATCATGCACCGACACTTAAATGAATTTGTTTCTCCTATATAGTAGACGAATGCGTTTTTTAGGCTTTTTAGTCAGTTCATTGAAGGCGATCCAATTTATATGAACCTTTTTTAATCTACGAAGCAAAAAAAAGGTGTTCTAAGTTTACCGTGTCTGCCTGCGGTAGATATCGTAGGACCCAAACGGAGGAATCGATCTTCATTCAGTTTTTATTGTGTCATACATAATTTTCTTCTGAGTGTTTTAGATTTTTATCATGAAAATTTGCTCAACCGTTTTTACTAGCGACGGTTGACTTTAAGTTAAAATTAAATGTAAAATTCCACAATCAGGCAACCCTCCCTGCGGTTGTGCGGTGCGCACGCCGCGTCGAGTCGTCGCATGCGCCGGCGCCGAGCGGCACTTAACGCTGTTAAGGCGGTTGTAGACTGTTAACCTTATTTAAAGTTACCCGTTTAGGTACTTTAAGCGTCACGTCGTCTGAGATTTTGAAGGAATTCAATTTATATTCAGCGCTCAGCATATGAACTGCTGCACTGTGAAGACAAGACAATGGCAATCGCACTGTTGAAGTTTCTGAAACTACACTGAAACTATCATTCGCTTGTCTTGATTTGATAACGGACTTAAAAGTTAACCTTTTCGCATTTTTTGTGCAATGAATAATATAAATAACACGCAAATACAATAAAGACGTTTTGTAGAAACAACTTCGTTTTATATTTAAATAGTGCGTCTAATGACATTGACTAGTAACCACTTCGTTCTATTTCAATTTAGTTTAAATACATTCTAATTTTAGTTACGTGCCTATTTAATGACGTTTATCTTCTTTTGATAGGGTTCCTCTTATTATTTTGTCGTGAAGTGAAGATAGTCATTGATCAAATCAATTATTTAAATTCAAACCAAAGCTACAAACCAATATCTTACAAATAAGCTTCAAGTTGTTCATGTGCTTAGAATGTCCAATTAAAAATCAATTGAAGGGTCTTACTCGATCATGATATCAAAAAATTACAAACGGTAACTGCAATTAATTTTAGGATTTCTTACATTACACTTACAATTTTATGATCAATTACAGGTGTATAATACTTTACAAATATCGCAATAGCAGGCATTCCGCGCCTAAGGTCATTTTATTGTTGATATTCTAATACTGATCGTTAGTGATCCAGGAAGAGTTGTATTATGTGATCTTTTGAATATTCAGCCTTGAAATTGAAGTTAGGGTAAACCCAAGTGAGTTTTGGGGTCCAATCACGCTTGTGGTTCGATAGACAGATCTAGATAGATGTCATGCCGTGAACTGCACGATTCGAAAATCCGTACCGGACGCTTTATAGATATGATAGGATCTGTGTATCGTGCCTTACCACGCAGCAAAACAAAATTGATTTTTGTTTAACGTGCGATCATTCCAATTCTTAATCTTTGGACGTCCACCAAAAAGATGGATAGACGACTTTGTCAATATCACTTGACCACACTGAATGCAAACCGCTTGCAACCGTTCATTGTGGAAAAATTTGAAAAGAAAGACAAAAGACTCCCCGTCTTTTGTTCAGTAGTGCACGTCATTTAACCGATAATGATGATTATTATGATTCGATTCTTTTATCCTAGTGACTTGATTCTTGTGTTTTTTTTTAATCTCTCAATCTAGTAACATGAGATCTAAATTTATTTCTAAAGAGTTTCTTATGCTGCCAAGCCTTGGTCGTATGTAATATTTTATTGTAGATATTAATAAAATTTAACAATTTCGTTTGAAATACGTATTAAATGAAGACTATTTTTTAAAATTTCTTGGAAATGGCTTGGCGACAATCCTACGTAATAATCAAATTCTTTTCGCATGTATCATCAACGATTAATAAATATAAACTTATTTTCGGATAAAGGTAAGGTTAAGGAAAACCGTCCTGTTATGAAACATAGTATGCAGTATTTACTTTATCATACATAAAGGTGGGTTAGAAATGACACGTTCAAAACAAATCACTTCAATGGGTGCGTTTTTTTTATTATTTTCCTTCCCAATTACTAACCGCAAAAGTTTGTATATTTCTGATTGGACAAAGACTGGTTGTACAGGAATTCCGTACTAAGGTTTTCAAATTAATAATAATATTTATTATAAACAAATTCCGGATTAATTCCCAAAATGGAACTAGAATCCATGCACTGGAAACAAAGTCATTGAAAAGTTTTATTTTTGTTAGAATTATCACATGAGTTACAGTTCGGTTACTTAATATATGCGAGTCGTGAATGAAAAAAAAAAGTTTGAACAAATGTCACGGTTCGCGGTGCCAAAATCTCGAGTAGGGCCAACCGAGGTCACATACCATCCAGCTCTGAACACTTATATCCACTAAGGCAAAGGGGTAAGGTTCAAAATGGCAACGATTTTGCAATAGGTACGTAAGGTGTTAGTTTTTTTGTCTCCAGGTGAGAAAGCAGGATGTAAAGGGTTTCATCGATATAAGAAAAAAAATGTTATTTATTAACCGGAGTCATCTTTTGAAAGTACAATACTTGTCGTGCGATGTGATTACGTCCATAATTCCGAAAAATAAACGCTCAAAACAGCAACAGTGACAAAACATTTATTTATTGATGTAAGTTTTTTCCTTGTTTTTTCTTTCTTATAATTTATTCGTTTATATTTAGAAAACAAAAATTATCTGCAAATCCGTAAGTAAACACTTGTGGCAAATTTTGTAGATATTAAGGAAATGAATTGGTCACTTAGCAACAAATTGCTATGAGAACTTAAATAAAGCAAAACTAATTGATCGGAAACAGTAATTATATCGATCAGGTGATGATTTGAGATATAACAGGAAATAAAATCAATCTTTTGATTTCCGCGTAAGTTAAAACCATTTTCTGTGGAAGCATATTGCGTATTCAATAAACTCAACTTTTTAAGCCTGTTATTTATTTTTTATTTAAAAATTTTATTGCACAAATAACAGTGTACAAAAGGTGGACTTAATGCTAAAAACACTCTCTCCCAGTCGTACACTTAGGTCATGCAGAAAGATTCTGTTCACCTGCACTTGATTCTATCTACTCGTAAACTTACAATACTCTCTTCATACTTAGATATTAACATAATCATTGATTTATCAAACCATATGACTAATTATAAACCTCATAAATCATATTAAACTTTAATTGCTTGCTTTTAAAGCCATCTTCTATGATTTTTTAACCACAAGGGAAGACAATAGGAAAGCGCAAGGCTATTGTTACAAACAGATCCTTTTGCATTGCAATTATTTCATGTCAATACTTGAAAGAAAATTCCTCTGTTAATTAAGCGCTGTAAGAGCTGATTCAAGTCATGCCCCACTTCTTGTGTTCATCGCATCTATATCGATGGTATTCGAACCGCAATCGCATGGTGATCGCAGTTACGTAATCAGCCCGTTGAAGAAGAATGCAACTGAAGTCGCGGAAAAATCCGGACATCTTGGGTCTGAGGACGGATCTGAGGTTCGACCATCAAGAACCGCTTCTCGGCCACAAGATAAGTTGCTGAAATAATCGTCATCTTTACGACAAACGATGGTCGAAAATAACCCCGGGGTTTGACCTCAGGTAAGGTGGCAAAAATGTATAAAACGAGAATATCAAATACCACTAAAATCTCGAGTAAGGTCGTTTGAAAGGTCGCATTCCGCTGAACAGCCATAATGCTCTTTTTTATCTCCAGACATTGCTCCCCAAAATAACCGGGTTTGGGTTTATGGTCATCCTAATTCTTGAGAAATACAAGGACTGAAGTTTTGCAACGGTATGGAAACAGTTTAATTTTATTATTTGGAAATAACATACAATTATCCTGATGATGTATTTTTATGAAAACAGTGAACTTTACAACAAACATAATGCATAAAGGTACCTAATTCAACACAATATAAAATTATAGCTTGCACAAACGTCTTCATGCACGTTGCACAGCTGGAAGTATGCTTACGCTCAAAAGGGATGCAATGGAAAACGTATTTCCTAATTTAATACAGTTGAATTTATTATACATTAGGTATAATTAAAATGATTGTGATCAGTATTAAAAATAAAAATACAAAACATGTTGTGCAATAATGACACACCATTTTCTTTTGTGAGTGCATCAAAGACGTTGAATCGCAAATTAAATTGGAAAAAGCATAATACATTATATTGGAGGATGACTCGCTCGATACCAAATGATGATGAGATAACTTATAAAGTGTAAGACTTACGAAGGTGTCAAAGGTATTTTAGTTATTTTTACAACAAAATACGCAAATAAAAGTTTGCCTTTCATAAAACCCTTTCAATGAGTAAGATATCTGACAAAACCAAATTAAAACGGATTCGTATTTGTTTTTTATCATTTTATGATTTGTTTTGAGAACTTGGTGTTAGGAAAAAAGAGTTTTGCAAAATAATAAATGAGTAACGTTTGTGCAGATTACTTTTATTTTATGGTAACTCAATTTATTTTTATTTGTCACACCGCCCTCAAAAATTTCTACTTGGCCCGTAGGCATGACTGGTAGAGAATGTCATATGGCGTTAAGTGCACCTTAGTACATTTTTTTAATTGTTGAATAAAGTATAAATAAATAAATAAGGCTGACCTGATTTTTAGGCTGGATTCGACCAAACATTGGCTTACACGCTCGTAACTATACAAAGGATAATTTAATTCCTCGTTTTTATACTCAAATAACTAAAAGTAGTTTTTCAACGGAAAAAAATACGTGGGATAACTAAAATCGTATGGCAGAACAAATGATTGAACTGTTGAATTATTAATCATCCGGCGTATCAATGCTGCACCAAAGCGGTATAGTGTGATAGTTTAAATCCTTTCAATTTAACAGTGTCGTATAATAGCGTGGTCAGTTGCAAACTGTCAAAAGTTTTGAATTTGACAAGTTTTTCTGACATGATGACATAAATCATATGTCTAGATGACACGATAGTACCTATAACAATTAAAAAAAAAAGTAAAAACCGACTTCAAAACCAAAATGCACTAAAAAGTCTTAAATAAACTCTTTACCATTGAAAGGAAAGGAATCCGTTTTAGGCAAACAATTTCTTTTTGGAGTCGGTGCTGTGATAGTTGATGCTTGATGGTCAAAGTGATGGCACCGTTTTTACTTTTTTTTAAAGTTTATTTTATTTCTTTATTTTTAGTGATTACATAAGAGGGGGGGGGGGGGGGAGTTGCACCTTATGATTCTTTTTTCTACGAAGCTACAAATTACCTATCATAAGTTTCGTCATTATAATTACTGAACTCCTAGGCGTTAAGGAGTTCCACCATCAGCTCAGCCCCACAAAATGTTGACTATCAGACGTAACAACACGTCAACATTAAGATTCAACTAATACTTCAAACTTCAAGTGGCGAATAAAAAAAACTTTCATTCTATTTCACATTTAAGTATTTCTGTATTTTATCGAACTATCAAAATGCTGTAACATATTTTTAGAGGTTCCTGATCTGGTTGTATTTCCCTATTTAAATTTATCCTTGGCACAATTAAATATTCGCATTTTTGACAACTCAATCAAAAGATCTGTAAGCAATTATGAGTTTTATCAAAAGAAATTAATCATGTTTCTTATAAACAATACCTATGTTAATTAGGTGACTCTAATTAATTTGCCTTACAAATAAGATATTACCAAATTTGGAGCAAAATTAACCTAATTTGTGACAGCTCAGTAGCCATGACCCTTGATTTATGAGAAAATAATGCATAAATAAACGATTTATTATTAAAATAACATTATCTTCTTGAAATAAAGCCTAAATACTGCAATGGGACTACAAAGCCAACGTAAACAAATGTCGAAAAAGTTAACAACTTTATTATAGACCTATTTATAAACGTGTTAATGGCAATTCGTTTGCATAATCTTTATAATTATCGTTCCGGAGTTATCGTTATTTATTACTTTTCCTGTATATTAAAGGCGTCAATTTGGGTTAGTTTGTACCGTTTTGATGTTCCATGTAATTATATTGGGGACTTAACCTTTAAGTACAGACGTGGGTCCAATAAGGCTGCGACGGTATGTATTAGATTTACTCTTTTCTAGTGCAAGAGAGCTTTCTGATTTATAGTAACTGCGAGTGTAGTGGCAGTTATGCTGGTAAATGCGATTTTGCTAAGTTATGCCTGTTAAAATTTTAACATGGCCTCTCAGGCCAAACGTCGGAAGCTGCGTGACCTTTTGTGTCTACTACAGCCTATATAAGGTGTTATTTGACAAAAAAAATACAGATATGCTATGCGACTAATGGGTTTTTGATTAAGAGCTGGTTCTCAAAAAACGTAAGCAAATCGAAAGTACACGAATAGAAAAAAAAATTGTACCAAAATTATTAAACGATTACGACACAAGTACTGACAATGATAAAATCTTATATTGATGCTTCTACCCGGCCCCAAACACAGGCGGTAACTGTTTGCAATTGTAAAAAAAAAACTTTATTTTGACAAAGTTTACTGTTGGATATTTTTCAATACAAGTATTTGGAATTAAGTAAAAAAAAAACTACTTCTACTAGACACAACTCTTACGTATAGAAAAAAAATATTATTTGTGGATTTTAGAAGTGTTATTATGTTTTATTATTATTTTTTGGTTAAAAGATAGAGTCAAAGAAATAATGCAAATAATTAAAAAGGTTGATAAAGTGTTTTATTATTTTCATCTTTAAATTTATTTAAAAATCACATAATGTAAGCAATAATTTGATATGTTTCATAAATATTTTCCATCAAATTCAATGTTGCATTTGCGGCCTCTCAGACCCCATATCGGTATTAGTGTGACAAAAAAACACCTCGGTAGCTAAAGGTTAAGTAAGATGTGATTGCTGTAGATAAACAAAATTTAGAACCGCCCCAAGTCAGGTACCGTATGAAATAGGCGGAGATTGTAAAATCGAATGGACGTTAATGTTAATTATTAGTCTATGGGGAAAGCTTAAGCTAATAATGACATATCGGTTTATTTAGGTAGTGACCAGTGGGTCAATTTCGCGTTGGTCATAGGAGAGTTTGTAGAAATAAAAAAATTGGGTAGTAAAATAAGTAAAGCTCTTTGGCTGCATTTGGATTATTTGGAAAATATAAGAAACACAATTTTGAATGCTTTGGGATAGTATTCAGATGGATTTTAATGCGAAGTAAAAACAGGAAAGAAGTTTATACAATATGAAAAACCGTAAAATACTTATGATGGAGCTACAGAAAGTGAAAATATTCTTACTTAATCTTTCGACAAAGTCAAGAGGTCTGGCCATAACATTTATTGATAGAAAAGGCACAGGCATAAAAAAGAAACAAAGCATACACTCTCAAGCCACAGATTCACACATCGACATCAATGTCTACTCGCGAGAACAAGTATGTGCTACATTTATACAGAAAAAGGCACTTAAGAGTGAAAGAAGCGAGAGAATTATGGACATTTGTATAAGAGTCTGGCGTTTCAAAAGAAGGACTTATTTATTCAAATTTTACATGATTGCCTTACAAGCAGTACGCGAAAATTACATAATTCATAATTTGTTATACTTTAACTAAACGATAGAATATATAACATAATATATTCTTCGTTAAATGATATATTAAAGTAATCGCAGGCGGGCTTATGCAATAAATTTTATGACCTAACCGCTTAATGTAAATTATCAAGTAAGTACATTTTAAAATCCTTAAAACTTTTAGGACGCTTTCAATTTTTATCATACCTCAAAAAACCGTAAACGTATAACGGTCGAACTATCGAGTTTCATGGTTTTAACGAATATAAAACAAACTTGTATTGTAACGCATGCAGTTTTTCATTATTTGCATGAAAAATTACATATTCCTTTAATAAAATATTTTTCTCCGAATCTACGAACAAAATTCCAGACTTGTTTGTTTTTTCTCGTATCATCACCAGACTTTTATTTTTAAATATTGAGTCTATTAATATTCACTCACGCACTTACATAGGACATACTGAATGTACCTTAATCAGTGCAGTACATAATGCTTACAATATTTTATTAATGTATATTAATGTAACATATTTTCTCATAATGGCGTATCTTCGCATTAGGCCTCTGAGCTATAATAATAATAAATCATTTATATCAGATTTCATCCAATCTATACAATTGTGTTAGTAACAATAAATATATATATTATATACTATACCTATACCTGCACATTTTATTTAAAACTTGGTGCACTTAACAAAGTTATTCGGCTAAACTGAATGCCCTCATAAACCTCCAGCGATTAAAGATATTTTTCATTGGTATAAACGCCGAAATCTTTTAAAAGGATTATAATGCGATTAAGCTTTTGCTTTGGCATTTCATCGCAGTGTCATAAACCGACCGGACCGTCAATTTTATGACTTTCTTATCCGTTACCTTATTTAGAGTCACAAGGTGGTACTGTGGGCGTTTTAACCACGTTTTTCGAACTCATTCCAGTCCAAAATCAGTAATATAATTTTTGCTTTAGGACTCAAGAATTAAATTGTTTTTTCTTTATCCTCGGTCCTTTGTTGAGCAACTGTTTATTCATTGTTCGCCCTTTTTGTCACCGAAACACTCGGTTTAATATTTTATGGGTACCGAGTAACTGTCTTGGGTTAAATAAAGATAAAATGCGAATTGTCGCGACCGAGCCCGCTCTGTCTTGTTGAAAAATTAATTTTATGATTTTCACATTCTTATCGTAAGAAACAAACATTTTGTTTATTCACGCGACAGCGTTGTTACGCATATTTATTTGGGCTTATTAATAAGCAAAATCCTGTATTACTTAGAGTCTCTAATTTGTATCTTTGGATCAAGGTATTGCATTATTTCCTTCGGATTGGATAATGTACTTAGTAAGAGTATGAAACATGAAACAACGTTTTTGAAATACAAGAAAACAGCTTTTGAAATTAATTACCTTTTTCTAACGGGTGAGCCGATTTCCTATTAATAAATAACTCTGCAGGAATAAGCTACCCCAAATTAAATAATAAATAAATAATTGGTCACTAATCACATACATTGCTCTGATCCCAAAGTAAGTAGCCAATGCACTTGTATTATGGAAATCAGACACAACGGTGGTACCACAACACCCAGACTCGAGACAATATAGAAAAGATCGTTTTCTACATAGACCCGTCCGGGAATCGAACCCGGAACCTCACGAGATGGCGACGCTTGAAACCAGCGCGCTAGCCACTCGACCACGGAGGTCGTGTTGGAACTTGGAACTAAATTTATCTAATTACCTATATTGACGACAGATAGAGCTTCGTCTTAAGCTAATAGTTTGCGATAAAATGTTTCAATTAAGTATTTATACTACAGAGGAACATAAATAAATACAACAGGATTCGTGGCAAGAGTATGTATAGATAAAACTGAGTTAAAATTAAGAAACTATTATGAAAGGTTTGTGTCGCGAAACGTTCAAGGGAGTTAGTAGACTTTATTTCCATACACTACCACCTAACAAACAATACATTACACCTTACGAAATACTCTGTCCTAAAATTAGCTAATTTTAAGATATGTAACTCAAATTTTAAAATATCGTTATCTTTAGTTCAGGATATGACAAAGTGGAGGAAGAATAGTCGGAAAGCAGACCACGTCACCAGACGGGACAGTTGCTGGAAGAAAAAGAATAAGACTTATTTTTACCAAAGAAAGCTAAAAGTTATATTGTTCAGCTGTAAAGCTTTTTTAAATGCTTATCAGAGAAAAGATAATGATATGTCTTTCAGATAATTCAAAATTCACTCATATTAGGACAGCACATTGTATGTAGGATGGTATTGAGTTTTTAAGGCTTCACCACTCAAAATCTGTCAAACATCACACAACACATTTGCTTATACAGGTATAAGCTGTTTCCCTCATGATCTGACGATGACTTTTGAATATGTTTGTCCGTGATTAACATTTTCCGTGTGTGTTTGACTTAAATTACTTTGTTTATTAGGTGGGTGAGACGACAGTATCAGAGGGCGCCATTATCCTGCGTCAAACATTTTACACAAAAATGTGAAACATCCAAATACTAGGAACGATGTGACAAATACGTAAACAAGCGTTAAACATTCCAATAGATTTTACCGCATATTTTATAATGAAACATTTACGCATGAATTAATATTTGTTTAGAATAATAAAGTTGTAACAATGCGGAATCTTTTGAATAACTACTGTGAGGATTTGCGTATTTAAGCTACTTAAATGATCAATTAGTCCTGCTAATCAATTTTGACGTCGCCTTAATTTATTGTCACATATTTTATTAGTTAGCGATTAACGTAACATTATTGTCAAGCCACTTAAAATTTATAAGCGAATGCTTTTGATTGACCAATCCTCGAAATTTTTATGTATTAATTATATCATCGTCACATTAATTTATGCAAATACAAAGTGCTACAAATAAATTTATTAAGCTTAAAGCCCACTTGAAGTAAACATAAGTTAGTAAGTATATAAATCATCTAATTGGTACACAGATTCCTGTCATTTTTCCACTTAACTGAATAAATAATAATAAATTACGTATTCAGTTTCCAAAGAACACTAACAAATCAAAGGACTTGCAAATTAACACGAAGGTACAGTAATCCTTTTGCCTGAACTAGGTTTGACCTGTATCTCAGGCTAAAAGAGCTTACACATAATTGAATTGATTTATCAAAGAAGAGAAAACAAAATTTGAATGTTAACATGATCAACACTCCTAATAAATGCATGGGATGTTCCAATCATCAATTTTAAATAGAAACATGGGTAAATCCGTTCGTTTGTTATAATGCATGCTTGAATGTGAATTAATAGGGTGAAACTACATCATCTTATGCTTACACGAAAATTGTTAAAGTATCTTCATTTGGGAGACGTGAACTCTGTCTCAACAAAGTGAAGGTTAGTTCATTAATACTTAATTTTTCATGCCTTTCTTTTCAAACAATTCTCCCATAGTGGAAATTAGTTATTAATAATAAGCGTACACACATCGAAAATAGTTTTCGATGTTATATTATGCTAATTAAATATTGTTATGTTTACTGTATTAGAAAACATATTTGTCGTGTATAAAACCCTGTAATATTATTATAATAACAATAATACTCGTACATAATGATATTATTTACCGTAACAAAAAAAGATTTTTCATCGGGATCGCAAACTTTTTTGGATGTGTTTTTTTACGTGTATAGTTTTATACAAACTTTTTCGGTATATTTTTTATGCGTGTTTAACCCCCGGTTACTCGGAGATTTTTAGTAGATCCTAAATAAACGGCAACATTATGAGGAAAATAGAGAAAAACAATAATAGGTAGTGTACTTCTTTAGTACAGCTCTAACTATACAATAACTATTTAGTCAGTTATAACACCAGCTTTTGCATTCCTCATTGAAATTCAAACGTCGAAGTTAACGTAAACGCTTCCTGTATTCTCACTTACTCTCGTTTCAGCTCTAGCTCCTTACGTTGCGCTTCAAGTCTATATCCCTCAATTACATTCATGCTTAATGTCAGTTATGTTTTTCCATTAAGATCAATTAATTTTTATCAGGTAATGAAAATCATAATGGTAAGTACTAACGTTACGAAAAACAAATAAAGCTTTTTTAGCTCCCGAAACAATATACCAGTTATGTAGACAAAATACACTTTAGCGTTTGTCGTAGGACGTCCACCGACAAGATGGATGTTGATGATGATGATGTTTGCAAGGTTGAGACAACCTTGCAAACATCGAAAGATTTCACTGGATGCAGACCTTTGACTTTGATTCAAAAGCTCCCAAATTTTAAAAATAAGCAAAAAGACAGTTCGCTGAAACTTCTTAACAGTAAACTTCTTTCGGCTAAAACCTAGTCAGGAAACATGAAGATGACATTTCAATTTCGCGTTTTTGTAAAAAAAGACTTTCAATGCTAATAAAATAAAGGGAGATACATTTAATTTGATGTGTAAAGGTTATCCGTCCGGATAAGGCTGTATGGCGAACAAAAACTTCATTCAAACCGAGGTAAAAAACATCAGGGCTCAAGCATTGCAATTCCGCAATTTCTTTAAGATTTTTTTCTGACATGTATGAATAATAAACACACGTCTCAATTGTCATTTAATTCAAATTAAACCCTCAATTCTCCTTTAATGCCATTTGTTTTACGATTACATACGATGGAAAGTTCTTGTTTCTTTATATTATTATAATGTAATAAACTATACGCAAGTTAATTTTCTGTCTCCCTTTGTCCGGCTTTGAAGAGTTTTTTTTTAAATATCAAAGTTATCATATTTGATATAATTACATGAAACAATGAAGTGCTAAAATCGACCTTCAAACGGAAGTGCTCAAAATATTAAGTAATCCGATTAACATTTCTTTCTACACTCTAACTCTATTTGCTTTCATTTACACTTTCCAAGTATGAATAATAAATCGCCTCAGATAAGCTTATGAAAGCACTAGAGATAATTTTGTTTTGACACCGATACCCCAATAAAATAAATAAGTACAAGAATCGCGTCGAAATGCGTGCGTCTCCGCAAGTATGCGTGTATGACGCACAGCTCTACAACAGTTGATGTTGCAAATGTATAAAAGAGAAGCGCCGATTTCGAAATCAACACAACGATTTGAAATTCTCTAAGGAGTAAACCTGTGGCCGTGATAAGTTTCCGCGTTGTGGTCGCAAACGGTTGCATCTAGTGAAGTGTTGGGATATACGCGGATTTGTGATTTGAAGAGTATTTTTTTTGTTTCGAGAAAGTGTCCAGGATGTTCTCGAGCAAGGCTGTTATTGTAAGTAACTAGATCACTATTTTTTTTAAATAAACTATTAATTTCAATTTTATTAAGAAAAATAAAATTTAAAAAAACCTATTCATTAGTAATAAATGATTTTAAAGACAAAGGCTTAAATTAAATACATATTTAAACTTTACTACTGTAATCAAATCATGTTTTTTTGCCTAAAAATTTCTAATTAGATTTTACTGCATCCACAGTGCACAATTGCGATAAGTATAGTTGCGGTAGTCGGATCACCGATAGAAGACGGCAAATGGCATCCAAAAAAGTATGGAGGCTTGGGCAAGTAAGTAAATGTCAACTAGTTTATGCATTCGACATAATTCACCATCTGAAAATCTGTCTGTCACTAAATGCTAACGACATTCCAACGTTGGGTATGAAATATGCAAAAGTCATCTTAATCTTTGTTGGCCATTCCTGATTAGGCGTGGAGGATTAAACGAGGCTAACTAGATTTGACTAATGTTGTGGAACATCAAATATACTTGATCTATTTTTTTTAATAATTTAAATTATTATTTCATTTTTGTTTTTATAGTGTTTTGTCACTAAACAAACTTAATAATATAAATTGCACTCGTAAAAAGCAACTTTTGGCTCTGTGACATACGAGGAATAGTTTAAATTAGTTCTCAAACAATTTGTTGATGTTACATATATTGGGAGGACTTGAATTCGACTCTTTCAACACAAAACATGTCATTTTACCTGTAACTTAGAATTCAATAAATAATTTCATTTAAACAATAAAACCACATGAGCATTTTAACAAACGAACCAGTACCTTTTTTTCACTAGCCTGTATTTATTGCTAGTATACTATTTTTATTCAGTGACAATGAAATGAAAATCCTAAGGATGTTATGATATTTGTCCTTATTTCAGAACATTCAAATCACAACCTAATCATCTTAAACTTAAAGTAGCAATTCTAAATTAACCATTGCTTTTCAGATACGGCAGACCATTAGACGAGGGCAAATACATCCACATACCGAACCCATATATCCACATCGACAACCCATACGATGGCGGCTTCGGCCCGTATTCACACGACTATGAACCTTACGTCGGAGAAGCTACGGTTGACAGATACCAGCACGTGTTGACGCCGCCCGATGAGCTTCTGCCGTACTACAAGGATGGATACTACAGGAACAACGGGATCAAGATCATCAGGCAGAAGCATAACTATGAAGAGGATAAATACGACTTCGAGTAAGTAAAACTCAGTCATTTATTAAAAGTACTTCAAAGTAAAATAACTATTGTAAAAAAAGGTCCTTAAATCTTAGTAAATTGATAAGAAGAACACACACAAATACACAATGTAAGCTGCGTTGCTTAATTTTCAATTCAAATTTTTAATGAAACTATTTTCAACTCTTATTTTTCTATAATCATATAACGGTAACGATTGAATAAAAATGATTTTTTGATTATTTAGGAACAACAATATTTAAAAAAAAAGGAATAAGAATTGAACCGCCTTAAAAACACGAAAAGGACTAAAATAAAGCTAATAAGAGAAAAAAACTCATTTGAAGTCGCTGCATAATATACTGCTGCTGTCCGTTAATGTTGACATCATGCAACGTCTATTTCCTATGAGCGTTATTGTAGTCCATATTATAGTGTATTTTTAAGGCGGCTTAATGTATATGAAGTAAAAAAATTACCGCATTTTTAGTTGATTGAACTAAAATAATAAGTAGTTACTAAAACCTTTTCCTCGGTGAAACAAATACTTAAGTGAAAACCGCATCAAAATCGGTTCAGCCATACGCAAGAAATTCGCGGAGAAACATACAGGTCAATTTGAGAACCTCCTTTTTATGAAGTCTGTTAAAAAGTCGCATCCCACCAATTGTCATTTTGGTGTATCTAATTTAAAATCACAGTTTACGCCTAACCAGTTGCCAGAAATAAGGAAATAAAAAAGTCTCGATCACCTAAACTTTGCTTGCCTTTAATTAATTCTTACAAGTATTAAAAAATGTCTGATAAACAAAAAGAAATGCGTTCGATCACCTATTTAACTTCCGAAAATACGGGTGGTATATAAACTTGCTCTAAACAGTGAACGTAGATTACCATTATAAATATTGACAATGAAAAAGTTCAAGGAAAGGTGAAGAAGTTCAAGTTTTGAAGTTGGAAAGTTTGTGACATGATAAACCTTTTTTGTGCTCTTTTACGCTTCTTGAACTTAGAACGAAACTTCACCAAAGTGGAAACGAGACAAATGGAGTGACAAATTTCATCTGAATTCTGAACATGCTTTAAAAAAATATTTTTTTCCATATTTGAACTTTGTTGATTCTACAACACACATGTCGATTTTTGGTACTAGTTTTAAATAATAATCATATTGAATTACTATATTAATAAAGAAGAATAATATTATGACAGCGAACTTTAAAATTGGTCCTCAAAAAATATGATACAAAAAAACAGCTTTTTAAAATAGCCAAGTCGCATGTATTTAAGCAATTTTTCTTCAAATGCTAAATTAAATAAAAGTATCCAAAACAGAATATTTTTTAGGTAAAGTATGCTTTTGAGCGCAGCACAGGCATTTATCATTAGCACATTAGAAATTTGGATATCATGTATGGCGCTAAAAGCTATCAATCAATTGGCTCTCCGCAAAAAATGCGACCTCGGAAGAATTAAGGTTCAATCGGAGGTGTAAAAAGTCACGACTTATTATTCGTCTTCCGCTAGTTTTATTATCACTGACATCCTTTGTAATAAAGTTAAAAAAAAAACTCTAATGAATTCGTACGAAGTGTGTGAATAAATATTGAAAGCCGTGATGAATGATCAGCGCAGCGCCGTAATTTGATACTGTACATTATAAATCAAATCGTTTCTACAATTATTTGACTTGCAACTTTGTTATGTTAATACTAAAAATACTCGTTCGAAAATAGAAGGTTTGGTTGATTAAGAGCAAACAGTTAAATTTGACTCAATTCTTAGGATGAATTGATAAACAAAAAATCTTTTACCTTGCAATAAAAGGTATAGTTATAAACAAAATTACTTACTATAGATACTAAAATTACATATAAGGTTATTACAGTATTTCCAAATACTGAGTCAGGCCTGTGACATTTCATGAGTATGCGACAAGCATTGCGAAAGTCGAAACGAGAGTTCATATGTAAATCACCTATTTAAACAACTAACTTGGCTTTCAGTAAGCTCAGAAAGTTCTATTTTGATATGCCTTACTGGATTAAAATATTGTTCAGGTGTATGAACATAATGTCATATAAAAAGGCCAAGCGCGAGTCGGACGCACTGAGGGTTCCGTGCCAAATTTAACTGAATTAGAGATTCACTTACTTCAATTTAGACAGAATAACCAATATTTTGTTGACAGCAAACGTAATGTTTTGTATGAAGAACAAAGTTTGCGGTTGTTGAAAATATGCTATATCTCAAAAACTACTAGTTCGACCTCGTTCAAACAAATTTTCGTTGAAAGTAAAGTAAAAAGTAAAGATTTACATTATATATTTTTTTCAAAATTTTACACTTGCTTAGTTTGAAAGCTAGAGGGCAGGCCCATTTAACAACTTTGGAAGCGTCCATATCTGAAACGTTAAATTTTTAGAGAAAATGGTTTTAAGAGTTCCGATGTCATTTTAAAAGACCTTTTCATAGACACCCCATGCACAGGAATGCAGGATAAGAACCGTAAAGCGGTTAATAGGATACATCTACCTACTAAGTTTTAACTGTGATATGCTAAAAGTTTCAGAATAAAGTGCTACATACGGACGGAAAGACATACAGACTTGACGAAACTATGAGGGTTCCGTTTTTGCCATTCGACTACGGAACCCTGAAAAAAGGTCAAAAAATTTGATTTAAACATGTTGATTGGGTAATCAATCTTCCCTTACGTATCGATAGTACTCTGATATGGAATCCAATCTACTTTGAACTGTAGTGTATACCTTATAATATTATGCGTAGTAGGAGTGCTCATTTGCGACTAAAGTTGTTGTCATATTGGCATATGTAATGATATTTTTACCGATTTTTAAAAAGGGGGTGATCAATTCATTAAGTATGTATGTGATATCGTTGGAATTTAATTATATTTGGATATGTTGATCTATTAAGGCTTCCTTACATGTGTGCTGAATTTCGTAAGTGTATGCATGTTTGTTCATTTGTATGTTTGTCCACGGAATTATTTAAAACGGGAAGTGAATAGCGAAATGATTCTTTTTTAAATTAAATTAATGTACTTCATGTTATTTTTAATTCAGACTTGGTCTAAAGCTTGTTACAGTACACGTAATCTTAAATTACTTGCATTGGTTTGTACTAAATAATTTGACAAAAATAAACTTTAAAAAAAGTAAAAACCGACTTCAAAACCAAAATGCACTAAAAAGTCTTAAATAAACTCTTCACCACTGAAAGGAAAGGAATCCGTTTTAGGCAAACAATTTCTTTTTGGAGTCGGTGCCATCACTTTGACCATCAAGCATCAACTATCACAGCACCGACCCCAAAAATAAATTGTTTGCCTAAAACGGATTCCTTTCCTTTTACTTTTTTTAAAGTTTATTTTATTTCTTCATTTTTAGTGATTACATAAGAGGTGGGGGGGGGGAGTTGCACCTTATGATTCTATTTTTTAAGAAGCTACAAATTACCTATCATAAGTTCCGTCATTATAATTACTGAACTCCTAAGCGTTAAGGAGTTCCACCATCAGCTCAGCCCCACAAGATGTTGACTATCAGACGTAACAACACGTCAACATTAAGATTCTAGTAAAGAAACACTATACGTGCCTTTAAAATTTGAGGGTTTCCCTCGATTACACCAAGATCCCATCATCAGATCCCAAAATGAAAAAAATGGGACCAACTAGAAGGTACACCCTCTAAGTAGGCAAAAAAATTTTCGATTCGGTCGACAAACGATTGAGATATGAGATAACAAACATACAAAAAAAAAACATACAGTCGAATTGATAACCTCCTTCTTTTTTGAAGTCGGTTAAAAACATTCATTAATCGACGCACATGGGGTGCGCCTATACACTTTTGGGGGTGTGCAGGCGCATCCAATGCCGTAGCAACGGTCCCGCCGTTCGGCTAACATGCTTTTTAGTTCAGTATGGTGCAAATCAAAATCAAATTATGGTACAGTGTTCGTTTTGTCAAAATCGGTCCAGTAGTTAGGAGATATGAGTAAAATAACTAATAATCATGACAATAATTAAACAGCCTTCAACAAAGTGACAAAAAAAATTAAAATAACGCGTTCGTGTTCTATTGAGGAAAATCATTTTTTTTTTTGAAGTCAGTGCACTATGTCCAGCTCACAAACACCAACAGTCTACCCACGCACGTCATGCAACGACTCCAAAAGAATTTGTTTATACTAAATAGGAGCCGGATGTCTTATTTTAAGCTTTTTAGTTAGTTTTTTGAAGGCGGTTTAAGTTTTTTTTTATAAATTGAGTGCATGAATTTAAGACGCGAATATGGGTAGTATTTTTAAAAAGCTTTTTTACAAGTGAGCTTAGTCCTAACAACGAGTATCATGGTGGTAGCCTATTATCACATTATAATACTCTTGTTTGTGTACATTAGACCAATTACATACTGCGACTTTTAGCATCGATACAGTCGCGCGTTTTGAAAACGCGCTTCAGCATCGCGACTCACCCAATGAACAGATTTAATTTAGTATCGATGCAGTCGCGCATTAGCATCGATGCAGAAACCCGACTGCATTGATGCTAACTCGCGTTAGTATCGCTGCAGTAGACAAAATTCAGTACATAATTTGTCGACTTCCAGCTTCTGCATCGCGACTTTATCTATGCTAACGCGCGTTTGCATCGCGACTGTGTCGATGCTAAAAGTAGCGCAGTGTGTAAAGGGTCTTAGAAGTGACACGAAATTGTCTTCTTGATTTGTAAAGTGACACTGGCATAGTTATATCACCATAACCATGAGATAAACGAAAATTGATTTATGATATTCAAGAGCGTCAAACTATGTAAATAATGTTATTAACATAGTTGGTTTGTAATTTGTAAAATTTATTGGGTCTCATATACAGGTTTGAATAACCTTGTGTCGACAATGACATTCTTATCATTATCATTTATATGTTAAAACCATTGTGATTTA
The DNA here is from genome assembly GCA_963924145.1 of Pyrausta purpuralis. Taxonomy (NCBI): domain Eukaryota; kingdom Metazoa; phylum Arthropoda; class Insecta; order Lepidoptera; family Crambidae; genus Pyrausta; species Pyrausta purpuralis. The sequence continues at coordinate 17,815,835 of OZ001659.1, forward strand.
CAGATTAGTAAAATTAATGAAATTACGCAGCCAGATATGAGATATCGAGTCAGTTTTCAACGCAGGCTGCTTCCATAATTGTCAAACGAGACAAAAATATATTTAGGTTATTACAGAATAACTAGAACAATCAATTTTGTAGAATCTTATTAATAAAGTGAATAGAAAGCCAGTTGCGTTTATCGAATAGACATAACATTACCTCCTTATTTTGGAGTCGGGTTAAAAATTAAAGCGACTCTCGCAATCCATTAATAATTAATAACAATAAAAGAGATTATTCACCCACTAAAACGCGGACCTTGACCGAGTCACGTGGGTCAGAGTTCAAAACTAAACGTATAATTTACAAACGTTATATTGACACACTGTTTTGGTTTTTATGTCTACGCTTCGTCTTACGAAACGATCGATGGTTTGATTTACTTCCGAATATCACGAGATTTCATATCGATCTACCGAAACTCTTTAAGGGCGTTTACCAACGACAGATAAGACTTATCCGACTGAATAAGTATAAAATGATCGATTTTGAAATGATATCATTTACTTAAATGATTGCTGACAAATAGGTGCCGTATTTTATTTTTATTTAATAGATTCACCTACAACAAGCACATTGGTTACTTAATATAATTCGCATAATTCAACTTTGCTAAATTTACAGTCTCTTACAGGCGAACACAGCATGCATAGAGAAAAAGTCACTATAAAGGAAAAAGTCGTATACAAAAAAAAATGCCACAAATCTAAAGCTAAGGCAATTCAAATAAACTTTTGCGAAATTTACAAAGATACATCGAACATGTGTTAATATCGGACCTTTGGCTCAGTAGGTTATACTGCCTACACAATCTAGGGATAGGTGCCGTATACAAATTACGCGTATTTTTATTTTACGAATATGCTTTATCTGCCGTCAGAAAAATCAGGCCTGAAAGTGTTTTTTTTCTTTGATTGGCCTGTAAGTTAAATTAAGCTTTTAAGCAACAATTTTTTATTCGATCGCAATTAAGTCTCTTCGGAATGCAGTGGGCATTTGTACAAATTGTCACGGTTTTTCAATTTTATCCGAGTTAAAGTCTGATTCAAGGTCGACGAAACTTGATTACACAATTCTAGAGAATTCCAAGCAAGTTGCATAGCTGGAATCAGTAATTGATGGAGCATAACTATATTTACATTTAATAACATGATGTTAGTGACTCATGTATCTTTTATGTTGCTATGATGCGCGTAACATAACAAGTTTATTGAACTTCCTCTTTGGCAGAATAGTAAAATTAATAATGACATTACAAAAGCATTCCAAAGAAGTTTCGTATAATTACAACGAACACAATACAAATCATCGGAACTTAATAAATTGAATCATCATTGAGTGAGCTTGGAAATCCAAATGAAGGATTTCTTGCTTAGCATCAACATTGTTAATTCATTATTTTTCATCATTAAATATCATTATGAGTAACTTACGTGTACATATATGGTGTATCCCTAAATTAAATCCCCTATATTTAAAAGTCAGACACGTTCCTAGCGTCCTTTTGATTGTAAACACACTAAAAACTTCTTAAAGCAAACGTTAAAATGTGTCTAATTCTACTCTTAATGACAAATTTCGATGTTTCTTTCAAATATAACAGCTTTTGCATTATGTCCCTAATGACAATTTACTTCAAACATTAGTTTGCTATAAGAATAAATCTCCAAATTGTATAAAGTGAGCATCTCCAAATTCGTTATAAGATAAACAAATAAATTTATTCCCTTATCTCCTTGTCCACAGTTTCGAAACCGAGAACAAGATCCGTGCCGAAGAGAAAGCCTATATCAAGAACCCTAACACTGAAGACGAGGGTATCGCTTCAAAAGGCTTCTACGAATACATCGGACCCGACGGTTTCTTATACAGGGTGGACTACACAGCAGACGAAAACGGATTCCGACCCATCCAGAGAAGAATCGAGACTCCCTATTCAGGGAAATGGGTCCTAAAAAAAGTTAACTGAATATTTGCGCCAACACCCTATATGAGAATCAGTATTTCAACTTAGCTAGGCTTTGCACAAATAATTCCATTATTTATGAACTACTCTCGACTGCTGTTTGTAATAGACCATTTTTAACGATTCCTATTAAAATGTTTGCTATTTACGATTTAATAAACATGATTAGATCAAGATTCAAGAATGATAGACTAGGAATGTACCTAGTGTGAGTATGTTTGTCTAGGTAATCATAATTTATAAATTAGATATAAGCGCTAAGATTATATTTAGATATTTATTTATGGAATGTGATAATAAAGTTATATTTCTACGATTTTGTTTCATATTACTTTGCTGTCAAATTATTAAATAATACACAATTTTGCGTGGAAAATGTCATCACTAAATGCAGAAAAGTATTCTTTTAATATATAATACGCTTCACTCTACCCATATTCAGAAAATATTACGATCATTGATCATATTGATACTTTGGAGATGATTAATACGAAACAAGTACTTACAAACATCAAAAATAGAATGCGATCGCTTTGAAAAATCTAAATATGTTGTTACGGTATATGATATAACTATACAATGTACCTATGACGTTAAATGCGCAAAACCTGAAAAAAAGGTTGTTTCTATGATGGGTCACATTTTTCAAAAATCCTTATTAAATTTTTCCCCTGTCTATTTATTAATAATGCAAGCCAACTCGCGAGCAAACCAGTCAAAAAACGCAAACAAACAATGGTTAGTTCTTTATGAACGCAAAAAGTAATTATAATATTAATGTCAGTACGCGCAGGGGTTCTGTGGATACCTACCGAATCCGCTCTCGACAAAGCCTTGTCCGCATAGCAAGAAATGATCAGAAGTTCCAGTAGAACTACAAAAACACAAAAAACTTGAATTATTTTAAAATTATATTTTTGCTTCCTGAATTTGATGCATTAAATTAAAAACCATTTGGGGTGTCTGAGGTTTTGCGCATTTAACATTACACATTGTTGCTATAATATAATTAATACAGAGTTTTATATTTTAAGAAAACACGCAAACACGCAACAATTGTGTTTTCCTGTTTTCGGTGAGATATAAAAACATGGCTAATGCTAGTGATCACACATTGTTTTTGATGTGCGTATGTAGTATAATCCTAATAAGTTATATTCCAAGAACCAACCTTCACACTGATTCCCTATTATAATTATAGCTCAGTTGCAACATTATTAAGCTAACTATGGTTGACATAGACTAAGGAAGAGCTGCCTAAAACCGTGAAGAGTAGAAAAAGGATAGGGAGGCCTTTGCCCTGCAGTAAGACGCCACAGGCCGTGAATAATAAATACGTCACTAATCCCCGGCATAACCTCCATTTTATTTTCAATAGCCCTTGCACCTACACGGTGCTATCTTTGTGCAGGCAGAGATAGTTACCCTGGGCGTACATATCCCAAGACATAAAAGTATCACACAGGGGCCTCTTCCTATTGGATCCATTATCCCCAAATATAAGTTTTCCAGAAGGAGAGATAAAACGAAATTGGTCAGCGATAGAGTTCACATGGAAGTTAACATCTAACAAACGCTTTTTCGTCTTTTATATAAATATAGAAGTATTTCTTTGCATTAAATATTTCTTCAAAATTAATAAACCTATTGTTATTTATTATAGATAATCACAAGCACATAAAATATATTTCATGGTCGGTTTTAGCAACTTGACCTCATTCTAAAACTCATGACATAACTCATATGAGTTTAGCATTTAATTTTATCTAGCGCCATTAATTGACGAATGATATCATTTATCTAGTTGGGTCAAAGTGATATTTACTGTATATCTATGAATCATAACTCACCGTTTGAATATTGCTAATTTGCAAGGTTGGTGTCAAAATAGATAAGCAAATGCCATAACTTTCCTTTAGCTTTGACAAGTTTTCAAGTGTTCAAGCATTAGAGAAGATTAAGTAGCATAAAACTGAATAATATAAATTGCACATGTAAAAAGCAACTTTGGCTGTGTTAAAGTAAGCGCTTGCAAAATTCAACAGACTTACTAATGTGACGGTGGCCGAGTGATATAGGCATACGCCCCGATAGAGTAAGATACGGGGTTCGATTCCTCGCCTGCCACAGCCAAAGTTGCTTTATTATCAAGTGCAATTTATATAATTAAGATTGAATAGTGATAAGACACTATAAAAACAAAAATGAAAGCATAAAACTGTTTCAAAAATATTTATGAACATTAATCGTCTTTGCTTGAATCAATACAACTTTTATAATTAAAATCATACACAAACCATATTTATTTAACCTCTACACCCAGTCCCAAAGTGATTACAAAAAATATTTAAAGAACGCGCAAAATCTTAATAACCATTTTATCGTTTGCTGATTGCATTTCGCACATGCTAAGCGTATCTTTTAAATTGGCCTCATAACTTAAGGGGCTAACTTGTTCATCTGGCAATAAATGTGAGTGCGGGGGCGATATTTGAACTGATAACGAGTTGTATAAATATCGAGACGCCTCCAATTTCTGTAAGGAGTGGAGAAATAAACGGGATACGCTGCGTGGATCGTAAAGTTATGCGTGAGGGGGCTTTACACAGCACGTTCAAAATGTTTTCAGTAGATAGAAGACAAGAAAGTCAAGAGGAATGCTATGGATAGAGAAATATACTAATACTTACTTATATTAAATTATTTTATCTACTCTCATATCGTTAAATTCAAAATACAAAACTCAAAACGAGTTTATATAGACGAACTTTATAAATAGTATATCGAAATGAAATTAAAAAAAATAATTATGACACTATTTCTCTAACAAAATAATGTTATAATAAATTTTTTTTTCATTACGATACAGATTACAGATCATAGATACATCTATTTAATTTTTTATCTGTGGCTGCGCGTGCTTTGGCGCATGCGCGGTGATAACGGGAATTTTGGCGTCATAGTACGTTTGTGTTTCGGTAGATAATTATTAGTGTTTATTAAAATTTCTGATAGTGAAAGTGCAGAAAATTTGACGCCGCCCGACATTTTAGAGACTGCGACAGCAGTCTGTCTTAATCTACTACCAGTAAAGTCAAGAAAATTATACGATAAATGTTATCAAGACTTTTTAGCATGGATTCTTTCGAACAAATCAAATAAAAGATCTTTATCTTTTATTTGATTTGTTCGTGTTCAATGAGAGTAGATAAAGTAGTGTATGAAACTGCACATAACTAGGTATTATACACTCGTGTGATACTTTTAAAAAACTCGCTTCGCTCGTTTTTTAAACTCACACTCGTGTATAATACCTCTCATTATGTACCAGTTTCATAAACTACTATTAGTGTATTCTTCCCGCCAAACTAAAACCTTTCTAAGATGAGCTTAGGAGATGATGTACATGAAATTATATATGTACTAAAATATACATAATTAGCTAATAAAATAGACTTAGCAGCTGGGTTATTATTCAATAAAAAGCTTGTGATCACTAGCATAAGCAATTATTTGTTCTGTGTTTTCTTGAAATAGAAAAAAAATCTAATTACAGTGATGGCAAACTTTATTTGTCATGTTGACGTTTTTTTTAAACTCAATTATTTGAAGTGCCTGAATTCAATATAATATTGGATTAAAAATTGACCGGCATAAATGTTTCGTTGTCTATTACAGACAACAGATATTAGCGGCGTTTAGAAATGTTGTGTCATTCCATGTTCTCATCACCAGTGACACTTGCTCGACTAGTCACCGCCTCTCTAAGATCTGACCTAATTACTCTCCTGAAGATCGTCCCATGTAAATTCCAGGACTGGCAAGAAATTTGGCGAAATTGTTTTGGCTCTCAGTCGCCTTTTATGGGGCAGGGTACATTGACCGAGAGCTTTGCCAAAAGTCCGGCGCCGCTGCCGACGCACTGCGTTTCTTTGCTGCACTGCGCTCCGGCTATGTGCCCTGCTTCCTTAAATGATATATGTTATAGTAAATAGAGACGTTGGCTGCCCAGTTTCCGCGTAGTGTTTCTTTGTTTCGACGAAATAGTAGCGGATATTTGTTATCAGAATTATAAGAAATGGATTTGTGCTGGTAAGCTGGTAGCTGGTAAAAATGACATCGAGAATCAGAGAGCAGAATATTATGAAGAAAAGAGATGGATGGACGAGACGAGAGCTTCACTAGTCAAAAAAATTTCGCACTTGTTCAATCAAAACAAAATAAAACAACTTTGAATAACAAAATATCAAAAATAATAACACAGAGCGATATAGCCGATATAACTGATTTTCAATGAGAAGTGTGGGTATTGCAAGTCGTGGGCGCATCCATGAGCTGTGCTATTTTGCAACAAATTCTACTGAAGGTTGTTAAAAATTAAAACCTCTTTCTCAAAATAAGATTGAAACGAAACAACACTAAAAGCATATTAAAGGTAACAGAGTTTTTTTTTAATATCTACCAATAGATAGTAACAATTTGCAAGTTAACATATTATAAATGGAAGAAGATTATATTTCTCTAAATAAAAATACTTACTCCTAGGTTGTTTCTTCCTATAAAGTTTGATAAAATGCAAGCCCATCAAATTCATTCAAGAAAAACGAGCAAGCATTTTTAAGCACCGTAATTTAATAAAGCACAACACATCCACGCTTTATTCCAGAAGTTCATTCTGACGAGTGCAATGACCGCCCAAAATATTTCCATCGAGGACGCACCAAGGCCGCAATAATTCGGAATAACGAATCGATATAATGAAAACTCGATTCGAATGATTCGATACAAGATCCAAGTGGCATCAGAGACCCTACCCCAGAGTCTTATAGAATCGTTTGCATTTTTTGGATGTAACCATCTCTTTTTCTCGTGAGGTCATGGTGACATGAAAGACAGGGATGGACAGGTCTGAAAATACGAAAAATTGTGTATCAGAGTAGATCTTTATGTAAATCGTACCAGTTGGTATAATGTGACGATTGGCGCCGAGAGTTTTACTACTTGGTTACGCACTTACGAAAAATATATGGCAATATTCACAAATGCAATTCACATTATAATAAAACTTAGTGTCATTAATTATCCTTTACGATGTTTACCGCGTATTTCGTATTGAACAATCGTCAAGTTCTTTTTTCTGTCGTAAAATGCTTTAGGTTTGGAATGGGTGACGTTATGTTGTGAACAAGTTTATTATTTGCTTTATTTTATGTCATTGTACTTGATAACATTAGTAAAATGACTATGTCTTTATAACTTCAAATGCCTTGACTTGTGATCAACAGGTACGCGACACGATTCAAACAAAACATTTATTGTTTTCATATTATTTTATAAGTAATTCCTTGATCATCATGCGAACATTAGTGATAAGAAAATAAAGAGGATATAACTTTTCAATTCAGTCAACCAATCACTAACATCCGAATTGTTTTTACCCCAATTAAGTGCCATCTAATTTTACCTTTTCCTTAACAATTGTTTGACAAACGGTCCTTTTATGAATTCAGGTGAAGCAAAAGAAAATATATGCTCCATACCACCGGGAGAAGGGATCGTCCACGCTGCTGACAGTGTTTTGGTTAGTGATTGTAAATTGTCGATAATATTGATCATACAACCAAAGTTAATTGTTCTATGACAATTTCTCCTCGAACATAAAAAAAATTGAAACCTTTGGACCTACAAAAATGGGGTACAGTATCTTGAAGTCGTGTTTTCTTCCGATTTGCTGTATGAACAACTGTAGATCAAGCCGGCCAGCATTTTTTTATCACTAAATTTGAACCCGAAAATATTAATCCTTATGGAATAGAACGACAAGAGCGTGATGTCACTAGCAGCAAACTGTATGATAATAAGGGATGCGAGATGCGATGTAGCAGAACCGTTTTTGGCGGCTTTTACTCAGTTTCGAAGCCCATGTAGAAAAAAGATGCTCGCTGAAAATTTATTTCTTTTGTTTTTTTTTAAATTAAGGTAAATTTTGAAGAATTAGTTCTCCTGACATTGTTGCTTGATCGGTCATTGATTGTTGTTCAAATTAGCGAAATGACCCCAACAAATAGTCATTCAACAGGTAAATTAGTCCAAATCGAAGCCTCTTAATATACGATTTATATTTACCAATGCCAAAACGCAGTTTGATTATTCTATTCTATGAACGAAAATTTACGTAAAAAGTAAAGACGAAATAACACAGGTAATGCATATCTACGAATAATTTGTATAAAGAAATAATATTTCGTTTTACACTAGAGCTGTATGTTCGATATTTTGTGTCGACTGTTTATCATGCGTAAAACTAATATGTTTAACGTAGGAAGATTGGTATAAATCAATCATCAAATCAACGAAAGGTCATTTTAAGCTACAAATGTTACTTACTTATCTTAGTTACTATCATCTAAAATTTGTTTCGTTTGACAGCTTATACTTGTCCTTCTCTTCCTATAGGAATATTATTCCGATAGGAATATTAATTTTATGATTTGAACCTAATCTTTTAATCGTTAGCACGCGTTAGCATCGCATCGCGACTGTATCGATGATAAAAGTACCGCAAGTGTGTAAATGTTGACATTTTGCGACTACATCGATGCTGCATCGCGACTGAATCGCTGCTATAAGTTGCAGTGTACAACGGGTCTAAAAATTAGCGTATACGCAGGGTTAAACGGCGGTTTATTGACAAGTGCATTCTAACACGCCAAAACTTCATTAAATCCTGTCATCACGTAGTCAGTCGTATACTTATATCGATAACGGTAGGCATCTAAGCCTATTGCTATTCTCACTAACATCACTACTCTTTCCCTTAATTGGCCACCGACCAACTTCCAAAACGAGACCGACGTGATGAGGTTAGACGGGAAATAATAGAGTACGAAACTAAATATTTTTTTCTTCTACTATTTTCCAATTTTATCACAATCTATGCGGTGTTTTTCTTCCATTTCGATTCAACACGATGGATGTGGATTTTTGTTAGAAGTAGGGCAATTTAGTTATTGGAATTAGTGCATTGGAACAGAATAACACAGGCGGAAATATCAGGCTCTTTTTAGTTAGAAAATAGATGTATCCGATATTGAGTAGACTAGCTTGTCTAAAAAATACTTTCTTCTTTGTTGGTCTTCTAAGCGTCAGTATCTAAAATTTTTCTATTATACCAACACACGCTAATCTCAGGAATAACTAGGTCCTTTTTTATCACACGCTTGGATATGTGTGTTTTTCGCTCGAAAACGTATTGAAAATTTACAAAAAACAAGCCAAATATACGCGCGAGTACCTTAAGATTGGGTTGTATTCTTTCGAATCCCTACCCTGTGTCTTTCAACTGACCTTTATTCGAAAATGGGATTTCAAACAATGAATATCACACGCCATCTTAAAACGCGAATGATTAAAAAAAAGGCACTTAGACCGATTAAAAAATATTTATTTTGTTTTGGATAGCTTATTTAGCTAGGAAAGCTTTAGGCTATAATACATCATGCTACGACGGGAGGGGCGGGAAAACTCAAAACGCGCGGACGCAGTCGCGGGAGACCGCTAGTATACAATATTTAAAAACCGGCTTAGTGCGAGTCAGACTGGCCCACTGAGGGTTCCGTGACAACTTTAACTGAATTAGGGATCCACTTACTTCCACTAAGCCAAAATACTACAATATTTGTTGACAGCAAACATAAGTTTGTTTTTCATAGTGTTTGTATAAAGAACAAAGGTATGTTTGCTGTTGTTAAAAATTGCTTTATCTCAAAAACTACTAGCTCGATCTCGTTCAAACCAATTTTCGTTGAAAGTTTTTATAAAAAAGTACATCAATAAAATTCAAATTTACACTCGCTTAGTTTAAAAGTTAGACGGGGAGGGGGGAGGGGTTCCATTTTACCACTTTAGAAGCGTCTATCTACCAAATGTAAGACTTGCAGAAATAATGGTTTTGGAACCTCGTTGTCATTTGAAAAACCTATCCATAGACACATGCGTAGCTTTGAAAATATTTTTTATTATTATTTATTTTGTTTCATATGAGAGCCTCAAATGTCATATTTTTTTTATTTTTTGTTTAGGAATCGTGAAGCAGTTAACGGAATTCATCTACCTACCAAGTTCCATCTGTGTGACGCTTATAGTTATAGAATAAAGTGACTGTGACATACGGACAGACAGACAGACTTGACGAATCTATGTGTGTTCTGTTTTTTCCATTCGGCTACAGAACCATAAGAGTACTGCAGAAGTTACCATTATTAGAAAACAAAACTAATCACGTGCTTTTAAACGCAATGCACCAGTGTGATTAGAACGAACAATTCGAAAAAAAGAACTGGTATAAACTTTTATGAAGTTACAAACAAAAAGGTTGAACGGAAGTTCGTTCATTTAAAAATAGTCTATCGGATAGCAAATGCAATTCTTTCAGTGTAACCGCATTGAAATAGCGTAAAGTTCGCCCAGTGAGTCTGGACCGGTTCCAAATAAGGTGACTGCTGGTGACACGCACCCCGGGCTACAGTGAACCATAGACCACGCCACAACAGAACAAAGAAAAGCCATTACATAAATAAATAATCAACTAAAAATATCATATCGTATGAGTAGGTAGTTAAGAAATAATATACTCGTATTTTTTTGTACTCTTGTTAGTAGTTATTGAAATATTCTGCCACTGATTAAACTCTCTGAATTCCCAAGCGATTGACTGGTAAAGAATGCCATATGGCATAAAGTAATGTATTGTATTATATTAGACACCAATCACATACATTGCTCTTATTCCAAAGTAAAATCAGACACAACGGTGGTACCATAACACCCAGACCCGAGAAAATATAGAAAATTTTGATTTCTATATTGGCCCGGCCGGGAATTGAACTAGTGGGAACTTTTTCAGTCATTGTGAAAATAGGCATTAATATTCTAAGTGAAAAGACAATCATTTTTTAAAAATTTGCGTCTGTCTGTCTATCTATGTCTTGCGTAGGCAATCAATGATCCATACTTGCCTAAAAATAGTGTTGCAGTAAAGTCGAGTCACTACCCGTTCAGGTTTTTGTAATCTGTGGCCAATGAAAATCCAACTTTTACACTTTTGCTGAACTCTGTTTACAGCTACATAGAGACGGGAGTCTGTTATTTGATTTTGCTGGCCACAAGTAGAGTGACTACACTTTATTACTTTTGACTGAGATTTAAGGATTAGTGGTTTTACTTTTTAGTTAGTTAGATTCATTGTAGTTTATCATAGCCTCTTAATAGTATGAGGCAAAAACTATGACAACTTTTACTTGATAAAATTTTGTATATCAACCAACATCAGTATCGGGAAATTATATTAATGTGTCTGCATATGACTATCATAAAAAAAATACCAAAATATTTTAATTTATATTCCACTTGTAGAAGAAGTTTTAAGAAGCAACTGTGCCAAACAATCAGCTTATGTTAGACAAAAAAATGATAGTTTTTTGTTACTAAAGTTAGGTATTAACAATAAAACTTATATAAAAAAAATGTTGCTGCAGTAACCTGAATTATTATACACTCTAGGCGTCTGTAGTTAGTTAACTTGAGCACATTGAGTGGGAGTGGACATATTACATTGCTGTGCGAGCTTGTGTACGTGTTTTTGTACCACATCAGCAAAAAAAAACATCTGTTTTTCAAAAAAAAAACGCGCCTCTTACATGTTTCGCTATGATCACAGAGACAGATAGCTTCGCGGCTATTAAGGAAAAAACAAGCATGCAGGGTGTATTGCAGCTCCAACGGTAACCTTAAAGTCATTTGTTTGTCCCTTAATTTGGCACATTAGCTAAAATGTATGCACCAAAATAGTTATTACGTACTCACAATATACTTTGCAATGCTAACTTATCCTGTTTTAAACTCCATTGTCTGATTTAATAAGTAAATAATAATTGTCATTATATTCCATTGTTATGTATTTATTCATTTGTTACATCGTATTTTTATATAACGTGTATTAATATTATTTTATTTTATTATGTACCTATCTATATCTGAAGATTAATATTACAATATTAGCTATATTTTTGAACACCGCTTTCTACCTCTGCAATTACCGTTGTTTCCTCTACCCGATGGTTATCTGGAAGGGATCTCTTCCAGCGATAAGACTGCCAATACTGTATGTATTATTTGTGTTTGTTTATTGTGTCCTATCTTTTGCAATAAATAATATTTATTGTTATCATTATTTCACAATCATGCTCACCCTACCGACGAGGGCTACCAACTGCTGGCTTCCGGAGTCGCGGCCACTCGCAGTTTTATCGGGAAGCAATGGAAGGATTGAATTTGTCGGCGATTATTGCAACGTTCCTTTGAGTTTGCAGGATTTTTATGGGGGCGCCATTGTTTTTAAAATATTGGCCCACCGCTCGCTGGTGTTTAGCGCTGCTTCGCGCGCTATTGATTTTGGGAACGTTAGTTTTTGGATAAAATTCGTTGCACCTTACTTAATTAAATAGTATTGTTATAGTTTAAATACTATTGTTATATTGTAATAGTATTAATTAAATACTATAACATTATCTTAAATTTGACAGGATTGCGAAAAATCATTTATTTCCTATGGGGAAGCAAACTGTCAAATTAGTTCCTTATAGAGGGCGCCAAATGTTTGTTACTCAGGAACTGTCAAAATCCATACAAATATTTGTTGCTTTGCTGTTTTAAGAAGTTTTTTTAAAAAATGGGGCGCTGTACAGCTATTGGGAGTGGAGAAATAGGTTCCTAGAAATTCCCCAGTGATCCACCACAGCAAAGGAAAAAAATAGAAAAGGCATTGAGAAGAGGAAACTTAAATTAAAATTAAAATTAATTAATTAACTCATTTGGGGTTCAGGACTACTCTTGTAATGGATTTACAAAGTTGAAGTTTCTGTCATAGGCCTCCAATCTAGGAATGATAAAAACATAACTATATTTTAGAGGTTATGTCGCGTTAACAAATTTTTATCCTTTGGAAATGATAAAACTGGTTTTTTTTTTACAATAAGCCTTTAGTTTATACTTTATTTGATCAATTTTAATCCTAGATTTGCTATCAAAACGTGTAAAAGTATAAAAACACTATGTTATATTACCTGTCGACTAGGTCAGCTTTTTTCCTTTTTAACGAAGCTCCACGTTTTCTCAACACTTTCTTTAGCCTATCCACACGCCAGGAGTCCAGAAAAGGCCACAAAACAAGGGTCCAGAGTCAAAAAAAGTTCACAAATCCACAAAAGATTCAAATCAATAACAACAACAATATTTGACATGTAACAAACACACAGCGCCCTCTACCAAAAGTTTTGCGTAATCTTCCCCATTGAAGTGACATTCCATTAACGAGGCTTGTGTTACTGATTTCCCATAATTATCTTCATCTTACAGGATTTATAATGCCAATAAAACATTCTTACAACAAATTCATTTATTTGAATAAATTAGAATCGCGACTGCATCGATGCTAAAAGTAGCGCAGTGTGTCAAGGTTGACCGTTTGCGACTGCATCAATACTGCATCGCGAGTGCAAAAGGTCTTAGACATCTAAATCAAATTAACAAACAGAAGGAAAATTAAAGTTTGTGATAATGAAACAAGTAACAGTAGATAAATAAGAAAGTAGGTGTTAAGTAGCACCAATTAAAAAAAGGTTATAATAATAATAATAATAAATAAATATTTGTTTATTCAGACAACTAGATCCAATTTGTTAGTATAATCTTTTACTATGTTAGTAGATATACTTGATACAAATTATGATTAATTATGAGGCAACAGCTGAGTAGTGCTGCTCATTTTAACAGCCCTACCCAGTGTCGCAAAAAGTTATAAAATCACGAAATAAAATTATAGATCAAAATCAAAAATGAAATCATTAGTTTTATTTTTTATTTTTGTGACATCTGTGCAGACTTATTGTGACTATTTATTGATAGAATGCACTTAAATTATTAGCTTCATACCTACTAATTGTGGTGAAAAATCCATTGAATGTTTTAATAAATAATAAAAGCGTGGTCTAAATGAGAGGCCTGTTTTTAAAAGCCATTAGCATTCTGATTGACCCGACATGTTTTTGATTTAAATGCAGACACTCTTACTTATTTATTGATGGCAAGTAATTGAAGCAATTTTTAACTTTTAAACTAGATACAGAAAATACAAAAAAATGACTATTTTGGCTATAAAGGACCGCTGTGATTTGACTTGTTTATAATGAAGTGATAATACTTCTTTAACCTCAGTGCTAAAAGACACTGGAACTCCCTCCCTGATACCATCAAGACTTTATCATCAAGTTATTATTTCAATTCGTGAATTCGTGAGCTTTTTCTCAGTGAGAATACCACGTGATGCTTGATAGTTAAGGTTTGTCCTTCTCTGTTTCCCCTATTATAATCTCTGTTAGCTTGTGTATGGATAATTTTAAGTATTCAAGTATGCTGCTATGTATGTTAATTTTTAAGTATTTATGTAAGTATATTAGTAGCTTAAAATATTGATATTTAAGGGGCTCCCAGACCTGAAACTAAAACCGAAAAATTCAAAATGTGAGTGTTTTAAAACTACCAACCACAAAATAAAGAAATACAGTGTTTTGTAATTAACTAGGAAGTGTAAAATCGTCTTTCAAGCTACTTAAAATGATGCTATGAACTTATTTTCACGTAAAGACAAATAAAACTTTACCAATCGTATCACAAAAATCAAGACGGGTAGTTATGAAAAGGGACTAACTGCCTTTGTCAAAACCAATTTAATAAATAAACTCTCGAAAACACTGGAAAAAGTAATAATGAAATCAAAACTTGCAACATGTGCAAAGTCAGCGCCATTCCGAGTGAATTTGTATTTGATAAAGCCCCATTGCACGTGAAATAAGCGCCAAATAACACTTCTCTCTAACATAAACGACAGACCGTGCGAAATAAAGTGTAAATAAAATTAAACTAAGTGTTAATTCACTTAGAACGGCGACAGTGAAAATAAAATTCTCTAAACCAGCATATCCAAACGACAACCCCTCTGGAACTACAATCGTAAAGATAGTCGTTTTGGGAGAGACCGCCTTGGGAGTAACGTATGCTAAAAAATGCAAACAGGAAAATTTAATGGTTCGTGAAGTAAGTCAGATACGGAGCACTCCGGAATTGCCCTCCACATTCGAGATGCGGGGCTACTATTGGTGTGGAATGGATCTCGAATGAAATTAGATACTGTGATTTATCTCTTCGAATAATTGGCTTTGTGACAGCATAGTTATTACTAAACAAATTCCCCCTTCTAGTTTTTTAATTGATGTTTTTTAATTTATAGTCATAATTTCTTTAGTTTCTTTAGTTTTCAGAGGACTTCTTCCCATATTTTTTTGCGTTTCTTTTACTTGAACTGTAAATAATTGCAAGGCTATCGTACAAGAACTAGTATTATATTAATCATGTACCTGTACATAGGTACTCACTTAAGTTTCAATTTGATATCGTACATGTACCAAATGCCCATTTTTCCGAAGGAAAGTAAATATACCTACCTAAACCATTACTATAGTTTAAAATTAAGATTATTAATTAAGTTCAAAAATAAGAACAAACAGTGAGTTTTAATTTAATTCTCTGTGTCAAATGCTTTTTTTATATTCGTTTCATATCAGTTTTAATTTTATTCTAGAACAATCTGAATATTTTGATAAACTTTGCATTGTGCTAGTATGATTTGTATTACTAAATCACGGAAAAAGATTTATACTATTGACAACATATCTCTTAGTTGTTTAAACACCTCTTCAAGCAGAAAAAAGTTGGTAAGTATTTCATCAACTTTGTCTTCCCATATCTGCTAGATATCAGTCATTCCGTCCCTTGGATGAGAATTTTCAGAATCGCAAGCAAATAGTAACACCGACGCTCCGACTCTTATGGATTTCCTTCATATTACTTACTATCGCTTATTATTCTGAGCTATTGACTTGAACATGAAAATTGCGTTTCGCATTGTTTATGTTAGGGGGATGGCAAGGACGCATGTACTGTGAGATAAGGAAGCACAGGCCAATAAGGCAAAATTTCCCGTGCATACTGTAAATATCATATTAACATAAATCTCGGAAGATTGAGGGGTGAATTTTAATATGTGTTAGGAAATACGCCTCTCACAAAAAACGATTTTCGATAATTTAATAGACTACTGTTTGTCAACTTTCTGATTTTATTTGTAAACATGAACGTTTCCATGCTTGAAAAACAGTCACAAAACCACTTACAATGCAATCCGTCAACTAAGAGTTAGTTTTTAGTTAGGAATTTTTAGATAAGTACTTATTTTAAGTTTTAAGACACAAACGTTGAATTAACATTGAGATGGTAAAGTTATATTTTTTTTTAGAAATAAAAAGAAAAGTTCTGAATGTCGAAATCGTTTTTTTTTTGTCGCAGTTCTTTGATTTCAACGGCAAATACTATGTACCTATAATTAAATGATAACCCTTGTTTATAATACTGTACTCAACCATTTTTATACCCTGAAACGAGAAATGGATAATGTTACTCTGGCTATATTTTCAGAGGAAAACTGTAAAACAAAATAAACTACACCTTCAAGGAAGCTCATTAAAGTTCATTTGCCTTGCATCGCTACTAGCACTCTGGCGTAATTAACAATACAAAACACGGTACATTTAGTACCACTTCGAAAACGCCGGGCGAATGTCACTCTAGTATTTAATTAAAAAGCAAAGATACTGGGAAGGTGGAGGGTAATTTGTCAAAATTAATTAAAAAGAAAACGAAAGAACCGAAGAATTACAGCGACTCTAACAAGATGACGTAACGCTAAGGAATTCGCTCGGTACGCCGTTTGTTTTTCAACTAATTATCTGTTTAATGAGAAAAGGAGATGGCGTAATTATTTGATGGAAATAAATAAGTGTGGAAACTCTGTACTGTTCCTAAAAAAGAAATGCCTTAAAAAGTATATGAACAAATTCCAGACTTAGGAGGAATAATAAAGCACATTTATCAACTTCGTAACGTCACCACCTCGGATCGAGATCAACTCGGAATCCACTTGTGACCATAGCCCATGCGTTGTAACGCGTTTATGTGTATCCACAGCGGCCGTGCCGGCGGCCATGCCACTTATGCAGCAGCGGTTTTTTACAGTGCCTGACAGTTAATTGACATATGCCGCCGGGCGGTGTGGTTACACCATTACGGCGAGTCGTCCGATGGTTTTATTTATGTATTTTATTCTTTATCGCACTGATAAAAATAAAGTAAAAATGGCGGACTTAATGCTTAATCATTGTCTACCAGCCAATCATTGGGTGAAGCTGAAACGATTCAGGCGGCTGATGATTATCAACTGTGTAAACGGGCTGTCATTCAATAAAATAACTGTCATTACTTCGACCAGAGGCGAGACGTACGCTACCCGGTCGATAAATGTGCTTTAACCTTTATTCTCAATAGTCCTAAGCAATTTAGGTGCCGACCGAAAATTCATTAAGTAGGTGTACAATTCGGAAATAACAAAACATCAAAGAACCTTGAAAAAACTACAATAATAGGTGTGACCTTAGAGGTGCCATTTTTTTATAATTGTCAAAAATTACGAAGCGGAATAGCGATATTAATTGCCATAAGAAGTCAAAGATTCTGAGCAAATGTAAATTGGGATAAACAAATAAAACAATAATTAGTGAGGGTAATTAACGATTGTGGTATTTTACCTCAATAACGTTTCTTTTTAAATGAGTGGATCCCTGTTTCCTTATTTACATTTTTAATTAATGCGGAACTGTTGTCAAATTCCATGTATGGTTACAATCGGATGAAACCATCAACAATACATCATATCTTGTTTATATTATAAGATATTGAAATGATTATGCAGTTACGCACTTTTACTGGAACTAAACGTCAAATCTAGTATTTTTTATGGTATGGTAAAATGGACTCTTATAAATTGGATTCTTGAGTAAAACTACTTACAAACCCTAAAACCAGGACTGCAGGGGTGGAATATATGTAAATAGATTTCTTAGAGTCGCAACACCCGGATCCTTCGGTTATTATGTAACTTGATGACAATCACGATCCGATTTTAATACCTGTTCGTTATGGCTTTGTGGTTAAATAAAAGAACTTAAAGCGCCTGCAAGCAGATACATCGTCTAACATGTTAGAGTCAACCACAATGCGAAACGCTTGAAAGTGCTTTTCGGGGCTTTCAAGCACTGCACTTCATCATATCGTGTAAATTTGTCTTTATGTGTAACTATTGGCTACTTGAATCTTTGACGGACTTAGTTAGTTTTAATACGATACGACGACATATACGCCATATAACTTTAAGACATGCATTTATATCTCCTTCACGTTATACTGAAAATCAAGTTTAAGGTTACTGAAAGATGTATGGAAATGATTGATTTTCAAAGACACTTTTTGTAAGTCTCAACTTTTATAACATTATTAGGCCTACGAGTTTTTACATTTATGTTTTTTAAACCTTATTACATAAAATAGTGTACAAAAGAGTGGCCTTAATGCTAGAATCTGTTATTAGTGATTGTTCTCAATAGCAATTCGAAAGCGATCAGATTCGCTAGTACCCCTGCGGATCCCGCTATACGGATGCGGTCTTTACATACAAAAGAGCGAATTGCCCGCTCTGATTGAATTATGCCTTTATTCCGCCCTCTTCCGACGCGTCTTTGTGATATATTTATGTGCAGGAGGCGTTTAAATGATGGATATTGTGGACAAAAAGACAGGTATTAAGGATAAGAAACAAGTCTTGGCTGAGATAAATGTTACAAGTGATTAATAAAATCTAAAGAGTTGGGGTATCATGAATTTAGCTTATCAAAAAAGTTTTTTTTCTGCTGACAACAACCTAAGGCTACGCCTTATTAACCCAGGTATACAATGAATCAGTTTTACGGGTAATTTGAGTTTCAAGTTCACAGAAAAGTATATATTTTCAACTAATTTAGATTTGAAAATTATATAAACTGATAAATAGTAAATTACTTAATAACACTACATGTCTTCCAACTTAGGTGTCCTTAATAAACTACAGTAGTATAAACTGGGTTAAGTATGCTAGACTCCTAAAAGAATTATCATACTGCTTTTTTGTTTTTTCATTATTTTCAGTTGAAGAAAACAATGACGGAAGAAGAGTAGTCACAAAGGATCCTTGTATTTCCTGCAACACAAAAATAACAGAAGCTACATCAAAACCCATTCCTTTCTAAGACAAACCCCAAAATTCCAAAATAGAAGGATTCGTCAGTAATGTGTCGAGCGAGCCAATTGAATTTCAAAGCCGACAAACGTCTACCACAAAATTTATTCAAAGAATAAATCTGAAAATTTGTAGATCTAAAGGCATAAAGCAAAAGCGGCGCCGGAGTGACGACACAAAGGATTTCTAAATTTCACGGTTTCCGCCTTGGTGTTTGTTTATGTGCGGGTAGGGTAAGAAATGATAAACGACTATGGGGTAACGAAACTGAAGTTGAGAATGGCCAATCTTTATGTGTAGGTTAGTTATAGTTAGGTTTGTTCCCTCCCCTCCCGTCGCAACGTGACATACTATAACCTAAAGCCGTCCTTGATTAATAAGCTATCCAACACAAAAATATTTTTTCAATTAGGTAGTTCCTGAGATTAGCACGTTCAAACAAACACTTTAACTTTATAACATTAAGTATAGCCTATTTATTACTTAGACTATTGTCCAAGAAAGGAAAAACTATAGAAGGATTCGCTTGGAAAACAATTTTTGTCTTCGTAACTTTGTTTGGTGAAGGCGCATCAGACCTTCATCAGAATTAAGATACAGAATGGTATCAGGCGTGGTATATGGGCAATTCATAAAGGTTTAGGCCGGTAGTCGCAAGCTTGTTTAACATCAAACATCAAACTCTTTATCATTTAGGTCACAAATCACATCATAAATATCTTTACTGATAAAATTGACACCCTTAAAATCAATATAGCTATAATTAAAAGCTATTCGTCGAAAACGCTATTCGCATAATATATATATATCGAAAACTATGCGTTCTAGCGACATAAGACTTTCTACAATCGGAAAGCTGATAAAATTTGTAACATGTCTAATTTAGTTTGAAACCGACTTCAATAAAAGTGGTTTTCAATTTGACATGTTGTGACGTCTTGGGATTCGGTAATATATGGATATTTTGATTTATATTTTCTTGAATGTGTGTACTAAATTTTGCGAAAAACCCTCCTTCTCCCGGCTCAAGGGCTACGGGATGAGAATTTTGATATGTTAGCCTCGTAACTAATCTCTAGTCCAAACAAAGATAGTACAAAGTTAAAAATCGTGATCCTTGGAATTCCCTCTTTACTGATCTTGAACGTACAATAACATGGCATATGGTCAATTTTTAGGGTTCCGTAGCCAAATGGCAAAAAATGTAACCCTTATAGTTTCGTCAAGTCTGTCTGTCTGTCTGTCCGTCCGTCCATATGTCACAGCCACTTTATTCTGTAACTATAAGCATCACACTGTTGAAATTTGGTAGGAAGATGTATTCTGTTAACCGCTTTACGGTTCTCATGCAAAAATTAAAAAAATAATGATATTTAAGGGGAGGGGGGGGGGGGCTCCCATACATGAAACTAAACTTAAACTTAAACTTTTTTTCGTTACACCTATGCATGCGGGATGTCTATGGATAGGTCCTTTAAAATGTTTTCTTTTAAAGTCTAACGTTTGATAGAGAGACGCTTTCCAAGTGGTAATATGGGGTACCTCCCCCCATCTTACTTCTAAACTAAGCAAGTTTTGATAGCAAATCTATAAATATACAAGCAAATATATAAGTTTTGACAGAATGTTTTTATAACACTCACAATATCATATTTTATATTCATAAAGATGAAATAAGAAAACAAAAATTGCGCACAGGCAGGACTACCAAATATTATACAATATAAAATAACCAAATATTATAAAATAACTTTGTTTTTAATAGTGTCTGTTTGATGAAGAACGAAGTTATGTTTGCGGTTGTTGAACATGTGCTTTATCTCAAAAACTACTAGTTCGATCCCGTCCAAACTAATTTTCATGGAAGTAATTAGTGTACATCATTTTTTTTTAAAAAATTACAATCGCTTTTTCAGCAGTTAGAGGGAGGGGGGACGCTATTTTACCACTTTGGAAGCGTCTAGGTATACAAACGTTAGACTTAAAAAAGAAAATGTTTTCAGGAACCTCTATGTCATTTTAAAAGACCTATCCATTAATACTCGCATAAGTTTGACATTTTTATTTTAGTTTCATGTATCTATAAATTTCATCTTCAAATCAGGATTCATCTTCCTACCAAATTGATGCGACAATGTGATGCTTAATACTCGTAATTACATAGTAAAGTAGATGTGACATACGGTCGGACAGACAGACAGACTTGACGTGACTATAAGGGTTCCGTTTTTTGCTATTTGCCTACGGAACCCTTAAAAAGGTGGTGCATGATAATCAATGAATGTCTATAGCAGTAAGAGACAATAACATCAAGAATAGAATCTTTGCTATGTGCATTGTGCGTATACGTAATTTGCCTTTCAGTTTAATAGTAGTTGATGTCGTATTATACATATTCTGATTACTAGATCGCAAGTCTTTTAGATATAACGCAAGTTCTTCATAAAGATATCCACTGAAAAATTACGTGCATAGAAAATAACTTAAACACTGTTTATGATGATAAAAACCGTAAAAAAAAGATTGAAAAAAAATATAGAACTCTAAATTGCACAACGCAAAGAAAATTACAGTTTTTTAAGCTTAAAGTAAATGTAGGTACAACTTAAGCTATCTTATCGCTAAAGGGATATCTTCCAGACAACCTTTGGATAAAGGATGAGACTTATTCGCAGGAGTTTTATGCAGAGATAAAAAAATATTAAAAAAAAAGTTTAAAGGATAACATTAGTTATTGAAAACGCTTCAGAAATCAACTTGGTGTCAATAAAAAGCCAACACAAAATGTGCGATGCTTTTCTCTCAGCTATAACATTTTGCTAAATGTTTTATGGCAGGCGTTTCAAAACCAATGCTTAACAAGTACCTAAGTATGAACATAAGAGTTTTCAACAAAAATGTATAACCTGATATGCTGGCGACTTTACTTATCTATTATAAGCTTTTAATCTTGAATTCCATCCTATATTAAGAGCATGTATGTATAGTTTTATACGATTTGAAAGAACACGTAAATCATATTCTTTATTGCACTTAAAAATCATACTGAAATAACAGAAAGAAGTTTCGTTCATTTTGAGTAATAGCTTGTATTATGGTTTTCTGTGATTACGTAGAAAGAACATAGGTATTGCAGTAAATAATATAAATACACTAAGGAAGATTTACCTCCAGGTCACGTGTACAGGAAAACGTGCTTCCAGAAAACAAGGAAATATGAGAAAAATAAGATAAAATACAGTCGCAGTCAGTTTTGGAGTAATCGAACCATTAACATATATTTCCTCAACAAACTCTTTTAACAATCATAAATAAATAATGTAATGTGAATAGGTCACCTTTGAAAGAAGACAGTTTCAATTTTCATTCGTTATTTATATCCGTGATTTTTTCTCAGGCGTAAAGTTTTGTGATTTAAGTGATTTTTTCTCAGGCGTATTATTCTTTAGTGCACTTATAAGTTGTACAGAATATAAATGAAGTCACAATGTGAAAAAAGATGGGCGTATCCCTAAATGAGATCTCTTCCAGCCAACCTTTAGGTGTTGGAAATGTCATAGTTGCGGTTATCGGCAGTGCTAGATTGAATACGGAAATTAAGTTATAATGTATTTATATTTTTTAAATATTTATAATTTACTCAATACAATAAATATACATATGTACTTACATTACGTATCTATACTTATATTATAGGACTGAAGAGTTTGTTTGTTTTTTTGTTTGTTATAACGCGCTTATCTCAGAAACTACTGGACCGATTTGAAATCATATTTTTACGTTATCTAACGTAAGTCTTTAACCTTTTATCTTTTAATCGAGGAAGGCTTTAACCTATATGACATCGAGATATGACTCATAAGTCCAGTGCCGCAACGAAAAATGTTGCGAAAACGGGGGGAAAATATTCCTTTTGAAAACTTCCGCTGCGTACGCTGCGTTACCTGTTTAATAAGTTACTCAAAAATCATGTATAACGAGATTGTTATGCATTAACAGTTGTACAAAAGAGTCCGCGACTGCATATGTCTATATTCCATTTAATACAGACATATGCTGTCGCGGACTCTATTACTCACTACAAGCTTTTTATATTATTAATTTGTTAAAAAATAATGCACTATTTTCGAAGGTATTTTATACATACGGGTATTGATTCTAATCAAAATAAATACAGTCATCATCACGAGCATTTCATTTTGAACAAATTTGCCCTTTACATCATTTGATTTCAATGAATCTATACTATTAATATTATAAGGCTGAAGAGTTTGTTTGTTTGTACGCGCTAATCTAAGGAACTTCTGAACCGACTGGAATAAATATTTTTTGTTGGATAGCTTCTTTATCGGGAAAGGCTTCAAGGGTAAAACATCTCGCTGCAACGGGAGGGGAGCGAGCAAACTTAAAACGCGCGGAAGAAGTCGCAGGCACCACAAGTATATAATATATATTTAGTATTTTGCGACAAATCGTACTTATTACTTTCGATGCTTATCCAACTAAGTATAGTTCAGGTGTTTGAGTCAGTAGGCCTACGAGGGTCAAACTGAAAGTTCTTAGAACTGGCCACTTATAAACAATATAATACAAAAAATATTCTAAAATTTGAAAATAGAACTCTTTGCCAATATTACTGAGTATATATTTCATTCATTTGTCATTTGTTTTACGATTTGGCGGCAAATTGAAAATTGTCTGTGTCACGTCAACATGAATTTAACACGAGAAAATTTTCGTGCAATGATTTTTTATGACTTTCGATGTCATTTAAGTCAACAAGAAAGTTATGATAGACTACGATTGGCCTTTCACGATGAAGCCCCATCTCGTGCGACTGTTTACAACTGGTTTAATGAGTTTAAACGTGGTCGCACTAATCTCGCTGATGATGTACGTGAGGGACGGCCTTCTACGGCGACGACTGAAAATAACATCTGTGTTGTGCGGCGTATGATAGAGACTGACAAAAGAGTGACCTATCAGTAGATTCGGACAAGCTTAGGCATCGGTATGAGTCAAGTGCACAAAATCCTCCACGAACATTTAGCGGTCAGGAAGCTTTGCGCCCGGTGGATACTTCATAATTTGACTAAGGCTCAAAAACTCCATCGTGTGGATTGGTGCCGTAAAATGATTGAAAGATTTAACGGAGGTGACTCAAATGCTGTGTTCGACATACTTACAGGTGACGAAAGCTGGATTTACTGTTATGATCCTGAAACCAAAAGACAATCTGCTCAGTGGGTGTTTCCTTTCGAGGAGTTGCCAACTAAAGTGAAGAGAAATCGAAGTGCGGGAAAAAAAATGGTGGCCTCGTTCTTTGGAAGGATAGGTCATTTCGCAACAATTGTGTTAGAGGATCAAAAAACAGTTTCTGCAGAATGGTACACTACCAATTGTTTGCCACTTGTCTTGGAAAAAGTTCGAGAGAAACGACCTCGCAGTAGGATCCTCCTTTACCACGACAACGCCTCGTCGCACACCGCCAAGCGAACGATCGACTATTTGGCGATATCAAACGTTGAATTACTGGGTCACCCGCCGTATAGCCCCGACCTCGCACCTTGTGATTTTTATTTATTTCCAAAAATTAAAGAAAAACTTAAAGGAAAGCGGTTTATGAATGCTGAAGAAGCGGTGGCTGCGTATCGCGATGCCATTGAAGAGACCCCTAAGGACGAGTGGGCAAAGTGCTTTTCCCAGTGGTTCCATCGCATGCAGCGGTGTACTGACGTCAATGGACAATATTTTGAAAAGATATAATAAAACTAATAACTGGCTAATGTAATCAGTTTTTGATTTTCTAAGAACTTTCAGTTTGACCCTCGTAGCATGCACGCCTCGATACCATTTATCGCGTCGAGAAACTTATTGTATTTCCTAAACAACATGTTTTCCCATATTTTTTTCACTTATATAGCAATCCTAATAGCTTTCAAAACCAAATGCATACATTTTAGTAAGTAAAAACCTGTTTAAATACGGTTAAAATGACGTTTGAAATTTATCGTTTGCCGCGACAAATGATAAATAGGCGCGCATCTTAGGCAGGCTGGTAGGTCCTACAATCATCAAAATAGATAATGCACAAAAGTAATTATTTCTGCATTATAATGTAGATGCTGTCACTTATATCATTTTACTTATTTAAAGAAATCACACTTTCGATAAGTGTGTGATTTAGTAAGTATTTAATGATTCCATAATTATGCTATCATAAATAAAAGTGATTGAAAGAATAAAAAAATAAAATGCCTCAAGAAATAGTCAGTGGCGTAAATAATTATTTTTAATAAGCACTATATTACGACCATTTAAAAAACTATCTAATTCATATTTAAATAGAAAATCGTAACGTACCAAACAAATTGTATCTCGATGACTTGTAATTTATAGCCATTTAATAATCATTTTTCTATTTTAACGGCGCTGAAATTAGTTAGCTAATACAAACAGGAGAGCCGCCATCCATTCCCGTCGTGAGAAACCGTTGCATACAAATTCGAAATTAATTTCTTTGGTGTTAGTCTACACATTTGACCAAAGAAATAAGGCATTAATTCTATTTTCGAGACCATTCTGTTGTGTTTTGTTTTCTCTGATTCAGTGTTTGGCAACAGTGATTGGAAATTTTCGGTAGTGCGTGCAATGCCATTGTTTTGCGTTTACGTGGGTGTATTTTCGTTTGGTCGGCAGTATAAGGCTGTCTTCACACTAGCGTTTTTCCAGTGTGCCTAGGTGTCATCCTGTTGACTCACCAATTGATAATTTAAAACTGTCATTAATCGATTATAATTATGATGATTATGATAGCTTGATGTAAACAAGTAATATGGGTTCAGTGTGCTTTACCACAGATGAATAATAATATATCTAGGTGCTTTACCGATGTTTCGGTAGGCAAATAATTCACGTCATCGCCTATAACTAGAATTAAAAATTTCATTCAAAAAGACAGTGATTAGTTATTATGATACTGTAATACATGAATAATGGGTTTCAGATCCCAATTTTAGCGTGCATTATACAACAATGTCATATATAATACTTAAATCCAAGCAATACATGTCTATACTAATATTTAAAAAAACGTATTTAGAGAAACCCTAATGATAATTTAAAAGATGATAAGGTATGAACTTGCATGATCACCACAAACATTGTAAAACCTTTGAAAAGAGGCATTGACGATAGTGACTGAGTTTGTTGCGCAGCTTATTCTCAGCACTAGCCCACAATTGTCCCGAAGCTCTGGTAAGGTCTATTTATATAAATATATGACTTTTTTTATAAACGCTTTGTGACCGCAGATAACACACAAGTTGAATACTATGTAATAGTCCCCCTAGCCGATTTTGACTACAGTGGCCAGTCAAAACGACTAACCGACTGCTCGAGACATATTATAGTGCACAAGTGTGTGCGCAAACACAGGTGCCCTCTCTATTCCTTTCACTCTCATAGCCCGATGAGACAGCAATCTGACACGACCGGAGAGAGATCAGGCTCAGGACCAGCGCAGCGGCTTTACGTGCTTTTGTGAGGCACGGGGGTGAAATACTGCCTACATCCAAACTCCGGGCCACCTTACGAATTTCGGAACAGAAAAACCCAGGTACATATTTTAGGGCCGACCCGGGGATCGAACCCGGGACCTCTGGCGAAGCTTTAAAGTCGTCGCTTTTTTACCACTATGTACTTGTAGTTCAAATGACGAGAGTCGTTAAGGCTACGAAACTATTTGACAGTTGCTGTAGGCGCTATCGAGAACACCGCGCCGCCTTACCGAGCCAAAATTTTTACAGTACGTTCTTTTACACCTCACAAGGAAATTCTTACAGTTCCTACGCGAAGTAAGTTCTTTTACACCTTGCGTAGTCTATTGTATGAAGTTACGCTCGTATTTATGTCGTGTGTGCAAGCGGTTTTCGGTTGAAAGTGGTATGCCACCACTTCGTTGTCTTATATATAAACATTCTAAACCATTAGATGGCGAAGCGTCATCAATTTCCAAGTTGAATTTATTCTGTAAAGAATGACTACTTGGCCCACTGTTGCATAAACAGACGGGTAGATGGCGCTAAACGTCACGCATAATGACGTATCCGTAAGAGACCACAAATTTCGCAAGGTAGCTCAATTAGTAGAGCGTTTGGCCCGGTTAGCCAGAAAGTGCTGGTTCAAGTCCCGTCCGTGCGCAAATTTTGGTTTCTTATTTCATCTTTATGAACATAAAATATGACACTGTGAGTGTTAAAACATTCTGAACCACTTGTAGGTGTCGTTCAACCGCATCACTGCCGCAAGCGAATGCGTTGGCGTTCTGACTGGACTAACGTGCGTTGCCGCAGCGTCGTCTGATTTTTACATACGTTCGTCGAACACCTACGCTTGACAAACGCCAGTGTAAATGAGCTTTATGCAGGGAGTTCATTTCAATAAATCAAAGGAGATGACGCCGCCCGCGTTAACCAGTCAGCGTCTCGCTGGGTGGGCTCGCGGGGCCACGCTTATTTCACGCCGCAATGTATACTACAAATAAAATCGGAGTGCCGACGAGGAAGTAGTGCATCTGGATACGTTTGCAAGACTGTTGCATGCAATGACATCGTAAATGAATTTATTGGTTAGCTCAAAACACGCTGAGATAAGTTTGGTGCTCTTCAGAAATGTCTTCAAGTTATAAGCATACTTATACGGCAATCGGACGGAAATCTATATGATGCTTTCGTCCGATTAAAACACGTGTTAGTTTAATGAACGGCTAAGTGCGAGTCGGACTCGCGCACTGAGGGTCCCGTGCCAACTTTAACTAAATTAGGGGTCCAGTCACTTTTACTTAGCCAAAATACCACATAATTTTGTTGACAGCAAAATTGTTGAAAATGTGCTATATCTCAAAAAGTGCTTGTTCAATCTCGTGCAAACTATTTCTCGTTAATTTTCTTTGAAAGTTTACGGAACGTTAGACTTTCAGATAAAAATGATTTTAGAAACCTCGTGTCATTGAATGTCATTTTAAAAGACCTATCCATAGGCTAAATAAAGTATGGGAATCGTAAATCAGTTGAAGGATACGAGTACACCTACCTACCAAGTTAAATTTATGTAATGCTAATAGTTTCAGAATAAAGAGGCTGTGACATACGGACGGACAGACAGACTTAACGAAACTATAAGTGTTCCGTTTTTTGCCATTCGGTTACGGAACTGTAACAACTTTTGGATTGGCTACTTATTTAAACCAACACCAAAATATTGACTATCTTCGTACGGCCGAGCAAAAACAGAAAAGTGCTTTTGCCATTTTCAAAACAATTTACTACATTGCCCTAACATATCCAGTTAAAATTTATCGCACCGTAAAATTATAGTGCAGGAGCGTTGATTCCAAATCCGGCAACCGCAAGACGACAACAGATAAATCGATTCGAGAACTCGGACGTGTGCCTTAAATACGTTATTTATCGTATCGAGTTACCGAGCATTCGATATTTATTCGAAATATCCATTGTGACCGAGGATTATCGCTTGTTACGCTCGCTATTACGCTTGTTCGTACAAGATGAATATCATTCGATGTTTTCGGTGTTTGATTAAAATATGATTGTATGTAAAAATAACTGTTAATTAATATCAAAGCTTAAGTAACCATTTTAAGGCTCAAGGATAATTACTTTTTCATGAAAAATTGACGGAATTGAAAAAGATAGAAATAAAACAAAGTTTATTTCACTCATTTTCAATGATGTGATGACTCATATTCCACTCAGAGCTTGAATTTGCCAATGTGAAAAAAATGATAAGGAGTTTTAAAAAGTATTTTACAAGTTATAATTTATAATACATAATATCTGGGTGACAAAGCCTCTCTTGGTATTTTGTTGAAAAAAAAAACATTGAAAAAAGTTCAAAACACTGTTAAAAATACAAAAACAATCTGATGTATGCCAATTTGGGTGTCCAAGATCCGAGATAGACAGTTTTGGCTCTTAACCGCAGAGCTATCATGACATGTTCATTAGATGGTTAAATTTACATTTGTATTCTAATGGAATTTTAGCCGCTTTCAGTGTCTAAAAATACGACGTTAACATCATTTTCTGAAAATGAAACCTAGCAAGATCTATATTTTTCCTCCAAAACTCCTTAGACCCTTTACACACTGCAACTTTTAGCAGCGATGCTAACGCGCATTAGCATCGATGCAGTCGCAATTGTCAACCTTTACACACTACGCTACTTTTAGCATCGATACCTACAGTCGCGATGGTAAAGCGCGTTAGTACCTATCCATACAGTCGCGATGCAGAAGCAGGAAATTGTTAAAATATGTACTAAATTTTGGCGACTGCATCAATACTAACGTGCGACTGCATCGATGCTAAATTAATCTGTTCATTGCGTGAGTCGGATACTTAAAGTTGCAGTGTGTAAGGGGTCTTAAGTACAATTCGTATAGAAAAGATAAGGAACATATAAATATGTAGCTCGACAAGAATTGCTCGTTTGAAGTATAGGATTAAATATTTGTAAGTGATTAAATGCAAAGACTTTTTACAATGCATTCGTCCAAGATACTACTACATTCAGCTCGGTAGCTAGAAGCAGGGATGCCGATAAGTATTTGTGATGCTTGAAATGTAACAGAACACGTATCGCACCTGTTATCATAAAAACATCATCACCTTCTCAAGAAATACATTAATTGGACTCAAAAAACAAAACCCATTTTAAAAATATTTTAGAAAACGAGTGACGTAAGTAAGTAAATGACTCTACCTAGTTCACAGTGCGCATCTCTATTTCCTAGTATGCATCTGAATTCTGCTGTAAGTGAAATCCTTGGTGGTTCATTCTGGTGCGGATTTTTAATTTCTTTCTCTTTTAAAATATTCACAGGCGGAATAAGTTGCAAGAATGACTTGGAGCGTAGTCTGGTAAATTGTTGCAATTTTCTGTTCGAAATATTAAGTCCTACAACTGTACATTTTACCGCGAAAAAGAATAGGAAGTAAAACTTTGCATTTTCATTCTTAAAAAAAAGTATGTTTCTTGTTTTGAAGTTGAAATCGATAAATCAGTTTAAACAAGATTACGTTAATTTGTAACAACGTTTTCTACATAGAAGTCTTGCGTCTTGACTTGCCAAATTATGTTGTCAGGTACTTGTTTTTCTTAATTACTTTCCATTAAAAATGCAAAACGTTCCATTTAATAAGAGAGAATATATTAAGTGTCTTATTCTGTTGCAACTTCACATGCAAAGCTGATGAATATGTTCAAGAGTTATAAACTTTTGCAAAATAAGACCGAAACTCGCAAAAGCTGTTTTAAACACGGCAAATACGAAAAGATTAAACGTGCGGCAACAAACGAGGCGGAGAAAGAACAAGGAGGGAGCCAACGCAAATTACGTTTTTTCAGGTAAGCAACAAACAGACGTACGAGTTAAAACAATTTACAGACGCCACTTGAAAGTGTTAAGTGAATTTGGAAATGTTAGCAGCGGGCGAGCGCTCAAATTGAGTCAAACAAACGGAACTCATCGACAAGATTCTATCGCGCGGAGTTTAAGAGCAATTTTTCTCTTAAAGCCAAACAAATGAGGCGCCATTAGATGGAGTGAGAGCGCTTAATCTATTTCTGACGAGTTCAGTGACGCCGACAAAGACAAATCGACATTAGCCTACCCACACGGCGCGAAGGCGTCCCACTTCTGTTTCAATTCCACTTTTATTTGCGGATTAACTTCTTATTAGTCATTGTGCTGTGGAGCCCCGGCCTGCTATCACAAGCCTTATGAATGGCTCAATTATTGCGCCGACTCAGTACGAATTCATCTAGAGAATTTAACTGAACGCTAAGCATGACTTATTCGTATTCCACCAAATCTTAACAATGTTCTATTTTCTTCTTAGCCTTCTGTCTTTCATTTAAATCTGGCTTAATGAATAACAATGAAAATTCGATACATCAGTGTCATATTAAACATGTGTACGACTTTAGTGAGTTTAGTAACAGGGGTATTAATAGACTGACAACATATTTATGCCTCCCAGTGGCAGATATAATGATGTCGATAAATTCAAGTGATTAAATATTCGAGTCAAGGAAGTGCTCTAATGGGAGTAATCTCATGTGATATCTGTGCTCTAGATCACTTTGCAGGCCGGTAATTTTATCTAATATAAGATTATGTAGTACTAATTGGTTTGGTTAACCCGTAGCAGGCACATTAGCTCCTTCAAGCTTTGGACAGATTTACACTGACTTTTTGTAGTCTCTCATTAAATCGGAGAACGTCGTGTAGAAAACAAACGTTACCGTTTGCCACGCCCTTCTAATTTTAATCTTCTTTGCAAAAGAACAAGGTTCGAAATGCATTGCTTAGCAATGATGATTCAAAGGGATTCTAAACAGTGACGAGCAAAAATAAATAAAAGAATGGAACGAGCGCGTATTTCAGAACCGACAAGTTGAAGAATGTCGAAATGTGTCATCTGTCAGTTGGTATTTAAAACGATATGTTATTTTGAATGTGTCGTTGGAGGCGTTCGTCGTGTATCTAAATAGGTGAGGCAGCTGTCTTGCTGTAAAAATCACGCATTTCTTTAGTAACCAAATGTAAATTCCTATGTCAATGGGATGGCTTTCAAGTTTAATGTAATTCATAAAATGCTTTTAAAAAATAAATCTCACCGTCTTACCCTGAATGCTGTGGTGACGTTCATTCTTTTCAAATTGGTTTCGGAATTTTTACTGCTTGATTCAAACGAAAAAATAGCACCGGATGAAAGCTTCAGTATCAAAAGATTGAGAAATATTTTAATAAAATAGCTTTACCACAATAGATTGCATATCAGAATAGCTTTTCATGACATGCTTTTTACGAAAGCTATGCAGTGTCTTATAAAAACAACTTTTCTTAAAATTCTTGTTATAAAAACTTTAAGAATGGCCCAATACGTATATACTCAAAGCATACCAACGAATGGTTTCTTGGCACATATTTAGGTTTCCCGGAGCAAAATCGTGTTTAAAAACTGACCGGTCCGACGTCAATGGAAAGTATTATGTTGCATGCTCAGCACTCGTGCACTTGAAACGGTTAGGCTACTGATATAATGGGACGCCGAGCTAGGAGCGGCAGCGTGAATTAGTAAGATTTTATTATTTGCCGTCGAAGCCAACAAAAGGATTTATACCTAAGGACAAACTGCCACTTCAGCTTAAGACTTAAGTATTCGAGAAGTGCATATCACCAGTCTTCACTTACCGCACATAAACTATATCTCTCACTAAAAAGTCCGCGGAATAAATTCGAGATGTGCAAAGAGGAATGGAGAGAGCAATGCTAGGAATCAGTCTCCGAGGAATCGCAACGAGTGGATACTCCGGAAAAGTAAGCTGAGAAATGTAGTCGCAACGATCTCGAAGAAGAAATAGGCTTGGGCTGGACATAAAGCTCGAATGGCAAACGACCGCTGTCCCAAAAGAGTTCTGGAATGGAGACCACGGACAACACAAGAGGGAAAGGACGACCGCCCCAACGATAGTCTGATGATATCCGACCCGGGCACAAGACCGTCAATCATGGTTGAGAATGGAGGAGGCTTACATCAAGGACTGGACAACATTGGGCTCATGATGGTGATGATGATTACTATTATTTAACAGAGTGAACGCACACAAGTGCACAGACATATCATTCTTAGTGAGTGCAATAGGAATATGATAGTCACAACTAGTCGCATCACATCATCTGACTACAGCTCAGCTCATCTCAGCACTTGTGACGTGATCGAGTATAATGACTAGAAGGGCTGTACCTCACCGAGACGCCATTGCGACGTCACCAAGTACCAAGTCAATAATATTGAATTGTATTGTACCTAACTCGCTTGGCGAGGGTTTTGTAACTATAAATTTTATATTACCTGCAAGGATACGTAGCCAGCGGCGCGCCATGGAGTCTCAGTGAGGTACGGCTCTTAAGGGCGCAATCGTTGGTGTCACATTTTGACAAAAGATAAGAGAAAATAAGATTTGTTTCTCTTTCTCTCTTTCAATATCACTTCAACATGGAAATACAATTTATGATTCGTTGGACCAATCGGAAAAGAGAGACTTATTAAAAACGCTTCATCTCATGTAACCGCTCTCGCAGCCACTAAGTCCTCGGCCAACTGCAGTAAGCAATAATGATTTTCCGCAAACTCCGAAGGTAATAGCTGTTGCGGACTATATCGAGTGCATCGTGATTTCGCCTTGTTATGTTCTTTGTGACATTGTTACGAAAATGACCTTACTTAGGGCTATCTTTTGTGGCCGGTGTTAAATAAATCTGAGCAAATAACGGCTTTAGTAAAATGGAGCTTAACAACATTCGATATCATTAGACTTCAGACAAAACTGATAAAATGGATGGAAAAATAATAATATTATTATCAGCATGACAGGTGATGACAGTTAATTGTAATTAGAAACTTATGATTGTATCTTGATTGTGCGAGTGAGTGGTGTGACCATTAATTGTTTGTTAGCATTTTAAACTGTTGATAACTGTAAGGATTGTCATTATTGTAAAATCTATGCCATTTGATTTAATTAAATGATATTGCATTAAACTACTGTTATCAGTATTCGCGATATGCAGAGCTACCAATATGAGAATAACGCTAAAAATCACATTAAAAGTTAAAAAGTTACAAACTTTTCGCCTATTTTTGAACCGCTCGCCTCAGTACGGCGTGTGATTTTCGATGATTACTGTTTGATTTTCAAATGAAAAGCAGGATGAAATCCTTACAAGAATTATTAAAAAAACCGGCCAAGTGCGAGTCGAACTCGCGCACTGAGGGTTCCGTGCCAACTTTAACTGAATAAGGGAATCCACTTACATCTACTTAGTAAAATACCACAATATTTAGTTGACTGTAAATATAAATTAGTTTTTCATAGTGTTTGTATGAAGAACAAAGTTATGTTTGCGGTTGTTGAAAATGTGCTATATCTCAAAAACTTCTCATTCGATCCCGTCCGAACCAATTTTCGTTGAAAGTATTTGTTAAGATCTACATCATACATTTTTTTCAAAATTTACACTTGCTTGGTTTAGAAGTTAAATGGGGGGGGGGGGGGGACGCCCATTTTACGACTTTGGAAGCGTGTAGCTATGAAACGTTAGACTTTAAAAGAAAATGGTTTTAGAAACCTCGATGTCATTTTAGAAGACTTATCCATAGACACCCCACACGCATAGGTTTGATAAAAATTTTTTTTTTGGTTTTAGTTTCATGTATGGGAGCCCCCCTCCATGTCGTTATTTCTTATTTTTTGATAACAGAATACATCTTCCTATCAAATTTCAACAGTGTAATGCTTATAGTTACAGAATAAAATGGCTGTGACATACGGACGGACAGACAGACAGACAGACAGACTTGACGAAACTATAAGGGTTCCGTTATTTGCCATTCGGCTACGGAACCCTAAAAAGGGAAAAATCGATAACGTTAGAACTCTTCACAATATTTTATTTGATAATCGTTGATTTTTAATTGATTTTCGCACGAAAATCACTCGTTGTGATTCGAAAAAAGAGCTCCATATCGTTCGTTTTGTTCAAAACTGTTACATAACTGAACTGGAAAAATACATTAAGATGTATTTTTATAGGTTCAGACCTATGAAGAAAGTTACAGCTATAACACTGCTTGAAGGTTGCTCGTAGTATATAATTTGCTTACATTATTTTTTGTGTACAACGAATACAAATGGAAAACCTTCCGTCATCGTGACAGATGACGGTTTCAGTTAGTCGAGGGGAGACTGGGCACAAATGTCCGACAGACCGACTGTCAAATACAGGTTGTAGATTGGGGCTGACGGATGTTTAGCATTATTTCGGTAAAAGTTTTATTATTTGGATACGTGTAATGACCCACGTTAAGGCGTCATAAAATTACCGTGCGCAGATATTACAAACGATTGTAATGCACCGTATTTTATTTATTTTTGTAATGTTAACACATCCCAACAGAAGGTTGTTGTTAGGAGATCGTCGCGAGTCTTGATTAAAAGAAAAAAATCGGCTAAGTGCGAGTCGAACTCGCGCACTGAGGGTTCCGTGCCAACTTTCACATAATAAGGGGAGGGGTAGTTCAACTTAGCCAAAATACCACAATACTTTCTTGACAGCAAATATATTTTTGTTTTTATATGAAGAACAAAGCTATTTTTGCGGTTGTTGATAATGTGCTATATCTCAAAAAGTACTAGTTCGATCTCGTTCAAAGCAATTTTCGTTTAAAGTATTTGTAAAGATCTATATCATGTCATTTTTTCAACATTTTCACTAGCTTGGTTTAAAAGTTAGAGAGGGGGGGGGGGGCGCCCCAATTGATTGATATTACACTAATTATTGACGTTCATAAGTGGCATTTTGTGTCCTAAATTGAATAAATTATTTTAAATTTGACTTTGTCCATTTTACTAATTTGGAAGCGTCCATCTTACAAACATTTCATCATCATCATCATCATTCTCAGCCAAAGGACGTCCACTGCTGAACATAGAGCTCCCCCACGGCTTTCCACAGCGACCGATCACTAGCGGTCTGCATCCAGTTTGATCCTGCGATCTTTTTAAGGTCGTCTGTCCATCTTGTTGGTGGACGTCCAACGCTGCGTCTTTGGTCGAAAGGTCTCCAATCTAGAACTTTCCTGCCCCAACGGCCATCAGTTCTTCGCGCTATGTGCCCTGCCCATTGCCACTTGAGCTTACTGATTCTCAAGGCTATGTCCGTTACATTAGTTCTTCCGCGTATCTCCTCATTTCTGATTCGATCACGTAGAGAAACACCCAGCATAGCCCTCTCCATCGCTCGTTGTGTGATTTTGAGCTTCCCCCCCCCCCCTTCAAATGTCATTATTTTTTATTTCTTGTATAGGAATCGTAAAGCGGTTGGCAGGTTAAACCTACCGACTAAGTTATTTGTGTAATGCTAATAGTTTCAGAATAAAGTGGCTGTGAAATACGGACTAAATTATAAGGGTTCCGTTTTTTGGCATTTAGCTACGGAACCTTTAAAAACGGAAAAAAAAAATTGTTACTTCATATTACATAAAATTTTACCAATATTTCAGGGCTGATTTAGTCAACCTCAGATAAGACTAATCGGACTGAATAAGTATAAAACGACCGATTTTTAAATGTCATTTACAAAGTAAGCGTATTGTTTCCTCTACCCAATGGTTGTCTGGAGTTGTTTGTTTCTCGTGTACTTACTTGTCGAGTAAGGAATATTCATTATTATTATTCTTTATCTGAAGTTGGTAAAATCAAGCTTAATGTAAGCAATGAAGCTGACGTCTTAAAACCAATTTCAAATATTTACACAACATCCTATTTAAATTTAAGTCGTAATTCCCTCGATTTAAATGCAGCCCTTTTATTATGTTTATTAAGTTGTGAGAGAAATAAACTTTTATGAGGACTATTATCAAGTTTCCTAATGCAGGAATTGAAGCGGGAACGAATTAAAACAACTGGGAAAGTGAAATTAGTGAGTTCAGCTATCAACAAAGGTCTGACGAGGGTGCGCTTGTAACGCCAAGGATTAGCTTTGTAAAGTGATGTAAACTACGGCTAATCAAAGTTATTTCAATATGTGGATATCTATTTGTTAAAAACTTACTACGACCTTAACTTATCTTTGTAATATAAAGAGAAGTTTACTGAAGATTTAAGTGTTTAATAGTTCAACAACAGTACATTAGACACTTGTTGATTAAGTTTAGAATCCTTATACGAGTACACTGCGACTTTTACCAAAACGCGCGCAAGCATCGCAATGAACAGATGCTATCGCGCGTTAGTATCGATGCAGTCGCTAATATACAGGACATAATTTGTCAATGTCCAGCTTCTGCATCGCGACTGCATCGATACCAATGCGCTTTAGCATTGCGATTGCATTGATGCTTAAAGTAGCGAAAGTGTGTAAAGGTTGACAGTTTGTGACTGCATCGATGCATCGATTGTAAAAATATTTAACTAACACTGGCGGTTCCCGTGGCTGTGTGTTAATGTCGGATCTCAAAAAATAACACTATGAATTATATCACCTATATGTTATTTCATCAAAATCCATTCAGTAGCTTTTGCGTGAATGAGTCACAAACATACCATCCGCACAAACTTTTGCGTTTATAATATTAGTAATATAAGTTTTAATTATACATAGCTTTGAGAATCAGTAAGCTTAAATGGCAGTGGGCAAGGCACATAGCGCGAAGAACTGATGGCCGTAAGGGCAGAAAAGTAGATTAGAGACCCATTGACCAAAGACGCAGCGTAGGACGTCCACCGACAAGATGGACAGACGATCGAACTAGATGCAGACTAGTGATCGGTCGCTGTAAAAAGCCGTGGGGGAGGCCTATATTCAGCTGTGGACGTCCTTTGGCTGATAATGATGATGATGAAGTTTTAATTATTTTATTTCTTTAATAAAGCTAAATACACCGTACACAAGGCACTAGACAATTATATTAAACTCAATAATTGCATAACCAATGATAACGGAAGAATTAGACATCTTATTTTTAAGACACAATCAAATACGCAGCACGCACGAATTTAAACTAAACAGAAAAGAGTTTGACCAAAACGAAGAAAAATGCGAAAGTCGCGGACGTGACCAAGTCGTATCAAGCTGTCGGTGTCAGTGGTCGAAGTTCAGGATTTCAGATATTTATTGCGATCCCGCGGGATCCCGGGAATTTACGCGCGTCCTGATAAAGGTTTGGTGCGGTTGCGATTAGTTTGCTGTAAAATGGAAATCGATTTGAGGATCGTAAGCTGTCACTACTTTTATCATCTACTTTACGGTCATCTTTATACTCTTTGATTTTAAAATCAAATAATCATACATTCAGACCTTTGTTTGCGTTGTTTCAGAGTACAACAGTTCAGTCTCTAATATGCGTAATTTATTTAACATTACAAGCGATGGACCATTATTACAATACAGTGTGTCCCTAGTTATAATGAAATCAGGATGGAAAAAAGTCAAAAAAAGTTTTATTTCTATATTTTAGATACTTTTGTACAATGAAGTCCTTATTTTGTGCTCGGACACTGCGTGCAAAACTGATGATTTCTTTTGAAATCATTGGTTGTTTTCGATGAAATAATAAAATATGATAAGCCCAATCATGTGTTTTGCTCATTGTATTTTATATATAGTATACAACGTGTTCTTTTTGTCTTTCAAAAAATAAAACCACGGATTCTAAGTTTGATGCACGAGTAAGATTATTTTTCAAAATCAATTCGTCATTATTTGCTCTGTGTTTTGAATGGTGGGCAAAAGAGGTTACAAAAATTTTTTTTAACACGATTATTATTAGGACACACCATTTTAATGACTTAAAGACGCGATTTTCATACATATTTTATAACGCGACATTTATTTATAAAGTCTGATTTATATCTGTTAACGACAGCCACAAGACCAAAAGAAGTTTCATATGATTTCATTAAGCTTTGATATTGTCGTTTATTTACTAATTTTCTACTAGACTTAAAGAAAGAGAAAAATGTATAAGTAAGAACGAATACGAAAATTGTTAAGAAAAATTAAATAGGATAGCAATATATGTAAGAAAGAAATGAACATAGTAGTGCCGTGTGCAAACTTCGTGCTCAATAATTAGAGATAATAATGGATCGCTTTAGTCGCTAATTGAACGCAGAAAATCATACAAGAATAGAGCCGAATTTGTATGCAGTACGCTCATTCCTTCCTACGGTTTAATAGTGAATACAGCTACTAGTGAAAAGTGAAGTACCAGTAATTACCAGTGAATTGTGAAAATAGTAAAAGTATTAATAAATTAATGTGTGTCAGTATAAGTGCACTGTTTTACTGGGGAACAGTCAGTGCCTAGTGTTAAATTTAAATTACAGTCCACTCGCTCTCTGGGCTTGACGACTGTACTCTCTCCATAGTGTAACACCAACAATATCCTTCCTTTTAAAGAAAACAAAAATAACACGTTGTATAATAAAGATTAAATCGCTGAATTTAAAAAAAAAAAAAAACCGTACAAAACCTTAATTATTTTACGTAGCGTCTCAAAATAGAATTTTAGTATCAGATTTTTCTGAATGGCACTATAACCAAGGACACATCATCATCAAAATCACACACACATCAAAATCTATTAGATCGGCTTTTAAACTACAGAAGTAAGTATATCCAATACATTTTGGAACTAGGTGTATTGATTACGAACCAACTGAAAGTTATTTTTTATAATTTAACCCAAATATTTATATTCTAAAAAAGACACACAGTGATCATTTGATACTTCGATTCAAACGAGTTTATTCCCATGATTGGTTTTTAACCCACCTGCTAGGAAAAGGCCAATAATAATGAAATCAAAACTCATATTGTTTGCTTTGGTGAAATAAAGCCGGTCCACGTATGGAACATTATGAAAAAAGTCAGTAAGCTCACTCTGTTACTTTCTAATATGATATGACTATGTAATATTTTTTGTTGTTTTTTTTAGGAACAAATAATGGATGTCGTTTACGTCTATTTCTTAAGAAGTGTAAAAAACGCGGTTGAATTCTTACTTTTCTTACTTTATCTTTATTCCTCGTTCATTTTATTTCCCGTCAAACACAGAAGAATGCGAGTTTGACTCGACAGTTGGTTTCATAAGCACGATTACAGTCTGATTAACTCACCATTTTATGCGATTACGTGGTAGGTATTTTAAAATATTTTTGAGGTACATTAGTTTCCTACTTTCAAACGCATGTAAGCAACTATAAATATATCGCAATAGGAATGCTTAATTTAGGTAATAGACCTAACGCAGGACTCATGACATAATTTTCCTGTTGAACACCAGATGGCACTCGAAAAACGCTGAAACAAAATTCGTTTAAAAGATTTTTTTAAATACAATTTTAACAGTTCCAAATAGTTTTTTACATTTTGCATAAATTGCATGAGTAAAAAGGATATTCAATTCTGGAGAAAAACAAATAATTGAACTTATCATGCTGAAATGTAAAAAATAAACATTTTGACAGCTTCGGACTATGGCCGCAGACTCCCTTCTCAACATGTTTGCATTGTGGTTTGCGGGTTAATAAATCGTGCGTCACGCCGCACACGCGTCTGTGCAAGTTAACAATGGACGACAAGGCAATTTTAGCAACATCATCGATATTCCTATAAACCCGCAGGGAATTGGACGCTCCGATGCTGAGGCGAAAATAAACAGGCGGGAAAGCTCTATGGCAAATATTAACGTGCATTTGTTATTATAATGAAGAGAAGTATTCGATTTGATTTGTGAAATTAACTTCACTACTAAATACAATTAAATAATACTAGTTGTGATTTAAAAATGACGCTTGATTTGAGCTTAAATTGACGATGTTTCTTTTTGACAAAGGTATGAACTAAAACCGTTTCGAGACTTAGCGATTCTAAACACGTTAAATGTTTTTCAACACACTTGCTCAAAATGACGTTTTTATTCCACCGATTTTTGCCACATAATCATAGATATTAAACACGCGTGCTTTTTCTGTATATTATTGCACTAGTGCCTTTTGTTTATTAACCCGACCAATTTACATTTGTACCCTAGTACCAAGTAGTAACTAAGAAGATGAAGTGATATAATTTAGTCGGGTTATAACATACACAACAAACAGTATTTATGTGAAAAATAACAGTATGTACATATTTATTTCTATAAATGGTAAATCCAGCTTTATTACTAAAAATAACTCAAATTCATTTAAAATTTTCTGTAATTTTTGTTTTAAATAACGAATTATTACATTTTTAATCGTGGCTGTTGGCCGATCTAGTTCGCGCCTTAACCTTGCGCGCGCATCAGTTTCGCGGCAAGAAAAAAAAAAACAACGCACCATTTTTCGTAAATAGTTGGCGGCTGTGGTGTGACGAAGTTTGGATTAATGGCAAGTGTGTTGAAAAACGTCGTATGAAACACGTGTGCCTGTGACCATTATATACGCGGCTTTCTTATGGCGCACTCGCTTTCGCTCGTGCGCACACAATATCGCCTTGTATATAATGGTCAACTTAGCACACTTGTATCATAATGTACTATTAGAATGGAGATTTTATAAATAATTGTTATAAGGAAAAATACTGAAAAGAAATGAAAAATAAAATATACGGGTGCCTTCAGTTTTGAAGTTCTTTCAGGGAAAAAATAAAAATAGAAGCACGACTGTATCGATGCTAACACGCATTAGTATCGACGCATACATACATAATTTGAAATTTTCCAGCTTCTGCATCGCGACTGTCTCGATGCTAACGCGCGTTACAATTGCGACTGCATCGCTGCTAAAAGACGCAGTGTGCAAATGGCCTAAAGAATTGCATCATTTAGTATCCTTTGCATGAATTTGAAAAGACCGTTTTTCTCTGCTAGTCCAATAATGTAAACAATCTTTTAATAACTTTTATGATAATATCAGTGAAAAAAAATAATTCACTATTTTATTAATCATTTCGTAAAACGGAATGTCAAGATTGTTTACAATATTCGACTAGAAAAGGGAAATGGACTGTACGTAATTAAAAACTCATTGGCGAATACACTTCATATCCTCCAGCAACCCTAGAACGCCATGACGTTAATTTCGTTTAGGGGTAAGATAACCAACATTGCTATTCTATCTACCCCTATACGACGCATATTATGTTTACCCAAAAAATCTTTACATCACACACAGACCCGTTTTTGCCTCTGGCTAATCAAGCGTAATACTTGTTTGTCTGTTTGTACACACCACTAATGTAGAACTGGGAGTAACTATTGCATAGGCAGAGGACAAGTGAAAGAGGAGAGAATAAGGTTTTGTGGGGTTAGGTTAGTAGTTTCCAAGTTATTAGGTGTTGTCAACGCGCACTACTAGATGGCGCTAGAAGTAACTTGACTTGCACTAACTTCTTGTTCTTTGTACAATTTAAACGTTACGTATTTTAGTGCTCCTTGCTATTCATGGTATAGACATAACCAAAAATGATGTTAATTGTTAGTCAATCATGAACCACTGGCATACATAGACAGATTCTCTACGTTGCCGTGAAAATGAAAATAGTTTGTGTTAGTGAAACAAGTACTGTAATGTTAATACGGTGTGGATACGAGTATTAACACTTTTACAGTCTTGTTATAACTGCGAAACCAAAAATGTGTATCGCATGCTTAATTAATATGCACCCAATTCTAAAACAGTCTTATTAAGGTTTTCCTATTCTGCGTTACAAACAATTTGAATTTATTTTATTATTGGTATTCAGAGACTAGGGGCCCTATTTTTGAATCACTTGCGTAAGAATGGCAATGAATATAATTGATTAATGTCCAATTTTTGACTAAAAAAACAGTTTAATTCCACACAAGACTGATATAAAAAATAGTTTAATTTCATGAGTATTCACGTATATATTTTGGTCGGTTTTTGTTGATTTTTAGTTCGCTTTCGAATAATATTCAAGCGAGTGACTCAAAAATAGGACCCCTGGTGTATGAGGTTATAACTATATGACTCATCCAATCTTTTATTTTGTTAGGATCAATAAAATAAAAGATTGAATGACAGCTTTACTCTCTGTCAATAGTAATAAAATCGCAAAAGACAAGTGTAAACCCGGGCAAAAAGCAGTCTGCACTGGCAGATATATTATTGTACATTATAAATAAGACTGCCACAGTAACTAAAAGACTTAAGTGAAGCATCGGTCTTATTTGAGACCCTTTGATGATCTTCTATTTAACTCGTAACAAATTACAAAGACAGAAGGATTACCCTGGTAAACGACACGCGTCGAACCAAAATACTTCGATTGGATTGTGTATGTTAAAGGATTTTAACCCTTAAATGTAGGGGAGTAGAGATGCGTACCTGTCGTGTTTAGTTGAGACAAATAAAGTATCAGAGAACAATGCCTGTGGAGTCAGTGAATAATTTTAGCTCGTCGCTTCGCCGCGACGCGTCTGAACGAGGCATGGAGCAAATGACAATAGAAGGGACATTGATGTTTAAACATACATTATGTGAAAAAAACCTGTCTGACCCGAAAGGGCAGTATACAAGCACAAAACAAGTATTAAAATTACTTAAATCATGAAAAATTTTTCAAAGTCAACAAGTTTAGCACCTATTTCCCCTAAAACGGGGGAATTTTCAAAATACGTTATTACTACTGTCGCGCTACCTGCGAGTGCCGGCGCAATTCCACGCCTCCCGCGCACCCCGTCAACCCCCTTTCAGGTTGCCATGTATGCCTTTTGAATGTAGTGTTTTTTTTTTCTAATATTTCATGAAAATTATTATAGAAACAGAACGTTTTATGAATACGTAATAACCCCTTAATGAGTCGGAAAGGTTTTTTTGACACACTGTATACACTTACATGACGATTGTGACAACTGCTTGTGGGTGTACATGCCAAGTTATAAGTTACTAGCGGTCCCCCGCGACTTCGTCCGCGCGTTTTGAGTTTGCTCCCTCCCCTCCCGTCGCAGCGTGATGTTTTATATCCTAAAGCCTATCTCAATAAATCAGCTATCTAACACAGAAATATTTTTTCAAATCGGTTCAGCAGTTCCTGAGATAAGCGCGTTCAAACCAACAAACTCTTCAGCTTTATAATATAACTAGCGGTCCCCCGCGACTTCGTCCGCGCGTTTTGAGTTTGCTCTCTCCCCTCCCGTCGCAGCGTGATGTTTTATATTCTAAAGACTTTTTCAATAAATAAGCTATTTAACACAGAAATATTTTTTCAAATCGGTTCAGCAGTTCCTGAGATGAGCGCGTTCAAACCAACAAACTCTTCAGCTTTATAATATAATTAGCGCAAGCGCACGTTGTACTTGAGCTGCGAACATTATTTTGGTGCGGAGTTATGTTAAAACTGTGATAGCTCCTAAGATATTTATTGGAATCAAATGATATAAAGGGCAACTTTGTTCTAAATGAAATGTTCGTGATGATGAATGTATTTATTTTGATAAGAATAAATAACTGTGTGTATAATACACCTCTAAAAATGATGCATTATTTTTTTACAAATTTATTAACATAAAAAAGGTTGTAGTAAGTCAACCATAAAAGATAGACATATGCTGTCGCGGACTTTATTATAGAACTCTTAATGCTGAACAATCTTGTCATACATGGTTTTTGTGTAACTTTAGCGGTTTCCGCAGCGTACGCAGCGGAAGCTCTCGAAAGGAATATCTTTCTCCCGTTTTCGCAACTTTTTTCATTGCTGC
This sequence comes from Pyrausta purpuralis, assembly GCA_963924145.1. Classification (NCBI taxonomy): domain Eukaryota; kingdom Metazoa; phylum Arthropoda; class Insecta; order Lepidoptera; family Crambidae; genus Pyrausta; species Pyrausta purpuralis. The sequence goes on from OZ001659.1 coordinate 17,860,483, forward strand.
TGTGGTCTTGTGAGTCGTATCTTTATGTAATATAGCTTATAGCCTTCCTCGATAAATGGACTATCTAACATAAAAAGAATTTTTCAAATCGGGCCAGTAGTTTCTGAGATTAGCGCGTTCAAACAAACAAACAAACAAACAACCTCTTCAGCTTTATAATATTAGTATAGATGAGCGCAAGCGCACGTTGTATTAAGCTGCGAACATTATTTTGGTGCGGAGTTATGTTAAAACTGTGATAGCTCCTAAGATATTTATTGGAATCAAATGATATAAAGAGCAACTTTGTTCTTAATGAAATGCTCGTGAAGATGAATGTATTTATTTTGATAAGAATAAATACCTGTGTGTATAATACACCTCTAAAAATGATGCATTATTTTTTTACAAATTTATTAACATAAAAAAGGTTGTAGTAAGTCAACCATAAAAGATAGACTTATGCTGTTGCGGACTTTATTATAGAACTTTTAATGCTGAACAATCTTGTCATACATAATTTTTTTGTAACTTTAGCGGTTTCCGCAGCGTACGCAGCAGAAGCTCTCAAAAGGAATATCCTTTTCCCGTTTTCGCAACATTTTTCATTGCTGCTGTGGTCTTGTGAGTCGTATCTTTATGTTACATAGCTTAAAGCCTTCCTCGATAAATGGACTATCTAACATAAAAATAATTTTTCAAATCGGGCCAGTAGTTTCTGAGATTAGCGCGTTCAAACAAACAAACAAACAAACAAACAAACAAACTCTTCAGCTTTATAATATTAGTATAGATGAGCGCAAGCGCACGTTGTATTAAGCTGCGAACATTATTTTGGTGCGGAGTTATGTTAAAACTGTGATAGCTCCTAAGATATTTATTGGAATCAAATGATATAAAGAGCAACTTTGTTCTTAATGAAATGCTCGTGAAGATGAATGTATTTATTTTGATAAGAATAAATACCTGTGTGTATAATACACCTCTAAAAATGATGCATTATTTTTTTACAAATTTATTAACATAAAAAAGGTTGTAGTAAGTCAACCATAAAAGATAGACTTATGCTGTTGCGGACTTTATTATAGAACTTTTAATGCTGAACAATCTTGTCATACATAATTTTTTTGTAACTTTAGCGGTTTCCGCAGCGTACGCAGCAGAAGCTCTCAAAAGGAATATCCTTTTCCCGTTTTCGCAACATTTTTCATTGCTGCTGTGGTCTTGTGAGTCGTATCTTTATGTTACATAGCTTAAAGCCTTCCTCGATAAATGGACTATCTAACATAAAAATAATTTTTCAAATCGGGCCAGTAGTTTCTGAGATTAGCGCGTTCAAACAAACAAACAAACAAACAAACAAACAAACTCTTCAGCTTTATAATATTAGTATAGATAATTATTAGGATGTGAATATGAAGTGGCAGTTACTTCGCATGGAGTAATTTGTTTATCGTCAATTTAAAATTTCAGTTTATTTAATCAAATTCATCTGATGAATAAGTAAATTAAGCGCAATTGAAATTAAAATAACGAAATAAGTGTAAAATAAGATAAATCTTAATAATTTGACTGTAATAATATCATTGCGTTAGCTATAAATACTAAATGCTGAGCTCCTGAGTCTATAATTATTAATTCTTTGTCACACCTTATCTTGTGTCCAAAACGAGTCTATTAATAAAATAGACCAAACAGCAATCAACTATTTGGTTCAAATAAAAATAAGTAAAATTAAAAACTATGTTAATTACAGGAATAAAAAAAGAAAAAAGTTACATCCAGTAATATTTGTGTCTTTGTCAACCGCGCTATCTTTACCGCCCTCTAGGGAAATAACGTACTGTCACGCAGAATATACGGGACCGCTACAATTAGAGATCGCCAGAAATTGCGTAATTAGAGCCCATTAATCGATCTTACAAACGATGCTCGGTTACCGAGAAGTTAAATGGATTGTGTAGATTTACTGTTATAAATGTAAAAAATACACAATTATTGCCAGATTTCATTCGTTTGAAAGTATCTCCAAAAACATACTTAAACATAAGTGTAATCTGAAGTACATCAGTTATCCTTAAATTTTGGTTTAATACTTTTAATAAATACTAAAAAAACACACTCGTGGCCTACGCGTGAAAGTAAGCGCTTGCAAAATTCAACAGGCTTGCTAATGTGACGGTGACCGATTGGTATAGGCATACGCCCGGATAGCGTAAGACTCGGTGTTTGATTCCTCGTCTGTCACACAGCCAAAGTTGTTTTTTACAAGTGCAATTTATATTGTTTAATTTGTGTAGTGACATAACACTATAAAAACAAAAATATAATTATAAATTGGCTTCCTTCATCTTAACCGGATGTTATAAAAATATAAAAATATTGTGAGAGCAATCTCGCAACATTAATGGTGTCACGCAGCCTACGCGTTAAAATAAGCGCTTGCAAAATTCAACAAGCTTGCTAATGTGACGATGGCCAAGTGGTAAAGGCATACGCCCGGATGGCGTATGACACGGGTTTCGATTTCTCATCTGTCACACAGCCAAAGTTGCTTTCTACAAGTGCCATTATTATAACATTTTTAAATCCCACCCTTAAACATTAATTTTTATGACTTTATCGATTTTTTATTAAATGCTCATAGTAAAATCTCCAAGTATGTTTTTTGTGTATCGTGTCTTCGTGCATTATTTTCTGCTATCGGCCATTTATTATTTAGTACAATTTAAATATAACTTTTGATAGAATGGTGTGCTTAGGATGAGATAACACGTGTGTAATGTTCTCGTGTGAAATTAAATAATTCATTTTGAATAATACTTGATATAATAATATACTACTTGACTTGCTTTCCAAATCGATACAAATAAATAAATTCGTGACCAAATTCCACAGTGCACATTAAACCGACGCCCCCTACTGATACCCTTGTTATGTGGAAACCGCCAGGAATTTGATAAGCCACTGTGAAATATTCCTGGCAATAACCAGGATTAGTGGTTATGCTCGATGAATAGATGTTAGGTGAAGGGGTTTGATGATCGTGTTGTTAATTTTTGTTATCTTTGGCAGTAGAATAGTGTCGTTTGACTGCTTAACAGGGAAGTTTCAGCAATTTGCTGTAACTTTGAATAATAAAAAAAAGCATTTCGCCAATTTCAATAAAGGAGGTACTCAATTCTACCTGTATGTTTGTGATCTCAACGCCCCCAAATAAATTTGTTTCTTCTGAATCTAAGAGAATTTCGTTACCATTTTAAGGTTTTTAGGCATTTTAAGGCAAGATAATTTTTCAAATTAATAAACAGTATAGATCGTCAATTACTATCTTCACGTGCGTTTCTGTTTGATTCAAATTTGGTCAAATGTATTTACAATTGCACAAGAGGGATAACTAAGAAACAAGCTTATTTTTTCTTCAGGCTAGGTTCTCCAATCTATTTCTTTGTTTCTTTCATTACATTGAACATAGTTACATGTCTCTTATTACAACATCTGTTTCAAGGCGACGCTGGGTTTCAAGGCGTGCGTCGCCGCTCTGAAGTCCCGGGTTCAATTTCCGGTCGGGCCCATGTAGAAATCATAATTTTATATATTGTATCGGGTCTGTTTGTTGTGGTGACACCGTTGCGTCTGATTTCCATAACACAAGTGCATTGGCTACTTACTTTGGGATCAGAGCAATGCATGTGATTGGTGTCCGAAATTACTAGATACCATAAAGCCACTAGGTTCTTGGTTAGTTTGGTTACTGATGTTATAGTTCTGAAGCAAAAATATAGGTTTTTTTTCGTCACATCTTTCAGCTATAGCTATAGTTAGGTGATTGAGTTTTATATACATGCCATATAGAAATCTAACATTTACTGATATTCATCAAACCTCAATTTGACGTTGAAATACTAGCGAAATACGAATATGTCTCCAAGATTTATAGCCCAATCGGAAGCGAATCGGAAATAGTTTCGGCCATAATTCTATGTGTCGCTTTTGCACACTTTTTGTCAGCATTACTTACCCTAGCCACAGTTAGGTGGTCACGCGGAGAGTGATGTTGTAGGCCAAAGGCTAGAATGTTAACTTCAAACATGTTTAAAATCTAAAAATGCTTTAATGTTAAAGTGTTAGTTTTTTTAAATAGCTCTATCAATAATGATTTCTTAAATTATAACATCTTATGAAATATAAGTAAATTGCTCTTTAGATTTACAGCACTGCTAAAGTAAAAATAATACACATTACACACTTAAAAAATTACTGAAATAGAATATTAATTATGTCACAGATTATTTTAGAACATAAAATTTTAAATATGCCTGCGCTGCAGTCCAGGGGCAAATACAAACATACAAAAGTCACGTAGTCAGCCATATGCTTGTTTTTTGACAAATTTATAACATAAAATTGAAATTGTAATGAAAATTGTTTATGCCAATTGCTAAGGAATAATGAGATGCTTGTGATGACTCTACAAATCACAATATTGACAAAGATCGTTCATTTTATTACCCAGTCTCTTGCACTATACTAGTAAATGGCAGGAAATTACCGGGCACCTTATCGTCCAATTCAATAAGCCGATGGTCCAGGGGGAGAGAATAATGAAACTGCAGCTACGGCGAGACGCTTGATATGCCTTTAGTTGTCCATTCGATGGGTAATTGTCGCTTATATAAGTCTTTTCGCGCATCATTTCACGAGATAACAGTCCGGGGCGAATAAGCAGAGATAGTGATGGAAAATGAAGCCGTTTTTGGTCATACGACTTCAACACCTCATAAAGCTTGTGTATGTAACTGCTTAGCTTACGTATGTGAGCTAAACTTGGAATGTGGATCGAATAACTATTTCTTATGCTACTCTTACACACAACGAGCGATGGAGAGGGCTATGCTCGGTGTTTCTCTACGAGATTGAATCAGAGACTAGGATATACGTAGAAGAACTAAGGTTATGCATATATCCCTACGAATTAGTAAGCTCCAATGGCAGTGGGCAGAGCACATAGCGCGAAGAACTGATGACCGTTATGACAGAAAAAAACTACATTGAAGATCCTTCGACCAAAAGCGCAATAAGACGTCCACCGTCAAGATGGAAAGACTTTGTAAAGACCACACTGGATACAGACCGCTCACAACCGGTCGCTGCGGAAAACTGTAGATGAGGCCTATGTTCAGCAGTGGACGTCATTTGGCTGATAATGGTGATGATGATGATCATACTCTTTATCACACCCGAAACTATAATTACAGTGGCCTCCTTCTATATGCACCTTAGAATTCTTTTTAACTTTTCAAAAAGTAATGAAAATATGTAATATGCACAAGTCAAAAGTAAATATCTACCTTGGTACATTTATGATAGGTATATTTTTATGCTGTTGTTGACTACCTCTATTATTTTTAAAAGATATGATTTGTTTTTGCTTAGAACTCAATAATAAGGTTTACATCGACATAAAAATATGAAACAAAATATCTTCTCATCCTATTTAAGTATGTTGTTGCCGCGTTTTCTGACTATAACATGTATTTAACCTTTCACGACCTTTTGCGACCTTTCACATCCCAACACAAAAGCAAACACATTGTTTATGATCTAAAACAAACCATTAACGCATTACACCTGTAGCTCGCGTATAAAACTCAATATATGGCAGCTGCGAGCAACTTTAGCCTTCAATAAAACGTGAGCGGCATAAGTTAAGCCCAATCTTAAGGGAACATTTGTTCAGTAAAATGCGTGACGAAATTGCGGGTACCTTCCGCCATTGCGAACGTTTCCCGATCACTCTTTCGCCTCAACACTTAGCCTTCCCTTTTTACCAATTTTGCTCACTCCATCCACACATCAATCTCGACGTATTATATAAAAGTAATACGGTGTAAAAGCGTCACAAACGGAGGTCGATATTTGAGGGGGATTTCAATGATTTATTAAAATGATGGGCACGATGTGTTTGGGAAGGTTGTGAAATCGTAATATACGTATGTGTATTACCTGTTAGTGTTTGACAACACGAAGTGTGGAAATTTTGCACAGCCACGTTTCAGCTTTGATAGTTACATGAAATATAGTTTTTTTTTTAAATATTGTAATTTTTTTTAGTTTTTGAAGATCAAATTTTTCACTAGGTACATTTTTTTAATGCAAAGCTTAGTTTTTTTTCTGTCCAATATATGTGTAAATATTTTCAACGCCATAAAATAAGATATATATTGTTATAAGTAGCTGGTATTTTATACTCGCATTTAACACATAATCATCATTCGTTTGCAAACATAATACGTGTGTGGCGCTACTTCCAGCGGACACGGTGATACGACTCCCTACATCCAGTATCTTTGTTTGGAACAAACTATTAACTTGTAGTGGAGAGAATTTGACTACATGGCTTTTTGTTTAATATATCTAATTCTACTTTTATAAATCACGCCCACTGATTCCATTTGAGCTGTCAACAAAGATTGCTAAATCATGAACAACCAAAAAGCAATTTAGCATCATTTATTGATAAAGATGAAATAAGAAACCAAAAATTTCGCGCACGGGCGGGTTATTAGATAGCGAAGCGTCATCAATTTCCAAATTGAATTTATTTTGTAAAGAATAACTGCTTGGGCCATCTGTTTCATAAACAGACGGCTAGATGGCGCTAAACGTCACGCAATGGCGTATTCATAAGAGACTACAAGTTTCGCCGGGTCGGACTGACAGCACGGTAGCTCAATTGGTAAGAGTGTTTGGGTCGGTCAGCCAAAAAGTTGCTGGTTAAAGTCCCGTCCGCGCGCGAAAATTTTGGTTTTTGTTTCATCTTTATGAATATAAAAAAATTGACTGTGAGTGTTAAAACATTCTAAATTATCATTTATTGAGTTTAAACTTATATTGTTACGTACATAAATAGGCCCTAACAAATGAATTTTCCTTCATCATCATCATCATCATTAAGATGAAAATAAGAAACCAAAAATTTGCGCACGGGCGGGACTTGAACCAGCAACCTTTTGGCAAACCGGGCCAAACGCTCTTACCAATTGAGCAAATGCTTTAGAATGTTTTTAACACTCACAGTGTCATATTTTATATTCATAAAGATGAAAAGCAAATTCATAAAGACTAACAGCACGGTAGATCAATTGGTAAGAGCGTTTGGCCCGGTTTGCCAAAAGGTTGCTGGTTCAAGTCCCGCCCGTGCGCAAATTTTTGGTTTCTTATTTTCATCTTTATGAATATAAAATATGACACTGTGAGTGTTAAAAACATTCTAAAGCATTAGATAGCGAAGCGACATCAATTTCCAAGTTGAATTTATTCTGTAAAGAATAACTGCTTGGGCCATCTGTTTCATAAACAGACAGCTAGATGGCGCTAAGCGTCACGCAATTGAAGTTTTCATAAGAAACCACAAATTTCGCAGGGTCGGACTAACAGCACGGTAGCTCAATTGGTAAGAGCGTTTGGCCCGGTTTGCCAAAAGGTTGCTGGTTCAAGTCCCGCCCGTGCGCAAATTTTTGGTTTCTTATTTTCATCTTTATGAATATAAAATATGACACTGTGAGTGTTAAAAACATTCTAAAGCATCATCATCATTATCGGCCAAAGGACGTCCACTGCTGAACATAGGCCTCCCCCACGGCTTTCCACAGCGACCGATTACTAGCGGTCTGCATCCAGTTTGATCCTGCAATCTTTATAAGGTCGTCTCTTCATCTTGTTGGTGGACGACCTACGCTGCGTCTTTGGTCAAAGGGTCTCCAATCTAGAACTTTCCTGCCCCAACGGCCATCAGTTCTTCGCGCTATGTGCCCTGCCCATTGCCACTTGAGCTTACTGATTCTCAAGGCTATGTCCGTTACCTTAGTTCTTCTACGTATCTACTCATTTCTGATTCGATCACGTAGATAGACACCCAGCATAGCCCTCTCCATCGCTCGTTGCGTAACTTTGAGCTTCTTTATAAGGCCCATAGTTAGAGACCATGTTTCGGATCCGTATGTCATCACAGGTAACACACACTGGTTGAACACTTTCGTCTTTAGACACTGAGGTAAATGAGACGAGAAGACACTCTTGCGTAATTTCCCGAACGCTGCCCAGCCGAGTTGGATTCGTCGATTGACCTCTTTCTCGAAGTTGGACCTACCCAATTGGATCACCTGTCCCAGGTAGACGTACTCGTCGACAACTTCGAGAGTTGAGTTCCCAATGGATACTGGAGTGGGTATAACAAGGGAACTTGACATAATTTTCGTCTTCTCCATGTTCATTTTAAGACCCACTTGTTGGGAGACTCGGTCAAGGTCTTCGAGCATAGTGCCAAGATCGTCCAGCGTCTTTGCCACAACGACTATATCATCGACAAATCGGAGGTGTGTGATGTATTCGCCATTGACATTGATGCCGATTCCTTCCCATTCCAGGAGTTTGAAGGCGTCTTCCAATGCCGCTGTGAACAGTTTCGGAGATATAACATCTCCCTGTCTCACACCTCTCCGCAGTGGAATCGCCCTCGTATTCTGCTCCTGTACTCGGACCGACATGGTGGCGTTATTGTAAAGGCACTTTAACACCTCTATATACCTATAGTCAATGTGGCACCGCTGCAGAGACTGAAGCACCGCCCAATGAATGAATTTTCCTTAATGACATATATCAACGATATAAAATGTCTTTTTAGTATTTTGCAAGTAACTATAATATACCTTTAAAGAAGATGCCCAGAATATTATTCAGCTAAGCTACTGTACTCTCAGTTTATTATACTAGCGAGCTTGATTAGCTCTGGGCGGGAGCGGCCGTGTGCGCTATAAAGATTTTTGGGTAAACGTAATATTGCGTCGTTAGGGTAATAGAACAGCCTCGTGGTTTGCTCTGGGACGTGAGCGGTTAAAACTAATCGGCGGAGAGTTTGTTAGGCTGGTAGAATATGTAAAAGTAACACGTAAAAATTTAGGTGATTTTATGTAGTGGAAACATGTAGTCGTGGTGCTAATAAAAATGTATTGAACAGAATAAACAATTGGTTTCGGAGACATCCAGTACATTTTTTTAATTTTTTTTATGCAGGATCACAGGACAAGTTCATGTTAAGTGGTTGTATATTGCAGAGTCGGATCTGCAAATTCGGCCTAGGCTTAGCCTATACCTAAGAGAGAATGCGTAGAAACTTTTTTTGAAGATCTTATTGGAGTGGACTTCATAGTAAGGTGACTATATCACTGAGCCGTACTCTAGGATGCTTCTGACCAAGCAGAAGTAGAGTAGAGTGAAAGACAATTAGTCTTTGAAGTCCTTAGTGCAGCACGAGATAAAGCCGAGGGGTTGATTGCACATTGTGGTCCAGCAATATGGGGCCCTCGTCAAAGTGGACTTTCAGATTTTTGACGACAGACTTGCGCTTCATTTTTGATTAAGTTTGTCAATTCGTTTTGAAAGTTTCAAAGTATGTTATAACATTTTTCGACTGCAATGATTGCTGTGCTGCATTCTGTGCAGAGGTTCTGTACTATTACTCATTTGAAAACTCGGCCAGACAACTTGATGCAACCCACTTTTAGCCTTATAAAAATCCGAACACTTTTATTCCATTCACGAACCTAAAATATGTTGAAAATGTCTTCATTTTTCTGTTGCTTTTCAAAATGTGTGTGTAAATTCATTTCGTGGGGACTATAACCATAAACCCCTAGAGCATCATAAAGTCCAGAGATATGATGAGCGGATGTGGCTATTTCGCGTGATGGCATGGAAGATTCAGATAATAGCCCCCGCCAGCCTTGTGTTGGTAATGCCCGGGATAAAATAGTAAATAATTAGGAATTTATTGCAATTTGTAATCATTACAATTAAGTTCGCCTACTTACATTGTCTTAGTTATAAGATGACAATATTTGAGTCGTAAAATATAATTTTAAGGACCTCTTTCACGATCGGCAAATAAACATTAACCAACAAAAAAATTAAATATGAAACGTCATTTCGTATAGAGTATTGGACAAATAACGTTAATCAGAATTAATAAGAAATTCACATTATGAAACAGGCCGTAGTGATTTTAAAACATGAATCTGTACATTGTTTCGTTGCTGATTGTTTTTTTTTTTTCAAGTTATGATGACGACAGGCAAAAGATGTCGAAACTGCTAACTAGAAAACATTCCGTCAGTTTATCTCCACTATCATATCTACAGACAGAACACCTCTAGATGGTTCGCTCAGGATATTTTATAGACTGAGCACCCCACATCAGGATTCAATTTAGATCTAACAATAAGATAAGCGGTAGAGGAAGACGGGGCGGTTAAAGGGAACCGTCTACTTGCATGTCGACGTCAGCTTAACTGCATTTGAACTACAGTACAGACACGAACATTACTCGTTCTTAAGGACAAGAGAGCAGGGTGTTAAATTGATTGAGTTGTATTTTTCGTTGACCGTGCTGTGACTGCACATACTCGTAGGTGTAGACAGAGAAAGCACGTGAAACTGACTCAGAATTTAAATCTTAAAATGCGGTAGCGTGTCAAGCTAAGTCAAGCAAAAGAAGAAGAAGCTCTAGCGACTCAACACCGTTTGTATATTTACATGAACTATTTCGAGCGACTTTTGATGACTATTCAACATAACACACCAAATTACGGATATTTATTTATATCCGTAAGGACAAGAAGAACCTTAAATGTTAAATAGTCGCCAATTTCTGCCACTGATTGACCTATAGATTACAAACCTTCCAAATGATTTAAGCAGTTAAAATTTGGCATCTAGCTAAATAATTATCTGTAAGCGTAGGAAAAATCTTAAAACAAAAGATAGTTAAAAAATAGAGGGGGATCCTCTCAATTTTTTCCCTTAATATTTTTTGGATTTTTCTATAATTAAATATGGAGTCTATAATTAAATACATTCGTAGTATTGAAATTGGCTGTAATTTTTCACATTTATGTATTTGGTATTCCACTTTAAATACTCTGTATCGATTTCAAAATAAACGGTTTGATAAATGGAATAACTTTCAGAACTCTGAAGATTACTTCGAAAGCCATTGTTTTAAACTGCGCCAAGTTTTAAGACAAGACTGCAATAGTTCCTGTAAGTAATAAAACCTCGGCAACTGCTTAAAAGTTGTCAATTAAAATCCAGAAACTACAATCGCGGAAACTGAAAAGTAGAAGCGAGCTGAAACTGAAGCTGAAAGTAATGGTTGTGTTATTTAATTGGAAATGAAATATCAGAGGGTTCATTACTCAAGTGAAAAATCTGGTGCACGCCCCCTAGTGATCGTTTGTCACAGTCACCGCGTAAGATGAAAGCGGCCGATACAAAACGTCTCGCTTCACGAACCAGTGGCCACCGCGGGAAAATTATGGTGATACCACACTGAGTGCGAGTGATGATGTGATTTATATTGGCGAGCTTTAGTTGTAATACATAAAAATGAGGTATTGCTCTGATTTGTATAAAACTAGCGGACCCAGCGAACTTTGTTGCGCCCCCAGCCCGTTATTTTTAAGCCCCGTTATTTTTAAAGCTAAGCGAACCCAGCGAAAATTAATTTGTCCCGACCCCGTCCCGCCCCAGTCCTGGCCCCGTCAAACGGGATAAAAAGTATCCCATGTCCTTCATCTGGTTCTAAGCTACCTCCCTACCTTTTCGCCCCGGCTTCGTTCTATTCTAGCCCCGGCCCCGTCTAACAAGATATAACGTATTTTATGTCTTCCTCCTGATTTTAAGCTACCTCCCTATCAATTTTCAGCCATATCGGTTCACCCGTTCTTGAGTTATAAATAGTTTTACTAACACGACTTCTTTTACCCAGCGAACTTTGTTTCGGCCCCAGCCCAGTCCCACTCAACCCCGTTCGAGATTTTAAAAGCTAAGCGGTCTGAGCGTACATTGTTTAGCCCGGCCCCGTCCCGTTCAGCCCCAGCCTCGTCGAATGGAAAAAAGTATCCTATGTCATTCTACTGGTACTATTCTACCTCCCCACCGTTTTGACCCCGCCCCGTCCCACCCCAGCCCCCGTCCCGTCTAACGGGTTAAAAAGTATCTTAATTCCTTTTCCTGGTTCTAAACTTCTCCCTAATTTTTGCGAAATTGGTTCAGTCGTTCCAGAGTTATAAAAAGTGTAACTTACACGAATTTATTTTATTTATTGATAAGTTTACCTTATCTTATTACTGATAGAATCTTTTCTCTTTCTGAAAAAGGCTTCTTTCATTACTTAATGATTATTTAATTATTATTGAATTACTATAAAACCTATTTACATTTCAGAATCGTTACCTCTTTACAATTATATTTTGGCCAAAGTAAGTATTTCACCGCTATATTCTGGCTAATGTCGCAACAGCCTTATCGAGGGTATCATACGATATCCGCTCCATTATTGTGAATATAAAAGTTTGATTTGATTCTGTACGAGTCGTGGATGCCATAGCATTCTTGACACTTCTTTGTAGAACTTTGTAAGTCGTCAATGTGAGCACATTTTATGTTTTCAAAGTTTTATCACGCTTTTTTAGAAATGCTAACTTGGGAGTAAATCAAAAGAAATGTTTGAGTGGCAGATTGTTAAGATTACAATAGGTGTAATTTTAACGATTCTTCTTTACAGTAAATGTTCTTCTTTACAATTAAATTTTAATGTTCTAAGTCTGTATTGAGGATAAGTCTAGTGAACAACTCACTGATCTACAAACCATATCTATACAAGAGTTTAATTTTTAAATGTTTATATTGTGTATTATTACTACACACAAAATAAGCATAGTACCTGGGCCCCTATTTTTTAATCATTTGCGTCAATACGGCGTGAAATTGATTAATGACCGAAATTCTAATGAACATTAGAATCTTAAGAGATATTTTAAAAAGATTTAACCGAATTTGGTGAGTACTGATGTCTATATTTTGTGTTATCTTCATTGATTTAAAATTCGTTTTCGAACGAAAAACGCGCCATATTCAAACTAGTGATTTAAAATTTGGTATGTACTACATACTCACCCACTGTGTTTGTTTGGATTGAATTTCGTTCTGAGAATTTTCTGCATTATCCTAATAGATAACATACTACGTTATCATCATTGAAAACTTCTAACCCTATGTCACTAAATTACACTTTCATATAATCGAAGCTTACCTCACAAAATCTCTTAGTCTCGCTAGTACCAAACCAACTTTATAGGCGTTGGGGTGGATTCTATAGCTACTGTATCACTGGATAAAGCCAAAATCGTTTTCTTTATTAAACTTCAGCTCAGCGATAGGTGTATCTACAGACACTTATCTTTATAGAACACACACTCTCCTGAAAATGGTACAAAAGCAGAAATTCCGTCAGCTCGAACAAAGGCGCACTTTTACTAATTATTGATTCGATTTGATTGATTAATTTGCTATTAGTGGAACGCAGACTTAAATGAAATGGTGTCAAAGAAAGTGAAAAATCGAGCAGTTTTTTTTTACAAGGTGTGTATAAGTTTAACGTGTCTGTTTGTGTATATTTGTATCTATCTGTTTGTGGTATCGTAGCGCACAAATGGATAAACTGATTTACGTTTAGTTTTTTTTCGTGCCATATATTAATTTTATCCTGAGTGTTCTTAGCCATTTTAATAAAAACCAAACAGCCGTTTGAAGACCAACAGCTCTTTTCTTGTTTTGAGTCGTCCGATCGATTCGAAATTTGGTGCCAATGACATTTTCAGTATATGATAAGGTATCCATGACCCGATAGGAACTTTGAAGTTCACCAGCTATTTAATAAATTGATAAGGGGATTTGACTATCTTTCTTCATAATATGTCCTATCGATTCGAGATGTGGTACTGTGTAGTAGCACGGTAAAAAAACCTACTACGTTATTTAAATATCATTGGGGTATTTATGATATGATACTACGTTATTTAAATATAATCATGACTTCAAATATGATGTATCGGAGTTTTTTTTTAAATTTTTAATGTTGCATTATTGGTACCCTAAATGGGTACATACATATACTAGCATCATCTATTTAGATACATAGATACGAGTCTTCGAATGTATCCTTGTTTCATAACAGGGTACTCCCCCAGGAAATAAGAGGCGACGACACGTCTCCTAGGAAAGCACGAAATGGTTGGTTAGATCTTGCAATTTTACACTCACTTTTATTATTTTCATAACACGTCCCGCGGTCGGTATCCGGTAACTCCTTTGGTATTTATGCTGCATCGTTAAATGTCAACGAGGCGAGTCCAAGTTATGATATTGTGCAGGTGAAAGAGGTTAATGTAAGACAGTTTTCTTTTGAATTTGTTTGGAGAGAAGCAAGGTGGGTTAAGATAGGGTGAGATTTCACTTAGAGATCTCAATGCCTCAGTGATTTTGTAGAAGGATATATTTTTTGTCACTTTGCTGAACATTAATTATGAGCTATGGATAGCAATGTTTTCAAAATTCTTTTCACCAAATTCTCAAAGTAAAGGGCTGCAAAAAGGAAATTGATATTTTAGAGGAAAAATATACCTTGAAAACTATTAATAATCACATTCAAACCATGCTTTTACTGACGCACTCTTCATACATAAATGATAGTTTACCCTATTTTGGTATTCGTTTATAAGTAGTTCTCGTTAAAAATATACATTTTTATGAGTGTAATCAAATACCGCTGGTATTTGTTTTGGGATTACAGTGGAATAGTTCAAAAGAAGCTATCGACCTACCAATTAATGAAACCGCAATGCCTCAACTTTATATTTCGAGTCTGTACAACGTTAAAGGTTGGTGCACACGCACGGAGCGGTGATTGATGAGCTCCCAAACTTCGCTCGTGAGTTCGCGGCTCTTGATTAGTGGAAATTAGGGCCGCGGACGTGGCGGGTGTGTAAAGTGCAGTAATCCGATAATTGGGTGTAACGAGTTTCTATTTCGGATATCGTTTGCGTTTTTATTAAAAAAATATTTAGGATACACGCGAATGAAACCTCTTACAAACTGCGACTTTCAGCATCGAAGCAGCCGCGCGTTTTGAAAACCCGCTTCAGCATCGCAACTCACGCAATGAACAGATTTAATTTAGTATATATGCAGTCGTGCGCTAGCATCGATGCAGAAGCGCGACTGCATCGATGCTAACGCGCGTTTTATTGATGCAGTCACCAAAGTTCAGTACATAACTTATCAATTTCCGGCTTCTACATCGCGACTGTATCGACGCTAAAAGTAGCGCAGTGTGTAAAGATTGACATTTTGCGACTGCATCGCTGCTAACGCGCGTTGGCGTCGCGACTGCATAGCTGCTAAAAGTCGCAGTGTGTAAAGGGTATATTTGGTTGTGCGGTCAAGTTAGATTTGAGATACAATAGTCAATAAATTCACTGAAATTCACTTATTCATTAATTTATTTCATGCACAAAAACATAGTATATAAAAATATTTACTTAAATAACATCGCTCGCTACGTGTGCACACCCGGTAGAGTAGGGCAAAGTAAAACCAATTTTCAGGTACCTACCTAATTGTGAATCAGATGGTCCTATATACCTTCTACAAGTTAATGTTATATGCAATAAGGAATCAGATAAAATACTACACATCTGTAATATTACACATGCAATTAAAAAACAATAATTAAAATTATAAATTAACAACTAGCTTCAGTAGGTGTTCAAAACTTATACTTAGTAAACAATCTTCTTACAAGACCTGTGTCGGAAGTCTCGACATAGTTCCCTGTAAAACCACCAGATAGCGCTCGAAAAATGCCTTAATAAAATTAGTGTTTTCGTGTATTTATTGATCGAGAAGAATTTTCGAATGAAGCTTTAAAATTACAAATATTTTTTTAGATTTATTAAACATACAAGCTACATAAGTTAAAATGATATTTGATGAATTAGAAAATCATAAAATTAAAATTGTCTACGCGAAATGTCAAAAATGTTGCATCAGACTTCGCCCGCTGACTAGTAAATTAATTATACTGATAGTAATTTCATCCTTCACAAAATCTTAATTAAGTAACACCTTTTGTTTATAAGAGTGTTCTTCAGTTTATTTTAAATATGTGGTCTTTATCTTTGCTTTTAATTTGATTAGGTAATTTGTCAACTATTTGTATACAATGACTTATTGCATTTGTTCATGCTTATTGTTAACGCAATCAATAAATGCTTCTATTCTGTTCTCCTAAATTTAAAGATAAGTCATGTTTTTTTTTCTCGAAATTAAACTTTATGTTTATTTATTTCATTGTTTTAGAAAATGTTATGTGTAAAAATCGCTTACAAAAAACTGTCTGAAAATGCCTTGAATAACGTATTTAATTCAGGAGAAACAGATTGTCTTGGAGTCGGTGAATGATGTGTGTAGACTGTTGGTGCAGATAAGCTTGATATCATACACTGACTCCAAAATATTCTGATTCAAAATAGAAGACAAATACCTTATTTTAAGAATTTTTAGTCAGTTTTTTGAAGGCGATTTTAATTATATTTTTTTATGCTTTTAGTTATAACTTATATGTCAAAAAATACTAGACCAATTTTGGTGAAACTTACACTGTACCCTAAATTAAACTTGATTGACATGATTTAAATTTAAAAAAAAAATATCTCACTATGACTTTGCGTTTTCGAAAAATCCTGTGACAAAAATATAAAAATATAAACAAACATACGCTTAAAAATTCTACACGTGTGTTAGGAAGCCTCAACTGATTGACATGCTAGAATTTTATCCAATTCTTAAGATATCACACACATTGGTACAAGTCGAATTGATTTTCTTCTATTTTGAAGTCTGTAAAAACAAATTTATTTCACCCGGAACATTACTTAGAAGTTATTATTATTTCGTTTGTTTAGAGACAAATGCAATAAGACCTATAACCTCATAAACTCATATCTATGCAGATGCTCAAGTGTTTCCCAAACAAATTCATTCATTCATAGCGCGAACCACCACTCACAAAGAATTTGCGGTTATTTTTCTCATTTCAAATTCTACGGTAGTGGGATCGTAAAAAAAGGATTATGCTCAGTGAAGGCAGAGCCAGAAAGAGCCGAGTCGGCAATATGGACGTTTTATTTACTCCTCACTGTTAAGCTGCATATAATGAAAACGCACTGTCTGTCGGGAGGCGTCAAATGTCACCCAGCAAAGATATGTGGAGGTCAGAACAAGAGGTCGTGATACTTGAAATAAAAATATTATTTTAAGCTCAAATCACGCAAGCTATGGAACGTGTGTGCTTGTAATTTTACTCATTTGTGGAGTCGTTCTAACAATCTTTTTAAGCACCTTGTTTTATCATATCTTTAATACGCGTAATTTAGAATATACAGGGTGCCGTTTTGGTCAGCGTCGAGCGAACTCCGGGGTGGTTGTATTAATAATACTGATGTTAAAAAAATATATATTTATATTTATTTGTGACGGAAAAACCTACCAAATCCATTTATTATCGCGATACAAGCGAGCGAGTCAAAACTACCTACGACAGGTAGTATTTCGTAGATACGCGCGAGCTACGTGCGAAGGTGAGAGTTTCCCCATTCGTATTTTTTAATGTTGTAAAGAAAATTTCTTACATAAAACTTGCATATAATTTTAAGAAAATATATATATTTTTGAATAAGCATCTCATCAACTCATATTAATATCCCTGAGTTGGATGTCACTGACCGAAACAACACTCTGTATTCGTTTGTTATTGAGTACAATTAATGTCGTAACAAGTATGACTTATCAGTATGAAAATGACTTTAAACAAAATAGATTCTGCCGATCAATTATTATAATAAATGATCGGTTCTTTGTACGGATTGAATATTCAATTTGAAATGATTTAAAATAACGATCGAATAAGTACGCCATTTAAGGACGCCATTTTGGACATCATTATGTTAAGATCCAGATTGAAATAATTTAATCTAAACAGGATTGCCTCATACAATCTATAATTATTGCTTCAATATATCTCAGGATTTGTTCACCTAATCGATTGAGCTCTAAAAATGTCTAAAGCTGAGAATACTTTCGTTAACGTTTACCGTGATTCGGTACAAAAGCCTATCAAAACAAAACGTATAAATTAAACATTCGTATTTCAGAGCGTAAAAGAAACTGAAACTGCATTCGAATGCTAGTTCATTAAAAAGTCTCATAACCCTAACAATTAAAACAAAGCAAAGTAATAATATTCTCGCGACGTTCTCTAGTTACGACGCAAAACAGCACCATATGCAAATTAAATGCTCAACAAATTAAATTATTTCTAAAGCGAGCTTTTTAACTTGGTGCCGAACAAACAACAAACATATAATATTCAGTGGACATGCCAGGCTTTGTTAACACATGATTTGTAATTTTGCGATATCAATATAGGTTATGTTTTATGCTGATGTATGAAACATACAATTAGCATGCAATGTTTGTTACATATTCTGCACGCTATTGTAATACCCTTACAGGTAGTTCGTGTTTTTTTTCTTGCAAATAAAATATAATGCGACGGTTAAAAGGAAATAGTGCATAAGCGACATTTTGGTCAAAAATGAGTTATACGTGCCATTCGATTTAATTTTTTCTGCTCTTTCGAATGCGCTTACGCTTTTTGGCGTTTATGCCCAAGCAAAAATAAAACATTTTATAGTGTCATTTTTGCTAACCGACAAAAATTCTGGTCATTTTTGCTATAAAGGTGATTGTACCCCTACAAAAATTATTTATTTTGGGTTTGTTGTCGGTAATGCTTTTTTACTTCACAAGGGTGCCAAGTTTTGGGTTGTTTATGCCTTTTAAGAATTTCAATTGAAAAGGACAAATGTTGCTTAAAGCTTACTTCCATTTCGTAATTTAACAGAGCCATGGCGCTTGCGCCCTATATACAAAATACATACTTATATTACCCTGGCGGTTATCCCCTATTTCCATTCAGTTATTAATGACAGTCAAGTCGGTTATGCCCTATTACCCAAATTGCTTTTAATATGACCCTGGTAGTTATACCTTACTTCCGTTTACTAATATAAATACGATTGTTGCTGATTCCATATTACTTTAATTAATTAAGATATCATGGTGTCGATTATAACATATTTCCACGTTCTACAATCATACTTGTACGTCGCTCACACCGCAATACCAAATAAGGATTTAATAACAAGTCGGGTCTTATGCCATTGGATACCACAAAAACCAGGTTTAAACGCGTCGCTTGTCCCACCACAACACTCAGCCGCGCGCTGTAACAGCGTGAACACGCGCGACTTGCTATATTAAATAATATAGGGACCCTGAAAGGGGAAGCTGAAAAGAGTGGTACGGAAATATAAATTTTATAATTATTAATAGTAGATAGTAAGCGTTTTTAGTTGTAAGTGAAATCAATGTTTTTTTTATAGTCCTTTGATCCCATGTTTCTTGAAACGTTGTTGTTTGACAAAGATACCATGTTTTGTTTAACGGTGCCTTTAAATTTTAAGTTGCAAAGCTGTCTTTATTTTCGGGTAATGTTTATTACAATACTGATTCGTAGGGAAATGTCCGTTACCTCAGTTCTCCTACGTATCTCCTGTTCCATCGCTCGTCAATTTTGAGCTCCTTTATGAGGCCCATAGTTAGAGACCACGTTTAGGATTCGTATGTCATCACTGATAACACACTAGTTAAAGACTTTCGTCTTCAGACACTCGAGGTAATTCAGACGAGAAGACGCTCTTGCGCAATTTTTACAAACGCTGCCCAGCTGAGTTGGATTCGTCGATTGACCTCTTTCTCTAAGTTGGACCTAACCAATTGGATCACTTTTCCAAGGTAAACGTACTCGTCTACAACTTTGAGAGTTGAGTTCCCAACAAATACTGGAGTGGGTACAACACGGGAACATGACAAAATTTTTGTCTTTTCCATGTTCATTTTAAGACCCACTTGTTGGGATACTCGGTCGAGGTCTTCGAGCATAGTGCCAAGATTATACAGCGTCTTTGCCACAACGACTATATCATCGGCAAACCGGATGTGTGTTATGTATTCGCCATTGACGGAGATGCCGAATCATTCCCATTCCAGGAGCTTAATGACGTCTTCCAATGCCGCTGTAAACAGTTTCGGAGATATAACGTCGCCCAGTCTTACACATCTATGCAATGAAATTGCCCTCGTATTCTGTTCCTGTACTCGAACCGACATGGTGGAGTTGTTATACAGACACTTTAACACCTCTATATACCTAAAGTCTATGTGACACCGCTGAAGAGACCTTAGCACCGCCCAAGTTTCGATCGAATCAAAGGCCTTCTCATAGTCCACAAGGGCTAAACATAGAGGCATATTTATTATACTCCTCGGACTTCTGTATAATTTGCCTTCGCGTATGGATGTGGTATATGGTACTGCAGCCTTTTTGGAATCTGGCTTGTTCGGGAGGCTGGAAGTCATCAAACCTACATGCAAGACGATTCGTGATGAATGACCCTTGAGAACAGCTTGTAGACATGACTCAGGAGTGAGATGGGTCTATAGTTCTTCAATAAGGTTTTCTCTCCTTTTTTGAAGAACAACACCACGACACTCCTGTTCCATGCCTCAGGCGTGATGCCCTTTAGCAGCAAGGAATTAAAAAGTCTCTGAAGGACTTTGAGTACCGGTGTTCCACCTGCTTTCAGAAGCTCTTCTGTGATTCCGTCCTCGCCAGGTGCCTTGTTGTTTTTAAGCTTTTTCAGGGCCATCCTAATCTCGTAGAGGCTGATGTCCGGGATGTCTTAGGTGTAGTGTCGGGTCAGGATAGCTCTTGGGTCTCTGACCGAGCTGTTAACGGGTTTGGCTAGTGAGGTGTATAACTGCCCATAAAACTTCTCGACCTCCCTCGAAACCTCTGTTTTCGTCGACGCTACTGCCGTCCTTCGTCTTAGCTTCGTCAACAGGCTTTGCCCAATAGACATGCTCCTTGCAAACACTTTGGAGCCTTGGTTCCGCTCTATCGTTTCTTTATCACTATTTGTGTTTAACACTATTCGTGTTAAAGGAACAAATGTCATGTCGCAGGGACTTCCATATTCAACTATTAAGCTGTTTGTTGGTTTCAGTATTAACGGGGGTCTGCAGTGCTATAGATCGACGTTCAGACATATCCCTAAGAATCAGTAAGCTCAAGTGGCAGTGGGCAGGGCACATAGCGCGAAGAACTGATGGCCGTTGGGGCAGAAAAGTTCTAGATTGGAGACATTTCGACCAAAAGCGCAGCGGGGGACGTCTACCGACAAGATGGACGGACGACCTTGTTAAAATCGCGGGATCACACTGGATGCAGACTGCTTGTGATCGGTCGCTGTGGAAAACCGTGGGGGAGGCCTATGTTCAGCAGTGGACGTCCTTTGGCTGATAATGATGATGATGATAATGAATGTTTATTACTTTTTTAAAAGCTGACACTTTTTGTCAAATTTTGACAGCGTTATGAAATAAAGAGAAAGAACAGTGTTTAAACTAAAATTGGTTTAATAAGCGATTTGTGTTTTTATTAGTAAGGGGGTTAATTTTGATTATTCTTGATTAAAAAGTAATAACAAAAACTCCTTTTTTATTTCAAAAAACGTCATACTATCTGCTCGTTAGTAAATATGAATTGACGAACTATTAATTTGTAAAGTTATAGCAGATTCTGTGAAAATTTACTCCCAAGGAATTTCACCCTACTTTAGAAGTTAGAGACACAATTATGGTTTCGTGTTATATCTGTTAATATGTTAAATATTTTCCTGATGAATGATTGTGTTGGTTGCGCTACTTTATTATTTTTGGGGTGGCTGTTCATCCACATTTCTTTGCTTCGTAGTGACATTGTGTGTTACTAATGTCTTATATCCTAGTATTGATTTGAATGCCGACTGTTTCTTGTGCCCTATTATTTTTTATACAACCAATATGAAAAGTACCTTATCCTTCTTTTCCTATAATATTTATTGAACGGTCTAGTCGCTTATACCCTTTTACCTTGCGAAATGATAAATTGGTATGTCGCAAATGCTTCTTATCCTTTAATATTGGATATTGTCATTTGTATCTTATGCCATATTACCTCATTCTAAAATTAAACGCTATGGTAATAAGCAACAAAAACTACTTTAAATAACGTCCAATCACTAAAACTAAAAATACCAGTAACTGTTCAATATCCATCTGATTTTATAACTGTTTCATTTTTTACAATATCTTAATAAATGACAATAATACGACAGTTTTTTCTAAAATTTAAAACTTTGAACGGCTCTCCTGAACATTTCATCTTTTGTCGCTTATTTCCTTTTAACCGTCGAATGGTATATAAAATATTGAAACAATATTCATAGTATTAGGTTTAAACATAAGTAGATGTTATAACTATTAAGTCACTTGTGACATACTTCAGTGGCGGAGAAGAATTATGAATATCTTCTGATTAAAAACTATTACTGCTACCTGTAAGTTTATTTTACCTTATATTTTTTTCTGGTTATTTTTACGTGTCTTGACAAATATATACATTATTTCCGCACTAATGAAATTCACTTTTATGTACCTTTTATTGTTTTTAATACTAATTTATACCATGTTTTGAGCAAATTAACGTTTTTTTATATTATTTATTTATTTAATTCTGAAATTAGCGCAAGTATCAAAACGTCTTAGTCCTCTTTTTTAACAAAAGAGTAGCGTAGTTGCTTATCCGTACACGTCGCAACTCTTGACACTTGTCACGTGACATGTCTCCCCACTATTGCACTGAAGTCTTATACGGCTCTGCTCTTTATTCACAGTACCCTTACGGTTGTGTCCTCTAATTGGCCTTAAGAATAATATTTTTGTCTCTGCGTTTGTAGAACAACCAGTTTTGTAGATTGGTTCCAATTTATAGTCTATCATGAGAACAAGATATGTCACAGCCACCCTTACAGACATTAGCACGACTATGTAGATCAATAACAAAATACTTAAAAAGGTAATAATCATAATTATCCTTTGGATTGGCCTAAAAAGGTGGGACTTATAAGAAAAGTTTGGTTACTTAATGTATACTTGTGCCACTAAACATAATACCTAATACCATAAACTATTCTCTCATATAAATTTCCTCAATTCTGGTAAAACAAGGAAAGTACACAAGTTAGATACCTACGATATTTTACACTAAGTAGGAGCTGGTTCTATTTTGATATTCCATATTATTATTTTATTTCAATACATGAATTCCAGTCTTACGAAAATACCGTATGGAATTTCCTGAAAACAAACCTTCCTCATAAAGTCCATTGGGTACCAAAAAGCAAAGGGGAATGACCTCTCACAATATTTTCCGACAGCTACTTGAATAAACCACAACACAATACAATTCGCAATACAATTTTATATGCGGCCGTAAATCGGTTGTTCTTATTCCGAGGAAGAGTCAGCCAACTATTTCTCCTCATATCGTTGTCTATAAAAATGTTTTATGTTAGTGGCTAATAAATGACATCAGCAAATTCTGTAAGACAATACGAGAGGCGCTCTATGCATTCCCTCGGCTTTTATGCCTCCCCTCGCAATCATTGTTTCGGATAAGAACCGGGGCGCCAACTCGTCGCTTGGCAGACTTTCCGCTAATAATATCGCATTGTTTTTGTTAGGCTCTGACACTGTTTGCATCACGAATGTAGTGCTAATTGGATTCAGCTTTTGTGGAACAATAAATTTAATAATATCGGGAAACGCGGACTTCCGATAGCGTTACTGATTGTATAGATGTTTAGGGATGGTAAACATTTTTAAAAGTATGTAGGTAGTAACTTTACTCATCTCATGAAATCATACTAACATTCAAACATTACATGATTGTTAACATGCCAGAAAAAATATATTTTTATATATATGCTTGCAAATTCGCATAAGGGTATATTTCATAAATTTATGTCCAGACGATTGTATTTTATAATTCTACTACCAGAAGATTACATCGCTCCCTTAAGAGGGAACTAACTGCATTTTCCACGTGAAATAACAAAAAACCGCTATCTCCAAAGCACTAAGTAGTATCCTACTTAGTGCTTTGCAGATAGCGGTTCCTTCCACTATTGTATTATCTTTTCTTTCTTTAATCAAGCTATTGTAGAGATGCAAACTCAGTCGTGCGTCTCAAGCCATTTTTGTCACCTTCCATTGTTCACCCTTTTAGCACTCTAGTTAGATTGGACTCTTTTACTTCTAAAGTTATTGTTCTAAGGTCACACGTCATTATTCAACGTCATATCTCGCGAATGTGAGCACTTACGCTGAATGGGGTGGACTTAAGTGTGTTCCATTAAACATCAATCCTTGTTCACAATTCAAAGATCTTGGAGATTTATCATCAATATACACATAATGCTCTACAATACCTCAAAAGGCACTTTACTGATATTCAATAAACTATATTTTTCTTTCAAATGAACTGAATGAAATATTTAATTAATTTTTGTAAGAAATTGTTACAGCAAACTTATATTTTTTTCAATCGAATTTACGCTAGACAACATTAATACATAGAATCCAATATCCTTTGGAACAACATTCTTTTTATTTGCGTTATTTTCTATTAAACATGGCTGAGCACCTTCGTCTTTCCACATCACCGTGGGTAATAAAAATTCATCGCACACGCCGAAAAATCTTAAAGAAAGAAAATATCTCAGATTCCGTCCCCGATGTTTGCTGTTGGTGGTTAAGCTGCATCTAATGAAATCCCCTGTCAGGGTATCCTTGCACCCGATCGTACAGTGATCGAAGAATCTTGATAATATAGTGCTAAAATTATAGGGTTTGTATTTGGCAAAAAAAAGTCTGCTTGTGCTAGATAGCACACGAAAGATGTATTTACTGTGCGTTATCCTTGTTAAGTTAAATTTCATTAAAAAAAAAATGAATATCGCTATGCAATGCCGGCGCAGTCATCCAACCACACGAAGCGTAACCACTTTTACCGCGGGCGACTCAGTCGTTCGCGTTCTGCCGAGGCAGAACCACATCTCCTTAGGATGCCACGTGTAGTGGCGAAACGCGTCACCGTGCATTTTGCACGTTGGTATTAGGTATTGACAATAGCATTAGAAGTGCCGAATGCGTATTGAGGGAGGACGGGCGATGCATCCTGCATTTGTCTGAACCAATACTGAAAGTAATTACGGTCCATGTGGTTGGGTGCCTGCGCTCGTGCTTCACTTAACGGAAATAAAAAACCAAAATAATATTATGAAATTTGACCTTATACTATTTTTTTGCAAAGTAACGCCTGATTCTATTAATTATCGTTATCTTTGTCATTCTAAATAACTACATATAAATTAGATTGACCCGTAAATTTCCAATGCGTTCAGCAAAAGGTACATGCAAGGAATGTATAACATGAAAGACGTTACAGATAATGATTTTTTTTATTTTTGTTAAATTCAAAAGCTAAATAAGAACTTTTAATATTCTATTTGTCAAAGTATCAAAATTCTTAATCCTAGTTGAAAGTCTGTATATTCGGTGTTGTGTTTATTCGCGTTCACTATTAAGGGGAGTATTCTGATCACAAACTAAGATTACAGAATCCTCGCCTTCAATAAACCTTGTTACAAGATTTATTAAATATCGAGCTTTCTTACTAGCATTATCAAGTTTTTTTTTTCAAAATTCTTACCTGTTTTAAGTATTTTGTTTTACAAAAACAGCTTACGTGTAAGAAGTTAAATTGTTCTTAAACATGCAATTATTAGAATTTTAAAGTTATTCAGTGGTAAGCCTGAAATTCAGACCTGTCTGCAAGTCACAGTTTTATGGAAATAGAAATTCTGCGGATTTAAATAATTAGTATGTAGCCCAGTAGATTTATAATTCGCCAGTTAACTTGACTTGCAGCGTAAGACTAAAGTCTATTTTACTTAAACGTTGGTTTATTGTATGTTCATTTTAACTATAGCTCTTTCACATGCTCTGTGTTTTAAAGATTTACATAATTTACTCGTCCAGACAAAATTCGGCAAGTTTGAATGATGTTTTTTTTTCCAAAAAAACGCAGTATCTTACAGAAAATACAGTAGCAGCAGAAAAATACAGCTACTTTCGAAAGTTTCTGAGCTTTAACCGGATTACATAGGAACCGCTCAAATGATATTATCCAAACAACCGATATTGGCATAATTCAATCAGCTCCCCGCACTTTTGTGCGGCTGTCGGATGCTCCTTAAGAAATCTCCGAAAGTATCCAACTGTACATATCTTTGAATAAAACCCTCTCAAATTGAACAATGGGTCGGTTCAACCTAGTGGACATCTAACGCTTGACCAATTTCCTTTTGTGCGAATGCCTACGATTTGGGAATATCAAACGGACATGCCAAACTGAGTGCTGATTGGGCCTCTTTTCTTAGAAAACCGTTGATTTTAGGCAACTCACTGAACAATAGACTTATCTGAGCTGATGTGTCTTGATAAGCTTAAAATATGATAATCTGTTTGCTATTAAAATTATAACGTTGATAACAATCTTAACTATTAACAATCTTATTTTTTATTCAGATACTTAAACAATATTTTCGTTTTTTTCTATCAGAGACAATAACAGTTTAATAATTTGTGTTAATTGTCATATATTATGTGAAAAATACATGTTGCAAATAAAGTCTTCACCAACAGCTGATATTTTCAGTATAACTAGAGGCTATAGAGCATTTATCTACGAGTCTATGTCTTACAGGAAATGTATAATATCCATAATTCTAAACAATTCATTGGAAGATTTTATTAAGTTCCAACAATCGGATGAAACGGAATCCATAGTCAGAAATGTGATATTTAAGAATTAATTGTTATTTGTTAGTCTCGACGAGAGTCTAAATAAAAAAAAACTGTATTTCCCAAATTATCAAGAATTAAGACATTAAGATATAACAATTTATAAACCATATTATTGTTCCTTGATGGTCTCAATGATAGGCTTAAAAAATATATAATGCTTATATAAGTAAGAATTTAAGATATTATATAGTATACTGTACATTCAAAATTGATTCTTCATTTAAAAACGTGTTTTATTTATATTGGTCTTTTATATTTCTTCTTTTATATTTCCTAATTAGATATTGGCAATGTAAAATTCATAGGAATTGAATATATATTTCTAGAATATGAAAAGACATAAACATGTGATAAAAATAATGTGATCAGCTCTCACCATGATTTATTGTCTGCTCTGTCGGCTGTGCTTAAATAGATTTCCTTTTATCTCATGGGTCACGAATAAAATAATTATTTTTCACCAAATGTCAGCAAAGGACAGTTTCTGAAATTAACACCATTATTTTGTAAAAGTAGATGCTCGCACATAAACCTACCGTAAAATATAAATATGAACCCCATTCCAATTTGAACTGTATTTTGTTGTAACTAAAGTTTAAAATTGGTTATAAGATCGCGATATTGTGATAGGCTTACTTGCCGTTGGCTATACACCTTTGCTATGAGCACGCTAGTCACGCGTCTCGCTCCATATCGAGTGTCGATGTTTACGAAGCTGTAAAAATTGTAGCGACTTCTTCAGACAATGTGTTTAATACTTTAGTACAAGATGTACGAGTATGCCCTTTGATTTGCTGTAAAAATGAGTTACATTTAATCGAATACGAATACCATGATGTATTACTTAGTTACTTGCGTGTGCGCGGCGCGCGCATGTGTGTGTAGGTGTGTGGTGTGTGTGTATGTGTGTGTATGTGTGTGTGTGTGTGTGTGTGTGTGTGTGTGTGTGTGTGTGTTTATGTTTATGGAAGATGACCCCCTTCCATAATCATTAGCTGGTATTTTGTAACACTAAAACTTCTCACGAAAATTTCTTTCGTCGAAAGGTGATTTGTGGCATCTATTTTGCGCATATTTATTTATTCATTATTAATTAGGAATAAAAAGTATAATATTTTGATCAAAACTCAACCATCACTGGTGGGTTTTATATAGTTGAGTAGAAAGGGATGGAATAAATCTCGTAGAGTATCTACACTCTATAATTTATCTATGTAATAGGCAAAATAGCTGCTGCCTTGATGTTGCCTAAAAGTTGAACTATAATTTAGGCATTCTATGCTAACATCACATGATATTAAAAATAATTGTTAAGTTAACCGGGCGCACAATGTGAACACGCGAAAATGGCTTAATTAGTAGGTCTTAGCTTTAGTCTGCGAATAACTGTACAACAAGTGTAACGTTTCTGATAGTGATTGAAAATCCTATACAATGCCACGTGTGTATTTCAAAAGTGTAGAAACTATGATAAGAAAGTAAAATAAGCTCAGGGGCTCTTGTATGACATGTGGGTAAACAAGAGTTATTCACAAATCATTGAATTTTAAATATGTTTTAAAGAGAAAGTAAGTTTTATTTTTAGTGTGAAAAGGACAAAATGTCCTCGACACCAAGTCGATAGATTATTAGTAATTCAAGTGTGCAGTGTAGAGCAGTAGTTGGTCAATAAGTGAAATTTAGTTTACACTTGAGCGTAACAGATAATTACTCACTATCTCTTGTTTTATTATGCTATCTCTTTCACACATCATTTAACAATGTAGTACAAATTGCGCATGTGCGCTCTCAACCAACACAGATACTTCGCTGGTTAAGTGAGCGTATAACATACGTATCTATTCTTATAAGTATCATTGGCCGTAACCATAAAATAAAAGTAGGTGAATAACTTTATTAAGTAGGGCATGTGTAAACAACTGTTACAAAATGTAAAACACTATCACTCACCTCGTACAATTCAAAGCGGCATTCTAATTCTTTGCGCAATTACACAGTAATCGTTAAAGGTACCCTTTTTACATTTACGCATCCCTGTAATTATTCAGAGATCCTACTGCAAACACTGACATACTAACTTCTCGAGACACGTCTCGTTCACTCGTGTCTATATTCCTGTAAGGGTAACAGAGATGAAGTCGTGGTTTGGTTGAGTTGACACATTCTAAACTCCGCACAATTTGTCTCGCTCATTTGAGTGCAGACTTTTGGTACGTGAAAGGGATAGATTTGGTATATCGAAAGGCTTGTAATAGAGTAGGTTCCTTAGAACGTTTCTCGTAAATAAAGCAGGATGAGCGCGGCTTGTTTAAATCATTCGCGGATTCGTGGATAGAAGAACAAATCCCGCGGAAATAAATATAAGGCAACGCGACTGGAAAATTAGTAGCGGAATAAATATTTCTCATTTCCAGTGCTTGAAATAAGGAACGCATTTTTAGGTCGAGGAAAATAAGTATAATATTGCAATGATTTTCGATAATGTTATTATTTAAAATTAAAATACAAAATTTAGTATTTCAAGATGAAATCGTTTGAAGTGATATTATTTTTACTCTGTCTTTGTATACATCATAGAAACAGGGTACTATCAAGTCTTTTTGGAAAATCATGATTTTTGTTTTTTTTTTATTTTCTCTAACAAAGAAAATATTATTTTTTAATAAAGCAACCTGACTATTTAACCGACTTCAAAAAAGGAGGAGGTTATCAATTCGACTGTATGTTTATTTTTTTTATCATTATTTTTTTTTTGTATGTATGTTACCTCATATCTCAGTCGTTTGTCGACCGAATCGAAAAATTTTTTCGCTTACTTAGAGGGTGTACTTTCTAGTTGGTCCCATTTTTTCCATTTTGGGATCTGATGATGGGATCTTGGTGTAATCGAGGGATACCCTCAAATTTTAAAGGCACGTATAGTATTCCTTTACTAGAATCTTAATGTTGACGTGTTGTTACGTCTGATAGTCAACACCTTGTGGGGCTGAGCTGATGGTGGAACTCCTTAACGCTTAGGAGTTCAGTTATTGTAATGACGAAACTTATGATAGGTAATTTGTAGCTTCTTAAAAAATTGAATCATTAGGTGCAACTCCCCCCCCCCCCCTGTTATGTAATCACTGAAAATGAAGAAATAAAATAAACTTTAAAAGAAAGTAAAAACCGACTTCAAAACCAAAATGCACTAAAAAGTCTTAAATAAACTCTTCACCATTGAAAGGAAAGGAATCCGTTTTAGGCAAACAATTTCTTTTTGGAGTCGGTGCCATCACTTTGACCATCAAGCATCAACTATCACAGCACCGACTCCAAAAAGAAATTGTTTGCCTAAAACGGATTCCTTTCCTTTCAATGGTGAAGAGTTTATTTAAGACTTTTTAGTGCATTTTGGTTTTGAAGTCGGTTTTTACTTTCTTTTAAAGTTTTTTAACAGTTATCTTTTTTATCGGTTTCGTTTCTCTCATTGCAGAATTGGCCCTTTGAATATTATCACTTAAAACGAGGTGACCTTATACACTTTGGTTAACCTTTTTCAGCCTACATTTTCTAGCTGTATTTTTTACCGTCGAAGCTTGTATCCAAATGTTTAAAAACTCAATCCCTATAAAAAAATACTTGCGTATTGGAAGAATATCTGACAGATACAATGATATTTCATCTCATCTGACTAGAGGCAACGCTAGACCCTCAGATATGGAACATGCTTCATTCTACTATTTTAATACAGTCTGAATAAAATAAAGGCACTCTTAGATTCCGGCTAAGGGTTGCCATATAACGCTGACTTTAGCTGCATTTGGCTAAAACTGAAATGGCCACAGTATTACAAACATATAGGAATCGCTAAAGGTTGGTTCATGCATTGTAGAATCTTGGCTTTTGCGATCTTGTGCCAAATTGCTTTACATAACTTGTTACGTACTTAGAGATGCTTTTAGCAAGTAAAAATGTTGGGGAACATTTCCACTCAGCTAACGCACGTAATGTCATGTGCTTGTGAAAGTAAAAATTGTATTACGTAACTAGGTCTTTCAGCACATCCTTACATACAATACGGCTATTTACGTGTATGTACTATGTAATTTATAAATTGATCATTATCATATTACAGTAATCGTACTGTACCCAATGGAGGCATTGCCCGTAATACGGCGGCTTTTCTATCCACGTCAAAAAGTGACAAAAAAGCACAGAATGAATTTCTACACAAACACAAACAATAGGAGCGCAAAACCCGAATGTTTCAGTTTATGTTTTCGGTGAAAAGATAAAAAATGTTAACCCGTTCGCCGGTCGGGAGGCCTTTGTTGCGATGGGCTCATTCACACCGTACTGCGTAAACGGAAGCTTGAAAATATTCAAATTAGTCCATTGTGATTTATTTTTCTTATGGCCGCTTTAGAATGAAATACATCGGTGCGGTGACTCAGAAGTTCAAAGTCATGGAAAATGTGTGCCGATGGTCTGGTGATTTGCTAATGAGATATAGTTGCAAATGTGGATGTTTTTAAATAATCTTATCAAAGGAAACCGAAGTAGAGCTTATGATAAAACATACGAATACCTACGATAACATTTACGATTTATGTATACGTGATATTATGTGACACAAGTAGCAAACAATATTTTGTGCATTACAGGAGTTAATCATACTAACTCTTGCTCTAGCTAGCACAATAAATAATAAAATAAATATCCTTTGGACATTCCCACACGCCATCTAGTCCCGAAGTGAGCTACTCAAAGGTTGTGTTATGGGTGCCAGACAATGGATATAATACTTAAATACTTTTCGTTCGTGAATATTTACTTTATATTTACATAGCAAACACCCAGACCAATACAAGCCAATACAAACAATGTAAAGAATTTTTGTATTTAAAATATGCATATCAATATCACGTGTCAACTTGACGCGTCAATTTTCAATTCGACATGACTTTTTCAAAATGATACATATCAATTGAGAGTGCATTCTAAAAAATCTTAACTTCGAAGAGCATAAATAAACAATTCCCTGCCTATTTTGTGTATTGGAAGAAATTCTGCAGTTTGCAATTCATAGCGTCCCCAGAGTGCATTAGCTCTCGAACCGGGGAAGGCGTGTAATCGTATTTGCATTATAAATTTGCACCAACACCTAATGGTCTTTGCGACCACGGGTAAACAAGCGATGGCAAAATATATTTTTGGAAGCTGAGTGTTGGGTTTGGTGAGTGCAGTCTGTTCCCCAAATAATTTGTACTCCACGTTGTTAGCAGTGAAATAAGGTTATCGTCATTGGAAACTTGTAGTCGCATTTCTATCCAACTTTGACTGACATGATTGTCATATCATATACTTAAATATCTTAGGGCTGATTTTTCAATAGTCAGATAAGAAATATTCGTCGAATAAAATACAATATGGCTAATTTGAAAACGTCACCTAATTGTCAGCAATCATATGTAACTGTCATTTTTTAAATCTGACGCTTTATAATATATCAGTCTATAAGTTTTATTTGACCATTGAAAAATCGGCCCTTAGTTTACTAATAATGACACAAAAGAAACGTATCTATACGAATATTTTCAAGTTGAAGAGTTTGTTTGTTTCTTTGAACGCAATTGTCTCAGAAACTACTGGACCGATTTGAAAAACTTTTTTTGTGTTGGATATTTTATTTATTGAGGAAGGCTTAAGGTAAACATCACGCTGCGGCAGGAGGGGAGGTAGCAAACTCCAAACAGGCGGAAGAAGTCGCGGGGGAGCGCGAGTGAATTCATACATAGATTGCACTCCAACTTCGCAACAGAGACTAGAACTACACAATTACACACGTATTTTAATAAGAGTTTTTTACTATTAAATACCTAGAGTTTTTAGTGTTAATAGAAGGTTCTGGTAAATAAGACTAACAAAGCATCACATGATCTACACAAACAACAAAAACCACACCACATCAACTTCTAGCCTAAGTGCATAAATAACTCATGAATATCTCGAAAGCTATGACACAAAATGTAGGCACGCCGTAAGCCGTGCCATCCGCATAGCTCAGTCGCGGCGGTTGCGGTCATCCCACACCCACAGCCATTTTGCCAGTGGTTGTTGTTACACTGTTGTCCCCAGAATTTGGGGACCTATAATTAATATTGCGACACTATACACAGCGTGATTAGATAAGATGGAAGTGGGAAGTCTTTTGTTTTTAGATCTTAGTGGATTTAAAGTTTAGATTTAACAAATGAAGGTTACGTTTACGAGAAGTGGTCTATGTTATGGGTTACATATGTTTTTTTTAACAATAAATATGTGAGTTCTTTACTAAAAATACTTTCTATACCTCGCCGCGTTCCCAAAATACGTAAATATTATATTTGGCTTCGACACATATCCATCAAATATGATAGCAAAAAGTCTCGACAGAGGCAACAAAGCGAGGCTTTCATACCAAACACATTAGAGCAAAACTTGTTAGGGGCCCGCAAAAAAGTAAGAAAAACACCTTACGAGTGAGTATAAGTGTTTACAGTGGGCAAGTAGACATCGGGTCATTAATGCACCCTTCTTACGACCCCTCACATTCAGATAAGTAAGTAAAACAACTTTATTTGATGTCCGTCGGATGGCACACGACACAGGGGAATGACGTCCTGATAAAATACCTGGTGATGCTAGGGGAGGTATGGTGTGTCGCTTTGAATTAATTTGACTTGTAAAACGTCTGCGGTTTTGTTTTCTTGCTGTGCTTGGCTATTCGCGGTGAGTGCCTCGTGAGAAGATTTATTAACTTGAATTTTGGAATAAGGAAATAGCAGCTTTAGCCAAACTTTAAATTCTTTGTTGGTCACTTAATTCATTGTCTATTTTAATGAAACATGGGAACTTCAGTTTATGATTCTAGCTTTTTATGTGTCTAGAATTTGGCTATATTATGTCATACACAAACAAAAACTAATTTATTGTTCAAAATTATAGCCACGCCACATTCATATGGAAATCATATATTTCTATATTGTCTCAGGTTTGGATGTTGTCGTACCGTCGTTGTTTCTGATTTTAATAACACAAGTGCATTAGCTACTTACTTTGGGATCAGAGCAATGTATGTGTCCAATATTTATTATTTACATTGTAGACTATATTATAGTGTCGAGAAATTTCGTGTGAGAATATGCTTAGTCCTGTTTCAGTCATAAAAGACCATAAAAGTGGCGGGTTAAGTTACAAAGTCAAGTTTTTATCATTCAACTTACCAATAAAAACACGGAACCGAAACGCAATCTGCGTTCGCTTTCCATCAAAAAAAGTAGTTCAATGTAAGTCGATGCACATAATGCACCCTCTCTCGGCAAATGCATCGCTCGCTCGATAGCCTATTTCCATCCAAACTGAGACCTCTCTGCATAGAGACAATTGTTCTTTAAGCGGCAGTCACTTAAAATGTCCCACTTCGCTCACAAAGGGAGTTTTTACTTTGACTGCATCGACTGTGACTTTTAATTTAAAAGGATTGACATTGCTAGTGCAGGTCGGAAATTTGTGCAAAATGAGATAAGTAGAATGTTAGGAGAGCAAAGCTAGGTATGTGAGAAGAGTACGACGTACGTGCATCTGAATAGTTCTTTGTCTGAAGTAGTTTTCTAATAGCAGAATTGTATGGTCAGTCAGGAAGGAGACAGCAGATTTTAGACTTAAAATGATGTCACTCTTTTTGTTGATTATACAACTTTAGCAATAATTCGTAACGAGTTCTACGAACTATCGCTAAAGCTGTATTGTCGTAGCCCATTTGAGGCGCATTTAGCACAAACTGAAGATAAGCAATCAATGGCGTGGTCCCGTTTGGATTAGATGAATAACCATTCCGAACAAAGTGACGTATAAGACGTGCTTCTCCGTGCTCCTCGATCAAAAATAAAATCTCTTAAGTTGCATTCCAAATGTCTACTCAATTTGAACAGCTACTCGAAACAACAGAGCACTAATGACCCAACTTTGCATTGATCAATGACACTCAATCGCTGTCGCTCTCAAATGACTTTTCAACAACAACCTAGTCCGCCAGATGGCGCTACAAAATCCGCGGTAATCCGGAATTTATTATCTGTTCGCGACCATTTTGCTGTTGCGATGCAATCCTACGTTCGACGAATGAATTTCCGCGAATTCGCGCCGATACCGACATTGCAGAATTGTGCCCTGTGGAATATCTATTGGCTAATGTATAGCGCAATCTCGTTGAAATGTAAACGACTTGGTTAGTTAAAAAATTGTTTGGCAATTTTATTGTTCCAGTAATGCTACCGTGCAAATTGTGCTCGGGGGATTGTTCGGATTCGTTTTATAATAATATTATCTTTAGATAGTGTAGGTAAATTATTATTTATTCAATTAAAGTAATCAAACTAAGTTTCCCCATACTATCTTATAATAATTTGTAGCGTATAAATAACTCAAACACGAGTCGCGTGTGTGTACTTACAACAGAATATAATCCCTCACCTGAGACTTGCAACTACCCTCAGATACTAGTTCTATGTTTAAATCTGAGAAGGATTACTGTGTAATTGATATAGTATCCAGTTTGTCTCCTCTCTCTCTCTCTCTCTCTCTCTCTCTCTCTTTTAAAAAATGGTGTATAAATTATAAGGATTAAAATACTGTTCTAGTTCTCACTATAGAATTTTAAATGAAGTAAAAAAGCAAAAACTCAAAACAACAAAAGTTTCATAGCCGGCTTTGCATACGCCCAACTACGGTTGGACACAAATCCCCGGCAAAGCGTAAGAAATTCAGCCATAGAAAAAGCATACAGCAAATAGAAATAACGGGAGAAATTGAATTAACTATTCAGAGACGTTCTGTGATGTTTGTATGTGGGAAATAAAATAAGAAAAAAGGCGATGCATTAAGGCCCTTGAGGTGTCCCTCTTGTGAAAGGTCTCCCTCTCAAATGCAATCTCATGAATATTTTAAGATGGAACGAAAAAAAAACTAAATTCGATCCTGATATAGGCCAAGCTTTAGTTTAAATATAGTTGAAAAAAGTCTTCAAAAATAAGGTAAAATATTAAAAGCAAACAAATCACCAACTGGAAAAGTCTCTAATAACTCTTAAAAATAAGTACCAAATAGCCAAACTATTTAACCTAAAAAATATATTTTCACAGCCACTGTAACTGAAATTGTTCAACAAGTTTTTCTATGAAATCACGCACAATCCCTGTGATCTCTTACAAAGAGTTCTTTGAAATCTTTTAGCCGAATAAAACGTATTTTCTATGAAGAAGTGAAA
Organism: Pyrausta purpuralis; assembly: GCA_963924145.1. Lineage (NCBI taxonomy): Eukaryota > Metazoa > Arthropoda > Insecta > Lepidoptera > Crambidae > Pyrausta > Pyrausta purpuralis. The sequence continues at coordinate 17,896,583 of OZ001659.1, forward strand.
CTAAAGTAATTTCGTCCGCACATGACTTTCTTTACGATCCACCGAACACGAAATATTAGGGTCCTGTTGACATTATTTATGCGGACCGATAGAATTTATTGGAGGCAAATTTTTACACACACCCAAATACATACGTTTATGCTACGTATGGAATTATTGAATTTTATTTACTGTCGTGTTTGAATATGAAATGTGAAGGTTACTTTTTATTAGGCAGTGAAAGTAAGTTCCTATGTAGTAAGCTAAATCATTGATTTTGATAGTATTTTACTGTTTTTCGCTTGAATATCATTGTACTTAGTTTTGTTTGATTAATTATGCTACTTATCAACTTAATAATATTTCTGCGTAAGATTATCATATTAAATAATTAGGGTTGGTGCTTTGGTCCTTATTAGCCCCAACATTAAAGAGATTAGAACAATTATGGTTAACTTTGTCCGTACTGGTTAATTGTGACAACTCGCAAGTACAAAGTATTTTTTTTATATCAAGTCAAGTACTGAGATTTGAGATACGTTAAGCAATCTATTTGTCATCGAGGACCATATAGAGTCACTGTGACTTGACAGATTTAAAAATCGATTTACATAATTGCGATACTAACGAAGCGAATCAGTGTAGTCCGTTTAAAAAACATAAACAAAATGCATAGTTTTATTAAAATGAAAGGCTTTATGGATTTATTTCGCGCACATTTAATTTAAACTATACGCCAGACGTTTCGAATGCTTTACAGAATCCGTGGTCACAGACAGGACCTAGGTGTTATTTGTCATTAAATAGTTATGGAAAAAAACCGACTTCAAAACCAAAATGCACTAAAAAGTCTTAAATAAACTCTTCACCATTGAAAGGAAAGGAATCCGTTTTAGGCAAACAATTTCCTTTTGGAGTCGGTGCTGTGATAGTTTATGCTTGATGGTCAAAGTGATGGCACCGACTCCAAAAAGAAATTGTTTGCCTAAAACGGATTCCTTTCCTTTCAATGGTGAAGAGTTTATTTAAGACTTTTTAGTGCATTTTGGTTTTGAAGTCGGTTTTTACTTTTTTTTAAAGTTTATTTTATTTCTTCATTTTTAGTGATTACATAACAGGGGGGGGGGGAAGGAGTTGTACCTAATGATTCAATTTTTTAAGAAGCTACAAATTACCTATCATAAGTTTCGTCATTATAATAACTGAACTCCTAAGCGTTAAGGAGTTCCACCATCAGCTCAGCTCCACAAGATGTTGACTATCAGACGTAACAGCACGTCAACATTAAGATTCTAGTAAAGAAATACTATACGTGCCTTTAAAATTTGAGGGTTTCCCTCGATTACACCAAGATCCCATCATCAGATCCCAAAATGGAAAAAATGGGACCAACTAGAAAGTACACCCTCTAAGTAGGCGAAAAAATTTTTCGATGCGGTCGACAAACGACTGAGATATGAGGTAACATACATACAAAAAAAAAAAAATGATAAAAAAAAACATACAGTCGAATTGATAACCTCCTCCTTTTTTGAAGTCGGTTAATAAAACTACCATTAATTACTCTTTAATATTAATTGACATTCCTATCTACGCAGAAAGAGCTTACTATGTCTTGAGATCTTGCAGTAGGTGTGTGACCTTGCCTGAGCCTTGTTGAAGAACCAAACTTGTGACCCAGTACGGACTGGAGACAGCAAATGACGAGATTGGAAACATCTTGAGGCATGCTTCTCTCAAAACCTACCTTTTCAAGATTCTGGGGTTTACAGACTAAAATGTGACTGTGGCCTCTCTCAAATTGGTAAAACAAAGCGTAGTCTAAGGCGTGCGGAATCAAAGAACATATAACTGACATGAAACATAGATGGTCAACAAAATCTGCAGTATGTAAACATGCTTTAGATAAACTATGATGAACTAGAAAACGTATGAAACGTTTCTACTCACAATAGAAAGGCGTTTCGTTCCTTGAATGCTACGCGAAGCCATGAAAATAAGACGACAATACCTAAATTTCTACAGAGGAGATGGTTGAAAAGTTCCACCAGCATGGGATCCTATTCCTCCGACGACCCGTGCAACGTCACATACTGCAAGATCTCAAGACACAAGAAGCTCTTGCTGCGTGGATATGAACATCAATTCATAAGTGTGACGGTAGTTTTATTTTTCCCCTTATAGTTTCGAAACCCTTATAGTTTCGTCAAGTCTGTCTGTCTGTCTGTCTGTCCGTCCGTATGTCACAGCCACTTTATTCTGTAAATAAAAGCATCACATTGTTGAAATTTGTTAGAAGTATGTATCCGCTTTACAATTCTCATACAAAAAATAAAAAAATATGACATTTAATTATACTAAAACCAAAAAAAAAATTGTCAAACCTGCGTACGTGTGGGTTCTATATATAGGTCTTTTAAAGTGACACCGAGGTTCCTAAAACCATTTTCTTTTAAAGTCTAACGACGTTTTATAGCTAGACGCTTCCAAAGTGGTAAAATGCCCCCCCCCCCCCCCCATCTAACTTCTAAACTAAGCGAGTGTTAATTTAGACTGTCTGTCCGTCCGTATGTCACACCCAATTTATTCTGAAACTATAAGCATTACACTATTGAAATTTGGTAGGGAGATGTATCCTGTTAACCGCTATACGATTCTCATACAAAAAATAAAAAATAATGATATTTAAGGGCGGGCTTCCATACATGAAACTAAAACCGAAAAATTTTTTTTAGTCAAACCTATGTGTGTGGGGTGTTTATGGATAGGTCTTTAAAAATGACATAGAGGTTCCTAATACCATTTTCTTTTAAAGTCTAACGTTTCTTAGCTAGACGCTTCCTAAGTGGAAAAATGGGCGTCCCCCCCCATTTAACTTCTAAACTAAGCGAGTGTAAATTTTGAAAAATATATATAATGTAGATCATAACATATACTTTCAACGAAAATTGGTTCGAACGGGATCGAACGAGAAGTTTTTGAGATATAGCACTTTTTCAACAACCGTAAACATAACTTTGTTCTTCATACAAACACTATGAAAAACAAAGTTATATGTGCTATCAACAAAATATTGTGGTATTTTACTAAGTGGAAGTAAGTGGATTGCCTAATTCAATTAACGTTGGCACGGAACCCTCAGTGCGCGAGTCCGACTCGCACTTGGCCAGTTTTTTTTCCTAACTAAATGACACGTTAGTCTTGCCAGTGACCACGGATGCCGTAAAGCATTCGAAACGTCAGGTATATAGTTTTAATTAAATGTGCGCGAAAGAAATACGTAGTATAATAATATGAATAGATTTATTTATCACATAAGATACCTATTGGAGTTTTATTTGCACGTGTTGATAAAACACGCAATTGCGGCGCGGTCGTGCGGCGAGCCCAGCTGCGCTCGCTGCGCTAGATTTTATTACTTTGGTTTAGACACGGGCTAGATTTTGTAACTAAATGTGTGTCTAAGTTTTGTATTTATCGTATTTTAAATGAATCATTACGTTAAAAAATAGAAATAAAAATAGTAAAAACAGACTTAAAAAAACAAAATTCACTAAAAAGTCTTAAATAAACTCTCGATCATTGAAAGGAAAGGAATCAATCCATTTTAGGGAAACAATTTATTTTTGGAGTCTGTGCCATCACTTTGACCACTAAGCATTAACAATCAGTGCACTGACTCCAAAAATAAATTGTTTGTATTTCGGTTTAAAGTCGGTTTTCACTTTTTTTAAAAGTTTATTTTGTTTCTTTATTTTGAGTGATTACAGGAGAGGGGGAAGACGGAGGAAGTTGCACTTTATGATTCTGTTCTTTAAGAAGCTGAAAATTACCTATCATAAGTTCTGTCATTATAATTACTGAACTCTTAAGAGTTGAGTGTTCCACTATTAGCTCAGATTCACAAGATGTTGACTATCAGACGTAACAACACGTCAACCTTAAGATTCTAGTAAAAAATACTATACGTGGCTTTTAAAATTGAGGGTTTCCCTCGATTACCCCAAGATCCCATCATCTGAATTAGCATCATCAAAATGACTGAGATATGAGGTAACATAGATACAAAAAAATATATACAGTCGAATTGATAACCTCCACCTTTTTTGAAGTCGGGTTAAAAGGAATGTCAAGATTGTTTACAATATTGGACTAAATAAGAAAAACGAACTTTAAACGCATTATGCGATACAACTTTCAAATGACACAAAATACCATCGACTATACGGATCAGGAGCCGGCCAGAACTAGGTGCTCGTCTGATTGTCAGATTGTTCGAACCTCTATACACAGTCTCTGTGACATGATAATGGGGTTTCAGACGGACAGGGCAAAGTGCTATCCGAGGTTCAAGCGACACTACTGACACCTAAACTAGGTGAGTGATACAGGGATACAATCGGCAGATTAGAATATGAGCTTTAAGACCTGTTTAACAATGTCTGAGTAAGTTCTGATTAGTGCTTTCTGCCCAATATAGGTATTTTTTATTCTTTCATTTGAAATAAGTTTTTGCAAGCTTAGTTTAAAAAGCTTTACACACACACACGTGCGTGCTTCTTAACTTATGACCGACTTCAAAAATCAGGAGGCAATCAATTCAATGTGTTTGTGTGTGATATCGTTAGAATTTGAAATAATATTTGAGTATGTTGATATATTTTTCAGGCTTTCAGACACGTGCGCAAAATTTCGAATGCGTATGAATGTTTGTATAGTTGTATGTTTGTCCTCGGATTTATCGGAATTGAGAAGTCCTGGCAAGAATATTATTTTTTATTTCAATCAGGTATTTCTTAATTTAGGGTACAGTGTAAGTTTCATTAAAATTGGTCCAGTAGTTTATGAGATATGTGTAATAACTATAAATTATAAAATAAAATAAAATTTTAAAGAAACCGCTACCAAATTACTGACTAAAAGCTCAATATAACATTTGCCTTCGGTTCAGGAGGAACAAATGCATTTGGAGTCGGTGCATGATCTAAAGCTTACGTTCATCCGCATATCAAGTACCGACTCCAAATGAATTCTCCTAAACAAATGTTTTATTTCGGAGTTTATTAGTCATTTTTGTAAAGGTTCAATTTAAAATTATAAATTACTTGATATTATTTTCTTAAGAGCATTGCACCACACAACAGAAATAGAACATTAACTTAAGCAAATACGAAACCAAACTATAAAACTTACTGCAATTATAATCACTGACTCTCAGCAGCAGTGCGAGAGCACAAAACCAAAGACAATGGCAGACCGAAGCGTTGCCACTTCGAACAGAGGTAAGAATCTTGTGTCGTATTTGGCGGCAAAATCAGTTTCAATACATTATCTTTGACTCCCAATTGTTAGACTTAAGGCTGGCTGCAGGTGTACTTATTTTTGATAGACAAAACCTTTTATTTCTGAAAAAGGTTTTCGGAATCTCTACAACCAAATTTTTTGTAAGAGCTTGAAGAACTTACAGTTTGATATTGTTACGAACTTATTTATATAAATATTACTTACTCGTATTTTGTCAGTGTTGATTAATTTCTACGCCTATGCTTAACCATTATAAGCTCTGCATTCCTCATTTTCTGCGTCAGATAGTATGAGTAGAATGATTTCGAATCTAGTTCTATGCCCTTATTTCAAAATTTTACTTCTATCTAAAACAAAAACTGATGATGATGCTATTCATTACAAACAAAGCGTCATAAAAAAAAAACTCCGCACTTGGTCGCATATTCACCGCCAGCTGAAGTTAGGCACAGAGAGCATACACGCAAAACTTCCGAAGCACTCAACTTTGGCTGAAACTAGGCTATCGGCTGCACCAGCTCGATCCGACTAGTTTACAAAGGAACGCCAGAACTTCTCTAATGAGATGAATAATTAAACAGCCAGCTACGCAAAGCATGTTGATTTGTCGTGACATCGTTTAAAGTGAACGTTTGTTTTGTAATAATCGAATCACAACGTTTCTAAGATTAGAAAGATTACAGTTTGTGCACATCAGATAAGAACCACGGACTGATAAAATATAAAGCGTTTATCATAAGTCTTTTGTCATGCTTTTGTTATGCGACCGCCAGTGGCCTTTTGATTCGTGAGCGTCTACGATGCCCTTTTTTGTGAGCATCAGCGATTAAGACTATCACTCTCTCTCTGATATTGAGATTCTAAGCTTTGATTTTGCTTACTATGTGTTAGATTTCGCTTTAGTAATTTCAATTAACTTTAGTAAGACCAAGATTGCAGTAGGTAACCATTATAAGCTAAAAGCTTACGTTTCTACATTTTCTAAAATATTTTTACACTAGCGGTCCCCCGCGACTTCGTCCGCGCGTTTTGAGTTTGCTCCCTCCCCTCCCGTCGCAGCGTGATGTTTTATATCCTAAAGCCTGTCTCAATAAATAAGCTATCTAACACAGAAATATTTTTTCAAATCGGTTCAGCAGTTCCTGAGATAAGCGCGTTCAAACCAACAAACTCTTCAGCTTTATAATATAATTAGCGCAAGCGCACGTTGTACTTAAGCTGCGAACATTATTTTGGTGCGGAGTTATGTTAAAACTGTGATAGCTCCTAAGATATTTATTGAAATCAAATGATATAAAGGGCAACTTGGTTCTAAATGAAATGCTCGTGATGATGAATGTATTTATTTTGATGAGAATAAATACCTGTGTGTATAATACACCTCTAAAAATGATGCATTATTTTTTCACAAATTTATTAACATAAAAAAGGTTGTAGTAAGTCAACCATAAAAGATAGACTTATGTTGTCGCGGACTTTATTATAGAACTCTTAATGCTGAACAATCTTGTCATACATGATTTTTGTGCAACTTTAGCGGTTTCCTCAGCGTACGCAGCGGAAGCTCTCAAAAGGAATATCTTTCTCCCGTTTTCGCAACATTTTTCATTGCTGCTGTGGTCTTGTGAGTCGAATCTTTATGTTATATAGCTTAAAGCCTTCCTCGATAAATGGACTATCCAACATAAAAATAATTTTTCGAATCGGGCTAGTAGTTTCTGAGATTAGCGCGTTCAAACAAACAAACAAACAAACTCTTCAGATTTATAATATTAGTATAGATAGCGGTCCCCCGCGACTTCGTCCACGCGTTTTGAGTTTGCTCCCTCCCCTCCCGTCGCAGCGTCATGTTTTATATCCTAAAGCCTTTCTCGATAAATAAGCTATCCAACACAGAAATATTTTTTCAAATCGGTCTAGCAGTTCCTGAGATAATCGCGTTCAAACAAACAAACTCTTCAGATTTATAATATATTAGCGCAAGCGCACGTTGTACTTAAGCTGCGAACATTATTTTGGTGCGGAGTTATGTTAAAACAGTGATAGCTCCTAAGATATTCATTGAAATCAAATGATATAAAGGGCAACTTGGTTCTAAATGAAATGCTCGTGATGATGAATGTATTTATTTTGATAAGAATAAATACCTGTGTGTATAATACACCTCTAAAAATAATGCATATTTTTTTTACAAATTTATATGATCATAAAAAAGGTTGTAGTAAGTCAACCATTAAAGATAGACATATGCTGTCGCGGACTTTATTATAGAACTTTTAATTCTGAACAATCCTGTCATACATAATTTTTGTGTAACTTAAGCGGTTTCCGCAGCGTATGCAGCGGAAGCTCTCAAAAGGAATATCTTTCTCCCGTTTTCGCAACATTTTTCATTTCTGCTGTGGTCTTATGAGTTGTATCTTTATGTTATATAGCCTAAAGCCTTTCTCGATAAATGGACTATCCAACGTAAAAAAAAATTTTCAAATCGGGCCAGTAGTTTTTGAGATTAGCGCGTTCAAACAAACAAACAAACAAACAAACTCTTCAGCTTTATAATATTAGTATAGATAGCAATGCTCTCATTTTCTCAACAACGTGTTTGTATTATTACAGCCTAATGTACCATTACATTAGCGAGACTAATCTTTTGTTTAAAAACACTGCTACAGTGTTTAATTACACGGGATTTTATTTGCTGAAAGCGCATACATAATTCAGTGTTTTGGCGTAGTTGGCAAGGCTTACCCGATTTATTAGCCTGTCCTACTAAGATTTTAAGCAAATAGCAGGAATTAGCAAAATGCGTTGACCATTATTCAAGGGTAAGCGCGTTAGATTAAATTTGTTGAAGGCATAAACATTTTAGGCCCGGTTTATATCTTCTGTGGCCCGTTTGATGCCAAGTTTCGAATGATGGTAGTGTAAAAAAATAAAATTATCGTTTCATTACAAATACATTATTTGTTTAATAAAAATAAAATAATTTACACCGCTTTCAAAAAACTGTCAAAAAGGCTTGAAATAACGCATTTGTTTTATCAATCTACACAAACAGCCTGCGTACATTATGCACCGACTCCAAAATATTTGTTGTTGTTAGTTGTCACCCATATCTTAAAAACTACTTAACAGAATTTGTTGAAACTTACAATGTACCCTAAGTTAAAATATACCTAGTTGAACTGAAAAAAAATGGTCTCGCTTTGATTTCTCGTTTTCGAGAAATGATAGCTTAAACCAAACACTTACAAAATTCAGCACATGTGTTTTGAAACCTTACTACATCAACATACTCGAAAAGCATCGAAATCCAACGATATCATATACATACATGTTGTCGGTAGAAACACCTACACTTGTACCTATAAAAACTTAAGCCAATGAAGCCATTAATAATTGCTAGACAAATAAAATAAAATTGAACTGTGATTTCTATAAATTATCTTCTGTGTCCTTTTTATAATCCACCAAAATTGTAATAAAATGACCTGACACAAATAATATTCGGACATATCTTTTATCACTCTAAACTGTGAATAGGTGTTGCACAATGTTTGCAGCATGCTTTGCGGCACGGTTGCGCTAAAGTTACAATATACAAAGGGAGAAAGCAAACCATTTTACTCACCAATAATTCGAGAGTGAAATGGGTGCTAATAACATGCTATTTTTCATGGTCGAGTGAAACATACTATTTTTTATTTTGACTGTGAAGTAAATAATTAAAAAAAATTAGATGTGATGATAAGGTATTATGTGGATCGACAAGAGATGAAACCTCAAGTTTTCGCACAACTTAATATCACTATATCTACTGTCCCTTATATATACCTACAACACACGATTAGAAGGACTAGGAACGGCACGGAAGAAAATAGAGTAAATATAACGCTGACGATTTCAAATAATTCAAATTGTTTTTTAGTCACACACAATATCAGAGTGTATCAGAGTGGAAGAACGCAACCTACAGGTGAGAGTGAGTAAGAATATTTCAAAATGAACACCTTCATTCCGGTGAGTCGCCTCCACCTGCTTACTAATCTATGCAATTATAGACAAAACTAAAAAATGAATTGTTGAAGACAGTAAGAAGGAAAGAAAAATAAAAAGTGTCAATATAAAATATAAAAGTATCAAGATGATTTTTTATTTGTACAAAAATTTAAGCAATTGTATATTTTTAAATCAACGATTATATATAAGACCAGTTTTTTAAAAGTTAGCTAAGGATACTTTTTGGGAAGCACTTTTATTTTAATAATATGATGTGACTCAATTATCTTTGACTCCTTGTCTGATCGTAGCAATTTAACATATTTTCCAACCGGCTATACACACGTTAAAGTAAAATTTTCTGAACAGGAGAGATGAAAAGTACTTTTTTATCCGAGCAATCCTAAAATATTGGATTGCTGTCACAGGTGTCAGGCCGGCTAGCTCGTCGCGATTGCTTGCAACGAAAATACACTTTCATAGCTGCATTTGCGTGTTTTATTAATCGTAAAGCAATTTTAACACTTTTAGCTGTAAGTGTTTATCTACTTTGTAACATCACAAATTTTGATTGTGTTTTGTAAAATTGGATTCTAATGCGCATTGTATTTCTTAACCCATTGATACAACACAATAGTGTTCTTATCAATGGGTAATTGGTAAAAGGTCACGATTATCTTGGACATTTTTATCGACTGCAACTATTTTCATGAACTGAATTAAAACTGAATACCTATAGTAAGAAAGTTGGATCACGTAAGGATGAATAATTGATTTTGAATTATCGAAAAAGTTTTCTTTAATCCAACGGCCTGTTGTACACTGTCACAATAAGTTATGGTTAGCGGTATCTGTCAGATACTTCATACGAAATGACGTTCTAATATTCGAATTATTTTTGGGTTAGTGATCATTCTCTTTACTGAAACAGGTCCTTGAACGTCATTCATAAAGAAAATCCTATCGAAACAGAAACTCATCGAAAGGTCACCCACAAAAACAGTTGCAATCGCCAATCTCCATCAATAAGACGGCATTAGTCTTTGATCGATCTGATACAAACGTCTTTTATAAAAACCCACCCCCCGTAAAAGTATCGAACAGTAGAGACATGCAGAACGAGTGAGCATCGCATTGTGCAACTTTCAATCAATTTGGGCAGAATGTCAAAGTTCAGACAGTCAACCAAATCGGTATCTTTATTCATTGTCGTCTTTTAAAATTTGTTTTTATTTTTAAAAAATAACTTACTTATTCTTATTGTTTGCTAATTGTTTTCTTATTACAGTTGATAAAAATACCACACTGAAATAAGAAAATGCATAATGCTGAAAAAAGTAAGCACCGTGCACTATTTAACAGTTGAGCACTTACGAGTAAAATTAATTACTTAAAGTGCCACGAGACCTTACCGACGCAAAAAATATGACAGAATATACCATACATTTGTTTTAAGGATCAATTGAATTTTTTGAGTGCTTTAGTTAAAGTATACCATCTTCTGTTGTACTTTATAGCTTTTTTGTTGTAGGTAAGGTCATGATAAAGTGCTTAAAGAGTATTTAAGACATACAATTATGTAAGAAAAACAAGTTTGAACTTATTGAACTTATTTTCACTTATCATAATATAACTTCAGGGAATATTATTATATCTTTATAACTATAATAGCATTAAACTAGCAGTCTAGATACTAGCCCTTGGTCTATATTTCCTGACGAGGGGGATGTCAGGAACATCGTCGTGTCCTAAGTCAATTCCGTTCATAACAATTCCCTTGATAGATATCGCTCACAATATTAAGAATTAGTATTATTTGCAGTCTTCATCCTTTTTTGTCATATGTCAGAAAACTTTCTGTCTCTTGCATTTTGGATAGATATGTCGAATATAAGTAGTTCTAAAAGCCAGTATATAAATTATTTTGTTTGTATGTGTTCTGAGAAAGGTAAGTCAACTACTTGAGATGAGATTACTTTTATACAAAATTCAAAATATTGTAGGGCCATACTGGTTAATGATGAACAATTACCAAAAATAAAATGTATGAATTCATTTATAGCTCCAGCTAAGCCCAATAACGCAATCGAATTAACTCATTTTTGGTACAATAATGAGCAGACAATAGCTTTTCCGAGAACAACCAATTACGTCTAAATAGTCGCCAGGAGCGAATTGTTGAAATGTCGCTGAAATTAATACTAGGTAATTGTATAGTTCAGATATATTTCGACAGTTTCAATCAGTGAACAAGTATCAAGAAATATGCGGTGGCCAGAAATTTACACTGAAGACTTGTTCGATGATTATCTATCTATACTTAATATTATAAAGCTGAAGAGTTCGTTTGTTTTTTTGTTTGAACGCGGTAATCTCAGGAACTACTGGACCGACTTAAAAATGTTTTGTATTGGAAAGCTCAAGTATATGATGCTGCAACGGGAGGGAAGGAAACAAACCTAAAAACGTTTGGAAGATGTCGCGGGGAACCGCTAGCATCTTAATTAAGACGACTCTAATAGATATTTACAGTTTTAATGGTCCAACTGGTAATATTTTTAGTGTGCGGTCCGAGCTAAATGGCAAAAAACGGAACACTTCTCTGTCTGTCTGTCCGTCCGTCTGTCTGTCTATCTGTCTGTCCGTCCGTCCGTATGTCATAGCCACTTTATCTCCAACCTACATAAAACTAAAACCGTAAGTTTTTTGTCAAACCTATGCGTGTGGTGGGGTGTCTATTGATAGTTCTTTTAAAATAACATCGAGGTTTTCAAAAAAACATTTTCTAAAAGTCTATCGTTCTCGCGATAGACGCTTCCAAAGTGGTAAAATGGGCGTCCCCCTCCTCTAACTTCTAAACTAAGGAAGTGTAAATTTTGAAAAAATATATATAATGTAGATCTTAACGAATACTTTCACCGAAAATATTCGTTAAGATCTACATGGTTAGGACGGGATCAAACCAGTAGTTTTTGAGCTATAGCACATTTTCAACAACCGCAAACATAACTTTGTTCTTCATACAATCACTATGACAAACAAAGTTATATTTGCTGTCAACAAAATAATGTGGTATTTTAGCTTAGTGGAAGTAAGTGGATCCCTAATTTATTTAAAGTTGGCAGGGAACCCTCAGTGGGTGAGTCCAACTCACATTTAGCCGGTTTTTTCCAAATTAACAAGCAAAGGATCTTAACGAGACGGACCTAGTAGACACTGGCTAATTTTAAGGATAACTATTAATTTAACAAAAAACGCTTTCATTAGAAAGCGTTTTTTGTTTTTTGGTTCGGCAGTCGTGGAATAAGCATGCTTTTACGTAATATAGGTATATTCGTGTATGATAAATAATCATCTAGAGCTTTGAAAGTGCCAAAACTCTGCCAGCAACCATTATGCACAAATGCAACCCCACGATCAAGAATGGTCAGGGACAAGAAAGCGAACAGTTCCTCCAGACAGAGGCCCTAACTCACATCCCTTTTAGCGTTCATTGTATCTTCCACTGTTTTTGTCTCGCTCGCTCTTACCAACATATTTAAATGAGGAGTGAAAGGTATGACTACAGTCGTAAGTTATTCATATCAATGCGGAGGTTATTTTTAAGAATGAAAAAATTAAGCTTTGAAGATATGAAGGTGAAACAGAGGATTTCAACAGTAGCAGTGCCGGCAGTCCGTTCGTGGCAAAGTACGATGGTATCGTGCTTAAACACCAAGCAGTGAGTATCAGACATTGATCACGATAAACTTCCTCATGCCTAATAATACCATAGTAAACCCTCAAAGAAGGAACGTGACAAACGATGCGCAGGTGTCACGCTGTTATCAGTCGCCCGCAGAAGCTTGGCATGATCAAATCAAACAAGTATATTCTGTAAAGGTACATATTGTCCTTTTATTAGAAACGGTAATTGGAAAAGTTTCCGCCGAGTTCGGCGGTACTACGTGTTTTTATCATTCGCGTAGTTTTTTCACGAAAGTTCAGATAAAGTTGGGTAATTATGATACATGTTCGGTAAAAATTATGCCGTCAGCGGAGAAAACTTTCTCGTACACTTCATAACATCAAGGTATGTTAAGCCCTCACTGAAAATGCTGCCTACATGAATATCAGGTAACCTAAAGTTACAAAAAGTTTTTTTTTATAATACCCTCACGCTTGACGAGGATGTAACCTAAAATTTTTGTATTTAGGCATTTCGTTGTTCATCGCAAATTGAAAGTCTTGCAAAACTACTATTTCAGCTACTAAGAAAATCACTTAGCTATGTAATAAATGACCGAGTTAGTTAAAGAAGCACAATTTCAACAACATTTTTATACAGACGACCAAAAAGAGGTCAAGTTTAAAACAAGAACGAAACTGTAACATTTTCCAGGCTTTCCATTTTCAATCTCAAAATGAAATATAAATCATAGAATCGATCCGAAAGAGGGGAGAGGACCATGTATTCTGGTGTATCAGATACGTCACTTCGAGATAAGTGTAGTTCGCGGCGGCACCGCCGGAGGGCGCTTGACAAATGACACGGCCTCCACGGCGCCTTATCTCCGAATGAACCAATGACGGAATCACCCCCGAGGTTCAGTTTTAGTATGATATACTGCTTGTAAACACTTATGGGAAATAAGGGATATAAATACAATGGGAAGGAAGCTATGAGTACTTACTGTCCAAAGCGCTATAAAAGAGAAATGTATACATGTTATACATTTCTCACTACTTACTTTTAGTATTGCTTAGGAAGTTGACAGCCTATAAAATTGGTCGATATTAAGATGAGAAAAAAAAAACGAAAAAATCAACAAGTGTTGTAGCTATTGAAGGCCTAATTTACGTCAAATAAGACTTATCCGATTGAATAAGTATAAAACGACCGATTTTTTTAAATGATTGCTGTCAAATAGGCGACGTTTTCAAATAAGGCGTATTGTATTATAATCGACGAATATTCCTTATCTAAAGTTGGTAAAATCAGGCCTTAGATAGGCAAACCAGACAATGATAGTGAAACTGGTGCTTAAAATTCAAAAGCACTTTAAATCTTATCACAACTGTGACAAATTTTCAATGGTCGCTAAATGCTTCAGGCTTATGTGAACAAAAGAAAACATACCCTGGTTGGTCGCGGTTGATATCGTTCACTCTGTGGTTACAGCGGTCACTTGAAATAATACGAATTATGCTACCCGCTCACATTTGCATGAAATTATAACAGGCATAGAATTCAATAACCGTTGTTATGCTTGTAAATTAATGTATGTTTTTTGATGGCGGCCACTTCGCCAATCCAGAGGATTATACAACCAGTTTTTGTTACAGATTTACATACTGAACACGGATGTTATTCAAATACAATGTTTTGTATGTAAGTTACTGACGGTTCGTTTTAAAAACTGACATGAATATTTTTTCAATTAGTTTTAGGGATCTGCATATTGAATAGGGATACAAAGTAAAGCTACTCGTAGTTTAAATGAATCGAAAATATTTCTGGTACAAAAACTTATCAATTTATCTGAGTTTATTTTAAAATAACTTTCCCATTTAAATGTATATTGTATTTATTTTATGTATGTGTTATTATGTATGTGGGTGTGAGGGACCTCGTTACAAACAACTTTAAAATTCAAATAAGTGAACTTGAAACTATGAACCAATTTTAAAAACGTCTCTCTTTCAACTCCAGCATAAAACATGTAGATAAAGCTCTGGCACTCAGCGAAAGATCCAGAACCGCTGCTAATACGGCTACATCTTGTGACGTCACAGCTGTCTGTCCGACTGAAGTTTTTATCGAAGGAATGATAAGGCTACCGAGCGATGGGGATTTTCCAGCTTCTGTACGTTTCGTGTTCCAAGAAATGCTCTAGTTTCATAAAAGTTCTTAGACGGTTTTGTAATGAAATTTTTCATTTGGTATATAGGTTATTTGCCCATCTATTAATTTGCTTATTATCTTATTGGAACTATAACTTAATTAATTATAAATTTTATCTATTAATGTTTCTATGTGGTGATTATAGCCCTAATCTTCTAATTAGAATAGAATAGAAAACTCTTTATTGTACACTTATGTACACTTACAAAAAATAAAACAACAGTTTTTAAAAAATAACGCGTAGTTAGGTTAGGTGGTACATGAATGAAAAGCCAAATCTACTCAGCGTATGCCGCAGAATCAAATATTCTGAGGCGCTGGTCTTCCGTAGACGCCATAAAAAAGGAAAAGAGAGCACTGCTACTCACAATAAACATTTGGAAATAAAAATAAACAATTGTATGAAACATTTTAAAATATTAAAACAATGGTTCAAGATGAGGAAACATTTTTCACGTTTTTTTTTTTTTAACTATCAACACAACTTTATGCTTGGAGATATCATATGCCAGATCAACCAATAAATGAATGAAAGCAAAATAAAACGGAAGTAATTGCAAACGTATGCATAAAATATGAGCACAGCAATTAACATGTCACAAACACCGGATTTTCCTTTTGTAAATCTAGTAGATACTGTTTATAGTTACACTTAAAAGTAATTCGGTGTGAACAAGCTATTTCTGGATGTGCTCGCTTAATTGTCGTCTCTGTTTATGCCGTGCTTAGATACAAAATAAAACTTATTCCATACTTTAAAAAATGAGAGTGTGCAAGTCTGACTTTGATGTAAAAAAAACACCGGCCAAGTGCGAGTCAGAATCACGCCCTGGGGGTTCCACTCCAACTTAGGATTTTTTTCAAACTTTCATTGAATTAAGGATCCACTTACTTCTACTTAGGCAAAATACCACATCATTTTGTTGACTGCAGATATAGCTTTGTTTTTTATAGTGCTTGTATGAAGATCAAAGTTATGTTTGTGGTAGTTGCAAATGTAATATATCTCAAAAACAACAAGTACGGTCTTGTTAAAAAAAATCCTTGAAAGTATTTGTAAAGATCTACATTATATATGTTTTTAGCAAAATTTACTTCTGCTTTAGTTTAGTTAGTAGTTAAAAGAAGGGAGGGGGGGGGGGGGGCATTTTGTCTATTTGGAAGTTTTGGAAACGTCTATCTCGTCTATGTTGGACTGATAGAAAAATAGTTTTAGATTTCTATTCATTTTAAAAACCTATCTAAAGACCCCACACACGTATAAGTTTAAATTAAAAAAGTAGGTTTTAGTTTCATGTATGGGACCCCTTAAATATCATTATTTTTTATTTTTGTATGATAATCGTAAAGCGTTTAATAGCATACAACTATCTACCAAGATTCAATTGTGTGATGCTAATAGATTCAGAATAAAGTGACTGTGACATACGGACGGACAGACTAACAGATAGACAGACATGATGAAACTACAAGGGTTCCGTTTTTTGCCATTCGGTTACAAAACTCTAAAGATTAAGTAGTTTTTGAATATTTTAATCCGTGCTATATTTTTTAACAACGGTACTATGTATAAACCGATTGAGAATCAAATAGATGCGCTATTCCCGCATAGCATTCACTCAATCAACGCATGTAATTTAATAATCTCGTAACAGCACTATTAACCGTTTATGATGTAACATGCTCGTATCTCGAGCCAATAAAGCCTGCGGTTGACAACTGTCGATAAATCAATCGCCAAATTGTCGGGATGAAAACGACTGAGGCTCTACTCCAAAATATTATCTTTATTTTGTTTTTGTTTTTTTAATGAGAAAAGAAGAAAATAGACACATTTGCACTTAAATTATGAAAAAAGAGGTTCAAATATCGAGTAACAATTTCCCTTTAATTCGTTAGCTTTCCCGTACAAACTTCCATCCAACATTCCACCCTTGGAACTTTAGAGGTCTGAATACCTTCAATGCTGACTCATTTTTTACACTTCATGTAAGTTAAATTACATTTTAGCTAATATTTGATCACCCTTTTTATCAGACACACATTGAGCGTTTCCGTTAGCGTTAGCGTTTGTTGCCTGTCTTATTATCAGATTAACTAGTTATTAGGTCACGATTAAAGACCGGGCTGTAGTCTAAAGTGAGTCGTACGGTTGTACCTAACTAATTATTGACATAAGTGTCGAAAAAACATTTAGAGTAGCGCCTACTCCGATGTGTTGAGCTGGGTGCAAACATATCACTTGGCTTTTTGTATAAGCATTCATTTGATCTTTTTGTGGAATGGTGGCTGATAAAAAAATTCAGTTGTAATCTACATAAAACACTGTTCTTTGTTTGTTTCTATTTTGGTTAGGTAATTATCATGTGGGTTAGTCTGAAGTAGCTTTTGAATTGATAACATAAATTCATCTAATTACAAATGATTAATAATTCGTTATTACTATTTCCAGTATTGTAATCCACCCCGAAAAAAAATACTTTAGTTTTAATATTGTGAAATCGAGAATTGGTGCACTTACTCGTTCGATAAAACCCACTAATTACAATCAAGTATCAATGTTTTACTAAGGCCTGATTTTTCCAACGTCAGATAAGGAATACTTGTCGAATATAATACATTGCGCCAAATTTGAAAACGTCAACAATTTATCAGCAATCAATTATGCAAATTTCATTTAAGAATCGATCATTTCATACTTATTCAGTCGGATAGGTCTCATCTGACGTTGGCAAAATCGGTTCTAATTTATAATGGTCCAGTAGCAAGCAGTAACAGAAACATTCAAAAAATATATGTAAATGAAATGCGTTGTGTTCGATTACTTATTTTACTGTCTCGGAATGTTTGTACTTCTTAAATAACACGTAATGTATCATAATTTCTGTCAAATTGTAATAATGCCATCTTTTCGCTACTCTTCACCGTCTAAACTCAAGGAAAGATCCAGAAACCCAGCGATACTACGAGATTACGAACCGAAAAAGTCACGTTGTTGTTCCGCAATGAATATTAACACTCGAATAACGCGTCGCAATAGTCTCGCGAAGATAAATTTATCCTTGCGTCGGAAAATGGACCATTTTTCACGGCACCTAACGCTAGGTGTCACATGCTTGGTGCGGCGTCGCCGTTACTTACCCGGTACGTGAGTGGAATGTTACACGTGGTGAATTAGCTGCGTCGCGCTGTATTCTTTTAGGTGTTTGCCGTTTCATTATGTGACGATTCGGAGCGTTTTGTTTATGTGTTTAGACTTTGACTGCAAGTTCAGAGTTTATTGACCTTAACGGACTACCATTGGCTAGTGCAGAAAGCTCTAAAATAAATCAATAAACTTCGGGTTTGATTAAAATTGTCAAATAAGCACTAACCGATAAATATTTTAACTTAAAAATAACAGAACGTCATTACTTTTAACTTTTGTGGCAGATAGTAGCAATCAAAAATTACTTAAATATTGTGAAAGAAACCGTTACTAAAAAAATAAGATTATTTAAGCTATGATATTTATTGGTTCACATTGTAAAAAATATGTGTTGAAGTGTTAAAATAGCACTTGAATAGGTTTTACACTATTTCAAAATACAATAACTCCCTGTAGACTTCAGACAATTACATTAAGAACTTGATAGACGTTCACGCTAGCTCTACAGGCGATAGATGCTCTGATACTGAGCGAGTTTTTGATTCGAGTTTAAACTTTTTCGTTGCGAGTCGTAGCAACTATTCTGTAGCGTCCGTAGCACGTGTCTACGTAACTACTACGAGTGTTTTAGCATTCTTTTTCGTAGAAACTTATATACGTATATATAGGTAGCTATACATCATGAGTATTAAAACAGGAAATATCCATCAAACTAAAAGACCGGAAGAGTTATTTCGTGGCAGCTGTAAAATAACCATAAAAACTCAGTAACTAGTTAGTGAAACTAGCGTAAAATAAATGGTTGGGAACGTGAATGCATCGGTGATGCACCTGCTCAGTTCAACGTGGTATGAAATTTTAATAAAAATCGGTGAAAATTATAAAATTTTAACAGTATTTTTAGTGAACGTGTTATATCTGTTTCATTAAATAATTAATTCAATTCACATGTAAATCGTAGTGAAAAAAGAAAATGCTTCATTAAAACGATTACTTTCGGAATAATTTACAAAGCGCTGGACGCTCGTTTTGTCCACAGCTTTATTTATCATCGTTATTTAATTCGCAAAAATGTTCTTGGCGGGATTTTAAACCGTCGGTAAAGGCAATGCACCGAAAATGTCACGAGACCGCATTGCCAAACCAATTAAGCGTATCTGCGGCTATAATTTTGCATTGGAACAGACAAGTAGCTCAAAAAGTATAGCCAGCTATGCAAATATATTGCTAAGCTTAGAAAGGTGTTTATTGGTTAAGACTAGGCAGCGGTGCAGCGCTGTTAGTAGGTAAAAGATTAAACTCATTTGAAGGTACATTACATCTGCTATTCGGCTTATACATACCTAGGTAGGTAGTTATCGCTATCAGAATAAATGACTTATTTATTGATTAAAAGGTAATACTAGTTTTGTGCAAGCACTCTCAGACTTTTATCAAATTACAATCGCTGTCAAAATAAGATTCATAATTTCTCGATATAAACATATTTGAGGTCTTTGTATGTAGGTAATAGTTACGCTACATTTGCAAAACAATTTTGAAATGCAGTGTGATTAATTTCATTAATTAATATCAAGACAGGGAAGAATAAACATCATCAAAGACCGAGTTAAAGATATATCTCTTAACTTTTGACTGGCTGTTCTTTTCGAATTTTGACCAAGGGGAATATGACAAAAATCGCATATAGAAACCAGACGCGAATAATTCAATTGTGACTGGTCCGAACGGATCAGTGTTAGCGAGATCAACGAAATCTGATATTTGGTAGGGACGGACAATTTCCTTACGCTAATGCACTGAATTGAATGGAGGGGACTGGCTACCCTGTGTTATTAACACTTGCCATTCATCAATGTTTATTAGGGAATACTGTATGGTACCTATAGATATTTATTGTTCCTATCTATCATAATAAGGGCTCGGTTGCACCACCACGTCAATTATAACAAACATTCAGATCGGACGAACTACCTTCTATAATTATTGTTAGGTTCAAAGTACAATGAAGCCGTTGTACGAGTAATCAAATTCGTCAGCATTAAAAACTAATAATACACTATTTCCCCATAAAACACTTTTAGTTAAAACTTCGTTTATTTGACAGTAGGCACTGTTTTATAAATAAAAAAAATGCACAAACTTTTTAACTATTTCTGAAAGAATTTGACATGAGTAAATTTAAGTGTATGATTAAAATAATGCGGTAGTCTGCAAAACAAAATAAAACTAAGTTTTCAGTCTGAAAAGCTCGAATTGCCCTTTTCTTTTTGAATCACAGAATAGCATGTTGAATACTTAAATACCGTGATTATCCTTTCACGTTTGAAAAAGAAACATTTCGTGAGCTTCATAATGAGAGTTCATATTCACATATTTTCACAAGCAACTTCGTGTCACTGAAAGATATCTTAAATTGTTTTCCTAGAACAATATTTTTAAGAGCGCTTTCACACTTAGGCGCTGCAGTCGCGCTGCTATCAATTTCATACATAAAATGACAGCAGTAAGCCCTTCTCACGCACTGCTTTCGCTCTAATGTGAGAGCGCACTAATACACTTATTTCCTTTCACTCATACTCATACTTTTCATTCACTCATAAGGGTTATACCAGACAGTCACTCGCAAGTACACATTCCATACGCACCAAAGGGCACGTACCGACATGTCGCCAGCACTGCGTCGGCGACTGCGTCTGCGCCCGACGTATCATCGTAAATTCGTAACGGATGACGGGCGATGCGTCCAATAAATGTTATCGATGAGTGAAAAATTGCCGCTTCCATTGCACCTTTTTACATTTTTAAACGCGATCACATGTGGGCGTGCGTCGGATGGTGTTATGCAAAATCATTCAATAATATTTTTGGGGTCTACGACAGTGGATGAGAATAATATTTTATACATTTTGTTATATTTTAGAACAAGAAGTGATGTTCAATAAGGAGTTATAAGGAAGTGATAAAAGATTGAATTTACTACTAATGGTGCAGTAATTTGTGTCTGTCACTATATTTTATGTACCAACACTTAATCTTTAAATTAAACAATTTAAATTGATTAAAGGTTAACGAATAGAAAAGCTATTAACTATCAATTGAAATAATTTACTATTAAAGCAACTACAAAAACGTGTTCCGTTTTTGCAGCTACGATAATAATACAAAACTAATAAACCTAATTATCTTGACCAGTATCAAGTGCCAATCAGTATACCTGTATTGGATAAGATATGGTCGTTTTTCGATTACAATTAGTTGGTCTAATACTAGTCTTATATTTGCAGGGTGAAAATACAACCACAGGCTATAACAAAACACAGCACTGGATAAAAGCGATACCCTAATTCAATTCACGCGCTGTCAATTTTTCGTGTCGCAAAAATTTCACGCATCGCCAATCACCATGCATTACGACGATGGTCATGGTGGTGACATCTGGCGATACCATGCACCCCCGTGAATCGAATTCGCACTGCAAGTGAGCAGTCTGCTCGTCAATACAATTGGCTTAAAGGATTCGATTAGCCCATTGAATCGGACCCAACCATCGATGGACGTTTTTGGAACTCAATTCAATCCTTTTCTTCCAATCGTTTGGTTTTGAGATTGACTTAGGAATGGATTAGCAAATTGCGAAAAGCTGTAGGCTGTGTTTGAATTAAAAGAACTGATCAAGTAATGAATAATGTCCATATCATTTTGTAATCAATCACATCACCAACAAAAACGACTGAAACTGACTTAACAAAGACTAAAACTGACTTTTAATAAGCATAATTTTTTTTTTTTTTTGTATTTACTCTTATCAACATTTACCGTTAGCGTAAATGAATTCCTTAAAGACTATGTTTCTGTTTCAAATTTGCTTTAAAAGCTCACGCCACATGAATTTGTAAAGCTATTTACTTCGACTTAAGTTAACAACATTATATACGTAACAACATATTTTAGTCTGCGTGTAAATATTTACATTACTACTAATTCTACGAGGTTTACTTTATTAATCAGAGCGCTAGGCGGTTTCCTCCCGTAATTAGTTACTTAGTGAGACTTAATACTTAGCGATTACTACCCTACATGACGATATTCCCAAGTAGGTAAATAGTTATTGCGGTTAATAAGTAATTCGGTATGGAGGTCTAATTTTGTTACTAATAAGGTTTCGTGTTCATGTAAGGTTATTTGATGTTATAACTGGTATAAGATACACGTATCAAAATGTAAGACTGTTTGCCAAGACTAAATTGTAAATTTTAGAACTTCTAAGTAAAAGGCGTAGACACAATAATGACATACTCGTAAGTACAGAACATGGCAAAAAATTCACAATTACATTTTTTAAAAATGTGCTTTGCATGTTGTACTTAAGATTTGCTTAAGCACACATTTTCCAGTAATTTAAGCCGGCAAATATTGGTAGCAAAATGCTTTCGAGTTAAATGCAAAACCGGATCTTATCTCCAGTTTATCTTGTAAAATTACACAATAATCCTTATTTACTTCGAACAAGTAAACAAACAGCTGCAAATCTTTCGCACAGCAAAACCACCTAATTATTGTTTGTCAGTCGCTATCGAAGTTTCTAAGCCAACTCCAAGACAAACCAAAGCTATGCCTGAAGTTCAATACAAACTAACTACTTTGATCTCGAATAATATCGAAAACTCGCGTCTTGCTTTGTCAGACGGATTTATACTTGCCGCGCATTAATGACCGAATGTTAACGGAGTGAGAAGGTACAGCAGACAAACGGCACGTTTAAAATGTCCTTATAACTTTTGGTTAGCGTTATCCATCCAATACCTTAAACGAAATGTCGTTTCTTAATTGAATTATTTAGTGTGAAAAAAAATGCAGTTCTTATACACTCAAAAGTTTTATTAAATATTTATGGTAACGAATTG
Organism: Pyrausta purpuralis; assembly: GCA_963924145.1. Lineage (NCBI taxonomy): Eukaryota > Metazoa > Arthropoda > Insecta > Lepidoptera > Crambidae > Pyrausta > Pyrausta purpuralis. Next base: position 17,919,804 of record OZ001659.1, read on the forward strand.
AAAAGTTACAAAAAAAAAACTATACTCTAAATGTAAAACCTAGCTTCATTAAAAAAAATGTTACTTACTACTTTTATATCTTTATTCATACCAATACGCCTATATTAAGTTTGCTTGTTTCTGTGTATAAGAATATGCTTGAAAACTTTCGGGCTAATACGTGTACGTGAACGTACTTACAGTGGCCATCAATCTAACTTTTTATTGCAAAATAGCTCCTATTACAACTACTCAAGTCACTGTAGCTACAGTGTAGTATAACTTTATGTGTTGTCAGTACTAAGACCAAATGCTGATGGAGCAGCGCGACGAGCAGTATTAATTTGATCAATGCCATCGAAGTTCGCGCGAACTTGCGAAGCGCCTGCTCTGATGTGTACTGCCGACAGTTTTAGCACTAACAAGCTGTTTGATGTTAAGCTACCTCATCGCTTTACGGTAATTATGAGAGTGTACCCTAAAAGGTGTTTGTTAAATTATTTATTTACTTATCGATGTCGTGCATCGAGCTTCATACTATTGATTATAGTACACTTTAAACTATTAAGAGAACTGGTTAGGTATCCAAAGACTACATTACAACCACTCTATTGACAACTCTATCGGCTTGACTACAAATAATCAGACCAGGTTTGTACCACTGTTTATATGATGCGGCTAAACCAAAACGTAAATCTCTCATAATATAGCTATAAGTCGATATATGTATAATATACATTGATTTTAATCTAGCTATCTTATATTACAGCAGTGGTCCATACATGGTCTTATTTATTTTAGTGGGAGGTGTAATTTATATTTAACTAAATAATTGTATAAGGAGTAAATTCAGTATAAACGGTCAGAAAGGTAAGCGCGGATATCACTCTCTAAGACACTAAGTCCCTAGAGCCCCCCCCCCCCCCCCCCAGCCTAACAATAGAGATAAGATATAATATGGATGCTGTGGTAGAAGAACTGCTTCCAGATCAACCAGGGAAGCAGCGTCAGGACCGTAGGTAGGTGGCGTGGACCCGCTGCCAGTTTAGCAGGCTCACCGGACTGATCATTCGTAGTGATGGCTAAGGGCGTCTTAGCCCCAGCGGAGGGAAATGATAATCAACACGGACGGTTGATATCTAGTTTTTTCTGCTATGTTACATGTATTTATAATTATTACATTGTGTGTTAATATATAAAGGTATATGCTTGTGTGTTGCCGCACGATGATCATCGGACTTTTAGGAGTAGAAAATCAAAAGTTTTCAATGCGACGAAAGTTAACAAAAACATACACAATTTACAATTGAACCTCCTCCATATAATGCAAAAATGAGAGAGTCATAAGTCAATTGGTTGTTAAGAAATTAAATATAAAATTCTAAAGTCACTGAAGTCGATTTTATTGTTTAGACCCTTTACACACTGCGACTTTTATCAGCGATGCAGTCGCGATGCTAACGCGCGTTAGCATCGATACAGTCGCAAAATGGCAACTTTTAAACACTGCACTACTTTAAGCATCGATAAAGTCGAATATCAGGAACGATTTTAGAAATGCAAACCTTCCACTAGAAACAACAATGAGGTGCCAACTCCTCCACAACTAAGACCTAGGTGTCAAACCCGCAAATCATTTCTCGAGCTATGATATTACGAAAGGAAGGGGGTTCAATGACGATTTTAGCTCAGTCATTTTTTAACTCTTCTCTTTTAAAATATCCAAAGATAGAAGCCTCATTATGTAAATCCTAGAAACAAGCTTATTCGTTATTAATCATAACGATTTTATGCAAATTTTTGTAGTTTATTAGAAGAATGTTTGAAAGAAAAATTGCTGAATGTTTATTAACCTATTTCTACATCACATAAATGTTTACAGCATTTGTTAACAGTCTGGAAGCAATTGCTGATACCTTTAAGAGTATCTATGATAATTGAATATGTGAACTTTATTGAGCAATAAAATTCATTTTTCTTGTATTTAAAATTACTTATTGCCCTTTACTTTATTTCAACAACAAGACAAGACTTATTGACAGCAAAAGTGCTGTAATCACATAATAATGTCGTTTGACATATAAAAAATAAGTTAATCCTGTATAATATAACATAACATAACTTTTCACAAGAAAAATATAAACTCTTAAAACAATATTTTTCTACACCTAACACTCGGAAATTGATGTGTGATTGCCGACGGTGCTTGCTGGGTCCATCGGTCAGCCGCTGCTCTGTAGGTCGCTGACGCCGTTGTCCTTGCGATGAGCGATGCTAGATCGTAAAACCTGAATATTTAATTAATTTTGGCTTAATAAACAAGTAACACATATAGTCAATATAGCTAAAAACCAAGTTGGCGTATACACAGAAATAGTTCACCAAACTGTTAACCCGTACCGAACCGTACCTAAAGCGCGCTGGAACACGTAATTAAAGTCATTCCATCTGCGCCCAGACGCGGGCACGTGAGCTATGGCGGCGTGAAGAGTATGTCACTGTAATAGCCCATTTGAGGGATTTTGCAATTCAGTCAATGACCTAATGCTGCATTCTGTACTGTGTAATGGGTTAGAAAGGGATTTGGTTGCCACCAGTTGTTAGAATTTTGAAGAATTGTATTAGAGACATGAACAACGCTTTTGGCTTGTTCATGATATATTTATATAAAACTGTATCTAAGTCGTGATCTCAGATCGCGTCGTAAGAAGATATGTGCGTTCTCTATCAAACTGTATAGGTAACTATAAGTATAGAGTATAATAAGTATAATAAGTTATTTCTAATTAAGTAGTAAGTCTTTAGACGAACCAGTAAAAATGCACATTATTTATCAATAGTCAATTCTGACTTTTATAAAAGACTAGTTTCAAATAGTCCGATAGAAAATTTCAGGCAATCTCAGCTGCCGCTCACGTATTCCAAAAGTAATTCGGGTGCTTGCAAGACATCCAGAGTACCTACTGCATAATAATACCATCACCTCACAGGAGTGGTGTTCTCAACTTTCCTCCTAAGTAAAGGGAATTGCCTAAACTTTAGCGAAGGAGCCCTTCCACAGCAGGTTGTTAGCTAACAAGATTACTTCTCTACTAGTAGTCTTGTTTAAACTGTTAGCAGCTTTGAAATTCAACAACTATTGCGAATGTCTTGTTTTCCGCGTTTGCGAGTGTCAGATGTGTGGTGTAGGATGTGAAGACGCTGTGTTCTAATTAAGTTTGTCCACATTTAAACTCGGTACAGAGTGTAAATGAGATGCTTACAAAATGCCATGACCATGTACTGTTTCTTCTTTATTAAAAATTTACTGTAACGCTTAAAACCCACTCAGTTCTATAAAGGAGAAACAAATTCTTTTGAACTTGGTGCATAGTGTCAAGCTTAAGTAGGTACACCAACATTCAGCAGTCTATGCACATCATGGACCGACTCTATATTTTTTTGATTTTCCTTAATAGAAGTCAAATGGGTTATTCAGTTTTTTGAAGGCAGTTATAAAACTTTTAAATTATTATTATTATATATTTTTAACTTACTTACTTTTACAACTTAAACTAAGACTGTACTCTAATTAAAATATGCCTAATATAACTAAAAAGAATCATTTTGCTATGCCTTCTCATTTTCGAGAAATCTACCCAATACTGTACTTGTAATTTGTATGTTTTATTACATTTTTTTAATCTGTGTCTTTGGGCAATAAATAATATTTATTACGTTTTATTTAGTAACCCAGACACAATAGATTTTTTATTGTTTTATGACAATAGCCGATTACCGCGCTGGAAAGTGCTAATAATAGACATAGAGAGTAAATAAAACATTTAGTAAATACAAAAAATGGAGTGCCGACATTTTGTATGAAAAACAGAGATCGTAAAGAAAGGAAAAGTAGTTATTAATAACAGCTCACTGCCTACAGTCATATGTTTTGGTCCGCGTGGCCCATACTTATTGCCCTACTATTCAGTTAAATATCAAAAGAAAATCATCACCGGCCTTCTAGAATTATCTGCGAGTTGTCAAACTATTTCTTCTTTTTGGTATTTGGCCGCTAGAAATAAGGTCGCAAGGTCACCACAGCCACTGTTGTTGAAAGAATCAAAAACCAAATATGAATATGTCGTTGTTAAGTTAATTAGTGAGGCGTTAGAGTTTTTATTATAACATAAGATCAAACATCGGAGAGTCTTATATTTTTTTAAAAGAAAACATAGGTTATAAAATATTTTAAAGCTCTTAAAACAGACACAATTTGAACACTTTTTACCTTAGATATTACGTTCATTCATAGAATGATAACAGACTTAATTATATACAACTAAATCAACTGTGTATCTGAACAATATTTGTACGCTTTCACCGTGAAGCCTCACTCCATAACTCAAGTTGACAAGAGTGATTACAGAGTGTATGTGGCAACTTCCTAATAAGTCCACGGCACATTTGCATTGGCGACGCGAATGCCTACAGACTTCTCTTGTGAAATGTATACCAACTTTCCCGTACTCTTGAATGTACAAGTTTGCACCAACTCGAGGTTTTAAGTTTTGATAGAGCAAGGCAAGTTAAATATTAATGTAAGGTGTACCACTCGAAAGTTTGTCCTATCATATCCATCTATGAATATTTCCACTTTAAAGACTTCAATATAGTTTTGTACTTTTTGATTAAACTGCGAAAACTAATTTTGAACTTTAAATATATTTTACAAAGTATAAAGGTCACGCAATAAATTTAATCAGCTTTTACCTGAGTAAAATATTGACCTACAATGTGCAGTCCTTACCTTACCTAACCTACTTGTATAAGTTACTGTATGTTGGAAAAACGGGGGAAAATTATATAAAGTACCTAAAAATTCTATGAAAAACATAATATTACCTACCAACGGAACCTTCAGCGAGCCAGTATTTTAATTACAACCATAATAAAGAAAAAAACTCGCGCCTAATGCGTCTAGAAACAAATGAAACACGCGCCTACAAAAGAATTGAAACGCACACATGCAACTCCCCCAGCACTGAGTATACTGAATAGCGTAAGGTGAGTGAGTGGAAGTTACCCAATGGTCCTTTGTTAGACAAACGTGTGAGTAGCCAAGTTGCCTCGCGCCCGCGGCACCACCACTAGACGCCTTGATTTGCATCCAGACGGCTGTCACACGTGTGAAACAGAACACAAAGGATTTAAAATTACGACCGCAATATCTTTTGCGGAGTCGCCAACATTTTTGAGGACATTCAGCTTATTGGATGGAAATATAACACTGTTTGCTGGGAGGAAACAGCGTCGTGAAATCTTACGCTCAATATTTTGGTTGTAAATATTTTGAGGGGGTGAGGGTTAAATTACGTCTCCGGAGAAAGACTCTTTATACACAGTGCTTCTTTTAGCATTAATACAGTCGCGATGCTAACGCGTGTTAGCATCGATACAGTCGCGATGCAGAAGCTGGATATTGACAAATTTTGTACTAAATTTTGGCGACTGCATCGATACTAACGCGTGTTAGCACCGATGCAGTGTCGCTTCTGCATCGATGCTAAAGCGCGACTGCATCGATTTTAAATTAAATTTTTAATTGCGTTAGTCGCGATGCTGAAGCTAAAAGTCGCAGTAGGGTCAAAGGTACACATTTCCCTTTTTTTCACTTCAATTTTAGGTTTTAATCTTGATTGCAATGATATTTGAAAAAAACGAACCTAATAATATCCGAAAAAAGATGCTTCAAATCTAATAAACAATAGCTTTGTTTACTTAGAATCAATCTTCAATACATTATATTGGGCGTTTAACATCTTTGCCGCTAAAATAACTTCATAATTATGGGTTCTTACCACAATATCCGTGTATAATACAACGTAAAACTGTTCCAGAGCGGTTATCTAAAACCCCTGTTCCCAGTCACGCCGAAGCGAAAACAGGGATACCGAATTAAAAGTCTTAAACTTTCCCTTTTTATTCGCGGGGGAACAATCGTGAAATTTCTCGAGCGAACGGGTCATCAGTCAAGTGAAGTGGCGTTATTGGACATGCACTTTTGTTTTATGATTTTAATACTTTTTAGCGAGCAAGTTTTGCTGAGCTATTTTTGTGGCATAATTGCTACGATCGAATATTTTTTAAGTGTACCTATGTAACTTTAAGTCCTAAAATTGTACAGCAGACGTCTCACTGTAGTACCTAGCCTGCCTAGTACCTTTTAAAAATACTGTCATAGGTCGTATTCATACAGAAGCATGATACTACTTATATCTCATGCTGCAGTCTGGTTTAAACTGAAATTACCTTACTGCAAATTGTTTTGCTGCCGCCACAATACGTCTCGCACTGAAAGCGTGCTTAAAGGTTGGTGTATTTAATTTTAACAGCCATACTAGAGGTATGTTTTTGTTAAGTAATGTGTCAATTACTGAGTTTTATATCAAAAATCTTTTTTTCATTAAAAAAACATTCGTTTGCATAACATCAATAATTTGACATTTATTAGGTATTCGTTCCAAAAATAACCTACTTGAACTTGCCTTTTGTTCGGATATACAGGTTGTGGCCAGTATTAGAACCAAAAATTTTCAATATAGACTCTTTAAGTTACCAGCAATCAATCTTAAATGGTTTTCAAAATAAATTTATTGTTATTTTCTTACAAAATTATTCGATCCAGCAAATGTGTCCAGACATAAAATTTGCCATTTTTGACTACAACGAGTTAGCGATTTTGATATACATTGATTAAGCATTATAACTTTGGATTGCTATATCTCTGAATTTAGAAGCTTTTTATATAATATAAATTATTTTTATTTATAAATATTGACAACAAGTTATAAAAATCAGACACAACGGTGGTACCACAACAAAGTCAAAGTCTAGTCAAAGGAACTACGTATACTCTGGGACATCATTGATTAAAAGTTTTGCTCGTATTACAAGTCGCACAATGTATATTTCGTGTTTTATATTGACACAAAAATCTATTAAATTGGATTATAATGTGTATAATTGCATAAGTTACCTGTTATCTGATATTGATTAAAGTGTGTAAATAACCATCACAATCATAACAGTAATTCCATTCCTCGGATGAAGAGGTCATCGGTCAGCCGGAGTGTGCCATTGAAGCTCGGAGTATGACAGAGGAGACGCTCTTTGTAAATTTATAGCATCCAACCATTTTTTGAACGTTTGTGTACTATCGACGAATACCATATAGAGATGGAAAATTTAATTGTAGTTACAGTTAGTAAAGAGAATTCTACTATCGGCTATGTACTTAAATGCATACACACATTAAAAAAAGTTAGTGGTCACAAGCATAAGCTGTTTTTTTGTTTTATGTGACTGTAATAAGAAAACATATCCTTTTGCTGTGTGTTTCCTTAAAATAAAAACACCCTGCAATAAATTCATAATAACAAACGTATGAAATGATTTGTCATTTACCGTAACAAAAAACATTTCGATTTTTAAAAGTGATCGCATCCTTTTTTTGAGGTGTGTAAGTAGTCAAAGGAATATAATTTAAATAAAGGCTCGAATTTGACTAAATCTAGTATGCTTAATCATTACATTAGACAGAGTTGTAATAGTAGAAGGCAAAGTATTCTGTATTATCCGAATCTTGTTTAAAGCATTAAAAAGCGATGTTGTTAAGTAACTCTATTCTATTAGTGACGTACATTTATATTAAAATCAATTTCTGATAGTATATGGAATACTCATAAATACTCATCCAGATTTAGTGTGCATTATTATCACGATTTTAGTGCCTCTCTGCATACACACGGTAAACCTATGAGTTACATTCGCCATTATTAGGCTCTTGTGATACAAAATCGGTTTATTCAGAAGGCCCACAATAGTAAAATTAGATTGCTATTTAGTATCGGGACATATACACTTCGCTAAAAGATAAACGTCGTGTAAATGTAAAAACGCCGCCAAGTGCGAGTTGGACTCGGTAAAAAATATACATGAATATTTCAATTGTTGCAATTTTTAATATCGAGCGAAATAGGAATACAAATTGCGTTTGTTGTTGGCCCTTACAAGTTAATTTTATTTCTTTTTAGTATTTGTTGTTCGAGCGGCAACAGAAATAAATCATTTGTTAAAAATCCAACAATCTAGCAATCGCGGTTCTTGTGATCCAAACCTGCGGGCGTAGTCTGATGCATCATTTTTGACATTTCGCGTCGACAATTACAATTTTATGATTTTCTAATTCATCAAATATCATTTGAACTTACGTAGCTATATCTTTAAATAATATTAAAAAATATTTATTGTTTTTTAAGCATCATTTAAAAATTCTTCTCAATCAATAAAAACACGAAAACACCAATTTTGTCTCAGCATTTTTCGAGCGCCACCTGGTGGTTTTACACGGAACTATGTCGAGACTTCCGACACTGGTGACAGACAGGAGGACGGACGGACAGATAGTCTTAGTAATAGGCTCCTGCATTTTCACTTTGGGTTACCGATCCCTGAAAAAGAAAATAAGACAATAATTCTTGTGGATGCCCTTGTTTCAGCGAATGTACTTCAAAGAGTCTAGGTAGTATCAAGTACGTTAGAAAAAGTATTCCTTGAGATATGTTGTAGCTGAGACCCCCTTAGTTACCACCGCTAAATGAGCCCAAAAGATTAAAATAATAGTCAGTCTACTTCATTCTTTTGCATTATTCTATAAGGCCTATTGATTCCCTGTATTGTAAACGTAGGAGGAAATTCATTGCTATTTTATGGCGTGCGTTAAATTCACGTGGCATTAAGGTTTAATTCTCTGTTTATCTGTATCGCTTTTGTGTAAAGCGATCACTGATTTTATTTATTGCCTGAAAGGTTTCCCTATTGTTCTGGTTTGTCTATTGCTAGTAATTGTTCAGATATTTTTACATGACATACATTTCAAAGTGTAAGGGCCTTTCCACACCACAGCCGTGCCATCAGTACATAATTTGGCCATTTTCCATCGCATCGCAACATCGCATCGATGCTAATAGTAGCGCAGTGTATAAAAGATCTTATTCGTTTCAAATTCTGCATTTTTAATATCATAGTAAGCATTTGTTTTTTAACAAATAATAACGCGTCAGTATCGATGCAGTGCCATATTCAGTACATAATTTGGTCATTTTCCAACTTTTGCATCGCGACTGCATCGATGCTAAAGCGTGTTGGAATCGCGACTGCATTGATGCTTAAATTAGTGCAGTGTTTAAAGGTTGTAATTTTGCGACTGCATCCATGCTGCATCGCGACTGCATCACTGCTAAAAGTCGCAGTGTGTGAAAGGTTTTGTTTCTATTCTGCATTTTTAATGTCTTAGTAAGCATTTGTTTTATCTACTTGTTTTTCATAAAAAATAATCCAGCTATTCATTCTAAAAATATAACCTTATCATTTCTCTCTGCAAGCTTTCCCGGCTTCATAACAAAAGACAGTCAGAAAAACTAATATTCTTATGCACTTTACACTGGGTCCTTGCTTTCAGCGCAGACACTTATTTGCCCGAAGCGTCTCATCAGTCAGTGCAGCCTTCACGTTGACAAAGAGTAGTAGGAACTGTTCTACCCTGTAAGACTTATTCCGTGTTTAAATCTAGACGTCTTTGTCACTCACACCGATGCTTAGATTTGAGTAAGAGAGGTAGTATGAGCGATTTTCACGATTTTTACTTTATTGCATTTGTCTTCGTCCTAAAAGGACCTAACCATACCTAACCATAAAACGGGGCTGGGGGCAAAACGAGTTCCGCTGGGACCGCTAGTCTTGTTAAAACATATAATATAGTCGTGTTATGTACACCACTTTTAACTTGAAAACAGATGGACAGGTTTTCATCATTTTTACTTTGTTTGATTTGTCTTGGCTCTGATTATGACAATTATTATAAAACAGGGCTAGAGTTTGTCAGGGCTGGGGCGAAACTAAGTTTTTAGGACCTCTAGAGTCTTGTAGAGTAGACCCTTCTACTAGTAGCGACTGTCTCGGCTGCTTTTACGAGATAAGCGCTCCTTGCTTCTTAGCGCTTTAGCAGCTGAAGAATCACACCGCGTTAATGCTTAGAAGAATCATGGCGCTTAAAGGAGTTCAGTTTTGTTAGGTATGATTGATCATTGCAGACGATGCCAATTGAGTGTTTCATCTTTAAGAGCTTAATTTGGTAAAGATCAGCTCAAGCTTTTAAATGAATGAATGGTATAAGGTAGATTGATCACTTTCATTTTTGCTTATAGATATTTATATTCCGACGTTTATTCCGATGTCTTAATTTATGTCATAGGTCTTGCTTGAACAAGCTTATTTAAATTGTATTTTTGACGTCACACTTTTAACCCATTGTTAAACCATTTTATGATCTGTTCATAAGACTGTCAAACCCTAAATAGCCTATCAACCGAATGAGTACTAATTTACATTCTGGATATAAACACGTACGTCGTCGTTATAACGAAGTATCCCAATGTCGACTTCCAAAGCAAATGTCCCAATTATCATACCTAATGCGCTGAAGAAATGAGCGGAGACAGAATCTCGAGTTCAGCCCTGTTTGGATAGGCTCGGGAATAATTTAATTATACGAAGTAATAATTTCGTCGAAGTAATGGGATTAAAAATTTGAAGACGCGTGGTTGTGGTGTGTAGAATGGGGGTTCTGGTTTAACGAAATGATTTAAAGGGATGGTTAATAGAAATTACGCTTAAACCTCTTAAGGATTTTGTTGGTGTTTGCTTGCTCGTTTTGTTAAAGCTATGAGTATAAAGTACAAAACGAGCTACAAAGTTAGAATGATAGCATGCAAACTATGTGTGGATATTGGAAGCGATACATTGTGCGCTCTTTATTTCCGTAACGATTTCTTCAAGTTGACATACATATAAATCTTTAGGATTCGATTTGATTTCGTCATCTTTCAAAAATAGGGTCTGCGCGACCAAAAATAGGGACAGAAATATTATATTAAGCTGCGAACATTATTTCGGTGCGGAGTTATGTTAAAACTGTGATAGCTCCTAAGATATTTATTGAAATCAAATGATATAAAGGGAAACTTTGTTCTAAATGAAATGCTCGTGATGTGTGTTTAATACACCTTTAAAAATAATGCATTATTTTTTTACAAATTAATAACACAAAAAAGGTTGTAGTAAGTCAACCATAAAAGATAGACATATGCTGTCGCGGACTTTATTATAGAACTCTTAATGCTGAACAATCCTGTCATACATGATTTTTGTGTAGCTTAAGCGGTTTCCGCAGCGTATGCAGCGAAAGCTCTCAAAAGGAATATCTTTCTCCCGTTTTCGCAACATTTTTCATTTCTGCTGTGGTCTTATGAGTCGTATCTTTATGTTATATAGCCTCAAGCCTTCCTCGATAAATGGACTATCCAACGTAAAAAAAAAACAAATCAGGCTAGTAGTTTTTGAGATTAGCGCGTTCAAACAAACAAACTCTTCAGCTTTATAATATTAGTATAGATTAATTAATAATGATATATAATGTGTGTGTTTACGTTAAGCTAAAATTACTTTTTTGAATGTAATATTTATCAATAGCAACCATTATATTGCTATCACGTTTATGTAGGAATTGCTCTATAAGCTACGTACTAGTGTAATAATAATGGTCGCAATAAATTCTACTGTTCAGATTTCAAATTTGAAATTGATATGAAAATGCGTCCGCAATTAAATAATATTGTCGTTATAAAACTGAATTTTTGGCTTCCATTTTATACCCCTCTTGGGCCCGCAGCCAGCCTGGGTTATCGCAAGTGAGTTGTTAAATTGAGTTTAACTACTTGCGAATAAAGATGTCCTCCCAAGATAAAAATATCGGATAGCGCGGAAAGAATTTTCTAGTTTCCTACGAAACCGGTTCCGAGGCAGAGGGTTCGACGGAGTGACAATAAAATAAGATAAGTAGAGGATAGTCCCGCTCGGACCGGCGTCCGTCTTGCGGGTTGAATCAATCGCAGTAAAACATGGTGAAGAAAGACCACATCACTTTCCCGCGCAGCCTGAAGAATCACAGGATTGTAAACCTTATGGCTTTGCAATAAAATATTCAGCTACTCAACCGACTGGTTAGCTTTACCGCGGTCAATGTGTATATCTGTTCGCTTTGCCGTAATGACATGAAACGAGTGGACTTTGAACGAAAACGAGGATATCAGAATGGATTACAGACATCTTCGAGTCGACGAGACGAAAAATGCACTGGAACTAACATTTCTCTTAAGTAGATGCATTTATCACGTGTGGTTTTTCTCGCTTTGATAAACGGTATAGACTTAGATAAATGCCAGTAATTTTGGGGAGAAATCGCTTACTCTTAATATTCACAAACGTGACTATTAAATCACATTGACTCTTGAAATATCCTTTAAAGTAAGTATTACGTTATGTGCTTCACGTATTTACGATATAAACACAAACATAGTAAACAGATGTAGGTTTATTAAAATAGCAGCAATCTGATTTTTTTGGGCATTTACGTTTAAAGTCGTTTTATTACAACATGCGAAAAGACGTTGCGTAGCTTAATAATTAAAGTAGCTCGTATATTTGATACTCATAACACGTCCATTACTATGTAAAAATTTTTAATTAATTATTAAAAATATCATTCAAAATCAGATACATGGTGTACTATAGTGCCAGTTTTTTTTCGTAAACCTTCAGCTTGCTTACACCAAGCAAAACACGATCGCAATCAGCGCGGAAACTTGTTTAGCATGGCTTCAAAGAGGGTGCATTTTTCACAGGAGCCTTGATTAATCCGGGGCCTGTATCAAAGCATCCGTGGTTTCAATCGCCATAACATTTAATGCACGTGTCGAAAAATGAAATTGATTTCGCCCCCGTACTGCGTGCCGTATCAGCGAGACTCAAGTAGTAGGGGGGCGCGCTAATAACTGAGGGAAGTTGCGGAGATGTTTATTTAATGGTGCACCTATAGACACTCTAATAGCAATCGACAGATAACCCTTGTTAGCAAGGAATAAGAACCAAAATGGTGGTTGCGTTATTTTTTGCGAGTGTAATTTTTAAAGTATGGGGTGCGTCTGAACGACATCAGTTGACAAGGTTTTTTCCTCAAAAAATAAGGTGTGGAATTTCTGTTTCCTAATCGTAAATTAATACTATTTATTTTTTGTTTGTAATATTTTATACTTTGCCCGTAATTAATATATTTGAAAACACTTTATTACGTATATTAATACTTATAAATAGTGCACATGTAGACCAAGTTTTTACTAAAAAATGTGTCTGTTTTGCGAATGAATAATTAATAATCCACAAATAACAAAAAATTAAAGGCGGCACAATACACAGCGCTTACATCAGATACTGTTATTTCGTTGGTGTGTTCTGTTCGCCTTAATTCTATCTGAAAGGCGCAATTATATACAGTAATATTCATTATTCCGAATCACAGTAGGTGTACGGCGTTGTAAGGTAATACACCTAAATCAAGCTAATGTGACATTTCTGGCATGTGCCGGCTTCCAGTATGCCACAGTATGGAGTATTAACGGCTATTTGAAGAGGCAAAACAAATATGTATTTCTGTTAAATAAACTTTTAAGCTTCCTAATATAAGTAATGTATAATAAAGCCTGTACGTTTGATAAAAAGTGTAAGCATAGAAGACTTAGTTTAATTATCTGTTCTGATTTTACTCAACAGAATTAGCCATGGTGTGGTTTTGATGAGCGTTAGCTTGGGATCATGCACCGACTCCAAATGAATTTGTTTCTCCTAAACAGAGGGGAAATGTAAAATGTGAACGCGGTTATTTTGTTTAATTTTTATTTAATGATTTTTATTTTTCCTTTAATCACAAAAACTGTTGGATCGATTTTGATGAAATTAACACTGTACCCTTAGTTAAAATATATATGATTTAATAAAAAATAATCATTTCGCTATGACTTTTCCTTTTCGAGAAATCAGTAGACAATCATTCAAATATCCATACCTACAATTATGAAATTTTGCACACGTGTTTAGCAACCATAGCTCAACGTACTTTAATAGTATCAAATTTTAACCATATCACATTCATACACATTGAATTGATTGCCTTCTTTTTTGAGGCCGGTAAAAACAAAAACCACTTTGTTCGCCAGCAGGAATGACATTTTGAAAATAAAACTACATACAAACAAAAGCCGTCAACTACGTCATTTTAATCAACTGCCACACCTCACTCTGTGGCGCTACACGAATTCGCAAAGCGTATGCCCAGATTATCATTTGAATGTGCCCTCAGACGATTGTTGGATCTCGTGACAGTTGTACAATGGGGGAGCTGGCCCCAGGCAAAATATTTTTACAGAATAAAACCCGGTGTTTTCTGTTTCCGTCGAAATTACGTTTTTATCTGCCACGTTTTTGTGTTGGCCAGTTTGTTTTCTTGTGTAATAGATACTAATTGGTTGTGCAACGATATTTTTGGAGAAATATTTATGACTGAAAATCAGTATGAAACATCCGATGATTTATTTAATTTGTTTTTTATGCCTAATATTGAAAATAATAATCAATATAAATCAGATAGACCATGTTTCTCTCACAATGAAATAACGCAATGAAGATTCAAACCCACCACTTTGTGGTTACTTCCATAATACGTTGTATGATAAAGCCCCCCCCCCTTCCCTCTCCTAGCCAAGACAACTAAAGAGTTACAACAACTCCATCAACATAACAATAACGATGACAAACAATCACAATTTCCGTCCGTTAAATCTCACAGTCGCTCCCACCGAAATGTGGACCGAACGAAAACAGCAGATAATCGAAACGTAATAAATTGTAAAATGAAATCGGTGACCGCAGACGGGAGCGGTCCGCGGTTGTTTTTCATATGTGAAGGCCTTTCGATGCAGTACATTTCATTAAATATCGCACTGATTGCGTAGCGTATTGTGACCTAGAGTTTCGCCATTTTTTTCACCAACAGCAAGAAAAAACCAGTCAAGTGCGAGTCAGACTCGCGCACTGAGGGTTTCGTGCCAATTTTAACTGAATTAGGGAATCAACTAACTTCCACTTAGCTTAAAAATACCACAATATTTTGTTGACAGCAGATATAACTTTGTTTTTCATACTGATTGTATGAAGAACAAAGTTATGTTGTTGAAAATGTGCTATATCTTAACTACTAGTTTGATCCCGATTAAAATTGGATACATAAGCCACATGCGAGCTCATCAACGGCAACACCGTAGTTGAGGACAGTCGCCGTGGCCGAAATCGGCCGGGATAACATCATTAGCATCAGTTTGATCCCGTCCAAACCAATTTTCGTTGAAATATATTTTTTCAAAATTTACATTCGCTTATTTAAAAATTAGAGGTGCAGGGAGACGGCCATTTTCACGGTCACGACCACTTTGGAAGCGTCTATCTATCAAACGTTAGACTTTAAAAGATGACATTTTAAAAGACCTATCTATAGACACCCCACACGCATAGGTTTCACTTAATATAATTTTTCGGTTTTAGTTTTGTTATGGGAGCCGGGCTCCCTTAAATAACATATTTTATTTATTTTTGTATAAGAATCGTAAAGTGGTAAGGTATTTTTGCCATTCGGCTACGGAACCCTAAAAACCAAACAAATAGTCTCAATAAGATTGTGCTTAAATACCTTTAGGTAATCAATTGCCTATTCTTACGGTATCATTTAAATTCAATATTGAAAATCCTACGTTTTGTCACCACTTTATCATTTGTTATAAGTTTATTTCAGTATTGACGTTAGATTGTACCAAAAGCTGATGGGGTTGCTTGCTTACCTTGGCTTGTGAAAATAAGCCTAAAGCTTTTCAGCGCTGCCTACTTTTATCTTTAAAATTCGTTTTCTTAGATGTAGGCTGAGTGCTTACCCAGGCTAGATAAAACTATTCAGTTAAGTAAATAACC
Organism: Pyrausta purpuralis; assembly: GCA_963924145.1. Classification (NCBI taxonomy): domain Eukaryota; kingdom Metazoa; phylum Arthropoda; class Insecta; order Lepidoptera; family Crambidae; genus Pyrausta; species Pyrausta purpuralis. Next base: position 17,935,734 of record OZ001659.1, read on the forward strand.
TAAGGTACGAGAAAACGTTTGAAACTGGGCGAATCAGCATTCAGTAATCAGAAGATTGAGGCTGACAGGCGTTTGTGACGACAAGGGACACAACTATTTTCTTGCAAACAATAATTTGGCGCAGGGTTCTTATTTTTTAGGTGGCATGGTTGGGTATTCTTTAGCATTTACGTATTTCAAAAGTAACCTTAATAAACAGTCGACACGCGATCGGCATACGAGAAAAGGTAGCTTTAAACAAAGGATTGCTGAATCTGTAAGGGATACTAATACCTCTTGGGTCTTCGTAGACAAAGCACTATTGATATAGGCGGCCCCTAATTCTTGCCAGGGACACTTAATTTTTCAGACGCCCAAGAAAACACTTGGGACTCGGGTCTGTAAATAAAAATGCTGGTTCTGCGTTATCTGAAAACCTAATATTGTGCTAGGGTCAGGTATTACAACTTTTATCTCTATTATTTCAGCCTTGTTTTATTTACTATATGAAGAACGCAATTTTTTTTTTTGGTTCCATTATAACAAAACAAAATATAAACAAAGTAATACGGAAAGTTATCTAAGAGTCGATTTTATCAATGAAGATTCTTGCATACTTGATGCAAATATTACATAGGTGGCAAATGTAAAGTGTGATCAGCTTAGATCATACGTCCATTTTTCTTATGCAATCAGAATGCAATGGTCATAGCATTACTTTCTGGCTCTAAGTTTACCGTTTACAAAGAAACATTCACAGTTGTGTGGTTATATTATAAAAGGTGCTACTAAAAATAAGTTTGCACTGCATTTCAGTAAGCTAAAGGTTATAACACATCTATCCACCCGTTACAAGAAAAATACCGTATCAACTCGAGGCGTTCAGTGTTATTTGTGTCAAACTCCATACTTCAACGCACATTATGGATGTTTATAGTAGTATGTATTTAAGAATTTATGGAATGATGTACTCATCAGAATCGTTGTCTGGTATTCGTAACTGAAAATTCCTTACTTCGAAACCTCGTCAATTCGACAAGTTAAATATATATTAATATACTTAACTCGGGACCCCGTCTCGACCAGCGGCACATGGGTTGTAGTCACGCACTTACGGCGAGTCACCCGATGGTTGTCAACTATCCGTCCACCCTGTCAAACAGGCTGTCTTAAGTTGAAACAAACTCGATTCGAGGCGAGGCGTTGCTGTTCCCTTTACGTAACGCTTCCGTATGATGGTGGGCACCTGGTTGACGCCTTGTTGGTGCTGTTCCCATCACGGGTTGATAAATGTGCTTTGACCTTAAAGCTGCGCCAGCCAGCTAACACAACACGTGCTTGGCGCTCACTATTTTCTCAATATCTTTCATCCGTTTGCGCTGCGAACAATATTGCAAGAAAAATGTTTCATAAATACGTGTGGAGCTGCAATTCATTCATCAAAGTACCAGGTGCGCTCCGAAAGGCGCCATTAAAATAAAATTTCTCAGGAGAAAATAAACTTCACATACTTTGAGCGAGTTTAAATGCTAGTCACACATGACCGTCGGTGGTTCTGTTATCTCTAGACACCCAGAGAGTACAGAGTATAGCTTTGGCTCAAAGCGAAGCGGTCTAACTGTTAGCCTTAGACACACTGAATAAATTTAGCACCATGTGTGCCCTGAATGTAAGTCTTGCCGTGCTAGATTTCCTGATACATGCGATAATAAAACGGGTTTATTGGAGAACGGTATGTTTATGTCATGAAAGTGCTGCTTAGGTTTATAGTTGGGGATGAACTTTCGTGCTAAAATCAGTAAAAATGCCATCGTTTGACCTATCTTTTAGACTGTGGTTGGTATAACATAAAAAATGTATTTTACCTAATATTCATATCTACATTTGTATATCATATAGTCATATCTACAAGTAACTTCTATCGACAAACACACAATGCACAAAACGTGAATTAAGTTAACCCTTCACTATACATCAAAACTTTGTCAATTTAATTATACCATGTTCCTAACATGAAATACTGATCTACATATTCGTATGATCTGAAATTTCTATGAAATAACATAGAAATAATTTCTCAGAATATTGACTGTCCTATTCAATGATTGAGAGTCTCTAAGGATACCCAATCATCCCATTTCCACGAAATAATTCTGGGACTAAACGCCCGATCGATCAGACCCGATAGTTACCCTTATGCATGGATTTTATTTGTGGTAGGGTACAAGTTGAGTTGTCAAAGAAGTAGCAACCCGAACGACAGGCGTTGTACAGTTAAGGCATCGTAGATCTTCAATGGTTAAGGCGGTAACTAAGATCTTCATGCAACCAATGATACAATAACACACGAACGAATTCACTAATTCACTAACATAAGTCGTGAGACCATAAAATTAATATGCCTATCAGAAGAAAAGTACAAGTAAAAGCTGTTTAACGAAACCGATTTAAGATGTCAGTAACTAACTTAAGTAACATTTGGAGCTTAAAATGAGATAACCTTTCGTTCAGGTGAATTATAATTCACCTCAACGAAAAATCTTCCTTAGTTAAACATATTAGTTTACCGCATGATAAATAGTCGACACAAAATATCGAACATGCAGCTCTAGCGTAAAACCAAATATTATTTCCTCAAACAAAATATTCGTAGATATACGTTACCTGTGTTATCCTGTCTTTACTTTTCACGTAAATTAACGTTTACAGAATAGAATAATCAGCCTGCGTACTTAGAATTTGAATCACGTTGGTAAATAAGTCGTATATTAAGAGGCTTCGATTTGGGCTAATTTACCTGTTGAATAATAATTTGTTGAAGTTATTTAGCTGTTATTAACAACAATCAATCACCGATCAAGTCACCATGTTTCAGGAGAAATATTTCTTCAATATATACACGATTTTACTTAAGTTTTTAAAAAATCAAATGAAAGAAATTTTCAGCGAGCCTTCATGGGCTACCAAACCGACTAACAGCCGCCAAAAACGGTTCTGCTACATCGCATCTCCCATCTCTTTTTTTACACAGTTTGCTGCCAGTGACATCTCGTTCTTGTCGTTATATTCCAATAAAATAATGGTATGGTGTGGTGGTAATATAATATAAAATAATAAATTTATGGTTGAGACTTATTGCTAACTAGTGCGATGCAATTGGTAAGAATCTATCAGGATAAAAATATATATATCACACTTGAAGTAATCAAGTTCATTTGCGGCGCTTCGCTTTCACGTGCGAATAACACGTAAATGCCTTTTGTTAGACATTGTCAAAAATGCATACATATTTTCACGCTGACTGTTCCAAATATTGAACAGATATAGCGATATGATGTCACGTTTATTAATTTATCAAAGCAACTGGTTCTACAATCACTATAACAGCTATTATACAGCTTGTTTTCGTTGTCATTACTCTGCGAACCGTTATAAATAAGATACGATAGCCAACTTGGAAAGGTATAAGGTTCAAAGATTTAAATTGTTAGATGTGTCTTCTAGGCACATCTAGGCCTTAGGTACAACAGCCCTATAAGAATAAGCTACGACTTTGTAGAAAGACAGTGCAAGCAATTTGTCGAAAAGACTCTACATGTATAGATACTAAATCTAGATTTTAACGAAACCGAGACACAATTGTTTATTCAAAAATAATTATAACTTAGCATTTTTAATTACCTTAAATAATTCAATTATCATTTTTAATTAAACTTTACCATAGAAAATTGTATTTTGAAAAAAAAAACTTTTTTAACCTATTTTGTACCTTTTTTTTTGATTTAGTTCAATCTATGACAATGGAAGTATTTGATTGGGTCTAGGTCTAGGTTTTACATAGTGTAGGCGGTTATCGATTCGTATATACTAAACTGTTATGATTTGTGCTAAATAAATATATTTTTCTTTGTTTGTTTTTTTTTGTATCGTTCTGTTGCTCTCACAATTCTAATGTTCAATGTCCTAATTGCTCATAGGATTAAGCATTTTTCCATAATTAAAGAGCGCCTTCACATTAGACCCCTTATTACACACTGTGACTTTTAGCAGCGATGCAGTCGCTATGCAAATCTGTTCATTGCATGAGTCGCGATTCTGAAGCGCGTTTTCAAAACGTGCGACTGCATCGATGCTAAAAGTCGTAGTGTGTAAGGGGTCTAAGAGCGCTTTCACATTTAGGCGATTTTAGCAGCGCGGCAGCAGCGCGACTTACGCGCGACAGTCGCGCTGCCGATGATTACATACTATACACGGCAGCGCGGCAGCAACGCCGCAGCGGCGCGTGAGTCGCGCGGGTCCGTCCCACCATTCCCATTACCCATTGCAGAGGTAATACTATCCCCGTATTAGCACTGAAATGGGTCATGGGTGTAGTGGGACCGACCCAGTCGCGCGACCGTCGCGCTGCTAATGTAAAGGCATCCGATGCTGCCGCGCTGCTGACGCTCTAATGTGAAAGCGCACTAAGAGCGACAACAGCGCGACAGCAGCGGATTACAATGCATAAAAAACAGCGCTGCTGCCGCGCGACAGTCGCTCTAATGTGAAAGCGTACTAACTCCTCTTTCATATAAATTAACTAGCGGTCCCCCGCGACTTCGCCCGCGCGTTTTGAATTTGCTCCCTCCCCTCCCGTCGCAGCGTGATGTTTTATATCCTAAAGCCTTTCTCAATAAATAAGCTATCTAACACAGAAATATTTTTTCAAATCGGTCCAGCAGTTCTGAGATAAGCGCGTTCAAACAAACAAACTCTTCAGCTTTATAATATACTAGCGGTCCCCCGCGACTTCGTCCGCGCGTTTTGAGTTTGCTCCCTCCCCTCCCGTCGCAGCGTGATGTTTTATATCCTAAAGCCTTTCTCAATAAATAAGCTATCTAACACAGATATATTTTTTCAAATCGGTTCAGCAGTTCCTGAGATAAGCGCGTTCAAACCAACAAACTCTTCAGCTTTATAATATAATTAGCGCAAGCGCACGTTGTACTTAAGCTGTGAACATTATTTTGGTGCGGAGTTATATTAAAACTGTGATAGCTCCTAAGATATTTATTGGAATCAAATGATATAAAGGGCAAGTTTGTTCTAGATGAAATGCTCGTGATGATGAATGTATTTATTTTGATAAGAATAAATACCTGTGTGTATAATACACCTCTAAAAATGTTGCATTATTTTTTTACAAATTTATTAACATAAAAAAGGTTATAGTAAGTCAACCATAAAAGATAGACTTATGCTGTTGCAGACTTTATTATAGAACTCTTAATGCTGAACAATCCTGTCATACATGATTTTTGTGTAACTTTAGCGGTTTCCGTAGCGTACGTAGCGGAAGCTCTCAAAAGGAATATCTTTCTCCCATTTTCGCAACATTTTTCATTGCTGCTGTGGTCTTGTGAGTCGTATCTTTATGTTATATAGCTTAAAGCCTTCCTCGATAAATGGACTATCCAACATAAAAATAATTTTTCAAATCGGGCTAGTAGTTTCTGAGATTAGCGCGTTCAAACAAACAAACAAACAAACAAACAAACAAACTCTTCAGCTTTATAATATTAGTATAGATTAGCGCAAGCGCACGTTGTACTTAAGCTGCGAACATTATTTTGGTGCGGAGTTATGTTAAAACTGTGATAGCTCCTAAGATATTTATTGAAATCAAATGATATAAAGGGCAACTTGGTTCTAAATGAAATGCTCGTGATGATGAATGTATTTATTTTGATAAGAATAAATAACTGTGTGTAGAATACACCTCTAAAAATAATGCATCATTTTTTTACAAATTTATTAACATAAAAAAGGTTGTAGTAAGTCAACCATAAAAGATAGACATATGCTGTCGCTGACTTTATTATAGAATTTTTAATGTTGAACAATCCTGTCATACATGATTTTTGTGTAACTTAAGCGGTTTCCGCAGCGTATGCAGCGGAAGCTCTGAAAAGGAATATCTTTCTCCCGTTTTCGCAACATTTTTCATTTCTGCTGTGGTCTTATGAGTTGTATCTTTATTTTATATAGCCTAAAGCCTTCCTCGATAAATGGACTATCCAACGTAAAAAAATTTTTTCAAATCGGGCTAGTAGTTTTTGAGATTAGCGCGTTCAAACAAACAAACAAACAAACAAACTCTTCAGCTTTATAATATTAGTATAGAAGTATAGATTTACAAATGCAGTATTATCAAAACATCTAATATATGACACCCCAATGATAACTATTCAAAATTCAGAATTCTTCAATGCCTTTCACCGGGTGGTCTCTAAATCTTTGTTGCAAACCAGTTCCGCAGTAGGAAGGGCAATTGCAAGACAACTGCAGCGGCGCCAAGGGGCTGCGATCTCATAACAAACACAAATAAGCTGACGTGATCCGCTTACTTCCACAGATTATGTGCAGGCGCGAGAGAACTTTTATAGGTTATCGGGTGAAGAGCTAGTATTAGTATCAGTGATTTTATGCCTAATAAAACTTAGCGATATCGACTTTATGGGCAGTTAAGCGCGTGATGTGTGTAGTTTAGGATATAAAAGGTTTCATCTCGTAGTCTAGAGGATATTAATCATATGGAAGTAGGCGCTAACTTAAATGAGGAAAGTATCAGATATATGATTAAATTAAATGATGTGAAAAGTAATTAAAATAGCCATACTCTACCATTACTTTTACTAGACGGCTATTAGGTGAGCGCTTTTTCTTATTTTTTTCTTTCTTATTATATTATTTTGTTGTATTTTTGACTGAATGGTCATGTTAATTCATACTATCTCAATGTGTGAAAACCTGTAAGAGGTTTATGAGTTAACCATACTATCTCGTATCATCTATGTAAAAACCCTGATTTACTGTCATAAAAAAAATATAATAAAAAAGTAACAGTTAGTTAAGGGGCGTAATTTTATATTTTAAACTGAAAATAGGTACTTCTACTTTTTTGTCAGGAAATGCAGCTTTGCATACCCACCGACCGCCGGAGAAGTTGTGTGGGCTCCAAACTTTGGCGCCTTTTTTTTAACGTTAAGAAATGCTGATTACGCACTGTACCTCTCCGTCGGGGAACGGAGAGGCGTGTGTGGGACTCCCCCGAATTGCTAAGTGGAAGTAATTGGACCCCTAATTGAATAAAAGTTGGTACGGAACCGTCAATGTACGGGTCCAACTCGCACTTCGCCGGTCCTTTTTTTATTTTGAAATGACAGAAGTAGGTATTATTCTGTGACAAAAGCACTGCTACTCTGCACCTTGCCAACCTTCATCTCTAGAACAAAGAAAATATTTCTGCACTTCTCAGCGGTGTCAGATTGGAATAATTCATGATTTCTGAGGAATATTATCTTATCGCAATGAAGGATAGTACGTGAAGTTGGACATGGGCGCGTTATTTGAGTTATGTTTCGCTGATTTATGGTAAGTTACCGTTGTGAAGTTCGCTGCTTCTTGTATTTCATTTGCGGCGATTTGAATTTTGCGTTTGTGCATTTCGGAACTAGTGTAAAATAGTTTGATGGTCTTTGAAATATGTACATGTTATTTTAAATGTTTCCTTAAATACATGGTTTCCTTCAAATGACTGCATGGGTTAGGTAACGGACATAGCCTTGAGAATCAGTAAGCTCAAGTGGCAATGGGCAGGGCACATAGCGCGAAGAACTGATGGCCGTTGGGGCAGGAAAGTTCTAGATTGGAGACCCTTCGACCAGAGACGCAGCGTGGGACGTCCACCAACTAGATGGACAGACGACCTTATAAAGATCGCAGGATCAAACTGGATGCAGACCGCTAATGATCGGTCGCTGTGGAAAGCCGTGGGGGAGGCCTATGTTCAGCAGTGGACGTCCTTTGGCTGATAATGATGATGACTGCATGGGAAATTCAAAAATGGTTGTAACAGAAGTCTTTTATTGAAATTTCCACCTCTCCTATTATGATGTTGTAATATAATTTGCTAGTTCCATTATTGGATAAGGTAGCCAACATTACATTATTGTGTAAAGAAGAAGAATATAAGCACATACAAGACAATCGCAGTCTTCTAAAAGCAAAAGACAATCGCTTGAACATCAACAGACGATTTTATTGCCGGCTTCATGCAGAGATAAGTGTAAAACGTGTATGTTATTGTCTAAACCCGAGTGGTTTAACGACCGAGCGGGGTGGCGCGATTTGAAAACGACTCAAAAATAATTTTAATAAAAGAATCACAAAAACGTCTTTTGAATACGTTGTAAACGGTATGTACAATTGCCTCTTTACAACTGAGGCCACACATTGAGATGTAGATAATATATTGAATACTGATTTTTACAAAGTCATGTTTATGTTAGATGTGAAAGATCGTTAATACTTTATAAGTAGGTAATTCAAGTCCTCCTATGTGTTCTAGTCATGACGTATGTGATAAATATTAATTAGGGATGTGACTGTTCTTAATGATGATGATGACGACGATGGTATTGAGGTTATTTGATTGACCGTCGCCAAACTTTTTAAATACACAAACGATTTTTCCATTATAAATTGTTGTATTTTTTTTACCCGCAATGCTTTCATTAATACAAATGACCCTTCGTCGTGGTTCATACATTAGGCCGGCCTAACCTGAGTAATGGATTGCGCCGCTGATATGCAAATCATAAAATTTTGCCTTTATTAAAATGTTACTCCGCCGCTTTATATCTAGGGTTGGCATTGATTTGTTTTACTGTGTACTGTGTAATCATTAGATCAATAGGTCATTAGCGTGACTTTGTTTGTTCCGTGATAAATGCATGTTGAAGTCAATATAACGTGGTCAGGAGAAACACACTCTAGCCAAAAAACATATTATTCGCGACCAAAAACGACATGTTTGTTACAATCAATAAAAATATATTTTTAAACTTTCGCGTTGCATTATAACTTATAACTGCGGGTCTATACGCGACAAAATAGACTGCAGCTGTGGTAGTTCGTACATTGGCCAGACTAAACGGACTATAGCCGAAAGAGTCAAGGAACACATCGCTGCAGTGAAAAATCGGCAGACCAATAAATCCGCGGTGGCAGAACATCTGCTTAATATGGGGAATCCTTTCCACGGATCGCCATTACTATACTAGGGTAATACGTGAAGCGATTGAAATCAAAAAGTATAATAATTTCAATCGAGAAGACGGGTTTAAGTTGTCATCGGCCTTGAATCCAGTGATTAATAAGTGCAAACCGTGTGTGTCGCCTTTATCAATAAACATTAACCCGGATACTGTGAGTGTTGTGTGTCGCACTGAACCTACTGACTCTAGTTCACGTGCACAACAAATATCGGATAGTTGGAGGGTAGCAGAAGAACCGGCCGCCCGATGCAGACGAAGACGCCGAACGCCAGTCTTCTCGTGACCACGACGGTTGCAACACCGTCGAAACGTCGAGGGTGTAAGTAGTTACAATACTACTACATTATATACGTCGCGTATAGACCCGCAGTTATAAATCAATAAAAATGTTGAAATAAAAAAATGGCATCCAAGTAAATATCCAGTAAGTAATTGAAACATGATAATTTATTTTAGATAAGTATATCTCATAATAAAATCGCCCCTTTGAGCAAAAGCAAGGCAACCCAGACGTATTTTTCATTTGAAATTCGAAATCGATGAAATTCGAAAATACCTTTTACATTGATTGCCCATTTAAACAACAATAACCCTTTTCACACCTAGTTTGGAGTCCCAACCGTGACGTTATATCCATTCTAAACTAATCCTTAGTGAAAACAAACGCAGTAAAAGTAAACTGTCACCAATTAGTGGTCGGCAACCCTAGTCCCTAGTTGTCGGTAACGCGTAAACAGAAGTCGGTAACGAACCGAAACGGCGCGCCCCTGCACAAATTTGCAATTTCGATTGGTACTGTTTGCGTATAGGTACTGCATTGTGCCATACTCCCCTGTAGGCTGCGAACTCGCTTCCAGTATCAGCGATGCTAAAAGAATAAAGTTCCCTCATACGGAGTATCGCTTACGTACGGCCTAATCAAAATCTTGTGTTTTTTTTTTGAAATACGTATCAATTTTATCTTAGCTATTAATTCACTCATATTATTGACTAGCGGTGCCCCGCGACTTCGTTCGCGCGTTTTGAGTTTGCTCCATCTCCTCCCATCGCAGAGTGATGTTCTATAGCCGAGCTTAAGCTTTTCTCGATACATAATATATCCTACACAAAAACAATTTTCAAATTTTCAAATCGTAGTCGTAAGTAGTTCCTGAGATTAACGCGTTCATACAAATTACAAACTCTTTATAATATATGTGTATTTAGACTTAATTTTAGTGCCTCGAATTTAATATCAAAGGGTAGCTAATATAAAGAGCATTAGGAAATAATGAGGCATTTAGGAGGCCGGCTAAATTGGCTCAGATTATTCAATATTAGTCTTTACGCTTCTCTTTGTACGAGATGCCTTACTTCAAGCACCCATTGGCGGTTTAAAAATGCACCCACGCCATTGCATACGTTAATATGTAATACTTATTTTCCTTTCATTTTTGAGTTCCAGTTTGCGGCTTCTATACCAATCGGCATCAAAGCCAAATACGTGTCTATTTTTATTCTAGTTCCTTTTTGGTTTAAAACGGTTTCAAAATTATTAAACAGTGTTTTTCGTTTTTTTTCACTACTAAGTAGAAAGTAAAATATTAACACAAACATTTTATGGCTACAAATTTTTCCAATCGTTATTTTATTCATAATCATAATTTAAATATATTTAGTTTATTATAACAAAAATCATTTCACGTACATTTAGTAATACGTTTTACTCCGTAAAATTGTCACGTTTGAAGTTAAATTCGACCTTTTAAGAAAATCCAGCGGGACTGTGTTAGACTATTTCAGTAAGAGGCAAACAAGCATTGAATTTTGCGACGTCGAAAATGTTTTAGCCATTAAGCCGATTGGGTCGTCACCAAGGAATTTAATAGTAAGTTTCGGGCTAACGTAGTCTAAAATTAGGTGTATTTAATATAAGTTTACAGTGTTAATCCATCTTACTTTTGATTTGAGTATTATTTGTTTTTTTAATGAGGTATTTAGGCTGAGAACCATGCTTAATAAAGAAAAAAATTCAAAAAGCATTCTTAAAATAAAAAAAACTCTATTATCAAATTAAAAAGTTAAAAACCGTTTACAATAGAAGTGAAGAAATTTGCTAAAATTGGTTCTACTAATGTAAGCTCAGAAAAAACATGACCCAAAAACGAAGTTACAATCATTTTTACGTTCAATTTATTCATAAAAAATTCTTCGATTCTCTTTGTCGTGATAGAATCGTAAAATCATTTTTATGTGATCTCTTGAATATTTCCGTTCCCATAGGAATTTGTCACAATGTTGTTTTTATGAGCTGAATATAAAATGCGCACCTCACTTTATTCTCCAAGTAACTTAGCATAGGGACGTGTCCATAAAACAAATGTTATCTAAAACACAATTGATCCTTATCCTCTTACTTTGTCGAATCGAATTTATTATTTAACTACCTATAGATAACTTAAGCCTTATAATATTGGTGTTCAATAACCATAAAATATTATTAAGACATAAAAATGAATAATTTTATTTACTCGTGAAGCGTTTTATTTTAGATTAAATGCACAAATATAAGTATTGGTATATTTTTTTTATATTAAAGACTAGGATAAATTTATTAATCGAGTTACATTAATGGGTGAGCCCCCAAAATGTAATGAGAATCTTTTAAAAATTTCGTTCAAAAACAATGAGGAAAAATCTACAGGAAATTCAAGCTTTTCAACAATTACGCTCTCGAACAAAAATCATGGGATTTAAATATTTAATTTTAAAGATGGCTAAATATTCATGAGAGCCCTTCGGCTTGATGGACTGTTGATTTGTGAAAAGCGACAAAAGATGGTTGAAAATATACGATAAAATATCGAGTATTTAGCACATTCTGTATTGAATCATCAGTTGAGTTCATTTAATGCATTAGATAATTATGTTTTAAGATCTTCGTTTTTCTATTAGAGTTTTTCGATAATTGTCGGCCCTGACAATTACGTAATCACAAATGTTTGTAAGATATCCTACTGACACATAGTTGGCCTGGTCTTGCTTACGCTATTGGGTACATATCGCCCTAAAACAACTGTAATACGACACGAACAATAAATTTCTTGTTCAACCGGCGGTTATCGGCGAGTGCGGTCGGCTGCAATCAATTTCGGTTAGACAATATTGGATTTTAATTAAGTGTATAGCCGGCACCGCTTCGGCTAATCAGCCAGTCCTAGCTGCGGTCTGACATCACGTTGTCAAATCCTTTGTTAACTTCGCTGATTAATAAAGGTATTTTCCCAGTACACCATAGCATAGCATGAACGTGCTAGAAACGTGTCGGTCAATATAAAAAAAAATGAATTTATAACTATGACACCTTGCCCAATTGACCGTTCCATCACCGACCAACACCATGCCATGCCTGCGTGCCATGCACGGAGCGTGTTGGAACCAACAAAATACGTTCTCGCTCGCTCTCGCTCCATACAACGGTGAGATAGAATAGGCAAGGGAGAGCGTATCGTGTTGCTTTTCGTACCTGACATGGTGCAAGCACGGTCATGGTATCGAATGCTGTCGTGGGAAAATAGCTTAAAGTGACTATGTTGAAAATTGACTGGGTTTGTTATTCGCTTGTTTCAACTAACTCACGGTGCCGATCAATAGTCTAGCGATAGTATCAAAGCTCGCGTCTGGTGTAGTGGTTAGCTCTCCTGACTACTATGCCAGCGGTCGCGGATTCGAATCCCGCAAGGGTGAAATGTTTATGTGATGAGCACAAATATGTCATGGATGTTTATATGTATTTAAGTATTTATGGGAGACTGTTGTCTGGTATTTTATCACAAAGTAGAAAGTTCCTTACTTCTAAACCAAGACAATTGGTCTTATTGATCAACATTTACTTAGATCACCCTTATTAACCTTATTTAAGAGAGCAACTAACACAGTATTCAGTTATAAATAGGCACACTCAAGAATTTAAACATAATGGAATCCAAATCTGGTACAACTACTAGATTATTCATCGTCGCCCACTCAAAAAATATGTTACGACTATGAAAGGACGTTAGTAACTACAACAGGGCAGTTATAAATAAGAATAATAGAGCTTCACAAATTGGTAGTCTCGCATCGCGAGCGTTCATTTTGCAAGTTTAACAATATTTCAGCTGGTCGTCATACGGACGTTTTTAGGTTTTTTTTTATTGTGGACGCACGATCCACTGTCATCGTTTTATTCGCCATAACGCTATAGCGAACCGTTCCGACGTTTTAGATTGGGATTTTTTGAAGCCACGTTTTTATTTTCACAGTTTTCGGACGTTTATAAAATATTTATTTGCCCAATCTGTACGTTAACTATTACTCTTATTTGAGGTCTAAAAAAATAATCGCAGTTCATTCTGACTAAAAATCTACATTTTGTATTTTGAACGGAAACCGTATTATAAATAAGAGCACTAAAAACCAAGTACCTAATCCAATCGTAAAGATCTTATTTTAGAAAATTAGCTTATCATTCGCATATCAAAAGTTGTTGAGTCGAATCGATGCATATTAACTGATGGCACACAGTGTCGCGAGTCTCTAAGGTAAATGTATATTTCGAAGAATTTTGTTACTGATTTTGTCATATGACAACATAATTTTAATTAGATGGTCTAACTAATGAAAGTGGTTTCAATATGGTTAGTGTAGTTAAAATTTAACGTAAATCGTAACTTGCTTGCAGAATTACCATAATTATTACTTTGAAGTTATTTTATTAGTCTTAAAGGCAGGTATTTTTTTTAATTCAGTTTTTAAATCCTTCAAAATGACTGTAAGTAGCCAGTATAGATAAAGAGAAATACGTATGAATATCGAGGCAAAAGAAATATACGATAAGTTTCTTAAAGATACATCAAAATACATCTCTAGTTTTTTTGGAGTTTAATGAGTAAAGGTTAGTACTTTATGTATGGAAACTCTTAATATGCGCTGACCTGCGATTTATGAGATATATTTTTTTAGATTCTACAACTAAACATATAAAAAAATTGAGTGTTTCGAAATAAAGCGTCGAACACACACTAACAAAAAAATAAATACCGTGAAGCGACTTATTTTGAAACAACAACAGAAAAGTCTCCTTCTACAGCTGATTTAATGTTTTTTTTTTATGAGAGCAAGTAAGAAATATTGGAGATCGACTATCCAAACAACGAAAATTTTGGGTAAAAATAAAGTATTTAAAATGACTTGGTATCGATTGTGTTGATGAAGAAACCATAAAATATTACATTCTTGGCGATGAAATAGTTGGGTGATCTTCAGTTATAATAAAATCAAAATGTAAAAGACCTGAAAACCACTTTAAAAAAAAGACATTTCAAGGCAACAATAAGACATAATAATATACTGTTATTAAAACATGCATAAGTTTTGTATTTATTTATCATAAAACGATGGCAGACCATACCGACCATATAAGTGACGTATATCACGAGCATCTCCGTGCTTCGGAAATCACGTTAAGCTATTGGTCCTGGCTAATATCGGTTGATATTAGCCGTTACGCCTAGTCAGAGGCCTTGCTTAAGCTAAAGGGCGGCTTGATGACGTTTTACAGCAGTTTTGGTCGCTTGCCTTGCAAACATCCCTCCACCAATACGCCCTGAACCCGCGTAGTGGAGTATGGCTCAGCAGTGGGACGTTACAGGCTAACTTACTACTACTAGTATCATAAAACGAGTATTTTAATATGATATTTTGAAGTATGGACTCGCGACACTGTGTGGCGTATAGAAAAAATCGTTTGATTTTTAACGACATCAAAAACGTTCAATATTATATCTGCGAAAAAAACATCGAAATCGTTTTAATGAATACAAAAATCAAGCTATAGACTCGCGAATGCATAAAATCCAATTTTCGATATCCATTAATCTGTTACTATCAGAGTCACGGGATTGTTCTTTGATTCCGCCATTGAATTGGGTGGATTGCGTGTCGTGGACGGACGCAAATTAATCCGGCGGACAATACTGACCGTGACGCGACGCCATGTTTGTGCAGACAATAACAAATTATTCATACTCGGTGATGGAATGTAAACAGAATATGATTGGCTATTAGCATGCGGGGCGTCGGGGACACTTGCCCAAGGGACCATGCTCGGGGTACGACCGGTTACGTGATATAAGGTAGACGGGTGAAGTAGAACCGTTTGGTAATATAAACTAAACGTTACCCTTTTAAGGGTTGAAGAAGATCTAAGTGATGTGCTCTAAGGCCGATACTTTTTAAGAAGAAAATCATTAAAACCAATGAGTTTTAATTGTCATTCTGACATTAAGGTTTTTTTTCCTAAACGCACACAATCAGTATTATTCAATCGCTGGTATTTACATGCAATCAATTTTTTGAATAAAGTATCGATCACGAAACTTGACCTAGAAATCACGTTCGGATAGATAGATTAAAACACCTACGGCCGTTCCCCATATGCACTACAATGTATTAATTTTACACTTGATCAAACTTTCAGAAAGTGCTCTACTCACGGTTTTGAACAACTTTTACTATAGGACCAACTTCGAAATCGAGAAAAAAAAAACAGCTGTTCCATACATTTTCTCCGAGATAAATGAGTTTTTTATGGAACAGCAGATTTTTTTTCTCGGTTTCGAAGTTGGTCCCATATCAAAAGTTGTTCAAAACCATCATTAGAGCACTCCCTAAAAATTTGATCAAGTGTAAAATTAACACATGTATAGTCAAAGGTAGATAGCTATTTTGAACCGGCGATAGAAATTTCCTAGACCGGAGATAGGAATTCGTACTGCCAAAAATTCTATAGCGACAAAAATCTAAAGGTAGATAAACATTTCTATCTCTGGTAGGACAAAAACATAGATAGAATAGAAATAGTGAATGGCCATTAGTATTGTAATAATTATTTATGGATAGTTATAGATGAATAAGAGGATAGATATAGAAAGTCGTAAATATTTTAGACAAAGGCTACATGAAGCCAATCAATGGTTGATCTTTATCTGACTAGGCAAACTGCTAAATAAGTCACATCTTTAAAGTATCAGATTGCAACAAGCCTAAATATATTTCCTTTACGATTGTCAGTAGAGAGATTAAATCCAAAGAAAAATAAAGAAGTTAATTTGTAAATAAAGTAAAGTAAAAAAGGCTGTAACGTCACACTGCTGGACAACAGCCTTACCTCAACTATGAGGTAGTTTGAACCATAGTATACCACGGGGGCTCAGTACGGATTGGTGGAAAGGTGTTTGCAAGGCAAGCAAATAACCCTGCTGTTAGATGCAATCAAGCCGCCCATAAGGCCTCTGACTAGGCTTAACGACTTACATCAACCGATATTAGCCGGGACCAACGGCTTAACGTGCCTACTGAAGCACGGAGATACTTGTGATTTACGTCACTTATATGGTCGGAATTGTCACCAATCCAAACACGACCGCGCTGTAGGATTCTTAACTTCGGTATCACTACCAAAGCGCTGCTACCACTGCGCTACGAGCACATCTAAAGCCGTGCTAAGTTGTAAATACATATGAATATTCTTCATATATCGAGATTACTGCACCTATGTATGGTTTCATGGTGGTGTCGAATACCGTCGCCCAAGGGACCTTGCCCAGTAGAGGGATCATCCCCACACTGCTAACTACTCGCCGGTAGCCGCATCCAACTTCGTTCTAACGTATTCCGAACTTAATTTAATTAATTACGAACCCTCCGCGGAAGTCCATTTCGCTAAATAATATTTCGAGTTAAGACGTATAAATGACGAAGATCAAACGACTATGGCACTCGTAATGTTTAAAAGCTTGAGTCATCGCGAGGGTGTACGGATCGCATGTAGGACGGTGGAGAATGAAAGTGTAGTCCGAAAACGTAAAATAAACTGTAGTGACCTCGTCATTATTTAAGCCATTACAGTAGCAATTTCGCTATAGATATCTATCTCGTTTTAAAGATTTAGGCGTACATACATACAGAAAGCGGGAAGCGACTTTGTTTTATACTATGTAGTGATTAATTATGATGAGTTACGTTTATTTTGAGTATGAAGATAACATCGAAAAACTAAAAATAGATTCAGATTAAGATTCCTTTATTTGGTTATAAACGGGGTTCACAGAAAATTTACAATCAATTTCATGTCACAAATAAAATTTAAAATATGTTGTTTATATTGTGGTTACACTTAGTTTTGATTATTTATACAATCAAATCACTTTTTTTTAGAAAAGACTTTTAGATAGTATTTTATTAACGCCCGGTACAAAATAAAAACTTTGGCTTGTAAAACGGACTTCGTTTTCAAAGTAGCATGTGTGCATGAGTGTCAAAATAACATGTTTCTTATGGGTAAAGTATCGGGTAATATCATACACATGCGATCGCATTTAACGGAGTTTTATTGATCATTATTCATTGTAAACGCAGCATATACCGACCGCTGGATGTTGTATTAAGTTGTTAAGAGAGCTTATGGCTATGAAAAATGATAATAGCTTTATAGTTTTTATGAGCATCAAAGGAACGGTGTAGGGATGTTTTAGTAATCAAAAGATTATTCTAACGCCACAAATGAGGAGACTTGAGTAGGATTCACATCGGAAGGCGCCCGTCATTGCTTACGACTGATACATTTTCAATCCGGAGCATGCGTCGAAATTACGACTTGCAATTACGACTTTAAGAACTGCTAATAAAATACTATTTTCTTTACGGCCGTGTAAGCGCGCTCCAATGCGCGCCTTCCGATGTGAATCCTACCTTATGATATCTTCTACATGAAAAACTGAAGTATTAAGTAAGTTATGATAGTTTAAAGTATGCACTTACGAATAATCAAGAATCAAACTCGCACCCTTTTTTTGAAAAAAGAACAGACAACTTTGACTTGCATTTTTTTCTCAAAAAAATATGATAAACCATTTTTTGTAATAAATGTTTTCAATACTTACATTATTTTGTCTATTTACTGTATAAGCTTTTGAATATTAACCACATGGAGTAATCGTTTAACAAATTGTGTAATAAACCTTTTTTACGGCCATCGGTAGTTGAAACTAGGTATTAACAAGGTAAATTGATAATCATTGCAGTTCCTGTGTTGTTTTTTTGTGTTGATGTCTATATAGTTAACGAAGCAGTGTGCACTGTGCAGCAGGGTTGCCGAACGCTGTCCTCATAAATTAAACAGCCTTAAAAAACTGACTAGAACGCTTAAAATAGCGCGATCGTCTTTTATTTAGTTGAACAAATAATTTTGGAGTCGGTGCTTGATGCAGTGCAGTCTACAAAGACTGTTAGTTTATGTTAGCTTGACATCAAGCACCGACTCCAAAATAATTTGTTTCTTCTAACTAAACAGAAGACGATTGCGTTTTTATAAGCTTTTCAGACAAGTTTTTGAAGGCCGTTTAATTTTTAACTTATTTTTTATTTCATAATTTTAACTTATTATTACTCATATATCAAGAACTACTAGACCGATTTTGAAAACACTTACACTGTACCCTAATTTGAACTACACCTGATTATAACTAAAAAAATAATCTCGCTATGACTTCTCGTTTTAAAAAAAAACTGGGACAAACATACAAACTAAATGTTTATCCAATTCTGACGATGTCACGCACATACATACAACCCGAATTGATTACCCCCTTTTTTAGAAGTCAGTAAAATACATGAGGAATTTTAGTTACTTAAGTTGACAAACTAAGTATTTGTAGCCCACAATGTAGTCAAATATTTTTTAGGTGTTGTAGCTCTAAAATATTTTTTAAGTGATATGTGCCTGTATCCAGTTTGTTTGTATTCGTAACTGCATCGGTAAATTCAGCGCAGATAGGCAAGTATAAGAGCTCACCATAATTAATTGAAGGCAAAAAATAGTTCTATGTTTTTCTTTTATGGTCACTAACATTAGAATAGTTAGATACGGGATAGCTATCACGGATTGGGATCACGGAGTAACTCCGTGATCATGGCGCTTGCAACGGTGCTGAAATATCGGAAACTCATAAATAATAAGGTACATGGTAGCAACCCCGTATCTGACTATTCTAAAAAATAGTTCGTCTACAAATTATCGATTTTGTTACAGATGGTTACGGAACAACCGGCCAATGAATCACCCCTGACTGCAAATTTGCAATTTTGATTGAAGCTCACAATATTCGCACTCGCGCCGCTGTTAGAGTTGATTGTTAAATCATAATTTAATCACAGTTATGTTTTTATACCTATTGAAACATTTACACAATTTTGAGGACACGCTGATTGCTGACGAGTGTTCAGCTTTTGGTAATTTATAGTTGCCAGTTTTACAAACAAACTTGAATATGCATGAGACTGCGCATTTGAATCTGTCACAGCACTGTGGTGGTAATTGCTTGTACAGTTATTGTGTGTACCTTAAACTCATAACAATGTTGAATTCACACAGTTAGAAGTACTTATCAGTTTACTTCGGCAACATTTTCAAATATTTATTTCATTATTGTTCTTATTTCCTTAAAATGTAGGTACTAAGTACAAAATCTATACTTATATCATCATAAAGCTAAAGAGTTTGTTCTTTAGGTTATTTAACCGATTTCAAAAAAGGAGGTTCTCAGTTTGACCTGTATGTTTGGAAGTATTTTTGCCCTGAATGTCTCGAGTTCGGTTGGAACGATTTTGATGCAGTTTTCACTAAAGTATCCAATCAAGTACATTGTAACTTAAACAATCTAAAAAAGAATGAAGAAAATATTTTTCATAAAAATTTAACCGCCTTCGATAACAACACTAAAAGACTAAAATAACGTTAAAAGGAGAAAAAAACTAATTTGAAGTCGGTGCATGATTCCAACCTTAACGGACAGCAGCAGTCTGCGTACGCACATCATACACCAACTTCAAATGAGTTTGATTCTCCTGTTAGCATTGTTTTAGTCCTTTTAGTGTTTGTTTTGAAGATGGTTCATTTTTTTTTGTTAGGAATTACTGGACCAATTTAAAGACAAAATTGTGTTGGATAGCTTTATAGGGGAAGGTTTTCGGCTGTTAAATATCACGCTGCGATGGCAGGAGAAGGAACAATCACAAAGCGCGGACGCAGTCGCGGGGGATCGCTAGTATAATAATAAACATAATCAGCCAAAGGACGTCTCTCACTGAACATAGGCCTCCCCCACGGCTTTCTACAGGGACTGATCGCAAGAGGTCTGCATCCAGTGTGATCCTGCGATCTTTACAAGGTCGTGTGTCCATCTTGTCGGTGGACGTCCTATACTTCGCCTTTGGTCGAAATCTAAATTAACTTTTGTAATTACAAACGTTCGTCCATACATCCAAAGACAGAATTTCCTTTGAGTTGTCGCTAATTCAAGTCTTTTGAATTTTCTTTTAAATAATAAAATCATTTTTAAGACGAGATTCCTGAACATTCCTTAAAGAACAATTAAAGACAATTTAATTAACAGTAACTTTAAGAAACAAAAGTAATCTCTCATTCGTAAGTACAATTCAGTGCCATCATAAAATTAAGAGTCAAATTAAAAAGCTATTTCTTCTTCAACATAACTTTAAGATCTAATTGTAATCAATCTTAATTCTTCAGGGCTTAACGATTTTCGCTTCGGGTTGCATTTTAAGTACTTTACGATTTCTAAAAGATAGTCTGAGAGCTTGTGATTGGCTATATTACCTTAACCAGGTATTAACTGCATGTGGTCTCTTTGGCCCCAACAAACTTTTCGTAATACAATTCTACTGTTTCTTCTTCCTTGCCTACTCCCTTTACTTAGAATTGATCCTCCTCGTTCGATGGCCCCAGGAGAGAATGTATGGTTATTCACCACGTGCCTGCAGGTCTTTCTCTGCCTTTTTCCTTTCCGGTACAGCCAGAGCTTTTTACTGGACACTTGTCATCTCGCCTCATTGAACCACCTCAATCGGCTCTCAACCATATTTTTGTACTACAAATAAAACTTATTCTACCAGTAGTACAACACTAATTAAATAAAACACCTAATTATATACTATTTCATTAATTTTAAATCTAAATGGGTAATATTTGAGACTCAAACCGAGTTAGTTTTTACTCAATAAAAAATAATACGTTTTTTTCGTCTTAAGTGTTTTTGGTCAATACTATATTGTTTATATTTCACCAGCTTGCACCAAGCGATTTACTAAAGATTTCTCTAAGAAATATGACATAAACCTCTTTGAGGCACCCTAGACCTCATCCACAGCTGACATCGGTTGCAATCGAGGTCAAATATCTGCTTAGCCAAGAATAAAAAAGCTTACTGTTTCAATGGAGCTGTACGCGTAATCATCGTCATGTTTATTTATTTCAAGTACCTATGTATGTAACACTCATTAACTTTTGTTAAAAAATGCATAGGTACATCTTAAAAAGTTTGCCTAATTTTCCTTCGTGCTTAAAATAAAAAAAAAACCTTTTACTAATCCACTGCCATCAAGTCATAGGGCCGAATGGGCCCCTAGCGTCTAATATTGCAAGCATTTTGGCACAAGTAATAAAAGTTTAGACATAATAAACGCTATACTTACTGAAGTGCATCGTGTCTGCCCTCCATCAAGGCAAGGTTTGGTTCGATTTATTTTATAGCCCGTAAACAATGATACTAACTTCTACCACTCTCGTCTGTCAGTTTATGGCGAACAAGATTTTATGGTAATGTGGAATGGTTTTTAAAATATCTGCGAGGAAATTAGTTGTAATGAACTTTGCTTATGATGTTGGTCGGCAACAAATTGAACTAGACTTGTACATTTATTAACATTTGAGCACATTTTTTTTTGCAAGTAAGAAGGCATAAGGAATATGCATTTATTTTCGATCAAAGTATATTTTGCATTTTAAATGTTTACCAACGGTATAATAAAATCAAACAACTGAAGTATAAAACGTCTCACTGAACTTCACCCTCTTGCCTATTACTGCCGCAAAACACCAATATCCTTATCGTTATTTTACTTTGAAGGGAGAGCTTGGACGCATTCTATTCAATTTCAAGTGCAGATTAGTACTGAAATTCAAAATTTACCAGCAACATTACACGGAACGTTTAAAAAAAACTCCCAAACAAAAAAAAACTGCAAAAGCTGCTGTAAGCAGAAAACATTAAAGTTCTGAAATAAGTAAGTACTTGAAAGTTCGAACGCTCAAAAACTACTGTAAAATTGCCCCAAACAAGTTTCCGATTCTTTTTCCCGGCTAACTAGGTTGTAGTAACTTCACAATTTACTTCTGCGCTAATATTTAGCTCGCAAGTTTGGAAAGTGAAAAACAAAACAAGTGAGGACAAACTTTTGCTAGCTTATGAAATCGAAGTCCTCAACTTCAGAGCCACACCAAGATTTTTTAATAACCACCCGCGCTCAATGCTCAAATTCTAATCGAGTTTTAAATTGCTGCAATTCTTGTCTGGTGCGCTCGTTCTACGGTTGCGAGCGCCCAATTCTGGAGACGATCGAACATGCCCAATTAAATTAAGACACAATTTCATTCGATTGAAAAGCTGTCGCATTTGGTGAATGAGCTCGCGACGGCGGGAGTAAATTAAAAATCCTTGCTATTGTGAAATTGCACGGGCAATATTTTAACTTCAAAAGGAGAACGGTGCTTACATTTAATGGCTTTGCCCGGATGACGGCGATGCTAGACTAAAGCCTGCTCTACGGCGATAACCTCTTATGAACGTAAGTAATGGATGGGTCATAATTCAAGCTCGTTTAAACATTCACACAAGCTTACTGGAGCTAATAATGGATTTAATATTCATGTTTCATATTCCTGACCTGGATTTTAGAATTTTTATTTGAATACCTAGTTTAAGATGAAATTTCGAAGATGATTTTTTCTCTTGGGAATACATACATACTCGTATATAAATGAATTTTCAGGTAATATTCGTAAGATACTATAAGTTTGAGATACTTTCAGTCAGATAAAAATTATTCTTCGAATAAATTAAAGTATTTAGAAATGTCACAACATAATTGATAACAATAATAGTAAATGCTATTTTAAAACAGTTTGCTTTATACCTATCATACAGATAACTTTAGTCCTTCATTCGTTGTACTTTAAGTAGTACTAGGTAGAGGCAATTTTGTATACGGTTTTCTTTTAGCTTTTACTCAAGCATTTTCACTATAAAGTTTTAATTTCTAACGATTCAAAAATAGAACTCTGAACTTTCATCTCTCATCCACGGTCCTATTCCTCGTTAGGTTCTTCTTAAAACTTGTGCCGCGACTTTGACAACAACTTTTTTAACTTCTCGAGTTCGCCTCTTATGATTAATTAATTCGATTGTATGAGGGTTGTTCTTGAGGCTGTCTCGATGTCGGCGCTCATTATTCCAGAATGAATCTTAATTCTGGGAAAAACGATTTCAGTAATTCATAGTAAAGTTTTGAGTTTAACAACTTAAGTCATATTTATTCTTTTAAGGCCTGTTTCACTATAGACAATAAAGCACTAACCTTCAAACCTTCTGATACCAAAGTGAGTAGCTAATGGCACTTGTGTTATGGAAATCAGACACAACGGTGGTTAACACTCACACCCGAGACAATATAAAAAATTCTGATTTCTATATTGACCCGACCGGAAATCGAACCCGGGACCTCGGAGCGGCAATGCCTTGAAACCTAGCGTTTTTAGCCACTACACCACGGAGGTCGTCTAAATAAGTGCTTTAGCTCTATTCCCGTTACTAAACATCACAATTTGACAGCTTATTTACTCCGAATGGCATAAATAGGTCGCTACGAAAATTAGGACGTGAATTTTTATGGAAGGGGTCGATTTTGCTTGGTCACTAACAGTCTTGTTACGGACGGTGCTACAGTATGCGTCTTTAAAAACCAAAACTTGAAAGGGGAAACGTGCATTCAGAGGCCTGATTTAGACGTTCATTCAATCGTTTTAGGGGAGTTACCTGAATAAGAGAGAACAAAGAATGTTTTTGGTGGAAACTTAGAATGGATATCTCATGTTATAGTGATATATTGACTCTTTTAGCCTTCAGATCAAATTTTGTACACTAATGTAACGTAACTTATGTGTTGAATGTTAAAAATGAAAAAAAAATGCGCCTGTCAGCACACTAACTGTTAAGAGGCCGACTCTCGCGGCTGTCGATCTTTTTTTATGTGGTAATTCGATTGTGAGTTTAACCGCTTTACCTATAAAATCCAGTCATCATCATCATCAACATCATCATTATCAGCCAAAGGACGTCCACTGCTGAACATAGGCCTCCCCCATGGCTTTCCATAGCGACCGATCACTAGCGGTCTGCATCCAGTTTGATCCTGCGATCTTTTTAAGGTCGTCTGTCCATCTTGTTGGTGGACGTCGTACGCTGCGTCTTTGGTCGAAGGATCTCCAATCTAGAACTCACCTGCCCCAACGACCATCAATCCTTCGCGCTATGTGCCCTGCCCACTGCCACTTAAGCTTACTGATCTTCAAGGCTATGTCCGTTACCTTGGTTCTTCTACGTATCTCCTCGTTTCTGATTCGATCTTGTAGAGAAACACCGAGCATAGCCCGCTCCATAGCTTGTTGTGTAATTTTGAGCTTCTTTATGAGGCCCATAGTAAGAGACCACGTTTCGGATCCGTATGTCATCACTGGTAACACACACTGGTTGAAGACTTTCGTCTTCAGACAATGAGGTAATTGAGACTAGAAGACGCTCTTGCGAATACTTAAACATAAAACACGTCACACGAACAAAATCTAATTACATGGAACTCGTGACCCGAGAAATCAATAACTATTTTTTCTTCGACTAAGAAAATTCGATTGGTGAACTTTTTTCGTATTGGAATTGCACGAGTATTGCCCCCCTGGTTATGAAGTAGGTGAGTAATTTTCTTCCGTGTGTTACGAAGTAGCAAATAACGATTATGACAAGGCCGTCTCTCATGAATGGTTAAATAGGAACCTAAAAACATTGTGACTTAGGTACCTTATAGACCTAGGTACAAATGTTCGTGCACATCACACAAACATTTTTCCCCTTGTGGGATCCAAGCCCGCAACCACTGGTTCAGTTGTCAGGAGCGCTAACCACTGCACTTTAAAAAAAAGTAAATTACCAAATAAAAAGAATAAAATCTTATATTTGTGGAACTTCATTCATATGGGTACAATTTTATTTACATAAGCACGCAATATTATGACTAAATACACCATAATTATCATTACTTATACCTAGTTGGATCACCGAGCATTGGCCGCGGACACAATATGCCAACACAACAGTCAATAGGCCTACCCTCAAATTTACGGAGCGTCACAACCCTCCATAAAAATAAGTCATTTTAATTTCACGTTAGAAAAAACACGTATAACAATCCTACTATCAAATTATATGGCGATTGAGTTTAGGAAAGAAATAAAACTAAATTACATAATAACTACACCAAAATGCACAAACATGTCAGAAACGAAAAATATTTATATTGAAATAAAAAAAAACAATTATCAAATCTACCTAGCCTACTTTATCTGAATCACTGTGTTTCCGAATATATTTATTTGGAAATGCCAAATGCCGGCGCTACCAAAGAAAGACTTTTAAATATGCCCAGTTTCTCAAATGAAAAAATGTTTCGATTTATGTTTGTTTAACGGCTAACTCTCTTTCAAAATCCACAGACAGACCTTTAACAAAAGCTTACAATATATCAGTACGAGGTATATTGAGAAAAAACTTTAATGTATTGTCTCTTTTCACTTCTAGAGCAGGCTAAGGTAAATAAAATTAATCTCATGTCTTACTAAGCCACAGTTGATGCCTGAGAGCGTTCTTTTAGGTCATAATTTCACCCATAAGTATCTGTACTTCATAAATGAGTCTTCACCATGAAGAGTGTAAACTCCACACGCACTACACACTACACTAAACGTCGCACGCAATGTAATTTAATTTATACTAATATTATAATGCTGAAGAGTTTGTTTGTTTGTTTGAACGCGCTTATCTCAGAAACTACTAGACCAATTTGAAAAATAAATTGAGAAAGGCTTTAAGCTATATAACATCAAGATACTCGTACGACTCATAAGTCCAGCGCCGCAACGAAAATGTTGAAAAGTGTTGTTGTGAAAAATATTCCTTTTGAGAACTTCGTAAACCGTTTAAGTTACACAAAAATCACGTTTCACGTGATTATTCTGCATTAATATTTCTTTAATAAAATCTGCGACAAAATATGTCTATCTCACATGTTTTACTCACTACAAACATTTTTATGTTACTAATTTTGTTAAAAAATAATTCACTATTTTCGAAGGTGTTTTACACACACGAGTATTGATTCTTATCAAAATAAATACATACAGTCATCATCACGAGCATTTCATTTTGAATAAAACTGCCCTTTACATCATTTGATTTCAATAAATATCTAACTAGCTATCACAGTTTTGAAATAGCTCTGCATCAAAATATTACTCACAGCTTAAGGACCTACAACGCGAGCTTGCGCTAACTATGGTTGCTGGCCTCTCACTTACATCTATACTAATATTATAAAACTGAAGAGTTCGTTTATTTGAACGAGCTAATCTTAGGAACTACTGGGTCCTAATTGTTGAATCACTCGCGTCAAGATGGTGTGTGATATTCATTGATAAACGTCCGATTTTACGATGAAAATTTTTAATTTTTAATTCCACGATAAAGTGATTTGAAAAAGATACCTGAATTTTGTGAGTATGAACTTTGCATAATTTTTCATTGATTTTTTATAAGTTTTCGAACGAAATTCACAAGCTATATTCAAGCGAGTGAAATAGAGATCCTGGAACGATTTGAAAAAATATTTTTGTGTTGGATATTTATTAAGGAAGGCTTTATCAGGCTGTGACGGGAGGAGAGTAAGCAAACTCAAAACAAGAGAGAGACCGCTAGTTAAATGTATAAAATATCAGTCGGTAAGGCACTTAAGATGCTGATGAACCAAGAGTGAGCGATGCGTTTATTAATCAACTTATTTACAAGTATATGCGTGAATTTTGTTTAGAAATAAATCGTCTAGGTTATAAACTAAAAGCTAGGCTAATTATTTAATTGCAAGAAAGGACAGCGCTATTTTGCAATAGTATATACTACAGGTGGTTTAATTTAGCTGTGTACAGTCACCAGCACATTAGGTTATACATATTTGTTGAGAACTCACCCTTATCACAACTAACTATGATACCTCAGTGTTTATCTTGACGTGCTGTTTGTATGTACCATTCATTGTAAAATAACAATGTATTTTTGTGGCTTAAACTTATTTTGATATTTTTTAATTTAATTTACTTATATCAGTAAATATTTTTGATTGAACAAACACGAAAGGCCCACAAATTGCTTATTCCTTGGGATTGTATTGGGAGAGGTCGCTATTGACCCTGCAAAGTAGAAGAACAAACATTGGAAGGCCAGCCCATTGCAAATTTGCAAACGCACGGCGTTCCGACGTAAATCGAATTTCGATAATAAAATGTTTTAGAAGAAAATACTGCTCGGTTTCGTAGCAATATAATATGTATTAGTTTTCTTTTTAGGATTCCGTAACCGAATGGCAAAAAACATAATCCTTATAGTTTCGTCTAGTCTGTCTCTCCGTCCGTATGTCACAGCCATTTTATTCGAAAAAAAAAATGATATTTAAGGCTTCCTGTATATGAAACTTAAACAACAACTAAAAAACGGTCCCCGCAAGGGTTTGACCGTTTTTTTTTTAAAAAAAATTCCAGACGTCTAGAAGATAGTCTAAGATATAGACGCTTCCAAAACGGTAAAATGGGTGTTCCCCCTCTAACTTTTAAACTAGGCAAGTAAAATACACACATCAAAAGTGTCAAGGGATCAACATATATTTTTGCAATAACTTTTCTCCTGATTGATATTAATTAAAATTTTCTTGAAGGATTCATCAAATAAAGTGTTTTCGTTTGTCTACAGTAACGATAAACCAAGTCTAACCTTTGCATTAATAAAGAAATTTGCCATTTTCCTAATAAAGGGATTTTGACATTTGAACCACTAACATTAAAGTTCGAAAAAAAGACTGAAATAACAGTTTTCTTTAAAATTTTATTGGGTAACTTAAACAATTAATAATGCGTGTTTCTACCGCGAACACTAACAACACAAGAACATCGGTTTGGCATACTCAAAATGAGTTCATCCAAATCACGCTGTGGAATGGCCGCCCATGTTCGTTGCAACAACAAAAAAGGTCTTCTTGCGACTGGATACCCTCCATATTCGGCAGAGCTCTTCTCTGTAGCATATCCCATGCATGCTCAATCGGGTTTAAGTCTGGCGACTGAGCAGACCAGGGCAGGACATTGATGTTAGCTGCGGCGAGAGTCTGTCTTACAACTCTTGCGGTGTGCGGTCGTGCATTATCATGCATTAACTGAAATAAGGGACCGATTTGCACTTGTAGAGGAACGATGACGTCTGATACAATCGTCTCAGCATAAATTTGAGCGTTGAGGTTGCCTCTGATCCGAATCAAATCAGTTCTTCCGCCGATCCAAATACCCGCCCATACCATGATGGTTCCACCACTATAAGGATGGAGAACTTCCTGGCAGGATTTTAATCGCTGTTGGCGTCAAGGGGTTCTCCAGTTCGTATACGTCTTGTATCCGGTCTCATACCAAAACGAGACTCATCAGAAAAGCACACGAAACGCCATTGTTCTTCTGCCCAATTTCTGTGTTCAAGAGCCCATTGATATCGAATACTTCGATTGTGCATTGCTATAGGTGGTACCCTTAGCGGTCTTCGGGAATGAAGGTTCACTTCATGCAAGCAGTTTCTGACTGATTGGTCGCTAATTAAGTTCCCTGAAGAGTGATGAAGCCTCACGGCTAACATTATGGCGGTTATTGTTGGAGCTCTTCGAGCTGTGATTTGAATGTATCGGTCTTGTCTCCGTGTGGTGCAGCGATACCGTCCTCCATGGCGCTCAGCCACGGTACCAGTGCTTCGGTAACGTGTCCAAAGTAGACTGATAACACTCTGACTTGTATTCAGAGCTAAAGCCACAGTACGTTGCCGGTAACCAGCTTCTATCATTCCCACGGCTCTGAGCATTTCTTCCCTGCTTAAATGACGTCGCCGATCCATAATAACGTTGGTTTTAATCAGTAGTAGGGAAACAGTAGCACTAATAATGTCTTTAATGCGTTGTATGTTTTTATAGGGAAAATATTGACAGCTGATTTTCATCTTTTACTCGAATTTGATTGACAGTTCCTGTTTCAAATTATGAAATGCACCAAAAAGGATCCATATAAATTTATAAAATCATAAATTTATTACAAAGCCACATCTCAATCTCAAGAAATCCGCATAAAAATGCTTGATCCTTAGACACTTTTGATGTGTGTATTTGTCAACAAATACATTATTTAGATCAAAAACTTTCAACGAAAATTGGTTTCAATCAGATCGAACTGGTAGTTTTGAGATGTAGCACATTTTCAACAACCGCAAACATAACTTTGTCCTTTATACAAACACTATGGAAAACAAAGTTATTTTTGCAGTCAACAAAATATTGTGGTATTTTGGCTAAGTGGACCTCAATTCAGTTAATGTTGCTACGGAACCCTGAGTGCGCTAGAACAAGAAAGTTTAAGCAAGAAGCTATCATTGGAAAGTTGTTGTTACTACAATTCTAAATCCTAGCTTAAAATATTAGAACGATTTTATTTACCGTTTATGGTTAATGGATCAAGCGTTAAACATTGCGACTGTTAGCATCGCGACATCATCGATGCTAAAAGTAGCGCAGTGTGTAAATGTTGTTATTTTGCGACTGCATCAATGCTAACGCGCGTTTATATCGCGACTGCATCGCTGCTAAAAGTAGCAATGTGTAAAGGGTCTTAGAGTATAACAACAGCCTCCTGGCGGCAATAGGGAGTCGCTATTGTTGCCCTATCTTGAGGCACTGGAACAGCGTCCATGTTGGCTCGAGACCGCTCTATTTAATATCAAGTAAATCATATCAGTATGTTATGTCTTGTTTTTTTTTTTAAATAACTTAACAACGCTAGCTCATAGATTAATTTCTATTACTACTAATTCTATTTATTGAAAGTAATTTCAGAAATAAAGATTTATTAATATTATTATTATTGTAAACATATCTTATCCAAACGATCAAAGGTTTTACTTCTAAATCAATATTTTCATGCATCACCTGCTCATAAGATACCTTAATATAGACATAATACAAAGGTCCCTAGTTCAAAACAGTATTGAAAAATATATTGGAAGTAAAGCGATTACCTAATGGTTCCCAGGAAAAACTTCCCACAGATATTTTCCCCTAAACTTAGCGCCTGATTTCTTCCGATTTTATTCAATAAAGCTCTTTTCAATAACAACCCTCCAACGCCCAAAAAAATTATGAATTTCAAAAGGGTTTTCTCATTAATGTCATCAATAATGAGAACTCCGAATGTAATTTTTTATTCATTTATTCAACGCCAATATTTTTATTGAAAAAATAAGAACTTCATTCAGAGAGCTTTTACCAAAATAAAGCTTTTATTGAAATGAGAATTGCTGTCGGATTTTTAAAAAAATAACCTATTTTTATAGGACTTGGGTTTTGCTATGGTACCTTAAATACTGGTCTATGTTTAAAAAAATATATGTGCTATACAGAGTGTTGCTTTGTACAGTGACATCCAACTCAGGGATGGTATTATATTCAAGTTTTGTATAAGAAAACCTCTTCACAATATTAATAAAAAGAAATGGGAAAACTCGCACTCTCGCACCTAGCTTGCATGTATCTACGAATTACTACGCCGTAGCTAGTAAGCTATGAAGAGACTACCTGATGTTGGTAGTTTTGACTCGCTCACTAGTATCGCAATAACACATTGATTTTGTGGGTTTATCCATTATTATTTTTTTGGATCAGTATCGTTTGTACAACGCTCGTGGCGGACCGAAACAACATACTGTATAGGTTCTGTCGCCACGACACGTCGTGACGACCTGTCGCTGCAGTCATGATTTCAAACCTGACTGCAGACGGCAACCGTAGATGGAATCCAGTTGGTTCCGAGTGTTCCGTGAAACAAGATGTCTAACGTACTCGAGGATAGAAATCGCAATTTATATATGTTTTATTAGAAGAGAAAGAAGACGATGATTACCTTTTTTTGTTGTACTTGTAAAGAAATATACAAGAAGCCATGAATACGTCCTATACTCAAATGCAGAACAAATGAGGGAATTTATTTAACATTGATCAAAATACGTTTGGAAAGCTATATTAAAAATTACAGAGCGTATTGTCGTTGAAATAAAAAAAAACGGCCAAGTGCGAGTCGGACTCGCGCACTGAGGGTTCCGTGCCAACTTTAACTGAATTAGGCAATCCACTTACCTGTACTTAGTAAAATACCACAATATTTTGTTGACTGCAAATATAACTTTGTTTTTCATAGTGTTTGTATGAAGTACAAAGTTATGTTTGCGGTTGTTGAAAATGTGCTATATCTCAAAAACTTCTCGTTCGATCTCGTCCGAACCAATTTTCGTTGAAAGTATATGTTACGATCTACATTATATATTTTTTTTCAAAGTTTACACTTGCTTGGTTTAGAATTTAGATGGGGGACGCTAATTTTACCACTTTGGAAGCGTCTAGCTATGGAACGTTAGACTTTAAAGAAAATGGTTTTAAAAGACCTATCCATAGATACCCCACACGCATAGGTTTGCCAAAAAAAAATTTTTTTTGGTTTTAGTTTCATGTATGGGAGCTCCCCCTTAAATCTCATTATTTTTTATTTTTCAAATGAGAATAGGTAAGCGGTTAATAGGATACATCTTCCTAACAAATTTCAATTGTGTAATGCTTATAGTTACAGAATAAAATGGCTGTGACATACGGACGGACAGACAGACAGACAGACAGACAGACTTACGTCAGCCTGCTACTGATCCGCGGTCGGGCGACACTGGCGTCTGCCGCTTGACGACGCGTCGCTAGCTTCGTTTCGTTAACTATTCTACGGGAAATTCGAAAAATACGCAGACACAGGGGTCCGCTTGTATGTTAGCCCTGATATATTAACATATTTTTTTTCAATATTCTTTGTAATTTTAGTAATATTTACATGGTAATAATCCCATTTTAATTTGCTTTTATATTAGGGAGTGATTATACAAGTTGAAAATAATATATACACATCGCCATCTAGTATAAATAGGCAAGGTTTAATTTTTTCAACGACAGATGAGAAATATTTGTCGAGTAACTTATGAAAGCATACAAATTTGTTTTTAGTACGGCAGTTGTGGAATAAAATACAATACGCCTATTTTTAAAAGGACAGCTATTTATCAGCAATAATTTATCAAAAGGTCATTATAAAATCAGTCGTTTTATAGTTATCGGCAATAATCAGCCCTTAAGTAAGTCTTGAATGCAATATGTAAGCAAGTATACATGACAATTTAATCAAGAACTTATCAGCTTAGTTGAGTCTATTTAAATTCGTTTATGCAAAGTGTATCTTATATTCTTAAATCAGTTTTGAATAAAATATTGTTCTCTTGTCTCCTCCAAAAGTGTCGCAATAAATAATATCAGTCAATAGACGAGGAACAAAGGCGCTAAGGGCAGACGGGGACAATAATTAATTAAATTAAGAACGAATGAAGTTTGTTATCTTTCTTTTTATCTTTAGGCGCTACAACGATACCCGGGCTTTCTCAAAACAATTTAAACTTAATTACAGTTGTGTAAACAATTGTTCGCGAACAGTATAGTATCCGTCTCAATATTCAACTAACGTAGGCCAAAAAGTTTTGTGAATAATCTTGTTTAATCTCAGAAATTCTTATATAATGCCGCCCGGGCGCAAGTGACCGTCTGAAATATACAAAAAAACCTTGAACGAAAATCTTATTATTTTCTACGCCTTTTAAAAAAAGTCTAATGTATTCTCCGGTTTATTTTGACCTCTTTAAGTTAATTTTTCAGTTCTGTTATGTACGTTAAATAACATGATAAAGTAGATCAAGGCTTATTGTCGATACTCGTAACTTTTTACGCAAATATACAAAATATTTCTGGCGGTCACTGGAGCCTGGGTGACAATATAATTTAAATATTATTCTTAATTTTATTTGAAACTAATATTTTTGTCGATAGATGAATTTTTAAGTTGTTTGATGCTCAAACTAAACTGAGTTTGAGCATCAAACAACTTAAAAATTCACCAATTATGTGAGTTCTAGCTAGAGCGAAAAATAGGTAAAGATTATGTAATTTACATATTAAAATATTACCCTTTTTCGTTAGTGTCAAATGTAAGCCAAGTCTAAAAATAGTACAAGTAGATGATAAAGTTTTGCAAGTCCAAATATAAATTAAGTTAACACTCTTTTCCACTCCATAATCGCTAACTCAATACAGTGACCCAGTAATCGTCTCCAAATAACACTTCTAAAACTCCGAACGTCCGAGCGCTTGTAAATAATTCCGATATTAGGAACACTGCATAATATACCTGAATAAAATGTACGTTCTGTGTTCTTCATTCCGAATTCATGGTACTGTCGTGACCTTTTCTCTTGCCACGTCACGTACTACACACGGGATTCATTCGAATACGCTATTCATTTGCCGAATGTTCGCGTTATGGCGCATTCTCAACTCTGTACTTTGCAACAAAAGAATAAATATTACTCTGAAGATGCAGTCAACCCATGCTTCCTGCTTCGGTGTTTTCAGTGAACTCGTTTCGGTCTAGAATACTTTGTTGCGGAGTACGTCAGCTGGGACTTTAAGTGTTCAAGTGGATATAAATACTGTCTGTAAAACTGGGGAATTCAACGCAGCGGGATATCTTTGGAGATCGTGCTATGCTGCAGTTGACTTTTTAGTTGAAAAAGTTTTTACTTAGATGCTTAATTTATTTTTGACTCCTAAATTCTAGTAACGACCACTTTACAAATTATTTTCTTTGAATATTGAACTTCATCACCAAAGTATAGTCCAGACAATTTTGGGTTTTATTTAACGATGGAGTACCTACGAATACTCAAAAGTCCGAATTTAGTACAGATATAACTTTAATAAAATCTGTGAAGAGAAGCATTCATATAAATATTCTAGCTTTAGGTGTGCATGATTCCAGTGAACTTCTCTCAAAGATTAAGATCCAGATTCCCTTTCGTACTAATCTTAGAAGAAATTATATAACCCTCCATGTTGAACCGCCGCCGATCACAAATTATAGAAAACACTTTTTCTTTAACAGACTTTGGCTACTAACTTTAACAAAAATTATACTCAACATAAAGACTTATTTACTGTGAGACCAAATCATTTTAAAAAATATATTAACTCTTCTTTTTTTTTAATACACGTTATTAACCTATAAAGCTTGGTATGACCTCTCCTTTTTTCTCTTATTATCTGGTATTGTTCTTCGAACATATTTAATGGCACGATTATTGTCTTCTGTCTATTGTTGTATATTGATGTGTGCGATAAGTTCTATAAGTGAAAACTAGATAGGCATAATAGTTTTATATCTCCCGTAATCATTAAACATGTATTATATGGCTGTTTGTTTTCCATCAAGGAAAAAAAAAAGTCCTGGGTATTCCAGGACATGAACGCTCGTGCCAAAAAAACTATAAACGGTTCTAGTTAATGTATATGCTTATTTTTATACTCGTATTAAATATTCTTGCATAAAAATAAAACAAGTAAGTAGCTATTGTTTATAACGTAGTCCCATCTTCTTTCATCACGATGCGAATTCGATTTTCGAATCAACTTATCAACGGTTCGAATGTAAGGCCCCTTACACACTGCGACTTTTAGCATCGATGCAGTTGCGATGCAGCATCGATGCAGTCGTAAACCGTCAACCTTTACACACTACGCTACTTGTAAATCGATGCAGTCGCGATGCAGAAGCTAGACATTGACAAATTATGTACTGTACTTTGGCGACTGCATCGATGCTAACGCCCGTTAGCGTTGCTCTTCTGCGTCGATGCTTACCGCGCGACTGCATCGATGCTCAATTTATTTTTATTTTATTATTTTATTATTTATTCACATTTGCGTACTAGGTGTATACATTATAAGGATAAAATATATAATACAATTTGTGAAATTAAATCTTTTCAGTGCGTGAGTCGCGATGCTGAGCACGTTTTCAAATAGCGCGACTGCATAGATGCTAAAAGTCGCAGTGTGTAAGCGGTTTAAGATACTTCGAACTTTTCCCCAGAGATAACGCTGGCAATACACAATAATGTCATAAATAAGATAAGGTTTTGTATTTACGCAGTCGAATTCGGGCAAAAATCCTATCTGGGGAGGACGCCTTAGGCGAGGTCGTATTAGTTATATCCGAGTGTGCCCATTAGATGGTTTGTTTACCGCGATGCTTATCTCACTTTTATAAACAATATATAGCACGTGGCTTGTTAGGTAACAACTTCATTAAAAGCAAAAACGTTTTTGTGTATGTAGATACGTAACAATCATTTAATATGCTAAAATCGAACACGTTACGTGTATAAAGTTCAAAGCGTTAACATTATTCACAAGTAGATTAGAATAGGCCACTTACTTGCAATTTTGCTAACTATTATATAAAACGTTACCTCAAAATTCAAAGATTGGTTTTGAGGGTCTTTTCTAATATGAAGTATGCATACAATAAAGCTAATGTTTCATCAAAAAACGCACACAAAATAAGCTCAAAAGCAAAATATGCTGCGAACTTTCATTCAAAAATATTTAGTTTAGTATTAATGAAGAGTACCTACGAGTAGATTTAAGTAGATGCAAGGTAAGTCCATTTGAATTTTCCGATAAACAGTTTGAAAAAGGAACACCACGATTCATTCCTATTTGTCTAACTTTAGGTAATAATAGGGCGCCCAAAGTCAAAAGTTCGGAACTCCGCACACGAGGAAGACAAATGCTTTTCTCCACCAACGCAGGGTACTCCGGTCGCCAGGCGTGAAACGCGTTGGCTACCGGCCAGTATTACTGCCAAATAGATATCTTTTATTCAGTAAAACTCAAACTTTTCTTCGTATAAATTCACAACTGGATCCAACCTTCATGAAAATGTAACGAGGAAGAACTATTTATGGCTAATCCTTTCGAAATAAACTGCAGAGCGTTGTCCTTCTGAATTTCTACGCATGGCTGCAAGAAAGTGTCTAGCGCTGGAATGTTTGTTGCAAAAAGTGTTGGCGGTGGAGCAGGATGGATTTATTGGCAGTTAAAGGGGGAGAATAAGATAGAGTTAGACAAACGAATGAGCTAAAAGGATTTTTGAATTGCAAATAAGGGGAAATGAAACTGCCGTTGACTTGGGCACCGCTGCCTCCCTAGACCTTATCCGGTTTTATAATAATTGTTAATAACGCAGTGCTTTAATGAATTTATGTTGCAATCAAAGCAAGAACTTTAAAGTACTTTAGTTGGCAACATTAAAATACCCCCCGTGTGTCCCTGTAGTCCGAATGGGGTCTTCGAATAAAAATAATTTAAAATGCATGGTGACTTGGTACGTATACAATTATCTGACTTCATTTTTTATCTACAAAAAGTTACAGGTTAATAAAAACGAGGTTCTCATTTTAAAATAAAATAACTTAAAAAAAAGTAAAAAACGACTTTAAAACCAAAATGTACTAAAAAGTCATAAATAAACTATTGACTATTAAAAGGAAAGGTGGGTTCTTGGCAAACAATTTCTTTTTGGAGTCGGTGCTGTGATAGTTGATGCTTGATGATCAAAATGATGGCACCGACTCCAAAAAGAAATTGTTTGCCAAAAATAGGTTCCTTTCCTTTCAATAGTCAAGAGTTTATTTTAGACTTTTTAGTGCTTTTTGGTTTTGAAGTAGGTTTTTACATTTTTGTAAAGTTAATTTTATTTATTCATTTTTAAAGATTACAGGAGAAGGGGAGGGGGGGATGAGTTGCACCGTATGACTCTGTTCTTTAAAAAGCTACAAACTGTCTATTATAAGTTCTATCATTATAATTACTAAGCGTTAAGGAGTTCCACCATCAGCTCAGTCCCACAAAATGTTGACTATCAGACGTAACAACACGTCAACATAAAAAGTATTAAGTACTTATTAAAGGGTTCGCTACTTCAACTTTACAACCCTATGCCTGCTATAATTGTTAACTAATCACCTAAAATTTTCTCTGCAGTCATCCAGTCAATCTTAATTCTTTACAGAATGCATTTAAAAAGTGATTCCACGGATGCAAAGTGAAATTCTAAATTAAATCCAACACGGGGATAAAATGCTAAAAGTAGGAATTCCCCGCAAGTCTAAACAGAGAAAAGCAAAATAACAAAACAGGAAAACTTAATTATAAAGATGGCTTGTGGGTGATTTAATCCGATTGAGGAGCACGAACTCGTAGTGATATGCCAAGTTTCTTGCGCGCAACGTTTATAGCAAAGTAAATTCCATAATAAACTTAGATAGAATTACGAACGATTCTTAGTTATGATAATCTGCGCAATGAGTGTAAGTATCAAAAATTTACCAGTTATCTGACATCCATTCTAAAAATCTAATATTACTGGTAGCTACATTTAATCAGAAATCATATATTTTTTATCACAAGACTTTCTTATAATAAAATAAACTTAATATAACTTTTTAATTACTTGTTTTTAATCCCTCAAGCGTATGTGAACGAGACACAATAGGTATTCTATTGTTATGCGGTCGCATGCGACCGCTCGGGTGTTGAGGTATTAATTCAAAATGGATTTCAATTAACCATATCTTTATATATAAAATGTTTATATCTTTATATATCTTATACTTATCTCTAAAATTATCCATATTTCCCTTGGTCACGGGATCACGCGAGCACGGCTAGACTGATTTCGCTATTTCTTTTATTGTTGTGTGTATTTGATTTTGTCAGGAAAAAAAATGAGCGGCTGGACCAATTTTTATAATTTTTACTTCGTCACCGTCCGGAGTAAGATAATAATTATAAAAATTACGAATTCAAGGCAGACGAGGTTGGGGGCCAAACAAAGTTCGCTAGGTACACTATTAACCTAAATATAAAAGTAACAAAACCTTTAAATATTCGCACCTTTTGTTCCGTAATCAAAATTCTACAACGACACATTCAAAACATGTTAATAAAACGCTTTTCGCGCCATTTCACGTTGACATGTTTGAATTTAGCATATTTCAGCCGGCCATCCCGAATAATTTCACACGCATTGGAACTTGGCCGCCCCACAAAGCTATTTAGATAGCTAAAATTTAATTCTACCGGCATACCGCAGTAGATTGCATTCCTTCACCGCTGTACCGCTCCTCAGGTCCAGTGATACTAAATAATCTCATGCAAGCTACTTTTCATTTTAAGGTTAATGAACACGGTGATTAAATCTGGATATTCGCAGTCAAGTAGCACTGTAAAGGGTCTAAAAAGTGTGCATAGATCTAAATGTACATAGTTACATTAAAAGTTGTATAGTAAAGGATGAATGATGTGCTCAAATAAATTAAAAAGACTGAACTGGAATATATACGAGTCAGTCTTGTATTTTTGTCATCTATTTAAAATAAGAACAAAAAGAATAGGTGCGCTCATTTATCCAATTTAGAGCCGATTTTCCATTGTCAGATTAAACTATCAGACTGATAAATTATAAAGTAACAGATTTTAAAGAATTACAGGTACGTATGATTGCTGACAAGTAGGTGACGGTTTCAAATCCATATTGTATTTTGTTCGACGAATATTTATTATCTGACTATTGAAAAATCAGCCCTAAAAACAATAGTA
This sequence comes from Pyrausta purpuralis, assembly GCA_963924145.1. NCBI lineage: Eukaryota > Metazoa > Arthropoda > Insecta > Lepidoptera > Crambidae > Pyrausta > Pyrausta purpuralis. The sequence goes on from OZ001659.1 coordinate 17,974,724, forward strand.
TGTAAATAAAGATCAATAACAAAGATTATTTAAGACCCGTACCTATTTACGTATTACATAACAATAAAACTGTCTGCAATATACTAAATATAGTATTAATTGTATTTACTTGGTCTTCATTTTATTGCGTAAAATCTAAGTATGGATTGTTTATGTAGAAAATTTACTTTTTTTTCTATACAATGTGTTAATTTTACACTTAACCAACTTTTAGGGAGAGTTCTAATAATTGTTTTGATCAACTTTTGGTATGGGACCAACTTCGAAACCGAGAACGAAAATTCAGCTGTTCCATACAAAAACTCATTTCATTTCGGAGTAAATGTATGGAACAGCTGTTTTTTTTTCTCGATTTGGAAGTTAGTTCCATATTAAAAGTTGATCAAAACCGTGAGTTGATCAAGTATAAAATTAAACCATTGTAATTAATGTTGTTTCTTTGTCGCACCGCCCACAATCATTTCTGCTTAGCCCAAAGGCATGACTGTTAGATAACGCTACATGTCTATTGGGCAAAGCCTGTTGACGAAGCTTAAGACGGAGGACGGCAGTGTAGCGTCGACGAAAGCAGAGGTTTTGAGGGAGATCGAAAGGTTCTATGGGCAGTTGTACACCTCAGTAGCCAAACCCGTTGATAGCTCGACCGGAGACCCACGAGCTATCCTGACCCGACACTACACTGAAGACATCCCGGACATCAGCCTCTACGAGATTAGGATGGCCCTGAAACAGCTAAAAAACAACAAGGCACCTGGCGAGGACGGAATCACAGCAGAGCTCCTGAAAGCGGGTGGAACACCGGTACTTAAAGTCCTTCAGAGACTCTTTAATTCCGTTCTGCTAGAGGGCATCACGCCTGAGGCATGGAACAGGAGTGTGGTGGTGTTGTTTTTCAAAAAAGGAGACAAAACCTTATTGAAGAACTATAGACCCATCTCACTCCTGAGCCATGTCTACAAGCTGTTTTCAAGGGTTATCACGAATCGTCTCGCACGTAGGTTTGATGACTTCCAGCCTCCCGAACAAGCCGGTTTCCGAAAAGGCTATAGTACCATAGACCACATTCATACGCTAAGGCAAATTATACAGAAGTCCGAGGAGTATAATATGCCTCTATGTTTAGCTTTTGTGGACTATGAGAAGGCCTTTGATTCGATCGAAACTTGGGCGGTGCTTCGGTCTCTTCAGCGGTGTCACATAGACTATAGGTATATAGAGGTGTTAAAGTGTCTATATAACAACGCCACCATGTCGGTCCGAGTACAGGAACAGAATACGAGGGCGATTCCATTGCGAAGAGGTGTAAGACAGGGCGATGTTATATCTCCGAAACTGTTTACAGCGGCATTGGAAGACGCCTTCAAGCTCCTGGAATGGGAAGGATTCGGCATCTCCGTCAATGGCGAATACATAACACACCTTCGGTTTGCCGATGACATAGTCGTTGTGGCAAAGACGCTGGATGATCTAGGCACTATGCTCGAAGACCTCGACCGAGTATCCCAACAAGTGGGTCTTAAAATGAACATGGAGAAGACGAAAATTATGTCGAGTTCCCTTGTTGTACCCACTCCAGTATCCATTGGGAACTCAACTCTCGAAGTTGTCGACGAGTACGTCTACCTGGGACAAGTGATCCAATTGGGTAGGTCCAACTTCGAGAAAGAGGTCAATCGACGAATCCAACTCGGCTGGGCAGCGTTCGGGAAACTGCGCAAGAGCGTCTTCTCGTCTCAATTACCTCAGTGTCTGAAGACGAAAGTCTTCAATCAGTGTGTGTTACCAGTGATGACATACGGATCCGAAACGTGGTCTCTTACTATGGGCCTTATAATGAAGCTCAGAATTACACAACGAGCGATGGAGCGGGCTATGCTCGGTGTTTCTCTACGAGATCGAATCAGAAACGAAGAGATACGTAGAAGAACCAATGTAACGGACATAGCCTTGAGAATCAGTAAGCTTAAGTGGCAGTGGGCAGGGCACATAGCGCGAAGAACTGATGGCCGTTGGGGCAGGAAAGTTCTAGATTGGAGACCCTTCGACCAAAGACGCAGCGTAGGACGTCCACCAACAAGATGGACAGACGACCTTAAAAAGATCGCAGGATCAAACTGGATGCAGACCGCTAGTGATCGGTCGCTGTGGAAAGCCGTGGGGGAGGCCTATGTTCAGCAGTGGACGTCCTTTGGCTGATTATGATGATGATGATGATGATGACATGGCGTTAAGTCCACCTTTTGTACATTTTTTTTGTTGTGCAATAAAGTTAAAAATAAATACCTATTTTCTTAACCTTATCAAACCATATACATTTTACAACTGGCATCCTCTTTTAAATTCATAAAGTGTATTTTCCAATAAGATAAAGCTAAGACTCTTTACACACTGCGACTTTTAGCAACAATGCAGTCGCGATGCTAACGCGCGTTAGCATCGATGCAGTCGCAAAATAACAACCTTTACGCAGTGTGCGACTTTTAGGATATGGAAGCTGAAAATTGTCAAATTATGTTCTGAATTTTGGCGACTGCATCGATATTAACTCGCGTTAGCATCTTAACGGCTAAATAGGTCTGTAACCCAAATAAACTGTATTATAATAACATTTTACCAACCCTATTTATTGCAAATAAATAATTTGAATTTGATGCAGTCGCGCTTCATCGATGCTAATGCGAGACATCATCGATGCTAAATTCAATCTGTTCATTGCGTGAGTAGCGATGCTGAAGCGCGTTTTCAAAATGCGCGACTGCATCGATGCTAAAAGTCGCAATGTGTAATGGGTCTAAGAGGCAAAATGATTGTTTTAAAGGACTTGAGCGCCCTCTAGTGGAGTGCATGCAAATTGATGCCACACAAACAGTAAGACTAACTTGGGGGGATTTTATTTGTATAGTGAACCAATTATGGGTTTATTTACATGAGGAGTCAAAAGTGGGTGTCGATGCCTTGAAGGGTTAAAACAATGATAAACTAGTAAAGCCTTATACAGGTGCACTTATTGCTATTCCTGTAAGTTTTATCAATGACTTATTTTTTGTTCTGAAGTTTACGTGAATACTACTTATTGAATTTCAATATTTAGGTTCCATGGTTCCACGGATATATTTCGGGCACATTTATTTAGAACTATACGCCTAACGTCTCGAATGCTTTACAGCATCTGTGGTTTGTCATTACATAGTTATGAATAATACATTTATAAAACCATCACTCATTATTATTAATTGACATTCTATTTCATGCAAAAAGAGCTTACGATGTCGTAAGATCTTGCAGTATGTGATGTTGCTCGGGTCTTCAAAAGAATACCATGCTGGTGGCACCATGCGCAAGACAACTAATGATGTAAAATAATATTATACTTAGGCTTTTATTTTTAAGATAAATTATTTAAGAATATAATAAGAAACCTAGTAGAAATTTTAAAACTTTCGAATAAACTTAAGATTTGCCAACGTATTTTCATATCGAAAACCAATCATAGTTTTATAAATATTTTGTAGTAAAAAAGTTTAGGTAAGGCTCAATCTGAGATGAACTCACTAGTCGTATTAACATTTATCTTGGGTAGCATAATTGAATTCGTATTTATGCTAAAGAAGTGCTTTTAATTTAGGCTTCTGAGCTTTTAGTTACCTAGCCAAAATGAGTTTGATAAAGTAATAAACTAACAATCATTATTTTTTACCTTGAGATTTTACTTTAAATTGTTTGTATATATTATCGTGGAATGAATTTCAATGGATTGTACGCAACTCGGACTTTTTAAAAATAAATTTACTGTACTTGATTTTGCTAAGGAAGACCGATGAATGACACGTTGTCATTTCGTCAATTTTAGTGATCTAACCCAATGAAATTTAAGCGATGTTTTTTCTACAAAGTAAGTAATAAGTATGTCTTACGTTACCGTTGTACTTATTTAATTAAAATCCAGTAACTAAATTTGCTTTGATAAAAAGCTGCTGTCTGTCAAATTGTAAATGAAAAATATAATAAAGTAATTGTTGCAGAGTAATTTAACTGAGAGAACTTTTAAGAAAAAAGGGTTTTCCCACAAAGAAAAAGTAGGATATAATTTGCTTCAATAAATATAGCCTATTAATTGATAGCAGTCAGTTTTCCAGCGATCATTTTTATGCAGTTTTTATCAATAAATATAGTGGTTGATTATTTTACTATATTTTACTATTTAAATATTTAACCGCTAGTTACAAGATTTTACCATTAACCTACTACTAATTAATTAACATAAAAATCGGGCCTAAGAGCAGGTTCCGTGATCGATGACTAAATTAAATGATCGTTAAATGTCGTTACCATCTGTTTATTTTTTACAATTATGCATATTTTAAAGAAATAAATCCTTAATCAAATGTCGCAATGGATATTAATGACAGTCAAATTTTAAACACAATCCTGATTATTCTACCAATGGAGTTTTAAACATTAGTTGAGTTAACTATCGGACACGAAACCGGCCCTAAGATGGACCATGTCGGACCAGCAGTAGGTAGATGTGATTATAAATGCACGGAATCTAACATTGCAAGTCCACAGATCCTCAATTCCTTTACTCTCAAAATTGCCCAGTACCTAATCGCTGTCCGCTGCATGCCACCAAAGTCAGCAAAGACCATCATAATAAGCGGACCACCTCAGGCGATTTTGCCAATTTTAACACTGGCTTATTAAAGCAAAATGCTGATGGAATTTCGCTGTCACAAGCCCGTGGCCGCTTTCAGCCAACGAACTAACCCGCACTAAAATTCACGTGTTAACGAATTTTCATATTAATTTAACGATTTTGCTAACTTGTTCTCACCTTTGTCTGCAACAATTTGTGGCTTGGCTGGTTGCGTTCTTTTTTAATTTGCGTTCTATGCTCGTGGTTAAGGGTGAATAACCTCGCGCCCTATGCTTTCGTGCGAATTATGTAAACTTGATAATCACGCTAGCTAGACTTTGTTATTATCTTATTATAAAATGTTGAAAGTAATTACAGTCCTTCGACACGTTTGTGTCTCACGAAAGAGCTTTGGAATTGTGATGCGGTTTCATTTGGGGTTGAAGACTGATTTATGGGGTTGTAAAGTTTATGTTTACTATTATATCACACTTATTTATTTATTTGTACATAATTGCACAATAATAAAACTTTGTACTAAAGGTGGACTTAACGCCATATGGCGTTCTCCACCAGTCATGCCTTTGGGCTAAGCAGAAATGATTGTGGGCGGTGCGACAAAGAAACAAAATTATTTGTATAAAAAACAAAGTAAATAGTACAATTAGCACGGAAGTTCTTTTTCGAATCAGTCGCAGCATTATAACGAGTGATTTTCCTTAAAAAAATAATAAAAATCAATGAAAATCACGTCAAATATTGACAAGTGTATAGGCGAAATCAAGCTATCCTTTTTTGTGTGATTTTATCTACTGTTCATTCAAACACGAAAATCATAGTGACTTTTTATAAACAGGGTTTTTTACGTACTTATGCGAAAAGTTTTTCAACTCAGTCTCATTAACTGTGTTGCTCCTTGGAAAGTTACGATACTCACAGCAGTTGGAGTAAATAGTTATATTTTTTATTATTTAATACATTCAATACGGAAATGACCATCAACTACTTTTTATTCTCAATTTTAACCATCAAAGTAACTGTTAAACGTAACGCTAACGTCGGGACACGGCCGCAAAAGTACAGTCAACAAAAAAATGGACAAAACCGAAAACGCTTAGTTATTGAAACAGGTAGCGTTGGAGCGGTTTGCGCTTCAAGCACCCCGTCTGGAGTGTTTATCTGTGGCTTTCGAAACTGCCGCTTTTTATCGGAAAACCTTTGGATGGTACGGTCCTAGCAATTCATAAAGCGTGTATTGATTCGATTACCATTTCACATAGAATTGGTAGTTAATATTTTAGAGTTGTGATGCTTGAATGAAATTTACCAAAGCTGAATTTCAGGGCACTTGTATTTCTTTTTGATCTCAATAATACCTACATTTTGCCGAACTCTGATGGCTATGTATAGTATGGGATGTGTACGGAGTGTAAAAATCAAGACCTTAATCTAATAAACTACCTTAATTCATATACTTAAAGTAATTGATAAAAAAACGGACTATATAAACTGCTAGCCTCTACACTAAAATAATCTTTTAAAAGGACAAATTTTGAGTAAATACCTGGCATACCTACAATTCGAAGTACGTACCGTTTTAGAATTGACCTTTTCTCCCGAGCTTGTATAATATTTTATCTTCAGGTCAAATAACTCTTTCAGGGATTCGTTTTATTAATGCTTAAATTTAGGTTCCTAACAGTAAAAAAAGCCTTGAATTTTGTGTTAAATAAATCATCTCCGTGGGGAACGAAAGTCCCTGGTTGAGTCAATTCAATTAGCCTCTGATCTATTCTAAGCCTAAATCAAATTTTGAAAGCCTTTGATTAAGCACATTTTTACTATGAATAAACTTAATAGCCTGAATATCTATTTCAGCTCGCAAAGCTCAAGCTATGATTGAATTTGAATGAATGAAGGCCTTTTCCTAAAAGTGGAATATTAATACTGGAATATACTAGTTAAACTAAACTCGAATTGTGGAAGCTTAATTGTTATTGCTAGCGAATTTAGGTCAACCTCTTACCCCGCTAGCTTTAATAAACTAAAACTGCTGCATGTTGTACAAGCAATAAAGTTATTAAATCGGGCAATTGCAAACAGAAAAAAATCTTTATGGCGCAGCGCGGAAGTTTGTGAAAGCTGGCCAAAAAACATTAGCGGGATATATCGCTGTGTTGCTTTGTAAATATCGCTTCGTTGTGGAGAAGTTAAATTGTATCTCATTGTTGGTGGACATTAACTACAGATTGTAAATCTCTCTCGGTGCGGTGCGTCGGGCCCAGTTTGTCGACTCGCCATAGATAGTGGGACGGGTTTTGCAGCACATCTGCAAACTCATTTACAAATTTTCACACACAGACTATTCCGCGTTCCGGTTATAGGGTGTCGGAGTTTTTCTACCTTTGTTGTGAGGAGTGTATGCTCACTTTTTGTTTTAATATTTTAAATTATGTATTTCTTTATATTTGGACTAGTATACTATAACTAGATACATATAAACTATTTGTTGCACACCACATTAAAATACAATAAATTTAAATATAAACCATGTTTTCTAAATTCTTTGAAATCATTGATTAATTTATCAACGTCTAACTAGCGGTCTCCCGCGACTTCGTCTGCACGTTTGATTTTATTACTGATGCAAAATCACGTCTTATTTCGAACCATAAACATATTAAATCACTTTCAAATATAAACTGTGGCCCCAAACTGCTCCTTGCAGAACGCCTGCAGTTTATTAAATTATTTTCAGTCCAATATTAATTTTCCGTAGACGACTTATTCAATTTGTCCTGACAGTAATGTGACAGCACGAAATCTTATTAGGTACTTCCCCGGAGAATTAAAGCTGCTTAAACTGACTGTTGGGTGATATAAAATGCATTTTAGAGTTCTGAATTAGTCCGATCTAATGTCAGATGCAATAATGCAGGAAGTTCTGATGTTAATGAGTTTCACCTCGAGTGAAACCGCAAATTGGATTATAATGTTAATATCATCTGCGAGTCCCTACGCGGTAGGGAACAATTTTGGTGCTTCTTAGGGAAGCTGGGCGTCTATTATCCTTATTTCAATAAGAAATAAATTACGATTTCTTATTACGTTTTCCATTATAGGGGAAAATTTATCAAGTTTCATTTTGTGGCGCGAGGTATCATGGATTTTAATGAATGCTGCTATCTTAATTGCCGTTGTTTGGAAATTGGTTTTGTAATGATATTCTGTTGTGACGTTATGACCTACTTTGTGTTCTTCATTTTATTGGGTTCTCTTTCTCACGTATTTTCTTGTTTCTAACTAGTGTTAACTAGTCATGATAACTAAAATAAGTTATTATGAATGTCTTTTTACAAGTCGTTTAATATTAAGCAAAAATAAACTTACTTAAAGTTATAAAAATATACAGTTTAGAGCACTAATGTTATTAAGGTACATTTACACAACGTTATCATGAAAGACAATTATCATAACTAATTCACCCTGATACATAACGACACTGAATTCAGATTCACTGCAATTGCAGGTGATATCGTGGCAGCTGTGTTCCATTACGCGCAGCCTTGAAAATCTATTAATTATGTAACGGGAACTAATTTGACGAGATACAACAGACTAAGCCAGTCAAATTAAGTGAACAGAATACCCTCAGAAATATTCACGAGGTAAGATGAATGGGCTATTCTGCTGCTGGGTTAGAGGCGTTGATGACTGCATTATCATTTAGAAAGACTACTTAGTCTGTAGGCTGATTTGGAATAATCTAGAACTGTCAATTTTCGTAAATTGTAATGGGTTTATTCTTTTTTCTTTTGAGTCTACTTGTTATTTTTCTACCCCTGTAACTGACTGTGACTTATGATAATGAATTAAAATGATTTTAGTAATCAAAACTCTTTATCCGTGTTTACAAAAATATAAACAGCGCGTAAATACCGCTTTTAAAAGCATCACAGTCTGTACCAACATGGACATGACAGCATCCAACTTTCAAAATCATGACTATAAAAAAGTGTTAACTATAAAAAAATCTGTATAATTTATGTCCTGGAGCTCTATTTTTGAATCACTCGCTTAAATATGGCGTGTGATTATCGTTTGAAAACGAATAACAATCAATGAATATCACGCAAAATATTGGTGTCGTCACAAAATTCATTTTTCTTTTTTTAAATCACTTCCACGTGAAATTGTACTGATTTTCATTGGACAATCCGACATTTTAAACAATGAATATCACACACCATTTTGACACGAATGATTCAAAAATAAGGGTCCTGATCTTTCCAGCGTCATCAAAACAAAATGATAAATCTGCAGGAGTAAAACCATTATATTACGATGCCGTTTTTTGCAAGTGTAAGTGGATTACAATGTTAATTTTATTGATGCCGAGGCCGCCCCAGAGAATAGACGTCGGAGGGCAGTCAACATTAGTATGCTGATGGTACAAAAGATAATTCTGTTTTAGGTACATTTAATTTACGAAATTTTTCACGGATACAAATGCAAAGATAACAAATAATTAATATTTATAAATTAAACAACGCGAGCAACTCATTTCGTGATATCATTTTTATTCCAGTTGATAAGAATCTTAATATTTCGTTATGCTACTATAATGAAGCTATGTTTGTTTACGGTAGCTAAAGTAATGTATTTGGCATTTACTTAGTCAAATCAAATAATGTATCAAACAATTAACAACATGAAAACCAATATGATTATCTTGCTTAGTTGTTTGGTAGAAACAGCAATACTAATACCTAACTACATCTGTTGATTTAATACTCATAGTAAGATCGCTAACAAACAAGTATACGGAAGAAGCCCTAGACTAAAGACTAAAGCACTTTATTTCTGCATCAAAAATAGCCATTCAGCCAGCTTTATCGCTCAAGCCAAGTTTGCAGAGCCAACTGATCCAGCGCTGAAAGCTTAAAACACGTCTGCTTTTCTTTCCACTTTCAAAAACAATGTGAATCCTAAGTCGTGCTTTATTCGCTTTATAAAAACAGTAATTGGGTATCGGAATTTTGTCCAGAGTTTTTATATATTTTTTTGCAGGAGTAGTTAAACGTTCGTTTGATCAAGTTATTGGGGTTGCGTTATAAAATTTCGTTAGCATTTTGTATCAAAACAAAAAGTTTGTATTTCCAGCACATCCAATACTGAGAGACACTAAATGAGACACTTCCGCTTGTATACACTTTTTCGGATGTGTCAGGATGATAATGAAATTATGGTTATAAGCTAACTCATACAATTAATGCATGCTAGAGTGCAAGCAAATTTTACATGCCGAGTCAACATAATGCTCTAGTGATGACACCTTTTTTAGTTTTTCCCGCTTTTCGCATAACATTTGCCCATCTAAGGCGGTGTGTACACATACCACAAAGTCGCATGTTCATTAACGACCTCACAAAACATTTAACTCCGAAACACCCTCACGCACTTCCTATACCTAAAACCGTTTATACACCACCGACCACTGCATAAGGTAACAACCCCCGAACAACATTCGTATCATTAGGGGAGTGCTACTCGTAAACCAGTGGTAATGGGTTTTATCTTTGCCTATAAAATTTATTTACACATCTACTACTACATTATTCTTATGAACGAGTCTTAATGTGCAGTTCAATGAGTTACAGACTTTAAATTGCGTTTTGATCATAATGTTCGGAGTCATCAATCATTGGATGTGTTCGGTTTCCCGCTTCTTTCAGTTCCGCTGAAGACTTCCTTGATTAGTCAGGGGTGTTTTAAAGATTTCTATCACATTTGGCAAGCATATTTCCACTTTCATGGGGAACATGGGAAAGCATTGTTCACTGACGAAGTTCAGTACCTAATGATATTGTTAAGAGAAATGTTTTGATCTCTACACCGCGGTGTTAGCAGAGGTGCCGGACGCAGGCGGTCCGTTTAGGTGGCGGACAGATCTTGCCGGGACGCGCTACGTAAAAGACGCATATGAGCTATTTATGTAAAACCCTTCGTTTGTGGTGGCCGATTATACAACGTATGTATGGATGATTTCTAGTTTTATTTACCATCGATCTCATAATCGATAATATAAAGGGCCAAATGATGTAAATCAAATGCAGTTACAATGGTATAGCTTAATTGAAAATTGGCCATTAGTTTGCATTTTATGTACCCCTGTACAATACTCACGTGACTTTAAATCCGAGTGTAAATATGAAACATTACGCAACAGCTTTACCATTTTGATTTTAATTAAAAAGAAGATACCCGCATCCCAATTCCCCGAGACAATCCCGCAAAATTCGTTTCGCGATCTGCTGATCAGCGGTCATATAACACGGGAATTGCGGAATTTTGCGGAACTAACAGTCATCGACCTTATAACTGGGTATCTAAGCTCATTTTTGAATGAGATTAGTGACAGTAGCGCCAGAGCTGTATAACTTGGTTTCCAGAATGAGGTATACGTTGCAGGCTGCATTCTTTGCGTCCCTTCGGTGCCATAACGGCACTGTCGTGAAATAAATCTTGCCACCCTAACGCTTCAGCCGCTTTCAGGACGAGGATAAAAGGTCTTTATTTTTTCTCATTGGACCCCTTTTATGTGCTGTGCGTTTTGATTGGATGGATTTTATGGGAAAATAAACTGAAATTCTGTTTGTGAAGTATTGAAAAGTAGGGCTTGGGTCGGATTATGCTCTCATTAAGCTGTAATAGGCCTATTTAGTCGCATTTACTCTTGTTAATTCATTAGATTGAATATGTTTGAACAGAATTTGTAGATAAAGGCATTATTAACACGCCCATATACCAGTGCAAACAATAATTTAACAAAAAGCAATACTTTCAAAGCCAATACTGACATTTGTTTAACCACGTTCATTAAGCCGTTTATATTTATCGCAGTTTGCTCAACACCGGCATCACCTGGGGCCTTTGCAAGCGTATCAATACTGGCGTTTGGACACCATAAAAAACGAATATTTCCATCAGCCGAGTGACAGTTTTAAAGCACAGCCCGCCCAAAACAGCTGTGTAACTGAAACAATAAGCTACGAATAGCTACGATCGTCCGTAGCTGTGTTCGTAGTAGGTTTGCTACGAACGTGTTGTACTGTAATCTTTTCTTTTCCTTATACATTTTAATATTATTTTTATTTTTTGTTGTACACTTTTCTTTATTTAACTGTTATTTTTTGGGGTTTTTTTATGCAGTCCACTGTTCCGTGTAAAGATCTAGACTCAGTAAAAAGACAGGGATTATTTATTGGTCGTATGCACCGCCTGTCACGCGGGAAACCGGGGTTCGATTTCCCGTCGGAGAGATTTTTTTTTGTAAATGTTTATCGTCAGCTTTTTTTAATGTAACGTCTTTTTTTATTCAAAGTATCTTTCATGATGTTCGCAAAAAAACAATCACGTTAACAGGTTTTTACACATATTAAATTTAACAAGTACGTAGTTAATATTTAGCAGATGATGGATAACCTAATTATTAAAACTAGATAAGAGCCTCGTCTTATATTTAAATTTTTATGTAGTCATGAGAAGTCTGATCTAAACGCACTATACGGCAAGTCCAATCAGGCGCGCTACACGCGAGTTTAGCGCAGACAAATAAATTAAAGGGCAATAGACAGCGCTTGCCAAATAGGTGGAGTGTATCGAAAAATTGGACCCGCAACGCAAAAGGTGCCTTGAATTTATGCTTCAGTTTCACTCCCTTGCGCAGACCATTAAAACTGTCCGTCCATCCGTTTTCAGATTTAAACCAAACGGTCGGCCGTCACGAATCTAAAAAACATTTATCACTCTCGATTTTCCGCCCACGGCCACGACCGCGTGTTCTGAACGTGTTTTTCATGGGCTGTTGGTAAGTAAAGCTGGGGTTTTAGTGCTGATCCCAATCACATTACTTTGCCACCCTATATTAACGGATGGATTACTCTATTAAAAAATATTTCAGTTTATATAAGGGTAACATTATTAAAAAAAACCGTCTAAGTGCGAGTCGGACTCGCCCACTGAGAGTTCCGTGCCAACTTTAACTGAATTAGGGATCCACTTACTTCCACTAAGCTAAAACACCACAGTATTTTGTTGACAGCAAATATAACTTTGTTTTTCATAGTATTTGTATGAAAAACAAAGTTATGTTTGCGGTTGTTGAAAACGTGCTATTTCTCAAAAACTACTAGTATGATCTCATCTAAACCAATTTTTGTTGAAAGTATTTGTTAAGATCTACATTAACAAAAAAAAGGTTTGACTAAAAAAAATGGTTTTAGTTTCATGTATGGGAGTTTCCTCAAATATCAATATTTTTAATTTTTGTCTAAGAATCGTAAAGCGGTTAACAGGATACATCTTTACCAAATTTCAACAGTGTAATGCTTATAGTTACAGAATAAAATGGCTGTGACGGAATACGGATGGACAGACAGAAAGACAGACAGAGAGACAGACAGACTTGACGAAACTATAAGGGTTCCGTTTTTTGACATTCGGCTACGGAACCCTAAAAAGGATTTATTTCTCACAACAAACAAGTAGGTATTAAAAGTTAACAAATAATTTAGTTGGGCTTATTGACAATTACTTGTTTGTGGAGACTGGTGACCTATGGTAAGTAGGAAATACTTATGTTACAGACAACTAGGTCTCCACGCCTAATTTAGTATAAAAATTAAATCTGCAGGTAAACATTAATTTAATACCTAAACGACCTGCTTCACAAAGTCTTAATTAGTTCTGGTTAGCGTTATCTGCACAAAATCAAAATACAAGATGGCATTGGTTAATGCTAATTTGACGATAGTGAAACATGCCTCAAACATCATTAACTCTATCTTAAATGACAAAAAAAATACGAATTTCATACACATTTAATTATTATTTACTGCTTAACATGAGACCTTGAGTTTCATCATAATATGACAATGAAGTAAGCCAATCGTTTAAAATTTGTTTATACATGTTTGTTTTAGGGTAGATATTTAATTCAGCATTATATTTATTGTATAGTTTTGGTCCTTGAGCACAAAAAACCTAGTCGCAAATGCCTTCTTTAACACTTCACAAGAACACACATTTTTATACTTGCATCTTCTATAAAAAGTTTCGTGGTTCAATGTATGCAGTCAAGTTATGTTGCTATAAGATAGTATTTAATACAAACACAAATATTCTGCAAGAGTTCAAAACACCTTATGTGTTTAATATTGTAAGCGAAAAATACACTAAATTCATTAAATTGCTGCTATCAACTTGTTATGTGAATGCAAACACCTTGAACTCAAATTACGAATGCTTGATTAAGAACTAACTTTGACAGCACTACTAATTGATGATATTACCGTCGCTGAGCCAACTCTACCAAAAAATTAGTAAACTCTATCTGTATAAATTTATTATCACCCAAATAAAAGCAGCATTAAGTGGACCTAATTGGTGTATAAATGTCGTACACGGTTACTCCATTATACTAAAGTAAACCGTGCAATTCTACTTTTGAGTCGGGACGCGCATGGCAATTCCTACTTTGACATTCATTTATCTCCATTATAGATCCGCAGAGGTGACTGGGGTATAGTGATGTGGAAGCAAGAGCTCAGTGGGATGGTGTTTCATGTAAGAACTTTATTTACTGACTGAACTGAAAAAATCGCATCATCTGTCATCTACGAGCATATATAAATATAAATGTGCAGGTGCAGGGTGGCCAAAAAATTGACGTCCAAAATTTTTTTTTGGAAACATCCAGGGCTATCCAAATATACCCTATGTATGTTAGCCGAATTTTCGTAGACTTCGATATATTAATTATTTTCGCAAATGTAAAAAATTCTCAAACAAAATAATTACACCACATTTTTTCGTGTTATGTCGTTTTTTATTTTAAAAAAAATAACAGTTTGATCCTGGTAGATTAAATTTACTTAGATAAAATTATGAGCTAGCTGAAACTAAGTCTAATAACTTTAAAAAGTAAAAACCGACTTTAAAACCAAAATGCACTAAAAAGTCTTAAATAAACTCTTGAACATTAAAAGTAAAGGAATCCATTTTAGGGAAACAATTTCTTTTTGGAGTCGGTGCTGTGACAGGTGAGGCTGAATTTTCAAAGTAATGGCACCGACTCCAAAAAGAAATTGTTTCTCTAAAATGGATTCCTTTCCTTTCAATGTTTAAGAGTTTATTTAAGACCTTTTAATGCTACTTTTTTAAAGTTAATTTTATTTCTCCATTTTTAGAGTTTACAAGAGAGCCCCCCCCCCCCTCCCTCAAGTTGTTCAGTCAGTTTGGTGTCAGTTGCACCTTATGACTCTGTTCTTTAAGAAGCTACAAACTATATATCATATGTTCTGTCATTATAATTACTGAACTCCTAAGCGTTAAGGAGTTCCACCATCAGATCAGCCCCTCAAGATGTGGACTATCAGACGTAACAATACGTCAACATTAAGATTTTAGTAAAACAACACTATACGTGCCTTTAAAATTTCAGGGTTTCCCTCGATTACACCAAGATCCCATCTTCAGATCCCAAATCGGCAACAATGGGACCAACTAGATGGTACACCCTCTAAGTAGGCCAAATTTTTTTTCGAATCGGTCGACTAACGACGTCGAATTGATAACCTCCTCCTTTTTTGAAGTCGGTTAAAAAGTTGTAAAGTACATTAAAAAGGGAGTTCATCGGCAAAAGTATTTAATATTACACGTAAACGGCTCAGCTTTACTGTCAAATTAGCAATTCGTATTGTGATTTCGCATGATATTTCTAATATTCTTATAAAAAAACAACATAAATTTTAATATTCGAATCATTGTAGTATTATTATAACACTATTATATTGATAATATTCGTTGAAACTGAGTCGGAATAGAAGCTGGAAAGCTGGAAATTTGGATCGCAATACGCCCCCAGATATTTAAAAAGTTTTTTAATTTTTATTCTTGCTCCAAACATCAAAGGATTGAAAGGGTACATCACTATTGGGCCTGTCCAACGGGTCCCCAGCGGGTTTCCCCTACTAGTCCACGTGGTAATGAGCGGCCGTGGTCTGTGGGCACACCGCATTTAGTTGTTCGTTATGGCGCGACCTGTATGGGGTGATACTGCCATAAATGAACTTTCTAGGAGGCGAATGATGTTTGAAATGATTGCAGTAATTATGATTCAGTGTTGTTGCCTACGCTACATGTAAATGAAATGAAAATTCTAACTTAAAATGTAGTGACATCATCAAAACAGCGGTCGCGTGATCGATTCGCGAAATGTTTGTCTGATGAGCACAAATATTTTGTTCCTAAGTCATTGATGCTATATGAATTTTAGTATTTATGGGAGACGCCCCCGTCAATCGTTGTCTCGTAACGCAAGGAAGAAAAATCTTCACCCGTAACCAGACAACTAATTGGTGTGTTTTCTAGCGCATATTCTATTTTATTTTATTTATTTATTATAAAAACACATACAGAGTACAATCAATACAAATACAAAATGATAAGGCTTTTAAAATAATAAAGATCTAGTTCGTAACCTAAAACAAGTGTTCCTAGCATGTTTGAAATATCAGAAAAACATTAGATTCGAGTTAGGTGAAACAAAAAGACATACAATAAAAACCGTGCATGACAAAACCATTACAGAAATTGGTAACCAGTGTGTACAGTGACATTTTATTTTGTGATGAAAACATGTTCATGCATGTAATAAACTAAACAACAAAAGAAATGGCAATACAAAATGCGATAAAATTGAAAAGAGGATTCTGTACTAACTTTCAAAGAGGGTTTTGAGGCTCCTCTTGAAAACATTTGGATTGGCAGAAAAAAACATCGATATCTTGCTTTAGATTATTGTATAACCGACCGATTTATTATTATTATTATAAAGAAACCTGAAAACTTAACGTATTAGATAACGTACCGTCCCGTAAAACGTATTAGATAGTTCGTCGTTATTAATATTACCTTTTTGGCTATGACGCTATACTTAGATGCTATGCAGATCAAGGAAGGTAGATATTCCCCTGCAGGATTATCAACTGCAAAAACTAGCACATATAATGCAATTTTTAGGCATTGAATAATTAATTCAAATATGAAACGATAGGCAGCTTATGGGAACTTATACAGACATTGTGAAACGGTCCGTTAGAATCTCTTTTTGGCATCTCTCAGATATACATGTCAATATCATTGTATCGATTCACATTAAAATTTAATTTTAACTTATTATACTTACGCTTTCAGTCGACTAGATTATCCTCAGTTAACAACTGCAACCTCAGTTTATTTATTTCAATATTATCAAATTATTGTCGTTATAATAAAACATCTTTTTGTTCGACAAAAGTGGTGAGAAAAGTTAAGCACTAGCCCACAATTATCCCGAAGCTGTGGTAGGGCCAATTTTGGGACGGGTATAAGTGCTAGCAATAGCCTATGTACAAAATAAATTAATTTTTAATCAACAACCTACTCATTTATTTCATTTGTTTGTCTCATGCTTATCAGATGCATGTTTTAACTTATTTCGACCCTATTCAATATCCTTAACTCAATAACTATCCGTTTAAATACTGCGGGTAATTATTGAATTGTGCTCAAAAAGGCTCGGTAATGATCAAAATGCATTCGACGTCAAATGGACATCGCATCCGATAAAATGTAACTCGATTTATCATAATCAACTTGTTGCCGAACTCATTGGCAACTCATTACGAGAACTCCATTTTAGATGAGAAAGGAATGTAATTAAGTTTTAATTGCTATTAATTCACATCAACTGCAGATGTATTTTACTGCAACGTTTTATGCCGTTTTAATGTCGCCGGGAAGAGATTTAACGTTTCATTGTTTTATACACTGAACTTTTGCATTCGATCATTTTGTGCTGATCGAAATGCAACCGTCTGTCATTAAATTTTAAAGTATCTTTTTTCAGCCGAGCAAGCACCATTTAGCATACATTGTTGTTAAAAATTGGTATATGAATTAACGCTTATGGAACCAAACTTTGTTGTTTTGAAGCTTTGTCTATCTATTCACCGGTTTTCACAGTAAATTTTGTAGGGATATGTCACTGTAATATTGTAAAAACCGAATGATGACAATCTAACCATTATAAAACCATTGGATTGCAATTGGACTGTTGGATTTAATGCATATTGAACTTGATACACTATAACGTAAACTGAAATGACGAAACACAGGCAAAGTAGTAGGTTACGGTTGGTTAGCGAAGCGATTTCCCGTTTATCTTTATAGGTTGACATGTAAATACTTTTTTTTTAAATTTGACCGCCTTCAAAAACAAACACAAAGAGGACTAAAACAACTTTAATAAATAGGAGAAACAAACTCACTTGAAGTCGGTGCATGATAAACATACGTAGACTAAAGTCCGTTTCATTTTGGCTAGCCAAATAATGTAAACAATTTTTTTAGAACTTTTTAAAAATAATAACAGTGAATAAAGTTCATTTACTATTCGATTTAAAAAGATCTCACAGCTAAGCGACGAATAACCAATGCAATTGGTGGGTTTTGTGTTTATCATATTTTAGAATAAATTATTTCGGTAAGAAGGAATGTCAAATTTGCTAAAAATATTTGACGAAAACGGATTCTACTGTTGTCCGTAAAAGTTGACATCATGCACCGACTTCAAATGAGTTTGTTTTTTATATTAGCGTTATTTAAGTCCTTTTATTGTTTATTGTTGTTATGAGGTAAAATTTATAGGAAAAAATTTTTTTCGTCGTTTTTAGTTATTATTTAAGTTACCATGTACTTGATTGAACTAAAATCGTTACTAAAACAAACTTGAAGTCGGTTATAAAAAGCATAAATGCCACACCTTGTCGAGCCTGTTCACAATAAATCGATAAATTATAATCTAACATATAAGAGTATATTTAGCAGTTTTTACATTATTACGGTGACATATATGTGTTTGAAATTTATAAATCCTATCCAAACTTATGATACTCACTAATGGTAATTTGAAGTAACTTTTTCTTTCCTCTTTATCAATACCAGCCATCAGTTAGGGTAAATTCTTCGTCACATTGTTAATTTATCCATGAGTCACAATTGCGTAGTAAAAAAGAGGTCACCAAGTCTGACCAGAGTGAAATATACACTTGGAATATGGAAACGGGGGTGACAACGGACGTTCCCCATTGCGTGACCGTAGCTCATGGACGCCCCTTCAGTAAAAACAAATAAAACGACACAAGTAATTTTTCTTAATGGTTTAATTGTCGTTTGTTTTAATGCATTATATATTTAAATAAGTTTCATAACAAAAGTTTTTAGTTAGTAATGTATAAATAGCCTTACTCTATTAGTATGACTGTAGGTATCGACAGAATAGGTATGGTGTTCATTGGTTAAATGTATTTAAATCTTTTTAAATAAATGTATACTTATAAAATTACAATCGCCACAATGTTTATACTTGTCTAGATTTTACAATGATTCTAAGAGGCCGGCTTCGACTAGATCTTAGATGATTAATCATTTACAGTGTGAATTATTATGTTAACTATAGGGTCTATCAAAATAACTGCATTACTTCTTGGGGCTTATTCTGACGCTTAAATACAACAACTTTTTGTAAGGGACCAACATCTTAAAAAAAAATGACGTTCCCAAAATAGAGTGCCGATAAACTGATGATAGTTTGTATGGACAAGTATTTTTTTTTGGGATTTCGATACAAAAAGCCCAAAACAAAATTTGTTGTATTTTAGCAATAGAATTACCACTTAAAAAGAAATGCAGTTAATTTTGTTAAAACCTGTATAACAGTCTTAGGGCTGATTTTTCAATAGTCAGTTATGAAATATTCGTCGAACAAAATACAATATGGCTAGTTTGAAAACGTCACGTAATTGTCAGCAATCATAGGTACCAAAAAATCGGCCGTTAGTTAAATATAATACTAATTTAGAAAGTAACATAACAAAATACATTTGACTGTTGGTTAAAAATAAACAGTACATGTATGATACTTTTTCATAGTTTAACCATTAAAATTAATCGTCAATATTCCAATGAAAGAAATTGTTCAATTATCAGTGAGTTTTTATTTTCAAGCCGGGCTCTTTAAAATCAAACCTCAATGCATACCATCTACGTATAAAAATATCGATTTCAGATATCTATCGAAACAAATGCCTTTAAATAAGTCTTGTGAAATCAACTTACAAAAATAGCCAATAAAACTGTATTTATATTTTGTACCCCATCTCATCAGAGCAGCTGGTTCATAATATTGATTCTATATAATATTTCATGCTATGTATGTATGTATGTAATTGTTTAAGCCAAAATACATAAGTCGAAAGTCGGTTTATTTTTCTAATATACAACTAATAGGTAAGCTATAACAATGTCGAATAAAATTAACGACATTATAGTATTTGAAATTAGTAATCTATATTGCTCATCTTTGTACAAAGTTTTCATCAACTATTGGTGTTTTGATTCAGAAAATATACAAATGTACTATACAAATACACATGATTATTTATAATTAAATACATGTTTGCCTCTTAAAGATTTTTCACGAAGCCCTTATGAATAGTCGAGTACCCATATTAAAAGGAACTAATAAATATAACAGTCAGTACTTAATCACCCTACATCATGTGAATGAAAAAGGCTAATTCCTGGACATACAAGGACAAAATGGTCTAAACTGCTATTTATTTATTTACTTACATCTTTTCAACAAACAACCTACAACCAAACATTCATTCAGCTGACAACATTACTGACGTAACCAAAATAACTATAAAAGTACTATTTTGTCCTTCTGTCAGTTATTACAAACCAGACTAAATGAGTTAAGTACAAAATCGAGAATCGCGTCTTTAAAGTCATGTCTTTATTCGCAACCTTATCATATTTACACGTTTATGTACAAAGCTATCACATATTACAATTTCAATCGTATCACTATTTATTTACATTATTGCATTCAATGTTCCTTGTCGGGTTGACAATACACTTTACAGTTTATACATGTAACGCGCCAAAGAATATATCTGCGACATTGTCCTTCGCGCAAAACTTTTGTTAGACATACACTATGTGCGGTTTCTCCGGCGTTCTATGGTGTGGAATAGTTTCGTAGGCAAACTGCTGGTAGATGTGCTCCTCACCATCTTCTTGGTAATACGGATTCTTATCTACACTATGCCATGGCGGGTTTAACGAATGGAAGTTATTAGTCACAGAGGAACCGATCATCAGATACCGGTCCACGTCTCTCTTGTTCTCTTGTTCCCTACTCCTCGTAGAATAACCTAAACCGTTACTCAGTTTAGACACATCACCGTTCAGCATGACACTTGTCATCACTTGCTTCGATTTGTCACCTTTGCACTTCTTTAAAGGTCCCATGAAATATAAAACTGCACCGACCACACTTATAACGATACTCACAGTTAGCACCACAACCGCCACGATCACCCATCCACTTGAGCACCCAAATTCCGACTCAGGAATCTGGACAAACACCACTGCTTCCTTTAAATGTTCCGGGGCCGAACATTTCACGTCCTCGTAATCTATCTTTAGAATAGTACTAGCATTGCCAGACTTCTTGTGGCTTATTTCACTTTCTCTCGCGAGCTTCCATAGCCACAACAAAGAGCAATTACAGACATAGGGATTACCTGATATCTCTAATTCTTGCAGTCTATCGATCGGGAAGTGAGACGC
Source organism: Pyrausta purpuralis (assembly GCA_963924145.1). Lineage (NCBI taxonomy): Eukaryota > Metazoa > Arthropoda > Insecta > Lepidoptera > Crambidae > Pyrausta > Pyrausta purpuralis. The sequence continues at coordinate 17,996,103 of OZ001659.1, forward strand.
TTCTAGCGTTTCTAAAGCATTGTTCCTCATGTATATGTGAGTTAGCTTAGGATTGCCATGAAACAGTCTCGGGGGAACTTCTCTTACTTTAACATTTTCATTCATCCATATCTTTTGTAGATTTATGTTGTCGACAAAAGCTCTAGAATCGATTTTGTCTAGTTCGTAAAGTCTGCTCAAATGTAAATGTTTCAAGTGGAACAGACTTTGAAACGAGAGAGCTGTGACATTTTGAAAAAAGTTTCCGCTGAGATATAAATGAGACAAGTTTGAAAGTTTTGATAGGGCAGATGTGGGAATAGTCGTCATATTATTGTCGCTCAGATCTAAGTGTCTCAGCGAAGGCAGTCTGTGGAATCCCAGTTGGTCAACATTATCAATAATGTTGCTATTCAAATCTAAATTCTTCAATTCCTTCAAATATGGTATACCGTGCTTGGATACTTGCTGTATTAAATTTTCTGATAAATCTAAATATTCTAAATGAATAACAAATAAAAGATTAGCCGACGGTATATCCAATATGGAATTATTCTTGAGCGATAAGATCTTTAATGCCGTCAGGGGCTCGAATGTGCTTGCTTCGAAGCGCACAAGCTTGTTGTTTGATAAATCGAGTCTTTCTAAAACCGATAAGCCTTTGAAGGTCTGCGCGTGAATATTTGATAATTCGTTATCAGATAAGTCTAAGTCGACGAGCCCCTTCAGTCCGATGAAAGTATCCTTATCTAGGCGCTTGAGGAAATTGTGGCTGACGTTGAGATGCGTCAGCTCTTGGTTGTTCTCGAAGTTATTACTACCTAAGTCTTGTATTTTGTTGTAAGAAATATCGAGAATAATCAGCTGGGTGTAGAATCCGAACGTGTAGAGGAGGTTGGTGATGACGTTGTGTGTAAGGTTTATGTGTGTCGCCTCTGGGTTGAGTTGGATGGGGACAATTTCGAGGTTTGCGTTGGCGCAGAAGGCAGCGCGGAGAGTGTCGTCGCACGTGCATCGTGGCGGGCAGAGCGTGCGCGCTGCGGCGCCTACGCCCCACGCACACGCAACCACCACCACCCACCAGCGCCACTTTGCTACGCCGCGAGAGCCCATAACATCTCATGTATACACGACCAGGTACCTGAAACATAGAAAAAACTCTTTTAATTACCACATTTTTATCAGCAAAAGACTTTTGCTCTTTTCCTATCAGCGAAACAAATAAATCGTATCAGGAAAATTTACTTGAATTGTACAAACATTCTCGTAAGGCGGAACTGGAAACAAAATCTCGTTGCCGCGGAATAGATGGAATCTAGTTTATTTTTCCAGTAATTTATTGTTATCATAAAATCCGGACGCTCCCTAAGGGTACATCGCCCTAGACCGCGGGAGAGGCAAGTAAAAATACACAACATTATCGCTCGACAAAATCTTAATATAATTTCTGGCGAAAACTGCAGATAACAAATGTGCCTCTCCGCAATTTGTATGAGGGGGAATGGAATTGTTTGATCCAAATTAGGCCGATAAGAGACGTGCTACGGCGGCGAAATGGTTGCTTCGCCACAAAAACTTTTTTATTATCTTACGCGGCCTATCGCATAGGGCAACAAGCTGCGTAACTTCAAGAAAACACTAATGGAGGTTCTCTTTGATCATTAATATTGTACGCGGCAGTCTTGTTCCAGGCACGCAGATGGAAAGCTGATTAATTCACCTCGTTTTGGTATTCGGATATTTACCCCATCAAGACAAATGTTTTAAGGGAACGTGAAGCAGCGGCTAGCACCGCACCGCTAATCCTCCTAGCTGAACGGCTCCTCAACAATACCTTCCCAAATGTTCGTCAATTTAACAAAGGAGCGTTTGGTACTTTAAATTAAATGTTCGGCTTTACAATTCGACAGAATGTATAATGAATAGCACCGTAACATCTGTTAACGAAGGCGAACGATCTCGAAAGTTTTCACGCGCGGGAATAACTAATTGCGAAGGTTGGAATTCAATTTATGGCTTCTAGTGCCTCCCGGGAGATCACGCCATGCTAAAGTATTAATAATGCAAAACAGTGTCACGGAAAGTTTTTGATTCGAAATGCAAATTAAATTAGGAAACAAAGTTGTGATTGTTGAGCTGGTTCTGCCGCTTTGTCATTTATTGTCGGCTGTATTATGCTAACTGGTTAGCAAACAACAACCATTTGTGTACAACAAACGAAAATAAGATGTAAAATTATATTATCTGATGTGACAAGATTGTTAAATTGTAAAAGCTTATGAATAAGTAACCTGGCAATTGAGTGGTTGAAGATAGGGTATCTAATAAATTGTTTGATGTTAATGAACAATGAAACATCGCGTTGGATTGTCGCTTTGTAAGCGTTTAATGTCTGAAAGGCAGCAAATGTAAGGATGCAAGAAAACGAGTCCCCCCGTAACAGGATACGCGGCATGAATGGATTACGCAGCCTGCCTGAATTACAGAAACCATACGTATATACACTCGATACACATCAGACGGCCGGTATTAAACCGGATTAATTCTGTAACATTCCAAATGTATTCTGGATCATGTGAAGCAAAAAGATAGGCAAGTTAATCATTCTCAGGGGTGCTTACAAATAATGATCCCGAAAATCAGATCTTTCGCGCATACCGGCTTTAAAGATTACTTCACATAATTAGTACTCATACGATTTCTTTCGGATTCTAAAAACTTTTTAACTAGATGAACTCGATTCATTTAAAAAATTCTAAATTAATTGAGTTCTTTGAAATGCTCTCGCATTTGAGTAAGTTGACTTTAAGTAATGAAATCGATAATATTGGGTATCAAACTTTAAGTGATTAATACTACGAATTTACTATTCAAACAAAATTGAATTCAAAGAACTGAAATGGATAAAGAAACCCACGCCTACATTTCAGGCAATATAGAGAGTACACAAATTTATAAAACCATCTGAACATAGAGTTGTGATGGGTTAAACAAAATCACCTGTAAAAATGTTTATGCGAGGAATCGTTAAGGTGACCGCGGTCGGAAGCGGCCTATGAAAAGATGAGAGACAGTCCAGGCACGCCCTCCATTTCCGAGGCTAAACTGCTCTGACCGGCACTCTTTTGTCTTTTAATTTCCTGTCCGCGAGAGTGCGCTCCCATCGTGAATTTCGCTTTCGTGAGCTTCGTTAACTTGTGTCGGCCTTTGTTGTTGCCTATTGAACTTTTCCATTACCGACGTCATCGATTGAAACCGCTAAATTCGTTGGAAAATTCTGGCCGCTGAAGGCGCTACCCTCAAAAATGAACAGTGCCCAGTGACGGCCGTCTCGTCTCCCTTTCATAAAATCCAGTATGTTTTCCAACTTTTATGTTTTGTTTTCGCTCCGTTGAAGCTATTCAAATGGAAATTAAATATTTCCTTATTGAAAAGTTTGAGTGTTATACGGGATTTTATAATTGTAACAGACTTTTGTTTTGTTTGTGACTGACTGGCTAATGCTGTTTTGAATAATAGGCAACTTTGTCGTTTTCGTTTTTGTTCATTTTCTTTATTATTCAGAGTATCAATTTCGCATTAACTTCGGTGGGGTGTTCTGAGCAATGTATGGACCCCGCTTAACTGTCGAAGTGGCGACCTCCCTAATTATGCCATAACATCTAAACACCGTTTATACCACGCGGAGGGTCGTAATTTATTATTACAGTTTCCGCGCTCACCGAATTCAATATCAAAGGGTCGTGGAACCTTTCGTATTATTAACGGGCAGCGTCATCGGTTCCATTTAAATTATTATCAAAACTATCGAGTTAGTTCGGCCTAATTGTGGACAAGCGGGGTTCGCCTACTAAAGTTATCACGGTGTTAATACAACTTGAGACGTTACTAACACAAAGGAGGGTTTACGAGGGGAGCCAAGACAATAAAACCAGTGTAAAAGTCGGCTAACCGCTTCTCGCGCTCTCCCCAAGAAAATATTCTGGCCCTCTCGCTTTTATGAGTTGCTTAAATCGTGCGCTGCCGTTTTTAAAATAGTCGGAGCTTAAGCCGAAAACTTTTATGGCAGAGGTATTGAAATAGATGATTTTATCGGCACATATGTTGGCCGGTATAAAAGTGTGCATACAGGATCGGCTGCAGTATAAATTACGAGGAAATATCTTATGTGAAAAATCAAGTAAGACCATGAAAATAGAAAAGGTAATCTTGTGATACTAACTCCAAAATGTAAGTGTAAGTACAAACATAAACATAACACACGTTTACATACACAAAAAAAGATTATGATCAGATTCAGGTTAGTAGCGGTTTTTAAAGAACATCTGCAGACAATAAAAACACCAAACACATGACTTTAAATTGTCTAAAAGTCTTCCACAGCGCACCTAACACATCTCATCATCAAGTAAGTAGTATGAGCAGTGGCCGGTAAGGAGCATAATGAGAAAACTTACTCGACGGCTGGGGCCGATAGTGCCCGAAGCAAAAAGCTCAACTGCCGCTGATTCGATTCCGAGTTCGCAACTACACGCTGTATTGCGAGAACGTTGCTAGTTTTTCTTACGGTAGTTGAGATACGGTCGAGGTATCGATAAGTCTGTCGGTGATGTTGCAGCGAATTTTACAATCGATCAAATGTTAGGTCTGCTCCTTCGATAAATAAATTGATAAAATTGAAACGTTAACCTAAATACAACCGAATTGATCAAAAATATTAGTAGAATAGGCTATAAATATCAATATTTTTTTTTATAAATTCTGTACATGTTATTCTTACTCGTATATGGATATATAGCGGTCCCTCGCAAATTAGTCCTCGCGTTTTTGGATTGTTCCATCCACACCCTTCGCAGCGTGATAATTTATATAAATAAACTATCCAACACAAAATAATTTATAAAACATTTAATTAAAAAATAATATTTAAATCGGTCCAGTAGTTCCTGAGTTAAACAAACAAACAAACTCATCAGCTTTATAATATTAATGTAGTTTGAATATTTTCAACATAATAAATATTATCATCTTGCTATCAGCAATGCAATTAGTATTCAAGTTGTAGAAGGTTAAACTATCGATAATGTTATAAGACATTCCACTTTACTACAATTAACTTATCCATGCGTGTTTTCCAAATAGTTAAAAGCAGTTATTCATTAGATACTTAGAATGTTTCTTCCATAGTAGACACAATTAGCCATGATGCCGGTATAACTAGTTAACTTTACGAAGTTTTTAGAACGTCCTTTAGTGAAAAAGGATTGACATAAAAAGTTAACTTGCTCCACAAAAAGACACGTTTGTTCTGTCTTTGTAGAAGTAAAAACGGTGTTGATTGTATTGATGAAATAGCAATTTCCTTCCTTGATATCAATACTAGTCTGTTTCGTTAATAGAAACGAATATAAATACTATATACAACGTGAAACGTTAAATTCGCAAAACCTCAGACACCCCAAATGATTTTTCTTTAATTGACCTAATACTAAAAGACAAACTCTAATTTGAGGTTTTATGTCGTGTTTTAGTTTTACTGGCACTTATAAACCACCGGTTTCTGATTTCCTTAACACAAGTGCATTCAGCTACTTACTTTGGGATCAGAACAATGTATGTGATTGGTGTCCAATATAAAAAAAAAAAAAAAAAAAAAACATTTTTTGCTCTGCGGACGAAGCTCTGCCGAGAGAGGATTCGGTAAGTATTTACCGGGCCGCTGCGCCGCGCTGACATTATTATTACTACGACCTACGCTTATAAAGAACTAAACATTGCTTGTTTTACGTATAATGACGAAATTGCGCACGTGATGGCTTGTCTTGTCAATAAATAGACAGGGCAATGTTTTAATGAAGAATTTTGAATAATGTGACCTATATTAAAAATTGGTTCAATTGATACTGCTCGATAATCCACTCAAACAATTTAAAGGTTTTGCGCATTTAACATTACACGTTGTAAAGTATTGATCGTTCCTATGTTTAGTCAAATTAATACAAAATCCGTCGCATGAGGTCACCAAACAATCCCTCAAAAACAGTTAGCTACTGATAAGCATGTAGTAATTGCTATCGCCAAATTGCCGTAATTTATAACAGTAGTTTTTGGGAAGCAAATCATTTCGCCAACGCTTTTATTACGGACTGGAAGCGGGTGGGTTTTAATTACCTGAACATTAATTTGGACAAACGATGATTAGTTACGTATCCGCACCCTAATCGAGGACTGTGAGGAAGAACAGACAGTCACTTTGGTACAACATAACAGTGACGTCTGTTATTTTTTAATTGACAAATATTGTAAACAATCTTGACATTCCTTTTTGACGAAATGAGACATATTTTTAAAAAAAAACATAAAAACCACAACCTATATAAAGTCCGTTTCTTTTTGCTTGTCGAATATAGTAAACATCTTGACATTATTAAATGCCGAAATAATATATTTTAAAATAAAATAAACACAAAACCCACCTACAATATAGGTAATTCATTATTTAGCACTGTAACCTTCTTAAATCAAAAATTTAATGAATTTTATTCGCTGGTATTATAAAAAAATGAATACATTATTCGACTATCAAAGATAAAAGGACTTTAGGTAAGTCATCGTTAAATACTGTGAAATCTTAATAAATCTAATAATTAATTTTATTCACTCATATTATTTTGAAAGTTTCATAAAACAAAATTTGCCAAATTATGAAAAACCGGCCAAGTGCGAGTCGGACTCACGCACGAAGGTTTCTATCAACTGTCTCAGTATCGTGTTTCTCGAGATATAACCACCGTACCGTTCCCGGGTTACCAAATATAAAATAGGTTTCCCGGTTTGTTCCATACATACGATTAGTTGCCACTCTCACGAATACCTACTTTTTTATTATCTCCTAATTTAACTGACTCAGTGGCGCACCGGTTAAAGGAACGCACTTTAAAGCGACGGCTGCGCTAGAGATCACGGGTTCGATACCCGGGTCGGGAAAAATATGTACCTGGGAGTGTTTCACCCTCGTGCCTCGGAAAGCACGTCAGCCGTTGGTCTCGTCTGTTGGTCTCTGCAGCTCTCTGGTCGCGTCAGATTACTGTCCCATGGGCTATGATCGTGAGAGGAATAGAGAGTGCACCTGCGTTTGCGCACACACTTGTGCACAATATGTCCCACGCAGTCGGTTAGTCGTTGTAACTTAGTTGGATGATTAATAATTAATTACATCGGCAACTTTTTGGTAAATTTGTGATACAGGTAGGCTATTTCAACTTTCTAACGACGTATTACACAATGTCCTAATAAGCTCTAGTTACCGTTTATCCGTCCATTATCTTAAACGAAATGTTAGTGCTTATTTGTCGATTGTGAAACAAGCATTATCGTACTGGTGATGTATTGCCATTTTCATTGAGCTATGGATGCAGCAAACAAATTTTAATATCCACGGAGCCCACCTGCCAATAGTTTCGCGCCGTTCGCTATTGATTTTGCAATCAAATGCCTATTAGAGATCGCTAGCCACTTCCAACCGATTATATAACTTGACTTATTAATTTCAGATAGCAAAATTAAGTTCTGTCGTTAGTATGTGACGTAGAATTATTATTGTTTAAAGTTTTAAATAGTGTTGTGTCACTTAACATTTACAACATCAGCTTTTAAATTATGCTATTATATTATATAATAACTTCAAATAGCAAAACCTTTTACCAAAAAAAAACCTTAACGTGTTTATTTTACTGTTAAAAGTTGTAGTAAACAAACTGCATCAAAATCACCTTGGTACAGTCAGACCACAAAAATGTAGGTTAACTGCATCAAACGCGACTCCACTTTATACCCTCCTATTACTTTAATGATTAACGTTAACCAAAGAACGGAGCGAAACGCCAGTCGTTACGTTCACAATACGAACGTCGCCACAAAATATCTCCGAGCTAGATACCGACAGACAAAAAAGAACTTTGCGAACAAAACGGCTGCACAATCCCATTTTCTCTTTCACCGAGCGAATCTTAGTGAATCAGGGTTCTATATGGGCGCCTTTATAAACGCAATAATGAGGAGTGCCAAGGCGGCATTCAGGCGTGCCCCACCTAACGAGAGGCGCCGATGAATCGCTCATGAGCTGAGCACAAAACTTGCCACTTGCCTTCGTAATGGCGAGAGCCGCATGCGCCGCGGCAAAGGGCTTTAAGCGCTGCCCGACTTGCTTTGACTCCGAGGATTAAGCGAGCCGGCGATTGAAAGCCCTCCCGATTACACAGCTACTAACATTCCTCACACTCAAATCTTTCGCGAAACGTCTCACCAAATCTAACCGCTGCATAATAACATTTTCTTGTTACCCTTCACATAGACGCATGACGGCAAAGTTTGCATTATAAAGTATGGCATTATTCCCAAGTGCTTTCAGGAATAGAAGTTAGTTCGCCTCCGCATCCATAGTAGTCTAGACCGCACGTCTGCTCGCAGACATTCCAAAACTTCGTCTGTTGCGCAAATAAAATGCTTTGTTATTAAAAGTAAAATTAAAAGTAGTCATTTGCATTATTGTGAGTGAGATGAGAGAAGGAGCTATTTAGGGCGGTGGCGTCAGAGCTGCAAATGAGGTGCTTATGCCGGTGATATCGCGCGGATCGCTCGCTAAGCCCGCAAAATGGTCTTAGCCCAAATGAAGACGCGGCGCTCGTCTAAGGAATACTGCAAAATTAGTCAATCCTATCGCAGCAATCTCTAGTGAAGTCGGTGAGGCTGAATAATGAAATAGCTCGTTGAGTCGTTGGATAGGCGCTATCGACGTTGGGGCCATCGGAACGCGATCGCGAGCCGGGCGAAAATCCCACGGATTCCGTGTGAGGTATCTGGCGGCTCTTTTAGGGTTATTAAACGGAGTGGGTTTTAGGGTAATGAGTCGGGAAATAAATCTGTTCACCCCAGGATGAAAAAATCAGTGTTTTCGTTAAATAAAGAGCGCTCGGCGGGATAAGTTGGATGGGCTCATATATCGTCCTCATCGGATCCCAGTGAGGGCGCTAAACCACTATTTGGACTGATAAAAATCTTCGCCCTCGTGTTCGGATTGCCAATAAGGATAATGGAAAAAGTGGCTATAAAAGCCGTACCTACTATTGTTCTACGGTCTATCTGTGCTCTCGTTCTGAGAATATAGCCTATACTTACATTATTTACGACTTCAAGTTAAGTAAGTACCGACATTCTTTATGTTCAACGAAATATATTTAGCTAATAATATTACATTTAATCGGAAGATTATTTCATAAGAAGTAAGTTGAGAACATAAAATAACATTTATTCATTCAGCTTCAAACAAATTATAACAGCTCAAAGAACCTGCATTGCCAGATGCATTTCTTTAAAATATGACTACAAAGTTTTCACCAAAGCGTTACATAATGCAGCGTACGCGAATTTTCCGGGCAAACTGACGTATCCATCCGCTGTTTTATAAAAGGTGAATACAAAACGTCCGATATCGCAGAAGCCGCGTCTAAGCCCACCTACGGTAGCGGAGCGGAACCTGGGGATCCGACGACTCAGTTCTTATTCCACGGTGCAGAATAAGGATGCCCTATGAAGTGTCGAGTGTGTTTTTAAGCGGTATGTGGATATATTGTTTCGTGTAATGTTATGATTGATAAACATAGGTATATTTTAATTAATTTAGGGCTATTTTACAATGTTTAAGTTCCGGTTAGGGCAATCTGCAAGATACTTCATATGAAAATTACGTTCTTTATTAGAATTATTTGTTTGGAAATTAAAGCCTACTTGTCGATGGTAAAAAAAGCTCTGTTACATACTTTGGATAGGTACATCGTTTTAAAGAACTTGGCTTGTACTGGTCGTAAATGTATTAATGGAGGTACAAAGATTTAATTGTAAGATAATCAACCGAAAGATGGTACTAGGTTTCTTGACCAAGTATGCAGATTTAAAGATTAGCCTTTTGCAGTCTCTACAAAAAATATTTACTTTGCTGATATCGATATTTACAGAAAATGCAACACATTCGACTGCACCAAAAAGGATTCACGTAGCGTATTCTATGCGAGATGGGTCTACGGCGCGGCGCACGGCAGTAATGCGTTTTATGAATGAATGAACGAATGAATGAGAGGATTTTATTCCCGTCTAACCATTGCTTTGGCGAAGCGCGTTCTTTTCGCAGACCGTATAGCTGGCGATTAAAACCAACTTTTTAATTACACTGCACTTTTAGCCGGAGATTACCTCTCTTTTGCATTTAAGTTGGATAGTGAAAATAAAGGAAGTCGTTATTTTAACTATCACTATCATACTGTTGCTAAAAAAGTCTTAGAATTTTAAAAAACGAGTACTTAGGTTCACGTGTATCGAATACCTAAGAACACAGTTCATTGATTCAAATAAATAAAATACAATAATAACAGCTAAATCTCCTCGTACACCTTTGTAAAGGTTACAAAAAGCTGCTTGAAAAAGTAAACTTAAAGTTAACATCATTCAAAGCCGCTACATTCATTCATTTTGATAAACAAACGCATCTTCATTTTAGACCATTCGTATCCTTATCAGCCTAAAAGATTAGTCAGCACCGTCGGGCCCTACACCGACTACTTATTAATCAAAGCCAGCACACGCTCAAAGGCCAGATTAATTTGATTTACTTTCAACGGTTTGATTGCGAGAGCTAAACCTGAAGTTCTAGGGGCATTTCTCGATACTAAAAAGATAGATAAACGATTTTGGATTTGCTTTGCTGCGATGGGTAATCATGGAAAATTTCATCATCATTATAATTATCAACCAAAGGACGTCTTACTGCTGAAAATATACCTCCCCGATGGTTATTCACAGTGAACGATCACAACGGTCTGCATCCAGTTTGATCCTGCGATCCATTTGATAATCGCTTGATTGATTTCGATCAATTTGACTGTTGTAAAACCAAAACAGCAATGATGAGGAAATATGATCAAGATTTTTTCAACCAAAATACTATAAGCAGAGATACAGTCAGCATTCAAGTAACGAAAACCTACCTACATTTCCTTTGTTATAAAGATTAAATTACATTTTCATTCATTAGATCTTAGTAACATTCAATTTAAATAATATTGACGATACAACTTTTTTTTGTCAAAATGATAATTTTAATTTACACGAATTCCAATTTTGATTTTCATGGAACTGTCCTTTAAGACTTTTCTGTTTCGCACATCCTAATACCTAGTGTACTAACAAAAATGAACACGGCAACTCATTAAAAAGCTTGGCTCGGATAATACCCGTCTGATGAAAGAATTTTGGTGGAACGGCATACGTACTTTTTCAACACTGTTATAACAACATTATGAATACGTGAATGGTGAAATGATGAGAACTGCATTAGCTTATAGACAGTAATAAATAAAAAACTGTTTGAATTAACTCGTATATAGCAAAAGAGTTTGTGTAAGCTTCTCATAACGTAAAACAAATGACGCTCTTTTATAAACACGAGAATAAGAAAATTCGAGTTAAGGTGTGGTCATCATAAAGATTGTTAAATTATGACTGTAATGCAAAATCATACAACTCCGGATATAACATAAATCCTATGCTTTTTGCGTGAGCTTCGCTATAAATTCCACAACTAAGTGCGTCCTGTTACACGTCTCGTAAAAACAACTCATGCGCACGGCCAGTAACAGCGCTTCAACCTACCACAAAGTTTGAAATTTTATCCGCCAATTATAAGCTTTAAGCTTACTGCAGTAAAAGTTATATTCTAGTGAGGAATTAAAGGCTTTAGTGGTGGGTTAATATGCCGGAATGTGTACCGTAACGGAATCGCGGCTGACATCTGCTTCCTCTCCAACAAGTATTTTGATGGCCAAATAGATTTAAGTGATAGCAGATAAGTAGGCAGTTTGATGTGTGAATAGACTCGTTCGTAGTGCTTATTCAGTCAAGCTTGATTAGTTACCGATTAAAAACATTGTGTCTATTTAAATTTAAAGTGGCCAAAGAGCAACATAAAGTTGCATTTCATTTTTTTACGTTCATTAATAAAGATTGTGCAGTGGTTTGAATTAATTCGAAACTGTTAACTAGGTACGCTAAGAGACACATACATACCCTTAATATTTTATTATAACTAGTACATTTTTATTATATCTTTACTACAGTTTTATGTTATTTTATAGCACTAAAGAGACAGCACAAACGCTAAAACATACGAGTATTTTCGTGAAATTATATTTCTCTCAAATTTTCTAAACATTCGTACAAAATATAGCCCTCTTGAATTTATTATTTTGTGTCTGTTGTGCAAGCTATTTCCCACAAACAGCCGGCATTAAAACGCCGGTATCAGATGGGAAACATGTTCGAGGTGGAAACTCGGCTGAATATTAAAGAACATCATGCAAAGTTCCCCGAAACCCAAATACAGGGTGGACACAACGTTTTGAATTGACCTCATTTCCGGTCAAAGACTGCGGTGTGGGCTGCAAATTAAAATAAAAAAATCGCTCAAGTGCGAGTCGGATTCGCACATGAAGGGTTCCGTACTATTGATTAGGTAAAAAAAAAATACCGAGCAAGAAAGGGCAAAAAGAAATCGCGTTTGTTGTATGGGCGCCCCTTTAAGTTGCCTCATTCTGGCAAAGGATAAGGGACTCCGACAATAAAATTTTGAAGGTGGCCAGTGAAGCATCACGTGGGCCTATTTCAACCACTGGAGAAGTCTTCATCGGGCTGTTTACTAATGACGTCGGGATTCTTTCTCGGTAAAAAAATAATTTTAATTTATTTTATTCGTATTCGTATTTTTATTTTTATTGTGTAATTTATACTTTATATGGGTTTTTTTATGCCTGCAATAAATAATTTTATTATAATTATTTATTTATTATTATTATTATTATTAAAGATTATTTTATTTTGTTTTTAGTATTTGTTGTTATAGCAGCAACAGAAATACTCGTACATAATTTGTGAAAATTTCAACTTTGTTTAGCTATAGCAGTTCTTAAGATACAGCCTGGTGACAGACAGACGGACGGATGGACAGACGGCGAAGTCTGAGTAATAGGGTCCCGTTTTTACCTTTTGGGTACGGAACCCGAAAAATGATAATCAAATAATTTAAACTTATATTCATAAATTTTGGACTAATTTATCAAAACTGACGCTGACAAAAGTAAGATTACAAAAAGATAAAGATGTAACATCTAATTGCATACGTTTATGTTCCTTTAAATGTGTCGGCGCTGTAGTCATTTATGTACCAAACTACCTTTTTATGTTTAAGTATATACAATCTCAGTATGTTATTAGGAACTCTTCACTAAGCATCGATCAATAATTATGGCTTTCGTTGGATGGTGAAACAGGCCCTAAATGATGCAAAAATATGGATCGTCATTTCGAGCGTAGGACAGATGCTAACCAAAACATATTGAACCTTTGAAACAGGTAAACCCGACCAATTTATACACACCAACTTAATTAACCGACAGATCCGTCAATTTTACTAAACACGTAAATAGCCACCCTGTATAGAAACTGTAGAGTGACAGTATACAAATTAACATATTCATGCTGCTCCCTTATTCTGGGCAAGTTCGCGCACCTCTAATTAATACAAGTTCGTGACACTAAAAGTCCTTGCGAGACGCTACTTCGCTGTTGAGAATCTTATTTTAGTTTTGAGGTTAGGTATATCATTGAGTTATTACAGCAAGCGCAAATGAGGGGTCTTGATATTCAATTGTTGTCACTTAACTAATAAAGACTAATCTGTTGACATAATCTTTTTATTTATAAAACAACTAGCGGTCCCCCGCGACTTCGTCCGCGCGTTTTGAGTTTGCTCCCTCCCCTCCCGTCGCAGCGTGAAGTTTTATATCCTAAAGCCTTTCTCAATAAATAAGCTATCTAACACAGAAATATTTTTCTAATCGGTTCAGCAGTTCCTGAGATAAGCGCGTTTAAACCAACAAACTCAGCTTTATAATATAATTAGCGCAAGCGCACGTTGTACTTAAGCTGCGAACATTATTTTGGTGCGGAGTTATGTTAAAACTGTGATAGCTCCTAAGATATTTATTGGAATCAAATGATATAAAGGGCAACTTTGTTCTAAATGAAATGCTCGTGATGATGAATGTATTTATTTTGATAAGAATAAATACCTGTGTGTATAATACACCTCTAAAAATGATGCATTATTTTTTTACAAATTTATTAACATAAAAGAGGTTGTAGTAAGTCAACCATAAAAGATAGACTTATGCTGTTGCGGACTTTATGATAGAACTCTTAATGCTGAACAATCTTGTCCTACATGATTTTTGTGTAACTTTAGCGGTTTCCGCAGCGTACGCAGCGGAAGCTCTCAAAAGGAATATCTTTCTCCCGTTTTTGCAACATTTTTCATTGCTGCTGTGGTCTAGTGAGTCGTATCTTTATGTTATATAGCTTAAAGCCTTCCTCGATAAATGGACTTTCCAACATAAAAATAATTTTTCAAATCGGGCTAGTACTTTCTGAGATTAGCGCGTTCAAACAAACAAACAAACAAACAAACAAACAAACAAACAAACAAACAAACAAACAAACTCTTCAGCTTTATAATATTAGTATAGATAATAGCACCATTAAAAAAACTAAATAGTTATTAGCAACGTTCATCTAAAAACCACAATCACCTGATTGAAATTTGAGTTTATTTAGTACATTGTATATTTAGAATTAACTTAGATAAATGTAGTTAAACAAATTTCTATGTAAAATTATTATAATTCATTTTTCTGTACAAAAATTAATAAAGATTGAATCACACTTCGAATCAATCAGCTGTTGGACTATATAATGAAAAAAAAAGTACAAAACCTTGTATTCCACCACACATTCAAACCACATGGACTAAAGACGAACCATACTAACAACATTACGTGACTATTCTTACTAACCGCTCCAATCCGGATTACCACGGTTGAAATCGAAGAGGTTCCCATGGCGCGGCACTAAACTCTCAAATATATGTCTACTATCCCACGATCCACCTACTTCAGTGGCCACGGGCCGTCATTTGATGATCTTCGGATCTTCGATACTTGTGTCAAGGGTGTCAGGTTGCAGTATTAAAATGTATAAAATCCGACGTGGGTTATCGGCCGTGAAACCGCGGAGCAGTTAGAATAACAGTCGAAGTAGCATGGTCAGAGGCGTTTTATGGGACTTGAAAGACCCCTTACACACTGCAACTTATAGCATCAAAGCAGTCGCGCGCGCGCGTTTTGGAAATGCACTTCAACATCGCGACTCACGGAATGAACAGATTTAATTTAGCATCGATGCAGTCGCGCGTTAACTCCGATTCTAACGCGCGTCAGTATCGATGCTGTCGCCAAAATTCAGTACATAATTTGTCAGTTTCCAGCTTCTGAACCGCGTCTGCATCGATGCTAACGCGCGTTAGCATCGCTGCTAAATGTCGCAGTGTGTAATGGTTGACATTTTGCGACTGCATCAATGCTATAAGTAGCGCAGTGTGTAAAGGTTGATATTTTGCGACTGCATCAATGCTAACGCGCGTTAGCATCGCTGCTAAATGTCGCAGTGTGTAAAGAGTAAAAGTATTTAGTTGACTTGGAAATAGTGACTAACTATATTCACTGATAATCTTAAAAATAAATAACCAGTTAACTATAACCAAAAGTTAGCTGCGTCAAGCATTCCTTCTTTTATAAATAATCAATAAAGTTTCATTGACAGATCAAACCTAACGTCAAAATTGTATGGCATTTGCATCTTCATTCTTTGCTATTTAATATAAGTAAAATTATAAGAAACAATTCGACTTTATTTAAAAATAAATTATTTAAGTAGGTAAGTATGAATTTATAGAAAGGTCCATTTAACAGTCCCACTTACATTCATAAAAAAATATTCTAACACTGTTTCAATATTTAAACGTTCCAATTCAAACTCAAAACTTTCCTAAAACAAAGCAAATATGTAACTACCTAATCTAAATGGTTTTCGATATCCGTTAGATAAAACAAGTGTATATACCCATTTTTATCATATTCGTGTTCCAATTCAAACACAAAAATTGCCTTTAACGCCGAAAACATGTTGCTAATCCAAAATTGGTTTCATGCTTCCAAAAAGATCAATTTTTATATGGGTACTCCGATTTTAAAAAGAATCTTTAAAAGAAGTGAATAAGATCTTTATTCCTTTGTGTTAATCTCTAACGTAGAAATAATATAAAACGCTGCATTGTGGTCTACAGCCGCGAGGTTCCGTTCGGTATCAAATATAGATTGGACGAAAAGATTCTCACCGTTTCGCTTCGGTGCCTCCAAATGTAACTTCCATAGGTAATTATTTTCTTCGTGAACCAATACAACAATTACACCATTCGTCACGACCCGAGAATGATCTTGCTACGTATTTAAAGCGGTAAAAACAGTTTAGGTTGTAATTGTTCGTGTTATTAGTCGATTTACGCACCTTTGGGAAACAAAAAAGAAGAGTGCGATCATCGGTGTATAGTAGACTATGGGTACATACATAGTTACTTTATTCTCACGAGCTGTAATTTAAAGCAATAGACAGATTCATATAGAAATAATGGTTTCTTCTCACACCTCTTAGGTAAATAATAAGCTACCAATTATATCAATTTACCACATGAGACTTATTTATTTACGTAGTTACAAGTCTGAGGTGTAATGCAATCATATTCATTTGACAGTTCAAAACGTACAGTATGATCTGTCAAATGGCAAAAACAAAGCGTTTGACAGATCATATCGTACGTTTTGAATTCCAAAATGAATTCGATTGCTTTACACAATTCCACCTCTGATCAAAAAAATATGAAGATCCCCTTAAAAATTAGCACCATGAAATCTATCCAGAGACTTTTGAACCATTTTCTTACGGATACTAAGGGCAAGTAATTTATATTTTCAAATTTAACCGTTTATGTCTCAGAAATGTCATCCTAAGTTGTATTTAAAAAATCTCGTCATCCTGACCACTGTGTTTAAGTCATTTTACGACACGAAATCACCGTGCAAGCGCCGTAAACGCTCCGCGCTCAGTTTCATTATCATACAAATTTTAGTGGGGCTCTATTACTTAGCAATTTCCCTGATTAAGGGTATCCTGTCCCTGGCCTCGAGTATAGCTGGAACAGAACAGCCTGACAGTTTTACTGTAGGGTAAACAGAAAATAAAGGTTAGCATCAATCAAAGTTTTAAAAACAGCAGTTTTAAAGCCTATAACAATTTATAAAGTTACTCAAAATTACAGAACAAGTAAACTCAAACTTTTATTGATAACTAATTGACGACTTACTCGTAACTTGTAAGGGTTTTTATAAGTTATAAGTATTTATCATAGCATACACATTTTGCAAAAGCTGTTCATACGATTTCAGTTTGACATCGATTTAAAAAACAGTTTTACACAGTAAGTTTTCAACAGTGTTAATGACAAAAAATCCTAATGCACATGAAAGTATCCGTCATCCAGTGGCCATGGATAAAGGGACTTGGCATCCTAACCACTTTTAAAAAAACTAACTAAATGCGAGTCGGACTCGTGCACTGAGGGTTCCGTGCCAACTTTGACTGAATAAGGGAATCAACTTACTTCCACTCAGCTAAAATACCACAATATTTTGTTGACAAAGTTATGTTTGCGGTTGTTGAAAATGTGCTATATCTCAAAAATTACTTGGTCGATTACGTCCAAACCAATTTTTGTTGCAAGGATTTGTAAAGATCTCCATCATATATTTTTTTCAAAATTTACATTCGCTTAGTTTAGTAGTTGGAGGGCGGGGGGGGGACGCCAATTTTACCCCTTTAGAAGCGTCTATCTATCAAACGTTACACTTAAAAAGAAAATGGTTTTAGAAACCTGTATGTCATTTTAAAACACCTATCCATAGACACACGCATAGGTTAGAGTAAAAAAACGGTTTTAGTTTCATGTATTGAATGTAACTTATTAAGATTACTTTGAAGTTTCAAATCATGGTGGAAAGTCTGCCACCAAGTTCAAAGTCTAGTTTAAAGATGCACTTTTAATTGTGTGTGCTCGTTCGAGAGGAGTATTGGCCATATGGATACGGAACCCTAAAAAATGGCTGAATCGTTTTAGCTGTTTTAACTTGGGCCGATGTTCGGTGGCGACAGGCCGGCAAATAGGCCGATCGTACGCAATGAATATTTATGCCTCGAGTGAACTTAATAATTTGGATATGGTATGTGGTTCCTGTAATTAAACGGTGAACGTAGTACGAAGACCGATAACATTTTGGCTGAATGACTTATTAGCGTTGCCAGCACGACCGTTTTGGGACTAAACGTGAATTTCATAACGATTTAGGCCACAATTACGCAATACGTACTGCAGCCGCCGCCGACCCTGCATATGTGAGGCTACAATGTTATCAACAGATCACAACACAATCAGAGATGGATATTCACTCGCTGCAAAAAGTTTCTATACTTTTGGCACTGATATTTTTATCTATGTGGTAAACAATGTATACATCAATATGGTTTGACGCTTTTTGATCCGCTTTCTAGTTATGAAAAGTACCAACACAAAACTATTTTGTCATTTCTGCAACAACCATTGCTTGATATTCATAACGTAACATTAAAAAAACAGCTTATTACCGTTGTCAAAAGCTTTTTCTTACCCTACCTCATTCCACGCAGTATATTATGCACAAAAGGAATTGGAAGTAACTAGGTCACTAGATAACAATTTGTTTGCAGTGCCATCAATATGGAAATGCAAAAATCGATAGCTATTATAATAGTGCATTCTGTTATATAATAGGACCAGGACGATAAAATTTTATGGGTCTACTAAGAACCGTTTACCAGTAATTGGTCCAACCAGGTCGCAGGGCGGTTCAGATAGGATGATAGGTGGGGTTACTGGGCTAACTTAGTGTACAGATTTCTCGATAGATGCATGCGGGTGTTAAGGTTACCTTCCACTATAGCGTTTTTTGTATATAATGAAACAGAAAAAATGACATGGACTTTAAGGTGACACTAATAGTTTGTTTTTTAACACCGTAGATGAAAAAGTTATTCAGAAAAGAAAATATACTCGTAATAATTACGTTGCATAGAGACCACTAAAATCAAATAGCTAACCGTTACAGTTACAGTAATGTTCTGATAACATACAGATTGAAAGTATGTTAAAAAATAATAAAACGAAAACTCCACCAGCATAACAAATACAAATACAAAATTTTCAAATATGCAGCTAACTGTTCAAAATGGCCCACTATTTTCTATTCGTTGGCGCACATCTCTGCTCTTATTCCCCATTCAAAAGGACAATGCACGCAACATGACCGGCGCACGTATTTACTGGACAGAGGGCCTTAGCACAGCCTTCGATAGCCAGACATTATGTTCTTGCCCCGACATGGTTTTGTCAGGCCATTCAAAGGTGGTTATCCGAAAATGGGCCAGCTGGGATTACTGAATACCAGTAATACGTACCCCCCTAGCGCTTGTGGTGTCAGCCTTTGTTCTCAGTTTAGCGTTTCGCCAACAGCCATTTTAAACGTGCTCTGTTACTAGTTAATCTAAAATCTGTATCGTTTAATTTTACTAGGAATGCCGGACAAAGGACACTGAAAATTAAAGTCAATAACGTTGACATTTTTAGTCGCTTAATAGAAAGTTATGTAGCTAATATATCCTTTATGAATTAAAATTTAATTTTATAATAAAAGCAAATTATAAACGAAGTTAGTTATTAAAGTTGAGGTCTTTGCCATCAACAAAGTTCGGTTAACTTCAGTGAAAACGAAGACGTAATGAGCTTTACTCCTGCGGACATCTCAAAGTTTTGAGTACGTCGAAAATTGCAAATAGTAAAAGCGAAGCTTCGGTATTACGAGGGCGAAATGTAATCGTAAAAAAGTCGGCCAAAAACGTCCAAATAGCTGTACTAAAGCATTTTGCTGCTGAAAACCTCGTGTTTTAGGGATGACCCGTCAAAACAAATGACGAGCGAAAAATTCGGCGGAATATAAACAAAGGCTTGCACTGGTTCTCATTTCGGTGGGAGGATAAGTGCGGACGTAATCTGTGCGGGGTTCGTGAAAATGCAAATTGTGCCATAAAGCCATCCTCTCTCGCTAATGAAGAGGTACGTCTCGGGGTGGACGTTCGTCATCTCAACAGCGGTCGCCGTGGCTTGTACCTATTCTCGTGCTGACAACGCAGATTAGATTCGCCCCCAAATTGCTATGCTTCCGTACGAGCACACGTATGCAGCTGCCTTATGCAGGGGTCCATAATGAATTACAAAACAAATGAAATGCGTGCCAGATTTTAGTAACAATACGGATATGGGTGCATTCATTTCTTTGCGTATTTTTTAAAGGTAGGTATTTTGTTATGATGACGAAAGAAGATCTGTCAGAAAAAAAATATGTTTATGACTATTGCTAAGCGAGTATTTAAAATATTAAATGTAATGTGAAAGTACCTTCACAGGGCAATAACAATTATGTCGGCTCGTAACTATCATTGCCAATTATGGTAACGATAACGCTTGTTATAATTACACCTGTAATAGTTCAAGACATATATAGGTATTGATTTCCTGCTATATGCATGTTGTGAGTTTTGGTTATTGTCCAAATTTACCATATTCGGGAATTTACAATGGCTGTAAGAAAACAGTACTTGATTTTGATGTACAGATAAAAAGATTTATTAGTCCTGACCCATTTAAAAAAATATTTCTTTTATTCTATTTATTTAAAAACTTTTTTGCACAATGAAAGTGTACAAAAGGTTACTTTACCTCGATTTGGGTCTTTGTTATTACGGGAAATTCTTGTTAAGATTTAGACCCCTTACACACTGCGACTTTTAGCATTGATGCAGGCGCAAACTGTCAACCTTTACACACTGGCTACTTTTAGCATCGATGCATTCGCGAGGCTAACGCGCGTTAGCATCTGCTGGAATGGACATAAACAAATTATATACTGTATTTTGGCGACTGCATCGATACTAACGCGTTGCTAACACACGTTAGCATCGATACAGTCGCGCTTCTGCATCGATGCTAACGTAAATCTGTTCATTGCGTAAGTTGCGATGCTGAAGCGCGTTCAAAACGCGCGACAGCGTCCATGCTAAAAGTCGCAGTGTGTAAAGGGTCTTACAGTTAAAATGCCAGCCTAAGATTTTACTAAAGTTTATACAAGCCAAGTACTCAAACGAATAATATAGGTGCGTTACTTTGACACTATAAGTCTTAACGGGCACCTCCTATTCCTAAATGTAATGAAACTCTACGCATAAATCAAACTTTACATGTAACTAATTGAAAGGTGGGAATCGCACAAGACGACTGTAAACTTGTTCCAAAAGGGGTTGAATATGTCATTAGTATATGCTAAAGTTGCTAATCAGTGGGTTTCGCAACTACCCTTTAACACTAAAATGTCTGAAGGGTAGTGAAAAACCAGCTGGTTGAATTGTAAAATACATAATGTAGTTTACATCAACGTGACGAAGAATATTTTTGAAAAGTAGCATTAAAAACTATGTTATTTATTTTTTTCATCGAAAAATAATACGAAACGAATTCCTAGTAAAAATAAATACTGATGAGTTACTGCGACGATGACGTGAGGAGACAAAAACAGACCAAAGAGATGGCACCACAAATGATTTAGGTCCTAAGTCGTAACATAAAAATTGCTATTCGAAGGCTATCGTTTCGTTTCGAACCAGCTAACTGTCACTAAAATATTACCTCAATTGCGCGTGTAAAAACGTACTCGCGGTCTTATCGACCGGTAACAGGTAAGGCGTTTTGCTAAAACCTTTGGGTATTGGAAGGTTAACCATTTGTAGGTGAAACAATACGGGGACTCCGCTGAATTACAAATATGTAGACTTGACGTGAATACGAATGGGACGGTACCTAAGGCATGTAGTTTCTTTGTACACTTTTGTAACAATTTGTAAATTTTTAGTCTAGGTGCTTTCGTTTTAAAGAAAATTGAGACAAACTAAGGGTTATT
This sequence comes from Pyrausta purpuralis, assembly GCA_963924145.1. NCBI lineage: Eukaryota > Metazoa > Arthropoda > Insecta > Lepidoptera > Crambidae > Pyrausta > Pyrausta purpuralis. The sequence goes on from OZ001659.1 coordinate 18,018,176, forward strand.
ACAATAAATATTTTTTACGCACTATTTACGAGTGCGTTTCTCGTACCTACCTATCATTTGGTTTTATGTGAACAAATAACGAGAAAAAAGAAAACAAAGAATATTTGGAGGAAAACAGTCGTTTGAAATAAGTACCTGCGTTTTGAATAAGAACAAAGACGTCGATATTTAATTGAGAGGAGTCGAAAAAACATTTTTGTTCTAAAATTGCGAACTATATCCATCTATATCCATCCAAATCACCAATGTTGATTCTGCTTTACCATAAAAATACCAAGTAAGTAATTCGTATTAGATAATTAGAACATGAATGATGTTTGCTCATAAAAAAACATTTTGTATGATAATGCGGACCGATTTCTATAGGATATGTAATATATGGTAACCAAATGTTCCATTTGCGTAATTAGGAAATTAAACCACGTTTGCCATTAGGTTTAAATGCTCAAAACATTATTATTTGATAGTTAGTAAAAAAAAACATTGTTTATTTATTATTGAGTTTATTCTTATTTATCGAAGACCTTACCACATGACGAAACTACAAGGGTTTCATGATAGGACTACAGAACCCTAACTGAGAAAGGACCCTGAAGATATCGTAAATTGCCTATTCCGGACTCTTGACTATTACCTAATAACTTCTCAGCGAACATCTCTCAATAGTAAATCAAATCTCAGTAGCTTAATGTTAATGTTTGAGCATAGTGACCCATTTCTCACACTCAAAAGCCTTAAGTAACCACTTTAGATAGTCCGAAATGGAGTAGCTATTAATGAAAGATTAGTTTACTAACTTTGATCGATTTATTCTAAGCAGTACATTTGATAGAAGTAAAAGGAACAATAAATTAAAACCATATTTGCTAATGTTGACATAGAAAGTTTACTTATTTCAGTATATTTTTACGCTTATATAACATAAATAAGAAGAATTAGCTTTTAACTTCCCATATTGATAGTTCTGGACTCAATTTTTTTATCTACGTATAGAAAGAAGGAAATACTAAAAAATCTTAAATTGCGTGAAGTCTACGTTACAATATTTTTATATCTCGGAGGACAGAATACAGAGACACCACCACATAGCAGGTTTACAATAACAATACCAAAATCGTGTTTAAATGCTATCGTTCCCATGGGGCATATTTAGATAACCGTTTGTTTAATTACTCTGTAACATGATTCCACATTCATGAATGCACAATCCATCACATTGTTTGATATAATTTAATTTTAATGTAGCATGCAGTTGTTAAACTTTTGTTACGATAAATGTAATTAAGCTGTTAATTACTATTCTTTCTACTCCTTTCATAAAAAACCTGAAAGTTACACAACGGCAATACTTATACAGCAACCTTTGATCAAGTCGTAACAAAATTTTGTATCAAAATTAAAATCAAACTGGTTGGTGAAAAAGAAAAAGGCTTAATTCAAAGCTACGTTTTGCTCGGAGATTTTCTTTCTTTCAAGCAAGTTAGCACTAACAATGAGTACTTTAGTATTATTGTACCAGAAGCGTCTCCGCGCCAAAACAGTTTTTCAATCTCAGTACAAATAGCGCAACATTTGTAAGAGCAGCAGCTCAGAGGGAGCGTAGTACAAATGGTTGTGCACAGGTGTTGTTTTATTGAAAAAAAGATACAAATTACCCCTTTCCTTGCGATTTGATGGCATTTTATGCCTTGCTAGGGCGAGCTAAGAAAACCATTTTGTAGTTTGTTTTATTATTTTAAACATCAGTCGGAGCCATATTCAGGTTTGCTGTTTCGAAAAGGTGTTGTATTAATAGTTGTTTGTCTTTACACCACTTCACTGTTTCTAACATTACGAACTACGTGATATCTTAATGCAGTCTTTGGAACTTTGTACCCGAGTTCTATCTTAAAACTACATTTCTTGAACAAACGCATAATTGAACTATGCAAGGAAAATTAAAACAATCTAATTGCTTGAAAACCAACTGGAGCTCGCAATCAACTTGAGTTGGAATTCCAAACGGAACATTAAAAAGGATTTAACAAAACTTACCTAAGATTAGGCAGATAGCTTGATGTTATAAATTAATTCTGCTTCGACTCATGAGCTTGGCTGGTTGATTAATTTTCGTGAAAAATCCTGAAACAAAGAAGACATAAGTAAATAAACTGTGTCATAAATCTAATAAAATTTGAAAGCCTTAATTAAGAAAATATACCCGGTAATTATGAGTTTTACTTTATTTAATTTTATGATACCGCTCGGTCAGCTAAAATCAACATCATTCATTACCGACTTCCGCACAATAAATTCGAAAGCAGGGGTCCATCCAGATCTTAATCATTTATAACTACATGAATAAGAGATCAAGCTCACTCAAGTTTTATATTAGAATGATGAGTTTTATTTATAACATGGTACTAACCAAGAGTTATTATACCCTGGATGACCTTTACAACCATTACGGCGTCAATAAAATAGAATCTCCCTCGGCGTACCCACAGACCTTCATAAACAAGCAATATCTTTTATAGATCGTCATAATTCGATTTCTTTCTCATTTCTCCCAAAGTATGATAGAAAAACACGAACGAATTAGGCCCAAAGAAAATATCGTCTTCTTTAAATTAGCTTTCAGTTAGTTTCTTAGCTCGGGGTTCCATGATTACCTCGTTATGGAGGCATTACGTGAGCGTTTTATCCAGAAGAAGGAGAGTCAAAAGTGAATTAGAGGAAGACAAAAAGCGATCGTGTTCGAATGGAGGAAGTCAAACGCTGCCCACATAGTCGATAAAACTTCGGTTCGTTCCGAATTTGAAAACAGAGCGGGTAGAAAAGTCGTGGCGCAGGTGGTGCAGGTGCCCCCGGTTCTCGCACGATGTGTAATCAAGCGGGTATGCGCGCTCGGCCGGCGCCGGACCGGCCGCTCCGCACACCTGACCGGGAACGGGAATTTCAACGTCCAATTCGAACGCCAAAAGGAAATTTGGATTTCGTGGGATATCCTTTGTAGAACAATCCGAACTCCGAATATGATTGTTTGCGAAAAAATCTTATTCCACCGTTTGAAGTACACTGTGCGTTTTCTTAAAGTAGATGTAATAAATCAAAAGCAAAACAATGTGGAAGATTTATATCTGTAGACTTATATCGCTTACCGGTTATTTATTTCGTCCCGCAATGCCCATGACAAACGGATTCCGGCTCTTTTTTAACGTCGCCGCTTTATCGCTGATAACAGCGTATAACAAAAAGAGTGAATGGACGCTTACAATCAATTTAACAATCCGAGGTTACATCACAGGCTCGAATTAATGTGGTTAGACAAAGAGACAGCTTATCAGAGAGAAAGCGAACGCCACAGTTGAAACATAGCCCAATCAAGCAACAGTGGGGGATAGAATAGACAGCACCATTTGTACAAAGGGTAACGAGTCTTTATAGAGGGCTATAATCTTATTTTATAAGTAAGCAAATAGATACATAATTAGAAATTAGCATGCGGTTTGACTGGGCTACATCATTTGGATTACTTTCAAGTAAATTATTTAGTACAGATAAAATTCACGATAGTGTTATGTGGTACACACGCTACAAAATGACATTAATTTCAATGAGTTATCATCCGATCAATACCGGTTTTACTATTTAAAATCACACAAGAAAGATAAGTGCAAAACGTGCCAATGCACGGATAGCCAGCGCACTTCTTTTGTTTCAATTTTGTTTAAACGCGCCTCGTTACCGCGAAGATCTTCGTAAACCTTTTGACGTTTCGCTAAAAGGTTCATTTCGGTTGATTAATGCCGTAATTCCTCCGGTTGGTTGTACAAAAAAAGACACTCCAAGCATTTATACGCTGACGGGTCGTGAGCGGGAGAAAAATGGGGGGAATTTATCAGAGCTGTGTATCGTAGCAAGCGCGCATCTATTTTAATATAATGCTTTAGTTAAAGGGGTATTCCGATGGGTGAAATAAAAAGTGGATGTGCTATGAGTTTAAAAACTGCGAGGTTTTGTGTGAACATACATTTTGAAAATAAATTAATATTTAGAATGCAAAATACTATAGACAAAGTAGGAATTAACTGTAAAACTTTTTATATACACGGTAAGTAAACAAATTTTGTTTCGGCACTATTGATTTCATTGTATTTTCAAAACAATGCCTAACAATCCAGCTATAGTTCAATTATCATGTTCTTTAAGCTTTGTTTTAAAATGTTCATTAAAGGAAAAACGCGGGCGCGACGGAGGCGTTGAAGTAAGACAAGGTAGTTGATGGGTGGTTGTTACTGAAGTCTCTTTATTGTACATTTACTAGAGGTTTATATACACGCTTTTCCAACATAAGTATACGTCACTTGACATTTCTTTAACCTATGACCTTTCACTTATCTAGGAATATTCTACAAGATAGTAAAACATACTCAACGCAAACTCGTCTCGATCGACAAAACCGACAAAAACTTGTCAAGCTAATCGATTTTATCTCTGATTTATACCGATCCCAGAAATTGGACCACCCCACTTAATTGTATTAGTTAACCGCTCGATACAGCTGTTCACCCGATCGGTAGATAACGCCTGTTGGGCCTTTATGTCTTTATTACGCCATAACAATGGTTTGAGGGTCGCTTGATGGATAGGTGATAAATTGAAATATCACCGTAAATGGGGGGGCACAAACTTATTTTGACTTTCGTTTCTGATTATTGGCTATCAATCAAACAAATACGTATTATTAAGGTTATAAGTAGGTATTAGAATTTATGAATGCCCTTATGAAAAGCAGTTGTCATCCAAATTCGTCTTTCACAATCACACTCGTCAATATGGTGTGCGATTTTCGATGATTAATGCTCGATTTTGATATGGAAATCAGTTTAATTCTTGAGACGATTTAAAAAAAAACTTAAGTATTGACGTTAACATTTTGCTCGATTTGTTCATTTTAAGTTTACTATTGCACGAAAACAACACATCATATCCAAGCGAGTGATTCAAAGAAAGAGCTCCTCGGCCCTATTTTTGAATTACTCGCCTAAATATTGCGTGTGATTTTAGTTCGAAAACTAATAAAATATCAAACGAAAGCGAAATAAAGACGTACTTCCAAAAATCACATTTTTTAATCACTACTGTGTGAAATTATACTCATTTTTATTGGAATATTGGACAATAATCGATTAATTCCGTGACATCTTGATAAGAGTGATTCAAAAATAGGGTCCCTATTATTTGAATCACTCGCAATAAGTGGCAGCGGTGGGATACAATAAGAAAAGCACAATGAATCGCTATGAAAAGCAACAATCGATAACAAATGCAAAACGCTATAACTATCTAATGCTAGTGTGTATTATTCAAATAGCCTACCAGGTATCGTAAGGCTGTACTATAATTAAGGCCTAAGTTTAAAGCGTATCGATTGACCCCTTAAAGCGACGTCAGATTTAATATGCATATTGTAGAACCACATTGAAGCGCATAGCACTAATTATACATTAATTTTAGAACACGGTGCACTTTGTGGCCTCTATAATTTGCGGATTATCGTACTAGTCATACCGGAATGGAATTAATTTAACGCGAAATCGGTTAGACTAATGCATTCTATTAATTTAACAAAAATTATAAGTTGTTATCACTCTAACTTAACTTAAAACAAAAGACGTCGAATTACAGACGTCTTTTGTTATAACTATGAGTGATTTTAAGTCCAATGCCATTGACAGGGCAAAAAAATAGTTTGTCAGCTAGTGATGAAAACTTTATAAGAAGAACTTGAATCATCATAATAAAGTACTTTATTTTATCTAAATTAAAATCAAAATATGAACTCTGTTCTCTTTCATAGAGTATTACAGTGAAGGTTTTCGTAAAGTTGGCATTTTTTAATGAGCCCGGCAGACATGGGCACAGTTTTCCACGGCCCAGTTATCATACTCCTGGCTCTAATAATTAAACACCTAGGAGCCACGTCAGTCGAACAATCCAGCTCATTAACCGGTTCCGTAGTGGGAACAAGGAAAAGAATGGAGCAGCTGGAGTTTTGTAAGTATGTATTTTTTATATAATTTGAAACTTTTTTAGAACAGTACATTGTGTAATAATTTAACATTCATATTATATTGTTTTCAAGTTCAGATCAAAGAAAACCTAAAATAATACAAAATATATTGTTTAATTATCAGATTTGAACAAGTTTATAATAGGATATCATAATAACGAGTCGAGCACATTTTAAAAATGCTGATGAAATCAAGACTTGTTTAAAAAGTAGGTCATTTTCTTTAATACACGGAACCCTGAGAACTGCGGATTAATTCGAATTTAACTTCAGTAATATTTTCCCTATTCCGTTAACGAGGTAACACGCCGTGCCTAACAAACTTACGATGCAACAACTCCGCTTTTAGAACCTACACCGTCGACGCCTTAATTTTCTTTTGAAAACTCTTTAAATTTTCCATCGCTTTAAGATTTGCGCCTTCGGATTCCTTTGCTGGAGACTGTTACTGGATTTCATTAAAGTACGGAAAACTGTTTAAAAGGCAGATAGCTGCCAGTATTAAAAAACACAAGTTTTCAAAGGCACGATTACCGTTTTTTCCAGTTTCGTGCTCAAAAGTAAATAAATTTCAAATACTTATTCATGATGGTTTTGAAGACAATTAGACTGGGTTTTACATTAAATAATGGTTATTGTTATTGCGACAATAATCTAGTTAGGTTTGGCTTTGTTCAATTAACAAAACTCAAATAAATCTCGAACTGGAATTGAATTTCGCTAAGTTATCGTATTGGAATAGTACTCAAATTGGTTATCATCGATTTTTGGAACTTTTGATGAGTGATTCGACAAAATTGAACAAAATTTATATAAACAATTCCTGCTAAGATTTGAAGTCAGAAGTGAGTAGGTGCTCACAAAGTTTTTGTTGATCAGCGTAACACAATGCGACAACAGCCAACTATTAAAAACACATTCGAGTACTTTTAATGCACCATCAAATTCATCGTGTCCAAACAAACTAATGTCATTGGAATCCGTTAAAAAATCACGAGTTCAGTTGTGTAGTCGAGTTTATTTACACTGGCACCGTATGAAGGGAACGTAAACCTTTTTTATTAGGTTATATTTTTATAGATTTGTCCCGCGAGTTTGTATAAGTGTTTTGTCCGCGTGGGCCGGTGTTAAAGTCGGCGTGGGCCGCTTATTTATTCACGCAACCTGGACGTTTACACACAGAACTGTGTTCGGAGCGTATTCTATTCGGAACAGGTTGTTTTTCACTGATTGTATCGGCCGGCCGCGGTTTATATCTAGACTCCTTACTTATTTATGGCCAGTGTGAATGCAATGATAAACGTATTGAATTACCGTATGTGATAGCGCCTATTGAGAAGCTTGTTTATTCTTAAGTGAGATATTTTCGAAGTGCTATAAATTGCATCATGAATTTTATCACTGTATTTTTTTTACGTTTATAATAAAACTCAAGGTACAGTCATACTCATAATGAAACGACTGATGAAATTCATATACTAAAACTTCGTATTTTCAGCTTCCAAAGTCCTCGTTTTATACACATTTTATTTCCTCGAACGGATATGACAAAACACGAATTAAACCTTAATCTGGCAAATGTGTCGCGCCCCTGCTTCTGTAAATCTGTCACAGTTAACAAAATAAAACACGTGTATGTGGAGAAATGAAAACAACCATGACTGGGCCGGGATTGCAGACGTCAAAACATTCAGATTTTGTTCTGGGAAAACAAAACGCGACGCGAGTTCCGAGAACGCTGCCATCTTAATAACACTCGTGAAGCTGCGTCGTATAATTATCCACCTGCATTTATAAAGTTAAGGGCATACGTCTACTGGAGAAGCTAAAAAGTAAAGTGAAAGTAAGAGGAACAAGCGACTTGTCATTTTTGTTAATGGGTGGCCTTTATGTTTATTTGAGATTGACATGTTGCTTTTGCATTGTAATATCTAACTCAAATTAGAAGGAAACTGACCGTATGCTTAAAAATATTTATTAATTGTGATATGTACACCTCACCTCAAATTGCTAGCCTGGCAAATCCTGTAATGTTAAATGCGCAAAACCTCAGCAGACACCGAAAATGAGTTTTAATTTCATAAATCTAATTCTGACAGAAAAACATACATTTAAAGTTTTATGTAGTATTTTAGTTTTACTGGTACTTCTGATCATTTCTTGCTCTGCGGACGACGCTATGTCGAGGAGAGGAGTCGATAGGTATTCACCGGGCCTCTGCGTCGCGCAGACATTATTATTATTACTACCTGCGATCCGAAAATACTAACCATTGCCTGTTTACGTATTTTGGCGGGTTTGTAAACGTGATGGCTTGTCTTATTAATAAAAAGACAACATTTTAATGAAGATTTGTTGAAAAATGTGACCAATATTTTAAAATCAAAAAGTGGTTTAATTGATTCTGCTCGTGATTCCAATCAACCTATTTTCAACGCATTTAACGTTACACGTTGTAAATGTTATATGATAGAAACCAGTAACGTAATTGAAATGTGTTACTCGCCCCTACACATAGCTTTACATCGCTCGCACCACGTAGACGGCAGAGATTACTCTCCACCTGCAACTAAGCATTAAGCTACTTTGAGTTTTTGTAAGCAGTATTAATAAACATCAAGCGTGAAGCACCTGGAGACAGAGATGTAGCAATTTGATTGTATAATCGCTTTAATTATCGTAGTACAGCTGCTCTTAAGGAACTAGTTTGACTTGTAGGGCATAGTGATTCAAAAGCTTAAGTTTAGTTGGTAAGCTTTTAACATTCCAGTGTGATTTGTAAGCTATAAGATTCTGATGAAATTCAGCATTATATTCCTATTTTAGTACTACTTTTATTAATATACAAATATAAGGCGGAAGTCTGTGAGTTTATAAGAGCTAATCTCTGTAAAGGAACTACTATAGGAAAATATATTGCACGTGCGATACAGTTCACTCATTTATTTTTTTAAATCAGAGTCACGTATTTTCGATTCTAAGCCTTGTTGATGGGTATTAGGTCTCTATATTCTTATAAGATGAATAAGGAACCAAAAATTGCGCAAGGACGGGATTCAAACCTGCAACGTCTAGCAAACTGAGCCTACGTTCTGAGTGTCAAAAACATTTTAAATAATAGTTATCTGTATATTCTGACTTTTTACAAGTACCCACATCATTAATACACTCTCCAGGCGCGAGTAATGCATGTACAAGAAAATTCGAGAAAAGTTCGCACAAAATCGGTAGCTATGCGAAAGCGTGTAAGCGACGATGAGTCGTAATATCGCAGTAATGTGATGTAGACAAGTGATAGCGCGACCCCACCTGGCAATACGGTGTACATACTTACACGCGACGCGATGGCGCTTTGGTAATATAGGTACAGACGGGTGCAAAATGGGTGAATACAGCTTAGGGAAAACATGACGTCGTTTAGAAAATAATATTAACTGTTGCAGTTGAACATATAACGCAACATGGGTAAGGTAAACACTGACTATGTACATTTTTTTGACGACCTCCGTGGTGTAGTGGCTAAGCACGCTGGGTTTCAAGGCGTCGCCACTCCGAGGTCCCGGGTTCGATTCCTGGTCGGGCCAATATAGAAATCATAGCTTTCTATACTTATTGTGTCGGGTCTGGGTGTTGTGGTACCACCGTTGTGTCTGATTTCCATATTACAAGTGCATTAGCTACTTACTTTGGGATCAGAGCAATGTATGTGACTGGTGTCCAAAAAAAAATACTTCGGCGAAATCAACCAAATTACTGTGTACCTAAATTGCTAACTGTAATGTTGGAAGCATGTAAGAATAAAGTAACATAATTATTACTTATTGGAAAACATAATTCAGAAAGTATACCATTTACTCGTTAGTAACACCTTTTCGGCAGGTGAAAATCAATTCCATTTTGGCACGAAGGAACTACTCTAAATAACAGGCACACATGGACGCGTTTGGTGTACAGTGGTAGCGCTCCTGACTCCTGAACGCTGGGTTCAGATTACTTAGCTGGGTTGCGAGAAACCAGACAATTGGTGTGCTGTATGGCGCATATTTGTTTATTGATATTGATATTGCTAAGAGAGGCTCTACCAATTAAGCAAATCAAACCATCATTACCTGATACAAACACCGCCTTTGTTAGGCTCAAAAGTAACGCACCAATTATTTGGTTTAACGGAGCGCTTATTTACAAAACCCTATAACAAAAAGGCAATAAAATAATTCGTATCCTTTTTATGCCCGACGGTACTTTACGGCTACAATTTAGATTATTATTAATTATAACGCACGAGTAACGGCATGCGGTGACTGTGGGTGAAAAATGCAAAGTACACATTTAATTTCAACCCCTAGCGGGGTGAACCCACCTAGTAATTAATTAGATCCCACCTGGTAACAGCCATTGTGAACTGGCCGTAAATAAAAAATAAAAACGTGCCGCAATCGTTAATAATGTGTCATGGAATTGTTTTTACCGGTAGGGAGCTTTTATGTATAGTTTAGCCACTCAGAATAGCTGCTCATTTAAAGTTTGCAATGTTGACATAAAATACCTATACATATAGAATAATCAAAAAGCTAACAGGTTTGACACGCTTACCATTTTGTTTTAAAATTAAAGCCTTGCAATCAGCATTCTCATGGTGGAGAAAAAAATATGAGTCAATAACTTATTTCGGTGACGTCATGTCAGTTTTTTGAAAGTTCCGAAGTAAGCGCTTACATAGCATTTGACCGCTCTGACAAAATCTACTGCTATTTTTTATTCGAACTTGCAATTGCTTACATAAAGCTAAACACTGATTGCTATTCGCATTGTTATCCCTTGTTTCGTAATCACCCTACGGAAATCAGTCTTTGGGAAATGCGGTCGGACCAGCTGTGTGCTAGGTATGTTTGTAAAGGTGTATTTAATTAATATTTCTGTGGTTTTATCAACCGCTAATTCCCCGAGATAAAAAGGGTATATTTATCACAAATACGATTATATGTGCTCGTTTTATATGGCGTCTGACCAAGTGATTGTAGAAACATAAAATAAATTAGCTAATGTAACAAAAACTAGCAGACTCTTTTAAATAGGTAAAGCAGAATCGAACGCAGCTTTTAAAATCTAAAAAATAAATCATTTATTATGTTCAATACAATAATGAATGTCAGTAGCCCTCTATTTGCCTAGGTGCAGCACAAAGACAACATATTAATCAATGTCGAAGCAGCCATTCGAATATTTTTTTATTTTCCAAAAACTGCCTTTAGAATTCATAACGACCGCCTATAGAGTTGGCAAAATGTCGTAAAACACATTATCGTCTGAGCATTGTCGCGTTTATAGTGAAGACATCATTTTTTATGCGTTAGTCGACGTTATGACTTTATATCGTGCCTGCAGTGGAGCCCATAACTTTGTGTTCCATACTTAATTATGTCACCTAATTAAAATTGTTTCGTGTACCAATTTTACATTGCTGACGGAAAGCGGAAATTCTCCTGTTTAAATAATTATTCCCTAGGGAAAAGTATTGCGTGTTCGCTGTAAATTCATGAAAATATAAGCAACTATCAATTAAAAAAAAAACTTGTTCAGTTTTTTTTTTGTCAACGATATGTTACTCGAAGCATATTTTTTCTTCAGTAATTCCGAAAGCAATTTTCTTTCTGTAGTGCACAAGCATATTTTCACTTTTTATATGAAACTTGTATTTTAAGTCTTGATAACTTATATTGCAAAATTGGCAATTTTCAGCGTCGCCCATGATCAAGCTATTGTAACCATTAACCCTTATAACCTTGTGACCTCACTCACCCATCAATAATGCATCAGTGCACGCCACTGCCTATTTTCGTCTCGTCACCTCGCTTTCGAGTTATTTTCTTGAAAAATTACCTCGTTGGATGGGCGAATTTGTAAGTAATATTTATGGCGGCATGAGGCAAAATAATGATATGTATATTATTTGGGCTCCAGCGCACTGGGAGGGGCATTTGTCAGCGGGCAGGTGGGCGCACCTATGCCACCGTTATTACTTTATTTTTTGGTTCATTTCAATAACGGCTCCTGAGTAGAGCTATTTGAGCTTTATTCGGGCTGTGTGTGGTCCTAAATAGATATCGATTATAAGAAAATTGGCTCGCTTTAGAATTTTATTCTTAGCTTGATGTGAATGATATCTCATTTGTAACTCAATTATTTAAGAATAATGCTGACATATGTGATGAAGTGCAACATTGCCCTTGTGAATCGTCAGAGGTTAATAGCTACGCACATGAGCACTTTGGGAAAGTTTTAAAGAAAAATCGACAGCGATTCAAAAGTGCTAAACTCTAACTCCATTTAACAAGACCAGATTCTAACAGGACGTCTCAGTCCAGTAAGACTGAGTTCCCTAATTAAAACTTAAAGACGAAAGTCTTATAGCGTTGTTTTATCAGCCCTTGATAAATGAGTGTAAACTTAAGGTGGATTCATTAAGGTAATACGAGCTAACGAGAATTCCTCCGGTTATGAATTTTCTGGATTTTTATCTCCGATATTAAAGTTAAGACGTCTCAGTGGCAGTGAATCAACGATTTAATAAACGTCGGATAAACGAACATTAATACTCGCCAGTCAGTGACCGGATCATAACCGAAAATCTTCAGTAAGTCGGCGCGGGGCGCGGGCCGGTGAAAAACGACCTCCATTAAGGAAGTGAATACATTTAAAATAATCGGCTTAGCCGTCCGACGTTGACGTATATTCGTACTTATCTCACTGAGATACCGGCACACAGATATCCCTAACTAATCCCCAACACAAACATCTGAAAAAGACTCGGCACTCCTTCTACGTTCGGGTAATTGAATGGGCCAAGAGAGCCTTCCTTGAACAAAAGCGTCTAATAATTTATGCCTATAATCTGACATGAGAGTTTTATTCGTTTTTTAGAAACGATATTCTCTTTTGTCACATAAAGATTAACAGCACAAAAGCGGCGACAGTCACAATATTACCCGCATGCGTTTTTTTTTTTATGAGTTGAAATTCATATTGTTCAGAATCAGTGCTGTAAAAAGTTACATTTTAATATTTCTTAAGATTAATTCGTGGAGTTGTCCCATCAAAAATAGACAGAGCAGTATAAGATACAGAAGCATACCTCGGATCTTTAGAGTAATCAGGATGTCTCCATTAATTTTTAAGGACTTCCTTTGAGTCGGCGTGTTTGCTCTGAAAACAAGGTAACTTTTAATGGAGTTACAATTCGTTGACCCTCAAAAGATTTTGGGAATGTTCTTCTAAAGATTGCTTTTCAAATAGAATTGTTCAGCATTCCATTTTTTGTTCATTTTTTGGATTTTTAACGAGAAAATAAACTACTTGATTAATTTTATAAGGATCATATATTTATTAACAACCTATTGTGTGATGTATTCCCCAAACGTGAAAAAAATAAAACAACCCATTTGGTATTTTGCCTCTTCCTATCACGTGGAAATTTAGACTTTATGTTATGAACTTTAAGGTTTAAAAGGCTTGTTTATCAGACAATGTTTCCCATCGATTCCCGTGCTGAAACTGTGGGCATGTCTCCAATTATACGAACCACCAAAGGAATACAAGAACATCGTTAAGGTTTTAACGCTTGCTACACTCTTTGAATATTTATAGAAACGTTTCTGCGGGTTACACTTCGATATATATTTTTCTCGGAACATAGTAACTAATATTTGGAATAGAAAAGCGAAAGGCCTAATATAAGGTTTGAAAGATCGACCAAAAACATATTTATTAGCTTATTCGTTTTCACGTGTGTTAGTCCTTAGCTTTGGCTAAAATAGAACCATACAGAACAACTCTGGACTTCTAGGCAGACACTTAAAAATAACACAGCAACTCATTGTGACACTTGACAGCCAGTGAAGTGGCGACCAAGATGAGATATGAATTATTACGAACCACTATCTAAATGTTAAGTGGCGTTTTGACAGAACATCTCATAACTAGTGATGTGTTGAGTAAAAGATACTAAAGATACTTGAGAATTAAGTTTATTGCAGTGTTAAGTTTTATATTTAATTGATAACCAATAAATAATAAAAGTAATAAGAGGTAAATACGAGACCTTGAATAACATAGTGAAGGCTCATTTGTGATCACTTATCTTTTGAGCTAGCACTTTAGTTATTTTCTTTGAGAATTTTAATCAGATAACGTTTGTAACAAGCTTACACAGTTATATATGTTTTCACGAATTTTATTTAAGTCTAGAATATTTTACTCCAAACTTAATTATCACACACTACAATATTGAAGCGCATAACAATGTGCTTACTAATATTTAAACGGGCAAAACTTTCACACTACACCTCTACTGTCACACTCGAGCACCATACAAATAATTATGATGGCTCACAACAGTGACACTAAAGCACCTGCACTCACGAATAATTAATACGAAGGTGGGTTCTAAACTAACTAGTAGAAGAACCACCCTGAGATTTCCTGTTTCGAGTTTAATTGTGAATTCTAACTACGAGGAAGTTGGAAGTAGTTGAATGCTAAATCGCTGAGTGCGAGTTTACGGGAGAGAATTCTTAGTCGACACAGTTAAAATTTGAAGCTTGTTTATTAGCTGCTGCTTTATTTTAAGCGATGGAGTTTTAAATAATTAACATCATTATAATGCATACATTGAAAGAAAATAGTTTCATGTCTCAGTATGAGAATACAGAACTGTTATAAAAAATACCAAACTTTGAGCTCAAGCTATGTTATATGTATGTTATATGTTAAGGTATGGTATGTTTGTATGTATTTAAAGTTCATTACCTTGTAGAGTAAAGCAAAAGCTGTCATTTTGTAGTCAATCACATAACAATCACACGCTGAATTCGAAACACAAAGTTTATCGACATATAAAGTCAAACAGTCCTCTCAACAGTCAATTAACTAAAATATACTTAAACAGCGCAAGCTCACAAATCGCTCAGCAAGGCGCTTGCGTTAAAGACGGCAGTGATGGCCGGCGCATTAGCTGTCGCATTTCCGCGGCGCCTGCGCACATGTTACACTAAAACCCTCTTCCCGTGCCATCGACTCTGACGAATTAAGTTATTAACGAACGTCACAGCTGCTCTAAACAAATCAAAGGACCAACACCGACCACTCAAACGGCGCGCGCGCCGACACCGTCACACGTCTTTACGGCCGTTTTACGAGCGCTTTCATATTCAACTTTCGAACGCTCTTAAGGGTGCAACGATTGTTTCCATGACTAAATAAATTAATGCGGGCGGCGACTCGCGCCCTATTTATACTCGTACAACGACACAACCAACAATATCGCCCGTTATTGTACTTTGAAGTCGAAACACTTCCACAGCTTTGATGTCCCGATAGTGGCGATGATCCTTAATAACGAAATTCATAAATCATACCAAACATCCGTCAGCACTAGGGTAAGTTTGTTTTGGCATAATATTTATCGAATACCTTGACATCTTTGATGTGCTCAGCGGAATCGCTAAGGCGCAAGGTAGAGGTTTCATTACCATCAGCAATAATTCTACTTAACTCGCGTATATTTCGGTACTATCTCGGCGGCCTCGGCCTGTCAGCGCGAGGAAACATCGTAAGGCAAGGTTATAAATTATTTACTGTTTCCACGCGAATACCGTGTATTTGTCACCCCGGGCCAAAGTATTAAGATATTGCTTCGTATTCCTATGGGCCTCATTATGGGGCGGGGCGAGAGGCGACACCTATAATATTTCATCCTTAGCCGGCGACGAAACACCGAAAACGATAGAGAAAACACCTCGCGAATCCCTCATTTTAAGAGCACTCTAAGCAATTGTGTTGCGTGCTTTCGTCAGGATATTTACTTTTAATTTTATTAGGAGCAAACGTTCCGTGGGAAAAATTGGAAGAGCGATTCGCTAAAAAGGTTGTTTTGATGGTAGTTACATTAAGGTAATTGGTGTACGGCTGCGAAACAGTTTTATAGCCCATAGCAGTGGTCGTTTGGGGCTGGCTAGCCCAATCATTGTCAGTCTTTGCCGCCGGCCGAATCTAATACGGGATCCGATGCTAATGGAACGAATTTAAGTATCCAACGGATAAATTGGCTCTCAAGATTTATAGAACAACAAATTGCTGAATGTATGTATTTAATTTAAAAGTCCGGAATTTACGATCCTTTGTAAAGTTTACGTTGGCTGTGTAATTTAAATTCATAAATTTTAATAGTGAGCCTCAGATCGATATTAATCTGTGGTTATCCGAAATACGCAAAGTCGTCATTAAAACGTCATAGAAAGAATTATATCGTCGGGTGTGCGAGCCCGCACCATCACGGCTGGCAGTCTCAGATCAATTTACTCTCACAATGACCTTAATATAGAGTCATCGTGCCTCGTATGGAGGGTAATAATTTTCATGTATGAGTATTAAAGAATTTCTGTCGATGTTATCTCGAGCGTGAGTCGCGTGTGCGAGAGGAAACTGAGAAGCGACGTTATTAAAAAAGCACATGTGTCCCGATGTGTATCGCAGCGTTTGTTAATTACTTCTGACACGCAGCATATGATTCAATTATCATATGATTTATTCGGAGCGAAGGGTCGGAGTGCGCGGGCGCGTAAGGATCGCTGCTTATTTAAGCGTTAACTATCACATTAATTTTGAGAGATCCCGTTCTGAGCAGATGGCGGGCAAATTCTCATGCGACACAGTAGCTATGAACTTTTTTGTGTCGTATCTTGTTAACATGCTACCGTTTTGTGTGGCCCGGAAAGACCCTACGGAGTTTCAAAATTCCGAAGTATTTCAAAACTATTAACAACACTTCGCTTGTTTACAGCTCAGCAATTAACCAGAACTGAACCTGATAATTAGGTAAACATCTTAGAATATTAGAAGACCGCATCCAAACAATTTTAACATACGAATTTCTGTCGGAACTGTTATAAAACTATAAATTCTGTCATTATCGCGTGCCACATCTTAAAAGTCGGCGTTATACACATAAAAACACCTTTAATTGCTTAACTCATCCGTCCAGTAACCACATAATTCACCTTGAAACCGCTTTCACACTAAAGATCGCCTTCGTTAGACGAAAGGACAGAACCAGTTGGTAATAAATACTAATTACTGGTGAAATAACATGATAACATCTCGTCCAAAATTCCAGGGATTACACCTAAAAGTCGAAGTTGAAAAAAAAGAATCGTTTCCATACATAGTAAATCTTGCATGACGCGTAATGTTTCTCAAGAGCTTATTTATTATCGTCGGTCGTTTTGAACGAACCGTTTAATAAATATTATCACACTCTAAGTCATCAACAAACGTGAGAAGACAGTCGTTTGACCCGGTTCGTGATATTTGTCTCATTTCGAGGATTAAAATGTGATGGTTGCCGATCGTCTACTGTTTGTAGAAACTGTATTACAATAAATATAGCCAGTTTATGGATCGCGTCTTCGGCAGGAGTATCTTGTATAATTAGACCCCGGTTCAAAATGGCTCCGCGTATCGAGTGCTCTTGAATGACAAAAGAGTACTTATAACAGGCTGTGTAAAAGGGATCTTGAGTTAATCCAAGACGTTTCAAAGCCATCTCGAAAGATATTGCATTTTTAGGAAGGCAGTGTTTTTTTGAATGCGTATCCGGTTCAATTAAAAAGTGCTTTAAAAGGAACAACAAAACATAAAGAGCTTACACGTGGACTTCGAGAATAAATACACAAACATACAAGAATAAGTACATTTTCCGCCCTTTTTCACACAATTGAGTAAAAATAAGATCACAAAGAACATTAAGAACCTTGAGTTTTTTTATATCCAGATTTTCAGATTGAATCGGTTAAAACATGACGTAAGTAAGTACTTACATAGTATTTAATGTAAGATGAATAATAAAACCTATACTCTAGTATTTTTAGTTCAAGAATAAATATCACAATACGACAATGAAGTAACAGACTCATTAGTAGGGCAAACTCTTGGCGGGGTTCCCACATTTGCCACCACATGGCTCGCATTGAAACATGTCTCTACAGTTACTTTCAATAAATCCGGATTATCATTTATTTAAGTACGACATTTGCATGGTAAGTTCGAATTGTTTTTTATTTCGGCGCCACAAAGTTTGAAATACAACGCCGACCGGTTTTCGATGTTCGTACTATGCTTTCACGGCGAAGGAAGTGCGTGTTATTGCAGCTTATGTTTCGAAGTCGCCCGCTGAGATATTCGAGGCACCCGTCCATTTTTTGTGACAGACCAACCGAGTGCCATAAATAATAGGTAGGGGTTCACGAGCTATGCGTGCTTTGTAATAAATTCGATGCTCTTTTTGGTAGCAAAGGAGCGGCCTTACGAGGATTGAATTATGGTGATGCACTAAGCCAGCGAGCGCGGCTGGAAGCCATTTTTTTCTTTTCCATTTCGCGTTAATCTCTTACATTTGTATCCTTATCCGCAGTCGCGTTCGTTCGTACAATGAGTTCTTTGCTACACACGCCCATCCTGTCGTATCGAGTTACTTAGTACTCCCGGCCATTTGTAAGAGACAACACACAGATGGTGTGTCCGTATTGGCTTTCTCTTAAAACAGAAGACATTTAAATCTCATGGGACCGTCAATATTTCCTTTCCGAGTAAAACAAAGGCGAGCGTCTGGGCCTGTTCTAAACTAAGATAGATTAGTGCGGGAATGGACGACACGACTGGCCGGCTTATGTAGGTACTCAGGCTACCCGGACTTGTTTGTCGGTCCATTATGTTTGCCCGCCTTCACTCAACTATGAGCAGTATGCTCCTTTGAATGGCGGTGTAGGATAATACACGATCGTGTTCTGTTGCTGTTTATAAACTATACGAACTATTGTGAACTCTTCAACTGTTAGTTCATCGTTTAGTTCAGAGCGTACCCATTCTAACGACGTTAATGTATTCACCGTTTGAGGATTTTGTAGAATTTACTATTGTTGATGTTAAGTAAGACGTGTATGAGAAGATAAATCAGTTTTGCAGGTATATAGAACACTCTTATAAACATAATATATGAAGTAAACAATTGTAGAGATATAAAAGGCGCAAAAAACAATGAATGACACTTCGAAAATCTAAAAATACAAGTCTCTCAACTAAAGGCGTCGCGCTTAGTTGACGATGACAGCGGTATTTATTTTAGACATAGTTATGAAAGCGAGCATGTGTATCGCATTTAGAGGACTTTCAAGATACCTGTCACTGGTTGAGTAATGTTTGTCCCGTGAGACATGAGAATGACTCGGGTAGGGTTACGGCCGGCCCAGCGCCCGCACATCACGGTACTCAAATTACCCCCGGATAAGTCAATCATTGGAAACGTCCAAGTTATCCCGAAATAAAACGCTCAAATGTAGCGTGTGGCGCTCCCGGCATAATGCGTAGCGACAGCTAACGTGTTTTGTGCGAGAAAATAAAATTGATGGCACATGGGGCACGGACCTAAATAGCCCAGCATTCGTGTTGCACTAAATGCTTTTGTCTATTTTACAGCGTCACGAGAGACGTGACTTTCCTTTTATTTTCTGGTGGTATATTAGTTCCGTGTCGACCGATCCTACGTGCGATGCCCGGGAATGTTCGCTTAAAAGTGCCGCTTAAACAGTTAAATACAACTGTTGAATGAAAATTAATTGGACAAGTGTCGGCGAGGCGAAACTAGCGTGGAGCTCCAATTTCCTGCGCGGCCACAGTCTTCGAGCAAATAGCTCTTTGCAAATCAAACAAGGGACCGTCTGCCGAATCCACATATCAACTTCGCATTGTTTCTCTCCCATCATTCGGGGCTAACCAGAGGCGTTTTCGATTATCCGCCCTCGGGAGAACAAAGCCTGTGACCGCAGAGCCAAGTCAATTACATAGTTCAACAACTCAGCCCTTATAACTTTCATGGGCTACCACCGGAATACAGAAAAGGGTATATGTTTTCAATACCGAGGGCGAGCGATGCGATTGACCCTTTCGAGTGTCCGCATTGACTTTTAAATTACTAATCCTGCGGGGCTGTTTGCCGGGCCGGGCATGTTTACTCGCTCGAGTGTGCTCGCATATCTTCATTAGCCGCGGAAAGTAGGCGCTAACCGGCGCTTTGCTTACTCGCCTCTCAATGAGAATCGGAATTCTCCCCACCATCATACAGTGAGATGAGAATGCTCATTTCAATTCATCCACCATTTTGTCTCGTTATATGCCAATTTCCCAGCACAATAATTCACGCATACGTAGTTTATAACTCAATGCATCGAAATAAAAATGCAATAAAAGCTCCGTGAAAATATACTGAATTTAATATAACTTTATATTTTTGTAGCTGCCCGCACGACTAGCCTACAACACGAATTGAATTTTGATGAAATATCAGAATCGGTAGTTCACAGCGCGCATCAATATGACTCTATTAGCATAAACTTACACAAACAAAGTACTGTAAGCGTTAGCACGATACATATCTTCCTAAAACATAATGAATTAAAATTCTTTCACACCGTTTCGTGTATGGTTTACTCGTTTTCCGGAAACAATTTAACTTGGCAACCGCTATTTAGATACATACTGAATAAGGAATGGGCCTTATTAATGTTTATCTGTGAATCTGAATAAGAATGCGTCGCGTATACCCGGTTCCACAGTGAGGCAGCCAAGCGCGCCATTCCTACTGATAGCTCAATACAAGCTTTTTTAACGTCAAGCACAGTCTACCCTTTCGGCCCAATGAATTACTTAATTTTTCCGCGTCGGGCACAAACCCTTCGGTACTCAATGTCGAAATAAATTAACCTTATCCATTGTATTATAAAAGGATGTAATGGTTTGAGTGGTTCCGAATCCGTGGACAGAGGGCGGAATATTTTTTGGCAAATATCCCAAATAGGCCTTTGTAATTTTCTTACAATAGAACAGTAGGACGCAAGTTACTTTAATTACAAAGATTGTGACGCAATGACTAATGGCAAATTAGGTGGCAATTTAACACATTAACATTAACAAAGACAATTCAGTGGTTAATTCGTACAGTTTGAATAAATTAATACGTAATGAGCTACGTTTAATCACATAAGCTACGAATTGAAAATGGAACATTTTACAAAGTAAAAATAAAATCAGAGCACAGTCAGTCCCGTCATTTACTTTATTGGAATGAAATGTTAAGCGGTATTAACGGAACGTTTGTATCGACTGTAATACGAGTGAAGCTCATATTAATGCATTCTATTTCGCTCCACTGCTTATTAATGAGTTGAAATTGTTTATAACGATGGGCACAGGGAATAAAAAGTAACGATTAAGAGTGTTAAACTACCGTAACCGATCGGAATTCGGTTCGGCGATTCTACTGGGCTATTGTGTTCAAAATAATGGAAGTGTTTATGTTTGGGTGCGTTTTTCTAGAAGAAAAAAAATACACACCCGGCTCTACCTGGTGTACCATCCATCATAGCTCATAACAAGAAATTATTGTGCGTTTTTATCGTCTTCCGAGAATAGTAGTTTCGCTATGAAATGGAGGCTGACGGCTTTATTTGCAAACATTGTAATAAATTACCTGTCTAAATTGACTCGTCCGATGTCCACTTTTGCTCACACGATAAACTTCGTTACATTTTATGTGCTTGAGATTTTATTCGAGATTTTAAATTGTGTTCGTTGTTTATTCATATGAGAGCTCGGGTCTTTGTTTGCTGTGAAGATGAGAATAAAGAGAGACAAAAGCGTTCTTAGTTTTTACAGGCGGTAAGCTTAGTCTTTTGGTTCTTAATCCGTATTACGTGAGACATAGCGTTGAGAACGTATGTGTTGTTTAATGGAGTGAGTGTGCGCATTAAGTTTGTGTATTCAGTATGCAGATTAGTGAACGGATACATGTCCACGGTGTGCCGCCCCGAGATTGGATACAAGAACACACGTGGGCACTGGAATTATCATTGTTAAACTTGTACTTGTAACGTGGGGAGGAGCTGAGATGCGAGTCGACAAGGTAGGTGCGATCAAACTGAGAATGACAATGGAATATGATACCTGCATCCTGTACCAAAAAACGACGCTTTGCTTGTTTTGCCGATTTTATTTATATTATACAGGGTGTTGTTTTGGTCATCGACGAGCGACTCAGGGGTGGCTGTACAAACGATACTGATGCCAAAAAAAATATAATAAAAAATATATTTTTTTAATAGAAAAAAAACCAAAAAAAAATGCGGTACAGCAATCGAGTTAAAACTACCAACACCGGGTAGCCTCTTCGTAGCTTACTAGCTACGGCGTAGTATTTCGTAGATAAGCGCTAGCTACGCGCTAGGGTGCGAGTTTTCCCATTAGTTTTTTATTTTTTTTGAATGTTGTGAAGGGGTTTTCTTGTATAAAACTTGCTCAGAATTTAAAGCAATTTTTTTTTAGAATAAACATAACTCATATTATCATCCCTGAGTTGGATGTCACTGACCAAAACAACACCCTGTATTTATCTATCAAACGTTTGTTTTTTGTATGTACTACTTTTTCCCATTAATAAGTAATCCCGACCTTGTTAACTGAACTATTTTTGATCATGCCCGACTTTCAGTACTAAACACAGAATCATTAACTACCTCACTAACATTAAGAATTACTCAATAAAACACTGCTCTAGTTCTCGAATTTATTTTCTTTTGTTTACGACTCTTTTGCAACGTAGTAAACTATTTCATAATTAACTTTCTTAGATAAAATGAATAACGAGAAAATCTTATACTGAATTAAAGTTTAGTAAACATACCTTGTAAGAGATTGGGAAATAGTGGTCGTAGAGTCGAATTGAAATATTTGAAACAACGTGTTTAAAGGAGTGTTTTATTCCGAGCGTGTTCATATTGTACTTTTTCAACATAAGGTTTGAAATAAATGTGCATATCATTACACTAACAAGGCATGTCGCCTGGTGTAGTGTGTGGTCCGTCTGACTCCGATTGGTAACTTTTTTTGTATCAAAAAAGGTTTTTTCGTATCAATTAATGGGCTACAACCCGGGACTCGTGTAAGCCATTCAAGTCGTTTGGATCATTAGAGGAAGGCTTGGATTTCGGAACGGAGCCTTTAATTAATTAAGAGCAATTAAGTAAATGATAGTTATTACTGGCTGCGGCGAGACGATCGGTGTTTCGGTGGAATTTTATAAAACAAGGAATTGTTTATGGCATGGATAGAAAGTCACTTTACAATACACAATTGGAACAAGCTTTCAATAATAATAAACCGTTTTAAGTAATTCTACTTGATGTTAGAACTACATAATATGATAACTATAATAATTGAGTAGGTGAGTACTTACATGATCCTTACAAAATAAAATTATTTCAGTTAAAATAAATAAAAGTTAATAATTTTAATGTAGCCAAAATCATCTATACAAGCTAATTACATATGAACAACTTACTCACAACTTTCTTAAGATTATGTGATGATGTTATGATGAACACAGTCCGTATTTTGACTTTTTCAATGTACCTGTAAAGAGAAAAGATTATTATTATTTCATATCAAAACAGATCATAGATGTGAATCATAAAATGATAGGAATGTTGGGTCGCTTTTGAAGGGGTTATGATTTATTAAAAATCATTAATATCATATTCAGATGGTCGTTTGGGCCGTCATTTCCTGGGCATGATCAACAATGAACCCTAATGCATTATATGACGCAATGACTCGGCTTTACTATCAGCTGCTTTTCTATTGTTCATTCATTTTACTGTACACCTGGTGGTATAAAAATAAATATTTAACTTACATTAATACAATGCGGGTTTATTGCGTAACGTAGGAATGCACTCTACTGTTTGTTTTGATAGGTCGATAATATCATAATAAAATCGAGGATAGAAAAATCAGACGTGCTTTTAATCAAATATAAGACAAAAACTTAGATAGTAACCGTTTTAATGAAATCCGTATTGCTCAATTCAACAATCGTATATAAAGGTAGAGCAATCTTTTTAACTGTACTATTTTGAATAAAAATCATGCTTATACACTTCACAGCATAAAAGAAAAAGTTGTGAGATAGAAGAAACGAAACCGGGGAAGAAAAAATCATCCATAGGTATTGGTGTAGAACAGATTGAAAAGAAATAGCAATCATATCAACCAAAAACAAAACAAAACAAACTAATAAGATAGCTTTACAGCATGCAAAAACCTAAGTATGCTAATGCAACTATAATCTACCAGAAAACAATGGCTCGACCTAATAGAATTCCTTAGTAGCCGAGCTCGCTCCATCAATCATGCGTAGATATAAGATCTGAGATGAAACGAAACTCATCATTTATAGATCTGTCCGTCCGCGCTGGCCGAATGTTATTAATAGATTTCTATCTCGTCATCATCTGAATTCGGTAACGGTAATTTCGGTCATTTGGTACACCGATATCAGTAACAAATTATATCTCATTGGAACAACGATCTTAAGAGAGATTGTACGCACACTGATCGTTTTTTGTGCGTCGCTCTGACTGGTCTACCTTAGATTGGCATCGAAGTCATTAATAATAATTCTGGTCTAAAAATAAAGGACTAAGCTCGGACAAGTTAATAAAATTTTATTCCATACTATATTTTTATGTTAATTATAGATTTGATTTCTCTACCGACGTAGATGATGTAATAAAATCCCGTCATAAACAGAATTCAAAATGCCTGTAACACTATCTCCTTCGTTTGATATGAGTTTGCGATAAGAAGCGGCGCTTGGAATAAGGCGGGTTATTCGAGTTTTTGTCCTAAGTGGCAGTTGTATGCCAGTAAAATGTTACGACTGTGCTATTAACGGCTAATAATTTGTGGCGGTGTCAAAACACCCAATGTGCGTGGCGAGTGGAGAGTCAAAAATTACTTGTAGTGATTTAATATTCGGACGTTCATATGAATAAACCAACCAAGTTAGCAGCTAAAAATGACTAAAGTACCTTGACCGAGATTCAGTTGTGGGAAATTGACTCAAAAATGGTAACCTGCCTTTTTGCAGAAAATTCTTTTGCTGAATTTCACTTGCGAACCAACGTTTCGACAATGATTCACTTTGACAAGTAACGATTGTCAAATTCTTATATGACAATATTTCATGCGGTAGAATTATTGTTAAGCTGATTATCACAAGGCCACAAAACTTTTGGAACATTTATAATTTTTCAAAATTTTCACGAGCCTATACAACTTTTTATACAAAAAAAAATACAATAAAGAATGATGTATGATTTTTCCAATATTTAGTTAAAGTATAGAATACATTTTCATTTTAAATAAAATTTAAAAAACATGTGGGTCTATTATGCTTAGTTGGCATTTTGAAAAGTGTCATTATAAAAAACATAGCAAACGTACAGTTGGTAACTGTGAGGTTGGGAAATGAAACAAATTCATTTTTAATTATTTGGCAAATGAGTATTCGGTATGATAAAATTCTGTGAAACGTTAGTTGGGAAATGATAATCGGCTAAACAATATTTGTGCAAAAAGGCATAGAAACCTCAAAAATATCTCACATCTGATGAGTAAAAAACTAGAATATCAGAAGTTATAAATTATGGTCTAAAGTCTACAAGTGAAAAAAACAATACAAGAAAAGAAAAACTTGTTCAAACGCAAGCAACTCATAACTATGATTTCCAGCGTTTTTTATTGGACATATTTTGAATATTTCGTTGTTAATGACGAAACAAATTTTAAGTCTTCAACCTCACTTCAACACTGGCCAATAAAAAGAGATGATACTTACTTTTTTTCTTACATTCTACGAGTGTAATCGCGTCAGGCCGTTCATAGATGGAAGTTCTTGATAAAAAAAAACCTTGTCAATATCATTACTGCCAGTATCTCGGTCTTATTTAACAAGATTGTAGGCTCGTTCTCAGATAATGATTGTATTTTATTATATCTCTATGTCGTACACGAATACACGTATCTTTGATAAGTAAATATTTATTCATAATGTCTTCATACTTATGGAGGCGAAAAGTTCCATTACAATAACAAGTAGGTAACTTACATAAAGCGCCAAAAATCTTGGGACTTAAAATACGACGAAAAAGGTCCGCTGGATTTTATTTTAATATTAAGCATATTCGTATAATTGAATCTACCGGTGACGCTCGGACCGTGATGTTTCTATTTGCAATTACTTCTGAAACATTTAATTTACTTTTTATTAGGCTTCCTAAAGCTATAACTGAGTTATTAAAGTCCCTTATTTTACTTTAATTCATGCTCAAAGGCAACAAAGTAACATGAAATCAGAATTAAACTTTATAAAGTCTTCTCCATAGTTTCGTTTCAAAAAGCTTTAGAGTGACATTTTTGCCATCAGTTACAGCACATTCACACTTCACACATATCAACAATCTCGATTGCGAAGAATTGATATTGCTTGAAACTACGTATGGTCGTTCTTTAAGGTAATCGCGATCTCGCAGAATTGATTGTACGAGCGTGGATGCAGAATGTTGCGTGTGGGAGAGCCTTAACATAAATATGATCGCTCGTTCTGTCTGCGGAGATATGGAAACAATACTTGCTCCTCGAAGGTATGCTGTATCGCTAAGTCGATCACGGCTTTTATTGACCCTCCAATAACAATAAATTTAAATATTGATAACTCTGGAAGAACAAACAGTATCCATTGTTTGTTCAATGCGTAATTGCTTTGTAAGTATAGCTTTATTGCGATTAATAATATTTTGCGTATACAATTTGAAATAACTCGTGCGGATTGGCGTTTGTGATATGCAAAAGTGATATTTTATGTGTTTTATTAAATTAAGTATCATATTTTTGTATTGTGTGTGCTTTAACAGACTATAGCAATAGCAAGTTTACGCAACTTAGTATTAACATAACACCTAAGTGCATCATAGTGGTCGGCCCATATTAGTGCGTTTACATAGTCAAGTGCACTCCATTGAACATTCTCAAACACGGCTTGTTAGGGCTGTAACATAATAACCATCGAAATCACGACGCCGACAGCGGTATCAGTTACAACGTTGATTATTGTCAAAGGAACGTCAATCTATACTTATATTATAAAGCTGAAGAGTTGTTTGTTTGTTTATTTAATCTCAGCAACTACTGGGAAAAATTGTTTTTTTGTGTTGGATAGCTTATTGATCGAGGAAGGCATGACGGGAGGAGAGGGAGCAAACTCAAAACGCGCGGACGAAATCGCGGGGTAGTAATAATGCATAGTTTATCTATTACTAGCGGTCAGTAAAAGATAAACCATGCACTATAATAAGTTGTATGTGTGAGCAAGGCAGTGGATGTTACAATGATTCCACAATCTCGACATTTTCCTCTTTGGACACTATAAGCGATAAATGTTCTGGTTTTAAAACTTTCGAAGACAGAGTGAACAGGCTTCTTCTGGGTGAGCTCGCTCCATCGTCGATTCTGTCTAAGCCCAATTAGGTCTAGGCTAAATCAAAAGCAAACCTATTTCGAATTTAAAAAAAAAACTTTGTGTGCCGCTGCTAGGGACACGGAAGCATGTCAGCTGAATGTAACACATAACCACCGGTATTTGAATCATAATTCTAAATAAAATAACAATATCACTATCTTTTCTTTATGATTTATTATTAAATACGAAAACGGGCATCACTTCAAACAAAAGACGACGCAAGGTCGAACTGTCGTCTGGCCTCGTGATTCCAACTAAGAAACCATTAAATTAATTAATAAAAACGCTTTTGCTTAAGAATGTTTTTTTTTTCTGCCATCTGTTTCATAAACAGACGGCTAGATGGCGCTAAGCGTCACGCAATTAACGTTTTCATAAGAAACCACAAATTTCGCCGGGTCGGACTGACAGCACGGTAGCTCAATTGGTAAGAGCGTTTGGCCCGGTCTGCCAAAAGGTTTCTGGTTCAAATCCCGCCCGTGCGCGAAATTTTTGGTTTCTTATTTCATCTTTATGAATATAAAAACGCTTTTTCTACTTATGCCCTCACCACCTTTTTTTTCTATTTATACCCTCACCACCTTTTCATGAAAAATGTAAACTATAGCCATCATGAGCATGAAATAAAGTCATCACATGCGGACCATCTTATTCAGAAAGTGTATAAAGTATCGTCAGTATCAATTTGTAAGGGCACATCCCTAAGCACGACAAAGCTCCACAAATATATTCAGCAGGTGTCCACGTATTTACATACAATTTTCAAAGACATACATACGAAGACTCCTCTTTACTATAAGATCCGGTGTGATCGGTTTCACAGCGATATGCACATTCGATGGTATATTGAATTAAGTGATTTGTTGACTACACCGCTGTCAAACTAAACTACGTGAGACGATGTCTTCTGTGTTATTCAAATTAGATTTGTGTTCACGTGTAGATTATCGTCAAGGCAGGTTTTAAGCTAACACACGATAGAGGTATCAAATATTAACTATTTGATAAGGTATAGCTTATTCAAAGACATCTTAATGATTAAATAATAACAAAACTTCAAGTATTTTGATTGTGAAAGTAGTATGGCCCTGCTTGTAGCAACCTAAGTAAAATGTGCATAAATTTAGAAACTTGTAAATCTTGTGTTACTTGGATAAAGGAAGATAAAATGTATTGCTGTATAAACGTTTTGTCTTTTCCGCTCTTACGTTAATCCCGAATCCAGTGCATGTATTTTGCATTAGCCCAAACGCTGAAGTGTGGTTCTACTTCAGTGGCTCTACTCTGTAAATCTTAATCTGTATCTTCAGCTATGGGCATCCTTTTTACTAGCAAGATCTTGCCTTGAGTGATAAAGACGGCTAGATTCTTAAACACAGGAATCGTGTAGTCGATCCCCAGGAAGCAGCAAACAAAGCACATTGAATCGCGGGCCTCCCCCGGCAGGGCGCGCCGCCCACCGCGTCGTGATGTGGCCTGCCTACTGCACCGGGTGTGGTGGTTTCATTAGCGATAAGGACATGAGTATTATTAAAAAATAATGTGACAAATAAAATTGCTACAAGAACACGATTTTTGAAGCTATCGCAAATATTGAGGGGGACAGCTTTGCTCGTTATTATTCATAACAATTTCAATCATATTTCCTTCGTGGACTTCCGAACCCTCATTCATTTTATGGAGCAACCTTCACTGATAAATTTCGAAATGTGAACTCTCAACAGTTAAAGAACTCTTTAAGTATTTATAAAATAAAAGGCAAGTTTTTAATAAAATAAACTTTTTACATTCGTTCTGACAGCACGAATGTAGATTAGAATAGAATTTAAGTGTGATTCTGTAAAAGCTAACATGACCTAGTCTATTAACTTCCATATTGCAGCACCCTCTATAACGGCGACATAGAATCAAAACATTGCGCAACAGTAACTAAATTAAAACACATACAAAACATCCCACTCCAATTGTGGTTTTACGTTACAACTTATCCAGAGATAAGTCCATCGTTCCGCTTCCCATAACTTTTCGCAGTGCAATCTGACACCCGCCATCACTGGGGACCCGACCCACGCTCACGTTAAGTTTTATATCCACTCGCTGATATCTTGCCGATGCGCCGAGAATACCAATAAGAGGCGTAAACTAGAAATGAAATACTATGTTAGATGTCGTTGTTTGGGAGAAGTGTTTGCGTTACCGCGTTAGATTGCGATGCCGGTCCGCTTCGGGTTGTGTGGCTGTAATATAAGGAGAGATAGCGAGTAATTTGGAGAATTGGACTCTCTATCGCTATGTTTGTGGTAAGTCCACGTTTGAAACATGTTCATAGAATCTTCTGAGAGAATTCTAGGTAATATACGTTTATCTATCATGCTTATGTGTAGTAGTTTGAATGCTCTAATTGAAGGTGGTGTAGAATATTAATTTTCTGCATTCGAGCTACATTGCTGTATAATTTTAAGGAATTGTTAGTACCTACTTGAAACGTCGTCAAAACACATAAGTATATTTAAGATTTTAGTTGATACAATAAAAAAAGATAAGTAGTCACTTGTTTCAGTATACATTAAAGAAGATAATTATAGAAAGACAATTAGAATTAACGCTACAAATGTTCGATAAAATATCATTTGTATTTATTCACATCACAGTTCTTGCAAAACATAATTACATCGTACATATGTCTAGACGAGTGCTTACGTAATTTAGGCTCATTATATTTATTTTCGTTTGTACTTGTTAAAAGCTCTTACGCAATTATCAACTTAACCCTTTAGAGAACGAAACAGACATTAAATATTTATTAAACACGAACATTCTCAACCCTGAAGAGGTACTACGTAAGTCCATATTTTCAAACATTATTTTTTTATTTAATATAAAGCTAGGCATTTAGCTTTAATGTCATGATTGATTTTGTCTTGAGTATACTTATATAATATACTTAAGACAAAATTAATAAGATATAAGTATACTAAGTCGATTCCAAATAATAGGTAACTACTATTTTTTGCCAAAATTATTTATATCCCTTACTAGGCTATGCCTGTATCATGGTAAATATCATACCTAGTGCTTAAAAAACTCAGTGATATTCGAACATGTGACAAATATTTTTTAACTCGGTATCCATCTTTGTGAGTAGACCCTCTGATATCGTTTATTATTTTAGAGCTCTCTTTATTGTGATGTAAATATTTTATTCGGCGATAACACAGTATCCATAGATAAAGCAAATTGATCGGGGTACACTAAGTTTGGATACTTTACGGCGTCGTGGGCGTCTCTAATTGATACAAGGCGATTGTGCGAACGACGCCTCACATATATTAATATTTAATGCCCGCGTGTAGACGGATAATGTGTAATTATTTAGATTAGCTCTAAAGCAAACAGAATATTGGAGCATAGAACACGAAAACCTTTGTCATTGGGGAGAGATGTCTATTTTTGGTCAATATGAACAACTCGGAACAAAATATTTTCGCATTTCTCTCACCCAATATTTTTCATTATGAACATATGTTAATGGTATATTTACTCTACTGTTCCCTTTTTTGAGAAAAGCTAAGACTTTTCTGCATCGATAGTAATGGTTATGTTGTTACCAGCCGTTGAATATTTACGCTTGTGACTTTTTTTAGGAAAACATACCAAATGTCAGAATTACTTTTTTTTATCACCATTGATTGGGTTTTTTTTGTTTTAAAAACACACTATCGATCACGCAACTGTGGCTCAATCAGCACATCACTTTGTCAATATAATAAGCAATTAATTTATAAATTACTAAGTCAAATAGTTTACAAATTGTATTCTCGTGGAATATTCCGTTGAGTATATTCAAGATTGCGAAATATTTTCTAAGATTTGAGAGAATTCAGAGCATCAAATAAACTAGCAGTTAAGCTGAAAGAATAGCTTCTTTGAATTATAACTCAAACGAGCATTTAAAGAAGCTTGTATAGCGTCATAAAACAGCCGTTAGAGATACTCATATTTTAAATATGCAATTTCTAGACACAAAAGCTATTTAACAACGATATAGAATATATCAAGCACCAAAGGATATAAATTAGATGCGAGTTAAAATGTTTATCTTTCATAATAATACAGCCAATTATGGAGTATGTTTCCGTAGCTAAAACTTTTCTTCACAAATGCATTTGTATTTGTTTATTTAATCTGTACTCATATTATAAAGCTGACAAGTGTGTTTGAACGCGCTTATCTCAGGAATTACTCGACCGATTTGTTTTTTTTGTATGTGTTGGATAGCTTACTTATCGAGGAAGGCTTAAGGCTATAAAACCTAACCCTGCGATGGGACCCCGGAGCAACATCTGCTTAACTTACTGAAAATTCACACAAAAATATTTAAAGTAAGTGCATACTGAAATTAGGCTAATTAAACGTAGTTCGTTGTTTAATTGTACATAAGCCGCTAATTTCCATTATAATCCACACAACATGTACGAGAGTAAACAATATCAAAATATCCAATATTGTCGTAAACACGTTACACAAAGCGTAAAGCTCAGGATTCAATATAATCATGTTTAACTAACTGAGACTGTAATTTCCTTGGATTCGCCTGAACATTAGTCCGTCATGTATAGGGATGTGCACGTACGTGGCATTAAAAGATACAGTGAAGACCGTTTTTTATTGCTTATCGAATATTGTAAGGAATTTAGACACTACTTTTTATATTTATTTTAAAATAACAAAACTGTATTAAACTAGTTAAGTAATTTTTCTTTAAGAATTTTTCATTGAACCCATTGTTATCAATCTGAATGACCTAAACTTTAATGGCTCAGTTTTTTTTTATTATTGAGTCTACGTTCAACATTGTTTTGTGCAAAAAGTCTTTAAAAACCTACATAGGTATAGATTGAGCACTGAGAACGTTTTAATCAAATTAAACTAATTTTATTCGCTGATATTATTGTTATTTAGTAATAATAGTATTGTTTGCAACTTTCGACTAGTAAGGAAAAATAACTGTACATACTAATAACATATTTTTAACATTCATCGTTTTACATAGATAAATGTCAATCACTAACAGAATTTTCCAAGATCCTGCATTGTACGAGTGTAGTTAGGCCCAACTAGGCAGCAAATGGTTGAGAGGAGGCATTCGAGGTAGGTTTATTATATGTATACATGTTGAAACCTGACTAAGCAAAAGTAACATAAGCTATCATAAAAATAGAAGGAAATATATGTATCTATTTTTTTCAACACAGACTAAATGGATCATTGAAGATTAAATTGAATGGGTTTTTGATCGTACACCTGAATAGTCTTATTCATAGTTTCTATTGAAGAACGCGTTGCAATCTGATAGTTTGATCAATGTTCTAAAATACTTTCGAAAATGAAATTAATGTAGAACTCTCTTCAATACAGCCATTTTAAAACAGCTGTTATATTTAATTGATACTTGAATACTTTCTAAAGCCGACGACTGACTTTAGTTACATTTGAGGCGAGCGTTTAACGCAAAGCGTTACTTTACAGCCTGGGTCTCTCAATATCTTCTGAATAGCGTCATCTGTCAAATGCTTTAGAAGAAATGTCATTACTTTTTTGAATTATTTTCTGGTTAGTGCTTAATAATCGATCGTGAAACAGGCACTAAGCGGTTCAGAGCCGATTACCAACGTTAGTTATGGTTTATTTGTCGAATATAAAAACAATCGCCTAATTTGAAACGTCACCTATATGTCAGCAATTATTTTTGAAAATGTAATTTTAAAATCGTTCACTTTTTTCTTATTAGGGTATTGAAGCGTTTCACATCGCAAAGTATTTTGACCGCGGTGCGAATCGCCGCAGTGCTGTTTCAAAAGTTATGTTATTCGCACCGCAGTGGTTGATGAAATAGGTCGATTCAAAAGATGCCTTGGGCGAATTGCACTGCTAAACCATTGGCGGTGCGAAAAACTCCATTAAAAAACAGCAACACACCGTGAGGTCCGAAAATTTTGCGGTGTGAAACTCCCCAAAACCCGATTGACGGATTGAAGTGACGTTACGTTATAATGAAATGTTGCTGGTTTCTCTGGCTTGGCTCCATCGCGCAAATATACCTAATTAGAGCAAATATACAGTTAATATTGTACCAAAAGGTAATCCCATTTTACGTCAGTTCAAATATTTTGTTGCAACAAAACCTTCAATTCCGTGCTGAAAGAGATATATTTTAATCACATCCCTAATGCGAGCTACGCCTAGCTCATCTTCGGTCTTACAAGTAGGATATCGTTCATTTGTATAAACACTAGCGACTTCCCCTTTCTTCGAGGGAATATGTAATTTGGTGAATGCCTTATTACCCTTCGCTCTGGATGAATTCTGTTTTCGGAGGATTTTGGAGACTTAAGGGTTTAAAAGTAAATGAAATAATTTATGACTCACTTTAAGAGAGGGACTCATGAGGAACTCATGATAAGAAACACAGTTTACATAAAATATTATCATATAAGGATTGAAATATGAATTTTGTAATAAAATACCTACTATGTAATATTGGAAAAGCAAAGCGTTACTTTAAGAGACCAAGAAGTCATTTAGTAGTCGCAAAGAATGATTGCAACCCCAGGCAAGAAAGCTTTAAAAATATGTAGAAGAGAGTCTTTGACATTTTAAAAACAATCATAATATGTGGTCGACGACAAAGTATCAAAGATATTGTTACAAGTTTAACCCTCCATTACCAAAGTGGAAAAATGGCATCTTAAATGACACCCTTTTGAACGCGGCAGATGGCATTTCCATAGCCTCTTTCTCCTCATTACGGGTTATAGTCAGCAATTACAGTACAATGTTTATAATATACACTTCCAAAAGCCCTATAAAATCCCTTGGGTGTACTGTATCCGGATGGGCGTATAATGGCAGACACTTATGACATCTTTTGTGTACCAGTAATGACAGCTCCCAAGTCCCCTTTTATTACATTTGACTGTATCGGAGACACTTTATGAAGATTTAATAAAGTCTGAGGCATGAGGCGTGATTAAACAGATGGTGCTTAATATGAGTTTGAGAAAGTTATTAAAAATCTCTAAATGGAATAAATTTATAGTACCTACTTGCGAGTAATGATTGTAATTAAATAGAGCAGTAATTTGTTTGTTTACCTAGATTGCAAATTTAGTATATGAAACTGTATAGAATAATTCAATCTTTAAATTAATAAAATCCAAAAGAATTATGATATTATTATGAGATACGATTTTCTTATATTCCCCTGTAGTAAGTAAGTAAAAATGAAATAGAGACAATGTTCAGTCAAATACAAAGTATCAAAATCAATATCACTAAAACTATGAGCCAACTAAATATACCAGAAGCTGAGCCGTAATATTTTTATGGAGGTCGGTATTGAAATATGTTGGAATATTAACAATAACAAAAATCCTATCGGCACGCGGCCCGCCCGCTAATCTCCCATGAATAAAACATAAGATGCTAGATGGAGCACTATTAGGGTTAGGCCTCACTTAATGCGGCTTTGTATCGGGAGGTATAAGGCGGGTTTGCATAAGTGGCACCTCGGTAACTACCGTAAGTGCGCTGAATGGTGTTATAAAAGAAACGTTGACTCAGATTTTGAATAAAGTTTCTTGATCTATTGGGAAGAAGAAATATTTTAAGTTGTAGTGTAATAGCTTGTACTGCAGCTTCAAATTAATTTATTTTCCTTACTTCTCCTTCTTATGAAAATTTCTAAAAGAAAGGTGAGGAAATGTTTATGTAATCGTACATTATGATGTGAATGGACCTAAATTAATTAGTGCATTAAACACAAAATAAAATACACTAAATATTGCGAATGTTAAATCGTGATTAAGTGATTTTAAAATAGATTTGTCAGATTGTTAATTGAGGATACAGCTATACACTTCATTTGATTTGATAGACAAAAACAAAAATTTTAGAAAATGTATTCGAATGAACTACAAAAGTAATTATTTAGATCAATTACATTTTGAACTACGCTCGAATATAAAAATAATTCTTCTTAAATATTTTAAATTGAAAGACTTCCATATAAATCAAACCAATAATAAAATTAAATTAGTCCCGTAAGCATCTATAAAGTTAACGTTTCGTATTTTTTAGTTCAACGTGAGCGATACATAATAATAATTTCTATTTATTGCTATATTGATAAGATGAACATAAATTATGAAGGCACGTTTTAATCAGGCTTTACTATTTTCAAATAAAGTAGTTATAGTGAGATTGCATGCAGTTTCTTGCAATCATACACATACTGTTTGCAGGAACTATGCGCGATTATACAGACTGAACTAACACGCAAAGCCTTTGAAAGCAAACAAAACTGTCCCGATAACTACCAAGTAAACCAGCTGGTTTATCAGAGGCCAACGGTCGGTCAACATTTTCACCTCTAAGATTTTCACTTAAAATCGCTGCAAAAATAACGGGCTTTGTAACGAAATTGTTGGGTCTAAGCTACCTTAGCCTTTTATTAAAGCATAGGTAAAAAAAATGGCCGCCGGATAATATTTTGAAGAATTCTTTCACAAAGGGTCGCGGCGGACCGGCTCCAATCGATGCGATGGTCGCTTGACGGCCGGGCAGCTGCAGAATGAAATTATGAGCATTTTTATTTCTCCGCGGTCGGCCGTAGCCAGACAGTACACCTGCCCTTCCCGACCGCGATTGACACCTACCCCATTATAAAGCGAGGATCAGCCGAAAAAACCCGAACAAAAGCCGAACGCAGCCGTATGAGAACTTATTATTGGCCCTTTACAACATCCACCTTTCATTTTTAACATCTTCATACAATCCTGACTATTAGCCGAGGCGTGTGGGCAGTGGGCTCGTATCTAAATAAAACTATTGTTGCTCTAACAAAACATCCAAGTGAACATCTTCATAGTCGTCATTGTTAAAGGTTAGGTTCCCGTCGTATTTTAGATGAGAATTTATTGCCAATTTCAGGGAATGTTTACTGAAAAGTGAGTGAATGGCGAGTGAATTACTTATTGTAATGAAATAAAGGAGGCCAGATTGAAAGCGTCCCATGAAAAGCGACGTTCGCTGCCGAGAAAGGTTTGATGGTAATGATTTATGGCGACAGAAGAACGACACGATTTTAACGCTAATGCTAAGAAAGATAAATGTGTCATCATTTATTGTGCCCGGGAAAAATAAATAACGTTTTCATCTATCAAGTCATAATGATTCGCGTTTGTTGAGGCAATGCGAGTGGGCGTGGAAGAAAGGAAGTAAAGTCACCGCCTATTTTATGTATGGCTTTGACAGATTTGAAAGGTTAAAATTAAGTCATCAGCGCATTACAAAAGAGCATCTTGCCCGAGCAAAGTAGAATGTCCTTATTGCTCAAAACATATTTAGGGTTGGTGACCTTAAAAATCCTTGTTAGAATCGTGGCCTAGGTATATAGGTAGATGTGCCGTTGGCGGCAACATTACCTATATACCTAGGCCACGATATATGTTCTCGCGGTATAAATGAGCAATATTTCAAGTTCCAGTAACTTTGGCAGTTTAACATTACATTGTTATGGATATTTTTTTATAATGCAAGTATTTATAATAAATATTTTATTGAAAAGTAGAAAAACTTTTCTATGTTTCCTAACTTTGCCAAATTGATTATACAATATTGTTTTCTATGGCACGAAAATGTTGCCGGTAACACGTGTTAGGGCATATTCTAAGTATTGGCCTAGGTCACTCTATATTATTTTGCTGCATCCTAAGAGTGGAAGAAACAGACGTTCATCTCCAAATCTCTAGAGCTGTCGCATCATAAATACAGTTATCAAATTTTACGACTACCATTACCAAGACGATCAAGCCATTCAAGTGAAGCAAGATAAACATGGTTCTGACCGCGATCACGCTGGTAACAGCGTTTTAACCGCAGCTGCGAACAAAAACGCACGCCTCAGAACGGCGGCGCGGGCCGACCGCAAAACTCGTTCACGCTGCAATCATGTACTACAGATCTATATTTAGACCATGCAAACTGCTTTGGCCGCGCTGCAAGGTGTGAACGCGTTTGAGCCACGCGCGACGGACGCAGGTATGCCTATTAGGGCTTAACTAAAGTTCTATAGTATACCATTATCTGGTAGAGCCAGAAGTAATGATAGGGGCACGGATGCAAATGAGGGTAGACACGACACATGTGAAGCACGATGGGTTGTCTGTCCGGTAAAGTTGTTCGGACCAGCTGCTTACCAATTAAAACCTTGACAATATCCATAGTAGGTAAAACTAAGTCTTACTCCTATTTTATAACTAATCGAAAGCTAGTAGCAAAATGAAAATTGATTCTTAAAGCAAGAAATTATTTCGAGTTCGAGTTAAATGAAGTTGAAAATTCCCACTAAAACCAATGCACGGAACAGCATGATTGACTTATCAATAAAATACGAACCATAAATCAAAGTCTTACTTATATTTTGTTCGTGGAAGGAAAGTGTAGGTACAGTAGGACAAGCAATCGATATGCAATCTTAAATGCACAACGTCATTATAACTGACATTAAATGTGGCCAGTATTTCAGCAACGATACTGTTTGGGTGCTAGAGTTTCTAAATGAGCACTAAAGTTTAATTGCTTTGTTGCATAAGCCAATTTAACATCTCATAAACATTTTTCATGCCTTCATGAGTCATTTCCACATTAGCATGACTCATAAAAAATCAATTGTTTTTGACAATGTGGACGTGACTAATATGAATTTGAAAACCCTTTGTGCACATTGAATAAATTAATCCAACTCCGTTTGGCTACAGTCGAAATAAATATTTCTAAGAACATTTACTAACTCAGAAGTTAGTTACTTTATACGGCTAAATTATAAATGGTGGATTTAAAGCAAAGCCGCTGTCAGTCAACTAGAAGATTGGAAGAACAATAAAGGTGATCCGAATAAACCAGGCATGAAATTCATAATCACATACATAATGCATCATAGCGAATATTATATTTAAATTTGTTTTTGTAATGTGATAAAAATTGATGATAAGGATAAGTCTCCTTATGATCAAGGTGTTAATGATGAGTTGAACCTTCCGTCAGTACTCCGTCTCTGGATATGTATTCTGGAAGTCTGATCCCATATTTTGGGCTATATCACGTTTTTACACGTTGTATAACTGACATAAGTGACAATAACAGCACGACTTGTACACAAAGAACTTGATTTTTGACAGCACTATTCACGACAAATAAGTTATTTCTGTACCTTTGCTTAATAAACGACAAAAGACTGTTTTTTTAATTAATTGTAAAGACAAATATAGTTTCTTTAGACGTTCTAACTGGATCATGTTAATATTGAGTTGTATGTCGATTGCTTAAAAAAAATATATGAACCTAAAATAATCATTCCGTAGCATTGACAATTTGATACTCTTACAGAGTAGCCCCTCAAGATAACTGACTTCGTTACCGCTCCTGTAATGACTTGGTTAATTCAAGATAATTATGCCGGTCCGAAAGCGAGCTGGAATGAAGGCTACTCAAAAGACGATCGGGTTTCAGATAAAGCGCGCCCACAATGGCTGTGCGTTCTTGTTCAATCGCCATACGTAATTGCGCGTTCGAGAATTTTAATTCCATTATGAAGATACATAGAAGTAATGATCATAATTTATTATAATCAATTAAGTACCAACATTTGCTTTGCTATGGTATAAAGAAGTCGTATCGACATGCATATAATATAGCGAAAATTGAACGACAGCTGAGTACCAATTTATGTTACATACCTATATTTATATATGTCTTTAATAGCAGGAAGCAGTCCATTATACATTTTCAAAGGTGGATAATTATTTCTTAATTAATCAACTTCACCAATCCTAGTGTCTAGGCAATGTACATAACCATTTCTTAATTAAATCAGCTCTATCAATTAATTATCAAACTCGCTACTATGCCTGGTGAACACACAATTAACCCTCACTCACATTTCTCCCATTTAAGAAGCTATAAAGCAGCTTTTTATTCCTTTTTAAACGCGCATCAATTTGTATGCGCAGCGTGCGAGCCCTTCCCATCACGGAATTACAATATCCGTTCATATTTAATAAACAACATTGTTTCTTGGCTCACGTCCACATCACTCATCCTGTCCGAAATCGCTTCTTTTTAATCAGAAGTGAGTCGAGCGATTCGCGAATTGGAACGTGGCATGACAAAGACGGGCATTTTAATATTCACAAAACAAGAAGTCTCGTGCACAAGGCCTTATGTGCATATTTTATAGTTTTTTTTTTTTTTGGTGTTCTGTAAAGACGTATAAAATTAAATACCTCAAGTTAAATCAGTCGGTAGCTTCGTTTAACGAAAATATTTAAACCAGTAAGCCTATTGCGATATTTTTAATAGTTGGAAAAGTAAGTTATAGAAGAAAATATTTTGAGTGCAAAAATTATTTGGAAGTCATTATCAAAATGGCTATTAGTGAACAGTATCAAAATCCATGCAGTCGTTTTTACCCTTATCGCGGAAAGACAGTCATTTATATAAAAACTAACAGATCTAAAGAAAGTGAAGACTTCAGAATGAAATACAGATCTTAAGAATACAGATCTAAATATTTGAGAACTACAGTTATAACGAAAGTCAATACTAAAAAAAAGTATGTACCTATAGAAATTTAATTGAGATTTTTCATACAGGACCCATCAACTGCATTCCGCCCACGCCTGCCCTTTTTTTCTGATGTCGCTCAGACATTCTGTCAGTCAGGTCGGAATAATTCAGATTACACACACCTACCGCTAGGCGCCGCTCTACAGAATCAAAAATGAGCGCGGTCTGTTTTGTTTTAATAAACTCACATATTTGCCTTCAAAGTAAAAGCTTTTTATTTGATTTGTTCTCCAAACGAGTTCCAGTTACGGCGATTAGGGTTTGAAACTTCACGTACGAGTTTGAGTTCGGAATTTTGCTGAACGAAATAGCTCGTTTTATTAGACGCATAACATCGACTGTAACTCGTATCGGCGAATACCTGTTTCGATTTCGGTTTGAGTAAAAACGTATTTACATTCTTTCGGAATTGTGGTTTGATTATCCCTGAAATTGACTCAAAATGGCCCTGTTTAAAATTCGTACATGACAAAATTATGCGAGACGCTTAAGTCTGGATGAAAATAACAAAAGGAGCTTGACAACGTACGCAAATTACCGGCCAAAAATGGATATGGAATATAAAGGAGTTGGACGCGGGACAAAATGTCCGCGAGCAGTCCTAAATTATGGGATACGTCTATATTATTGTTCGAATTAGAGATATTGCGTCTAGACCGACAAGAACGTTATGCGAGCAAAACGAAGGGCCGTAGGCGAGATGCAGTCCGTTACATTCAGCAGCCCTGATAGAGCAGTAAGCCCATAATTTTATGAATAACAAATTTCATACCGGCTTTATCATTCGAATAAATAAATATGCGACAGACAACACACAAACTGTCGTAGTTCTGAAGTAAGAATTTTTCTTTCTTGTATTACTAATACCAGATAACGATTATGACGGGGACGTCTCCTTAAAAAACTTTCATATAACACCCATTACTTCGGTACAAATGTTCAAGCTCATCACACAAACATTTGCCTTTTGCGGGATTCCAACCCGTGACGGCTGAAATAGTAGTCAGGAGCGCTGGCTAGCTATTACGCTAAACGCATCGTTATAAGCAATAACTTTAATTGCGAGTATAACAGACTTTATTAGCAATGTAACATTTATTGTAGGGCCCACTGAAAACCAGCGTCAGGTCCTCTAGGGAGCCTGACTCCTGATGAGTGAGGTCCTATTGGTTAGGACGTCACCGACACGCACACGCACTGCTGGCTGGCATTTGTGTGCCCGTCTGTTATATTTATATGAGTGTTTTTTTTTACAAATTTCTAAATGTATGCCTGTTTTTTTCTTTTTCTTTGTGTCCGAGCGTTTGTTTGTTTGTGCGTGTGTGTGTTTGTGGTGTCCCTAATCAATAAAAGCTTTTCTGTCTTTCTTCAATGTTTTTTTTTTCCTACAAAACGAAATTTTGTGTGCTACGTGATGTACGTATTTAGTTACCTACAATTAACATATTTGTGAATCTTACTTCGACCAATAAGACTGTCACCATAACTTCCTATCAACTTTGTGATTTGTTAACAGGCTAACAATGGACCAATCAGAGCCGTCATGATAACATTTATGGCAGTTACATAATGAATAAGTAGTTACACGTTTAGCTGTTCTTCTTAACTCCGACGGAGTATGCCGACCGGCCTATTGTTAGCGTGATTCTCCGCTGTAAATTCCGTGCAAACTATCGACTCTCGCATTTATCTCTCTACACTATAATTACTCGATATAATTACACCATAAATATCTCTTTCGCGGCAAATAAAAGATATCGGCGGTGGTTTCTGATTTGTGCGATTCCTTGAGTAGCAGTGACAAATTACACGCATTTAGAAAGAGACGTTTCACTAATAAATTTACTTTTTTGGATTTGCAACAAAGCTTATGAGTTCTTTATATACAATACACTTGTCTTATTTTATATAAATAGTGATAAGGAGGTATTCTCCTAAACTCGATTGGCATTAAAAGTTTACACGTCAAAAAATAACTTTGCTGTAGTTTATTTTAGCTTTGCTCTGAAACTGTTCTTTGGTGTCAGATATACAATTTTAATTAAAGAGTTCAGTTGAGCTGTAAATAATTGTTTTAACTTACATAATTAAGAGTTGTATGGATTTAATAATGATGTAGCGACGACTTCGTTTGAATCAATACAAAAAGCTTGTTTTGGCGATCTTAGTAAGTTTTCATAAGCTTTTATTGAGAGTCTTTTTAAGGAGGCTTACCACATTTAAAAATCGTTCTCACACGCATCAAAAACACTAATCCACAAATTGCATTACCCAGACTAGACGTGACTTCACTTCTCTGACTATAGAAGTATTTTTTCTAGTCAGCCCACCGCAGCCGGCGTAGTGCTTTGAAATACCTGCTCCCTTAGGTCACATTCATTTTCATCTAGTTCTCTTTTACGGTGTACGAACAGTGAGTTAGATCTAGTGTCGCCATACCTCTGTGAGTTGTGGGGCCGAAAAAGAAATATAAATGGGGCAAGAAAGAAATATTTAATGCAACTGAGACACGAACTTAAATTGTATGGAAGTTATAATTTTTGCGAAACTCTTTTGCGAGGTCGTGAGTATTTTTTTTTGAAAACTTTGCTGTGTTAATGTAAAAGTTATCTACTTTTATTTTTACATAAAAATGTTCTGTCTATTTTAAAAGTCGTCCCTATAATTTTCAGTAACCTAATTTTACGATACTGCATATAATTGTCCTTCATAGAAAATTAAACTTGGACACTCTAGTCAGCTAAGTTGATATTTTATTAACTCACCAAAGCCTGCAGCTGTTGGGTTTGAGACAAGATCTAGGCGTTAGGGTTATTGATTCCCTTGCCACACGTATTATTAAGTCATTATGGCGTGTGTTTGACATAGCCCGAGTTGATCAGTTGTATAAACGGTTAAATATAATTATTTTCTCTATATAACAGTATCGGCTCTTGTACTTTAAACAATACATTTTTAAAGTCATGTTTTTTTTTAATTCTTCGGTTTTGTTTCATTAGGTCCGGAATCTACAGTTCTATCCTAGGTATCCTCATTTATTGAAACGAATCACGATATTCCAAAAATATACCTCATTTATACAAGATTTTAAACATGTTCTAGCTCTTGTTCCTTAGCTTTGAGACTAAGTTTGTGCCCACGAACGTTTTAATTAAGACGCATTGTTCATCGAACCAAGGCGTGACTTTCCATTTAAAAACTCCGCCTCGAGTTTCAAATCACTCCATTAAACACGCGTGTTGCCTTCTAATATTCTTGAGTTCCACATCGCTTCCATCTTCTTTATTATCAACACTATATTTTATTCAAATCAAGTCCATAATGATATGCGAACGGAATTCCGTTGCTTGTTTACTAATAATTAATTTGGCAACCGCTCTACATCCAAAGAAAAATAACCAACGATCTTTTTAAATGTGTTCCGACACGCATCTGATTGGTTTTTTGTCCTCGTTTTTTATCAAAATCCACGATTGCTTTACCTAAAACGTGTGAACGCAAAACAGACTTAGCTATAAACGTGCCAGATTAAAAATGCCCGTCCGCTATTTCATGAATGAGAGATTCAACACGCTTCTTTATTGATTCGATGTTGTAATATTGCGATCCAAACGCCTATTAATTCTTCACAACAATAGCCGGCCCGAACCGGCATGTTTTCCATCTCGCACTCTATATTGTTGTTTGTAATTGATTTTTTATTTGATTGTAAGATTAGCTGCGAGGCACGCCGTTAAAAAGAGATGGCGAAATCCAATCTAAAGTCCTGAGCAAACACCGCGAAAGACCGAGCCGAGGCGTAGACATAAGAAAAACAAAACTCCGACAGCTCGATCAATGCTGAACAAAATCCCGGAGAAAGGACAAGGGCATCCCATAAATTACACCTGCCCGATGAAATATAAAGAGGAGATATTGTTTTAAAAGTCCCGAGCGGGTGATTACGCTGGCCGCTAGTCGAGACTTGAAATTCCTATAGTTTTTGCGGCGGTAAAAACTGATATTCCGTTCGACCGCGTTCTGTCCGCCGTATATTGAGTTAATGTTGGTCGTGATTGTGCAGGGGTCCTTGTCTGTCGTGTGGGGTGTGAGTGGGACGGGTTACACGCGGGGTAGGTTGGATCGCATTTTATGGTAAGTTGGCGGGACGGCATGGCAGGTGCAGCGATCCACCTGCGCGGTTGAGATGCGATCGGCAGGACGACGAACTCGGAGGACGAGTATCTCCGGGTAGATAAAATCGTCCAAACCACTCGTGAATAAACCCGAATCTGAGAACATGACTTAACAAAATAATAGTATCTTAAAAATCCAGCAAATTATTAGCAGTTTAAGTCTGAACAAGAAGTTTTCGACAACTAGTATTTTTTTAAACATTCGACCTTTTATGTAAAAGCTGATAATGATCAAAATTTTCAAGGACCAGAACTCGGAAATACACTATTAACGATTCCAAGTTCAAGGTAAGATCCCAGTGACAGATACAAACGAACTTATTTAACAGTGTTTGGTAGACTTGATGTGCAACTGACAATAAAGATAATAAAGTAGCTTAGCACTTGTGATTTGCATCACAAGTACAACTATAAACTATGTATATGACCTTGGATAAAAATCTTTAGTTAAAAACAGAAGCTTCTAAGTTACAGACATATTACACAGATACAAGACGTTGGATAGTACTAACCCTAAATATGGAAAAATATGAGCTAGGAAA
This sequence comes from Pyrausta purpuralis, assembly GCA_963924145.1. Taxonomy (NCBI): domain Eukaryota; kingdom Metazoa; phylum Arthropoda; class Insecta; order Lepidoptera; family Crambidae; genus Pyrausta; species Pyrausta purpuralis. The sequence goes on from OZ001659.1 coordinate 18,063,098, forward strand.
CGAAATTGCAATACCAAAGTTATTATGGTAATTAATTAGCGACCGGGCACGTCGTTATAAATACTCTATCCTAACGTAAACTGCGAATTTAAGCATCGATGCAGAACCACTACTGCATCGATGCCAGCGCGCGTAAGTATCAATGCAGTCGCCAATATGTATACAATACATCATTTAAATTGTCAATGACCAGCTTCTGCAACGCGACTACATCGACGCTGACGCGCCTTAGCATAGCGACTGTATCGATGCTTAAACTAGCGCAAGTGCGAAAAGGTTGACATTTTGCGACTGCATCGCTGCTAATAGTCACAGTGTGGGTCAGTTGCTAGGCTCAAACGTAAATGAAAGTTGATCGACGCTTAATTGTTGCTTTAATTTACCAACACAAGACATTTATCCAACGGACTATTAAATAAATGCAAATAACCTAATATATACTGATGGCTAACACTAGATACCGAACACAATTAGTTACATTACGTTTGTTATTCAATGCTGAGATTTACTGCGAGGAAATAAGGCTCGTTATTGGAGCTGAAATGAAAGGTAATAAGAGCTTTTCTAAATGCAACGAACTAGTTACGGGTTTATAATCATGTTTAGAATTGAAGTAGCGAGATATCACATCTACTCGAGATAGTAAATACGAATACATATGGGGCATTCAATGTGAAATATCTCTAGCAAACGAATGATACTAATTTACATACAGCAGATTAAATAAATACGACTCAATCTAATCTTGTACTCGTAAATTGTTAGTAGGTACTGCTGAAGAGAAATCATTTGGCGACAAGTTAGAACGTTCCTCCCTTAGAAATAATATCTGAAGAACGTAAATATGATTAAGATAAATTCTTTGCAGATTCAAAAACTTTAATACACGACTACATTCTTGTAAAATTCGCTATAAGTTTGTTTATATATTAAACAAAATTAATTTTTGAATTAATAAATCCAAACGTAATGACAAACTGTTATACTTTATAAGGATTTTAAATTGTCTACGATGTCTGTAAAGTTTCAAGGGGTTTTCAGTAATTTAGTCAAAGATGTTGACGGTTATTAATTTAGGTGCTCCGTCACGAATATTATGTTAATAAACTTAAACTTGTATACATTTTTGATAAGATATGTTTGTGATTATAAACTAACTTGATCGTCAACATAAAACAAATCCTTCAAAACTCGTGGAATAATTTAATTTTGTTAAGTTTAGAACATCTGCGAGGTAAGTTATTATTTAAAGGAAATTTTGTTCTATTTTAGCTCAAACGACCTTTCAAGTTCTCTTATTGAGAAGGATCAACATAATTTGGGCTCGCTCCTTGACTAGCTCTACAATGAAGATTATTTCACATTTGTATTCATAAGCGTTAGTTCGGCGAACTAGAGGTATATACCTAACGTACACATTTGTAGTGTTGCTAGTTTAATTTAAACAAGCATGAACCGGTGCATAAATCCTGGCCGAAGTAGTTTGTGTATCCGAATATCCGGCGATCGGAAGAGGCGAATTCTATCCGGATATTGAATATTGATCGGACACCCTTAACCCTGATGTATCGACGGTCGTTACAAACCCTCCAGGGACTATCAAGGGATATTTGTTGATTATTCAATTGTGCACAGTAAAAAACACAATACAGCGAAGAAACGGAATCGAGAAATCAATTGATTGATAGTCATTTGAGGGATGAAATTCAATTTCTGTCGAGTCGCCACCCTTTCGATTACGCTGCGACCAAATCGGATTTTCTGATATTGTGTTCGTAACCGTCACCTAATTAAGGGTTCAGGTTTGGCTATCAGTTCAGAGCATTACTGTAAAATTGATTTCGAAATTTGAACGCTAAGTTTGGATCTTATAGGGAGTATAAGATAAGAGTAATTCAAATGCGGCTAAGCCCTTGAATTCAAACTTCCCACAGTTACACGCTCACGTTGCCCCAAATACAAACTATAAACTATTCAACTGTTTGCTGTAAGTATTACCTACAAAGCAGTCTAGTCTAGGCAGTGCAAATAACTTATTCATATCGGCCGTGTTCATACCCTCATACGTGTGTTACGTACTAATATCAAATATTGCGACTACTTTTTACCCTTTTGTGCTCCTAACTCCGTATGTTTTTCAATAAATATTTCATGGGGGCAAACAGTGAAGGTTGAAACGCAGGTCCATAAAATTGACGGTAAAATTATGTCCAACGTAAAAAGTAACTGACACCTTGATTTAAATGAAAGATGTACAGACTTACAGACTGGACTGTCATAAAACTGTTTAATCTGTCAGTAAATTATAGTTTGAATATTATATCAACGTTTATACGTGGGAGGGCTTAACTTTGAAATGTTGTAACGAATTATTGTTTGAAAACCAGTGCCGTTTATTATTCATACATTTCACAAATGAAATTTAATATTTGTTAATGCTGTTATGACATTACCCGCGCTTTTGACAAAATTATTCAAGCAGTATAATACATCCAATAATTTATTATTCTACTCGTATAACCAGTCAGGTCAGTAAGTTTAAAATAACAAAGTGAAATTCATGAACTTAAGTCAATTATATCTATGACAGTTTATATGAATAGCATGCAACTACCTACGTAAATTGGTAAATAATCCCTTTTTACTTCTACAAACTACATAGTGCTTTACTATATCCTATATTAAAAGCCTATCTATTTATCTAAATTCAAATAAACTATTACAATCCGGTAAATCGTCACTGGGATCGTGTACAAACATCTTAAGTGTAAATAACCTGGTTTGCTAGGGCTTACATCATTATACGACACGACTGAAACAGGTTTCTGACTTGCATAAACGTCGACTCATTACGTAGTATTTTATACAAATCTATTCTTTTAAAATTCACCAAAATAACCGTATTGATTTACCTTACAAGTGTTAACTTCTACTTTAAGTAACTATATAATTTAACTTAAATCCAAGAATATAATCAGTGTTAGCGGTAGCTCTGGGAGTGAGCTTCATTGACACAATTAAGCTTTTACTAGGCTGGTGTACTTAGAATGAAAAAAAAGAACAAAGTTTTTACAAGCGTGGTTGACAGCCCTAGGAGGCCGCAGGCGAGTTCCCAAGTAAAATGTTTATGAATGTAAGGAGAAACTTTAGAGCCGAGAACTCTTAACGCTTTTTCGTGGGGCGGGGATTACACAAGAACCGCGTTAGGTAGAGGCTCCATGATTTTTCTGGAAAGGTATTTGAGTTCAAGGCATCTGTTACATTGAAATTAGACTGAAAGAAAGAAATGTAAGGGCCATTTCAGTTATGTATTCTGCGTTCTAGATGATCACCTCCACCTAAGATAAGATTTGTTCTCTGTTAAATTATTATTAGGGCTATTACCCTACAATATGTTACAATATAAGTCAAGTCAGAAACATTGTGATTTGCAATAACTTGTTTAATAAGTAGAACTAAGTTAAAACGATTATTCAAGATAAAAACAACAATTATGTACATAATCGTAATAAAATTGTCATATTGATAAAACCTTTTACGACGAAAAGAATGAGCTAATCACGGTACAGAAAATTGGAAGCATTAACACAAACATTCCACTTACCTCGAAGCACATAATCCATTCTACCTAATAATAACGAAGTTGCCTACTGTCGGAAACAGCTTCAGATAAAAATGTGTACATTTCATGCCACATTGCACCCAATAAGCCATAATAAGGATGTCACTCAATAAGCGAATACATACAGACATCAAAAAAGTTTGTGATCACTAGCACTAACTGTTTTTATTTAAATACATGTATCTGTATCCAAAAAATAAGAATGTGTGCTTTCTAAAAAAATATAAAAACCATGTAATAATAATATGTAATTATATTATTTACGCTAGCGAAAACGATTTAGACCCCTTACACACTGCGAATTTTAGCATCGATGCAGTCGCGATGCTAACGCGCGCAAAATTGTAACCTTTACACACAGCGCTACTTGTAGAATCGATGCAGGCGCGATGCAGAAACTGGAAATTGACAAATTAAGTACTGTATTTAGGCGACTGCATCGATACTAACGCGCTTTCCTGTGATTAAATTTGCAAATATTTCATAACCCATTTACTAAAGCTAAAATCTTATTTATGGCAGAAGGTTTCTGAAGATCAAATTTTCTATACTAACAAATAGTTCGTCGGAACAAAATATTATCCTCACGTTGAAATAGAACAATAACATCAAGTCTAAGTAATTACTAAGTCTGGTTAGAGTAAATTTTTGATGGCTGACTTAATCCGACAGTTACGTTCTCATACAAGGCCACAGCTCGAGGCGATTATTTCTTCTTTAAAGCCATTCAAAGAGCAATAATCCAAAACAAAAACGGGGTACTGACAGAGTTCCAATTAATCGTAATAATTGGAATCGATAGTTACTTAAAGTGGGCCACACACGACCCTAAAATCAGACCCGATATCGGGACAATGATAGTTGGAATGATTTACAAATAATAAAATTAGGCTTCCGATTTGCCAATACACGAGGCGATTTACGGTACGATCTAGGGTCCTCCCCACCACTTCCCCGATATCGGGTCTGATTTTAGGGTCGTGTGTAGCCCACTTAAGTCGAAAAAAACTGCGGTATTTGTTTCGACCGCACCTGTACCCAGCGGGCTGGCGACCACAGCTCAGAGGTAACAGCAATTTAAATTTAAATTTAACAATTTCAGATAGGACAGCTGATTCCATTAAATATTACTTAACAGAGCACAAAAAAACACTATTGTATTAAGTTGAAGTGCAGGTATGCGCCAGTGCCGATACCACTCTTTGTATCTTCTACTTCATGATTCAATGTGCTGTATGACGCCTGAGCACGTATAGGTCATCTTATATAATTAAAACTGAAATGCTCACATCTCTGCATAATCGCGTTAAGTCATTTGCCACGTGCCTTTTTAATACTATTTCGAATAGTGAAAACTCCGTATAAATATCCTTTGGACAGGTTTTTATTCTCATACGAAATTTAAATTCATTTATAATGAGATAGACAAAATCAAAAATAATACAACAATAATTAGCCAGTATTCGACTCTAAATACAATTTTATCTTTTTTAAATATATTCATACTGTAACTCTCCTTTTTAGGGTTTGGTAGTATATTGAATAGCTGATAATTGTACTTTATTTTTGGTTCGGGGATTATATATCGGGTTACTTTTTTAAACAATTTCATATTACTTTTAATTGTTTTTTTTTTAACTATAATGCATGTATGAAATTTGTACAATTGGGATATATATTAATTTAGGAACTTAAGGTTTTAATTTGAAAAAAAGGGTAATATCGGACTGGCTGTTTCAGCACAAGCTATGACTGAACCCGCCAGCGAACCAGCCGCTCCACTTCTAGTTCAATGACGCCGCAATACATTTATTTATTTCAACACAAATAAGCCTGTCCGTCTGTTCAGATGATACACTACCAATGAGAAAGGAATCGACGAAGCTAACTTCGGTTGAGAAATAAATATAACATTTCTGAAGAATCTTCTTTATGCTCGGAAGACTTTTGAATATTTATGTTAGTGGCTATTCGCTGTGGTAAGTAATATAATCGAATTATTCACTGGTACATGGCATGTTGTTTATAATTATAAATAAAACCAGTAATGAGATGCGTCATTTGAAATATGAAAGCTCTGGTGATAAATAGTGTGAATAACTTTGAACATTCCTGATGAGTAATAGATATTTATTTATTTCTTATTAATTCATATCATGTAAAAAAATAACATAAACATAAAGCGGACTACATGCCAAAATCATTCTCTACCAGTCAACTATAGGTCTGCTCTGAGAAAATATAGGCGGTGCAATGCAAATAAAATGTAAGAGGCAAGAAAAGGAAAGATTACAGCGTATCAGCGTAGAGTAGAGCTATCTATTATCATCTATACAAGTACGAAAGGACTAAAAAACCTCTTGTACAAAAAGAATCGTAACAAATCTTGTCGGGGCATTTATTTTAATCTGTCTAAGGTCTGATTTTTCCAACGTCAAAAAGGAATATTAACGCCCAATTCGAAAACAGCACTTATTTGTCAGCAATCATTTACCTATGTTATCAAATAAGTGACGTTTTCATATTAGTGAGGCGTTTTGTATTATATTCGAATATTCCTCATCTGACATTGGTAAAAGAAGATTAGAGATTACAAATCTTATTTCACGTTAGATTTTCCCAGCGCTACACAGTTGTCATTATTAACCTATTAACATATCATTACACGATTCTACTCTTAACATAGCGGGTTCTATAACGAAGTATTTGTTGAACAATTTAATTGAGTCTGTATAAATCCGAATGTGTTTCAATTTTCGATAGCAAAAACACAAATTACTGGTTTAATTATGGGGCACAAGTGATTGGAGGAAAAGTGCGATGGGTTTAATGTTTAACCATGTGGACTTAATGAGGTGTTCAGGGATAGTTCAGGCGGAATAACATGAAGTACTGATTAAGGGTAATATTATTGTAATCCATATGTGGAGTGGAAATGCCTGTGCCTCTAAAAAGAATATGAACAGATGCGATTGTGAGTTTTTGACTTTTCACAAAATCGTCCTCCCATTTCAATTGAGGCACTTAATCTGACATTAAGTTCCATTATCAATCCATAAGTAACTTTATAAACAGACATAAAATATCTACCCAATAAATTCGGATGAAAGCGTTTAGACCTCTTATCAAATTGCCCCAAATACAGATCATAAACATCAAAACGTATCGTATAGCTCAATTTTATTTAATATTGATGTACGTTCATCGGTCAACTCGACAGGGAGGTCTGCTCAGATCAATTTTCTTTTTACAACCCAATGGTCAGCCATCAAAGGGATCCTGCCGACACCTAATTGGTGTAATAGTAGACGGTCGCCTTTACTGACCGCTTGCTTATAGAGATTACTCGAATTTGTATTAAACGTGATCACACATGATCAAAGTGTTAAACTTGAGATGTGGTAGTTGGGATATAATGAGTTAATAAACTTTAACATCCTTCTATGCCGTACCCTTTCGCGATGGTCATTGTTTATAGTGCTCAAGTGCGTCTGTACAATAATCAAGGGGACTTTTCTTTCACTCCTATTATTATCGGTTAACGTGCATTCTGAGGCACGGGGGTGACATCACCACTAACTCTTTGACTAAGATATCTAAGCTGTTCCCAATTATTTTTAAGACAGAAAAACTCAGATTTTTTTTTGCCCGAACCGGCATTCGAACCCAAGACTCCTTGGGTAGCAACCAGCAAACTAAACACCACACTAACGAGGCCCAGTCTATGAAAAGACTGACCTTAGCTCTAATAAGTCAGTAAACGCTATATTATTGGCGTTGTAGGTGTTGATTTTAGGGCAAAATAAAATGATACGAATCTTGCTTTAGAAATAAACATACTTACAAGTACATAAAGAAGCATATAGGGATGTATGTGAAATGGGTTGAGGTTTTTTAATTTTCCGTTTTAAGTCAACGGCAAAGTGCGCTTTCCAATTAAAATTCAGCAAACAGGAAGCTAAAATATTTGCATGGCATATTTCGATAAGTTTCCATTATTTTATTTTATTTCTTAAATGAACCGTGCATTGCGTGCTTTCAGCTTTTGCGCAGAGTTGTGAGACTTGTGAAAAATTATGAATTATTATAGAAACTAATTAGACCGAATCAAAAATCATTAATCTCTTTTTAGATAATTTAACTTACAGATAATGTTTAATAGAGCATTCGAGCTTATAGCTAGTTGATTTAATCAAGCTGTTATTTCGCTTCGTACTGAAATCTTTTGCAAAAAATCTAATGAACTTTTCTCGAAATACTACATTGTTAATATTAAATTAATTACGCATCGGCAGAAGGCTATACGCCTTGCTTCTTACAATTTTGTGCTTGAAAAACTTACCTTAAAAAGCCTTCCAGTTGTTTATAAAACAAGTATTCTTAGTATCTTTGCTTTTATGTACTAGACGGGTCCGTTCAATAGCCATTCACGGCTATCACATATTTATTTAAAAGCACTAAGCTTTTGGATGCTAAGCTTTTAGAAACAGCCAGCTTAGGTTGCAAAAGCTCGGAGTTTCAGTTAAAATTGTTTCAAAGTTGCTTCAGTTACGTGTATCTAATCGTTAGAATTCCGTACTTTATAGACAGGATGGTTTCATTTACTTTTTACTCTACTTGGCAGTAGATTTTTATACATTCACGGTTTTAGGTAAGAATTTTATTTTATGAAATAAGAAGACATTTTTCTGTCAATTTAGAAGAGATTTTTCCAAATTGATTTTAACTTATTTTAGACAACCATTGTAGACAGCTATTTGCCTGTTATTAAATTTAAGAGCTTTTATTTAATCATTGCTTATTTAGAAACTAGCAAATGGCAACAAAACCTTAATAATAGTTTTTTTCCAAATAAAGCGCACTTCCCTTTGCTTTAAAAAAGTGACGGAATTTTTATTTAATGGATCTTTTATATAATGTACTTATATTATATGTATTTATTAATTTGTTATATATTCATTTATATGTTTTATTGTATTTGTGATATTACGTGTAAAGTGTAATATTAAAGTATCACCAATATTTTTGCACTCCGCTTTCTACCTCACTAACAAACGTTGTTTCCTCTACCCAATGGTTGTCTCGAAGAGACCGCTTCCAGCGATAAGGCCGCCAATATTCTACTTATAATTTGTCTGTAATGTAATCATTTCTTGTGTTCTTACTTGTGCAATAAAGAATATTAATTATTATTATTAAAGATCTACCTACCCATTCAGCCTGTCGAGTCAAAATAAGAATTATTTATTTTGAATATACGATCTTAGTGGTTAGTCCACTTGGGTAAATTTTAAAAAAAATGTGTGTCATTACCATTTAATAATAATACAACAGAAATTAATGCAAGCATAAATTGTTTGATCCAAAATAAACAAATCGGTTATTATTTGGCTTTCCCGCATTTTCAAGCTTCAGTGGAAGGCAATATTATGTATTTAATCAACGGCTCGTTTTAATCAATGACTAATGTTGGCTCAAACAGAGATTAATGTTTAATAAACACACAACGTAATTGAACCGGTGACATCTACTTCAAAATTAATAGGCAGTTTCCTAACTAATTATTCAACAACATGCTTGTAGCGTCACTGCTCTAATTTATGTAAGCATTAAGTTAAGTTCGAACTAAACAAACATTATCTACTGAAGAAAGCGATAACGCAAACATATACTCGTATTACAAAGTTTATCACCAAGAGGACAGAACAGATACTCTACAAACAGTCAATAACTCAAAGAAATACATATCACGAACACGCTCGAATTTAAACAGTAAACGAGCTTTATCATTATACCATTTCTTATCAAACAAAATAAACTGTTGACCTTTTCCTCCAACGTTGAAGCTTCCATAAATAATGAACTAATTACTCAAAACACGTACCTTAAATCCTTAAGTGGGTAAACAATGGATAATAGTCCTAGAAATCGTTGTCGAAATTCAAAAGTCACATAAAAGTTCACAAGCACAGGTCCAAATCCTGTTTGGGTCACAACACTGTTGATTTTGTTTTCGTTATTTTTAATTGGACGACGATCGCGTGATCTCGTTCGAGGGAAGACTGGGAGTCATGCGCTCCGCTCCGTAGCTCGCGACCGACTGCCGGCTAGCCGGTGGTAACATTTCTAAATATACACCCCGCAGTTTCCGCGCACCCTATGGGCGCAACGCGTATACCATGCAATTTTCTATAAATTTTCGCATAAGCCCTGAAGCCGCGCTGTCAAAAGCTGTTCTCTGAGGCTCGCATTGAAAACGCTATGGGTAACGTAATTGAATTACCTGCTGCCTTTTTGCCCATAAATTAGAAGAATTAACGGTCTAATGGGTTAACAGATTTGTCTCAATAATTTTAATTAGATTAGTCCACTGATCCTAGATTTACATTATAAGCTTAAACGTTTTACGTGTGTCGTATTAAATGGTGTTTGTTACAAATTGTTACGATTTTAAATGAGCTTTTAAGCTTGAAATTATTTGTAGCTTTATACAACGTTGTTGTTACCTATCGCGTGAATAAATTAAATAAGCCAAGAATGTTGCATTGAGATAATAACTCATGTTATGTAAGCAGTTATACCATCTGAATATATTATTTGTATAGCTATAATTATGATGTAACTTTTGTTTAGGAAGCTAAATTGCTTTATTTAAGCTTCGTCAGTAGCTTCATTATCATTAAAGTAGGCATAATAAAACACGCCCTCTTAATAACTTTATTCACTCGCGCTCATGAGAATATTGGATCTTCATTTTGTGTACTTCATTATCTGTTAATTAATTTAACAGGGCCAAGAAATCATGGTTTTATTGTATTAAATTAGACAAAGTTTTGTTTAACTTCTAATTCAAGTGTTTTTTGAAACGGGATGTAAATAAGCTTTAGTAAACTCAAAAACAGCTACAAACAAACGTTTGGTATATAAAAATGTGACATTGAAAAATTATTGGACAGAGTGGCTACTGGCTTTAAAAAAATTATACTCAATAATAGAAACTTATTTACTGCGAGATTAAATCATTTTATGAAATATATTATCATTTTTTTTTGAATAGACATTATTAACCTCCGGTTAATAACCTCCTAAATTTGTATAACTTCTCCTTATTCTCTTTTTCACCTGGTATTGTTCTATGAACATATTGAAGTGCACGATTATGTCCTTTATCTATTGTTGTGTATTGATGTGTACGATACGTTCTATAAGTGAAAACTTGATAGGCATATTCGTTTTATATCTCCCGTTAACATTATACATGTAACATACTGTTGTTTATTTTCCAACAAGTAAAATAAAATATAAATAAATAACTGTTATGTTTGATAGAAACCTGGCGATGGCGATCTGGGCGTGTATTCCGATGCAGTTTTGATAGGTAAAGCGGCTCAGCTTTACTGTCAAATTAGCAATTCGTATTGCGATTTCACATAATATCTATAACAGTACCTATTACAATAACACAACATGAATATAAATATTCGTACCATTGTAGTATTATTATAATATTATTAATTGACAATATTCGTTTACACTGAAACGGAATTGAACTGCCTGGAAATTGAACGGCTAAAGTTGGATCGCAATACCTTGGACGTTTTTCACGACAAAGTAACGAAATTCAAAGAAGCTTTGCATAAACTACTTTTCGACTGTACGGATAGTGCATATTTTCACACATATTTTATTTTTACTTGTTTTCTATTTTTGTAATTTTTATTGAGTATTTTATTTTTATTTTTCATAAATGCCATATATACAGGGTGTTGTTTTGGTCAGCGACGAGAGACTCAGGGGTGGCTGTACAAACGACACTGATGACAAAAAAATATACATAAAAATATCTTTTTTGAAATGGAAAAAACTCAAAAAAAAACATTTTTTTATGCAGTACAGCAATCGAGTTAAAATTACCAACACCAGGTAGCCTCTTCGTAGCTTACTAGCTACGGCGTAGTATTTCGTAGATAAGCGCTAGCTACGCGCTAGGGTGCGAGTATTCCCATTAGTTTTGTATTTTTTTTTTTGAATTTTATGAAGAGGTTTTCTTATATAAAACTTGCTCAGAATTTTAAGCAAACACTTTTTTTTAGAAAATGCATAACTCATATTATCATCATTGAGTCGGATGCCACTGACCAAAACAACATTCTGTATGTCTGTTTGTGTAACTTTGCAACAAAAAATACATTTGAAGTCTACAATAGCCTACTCAGCTTAATAAAAACAATTTAAAAGAACTTCATACAGTAAAATGGTTCCACTAAGAAAAGACAATAAGTAGTACTTATTGGAAAAAACGTGGAATCGGGACGAGCTTATTATTCAATCTGTAATAAGAATAATATCTTAGGGAACTTTAACTTCAAGCAATCATTGGTAGGAATTTGCAAACCTTAGCATTCTCGAACAAAGGACGGATTGCATGATACTATCAGAAAGTTAAATTGGAATCAAACTAGCTACGAGTAAAGCTTGTACAGAAAAGCTATATCAATTACTCGCATGACATTCTTGACAGACTATTATAAAGGAATAAAATAGTTTTTTATGCATTTATCTGCATAAACAAAAGAAAGTACGTCTGTCTATTGGGAGCGTGCGCAACGACGCCTCAAACTATTTGAGGTCGTTGAAATGACAAATAGTTTGGCTGTCATTACTAAAATAAATTAAACCAAAGCTATTTCCATAAAATTTAATTATAAGTGGTAACCTCTAGTGTCGATTTTCACTTATTGATATAATATATTGCACGGATACGTAAATTTTATACTAAAATTGCAAGAGCAGTAGTGACAGACGTCCTCCAACGTTGTTTTATTTTGTCACTGCGAGCGCTAGAGTCGCGTTCCCCCAACACCTACCTACTTCGCACAAAGCGAATACATGTTTTACTTATTGTTTTTTTTAGTCATTTGGCCACACTCTTACCACACTCCTTGCTACAATACTCGTATAATGATGCGCCCTGCATATAAATCTTTGCTGTAAAATAATGGGTTTAAATTTAATAATTTTACAGTGACATCACAGAGTCCGATCGTTTCTTGGAAACAGAAATATGACCTACAGCAAAATATTCATTTCAATCATCATAGAGACAATTTCAGTAATTGTCGCAGCAGGACTCTTTACTCGTGCCAGTTAAAAATCTATATCGAAACATTTCATACGAAAAACGCAAATGTTTGTCCCTAGAATACTTAATTATTATTTCTGTGTCTTCAGGAGCCCTATTTTAAATTAATAAAAATCACGCGAAATAACGACATTAGCACTCACAACATTCAGTTACCTTTATTTCATAACTCCCGTGTGGAATCATACTAATTTCCATTTGAGAATCGGACATTATACTCAGATTTTTTATTAGAGAACAGAATGACAGTTTTTTTTTATGTTGCAAGCGTAGTGCTGTGACAAGTCAATTGTGTGCGATTAATTGAAATTGTATCGAGTTTTCAATAATCAGATATTATTTATTTAGATGAATAATGCATGTAAAACGTTGCAAAGAGCTATAAACATACGTAATACATAAAACAGTTGTTCAAAGTTAATATTGTTTTTTACCTTTTCTGGCGTGGTGAAATACCACTTAACATAAATTTACTTTTTTTTTAATACATGCTAATAGCATTTCTACACAACACAAATTTGAAATACAACTATTTTATTTAACAAAACTACACTAATAACTAAACTCACTTAAAAACAACGATTGAAAAAATTGAATTCTTCGATTATTAACGAATATCACTATTTTTGAATTACGAAATGACATTTTGATCTACCTAATTAAAAATCAGGGTATAGTCAATCAATATCACACGTCATTGATGCGAATGACTCAAAAATAGAGCACCAGATCAGATACAGTTTATTAATCAGTGATCTGTTTTTTTTTTTATTTGTAAAAAAACACAATTTTGTATGCTGAGTGCCTGGGAATTAAACAAAATCGCAGTTTGTCTTTTCTTGTTGGACTATTCAAACTTCTAAGTTGGCCATAGAATTCTTAGGTTTGACTTCATTTACTAGTTTGTTCAACTCAACATACCCACAACTCCTACAAGGGAATATCTATTAACTTATTATATTTTAGGTACTACAATAACAGAAACGTTACAAATAATAATATCTATCTATGTAAGGACATTCGTCATTAATATTAATTAACATTAAGTTACAAGGAATGTGTGTGTATCAAAACTTTGACGACCTCCGTGTAGTGGCTAAGCACGCTGGGTTCAAGGCATCGCTGCTTTGAGGTCGGTTCGATTCCCGGTCGGGTCAATATAGAAATCAAAATTATCTATATTGTCTCGAGTCTGGGTGTTGTGGTACCATCGTTATGCTTGATTTCCATAACACAAGTGCAGTGGCTCCTTTGGGATCCGAGCAATGTATGTGATTAGTGGCCAATGTAAAAAAAAACCGGCCAAGTGCGAGTCGGACTCGCGCACTGAGGGTTCCGTGCCAACTTTAACTGAATTAGGGAACTTACTACTACACTTACTTTCACTTAGTAAAATACCACAATATTTTGTTGACTGCAAATATAGCTTTGTTTTTCATAGTGTTTGTATGAAGTACAAAGTTATGTTTGCGGTTGTTGAAAATGTGCTATATCTCAAAAACTTCTCGTTCGATCCCGTCCGAATTCAATTTTCGTTGAAAGTATTTATTAAGATCTACATTACATATATTTTTCAAAATTTGCACTCGCTTACTTTAGAAGTTAGATGGGGGGACGCCCATTTTACCACTTTGGAAGCGTCTAGCTATGAAACATTAGACTTTAAAAGAAAATAGTTTTAGAAACCTCTATGTTATTTTAAAAGACCTATCCATAGACACGTATAGGACTGACTAATTTTTTTTTTGTTTTAGGTTCATGTATGGGAGCCCCCCCTTAAATGTTATTATTTTTTATTTTTTGTATAAGGATCGTAAAGCGGTTAACAGGATACACATTCTTACCAATTTTCAACAGTGTGATGCTTATAGTTACAGAATAAAATGGCTGTGACATACGGACGGACAGACAGACAGACAAACAGACTTGACGAAACTATAAGGGTTTTGCCATTCGGCTACGGAACCCTTAAAACATTAATCAGAGCGGTCACTTCTAATGCCCAGGTTTTTGACCTTTGTCGACTTAATTAGCAAAAAAATCACAAAATATTTATAGTAGAAAAACTTTCGTGAAAAAATCCAATCTTCAGTACATTACCAATATTGACATCACATAAATAGTCGCAGAATGCCAACTTAGATTGTGTTTGAAGTTTTCTACCTACGCCAAATTATTTCAGAAATTAACTTTAGTAAATAAATATTTACCAATCAAAGTTATTTCATTCACGGCTATACTAATGTTGTTTGGTAAAAGGAGATCCTTATTTTTAAATCGAAAGGCAACGTAATATAGCTTGCTCAACTTTTCAGAAGAATAAATACATTTGTCGTCAAATTTTCAAAGTGCGTGTTCAGAGTACGAGAGTTAATATTTCAACTTTTGATCTACTACGAACTGTTGAATTTATACTGATCCTTTTTACGTATCAAATGTAATGTATTATATCTAACTTTATACTTCTATACTAATACTAGCGGACCCAGCGAACTTTGCTTCGCCCTAGCACCATCCCGACCCGGCCCCGTCTCGCCCAGCCTCGTAATTTTAAAAGTTAAGAAAAACACTATGACAGATCAATTATCGAGCGGGATGAAAAATGATTGAATTACTAAAATGGCTATGAAAAATAGAGGTTGGTGTTAAAAAAGTAAAAACTTAGGGTTGTATGTATTTTTTAATGCCACGTTATAAGAATATAAAAACAATAATTTCGTCCAAAAATTAAAAATAAAAATTTAGGGTGAACAACCCTTATCACTAAGGGGTATGAAAAATAGATAGTAGCCGATTCTCAGACCTACTGAATATGCATATAAAATTTAGTAAGAATCGGTAAAGCCGTTTCGGAGGTGTACGGCAACTAACATTGTGACATGGAAATTTTATATATTACAAAATTATAAAGCTAACCAAAGAGTTAGTTTGTTTGTTTGAACGCGCTAATCCCAGGAACTGGACTGATTTAAAAAATTATTCTTGTGTTAGTTAGATTATTTATTGAGGAAGGCTTTAGGCTGTAAAGCCTGTAAAACATCGCGCTGCGGCAGGAGGGGATGGCGAAAACTCAATACGCGCGGATGAGCATAGTTTAAGGATAAAATGACTGTGTCTATGAAATAGTACATTATGATACAAGTGTGCTAAGTTGACCATTATATACAAGGCGATATTGTGTGCGCACGAGCGAAAGCGAGTGCGCCATAAGAAAGCCGCATATATTATGGTCACAGGCACACGTGTTTCTTACGACGTTTTACAACACACTTGCGAGGAAAAAACATTGAAAAAACAAGACTCCAATCATTTACGAAAATGACGCTTTTTTTTTCTTGCCGCGATACCGATGCGCGCGCAAGGCTAAGGCGCGAACTAGATCGGCCAACAGCCAAGATTAAAAATTTAATAATTCGTGTTTAAAACACTAATTACAGAAAAAAATAAATGAATTTGCATTATTTTTTAGTAATAAAGCTGGATTTACCATTTATTGAAATAAATATGTACATAACAATTTATTGAAATAAATATGTAAAATAACAATTTTTCGCATAAATCTCTCTAAAGTCTCAATTTATTTATATAAAACATTAAAGAATTTTAATATTGATATGCGTCACTATAAGATGCTGTTAATTATTACGTAACAACTTAATGCTTCGAGTACGGAGATTCCAGACACAATTGATTTTCAATTGTTATGGACCTCGATCGTGGTCTCAGAGACTGGACGTATTAAGACAGAAAGTCGCTTAAGTAGAGACTGAATAAATTAATAACCGACTTGGTATTACATGGATCTCACAACTTTTTACCGCAGAACAACTGAGTTGCGAGACTTGGTTTTTTTTTGACAAGTATTGTTTTTGATGGGATTATTTTGGTAGATAACGCTCTTATTTGCGACTAATCCGTCGTCGTGCGAGACGATGTATATCGATTTTTAACAATTTGTGTCATGTTGTATAAATATAATTTCATTTGATACCCATTTTATACTATGATATGAAAAAATACAGCCCCCTCCCCCCTTTTTTTTCTTCATTATCGGTCACAATTTTATAGCTTATGTCACTGTTTGTATTATAAAAAAATTAATGACTCCTCATATGTTAAAGTCCGTTCAGCCGTTTGGGCTGTAGGGCGTTCCAAAGAAATTGACTTACATACCTATACACACTTACAAAGGCTCGAAAAACATAACCCTCCAAAGACAGATAGTATCAGAAGTCAATTTATTACTACTACTACTACTTATTATTTTTCATTCTGGTATATCTGATTAAAAATCGAAGTATAAAATGCGAGTGCGACGACAACGATGGTTTTTTCGTATAAAAACCAAGTTGACGTCCCTAGCGAGACTGGAGACAGTGTGTGTCAAAAGTGAAGTTCATGCATTAGTTTCTGTTACTGTATATATTAAGTGGTAGTACTTGTATCTCTTCAATAATGACATGTTACGATCAACGCCCCCTTGTTGATTTCAAGCGAGTCTATTTCAAGCTATAAGAGGTGTAATAGCCAACAAGCTACTGTCGTAACGGTATAAGTTTTCAGTACTGCTTTCCGCTTAGCGACCTTAACACAAGATGGCGCCTGTGTGTAAGATATTACTTAGAAAATTTTTGTTCCTTTGTTGGTGAAAACTGTATTTTAGAGCTTTACCTACTTAAAGGAGAAATCCGAACTACATAGAAACTTGGGCCTGGCGTTACAGAGCTGAAAATTGGTTAACAATTAGAGTAAATTAAGATATCTCACGAGACTATTTTCACGGTGTTCTGCAATGGCCAAACTAGAAAAAATAATTCAATGAAAATATTTGAGGTTATGTCATCCAATTTAGTTTTTAATTAGAAAAGTGCATGTTGTGGCGTTCAGTACCCGCGCTCTTGTAGTCCAAGCAATGCGGCAACATTATGCAAGAATAATTGGTAACATAAAGGACATGAAAACCATCCGTTGTGATAAGTCTGATCTTAGGTTGAATATTTTTTTTTGCCATGTTCTGTACTACAACAATGTTAAAAACATCTTAGTACTACAATAGCTGCTATGCTTCACCACCACACATATTGACAATTAAAGGATCTGCATGTCCGGTAATACCTACCCTTCAAATAGATTTATCTTCAAAGAGAGACTCAAAACCTATGTCCTTGAACTTCAGTTTTCTTTTTATAATATTAGGGTCATATGTATCAGTTTATGTGTAGTATTGCATGTGGTATGGTAGGTATTAATAGATATCTTTTTTTATTCGTTCGACATTGGCAGTAAAATCCATTTTGAAAGTATGATTAAATACAAAATCGATTTTTGATCTCCCGTTTTGTGCAATCAATTAAAAATAGTTAATAATGCATAGAATAGAATGAATAAATAAATAGAAAGTGTACCGAATACACATTTTTTTATTTTTATAAATAGTTATTTATCAGATTGTCATAAAATGCAATCATGTGGCATAAGAATTGTCCCCGAAAACATTGCTTTTTATTTCAGGTTGCTTGTTATAATAAATAATAAATTCAAAAATGGATTTTTCTAACAATAAATATCGATTTTTCAAACAATAAATATCGATTTTTCAATTAACTCAAACTGAATAACATGCTGTACCTACTTGACATAACGAAAGAGTAAACAAAGATAGAAGTAACCAATGAAGTTGTTAGAATACGCGTTTATAGAGGTAGTTCAATATAAAAATAATATAATTAGCTTTTTTCTCTGTCGGCCATTACCATTTCGGATAGTGGAATTGTGTAAAGCAATCGTATTCATTTGACAGTTCATAACGTACGGTGTGATCTGTCAAATCCTTTGTTCTTTGCCGTTTGACAGATCATACGCATACGATTTCTTTGCACAATTCCACCTAAGATTCAAATAGGGTCATCTATGAAAATTTAGGGTATTTTTAGTTTATATTTCATTGCTGTAACGGGTAGGCCCAAAGGATTTCTCTTTTAAAGTAACTATACTTACAATTTTGTATTTATAATTACTTTCAATTAAATCCGACTCTTACTGAAGTGGGGTTATCATTGAGGTTTATAGTATGTAGTTGTATTGTAGAGCTTGGATTAAACAAGATAAGCAGAGGGATCTTATCTATCGTATCTTAATTACTAATAATATCTTATTAGTAATTAAGATAGATACGTTCAAGATCTTGCGCGCCTTACCGTTTTAAAACGAAAATCGCTTGCACACACGTAAGTAAAGGAGGCGGAAAATACCTCAAACAAAAGACGACACTGTAAGAGATTTTGGTATATAAGATTTTTAGACCTTTAACACACATGTTTTACGCGTAAGAGATCTATTTATAATTTTTCCTGTGATCAATTTGCTTTACGCGCTGCGCTTAAATTATGTTATGTCATAAGGTTAGACGTAATTTGAAGTTTACGCGAAGAATAGTCATTAATTAATAAAACTGTCTGTGTTTTGATCAAAGATTAATAATTTGCTTCTAGAATATACAACGGTTTGTGTAACTTAAAAGGTCACACATAAATAAGAAACCCACAAAATCCATCAGAGTTCGAAAAACAAATCTGCAGCACTCGTGTTAACATCTTATAATTGAGTCAAAAAGAATGTTTTCTCACTGACCTCTTGCTCACCGGGAATCACAAACATGGGTTTTGGTAATGAATGGGAGACAAAACAAATGAATTTCGCAGCCAATTAGAGGAACTGTCATAATTGATAACCTTTTATTCTCACGGAAAGCCCGAGATGGCAACGGTTACCTGTTGTTTATAAGGGAATTTTCATTTTTAGTTAATTCAATGTGTATGCATGAGATATTGTTGGAATTTAATAATCTTTGAGTGAGTTAATCTAGAAAGGCTTCCAAAGACGTGTGCTAGATTTTGGTACTGTATGTATATTTGTCCTCGGATTTCTCGAAAACAAGAAGTAAAAGCGAATTGATTCCTTTTTGGTTCAGTTAGGTATATTTCAACTAAGGGGAACGGTGTACGTTTCATCAAAATCGGTTTAGTAGTTTTTGAGATATGGGTAAATAACTAAAAATACTAAACCGCATTCAAATAACTAACTATAAAGCTTGAAATAACGACAAGTTTCCTACAGCAACTAACAATCTACTACTAGTCTACACTGATCATGCTCCGACTCCAAATGAATTTGTTTCTCCTAAGTAGATGGCTAATGCGTTTTTTTAAGCTCATCAGTAAGTTTCTTGAAGGCGGTTTTTACCAATGTAAAGAAAAGTGAATTGATATGTATGATATTCACAAAGCTTTTAGGTCAGTCATGTATTCAACTTTTTACCTGTTATGTTTTGATTAATTGTACCTTACTTTTTTTACTTTTCAAAAGTAAGGTACAATTAATCATAATTAATTGTACCATTATTTAAATACCAAAAATTACCTCAGCGTTGTCATAAAATTATCAACCAGTTTAAACATACATACACAGGGTGTTGTTTTGGTCAGCGACGAGCGACTCAGGGGTGGATGTACAGACGATTTTTTAAATGAAAAAAAAAACATCTAAATGCGTTAACACTAGGTCGCCCCGTCGTAGCTTACTATCTACGGCGTGATATTTCGTAGATAGGCGCGAATTACGCCAGGGCTGCGAGTTTCCTTATTCGTTTTGAGTTTTTTTAGAATGTTGTAAACAATTTCTATTAAAAAACTTGCAAATAAATTAAAGTTTTCTAAAGTTTTTCAAAAAATAAACATAACTCATATTATCATCCCTGAGTTTGATCATCATCATCATCATCATTATCAGCCAAAGGACGTCCACTGCTGAACATAGGCCTCCCCCACGGCTTTCCACAGCGACCGATCACTAGCGGTCTGCATCCAGTTTGATCCTGCGATCTTTATAAGGTCGTCTGTCCATCTTGTTGGTGGACGTCCCACGCTGCGTCTCTGGTCGAAGGATCTCCAATCTAGAACTTTCCTGCCCCAACGGCCATCAGTTCTTCGCGCTATGTGCCCTGCCCATTGCCACTTGAGCTTACTGATTCTCAAGGCTATGTCCGTTACCTTAGTTCTTCTACGTATCTCCTCATTTCTGATTCGATCCCGTAGAGAAACACCCAGCATAGCCCTTTCCATCGCTCGTTGTGTGATTTTGAGCTTCATTATAAGGCCCATAGTAAGAGACCATGTTTCGGATCCGTATGTCATCACTGGTAACACACCTGAGTTTGATGTCACTGACCTAAACAACACCCTGTATAAATATTAACTAGTGCATTGTCTTTTCACATGCCATTTCCATTACGCATGATAGCACACGTAGCATATGAATGGGTGCTCATCAGATAAGTTTACAGGATTATTGTTTGATCGATTTGTTTCTGCAAATCAATCAGAGTTCAATTGTTTTTACTGGAGCAATATTTTGTATTTCATATATTGATACTTGTAAGTAAACACAAAGAGGGATCAAATATTTTCAGATCCGCGACTTTAGAGTCAAGCCCGTCATTGTTATTTGTTTTACCGACTTCAAAAAAGGAGATAGTCAATTCGATATCACGTACATTCAGTATGTGATATATTAAACCAATAAAAAGCGTAATAAAGTAAACCAATTACAAAACACTGACTTTAAACATTAAAATAAGACATTCGGCATCTATTTAGAAGAAACAAATTATTCTGGAGTCGGTGCATGATGTCTAGCTTACTTAAACTAACAGTCTGCACAGACTCCAAAATAATTTGTTTCTCCTAAATATAAGACATATGAGTTCTATTAAACTTTGTTAGCGTTTTTTTTAAATGAACCTTATTTTTTATCAATTATAGACACAGCTTCCTAAATAATAAATAGTAAACACTGCAGGAAATGTACGTCATAAAATCTGCAATTCATCGATTCCATGATTGAAGAACATGCGAGTTATCGCCTTTAAACTGCTAATCGTAGGCAAGTAGGGCTTATCAAATTAATCACCAAACGTATATTGGTTAGGCGTTAGTCTTTCACGGCAGTCGAAACAAAACGCACGAACTTATCAGTGATAGTAGAATTGGTGTTATCATTTCATTTGGACGGAGTTGTTTTTGTTTTTGTGCGATGCAAAAGTTGCGGTAGCATTCAACATGGTAAGTTAAATTCATGAAAGTGGTACTCAGCTTGCACTATAAAGTCTTTAACGGGATTTTCCTGAAATCACGACGTTATCAGTGGATTCCAAATTCCTAGATTCTTCTATTGCCCGCTTATCTTTTAATTGATATTGATGTATCCGCTGTTAATTTTCATTCAATATGTGAGTTTATATTAAAAGATGCTATGTAAAGTCAATAAAACATCAAAACTCTAAGCAAGGTGTGACGTTCATCTTAATGATTCAGATTTACTTATATAAATATACATATATGGGAGCCCCCCCTTACATGTCATTATTTTATATTTTTTGTATAAGGATCGTTAAGCGGTTAACAGGATACACATTCCTACTAAATTTCATCAGTGTGATGCTTATAGTTACAGAATAAAATGGCTGTGACATACGGACGGACAGACAGACAGACAGACTTGACGAAACTATAAGGGATCCGTTTTTCGGCTACGGAACCCTAAAAACGGAGCTTATGCAATGTGACTAATCATCATTTTACAAAAAACTTTCTTTCTATAGTCACAGATTAATAAACATTAGCATCATTGTAACGTAATTGTATCCTAGATATTTTCTAATTCTCATGCAAACGACATATCATCGATTCTATTGAGATGAACGAATCTGTTGATAATTAATGATGTGATATACCATCATGGCACCTTTTAACCGACTTCAAAAAAGAAGGAGGTTATCAATTCGACTGTATGTTTTTTTTGTATCTATGTTACCTCATATCTCAGTCGTTTGTCGATAAAATCGAAATTTTTTTTTAGGCAAGTATAGTGTTTCTTTACTAGAATCTTAATGTTGACGTGTTGTTACGTCTGATAGTCAACATCTTGTGGGGCTGAGCTGATGGTGGAACTCCTTAACGCTTAAGAGTTCAGTAATTATAATTACGGAACTTATGATAGGTAATTTGTAGCTTCCTCAAAATAGAATCATAAGGTGCAAATCCCCCCCCCCCCCCACTTATATAATCACTAAAAATGAAGAAATAAAATAAACTTTAAAAAAAAGTAAAAACCGACTTCAAAACCAAAATGTACTAAAAAGTCTTAAATAAACTCTTCACCAATGAAAGGAAAGGAATCCGATTTAGGCAAACAATTTTTTGGAGTCGGTGCCACCACTTTGACCATCAAGCATCAACTATCACAGCACCGACTCCAAAAAGAAATTGTTGGCCTAAAACGAATTCCTTTCCTTTCAATGGTGAAGAGTTTATTTAAGACTTTTTAGTGCATTTTGGTTTTGAAGTCGGTTAGTACTTTTTTTAATTAAGGCATCATATTTCTGTTTTATTCAGGATGACAGCTACACTCGGACCACCGGGTCCGTGGTGCTTCAGGTGGGTGCTCTGGAACTGCTGGCCAGGTACTCCATGAACACCAACAGAGTAACCAGTGTGTTGTCCTCCCTGCACGAATTCAGGACACAGGAGGCCGAGCAGACGGGAGGGAAACAGTGGAATTGGAAATATTTGAGGGTAGGAATGTTGAACCACAACTTTTTTTACAGCAGCTGTGTAATTAGAATCTTTTGATAAAGAATTTCTACTCTTATATCGGTTATGAGAAGTGTATGAGATTTAACGACACTATGTCATGCATGATTTCATAATTGACAGTAGTTATTTTTTCGATCAATTTACTCGTCTAGCCAATTTTAAGTATTGCTTAAATAAGAATCCTTTTCAGGACCAATTCGACCAAAAGGATCTGGAAGGCTTATATAGGAAGTACGATGACAAGTTGAGGGAAACTCTCGTTTATATTTACATAACTTTACTAGTTATATTCTCCACTATCCACATAGTTTTTGTTTTAGTTGGCAGTTATACACAGGTGAGAAAAATTACCAAAACTCTTAAGTAGATTGTCCTTCAGCAAATTACAAGGAGTTTCAAGACTACCTATTGTACTATACTTCTATAATATAATATAATATTATATTATAAAACTGAAGAGTTTGTTAGTTTGAACGCGTTAATATTAGCAACTACTGGACGGATTAGAAAATATATATTTGTGTTGGACAGCTTTTTTATTAAGGAAGGCTTTTAGCTTTAAAACATTATGCTGCTATGGAAGGGGAGGGAAGCAAACTCAAAACCCGCGGACGCAGTTGCGGAGGAGTAGTTGTTAGTAATAAAAGCAGCATCTCAGAATCAGTAACTTATTCATATAAATATGGGTCGAAATATACCAAAATTTGACTCTACATAAATATCAGCCTGGTCACCAACCGATTTAGTGCGGAATGTTTAAACTATTTTGCCGTTTTTGACCTAAGTATGTTAGGAGAAATGTGATTACTGACGCCGAGTAGAAATGATCCCTTAATTTCTAATGAGTAGTTTTGAAATACCTTGTATAAGGGAAGGGGTCATTTAATCTGCTTCACTCCTTTTCTTTATAATTGTAGGACATCTCATCCGTAGCAACGTATCTCTCATTGGGAATGTATATTTTGAGGATATCGGTCCCAATACTATTGCTCTGGAAAAGCTTCTATGACAAGTTAAAAAAGAAATGGTTTTGGATGCCTATTTTTGTCACCTTCATCATCACTATTGATTTGGTCATTACTGGTAAGTAAGTTAATGTAGTATTATGTTTTTAGTCTTAATTTGTCTAGTTTGATTAGAAAAAGTTGAATTACCCATCAACTCATGAGTTCAGAGAGTTTTATTAAAGTGATCTTCGAATCGTGAAAGCAAAATATTGAAAAAAGATTATTGTAAGGATTTAAGTGCTTATCTAGCAAGGATTTTTGTTTTTATCTGCTATGTTAATCCTTAATTTCATTGCATTCAATTCTTTGGGTAACACAAAAGAATGAAATATTTGGGTGCAGACGCGCGCTGTACTTGTAAATCCAGTTTACCATGGTCAGTTCCAAGTCCAGTAGTGTTTTTATTTATAAGTTAACTTACGTAAATTTTCATCAAGTTCGGGCGTGTTAATTATTTTCAGACGTCGCAGTTGCCATCTATAGCTATTTTCAAAGCATATACCTCCGGCCCGCCTACTCCACCATGGCTCTACTCTCTATTTACATATTTCTGCCGATGAGAAACAACTTCCTCGCTATTATCCTAGGAGTGATTGTCAGTGTGGTTTACATTCTGATATTTGCGTTTTTCACGTACTTTGAAAACCCACAAATTGCGGTGGTGGTAGGTGTTTTTTAATAATTTATTTTTAGTGGTTCATAATGTTTCAGCATTGCAAAAGCACTCAGAGGACACCAAAATTTATTATGATTTAAGACACCCATTTTCGAAAGTGTTTTTTCAGACAGAAGTGGCAGTTGGATGGGAACCCTTTCGAAAATAGGTGTCTGGAATAATCATGTTTACTTATTCAAATGCCTTGTTTTTTGATAAATGCATTGATTGACTTTTAAGTTATACATAATTATGATTTCAGGTAGCATCCGACATAATTTATCAAATAGGCGTAAACCTGATGGGCATTTACTTCAGGCTCATGAATGAAATAGTCACCAGAAGATCTTTTCTTGACAGAAGAGCGTGTGTGGAAAGCACTCTACGACTGAAATTTGTCAAGGATCAAGAGGTATGTTTACTTAATCATTGATCAATTTTGTTGCAACATTATCTTGACTCAATAAAAACAGCATTTATGTTATGGGCCTAAATAAGATTTTTCTACTAATATTCATCATGTTTGTGTTCTACTGACCAATTATGTTTTATCCATCTCCATTTCTCCTTAAAGTCCTAGCTACTAAAATACAGTAAACAATCTTGACATTAATTTTTAACGATGTCAAATTTAAATAAGATCAACACGGAATTCGCAACCTATATACGTAGGATCTAGATCATTGACAACTGAGATCTTTTTCAATCATAAATTGAATTAATTTTATGAACTGGTATTATTTTAAAAGTTATAAAAAGATTGTTTCAATATTGGACTAGCAAAGAGGTCTAGTGATATCTGCTGGTCTACTGTTGTGCAGAAAGATTTGGTCGTTATATTTTTTTGACATGATTCCAAATAATGAATGTACCTAAAGGTGTTGTTGTCAATAGTATCAACTGCTCTAATTCACATTAAAAACTCCGTTTTCAGGAACGTCTGATGTTAAGTATACTTCCTGAGCACATAGTTTCAAAAGTGAGGGAAGACGTCAGGAACATGTTCTTGGGTCTACAATCGCGCAGCCTCAGCTACAGCATGAGATCTTTTAAGTGAGTCCTGTTCAAACACACCGCGATTTACCTTAAACGATGTTGCATATTGTTGTATTATTAACTTTTTTCACAGTTCAATTTTCTTACTTATATAACTTTCTAAGTTAAAGTCGACGACGCGTTTGGTGTATTGGTTAGAGCTCCAGACTATTACGCCGACCGTCGCGGGTTCAAATTCCGCAAGGGGCAAATGTTTGTGTGATAAGCACGAATATTTGTACCTGAGTCATGGATGTTTCATATGTATTTAAGCATTTATGGGAGTCACCCCCGTCATAATCGTTGTCTGGTATTCGTAACACAAGGAAGACAATTCTTTACTTCGAAACTACGACATTTGGTGTGTTGTCTGATGCATATTTATATTTATTTTATCTTTTTTTTATGTACAATCTATTCGAAAAGTTGCATTGCAAATACAGAAACTACATATTAAATGTACGACTAATCAAACAATCTTCATAATAGCCATGATGATGACATAATTTTAATTCTCAAAACAATAGTTCTTCTCGCTTTGAGCTGTCGGTTTTCTTCCCAACGTTATTGTGATTGACGATGACAAAGTAATTTTTTAACTGTATGTATAAAATAATAATAATCCCCCAGGGATAGCACACAGAACGCCATACACAAGTGCACTCTCTATTCCTTCACTCTTTTTAATTCGGTGAGACGGTTGTCTGGTATGTGCCTGGTGAGAAATCAGACGTAGGACCAAATGTATTTTTAAAGTATTTCTAATTTCATTTTTGTATTTTTAGTGTTTTGTCACTATACAAACTTAATAATAAAAATTGCACTTGTAAAAAGCAAATTTGGTTGTGTGACAGACGAGTAATCGAACCCCTTATCTTACGCTATCCGGGCGTATGCCTATACCACTCGGCTACAGTCACATTAGCAAGCCTGTTCAATTTTGCGAGCGCTTACT
This sequence comes from Pyrausta purpuralis, assembly GCA_963924145.1. NCBI lineage: Eukaryota > Metazoa > Arthropoda > Insecta > Lepidoptera > Crambidae > Pyrausta > Pyrausta purpuralis. The sequence continues at coordinate 18,090,166 of OZ001659.1, forward strand.
TGAACGCGTAGGCTGTGTGACATCATCAATGTTGCGAGATTGCACTCACAATATCCGAAGAATATATTTTTATTTGTTATATTTGTATTTCCAGCCAACTATACGTAGAAGAACATGACAACGTGAGCATCCTGTATGCCGATGTGGTCAACTACACCATGATATCCACCACCCTGTCTCCGATGAGGATGGTGGAACTCCTCAACGAGCTCTTTGGGAGGTTCGACGAGGCTTCAGAGGTAGTTCTTTCATAGCCGTATTACTTGAATCCGTTTACATACTCCTCAAAGTAAATACCTCAAAGTTAAAGATAAAGAAAAAGAAAAAAATAGCTAAAAGATGTACCTTTTTTTAAACCTCTTGAATTGTACCATCAATGATTGCTTTTGCTTAAGAAAGATCTCAACCTTGTCGTTAAGGTCCCCCACGACTGCACCCGTGCGTTTTGAATTTCCCCCCTCCTATCGCAGTGTGATATTTTATAGCCTTCCTGGTTAAATAAACTATCCAACACAAGCAAATTATTTTAATCGGTCAAGTAGTTCCTGAACTTTACCACGTTTGAACAAACAAAAAGTTTTCGGCTTTCCAATGTTAGTATAGATACATTTTCCAATTTTATTAATACTGTTAGTCGGTTCCAGGAACATGATGTCCTAAGAATAAAGTTCTTAGGGGACTGCTACTACTGCGTCAGCGGTATACCGAAACCTACTGTGTTACACGCAAAAAACTGCGTCGACCTAGGTCTGGAAATGATAAACATCATCAAGGACGTCAGGTATGCCCCGGTATCATAATATTTTATTGCTGTGTGATAAGGTTAAGGTAAAAGACAATCAAGTAGGTCATTTCTTCTGGCTACTGCGTTTATTGACTAATATCTCAAAAGGGTCTCTATCATAACACAGAATTTTTTGATATCGAATTTCATTTCACAGAAAACTGTTCAATGAATGTTAACATCTTTTTTTATTGATTAATTGAATAGTTAATAATCGAAGTTTCATAACATCGAATAACAGTTCACCAAAAAAATGTTTTGCAACTGTTTTGTTAAGCTGAATAACAATATATCAAAATAACGTTTCAAAGAATTATTAAGTTATCGATATAACTTCTCATAAAAACTTGTTTCAATGTGTAACGGTTCCCATATATTTTTTTCCTCAAATAACTTTTAATGCAAGTAAGCACATGCATGCATATGCATGCAAGAAAGAAGGCATGCATACATGCATGCATTAATGCATGCAAGTAAGCAAGCAGGCATGCATTAATGCATGCATGCAAGCATACATGCATGCATGTAGCAAGCAAGCAGGCATGCAAACAAGCAGCATGCATTAGGATTTCCTCGTCTCCGGCTTTTGAATTACACTCTAGTATCGGGCAGACTAGTACCACGGCGAGGAGACCACGGCGAGTCGGGATTAACGCAGTTTATTTATTAGATCAATATTTATTACATTTTTATACAGTCATGCTTTAAAATATCTAATAGTAAAGTATGCAATATAATATTAGTAACAAATTCGTTTGCAAATACGGACTTCAGTGAAGTAAAATTCGATGTTTCAAGGATTCTGCATATTGAAACTTACGTGGAAATAAAATTATGGGTAACAAAATAGAAAGCTAACGTTACTTCGATGGAATACGTAATTTATGAAAAGAAGTAACGATGAAGTAAGTTAGTAGATAATAAGCATTCGACCAAATGAAATTGTGATGTAACAAGATTCTAGAATTTGTTGAATATTATTTTGAAACATCTGCGAATCGTTTTATGGGGAATGAAAATCGATGAAGAAAATTGCGATTAAGTGATGGGTTCCCATCTCAAAACCTAAGTACTTACTTACGAGTATTAGGTGACTGAAAATAATAAATGGTGCCATGGTATGCTGCATTTCGATATGATAACAAATATATTAGGAATTCTAGGAAACCACGCTACGTATCTTTTAGTTTTAGTTCTTATATGCGACATAGCAGACTCGAAACTACATACACATGTCTACAGAGAGACATACTTATGTCTGCAGAGATTTCGATTTTCGATTTTTTACGCAAACATCGGAAATGCCTGTCTTAGACTGCGACTTTTAGCATTGATGCAGTCGCGGGTTAGTATCGATGTAGTCACCAAAATAGAGTATAAATAATTTGTTAAATTCCAGCTACTAAATCGCGACTGCATCGATGCTTAAAGTAGCGCAGTGTGTAAGGGGTCTAGGATAGGCATTTCCTATGTGTGCGGTGTGGGACGTAAGGGAGCTTAACTAAGACCCAAAGCTCCAAGCCAACCTCACCTTCACGCGGTGCGTCCTGTTTCAACAGACGAGGCTCTGGCGACCGACCGATGGCGGGATAACCATCCAACAAAAGGCGCAGTAAAATGTTGAGCTGTGACGGGCAGCAGCGTCACAGCTGCAAGGGGCTGCGCCTCTGCGCTCGCCAACCCGCCTGCCAAGCGTGGCGAGTACTGGCAAATACCCCCCTCATATGTTAGTACACAAAAAAACCAGGCCCCCAGTCTCCGGCAGCCCCGCTATTCCTGATTCCGGTAGCGGTCACGGTAACGGCGGGGCAGGGGGTGCTAAGAATCCCCGGAGGCGATCTCGCTACCACCCCCAACGACAACTGGCCCTGGTAACTTATAACGCGTGCACACTGAGGACAGACGAGAAGTTGCTCGAGCTGGAGGAAGAATTGAGCAGGTTACATTGGGACATTGTGGGTTTATCAGAAGTCCGTAGAGAGGGCGAGGACACGATAACTCTGAAGTCTGGCAACCTGCTCTTCTACCGGGAGGGTGACCAAAAGTCCCAAGGTGGTGTTGGGTTTCTTGTCCACAGGTCCCTCGTAAACAACATCGTAACCATCGAGAGTGTGTCGAACAGGGTGATATACCTTATACTCAGAATAACCGAAAGGTATTCGCTGAAGGTCATACAGGTATATGCACCGACCTCGAAACACCCGGATGAAGAGGTGGAGGAAATGTATGAGGACGTAAGTAGAGCCATACACACTTCCAAAACCTATTTCACTGTTGTTATGGGGGACTTCAACGCAAAACTCGGCAAGCGAGGCGAGGATGAGTTGAAAGTGGGACCTTTTGGATATGGTCAAAGGAACGCCAGGGGAAATAGGCTGGCCGACTTTCTGGAGAAGGAGGGACTCTTTGCGATGAACTCTTTCTTCCAGAAGCCGCCTCAAAGGAAATGGACCTGGCTGAGTCCGGATGGCAAGACGAGAAATGAGATAGACTTCATCATGACCACCAAGAGACGGTTATTCAATGATGTCTCCGTGATCAACAGGGTAAAAACCGGTAGTGATCACCGTATGGTCCGAGGCATATTGAATATAAATGTCAAATTGGAAAGGTCCCGCTTGATGAAGTCCACGCTCCGACCTACTCGTGCCCATATCCAAAATCCCGAGAGCTTTCAACTCGAGTTGTCAAACCGCTTTGATTGCCTAGAGAATTGCGTATCAGTGGACGAAATAAACAACGGGTTTGTGGAAACTGTCCAAACGGTCGGATCTAAGTTTTTTAGACCTGGCCGTAAAAATAGACCTCAAAAACTCTCGGTCCACACTCTCGACCTTATGGCAGAACGTCGATCTATGGCACTGCAGACCTCCGTTAATGCTCAAACCTACAGGCAGCTTAATAGACGAATAATGAAATCTCTGCGACATGACATTCGTTCCTTTAACACGACTAGTGTTAAAGAAACAATAGAGCGAAACCAAGGCTCCAAAGTGTTTGCAAGGGACATGTCTATTGGGCAAAGCCTGTTGACGAAGCTTAAGACGGAGGACGGCAGTGTAGCGTCGACGAAAGCAGAGGTTTTGAGGGAGATCGAAAGGTTTTATGGACAGTTGTACACCTCAGTAGCCAAACCCGTTGATAGCTCGACCGGAGACCCACGAGCTATCCTGACCCGACACTACACTGAAGACATCCCGGACATCAGCCTCTACGAGATTAGGATGGCCCTGAAACAGCTTAAAAACAATAAGGCACCTGGTGAGGACGGAATCACAGCAGAGCTCCTGAAAGCGGGTGGAACACCGGTACTTAAAGTCCTTCAGAGACTCTTTAATTCCGTTCTGCTAGAGGGCATCACGCCTGAGGCATGGAACAGGAGTGTGGTGGTGTTGTTTTTCAAAAAAGGAGACAAAACCTTATTGAAGAACTATAGACCCATCTCACTCCTGAGCCATGTCTACAAGCTGTTCTCAAGGGTCATCACGAATCGTCTCGCACGTAGGTTTGATGACTTCCAGCCTCCCGAACAAGCCGGATTCCGAAAAGGCTACAGTACCATAGACCACATTCATACGCTAAGGCAAATTATACAGAAGTCCGAGGAGTATAATATGCCTCTATGTTTAGCTTTTGTGGACTATGAGAAGGCCTTTGATTCGATCGAAACTTGGGCGGTGCTTCGGTCTCTTCAGCGGTGTCACATAGACTATAGGTATATAGAGGTGTTAAAGTGTCTATATAACAACGCCACCATGTCGGTCCGAGTACAGGAACAGAATACGAGGGCGATTCCATTGCGAAGAGGTGTAAGACAGGGCGACGTTATATCTCCGAAACTGTTTACAGCGGCATTGGAAGACGCCTTCAAGCTCCTGGAATGGGAAGGATTCGGCATCTCCGTCAATGGCGAATACATAACACACCTTCGGTTTGCCGATGATATAGTCGTTGTGGCAAAGACGCTGGATGATCTAGGCACTATGCTCGAAGACCTCGACCGAGTATCCCAACAAGTGGGTCTCAAAATGAACATGGAGAAGACGAAAATTATGTCGAGTTCCCTTGTTGTACCCACTCCAGTATCCATTGGGAACTCAACTCTCGAAGTTGTCGACGAGTACGTCTACCTGGGACAAGTGATCCAATTGGGTAGGTCCAACTTCGAGAAAGAGGTCAATCGACGAATCCAACTCGGCTGGGCAGCGTTCGGGAAACTGCGCAAGAGCGTCTTCTCGTCTCAATTACCTCAGTGTCTGAAGACGAAAGTCTTCAATCAGTGTGTGTTACCAGTGATGACATACGGATCCGAAACGTGGTCTCTTACTATGGGCCTTATAATGAAGCTCAAAATTACACAACGAGCGATGGAGCGGGCTATGCTCGGTGTTTCTCTACGAGATCGAATCAGAAACGAAGAGATACGTAGAAGAACCAAGGTAACGGACATAGCCATGAGAATCAGTAAGCTTAAGTGGCAGTGGGCAGGGCACATAGCGCGAAGAACTGATGGCCGTTGGGGCAGGAAAGTTCTAGATTGGAGACCCTTCGACCAAAGACGCAGCGTAGGACGTCCACCAACAAGATGGACAGACGACCTTAAAAAGATCGCAGGATCAAACTGGATGCAGACCGCTAGTGATCGGTCGCTGTGGAAAGCCGTGGGGGAGGCCTATGTTCAGCAGTGGACGTCCTTTGGCTGATTATGATGATGATGATGATGATGATGATGTGTGCGGTGCCTTAAAAAGTATTTAAGTATTTTATTTTAGAGAGTTCAGTGACTAAACGATACTGGCCGTTTCAGATGTGGATTCAATGTGTGTTGTTCTTTTTTTATTTTATTTTTTCAGAGAAAAGCGCTCTCTGAACATCGACATGCGTATCGGCGTGCACTCTGGCCGGATTCTGAGCGGGCTCATCGGCATCAAGAAGTGGCAGTTCGATATCTGGTCTAAGGACGCCACCATCGCCAGCAAAATGGAGGCCACGGGGCAGGCAGGGTAAGCTTCAAAACAAACATTTCAAAAACACGTATTCAAAGAGTATATCCTTAATTTCCCCTTATTCAGAAGCATCGTAAATTAACTGATAGTACTTAAGAAATCCTTCAAGACAAGTCAATTTGATAAAAAGGTGTTCTCTTTTAAGGTATCTTTTCGCAGTTTAACAGTGTCACGACTAAAAAATCTCAGTTAATCACCACAATGTTATTAAAAATAATCTCACATCTTTTCTTCTTAGCACAGTGATATAAATAAAACAGCTATTCATAAATCCATTCGATCCAATAAGTAATCACATTATTATTTTTCCCCATTTTCTTCCAGCAAAGTTCACGTTACAAAACAAACTCTCGAGTTGCTATTGGATTACGCCAGGGAATACATTATCGAGCCCAACTTTGCTTCGCAGAGTGATCCGAGCATAATCAAAAACAAGTTGGAAACGTTTCTTTTGTCAAGACCTGCTCGAGTAAGTTTGGTTACAATTTTATTTAAAAAATGTATACTTAGTACTATCGAGATCACCGAAACCTATCCACCATAATATTTAAAATCAATTGCACTTCGCGTCTTGTATTGGACACCAATCACAACTTAAGAACTTGGGTAACGTTTCGTTGTCACTAAACTGAAATGTATTTTATCATTTCAGCCACTCGAATACAAACCTTTCAGAAGAGCATCCGTGGGAATAAACAAAATAATTGCCAAAAGCACGAGTACTAGAGTAAGTAAGCATTTCGATCATTTATTCACATACTACGCCAGTTACTTAACAAATAATATAATTACTTGATTCTTTGGCTACTTAGTACCTATACATACCGCGGGAATACATGAATAACATGGCTAGGTCCAAAACCCGCCTTCTACCTCTAAAATGCCCTAAACATACCATTGAGCGCTAATTACAGACCATGAAGTGTTCACTCCATTCAACTAATTACGCTTAGTAAAGCCCGGACTATAGTGGGAAAATTTCTGAACCTTATTAACAGAACAAGCAATATCAGTAATGTTACATGTTCTATGTATTTCCAGTAGCGATCGGAAAATAGGAGCTCAGCGGGGGCCCACAGACGAACTACAACGTTCATGGACGAAAATCTGGTGGAATACCAGCAAATGTTGAAAGCTGCTGACGCGCAAATGGCTAAGGAGATTGAAGATATGACAAATGGAAAGTATGTAAAAAATACAACACATTTTCTTAAGCATTCAAAAATCAGCGCTCTTTTTATTTTAATCAGCATAGATTTAATAAAATGTTCAGATTCGTTATCAATGAAATATGTAAGCAACTTGATATCCAAACACTGCTTACCGTCTTGAGACTTAAGAATCATGCATATTATATCGTAAAACTTTGTTACAAGCCACCATTTCAATACGAAACAATATTCTTTCTTCACTTATTTTAAGCTTTTTGAACGTTGTGATAGCGAAACTGAATGGAACTTATTTTCCAGGGATCAGTTTGGGAAAGAATCCAGATTGAATCGATTTACATTAATGTACAAAAGTTTTGCCATGGAGAAGGCATTCCTGTTATTACCAGATCCTTTATTCAAATACTATATCTTATGCTGTCTTGTCATATTCATTTTGATCCTTATGATAAACGGATTGACTAACAACTGGTGAGTTAACCTGTTTTTGATCTATGTAAGTAATATGTAATTAAGTTACTTAAACATTTTAAAAAATACTTGCTAAGTCATTGTTTTGTAGACGAGAATAATGAATGATTCAACTTATACTTAAGGTTCAGGGGATTCGAATGGTACACATTATGCATATTCGCATTTCTTCTGCTGGCGCTGATCCTGATGCAGCCTCTGACATGGTTTCACTTCCTATGGACAAAATACAAGGGCATTGATGAACCGAGGAACCAATTTCTTCGGTCAATATACGACATTTCGGCGAACATCATCAGATCTGCGAAAATCAGGACTTTTATATATTTGATCATCAGCGTGGGTCTGGGGCTAGCTTCTGCCGTCAATGTTATTGGCTGTGATGAACCTGATGACAAATCACATGATTCGGATGAAGTACTATCAATCTGCGTCTCGTCGTGGGTAAACGAACTACTTTATTGATGTCATAAGCTTACTTAAAATACCTACTTTTTCGTACATTATTGACAATCCACGTTATAGTCATCATAACCATCTTAATTTCATATAGTTGCCTCCACTAATAAAAAATCAATGGTCTTTGGCTATCTATAATTTCTCAGTCAATTTTATTAATCCTGAAATCAGGCACAACTGAGTTAAATTTTTCCGATTAGCTCAGCTCTTGTATCATTGCACATTCGATCATCGACTTTCGTTGTATGTCGTGTGTACGTTTCTCCAAACTGATACTCTAATGTTACATTCCTTCCAGCAGCATGTCACCCAATGTTGGGGCTTAGCTTTGCTCCTCAACTTTCTCTTCAGCCGAGTGTTCTTCATCTTCAAATGGATCATGGCTGGTGCGATGACCATACTCTACCTTTGGGTCGTATGGGAAATCAAGGCTAGCCTGTTTGCTGATGATGTCACGTGGGACGTGGGCTTAGACCCTCGAGTTTCGCACACCTTGTCTGTGGTCTTCATAACAATTGCGTTGTACTGGATTGATAGGACCACTGAATATAGGAATAGGCTGGACAATCTATGGCAGATACAACTGAATGAAGAGCAGCAAGAAGCTGAGACGATGTTGAAGGTTAATAACATGCTGTTGGAGAATATACTGCCTGCACATGTTGGTAAGTACGAAAATTGTTTTTAATTATGTTCTATGCCTACGATTTATTAATGAAGACTTTGTGGTTGAGAAAGAAGAAAGAGAAGAAGAAGGTGCCTAACTTATTTACTTTTATCATTAAATCCATTATAGGCCACAAACAAAGCAACAATAAAACAGTATGGTGAAACTAAAATTGTTATTTCATATTTTACAGTGCAAGTTTACCTGAACCTAAATCGATCCATCGACGAACTATACTTTGAGAACTATGACAATGTTGCTGTGATGTTCGCGTCCCTGATCGACTACAAACTGGGCTTAGATAATGATGTAGACATGAGTGACAAGTTCGTGGTCAGGATACTCGATGAAGTTATCTCTGATTTTGATCGGGTAAGTAATCGTAACCATATAATATACCTATAAACACCTACTCTTAAACGGATTCTGTTTACTTACATAACTCAATCAGACAGTCATAATCGTACATTACCATCATCATCATTTGCTTACCTTCTAGTTATTAAGGTTCTGCGTTTATGTCTTCCGTTATTTTTATCCCAAGTAATTCCTTATTGACGACCTCCGTGGTGTAGTGGCTAAGTACGCTAGGTTTCCAGGCGTTGACGCTCTGAGGTCCCGGGATCGATGCCCGGAATCCCGGGTTTGATTTTTACATCGAACTGATTCAATGTAGAAATCAGAACATTCTACATTGTCTCGGGTTTGGGTGTAGTGGAACCACTGTTGTTTCTCATTTCTATAACACAGGTGCATTAGCTACTTACTATGGGATCAGAGCAATTTATGTTATCGATGTCCAGTACTATTATTTTTATTATCAATGCATCTGTTTCTAAGATTTTGTAAGTGCGATAGGAAATCTAATTTGCTAACTATATCATATGACTGTTGCTTCCTTTTTAGTTGCTTTTGACCGGTGAGTCTATGTACAAAGTAGAGAAGATCAAGATAGCCGGGATGTCTTACATGGCTGCCTGTGGTTTAGACCCTAGCAGAAGAGACTCTCTCAACTCTTCATCAAACCTGTCTTCCTATGGTGGCCATAGCAGCCCGTACGATAGGGCTATAGTGGTGACAATGGTGGAGTTTGCAGCCGCTATGATGATGCAACTACAGAACTTTAATAGAGGATCGTTTCAAAGCTTTGAAGGCCTGAATTTGAGGATCGGTAAGTTTATAGTGGTACAAAATCCAAAGAGGTACAAGGTACTAAAACTGCCCAAAAAACATTTATAATTTCGTAGACACTATTGGTTGTATTATGTAAGTAATCGGTAACTATTGAAGTTAAATTATTAAACATTGATAGGTACTTAGTACACTAAACTCTGAAATACGGACATAGGACCCTCTTTACATAAAATCATCCTTACCTATAGCGAAATACATCTACTATTTTAGGGTTTCCATCATAGACCCCTTGCACACTGCGACTTTTAGCATCGATGCAGTCGCGTGTTTTGAAAACGCGCTTCAGCATCGTGACTCACATAATGAACAGACTTAGTTTAGCATCGATACAGTCGCGCGTTAGCATCGATGTGGTCGCGTGTTAGCATCGATGCTAATGCGCTTTAGTATCGATGCAGTCGCCAAAATACAGTACTTAATTTGTCAATTTACAGCTTCTGCATCGCGAATCCGCGACTACACCGATGCTGAAAGTAGCGCAGTTTTAAAGTTTGACAGTTAGTGACTGCATCGTTGCTAAAGTCGCAGTGTATCCCTAGAATGAACCCGAACATTAAACATTTCTAAACAAATTACAAATGTTTTAGCAAATACATCTGTTGCAAATTTATTAAGCGTCCCACATTTTAGCTGAAGCGGTCTCGTTTTGTAATTTCAGGCATTTCGAACGGAAAGGTCGCGGCGGGGGTAGTTGGCTCGCTGAAACCGCTGTATGATATATGGGGGCACGCTGTCAACATGGCATCCAGAATGGACTCGACCGGCGAAACTGGCAAAATTCAAGTAAGTGTTTCACTTAGGTCAAAATTTTAACCGTAAAATGGAGAGAAGATTTTAATATTGCGTTTTTTTATAATTTCAATGTGTGAAAGTTAGCTGTCAAAATAATTAATTTAACAAGTTTCGTAAATGTTGAATAAAGCAAACGATTTTTATCTGACACTAGCGGTCTCCCGTGACTTCGTCCGCGTGTTTTGAATTTGCTCCCTCCTCTCCTATCGCAGCGCTATGTTTTAAGCCTTAGATAAATAAGCTATTCAACACAAAAAAAAATCAAATCGGCCCAGTATTCCTTGAGATTAGTGCGTTCAGACAAACAAACAATCTCTTCAGCTTAATAGTATAAGTATAGATTAGAGTCCATTATGAGTGTTAAATAGTGACATAGTCGAAATAAATCACAACTTTTTTACGCATTAACTTTTCGCGAGTTTATTAATTTTATCCCGACGTTTCGAACACTTTACAAATCGGATAAAATTATTAAACTCGCGAAAAGTAAATGCGTAAAAAGTTGTTTTATTTCGATGAGTAATATTCGCGTAAACTTCAGAAACAAGTATAGTTACATATTGTAGTAAAAAGTAGCTGGAGCTAAGGTAGTATGAGCTATTCCACCACGTTTTGGCTTAATACAATGTAAGGCACATTGATTATTGAATGAAAGTATAATTTTGCTTACATCTGCACTTTATATTAGTGTAGGTATGCCGTGTCGGTTATCAAAAACACAGTATGTTTGTCGTAGTATAATGTTTTTATAGTATTCATAAAGTTAATATCTTTCTTTCAGGTTACAGAGAACACAGCAATCATTTTGGACGAATGCGGCATCTTGACAACCTATCGTGGAGAAACCTTTGTGAAGGGCGCCGGCTACATAAAAACCTACTTCGTTCCGCTTGACGAACACTTCAATCTAATCAAAAAGGAAAACAGCTTAGATTTCTACAGAATCGAAGACAGAACACGGTATTACGATATCAGAAACAATATTTTAGGAGAGACGTCATCATCTGCCTCAAACTCTTACGTATACGATTCAACTTTGGATGATGTTTCTGGAGATGAAGGGAATGGTAGTTATGATGATGTGTCTGTCTATTCAGCTGTCAATGAAGTAAATGATGGTAGGTTTGAAGTTGCAGATAACGTTAGTTATGTTTCATCTGAGCCAGAAATTAGAGAAACTCGATGCTAAATGTAGATATAGGTTTGAAAGTGTAATCAAGGCAGACTGAAGTAGCTTTATTGCGTCAAAGCAAGTATTTCAAGAAAACCTAACGTTTTAACGATTGTTCATCTTTCTCGAATGACAGAAATGAAATCAAACTAAAAAAAATATGTAAATAGATACCTGCTGATAATACATTTCGTTAATTTATAGAATTTATTTATTTATGTGCAGTAAATAACAAGTTTATTAGTTACATTAGTTACTAGTACTCGTAGTGGTATTACATAATGTTAGGTGTATGTACGTAAACTTTGTGAATTTCAAGGTTTAATAATAAAGTTTTGTGTTTGAAAATAGAAGAAACGGTTTTATTTTAAAACTATCTAACCCGAATAACAAAAAATATTAAAACATAATTTTCACAGGTGATTTCTTCTGGAAGCACTTCGCAAACTGATAGGACGTATCTACTGGGTCTTTTCCTTCTTTGTTGCATTCCTCCATTACCTTTCTGATAGCCACGGTATCTGCAGAACTGGGGTAGTACGTGAGCATCTTATCTATATCAAGCCGGCCATTTTTCTTAGCAATTCCAGTTTTACGAAAACCACAGTAGACAAATTTGGGCATTCTTGGGTCTTTAGAGTCTGATGGAGCGCCAGTACGAAGCTTGGCCAGGACTTCAAAGTCCACACCAGTCTCAGCAATGCATTCCATCACTTGTGGGAGGATTTGGACTATCTTCTCCGGATCCAAGTGTACGACTGGCTGTAAAAATGAATTAATTATCTTATTTTGATGAGTGAGTGAGTGTATAAAGGTTGTTCAGTAGGCATACTACGAAAAACGTAATCCATCAATACGATCATTTTTTCGCGCATCTGAGCATTTAGTAGTAAAAATTGCATACAAAGAATGCTTCGAATCCGCAAAAGATCATCGTAATGACGGATTTGTTTTTTCGTAGTAGGCCCTCAGGGCCGGTTTCTCCATGGACAAATAAGCACTAACCAAATAATAAATCAGTAATTTTTCAAAAATATTGGACAGATAATGAGACCAGAGCATATTAGGATATTTTTGAACAGCCGTTAGTTAAAAAGTTTATTACGATGTAATTGAAGGGCTCTATAAAAGATGACTAAAGATATTATAATTACGACCATTGCCATATCACGTTGTATCGTAATCAGTAAGCTTAATTAAGTTTTAAGAGACGACCAAAGAAAATTCTACTCAACAGTATTTTGTGTTCTGACTAATTTTAGAACTTGTACAGGTAAGAAAAACATAAATTACTTATTTATTTACTGAATTAAAGATGGTTTGAAGGTTCTACCTTCTTCTTCATCCTTTTGGATATGGGCAAAGGAACACCAATGGACAGAAGCTGGTCGACTTCATGGAGAAGGAGGGATTCTTTGCGATGTACTCTTTCTTCCAGAAGCCACCTCAAAGGAATTGGACCTGGTCGATGGCTTCACGAGAAATGAGATACACTACATGATAACCTCCAAGAGACCGTTATTCAATGTATCCGTGATCAACAAGGTGAAAACTGCAAGCAATCACCGAATGGTTCGAGCGAGGCACATTGATTACAAATGTCAAATTGGAAATGTCCCGCCTGATGATGTCCATGCTCCGATCGACTCGTGTCCATATCCAAAATCTCTAGAGCTTTTAACTCGAGCGGTCACCCCGCTTTGATTGCCTACGCTTAGGCAAATTATACAGAAGTCTGAGGAGTATCATATGCCTCTATGCTTAGCGTTTGTGGAATATGAGAAGGCCTTTGTTTCAATCGAAACTAAGGCGATGCTTTAGTCTCTTTAGCTGTGCCACATAGACTATAGGTATATACGAGTCCGTCTTCCGATAGGAATCTGTACAAAAACGCCATCATGTCAGTACGAATACAGGAGCAGAACACGACAGCGATTCCACCGCGGAGAGGTGTGCGACAGGGAGATGTTATACCTCCGGAACTGTTCACTGTGCCATTGGAAGATGCCTTCAAACTTTTAGAATAGGAAGGAATCAGAATCAGTGTTAGTGGCAAATACATCACACACCTTTGATTAGCCAATGATATAGTCGTAGCCGCGTAGTGGCAACGATGCTGGACGATCTTGGCACTATGCTCCAAGACCTTGACCGAATCTCCCAAAAAGTGGGTCTTAATTGAACATGGAAAAGACGAAAATTACGTCGAGATCCCTAGTTGCACCCACTCGAGTATCCGTTGGAAACTCACCTCGCGAAGTTGTCGACGAGTACGTCTACCTGGGACAAGTGATCCAATTGCGTAGGTTCTTTGAGAAAGAGGTCAATTGACGAATCCAACTCAACGCTGCCTGCGTTTGGGAAAATGCGCAAGAGTGTCTTCACATCTCAATTACTTCAGTGTCTGAAGACAAATGTCTTCAACAAATGTTTGTTACCAATAATGACATACGGATCCGAATGGTCTCTTACTACGGGCCTCATAAAAAAGGCTAAAAATCACACAACGAACGATGGAGACGCTATGTTGGTTGTTATTTCTCTACGAGATTAAATCAGAAATGAGGAGATACGTAGAAGAACTCAGGCAACGGACATAGCCTTTTGAATCAGTAGCTAAGCTCAAGTGGCAATGGGCAGGGCACATTGCGCGAAGATTTGTTGGCCGTTGGGGAAGGAAAGTTCTAGATTTGAGACCATTGGACCAGAGTCGCAGCGTAAGACATCCAACGACAAGATGGACAGATGACCTTGAAAAGATCGCGAGATTAAACTGGATGTAGCCCGCTCGTGATCGTTTACTGTGAAAAACCATGGGGGGGGCCTATGTTCAGTAGTGGACGTCCTTTGGCTGATAATGATGATGATGAATGATGATTTATTTACTATTAAACTGATTATGCAACATTTCTAGTTACTAAGTAGGTAATGTGTTCATATAACATGTCACTATTGTAACCGTCAGTAATTTTGCAAATCATTTTAATTACGTTGAGATACTCGTAATTGCTATTACACATGAAAGAACAGCTTACGGACATTGTAATTTCATATTAATGATACATATTTATAGCATCTGTACCAAACGACAATAAAACGTACTTTATTTAGTTTTTTGTTATTTTTGTAACTTATTTTTCACGCTATCTCATCGGCAAAATTCAATTACGTGTCATGTGATGTTGACTTAAAGTGACTCATCTCGGCTCACGGGTCGAAAAATTGTATGAAAATCGGTAATATGGGAATATTTGCCTGCCCCATCATCCAGCTAAAGGGAGATAGTTTGAAAATCGAACTGCAAAGAAAGGCAGTTGATTTCACAAAAAATAAGTTGATGTGCCTATACATTTATTTGATTTGATACAGCAGTGTGGATCACCGGTGCATACATCCAACTTATTAGTCATCGTTATTTTATTGCCTCGCAGAAAGCGTGAAAAGCGAGTATTCACCTCGGGCATAAAGGTGTCTTTGTTTTGGGCGTACCTTAATCCCTCGCTACACTTAAGATTTACTTTTATCCATTACTGCCCTCGCTTCCCTCGGGCCTCAAACCCCGCCGAAAGCCACCACTTAACGCCCTGGGTTAATAATCTACTATTGTGCGCAAATCTAATTGAATCAATGTTAAGGTTAAGTTTTGTGAAAGTTTTCAAGAAATATCCAAAATTTCTGCAAAATCTAAACAAATGTTACTCGTAAAAATGTAATAAATAGTATAAATCTAAAAAATGAGACTATTTAAGATAACTACAGTCAGTGGCTTAAGCAAACAAAAACTTTTAGGGACCACTATAGACATCCACTTCAGGAGCTGTGTTCGGTACATAGAGTCTATGTTTAATTAACTTAGTACATAAATTAAAAGTACAAACCTTCTCAGCACATAAATATCCCACACACAACGTCACCAACAAAACGGTTCCACGAAACATTTTACTAAGATTAGTTTGAGTTTGGGATGTGTTATTTTCACTTCAATCGTAACCAGTGTAATGAATATAAAACAAGCTGAGTATAAACCTTTATACCTAGTTCTTGTTAGAAGTAATCCACTGTATATGAGGAACGAAAACATAGAAGCTTTAATTAATGGAATATATCTTTATGTTATTCTTTTTTTATATTTGAATACTTTATCCAATACAATAATGTTGTTATACTATTGAATGGTGTTATTTTAAGGAATGTATAGGTTTTTTCAGTGCCTATTTGTTCCAAGCCTTGAGGATTTTTAAAATTAAGCTATGGATATTTCGAAATAAATGAATGTATACCATAATTGTTATCATCATGTTTTTTTTATAGTGTGCATTTGGGTACTATTCCTCCTCTGCCACCATCGAAGTATTACTACTACTTACTAAGACGCTATGCCAAGCCAAACAAGATTTTGACGTGAACTGTCAAAAGACTGATGTACCTATTCCTTGAAATTTAAATGTTAAATATGAAACTGTAGAAGTGACACAGGCTTTTGTGCCTATTATACCTGCGGGCGAAGTCTGATGCATCATTTTTGACATTTCGCGTCGTCAATTTCAATTTTATGATTTTCTAATTCATCAAATATCATTTAACTTACGTAGCTATATCTTTAATAAATCTTAAAAAATATTTGTAGTTTTTTAAGCATCATTCAAAAATTCTTCTCAATCAATAAATACACGAAAACAGCGATTTTGTCTGAGCATTTTTCGAGCGCCACCTGGTGGTTTCACACGGAACTATGTCGAGACTTCCGACACTGACTGCATTGAATGAATATTATTTTATTTAAATGAATAATAGTTACTAACATGAATTGATATTTATTTATAAACGCTACGCTGCAGCCTACGACGGTGGTTTAAGTCACGGGGGGTCGTAAAATTATCATAAAACGAAGTGTTAAGTTATGCTGAATCTGATTGATGCGATTGTAGCTCTGGTTATGTGGTTTAGACACAATGTTTAAGTACAATAAAACAGAGTTATCTGCAGTTACAGTTAGAAAAAATGCCAATAGTGGCCATATTTAGCAGTATTTCTAACTCTAACTACAGTAAACTACTTTAGAAACAATTTAAACGTACTAAATAAACTATAGAACCTGTACTACAATCGTGTCTACCACATTTTTGATTGGTCTTTTATTTAACGAGTTATGATTTTTCTACTAAAGTGGCTCTAGAGTGCGCGTTGAAAATCCGGGTAGCGCCTTAAGTAGGTTACACATAACATTTTATTTACTTAACTTTGAAAAGTAACACCGGTATCTTTTTATTTCTTGTGGGTTTTATGGTTGCATGATTTTATAACGCAAGACAGCATTTTTGACGAATTAATTGACCATATGTCACATTGCATATCGCTACGAGCGGGAGTGAGTGACTGGGATGCCGCGCATGCGTTGATGTCCGGGACCATCAATTAATTTCGCACGAGGTTCCTTCGGACTGTCATTTCCATACGTAGTAGTATAGTTCAATGTGTCACAGACAAATTTGCTTTTTACAAGTGCAATTTATATTATTAAGTTTGAATAGTGTCAAAACACTCTAAAAACAAAAATGTAATTATAAATTGGCCTTCATGATCTAAACCGATTGTTAAATATTTGTAAAATATTTACTTCTGATATTGTGAGAGCAATCTCGCAACATTGATGATGTTACGCAGCCTATGCATTAAAGTAAGCGCTAGCACAATTCAACATGATTGCTAATGTGACGGTGGCCGAGTGGTATAGGCATATGCCCGGATAGTATAAGACACGGGGTTCGATTCCTCATCTGTCACAGCTAAAGTTGCTTTTTACAATGTGCTTTTTAAAGTGCAATTTATACCCTGATTATTATTTAGAGGTTATACGGTTAAAGTGCTGATACTTGACACTTTAAAATTTCTTCAGAAAATGATATTTCTTAAAATCTCATCTCATTTACCTCAAGTGTTTGAAGAAGAAAGTCTTTAACCAGTGTGTGTTACCAGTGATTACATACGGATCCGAAACATGATCTCTAACTATGGGCCTCATAAAGAAGCTCAAAATCACACAACCAGCGATGGAAAGGGCTATGCTGGGTGTTTCTCTACGGGATCGAAATGAGGAGATACGTAGAAGAACTAAGGTAGTAACGGACATAGCCTAGAGAATCAGTTAGCTCAAGTGGCAATGGGCAGGGCACATATCGCGAAGAACTGATGGCCGTTGGGGCAGAAAAGTTCTAGATTGGAGACCCTTCGACCAAAGACGCAGCGTAGGACGTCCACCAACAAGATGGACAGACGACCATATGAAGATCGCAGGATCAAACTGGATGCAGACCGCTAATGATCGGTCGCTGTGGAAAGCCGTGGGGGAGGCCTATGATCAGCAGTGGACGTCCTTTGGCTGATAATGATGATGATGATGATGATGATGATGATGATGTTGATGAATTGAACTACTCTTTTGTCGAACTGCAAGTCCAACCAGAAAGGTCATCTTATCGAAACTTAGACAGAGAAGATTCCATTATTCAAAAGGACAATAACAAATCTTTTTCTATGAACTACTTCACAAGGATGTTAGCAGCGCTTCGCTTCTATTTTTTAATCGTTGTCAAGTTTACGTCATAAGGATAACATGATCAACGTATTAAGATAAAAATACATTGGCAATTTTAGATCCGTAGCGGATAATTAGGAGTAGTGTGAGAAATTAATAATTACACCTAATTGTGTAGATACAAACATAGGTACTTTTCCTATGCCTTCAAATACAATGAAAAGTTAAGAAATACTGTTAGCACGTTTTGTTTGTCTGTCACTAATTTCAGACTTCTATAACAATGGGAAATACTGCTCGCTTTTCATCTGTACAAGACATCGATATTGTGGTCCAAGTTTTATGCTAAATTGCGTTAAAGGCAAATAACCTCGATTAAAGTTTTCCTTCCAACGGTCAAGGTGGGCAAGTTCACTTTAAAACTCCTTATTTATGGTATCTAGGAATAAGGTTAGTACTTGTAGAAATAAGAAGTAGGTATATAAATACTTAGATAATCGGGCAATGTAAAAAAACTAATTGGTATACTTATTTCATTTTCACACGAAAAGGGTTAATATAAATACTTATTTTTCCATAAATTAATATAACTTTTCACAATGTTTATCTTGTTCATTCAGGAATTTAATAAGAAATTCCGGATGTCATCACACTTCCTAGATGATACGAGAAGATTTTGATAATATTAATAGCAATAATAGCTTTCAATTTGAATTTAAATTGAGTAAATATTATCACTACCAAATAAATACTTGAGACAAACGCTTCTTTTCAGTACCTATTACGTGCCATAGTATGCGTCTGTATGCCAGGATTATATTTTTCATAAGATTTCAAAATGTCTTTGTAAAAAATAGTCGTCGTTAAAATAAAATTGTAGGTAGATTTGAAGTCCTAGCAAACATGGAAATTGGAATGAAAGCGAATCCAATGATTCCCAGTCCAAGTACATGAAATATTCATCTCCCGCAGTTGCGCGATGGGTCGATGCCGGATAAATATCGAACTAGTAGTTTAAATCATTGGGCTTCTGTGTCAGAAATTTTATTTAGTCAACTAATGTGAAATAATTGTGGGTATCAAATTTTTGTCGAAAATAGCCATATTAATTGTTTTATTTTGTCTGAATCCGTTTTGTTCGTTACAAAGAATGCCTTTATTTTCCAGATAATTATTCAATTCATTATATAAATACTTTTCAATTATTTTAGATCTTGGACGAATAAACCACTGGACGCGCAATGACATGCAATTTCGCTTGTGCCCCCTTAGCCACGAAGCGGGCTTTTTGGCCTCACTTACAGGTGACGTCTTGTCAGTACGGTGATAGAGCTCAGTGAGAAACATTGTCGGAAAAAATGGGCAAATGTGGCTTATTTTTGTATAAAAATTATAGCGGCAAGACAAAAATATTCATTTTCATCCGTAAGTAACGTTTTATCCCAAAAAAAGCTGATATTTTTCATGAAAATAGTGAAATGTGTTTTCCAAGAGAAAAGTAACATTGCCATTTAAAAAAGTGGTGGTCAGTTACTACAAAATCAACAAGATAACGTATACTTTATACGGTAGGATTGTCGTTTGTTTATCATTCGTTCTCTTGTCAGTTTAATTTTAATTGTGCTTGACAATTGTCGATAAATCGTATCGATAAACATTTATTAAATTTTTAATATAAATTCTTTTAAAATAAAATGATAAATCTGTAAAAAGTTTCACTCGAGAATAAATTAAGGTAATCTTAAAAATACAACAGTTTGCTTTAAAATTTTAAACCTCATATTTTATGGCAATACGTCTTTAAAATATAATTTCAGATTACTTGTGGATCCATTAAGTAATATAAAGTGGGTCGAAGGGAGACAAAATGGATCCCCACAAAACATCACCGAATCCATTTAACACCAGTGTGATTTAATGCCAACGCAAAAATCTACTACTTAATTAACCCATAGGAGGATTTAAATGGTGCTGGGCTGTATGTACTTATAGGCGGTTTCACAATGTCTTAGGAAGTTCTAGCTATTGTTACTTGCCAGACCGTTCATATAAACGTTCTATGTTTCAGTTGTTCATTCGATGGTTTGTGCATTAAACATGCCCATAATGTAATTTAATATTTTAGTGATAAAAATTATATGTCTTTTACAAAAGATTCGTTCATTCATTCGTGCCGTACATATCGATAATAAAATATCGACACTTTTATGCACTAAATGTCGAAAATTGACACGACAAGGTCCCCCCGCCCCGCAGAAATTGGCTAATGATGTTTTCATACATTCGCTCTTGCGTTTCATATCCAGTGGTTAATTCATCCAAGTTTTAGATATTACTGAAATAAGAGCAATCGGTCTATAATTCTGCATTAGTAGTTTATTATCTTTCTTATAGAGGGGTTTAATTAGTGTCGTTTTCAGTCGCTAAGGGAATTTCCCTGCAGATATGCATAGATTAATAATAAAACTCAAATGACCACAAATAGATCCACTTACTGATTTTAATATTAGTGTGGAAATATCGTCAGTTCCAACGCTTTTAGTATTTTTGAGTTTTATAATGATTTGCAAGATGTCATAAGGTGTACTTGGAGCTAAAAACATAGAATCGCATCTAGTTGGAATGTGAAAAATAGTATTTGAGATGTTCTGCGATTCAGGTGTTATCTATACTAATATTATAAAGCTGAAGAGTTTGTTTGTTTGTTTGTTTGTTTGTTTGAACGCGCTAATCTCAGAAACTACTGGCCCGATTTGAAAAATTATTTTAACGTTGGATAGTCCATTTATCGAGGAAGGCTTTAAGCTATATAACATAAAGATACAACTCACAAGACCACAGCAGCAATGAAAAATGTTGCGAAAACGGGAGAAAGATATTCCTTTTGAGAGCTTTCGCTGCGTACGCTGCGGAAACCGCTAAAGTTACACAAAAATCATGTATGACAGGATTGTTCAGCATTAAGAGTTCTATAATAAAGTCCGCGACAGTATATGTCTATCTTTTATGGTTGACTTACTACAACCTTTTTTATGTTAATAAATTTGAAAAAAAAATATGCATCATTTTTCAATATAAATAGATAGATATTATATCAAAATAAATAGATTTATCATCACGAGCATTTCATTTAGAACAAAATTGCCCTTCCTATCATTTGATTCCAATAAATATCTTAGGAGCTATCACAGTTTTAACATAACTCCGCACCAAAATAATGTTCGCAGCTTAAGTACAACGTGCGCTTGCGCTAATTATATTATAAAGCTGAAGAGTTTGTTGGTTTGAACGCGCTTATCTCAGGAACTGCTGAACCGATTTGAAAAAATATTTCTGTGTTAGATAGCTTATTTATTGAGAAAGGCTTTAGGATATAAAACATCACGCTGCGACGGGAGAGGAGGGAGCAAACTCAAAACGCGCGGACGAAGTCGCGGGGGACCGCTAGTTTTATTTATAAAATAGTTATTAAAACTGTTTGCTATTAATTTAGGATCACTTATAACTTTATCATTATCAATTTTAATTTGCGTGATTAGTGGTTTATGCGTGTTTTGTTTTGCAGCATTTATGATATTCCATTGTTTTTGCTTTTCTTGAAGAGTTCCTTATTTTGTGATCATTTTGGGCACGTTTTGTTAGTTTTATTATTTTCTTAAATTGTTTAGAGTAATTAGTAAAGCGCTGTTTTCTCTCATTAGAAGGTTTTGTTCTGTATTCCCATAAAAGCTGTCTTTTTTTTACTGCATAATTTTATACCACGTGAGATCCAATTTGGTGTTTTTTTTGTGGTTGATTTATATATGATTTTGTAAGGGAAGCATAGCTCGTAAAAAAGCTTGAAATGTTCCATAAAAGCGTTATAAGCTACATCAGGATCTCTAGTAGAATAAACTTCGGAAAATGACAACTGTTGTAAACACTCTCTAAATTTTTTTATGTTATCAGGGTCAAAATTACGTTGCTTTATACGCCATCTTTTGATAACTGGTTTTACTATAGTTGGGAAACTCAAAATCTGAGCGGTGTGATCAGATAGTGCAAATTCTATCACTTCCGTCCTACATGATGATGTCTGATATGTATGTGCAAAATTATCAATACATTTTTGGCTGCTTAGCCTAGTAGGCTCCTTTAACGCTAATCGTAAGTTATATTTTAAGAGAAGGCACTCGAGTTTTTGTGCATCGCTATTGTTTTTCATTATATCAACGTTAAAGTCACCAATTAGTATTATGTTGGTGTATTTCTTTTTGCTTACAAGTAGAAGCAATTCATTTAAGTTTTTGAAGAATATTTTAAGATTTTTAGCATAGGGAGTTCTATATATACATATAACGGCTAGATTATGGCTCGTTAACTCAGTTGCGCAGCATTCAAATGTACCTGGGATCGAAAATTGATCTACTTCATTTATTGTTTTCCATTCTAGATTATTTCTTACCAAAATGCAGGTACCACCTCTTTTTATATTGTCTCTGCTGTAGTATGAAGTTAACGTAAAATTTGGTACATTCAGGAATTTTTCATGCCCAGAAATTATAAAATGTTCAGTTACACATAATATATCGATGCTTAAATTTTTATCAGAAAGTTCGCTTAAGCACAAAGCGAGAGCATCAGATTTGTTAAGTATGCCAGCAATATTTTGATGCATTATATTAAAATTATGTCCGCGGGAGTCAAAATAATTATAGTCGAAAAAATCTGATTTATCTTTAGCAAATCTTGTCAATTCGTCCTTTAACTTACAACCAAGTCTTTACCAATGAAATAATTCGCAAGGGTTGTTTAGACTCTAACCTATTACATTATTATTATTTGGTAAGTAACTAGGCACAATAAGAGTCCTGTGGCTTAGCTAGTCTTCCTAGGGTTACGGAAATTTTGTTCGGATGTTCCCAAAAGTGGAAATGTTACTACCGGCTCATCTGTTTGTATATTACCATACCGTTTTAATGCCGTAGCGTTGACATGGTAAAAACATACTATACCGATTATATGGAATTAAATAGATAACAAAAATGTAAATTTATAATCTTAAATTTCGGAACACGATTAAGTAGGTATGTCAAAATCGATGATGTAGTAAAACTTCTAAACTAAACAGTTCTTATAAACTTCTAAAAAGCGTAACAAAATAAACTATCAGCAAAATGCGCTGTTATTCCTGTTTGACTATAAAATCATTGTGGACTTTGGCAACATGTAAATGGATTAAAATTTTCCACAGGCAAATCCTAGGTTTAATATAACAAAACCAATTATGCAATTGTTGATTAATGATATCTATATCAATAAATAAATTACCCTCTGCAATACTTCATTAGAGATTTACATAAGTAAATTAAAACAAAAAAAACATGTTTAAAAACAGTTTAATCTTGATACTTACCTATTACGTATTTTTATAAATAAAATAAATAATGTCAATTAACTGCCTACTTTATTAACAAACATGACGCCTGACTTGAATATAATTATAACAAAACAATAAATAGTTTGAAATACATTTTATGTGATACGAAATATTTGGCAAATGACGTTTCGTTCAATCGGTAAACAAATCATGAATAAAAAATAAATAACTTATACTAAAATATGCGATTTGGTGCCTCTAGAGTAGCATTTGTACACCTCAAAGGCAGTATCTGCTGCATCTTTCCCGCTCTTATTCTTGCATTCTTCCAGAAGTTTCATCGCATCAGCTTTGTTGACGCCAGACGGCAGCTTCGCGAGTGCTGTCTCGACGTTCAACTTGCCATTACTATCGACGATGCCAGATTTTTGGAAGAAGCACAGAGCGAACTTCTTTAGTCCCTCATCGTCAGAAAAATGACTCTTCTTTGCTTCGGCTAGAACGTCGGGCTTGACGCCAGACTGTTTGATGCACTGCATCGTGTATTGGTTGACCTTGTCCTTTTGAGCTTGAGATAGTTGGACATTCTGGAAATAAAATTAATGGTTTCTTAAATCTGTGCTTGATCCTCTTTTGTTATAACTACTAGGAAACATCTCAATGGAGCAAGGAGAAGAGGCTTAACAGACAGAACTTCCTACTCAACGAATTGTAGGTCTAAGTAAGTAAGCATACAGATTCAAAATATATTTTTAGATAAAATTATGCAGTAAGTAATAGAAAAACTAAGTTATTCATCTAAAATACTTACATGAGTGTTACCGGCTACCGCCATAACCAGACACAGAAACAAAAAAGGCCTCATTTTTAATGTTGTTTTACTTCGAGTTAGATCCTTAAAGTACAACCTACGGCGTACCAGCAGGCACTTTTATACTAGGGCTGAAGGAAATCAAGAAATAACGGAAGTCAATACTTTAGGACTCAATATCACTAGTTGTTGACCTATTCTAATTAGGTGATATGCTAGACGACAAGTAGCAAAATCATTAGTTGCCTGTAATGGATGTTTCGATGTATTATTACTAAGACAGCTGTGAGCTATAATTTATTTGGGATTGTTTCCTTTCATTCAATTTTAAAATCTTCTCTATGTCCACAAGTTCTGTCTTCGCCATAAAGACACACAGTGCCATCGATCTCAATGGGGGCCTTAAAAAAAGGGGCCTATTTGCCTATTATTTTTTAATCACTCGCGTCAAATTTAAAAGTTATTTTCCTTAATAAATCAATTTAAATACTACTAAAATCGGACGGAAGAAGTTACAAAATTGGGATATTTTTGAAATCACTACCAGGGCCTTTATTTTTGAATCACTCGCTTAAATGTGGCGTTTGTTTGAAAACGAATTAAAAATCTACGATAATCACGCGAATTATTGACGTACTTACGTCGTTTGAAAAATTAAGATATATTCTTGCAAATCCCTCCCATGCGGAATTCAACTGATTTTCATTAGAAAATTCGACTTTCATGAATGATTTTCACTCGCCATCTTGACGCGAGTGATTCAAAAATAGAGGCCCTGAGGCCCTATTTTTGAAATACTCGCGACAAGATGGCGTATGATATTCATTGATTATACTCAATTTTGGAATGAAAACCAGTTGGAATCCATTCAGAAGGGATTTGAAAAATGTATCTCAATTTGTGAGTACTCACGTCTTTCTTTCATTCACGGTATTTCTGTAGATTTTTGTTCGTTTTCGAACGCCAATCACACGCCATATCCAAGCGAATGATTCAAAAATAGAGGCCCAGGTTGATTTCAATTGATTATCACTCGCAAATTAAACATAAATCAAAGTCAATCATGGCATATCGACGTGAGTGCTTCAAAATAAGGGCGCCATGGTTACATATTTAGGTTTCACAAGTTTCAGCTTCAAATAAGGATTAGTAAACTGATTTTCTATAATTTAGTCTAGACGTGCACATGAAGCACAAAATTGATTTTGTACGAGTATACCAGAGTATTCGTTTTCTTTGTCAAAATTGACATCAAAAGATTGAATAAATTTTTCCACAAACTACTCATTAATAAAGCTGGTTATGCATTCATAATAGAAGACTAGTTAGCAGTGACACGGCGCTAAAGTATACCTAAGTTTATAGTGCACATGATATGCCCTGACCTCGCGGCATCTAGGCTACGTCAATTAGAGAAGAGTTGCATAATAATATTATAAGCCACCTACGCCTAAATTACTACCTAATTTAGGCAAAGTTTTAACTTTGGGGTAATAAGCCTAAAAGTGCTGACCAAACAAAACCGCTGATAAAAAAATATTTTTTATCAGAAGTTTTGTTATAGCAGATGCAGGCGTTCAATATCAATGCATCATCTTCTATTTAAGAGATCCAAGTGTGCACAAACTATCTCAAGCGGACAATCAAATGATTCTTTGTGGCTTCATTGAGCAGGAGTGTTAGGTACCTACAGTGACCTTAGGACCAATTATGTTTTAGGTGTGCACGTGACAAAAAATATTAAAGTATGTTAAGCATACGATAAGTACTGCTGAATCCTCACAAGTGGCAGGGGTCGTGAACCTGAATATTAAAAATATATCTTGTAAGAAATTATACGATCAATCGAACTGGGTCTATTAAACTGTCAAATTGGATGATGTTTAATACATCATTTTTATCAAGAACTCCTATGCATTTTTTTTCTAAGAGGATTATTCATTGCCTATCATTGAAATTAATTTAAGGTTGAACAACAGTTTTCATTCAAACATTTATCAAAAAGGGCTTAGAAAACATAAATACATACACCTCTTTTCCCTCTAGTGGTAAAATACTGCACGCATAAGCCTCTTTCCTGAAACATCATTATTATTATAGCGTATCATTACTATAAAAGATACAAAAAGTTGAGCATCTCTGCAACAAAACACTGCAGATTAAAATTGTAAGGCTTCGTCCGCAAACGTCCCAGCCTCGAACTACTTACACACTACCCTCAACCGTGTCCAGCTGTTTTTATACTCCTTAGGAATATTAATTTTATCGTCCAAAAAGTTGAATTTAAATACGTAACTCACAATCTCTGGTAAGTCATAATCAATTCTGTTATAAAGTTGGCAGTAAAATATGGTGCTTATAATTTTAGTACTCTCTGCAGTGGGATAATTTATTTGTGCTTATACTATAATGTCGTGAAACAACTAAGTATTGCCAATTTACTTAATTTATTATAATTTTATTCATAGTAAAATGATAGCTAGGTTCATGATACAGGGTTACTTAATGCGCAAATAGCAGATTGGATGACGTAACAAATGTTAAGTAGACTCCCGAAGCAAGGCAAATAAAAAAGTGTTACCAATCTTAAGAGTATTATCTCCGCTGTGTGTTTTACTTAAGAAACAAATGTAGGTCACAAATAAGAAGTGGCTTTTCTTTTCGAAGCGGCTTTAAGTTCATTCTAAACCTTTAAAAATTTATGAAAAATAAAATTTATGAAAAAAATTATGCAAAATTTTATGAAAAATAAAGTTTAATTCATACAGGCGTATCTTCCAGATGATGGCAGGCGAACCACCACCCCAACTGCGCCGCCGACGATTTTCGGGGAACCCTAACCTGCCTCTCAACCTGGATATGGGCTACCAGATCAACGAGGGGGGTCCGGCTGAAGGGACGCCTTCACCAAGCAAGTATCCTCCAAGTGTGAGACGGATGTCATCTTCAGCGCTCCAGGACTTCAAGAATAAGCAGCAGTCTTTTGATATACAGGTACCTACCTACCTGTGCCCCTTCCTATGAACTAATAATCTCTACCCTCAGGTTGTTTCAATGATAAAGATAAGACCTGAATTGTACTTTCCCTAACGACTTTGTAACTAAAATATGTGATATGTAATAAAGAGTAGTCTTATTCAACTGTGATATGTGCAACGTAAGTCAGCATTTCGTTAACTAAGTATCTAGTCAAGATCTTGGGTAAAGACACGCTTTGTCTATAATGAAGTCGACTACCATAGAGTTCTGCTGCTAGGACTAAAAGATTGCTAGCTACATATTCTTCTGACGTGCTTCTGTTATAGTAACGAATGTCGGACAATTGGTCCATTCATACCTTCTGCATGCGTGCATGCGTCAATCTGTAGAATTCCAGTAATATCCAACTGATACGATCATATAACCTTAAAAACCCTTAAAAAGAGCGAATGTTTTCATTAACGGCATAGCGCAAGATCCGAAATATCGCTGTTTAGTCTTGGACGCATTAATATGTCATTTATCTATACACATATTATAAAGCTAAAGAGTTAATTGTATGTTTTTTTGAACACAGGAACTACTAGAACGACTTGAAAAAATGATTTTGTGTTGGTATTGATAGTTTATTTAGCGAGGAAGTCTCTAGGCTGCAAACATCACGCTGCAACGGGAGGAGAAGTAGCAAACTCAAAACGCGGGTGACTAGTTACTCTATATTTAACGATTAATATTTTCAGATAGAAGAATGTGAAGAAGAAGAAATATTCTTAGAAAGCGACGACGAAGAAGTGCCGGACGAGGGCGGAGCGTCGGGTGAGAATCGTCCCGTCACTCCCACGCCCATACAGGACTTCGGAGCCAACACTGTTTATACTGAAGGTAGATCTTTTACTCTTCTTTCTATGTGCCATTTTCTACAATGTTGGCGGGGTCTTCTTATGGTAACTTCATTAAGAGCTCTTTCGTTGTTTTGTGTAGTCTTTCCAGTGCATTTCTGGTCTACTCGAGTTCTATGTGAGTGCTTTCCTTATGAAGTAATAAGCAGCTGGACTTAACTCAGTCAGGGTTTTATAAATAGCTTTCTGACTAATTTCTAGAAGAAATAACAGGAATGAAAATGGATAACAATGATGATGATGATAATGACGCGAACAAAGTCACAGAGTAGATAGTACCCAGTATGTAGGTGCGTTTGAAGTGCACCTAGCGTTTGAAGTGTCATACCTAAACACACACTACACAAAAACGAACGTATCTTTGAACAAAAGACGACGTGAGGTTACAGCCTTTTGGTTACGTAAACGTATAAACGTTGGTTTTGAAGTCGGCTTTTACTTTTTTTAAAGTTAATTCTATTTCTTCATTTTTAGAGAGTACAGGATAAAGGGGGGGGGGGGGGGGGGGAGTTGCACCTTATGTCTCTGTCTTTTAAGAAGCTACAGCTCAGCCCAAGATGTTGGCTATCAGACGTAACAACACGTCAACATTAAGATTCTAATAAAGAAACACTATACGTGCCTTTAAAATTTGAGGGTTTCCCTCGATTACACCAAGATTCCATCATCAGATCCCAAATTGGAAACAATGGGACCAACTAGAAGGTATACCCTCTAAGTAGGCAAAATTTTTTTTCGAATCAGTCGACAAACGACTTAAATATGAGGTAACATAGATACAAAAAAAAACATACAGTCGAATTGATAACCTCCTCCTTTTCTGAAGTCGGTTAATAAAAAGCAATTTGTTAAAACATCGCAAGAGTATTAATAAATGTTAGCCAATTATCTTACATGCGTCATCGCTCTGACCATTCTGGATTATCCTTCGACTTTCAGTACAATTAATAAGAACGTTACAAAATGAATAGATACTTGCGTGTAAGTGCTAACGTTGCATAAGATATCGACAAGTTTACTCTGTTCATAAAGATGAAATAAGAAATCAAAAATGTTTGCGCACGGGCGGGACTTGAACCAGCAACCTTTTGCTTTAGAATGTTTTTAACACTCACAGTGTCATATTTTATATTCATAAAGATGAAATAAGAAACCAAAAATTTGCGCACGGGCGGGACTTGAACCAGCAACCTTTTTTGGCCATCTGTTTCATAGACAGACGGCTAGATGGCGCTAAGCGTCACGCAATTGACGTTTTCATAAGAAACCACAAATTTCGCAGGGTCGGACTGACAGCACGGTAGCTCAATTGGTAAGAGCGTTTGGCCCGGTTTGCCAAAAGGTTGCTGGTTCAAGTCCCGCCCGTGCGCAAATTTTTGGTTTCTTATTTCATCTTTATGAATATAAAATATGACACTGTGAGTGTTAAAAACATTCTAAAGCATTAGATAGCGAAGCGACATCAATTTCCAAGTTGAATTTATTCTGTAAAGAATAACTGCTTGGGCCATCTGTTTCATAGACAGACGGCTAGATGGCGCTAAGCGTCACGCAATTGACGTTTTCATAAGAAACCACAAATTTCGCAGGGTCGGACTGACAGCACGGTAGCTCAATTGGTAAGAGCGTTTGGCCCGGTTTGCCAAAAGGTTGCTGGTTCAAGTCCCGCCCGTGCGCAAATTTTTGGTTTCTTATTTCATCTTCAGCAACCTTTTGGCAAACCGGGCCAAACGCTCTTACCAATTGAGCCACCGTGCTGCCAAAAGGTAGCTGGTTCAAGTCCCGCCCGTGCGCAAAAATTTTTGGTTTCTTATTTCATCTTTATGAATATAAAATATGACACTGTGAGTGTTAAAAACATTCTAAAGCAAGTTTACTCTGTATTCTGTCTGGGCGCTTTGGCATCCGAATTATAGGTACCTCGACTGATACTGACTGCTTCGTTGGTGTAGTAGTGTGTTGAGCCGAAATTTGTTTCTGGGCTTTTCTGCCTTGAAACTCGGAAACAGTTCGGTTCCGGGCAGTTGGTGGTGAGATACCCCAATCCTCGGAAAGTTAGTTAAATCGTTGGTCCTGTGACTAATCTCTCACCGGACATGTAGGATTACTGTCTCAGTGAATAATGAGAGTGAAGGAGATGAGAAGAATGAGATATTGCCTTTGCGTATTACGCACATACTTGAGCACTATAAAAAATGTCCCGCGCCGATGGCCAATCTCAGTGGCGATCGACCGTCGTGGTTACGGAAACAGGCAACTTTGACTCAGACAACAAAATGATTTTCAGCCTTACAATCATATTAACAGACCCATTCAACGATACCCCACACGAAGGGTTAGGCAATAGAGAAAAAATCATCCCCTCGTTACTTGTATGGGAGAAACCCCAAAAAAAATATCTTCAAATTTAAATTTTTATTTTACCACTTTGTCGCAGACAGACGACCTTAAAAAGTTCGCAGGATCAAACTGGATGCAGACCGCTAGTGATCGGTCGCTGTGGAAAGCCGTGGGGGAGGCCTATGTTCAGCAGTGGACGTCCTTTGGCTGATAATGATGATGATGATGACTTTATCGCAGGGAGATGAGAATACATATCTAGTGCTAAATTACAGTTTTCTAGCACTTCAGGTCTCTGCTCTGAACTGCGGATGGATCGACAGAAATGCAGACAGACAGACATGACGAAACACTAATTCGTTCATACATTCTGGTCTATCTAATTACAAATCAGAGTATACAGTGCGTGAATCGTCTCCCCCGCGCCCCGCCGCCCCGCAGGCGAGGTCTCAATTAAACGGTTTACATATAAATAAGTTGATTTTGTTGCAGGTCCACAAACAACGGACTTCTTGAAGGTAAAGACGTTAGAACAGGACTGCTACACAGACGTTTCAGACGCCGATACAGAAGAAGAAGAGTAAATTATTATCTTTGTATTTCATATTCTTATGTACTTTATAAAGGAGTGAAAACAAATGACGAAGTCTATGTTCACATATTCACGTATCAGCATGTGTGTCATTTAGTTTAGACAAATAACATTTTGTTTCATAAAAATACATTATTTTAGTCTAACTAAAGAAACATACAGATAATCAGTTTTACTGCACCTTAAAATACATGGATCTCATAGAATATATAGTGGTAACTTCGTCATATTTTTTTACACCCACTTTATGAGTTGACCATTACAAAAAGGTCGTACGTGCTTAGAACATAGTAATTACTACGATGAAGCGGGATAGTCTGTAAAAAAATCTTTATTTAATTACATAATTTATTTAATAAAATACTATCCAGTGTTTCTTTATACCTACAAAATATCTTTTTTGAAAAAAAAAACGAATTAAATACAATATCTTTATTGCACATTGTACAAATATTATAACTATAAAATCGATTACAAGATAATAGTGGATTTTATAATACATTATTGACATTTACAAAAAAAACCTGCCAAGTGCGAGTCGGACTCGCGCACTGAGGGTTCCGTGCCAACGTTAACTAAATTAGAGATCCACTTACTTCCACTTAATAAAATACCACAATATTTTGTTAACAGCAACTATAACTTTGTTTTTCACAGTGTTCTTTGAAGAACAAATTTATGTTTGCGGTTATTGAAAATGTGCTATATCTCAAAAACTTCTCGTTCGATCTCGTCCAAACCAATTTTCGTTGAAAGTATTTGTTAAGATCTTTATTACATTTTTTTTTTAAATTTACACTCGCTTAGTTTAGAAGTTAGATGGGGGGACGCTATTTTACCACTTAGGAAGCGTCTCTCCATCAAACGTTAGACTTTAAAAGAAATTTATTTAAGGACCTCTATGTCATTTTAAAATACCTATTCATACCTATTCATACCCCAAACGCATAGGTTTGACAAATATTTTTTTTCGGTTTTTGCTTTATGTATGGGAGCCCCCCTTATATATCATTATTTGTATAAGAATCGTAAAACGGTTAACAAGATACATCTTCCTACCAAATTTCAACAGTGTGATGTTTATAGTTACAGAATAAAGTGGCTCTGACATACGGACGGACAGACATACAGACAGACAGACAGACTTGACGAAACTATAAGGGTTCCGTTTTTGCCATTCGGCTACGGAACCCTAAAAACTGTTTTCTGCTTTGCGACGGTATCCGTCCGGA
This sequence comes from Pyrausta purpuralis, assembly GCA_963924145.1. NCBI lineage: Eukaryota > Metazoa > Arthropoda > Insecta > Lepidoptera > Crambidae > Pyrausta > Pyrausta purpuralis. Next base: position 18,122,626 of record OZ001659.1, read on the forward strand.
ATTTTATAAGTTCACAAATAGTTCAAACTGGTTTATCAGAGGAAAAACCATCAGCTATGGCGCTAGTTTCCACACAAAGAACGCGTTAGGTTACAGGCACTGTAATTGTCATAATATTTTATTAGTTCCTTTTTTCGTATAAGTATGATTTAATTAATTGAATTACAAAATCTATTTTAAACTTTGGTCTCATTTATAAAACTAATATTTTAGTTTTTGTAGAAACTGTCGCATTTATTGCAAACAATCTGCTATTTCTAACAATACACGGAAATGTTACGTGGCATACATTTCGCAACTTTGTATTGACCGCTAATAGTTCATACAATGGGTTGTTATAAACCACAATTGAAGGTGTTTATATATAATGTGATTATACTCGTTACTATGCACGTTGTGATGTTGGGGCCAATATGAAGTATACAATTGAGTCGATATCAATAAATCGTTTAAGAAAAGTATTCTGTGTAACGATTGAAATATTTTAATTTTTAATTCTTACTTTGTTGTTGTGCAATAGTGAATTATCACGGTAGTTGAAACTATTATTATTTGGAGATGAATCCAGACACTTCATAGTTTATAAACTCTATTTCACACATCAGTCCCTTTACTAAAGAATTACGGCCTTACCATACATAAGTTAAACAATTTGGACCAATGTTTAAACAAAAGACAGCTACTTTAAAATCAATGCTAAACACGACACACGACATAAGGGTGATATCATTTTCGATTAAGTGCCGATTTTTTAACTTCAGATAAGAAATATTCGTCGAATAAAATGCAATACGCCTAATGTCACGAAACGTAACCTTTTTGGCAGCAATCATTTATGCAAATGACATTTTAAAATCGGTCGTTTTATACTTATTCAGTATGTTGTCATATCTGACGTTTATAAAATCGGCTCTTAAACGCATCATATTTAAACAGTACTCCAAACCTCATTTAAATATTTGTAGTAAGGCTGAATATCATTCGATTTCATACAATAAAAAATCATTCACATTCCATCGGTAGTTCAAACGTCAAAGTAATATTTATAATTTACAGTTATTTATTATACTAGTTTTATAATAGGAAAATGTCTATGTGCGGAAAAATCAAATTCTGGTGGAGTGGTGGAATCCCTTTTGTGACCTCCTGCTAATAATTTTAGTACTACGAAATTTGTTTTGGCTACTTTAAGAAGATCCGAAATCTGAAACCAAGGAAATAAAACTGTTTTATATAAAAAAAAAAACAACGAGCAGAGATACAAGTTTATGGTCCAATTCATTGACAAACCATAGAAAAGTTACAATATTCTTACCTCTTGATCCGGAGTTGTGATAGTTTCTAATAAGGTCCTAGCTTGCTGGAAATGTTTGCAGCCGCCAAGGTATAGTATCACAGGATTTTCATATCTGCAATAAAAAATATTAGTAAAAATCTCTGTTATATGATGAAGTTAATATAAATATAAGTATAAGTATTTTGTGATACAAGTGAGATGCGCTAAATTAATATTTCAAAGTAGGTAATTCTATCTAGTACAGTCGCCAGCACATCAGGTTACCCACTTTTGTTGCAAACTAGCCCTTATTACAACGGTATAAATACCGCAATTTTAGTTCTGTTACTGACCGCTAGAGGTGCTGTGCAATTTTTCATACATTTTTTTACGTCGTCGCTAGCGAGTAAAACCGTCTTAAACTGTATGGTAACTGTACAGAGTTGGTACACCTATGGATTGTAGTCCAACTTCACGCTGAGATCGTATGATGCTTTGCGTATTCAATATAATAGCATCTTTAGGGTCTTGTTGCGGCATTCGCGTTTCTGCAGCGCATCTAATATGTTTGCAGTCGCTGCTGTAGATGACTTTTTGCAATTATGCGCAAGAAGAGGCTGTCCACAGAGCGCAGAGTGATGGAGAGCAGTACGAGATCCTGAATATGATAGCAAGTAGGATAGATGCAGCCTTATTCAGGAGGCGTTCCGATCTGCAGGTTATTAGGCCGCTCAGGATGACTCACAAACAGACTTGACTTTTCGAGCCTGTGTATCTCCTAACCATAGCTAATAAATGTAAATGGTACTAAACCATACGGAGATTATAACTCTGAAATAAATTTTATTTATTTATTCGTTTGTTAAGCTGAAGAAGACTGTATTAATCAGACGATAGGGCTATTACTCACTGCAAGGGTCATGCAAAGCGGTGTTTGTAGTGAACTACTTCTTTGCCAAACTAAAGGAACCTCTGTTACTAAACAAATAGGGCTGATGACTCACTGCAGCGGTTGCGTCATTTCGCAGAACTCGTGGTAATGAACTTGCGGTGGTGTGAGCACGGACAGCGGCGCGAAGCGGTGTTTGAAGTGAACTACTTCGTTGTCAAACTAAAGAAACTTCTGTTACTAAACAAATAGGGCTGATAACTCACTGCAGCGGTTGCGTCATTTCGCAGAACTCGTGGTAATGAACTTGCGGTGGTGTGAGCACGGACAGCGGCGCGAAGCGGTGTTTGAAGTGAACTACTTCGTTGTCAAACTAAAGGAACCTCTGTTACTAAGCAAATAAGGCTGATTACTCACTGCAGCGGTTGCGTCATTTCGCAGAACTCGTGGTAATGAACTTGCGGTGGTGTGAGCACGGACAGTGGCGCGAAGCGGTGTTTGAAGTGAACTACTTCGTTGTCAAACTAAAGGAACTTCTGTTACTAAACAAATAGGGCTGATAACTCACTGCAGCGGTTGCGTCATTTCGCAGAACTCGTGGTAATGAACTTGTGGTGGTGTGAGCACGGACAGCGGCGCGAAGCGGTGTTTGTAGCGAACTGCTTCGTTGTCAAATTCTGACTGAGGCTGACGGATCTTGCCTTGCAGTTTGAACGCGACTAGAGCCTGGGACAAGTAATTTAAAAAAATAATGAAATGTTTGGCTTAAAATGTAAATAAAATTTGACTGTCACATTATACGACAAATACTATTATCATTAATCTACTTTATAATTATTTATTAATCGTTATTTTGTTTTTTTTATTGTTTGATATATGATACAGATGTTATTTTTCGAAATAAGATTCATTCATTCATTCATTAGCTTATAGTGATCTAGTTTTTTTATTGATTTGTATCATTTGGCAATTATTTGTAAAAGGATATACGGCTAAAATTAAGTTTGAGAACTTCTCCGCCATTCTAGACGGCTTATATGAATCATTCGGAACAGCGCATTCACCAAGTGATACTTTTATACTATACCACACTTCCTTAAAAGCTTCTACGAGTTACTATATTAACGAACTATAGGCGACTAAGTAACATAGGCTAAATAGTTTTATTTGGCGGGCTCGTAGCGAGTTAAATGAAAATTTTCAATGTGGAGATCTGGACATATTCTACTGTGCCATTAGTTTTACAGTTTTACTACTAGCGTTTTTGATTGCGAGTTGCTTGAATAGTTTTCAATTTGTTCTTCCTTATTATATTATGTTGCTTGATAGTTTTGTTGATTGAATGTTTGTCAAGTCATATTTTCTATATGTGAGGACCTATAAGCGTATATGAGTATATGAGTTAACTATACTATCTCATATCGTCAGACAGTAAAGAAATAAATTAAAACGTGCTTGCCAAGAGGTGCGATTGTTTAGTTTTCTGGTATCCCCATATGCTTCGCTAAAGCCTGACTTTACCAACGTAAGATGGAATATCGAATAAAATACAAATACACCTAATTTGAAAACCACACTTATTTGTCAGCAATCATTTATGTTATTGTCATTTTAAAATCGGTTGTTTTAAACTTATTTAGTGTTGATTATACCAACGTCAGATAAGACTTATACGACTAAAACTGAATAAGTATAAAACGACCGATTTAAAATGTCATTTACATAAATGTTTGCTGACAAATAGATAACGTTTTCAAATTAGGTGTTTTGTATTATATTTGACGAATATTCCGTATTTGACGTTGGTAAAATCAGTCCTAAGTCGGTGTAGAGTATGATTCTTCCTATGAGTCTTGTCTGACGTTTGTAAAAGCGGCCCTAAAACATACAACTTTTGCTTACCTTGTAGAAGCCTCCGCACATATTCTGCATGACTTGGCACATGAGTCCCTCTCTTGCGTAAGGCCTTGTTCGTTTCTTTTGTTTCCTAGCGCCTGCTCGTTTAGCGTCTTGTCTTTTTGCACCTTCGCCCGCTAGCGTTTCAGCTCGGCCTAAAGCTGACACTAGCCAGCCGTATAGGAACTCGTATAAATACCTGGAGGAATAAAAAAAGTAAAAGTAAAGTTAGCCTGTAACATCCCACTGCTGGGCAAAGGCCTTACCTCAACTATGAGGTAGTTCCAGCCATACTACCCGGAGGGATAAATAATTCAAAACTCTATATAACTGAAATAACATTGTCTACTAGCCAGTTATAGTGGACCTGTCAAACATTTCACATGAAGCGGGAGGCTTCCCCGTTTACGTCGTAGTCGTCTATTTTGTGTCAATACAGTTCATTTTTGCGCGTTTCTTGCCGTACAGTGACAGTGGCCGGACCATTCTTATAATAACCAGGTAGTAAAAAGCTAAGCAATATACAATATGACAGTTTAGTATTAACAGTTTGATTGGAATAACAAGTAGAATCAATTAAACCACTTTGTTTATATGGGTCACATTTGTATAAGGGGCCGTCCATTAATCACGTGAGGTCGTTTTTCTCATTTTTTGACCCCCCCTCCCCCCTGGTGATATTTGGTGAGGTTTGGGACAACTCCCCCCCTCCCCCCTGAATCACGTGTATTTTTTTGGAAGTCTATGTAAAGGCTATTTTTGACTGGAAAAAATATTTATAAAATGGTGATTCGAAAAACATTTATATGTATTTGCAATAAAATTAATGAATAATTAATTAATGTTGTCTTCATCCCATGGAGTTGCAAGACTTTCGTTTAAAGTTACAACTGGTAAAGCTTCTTCACTGGCAGTTGTTATTGGCAAAGAGGTTTGTGACAACAAATCGTTCAAATTTTCGCGCCGTTCAAAATTTCGGTTCAGAAATAGATAAAATTAATACACGTGATGTTTAACGAGACCTCCCCTCCCCCCTCGTGATGTTTCGTGATGTTTTCCGTACCCCCTCCCCCCCTTTAGAGCCTCACGTGATTAATGGACGGCCCCTAAGACAAGCCATCATGAGCGCAAACCCGCCAAACTACGTTCAGCAATGGTTAGTTCTTTATGAGCGTAGATACAAATAATAGTAATATAATGTAGGCACGGTGAAGCGGCCTCGTGATATAACCACCTACCGACTTCTCCGTCGACTTAGTGTCGTCGGCAAAGCAAGAAATGATCAGAAGTGCCAGTAAAAGTAAAATACCACATAAAACCTTAAATATATTTTTTCTTTCAAAATTAGGTCAATTGAATTAAAAATCTCTGAGGATGTCTGAGGTTTTCCGCATTTAACATTAGCCTTGTATAAATAGAAGTTGCCATAAAGACATTAAATAGGTAAATGAATTGTTTATGCAAATTATAATCAACAGAAAACAAAGGGTCAACAAGGTGAACTCGATCAAAAATATATCCGCCGACAAGTTTCTACGTTACTTCTTATCTTTTAAAGTACAGACTCTTACTTACACAAGACCATACTAGCGGGATGCGAGCGTGTGTCGTGCAGAGCGGTTGGTTTGGGTGGAACACCCAATTTCATTATTTAAAGATTATATTTCTTCCAACCGATAAGCTGCATCTCAACTGATACTGAGACGCGCCATCAAAATTAGAACAGCAGAAAGGACTATGTTAACCGAAGTTACGGACAACATTTGAAAGAAATAATCTTCCTCTATAAAAAATAATGTTAAGAACAGATATCATGTTTAAATATATAATAAAAATCACCAACCTTTGTTTCTATTACTTTTTTATTTCTGAAAAAAGTTCCGCTAAATGAATCACCCGTTAGTATACCTGTTAGTTCAATATATGTAATAGTATTGTGTAACGCTGACCTAGCAAGAAGTTCATTGCCAACCCTTTTCAAGGCTTAATCATTGCGTGTCCGCGCAGGCGCGGTCCGAAGGGGGGGGGGGGGGTCACAGGGGACATGACCCCCCCCAAAATCTAAGGTCATATTGAAAAATCTCAAAAATTTGCCAAATAACAAAAGGAAATTAATAGCTATCCCCCTAACAGTAATAAATTTATAGTTTGTGACATCTAGTGATGTTTTTATGACCTACGTACGATGGCCAAAATAACTTGGAAATGACATCTAGTTTAGAAACAAGGAACCGAACTTCGTAGTTTTGGGAATCCTAGCAAAATCGATATGCGTTGTTATGCTACTTATAGATTGTTTAACAATATACTAATAATGTTATTTGTCGGTTTATTGTAAAGTATCAAAATAAAGGCTGTCTACTTTTTATTTTATTCCAGATACCAATTTTAAGGGTTCCGTAGCCGGATGGCAAAAAACGGAACACTTGAAGTGTCGTCAAGTCTGTCTGTCTGTCCGTCTAAATCTATTAGCATTACACAGATGGAACTTAATAGGTAGGACTATCCTGTAAACCCTTTACAATTCCTACACAAAAAATGAAAAATAATGAATGTAACTAAAACAAAAATTTTTTTTTTGCTCAAACCTATGCACGTTGGGTGTCTATGGATGGACAGGTATTTTATCTGAAAGTCAATCATTTGTAAGATATATTGATTTAAATTTGATTGTAAGATACACGCTTCTAAAGTGGTAAAATGGGCGTCCCCCCGCTAACTTTGAACTAAACTAGTAAACATTTAAAAAAACCAGCCAAGTGTGAGTCGGACTCGCGCACTGGATCCGTGCCAATTTTAACTGAATTAGGGAATCCACTAACTTCCACTTAGCTAACATACCACAATATTTTTTGTTAGCAGCAAATGTAACTTTGTTTTTTATAGTGTTTGTATGAAGAACAAAGTTATGTTTGCGGTTGTTGAAAATGTGCTATATCTCAAAAACTACTACTTCGATTTTCAAAAACTTCAATCCCGTTGAAACCAATTTTCGTTGAAAGTATTTGTTAAAATCCACATTATATATTTTTTCAATATTTACAGTTATGTTTGCGGTTGTTGAAAATGTGCTATATCTCAAAAACTACTACTTCGATTTTCAAAAACTTCAATCCCGTTGAAACCAATTTTCGTTGAAAGTATTTGTTAAAATCCACATTATATATTTTTTCAATATTTACACTCGCTTAGTTTAGAAGTGAGATGGGGGGACGCCTATTTTACCACATTGGAAGCGTCTATCTATCAAACGTTAGACTTAAAAAAAAATGGTTTTAGAAACCTCGATGTCATTTTAAAAGACCTATCCATGACCCCACACGCATAGGTTTGACTTTAAAAAAAACCGGTTTTAGTTTCATGTATAGGAGCCTTCCTTAAATACAATTATTCTTTTTATTAATCTATAAGGATAGTAAAGCGGTTAACAGGATACATTTTCCTACCAAATTTCAACGGTGTGATGCTTATAGTTATAGAATAAAGTGGCTGTGACATACGGACGGACAGACAGACAGACTTGACGAAACTATAAGGGTTCCATTTTTTGCCATTGCCCGTAGCCGTACGGAACCCTAAAAAAGGACAGTATAGTGCTTAACAAATACTTTCAACGAAAAATACTTTAAACAAGATCGAACTAGTACTTTTCGAGATATAGTACAATTTTAACAACCTCAAATATAACTTTGCCTTTCATACAAATACTATGAATTATTATTATATATATAATTAATATTATGCAAAATTATTTTTGCTGTCAACAAAATATTGTAGTGTTTTGGCTAAGTGGAAGTTAGTGAACCCTTACTTTACATACTTTAGTTAAAGATGGCACGAAACCCTTAGTGCGCGATCCGACTCGCACTTGGCCGGTTTTTTATTAGTGTAGTGAGTGACTGACCCCCTCCAAAACATCAGGCTGCGACCGCGCCTGTGTCCGCGACGTATCGGCTACGCGTCCGCGATGTCCACGTCACGCAATCGTTCCACTTAGAACTCGCCCACATTCTACCAGTGATGAGGTTCAAAGTATATGAAAAATAAAAATCGAACTCACCAAAAAATATAATGATACTCGTGCACACTGTACAGTTCCAACTCCAGTCCGGACAGCAAATAAGCGATCATGACCCGCAGCACGTGGTACAGGATCCAGGTGCCGAAGCAGGCGCGCGGGCCCGTCCCCGCCGCGCCGCTCAGCACCGCGTCCACGCTCTCCGCCTGGAGAATGCGCATAATTGTTATGGCCAGTCACAACCTGCTCGGGACATATAGTGCACATGTGTGTGCGCAAACACAACTGCACTCTCTCTTCCTTGGGACAGCAATCTGACACGACGGGAGAGAGATCAGGCGCAGATTCCTTACATGTTTGCCAAGGCACGGGGTGACACTGCCAACTTACAAAACCTGAGCTACCGTGAGAATTTCTGAACATAAAATACAAGTGTATATTTTTGCCCCGACCCGGGGATCGAACCCGGGACCTCAGCACCGCGTCCACGCTCTCCGCCTGGAGAATGCGCCTTATTGTAACTGAGATACAATAATGGTAATAATAGTCCACCTAGGCGATTGCGACTACGGTGGCCAGTCACAACAACAAACCGATTGCGCGGGACATATTATAGTGCACAAGTGTGTGCGCAAACAAAGGTCCCAGGTGCACTCTCTCTTCCTTTCACTCTCAAAGCCCGATGGAACAGCAATCTGACACGACCGGAGAGAGATCAGGCGCAGGTATTTTACGTGCTTTCCGAGGGACGGGGATGAAACACCGCCAACTTCCAAAATCTGGGCTACCGAGAGAATTTCTGATCATAAAACAAAAGTGCATATTTTTGGTCTGACTCGGGTATCGAACCTGGTACCTCTGGCACAGCCATCGCTTTTAAGTTCGGCCCACTAACCGCTACGCCGCCATGACAGTTAAAAAGAGAGATACAATAGATAATTTACAGTGACTACAGACAGCAGGCGAGCGATCACGACTACGCCGCGCCGCTCAGCACCGCGTCCACGCTCTCCGCCTGGAGAATGCCCCTTATTGTTACTGAGATACAATAATAGTAATAATAGTCCACCTAGCCGGTTTCGACTACGGTGGCCAACGACTGCGCGGGACATATTATAGTGCACAAGCGTATATATTGTTATATTGGACACCAATCACATACATTGCTCTGATCCCAAAGCGAATGCACTTGTGTTATAGAAATCAGACACAACGGTGGTACCACAACACCCAGACCCGAGACAATATAGAAAATTTGGATTTCTATATTGACCCGTCCGGGAATCGAACCCGATCAAGAGCTCAGAGCGGCGACGCCTTGAAACCAGCGTGCTTAGCCACTACACCACGGTAGTCTTGTTCTTAATCGGACACTGAATGGAGCGCTCCGAACTAGTACAATTGCTCAAAGGAACTAGTTCGGTCTTTTAGTACTATTAGTTCAATGGTTCACCGCTTACTCTGACATTAGTCGTCCTTCGTACACAGCGAATATGGTCTTACGTCAATGTCGTTCAATTTAGTACATCTTCTGTCACGCTCTGGCACACGCGTCCGTCTCGTTCTCGCTTTACTAGTTCATTTTCCGTCACACTCACGCACACGCGTCTGTCTCGTTCTCGCGCGATCTAGTACATCTTCCATCACGTTCACTCACGCGCGTTTGTAATCGTCTAACTCACTCTGACACTTGGAATTATTCGTTCTTAGTCGGCTCTTGCGAGCTAAACTGAGCTATAGACGAACAAGATTTGCTTAATGAAATGTACTAAAGACCGATTTGAACGACCAGAAGTGAATAGTTCGTACTCGGTCACATGCATGAACTAATTCCTAATAGTACATCGTACATGTACTACACAAGCCTACACCACGGAGGTCGTCAATGCGCATGCGTATGCGCAAACAAAGGTGCACTCTCTATTCCTTGCACTCTCATAGCCTTAAGGGACAGCAATCTGATACGACCGGAGAGAGATCAGGCGCAGTAACAACGGTTTAACGTGCGTACCGAGGCACAGGGGTAAAATACCGCCAACTTCCAAACTCAGGGTCACCCTGTGAATTCCTGAACATAAAACACAAGTGAATATTTTTGGCCCGACCCGGAGATCGAACCCGGGCGCAGCCGTCGCTTTTAAGTGCGACCCTCTAACCGCTGCGCCACCGAGGCAGTTAAAGAGAGATACAATAGATAATGTACAGATTCAGTGACTACAGACAGCTCACGAGCGATCATGTCCCGCAGCACGTGGTATAGGATGCGTTTTATTGATAAAACTATGAGGGTGGATAATGCAATTTCATTACGGTGAGGCACACGGCCTCGTTTTTGATCTCCCCCTGGAAAATGGGCTTGAAAAATAACCTTATTTCTGAAAAAAAAAATTGATTGCCTAAAACGGATTCCTTTCCTTTAATGGTGAAGAGTTTATTTAAGACTTTTTCGTGCATTTTGGTTTTGAAGTCGATTTTTACTTTTTTTAAAAGTTTATTTTATTTCTTCATTTTTAGTGATAACATAACAGGGGGGGGGGAGTTGTACCTTATGATTCTATTTTTTAAGAAGCTACAAATTACCTATCATAAGTTCCGTCATTATAATTACTGAACTCCTAAGCGTTAAGGAGTTCCACCATCAGCTCAGCCTCACAAGATGTTGACTATCAGACGTAACAACACGTCAACATTAAGATTCTAGTAAAGAAACACTATACGTGCCTTTAAAAATTGAGGGTTTCCCTCGATTACACCAAGATCCCATCATCAGATCCCGAAATGGAAAAAAAGGGACCAACTAGAAGGTACACCCTCTACGTAGGTGAAAAAAAAATTCGATTCGGTCGACAAACGACTGAGATATGAGGTAACATACATACAAAAAAAAAAAAAAAAAAAAAAACAGTCGAATTGATAACCTCCTCCTTTTTTGAAGTCGGTTAAAAATGTAAAGTTAACTAGCTATTGTTTTAATTTAATAGTATTTGTGCTATTCTAATGTATGAGATATTTTCAAGTTTCATCAAAATCCATCGCGTAGTTTTAGCATCAAGAAGTAATAATCATTCATCCATCCTCACAAATTTTTCATTAATAATATTAGTAGGGAGTATAATTATGCCATGAGATAGAAGGCAGACTGCTATATAAAGAATGCACGGAAAATATCAATCGTAATATTTGATAACGCTCCCTTCACTTAAAAATGTACCTTAGTGTGAGAGGTTTAAAGTCGTTTTTTCTATCCCTCTCTTACCTCTTCCTGTAGCGCGGCGAACTCGTCGAGCAACAGCGCGAGCTTGTCCCGCTGCCGCGCGCGGTTGTGTCCGCACACCTGCAGCAGTACTGCGAATGGGCGGACGCAACGCGCCAGGAAGTTTTCCACGAACTCACGTGCCTGGGAGATAAAAATAAGTTTAAAGGAATTTTTCCAGTATACCAGGGTTCGAAAGTATCTAGATAATTACGTTATTTTATAACTATAAAGATAATTATTGGATGATTATCACCATTATAAGAAAATCATTTGTTCTATTGTTTAAAAATAAATTTATAAGAGCTTATTTAGCGAGCGAGTCCATTATTCTTTGCCAATGTTGCTTTTGGTGCTGATAGTTATCAAATTTCCCATTTGTAATCGCATAAAACGTTATGACAAATAGAAAGTTATTTAGGCACAATAACTAATGATCAAATATTTAGATCGATAGATAGTTTTATAACTATACACAGTCTGGGCATAAATACTGTTACAATTAAAAATAAAAAAGATATTACATTTCAATTGCTCATTGTGTTTTCTAATTTTGGCGCCAATACGTGTAATAAGTGTTATCTGGAGAATTCAATGTTGATAGGCCCCGTTAAGCGAGACTGTTAGGTAGTATAGTCGGCATGTTATCCAACGTGTCATCATTTCCCGTATCAAATTAAATCATCAATTGTCAATACCGCCTAATGCCTCAGTACGTGTCGACTATAATGTAGCACAATGCACACAAGGTCCTACAGTCCCTACATTACTCTACTCTACTGTAGTTGATATTTTGACACGCCTTCAGACAACCGGACCGTCATATAAACGGAATAAGCTTTTTCGAACATCATCTTTGACGAAGCTCTTGACGGACTCGCGCAGGATCTCGACGAAGCAGCCTACAGGCTCGTTCATACTGTGATACTGGGCTGCAGTATGTGTTAGTAGCTCCATCTAGTTCAAACCTGAGCTACTAACAACCTTTTTAATTTATCGCTTTTATTATCTCACAAGTACGTTAATAGGTGTCTCTGTATTAATATGTCAAATAGTGGCAAGCAGCGCCATCTATTCCAGAACCTACAAACTACTAGTATTAAACCTAGTAACTAATAGTATTAACCTAGTCGATATCTCAATGTACGTAGTTCAACGCACTTACACTAGTGGGCAGTAACTACACCTTACTATTAAGAAAAATTGTATGTAAAATCACTTCACTTTACCTTGGGCAATATACGAGTAATACAAACCTACCATTTCGTTTCCCTCTGCTTCGTCACCCAATTTTACATGGTGACCCCAACCATCCGAGGATTGGGCTTCATTTTTGGAGAAAAGTTGGAGTCAAGTGCAGAGTAATATCGTGCAGTCAAGAAGGCCGCTATTTGAATCGAAATTCAGTAGCGTGACGGAGTTTTTCAACGGACCACGTGGCGCATGGCTGAGGACCAGAGATAGCCTGGGACCTGCTTTTCCTCTGTGGATCTTCGGAACAACCCTATATATGTGGAAGACGAGGCGAAAGGGAGAAAATCTTCGAAAATCGGCTTCTAACCTATGACCACGCGAGCTGACCACGAGTTGGTCACGTGCAATCACCAACATACACCAGTGTCATCGTGCGACGAAGAACAAGATAAGTAGTCTTACCTATCAAAGTTAGTGAGCGATTTTTTTTACTTCTTTCCACCTAACCAGTACTGATCAACCTGATATTTATTTTTTATTTTGTCTAGTAGTTATAACTCACAAATTTTACAATGGCTGAACCGGTAATCAATTTAAAGGAGCTGAATAGAAAACGGGGCGTTGTTAAAGGAAAACTAACCCTCTTTGTCAAATATGTTGATGCGCTCGAAGGTCCTCTTTCTACTGAAAAATACCTCGACGTACAGTTGCGATATTCTAAAATCACTAAAATACTTAATGAATTTGAAAAGGTTCAAGATTTAATAGAAACAACTTGCACGGACTATGATGAGCAACTTCAGGAGAGAGAGACCTTTGAGAACACCTATTATAACAAGCTGTCTATCTGTAAAAAACTTATGCAAGAATTTGAGAACAACAAACCACAGGCTCAGCCACCTCCATCCTGTAATAATGATAAACCACATTGTAATTCAGTAAAATTACCTGAAATTAACCTACCCACATTTGACGGGAATGTTACTAATTGGTTAGAATTCAGGGATCAGTTTGATGCTGTTGTCAATGACACAGATTTAAAACCTATATTAAAATTAAAATACTTAAGAGGATGCTTAACTGGTTGTGCTCTTAATGTAATAGCTTCGTTGGATTATTGTGAAGAAAGCTACGCAATCGCATGGCGATTGCTTTGTGAACGTTTCAACAATCCCAAGGTACTAGTCACTAACCACTTGCGAGAACTTTTAAATATTGAAACCATTCAATCAACGCCATCAGCGTTGAGAACATTGGTCGATAACCTATCGAAGCATCTCAGAACTTTAGACAAGCTTTCTATTAACACAGAAAACTGGGATGTTTTATTAATCTTTCTCTTAAGTAACAAATTAGATAATTCCTTGCATCGTAAGTGGGAAGAGAAAACCAACTCACGTGAATTGCCTACATTGCAGGACTTCAAATCCTTTCTGCGCGCTCAGGCTGACCTGCTGGAATCATTGGGTTCCGACAGAACGGATGAGCAGACGGAAGCGAATGGGTCAAGAAAGGCTTTGGTGATCGCGTCCTCTTCGGGTCACGGTACAGCTACCAACCACAAACCTAACAAACCTAAGGTATTTACCAAGCAATGTCCCAATTGTAAAGAGTCCCACTATATTCAGCATTGCCCTAGGTTTTTGGCCTTAAACGCAACGTCACGCCTTCGCGCGGTCCGTAAAATAGGCCTTTGTATAAATTGTTTAGGATCGAACCACGTCATAGCAAACTGCCGGGCGAGTCTTTGTCGAACATGTAAAGGTAAACATCACACACTTTTACATATAGGAAATTCCCATCAATTACACAACCAACCTAATACACAAAGCCAACAACAGCCACTAACGACACTGTATTCAAACCCGCAACCTGCAACAAATACAACACCATCATCACACAATGAGACACCAATACAATCGGTCAATTTGTATACCAACCGTTCTACGGATAACACACCTCGATACCTACAACAAACTGTTTTCTTATCTACAGCATTGATTGACGTACTCGACGTTAACAAACAACCGCACACTTTGCGTGCACTTCTCGATTCAGGATCGCAATCTAATTTTATAACAGAGTCGGCTTTTGAACGGTTAAACTTACCTAAAAATAGTGTAAGTATGGAGGTTTTAGGGTTTAACGAAAGCGTGACCTACATTAACCACAGTTGTCAGCTAACAATCCAATCTAAATGTGAACCTTTTGGTACCAATTTGTCCTGTTTCATTGTACCTGTGATTTGTAAGCTACCTTCTTATATAGAAAGTGTAAAGCAGTTTAGTATCCCACATAATTTTCAAATGGCTGATAAAACCTTTTATCAAGGTGGTAATATCGATATGATATTAGGCGCCGAAATATTCTATGATCTCTTGTCAAACAACCAGTTTAGATTAGGTGTAGGGTTACCAATCTTACAAAAAACACGATTAGGTTGGATCGTGTCGGGTACGGTCCGTGGTACTTCTAACCGTAGGGTTGTGGGATGCAATTTCGTTCAAACCAGCAACCCAAACTTTGGTGAACTTAGTAGCACAACAGAGTTTCCAAATGATGATATTGTTCAATGTGAAAAGGTATTTGAAAAACACTTACGTACACCTGATGGAAACTTTGTGGTGACCATTCCGCTAAAGGAATCCATTGCTTCGTTAGGTCACTCTAAACCCGCTGTGTTTAAACGTTTTAAATCATTAGAATCAAAATTTTCTCGCGACCCAGATTACAAGAAAAAATATATCCAGTTTATGCAAGATTTTGAACGGTCAGGGCATATGATAAAACGAAATTCCAATGAGCCCTGCAACTACCTACCTCACCATGGTGTGGTTAATTTGGAAAAAGAAACCACACCCCTTAGAGTCGTAATAGATGCATCCCATAAAACTAGCACAGGAAAATCACTTAATGACATACAATATAAGGGTGAAATGAACCAGGACGAATTAGCTAATATTTTAATGCGATTTAGAAAACATAAGTATATTATTTGCGCCGACATCGAAAAAATGTACCGAATGATTTTTGTCAACCCTAACCAACATAACTTGCAATGTATTTTATGGCGCGACGATCCTATTCACCCACTGCATACTTACACACTCACCACACTTAGCTTCGGTTTGAAGTGCGCGCCGTACCTAGCCACTCGATGCCTACGACAACTTGCACATGAATTTCGTGAGCAGTACCCTGAGGCGGCGACTGCTATATTAACCAATTTTTATATCGACGATTTAGTCCATAGTGGAGATGATGAACAGAAGGTAGCCGAAACAGCTGTTCAAATCGACCGCATATTACGGACTGCGAACTTCAAACTGAGAAAATGGAAATCGAACTCGGATGCCATAGTAAAGATTGTTAGTAAAGGCGAGGACACACACTCAAGTCCACAACCATGTTCGCAAAACACTAGTACAAATTCACACACAAAAAGTCCACATAAGGTTTTAGGCCTACAGTGGTGCAACAATGAAGATTTTATTACGTATTCGTTCAGTGATAAATTAACTAATGATTCACTAACCAAAAGAAAGGTACTATCTGTTGCATCTGCAATATTTGACCCATTAGGTCTAATTGCACCAATATTAATAACCGCAAAATGTTTCATAAAAACATTGTGGCAAAATAAAACTAGTTGGGATGAGAAACTGCCTCCCTTTCAAGAGGAAGAATGGCGAAATTTTTATAATAGCCTGTTTACATTAAACTCATTAGTGATACCTAGACACGTCATAATATCTGATTTTATTGTGATAGAATTGCACGGGTTTGCAGATAGTTCGATGACCGCGTACGGCGCAGCTGTTTACCTACGGTCTATAGATGCTTATGAAAACGTATTAGTACGTTTGTTATGTGCGCAAACGAGAATAGCTCGTGATGAAACTATACCTAGATTAGAATTGAGAGCAGCGAATTTATTAGCCAACTTGATGCTCAAGGTTCGTCATGTATTAGATCTCAAATCGAATAAAATGTTTTTATGGTCTGATTCAAATATTGTATTGTCATGGATAAAGACACATACACCATCCAAATTAAATGCATTCGTAAGAAATCGAATAATCGAAATTAGAAATTGTACCAAGTCGGACGACTGGCACTGGGTTCCCTCTAGGGATAATCCAGCTGATCTTTTATCCAGGGGTGTCCCGGCTGCTAAGTTGGCACAGGTTACCTTGTGGTGGCAAGGCCCTACGTGGTTATCTCAACCTAATACTGACTCCTGGCCACCTCAAGCTGAATCTAATTATCAACATAAAGTTGAAAGTATTACTTGTGTTACCACGGAACCCCAATCAATGGATTTTTTGGAAAGGTTATTCAAAAAATATTCAACGTATGAAAGGTTGCTACGAGTTTTTACTTATGTACTTCGATTTTTCAATAACCTAAAAAACAAAAATAATAAGTGGTTAAATGCACTCTCGGTCGACGAGTTAAAGCAATCTCATGATAAACTTATCGCATTAGCCCAAGTCCAATCATTTCCAAATGAATATCTTACATTAAAGAAAGGCAAACCATTGCCTCAAACGTCCAATATATTATGTCTAAAACCTTATATGGAAAATGGCTTGATACGAGTAGGTGGACGCATTGAAAATTCTCCATATTCTCATGATAAGAAACACCCTATATTGTTACATAACCAACATATACTCACCAGGCTTATAGTACAGTCATACCACATAAGGCTCATGCATGCAGGGCCACAGTTACTTTTGGCATCGATTCGCGAACGCTACTGGCCGATACATGGTAAAGGTTTAGTAAACAAGGTGACACGCGAATGCGTCACGTGCTTTAAGGCTAAGCCGAAGCCTAGTGCCCCAATAATGGGCGAGCTTCCTGCATCACGCGTGACCCCCTCACTTCCGTTCTCAACAACGGGAGTAGATTATGCAGGGCCGTTTAATTTGAAAACCTGGAGAGGACGTGGCGCCAAGACTTACAAAGCCTATGTCGCATTATTTGTTTGTTTCGCCACAAAGGCAATTCACATTGAGTTAATTACAGGTCTCGAAACCCAGGCATTTTTAGCAGCCTTCCGAAGGTTCGTTTCGCGTAGAGGTAAACCACAGCAAATGGTGAGTGACAATGGTACCACATTTCAAGGGGCTAACAACCAAATTAGTGAAATCTACCAATTTATAAGAGATAGTTCAGACAAAATTATGACCTCACTTAGTAATGACGGCATCAAATGGAGTTTTCAGCCTGTTTACAGTCCGCA
Source organism: Pyrausta purpuralis (assembly GCA_963924145.1). NCBI lineage: Eukaryota > Metazoa > Arthropoda > Insecta > Lepidoptera > Crambidae > Pyrausta > Pyrausta purpuralis. Next base: position 18,140,403 of record OZ001659.1, read on the forward strand.
TATGGGCGGAATTTACGAAGCAGCTGTAAAAAGCTGTAAATATTTTTTAAAAAGAATTTTAGGTGCAGCACTTCTGACATACGAAGAATTTGTAACAGTGCTGATTCAGGTGGAAGGAATCTTAAATTCACGGCCATTATGTCCTATGTCTAATACAGATATTAATGATTTTTCCGCATTAACCCCTGCTCACTTTCTGATAGGTAGGGCTATAACCACAGTTCCTGACTATGAATACAATGGTGTTCCCGCCCACAGGCTCACGCTGTTCCAGCAGCTACAGCAACTCCAAGAGGACTTCTGGCGAAGATGGTCTCGCGATTACATAGGAATCCTACAACAACGTACCAAGTGGCGGAGCTCGAAGGGCCCAGCTCTCTCCGTGGGCACGATGGTGGTGGTGAAGGATGACCGTCTTCCCCCCTGCCAGTGGAAGCTGGGACGAATCACTCAAACCCATGATGGACGAGATGGTGTGGCTAGGGTCGCGACAGTGCTGACCTCCAAGGGCGAAATAAAGAGATCGTATCTTCATCTATGTCCGTTACCGATCAATCTAGATTAATTATGGAAAAAACCTATAGATAACTAGTACCTACCTACTTAAGATTTATAACTTTAAATTGATTATGTAAGTTTAAGAATAAAAAAATGTTTTTGTCCTGGGTTTTAATAAGGAAACCTCTTCATGGAAAGTAAACTAATTAATTTCCTTACCCCTCACTTAAAATTAAAATTCCTTTCTCAATGTCTCTGGTCATACGTACCCAATTTAGTTAGTTAGTTAGTCATATAGGGAGGTTAGTTTACTTTCTAGCCTAATATGCTGCCAGACTTGTTAATTCTTGTAACAATAATATTGCTTAATAAATAAACTATTTAAGCTGGCTGGCAGAATGTTAGTAGCTCCATCTAGTTCAAACCTGAGCTACTAACAACCTTTTTAATTTATCGCTTTTATTATCTCACAAGTACGTTAATAGGTGTCTCTGTATTAATATGTCAAATAGTGGCAAGCAGCGCCATCTATTCCAGAACCTACAAACTACTAGTATTAAACCTAGTAACTAATAGTATTAACCTAGTCGATATCTCAATGTACGTAGTTCAACGCACTTACACTAGTGGGCAGTAACTACACCTTACTATTAAGAAAAATTGTATGTAAAATCACTTCACTTTACCTTGGGCAATATACGAGTAATACAAACCTACCATTTCGTTTCCCTCTGCTTCGTCACCCAATTTTACAGTATGTAATATCACTCTGCAGTACAGCATAGTCACCTGCGGCGTAGACAGCGCTGGCGGGTTGACGAAGCTCTTGACGGACTCGCGCAGGATCTCGACGAAGCTACCTACAGGCCCGTTCATACTGCGATACTGAGTTGCAGTATGTAATATCACACAGCAGTATAGCATAGTCACCTGCGGCGTAGACAGCGCTGGCGGGTTGACGAAGCTCTTGACGGACTCGCGCAGGATCTCGACGAAGCTACCTACAGGCCCGTTCATACTGCGATACTGAGTTGCAGTATGTAATATCACACAGCAGTATAGCATAGTCACCTGCGGCGTAGACAGCGCTGGCGGGTTGACGAAGCTCTTGACGGACTCGCGCAGGATCTCGACGAAGCTACCTACAGGCCCGTTCATACTGCGATACTGAGTTGCAGTATGTAATATCACACAGCAGTATAGCATAGTCACCTGCGGCGTAGACAGCGCTGGCGGGTTGACGAAGCTCTTGACGGACTCGCGCAGGATCTCGACGAAGCTACCTACAGGCCCGTTCATACTGCGATACTGAGTTGCAGTATGTAATATCACACAGCAGTATAGCATAGTCACCTGCGGCGTAGACAGCGCTGGCGGGTTGACGAAGCTCTTGACGGACTCGCGCAGGATCTCGACGAAGCTACCTACAGGCCCGTTCATACTGCGATACTGAGTTGCAGTATGTAATATCACACAGCAGTATAGCATAGTCACCTGCGGCGTAGACAGCGCTGGCGGGTTGACGAAGCTCTTGACGGACTCGCGCAGGATCTCGACGAAGCTACCTACAGGCCCGTTCATACTGCGATACTGAGTTGCAGTATGTAATATCACACAGCAGTATAGCATAGTCACCTGCGGCGTAGACAGCGCTGGCGGGTTGACGAAGCTCTTGACGGACTCGCGCAGGATCTCGACGAAGCTACCTACAGGCCCGTTCATACTGCGATACTGAGTTGCAGTATGTAATATCACACAGCAGTATAGCATAGTCACCTGCGGCGTAGACAGCGCTGGCGGGTTGACGAAGCTCTTGACGGACTCGCGCAGGATCTCGACGAAGCTACCTACAGGCCCGTTCATACTGCGATACTGAGTTGCAGTATGTAATATCACACAGCAGTATAGCATAGTCACCTGCGGCGTAGACAGCGCTGGCGGGTTGACGAAGCTCTTGACGGACTCGCGCAGGATCTCAACAAAGCTGTTCCTACTACTGTGACACTGGGCTGCAATATGTAGTTAATAACGTCGTTTATAGTGCTCAAATGTGTACCTACGCAATAAACATAGGCACTCTCTATTCCTTAACTCTCATTATTTGGTGAGACCGTAGATCCAACATGGCCAGTGAGAGATCAGGCACAGGACCAACGGCTTAACGTGCTCTCCGAGGCATAGTGGTGTCATCACCGCCAACTTCCTGAATCCAAGCTGTTACCAAATATAGAGACAGAAAAACCCAAAAACAAATTTTGGCCTGACCCAGGATTCGAACCCGGGACCTCTTGGGTAGTGAAGTGACCAGCAAACGAGGCAGTCAAGTACGTAGCATCACACTACAAAAAATAACTAAATGCCCAATTAATTAACTAATCAACCGCCTTGGTGGCGCAGTGGTTGGAGGGTCGCATTTAAAAGCGACGGCTCCGCCAGAGGTCCCGGTTTGATCCCCGGGTCGGGCCATAAATACGTACCCGAGTATTTCTGTTTAGAAATTCTCAGGGTAGCCCGGAGTTTGGAAGTTCGCGGTGTTTCACCCCCGTGCCTCGGAAAGCACGTAAAGCCGTTGGTCCTGCGCCTAATCTCTCTCCGGTCGTCAGATTGCTGTCCCATCGGGCTATGAGAGTGAAAGGAATAGAGAGTGCACCTGTGTTTGCGCACACACTTGTGCACTATAATATGTCTCGCGCAGTCGGTTAGTCGTTGCGACTAGCCACCGTAGTCGAAATCTGCTAGGGGGGACATTATTGTCACACTACACTATAGTATAGTCACCTGCGGCGTAGACAGCGCTGGCGACTTGTGTGTGAGCGCGGACGAAGCTCTTGACGGACTCGCGCAGGATCTCGACAAAGCTGCCTACAGGCTCGTTCATACTGTGATACTGGGCTGCAGTATGTAGTATCACACAGCAGTATAGCATAGTCACCTGCGGCGTAGACAGCGCTGGCGACTTGTGTGTGAGCGCGGGCGGGTTGACGAAGCTCTTGACGGACTCGCGCAGGATCTCGACGAAGGCGTGCTGCGGCCGCGGCTGGCCCACGGGCCCGTTCATGTTGCTTTGGGCCATGGAAGCCGTGGTAGCCGGCGACGGGCTGAGATACAGCAGTTGGAGAGCTGATCGGGAGAGGATACAGGCGCGCTGGCGGCTGAACTCCATGAAGAAGTCCTGGAAATAATAAAAAAAATAGAATATCATCATCAACATCATTCATCAGTATGATCCAAAGGATATCCAATGTTGAACATAGGCCTCCCCCACGGCTCTCCACAGCGACCGATCACTAGCGGTCTGCATCCAGTTTGGTCGTGCGATCTTTACAGGTTGTGACGTCCATATTGTCGGTTGACGTCGTATGATGCGTCTCTGATCAAAGGTTCTCAAAAACCAGAACTTTTCTGCCCCAACGGCTATCATTCTCAGGGCTATGTCCGCTACCTTAGTTCTTCTACGTGTATCTTTTATTTATAGCTATGTGTAACGTTTTACATGTATAATTTATCCAAACGAGTAAAACTGCATTAATAAAAATTGTATCTCAATTTCAATTAATCGCGTACAATTGAATTGTAACGACGCCATTTTGGATCATTAAATATAAGTGCGATTAAAGCTGTCATTCTAGTCTATCTAATCAAAAATGGAAGTTGGTACACAAGGTCTTCCACACCGTGTGACCGGCTCATCGAAGTACTGCAGCGCCTCGGCACTAGCCTAGATGTTAGTATACCACTTATGTATGTTTAAACGCACAACGCACGATACTAAATGAGAAATAAAGGTATACCCTTTCAAATTATTTATTTAACATGTGACACCTCTAATACTTAATCAAATAGCGCTACCCTGACCCGTTACCGATTACTGTTATCGATCGATTTTATACATTAAGAAGTTTCGATGGATTTAACACACTCATCATTTTATCGATAAATTCATAATTCAGTTATTAAACAGCACAACACTGGACGCGGCGGCGACGCGCGACTGCATTTTGTTATACCACATTTTCATACGTCGAGTTGAGTATTTATATTCCTCCGTAGATATTTATTTGTGAATTCTCACGTTTGGTTGGGTTGAGCGTATCGTTCCTCCCTCGGTTACTGAAAATTGCTATTATAGCAATAATTTTATTCTATGTGTTAAAAATATAATCGATTTATTTCAAAACCGTTTTATAGTCTGTGATCATTAATTACGAATAACACATCTCTAGGTGGGCGGAGCCCGTCTATGAAGTATAGTATTCCCTGTAGTACGGACAACAGCACGTAAGCAGGTAAACACTGCGGCATCTTATTTAGTTGTAATAAGGGTTAGTTTGCAACAAAAGTGGGTAACCTGATGTGCTAGCTACTGTTCATTGTAGCAAAAATTGATATGTATGTGCGTGATCTGTCAAAAGATTGGAAAGGGTTATACAGCAAAATTAAGACCTTGCGGGGCACAGTAGTACGGGGGGAGGTGATATAGCGGGTTCCGTGAGGGATCCGTGAGCGGCAGCCCCCAGGAGTAGACGCTGGTTGATCATCGGCTCGAAGCCCATAGGCTAGAATGCTACTATTAAATGTGTGACCGCACATACCAGGGCCGTGTGGAAGTTGGTACAAGATGTGATCTTCCACGCGTGCCGCAGCCGCAACACCAGCTCATCGAAGTACTGCAGCGCCTCGGCCCGCGGCTTGATGCGCGTGTAGCGCGGGAACGTGGGAGGGAGTAGACGCTGGTTGATCATCGGCTCGAAACCCATCGGGTTTGGGGAGTCAGCTGGAACATCATAAGAAAAAAAATCAAGTCATAATTTTACTTATTCGGGAATTGTGTGTTGCATATTTCTATACCATCATCAGCTCTCACAATTTTCAAATGAGGAATTTCCAAATTATGTGCCTTAATAATAAGCCTATAGCATTAGAATGGAACATATTTATGTTTGAGGTGCTCGTAGCGTAGTGTTGATAGCGCTTTGGTAGTGATACCAAAGTTAAGCAATTCACAGAGCGGTCGTCTTTGGATGACCAGTCTGGCCATATGAGTAACGTATATCACGAGGAACTCTGTGCATCGGACGGCACGTTAAGGAGTTTGTACCGGCTAATATCGGTTGATATTAGTTGTTAAGCAGCCAGCCCAGCCCAGCAGTAGGATGATTACAGGCTTTTACTTACATGGTGGTAGATATACGTCCGTCCATACGTCAATCTGATTATGATCACGTGTGGCGTGTTTAACTCCTTCTCACTGATCAGATACCTCAGCCCGCACTATACTCATGTCATATTACATTACAATACTCACAGTTCTCCACAGGCTGAGTTCCTTTCCCCGCTGTCTTGATGATGACCTTCATCATCTCAGAGCAGCCGTTAAGCAGAGCAACACAGTCGACTCCGGACTGTGAATCACGCTTCGTGATCAGGAGGAGCGCTTGGTAGAACATTCTGGTGAAGCGGATACGCGCCGCTAACGCTGGCCAGAGGTTGTTGCCCTAGAAAAGTTTAAGAAGTAGAAGAATAAGTACCTATTGCGTGTTTATTCTTGTTACAGAGAACTACTACATATTATGATTTATATTGCGTTTTTAATAGGAGGTGGACAAACATACATACAAAGGTTAAATTCAAGCTGATGTGTGAAAATATCACATGGAATATTGACTATATCTTTATAGTAAACACGCATTACAAAAAAGTAGAAAAGAAAGAAGTAACGATTTTATGAACCCTCAATTTTAATTCTACAATTTTCCTCTCCGCATTAAGTCCTAGTTCCTAGTGATTACAATCCGAATCTATTCAAAGTTCGAGTGAACAGGTTTCTTCTGGGCGAGTTCCATCGTGACGTCGTTTTAGTCAAGAGCAAACCAAATAAAATAAATAAAAAAGTCACCAGACTTTAATATAGAGTACCTTTAATTCACCCTAACCGCATATCTTTAAAAAATAGTTTACTAATATACAGAAAGTAAGAATATGGTTTATTACATCATCACCAACACCCTTAGCTTTCTTGTTAAGCTCTTCCTCCTGTTCTCTCAGCATGGCTATGCACTTCTGCTCGGTCACCTCAAGATTTGCGTCATACGTGTTACCGGTCTGCGGGTTCGAGCCAAGACGATAACCGTATCCCATCGGTTGGAAATCTTCTTCTTCAAACACCTGGGCCCTGAAAAGATAAAATTTACCATTAAAAACCTGTGCCTAACTAAGTAGGTGGTGAACCAATTTCCTTAATTTCTTTCAAAAAGATATAAAAACAAATACCATCATAATGATTAATTAATGTAATAACTATGTTAAAACTATAAGATATTCAAACTTCAACATAAATAACAAGAATCAATGTTGCAAATGTTGAGTTATTATAACAGTACATTTCTTTTTATTGGAAAACAGCTCTTATTTAAAGAGACAAGTAACTGTAGTCAGTTCAGCTCTATGTTTCTTTAGTTAGATGTTACTGTCCCACTGTGGGGTAAAAGCCTCTCCCAAACTGGTCTGGGCAGGCCAGTCTTTGCAGAAATGGTCCAGGTTGTCTTGATAATCAATTAAACTATCAATTTATAATCTTATAAGACTTACTTGTTGATGCAATCTCTAATACAATCCAAAAGTTTATAAACTGCAATACAGTATGCTTTCAAAGTCTTGTTAACAATATTATGTGGCTGGTGCAAATAAAGATTAGTGAACACTGTTTGGGCAAGAGAGTGCCCTTCTAGCCACGACACAATGCATGCTTTTGTGGCATCAATGATTCCAATCAGCTCACTTGGGTCTAAGTCATCTATTTTAAGTTTGCCAGCCTGAAAAATATTCAAATTATTAGTTACATTACAAACAAAGATTTTATATTATATAAATTTTATTGAACAAGAGGAAAACTGAGGTTACTAAAAGCGACATACTGCTACAGCTTGTTGAAAATTCAGTGGTTTAGGGTTCCCCCGATTGCAGAGCATTCCAGCATCCATTTTGGGGTCCATCATCTCGATGGCTGACATGGCCTCAAACAGCCCAAAGAGGTGGCCATCATGAAGAAGCTCACCTAACTGGAGATCTACAATATTTTAATACAAATTAAGAAATATAAACATCATGATACACAGTTTACCAAACTAACATTTTGATAGACAGGGCTTTGACGGCTCTTGAAGGGGATATTATATGTTTTGTGCAGAGCAATTGTTACCACAGCTTACACAGTTGTAAATTCATGGATAAACAATAATTCTAGATAAAATCATTTACAGTAAAACTGATTGCATTTCAGTTTGGGTTGGAGCTGCTGGTGTCCCCGTAAATAATGAATAAAATGAAAAAATAATGTTGATAAACACATAAGTGACAGGTTCACATTGACAAAATACACATTTTAGGTGGTATAAGATAGAATATAATAGCACACAATTCATAATTTTAGGACTACAGGCATTAGACTAGGGTCATTTAGTACCAACCTTGAATATGTTTGAAGAAATCAGTGGTGATGTCTACCCAATTGTAAGTAACCTCTGGAGAGGTTGTCAATGACTCCATTGTCCTAAAACAGCAATTCAAATGAGGTTACTAATAGGAGACTTACATTATTATAGTTTTCTGAGGAATATTACAAAAACTTTAGTTCTGTTTTAAGGGTTCCATAGCCAAATGGCAAAAAACAGAACCCTTATAGTTTCAAGCAGCAAGTTTTACACCATTTTAGAATCTGGAATAAATGCGCCATCTTTTATAGTAAATTGCCATAGTAGCTCCTGTATTTTTTTTTCAGTACAGCAAGTAAGAGTTGGACCTTGCAATAAGTTTGAATTCATGGTTGAACTTAAAAGTGTAATAGAATATAAATGGAGGTAGCTGTGATTCAATTTTAAACTAATGTTGATAGAACAGCTTTTTAGGCTTACAATGCAAAAAAAAAGAAAAAACTAAATATCTGTGGCCACAGTAGTTGACTAACCAATACAAGGAGTCAATTAGATAAGAAAAAATAATAATGATAAGAATAAACAAATTAGATGGAGATTATTTTTCAAAAGACTAAACTCGTAATGAGTTAGATTTTTTTTTGTATTTTTCTAGTGACTACTCCAAAGAACAAAGTCCATCTTAGCCTATCGAATGGTGTCTGCTTGACCTTGTCTTTCTAGACACCCTGTATATAAACAAACATACATGAACATACTATGTATGTACATAGTTACACTCTATAAAGATAGCACTCCTGCCGTCGAGTAAATATTCCTATCAAATTAATAAATAATATTTCACCATTAAAATCAAGCTTAACATTAAAATATTGTTACTCTTTAGTTAAAGCTTCAGCAGCAGTTATAACATCATTACATACAATTATTTTTGGAAATGCTCTTATAATTCATAGAAGACATTAGTTATTATAAGAATGTACCTGTCACACATTTCACATTCTTCCTGCTTGCTCACCCACCTTTATTATCTAGAGTGACAAGTCCATTCTTGCGAAAAAGGTAATAAATCAGAGTGTTTTGTACGGAATCAAACACAAAAGGCAAAAAGCTCAAGTAGACAAATTTGAAAGTGATAGACCTAACAAACTAACACCTACCCACTACCAAGTTAATGTCTATTATACTAATTACAGAAGAAATGATTACTTAAAATTAATTTAAACAATTTAATAAAATTAAATAGGAACATAATTATCAAAGCGAAAGAGAAGGTTGCGGCATGCATCTATACTAACCCGTCACCATCATAATAATCATCGTTATCACCCATTGCAAAACCTATTGAGGATTCTGATAGATTTACCGCTGATTCCGGGACTAGCACTGGTGCGAATTCACTAATATTTCTGTCCAAAATCCAAATTTTTTCGCCTCGCTCTATGCGATGCCTCAAGAGAATTGTCGAATATATTCATCATTCAAAATTTTCACAGATGAAATTTTAAAAGCGACTGACAGTGACAGCATTTGCTTGACAGCCACTGCCAAAGTGTTTAATGGGCTATCCACACCGCCTGGAGGCATTGCCGGTGGCCATACGACGCCAACGTCTCCCATAACACTGAAATCTTAAGTTCTTAATACTACCTATTCTTTTTGTTTTCCTGAAAATAAATCATGTTAGAAAACATTTGAAGTTTTTCAATCAATGGATGATTGGAAAATTGTAAAGCATGATATAAGAATTTATTTGATTGAAGCTGTCTGCGCAATTTTAGTGGAGGATCGCAACACTCTCTCTACCTACAAAGCATTAACGAGACCTGATTTCAAAACTCTTGTAACTATACGTAATGCTTTTGATTGAATACAATCCATTTCTTTAGAACTTGTAACATTTCCGGGTTTAAGAGAAAAATTCCATAGTCTAATACAGATCTTACTTGGTTTCAAAGAAAACGGATGAGCACCCTACCACACACCAGACAAACATCAAAGCATATTTAATTGGAGTTAACATTTACTTGTATATAATGTATTTATAGTGTTGGTTACCAGAAAGTTTTTTATCGAAAACTACACCCAAAAACTTGAACTCTTTTAAGGGGTTCCGTAGCCGAATGGCAAAAAAAAGAACCCTTATAATTTCATCAAGTGTGTCTGTCTGTCTATCGTTCTCTCGGTCCGTATGTCACAGCCACTTTATTCTGAAACTATTAGTATTACCTACACAATTAAAACTTAGTAGGTAGATGTATAACCGCTTTACGATTCTTATACTTACAAAAAAAAATAGGGAGAGAGCAGGCCAGGTTCCCATACATGAAACTACTTTTTGTCAAAAATAGTGTTGTTGCGATAGCGATAGACTATCGGTTGTATCGTGATACTATCGTGACCTCGAAAATCAGTCATACTATCGACAGTCCTATCGAAAATATCGGCCTTTGACGATAGTTAAGCGTAATATTATTTCTAAAGATCAATACTATCGATAGTATCAGCACAAACAACTCAAACACTATCGATAGTTTCGATACTATCGAAACTATCGATGGTTTTCCCTTATCGATAGCCGATCATTTTACGATACTATTGCTTGAATTTAAATCATGACTTCATAGCTCATCTACATTCGCGGATCAATTCAATTACGTCCGTAATATTTTACATTAAGAGGGTAACTGCAAATATTATTGGGCGCGACAAAGTGAAAAGTTATCTACGTACCTCAAAGACGAGATTGTAACGAGTTGAATTGTTGTGTGTTGTATTTATTTAATGCTAACATGGAGACATCTAAAATGAAATCACCAATGTGGTTTTATTTCCAGTCGATAGTATCGAAAATGAGTCGATTGTAACTAAAACAAAACTATCGATACTATCGATATATCATAGATCGCGTCGATATATCATAGATAGTTTGATAGCATTGACTACTTTTCGTAATACTATCGATATTACCGATACTATCGTACTTCAATAGTATCAATAGTACCGATAGTATCGACAAATTTCAATAATATCGCCATTTTTTTACTATAGGTACTATCGATAGTATTGATAGTATTGCAGAATGTCAATATTTTCGATAGAATATTCGCGCTATCGTCTTTTTTTCAAGGTCAACTATTGATAGCGGAACTATCGCTATCGCAACAACACTAGTCAAAAATATACGTGTAGGGTGTCTATGGATAAGTCTTATATACTGACAAATACTTTCAACGAAAGTTGGTTTGGACGGGATCGAACTAGGTAGTATTTTTTGTGATACAGCACATTCAACCACCGAAAACATAACTTTGTTCTTCATACAAACACTATGAAAAACAAAGTTATATTTTCTGTCAACAAAATATTGAGGTATTTTAGCTAAGTGGAAGTAAGTGGATTCCCTAATTCAGTTTAAAGTAGGCAGGGAACCCTCGGTGCGCAAATCCGACTCGCACGTGACTGGTTTTTTACAGGACTACTGGTTGAGACCACATCTGCAAACGATTTGAATACTGGAGGGTGCAGCTTAGAGGCTTCTGCATTAGTTGCAAGAATCCCCTGAGTGATCATGACCACACTTGAAACAGCGAGGCTTTGACGTACAATGGACTTTGGTATGGCTAAATCGTCAACAGTTGTAACACTGTATTGTGGAGTAAATAAACAATTCTATAGACAGTAAGTTGTAGCCTACACAAATCCGTTTAGTTAATATTTGATCATCAAAAGTCAGTCCTACGGACTTTTAATATGCCTCCATAACCTTTTGGACCATTAATATTCGCCATGATCTCTTCTGGAGAATATTCAGCTGGTATTCCTCACACAATCGGCACAATCCCCATTCCTGTCAAATTAAATGTAGGAATAAAATCTTTGAAGTTATCCGCTTGTAAACTATAGTGGTTTATGAATGAGTTGGCAGAGTTCGAGAAGGACAAGGCTATTTTAGTCCTACCAATCTGTTTAGGCTGCCATCTATTATATTTTTAAAAGCATTTCTTTCCAAAAATTTACCAAACGAGACCAAGTGCATTGAGGAGCCGACATTGGGAGATTGTTGGTTTCTTTGTACATGGATGATGTAAGGTGAAGCATCAGTATCATTAGAAACTTTTCTACCTAAGAGTTGGAGAAGGCTGGGAGTCATTTTCAACATTTGGCTTAGCAGGTTCATTTTTCTCAATGTTTTTTGTGAGACTATAATGGATTCAGTAGGAAAGAGTGTTCAGTCGCAGCTATTGTCATGCTCGTAAGTCTCAAATCCACGATGTTTTCGTTTACGCTTGCTGCAGTGCTTACACTTACGAATACGAGATCGTTTGCGACCCTGTGCTGCTGAAGCGCCATCTGTCCATTGCAGAATCATTAGAAATAGGCACCATCGAGCCTAGCACCAGATCTTCAGAAAGTCAGAAACAGGCATCATCGCACCCAGTTCACTAGCAATCGATTATGTTGGAATGGTCACAAAATTCGCCCGCCTGGGGAGCCTCATCATATCATGAATATGTCAGATATTCATGAAACTTGCCATCATTCAGTGCCATGGCAGTGCTTGCCTCGCCGACTCCACGCTATACGCGGATACACCGTTGTGGGCACTGTGGACATGCCCACAACCCTAATCACAACTTTGAAAGTGCATGTAGAAACTGTATTTAATTTTACTATTTACAAGAGGAAGCGTCCAAAGGAAAGTCGTCTTAATATAGATCACGTTAATACTACACTCGCTCTTTAAGTATTATCATTTTCTTGTTTTCATCAAACGTCGTGATCGTGAATTCGTGAACCAAGTTTTAGCGCGCTTGCTTCGCTCGCGCTATTATTTTTACCACGTCCTTGGTTTGTGAAGCGTTGAAAACCATAATGTCGCGCGCTCGCTTCGCTCGCGCTTTAAATTTTTATTATGTTTTTGGTTTGCTTAACCAATTTTTGCGCGGTCGCGTATAATTTATGTAAAGTTGCATCAGAAATAAATAAAAACTTTCGTCAAGGAGTTCCACCATCAGCTCAGCTCAATAAAATGTTGACTATCCGTCGTAACAACACATCAACATAAAGATTCTAATAATAAACACTATACGTGCCTTTAAAATTTAAGAGTTTCCCTCGATTGCACAAAGATTCCATTATCAGATTCCGACCACAAATAACTGTAATATGAGGTAACACAGCCACAAAAAAAACTTAGTCGAATTGATAACCTCCTACATTTTTGAAGTCGGTTAGAAAAGGGGGCGGGGGTGGAAGTACAACCACGCCTGCGATAAATTACTATACCTACTAGATATTTAACCTAACGGGACTTCCTCCTTTTGCAGCGCAGTAGGGCGTCTCTTCTCGTTCTCTCCACACAAGCACGGTGAAGAAAGGTTCTTTTTTTCCTCATGAGCGCAGTACATTTTTGCCGCAGATCAGATCCGATTGACCAGAACTCAATTCCAGGATGTGGCCCACGCCAATTGCTAAGTTAAGTAACCAATATAACTTTGCCTCTAACCCAATATTCCACTTAAACTGAACACACAAATTTAAAAGTGCATCCTAAAACTAGACTTTGAACTTGGTGGCAGACTTTTCACCATGATTCGGAAACTCAAAGTAATCTTAATAAATTGCAGTAATGACTAAATATGTCATTCATATTAATCCCCTGGGCAAATCTAAGCTTTTAACATGTTCTTACGCCATCCTCATAAAATTACTAAATCGACATCAAGTCGTCATGTCCTGGCCTACCTTATTGACTAAGTTATTATAAAGGTTAAGTACAGACTGTAGGTACTTTACCTTTATAATATTTTTTAAAGTCAAAGACTGTAAGTGCTGTACAGTCGACAGTGTTACAACACTTAACCTAACTATTTAAATATACATAATAAGACTCTTTTAAAAACCTCTTTTACGATAAATATCTATGTAATGAACACGCTTGCCTTTATAACACATTATTGACTGCTTTTTACTAGTTCTACCAATGCTTAGGTAACAAAGTCCATCTTCCTCTACTAAGTAGCTTTCGGTGTTCACGTATGCTAAGATGTGTTAATTGCATTTTTACTTCATACAAAATTTAGACAACAAAATCGTAAAGGATATTATATAAAAAAGTTGCTTTTTCTGGGCCTATTATCCAATATTATCACATTTAATATATTATGTATGCTTAGTCGCTTTTGCGACTAGGCACACAAATGGAAAGCGCTGTTGCACGTCTCATGTATTATTGACAAAGAAACAAGTTAAATTATGTCAGTACTAGTTTGCATTAGCTATTTTTACACATTCATATTTGAAAATAATTACGTTCTCATAATTTTACTCCTACGCTCATAAACCACTTAGTTTGAAAGTTTTAAAGCCATCTTCAAAAGCAGTTTATCAATCTACCATACTTTTTATCACAAAGCGTTGTTGAATAGTCACCCACATTCTCAAAGGATGCTGTGCATCGTCACATGCCGAATAATAGTGCAAATTTACATAACAATAAAACTTGTCTAATTAGCAGTGCATCCCACGAAGGCCTCCTGGCGAGACTTCTATTAAGAAACTTCGAGCTAACTCAGCCTTAAATGATTAAAATGGCGGCAACAGTAAGTCAGTTAAACGACTCATTGTTTATCCAATAGGATACGGAAATGACGTCAAATGCTAGGCGAAAGGACATACAAGCACCTCAAAGTATGTTGTGCATCGCCTCTGCTAATAATACAAGTTTTATTTTTATGTAAAACTTGCACTATTATTTTATTTTGCACAAAAACTTTTTAATTAATTCAACAATAACTAATAGCAATAGGTGTAATAGTTAGCGACACCACAGTTTGTAGTCCCAAACTTTGTATGGTTTTCAATTGTGTTTGGTTCGCATGCGTGCGCGTACGCCTCAATGTGTTCATTATAAAATCTTCCTTCTCACTCCCACCTTTAGTCATCCATTTGGACCAAAATCGAATTTGCAATTTCACTTAATCTGTGGTAGTTTTCGTGGTAAGGTAAAGGCTGCGTTCTTTTAATATATAATATTATTCCCGTTCGTTATTAGAAAATATATATAAAGAGTTTATCGGTAATGGTTTTATTTCTTGGCCTGCACAAAATCAGCATTAAAGAAAAATAAAACGACGCTAGCGACACCACAGGTCGCAGCACCAAAATTTTTATAAATCCTAAACGGTTCAAGAGCTTTTCAATCACTAGCGAGCGCGTTGATTACACAGCTTATAGTAAGAGTATGTCTGTCTAGAGTCGATTATAATCATCGTATCGAAAGTACTCTGTGCTTGTCGTAAGAGCGAAGCTATCTTTCATCTTCATTCATTCTTTTACACTCTGAGGCCTTACTCTGGACACTAAACCCGATCCAATGAATATACCCATCCCTGTCACTCATCCCAGGCCGTGTACGCGTGTGACAGGGATGGCTATATTCATTGGATCGGATTTATTGTCGAGAGTAAGGGGGCTGATTTTAAATTAGACCAAAATGTCATTCGGTAGGATGCCACTTTTTCGTAATACAAAAATAGTGATGTGCCTAAATGTTCGACAAATTCAATTCTGTCTGATTCAGTTGTTGCTTTTAATGATTATAGAATAATTAATCGGATATAGTTTGAATTTGTGTTATGCAGAAAATTATTTGAATAAAATAAAATAGTTATGATATACAAAAAAAATACCAAACAAGTTTTGTTTTAAGATCATGTTACCTGCAAAATAATATCATAATTTCTAATAGTGTATTTATAGAAAGTAGTAAATAGTCAAAATAGGATGAAGTCATACAAAATATTGGTATTGCATCTGAAGGGACTAAATTTTTACCTATTAGAAAATTTTATTTTATGTATTACGTTTCTTTGTAATTGTGTTCAACGTTTTACATGTATTATTTATCAAAATAAGTAGAATCACGATACACTTGTATGGAAAAAAAAAATGTTGACCGCTTACCTACCCTTTTTGTTTTGTTTGTATTTACTAATCTGTGGTAGTATTAGTACCTACCATGTGTTTGAGGGTGTTAATGTGAATTTCCTCTTTATTTCTAATCAATTTTGTGTTCAGTGTCTTTTTATCAGGTAAGTACCATGACTCCTCCCCCATATTCTCTAGATAGGGTTATGAACCACATGTAATGATATTATACCACATGCCAGCAGATGAGGACTTGTTAAGTATATGTATACATATATTATTGTCTCATGACTGGGTATTTCTTTAAAAAAATAATAACAGGGTATAGACCTCGGACCTTTTAGGGAATGGGAGTCCCCTCTTATATTATACATAATTTGTTTCTAATCCCATTTAATGTAGAGTTTTTTGCGACCTGGGTAACTTTTGATGAGAAAAGAAGAAGGACCACAGCTCATAGAAAATTGTTCTACATCCTACTGAGATTACGCACGCATACAATTATGTATTTTCAAAATATCACCATAATTTTTCGGTCTGATGTATAAAAAAAAAATGCTGTGAGCATCTACTGTGAAAAGTTGTTTGCTGATAATTATCCAACTATCAAATCAAATAATGCGTATATAAATGAAAGTTTTTTGCTTTATTAAGATAATACAGTTAGTTTTACCTGTGACTACTTTTGTTAAAAAAAAACTATCATTTATGATATGTGTACGACTAAATTATTGAAATTTTTGAGTGCTAATTACTAATGTTTTAATTAAACATAATGCAATTTTAAATTAATTAATTTATTTTTTGTAACGCTAGAAATAAAAGGCATTTTTTACCTTTTTTATTTATTTAAGATAGTTGATAAGAGTTACTAACGCGACGCTACTAGCGCTACAGCGCGGTGGCTGTCGAAAGATGATTAATATTATATATTTTTTTATTTAAACCCTCAAGCAAAAACGAAATGTAAACGAGACACAATAGATATTCTATTGATATGCGGTTGCCTGCAACCACTCGAGTGTTGAAGCATTAATAACAAAATCCTGATTTTAACACTGGGGGTGGCGATACAAATTTTCAACCAAAAGAAGGTCTTTTCTGATTCTTAATTTAAATGGGTTTCCATACAAGTCACTGAGTTAAATTCATAGCATTCTTTTCATGTTAGACAGTAATAATAATGGTAATAAATCAATTATCTCTATTATAAATACATTATTTTGTATTTATAATTTTATACTTTCGGCCAAACAAAAATTTTTAAGGCAGGAAAATAGTAAATGACCCACGCTATACGCCTACATGATGTACCAAACACCCTAATTATGTGTGTTGAATAAATGTATTGATTTTAGATTGTTAATCCAGATCTGCAGCCAAAAGTCGGTGCCATGCCAGGAACTAAAGAAAATGGCAAAGCGCTAGGAGCCAAGCAAAAAAGCAGGCAAAAATTGATGGAGCGCAAACGGGAAGGTCAGCTACATCGAATACTCTTGCCTGACGCACCTCCGCGTAAAAGGAACTCAAGGTAAATAATGGCAATCAAAATTAAACCGCTTTCAGAAAACTGTTAATGATGTGTTTAGATAGTTCTGACTCTAAAAGATTTTTTTTTCTCTTAAATAAAAGACGAATACTTTATTTAAGGCAAGTTTTGAAGGCGTTTTTCTTAGTAATTCTTACTTATATTCCCTATACTTTTAAACCGATTTTGATGAAATTTACACTGTACCCTTATTTGAACTATGCCTGATTTAACTGAAACAAGAAAGAATCATCGTGCTTGCTATCAATACTCGTTTTCGCGAAATCCTACATATAGATGCACTTACGAAATTTTGTACACATGCTACAAATAGAAAGCCTTAATAGATGTACTTATTTCTTTCTAATTCTGATGATATCACATGCATACAGGTGAAATTGATAACTGTTTTAAAAACATTTTCATATCATATAATAATATACTGATTGCACAGCTAATTTACCCGAGCGCACATACCTAATACTCGTACTGACACTCTTAGCAGTATTACTAGTCTCGCAATATTTTCCACATAAGCATTTGAAAACTTGCTTAACAATAATGTCTTATAGTAATTATAACAAATAAAATGGTGTTTCAATTAAGGCAGGCTTCCGTGAGATCGATGGTTAACTCAACTAATGGTTAAAACTGATTAACACTGGTTAAATATCATCGATTCTGCGTGTTTTGAACAAAAATAACTGAATTGATTATAGTGTTTAAAAAAAAAAAGGTATATAAAAAAATTGAAGGTGAGATTAAAAAATAATGTATAAAATATTAAAATGATAATCATGGTAATAGATTTACTGTGCACTAGTTATTATTAGCTGTGCATTCATAAAAGAGCGTTTCTTTTAAATAAATAACAATGCGCAACGAACATAAATTGTTGCTAAGGTAAAAATTTTGTGAGCTATTTTGCTGTGCAATCAGTATTTTTGATTAGGATTTGTTTTTTTTTGTCTAGAAAAGGCATATTTTTTATTTTCTGTTAAATACTATCCTTTGTTTATAAATATGTTATTTAACATGTAACATTATTGTTATAGACGTACATCGCCAGAGCGCCACGTAGTATTTTTACCAGGACATGAGGAGGCCGGTATTATTATTATTATTTATTTCATAGCATAATCGTTTACAAAGTGTTTACTAGTTCTTCGTGTCACTTAACATTGTGTTTGTTGTGACACTGTGGTAAAAAATTGCAAGGTCATAAAAGACATAAAAGTCATTTATTTATGCAAATAGGCTCATTGAGGACACTTTTACACGTCCCAATATAAACCCTATTACAGCTTCGGGACAATTTTGGGCTAGTGCTGAGAAGAAGCTGCGCAAGAAACTCAGTCACTATTGTCAATGCCTCTTTTCAAAAGGTTTACAATGTTTGTAGTATTCATGCAAGTCCATACATTATTATCTTTTAAATAATCATCTAATTTATAATACCCTTTCGTCATTAGGGTTTCTTTAATGACAGAAATTTATTGATCGGTAAGTTTACAATGTGTTCTGTTAGTTTATTGAAAAATGTTATACATTTCCCTATGAAAGAATTACCAACCTTTCGAAGCCTAAATTGTGGAATAGCAAGCTTATTCTTGTTCCTAGTATTATAATTATGTATATAACTTTTTTCGTGAATGAATGTAATTTTTTGCGTACATACATTAAATTTTCATAAATATACTGAGAGGCTACAGTTAATATTCTAATTTCTTTAAACACCTCTCGTAGGGAATCTTGAGGTTTTAGATTATAAATAGCTCGCACGGCTCTTTTTTGTAATATAAAAATTGATTCTATGTCAGCTGCCGAGCCCCACAGTAAAATGCCGTAGGACATCAAGCTATGGAAATAACTAAAATAAACTAACCTAGCTGTTTCTATATCAGTCAAACGTCTAACCTTTCTTACAGCAAAAGCAGCTGAGCTTAGTTTTCCTGACAAAGCCTCTATTTGAGGACCCCATTGTAGTTTGGAGTCTAAAGTGATTCCCAAGAATGTTGTCGATGTCGATAATATCAAGCGATATGTCTTTTATCTTAACCCGAGTTGATGCCTGTCGGACAGTAGGCATCGTAAACTTTACACATTTAGTTTTACTTCCATTAAGAAGGAGATTGTTAACTGTAAACCAATGTAATACTTGTGATAGAGTATTATTTACATCGTCAAAATTTTCTTCACCTCTTGGGATTAAGTGAAGTATCATCAGCAAACAATACTATATCACAAAGATTCCCTACAAAATGCGGGAGGTCATTTATATATATCAAAAATAAAAGTGGGCCCCTATATAGATCCCTGGGGCACACCCATTGTTAGAGGCGCTCCAGAAGACTCAATTCCGTTTACATATACTTTTTGCGTTCTACTTGATAGATAAGAATTAATTAAGTTTAATGATGCCCAATAATGACGTATTTTTTCAACAATGTTTCATGGTCCACACAATCAAACGTCAGATTTTTATACCATACATGTTATACTTTTATCATCATAAAGTTGATCGCTTAAATAGAGTCTTAATAAGCTTGCTTTTATTATTTTTTATGTAGAAATGACACCAGCCGCAACCACCATATCGACCACTGCACCCGAAGAGGCCCGTGCAGCAATTAATGGTAAGATTTATATTTCAAGTAAATATTTATACCTACTTCCATCAAAGTAAAGAATATTGACATAGCTTTTACCTGGAATATTTTCCGGGAGTTTCGAAAATGAACTATCTTATAGATTTTGATGTGCTCTTTTTGAATTTCAACTTTGCCACCTCGTATCTCAGCAGCTTGCGCCGCCACACAGTGGATCGACGCCATACTAGCAAAGGGACATAGCGTCGCCGTAGAGTGAAAACCTCGTATGTGTTTTTGAGTAAACTTTGTAGGAGGTGAAAAAAACCGTCTGGTGAAAAATAATTGTACTACGTAGATTTTTGTTTTAATTGTTATTGTGAGTAAAACCAAAGTTGTATATGCACTTTGAACGTCTGTTTTCACGATTTTAACATGCTCCGACCTGTCGTCTCGAGGTAATCACACCAGATTATAGTTCACGCTAGCGAATACGAGGTTCTCATTGAACGTCATAGATAGCGCAATTTGTATCAGATGAGCGTGTGAGTTAAACTAGAATGTGCGTCGCGAGGTTTTCTTTCAAATAATGTAATAATAAAAAAATAAGCAAAAATGCACTTCCGAGGTTTTCACTCTACGGCGACGATAGGCAACTTAAATATACATGTGTCAGTTTTTGACAAACAAATAATTCCATCGTATACGCCTAATTATAAGCTGTAAAAAACTTATGAAGCATTTTCTTATTGGAATCTTATATTGAGAGCTATGGCACCAAACGTGATTTCTTAGTATGGGAAATGGCATAAAAAATAGTGTATCTTCGGATTTTCTTCGTGTTTCGACTTGATTTTTTTATATGGTATTAAAATATGTATTTGCTACATTTTCTCCAAACAAACATGGTGCGCCACACGCACCCCTTGCGAGGTACATGCGTTGGCCTATTTTTTACTTCTTATGGGCAAATTGATTCATAAGTTATTACTTCGACATATTTTATCTCCGAATTTCACTTCAACTTCACTTACTAATAAATGGTCAGGCCATAAATCATCGGTACACTAATAACAGATTACCAGTTTTTTTTTTATTGCACCCAATCTCTGGAAAAGATTGTTTAGCCGTTAAGCTAATTAGCTAAGTTTTCGTTACACACGTTTACTTTGTTTCTTTAATGACTTAGCTATTACTTAAAAAAAGGCTTATTTGATCAAGTACGTAAATATGTTGTATTGTAATGGTTTAAAGAAAAGTACATTATGCTTTTGCTAAAACTTGTCACTGTAATGAAATAAATTAAAATCCTTAAAAGATATCATAAAAAACCGGCCAAGTGCGAGTCGGACTCGCGCACTGAGGGTTCCGTGCCAACTTTAACCGAATTAGGGAATCCACATACTTCTACTTAGTAAAATACCACAATATTTTGTTGACTGCAAATATAACTTTGTTTTTCATAATGTTTGTATGAAGTACAAAGTTATGTTTGCGGTTGTTGAGAATGTGCTATATCTCAAAAACTTCTCGTTCGATCCCGTCCGAACCAATTTTCGTTGAAAGTATTTGTTAAGATCTACATTCCTCATTTTTTTCAAAATTTACACTTGCTTGGTTTAGAAGTTAGATGGGGGGGACGCCCATTTTACCACTTTGGAAGCGTCTAGCTATGAAACGTTAGACTTTAAAAGAAAATGGTTTAAGGAACCTCAATATCATTTTAAAAGACCTATCTATAGACACACGCATAGGTTTGATTAAAAAAAATTTTTTTGGTTTTAGTTTCATGTATAGCAGCCCCCCCTTAAATGTCATTATTTTTTATTTTATGTATGAGAATCGGTAAGCGGTTAAAGAACTTCCTACCAAATTTCAATTGTGTAATGCTTATAGTTACAGAATAAAATGGCTGTGACATACGGACGGACAGACGGACAGACAGACAGACAGACCGACAGACAGAATTGACGAAACTGTAAGGGTTCCGTTTTTTGCCATTCGGCTACGGAACCCTAATAAAAACTAACTATATACTTATCTTGCTATCAACTAACCATACACAAATGGCAATGAACATAAATCAATGAAACAGTTTTAAAACACAATATTAAAACACAATACAACAAAATAACAAAAAGCAGCTATATAATAAATAAATTAACCGATCAGATCAACTAAAAAAAAGACAATTATTAATCACAGAAAATATCATCTTCAGATTATATTTCAGACTCTTCGGAATCACTATCAGGAATTAAATTTGTAACATCACAAAATTCTACCAGGTTTTCTTCCAAAACTAACATTTCATAAACTTCTTTGAACATTTTTTTTATTTTTTTTTTATTTGGGAGTCACTTTGTGTTTGGTATCAATGAACGGCGAATTTATCATTATTTCTACTAATAACAATCGATTTACAGAACTTAACAAGAATCGATAGGTGGTTAACGTTAACGTGTTCTGGTAATCTGTTATCAGTGTACTGATGATTTATGGCCTGAACATTTATTAGTAAGTCACCATTGAAGTGAAATTCGGAGATAAAATATGTCGAAGTAATAACTTATGAATCAATTTGTCCATAAGAAGTAAAAAATAGGCCAACGCATGTACCTCGCAAGGGGTGCGTGTGGCGCACCATGTTTGTTTGGAGAAAATGTAGCAAATATATATTTTAATACCATATAAAAAAATCAAGTCGAAACACGAAGAAAATCCGAAGATACACTATTTTTTATACCCTTTCCCATACTAAGAAATCACGTTTGGTGCCATAACTCTCAATATAAGATTCCAATAAGAAAATGCTTCATAAGTTTTTTACAGCTTATAATTAGGCGTATACGATGGAATGATTTGTTTGTCAAAAACTGACACATGTATATTTAAGCTGCCTATGTCCCTTTGCTAGTATGGCGTCGATCCACTGTGCGCCATCTTAAATACTTTTCAGGCGATATCTCCTTTTTGGCTCATTTTGCTATAAAAATATCTTCTACAAAATTCAAGTACAGACCATTTCCTACGGTAAAAGCTCAGCAACTTTTCCATAAAATCAATAGTTTTCGGTGTATAAGCTCCGCAAAGTGTCAAGTAACTCGCGTTTATTGCATATAATTAGTGAAAATTGAGTTCTAAAAAATAAATTTCCATCTTTGTATTATACAAAACCGTTATACAAAACTGTGTAATACTAATAGTTTCAGAATAAAGTGGTTGTGACATACGGACGGATAGACAGACAGACAAACTTGACGAAACTCAAAAGGTTCCGTTTTTTGCCATTCAAAATTGCGTTCTAAAAATTAATTACCTGTTAATAACCTATTAACTACTAATAACTAACTATTTTGTATGTAACTTTGCTGCTGGTAATGTAATATTTAACTCCTCCTGATATTTCACTCCGCGTATAATTTAAGTAGTAACTAGTGTTTCTCAATCTAAGTGAATAGGTCTTCTGTTTTGAGAAATAAATATCTTAACCCTTTCCGGCGGTATCCCAGACACAATAGAATTTTTATTATTTTAAGTCTATATCCGTTCATCGCGCCGGAAAGTGTTAAAATATCTTAAACCACAGATACGAGGTGGCAAAGATTATATTTGATTAACTTTAAAAAAAGTAAAAACCGACTTCAAAACCAAAATGCACTAAAAAGATACATTGAGCCGCGACTTAAATAAACTCTTGACTATTGAAAGGAAAGGAACCCATTTTAGGCATATAATTCTTTTTGGAGTCGGTGCTGTGATAGTTGATGCTTGATGGTCAAAGTGATGACACCAACTCCAAAAAGAAATTGTTTGCCTAAAATGAGTTCCTTTCCTTTCAATAGTCAAGAGTTTATTTAAGACTTTTAGTGCATTTTGGTTTTGAAGTTGGTCTTTACTGTTTTTAAAGTTAATTTTATTTCTTCATTTTTAGAGATTACAGGAGAATAGGGAGGGGGGGGGGGGAAGGGCACCTTATGACTCTGTTTTTAAAGAAGCTACAAACTACCTATTATAAGTTCTTTCATTATAATTACTAAACTCCTAAGCGTAAGCGTTAACGAGTTCCTCCATCAGCTCAGCCCCACAAGATGTTGACTATTAGACGTAACAACACGTCAACATTAAGATTCAAGTAAAGAAACACTATACGTGCCTTTAAAATTTGAGGGTTTCCCTCGATTACACCAAGATCCCATAATCAGATCCAAAATTGAAAAAAATGGGACCAATTAGAAGGTTTACCCTCTAAGTAGGCGAAAAAATTTTTCGAATCTGTCGACAAACGACTGAGATATGAGGTAACATACATACAAAAAAAAAAAAAAAAAACACAGTCTAATTCAGAACCTCGTATTTTTTAAGTTGGTTAAAAAGAACATTAAAATCTGTAAGATAGACCTCATTTTCAAAACTCCCGGAAGATATTCCAGGCAAAACTAACAATATCTATATCTATACTAATATTATAAAGCTGAAGAGTTTGTTTGTTTGTTTGTTTGTTTGTTTGTTTGTTTGAACGCGCTAATCTCAAAAACTACTGGTCCGATTTGAAATTTTTTTTTTACGTTGGATAGTCCATTTATCGAGGAAGGCTTTAGGCTATATAACAAAGATACGACTCATAAAACCACAGCAGAAATGAAAAATGTTGCGAAAACGGGAGAAAGATATTCCTTTTGAGAGCTTCCGCTGCATACGCTGCGGAAACCGCTTAAGTTACACAAAAATCATGTATGACAGGATTGTTCAGCATTAAGAGTTCTATAATAAAGTCCGCGACAGCATATGTCTATCTTTTATGGTTGACATACTACAACCTTTTTTAAGTTAATAAATTTGTAAAAAAATAATGCATTATTTTTAGAGGTGTATTATACACACAGGTATTTATTCTTATCAAAATAAATACATTCATCATCACGAGCATTTCATTTAGAACCAAGTTGCCTTTTATATCATTTGATTTCAATAAATATCTTAGGAGCTATCACAGTTTTAACATAACTCCGCACCAAAATAATGTTCGCAGCTTAAGTACAACGTGCGCTTTCGCTAATATATTATAAAGCTGAAGAGTTTGTTTGTTTGAACGCGCTTATCTCAGGAACTGCTGGACCGATTTGAAAAAATATTTCTGTGGTGGATAGCTTATTTATCGAGAAAGGCTTTAGGATATAAAACATGACGCTGCGACGGGAGGGGAGGGAGCAAACTCAAAACGCGCGGACGAAGTCGCGGGGGACCGCTAGTCTTACAATATTCTTATTGTTGTAGACTTGTCATCAGTTAAAATCATCATGCCAGTCACTGCACCTGAAACAGCTGGTGAGGTGATTGTGCACAGATCAGCCACTAAAAATGAAGCAGAAGAAGAGGTGATCTTGGGTAAGAATGAACTAAAAGTACAAAATATTATTTAACCTACATAGTAATGAAACATTTATTGGAGTTGAATTAAGAATTATAACAAAAATAAATTGTTACAGAATTTATCGATGAAAGCATAGATGGAACACAACACAGTATCAACAGCTTAATGACTAGTGTTGTTAATATTGGTAAATATTAATTATTTGATGTATCATAATTATAAACTATAGTAATAAATTATTTGTTACAATCGTAATGCAATTAATCGCTTCATTTCTTCAATCAGATACTGCTGACCAGCAATGTACCAGTACATCTCAAATGCTCGGGACGTCTGGCATTGGTAAAAATATTATTATTAATATTAATACATATTATTTTTTGCACAAGTAAGGACAAAAATATCAAAAAATGTACAACTAACAGACAAATCATATGTACAATTTTGTGCGGTTTTATCGCTGAAAGCTTCATTTTCTAGAGTTGTTTTCTTAACCACTGGGTAAAGAAAACAACGTTAATTGTAGGTAGGAAGCGGTGTGCTATACCTCCTTTTTTTAAAGTCTAAAAATGGCTAAAATTACAATATTCCATATTTATTTTTTTGCAGAAAATATATAGTAGTGTTTCACATATTTTAATAAGTACCTACTACATATGTAAAATATTATCCATTTCTGTAAAAGAACACCAAGATTTAGTATACATCTTTCAGTTAATATAATAGATTATTATTTTGTAGTTTTATTATAGTTATATTATTTAATTAATGACGATTTTAATTGACATGAGAAGTGAATAAAAAATAAATGTTATTTATTTCTTTTTTCAGCTTTAACTGAAGACAGTTTTGAATCGACGCTTGACCAATCGATGTTGTCCTTAGGAACTATTGACAGTGACGATGAAGACCTTACAGGCGATGACAAAGATGAAGGTATTCCGCTGCCGCCCACATCTATCCATACCATTACTCCTCAGCGTACCGCCACTAATGAAATAGCCGACGACACTGGTCTCACTACCACCGAAGCTTTACTGTTACAAAGAGACGGTGAGGAAAGTGACAGACATCTGAGATCAATAGTGACTAATAGCGATTACTTTGACTTTACTTGGTCTCAGGACCGTCAGACATTCACTGGCAATCGTGAGACATTTACAGGAACGCAAGGGCCGACCTTTACAGTGACTGACACTATCGTTGACGTGTTCTACCGAATGTTCGACTCTGAATTTATTGACTTATTGATTACGGAAACTAACCGGTACGCTGAGCAAACTGTAACTCGTCTCAGACAAGATCCGAATAAAAAACAATCTAGACTATTTAGATGGACACCGACAAACCGCGACGAAATAATATCATTTTTAACGGTTTTGATCCTGCAAGGATTGTACCCTAAAGTAAAAGAAGAAGCTTATTTTTCCTTTGACGGTTTTGGTACAACTCCTTACTTTGGAACTATTATGTCCTACAACAGGTTTTGCCTGTTAAAAATGATGTTACATTTCGTAAATAATGAGACTAATACTGACATGACCAAACTTTACAAAATAAGACCTATTATAGACTATTTTAATAAAAAATTCTCTAGTTTATACATGCCAGGTCAGAATATATGTGTTGATGAGTCGTTTTTAAAGTGGCAAGGGCGATTGAGCTTTACCCAAAAAATAGCTACAAAAGCTGCTAAAGTTGGCATAAAAACTTACGATTTATGCGACTCATCTAACGGATATTACTGGAGCTTTCTTGTATACACTGGTAAAAATGAGCCAATACGACAGACTGACAGACAGACAGAGAATGACGATGGGCCGGACCACGATACACAGGACAATGGAAAACGGAGTGATGACGGACCGGACCAAGACGCACAGATCGACAATAGAGGCCACGACGACGGTACCAATGTACGCCCGACCGAAGCGACTGCTAATGTGGTGTATGAATTAGTGAAGCCACTACTTCACAAAGGTCACACCCTTATAATGGATATTTTTTATAACAGTCCACTATTAGCGCGGTGCCTAAAGAGAGATGGACAGACTGACGTTTATGGAACATTAAGACTTGGCCGCGAATTCGTACCAGACTGTATTAAATCTTTGACAAAAGCTGACTTGAGAGAAGGTGAAGTAGTAGCTACTTATTGTACTGATTTGGCTTTGATGCTATGGAGAGAGGCTAACTTTGTCAGTATGATCTCGACATATCATCCTCTCGAAATCGGTACAAAAGACAACGACACACTGACCTACAAGCCTGCCATCGTCTTGGATTATAATAAATCCATGGGTGGTGTAGATCGCAAAGACCAATATCTTGCCAGCCAGCCGTTCGAAAGGCATCGAAATAAAATCTGGTACAAGAAACTGTTTCGACGCTTCTACAATACTGCACTTTTCAATTGTTTTGTGATCTACACCAGCGATGGCATTCGTAAAATTAGTCATCGTCAGTTCAGGACGAGGCTGGCTGAAGACTTGTTGAAGATCCACAGACGCGTTGACTTGACCCAGGCTCCACGACTTTTCAATAACAGAACAAAGATTGCAAAGGCGATTCCGACATCGAAACTGCTAACAACGACGACAACGACAGCGACCACGACGGTGACGACGACAACCATGATGGTCAAAAAGCTAAGCCGAACCTACGTTGTAGGGGAGCATTTCCCAGCTGCTTCCTCGTCACGTTTCACGCGATGCTGGATGTGTACTAAGGCAAAGAAGCCAACGCGCACAGCATTTAAATGTAAAGAATGCGACGTGCCGTTGTGCGTCATTGGGTGCTTTCGCGACTACCACAAGCCTTGAAGGACATGTTCGGATTTTACCTAAAACGTACCGCAAATGTACCGAGGTACAAAATATACGAGTATATAGCGACGTCTAGGATCAACCGTTGTCACTAGATATCATCGCAACACGCCGACACGGCTAGATGGCGCTGTAGTCGATGTTTGGAGACTGAACTGCGATATGTAAGATTGCATCGGACTTACTCGTAACTACATAATAATACGAATAAACCAAGACGGTGAATATTGAACCTAGTCCCCGGCCGTAACATCCGTTTGGTGGAAGCGCATCTCTTTGCTGTCCTAACACAGTTGCGCAAAAATATGAACAAAAGCAACCTTAAATTTCTCGACCTTACCTACAGGGTGCCTGTACGCGGGGCTATTGTTGTTGTTACGGATTCTACGGATTCCATCCGTATCCGTAAGTCTTACATCATGTTATTTTTTGTTTAAATAAAACTTAATTAAAAATGATTTTCATTTATTTCATTACCACGCTTTTATATTAGCTTGGGTTGTATCTATCTATGTATGTATGTATGTAATGGAATCTTTGAGCATAAATTTGACCGATTTCCAGAAGTTTGATTAATTTGAAACTTTGCACACGTATCAAGGACCGATGACAATGCAATAATTAAAAATCCTTATAAGGACCGCCAGGATTAATAAATTCTTTCGTGGATCCTCTGTTAGGTAGTAAGAAAGATAGAGCTATCGCGTGTCGCATGTCCGCAAATAATTGCAACATCGAACTCAAAAATGAAAAATTAATTATAGTTTAAAAAAACACGCTTTTATAGCTAACCGAACTAAAAAGTAGAAAATAATTTTTAATTACAAAGAGTTAGAGAATAATTCAATTCAGAGTAAAAAGCGTGGGGTGCTTGATATATTAAATGTTACAATTATTCTACATGCAACTATCTGCGAGCGGAAAGTTATCTATGATAAAAACATAGTAAAAAGTTATGAAAATATAGTAAAATGCACCCCACGCTTTTTACTCTGAATTGAATTATTCTCTACCTCTTTGTTATTAAAAATTATTTTCTACTTTTAACAGTTACATAAAAAATATTCATTTTCTAAGTCGCTAAACAGTGAATTTGTTACTGTAAAAATAAACGATCTTTTAAATTAACTATTACTTATACAGGGTGACTTTGTTATCAGTACCGAAATTTTGTGTAAAGACTCCACTGATGAATATGAACAACTTTAACTATGGGGGCAATAGTGAAATCGAGAAAAAAAAAACAGCTGTTCCATACATTTTGACCGCGCGCCAATTGAACCTTTGGATGGAACAGCTCATATTTTTTCTCGATTTCACTATTGCCCCCATAGTAAAAGTTGTTCATATTCATCAGTGGAGTCTTTACACAAAATTTCGGTTCTGATAACAAAGTCACCCTGTATTTACGTAAAGTGGTCTTTAAATTTTACGTAAATATAAGTAATGAGGTCTTATTATAGTTAATAACTCTTGAAGTAATAAACCAAAAGTAGTGATTGCTACATCAATTTGATAAGTAACTTAAAAACTTTGAAGTTATTTTTTTTAAAAAATGGTATGTTGCCAGTATGCGCAAAAGAACTAAAAAAATACTCTGCAAACAAAAACTGCAATCGTTTGATTAGTTCTAGTGTAATGTTGCGTCGTTATGTATTATTTAGGTACGTGAAACCTTTTTCTTTACAATATAAATCAAAATACCGGCTAAGTGCGAGTCGGACTCGCGCACTGAGGGTTCCGTGCCATTTTTAACTGAATTATGGAAGCCACTTACTTCCATTTAGCTAAAATACCACAATAGTTTGTTGACAGCAAATATAACTTTGTTTTCATACTGTTTGCATGAAGAACAAAGTTACGTTTGCGGTTATTGTTCAGACCAGATTCAGTTCAGTTCGCACCCGTCCTAACCAAACTTTTCGTTAAAAGTATTTGTTAAAATCTACATCATACTTATTTGTATAAGAATCGTAAAGCGGTGAACAGGATCTCACCAACTTTCAACAATGTAATGCTTACGAGTATAGTTACAGATTAAAGTGGCTGTGAGATGGACAGACTTGACGAAACTAGGGTTCCTTTTTTTGCCACTCTGCTATGGAACCTTAGGAACGAATCCCTTTACAAGGTGAGACTCAAACCGCCGTAAATTTCACGAGTAAGGTATTTTTTGTGAAAATAAAAACAAAAATTACTGCCATACGGTAAGGTTTGAAATTTATTCCCATATTTACATTTACGTCGATAAAATTCATCGAAGATATTTTTCTTAAAGTTTAATTATTTCATGCCTAGACAAACTGTATAAGGAACGCCAGGTTGACCTAATCACTAGGTGATTAAACCCATTCTTAATAAATACACTATATGGTCCTCTCAGCTAATTTATATCTGTATTCAAGTGGTACCACTTTTTACTGGTAAGAAGGAGGGAATAGATCGCATCTACCTCACGTGACTCCTACTTAGGTCTACCACTCCAAATAAGTGGTTTTTGGTATCCGTTTTAGGGTTCCGTAGCCAAATGGCAAAAAAGGGAACCCTTATAGTTTCGTCAATTCTGTCTGTCTTTCTGTCCGTCCGTATTTCACAGCCATTTTATTCTGTACCTACACAGTCTGGCCATAAATACTGTTACAATTAAAAATACGAAAGATATTACATTCGAATTTGGAATCTGACATTTTTGTACGATTGCTCATTGTGTTTTCTAATTTTGGCGCCAATACATTTTATAATATTTTGCGATAGGTATTAAAATGGAGTGGGGTGATATAGAGAACCGAATCGCTGTGATTGCATTACATAAGGTTGGTATGGAGCCAAATGCAATTTTTAAAACTCTCCATACGCTTAGTATTAGTCAAATGTTTGTGTACCGGGCTATCAATAGGTACAATGAGATCTCCTCTGTTTGAGACAGAAAAAGATCTGGCCGTCCACGTAGTGTTCGTACGAAAAAGGTGGACAAAGCAGTAACTATACACAGTAGCTGTGATAGTTGATGCTCGATGGTCAAAGTGATGGCACCGACTCCAAAAAGAAATTGTTTTCCTAAAACGGATTCCTTTCCTTTTAATGGTGAAGAGTTTATTTAAGACTTTTTAGTGCATTTTGGTTTTGAAGTCGGTTTTTACTTTTTTTAAAGTTTATTTTATTTCTTCATTTTTAGTAATTACATGAGAGGGGGGGGGGGAGTTGCACCTTATGATTCTATTTTTTTAAGAAGCTACAAATTACCTATCATAAGTTCCGTCGTTACTGAACTCCTAAGCGTTAAGGAGTTCCACCATCAGCTCAGCCCCACATGATGGTGACTATCAGACGTAACAACACGTCAACATTAAGATTCTAGTAAAGAAACACTATACGTGCCTTTAAAATTTGAGGATTTCCCTCGATTACACCAAGATCCCATCATCAGATCCCAAAATGGAAAAAATGGGACCAACTAGAAGGTACACCCTCTAAGTAGGCGAAAAAGTTTTTCGATTCGGTCGACAAACGACTGAGATATGAGGTAACAAACATACAAGAAAAAAAAAACATACAGTCGAATTGATAACCTCCTCCTTTTTTGAAGTCGGTTATAAAGGAATAGAGTGGTTAAATCGAAAAAACTACTGAAGCGGTACGCAAAGGGAGGTCACAGAAAATTTTTGTTTACGGATGAGAAAATCTTTACAATTGAGCAACATTTTTACAAACAAAATGACCGTATTTATGCTCAAAGCTCTAAGAAAGCTTCCCAATTAAGCGGCAGAGTGCATCGTGGTCATTACCCGACTTCTCTGCAATGGTTTGGTGGGGTGTTAGCTATGAAGGAGTGACAGCCATATTTTTGTGAAAAAGGTGACTGTAATTCTGGATTAAGAAGTTCAAAATTGCGATTAACTGTAGCCCAACAGTACAGAAACGCGACTCAGGTTAATGCGAAAGTGTGCCACATCGATACACATCAATTCGAATGTTTCCTACCGCGATGCACGTTAGTGCGAAAGTGCGCTAGGCCGATCCACATGATTTCGAATGCTTACCACCGCGGTGCACGTTAGTTCAAAAGTCCAGTAAATGAGCTCTGACAAGTAATGAGATATTTGTGGTAATAAAAAAATAGGTAACTGTTATTAAAGTTACCACTTAACTTACCGTTAGCTTGTCCCCACTTGCATTACCTTTTCGAACATTTTGATTATGGGGCAAGTTGTTAAATATTTATGAAAAATACTTGAACAACTTGTTTTTTGCATTTGTTATTATTTTATAAGGCAGTAGGGTTTCTTTTTTAATTATATGAAGTGTCGTACGTGGAACAATAAAATGTGAAACTTATTACATGTTACATGAGTTAATTTTTTAAATAAGTAGGTAACAAAAAGCTACAACAGCAAAACAATATTTTAATATTTATCAAAGAAAAAGAAACAATTGGCCTTTATAGTTTATACCAACAAAAATCGATTACATGAGTTAATAACAGATTGGTAACGTAAATTTTGAAAAAATAATCTGGTTAAGTAACAGATTGGTTTTTCAAATTTTACATTGGTGGAACATACACACGTGCGCCAATGAAGTCAAAAAAATGTACGCAAAAATTTCAGTTAAATCGCCTCCTAGATTTTTGCCGCGAGCATGGTCAGTTTTTGATTGCGTTAATGCAAAAAACAACTGAAAAAACTGGCACAATCGCTGGAATAGCCTCTTGAATAGAAAAAAAGTTAATATTTACAAAACATTGAATGAATTAAATCAAGAGCAGAAAAACACGACATTTGAAGTAGCAAGGATATCTGCCAATATAAAGAAAACTAAAAGAAGTATCTCTAACCACACAAAAAAATAAGGTAGCACATGTCACAAAAAGAATCTATGGATTTCAAAGACTATCTAAGCGGTCTAGCACATCTAGCTTACATGAAGGTTTAATTTTATTAGATTTATTTATGTTAGTTTATACTCATTACAAGGGCCATTGTTTCTTTTTCTTTGTTAATACTAAAATATTGTTTTGCTGTTGTAGCTTTTTGTTACTTAATTGATAAATTAACTCATGTAATCGATTTTTGTTGGGTTATACTATAAGGGCCAATTGTTTCTTATTCTTTGATAAATATTAAAATATTGTTTTGCTGTTGTAGGTTTTTGTTACCTACTTATTTAATAAATTAACTAATGTAACATGTAATAAGTTTCACATTTTATTGTTCCACGTACGACACTTCATATAATTAAAAAAGAAACCCTACTGCCTTATAAAATAATAACAAATGCAAAAAACACGTTGTTCAAGTATTTTTCATAAATATTTAACAACTTGCCCCATAATCAAAATGTTCGAAAAGGTAATGCAAGCGGGGACAAGCTAACGGTAAGTTAAGTGGTAACTTTAATAACAGTTACCTATTTTTTTATTACCACAAATATCTCATTACTTGTTAGACCTCTTTTACTGGACTTTTGAACTAACGTGCATCGCGGTGGTAAGCATTCGAAATCATGTGGATCGGCCTAGCGCACTTTCGCACTAACGTGCATCGCGGTAGGAAACATTCGAAATGATGTGTATCGATGTGGCACACTTTCGCATTAACCTGAGTCGCGTTTCTGTACTTTAGGTCTACAGTTAATCGCAATTTTGAACTTCGAAATCCAGTATTACAGTCCTTAACAACACCATGTTGAATAACCAAGCATGGTATTTCCAACAAGACTCGGCGCCGGGTCATAAAGCTCGGTCCACGCAGTCTTGGTTTGTAGCGAACGTTTCGGACTTCATCAGAGCTGAAGACTGGCCGTCGTCTAGTCCCGATCTTAATCCGCTGTATTATGATCTATGGTCGGTTTTAGAGAGTTCGGCTTGCTTTAAACGCCATGATAATTTGGAGTCCCTAAAACGATCCATACGATTGGCAGTGAAGAATTTTCCCATGGAAAGAGTGTGTGCTTTTATTGATAACTGACCTCAACGTTTAAAGGACTGTATTGCAGCCAATAGATACCACTTCGAATAAGCTTTTTATATATTTTTTTTATATTTATGTATAAAAAACTAGCACACTGTAAAAGTAATAAATATTAATTGCATTAAAAAAAAATTATTTTCTTTGTGACAATATTTATGGCAAGACTAGGTATAAGCATCACGCTGTTGAAATTAGGTAGGAAGATGTAACCGGTTAGCCGCTTTACGATTCTTATACAAACAATATAAAATAATGATATTTAAGGGAGGGCTCCCATTCATGAAACTAAAACCAAAAATTTTTTTTAGTCAAACCTATGCGTGTGGGGTGTCTATAGAATACTTTAAACGACAATTGGTTTGGACAAAATCGAACTATGTAGTAGTTTTTGAGATATAGCATATTTTCAACAACCGCAAACAAAACTTTGTTTTTCATAGTGTTAGTATGAAAAACAAAGTTTTATTTGCTGTCAACAAAATATTGTGGTATTTTAGCTTAGCGGAAGTAAGTTGATCCCTAATTCAGTTAAAGTTGGCACGGAACCTTCAGTGTGCGAGTCCGACTCCCACTTAGCCGGTTTTTGCGTGATTTAAGGATGGCAAATTCATTTTGGGTACCTAGTATTTAACTGCAAATCTTTTGTACAAAAACAATTCCGAATCCTAATCAAAAATACTGATTGCTCGGCAAAATATCTACATCAAAATTTTAAAATCTTAGCAACAATTTGTTTGTAGCGCCTTTTAAAAACTTATCATCTTTGTCGTACATTGTAGTTGATCTTAAGCCCGGTTTCGTGATTGATAGTAATATATTAACTTATGATTTAAAGTATTTGAACTTTGACGACGTATTTTAAATTCTTAATTCTGTGTGTTTTGAACAGAAAATATCAAACAAGTTATATGTTGTTCAAAACACAAAATCTTAATTTTTAAAATGAAGTTAATAAATATCAACCATAAGTTAATATCAATTTGGAAACTAGCGATGAATAAAACACCATTTTATTTAAAAAACTTTGTTGATTAAGTTTTAAAATGCGTAAGGGGAAAAATGTTGCAAGAATAGCTAGGAGTGTCCTAGTATGTTAGTGTTCTCGGGGAAAATTTTCTGTACAATCAGTGCATTTTGGTTTTAAGTTGGGTTTTACATTTTAATTAGCCAAACCTTGCTTGCTTTTTGTCTCTTATAGCGGATACGTCATTCATTACGCGGGACGTTTACCGCCATCTACCCGTCTGTTTATGCAACAGTGGAAACCTAAACCATAAAATAGCGAACCATCTAAACCATTAAATAGCGAAGCGTCATCAATTTCCGAGTTGAATTTATTCTGTAATGAATAACTACTTGGCCCACTGTTGCATAAACAGAGGGTAGATGGTGCTAAACGTCACGCGTAATGACGTATCCACCTTAGTGGACTACAAATTTCGCAAGGTCGGACCGACAGCACGGTAGCTCAATTATTGGTAGAGCGTTTGGCCCGGCTAGCCAAGAAGTTGCTGGTTCGAGTCCCCGCCCGTGCGCAAATTTTTGGTTTCTTATTTCATCTTTATGACATAGAGGTTTCTAAAACCATTTCCTCTAGAAGTCTAACGTTTCTGAGATAGACGCTTCCAAAATGGTAAAATGGTAACTTCTAAAATAAGCGAGTCTAAATTTCGAATAACAAATATAATGTACATCTTAAATACTTATTTTGGACATTAGTTTGGACCTGATCGAACTAGTAGTTTTTGAGATATAGCACATTTTCAACAACCGCAAACATAACTTTGTTCTTCATACAACAAGCTATATTTGCTGTTAACAAAATATTTTGGTATTATAGCTAAGTGGATTCCGTCTGACATTGTCTATTTGTCCGACGCGCACTTGGCCGGTTTTTTAAAGTATTTTGTTTCAAGATACCGGTGCGAGCGGCTGAGGTACTAGGTGGTAAAGTTTAAATTCAAAAAGAACACATCAAAATCTAGAAGATTCAAACTCCCCGAAAACGTTCCAGGCAAAACTACCAAATTTCTAGAGCAATACAAGTAGTCATCTTTCTATTGCGCGGGGCGCTTACATACAATGATATTGTATTAAGAACTAGATCACCGGTGAGACGCTTATAGATAGTCAAGCAAACACGACCTCACGTCAAAGTGAGGTCTTAACTTTGACTTGGTCTGTTTTTGATGGCGTCAGCGTTCATAAGTGTCTAAATGCCTCTGTGCGTCTTTAAAAACTGCAGAAACAACTAACTTAGTAAAAATTTTTCAGTCCGAATATCATATTTTCGTTAAGTAAATTGTATTTAATGATGCCTATCATTCATGATTGAAATATTTTCAATAAAATTAACGAGTTTTGTTTCTAAGCAAACATGGTCGATATTTTGTCGTCAGAAGTCGATTTTCTACGACAGTGTCATACATGGAGAAGTTTGATACTATAATTTTAGTAACAATAATTTAACGACGTCTCAGTGTGGTGGTTTACGTTCCGGACAACTAAGATAAGCAGTCGAATCCCGCCCGCATGACCCTAACACTTATGGTCTATGGACATGTATGTTAATATCGTTTATGTTTTATATAAATATACACCTTTAATTTCTTTAAAGTAACAGCGTAGACGCTCTCGGATCAAAAGGTCGCCGGCGCTAACGTAAATAAAAGCCCAGATAATATAATACAGTATATAAAAAAACTGTTGATAAATACATCCATGAGGGATGATACTCACCATAGTAGAAAAAAATATGTACGCTAACTATTAGCATGCTATTTGAAGGAATTTCAAAATTCGAATACAAAATTCAAATATTTTTTATTCAATTAAGGACACAATATGCCACTTATGAACGTCCAATGTACAGTGAAAAATAAAATAAAAATAAATGTTCCCTGAAGGGGCCGAATCATGTCTCCTTATCTTTTGGGCCCTACCAGCGCTTCGAGACAGAACACAGACAATTAGGCAAGTGCTGAGAAGAAACGCCGGAACAAACTCAGTCACCACTAGCTGCCGTAAAATCAAAATCATCAAAGGTATGTACATCAGTCGGTGCAGGCTGGACAGACCACACATTCGTGTCGTTCAGGTAGTCTTGAAACTTATAATAGCCTTTAGACATAAGCGTGTTCTTAACGTGTTTCTTAAATTTATCAACCGGCAATTCGACAAGATTGTGTGGTATATGAGACATGTGGTATAACAACTTAGATGAGTTTTCCGAGACACCATAGTGTTCTGACTTAATGAGCAGTGTCTGATGGTCTACACAATCAGACACATCATCCCGTTTACATGATGCCAGATGACAATGGTGTATTAATAAATATTTTTTTCTTTGGACTGGAAATGTGAACTATAAATATTTAAATTAATTTAATTTGTAAAAAAATAATCATGTTGTCACGTGATCGTGAATGCCTAATAGTGTAGAACGTGACTGATATTGGCGCCATGACGTTTCAAGCATTCACGTGACACATTCAAATTGCATTTATTGGGACATTATTCAATATTGTAAATGTTAAATAATTTAAAAATAAAATGTTTTTGTTAATTAATATACTATCGAGCTAAAGTGTAAACTCGTTTTTAAAATTAGGTAAACAAGTCTATTGCAGTAATGTACCTACATACTTTGAAAATTATATTAAGAAAGCTACCCTATTATGACTGTTCCGAAACTGATGTCTGATGTGATGGATGTCAATCCATTGACATCCATTAATCAGACGGTGCCATATTTGTGTACTCTTTTAGTTCGCGAGGCGTCATCTACTTCTAAATATAATATCATTGCTTACATAGCGTGGTTGACGCGCTCGCAGGTATGGAAGTCTCGACAATGCCGTCTTTAAACTATTTGAGGCCCTGGGCACATTAGGATCATGGGGCCTCTATGACCTTGAGAAAACACTATTTAGTTACAATAGATAAAGAAAGACAAACAAGGTTCTAAATTTATTTTTAATTAGTTACTAACAATAAAAAAATAGGAAATATAAAAAAATATATACAAAAGTAACTCGCTTAACTTAAAATCCTTAGATTAATTCTATGTTGATTGCAAAGGTACCCTTCTAGATTTAAGATGAGCAAAATCGTTAATCACATCTTCAAAATCTATGGTATTGAGAATATCACATTCTATGGACATCAGCAGCATCAGCTCTCTTGAAGCATTGTACTTCTTAATTCATTTTTTATTCGTTTCAATTTGGAGAAGGAGCGTTCTCCGCTGCAGTTAGTTACCATCATACTTAAAAATATTCTCAATGCAATTTCTACGTTAGGAAATGTGTCTTCAATTTTGTTTTGCTTTAATAGGAATGTGTTTTCAATTTTGTTTTGCTTTAAAATTGAAGACACATTTCCTTTCCTAAATTTATCCCTGAGGTTAGTAATAAAATCATAAAGTGAAGTCAACAAATTGGTTGCAACGTCCAGTGTTATTGTTTCTTTCTGAAGATAATTACTTGTTTTGTCTATTCTTTCCAATATGGTGCTCCAGATTTCCGTCAGTATAATAAATTCTAGATTTCCCATTTTTCTAGACAGACTAAGGGCTTCGTCTCTTGTTTCTCGTGCCTGTTCAGTATCGTTTGCGATGGTGATTAAAGCTTCTAATATTATTTTATAACCCCCATGCAAAGCACTTACTGCATCAGCTCGGGCTGACCATCTGGTTTGTGAAAGACTCTTAACAACTTTTTTTGAACCTAAATGTTCTGTTAATATGTTCCATCTGTGGGTAGAGCCCGAAAAAAAGTTGTACACTTTCTGAACTATTTCAAAAAACTGTGATGCCTCCGGTATACACTTAGCAGCATGGACACCTACCAAGTTTAGTGAATGTCTTGCACATGGTATAAAGGTGGCAAATTCACATTTTTCCTTGATTCTTGTTTGTAGACCACTATACTTTCCCGACATATTTGAAGCATTGTCGTAGCTTTGTCCTCTGCAATCTTTTATGGGAATACCATGTATCTCTAAAAAATTTAAGATGGTCTCCGCTAAATACTTATTACCGCACGGGTTTAAGGTTGGAAACCGAGCGATTGACCTGTGGGCAATCGCTGAGTTTCCAACCGCAAATCCGTACGGAAACCTAGTGTTTACTATGCAGACGTGGTATAAACTAAAGCTAATTATAATAATCGGTTATCATTTGGTAATCTGGCAGGAACTAGGGGGCCCCATTCGATCGCGGGGCCCTGGGCACGTGCCCATAGTGCCCAGTGGGGAAGAGGGGACTGAGTCTCGACATAGTTCCCTGTAAATCCAGCAGGTGGCGCCGGAATAACGCTGATACAAAATTGGTGTTAAAGTGTATTTATTGAATATGAAGAATTTTTGAACGAAGCTTATTTTTTTTTAAACATATAGTAACGTAAGTTAAAAGGACATTTGGTGCACCACAAAATAAGATAATTCCAATTTTATATGCAAATTTTTTGCTTCAGACTTCGCCCGCAGGACTCGAACGATAAGCTTAGGCGCGGCTGGTGCAGGTGGGGGCAGATTCTCGTGCAAGAGCTCTATTTTTGAATCACTCGCTTCAAGATGGCGAGTGATTTTCGTTCGAAGATGAATTAAAAGTCATAGAAAAAAACTCGTTGTCAAACGAAAATCACTCGCCATTTCAAAACGAGTGATTCAAAAATAGAGCTATAGTTCGTTTACAAAAAAAAACCGATTAAATCTTCTTTGTCGACGAAAAAACAGTTACGGATTTCTCAAAATCACTATTTTTATGCATTTACAAATATTTAGATAGATTTAGCTAACATTTAAGAACTTTAGCGTAATTAGGGAACTTAGTAGGATGTGATGAATAAAATTGCAATAATTAATAATTTAC
This sequence comes from Pyrausta purpuralis, assembly GCA_963924145.1. Taxonomy (NCBI): domain Eukaryota; kingdom Metazoa; phylum Arthropoda; class Insecta; order Lepidoptera; family Crambidae; genus Pyrausta; species Pyrausta purpuralis. The sequence goes on from OZ001659.1 coordinate 18,180,419, forward strand.
AAACAATTTATTTAAATATATTTAATACTGTTATTAAACATAGGCTTTGCGGTAGACATGTTCTCCGTAACGCTATCGTACACGTCGCTGTCCAACTGCCCGGGCTCCGATGTGGTCTCGTTGGCGGTGTGCGGTGAGCTCCCGGGCTTAGATAAGCTGACCCCATCAAGACCCATGTTCATGCAGTCGAAGTGGAGTATCTGGAACCAGACGTTCAATAAAAGTAATAGTTAAGCACCAGTCAAAAGACGACAGCTTTTTTATTTGGTCGGTGTGGGAAATGGGACACAGTGTCTGAAAAAAACATCGAAGCTAAGCCAACTTGAAAACGAATAACTATCTACGCTGGTGGTTTGGTAGGTCTCTCATTTAAAGTCATTTTACGAGAACTTAAACTTCGGTTCGACAGGCCTCCGGTTCCGGATACTTATAATAGTCCCCCTAGCCGATTTCGACTACGGTGGCCAGTCACAACGACTAACCTACTGCGCGGGATATATTATAGTGCACAAGTTTGTGCGAAAACACAGGTGCACTCTCTATTCATTTTACTCTCATAGCCCGATGGGACAGCAATCTGATACGACCGGAAAAAGTTCAGGCGCAGGCGTCTTTACGTGCTCGGGCACGGGGGTGAAACACCGCCAACTTCCAAACTCCGGGCTACCCTAAGAATTTCTGAACAGAAAAACTCAGGTATTTATTTTTGGCCCGACCCGGAGATCGAACCCGGGACCTCTGGCGCAGCCGTCGCTTTAAAGTGCGAACCTCTTACCGCTGCGCCACCGAGGCAGTTACGTATACCAAGGTAGTATACTAAGGTATCCATTTCAATTATTTTCCATGCGGCTTGCTTGTCCACTAGCCCAGCCCTGCAGACTTAACATGCACGCCGTAGCTAAAAAAGTATCGCCGCATTCTATCCCGTTTGTTTGTCAAAAAGCGTCTTAACCACAGTTGCTAACATGGCTGCCATGAAAGTCATGTCGTACTGTCAAATTTCGAAATACTTATGACAAAATTATCATTGAACGCTAACATGCGACACATATTTTTGCAGAATTTTGTCATTTTGCCGGGAAACATTATCGTCCACCATTAGCGTCGACGATAAATGAAAAACCACTTATTTAGAGCAAATAAATACGACTGTGTAGTGCCATATCTAATCCTAGGCTCTCAAAAAACAAGAAAGGTTAAAAATATTGAAAAGAAAGTCCCCGTGGATTTTTTTTATCCTTATCCTAGCCAATATCGAGTCAATCTGTCATTGTGTCAAGTTTATCATTCTCAGCCAAATTTGACATAAAATTGAGTGAATGGTTAGAAATTGTCTTATCTCGTTATCGTTTTGGATAAATTCGTCCAATGTGGTTGGCATGTTAGGGAATATGATAAAATAGCATTGATCGACTAATTTTGTCATGTCGATCGAAATAAATATTGTGTCATGCGTGTTAGGCCTACTGGGGGATAGATGGGACTGTATTGTCTAATTTAGGACTAATATGCTAAACAGAGAGTTCAGATTAGCGACTTACCAGAATTGGGGCCTTATCGACCCTATAACTATGTCCATACAGACTTGCAACCCACATATACTTCGAACAGCCCTACGCACATGCCCATTCACTAAACCAAGGGGTGGTTATGAGACCGGAATTGGCAAGAATAATTAATACTTATGAGCTAAGAAAATAGGGTTTAATTCATTTACTTACCAGAACTGGGGCCTTATCGACCCTATATCCATGTCCATGCAGACGTGTTTATGATACCGGAATTGGCACGAAGAACTAATAAGCTCCGATGCAAAGCTAAATTATTAACTTACCAGAACTGGTGCTTTGTCGACCCTAGTATCCATGTCCATACAGACGTGTAGCCTTTGGTCCACCACAGATACGTCAAAAAGTCGCACGCACATATCCACCAATCCTGGGGGTAAATATGGAACTGGGACGGGCACGCAGAATGGTGGAGGGTTCCGCGCTGTAAAAGTAGGTTCGATCGAAATTTAGTAGAATAAAGTAGCTGTGTACTTATTTTTTAATCACTCGCGTCAATATAAAGAGTGTATTTCGGTCGAAAATCAAATAAAAGTCAGCAATAATCACGCTAAGTCTAAATGTAAAGACAGACACAAGTAGTTACAAAATGCAGATTTTCATTTTGAAATCGAACATTAATCAGAGGAAATCACACGCCATATTCACGCGAGAAATTCAAAAGGGCGTTAGGGCGAAATGATATTGTGAGCATATTTTTTTTAAATGCTTGCACCTACTTATTACGCTCTTTCAATCCTCATGATGTGGCTCTACATCAGAAACCTTTCTAGCGATTTTCAGTGATACGAAAGCAGTTAGAAAAACTAATGGAGGCAATAAGGGATCTGCTACAGCTGGCGATCATCATTCACATGAAATTGCTTGTAGGGAATTACGTTGACAATCGCCGGTGAATCATGATTGATGCAGGTGAAAACCCTAGGTATACTTTATAGAGTGAAGTAATGTATACTTTCTATGTTTGCACGGAACTAACTAGGTAGCCAAGCATTAAAAATGCTACTTATCTTTATACCTCTATAAAATCGATACCACTTTTTACAGAGAGTAATTAACTGTCATCCGCTATTATCAAGGCCTTATGTCTTCACATAAATGGTCTTAAATTTATTGTATTCTAAGCTATTAAAGTACCTAAGCAATTAACTGGAAAATTATTACCTGAGAAAGTATCTCTGAAAACGCTTTCGTTGTTCATTTTCACTTCCAAATCGATGAGTGACTGCGTTGGCTCGTAAGTCAGCACAGCACACGCTGAAAATTATGAAAACATAACGTACGTTACTAATTAAGCAAATAGGTAATAATTTATGGACCTGTTCAAATACTTAGATATTAGTTCAAGCGTGAAGTAATTAAATAATTAAGTTTTCAAAAAATATACATCACGGTTAATCCGACATTATTCAAATGTTAACAATGAGTACATAACTAACTCGGTATCTCAATTAGTTCGTAGGTATAATTCTTGTCTCATAAATTCAAGCATCGAGCTATTTTTAAGCCCCTCGCGTTAAATCATGCTAAAAATAAATGCTTAGTTACAAAATAGAGCTTTTTTTTACACCACCGTGTTGTGGATTACAACGTACACAACGTAAAAACATACATTAATAAAAGAAAATCACATCACACGCCAGAATTGACGCACGCAAATGATTACAAATAAGTCCTCAGGGGAGTAGCCTGGAAATTCTGAAGGTTAACTGTGGTTTACTAGGGACCTATAGGTATTTTTAGTATGCTTTTGTAACATTAAGAGTACGTTTTACCATCTTTTTTGACTGTAACCGACGTTGAAAAGTCGTAAAGTCAGATTGTCAGATTTAACTGGTATCCTCGGATTTGCTAACATTACTAGGTATTTGATGATTAACTTACTTCTCCTATCAAACTTGAAGGCCTGTATACGAATGCCGGTGCAGCATGTGCACTGAAGTCCATCACACTTGCATTTTCCTCCAGTGAACGGCAGACGCAGCATCCAGCCAGGTTTGTACCACGGACGGGGCATGATGTCTTTGATCGTCTGAAATAACAGTCCGAATCAGTAGAAATGGCTTAAATGTTAAGCTTGGCCTATGGCTGTCTTGAAAAACTACTCTGAGATCAAAGATGGCTGGCTGGAAAGATTTTACGCTGAACTTAAGTTAAGTTCACAGTTCTAAGTTTAATGTTAAAAAGTTTGCAAATACTTTCATGCCTGAAAAGTCAATTTGCAAGTCGGTAAGCTTTCAAATAACGAAGTCTTTTTTGATACGTTCAGAAACCAAACATTGTATACGTGTAACCACACAAATAAAAAGTGTTTATGTTCAAAACAGTAAAATTGGGTACCTGTTCGTCAGCCTTCACCTTAATTTTGGTAGATCTCGAATTCAAATGGTAACCTGAATAGCTAGGAATACGTAAGTAGCTCCATTTCACACGTTTGAATTTACATCTACACATGGAAATAGAGAAACTGATGAATTAATTACCTCGTTTGTTTCGATATCGTAGTACACTGAGAAGTCTTCCACGTCCATTACATTTTCATCCTTTGGATTCTTTTTCAAGTTGTATTTCCTCGCTGATTTTGAACCTGAAACCCGTCATATTTACTAATCAGACAATCAATTAAGATTAAACCTTTAAATCACGTGTAAATAACAATAAAATCCGATAAAATTTACCTGCGCTGACGATGACGCCACACATCACCAAAAACAAACAAATCAATTTCATTTTCATTTCGTGTGCCTAACCCCGATTGCTGCTACCTCTGGGGACACCATACAAATGATTGGACCTCGTTTACCTACGTAAACACTGGGCAAGGTTCGTCTACAAACATTTGTATGCAAGTTATGTGCGAGCGCTACTGTTGTGCGGGACTTTCTACAGAGAAACTCTCGCGCACCGGATCGATACTGCCGTAGTAATGGCCATCTTTATTTCAAGATGGGCGTTGTTTTACGCATACATGCATATGTAACTGTCAGAAAGTATCGGTACATGGCATTGGTAATGAGAAAATATGCAAACGAGCTTTTGTAAGAATTGTTTAATAAATACTTAAAAATAAAACATTATCTTAACTTGTTATTAAATATTTGAACATCAGTCGTCGTCGTCGAAAATACCGAACAGAGATCTGACTAGGTTCTCGTCATAGTCTTCAATGTCATCTTCACCAGCATCAATGACGGCGTCGACGCCTCCTTGTGGATTGGGTATGGTGATACCTCCGCCATCTTCAGGTTTCATCATCGCAATCCCGTTAGCACCCATCCTACAGATAATAGTTTCAAGATAATATCTCTTTACAACATTTACCTCAAATTAAAGATATCCATTGCCCACTTTTAAAGCTTATTCCAAAATATCATAGTTATTACTCCCTAAAAACTACATTGTACGATAAAACTGACTACTGCTTACAAATCAGGATAGTTAATTGTAAAGTTACCAGGTAGCATATTTGGTTTTAACAGCTCATTTTAATTTACAACGATTAGTAATGTCTCACCTGAGGCAGTCGAAAGTCATGTCAAACAGTTGAATCGATCGCCACTGTCCAGTCATTCCTAAACAAAAGTGAAAGTTCCTTCCCGGAAAGAACACATTGTAGAATCTCGCGCACACTTTCAGGTTCGATAACCTGGGTGGGCTTATGCATATTGGCTTCGGGTTTTTCCCTGGAATAAAAATATTTTTTACGACCTAAACATTAATAAAAAATATGAGATACGAACTGAAATGATTGCAGCTCTCGAATACGCGTGTAACGGTTGAGTGCATGCGCTTAAAACGTCACGTACATGTACAGTACAGTTAAGCACATAAGTGGTCTGGATAGGTGCAAAAATCTACATACCCGATAAAGAGTTTTCGTAAAGAATCCTATCATTCATAGACATGGCGACATCGAACGCAAAGTCGCCAGGGTGGTAAGTGATCTTCATGCACGCTTTCTGATTGAAGAGATCCAAAATCAAGCCAGTACAACATTTGCAGATACCAAGCGCGCATGTACATGGTCGTCCAGATGACGATGATGATGAAGATGATGTGGACGAGGAAGATGAAGAAGAAGTTGATGTTGTTGTTGTCGTGTTTTGCTTCGGCTTCGGTTTGGGTTTGGATTTCACCTTAGAACTTTTTCTAGCATATTTTTCCATTGTTGAAAGCCGCCTCATTACTACTCTATCCAATAGCAGCAGCTCTGATTCAGGCAAGTCTCGGTCCGTATAGTTGGCAATCGTTTTATTTGCGCTCTCTGCATCTCTAGCTGCAAACATTCCACTCGTTATGTGACGATTCTAGATGTGAATGTGAAAGTGATTTGAGTATGTACTTACCTCGTTCGTCTCCAATCACTATTGCACTTATTATTATAAGATTTAAAATTGTCAAACAGCGGCTCATGTTTGTTTACGTGGGAGGCGAGCGCACGCGGTTCCTGCGGATACAAAGTCACTCCAATTCGCTTGCACAGATCGGAACCGGTTCAGTAGAGGTAGTTAACATCTGTTTATGCTAAATACTTTCACATCTTTATGTATTAGTGCTGCAGAACTTGAATGTTGACGCAATGAAAATGGCAATGAGAAGTAAGGTTTGATATTATTTATTCCTTAAAAACTAAAATAAATAAGCAATTAAACAAATAATTACATAAGTGAAATCACTCCTATCAAAACAGTCTTAAATTGTTCTATTATAATTATATCTATTTAACTGAGATTTCTCCCATCAAAAATGTCTCCAACGGCATCACCGAGTGCATCCAAGGGACCATCGTCGTCATCCCCACCACCGAAAAGTCCACCAGCAGCATTGCCTAAAATGCCACCATCGTCATCATCATCATCATCTGAATTCGGGAACAGACTAACAGGAGCAGGCCCAGATGATACTGGCTTAGGTTTCAAACCAGTCTGAACACCAGACGCACCCAGCCTGAAAAATAAGTTGAAAGTTAATCGCGTTGCGTTAATTGGAGGTAATCGATTAGAATCAACATGCTTAAACACACACCCGAAACACCTGAATGACGCTGTGTAAACAGGGAAACCGCCGATATCCGCATTTATATCTAAGCAAGCAAACGCATTTCTATTCCGTATGCGGATGTTCGATATTTCAGCGCACACATTCACGAACGGAGCCCTCCTTGGGTTGAAGCAAATTGGAGGCGGGTCACTTGCTGAAAGGAATATCAGGTATTTTTCCATTATTTATAATAGTGATAATTTATGCAATAGCTAATTACTAAGTCAGACAATTATGTCTTAAAACACGTATGCACGTAAGTTGTAATTTACTGTTTTGTTAGCACTTTCAATATCAATAAGGCATAAAAACCAGTTACGTGCATTGAAAAATAGACAAATATTATACCTGAAACTCTGCGTCGAACGACGGTGTTGTCGTTCAGACTTAGTCTGACGTCGAATATGAAGTCTTCGGGAACGAAGGTAATGTTTCCGCAGGCCTTCGTTCGGAATCTTTGCAATATCGCTCCAGTACAACACCCACATTGTCCATTTACACATAAGCAAGGAAATCTGATCAATGACCCCGTGACTTGCTCTGGTGCTGTGGTAGCTTCATTCTCGTCAACTGATGGCTGCGTCACGGCAGGTGCAATTGCTTGAGTTGACACCTCTCCTTGCTGCACTATAGGGTCATTTTCTGGTAAAATACTACTAGCTACGACCTCTGCTTGTTCAGTAACAACCTCTGTTTCTGGTTCGTCTATTAGATATTCGTCATCTTCAAAGTTTTCCTCCTGTGGTACATGGACTGGTACGACGACAGTCACAGGAGATTTGAGTACCGGCGTCGGCTGTAAAGCCTCTTTCCATAGTGCTGCAGGCACTTTGAATTCTACTAAATCATATGGTTTGTCTTTATCCAGTATTATTTCGTCTGAAAACAATTTGCAAATTACTAGTACCGTGTATCAGTAATAAATATCATTAACAGACATAGAAGCAAGTAATATTTAATTTAATTGCTAGGTAAAATTAATTTTGACTTACCTGACATCGCGTTGCTGAGAGAAATTAAGCAGCAAATTAAAAGAATTGTTAAGAATTTTGCGGAGGTCATATCGAGTACCGGAAAGTTGATTAGCGTAAAGAACAGTTGCGGTTGGCTTTCTGCCACAAATTGTTTGCCTGCTACTTAACCCCAGGTATTTAACTGTCTACTAACAATCTCACAATACTTATTTTAAGTTGACGCTTAATGATATGAAACAAGTTTTAAATTTTAATGCCGGCACAGGAGAAAGTGGTGCCAAAGAGCATTTAACAATGCAAACTTTCGATACGTGTACAGAATTTTGTAAGTTTTGATTATTATTCACATATGATTGGCGACATTGACTGAAAGTTTAATATGATGCAATAAAAAAGGTCTAGGTGTGTTTGTTTATCTATTATCATTGTAACGTAATATTCAGTCACTTACCTTATTTTCGACTCTACTTTTTACCGACCTCTAAAAATGAGGTAATCAATTCAATGAGTACGTATGTGATATCGTTAGAATTTGATAATATTTGAGTATGTTGCTCTATGAGTACTACGGCTTCCAAACACGTGAAGTGTATGTAGTAAGTTTGTATATTTGCATGTTTGACTACGGAACGCTCGAAATCGACTGATCATAGTGAGATTATTCTCTATTAGTTCAATTAGGTATAATTCAACGTCGAGAAAAGTGTAAGTTTTATCAAAACCGGTCTAGTAGTTTTTGTGATATTTGGGTAATAATTAAAAATCATGCAATAAAAATATTTTAAAAATTAAACCGCCTTCAAAAAACTGTAAAAAAAAACAAGTAACACATTTACGCACTGTTTAGGAGTCATACATTTGGAGACGGTGCATCATGATCTTAAGCTTACATTCATCTATAGTCTACGAACATTATGTGCCGATTCCAAATGTATTTGTTTCACCTTAACAGAGGGCAAATGTGTTATATTGAGTTTTATAGTCAGTTTTTTGAAGACGGTTTAATTTTTAGACAAATACCTATCATTACAGTCAGTATGAGTTTTGCTGAAATGATTATGTTGGTTCTTTAACCCTTTATTTATAGTGATCGAATGAAACTAACGCACTTGAGTTACATCGTCTTGTTTATAGGTGACAATTTAACCTTCCACGAATTTGCAATCAACATATTTATAAGGTAATTTAGGAGGTTCTTTTGTATTGTCCACAAAATCCTAGAGAAGCTGTAATACATAATTCTTTAATAAAAAAGTATAATAAGTAAAACAAAATATCAGAATAAGATAATTAGTTAAGGCAGTTAGTACCTTAACCAGTAGTTTGTAATTAATAGTAATTGATCACCTTTCTATGGTTGGAAAATAAGTACACACATTTTAATTTACAGGTTTTAATATTTTGTCGGAGGAAAAGAAATAAAGTTAAAATAACATTACTATTTACAGTCAATAAATAAGTTAAGTACAAAAATAAATAGTTACAGCTACTTCAATTAAGACTAACTTAATCTAGAGGTCATACCTGACCCCATTCTCCTTTCATCATTTTGTTTTGTCTTCTCCTGTCTTTATTATTTCTGTGGTCACTCATAGATTTGCGCAGAAAAGAATCCAAATCATCAAGTCCTAGGATATCACTATAGTCATCTTCTTTTTTGCCTCCACGTACTTTTTGATCCTTGTTCTTGTTCTGTCGCTTATTTCTACCGAAAACGCCTAATTCTTCGCCCACAGTTTCACCAATTTCAGTTAAATGAAGAACGTCCAAATCATCAAAGTCGAAACTGCTCCTGTGTTTCTTTTTAGGCAGAACTAAACCTCCGTAATGATCGTTTGAAATGGAGTAGTCGTCGTGTGCCCTGCTCTCTTCAGCTTTCATTGGTTCAACTGTTAAGTGTGCGGATTCTTCAGAAGACTGATCAAGATCGTGAACAATTTGAACCATATCGTCATTCACTTTCTCATTAGCTGTTGGGGCAAAAGACATAGTTGTTGGCATTTTTGGCGTTATGGTTTCAACTTTCTCGTAATTTATCTCTACCGAATTTGTAGACGGCATGGCTGATTCCTTGGCTGCGTTATTAAGGATTGGAGTTACGGGCATTGATGACAACTGACCGGTTATATGAGCGAGGGACATTTCAAGACCAGGGTCTTCAAAATTGGTGACACTTTTAGCTGTAGTGGCAAACATAGTGTCTAAGTTTTGGTTAACACCAATGATTGGCTCAAATGTTTGGTCTGTTTCAATTTCTATAACTGATCGTACTGTGCTTGGGGCAACAACGGGTGCAAGTGTTACTACAGGGATGGTAATAAGTGGGGTCGGTGTTGTGACTGTTGTCGTTGTTGGAGAGGTTGGAATGGTTACTACTGGACTTTCAGCTGTGATTGATGTGGTTGGTCTCCTTACAGGGCGGCGTTTCCTATTAGGTTTTCTCGTAGGTCGTCTGTTTACAGGACGAATCTTCACGGTCGTTGTGCGAAATGGTTTTGGCGTCGTGTTCTTGGTGCTTGGCTTCCTGCTCGGTCGCCGTGAGGGTCTTGGCCGCCTAGTTGTGGTAGTTATAATGGGGGTCGGAGCGGGCGCTTGCTTCTTCTTATTTTTATTTGACTTCTTGCCACCTGACGAACCAAACAGGTCTCCTAGTAAGTCTTCTCCCAAAAGACTAAATCCTGTATAGTCCGCACTGTCAATATCATTGACGGCATCTAGTTCACCTGAAAACATAAAATATAAATTTAAGAAACAAAACAGCAACTTATTAGCACAGTGTGTACATTAAAGTAACAAATATTTGACTCAACAGTGGTCAAAAACATTATACATACCATCATCATCATCGTCCTCGTCATCATCATCATCATCGTCATCACTAGTGAGCCCAAAATCGTCTTCATCGTCGTCATCGTCATCATCATCTTCGTCGATTTTTTCGTTTTGTGGTACTAGCGGAAGAGGGTCAGCTGGTTCCGTGGTTACACCCCTGGGGCCGAACTTGAAGCAGGATACTCTGACTGCTGCTTCAACAGCGCTCTTGGACTGGAGTTCCAGCCCGAGACAGGCCCTGAACTCTTCGCCAGCGCGCGCTTTGTTATAGACTCGGCCGCAGAATTTGGATAGACCACCCGGTAATGGCAGACAGACTGGACTGGGCTTGCGACCTGTGGAAGAAATAATATTTATATGACAAAGTTTGCAATTCAGATGCATTTCGTTTATTTATTACGCTATGTTGACGGTTAAACGTCCGCTAAGTTTTAACTTTAGTTCATGCTTAAAATGACACTGTTTATAAGGTCAAACGTTGGCTTGTTTATTCGACATTATTAGATTAAGAATTTATTTTTACTCGCTTTAATAACTACATCAAAAGTGTCTCTACTCAATAGTTTGTCAACGTAATTTGGATTCAATAAAGTGATAAATTCTCTTAAGCCTAAATAACTTTCTAAATGCATTGAACGGATTTGAGTGTCATTTAAAATTCATAAAAACCGGTGGTCATAAAAGTAAAGAGAGAGTTTTCTCCGCATTACGAAACGGATATTCCCAAGATTAAACATTTGTTTTACTCACTAGAGAGGGTCCGGTTCGTGATGACCTTCTTTCCGAAGCTGAGTGACACCGACATCTTGTCCCCACTCAAGTACATCAGAGAAGCACATCCTGGAAATGACAATTTTTCGTTGATTATATCACGTAAATAAGAAAAAGAAATTTAAAAAAATACGACACTGAGAGCCTGTTTAACCATCGAAAAATAAGCACTGACCAATAAATAATTCAAATATGGAACGTTATTTCGTATGAAGTAGTTGACAGTTAACGCTAATTGGAACTTATTCAGACATTGCAAAACGGCTGTAAGCAGTAAAAACTAGTTACTGGAAAATGATCTATAGTACCTATCTCTAATAATAGACATATAGTAAATCAAAGTTGGTATCGTTATTTTCGTTGTAAGAAAATATTTACAAATTCTAGTATACAATCATAATGTATAGAGAATAAATAATTAATTTGTTAGCCAGTTCAATCAAGTATCAAATTAAAAAAAATGTTTCATCACGCAACACACTTTTCCAATGTCAGTGCATTTGGATAGGACAGATCAATACTAAATCGTGTGATTTTGTGACTAACTTAGTAACATTTCGTACTTTGCTAGAATAGTGCGTATGTGGTGAAAGAGTGAGTTCATAATAATATGTAAAATATTGAAGTTTTTAGAAGATACAACATAAGTGATGAGCGTATAATCGTTGTCTGGTATGATGCACCACACAAGAATGGAAAATTCTTTACTTCGAAACCACGACAATTGTCGTTGTGTGATGTGTTGACAATGTGTTGTCTGGCGCGCTGTGTGTCATAACGTCTTGAAGAAATTGAACTTTCTGTGCTCAATATCAGATTGGAAGATTTATATTAGGAAACATTTTAGAATAATAATATGTACTTGTACGTCCTTATAAAGATCGCAGGATCAAACTGGATGCAGACCGCTAGTGATCGGTCGCTGTGGAAAGCCGTGGGGGAGGCCTATGTTCAGCAGTGGACGTCCTTTGGCTGATAATGATGATGATGATGATGTATTTTTTGCTCTATTACCTGGGCCATTCAAGTTGACGACGGGCACCGCGAAATCGCGACAGCAGTTGCAGTGCGCTTCAGAGCATTTGCAGTATTTGTTGATGCTGTTGTCTTCTAGCTTGTCACTGTCATTTCTATTCTGAATACCTTTCTTGTTGTTCTTTTGCTTCCCTGGTAATAAAAAAAAAACATTTTATTGAAATCTCTTTCGAGTTTACTCTACCCTCAAACGTATGGTTGCGGTCTCGCGACGACCTTAAGGGCCAAAATCTTTTGCACCTCGCGTTGTCTTTTGTTTGAAGTGACGCCAGTTTTTGTCTGAGTGTGCAAGCGATTGTCGGAGAAAAGTGATTAGGCACGAGAGTCCTCGATCGTAGAATTATTTGTTTGGCAACTAGTATGCTTAATGTAAATATAATCAATGATTTCGACAAGCATTTTTTCTAAAGCCCGTGCTATCATGATATTACGAAATATTGAGCGCAGGTTGATAGTTATCTTGACATTTACATGGACATTATTAGAGAATCGTAAATAATTAATTAAATTTATGACCAAATCTTGCTAACTTTTTATTTATTTAGATAACGTCTCACAGTCATCATAAAGATGAAATAAGAAATCAAAAATTTGTGCACGGGCGGGACTTGAACCAGCAACTTCTCGGCTAACCGGGCCGAACGCTCTACCAATTGAGCTACCGTGCTTGTCGTGCGTATGTCCGATAGTTTATTTATTAATTTATTAATCAATATTTGGTTTCTTATTTCATCTTTATGATTATATAATATGACACTGTGAGTGTTAAAATCTAAACCGTCTGTCAGTCAATTAACAAAAGCATGCGTGCGTGTTATGAATTTATTATTAAATAAATATGCATTATTATTTCCTAAAAACAAATAATATATAACAATAATAATTATTGCGCCATTTACTTCCGTTTACTTTAATGCTAAAATAATGAAATTAAAACATACTAACATAAAACACAGTGCTGAATAAAAACTACAGTTGCTGACTATTCGTAAAAAAGTAACTGTTTATCCTCATACATTATGTAATAGAATACAGTTTACGAGTGATATTCACGACATCGCATTCTATATGAAAGGTCACAACTTGTTTCTGTACATTTCATGGTCTTAAAACTAATTGCTGACAACTGTAACAATACGTTTTCAAAAGAAGACAAGGCAATTCAAAATATCAAGATTAAAAAATGTATCAAGGAATGCAACCAATTCCTAAGTTACATATCATGCGGTATCGTACGAAATGGTTCAAAAACGATCAAGTGAATTAATTTCCGCGTTTCGTTGATTGACACTCGCATGCGTCGGTCAATAAAAACAAAATGCACTTCGCCTGGGAACTTGTAATCTACTAACAACAGTTATTTATTAACAACTTTCACGAGATCGAATTCGTTGGAGTTTATTGAACGTGATCTCATACATAAAGATGTGACAGACTGTTCATAAAAGGCAGTAAATTCCGTATTTATTTCAATCTAAATGCAGTGAACATATTGGCTCGAGTTGGTAAAAACATTGCGACACCTATTTAGGTATCATAAATTTAAATTGTAGCAAATATTGTGATCGTTAATAATTTAAAATCTTACTTGTCTGATGAAAACGAACACAATTGTATTAAAAATGATGTATTATAAAAATGCAAATCATTGTAACCAAAACATGCTCACTTTCTTTAAAACTTTAAAAGAGTAACTTTAATAATATACTTTTTTTGGATTTTCAGATTCTCAAATCCTGAAGTATTTTCTAATAAATTCGATTGTAACTTCATTGCTAAGTAATGTCTCTTTGACATTATTTTTATCATAAACTTTTCCAGTTTTTTTGCGTAGGATGGACCTACCTCAATATGAAAGCGTTTTTGTTAACATGTATTTTATCTGTCTTGTTTACATAACACAAAGTGAATAAATATTGGACACCAAACACGTACAAGCTACTAACATTATACGTGATTGGTGTCCAATATTTATTTACTGTCATAAATATAAACACTTAATGTTATTAAATAATAAAGAAGTTGTTTATACTCACTGACGCTTTTAGACGCAGCAAAAGCTAGCAGCACAAATATAAGTAAAAGCTCGAACACCAGGGAGAGCTTCATTTTGAAGTCTAGCTCCCCGTCTGTGGAGCAAAACAGTCAGGCATGAGAAAAAAAGAAAAAAAACAAGTAAATAAAGTTTTAAACACCCTGTGTACTATGCTGTAGTGTTCCCTAACACTAAGATTTGGGCGTTTTCACAAAAGGGTGAATGAGCTGTTACTAGCCACATGATCAATCCTCGACCACATAACCACTAACCACCGAGTGTGATTATGTTCAGATGAAAATATCTTAAAAAAACAGTAGAGAAATAAAAAAGGGAACAGTAATACTGTAATTTTAAAGGTACACGATAGTTGAGTTACAAATCCCATATTTTTTATTCAAACAAACCAATTGTTCAATAAAAAAACAATATATATATATATATTACCATGTAGAGTCGCCAAATAAACCGAACTCATGTTACGAACATCTTGTATATTGCATGTACAGTGTACATCATCAGAAAATTCAAAATTTTACTATTCCATTTAAATTATTTAATTGTACGAAAACATTTGTCACCTTATCACAAACCAATAAGGCACATGTCAACTTAGTAAATTGATACTTTTATTTCTTTCCTGTTAGATAACTAGGTCAAACAGTTAGCGTATAATTCATGAAGAAAACAAATAATTCAATAGCACTTGTAAATAAAAATTATAGCTTTCTTTTATCATCTGCAAATTGTAACGGAAAAAGTGGGTTAGAAATCCACTGACGCGTTGAAGTCTTTTCCTTGCAGAACATACAGTCGTCATCAAATTAATATTTTCTTACTCTTTTGAATGAAAATTACACTTATATGTTACATAAACAATAAAAAGGAAAAAAAAACGATTATTCACAAATATAAAAACATAAACAAACCTGCAAATAACAGCTTCTATGCGCGCGTTAACTTTGTCAACCACAATGATAGAAATCTCCGTTGAAGTCACACCTCCTCGAGCGTCCAAGACCAATTAAATATAATTATAAGACACCAACACACCCTAAAACGTATACTGGGCCAGTGTAAAAGCAACACTGATTTGTTAGCGACGCCTGCGCCGGAGAAATGCTATGACGTACGAAAGACGAGAAAGGAAAACTGCCGGTTTTCGTCTCTTTCTCACATTATAGAAAAGAGTGGGAGGTGCGAGAACAGGGACGCACTTGGGCGGCTAAGTAGAATTCAGTGTCAATTGGACTGTTAGTTTCATAATGACATGAGACTGTTCAAAGGAAATGAAATGATATTTGAATGAAAACGACATTAACACATTTATTTCATATACTCGTAGTACTACGAGTCGATAACTTTCGTACGAAAGTATCTCTATCGTAGTAAAAATGATCCCACCAAAAAAATTTTTATGAAAAATATTGGTTTGCATTATTAAAAAAGGGTTCATATCTTAAGTAGAGTCAAGCATATAAATCTATACGCCTAAATCCAAACTTAGGAAACTTTGCACCTTAATGATTATTATATGGGATTTAATCGTTTAACTAGATTATTAGCTAGCTACATTAGGAAATCATAAATTAATTAATTCATATTTTCAGTAAAAGTGGCAAAAATACTCGAAGTATTTTTGCCACTTTTACTGAAAAATATTTTTAATCTTACGCCGCCTGAACCGATTGGAGGAACATGCGTTTTGGTTGGGCCAAATTCGGCTCTGGGGTATCAGTTACATTGTAAGTAAAGTGATTGATTGCATCGATGCTCATCAGGAAATACATTTTTTGCAAATCACATTCTGGTTTTGACTGACTGACTTACCTAAGTCTATAAATTGTACAATGAATTGATAGCATACTTTAACCAATCTAATGTATCTATCCAAGTCCTTATGTAAGGTACTCGTAAAATAATAAAACGCTATGAAACAAATTCTCCGTTGAGAAACTACGCCATATTATTTCATACTCAGCATCACTCATATTCCTACTAAACTTTAATCAAAAAATCACTATCCGAAAATCCTAACAACAACACTACTTCAATGCTGAAGTCTAATAAAGTTATTTTACACTGTTTGATAATATTCAATGTGTTTTTGCATGAAAGTGTCTTACTACATTTGGTATATCATTTATTTCCGTTTCTCGTATGTTCTAGAATTACCATAGAGAGTGCAATGCTCTCGGATATAGTACCGCAATAGCGAATTGGCATTTTTATTAAATGACCATAAATAAAATGTTCAATAATAATTATTACCTAAGTGTAGCATCGCGTGTTCAGACGATTAAATCTGGTAAAAAAACATGTTTCTAAAAATAAAGCAAATTTAGAACGTATTATTTTAAGCTTTACAACCATTATTCATAATATTATAATTTTTAATACGATAAATTATTATTTTACCCTATACTACTTTTTCGGAGATTTCGATATCTTAAAATAATACACATGGGTGGTATTGTACTCTCGTAAAACACTTAAAAATACCAAGGCCTTCATCCTTTAATTGTATATTTCTTTTCTCCTATTAATACTCTATCTTCAATATATTTTACTGAAAAATGCCCGGTGGATTGGTTGATGAATAATGAAATTAATAAATTATTTATCAATCTAATTATTTATTGTACAGTCAAAAAAAGTGCAAAGGTTTTTAATTTAGGTCGTTAATTATATGCTTTTTATGGAACAAATTATACAATGCTATTTGTTTACACAACGGTATTTCTTTCTACTCAGAAGGAGGGTAATGTTTTCGAGCGTTTGTATGTATGTCCATTTTTTTAGCACTCCCTACAGCCCAAACGGCTGAACTGATTTTGACATATGAGGAGTCATTAAATTTGTAATAATACAAGGCATATAAATTTTGAAAATGATGATTTTTTTACCGACTGCAAAAAACGAGGAGGTTATCAAGTCGACTGTATGTTTTTTTTTGTATGTTTGTTACCTCATATCTCAGTCGTTTGTCGACCGATTCGAAAAATTGTTTCGCCTACCTAGAGGGTATACCTTCTAGTTGGTCCCATTGTTGCCAATTTGGGATCTGATGATGAGATCTTGGTGTAATCGAGGGAAACCCTCAAACTTTTAAGGCACGTACAGTATTTTTTTACTAGAATCTTAATGTTGACGAGCTGTTACGTCTGATAATAAGAGAATGGATAGCAAATAAGAGCGTTATCTACCGAAATAATAAAACCAAATCTAATTCATATTGATTTTGTGAACAAAAATACCCAAAAGCCAATCCTCACAAACACCACTATAAGAAGGTCGGCTTCGCCCAATAATCTCGAGCGTATGGGCCACGGTCACTTTCTACAGAGAAAGTAGTTGGGACTGTTCCGTCTACATCTCTGTTTTTGTTTTTTGTTTGTTCAACCAATCCGAACGCTCTCCGAAATGACTGGACAGATTAGCAAACGTTGTGTAAGAGTTATAAGATCGTATTGTTACGCTGTTGTTCAGCTTGTATGTATGTAACTAGTGCATGGCTAGTTCTTTGAAGTTTGTATTATGAGATGCGTACAAGTTATTATCGCACGCCAAACAAAATAAAGTGTAATCACATCATCAGTGATGTCAAAACTCAGCCTCGCAGGAAATTGGAATGATCCTCGTCAGCTTTCCAGCTTTGACTGAAATTGCACTAGATTTTTTAAAAATGACCATAAACGTAGGACTCCTGTGCCAAACTATGGTCATATTACGCACGCGTATAAACGCGTATTTAAAAAAAATATATTTAAAAATGTACGTGCGCGAGTTATTGACATGTTACATTGACAGTTAAGCAGCTCTGATTTATTCACGTTATATTGAAAATAATAATACAATATAATAACATAAATATTAAAATTATTATCATTGTAGTATTCTAATAATATTATTATACTGTTATAATACGTTTACACTGCGGGAATTGATCGTTAGACCAGGAAATTGAACGTTAATACGTAAGATATTAATACGCTACTGTTGCAAGTCAGACGTCCAGAATTGATGAAAAATCAGGTAGACAAAAAAGGAATTCAATTAGCTAGCCTGCAAAAGCTTCTACAAGAAAACAGAGAAAATGTTTCTTACTACACACTTTCATCGATTCTAAGCAACGTGTCTAGCGGATCACATATAAATTAGTAAGGCAATAAGAATAAAAAGAGCCACATGGTTCCATGGAATGGCGGGTGCCATACCATGACGCGGGGGCAACGACCTTGATGTAGGGCAGTGGCGCGCAGTGCACTCCTGCGCATGGTTGAAGCGCAGCATGCACATGCTCTAGTGAAGTGGATGCACGTCACTTTAATTTTGAATTATGATATTTTCCTTTTCCTTAAACAAAAAAACTTTTGGGAGGTTCTCTGTTTGAACTTAATGGAGGTAGTTATGTTTGTCCAGGATTTTGACGACCTTCGTGGTGTAGTGGCTAAGCACACTGGGTTTCAAGGCGTCGCCGCTCCGAGGTCCCGGGTTCGATTCCGGTCGGGATATTGTCTCGGGTCTGGGTGTTGTGCATTGGCAGCACAAGTGCATTGGCTACTTACTTTGGAATCAGAGCAATGTATGTGATTGGCCTCCAATATTTATATTTATTTATACGATTATCTTGTGTTGATTAAGACGCGGATTACAAAAAGTATTTAAGACGTTTGTAAAACTTTTTGTACAAAAAAAAAAATACAACTTACAAGCCAGCACCCTAGAATACTGAATTTAGAAGCAATTTGGCAATTATTTCAAGCACTTAGATATAATTTAACACTAAAACCGTTAAGTTTTACAAGGCTTGTCCCTACGACGTACGCCATGATTCTAGAGGGCGCCCTTAAGCCGGCTTGTTCCAGTGTTACCGTCTTATACCTCATTCCTCACGGATGTGTTTATCAAAAGTCTTTTGTTATGATTTTGTTTATGCGACCGCCGGCGGCCTTTGATCCGTGATCACCTACAACTGTGACAAGTATATTATATTACATGAATCAAGAACTCGCACATCACTATCAACTTCACTTGCAGTCAGAGAGTAGTGCCACTTTCTATAGAGGTGGGTTTCAATATAATTGACAGCAAAAACTTTTTTTACCGACTTAAAAAAAAGGTTGTTTACTAAAGTATTTTTATTTTAATTAATTTGGTTTCACAGTCTTACTTTAAATAAACTGTACGTCAATTATCTCTATACAAAAAATATGTATCACTTAGCTTCATAATATGTAGCTCAATGATATTAATTTACCGTTTATTTAAACTAATAATTATTAAATCATCCGCCAAATACCTCATGATCACCGTTTGCAAAAAAGTAAATACATATGTTAATAAAACATAATATCTTTCATATATGCAACATAGTCGTAACATAGGTCGAAAACGGCTTAACCGATTTTTATGATTTTTTGGTTCTTGGAATCTCCATCCCCGAACGGCAGAATAATTATTAAAATATCGGAATATATCCCTATTATGATATAAAAAAAAAAACAAATTGTATACGCTCGTTGGAACGGTGTTTAACAATTGCGAAGGGTTCATGTTATTCTTCTCATAATTAATTTAATTTGGTATGTGGGAATTATTAAACAATTAGTATGATTAATTATACTCTGATTTTTAATTAGATAGACCAAAATGACATTTGGTGGGATGCCATTTTTTCGTAATTTAAAAATAGTGTTGTTCCTAAATAATCGGAAAGTTCAATTTATATTCAATCATTGTACTTGATCGATTATAAAATTATATAGTTGTAGTTTAAATTTGAGTTGCGCAGAATTTTAATAGCATGAATTATTAACAGTGTTATTACAAAACATCTTCAAAAATATAATCAGTTTTAAAATACATGTTCAATGAAATATCTTTATTATTTATAAGAAGTAGTAAAAAGTCATAATAGGTGAAATCATACAAGAATTGCTATTGCTATTACAAGGGAAAGTACCTAGATTTTTTTACTCTTTACAAAAACTGTTTTATGTATTACGTTTTTTATATCTTAGGGTAACGTTTTACATGTTATTTTTAGTAATAAGCCAAATCATATTAGTTAAAATTCATATCACAAGTTCAATTAATCACGTACTATTGAATTAAAACACTACTTATGCGACGCTAGCAACATTAAAAAAATAAAAAATCAATTGAAGCTGTCATTCTGTATATCTAATTAAAAAACAGAGTATAAGAAATGTGTTATCCTTTTTGTATGATTTTCTCATGAACAGTTAAGACTATCGTGTGCAGGCGGAACGCAGCGCAAATTGACTTGCGACTACCAGTAAACCTGTATGAAATGAGACAAATATGGTTTCTTCCGTTTTCATACAATCTAATAATAGTCCCTCAGCCGATTTCGACTACGGTGGCCAGTCACAACGACTAACCGACTACGCGGGACACAAGTGTGTGCGCAAACACAGGTGCACGCTCTATTGCTTTCACTCTCATAGCCCGATAGGACAGCAATCTGACACGACCGGAGAGAGATCAGGCGCAGGACCAACGGCTTTTCGTGCTTTCCGAGGCACGACGGGGGTGAAACACCGCCAACTTCCATACTCCGGGCTACCTTGTGAATTTTCGCACACAAAAACTCAGGTACATATTTTCGGCCCAACCCGGGGATCGAACCCGGAACCTATGGCGCAGCCGTCTCTTTAAAGTGCGACCCTCTAACCGCTGCGCCACCGAGGCAGTACATACAATCTACACTAAGCTTGTGCGTCTTCGATTTTTTAACGTGAACTTTTATTAATGATTAGCAATGGCATAAATTAGGTTCTTTTCTATAACAACTGAAGCTACTACTACTGAATTTGTTATTAAAGGCATAATATTACTATTATGTTTGCGTGTACTTTGAATTGTATTCGATTTGTGGGTTCATTTTCATCAAGTTGTTACTACTCGTGATTACCAATAAGTGGTTTTAAAATTCAATAATTATAAGCTTACTAATCACTTGTACACCCTAGTTATCCAAACAAATAAAATAAAATA
This sequence comes from Pyrausta purpuralis, assembly GCA_963924145.1. NCBI lineage: Eukaryota > Metazoa > Arthropoda > Insecta > Lepidoptera > Crambidae > Pyrausta > Pyrausta purpuralis. The sequence goes on from OZ001659.1 coordinate 18,201,697, forward strand.
AAATTTAAAATTAGGGCTTTGTTGGTTAAAATTGATAAAATCATAGTTTTTTTTTGTTAAAATAAGAATGTTTTGGTTTTTTACTATTTCACTTTATTATATTCACTGAAACACACATATTTACTTTATTTAAAAATATTTTTTTGTATCTTAATTATGTAAAAAATCTATTCATAAAGATGAAATAAGAAACCAAAAATTTGCGCACGGGCGGGACTTGAACCAGCAACCTTTTGGCAAACCGGGCCAAACGCTCTTACCAATTGAGCTACCGTGCTGTTAGTCGGACCCTGCGAAATTTACTATTAAATTAAATTAAATTAAATTTATTATTTATAAAATATGACACTGTGAGTGTTGAAAACATTCTAAAGCATTAGATAGCGAAGCGACATCAATTTCCAAGTTGATCAATGAAATCAGACAACATGTAAGGGGTGGAAAACGTTTTCTCTTTTTGTATGGACATTCGCGCGCCACAATTATATTTTTGCAGAGCAAACTGCCATCTTTTCAAATAGAACTTTCATCTGTCGGAAATTATGTATAACTTCCTCATGTGACTTTCGCTGTCTACACTTTTGATTGATCATGTGTGTAGGTAATAAATAAGTCTAGATAAAGACTGAAGGACCTTTATAGAGCATATTGTCCACAATAGCCAAAACTTAGCATTGATTTAATTGTATTGTGCATGTGATGTTTACCTCCATATAGATGTTTACGTAGCCATAAGAAAATTGAAAATGTATCTTAACATTTGTACCTGTATTATAACTGCTGGTGAACTTATTATAAAAAAATAGACTTATGCCATTTGCGAAAACGATAATTATTTAAAATAACTACTTATGATATAGATTTTTGTTTCCAATAGTGACAGGTTACCAAATGTAGACCGTGAATAGTACGAGCCAAATTTAAAGAGGGTTGTCGTTCGAGTTTGGAATACAGAAACATAATTATGAAAAAAAATGGAAGAAAATAATAAAAATTAAACGTTTTCTTTCTTTTTTCCTGTATTTAAATAATTGAATTTGGCACGTCCTTTTTTACAGCCTGTATAAGAAAGAAAAAGAGCTCACGGATCCCTAAAATGCAATGAAAGGGGAAAAAAATACGTGCCAAATTAAAAGAGGGCATTAATAGTAGAGTGTAGAATACCGGAAAAATAGAAAAAAATAATTGAATAAAATTTAAAAAAAAACAACTGTATTCTCAACTCGATTTAAAACCGCCCCCTTGAATTGGTTACTTCAACACTACTATGTGCTACAACTTAGGACATGTACTGTACACTGTATTTTTCTATTTAGACCTATGGTTGACTGGTAGAGAATGCTTTTGGCAATACATATTTTATTTTGTGCATGAAGTTTTAAATAATTAATAAATAACGAGTTTTATTCATTGTTTTTATTCCAAGATTTTGAATTTTAGACACTCGCAGTTTCAAAATACAATAAAATTCACATTACGTATACGTTGAAAGTTGCGAATTATTTATGTTTTTGTAAGTTGTAGCATGAAAAAAGTGGGGAAGGCCTGTAGTCACCAGTGGACATCCTTGGGCTGATCATGATGAAGTTTTGTATGATTTGTTTATGATGGGGAAAAGTTGACATATGAACGGACATATTTTCTTTTTAGAATAACAGCATATCTTAAATGAATAATATTAACTCACACAAGTAGTAATAATCCACTTTATCAAAAAAAATGCGCATAAAACGGAATCTAGAATAAGTTGCGTGTTATAAAACGATTGTTTTACATTCATGTTTCTTTACAGCCGCTTAGCAAACGCTTGACCGGCATGACTATTCAGTTTATTCACTTTTTACATTTCTAAGAATAGACCCCGATAGGTTGCACTTACGGGTACGCAAACCGGTCACACACCGTTGGGCGGGGTTACTAGAAAACAGTTTATTTTTTACTTAAACTATCGAAAACGTAAACACTCACGTTGCTTTCTCGATGCATCTCACTGGTGCATGTCATCATTGCTGCGTTATGCTTTATTTAAATTTCACCTTCTATTGTGAGTGAGGTGAAACGAGAACCAAGATTGTGGAAAGGAGCAGTGTTGGTTCGGCGTCGGTGACGGCCTGTCGACCTAAGAAGCTCGAGTTGTCCTTACCGGCTATTAAAATTCATATTTTAACTTATTAAAAAAGTGAGTGCGTTTAGGATGTCGATCAAACTGTCTGTTGCGGTTTTGTTCGCAGTTGTTGCCTTGGCGCAGTGTGCAAACATTTTAGGTAAGTACTTTTGTTGACTCATGTACTTCATTAGAAAGTGCGTGATAATTGTTCACTTAGATTTTAAATGGCATCGCTATTGGACGGTTGCATTATATGAATCGGAAGTGGCTGATTGTTCGTGGCGAATTTAAATAGCATGTTTTATGCTATTTAAATGCTACAAATCACGTTGGGAGTACAACATTATAAGGAGTTTATAATAACAATTATTCAATTTAGGGCCTATTTCAAAACCGACAAATATACACTCGCCATTGAATAATTCAAATTGAACATAATTGGACAAATAACGCTTGTTACCAGATCTTATTAGGAAATTATGAACATGTCATTATTCTTTTTAAATAATATATTTGACTGAGCCAGTCACTAGAAGTCTGTAAGAACGTAATGCAGTCTCTGTTTTTTTGGTATTTATATGGTACAATCTTTAAACTTTTGATCACCATCAGTAGGTACACTTCTCGGACTATAGCCAGGTATTATAATTATTTAATAATAATAATAAAAATCAAAAGAAATCATTAAGGTTCATAACAAACAGTCGACTCGATCCTTCGTATTGCAAAAGTCACGAGCAGTGAAAGTAGAAAACTGGAAAGTGCTAGAATAATTTTAGGCGGCATATTATCATAATACCACACCGAGACGCGTGCTGTTATGTAAACCATTACTATGGTTTCAGTTACGCTTGTTGCGTGAATGGCTCGGACACAAAAGCTTTGTTACGGAGCGGAGGCTATAATGGGTCGTTTGCACGCTTTTCTTCTTATGGCTCTTTTGCGGTATGCACTTTTTATATGTATGCTAAACATTCGGTTCGGGCTTGATGGCATGGTTTTGAGATGTATGGACTGCGTTTTTTTTTCATACACAATCTCTTTGACTTGCTTTAATTCTGTTGATTAGTGTTACTGACCCTATATAATGAGAAATCGTTAATAAATTGCAAACATTGTTCCAAAAATAATGTTGACACAAAAAACACACATTTCTCTATCCTTAATTTAAAGAAAAATAACATGTAGTCTTTGGTGAATTTTACAAGTACTGAAATTAACTACCTATACCTACATTGGTTCAGACCTTTCTAGAACCAGTCTTCGGCCCACTCAGCTCCGATTTATCGAACTATCCAGTCAGAAATTTCTCTTTATACACTGGACTTTCCTTTGCATAGCCTACTTAAGTTTAAGAGAAATTTTACTGCCATTTGATGCTGCGCCTAGACTCGAATATAGTCAGTCCTGAAGGCCGAGAATCGTGCAGTTTGTATAAGAAAAAAGTGCACCGATCGAATTTTCTTTGCGAAGAATAAATAGGTTTTGATTTCTCAGGCTCACGATTTCAATGTATTTAGATTTTTTTCGTTCGATAGTTTTTTTACGTGTAGATATTATACTTAATTTTTTAGGTAAAACAGTTAAACTCGCAATCGAATTACCACACGAAAAAAGTTCGATGGCCGCAAGAATCGGCCTTCTGGGGGACAATTCTCGTGAAATTTGTATAGGAAAAAAGTTCACCGATCGAATTCTCTTGCGAAGAATAAATAGGTTTTGATTTCTCAGTTTACATTTTTTTCGTCCGATAGTTTTTTTACGTGTAGATATTATACTTATTTTTTTAGGTAAAACAGTTAAACTCGCAATCGAATTACCACACGAAAAAAGTCCGATGGCCGTGAGAATCGGCCTCCTGGGGGCCAATTCTCGTGAAATTCGTATAGGAAAAAAGTTCACCGATCGAATTTTCTTTGTCAAAAGAAAAAAGTTTTTGATTTCTCTGGGTCACGAGTTCTAGGTATTTAGAAATGGTTCGTGCGATAGTTTTTTTACGTGTTTATATTTTACTTGATTTTTTAGGTGGTTAAACGGTTAAACTCGCAATCGAATTACCACACGAAAAAAGTTCGATTGCCGCAAGAATCGGCTTTCGGGTCCTTATATATTTTGTGTGCCTCGTTAAATGTTTTAAAACTATATGATATATGCACTTGAAGTAAGCATCTGTATAAGACAAGGAACGACGATGACGAGGAAGTGTCATTTCTATTATTAAGTTTGTATGGAAACAAAACACTACGGGGCCTCTATTTTTGAATCACTCGCTCAAATATGGCGTGTGACAATTGTTCGAAAACGAATCAAAAATCAACGATAATCACGCGAATTATTGACGTAAGTACCTACAAAATTAACATATATTTTTGAAAATCCCTTTCATGTGTTTTTCAACTGTTTTTCATTCGATAATTCGACTTGCATGAATGATTTTCACTCGCCATCTTGACGCGAGTGATTCAAAAATAGGGGCCCAGATATTCTCGATCTTGGAATCGGATCTAATGATTTTTATGAAATTTTGTATATAGACGGTTTCGGAGGCAAAAATTAAACGTAGGTGAGGTTTCATTTTAAAAAAATGGTGTCATCAACGTTTTTATAGGCACTGAAATAGAGTTAAAATGTAATTAGCTGCTGATCATGCCATGATAGCTCAGTGGTTAAAATAAGCGTTCTCGGAACTTGGACTCTCGGGTCCTAATCCCGGTTTATTAGATTATTTTTGTAATTGATTTTATTTTTATTTTTATCAGTGTTTTGAACTTTTTTTTACCAAAACACCCAGATATTTGATTATAATACTTAGCTAGGTTAGACAGATTCAGTGGATATTGTAAATGACAAACTAATTTAAAATGAATTCAACCGTTCGCTTAAATCTTTCACCAAAGTATGAAATAAGAAAACCGTATTCGGTAGTATTGTTTTTTAAGGCTTCGCTTTGCTGAAAAGTAATTTTGAAAAAGTAAAAACATGTAGATATTAACAAAAACATGTAGTTATTAATTTCGAGACTTCAATTGCGTATATTTTGCTTTTCAGATTACTTCAACTTCGAAGATGGCAAGAGCCTGATAGAAGTCCCAAAGCAACGGGAGCAGAACGACAGGACGTGCGCGTGCAAGGGCCCGGCCTGTGTCTGCTGCGTCAACTTCAACATCACTATTGTTGACTTGGGAGGACCAGGTAAGTCCATTATTATCAAGGCCGTCCCTATGTATGTACCACCTACCAACCAACACAAAATTTCAACCTTAAAAAACGCTGACCTCAGGCGAAGTCTGAAGCAAAATTTTTGACATTTCGCGTAGACAATTTGAGTTTTCTGATTTTCTGCTGAATCATATGTCTCTTGAACTTACGTAGCTAGTAGTAGTATATCGTAAATAAATCTTTAACAATATTTGTATATTTTTTTAGGATCCATTAAAAAAATATTCTCAAATAATAAAAACACGAAAACACCAAGTTTGTCTCAGGCGCCACCTGGTGATTTTACAGGGAACTATGTCAAGACTACCGTATTGGAAAAATATCACGATTTTCATACATTTGCCAATGATAATGTTATTTTGCGGTCTAGGGATCCTGCACCACTAGTTACGTACTTTAATTGTTAAGATTTCAAAAAATATACCAATAGGAACTTGGTAGCAAGTGCATTTTTTCGTTGTTACAATTAAATCCAATTACCTTAATAAGTATACACTAAATTAAAAACCAAGACGCAATTTAAGGTTCGAATGTAAGAAGTCCAAAACATTATTTGATTGTAACCATTTAGTTTTTTTTTCAGGATGCGTTCATATGAAGTATATTTCACCAGAAGAAGGATTTTCAGTCAATGTGTCCTATGGCAAGAATCTGCTGCATAGCGCTAAAATACAAGGTAACCTCCACTAACGGTAAGGATATAATTCAGTTTATTATTTGAAGAAACGTCACGTGAATTCAATCAAAATTATAGCAATCATTTCCAAAGAAATTGGTTCCCAGGATTGTAAGGACCACAAGATTAATCTCCAGTCTAAGCCTCGTTACTTTAGAGCACTCTAAACGATATCTCACGTAAAAAAATAAATTACAAAAGTACCTTTTTAAGTATTTTTTCCTATTATAAAAGTGATAATTTCTAATCTAAAGTTCGTTTATTTTTGCTAGTTGAACAATGTAAACAATCTTTTTATAACTTTAAAAATAATATCAGAGAATAAAATTCAATTACTATTTGATTTAAAAAGATCTCAGTGTTAAACGATGATTTACCTATGCTGTTGGTTTAGGTATTATCTTATTTAAAAATGAACTTTATCGGTAAAAAGAAATGTCAAGATTGTTTACAATATTTGATAGGCAAAAAAACGAACTTCAGTGTTCACGCTCGTTGAAATGTGGCAAGAAACATCAACGCATTAGCAATCCAATTTCAAACTCCGCAACTTTGCTCATCACTTCTTCACAGGTACCAATCCCGCACCTATATGTCTCGAGGTCTTCGGGCGATTTGCCCAAGTCTGTGCCAAGTTCAGCGACATGGCTCCCACAGCTGACGGCCTGAGAGGCTGTCTGGAGCTGGAGCCCAGGATCTTAGGTGATAAGCAACTGGAGTTCCCAATCGGATGCTTCAAGTCCAAGGCTGGGGGTATGGAAATGGAAGACCCACCGGCTGAGCCAGAAACTGAGACGTAAGTTGATTTGTGATTAGATAGATGTAATTAGATCTCATATCTACTCGAATGTAGGTCTCTGAATGATTCGTTACCTTTTTATATATTCCGAGTTAAGTCCTCTACTAGAAATCCGATTTTTTGAAATAGGTACTTCTATTTAAAATGCAAATATAAAATACATAGTTTGTATTTTGCATTTAAATGTATTTTAGTATAATATATTTTGTATTATATTCGAAGTACTTTTGGAGTATTTTAAATACTTATTTTAAAATGCAAAGTACTTTCTGATTTAATTATTACGTTATTTTAAGTGAATACAATGTATTAATAACATAACAGTATTTATTAATACGCTTACGGACAAATGTGACCAATGTCATGCATAATGGTGCCAAGTTATTAGACGTTTTGGTTTGGCTCGGCAATGTGTCTCTATTTTTTTATGATAAATACCTAAAATAAATAAAAGTATCTGAGATTTTTTTTCAAGGTATTTAATTTATAAAATTATATTGAAATTACCTATTTTGCATTTAAAATACAAAACGCAAACTATTTGGTATTTTTCATTTTGTAATTAAATGATTTTTAAAACCATTTTGTAAATCTCTGTCCTCTGCCTACACAATATGCATATTATTAAGCTAATAATTATGTTTTTGCCTCCAGCACCACTGAAGAAGAAGAAGAAGCCGCCGACAGTGAAGATAGCACCGGATTTAATGCAGAATCCTTCCTTCTTGAAATATACCAAACAGCTGAACAAGGGGTTGCTTTTCTATCAAGCCTACTCGACCTTCCTAACAAATTGAACTCTACGAAACCCGCAACTGAAGCTAGTACAGTAAAAAATGACGAAGAAACTACACCCTCTCCCACTGCTGAAAGAAGAGCACCAAAGTATCTAAAACACCCCAACCAATTGTGATAAACTAATCCTAATATTTTTTTAAGTACAAATCACTTTTTCTTAAATGTAGCTTAGCTTGCCACTGTATGTGAGAGTGCTTTGATGCTACAAATATCGTCCTATTTATTGCTTTAAGTTGTGTAAACGATGCTTAGTTTTAAGTATTTGAAGAAATTAAACGAAAACTCGAAAAATGTAGTGTGTTTAATTGTTAATTAATTATCCGTTTAACCTCTTGCAAATGGAGGCGCAGCGTTGGTTTCAAGCCAGAAGACACCACGTTTGCTGTAAAGGGAATAAATAATCATAAATAGATAAATTTGATATATACAACATGCAACCGTATTACGTATTTAATATGACGAGTCAGTGTTAATCTCACGGACATAATTATCTAGATCATTATTAACTTATAGAACTAGTTCATAATCGACAAATAAACATTAACCAATGAATAATTCAAATATACAGCCTTATGTAGTGAATTATCTGGCAGATAATGCTAACCATATCTTACTTACAAATTGTGAAACTGGCCGTAAATGTCATACCTAATTATATTCAGAACAACTTCGTGAATTACTAAGACTTTAAGAAATGCCTATTGGAATTGAATGGTTGAGATAAAACGATGGATCAAGATTTTTACCCAGTCTTTGGCAGACGGCCGCCCAATTCCAAACGTCCTGGCAAACTGTTACACATTCCAGCAACGGCCAAGTAGAAGTTAAAGCATTCTTGTCCAGTGAACTGATCAGTTGTGAGTGACTCTGCGAAGTAGTAGAAACTCCTGGCGTGGTCGCAAGCGTTAGAACTGCAACCTGGCATGGAGATACCGCCGTTAGGGTAGAAGTCAACGTGGGCCAAGTCAGCCAAAAAACCATTGACACCAGTGTTCGTGTGGATCACTTCGGTGTAGATAGCGTCGTTGGGGTGAAATCTGAAGAGGTTGTTGGCCCAACCGATGAGAGTAGGGTCTAAACCTGTAATTAAAATGTATATATGTAAGTATATGAATAGCTAGTAGTCGAAAACTAAAACCTGGGGTCAAAGCCGAGATATTACGGTTCCTTCTGAAAAAATAGTCACTTAAGGAATTAAAAAACCTTATTTTTTCAACAAATGATTACAAAGAAGAATAAATTAAAACTAAGACATGCAACATAAAAAATAAACTTAAAATCTATTCATTTGAAATTTCGAAATAGAAAACATTTCCTTGCGGCAAGGAGGCTATGTGCTGGCTGCGTTAAATAACTTATTATTTACATATTAAGTAATCATTATAACTTAATATGTGAAATAAATAAAGTGCCAATAAAGGATCAGGAACACCCTATTTACTTCAAAGTCCTTGTAAGTCCACAGTTCTAATGCCACATTCAAAATTAACTGTAACGTAAGCGACTCCATTGTTCAGGTTCCTGCTGACGATAGCAGCTTGGTGACCACCAAGGCCGTGTCCGATCACATGGTACTGGGCCAGTGTACTGCCGCTGGCTCCGTTAAGCCACTCGATGAAGTTGGCGACAGCACCTCCAGATGTCACCGTGTTCAGAACTAGAACGTTCGTTGATGGTGGACGACCCCAAACTCCAGTCAACGACGATGACGTTGACGTCTTCAGCTGCGAGGTATGCTGTGAAATGGAAAAGGTAGAAATGTTTAAAAAATGTATGAGCACAAGTTCGTATAAATGTAAATTGTATCATAATTTTCTTTAAGTAAGTCTATAAGTTTTTGTGACAACTTGTTAATTGAAACATAATTATTTCTAAATAATATAAGTATTTGCGTTTGGTGTAGTTAGTGATAGTATAGTTTGTGTGTAGGTTAGTCATCCTGTCTGTTATGCCAGCCTTCGCGGGATCGAATCCCGCAAAGGGCAAGTGTTTGTGTGATGAGCCCGAACATTTTGTACTTGAGTCATGGGCGTTACTCACCCGTCATAATCGTTGCCAGCGGGCGTAGTCTGATGCATCATTTTTGACATTTCGCGTCGACAATTTCAATTTTATGATTTTCTAATTCATCAAATACAATTTTAACTTACGTAGCTATACCTTTAATAAATCTTAAAAAATATTTGTTGTTTTTTAAGCATGATTCAAAAATTCTTCTCAATCAATAAATACACGAAAACACCAATTTTGTCTCAGCATTTTTCGAGCGCCACCTGGTGGTTTTACACGGAACTATGTCGAGACTTCCGACACTGGTATTCAGGAAGCAAATTTTTTACCTCGAAACCACGATAATAGGTGTGTTTTCTGGAGCATAATATTTATTATAACTTATAATATCTAGCAATTTATTTCAGCGGGTGGAAATTTGCCATTACTTATTTTAAAGTGAAGTTTTTTTATAAGGTGTACATTTTCACTAAAGTTAGTAATAGCTGGTGGATATAGGATAGATGATAACAGTATTAATCAAGCCTTCTGGAGATTCTTGAGAGATGGTGATGAACTTTATCCTGATAAAATACTCACCTGAAACAACGACAGAATTAAAGTCCGAGATAGCGGTGTTCATCCATCCGTGAAGGAGCACCACGGTTCTCCTTTCGCTTCTGTAGTTGCTCGCTTCCAGGACTGCTGCATTGTTAATCTGGAGGGGCTGGCTGACTGAAGGGTTCGCTCTGTAATGCATGTCAACCGATTCCGTTTACTAACAGTCCTTATAAATAGTTTAGAACACCCCATCATCCATTGCATCCTCATAATATTATGTAAACTTTCATTTATTCGACGTTAGTAAAAACTCTCCCAAACTACTTACCATAAGCTCATAGGAAATTCTATTTCGAACTTTATTTGAAAGAGCTTAGCTTCAAAATAGCAGGACGTTCAAAAGCAAACTATAAGAGCTGATAGATAAGTTTTTCACTTCAAGAATTCTAGAATTCTGAAGGTTTGGATTATTTATATAGACAATTTCCTTTTTTTATAATATTATTAATTTCGTTTCTCTGTCGCACCACCCACAATAATTTCTGCTTAGCCCAAAGGCATGACTGGTAGAGAACGCTTTATGGCGTTACGTCCACCTTTTGTACAGAATTTGATTATTGTGCAATAAAGTATAAATAAATAAATAAAATAAGATAGGAATACTCAAGTACGGATTTTCAATACGACCAAGAGTCAATCTGTCATATATACTACATGTAAAAATACCTAGTGAACAGATGGTATTGATTAGCAGTAGCAGGGGTGTATCTGACTGCTGCCTGAACATCCTCCAAAGTCAACCATGTGTCGACCAGCTGGTTGTTCCCCTGCGAGTCCTTTTCATACGTGTAGCGCAACCCAGGATGCGATCGGAGTATCGCCGACTCTGCTGGTAAAGCTAAAAAGCAAAAACTTTTTTCTTTAATTCGAAATGGGTTTGCTCTTGACTCTAGCCTTTACCTAATTGGGCTTAGACAGAGTCGACAATGGAGCGAGCTAACTCAAAAGAAGCCAGTTCACTCTTCTTTTAAAACTTAAATGAAAATGTAAGAAGGAAGTCCAGACTAACGAATCAAATAGTGAAACGACTAGTCGTTTCACTATTTGACGCTGGGTTTCAAGGCGATGCCGCTCCGAGGTCCCGGGTTAGATATCCGGTCGGGTCAATGTAGAAATCGGGCCTGGGTGTTGTTGTACCACCGTTGTTTATAATATCCATAACACAAGTGCATTATCTACTTACTTTAGGATCAGAAGTGGAATTGTGTAAAGCAATTGTATTCATTTTACAGATCAAAACGTACGGTATAAATAAATAAATATCCTTTGGACATTCCCACACATCGCCATCTAGCCCCAAAGTAAGCTACTCAAAGCTTGTGTTATGAGTGCCAGACAACGGATATAATACTTTAATACTTTTTGTTTGTAAATACATACATGATATACATAGAAAACACCCAGACCAATACAAACAGACATGTTCATGCACACAGATGTTTTTATTGTGCGGGGATCGAACCCGCTGCGTAGTAGGCGATTTCTCGACCACTACTCCAGACGGGTCGTCAAGGTATGATCAGTATAACAGGCAGAACGGCATACGTTTGACAGGTCATACCATATGGTTTGAACTTTTAAATCAAAAAGATTGCTTTACCCAATTCCACCTCATATCAAAGTATGAGATCGGTGTTTAATATTTATTTAAGTAAAGACTAGAATTAATTACGCGCTAAAACACAATAAAGAATCTACGTTAAAACTTACCAGAAGTAGCCGCGACAATACCAACAAAAGTTAAGCAACCGAACGTCCACATGATTACAAAACTTAATAAAGTATCAAACCACTGATATCATGCACAAAAATTCGGGTTTATCGTCCGTCGTTAATACTTGTCTAATCCTGTAGATAGATTAATTCTAAAATCTAAAATAATTCATGCGTACATAGATATTTACTATTTATTTACTGATTTAACTCTATGCATTTCCCAAGTGGTTGACAGGTAGAGAATGCCGTAAGGCATTAAGTCCGCCAATTGTACCATTAACAGTGCAATAAAGTTTGAATAAAAATATTTTTTTGAAGTGAAAACTTCTTTAGCGGCGTTGAGCACTTTTGTGGGATGGGGGAAAAATGTGAAACTCGCGTCAGGACACGTGGGCTGATCGAAAAACCGTAAGACGGTTGGCGAAATTATGGATGTAAGTTGATTTTTCTGAGAGATAAACTTTTTAATGTAATTTAATATAATATAAATTGTAATGTTTGTGTACGATAGCGCAATAAATAAATATTGTATTCTATAAAAATTTTATATTATTATTATTATTATTATTATTGTATTATTATTATTATTATTGTATTCTATCACAAAAATGATAGTACCTTTATATTGATAATAAGAGCAATTCATTCAAAATTATTCCCTAACTATTCCAAAAAAATAAAAAATGCACAACGTTGATATTCAAGTTTTCACTTCTGCCGGCACTCCCGGAGTGCAATTTTTTTTTTTTTTTTTGCTAATGCAGGTAACAAAATACATACGGAGCAACAATATTTTTCAACGATCCCTATGCGATAAGTTTACTTAAGTTTATCCTCTGACAATTTTAGCACTAGTGCGGTGTATAGTTCACACCTAATCAGTGTGATGTGTTATAAATACGGGCTGAAATATTAATCTGTGATCAAATTTTGTGTAAAGACTCCACTGTTTGGTCACTGGTGAAAATTTCATCCCGTATATTATCCTTCATCCTTGAAACATTGCTTATGTAAATGTAAGACATATCTTAGATGATATCAAGGTCTATCTATGCCTGAAATCAAATGTGTACTACAATACTACAAATATTTTGAGCTAGAAATCTGATTTACTATTAATCGCACTTGAAAGATGCAACTGTCAGACAATGATTAGAACCCTGTGTCTTACGCTATCCGGACACATGCACAGAGAATCTAAGGGTTCGATTCCTTGTCTGACAGTTGATTTTAATGGTGTAATCTAAAGAAATAAGTTGTTATAGTAACCAATTATAATCATATTTAGGTACGTCAAAGGGTTTTAATGAGCAATACCATAGTATACAAAATATACTCGTACCTAACTACGTTTTGATAAACGAATTAAGATAACCAAATGTTTTGCTGACCTTCATTAAAGAGTACTTGTACACATATCACCAAAATACTATATTACGTATTTCATTAAAATATCAGTTACTGGTGTCAAAAAGCTAATCTTTTGGACGGAGGCATCAATTTCATGTCTCAAATAAAAAAAACGTATCAAATTCGGTCCATGCATCCACATAGAGACACAAAGACACGTCAAACTGTTTTTTTCCTACTTATTATTATGATAAGAAAGGGCCAACGACAAGATAATCACGTTAGAATTATTACGGATTATTTGTCTATAATCTTAAGTATACTTAGTAGTTAGTAGTTTTTCAAGTTATTTTAGATTTTTATGTAAATCTATAATTTATTTATTATTTAAAACACTTCATGCACAAACAAAAGGAACGTACAGCGGACTAAAAGCATTTAAAGCATTTTATTTTTAGCATTACTAAAAGCATTCTCTACCAGTCAACCATAGGTCTATACAGAGAAAATGCTGACGGCGCGAAGGAAGTGAAAGAAGGGTAAAAGAGAGAGCTTGATTAAAACTATAATCAATAAAGATCAAATAAATCAAAATATTCAGTCATTTAATTGTTAGTACAAATAATCCTTTGCTTGCAATAAGCGATTTATTTCATGCAACGAATGCATTTTGCATATTTAAATAAAAGCGATGATTGATTCCGAATGATAGTTATTAACAAACCATTTGATTATGAAGTCTATTTTTGACGACAGGAAATGATCACTTTGTCTGAAATAGCCTTGCCCTGTTGCGTAGGAGTGGTGACTAAATTGAAAGATTGCTTCAAAGACATTTTTGCACTTTACACCAGGAGTGATGATGATTTGTTACGCTTCTCCAGTAGTATATACAGCACTGGCCACTTTAGACCTCAGTTTCGTTAAACAAAAAAAACAGTTCGTCCTTTTTTATTATTTAAATTTACTGGTGGTGTTCTTTTTTTAAAATGTCTGACGAAGAAATAGATGTTGCTTCATTCAGGCGATCAATGCAACACTTTGCATGGATTGATTATTGCGTGTTTGTGCTAATGTTAACAATATGTGGAGGCATTGGGGTTTATTTTGGCTTTGTTAAAAAGCAGAAATCTACTCAAGATTACTTATTGGGTGGAAGAAACATGAAGTTGGTGCCTGTTTGTTTTTCTTTGGTGGCCAGGTAAGCACATTGAGATTAGCATCAGGGGTGCGATTGTGTAAAGCAATCGTATTCATTTGACAATTCAAAACGTACGGTATGATCTGTCAAACGGCAAAGAACAAAGGGTTTGACAGATCAAACCGTACGTTTTGAACTGTCAAATGAATACGATTGCTTTACACAATAGGCTATTCCACATTTTTTGCAAAGAATTTTTAAAATGTTTGTATTGATTCAATGGTTAACAGTTTTTTTTTATTTCTTAGAAAAAATACCTCTTTATGCACTAAAATATTTTTTCAAATTCAAACGATAAATGTTTGCGCCAAAACGACAGCCTCCATTTTTGTGACGTCATAAGAACAACAACAAGTACGTAAACGTCAAATATACTTGGGTAATTCCTCACCTTAATAGTTCGATAAAAATCCGAATATAAGCTTAAATAGTCCGTATCATTGGTGCATAGTGCCAAATTGTAACAATACAACATTAAAGACTCCAGAAAAGTTATTTATCAGATACCTGAAAGGAAAGACAAAAAGTTTTTAGATATTTTATTCACACGAAACCTTGTAAACAAAACTTTTCAGGAACACCAAAATCAAATGATTAAGATTTTTAAATGTGATAATGTAGTTTTAAAAAATTAACAGAATATACTTACATGGCTGTTTTAACATTTCTGAATTTGGCAGAAAAGAAATCGTTATTGCACGCAAAGAATTTTGCTATCATTAGCGAGTCAATTTTAGCCAGATTTGTACTGTCTGCTTTTACGAATCCTTCCTCCATTGTAAAACGTTTTAAATGTGCAAAAAACTGAAACAAGCTACAAATTCGCAGTCAAGAGATTTTATAATTCCTTCAAAGAAATCTACAGTGATTCTGTTCTTATGACGTCACTCTCGAATAGAACATGGCGGCTGGCGTTTTCGGTCACGTGATATACAGATAATAAAAAATCAATTTTATTTTTGAAATTTTTATTCACCAAAGTAATCAACAGAAATATTATACAAACTTTATACCGTAAACTAAAATATACATATATGAAATAATATATACAACTTAAAGAATATAAATTATAAACTACAAAATAAAATAAAAAGTATTACAAAAGGGATATTAAAATAAAATTATAAAAATGGCCCTTGTGGTAAGGTGCCCAAAATGCTGGCAGCATTGCCTCGCTGAATGGCTATACTTATACGCTGTGCGAGGTAGCTGCCAGCTCTTGGGTCACCACTGACGTCAGTTAGCCTCTTAGCAATTTGCCGGTGCAAAGAGATAGCGTTGGGACCCCACGAACCTAATGTCTCGACTCCGAACGGTACAAAATGATACCGGGAGTCGATCAGGCTTTTTTTTTTGTTTTATTATTTTCTGCGCTTGACGCAGCCAAACCAGCACCACGGGTTGTACTTGGTAGATGGGAGGCTGCCAATGTGTCGACACAGGTAGCATCCCACACTAGAGCCCGACCCATCCGCCAAGGAACAAGTGACATGCCATCCGGCCTCTTGCCGTCATCACGCGCGATACCGTTCGGCTCAAGAATAGCCGGCACGTTGATGGAGGCAAGAGAACGACGAATGATGTTGTTGATGCTGGCATGGCGGGAAATCGGCCTGCGCTCTTAACACATGAAAGTCCGTGGTGTCCCAACGAGCTGACTTCAGAACCACAAGGACATCTGTGTGGTTGACAAATCTCAGCACCAACACGAAGACCAATCGCCACGCGGAGGGTCTCTGCGTCAAGGAGGGTACCAACGTTCGATGATGGGTATGCATTTAACCAGTACCCTGCCTCTTTTGCAGAGACAGCCTTGAGCCTGGCGAGGTCCCCGTTGTCGGTTGCACTCTCAATTAAACTATTAAAAAGGGACTCACAAGAAATTTGGTCCCAGCTCCTTTGAATTTTGTAATCTGATGGGAATTTACCTGGGTACGCCACTTGCCATGCATTTTGAAATTATAAATGGACCGTTTAATTATTAAACACAACAGTCCTGTATACGTCTTTCCTATGATGAATACCATATAAATTACACACTTTTGTAATTTAATTTTGATAGATGAAACTACCCTATTCCAGCTCTGAGGTGGAATTGTGTAAAGCAATCGTATTCAATTGACATTTCATAAAGTACGATATAATCTGTCAGACCCTTTGTTTGTTTGACAGTTTAAAACGTACGGTATGGTCTGTCAAATGGCAAAGAACAAAGGGTTAGACAGATCATATCGTACGTTTTAAACTGTCAAATGAATACGATTGCTTTACACAATTCCACCACTGACCCAAGATCTTTCAGAAACGTGGGATCAATTTAATTACATAAACAAAAAAATATAGTAGTAGACATGAAAAGTTGGGAAATGATAAAAGGCACAATGTCAATTTTTATAACTTTTCTGAGTCCAAGCGTTAGTTTTTTTTAGTTCAAACAAAAAGCTATTTTACTCTAACAGTAATTAGATTTACATTCGTTAACAGTTACATTTCAGGGATATCACTATTAGGAACTCCAACAGAACTCTATGTATATGGAACGGCATTCCTTTTCTTTATCATCGGAGCGTTTGTGATGTCGTTTACAATTTTCCACACTTTCCTACCCGTTCTACACGAGTTGAAGCTGACATCTGTGTATGAGGTAATATAGAATTTATAAGGACTGTTTTACTTTAAATAATCCTATTCTAATAGAATTTGGAGGTTTAATCGTATCTTTCTACAAGGTTTGTACGATATAATATCGATCGAATCATGATCTATTTTTTTTTCGCAACATGTCAATGAACTGATAGTACATACTGAAGACACAAAAACCGTTAACACATACAAGTTGCACTTGAAAAAAGCTACGCTATGTTTTTTTTTTCAGTACTTAGAACTACGTTACGATAAACGGTTGAGAATATTTGGCTCAGTCATCTTCAGTGTTTATTTGGTAAGTTATGTCATGATTTTTTTTTTCAGAATTAACACTCAATTTGTAACAAGCTATAAAATAACCTTGTTTTATTGTGTCGGACACTAACCGGATGATGCTAGTAAAAAAACTATGATAGAGGATATCATAGTTTTTTTACTTACTCAGACTAGATACGGAAGCAGACTTAGAATTATATCATTATATTTTCGATTTTCAGATGGCTTGGCTTCCTATTGTTGTGTATGTTCCTGCATTGGCATTTAATCAAGGTATAATCAATAATATAAAATCTGCAAAAAAACTACAACTTGCTACTTATACTGTATTTTTTTACAGTAACCGGAGTTAACATCCATATTGTCACTCCTATAGTATGCTGTGTTTGTATATTTTACACATGTTTGGTGAGTAGACTTTATAGAAATCCATGATCTTTATACATAAACATAATAGCGATCTCTAAAAATATTTGTGGAAAGATCACACATATTATATCTATTTATTTAAAATACATACATATTTACAGATATTATGTATTACACTGTACAAAAATAACTTACATATAAATAATGATATATCAATTAAATTAACGTCACTTTTATATATAAACAAACATGATAACTTACAACTAAAACTCCACAAATTAATTTCTTTCCTAAACTATAGCTTTCGCATCGCATCGCACAGCAAAGTTGCAACTATACGCGCGACCTAGGCGGAGGTGCTGCAAAGCTGGTGACATCCATTGTTTCCATGGCAACAACAGAGAAGAATAAAAAACAACGACGCCCTGTGCATATTAACTAATTGCATTATCATTTTTTTTTATTTTATATGTTATAACCTGTAGCTACCTACACACACGATCAACGATCGATCGATCGTTTTGTAGGAGTCAACAACTCCTCATATTAAAAACAATTGAATGAACTGTCACTTTCATTAAAGATTTGGAAGTGGATCGATGTCAGATTAACGCATATGATAATCATGATGATATGACTTGATAATACCGTTTTTTTTGCTTGTCGGGTATTGTAAACAATCTTTACAATCTTTTTTCACGAAATGATT
The DNA here is from genome assembly GCA_963924145.1 of Pyrausta purpuralis. Lineage (NCBI taxonomy): Eukaryota > Metazoa > Arthropoda > Insecta > Lepidoptera > Crambidae > Pyrausta > Pyrausta purpuralis. The sequence continues at coordinate 18,220,173 of OZ001659.1, forward strand.
CATTATAAAATAATATAAACACAAACTTACAAACTAAATTAACAATTCGTTGTTCAACACTGAGATCTTATTAATCTAATAATAATTGAATGTCATGCTCTGATATTATTTTAAAAGTTATAAAAATTCTTCACAATATTCAACGAGCAAAGTAAAACGGATTTCTCAACACACTCGCTCAAAACGACGTTTTTATTCCACCGATTTTTGGCTAATAATCCTAGATATTCAACACGCGTACTTTTTCAGTATACAATTGAACGAGTGCCTTTAGTTTTTTAACCCGACCCATTTACATTTGCACCCTAGTACCAAGTCGTAAGTAAGAAGAACCGATATAATTTAGTCGGGTTACTACTTTTATTTTAGCAACAAACAGTATTTATGCGAAAAATAAAAGTATCTATATTTCAATAAATGGTAAATCCAGCTTTTTTCCTAAAAAAGAATTCACATTCATTATTTTTTTTTTGTAATTTGTGTTTTTTCCTCGCAAGTGTTGCAAAACGTCGTATGAACCACGTGTGACCATAATATACGCGGCTTTCTTATGGCGCACTCGCGCTTGCGCACACAATATCGCCTTAATGGTCAACTTAGCACAGTTGTAGCATAATGTACAATTACGTTTTTTCAGGGCGGTTTAAAGGCGGTTGTATGGACTGATGTCATACAAACTATAGTTATGGTCGGAGCGATGATTCTAGTCATTATCAAGGGCACTATTAATGTAGGTGGCATCCGAACTGTTTTAGAAAGGAATTGGAATACCGACAGATTGGAGTTTCCTTCGTAAGTTTAATAACATATTTCGGATGTAACATATTTGTTCTTAATATTGAACGAATCTATCGATGGAGGAATGGGGTACATAATTTTCATTGCCTTCCTTCGTTTCTCCCATCCAGTTCGAGCCAGACTAATCACTTGGACCTCTTAACCGACATATTAATTTGGTTGCTTTAATTTAGTATGCTTCTTTCAATATTAAAATTTTTAATTTCTTCTGATGTTATCTTTATCAGGGCAATTGGCTAGCAACAAGCTTGATAGGTACAAATTAATTGATTTAATTTCATTTGTGTTAATTATTTTAGGTATTCACCAGATCTGACAGTGAGACACTCTATTCTGTCAGTATCAATAGGATCATCATTCTTTTGGATCGGAAACATCGCCGTGAACCAGTCGATGATGCAGAGATTCCTTTCATTACCAGAATTAAAACAATCGAAAAGGTAGTATGGGCACAATCAAAATGATAAGTTAGTTGGAACTTGCCATAAAATGCAGAAAAAAAAACATTGTAACTTGCTTTTGCCTCAGAATCTTATTTTCGTCATGAAATACTTAACGCATACTATACAGTGGCGCAGCCACGATTCAGCACGATGGATAAGCAATCCGAGACTCCGCGTTCGATTCCCGGTCGGGTCAATATAGCAATTACATTTTTCTATATTGTCTCGGGTCTGGGTGTTGTGGTACCACCGTTGCGTTGTGTCTGATTTCCATATAACAAGTGCATTGGCTACTTACTTTGGGATCAGATCAATGTATGTGATTGGTGTCCATTATTATATAATATAATATTTACGTTAAATCTGTCAAATCTTTACGAGATTTGTTTTTAATGAGTCGACATACTCTTACAGTGTACCTATTCACAGTTTATTTATGAAAATTTGATTTATGTTCGTAGAAACTTGCAAAAGTTATAAGCTTGCCGTTTCAAACTTCAGACTTCAGAAGGTTACTCATTGCTTTCTCTAATAAATTACCTTTAACTATAATTCAATTACCCTTAAATAAATTCAAAGCAATTGGTAAACAATGTTTAATAACCAGAGGATTATAAACTAGATGATTATATGAACGATAACAATGTGTGATCTAGATAGTACTAACATAAAACTTATAATATTTAAAAAAAAGGAGGCATTGACAATAGTGACTGAGTTTTTTTTTGCATAGCGTCTTCTCAGCACTAGCCCACAATTGTCCCGAAGCTGACGTAGGGTCAATGTTGGGACGTGTATAAGTGCTAGTAATAGCCTATGTACAAAATAAAATTTTGAATGTTGAATGTGGGGCTTCTCCACATGATAGGTGGGTATACCCATTAAAACCTGGCCAGGTACCCAATAGTACCTGGCCTACTTGTACCATTTGCTTTTGATTAACCGCACTGCCACATTTATACATTTAATTCCTCAGCATATTTCCAAAATGTCACAATAATTATTTAAAATCTTCATTGCTCAGCACTGCCCACAGACTGCACTAGCAGGGTCCTGATGTAATGACAGGAACCGGGAGTAGTCAAAGAAAGGAGTTGTATCCTAAAGTCTGATTTATTACTCACTTTACTACTTAATACATTATTTTTTATATGTAGAATGTATGCGCAGCGGCGAGTCGTCACACCACACCTTTCCTTAAAATATGCACTTGGTTGTGACACTTGCGTATAATTTTATTTTAATTGTTTTTCATACTTCTTTGGTTTATTGTCTGATCTCCCCTTAAATTTTTTCAGAGCTGTCTGGGGATTCCTATTTGGTATCATCTTGATCATATTAATCTGTGCGTACAGCGGACTCCTTGCCTTCGCTTGGTATTATGAATGCGATCCGCTAAACTCAAGACTGGCCTTGGCAAAGGACCAGATATTACCGCTTCTGGTGATGGACGTGTTTTCAGAATGGAACGGATTGTCGGGACTTTTTGTTGCCGGTGTCTTCAGTGCGGCGTTAAGGTAAGCTATTTTTTTTCAATACATAAATGCTACATAAGCATTAACGTCTCTTTAGACGGATAGGACTGCTATTAGAATGTCTGTATTTAACTTGTTAAGTGCCGAGCGCTCGGGTCTGAGCCGAGTGCACGAGGACCATTCCAGCGGTGCCACGCAGCGCGCATTTCTGGCTTCATTTTATACATAGCACTCGAGTTCCAAGTTTGCTTGCCTCTTTTTAACTAATAAAAGCGCAAATATTTATTTTCCATTTTTTTCAAATTGCGCGTAAATGCGGTTTTCTGAGTTTTTTAAGTTTGTAATTTTTAAGGCAATCAATGTGTTTAAATCAAGGCACTTCGTATATTATGTGCAATTTTCTGAATTGTATGCTAATACTTAACACTTCAAGAGTCATTATGGCAATGGGCAGGGCACATAGCGCAAAGAACTGATGGCTGTTGGGGCAGCAAAGTTCTAGATTGGAGACCCGCCGACCAAAGACGCTGCGTGTCCTACGCAGCGTCTTTGGTCGGAGTCGGGTCGGGTCGGTCGCAGTCCACTGACAAGATGGACAGACAACCTTGTAAAGATCGCAGGATCAAACTGGATGCAGACCGCTTGTGATCGGTCGCTATGGAAAGCCGTGGGGGAGGCATATGTTCAGCAGTGTGTGACTGATAATGATGATGCTGATGTGTCATTACAACTAAGAACGTGAATGTTTCAGCTCTTTATCTACTGGATTAAACTCTATGGCAGCCGTGGTATTAGAAGACTTTTGGAAGCCATTTTTTAAAGAACTATCTCACAGACAGACCCAAGTGTTGATACGAGCAGTAGTTGTCATATTAGGAGCTATTTGTGTAGGTAAGTAATTAAAAACATTGGTAAAGATAAGACATTGATAAAATATAATAGCAATTAATTTTGTTGCTAAGACAAATCCACCTTATCAGAAGTGGTAAGCAAGCAAATTTACCCAATTGTGTTTTCTTTACCCATTTACAAAAAAAAATGCTACAATTGGTGACACAGACTGAATTCGCAACTAAGAAACAAATATTCACATGCATATAAAGTCTAGGCTAAATAGTGTGGGGATAATCGTAAAAATAATCGAATCTGTTAGCATGTCAATGTATTAAGTAATGCAAATACATAGTTCTCTTTAAGGTTTATTTCTTTCAACAACAGAATATATGTATTCTACCTCAGTGGGCACAGCGGTAGGAGGGTCGCACTTTATAGCGAGGTGAGGTTCCGGGTTCGATCCCCGGGTCGGTCCTGCGCCTGATCTCTCTCCGGTCATATTTCTGTCCCATCGAGCTATGAAAGTGAAAGAAAAAGAGAGTGCACCTGTGTCTGCGCACACACTTGTGCACTATAATATGTCCCGCGCAGTCGGTTAGTCGTTGTGACTGGCCACCGTTATCGAAATCGGCTACGCGGATTATATGTTTTATGTAACTGCGTATTATATAATTGTAACTGCATATTATATTGCTAATATTTTTATTGTATCCTGATGACATTTGCATGCTAATTTATGTAGCCCAAATATGTGATTCCTTTATTTACCTACTGTAATTTGTCACCTTGTATACCATATTTGACGCAAATAAATGATTGATTGATTGATATGATTAAAATGAGTATTAATTCCCGTGCAGGTTTAGTGTTTGTAGTGGAGAAATTGGGATCAGTTCTGCAACTGACCATGAGTCTTTCGTCTGCTTCTATGGGACCACTAACTGGAGTTTTTCTGATGGGCATCTTTTTACCTTTTATTGACTCTACTGTAAGTAGTTACATCAGCCGTTTAATTTTGTGTGAGACCCTCTTACATAAAGCGACTTTTAGCATCGATGCATTCGCGCGTTAGCATAGATGCAGAAGCACGTCTGCATCGATGCTAACGCTCGTTAGAGTCCAGATATCCAGATTTTGCACCGCGACTGCATCGATGCTAACGCGCGTTAGAATCGCGACTGCATCGCTGCTAAAAGTCGCAGTGTGTAAAGGGTCTAAGTGTCATTTTTTTGTTTTAGCTTATTAGTCAACCTTTTTACTATTCAGGTGGACTTTTTTATCAGTACCGAAATTTTGTGTAAAGACTCCACTGAAGAATATGAACAGCTTTTACTATGGGGGCAATAGTAAAATGAAAAAAAAAAACAGCTGTTTTATACATTTCGACCGCGCGCCAATTGAACTTTTGTATGGAACAGCTGTTTTTTTTTTCTCGATTTCACTATGGCCCCCATAGTAAAAGTTGATCATATTCATCAGTGAAATCGTTACACAAAATTTCGGTATTGATATAAAAGTCACCCTGTATACAGGGTGTGGCATGTAATAGGAGCAAAAATTAAAATTTAGGCCCTTTAAGTATCTAGTATTCATTTCTAAATGTTTCTTCTAATGAATAATTATGGAAAATAAATGTATTGCAGTATTTTTACAAAATAAATAGAACCAGCAATGTATTGCAAACAAATGTGTCCAGTCAAAAAACTTGTAGTTGTCACTTTTAGATAGGTATACATTGCAAATTAGTTACTTAAACTCTGTAGAATCATTGATTTTTGCTCCTATTACAGGCCACATGCTGTATCAAGTTATATGAGTCTTTATAAAACGTATTGTTAATTATTTAATTATCTCTACACGGTCATCGGTAGCATACAAGAGACTCAATTAACAACCGATTTCGCTTCGATAAGACGAGTCGTGTAAATGTTTACGTAGAGCTTACGTATATATATACGAGATTGAGTTCTCTATTAAATACAGTATACAACATTTCAATCACAGTACAATCTTGTCACATTGGCCATCAATACAAATAAAATTGCAACACAGTGGTTGGATTGTTTAAATTATAAATGTCCTTATGAGCTATATTACTAGCGCAGTTTAGTAAAGCTAGTCTAAAAAAACAAAACACCTCAACGTTTCGATTAGAAACATGGAACTTTTCTTGCACTAGTTTATGATTATGTTTTTAAACAACCAATTGTTTCTTATTACAGAGTGCACTGGCTGGCGGTATACTTGGTCTGTCCTCATCTTGGTGGTTAGCCGCACAGTCTCAGATAGCCCAAGCAAAGGGCGCACTTCAATTTGACGAGAAACCGCGGTTTACACAAAACTGCAGCTATACGTTTGAGTATGTTGCTCACAAGGAAGAGTCTTTGGATATGTAAGATAAATTAAGTTTGATAGAATACATTTAATACTTAGGTTACAAAAAAACTAAAAAAACACGCTTTTATAGCTAACTGAACAAAAAAGTAGAAAATATTTTTTGATTACAGAGAGTTAGAGAATAATTCAATTCAGAGTAAAAAGCGTGGGGTGCATTTTGCTATATTTTCATAACTTTTTACTATGTTTTTTTCATAACCCCCTCGCACATAGATAGTTGCATGTAGAATAATTATAACATTTGATATGTCAAGTACCCCACGCTTATTACTCTGAATTGAATTATTCTTTAACTCTTTGTAATTAAAAATTATTTTCTACTTTTTAGTTCGGTTAGCTATAAAAGCGTGGTTTTTGAGTTTTTTAAACTATAATTTATTTTTCATTTTTTAGTTTGATGTTTCAATTAATTATTTGCGGACATGCGACACGCGATAGCTCTATCTTTCTTACTCCCATACAGAGGATCCACGAAAGAATTTATTAATCCTGGCGGTCCTTATAAGGATATTGAGAAACTGTTATTAAATTATTGCATTGGCACCGGTCCTTGATACGTGTAAAAAGTTTCAAATTAATCAAACTTCTGGAAATCGGTCAAATTTATGCTCCTAGATTCCATTACATACATACATACATACATAGATACAACCCAAGCTAATAAAAGCGTGGTAAAAATTCGATAACACTACCCATAATGTTTGTTGAAAAGCCTAAATCACTAACCGACTTTCTCTAAAAAAGTTTTTGATAAGAATGTTTAATAAGAAACCAAAAATTGCGCACGAGCCCTTCCAATTGAGCTACCGTGCTGTCGGTCCGACCGTACGAAATTCCTAGTCTCTTATGGATAAGTCATTACGCTTGACGACAGCGCTATCTACTCGTATATTTATGCAATAGTGGACCAAGTAGTTATTCATTACAGATGTTTGTAACACTCACGGTATCATATTTAATATTCTTAAAGATAAAATAAGAAACCAAAAATTTCACACGGGCGGCCCTCGAATTTCGGATAGTTTTTGTTTTCTTATTGCATCTTAAATAATATAAAATATGACACTGTGAATGATAAAAACATTCTAAACCATCATTCTGAAGTTTCTTACATCGTAATTCACAGTAATAATTAAACGTATCTTTTTTTTTCAGGGACGTCTCCTATTGGTACAGAATCTCGTACTTATGGTTCACAGCCTTCGGATGTATGGTCACCATAATCGTTGCTTGCCTACTTAGTTTGAGGAATACTTCCCACGTGCACAGAGACCCGAAGTATTTCGCACCAGTCGTGAGGCAATGGCTGAGAAAAAATAGCAGAGTAATTTCCTTCCTAACTAACTAACTTCCTTCCACAATAGTAATAAGTTTAAGAATACATGTATTAGGTACGCAACGCACTCAAGCTTTCATGGCAAAAACTTTCACGTTCCTATATTTAAAGAGCTCTAGATTGTGTATTGTTTGCAAAACATATTCTTGCTGAATAACTAAGGATCAATGTTTATTTTTTATATGTGTTATATTTCGATCCACAGATTCTAATGTCCACGCATTTTTAGTTTACTTTTATGCCAAGTGTTAGTTTAAGGGCTCCGCGCAAAATGCAGGGCTCTTTTTAGGGTTCCGTAGCCGAATGGAAAAAACGGAACCCTTATAGTTTCGTCAAGTATGTCTGTCAGTCTGTCTGTCCGTCCGTATGTCACAGTCACTTCATTCTGTAACTATAAGCATCATACTGTTGAGTTGGTAGGAAGATGTAAACCGATTTACGATTCTTGTTCAAAAAATAATGAATAATGATATAAAAGGGAGGGAGGAAAAATGTTGGGTCAGACCTATGCGTGTGGGGTGTCTATAGATAGGTCTTTTAAAATGACATGCAGGTTCCTAAAACCATTTTCCTTTAAAGTCTAACGTCTAAGAGATAGACGCTTCCAAAGTGGTCAAATGGGCGTGTGTGTCCCCCCCCCCCCCCTAACTTCTAACACATTCAATGGTTTGGACTCGACGGATCGAACAAGTAGTTTTTGAGATATATCACATTTTCAACAACCGCAAACATAACTTTGTTCTTCATACAAACACTATGAAAACAAAGTTATATTTGCTGTTAACAAAATATTGTGGTATTTTAACTAAGTGGAGGTAAGTGGATTCCCTAATTCAGTTAAAGTTGGCACGGAACCCTCAATGCGCTAGTCCGACTCGCACTTGGTCAGTTTTTTTGAAACAAATTCAATATTTTTCCAAAAATAATACTTGCATGTTTTCTTTTCAGGTTAAAGAAATGGATTTAGCAAGCAGAAGCTGACCATAGATAAATTTATTAAATACATTTCTGCTTCCTAATTTTTGACTTTTTAAAAATATAATGCTGATTGGAGCACCGACTGGCAGCGCAGAAAAAAGAGGATTTTTTCAATTGTTTTTAGTCATCAATTTAACTGAAGTTTATTATTATATTTTTAATTAGAGAATCAGATAATTAAAAGATTGTTATGATCACAGTAGTTCTTTTATTTAAAAATAAAGTGAAAAAAGCTTGTTCTTCGTATACCTCTGTCGTGGTATCTAATACGGGTAATTACTGGCTGTGTTGACGCGGAATATTCCAGATCTGTAAACAAAATTATACTTATTTATTGCCTGTTTGTTAGTGCTATACTGAAATAAACTCAAACTAATTCCTATGCAATACTTTTAGCGTCTGATGAGGATAATGATGTGCCTAGAAAAGATTTCAATAGTTTCGATTCTTTGAAAAATTTTTTTGGCACGACGTTAAATAATATCGCAATCTCACCTAAATTTGTACAAATCTCCGTTGCCCATTGGGTAGAGTGCACCACTGCAACTGTTCCAGTTTGATTGACTGACGCTGCTGCATTCATTTGCCAGAAGATGATTGTACTTCAGTGTAGAGGCCATGTACTCGTAAGCTCTGCTATGCGAGCAGGAGTTGGTCCAGCACCCTGGCATGAGCCTGCCTCCGTTGGGGTAGAAGTCAGCATCACCACAAGGGTCGCTGTAGCCGAGGAACATAGTATTGGTGTGGATGACTTCGACGTACTGAGCGTCGGTTTTGGCAACACGCTGGTTGTCCCATGCCCATAGCGGACCGGCGGGGTCGAGAGCTGTGTTAAACAAAATAGTTAACATTGATTAGGTCACGCAGCCTACGCGTTAATGAAAGCACTTGTAATATTCAACAGGCTTGCTTATGTGTCGGTGGCCGAGTGGTATAGGCATGCGCCGGGATATAGCGCATGACACGGTGTTCAATTCCTTGTCTGACACAGTTGCATAGTAAGCAAGTATGCAAGTGCGATACATATGATTAGGTTTGTATAGTGACAAAACACTATTAAAACAAAAAATATATATAAAATTTGTTAGTCTATTAACGTAATGATAATTTACTTTTTTTTTAAGTAAGTATGAATTTTATTTGACTATTTTAGCGTTGCTGGAAGTATAAAAAAATATGTCATTTTGAAAAAGATGCGGTTACGAGTTTTGTCTATGTTGTTATCATTCATTGTAGCTTACCACCCGAATTAAAAGTGCTTACCAGTGATCCTTCTGACTTGAGATCCAGTCTCCCTGCCCGCGCTCCCAACAAGATGAGCACCCAAGCTGAATCCGACGAGGTGCATGGAATCGTAAGAAACCCCTAAAGAAGCCAGCCAGTTGATGAACTGCCCAAGTCCTCGGCCAACGGCAGAGACTCCGTTCTTCGCCGTCAAGTAGTTACGGTTCGCCAGTTGGCTCCAATCGATGACGATGACGTTGTAATCACCATTTGTGAGGAAGCCTGAAATTATTAATAGAATGCAAACGTCTCTTGCTATTAAAGATAAGTGTAGCATAAATCTTAGCCTAAGATAATCCGAGTACAATCGTTGTTAAACCATTGTCCAGTAAATATTTTTTGAGTCTTGGACTAAACAAAAGCACATAATAATTTCTTAACTTTTGTTTTAAGGTTGGATATAAAAATATAGATAAACGCAACCAAGCGTATTAGTGTGACAAAGTGTGATGTTCACACAGGGTTGCGGACTCTGGATCCGTTCCGTCCGTAATTTTAAGGGACACCCTTATATTACTCTGCGCATCTTTCGTAAATATATTTTTAATAGATATTTCTCCTGGCACTAACTAACACAACAAAAAAATATTTAGCGCAATCGGTCCTGTTCCCACGTGATGCCCTAACCCCAGATAATATAATACTCCGTAACCAATGGAAATATGGATTCATCTAGGCAAGTAATGCCTGTGTTTGGCCTATGGTAAAGTTTTAGTACATTGTAAACCAGAATAAAGTTAGACGCTATAATTTTTTGTACCTTCTGTAAGTTTTTTATTCATATTGTTCCCTCCATGGCCATTCCAACCGTGAGCTATAAACTTGGTGGGTTTGGAGCTATCGAAGTTCGAGTTAAACAGAGAATCCACGTTGTTAAAATGGATTACTTGCGCATTCGTTGGGTTAGCTCTGAAAAAAAAAATGAAGTAACTTAGTGGCAGGATGCTAATAAACACAGCGAAATTTTGACTCAGGTCAACAAATTCACTTTTTGCCCTAGCATTTGTTTCTCACATTATAAAATATATTTAAAAGAAATTTAATCTAATGATACTTTTATACTTCATTTATTATTAAAACTTTTATTGCACTGTTAGTTGTACAACTGGCGGACTTAATGCGCTGTGGCATTCTCTACCAGTAAACCGCTTCGGAATGCAGAGAGTTTAATTTTAAAGATTATAGAGGCAATCGCTTGGTACACAATTTTACACTAAGGAGTGTAAAATAAAAAGTAAGGACTTTGTTGGATAAATTAGGATGTTAACATATCAAAAGGCCCCCTTGAGCAGCATGTATGTATATCGAAATATAATAATTATTTTGATTATGGGGTAGAAGAAAAAGAAAGCGAACAAAGAAGGGTTAAAGTAATACTGAAAGTGTTAATTAACTTTCGTCCACGTCAAGAATTATCTTGATGTGCTTGAAAGTCAGCACTTTAATATATGTATTTTAATTAATGTATTAAAATGACAATACATTAATTTCAATCATCTCTGTTTATGTAACAAACACAGCAATATATTTTTATGCATTATCGAATGTACAAATTAGTCAATTTAGAGATTGAGTAAATATATATTTTTATTATATCGTCATCTTACTTTCTCAACCTCGTATCTATAAAATCGCGAATGTTCAAGAGACACAAAAAACTGTTTTGTTTTTTTAAATCTAAATTTATTTAAAATCGTAAAACTACACTTGACAAACACTTATTGAATACTACTTTTGGAGCTGGTTTTACCTTAATATCATTTTTATTATAATTAATAAGCTTATTTTTATAGATACGAGGTTGCTGAATTTAGCTTTTCAATATTTCCATTCACCATGTGGCTAACTTACGTGGTAATTTAATTAAAACTATGATATTATAACAGTATTTTTATTATAAAATCAAACAAATCGTAACAATTCAGGTCTCACTCGTGGAGCAAAGTGTCATAAAAACTATGGTAGTCTTTAGGAATAAGATTTTTCATGCTTTGGAGGTCGTTAAATTTACGTGTAGTTATTGGTAAAGACTGACTGTATAGTTTTTCTGCTTCAGATGTAGAGGGACGGGTTGAACGTTGAGGCAACAGTTTCCAATCGTGGTCAAAATGCAGTTTGTATTCTATTTTAGAATCAGAGTATTTCAAAGTCCTAATATCGACTACACAAGGATCTCCAACTTTCGTTCCCGGTCTTATAGATTTATACCAATTCGTTTTTGAATAATCAAGAAAGAAGTCATGATCAATGTAGCGCACTTGATAGGGTTGTTTTGGTCTTGCTTCTTTAATTATTTGAATAAAATCTGCAGGGACAAAAAGTTCTTTTTGCTTCTTCCTTGTCTCGATGGTAGCGTGGACAGAATCACATTCCATCTGAGTGTGTCCTACCACAAGATATTTTTGAATAACTTCTGTTTTATATTTTGTGGCAAACGCAAGCATAGCATTGGCAAGCGTTACGTTGCGGTTCTGTGCACTGCAACCATCGCTGTAAATAATAATTGGTGTATTTTTATCGTCTAAGCCTTCGAGAAAGTGCATGAGACATGACGTAAAAATATTTGCGTCTAATCGTCCTTCAGCTTCATGCCATACGTAGCATACGACACTGCCATCTTTTTCGTTGTAGATAGTGAACTGATGCACACAAAGTTTTAATTTGAAATATTGTGCTCCTGCTTTAATTGACGGAATAGTTTGCACAGCTTGCAAGTCGACGGTAAACATCTGGAGTTCTCCTTGTATGCAACTCATCTTGTCCCTCTTTTTTTCTTCTCTTGCTCGCTCTTTTGCTTCTATATGTGCTTGGTATACTTCTTCTTCAATATTTTTATTTTTATAGGCGTAGCACAAATCACATTGGTCTTTTTTCGGTTTGTAGAGACCCAAGTTCATCTCATTTACAACACTTAAAAAACACTTGTAAGTAGCCTTTTCTTCATCTGGAATGTTGTTATCCTTAACATACTCCTCAAAAGTTCTATATAAGTCAGCCCATGTAGTATAATCTACATCAACATACATTTTGTTGCTGCTTTGTCGACAGTAATGAGAGGGCATTTTAGGTACGGCATTCAAAAAATTTCTGATGTGTTCCAATTTCGTTACATTTATAGCTTTTTGTCTCATCACCGGATGGTTTTTCTTGATCATCCCGATCTTATTTTTTGCCTTCTTTGCCCAATTTGTGACAGTCCAATCACCCAAGCACAGAGTGCCTGTAAACATTGTTTTACATACAGGCTTTATCTCACCGTCTACTTTTAAAGAATACTCTAATGTTTGAGTTCTTTTACTCGGAATACCTTTCGTTTGTGTTTTTACCGGTTTTAGTGAGACCATTCCATTAACATACATTTTGCGATCATCCCATGTCATGTTCCAGAAAGATTTAAAAATTTCTGCTCTCTCTGCATCTGAAATTTCATTGCATTTTTTTATTTTACTTTGGGAACATTTTGTTGAAACGCATCTTGCTTGCATTACTCTTTGATTTCGTACTTCCACCCCCACTACCCCAGAATTATTTACACGTTTGATCGAGGAATACTGTTGACCTTTTTGTCTTCTTTGTTTTAGTTGATTTCTACCCCAGCGTGTTTTATCTGCTTGTCCTTTCTTTGCTCTTTTTCGTTTTATTAACCCACTAGTCTCATCCAGAGCCACGTAAGATGTGTCCATATCCGTTCCTGAACTATCATCATCATTATCAGGAATGAAAGTTGAATCACTGTCTGATCCAGATAAATCACATGAAGAGATATCATTACTCGAGGAAGGTATTGGAATAAACTGACCAGTGATATCATCCAAAATGCAATGTGTTGGATCAATATTGCGCTCGTTTGTCGACGTCGGACAATCTCGTGAGGCTTGAAGAATGAAACATCCGGATCTCTCATCCAAAACGAAATTGATTTTTTTCTCTTTCAGTATCAAAATGTTTGCAGTATTGGTATTAGAAGCAGAACCAATAGAAGTGACTGTATCGTTCAAAGATCCCGTTCTGACTCCACTATCTACTTTGTTTTCTTTAGCCAGTAAATTTGCGGTATCGGTACCAGAAAAAGAAGCAATAGAGGTTACTAAATCATGAGAAGACCCCGTATCAACTCCACCACCAGAACCAGAAGCCATAGACGTTACAGACTTGTTAGAAGACCCCGTACGATTTTCATTGTCTTCTTTCTTGTCTTTAGTTGCTAAATTTATCAACTTTAAAGCACGGCCATGCATTTTAAGGACCTAAAAAAAACAAAAGGACTTTTTAAAATGAAATCATTTATTTGTAGTAAATGCCTCTTCCTTTATCCGCCATAAAACTTTGTAAATACCTACAGCTCAGTAAATTTAAAAACTATCGTAACCATAGGAAACTAATTAATAAAGTACATAAATCACTGAGAAGATTCATAATTACACGCCATGTATTTGCTATTCACGAGAGGTAGGCAGAAACACAAGTTAACCCTAGCTGCGTTAAATCAAAGTGAAAGTTACCTAAAAGCGAAGTGAGTAAAATAATTATTATTAATCAGTAAGTAACTAGGAACTACCTGCTAACAAACAATTAACATTTGTAGATATAACTTACCGTTTAACACTAAATTTTGCACTCCCACAATTTTTTATATTATTTTCAATCAAGAACAACAAACGAATCTCAAAGTTATAAGATCCAACTGCAACTGCTTTCTTTGCAATATAGACAAACTTCACACCATAAGAGCGGCAACCTCGCTTCTCGATTAACAAAGTAATGAAAAATACACCCAAAGGCCATTTGCATAAGATCGCAAGACCTCGTAAGTTAAGATACGAGTTTTGTGCAGTTATGAAAATGGTATGAATGACTTGTGTGATAATTGCAACGCTGTTTGCGACTAACTTCGTGCTTATATTGAAATAGAAGTTTGTTAGAGTTAAGAGGCATCACTTGCAGCTGAGATACGAGTAAGAAAAAAATATATTGAAAAATTGAGTTACGAGGTTGAGAAAGTAAGACGACGATATACAATTAAATTACCTGGTGAAAAGCAAGTATTGGTTGTTTTCAGGGTTTCTCGTGAAGTTGTTTATGAATTCCTCATCCACGAACTCCTGAGTGTCAACCAAGTGAAGAATATCGTCACCGTCACCGGGGAAATAGAAAAACCTGTCTCCATCCTTGTAAGCCCTAACTGGGTCTTTGAGCACGTTCGCAGCAGACGCTGAAATGTTCAATAAAAATTTATTTGTATGTCTTATTTCTAAAGCCTGAACAATTACAATTAAATCTGTACAGAGAACATTTACTTCCACTAGTGACAATCCAAAAGTGTTACAATAGCATTGTTTTTTTTACATAATTATTTTTTACATATGTTTTTTTAACTCTTTAATAATAATATTTGTTCAAAATTATTTTATTAACATTACCTGCTATAACGACGGACAAGAGCAATATATATTTCATATTTCTTTATTGATAGTGAACTACGCCGATCCACCAGTGTCTTTGCATTTTTATAACGCTGACATTTGTTTATTTTTCCGTAGATTCACTATCTTGTAATTAACTATACCTATGATAAGACTCATTGTATTACCTGATTATTTGAATGTAGTCTAATCTTATTGATTTGACGTGATTTAATTCATTACCACTTTATCACAAATTGTAAGGGTTCGTCCACACATTGAATCCAAACCAACAATCAACAATAGATAAATAATATTGTTTTTGTAAAACACATACAGTAAATGTTTATAATCTAGGCGGTGTTAATATTCACGGCAATTTATTTATATTAATTTGAGAGCCATACTTTTGTTTTCGCGTTATGCTGAATTTAAATGGGTGCTTCGTTCGGTCACAAAATTCATTACGTTATCACTTAAGTGTAACTCGGCCCTAAATAAACAGTGGGCAGGTATTTAAATGTAATAATTAGAGAATTACAGATAAATAACGGTGCTATCGGTAGGAAAGACCCAGAATTAAATATACTGAGTTAGAACGCAATCAAATTTTTTCGCAGATTTTTTGATAAAAAGTTACTATCAAACTTATAGTAAAATGGCGTGATTGATGATATTTTGCTTATCTATTCATAATAATAGGTTTTAATCTGCAACAAGGTGTTGATGACGTGGGTAATCAAAGAAAAAATAATTATTTCCGTATCACAATGTTTTTATCATATATATTGTTGTAGAAAGACTGTGTCTCATAATTTGTAGGTATTTTCATTACTCAAAAAAATTACTACTTCACATATTTTAAATTATTTAGATGCCAATAATTGTCTGGTGTTATAATTATCTAAAATATTTACATAAATAACAACGATAACTGTTCAAATTCCTAATCATTAAAACCGGTTTCCGTAACCGCCAAACCAAAAAGTCCAATCCTGAAACCAAAACACGATAAAAATAATTAACAAACAAATAGCTGAAGCAGGTATTCATAACATCTACCACCTTATGATGGACAAATATAATTACTTATAGTAAAAGAATCAAGAAAGAAGACATTATATGCACTCGGTATACAAGCTACAAAATTGGTAATATACCGGTTTGTCGTCTACAGGCTTAATTTCAAAATGCTTAACACATACTCCTAGGACAATTTCATATATCGCTTACCCAAACTTCCCCAAGTCCTTATTCCCCATGTTCATCGTATTTCCATCGCATTGCTGCCGCACAGCACTTGCCAAGTCATTGCAGCGTCTCCCCACGAAGCGGTCTTCTCGGACTGTTAGAGCAAAGAGTTCATATGATCTGGCGTGAGAGCAGCCACTGCTATCGCAGCCTGGCTGGAGGCTGACGCCGCCGTTGGGGTAGAAGTCGGCGTTGGCGATGGGGCCTAACATCCCCTGAATACCACCGTCAGTGTGGATAGCCTCGACGTAGCGGCCGGATTGTTTGTTGAGCGCGTTGCGGTTGAAACGCCATAGAGGGCCAGCCGCGTCTAAACCTGGAATCATCAATAGGTAAGTTACATTAAATATCGAATATCGGCGATATCGCGTTGCGGAGGGAGGGTCGCAAATATTGCGTCCTGGTTCGCGACACTTGCTGACAAGAGACAGAGAAAACATCGCAGCGACGTGCCTCCATCGGTCGCCAACTTCTCTTGTCGAGCTTGTGGCAGTCTTTGCCGCTCTCGCATTGGTCTATTCAGCCATGAAAAGAGATGTACGCGAATTTAAACACAACACCATAAACCGTCTGAAATAGACGAATAGGCCATTGAGCCATCAACATAAGACATAAAAAACAGCCTGACTTTTATTTTATTTTTATTTTTATTTTATACCTGAACTTATATCGATCATAACTATTGGTTGTTTCTTCATAATGAATTCTAAATAATAGCACTTGCCTATGTTAAAATTATAAATAAGAAAACTTAATACAAAATTCTCCGAATTCAATAATTACCAGTAACTCTTGCAGGTTGGCCACCCACTCTCCGACCAGCGGTCCCAACAACATGAGCTCCTAAGCTGTACCCAACGAGGTGGATCTGGCCCCACTTAGTGAACTGAGCTTCAACGAGCCACGCCAAAAAGTCGCCCAAGTACTCTCCTACACTGGGCACTCCAGCAACAGCCCTCACATAGTTTCCAGCAGCTGATTTGCTCCAATCTACCACGATGACATTGCAGTCCTCAGCGGCAAGAAAGGCATCCCTTACGACCTGGTTAAATCTGGAGTTGCCACTGTTGGTCCAGCCATGCAGTAGGAATTTGGAGTTTTTGCTAGCGTCAAAATTGGAGATTTTCACAGAATCGGCATCTCCGTGAACTAATACCTGATGCCCTGTAGGATTCTTTCTGGAAGTTAGAAAATAATATAAAAGTATATTAAAAGTTTTGGGGTAAATAACTGTGAAGATTACAGATTAAATGTGCTGATAACCGTTATGTCTGATAAAAGTTACGCCTAACAATTTCTTGTTTCCTGACTTGTTCTTCTTATTTTTTTCGTAATAGTAGATTTTTTATATAGGATAGAAAGTGACCCATTTCACTGTTACTGGTGTTCGAACGGAGTGAGAGCGCCAATAGTTCTAGAGTGAAATGGGTGTTTCACCTGAGTTAAACATACTATTTTTCATCTCTTCTGGTCGGAAAATTGAACTTTCATGTGAAGATAGACGGGTGGAAAATAGCTTTTCCATCCCTAGGGTGGAAAGTAATTTAAGTTTAAATTACTACGAGTAGACACGGAGTTAAAGATAATTGAGTAGCATCATATTATTAAAATAAAAAGCTTTTTTTTAAAAAAAATACCTAAACATTAAAGCTTGTTTATTATGGTCACTGCTTTCAAAAATGTACAATTTTCATACCCAATGCCCACTGTTTCATAAACATACGGCCAGATGGCTCTAAGCGTCACGCAATGACGTATCCATAACAGACAACAAATTTCGCATACTACGGTGGCCAGTCACAACGACTAATTGACTGCGCGGGACATATTATAGTGCACAAGTGTGTGCGCAAACACAGATGCACTCTCTATTCCTTTCACTCTCATAGCCCGATGGGACAGCAAGCTGACACGACCGGAGAGAGTTTAGGCGCAGGACCAACAGCTTTACGTGCTTATCCGAGGCACGGGGGTGAAACACCGCCAACTTCCAAACTCCGGGCTGCACTAAGAATTTCTAAATAGAAAAACCCAGGTACACATCTTTGGCCTGACCCGGGGATCGAACCCGGGACCTCTGGCGCAACCGTCGCTTTAAAGTGCGACCCTCCTACCGCTGCGCCACCGAGGCGGATTGCACAGATAATTAAGCAGGCGGAGGCGACTTGCCGCGATTTTTTTGTTCATTAATCTTCTTACTCACTCCCACCTGTAGTTGTCACTCATAACGCTATCTCATAAAGCAAAATTGTACCTGGAATTTGACATAACCTGTGGTTGTTTTGGTGGCAAGGTTAAGGTTGCGTTCTTCTACAATAATTATTGTCTGTGAGAAAATATTGATAGATATTTTTAACAATGATTTAAAGTATTTGATATCGTCCGTGGTTTATTCCGTTCCGATACTAGTATGTATAACGACAGTAAATGAACTGAAATGTTATGCAAAATTCTGATATCTAGATACATTATAATTTTCATCTGTGGGGTCAGTGTCTTGATGCCTCAGTGCGCCTTTAAAACTGCAGAAACGACTAACTAAATAAAAAAAAACAGTCCGAATATCATATTTTCGTTAAGTAAAGTGTAATAAATGATGCCTACCATTCATGATTGAAGTATTTTCAATAAAATTAGTGAGTTTGTTGCTAAGCCAACCCACGGACCAACATGGTCGATATTCTAAGACAGTGCCACACACATACATACATACATGGAGTACAGTACATGGAGTAGTTCGGTACTATATTTTTTAAACGACCGTCATAGTGTGGTGGTTTACGTTCCGGACTACAAAGATAAGCAGTCGCGGGTTCGAATCCCGCCCGCACGACCCTAACACATGTCTATAGACATGTATGTTAATATGTCTTTGTTATATAACTATAAAGTCACCTTCAATTTCTTTAAAGTAACAGCGTAGACGCTCACGGATCAAAAGGTCTCCGGCGCTCGCGTTTTAACAAAGTATAACAAAAGACTGTTGATAAATACATCAGTGAGTGATGATCCTCACCATTGTAGAAAAAAATATGTACGCTAACTATTAGCATGTTATTTGAAGGAATCATCCTGTTTACATGCCAGATGACTATGGCGTATTAATAAATATTTCTTTATTTATTTAAATAAGGACTGTAAATATTTTCATTAATTTAATTTGTTAAAAAAATATACAAATGGTCACGTGATCGTGAATGCCTAGCAGTGGACGTGACTCTGATATTGGCGCCATGACATTTCAAGCATTCACGTAATGCATTCAAATGGCATTTATTCGATAATTATTCAATATTTTAAATGTTAAATAGTTTGAAAATAAAATGTTTTTCTTGATTAATGTACTACCGAGCTAAAGTGTGAACTGTGCACTCAATTTTAAAATTAGGCCAACGAGTCTATTGTAATGTACCTTTAGTACTTTAAAAAATATATTAAGAAAGCTACTTTATTAAGACTCTGTTCCGAAACTGAAGTCTAATGTGATGGATATCAATCCATTGACATCCACTAATCAGACAGTGCCATATTTGTGTACTCTTTTAGTTTGCGAGGCGTCATCTTCTAAATACAATATCATTAGGAGAAAGTGACCCATTTCACTCAAGATGTTTCTGGCGCGAACGCAGTGAAACCCGAGATAAACATACTATTTTTCATTTCGACTATGTGGAAAAAGGAATAATTTTAGCTCTGTGATTGTGGTACGATGATGAGATAAGTTGTTTGGCGAGAGATGAAACCTCAAGTTTTTACATCACATATCAGTTTGTTTACTGTCGTAATACATATAACACACGATTAGAAGGACAGTAATGGCACGGAAGACAACAGAGTACATAAAACGCGGACGATATCAAATATTTCAAGTCATTGTTAAAAATATCGATCATTTTCTCACATACAATAATAATCGTAGAAGAACGAAACCATAACTTTGTCACCCAAACCTTTGCTTCATAAGATAGCGCTATTAGTGACAGCTAAAGGTGGGAGTGAGTAAGAAGATTAATGAACAACAAAATCGCTGGAAGTCGCCTCCGCCTGCTGAATAAATCTGTGCAATAATCGACAAAAAAGTGTCACTATGTATGGCGGACAACTGAATACTATTTGTAGATTTTAAATTGTTAAGAATAGACCAATTGTAATTTTTAAATCAGTGATCATAATAAAGACAATTTTAGTGTTTAGCTTATCTTTAAAATATGGGCAGCACTTTTATTTTAATAATGATGTGACTTAATTATTTTTAGCTCCATGTCTGATTGTAGCAATAAAAACTAAATAACTCCCCACCCTACGAATAGAAAAACTATTTTTCACCCGTCTATCTTCACATGAAAATTCAATTTTCCGAGCAAAAGAGATGAAAAAGCTATTTTCCACCCGGCTATCTACACATCAAAGTTAAATTATCCGAAAAGGAGAGATGAAAATTACTTTTTCGTGAACAACACGAAATGTCATTTAACTAAAAGCAAAAATTAATTTAATAAAATAAGATTCCGTTTTCATACCCTTGAATTGTTTTAGCTTGATTACAACTTATTTGTTTATTTATTTAAATAGAAAATATAACTAATGTTATGCGTAAAGAATCTGCTACTACCACTGTGGACCAAAAGTTATCTTCAAGTAAATGATTTTTTTATTATTATTACATTAAGAATAAGAGATTCGACGTAATCGCTCTTAAGCTCCTTCGGAGGAGATTCAAAACGTACTATACTAACCTGGTATAAAGCCAGTACTCGTTATCGGCTCCAGTGCCCGGTACCATCGAGTCCTGATCAGCACGTTCCCACAAATCGACAAGAACCATGTGGTCTTCATCATTAGACATCCAAATGTACCGGCTCTCACCTTCTACGTAGTGAGCGTTGTCCCTAGGAACTGCACTACCGGCGCAGACTAAAAAAACAAGAGAAGTTCTCATAAAAAAGAAGGTCGTAGTGGTAGAGCCAGCGACGTCTAAATTTTATTGAAAATCTTCTACGTACAGGCTATGAGAGCTACAAAGATCGCAAAACTTCTCATTGTGAGGACATTGACCAAACTGACGTTTACATTATGTAAATATAATGCCCATTATTAATTGCGATACTTTATCGTAACTTAATGCCGGGACTAAAGTATTCTAGATAATTCGCATTGACACGACACTCACGACATGAGCACTAACCTGTCACGGAAATCTAAAATCTATTGGCTGTTGCTAAATATACGAAACAGTATGAGTTTTGCGTAGAAAACTCAAGTACCGTATTATGCAATGAATACAGGGTGTACTTGAAATTGTCATCAGTATGAAGCAATGATATTGTATATGAACTAGATCACCGGTGAAACGCCAAAAAATAGTCAAGCAAACACCCTCTCACGTCAAAGTGAGGTCTTAACTATGACTTAGTCTGTTTTTGATGGCGTCAGCGTTCATACGTGTCTCAATGTCTCAGTGCGCCTTTAAAAACTGCTGAAATAACTAACTAAATCCGATTTATGACCGAACCTGACGAATTATGACTCTGTTCCGAAACGTCTGATGTGATGGGTATGTCATTCCATGGACAACCATTAATCAGATGGCGCCATATTTGTGTACTCTTTTAATTCGTGAAGCGAAGGTACTTCTAAATACAATATCATTGGTATGAAGGTAACAGCTAAATGTCAAAATAGAAATTTACATACAAATGAGATAAGGATTTAAATATTTGTTAGAAAATCATGCAAAAACGACTGTTATGATATCGGAATAAGAAAAGTATTTGCTTTTAGATTTAATTCATTAAACTATTTTCAGGAATACATAAAAATTGTAAAATTTTTAATAGCATAATGTACTGTAATAAACAGTGAAAAAACAATCATTTTTATCATTTTACTTATTGTTCGTGGGGAATTCGTGTTCAGTAAGCTTTAATTGTATTTAATTCTTATTACGATTAATCCACTGGGATTAATTATTCCGTCGAAAGTATTAAAATTTTATCTATTTTATTTTAAAAGTAGTAGGTATTATTTACCTATCCGAATTAATGGCCTTGTGGGTATTTTTGTTGATTTTTCTTCGAGTTTATAAGACTATTAATCCGTAAACCAGGTACTTACTTAGATAAATAGCTTTATTGGTATTTCCTCCAAGTGTTTTATTTAGAAAGCTGCCAAGAGAAATTTTAATATAATCAGCACACGTGAAAGACGGTATTAATTTTATGATTTTTTGCCCTTCTCCCCCCTTTTTGTCCATGCTGCCCTCCGATTAGAACAAATAGGTTACTGTTCGATAACTTTCACAAATCAATAATATTAATATAACGTAGATTTATCCGATACAACTATTTTATTTTGTTCTTTTATTATATTTGTTACCGAACTGACATATCGTCATCCGATTAAATACGATATGAAGTACTTTAAAAACGAATAGAAATTCTAGCCCGAACTCTACTACTAACTGAACTAAACTCCTAACTTAACTTACTAACTACCACTTTACCGAAATAGCATTATAAATAGTTGACAGCAAAAATAACTTTTTTTATAGTGTTAGCGTGGAAATCGACTGTGCGAAATCGCACCGCCCAAAATCACTATAGGAGATGACATGATGGGAAATCTGGGCCCCGATTTTTGAATCACTCGCGTCAAGATGGCGTGTAAAATTCATTGATTAATGTTCGATTTCCCAATGAAAACTAGTAAAATCTTACGCAAAAGTGATTTGAAAAAACATAACTGATTTTTGTGAGTATCTATGCCTATATTTTGCGTGATTTCCATTGATTTTTATTTAGTTTACGAACGCAATTCACTCGCCTTTAAGCGAGTGATTCAAAAATAGAGCTCCTGTCCTATCTATGTTTGGAGTGCTCGTGTATCGTTCCCTTGAAAATATAAGTTTTATAAGAATTGTTCGTTTTATTGACCAATCCCTTAAATAATAGTGTTTGTATGACAGACTCCCAAGCGATAATTATACCCTAAGAAACATCAAGGACCCGGAGGCCGATTCTCGCGCCAATCGATCTTTTTTCGTGTGGTAATTCGATTGCGAGTTTAACCGTTTTACCTAAAATCAATTAGAATATCTACACGTATAAAAACTATCGCACGAACAAAATCTAAATACATAGAAATCGTGACCCTAAAAAATCCAAAACTATTTGTAATCAATAATTTTATTTTTTTTAATTAGAATTTAGAAAAAATAGTTTTTGTGAACGGTGAACTGAAGATTTCCGAGCACCCAGACCGTTAAAAATTATGGCAATGAGTATGTCATATTTTTTTACCAACATTTAGATTTTTTTTGATACGTTTCACCTCTGTAGGACGTGGGGCATTTTTGGACCTCCCTCTTTGTCGTTTGTTAAAATAAAAACACACAGCCGTATTTTTTCGCACTAAATCATGTGTATTGTATTAATTATGAATGAATCTATCACATATAGGACGACCCGTCTGGTGTAGTGGTCGAGAAATCGCCTACTACGCAGCGGGTTGCGGGTTCGATCTCCGCACAATACAAACATTTGTGTGCATGAACATGTCTGTTTGTATTGGTCTGGGTGTTATCTTTATATCATGTATGTATTTACAAACAAAAAGTATTTAAGTATTATATCCGTTGTCTGGCACCCATAACACAATCTTTAGTAGCTTACTTTTGGGCTAGATGGCGATGTGTGGCAATGTCCAAAGGATATTTATTTATTTATATTTCGCACACGTTAAATTTTCTTTAATCGTATAATATGAGTCTGTGTTTTGTTTTTAAAATCTGGAAGTTACATAAGGCACTGGAATAAAGTAAGTAAACGTAAAGGTTACTTAAGGAGTTTAAAATATTATGTACTTGTACGCGTAAACAAGTGTTATGTAGTTTCCATAGTTAAATAGTAAAAATCGGGGTTTTTTTAGGGTTCCGAAAAAACCGATATCCTTATAGGATCACTTATTTGTCCGTCCGTTTGTCTGTCCCTTTTTCTTAGCGACGCATGAGGATGTGTCCATATTAAATACTCAGGACTATAATACGTTTAAGCTGTAACAAAATCAAACTTCTATGTCAACGCCTTCAAAAGAAAATGTAATTTAAGCCGCATATTTTCAAACACGCAGCTATTCGCAGGGAGTCATAACCTAAATAATACGAGTATTTCGAATCGACTGAGAATCTTGAAATTTGGCATTTTAAGCAATATTTCATAGAACATATTATAAAAGAAAAAAATACCCACAAAAATACGGAACCCTCGATGCGTGAGTCCGATTCATACTTGGCCGGTTTTTTCAATAATATAAAAAAAACGAAAGAGTTTGTTTGTTTGTTTGAACGCACTAATCTCAGGAATTACTGGACCGATTTGAAAAAATACTTTGATGTTGGATAGCTTATTTATCGAGGAAGGATTTACATCATGCTGCGACGGGATACTGCTAGCAAACTCAAAACGTGCGGACGAAGTCACGGGGACCACTAGTTTATGGATACACAACATTTGGACGTATCTTGCCAGTAGGTACTTTTCTTCCTTGACACCGTTGATATCTTCTATCTTAACTCATAAATTTATGCAATATCTGATTTCTTTTATTGTTTTACTAACAAAATATTATCTATTTGTAAAATTTGTAAATACAATTATGGTAACCAAAATCAACACTTAGACATAATAAAATAGGTCGGGAAATAAGTCTTTTAAATTAAATTAAATTAAAATTCATTTATTTCAGATAATAAGTATCCATAATTTACATAAAACGACAAAAAATAATTAAATACAATAAATGAAGAGAAAATAAATAAAATACAATTAAATGATGATCAAAACTAAAATTAAAAATGTCACGTTCTTACTTAATAAAAGGCGATGAATTGGCATGCAGCTTCATCCACCTTTGCATCATCGGGGAATCCCACCGCTCGGCCAACGCACTCAGAACACTGTTGGTACTTCTCCGAAAGCGTTTAAGCAGCGAGGCACTCCTCTTTCGGATGATGGCGTAGAAATCATCTATTTGTGCCTGAGCGAACATCGTTGAGGCGCTGCAATACCGTGGCAGCCCCATCAGCGCCCTGAATGCATTGTTGTACTGGACGCGCAGGGCGCCGTATGCCCGCTGCGTGTAGCTGGTCCACAGGCTGCACGTATAGAAAGACTGGCAGTAAGCCTTAAACAAAGTTACCTTCACTGGTATAGTACAGCGTGCAAACCTAGGAGCCAGCATATTACACCGAACAGACAGCGAAAAGTGGTAATCGAATATCTCTGGCTGTACTTTTTTAAATGGCAGGGTTAGATGTCACTTAAAATATTACATTTCTGTAGTATAAACTGAAGTATTTAGAATTCCGCTTCAAGGCACTTTTATTTCCAAAAAAAATGAGCGAATGTAATGCAGATTCTAATTCATATTACTAACTAAAAAAAGAAAAATGCAACTCGCGTTTCGAGGAATCAATTGTAACGGTAATAAATTTTGTAAATACTCGTACAAGCAATTACTAAACGGCTCCATTTTTAAAGGGTCCTTAGCCTTATAGTTTTGTCAAGTACCCTTATAGTTTAAAAGGAACCCTTATAGTTTCGTCAAGTCTGTCTCTCCGTCTGCCTGTGCGTTCGTATGTCACAGCCAATTTATTCTGAAAATATTATAGCATTACACAGATGAAACTTGGAAGGAAGGTGAATCCTGATAACCGCTTTACGCACACATACAAAAAATAAAAATATATTACATTTGACGATAAAATAAAATTCATGCGGGTCAATGGGTAGGTCTTTAAAAAAATAAACTTTAAAAAATAGTAAAAACCGACTTCAAAACCAAAATGCACTAAAAAGTCTTAAATAAACTCTTCACCATTGAAAGGAAAGGAATCCGTTTTAGGTAAACAATTTATTTTTGGAGTCGAATTGATAACCTCCTCCTTTTTTGAAGTCGGTTAAAAATAACATGCAGGTTCCTAAAACCATTTTATCTCAAAGTCAAACATTTGTAGGATAGACGCTTAAAATAATGTTCTAATGGTTAAGCTAAAATGGTATTTTGGTCGCTCTCTGATGGTGGAACTCCTTAACGCTTAGGAAGTTCAGGGATTATAATGAATGAATGAATCATAAGGTGCAACCTTTCCTCCTCCCTCCTCCTCCTCCTGCGATCACTAAAATAAGAAAATAAAATGACTTTGAAAAAAGCAAAAACCGAATTCAAAACCGAAATGCACAAAAACAGTCTCAAATAAACTCTTGACATTTTAAAGGAAAGGAATCTATTTGAGGCAAACAATTTCTTTTTGGAGTCGGTGCTATCCCATTGGGCATCTCAAGTATCAACTATCAGAGCATCGACTCCGAAAACAAAATTGTTCGCCTAAAATTGATTCCTTCAAAGGTCAATAGTTTTATTTTATTTTAAGACAAGACTTAAATTAGAGACAATCTTGTAGATAGGTACGAGGCTTGTGTCGAATGCGACTCGCGTACCCTTGAAAAAGACAGGTAAAACTCTTTAACAAAATGGTTTAAGACCCTACAAAACAATCAATCTATACTAATAATATACAGCTAAAGAGTTTGTTTGTTTCTGATTTGAAAGATTAAATAAATAAATATAGGACACCAATCACATACATTGCTCTGATCCCAAAGTAAGTAGCTAATGCACTCGTGTTATGGAAATAAGACACAACGATGGTACCACAACACCCAGACCTGAGACAATATAGATAATTTTGATTTCTATGATTGACCCGACCGGAAACCGAACCCGGGACCTCGGAGCGGCGACGCCTTGAAACCTGCGTGCTTATAGCCACTACACCACGGAGGTCGTCTATATAATAGTAAACATTAATTTTACGTTACATGCATAGTTCATTTATTGAGAAAGGCTTTGCTCTATATAGCATCAAGATACTCGTACGACTCATAAGTCCAGTGCCGCAACGAAAAATGGTGCGATAACGGGGGGAAAATATTAATTTTGAAAACTTCCGCTGCGTAAACCGTTAAGGTTACAGAAAAATCATGTAAGACAAGATTATTATGCATAAACAATTCTATAATAAAATCTGAAACAGCATATGTCTATCTCATATGGTTTACTCACTACGACCTTTTTTAAGTTAATAAATTTGTTAAGAAATAATGCACTATTTTCGAAGATGTATGATCAATACCCGTGTGTATAAAAAACAGGGATACTGCACTGTCGTCAAGCCCAGAGAGCAAGTGGACTGTAATTTTAATTTTAACGCTAGAAACTGACTGTTCCCCAGTAAAACACTGCACTTAATACTGACACAAATTTATTAATACTTTTACTAAACTATATTCACAATAAATTTACTGGTAATTACTGGTACTTCACTTTTCACTAGTAGCTGTATTTACTATTATACCGTAGGAAGGAACGAACGTACGTACGTACGTAACGTACAAATCAAAACTTATGAAATCATATAAAACTTAAATAATTTCATGCGGTCTTGTGGCTGTCGACAAAAAGATTGATTATTATCAAAATAAATACATTCATCGTCATTTATCATCACGAGCATTTCATTTTGAACAAAGTTGCCACTTACATCATTTGATTTCAATAAATATTTAAGAATTCTTCGTCTGTCACACAGCCAAAGTTGCTTTTTACAAGTCCAATTTATATCTTAGAAGCTATCACAGTTTTGAAATAACTCCGCATCAAAATAATCCTCGCAGGTTATGTAGCTACAACGCGAGCTTGCACTTACTATGGTTGCTGGCCTCTCACTTACATGCATACTAATATTATAAAGCTGTAGAGTTTGTTTGTTTAAACGCGCTAATCTCGGGAACTACTGGACCGATTTGAAAAATTATTTTTTTGTTGGAAAGCCTCTTTATTATGAAAGGAATTTATTAAGGAACGTTTTACCAGGCTGCGGAGAAAGCAAACTCAAAACGCATGGAAAAGTCGCGGGGCCGCTAGTTTAAAATATGAATATTAAAACTGAAATCACTAATATGTGGCTATCAATCTGTTTAGTTGCTGGGGTTTTTTGACGATAATATGGGTATAATAATCTTCTAATCATAACAATGCTATTGATAAGGCATTTGGGTATAAATACTAACTCATTAACCCTCTACTTTGCATAGTTCCTCATCATGAAAGTTCTTGTAGTGGTTGCCTCATTGATCGCTCGTCCGTATATTTTTTAAAGACTTTCAGTTTTGTTTCTTTTGTGGCCTTTAACATAAAGCTTAATTTGGTTCTTTTGATTTTTAGTTAGCGCTGCTGGCGCGGTTCCCCAGATCCCTGGAGACAATAGCGGTTATGTGGAGGGTGTGAGCCGCTACATATGGATGCCTGATGGGGACGACATCCCTCATCTCGTGGACCTCGAGGAGCCGGTCGACACCACCGTTGTGAACGGCAGAAATGGAGCTAACAACCAATACTGGCTCTTCACTAGGTACGTAAATGTGCACTAATCACAAAATCTTTCCTCATGTTCTTGTGCGCGCTTCAAACGTGTTTGCCTTCGCACAACGTTTGTTTGTGCAAAAATCTTTTCGACGGTTGAAATGTGACTGTATCTGAATTGAGAATACGTATCACAAAAAAAAATATTTTGCCCATTTTCTGGATGATTGTTTGCAGACAAAACCGCAACAGTCACCAGTTGTTGGTGCACGGAAATATCAACTCTGTTCACAACTCCAACTACCGAGCTGACCTCCCCACTAAGGTCATCGTCCACGGTTGGAACAGCAACGGCAACTCTGGAGTCAATACCTACGCCAGAGATGCTTTCCTTGACGTCCAAGACTGCAACGTCATCGTCGTCGACTGGCGTGGCTTGGCCAACTCAAACTATATCAGCGCCGCTAACGGTGTTCCCAACGTCGGTCAGTTTGTGGGCAACTTCATTGTGTGGCTCTTCGACAACGCTGGTGGCAACTGGGACAACCTACATCTCGTTGGATTCAGTTTGGGCGCACATGTTGTTGGAAGTGCTGGTAGACAAGCTGGCGGTCGCCCTAGGCGTGTTACTGGTAAGATTTAATGTGGTGATGGTGTCTTATTTCAATAAGGTTGACCTTTTAATTTGAGCTGTTCTACTTCACCCACAGCAACAGTAATTAAAGTAGATAGTAACTACTTATGATCGATAATTCATAAATAAACGTTTATCTCACAAAACATTTAATTTGACAATAGATAGCCTGTAGTTTAAAATATGCCATGCTCTAATGTTACGTATACAGGTAATTGAAATTCAATGCCATCCGCCGTGTGATTGATCAATGTCTTTCTTCAGGTCTTGACCCTGCTGGTCCCTCATGGGGAGGTAATTCCCAAGCCTTGAACACCCAATCTGGTCGATACGTCGAAGCCATCCACACCGATGGAGGCTTGCTTGGTATCTATGACAGCATCGCCCACGCTGATTTCTACCCTAACGGAGGCAGGAATCCTCAGCCTGGTTGTTGGATCAGCACCTGCTCTCACAGCCGCGCCTACCAACTGTTCGCTGCCAGTGTCCGCTTCAACCATTTCTCTGCGAATCAATGCTCCAATATGAACCAGGTTTCTAACAACCAGTGCTCAGGATCAAGTCTGCACATGGGCAATGGCGTTATATCTAAGTTTGGGTACGTAATGCATATTCAAATTCATTCATATGTCCGTCGATCCAATTTACATAAACTTCCAAAAAAGTTTATTCAATTTAGAATTTTACACATTTTTATTTATAATTAGTTGACTATGAACTAAGCTTAATAGATCCCTAGTCAGCCCAAAATGTTAATTCACACAAAAGCTTTAACTTTGTGCACACTTATCAAATGGATACGTTTAGATTCTAAATTAAAAATGACACTTTTAATAATTATTTCTTTAGTATGGCTATTATTGTAATATTTTTACTATTTTAATTGTATTTTATTTTATTTACAGATTTGGTATATTCAGAGTAAACACAGGCTCCAACTGGCCGTTCTAAACGATAATGGATGATCTCATTAATAAAAAATGAAATTATAATCATGTTGTTAATTTATTTTCCATTTATATAATAATCATTGGGTAAGTAATAAATATAGAGAGAAATAGACTACTCAAATGTCAAAAAATGGCTTGATAAGTATAGCGAATATATACATTCCAATAGTCAATATTTTACCAACATAAAGAATAAAATTTTCAATATTCAGACTGCTTCGCGAGAAATTGTAACTTAATTTACCTTGGTTTTGTTGTAGTGGTAAACACTAGACTGTCATAAAAGGATTAATTACTAAAACAAAACCAAGTCAAAGTTCAGTTAGCAATCAATAAAAGCGTGTAGACCACATACAAAATATATTTATTTACTTAAATTTCAGTAACAGAATCAATAAACAAACATCCCAGTAATCACAGTTCATATCAAGTTGCTTTATCTAAATGCCAATGCCAATATGCCAATATGGCTGATCACAGCAAGTCCTTTTTGTCACCGTCAAGTCCTTTTTATCACCGTCTCTGTAATAACACCATATTTACCTGTGTTTCACAAATAAAATGATTTGATTTGATTGATTTAAATCAAAATATGTATGCTTGTAAAGCAGCATTTATGAACATCAATATGAAGTTAGTGGATTTAGATTCTAGTTAATTGAAGTGTTTTTTTTTCTGATAGAAATGATCTGAAACAAAAATAATTATTTACCTAATTATGATTTTATCTAAATACAATATAAAAACGTATACACCCCATCTAAGTGACCTCCTTAGCACTGATCAAATCAAAATATCTATATTGATAAAAGCATTAAGTACAAATGAGTACCTGACATTTAAATTGATGCTATTGGTATAAGAAACGCTGTAAATACCGTGCCTTTAGCTTCCAACACCGCGCAAGTCGAAAACCGGAGCTTTTGACATTTTAATGGTGTTAGATACAGCTGCCCATGGCGCGTAAAACCACGGGTCACATGATTTCGATTTCAGCGAATCAGAAGTAATAATTCGAAAAATAGTGACCGCGCGCTCATAGCTTTGCCTCTTATCACCATATAGTTTTTTTGGTCTTTAAAGTTGCTTAAAATTACTTACACGGTGTTTGATGATATGCAATATGTTTAAATAAACTACTAACCGAGCTTAATTTCATTATTTAAATTTGAGATAATGTTTACTGGAGCATAACTTTTAAATCTTATCCCAAATTGTCTAAAGTTATTCGAACAATGACAAACACAGATGCATAAATTAATCACAAGAATATAACTTGTAAAGATTAATTAACCGACTCTTGGAGGAGGTTATCAAATGGACTGTATGTCCATATTTTTGTATCAGTGTTATCTCATATCTCAGTCATTTTATGGTATGATTTTTAATTAAATAGACCAAAATGACAGCTTCGCACTTTTTTATTTGTTAATGTTGCAAGCGTAGTGCAATATTGTTGTAACAATGCAATTGTGAACGATTAATTGAATTTGTGATACGATTTTTCAATTCCAAGATTCTAGTTATTTTGATAAATAATACATGTAAAACGTTGAACACAATTACAAAGAAACGTAATACATAAATAAAATTTTCTAATAGGTAAAAAATTAAGTCCCTTCACATGCAATACCAATATTTTGTATGACTTCAACCTATTTTGACTATTTACTACTTTCTATAAATACACTATTAGAAATTATGATATTATTTTGCAGGTAACATGATCTTAAAACAAAACTCGTTTGGTGTTTGTTTTTGTTATACATAACTATTTTATTTTATGCAAATAATTATCTGCACAACACAAATTCAAACTATATCCAATTAATTATTATATAATCATTTAAAAGCAACAATTGAATCAGAATTGAATTTGTCGAATATTTAGTCACATCACTATTTTTATATTACGAAAAAAGGCATCCCACCAAATGTCATTTTGGTCTATCTAATTAAAAATCAGAGTATAGGTCATTTTTCACCTAGGTACCAGAGTTTACCTTATAGTTGATCCCATTGTTGCGAGGTTTAAAAGGCATTTAAAAGTCACGTGTAGTGTTTTTGTACTAGATCCTTAATGAAGACTGGGCTAATAATGGAACTCCTAATCGCTTAGGAGTACAGTGATTGTAATGACAGTTCTTATGATAGGTCATTTTTTGTAGCTTGTTAAATAACAAAGTCAAAAGGTGCAACCCCTACTAAAAATTAGCAAATAAAATTAACTTTAATAAAGGTTGAAACCGACTTCAAAACCAAAATGTATTTTGGTATTGAATTCGGTTTTTACTGATTTTTAAAGTTAATTTTATTTCTTATTATATTTTTAACCGACTTCAAAAAAGGAGGAGGTTATCAATTCGAGTGTATGTTTTTTTTTTTGTATGTGTGTTACCTCATATCTCAGTCGTTTGTCGACCGAATCGAAAAAAATTTTCACCTACTTATAGGGTGTACCTTCTAGTTGGTCCCATTTTTTCATTTTGGGATCTGATGATGGGATCTTGGTGTGGAACTCCTTAACGCTTAGGAGTTCAGTAATTATAATGACGGAACTTATGACAGGTAATTTGTAGCTTCTTAAAAAATAGAATCATAAGGTGCAAACCCCCCCCCCCCCCTCTTATGTAATCACTAAAAATAAAGAAATAAAATAAACTTTAAAAAAAGTAAAAACCGACTTCAAAACCAAAATGCACTAAAAAGTCTTAAATAAACTCTTCACCATTGAAAGGAAAGGAATCCGTTTTAGGCAAACAATTTCTTTTTGGAATCGGTGCTGTGATAGTTGATGCTTGATGGTCAAAGTGATGGCACCGACTCCAAAAAGAAATTGTTTGCCTAAAACGGATTCCTTTCCTTTCAATGGTGAAGAGTTTATTTAAGACTTTTTAGTGCATTTTGGTTTTGAAGTCGGTTTTTACTTTTTTCTGCCTTCACGTTTCGTGATTTTAAATTTGACAGAATTTGACTACGGGGCGAAAGGGACGGCAGAGGATGTGAATGAGATAATCAAAGCCATCATAAAAGTATGATCCTTTTCATAGAACGTTTTTCTTGTGTGTAATTGCTGCTAGGTGATAATGTTCAGATTGAAAGAAAATGACATGGCTATAAGGAGGAGCTGAGTCAAGCGAGAAAAGTCGCCAGCGTCTTCTATCGCCCCCTGAGTCAAACTAACTTGCATTCCACATAACGGTCAATGCAATCTATGCGGTATATTCCTTCTCGCTCACTCCAGTGTAATCAGTACATAGTGAAAGGGAGAAGAATAGGTAAAGGGAAAGCATTAGTGGCTACCAGAAAAAATATTAATATATTCAAATAACCACCGGCGGGCAAACTTGGAGCCTATCGAACGAGCCGCGAAAATTAAATAATCAAAAAAACTATGTTATGGTGTAACCAGAAATATTACAGGTGGTGTTTACTACAACATATAAATAAATCTATACTAATATTATAAAGCTGAAGAGTTTGTTTGTTTGTTTGTTTGTTTGAACGCGCTAATCTCAAAAACTACTGGCCCGATTTGAAAATTTTTTTTTGCGTTGGATAGTCCATTTATCGAGGAAGGCTTTAGGCTATATAACATAAAGATACGACTCATAAGACCACAGCAGAAATGAAAAATGTTGCGAAAACGGGAGAAAGATATTCCTTTTGAGAGCTTCCGCTGCATACGCTGCGGAAAACACTTAAGTTACACAAAAATCATGTATGACAGGATTGTACAGCATTAAGAGTTCTATAATAAAGTCCGCGACAGCATATGTCTATCTTTTATGGTTGACTTACTACAACCTTTTTTATGTGAATAAATTTATAAAAAAATAATGCATTATTTTTAGAGGTGTATTATACACACAGGTATTTATTCTTATCAAAATAAATACATTCGTCACCACGATCATTTCATTTAAAACCAAGTTGCCCTTTTTATCATTTGATTTCAATAAATATCTTAGGAGTTATCACAGTTTTAACATAACTCCGCACCAAAATAATGTTCGCAGCTTAAGTACAACGTGCGCTTGCGCTAATATATTATAAAGCTGAAGAGTTTGTTTGTTTGTTTGAAAGCGCTTATCTCAGGAACTGCTGGACCGATTTAAAAAAATATTTCTGTGTTGAATAGCTTATTTATCGAGAAAGGTTTTAGGATATAAAACATGACGCTGCGACGGGAGGGGAGGGAGCAAACTCAAAACGCGCGGACGAAGTCGCGGGGGACCGCTAGTAAATAATATAGCTGGATACTAAATGATAATCTTTAGTGATGAGAAGAACGCTAATCTTTATAAATCTTAACATTTCTAAGATCAATATTAACCTTCGTGTATTGAGGTCTTTACTAGGTAACTAGATTAAAACAAAAGAATTGTGATATCCTAGTTAATCCGACAGATTTTATCAAAGGATTTAGATGGGTGCGTCTCATTTGTTTCCTAGGGATTACAATCCGAATCTTTTCAAAGTTCGAGTGAACAGGCTTCTTCAGGGCAAGCTCGTTTCATCTACGACTTCGTCTTAATCGCACTAGGCTTGGGCTGGAGTCAAGAGCGAACCCATACTAAATAAAAAAACAAACATTTCGTATAATTTAACTTTAATAAGGATCACTTTACATACGAATCATTGGTTACAGCCACACATATTATAATTTCGTTTATTATAACTATTACTTAACATAATATTCATTTTATATTATAATTCCATTTATTAAAACTTTCATATCTCATAACACTTTTTAAAATAAAACTATTTATTATATCGTTTATTTGATATCATTTTATTTGACATACGCATTATTTCATATAAATGTTATTTGAGATAATAATCGTTTAAAATAAAGATTAAAAGAAATAACCGTCAATGAATATAACCTTCACTTGTTATAACTTCCATTGGTATAATTTCAATTGACATACATTTTTAAAATATACTTATCAAAAGTAGAATTATTTTAAACCCGACTCGCCGTGGTCCCTTCGCCATGGTACTTGTCTGCCCGATACTAGAGTGTAATTTAGAAGCCGAAGACGCGGCCGAGCAGCCTCCGCCCGCTGCAACAAAGCGCAGGCACCCGTGCGAGCCGGAGGTGATGAGCGTACCAGAGGACTGGCACAGAGGACGTGAAAATAATAATGGATACTTGCTTTAATGCATGCTGCATGCCTGCATGTATGCTGCATGATGTATGCTTACTTGCATGCTGAATGACTGCTTGCAAACTGCCTGACCCTCTTTATTGGTGTCATTGAAATTAGGTTAGGTTAGAACAGTGACATTTTGAATAAAATATATGATGTAGATCTTAACAAATACTTTTAAAGTAAATTGGTTTGGACGGAATCGAACTAGTTTTTGAGAATTAGCACATTTTGAACAACCGCAAACATTAACTTTGTTCTTAACATACAACAATATTTGCTGTCAACAAAATATTGTGGTGTATTAGCTTAGTGGATTCCCTTATTCAGTTAAAGTTAGTACGAAACCCTCAGTGCGCAAGTTCGACTCGCACTTGGCCGGTTTTTTTATTTTTTGAAATAAAAGAAGTCACACGGTGCTAGATCAGTGCTGTAAGGAGGGTGACCCAGGAGTTTGACTGGCGTGCTGTCTAGGAAGTCCCTCGTTTTGACCGCGGTGTGTGCAGGCGCATTGTCGTGTTGGATCAGTAGTCCGCGGGGCCCAGCTCACTTTGAAAGAAAGAAAGAAAAAACGTTTATTGGCCTACATCACTTTGGTAGGCGATGATTCATTTTGAAACAACCAAACTGTCGGCATTCGCTTGGTTTCTTATTGATAAATCCATGACTCATCACCTGTAACGATGTCGTAAACACACCGAGACGAGCCTGCTTCAAACTTGTTCAGCATATCACGGCACCATTCCACCTGCGCCTGCTTATGTTGGCTTTAAAGAAAACCCTTTTCACCCTAAGTCAACTTTTGTTCATTGTCTGCAACATAACAAAAACAACTCCCCGGGGCAGCATGATTTACACCAAGACAATTGCATTACTTTGCGGAAATATACATAAATAACAGGAGGCTTTTAGTCAATGGGTCGCCTAAATTAAAAGAACCATGGACTCCGTATCAATTAAAACAACTAGACTGAGTAGATGGAGCGTAACTTTGGAAGCGGCTTTGGTTCACTCACCCCGCTCAAAACTTATCCCGCGGGACATGTTGTCCACATTAATATTTTTATTATTTTCTTTGGTTGCCGCCTCATGCTGATTGAAAAAAAAGCTAAAATTTATTGAATTATTATCTTACATAGTTAACACTTTTGTTCATATCTGTAGAAGACGTAAATATATCAGCGGGATGAGTTCTCCAATTAAAAAAAATGCAATAGGACAACTCATCCCGCGGAATGAAATGAGATATGCAAGATTACTCTGCGACACATTCCTTAAATACACCTCTGCCTTAGATAAGCCGCCTAAAATACCCTCGAGTCGATGATAACAACTAATGCTTATGTGTACAATAACTGAATCCTCGGCAAAATCGGCAATG
Source organism: Pyrausta purpuralis (assembly GCA_963924145.1). Taxonomy (NCBI): domain Eukaryota; kingdom Metazoa; phylum Arthropoda; class Insecta; order Lepidoptera; family Crambidae; genus Pyrausta; species Pyrausta purpuralis. The sequence goes on from OZ001659.1 coordinate 18,256,912, forward strand.
ACATAATGGCTTAGATTTTTTGACTCTTGATAAAAATCATGACATTTATCTACAAAATAAGGACCAGCAAAAGATGAAAATGCCGAGATAGTCATATAATCCACAAAAAGTCTGTCTGATGATTACTGGAAGTTACACTTTTTTTGACTGACACAAGTTGACTTTATTGCGCTACAAAGGTGGAATTAATGCTAAAAGCATTCTCTACCACTTTTGTTGACAAAGTTAGAGAAAGTCGCTTGTAAAGTCAGCGATAAATCATGTGATATACGGACGAAGGATCTCCGCGTCAGTGACCTGCATTACAGCGGCTAACCGATAGACACCGTTGGCACTGAAAAAAAAACTCGCACCAGGAGCATACAACTGTACAGGGCGTTGTTTTGGTCAGCGATGAGCGACTCAGGGTTGGTCGTACAAACGATACTGATGCCAAAAAAATGTTTAACGGAAGAAACCCACAAAAACAATTTATCATTGCGATACTCGCGAGCGAATCAAAGCTACCAACGCCAAGGCCCCCAGGGCAACCCTTATGGACATTTTTTAAATGAAAATGAGTTTCATTTCACACAGGAGTAAATTTAAAAAGATAACTGAATTTTGTAAGTACTAACGTCTATATTTTACATGATTTTCATTGATATTTAATTCGTTCTCGAACTAAGCATACGCCATATTCAAGTAGGTGTTTGCAAAATAGAGCCCCTAATCGCCACTTTTATTTATTTATTTAAAACGTCATGCACAAACAAACGGTACATACGGCGGACATAATGCACAAGCATTCTCTACCAGTCAACCATAGGTCTAAACAGTCTCTTCGTAGCTTGCTAGCTACAGCGTAGTATTTCGTAGATACACGCGACATACGCGCGAGTTTTCCCACTCGTTTTGAAGTTTTTTACAATGGTGTGAAGTGGTTTTCTTTTATAAAAATTGCATATTATGTATTTGTTTTTCTAAGAATAAGCGTAACTCATATTAACATCACCCTGTGTTAGGTAAATGAGATTTTAACAACTTCGCTGCCGACTCCGCAGATATGCGGGGTAGGCGGAGAGCGCGGGAGGCCAGCCCCGCGTATCTGCGGAGTCAGTGTAAACAACTTCTATACAGTGTTGCCAACTCAGTGGATTTTCCACTAGTTCTGGTGGTTTAGACTATCCTTTTAGCGAATAAATATTGGATTTAGTGGCTAGTGGATTTTCTAGAGTCTTTGATTGCTTCAATTAGTGGTAAGGCACCACAACAACCACTAAGCACTCACTAGTACAATTAACAAAAATACTCAGTTATAAATAGATGATTAAAATAGGATAGGTACATATTTTTGTTATGAAGGCAACACAACAAAACTAAGGTGGTGGTTTTAGGGAATTCCCTTGATTAGTTGTAGTTGGCCAATTTCTTAAACGATTATGATTATGGACTTTATTTATATGGGTACTGGGTCAAGTTTGATTTGCTTCATAGGGTTACTGTATTTTTATGGTTTGTCTTTGATTTTATTACCATTACGTGCTGTGCTGTTGTCCGTATAGTTACCTACATTTCGAGTAAAAGTATTATATTCAGCGAGGTTTTAAGTAAAGTTCAATGATCATGTTCAATTAATTATGTCTAAACCACAGTATACCCAAAAGTTACGTGACCCAGAATTAAAGGACTGGTTACACATTGCAAGTAGTTGCATAGCAGAGGGTAATTGGATTTTACCAACTTAAATATAAACAAAACAAAAATAATTAATGTGCCTCAAGTAAATAAAGGACCTTATAGTTAAGTTCAATAACGCATTTTAAAATAATATGTAATTACGCACGTTTTTTTCTTTGTTCATGGTTTTCCGGCAATGTGCAAAAAATATCCTAAAACTATCCCAACGCCAACTAATGAGCTATAAAGTGATAAAGAAAACGGCTCATTGGTGGTTTTCTGGTGGTTTGCGAGACCGCTAGGTTTAGTGGTTTTCTGGTGGAACATGCGGCCACTTTTAGTGGGTTCGTAAAATTATAGTTGGCAACACTGCTTCTATAAGCTAGTATGCAACCGGCACTTGGCGCAACGCCTTGTGTGTTTGTGGCTTCCCGCGCAAAGGTCTAAAGATCGTAATACAAGTTGTGGTTTTTGAATACCTACATTTTTGTTTTTTATACGGAGGTTCAAATATTAGGCAAAAATGAGTGAGAATGAAGAGAGTTCGCGGCCTAAAAGACAAAGAATTTCACGCAATTTTGCCCTGAATGAAAGTGATATTGAAGACGAATTGTTTGCCGATGAAGATACCGATGATGAGTTCATCCCTGATGATGATGAAGATGATGAGGATGATGGAGAATCGGATGAGGAGGGTCAGCAGTTAACATTTTCTGTGGCGACTATTAACGTATCTCCGGGTCCCTCTTCTTCTTCATCAGCTAACAACGAGCAGCTATTGAACAACGTCGATTCCTTCCTAGGTACTTCTCAACAGCCTGAAGTAAGTCCTCCTCAGCCTACAATTATTTCCTCGTGGTCAAGTACATGTCAATTGAAAAATATTCCTTTTCGAAAACAAAATGAATTCTTCGGAAATCCTGGATCGGATCCTATTGACTATTTTAATTTTTTTTTTGAAGATGAATTTCTATCTTTTATTTGTGAACAAACAAACAGTCAAGCTGCTAAATTATTGCAGCTCTCGACAGCCATAAAATCGAGGATAAAATCGTGGAAAGATGTTACTATCCCAGAAATGAAAATATTTTTTTACACTTGATCTCGTGTATTATTAAAGACTTAAGAATAATGTTTATGTTTAATTGATAAATGACAATGTTTTGAATTAATAAATACAATTTTGCAATATAGTAAACTAGTCCGCATATCTGCGGGCTCGGCACTGAGACTGAAATTTTCAACCCCAGTGCCGGGCCCGCACATATGCGGGATTTTTATTTATTTATTTATCATTATAAAAAAATATTATTACAACTAATTTTAAACAAATTTCATCATATATGGCAATAAAGCGCCTATAACATACATTTGCAACTCGTGGCCTGACACATGACTCTAAGATATCTAAGGCGGCAGCGAAGTTGTTAATATACAATAGAATCGTTATACTTGTAGATCCCTACCTAACGACCCAATGGTGTTACCATATGTGACCTAGGTGCCGCTGTTCAAATCGTCATTATTATTATATCTTGGACCTACATATATGACGGGGCAGAAGACCACCCACTAAGATACCGCCTATTTAGCGAATGAGCTGTTCTACAGCTAGATGAACTATACACATATGGCCCAGAACACAGCTCTGTGGCGCATATATACTAGGAGACCCGATCCCGATCCCGAAATAATAACATAGGAGACCCGATCTCGATCCAGAAATAATGCCTTGATCACACACGCCTAGTAGAGCCTAGGAGCGGCAGACAGCAAATCGTTAGTCAGTTTTTCAGTAAAGAGTGGTGCGTGAATGTGAATAGAAGCTAGCAGACGGTAGCGCAAGCGAGTAACGCCTGACACTCGGCAACGGTTTATACCTGCCTAGTGGGTGAGGAGCAAAACAGTGCGGGGTATCCAAAAAGACGCGCAGGGGTGGACACTTGTCCAAGTAAACAAAAGGAGGTCCGAGTTACTGTCTGCGTTTCCACCAGGTGAGCAGCTCCAGATTCAATTAAATGTATATTTATCATTTAGTTAAAGGTTTAAAACAATTGTAAAAACTGGGTTTTCTTTTTGTAATGCGATTGAATGAAAGATATTTAGTAAAACGTGTGCTCACTCAGTCCTCACAAGCGGTCAGCCATATCTTCATACTGAAATAAGTTGGTCGAGTCATTCAGTGTTCTTTTTTTTGTTACAGCTCTATTTAATTGGAGCCTGTAATTTCAGATCGTCAAGTTTCGTATTAAAACATTTACTATTAATTTATTGTGCTCACTCCATCCACACGCTATTGTATCTCTATGAACCAACTATAGATTCGCATTCCATCGTTTACATTGTATGAATTGGCTAGAAATAGGACTATTCCGCATAAAAACAAACCACTTATACTGTGCGTTCATGAGTAAAACGGATGCCTGGTGCTCACTCCGTCCGCCATCGCTAAATACTTAAATATTTTTTGCTAAGTTAACTTAAAAGAAAGAGTGAACATATGTTTTTTTTGTGCAAAAATACTATAAAATATTCGGCGGTACACAGTTTGATATTACTTTTTACTTTTATAGATATACAAAACTAAATTTTTGGTTTAAATGATATAAATAGGGTGTCACCACGTGAGAATAATAAGAGGACATAAAGTAAGACAGAAAAATGAGACTGTTTAATCCTTAACCAATTTACGCGCAATTCGTATACGAAAAAGTTCACCCATCGAATATTCTTTGTAAAAGAAAAAAATATTTTTAAATTTATCAGAGTCACGATTTCTACATTTTTAGTTTTTGGTCGTGCGATAGTTTTTTACATGTATCTACATTCTTGATTTGATTTTTAGGTAAGTAAGTTAAACTCGCAATCGAAGTACCACACGAAAAAAGTTCGATTGCCACGAGACTCGGCCTCTAGGCCGCGAAAACTGCTGGAAGAAATTAAGAGTTGCATATAGATTTTGGTTTTGGATAATGCCTTGTTTCATTCCTCATCAACAGAGTCCAGAAAAAATACTAATAACCCTAAAAAATAAATGTCGGAAATAATTCCTTTGCCTGGGTAAGGATTTCCTTTTTTTTGTCGCTACATATAACTCTTGTAAATTAATTTAAATTACGTTATATATATAAGGATATTATTTTGCCGAAGTGTTATAAGTACGCAATACATAAAAATGTCAGGAAAAATACCTATTCCCCACATGTTAATTTTCCATATCTCACAAAGTCCCGCAAGAAATTAACATTTATTTTTTAATTCCAATTAAAAAAAAGGATCTCCAACATACCTAAAAATCCTTTAAATTACTATTAAATAGTCAAAAATGGTCATTAACTATCATAAATGGTAGTTCATATTGATTCAGTAATATTTTATTACTTTTCCGGTTGAGCGTACGCGATTGGTCGAATTCGGTAGGTCACGACTTTCGCGCAGGTCCGTGAAACACCGTTCTTTACATCTGATTTCAACCATATTTACAAAAAACAATAAAAAGTCATAATAAGTAATCAAACCTCATTTACACAACGACACAAAATGTGTTTGTCTTGCGAAAACTGAGTCAGGAAATTATATTTACGGTTCATCACATACGGTCAAATTGATTGATATTGACCGTATTGGACCGGTCATGTATGGTTTCTGACAAATAAGACCGGTCAGATATATTCATTTTACATTTAGTACACAAAACCTCAAAATTTAAACTAAATCCAAACCCCAGCCCAAACAAAGTACCTATTAAGAAAAAAACCTTTTCCTTCAGGCGAGTAAGCGAGGATGACACGCAGCTAGCGTGAACACATGAAGTTAAGTCAACAAAGTCCTGCTATTTTATCACGTGTAGACATCCTATTCCAAGTCCTTCATACAAAATATGAAACTTTGTTTAACTCTAAAAGTAAAAAGAAATATCAAACTGGGTACTTCCGAATATTTTGTAACATTTTTGTACAAAAAAAATCATATGTTCACTCATTCTTTTAAGTTAACTTAGCACAAAAGATTTAAGTATTTAGCGATGGCAAACGGAGTGAGCACCAGGCATCCGTTTTACTCATAAACGCACAGTAAAAGTGGTTTGTTTTTATGCTGAATAGTCCTATTCCTAGCCAATTCATACAATGTAAATGATGGAATGCAAATCTATAGTTAGTTCATAGATATACAATAGCGTGTGGATGGAGTGAGCACAATAAATTAATAGTAAATGTTTTAATACGAAACTTGACGATCTGAAATTACAGGCTCCAATTAAATAGAGCTGTAACAAAAAAAAAGAACACTGAATGACTCGACCAACTTATTTCAGTATGAAGATATGGCTGACCGCTTGTGAGGACTGAGTGAGCACACGTTTTACTAAATATCTTTCATTCGATCGCATTACAAAAAGAAAACCTTGTTTTTACAATTGTTTTAAACCTTTAACTAAATGATAAATATACATTTAATTAAATCTGGAGCTGCTCACCTGGTGGAAACGCAGACCGAGTTACTGTCTCGCCATTTGGGTTGAGTCGAGATCAAGCATGTGATCGGTCGTGTCAATTTAATTGAATAATAAATTAACAGTAACCTGCTAAATAACGACCTAGTTTCACGTCACGCGGAATCTATGTCAATTCAGTTTGGTCTGTGTGCGTTTTACTATGTATGAGTAAAGTGCGTTTTTTCACTAAAATTACCGTGTAAAGCAGTCCTTTTAATAAAAGCGACTGACGCGCCGCAGTCCCACAATCAGAAGCACGTATCGAATATGTGTCCACTCCAGAGCTCCAGAACTGGATGAAAAGCATAGAACAGGACAGTGCCTGAACGAAGTGTGAACTATTGCCTAAGAATGGAAGTTGAACTCTGATCAAAAAGTAAGGATTCATAAAGAGGATCATGAGAGGTTTGCGCCAAACGAAGAACGGTGCTGGCATTATCAGCACAGACTTTAAGGAAGATATTGAAAAGCTGAAGCAGTCACCGCAATTGACCAACTCAGGGTTCACTTTGGATAAGCACCATAAACGTCAGCCCAGGATGGTTGTGATTTTTGTGCCAACATCTGAAGTTTCTAGCTGCATATTCCATCAAAACATAGCGGATAAACTTCAAGACCCGACTTTGGATAACTTTTTATCAGCAATCAAATTAAGTCACAAGTCAGGAAAAAGGGATGCCGAGACCTGCACTTACAAGTCCCCGCCCAAATACGTAAGGCCCTTATAACAAATGAAAGAGTTTTTGGAAACTGGTCCTCGTGTTCCGTAAGAGACTTTACACTGGTCAGAAGGTGTTATAATTGTCAGCAGTGTGGCCACGCAGCCAAATCATGCCAAGAGGAGTCCAACACTTGCGGCCACTGCGGGGAAGTAGGCCATACAAAGAAGGAATGTGCAAAGACTGCCGAGCCATCAAAATGTGCCACATGCATGCGCTTTAATGATCCAAACGCACGAACAACGGGAAATGCTGAATGCCCTGCTAAAAAAGCCGCTGAAGCCCGGTACATAAACTCTATAAATTATGAAGGCACATAATATTACGTACTTATTTCTAGCTAATAAACTATTCTTGCTTTCTCAAATTCATGTATCTTATGAAATAATATTGTTCTAACTTAAATATTTTTAGTAAATATCGTCCTACTAACCCTTACCTTAGCCCCAATTCAGTAAAGTATTTTGCTGAATACTAAATACACTTGTTACATAAACAAACTTTACGTGATCTATTTATAATTTAATTTAACCTAGTTGCGAAATTGCTGACGCTTTGAGTTATCCATAACGTACACTGATTCGCAATGTAGCATATGTTATCGCCGTAATTTGTATTAATACCTAATTAATTTTTGAATTGTTTTCTTGTAGTCACAATATATTTTTAATTTATTATGATTCCAATATTTTATGAGTTAGCCCTTTTTAGCCTGAGATTCAGGTCAAAAAACATAGTTCAGGCAGAAGTAGTACTTTTCCTACGTGTTAATTTGTAAGATCTTCATTTGTTATTGTTCTTTTAAAACTGAATAAATACACAAGTGCCTTAGCTACTTACTTTGGGATTAGAGCAATTTCTGTGATTGGTGTCCAATATTTATTATTATTATTTCATTCGGCCGAGCACTCGTCAGAGGGTACATACCGACTGAGCACTCTTTACTCGACACGGATGATCAAGGCATTAGATTAACGGATGTTTTTTAACTTAACTTACACGATATTCTACACGTTTGGTGCAGTGCTAAGCGCTTCTGAACAGCGGTCGCGAGTTCGAAATGTTTGTGTGATGAGCACGAACATATTTGTACCTAAGTTATAGACGGTGTACTCATATGTGCCAATTTAAGTATATTTATGGGAGACGCTCCTGTGGTGGAAGAAAATGATCTTACTCCGAAACTAGACAATCAGTGTGTCTTATAGCGCATATTTATTAATTATATACTAAAAAGGTAACCTATTAAAACGATTTACTTTAACCTTTACCCTTTCTCAAGTTGGAATAATAATGAAATTGAAAATGTGTTTGTTTACTTATGTTCAATTTTCACAAAAACAGCAACCTTTTTAAAACATGAATACATTACAAATAATTTAAATTAATTATCTTGATTATACAGTATATTGGACCATTCTAAAATGAGAAGAGGAAATCTAAACGGGGTGAAGTTGTTTATGGCAAATATCACATGACGCGGGTGTAACCGTAAGGGGCTGCTATAGACATAAATGTCTAGCCGTTTACTTTCAGAGTTTGATAGTCTTAATCCACTAACTTAACAAATCCATAAAATACAGCGGAAATAAGAAAATAAAACAATTAATAGTTAGTATTATTTAATTATCTTCATGTCTTGACATTTATAATATGTTGTTTGTATTGTATCTGTTATCCATTAGAAAGGCCAGCTGCTGCCAGTGTTTACCCTGAAGATACCGTTTCTGAAACAATTTTTTCAATGATAATTATCAAACAAATACTTAACTAATTATTTGGAGTTTTATGGAAAAGACTCGTCCGACAAAAATCTAGTTCTTGAATTTGATGATAATGATGACCAAAAAAAATATTAATACAATATTTTGAGGTTATCATTAAGGTTAAATTGGTTTGGTAACATTAATATTACATTACCTACTTTATTCACATTTCAATTAGCATGGCCTTTTTCGAAAACGAATTCCTTAAAACCAAATCTACTTACCCGGACTTTGATAGGATTGCATTGCCCATGTTGAGGGTGGAACCAGTGCATTGGTTGCTTGAAACCTGGTTTAAGTTAGAGCATTGACGTCCCGAGAAGCGGTTGAATCGGATACTAGCGGCGAATAATTGGTAGGCGCGGCTGTGAGAGCAGGTGCTGATCCAACAACCAGGCTGGGGGTTTCTGCCTCCGTTGGGATAGTAGTCAACGTGGGCGACGCGGTTGAAGATGCCGAGAAGACCACCGTCAGTGTGGATAGCTTCTACAAAACGACCAGCCGCAGGGCTCAGAGCCTGAGAGTTTCCGTTCCAATTGGGGCCAGCGGGGTCCAATCCTTTATAAATTGAAAAGAAAATTAAGTATTTGATCCTAAGCCATTCAAATTCGCAGCTTCATGAAAACCTAAACAAAATTATTACAAAATAGATTAAGTTTTTCAAATGGATATAAATTTTGAATCAACTTCAATATCAGAATTCCTTACCAGTAACACGCCTTGCGCGACCACCAGCTTGGCGACCAGCGCTACCAACAACGTGAGCGCCCAAACTGAATCCAACGAGATGCAGGTCGTTCCAGTTGCCTCCAGCGTTGTTGAAAAGCCACACAATGAAGTTGCCCAAGTGTTGACCAACGCCGGGAACACCGTTGACGGCGGTGTTATAGTTCGAGTTGGCCAAAGCACGCCAGTCGACGACGATCACGTTGCAATCTTGCACGGTGAGGAAAGCCTCCCTGAGGTCAGGGTTGATCTGAGAGTTCCCATTGCTGTTCCAGCCGTGGACGATGACCTTGGTGGGGCGGTTAGCTCTGTAGTTGGAGTTGCGGACAGAGTTGATGTTTCCGTTCACCAGCAACTGGTGGCTGTTGCGGTTTTGCCTGATGAACAATTAACAGGTTTTTAGTAACGTAAACTTCACTTGATTGAATATTTACCAGACTACTTATTAAAATGACGAGGTAGTCAGACTTAACTCAGAGTAGATTAGAATTTAAAAGTTATCGGACCTGGTGAAAAGCCAGTACTGGTTGTTGGCCCCGTTTCTGCTGTCAAGCACGGAGTCGTCGACCGGCTCTTCGAGGTCTACCAGCTGTGGGACGCCATCACCGTCTGGCATCCATATGTAGCGGCTCACACCTTCCACATAGTCGCTGTTATCCCCGGGGATCACGGGGACAGCGCCAGCAGCGCTTACTAGGAAACAGAATTAATTAAAATCAATTATCGTAAAACTCCTAATCAAATCAACAATATAAACTGCATGGGAGGTTGGTATTTTAGCACTGCAATACTAACAAGCGACGAAAGATGCAACCACAAGTAGGATCTTCATGGCGATGAACGGTTGCAAATTTATCTTTATTGTATTTATAATATTTAGTTATCGATACAGCTTATAAGATAAATTGATAATGAAGGGGTAATCAATCAAAAGAATTAAGTTAATTCTATTGTATTTTTGTGGATTGGCAGTCTTGAGTTTTGGTATAGTCAACATAAACTAAAGTAACGAATAATTATTTTAAGTATGTAGTGAAACTTAACTAAACAGCAACAGTTAGCGAACCTAATATTCTTAGTTTTATCGCTCCCACTATTTGACTCGAGACCATAAGGCGATTGAGCGCGAACACAGAGCTTTGGCTGCCAGATTCAATATTTGCCCCTGCAGATTTGCCCAGTGTAGTGTTGAGGCCAAGGTCACGCTTTTCAAAGCGTAGGTACTGCCTAACTAAAATTACACTACGTACAAAAATTATATAAGGTCATCTCATAGATGATTTATCTATCACTTAAAACGAGGTGACCTTATTTTTTATTATTAATCAGCACATTTTTTTTATTTTTTATTTGCTAGTGGAAAATTCATTATTCGCTAGTTTTTGAAAAATTTACGAAATTACGGTACTTTTTTTCAGATTTTTATTTTTTATTCATTAAATATTAATAAGAGAAATAAATAATAGGTAATGTATCCACACGTAAAGATCTACCGCACGAACGAAATCTAAATGCATTGAAATCGTGACCCAAAAGGATTTTTTCATATACGTAACGTAATTGCACGAAAATGTGCCCCTTATAATTTGTAAAAAAATAGTTATTATGTGCTATGCTGTTTGCTGATGCGCAGCGACATCCGCGAGGTATTCGCCCACCGCTCAGTTTTGAAAACGTTCGCAAGCCGCCAATCGCAAGGACTAGAGTTGTTAAAATAAAGGACAACGTGTCTTTTTGCAACTAAAACATTAAAGAAAATGACACCAACAGAAGAACGATTTAAATAGAGTTTAGAGTCAGCAAGCCCGAGTCTGCACATAGCATTAATTAAGTGTTAAGGTTTAAAACACATGTATTATTATTTTCAATTCATTTTTTTTCTATTATATTCAACTTATCAATAATCCAATTTCTTAACTTATCTCATTACGGAACACACCTTTTTTACACATCTACGGAACATTGGTGTGTACTATATATGTATATGTGTATATTAACTTTCACGTGAACCACTTTTGTACATTGCCGGTTGTGTTCTTCCAATCAATAAAATATTTAAAAAAAATCGGGACGGGAAGAACTCGAGATGTGAAACTCCATCTCCAACGCACATCTATCAACTTCGCAGCTTAACCACCTCGGATCCAGAACAACTCGGGATCTACTATCGACGGCTCATCGTGCTTTGGAATCGCATGATGGTTGTCAACTGTCCGCTTACCCTAAAAAGAAGAAAAAACTGTCATAAGTTGTAGCAAATGCGATCCCAGGCGAGGCCGGGCCGATCCTATGCCGAGGCGTTAGCCTTTACGTAACGTGCTTCCGTATGGTTGACGCCTGGTTGGTGTCAGGTGGTGGGTAGATATGCTTCATTCAGTGTATATGGTGCAAGAAAATACCTTATCTTATATTTTCCGACATAATATGTTCCGTTTTTTCAGGCTTGTGGCTCTAGACAAGTTTTAAACATCAACGCTTACGTAGGATTTTCCCACTGCACCGTACCGTATCTTGACCGTACTAGAAACGTGTCAGGCACGAAAAGCAACACGATACGCTCTACCTTGCCCACTGAACGGATTGACAGCGGTTTGTCTCATATAACGGTATATGGAACGAGAGGGACTGCCTAACCTAACTGCCTCGGGTGGCGCAGCGGTAAGAGGGTCGCAGCACTTTAAAGCGACGGCTGCGCGCCAGTGTTCCCGGATACGATCCCCGGGTCGGGCCAAAATTATATAATTATATCGGTTTGCCGATGATATAGTCGTTGTGGCAACGACGCTGGATGATCTTGGCACTATGCTCGAAGACCTCGACCGAGTATCCCGACAAGTGGGTCTTAAAATGAACATGGAAAAGACGAAAATTATATCGAGCTCCCTTGTTGTACCCACTCCAGTATCCGTTGGGAACTCAACTTTCGAAGTTCTCGACGAGTACGTCTACCTGGGACAAGTTATCCAATTGGGTAGGTCCAACTTTGAGAAAGAGGTCAATCGACGAATCCAACTCGGCTGGGCAGCGTTTGGTAAACTGCGCAAGAGCGTCTTCTCGTCTCAATTACCTCAGTGTCTGAAGACGAAAGTCTTCAACCAGTGTGTGTTACCAGTGATGACATACGGATCCGAAACGTGGCCTCTAACTATAGGAATTATAAAGAAGCTCAAAATTACACAACAAGCGATGGAGCGGGCTATGCTCGGTGTTTCTCTACGAGATCGAATCAGAAACGAGGAGATACGTAGAAGAACTACGGTAACGGACATAGCCTTGAGAATCAGTAAGCTCAAGTAGCAGTGAGCAGGGCACATAGCGCGAAGAACTAATGGCCGTTGGGGCAGGATCGAAGTTCTAGATTGGAGCCTTGGACCCTTTGACCAAAGACGCAGCGTAGGACGTCCACCGACAAGATGGACAGATAACCTTAAAAAGATCGCGGGATCAAACTGGATGCAGACCGCTAGTGATCGGTCGCTGTAGAAAGCCGTGGGGGAGGCCTATGTTCAGCAGGGGACGTCCTTTGGCTGATAATGATGATGATCCCCGGGTCTGGCCAAAAATATATACCTGAGTTTTTCTGTTCAGAAATTCTTAGGGTAGCCCGGAGTTTGGAAGTTGGCGGTATTTCACCCCCGTGCCTCGGAAAAGCACTTAAAGCCGTTGGTCCTGCGCCTGATCTCTCTCCGGTCGTGTCAGATTGTTCTCCCATCGGACTATGAAATTAAAGGAATAGAGAGTGCACCTGTGTTTGCACACACACTTGTGGTATCAAAATTATGAACCAACCTCTAAAATTACTTATCATTTAGTTTTGTGACGTTTTAATCTAAGTGATTTATTTTTGTGCAGAAATTAAAGTCACGATAAACCCCTGGCCGTGGCCTGGCTTATATATATTAAGTCTGTAGGTAAATATAAATAAATAAACATGTTGTTGTTGTCTTTTGGTTTAAATCTTGACTAGATTGTTAACTTTGATCCTTGAGGGATTACTATCAAAACTGCGTGATAAAGGAAAAAAGAAGATTGTTATTGCAGGTGATCTGAATATTAATACTTTGACTGCAAGCACACGCTCAAACAGACTACGAAATCTTCTTAATTCTTTTAATTTAAGTCCGACCGATAGACCGATAGCGCTGATGTCAATATTTTCAAAAATATATGAGCGGGTAATGCATTACAGATTAAAAGGCCAGAACAGAACGGCTTCCGGAAAAATCACAATACAACCTTAGCCATCTTCACATTGGTTCAATCAATAGTAGAATGCCTTGATAGAAGAAACCAGTAGCGGCCCTGTTTTTTGATTTGAGCAAAGCATTCGATTTTGTCGATCATGCCAATCTGATCCAAAAACTACAAAAATACGGGATTAGGGAAACAGCAACAGACAATACGTGGAAATCAGTAAGATGGTTAAAATAAAGAACTCTCACACAAAAATGACATACAAATCTGACTCCAGAGCGAATAGAGTCGGTGTCCCACAAGGTAGTATTTTAGGTCCAATACTTTTTTATTTATATTTTAATGATCTACCTAAAGTAATTGATCATCAATCTATTCTTTTTGCTGACGACACAACATTGATCATTAAAGGAAAAGACGAAGACCATCTGGAATCTGAAATAAATACGACTATCAAAAAAGTGATTAAATGGTTAAATGAAAAAAAAAATTACCTGATGCACTCCGGGAGTGCCGGCAGAAGTGAAAACTTGAATATCAACGTTGTGCATTTTTGATTTTTTGGAATAGTTAGGGAATAATTTTGAATGAATTGCTCTTATTATCAATATAAAAGTACTATCATTTTTGTGATAGAATACAATAATAATAATAATAATATATTTTTATAGAATACAATATTTATTTATTGCGCTATCGTACACAAACATTACAATTTATATTATATTAAATTATATTAAAAAGTTTATCTCTCAGAAAAATCAACTTACATCCATTATTTCGCCAACCGTCTTACGGTTTTTCGATCAGCCCACGTGTCCTGACGCGAGTTTCACATTTTTCCCCCATCCCACAAAAGTGCTCAACGCCGCTAAAGAAGTTTTCACTTCAATAAAATTATTGTTTCAGTTTTACAAATGAGAGTGAATATTGACAAGACCAAAACCACGCTATTTCGGACATATCAATCTAATAAAATTAATCTTAAAATTGACTATAAAGGACATATAATTCATAACGTACCAACAACTTTGACGACCCGTCTGGTGTAGTGGTCGAGAAATCGCCTACTACGCAGCGGGTTGCGGGTTCGATCCCCGCACAATACAAACATTTGTGTGCATGAACATGTTTGTTTGTATTGGTCTGGGTGTTTTCTATGTATATCATGTATGTATTTACAAACAAAAAAGTATTTAAGTATTATATCTTGTTTTATGGGTGCCAGACAACTCTGGCACCCATAAAACAAGCTTTGAGTAGCTTACTTTGGGACTAGATGGCGATGTGTGGGTATGTCCAAAGGATATTTATTTATTTTAAAAAAAACTATGTTTTTAGGAATAATTATCGATGAACACTTTAGTTGGAAATGTCACGTAAATAGGGTATGTGACAAGCTAAGCCGCTTCGTATTTGCTCTAAGGAGATTACGAGAAACTGTCTCTACAGAGGTTGCTCTGGAGGCATATCACGCCTACGTTGCCTCAGTTTTACAATATGGGCTTATGATATGTAAATAATAATAAATAACTCTACTGACATAGAATTGGTATTCAAAATTCAAAAAAATGTGTTAGGGCCATTAGTGGTGCAGATTATACAGATTCCTGCAGGCCCCTCTTTAAACGGTTTCGATTGCTGACATTAACTAGCCTTTACATTAAACAAATATGTTTATTTGTGAAGCAACACAGTTATTTTTTCCCAGCAAAATTGCCAGTGTCGGGTAAATGTCTGCGTAAGCGTCCGACATGTCTCCTTCAAGTTCCAGCATACAGACTGACATTGGCTGAAAAGAATGTATTTATTATGGCAGTAAAAGTTTTTAATGCATTGCCAGAGGACATAAGAGGAATTACGGGGTCTTTATTTAAAACAAAGTTACACTCGTGGGTAATTGAGAATAATTTTTATTATCTTAATGAATTTTTACTCGCTAGAAATATATGTTTAGTCCGATGGCGATGATATCCACTTTTGAGATTATCATGGTTTAACTCATACTATATTTTGCACGCTGACTAAAATGTAGTAAATTTTGGTGGACTCAAATGTATTTATAAACTAAGACCAATATTGTACACCCAAAATACGCAAATAAACGCATTTGTATTGTATTGTATTGTAATGCGATTGGCGGCTTGCGAACGTTTTCGAAGCGTTCATAGGCATTATCAACTAGCATTATTAAATAGTACTAGTTGAGTCACGCACTGAGAGTTCCGTACCAATTTTAACTGAATTAGGGTTTAGGACAAATGTGGATAGTGGATTTCTGTTTTCTGTGTGTGCACTTGACAACCGCCACAACCACCACACCAGCCCGCGAAAAGTCCATTTTAGCGTGGTGGTCGCTGCGAATACGTCATTGATGCCTTTTACAACCTCCTCAGAAAAGTTAAAAAAAATAACATCGACGCCCCCAAACGCTCACAAGCCCGTTCCACTTCACATCACAGGCGCGGTCCGAAAGGGGGGGGTCACAGGGGACATGACCCCCCCCCAAAATCTAAGGTCAAATTGAAAAATCTAAAAAACATTCCAAATAACAAAAGGAAATCAATAGCTATCGCCTAACAACATTATGTAACTGCTGTAACTAAAAATCGGCTTTCTTCATCTTGCTAATGGCCTAGTAAAAACAAAAACCGGCCAAGTGCGAGTCGGACTCGCGCACTGAGGGTTCTGTGCCAACTTTAACTGAATTATGGAATCCACTTACTTCCACTTAGAAAATACCACAATATTGTGTTGACAGCAAATATTGTTTTTCATAGTATTTGTATGAAGAACAAAGTTATGTTTGCGGTTGTCGAAATTGAGCTATTTCTCAAAAACTTCTAGTTCGATCCTGTCCGAACCAAGTTGTTTTCGTTGTAAATATAGTTATGATCTACAATATATATTTTTTTCAAAATTTACACTCGCTTAGTTTAGAAGTTAGATGGGGGAGACGCCCATTTTATCACTTTGGAAGCGTCTAGCTACGAAACGTTAGACTTTAAAAGAAAATAGTTCTTGTAACCTCTATGTCATTTTAAAAGACCTATCTATAGACATCCTACACGCATAGGATTGACTAAAAAAAATTCTTTGGTTTTAGTTTCATGTATGGGAGTTCCCCCTTTAATATCATTATTTTTTATTATTTATATAAGAATCATAAAGCGGTTAACACGATACATCTTCATACGAAATTTCAACAGTGTGAAGCTTATAGTTACAGAATAAATTGGCTGTGACATACGGACGGACAGACAGACAGACAGACAGACTTGGCGAAACTATAAGGGTTCCGTTTTTTGCCATTCGGCTACGGAACCCTAAAAATGTAATTATGCACTAGCACATTTTCAACAACCGCTATAAAATTTGTCTTTTATACAAATACTATGAAAAACCAAGTTATTTTTGCTGTCAATAAAATATTATGGTATTTTGGCTAAGTGGAGGTAAGTGGACCCTTAATTTAGTTAAAGTTGGCCCAAAATCTCAGTGCGCGAGTCCGACTCGCACTTGGCCGGTTTTTTCTTAGTGACCCCCTCCAAAATTTCAGGCTGCGACCGCGCCTGTCACATCACTTTACCACCAGGCTCACGCAGATAAAATGGGCGCTCGTAAGCGCTGGCAACCGTGGTTACAAGTGGTACGCACCCTACAGTTGGTGTAGAAGTGATATTTGTAACATTTGGTGCATTTTTTTTCTGAACTTCGAGATTACAGTCTTTTTAACCATCGCTTTAATTTCATTTTTCTCTACCATGCCACGGGATTCATTAATTTACCAAGATTGAAAGTTTCTTGTTACTCATAAATACATAGACACCGTGTTCTTTTTGTTTTTCGGAAAATTTAACCTCGGATTCTTCAAAGTATAAGTTTGATTTTTTGCCAAAATTTATTCTAACAGAAGATTCGAGTAAGATTGTAAATCATGTCCATTCCTAGTGTTTTTGTGTCTACTACCACTGCGAATAGTCAGAAAAAAGGGCCCAAACTAACATATTTTGTTACTGTTTTACTGTTATGGTTTAGATTTTTTGTTACTCTTCTAATAATGGGCAGTTTTCACCCATCATTTGCTCTCACTTACTCAATGCCATTAAAATTAATAACTTTTTTTAAATTTATGTAGTCACATAAACTCAACGTTTTAAAATGCTTCAAGATTAAATTAGGTATATACGAGTATTAATTCCTATTTCAGTCATATTTCATTTACATAGGTACGCATTATTGTGATTTTAATATTATTATTTACGTTGACGAAAAGCATTATTTACCCACTGGTATAGCACCTAAAGTTTAAAAACTTAATTTCCAAAGTTACGCCATCTCTTGATGATAAAAACATTATAAGATAAGAAAATCCAATTTTTGTATGGATTGTGAGGGTAAATGGGTGCACTGAAAGTAAGGGCGCACACTTTTTAGGGTTCCGTAGCCGAATGGTAAAAAACGGAACCCTTATCGTCTGTCCGTCAGTATGTCACAGCCATTTTATTCTGTAACTATAACCATTGTGTAACTATTACATATACTATAAAAATTAACTTAAAAAAAAGTAAAAACCGACTTCAAAACCAAAATGCACTAAAAAGTCTGAAATTAACTCTTGACCATTGAAAGGAAAGGAATCTATTTTAAGCTAACAATTTCTTTTTGGAGTCGGTGCTGTGATAGTTGATGCTTGATGGTCAAGTCAAATGATGGCACCGACTTTGTTTGCCTAAAAAGATTCCTTTCCTTTGAATGGTCAAGAGTTTATTTCAGACTTTTTAGTTCATTTTGGTTTTGAAGTCGGTTTTCACTTTTTTTTAAAGTTAATTTTATTTTTTCATTTTTAGAGATTACAGGAGGGGGGGGGAGTTGCACCTTATGACTCTGTTCTTTGTAAAGCTACAAACTACCAATCTTATGTTCTGTCATTACAATTACTGAACTCATAATCGTTAGGGATTCCACCATCAGCTCAGCTCCACAAGATGTTGACCATCAGACGTAGCAACACGTCAAAATTACTATTTTAGTAAAAACGTGAACGTCAAAACGTGCATTTCAAAATGAGGCTTTCCCTCGATTACACCAAAATCCCATCATCACATCCCAAATTGGCATCAATGGGACCAATTAGAAGGTATACCCTCTAGGTAGGCTAAACGTTTTTTCAAATCGGTCGACAAACGACTGAGATATGAGGTAACATAGACACAAAAAAAAACATACAGTTGAAATGATAACCTCCTCCTTTTTTAAATTCGGTTAAAAAACAAAGTAATATTTGCTGTCAAAAAAATATTGTGGTATTTTAGCTTAGTGGAAGTTAGTGGATCCCTAATTCAGCTAAAGTTGGCACGGAAGCTTCAGTGGGCAAGTCCGACTCGCACTTAGCCGGTTTTTTTTTTGTATAGGTACATCTTATTGACAAGTATTACATGTTTTAATTTTTGACCATTATTAAATATCATTGATAATGTAAAAAACTAACGCAGATTTTACGATTGATTTATTGCTTCCGTAATAGTATACGAGTACAACCTTATGTACTCGTATGTGTGTGACATTTAGATGGCGTGGCTACCACATAAAATTATTATCCCTTTGGTACTTCTATGGGCTACCATGCTTATCGCAAGAATTTTTATTAAATTAATATCTCTTAGCGCGACCTTTATTTTTGTAGTTGATTTATACCATTAACTTCCGGAAAACTATAGGATCACGTTGTATAAGCTATTACTACAATTACATTTAAATGAACCGGTATACCTAGTCTTGCCATAAATATTGTCACACAGAAAATATATTTTTTTAAGGCAAATAATATTTATTACTTTTACAGTGTGTTAGTTTTATACATAAACTAGCGGTCCCCCGCGACTTCGTCCGCGCGTTTTGAGTTTGCTCCCTCCCCTCCCGTCGCAGCGTCATGTTTTATATCCTAAAGCCTTTCTCGATAAATAAGCTATCCGACACAATAATATTTTTTCAAATCGGTCCAGCAGTTCCTGAGATAAGCGCGTTCAAACAAACAAACTCTTCAGCTTTATAATATACTAGCGGTCCCCCGCGACTTCGTCCGCGCGTTTTGAATTTGCTCCTTGTCCTCCCGTAGCAGCGTCATGTTTTATATCCTAAAGCCTTTCTCGATAAATTAGCTATCCAACACAAAAATATTTTTTCAAATCGGTCCAGCAGTTCCTAAGATAAGCGCGTTCAAATAAACAAACTCTTCAGCTTTATAATATACTAGCGGTCCCCCGCGACTTCGTCCGCGCGTTTTGAGTTTGCCCCCTCCCCTCCCGTCGCAGCGTCATGTTTTATACCCTAAAGCCTTTCTCGATAAATAAGCTATGCAAAACAGAAATATTTTTTCAAATCGGTCTAGCAGTTCCTGAGAGAAGCGCGTTCAAACAAACAAACTCTTCAGCTTTATAATATTACTAGCGGTCCCCCGCGACTTCGTCCGCGCGTTTTGAGTTTGCTCCCTCCCTTCCCGTCGCAGCGTAATGTTTTATATCCTAAAACCTTTCTCAATAAATAAGCTATCTAACACAGAAATATTTTTTCAAATCGGTTCAGCAGTTCCTGAGATAAGCGCGTTCAAACCAACAAACTCTTCAGCTTTATAATATAATTAGCGCAAGCGCACGTTGTACTTAAGCTGCGAACATTATTTTGGTGCGGAGTTATGTTAAAACTGTGATAGCTCCTAAGATATTTATTGGAATCAAATGATATAAAGGGCAACTTTGTTCTAAATGAAATGTTAGTGATGATGAATGTATTTATTTTGATAAGAATAAATACCTGTGTGTATAATACAGCTCTAAAAATAATGCATTATTTTTTTACAAATTTATTAACATAAAAAATGTTGTAGTAAGTCAACCATAAAAGATAGACTTATGCTGTCGCAGACTTTATTATAGAACTTTTAATGTTGAACAATCCTGTCATACATGATTTTTGTGTAACTTAAGCGGTTTTCGCAGCGTACGCAGCGGAAGTTCTCAAAAGGAATATCTTTCTCCCGTTTTCGCAACATTTTTCATTGCTGCTGTGGTTTTGTGAGTCGTATCATTATATTATATAGCTTAAAGCCTTCCTCGATAAATGGACTATCTAACATAAAAATAATTTTTCAAATCGGGCCAGTAGTTTCTGAGATTAGCGCTTTCAAACAAACAAACAAACAAACAAACTCTTCAGCTTTATAATATTAGTATAGATTAGCGCAAGTGCACGTCGTACTTTAGCTGCGAACATTATTTTGGTGCGGAGTTATGTTAAAACTGTGATAGCTCCCAAGATATATATTGGAATCAATTGATATAAAGGGCAACTTTGTTCTAAATGAAATGCTCGTGATGATGAATATTTTGATAAGAATAAATACCTGCGTGTATAATACACCTCTAAAAATGATGCATTATTTGTTTACAAATTTATTTAACATAAAATAGGTTGTAGTAAGTCAACCATAAAAGATAGCCTTATGCTGTCGCAGACTTTATTGTAGAACTTTTAATGTTGAACAATCCTGTCATACATGATTTTTGTGTAACTTAAGCGGTTTTCGCAGCGTACGCAGCGGAAGCTCTCAAAAGGAATATCTTTCTCCCGTTTTCGCAACATTTTTCATTGCTGCTGTGGTCTTATGAGTCGTATCTTTATGTTATATAGCCTAAAGCCTTCCTCGATAAATAGACTATCCAACGTAAATATATTTTTTCAAATCGGGCCAGTAGTTTCTGAAATAAGCGCGTTCAAACAAACAAACAAACAAACAAACAAACAAACTCTTCAGCTTTATAATATTAGTATAGATAGCGGTCCCCCGCGACTTCGTCCGCGCGTTTTGAGTTTTGTACTGTTGTACATGTTTTATATGTAATAAATTGAGTACCTTAATATATTTAGTATTCATCGGATCCACATTAACATTTTCATCACATTATCTTTGTTTTTCCATGCTTTCATCCAAAGATTGCTGGTTCGTTTGCTGTAAACACGAACATAAGAGTTAATAGTAGATTCTATCTACCATAACGCAGTTCGTATTTTCTCCCTAAAAAGTCGTACTGTAGACATTAAACTATAGGCATTACCTGCCTTTCTACTCTTCTTATTACTATTACTCTGTATTTTTGGATTATTGATGTTTTCTAATCCTTTTTGAACAATATTTATTGTGAATCTAAAAATGTCAAACTTTCAAAGCTCTGTTATTCTACTTTTCTGTACATAATACTGTAAAAATAGCTGTGTTTTACCTTTGTTTGCAATTTTCCTTTAATTTGCATTGGGTGATGATTCATTTTCCTGTTTATTTATATATATTGCTTGATTTCTGAAATATTTTTATCTTTATTGACATGGTTGTTATGACAATATCTTTCAAAGTCTGACAACTTCTATCAAAGTTTATTACTTTTTCGGGTTTAATCCTCTGTAAACCACCAGTATTCATGTTCTATTTTTGAACCTACCTCGATCTAAATTTGAACGGCCCCGGCCCCCTATATAAGCATTAATTTTTTTCATTCATTTCATTCGATTCCGAGTTCTAAGCTCGAACAGTTCTATTATACTCCAATAAATAAATACTCTACATCTTCCCTCAAGAAGTCTTGAAGAACCGCCGGTGACTACTGAAACACCTCCTCACGCTAGGGGAGGGACCGGACACCGGAGGAGTATCCAAGCACATTGACTGCAGTAACACCTCCTCGCTCTAGGGGAGGGACCTGTCTCCTTCTCGGAAGAGGATCCGAGACCAAGTACTTCTGGCACTCCAACTGATCATAACATTTTCTATATAGTGCCCGTTACCTCATTACTGCACATCGGCGTCTCTGCTCTTCACGGCGCCTGTCACCGCTGCACATCGGCGTCACTGCTCTTCACGGCGCCTGTCACCGCTGCACATCGGCGTCACTGCACTGCTCTTCACAGCGCCTGTCACCGCTGCACATCGGCGTCGCTGCTACCTCCGCTGTGTCGGCCCTGCACTCCAACGCCGCCCTTTGCTGCCCCCAGGACAATACTTATTGAAGATTTGAAGATACTTACTCACGCCCACTGCACTTTACTTACATTCATACAGACATCACCTCATCTCATTTTTCGGTACTGTATTCTTTTTGTTGTAATATAAATTCTATTCCCTCTTCTACCTCTTCTACTTCTCCACATTTGTCGCTTCACGACAGTTTGCTCCCTCCCCTCCCGTCGCAGCGTCATGTTTTATATCCTAAAGCCTTTCTCGATAAATAAGCTATCCAACACAGAAATATTTTTTCAAATCGGTCCAGCAGTTCCTGAGATAAGCGCGTTCAAACAAACAAACTCTTCAGCTTTATAATATTAGTATAGATTAGCGCAAGCGCACGTTGTACTCAAGCTGCGAACATTATTTTGGTGCGGAGTTATGTTAAAACTGTGATAGCTCCTAAGATATTTATTGAAATCAAATGATATAAAGGGCAACTTGAACTAAATGAAATGCTCGTGATGATGAATGTATTTATTTTGATAAGAATAAATACCTGTGTGTATAATTCACCTCTAAAAATAATGCATTATTTTTTTACAAATTTATTAACATAAAAGTGGTTGTAGTAAGTCAACCATAAAAGATAGACATATGTTGTCGCGGACTTTATTATAGAACTCTTAATGCTGAACAATCCTGTTATACATGATTTTTGTGTAACTTAAGCGGTTTCCGCAGCGTATGCAGCGGAAGCTCTCAAAAGGAATATCTTTCTCCCGTTTTCGCAACATTTTTCATTTCTGCTGTGGTCATATGAGTCGTATCTTTATGTTATATAGCCTAAAGCCTTCCTCGATAAATGGACTATCCAACGTAAAAATAATTTTTCAAATCGGGCCAGTAGTTTTTGAGATTAGCGCGTTCAAACAAACAAACAAACAAACTCTTCAGCTTTATAATATTAGTATAGATTAGCGCAAGCGCACGTTGTAGGTACTTAAGCTGTGAACATTATTTTGGTGCGGAGTTATGTTAAAACTGTGATAGCTCCTAAAATATTTATTGAAATCAAATGATATAAAGGGCAACTTGGTTCTAAATGAAATGCTCGTGATGATGAATGTATTTATTTTGATACGAATAAATACCTGTGTGTATAATACACCTCTAAAAATAATGCATTATTTTTTTACAAATTTATTAGCATAAAAAAGGTTGTAGTAAGTCAACCATAAAAGATAGACATATGCTGTCGCGGACTTTATTATAGAACTCTTAATGCTGAACAATCCTGTCATACATGATTTTTGTGTAACTTAAGCGGTTTCCGCAGCGTATGCAGCGGAAGCTCTCAAAAGGAATATCTTTCTCCCGTTTTCGCAACATTGTTCATTTCTGCTGTGGTCTTATGAGTCGTATCTTTATGTTATATAGCCTAAAGCCTTCCTCGATAAATGGACTATCCAACGTAAAAATAATTTTCCAAATTGGGCCAGTAGTTTTTGAGATTAGCGCGTTCAAACAAACAAACAAACAAACTCTTCAGCTTTATAATATTAGTATAGATATAAAAACAACTTTAAATATAAAAAGCTTATTCAAAATGGTCTCTATTGGCTGCAATACAGTCCTTTAAACGTTGAGGCCAGTTATCAATAGAAGCACGCACTCTTTCCATATAAAAATTCTTCACTGCCAATCGTATGGATTGTTATCATGGCATTTAGAGCAAGCCGTACTCTCTAAAACTGACCATAAATCATAATCCAGCGGATTAAGATCAGGACTAGACGAAGGCCAGTCTTCAGCTCTGATGAAGTCCGAAACGTTCGCTTCTAACTAAGACTGCGTGGACCGAGCTTTATGACCCGGCGCCGAGTCTTGTTGGAAAGACCATGCTTGGTTATTTAACATGGTGTTGTTAAGTGGCTTAACTACCTTCTCAAGAATGGTATCTTGATACACTTGTGCCAATGTTTTGACCTTTTTCTCAAAAATATGGCTCAGTCACTCCTTCATAGCTAACACCCCACCAAACCATCACTGAAGTCGGGTAATGCCCACGTTGCACTCTGCCGACTAAGGGAAGCTTCCTTAGAGGTTTGAGCATAAATACGGTCATTTTGTTTGTTTAAATGTTGCTCAATTGTAAAGATTTTCTCATCCGTGCACAATGTTTTTCTGTCACCTCCCTTTGCGTACCGCTTCAGTAGTTTTTCGATTTTAACACCCTATTCTTTTTTAAATTATCAGTTAAAAAATGACCAGTGTGTCTCTTATAGGCTGCCATTAAATAATAATAATAAATATCCTATGGACATTCCCACACATCGCCATCTAGCCCCAAAGTAAGCTACTCAAAGCTTGTGTTATGGGTGCCAGACAACGGATATAATACTTAAATACTTTTTTTTTGTAAATACATACATGATATACATAGAAAACACCCAGACCAATACAAACAGACATGTTCATGCACACAAATGTTTGTATTGTGCGGGGATCGAACCCGCACCCGCTGCGTAGTAGGCGATTTCTCGACCACTACACCAGACGGGTCGTCATTCCTAAGTCATCTTTTAAAATACGCGACATAGTTCTGGGTGCTATCTTTATCTCCCGAGATAAAATCTTTTGCTTTCGGACAGGATTTCTGCGAATTCATTCCCTTTCTGCTTTGACCACCTTTTTCGTACGAACACTGACGACCGGAAGACGGACGGACGGACGGCCAGGAAGACAATTCTCGTGCAATTCGTATACGAAAAAAGTTCACGGACAAACAAACAGACAAACAAGAAATTCAAAAAATCTAGATTAGATATATTTTACTTTTTACATCCCTCTGGCTCGGTTTTTAGCTTTTTCTTTTATTGTAAACAAAATTCGACCTCTACAAGGCTGCTGACGCGACGGTGTGTAAAAAGTCTATTTTACAACAACGTACTTTTCTAAATATATATTCGAACATTTTAGATTTCTTCTTGGCTTTGCATTACGTACTAATCAAATATCTTCTATGATGTAATAATTTAACATATTTGATCTTTTTTTGTGTTTCGTGACTATACAAACTTAATAACTAAAATTGCACTTGTAAAAAGCAACTAGAAACATTATCTTAAAACAAGGAATCTTTTATCTCCCCAATTGCATGAACTATTACTTATAAACTTGATGGTATTTTGGAAAAACCTACAAAGGTAAAAAAAAAAAAAATATTTTTTTAATCTATCGTAATGGAAATTTGCATTCATTTAATTAATCCCACTGCCATAAACACCGATTTGTAGCGACACATCGTACGAAGGATTTGATAAACTAATCCGAAATTCTTGAGTTCGGATAATAATAAAAAAATATCATGAAGTCACTGTGACGTATAGCGCTATCTCTTCGCTTGGCTTAATAATCAGTAACTTGGTTTAAAGTCCATAATATCACTTGTCGGGGGGGCATTCATTTCAATAGGGTTTCCTATGTTGACTTCAACGGCGCTGAAGCGCTGAAACATAACATTTCCGCAATGTCATTATCGAGAACACAGATCAGAGATCGAGATCAAAATCGCTTGCATCTCGCATCTTATTTCGTTTGAAGTGACCCCAGTTTTTGTGTCGTGTGTGCTAGCGATTTTCGTTGAAAATGGTTAGGCTCCTGAGATATCAACCGTACCTATACAGGACGTAGTGAACTATGCTTAAAACGAAAGGAAAATAAGGTGTGCATAATGACAAGAGATATTGATAAGAGTAAAAGGACGTTTGAATTTGAATGAGGAACGCAGTAGGTCTTTCTTGATTTTTTAATTGGAACGTAAGGAGTAGCAAGACGTAAAGTTGAAAGTAAAGTCTTCTATAAGTAGGTACCCATTCTCTTGCTGTTTTTCCCTATTTGCTAGGTTCTAGGATAAACATTATTTTTTATTTACCAAAGACGCCGTATCAACTTACTAGTTTTCAGTGACAAATAAAATACTAAATCATCTTACTAAATTAGAGACCCTTTACACACTGCGACTTTTAGCAGCGATGCAGTCGCGATGTTAACACGCATTAGCATCGATGCAGTCGCAAAATGTCAACATTTACTCACTGCGCTACTTTTAGCATCGATGCTAATGCGTGTTAGCATCGATGCAGTCGCTAAATGTCAACATTTATTCACTGCGCTAGTTTTAGCATCGATGCTAATGCGTGTTAGCATCGATGCAGTCGCAAAATGTCAACCTTTACACACTGCGCTACTTTTAGCATCGATGCTAATGCGTGTTAGCATCGATGCAGTCGCTAAATGTCAACCTTTACACACTGCGCTACTTTAAGCATCGATGCTAATGCGTGTTAGCATCGATGCAGTCGCAAAATGTCAACCTTTACACACTGCGTTACTTTTAGCATCGATGCTAATGCGTGTTAACATTGATGCAGTCGCAAAATGTCAACATTTATACACTGCGCTACTTTTAGCAGCGATATGCGATGCAGAAGCTGGAATTTATCAAATTATGTACTGAATTTTGGCAACTGCATCGAACCTAACGCGTGTTAGCATTGATGTAGTCACTCTTCTGAATCGATGCTATCGCGCGACTACATCGATGCTAAATTAAATCTGTTCATTGCGAGTCGCGATGCTGAAGCGCGTTTTCATAACGCGCGACTGCATTGATGCTAAAAGTAGTAGTGTGTAAGCAAAAAGCAGTGGCATAGGATAACCGTCTTCTCTGCAATTTAGATTTTTTTACTGACTCCAGAAAAAAGGTACTTAATCAATTCTACATGTATGTTCGTTATTCGAAACGTGGTCTCTTACTATGGGCCTTATAATGAAGCTCAAAATCACACAACGAGCGATGGAAAGGGCTATGCTGGGTGTTTCTCTACGGGATCGAATCAGAAATGAGGAGATACGTAGAAGGACTAAGGTAACGGACATAGCCTTGAGAATCAGTAAGCTCAAGTGGCAAAACATAGCGCGAACGAACTGATGGCCGTTGGGGCAGGAAAGTTCTAGATTGGAGACCTTTCGACCAGAGACGCAGCGTGGGACGTCCACCTGCGTGAAGATTTTTAGTTCAATCAAGTACATTCAAGATGAAAAACATAAAACATAAGATAAAAATATATTAAAAATACGAACAAAGATACACTTGGAAGTTTGACACATTTCTTATTTATTCAATCTTTATTGCACTGTAAGTTGTACAATGGGCGGACTTAATGCCTAATGGTATTCTCTACCAGTCAACCACCTGAACTTGCAGCAAATCATATTAACTTTGATTTTGTAGAACGTCTCATCTCGTTAGGACGCAAAGTTTCCAATATATATGCGATAAGAGGTACGGCCTGGGACTTTTGATATATTAACCTCCTAACTAGTCCCAACAAAGTTACGAAGTCAAAAATCGTATTCCTGAAATTCCCCCTACAATCTTTCGGTGACGGAACTAATATAGGATATCGATATATGAATAGTCATTTATCATTTATTTAATGCAAGAAATACACGGTAGATAGACAACCTACTACATGTGCACACCCGGTAGGGTACAGCAAAGTAAAACTATTTATTTAATAAATTGTGGAGTACCTAATTATATAACATTTCAGTTCAACAGTTCGATTCGATATCGTTCAAATCCGACACGTTTAATTTTAAGTGTATTAATCAGTTTATTGAAGGCGGTTTAATTATTATCAGACTACTAGAGAGAATGCACTGGCAGAGAGTATGCTCCGCAGCAGAGCAACAATGACTGTTTTATTTATCATAACCGTAGGGGATAAGTACGAAGAACTAAGGTAACGGACATATCCCTACGAATCAGTAAGCTCAAGCGGGCACAGCGCGAAGAACTTATGACCGTTGTGGCAGAAAAGTTCTACATTGGAGACCCTTCGACCAAAAGCGCAGAGTGAGACGTCCAGCGACAAGATGGACGTATGACCTTGTAAAGATCGCAGGATCAAACTGGATGCAGACCGCTCACAACCGTCGCTGTGGAAAGCCGTGGCCTATGTTCAGCAGTGGACGTCCTTTGGCTGACAATAATGATGCCCGTACAGCTTACGGCGAATGTACGTTATGTTCGTTAGATGAATATTATTTTAAAAAATATTAAATCGATTTCTAATGTGGTGGCTCTACGGCAAAGCATGTCACAAAAATTTTATCAGCGTAAATTTTTAATGATCCAATGCTTATAATGCCATTGAGGATGAAAACTAATCCAACAAAATAAGAAATCACGGAAGTCAGAACATAAAAAAATAACTTAATATCTACCTATTCAACGAAACCATTTCCTTGCGGCAAGGAGGCTATGATGCTGGCTGCGTTGCCGCGTTGGATAGCTATGCTGATCCTTTGAGCAAGGAACCAGCCAGCTTTATTATTGGCTGTTAAATTATTTAATTTTGGCGCAATTTTTCTAAACAGCAATTTAGCAGAGGGTCCCCACGGCCCAAATGTTTCAACGCCAAACGGCGCAAACACATAATCACTTGCAAGTGAAACGTACTTGCGACGCTTAGCGTTTTCAGCCAACTCCGCTGCTGCTCCAGCTTTAAGGGCTGATTCTCTGAGATGGGAAGGGGCCAAAGTATCGACACAAGTTGCATCCTAAACTAAGGCCCGACCCCGTTCCCAGGGAATAAGCGCTAGGCCATCGGGTCTCTTGCCATCATCACGGACCAAACCACGTAGTTCCAACGTGGAAGGAACATTAATGGTCGCAAGAGCCCTTCTGATGGCGTCATTAAGGGTAGCGTGACGGGCGAGACGCCTAGCGCTTTGCTGGGAACAAAGGCAGTGGAGACCAAATTTATCAACCTCCTTGCCACATGGACACGTAAAAATTTCACATATAGGGGTACCAAGGCGGAGGCCCACACACACCCGGAAAGACTCACTATCAAAAAGAGTGCCCAAATTTTTCGACGGTAAAGCATGAAGCCAATGACCAAAATCTTTGCAGGAAACTGCCAAGAGCCTTGCGCGACCACTGTCACTGACGGAATTTTGAAGTAAATAATTAAAGGTCTCTCGCAAGAGGGACATCCCAAAGTTTTTGCTGGTGACGTTCCTTTGGGATGTCTTCTCTAGGACAGAGGCCTTGCCAAAACTCCTCCGCCTCTCTCACCTCAGAAAGTTGGCGAGGATGTTCAAAGATTTTTCCGGCTAAAACGGAAGTGCTGTGCAAAGAGGAGAGAAAAGCGGGGAGGGCTATACTAGAAATTTGGCGAATTCCGATACCACCAAAACGAATAGGAAGCGAAGCCTGAGCCCAAGAATTATTATCGAAATGTAAATTTAAATTTTTTTCTAAACTATTTTTAAGGGTGGTGTCAAATAGTTTTAAATAATTATTTTTTTTTCAGATAGGACTAGCACGTAAGAAATATGAAAATTTAGGCACAAAAAGACACGATTTAAGTATAGTAAATGCAATGTGTGAATTTAGGTGTTCTAATCTGGGGGCTGAAAGGGTGAAATCATTCAATTTTTTATCAAGAAAAGGTTCGATGCTGGGATCAAGAAGAGGGGCACCCAGGAGGCAAAGCGATTCAGAATTCAGAATTTTGATGTTAGGAGCAAGGGAATTGAATTTATCAATGATTGCCTGACGGGAACCAGACGAAACGTGATCATTAATAAAAAGTTCACATTTTGAAAGGTTCAGTTCCAAGCCTAATTTCTTAAATCCTTCTATAATCAGGACAAGGTCTTGGAAAACAACATCTGCTTTGCCTCCAAAGGAGCCATCATCCAGATACCAGGCATTGAATTTAGAATTTAAGGATGAAATGACAGGATGGATGCCTAAACTAAAAAGGGCTGGACCTAAAGGGTCAAAAACCTGCTTATTAATAATATTATTTTGCAACTCTTACACAATTCGTATTACAGGTTTTACCAAAAAACTATAGCGTTTATCACTCCTGAGGTCATATTCTGAATGGTGCTGCCAGAGAGTATGCTCCCCAGTAGAGCCACTATCAATGTCTACTTTATTATTAACTGTTACTCATACAGCGATTTCGGAAATTTGGTAGTTAAGCGTACATCATTTTATATAAAAGAGTTTTTTCTAAAGTGATGGCTATTCTGGAGAGCATGTCACAAAATAACGCATCCTTTTTCCTAAATACAAGACAATATTTACGTACTTCGCTGGCTCAGCGACCCGAAGTGGATCTTGGCCTCCGACATTAAAGTGCGCCATTCTTTGCTATTCTGTGAGAAATCTGACAATATTTAGGGAAAACAAAATTCATCTGGAGAAAGTAATGCATGATGGCAAGCTTATACATACCTACTCTACACCAACAGTCTACGCACAACATGTAGCATCTCCAAATAGATTGTGTTGTGAATTGTTTCTGTAAAATAGACGACAAAATGGTTACGTTTTAAAAATGTACTATCTTACTAACACCCTCTTGTTGGAGCGTATATAAAATATTTTCTTGTTGCACTCACAAATAAGACTAAATGTATTTCGAAATAAAACAACTTTTTTACGCATTAACTTTTCGCGAGTTTATTAATTTTATCCCGACGTTTCGAACACTTTACAGCGTTCGTGGTCACGGGTAGACTGTAACTTCAGAAACAAGTATCTAAATGTATTTGTTAAAATTTATTTTGAAGCCTCACGTATTTGAATTACCAATTACAAAATACCACGGCGACAAAAGGCCGATTCTCGCAGTAATCAAACTTTTTTCGTGAGGTAATTCGATTGCTAACTTAACTGTTTTACCTTAAAAATCAAGTAAAATATCTACACTTAAAAAATCTATCGCACGAAAAAATCTAAATACATTGAAATCGTACCTGAGAAATCATAAACCATTTCTAAGAAAATTCTATCGGTGAACTTTTTTCGTATACGAATCGCGCGAGAATTACCTCCTTTGAAAAACTAATTACAAATTGCATTTTTAGCCAGTAATTGAAATACAAATACCAAATGCGTATTTTTATTTTGATAACGTATTTTTAACCGACTTCAAAAAAGGAGGAGGTTATCAATTCGACTGTATGTTTTTTTTTTATCATTATTTTTTTTTTGTATGTATGTTACCTCATATCTCAGTCGTTTGTCAACCGAATCGAAAAATTATTTCGCCTACTTAGAGGGTGTACTTTCTAGTTGGTCCCATTTTTTCCATTTTGGGATCTGATGATGGGATCCTGGTGTAATCGAGGGAAACCCTCGAATTTAAAAGGCACGTATAGTATTTCTTTACTAGAATCTTAATGTTGACGTGTTGTTACGTCTGATAGTCAACATCTTGTGGGGCTGAGCTGATGGTGGAACTCCTTAACGCTTAGGAGTTCAGTTATTGTAATGACGAAACTTATGATAGGTAATTTGTAGCTTCTTAAAAAATTGAATCATAAGGTGCAACTCCCCCCCCCCCCCCCTCTTATGTAATCACTAAAAATAAAGAAATAAAATAAACTTAAAAAAAAGTAAAAACCGACTTCAAAACCAAAATGCACTAAAAAGTCTTAAATAAACTCTTCACCATTGAAAGGAAAGGAATCCGTTTTAGGCAAACAATTTCTTTTTGGAGTCGGTGCCATCACTTTGACCATCAAGCATCAACTATCACAGCACCGACTACTACTACTACTACTACAGCTACAGCACCGACTACTATTTAGTTTATTTTTCATTAAAAGAAATACTACCCAACCCTGACTATTATGTATCTAGGTATTAAAAAGGAAAAAAAAGAAATAACGTTAGGTGACATTAGTTAATCGCTATTTTCTAATTCTTATCAACAAAGTCACGGGTGTCTACGTTTCTACATTATAATTCAAGCCACTAATTGATTGATTACAATAAATCAAATGAATCAAAGGCTTGTCAAACTAGGATTAATGAAAGATAATAAATTTAAATAAATAGACCTCCCGCATAAATTAACAGTTAACATTCGTTCACCATGAAGTCGTTAGTGTTATTATCCGCTCTGTTAGCTGGTAAGTACGAGAGTCCAAAAATACATCTTGAAATTTGTAACAAAATTACCATTACCATACCA
Organism: Pyrausta purpuralis; assembly: GCA_963924145.1. NCBI lineage: Eukaryota > Metazoa > Arthropoda > Insecta > Lepidoptera > Crambidae > Pyrausta > Pyrausta purpuralis. Next base: position 18,289,539 of record OZ001659.1, read on the forward strand.
TACATTGACTGTAAATTATATTTCTTCAACAAAATACTTTACAGCATTATTGACTGTAAATTATATTTCTTCCAGAAAATTCTTTACAGACATTTTTTTACACATTTATTGATTTTTAAAGATCCGTTTTATCTCTGTAGGATTTGAGGCAATTTTCTATGGATATCATCTTAATCCTAACATTACTCCAAGGCAATTTTTTCTTGGAATTTTATTTATTTCGTATTTTACTTAACTGTTTCGAGATTATCTGACTAATATAGGAATTCTTTTTTACTGTTACTGTCTTATAACTATTACTATCAGTATATTTATTACAATTCCATATGATTAGGAAACTAAGAACAAGTAAATCTGTTATTCTTTGCTTTGCTAATAGTGTAAAAAATATTTTTATATTAATAAAATAATTTAACTTTATTAGTCTGAAGTAAAAAGATCTCAGTGCTGTTTACCTTTATAGATTGTGATAATATTTCAAATGAGTCATGCATCAAAAAACCTGTCAAGACCGTTTACAATTTTCCGCAAAGAATGAAAAACGGACTTTGCTAACTTTTTTTCATATGTGCTTAAATTCCATAAGCTGAGCTTCAAGATTATAAGCCACCAAATTTCAAAGGGTTACAATTGTTATTCCAGTGTGCGCTGCTAAATCAGTCCCCCTGATTCCCGGGGACAACAGCCACTATGTGGAGGGTGAAAGCCGCTACATCTGGATGCCAGATCAGGACGGTACCCCCATCCTAGTGGACCTCGAAGAGCCAGTCGACTATAGTGTGCTCAACTCCAGAAATGGCAACAACAACCAATACTGGCTTTTCACCAGGTAAATACGATATAAGAAATGCTCTTATTTGTATAATCATCAACATCATTATTAGTCAATATACGTCCACTGCTGAACATAGGCCTCCCGCACGGTTTTCCACAGCGACCGATCGCATGCGGTCTGCATCCAGTGTCATCCGCCCGTCCATCTTGTGCCCATGGCCCATGGTGAAAGACTATGTTTCGGATCCGTATGGCATCACTGGTAACACACACTGATTGATGACTTTCGAATTCAGATATTGGGGTAATTTAGACGAAAAGACGTTCATTGACCTCTTTCTCAAAGTTTGACCTACCTAAGTAGAATTCCGAAAAGGTTTCATTACAAGTTGTATATTAGTTTCTAACTAGGGGATCTCATCTGAAACGACCTCCTCATACCAATATACTTTCTTGTATTACAGACAAAACCGCAACAACAGACAAGTCCTGACCTTCAACAACTTGAACAGCGTGAGGAACTCAAACTACCGCGCAAACCGCGGGACGGTCGTCATCGTGCATGGATGGAGGAACGACGGCAACACGCACATGAACCCTCTCATCAGGGACGCTTTCCTGGACGTCGCTGACGTGAACGTCATCGTCGTCGACTGGAACCAGCTGGCCAGCCAGAGCTACAACACCGCGGCGGCTGGAGTACCCAACGTGGGAAACCATGTAGGCGACTTCCTCACCTGGCTGCTCAATAACTTTGGAGGGAACTGGAACAATGTGCACCTGATCGGCTTCAGCTTGGGCGCTCACGTAGTCGGCAACGCCGGACGACGGGCCAGTGGTACACCTTCTAGGGTTACTGGTATGAATATCAATTTCTCTAAAAAATCACTAGCCCAAAATTGACCCGAAGCTGTGGTGAAGTTAATATTGGGACGTGTAAAAGTGCCCCTAGTGGGCTTATTTGCATAAATAAATGACTTTTATGACTTTTACCTTATACGAATGCTACCCATACTGAACCATAATGTTGGACCATAAACAGGCATCGATCAGACCTAGAATATAATATTTATTTAATAAATACTGACCTACCGAAACAGATAATCAACTAAAACTATCTATCAAAAATATTATGTGCTTTCCTTTGGAATTTTTGCGAATTCAACTTTATCAAACAAGGTGTGAAGTACACTTTTGGTGATAAGTAGGTGCACAGCTTTAACTGCTTTTTTTTCTAGGCCTGGACCCTGCCGGTCCGAACTGGGGCTCAAACGGCAACCGTCTACAAAGCAACTCTGGTCGATACGTCGAGGTGATCCACACCGACGGCCGCGCTCTCGGTATCATGGACCCAAGCGGCGACGCTGACTTCTACCCCAACGGCGGCAGGCACGCCCAGCCTGGCTGCTCCGGCGGTATCACCCAGACCAGCTGCTCCCACGGCCGTGCGCCTGAGTTGTTCGCGTCGTCCGTGAGGAGCGCCAACCGCTTCGTCGGCAGACGCTGCGTCAACCTCTGGGAGGCCGAGCTTAACACCTGCAACGGCGCCACCCTGAACATGGGAGGACCCTTGATCGGCAAATCTGGGTATGAACCTTATACAAGTTTTCCTTCCTAAAATCATTATGATTTTAGGAGTTTGAATAAAAAGCATTTATATGACTAGTTTTAACTTGGTAATTCGTATAAATAAAATAATATTATTTTTACAGGAGTGGAATCTTTGGCTTGAGAACCGGCGCTTCGTGGCCTTTCTAAACGACTTCATGGAAATATGCAGCTTGTGACCTGCAATAGGAGCAAACATTTCAATGAATGATTTTACAGAGAATGCCTAGTTACCTTGACCGGGTCATAGTGCTACAAAATGATTTAACTCAGACATATAGAACTTTGTAGTTATAATCCCTAATCAATGAACATCAAATCAATCGCTAACTCGTTGTAATTAATGACTTTACACATTTGTTTGCGATACATTGCTGGTTCGATTGTTTTGTTAGAAAATAGCAGTAAATTTATTTTTCCACAAAATAAATTAAAACCATTTAGAATTAATCACTGGTGCCTTATAGGGCCTGTATTTCAATGTATATATTCTGTGCTTCTATTATAAGCCACACCTTGTATAAAACATGGTATTTTTAAATAAAATTTAATACATAAATACGTTTTTCATTTTATTTAATGCCTATCTTGTTCAATAATTGTGTTTAATTTTTGTTGTACTCACTACACACATTTTAATATATCATAAGTGGCATATTGTGTCCTAAATTGAATAAAAATATTTGAATTTTGAATTTTGAATACTGATGAACGTGTTCATCAGAACATTATTATTAATAATAATAAAGAACGCCAAACTTAAAATTTACTGAGATCGAACCATTACAGATAAAACTATACACTACAATCGACCCGACATAACTACATAATAAAGCATATAGAAACATATACCTTATTGAAATTGCCATCACTAATACTCACATCCTACAGTATACAATTTTTAAAAGTGACTAAGTACTACGATCTTGCCATCAGTTTCCATGAAACTTTGAATAGGAACCTCGAACTTATATTTATAACTTATATTCCCATAAAATTAGTAAACCTCTTACAGAAGGCAATCATGTATACGTGCCGAATTACCCGAAAATTTGTATTATCAGATATTTCAGCTTTTAACGCTATTAAGCTTGGTTAAAACCCACATAATCGCTAGAAAACCTATTTGAAAAGGTAGAGTAAAAATATCTGCATTAAAAAATTAGTAATAGACATTTAATTACAGTACACATACCTACATATCTAATCTATGCAAAAGGCAATATTTAACCCTTTTTTTGATTAAAAATACAAAAATGATGATAGTAATAATAACATTAGCTATAATAATAATAACATTAGCTCGTAATGATAAACTTCTACACTACAGTAGAATAGGTTCATTTTTGTTTGCGATTAAACGGGGTACACCTACTTATGTTTACAACCAATTTGATATCCAGCCCATTTAGCCATTAATAAATAGCATGCAAATATTCATTTATAAAATTCATTCACAGTCAACGTGTGAGATTTTTAGATATTAATAAGTGTCATAAAATTCTTAAATGTATTAAATACTATAATACTGCTTTTACTTGATTTAATTATCCTTGTCATTCATTACCTAAGAAATCTCTACAACAAATTGGTCAAATTATAACATGTCAAATATGTTATTGAAAAATAGTGTTTTGAATGTCATTATTAAATAAATTTATGTCATATTATTCACTGATAGGTACAGCATAAATATTCTTTGACAGTGTTAAACGTTTCATCACAGAGGCGTGCATACTCGTAACTAGCGTTTAATATTGTAATAATCAAACGGTTTTAAATCTGGTACATTAAAATCTGTCGATTTATTGTGAACAAGCTTGATATGGTTTAATATTTACGCTTTCATTGGTAGGTACTGTCATGTCACCTGACACGAAGGGTAAACGGGGATTCGCTTCAATCATCTCGTTTATCCTTCACCTGCCCTGATCCACCACTTTTCGTCAGTGATTCGTCATTTCAGTTTACGTTATAATGTATGAAGTTCGGTACAGATCACAATAAATCTACAGATTACAATTTAAAAGAATAAATCCCGCGATTTTCACAATGTAAAGGTGACATATTACAATACAATTATGTGCTTTGGTATATGGTTGTAAATTTGTAAAAACAATTAAGTTGAAACATACCGCAGACCGCTTGCTATCGGTCCCTGTGGAGAGCCAAGAGAGCGGCTTATGTTCAGCAGTTAGGCGTCCTTTAGATAGTAATGATGATGATGATAACGCTTTCTGGAATGACAACAGATACAAGTCTATGACTATTACATGTGTTTCAAGGATAAACGTGGGGAGCACTGAACGTTTTTATAAAATCGAAAACTGGATACTGGTACGTATAGTGTCTTTGTTCTAGAATCTTAACGTTGACGTGTTGTTACGTCTGATAGTCAACATTGTGTGGAGCTGAGCTGATGATGGAACTTCTTAACGCTTAGAAGCTCACTGATTTTAGTGACAGATTTTATGATAGGTAATTTGTAGCTTCTTAAAAAACGGAGTCATATGGTGCAAACCCTCCCCCCTCCTGAACTCACAAAAAAAAATACAATTAACTTTTTAAAAAATCGACTTCAAAACCAAATTACACCAAAAAGTCCTGAATAAACTCTTGTCATGATCCTTGAAAGGATCCATTTTAGACAAACAATTTCTTTTTGGAGTCGGTGCCACCAGTTTTAACATCTCAAGCATCAACGATCAGAGCACCGACTCCAAAAATGAAGATAAATATGTTAAACTGAAATTCGAGCATCCTCTATAGGGCTAAACGTGACGGTTTGAAGCAAAAGCATTCTCTACCAGTCACCCATAGCTCTAACGATCCATTAGAAATCATTGCAAATGCTTAACAAAGTTGTTAAGGTACTAACATTCATTTGCAAGTTATGTTAATAGGTATTACTTTTCAGATTGTGAGGATAATGTGCCTGTGCTTACGTCAATTAAAGTACCTATGACATATTTTAATGGACAGACGGGGGTGGTTGAGACTGAATAAAAGCTGTAAATATGCCACATCAGACGTTTTTCATAATCTTTGTCTAAGATGATTATGCAAGGTGTTACCAAGGAGGTGAATGAGGTCATTACTACGTACAACCTTTAGTATGGGGACATGGTCGAAATCATGTCGAAATCTTAAATAAATTGCAGGTGTAAAACCAGTCAGTTACATTGATTGATAATGTTTGGAGAGGCAGAAAAAATATTAAAATTGAATGATGACCCCATAGTAAAAGTTGAAGGTATGATAGTCTCATTAACCTCCTTGAATTGCCTGACTGTCTAACTCCTGAAACGCCTTGCAAAATCATCCTGTATAGGTACTTTAAAAGACGGGTTGCTTGTTAGATTCATCTTTACTCAGGTTAAAGATTATTTATTTTCCCACAAGAATCATACAATTCACCAAATGTCACCCAAGAACATACAAAAACAACCTCACTCCACAGAAGGGAAAAATATTATCGCTCCGTCTAAAATGCACAAAACCGATGCATTTGCATACATGAGAGCCAGATCTTTCTCACTATCAGAGAAACAAACACAACCTCATAATAAGGCATAGGAATTATCTGACACCGGAAACATGAAGAAACCAAATGGAAAAAATACAATTCTAGCAAAAAACAAACAGATCCCCAACACGGTTGGTCACCGCGGGGAGATAGACCACACCCCCCAAGAGCCTACAGTAAAAACATCTGAGAATACATCTGAGAATCTTAACAAATACTACTCCGGGAAAAATAAACATAAACAAAGAACAAGACTTAATATAGCCACACTAAACGCAAGATCGTTAAAATCCCAAGAATCCCTACTCGAATTAGAAAATGCATTAGAAATCATACATTGGGATATTTTAGGCTTAAGCGAAGTGAGGAGAGCAGAGGAGAGAACTGAAGAACATGATAAATATATATTTTACTACAAAAACGTAGTGGCTGGCCTTTATGGAGTAGGATTTATGGTCAAAAAATACCTTAAAAACGAAATAATAGAATTTCGAGGCATATCGGATAGGATAGCAGTTTTGAATATTAAATTACCTGGCCATAAACAACCATCTTCAATCGTTCAAATATATGCCCCGACTGAGGTTACCAGACAAGAAGTAAAAAACGATTTCTACAACAAACTCAACGAAATAATGCCAACTTTGTATAAAACCATAATTGTATTAGGAGATTTCAATGGCCAAATAGGAAAGAGAAGAACCAACGAGGACAAAGTACTTGGACCACACACAACAGGAAAAAGGAATGATAATGGACAAAGACTGATAAACTTCGCGTTTGAAAACAACCTAAAGATCATGAACAGCTACTACAAAAAGAATCCTAATAGGAAATGGACATGGGTATCACCGAACGGTAAGATAAGAAACGAAATAGACTATATTACCACAAACAGACCAAGATTATTTTTAAACATAGATATTATCAACCAATTTAACTACAATACAGACCACAGACTACTTAGAGGACAACTGCATATACAAGAACCAAAAACACCTAGGAAAAATATCAACATAACGAAACCAGTAGCTTTACCAATCCCGGAAAATATTCTAGATGCCGTACACAGTAATTTGGAAAAAATAGATAATCTTAAAGATGTGCAAGTAAAGTATGACGCTCTAGAAAAGGAATTAAAAGAAACTGAGAGTAAAATGAGAACATCAAGAAAGGAAAAAGACAAACTAGGTCCAAAAGCAAGAAAATTGATCATGCAAAGAAAAACTTTGATTAGAGACAGGAAAAACAACAAAAAAGAAATAACAAATCTGAGCAAAGAAATAAACCTGCAAATACGAAAACACAGAGAGAAACTGAGAACTGAAACACTAAATTATCATATAGAAAAATCAGGCGGAGTCAAGAAAGCATGGGTCGAATTAAGAGATAATCTAACCTGGATCGACAGCATGAAAAATCATAGAAACAAGAAAAGTAAAACAAATAGAATCGAAATATTAGAAGTAGCAACAGAATATTACCGCGAATTATACAATAACGACGTAACAATAGAGGAATCCAACAAGCACTGTGTAAAAACTGACGAAGAAGAGACCCCCTGTATACTGCGAGATGAAATCAAAAAGGCTATCAAATCACTGAAGAAAGGGAAAACGCCTGGAGGAGACTGCATATCTAATGAAGTGTTAATAGGATCATCCAAAGTAACGTTAAACACTATCACAGAGATATTTAATGAAATTTTGCGCACAGAATATATACCTCAACAGTGGACTGTATCAACTATTATATTACTACACAAAAAAGGGAACAGAGATGATATAGCCAACTATAGACCCATCAGCTTGATGTCCAATGTCTACAAAATATTTTCAAAAGTACTGCTAGATCGTTTAACAAAGACTTTGGATGAAAACCAACCTAAAGAACAAGCAGGTTTTCGCAGTGAGTTCTCAACAATTGATCACATTCACTCTATAAAACAAGTAATCCAGAAATGTAATGAATACAATATTACTTTTTACCTGGCATTCGTGGATTATAATAAAGCGTTCGACTCTTTAAAACACACAAAGATTTGGGAAGCCTTAGAAACACAAGGAGTAGAGAAAAAATATATTCGACTGATTACCAACATATATAAGAACATGAAAGCAAAAATAAGAACTGAAAGAGATGGAGATTTTTTTCCAATAAAAAGAGGAGTAAGACAAGGCGATCCTTTGTCACCCAAACTTTTCTCAGCTGTTCTCGAACACGTGTTTAGACGTCTCGAATGGGATAACTACGGATTAAATATCAACGGAGTACGATTAAACCACCTTAGATTTGCAGACGACCTTATAATAATTTCCGAAGATCCAAAAAGTTTACAAAAGATTTTAGAACAACTGGTGTATGAAAGCGAAAATGTAGGACTGTCAATGAATACAGCGAAAACCAAAATAATGTCAAACTCTGAAAACACCCCTATAATGGTCAATGGAAAAACCATAGAATACGTGAAGGAATACACGTACCTTGGACAGATCATATCTCCAATAGATTTGGCAACAAAAGAAATTAATAACAGAATCACTTTGGCATGGAAAAGATACTGGTCCCTCAAGGAGATCATGAAAAACCCACTCGTGCCACTGAAAGCAAAGAGCAAAATATTTAATACGTGCATTCTGCCGGTTATGACATATGGGTGCCAAACATGGAGCTTAACTAACCATAACATACATAGGTTAGAAACTTGTCAACACAGTATGGAACGGAGCATTCTTAACATTAAATTAAAGGATAAAATAAAACTTAATACTATAAGAAAGAAAACTAAAATCACCGATGTTACTTACTGTGTTAAAAAACTAAAATGGAGGTGGGCAGGCCATATGATTAGGAGTAATAAGGATAAATGGTGTAAGGACGTAACAGAGTGGTGCCCGAGACAATACAAACGAAGGAAAGGGAGACAGCGTCGTAGATGGGAAGACGATTTCAAAACAATAGCGGGACATACTTGGACAAGACAAGCGCAGAATCGCATCCGATGGCGAGCTCTAGGGGAGGCCTATGCTGGACAGCAAGACAATCTTCATGTACCGATGTCAAAGAATTAATTGTAGTACAATTGTAAGAAAGATTGTTAAATAAAGGCTATTATTATTATTATTATTATCATACAATTCACTTATGTGAGATACTTACAGATTAACAAAAAGTAATGGTACAAACACAGCGAGCGAACTTAGCGTAATACAATATTATAATTAAAAAAGTAGGGTATTTCTAAAACTAAAAGTAGCGGCCAGTCTCCGGCTATACAAGTCAAGTGCGCTCGTGAGATAACGCGCTTTGTTTAGCGACACAGATATAGATCGAAACTGCGTACGCACCAAACTAGAAATGGCTCGAGTTCTGATCAGGAATCAGGAATAAATAAATTAACAAGGCATCAATTATTTGGATTAGATATATAAACTGTACGCAGTTCTTTTTTTTAGATAACAGTTTTATGTTCAAATTATGTAATATTAACTAGTAAAATATTAAAAACACCAATCTATAATCGAATTATTATATTACTAGCGGTCCCCCGCGACTTCGTCCGCGCGTTTTGAGTTTGCTCCCTCCCCTCCCGTCGCAGCGTCATGTTTTATATCCTAAAGCCTTTCTCGATAAATAAGCTATCCAACACAGAAATATTTTTTCAAAACGGTCCAGCAGTTCCTGAGATAAGCGCATTCAAACAAACAAACTCTTCAGCTTTATAATATATTTACGCAAGCGCACGTTGTACTTAAGCTGCGAACATTAACTTGGTGCGGAGTTATGTTAAAACTGTGATAGCTCCTAAGATATTTATTGAAATCAAATGATATAAAGAGCAACTTGGTTCTAAATTAAATGCTCGTGATGATGAATGTATATATTTTAATAAGAATAAATACCTGTGTGTATAATACACCTCTTAAAATAATGTATTATTATTTACAAATTTATGAACATAAAAAAGATTGTAGTAAGTCAACCATAAAAGATAGACATATGCTGTCGCGGACTTTATTATAGAACTCTTAATGTTGAACAATCCTGTCATACATAATTTTTGTGTAACTTAAGCGGTTTCCGCAGCGTATGCAGCGGAAGCTCTCAAAAGGAATATCTTTCTCCCGTTTTCGCAACATTTTTCATTGCTGCTGTGGTCTTATGAGTCGTATCTTTATGTTATATAGCCCAAAGCCTTCCTCAATAAATGGAATATCCAACGTAAAAAAAAATTTTCAAATCGGGCCAGTAGTTTTTGAGATTAGCGCGTTCAAACAAACAAACAAACAAACTCTTCAGCTTTATAATATTAGTATAGATTAGCGCAAGCGCACGATGTACTTAAGCTGCGAACATTATTTTGGTGCCGAGTTATGTTAAAACTGTGATAGCTCCTAAGATATTTATTGAAATCAAATGATATAAAGGGCAACTTGTTTCTAAATGAAATGCTCGTGATGATGAATGTATTTATTTTGATAAGAATAAATACCTGTGTGTATAATACACCTCTCAAAAACATGCATAATTTTTTTACAAATTTATTAACATAAAAAAAGGTTGTAGTAAGTCAACCATAAAAGATAGACATATGCTGTCGCGGACTTTATTATAGAACTCTTGATGCTGAACAATCCTGTCATACATGATTTTTGTGTAACTTAAGCGGTTTCCGCAGCGTATGCAGCGGAAGCTCTCAAAAGGAATATCTTTCTCCCGTTTTCGCAACATTTTTCATTGCTGCTGTGGTCTTGTGAGTCGTATCTTTATGTTATATAGCTTAAAGCCTTCCTCGATAAATGGACTATCCAACGTAAAAAAAATTTTCAAATCGGGCCAGTAGTTTCTGAGATTAGCGCGTTCAAACAAACAAACAAACAAACAAACAAACAAACTCTTCAGCTTTATAATATGAGTATAGATTACAAATGGTTTGATTCCTTGTTTTACATTTTCGTAACTTTATTTTATTCAATTATTCTTTTATTATATTTTGTAAGATTACACAATAATTCTTGAACTCGTACAATTTCTATATATATATTTTTTTATAATTGTTACTATTATATTATATTCTTGATAATTTTAAGTTTTGTTTGTGAGGCTAGGCTATTATTGGCACTGTACGAATTATATGTTGCTTTAAACAATCTTTAAATTTTTCGGTACTTTTTATATCTTTTATGAAATTAGGCAGTTTATTATATAATTTAGCACTCTCATAAATCAGATTCTTTTTTCCGTAGTTGGTTCTTGGATGGGGCAAAATGATTTCATTTTCACGCCGCAGTGCTTTTTTACGGATTTCATATTTCCGAGTAAAAGTAATTGATGAATGAATTTCTTTATTTAGGATTGTATGGATTAATAAACAGGTGCTATAAACATATGTCTGTTGAATGCTCATGAGCTTAGTTTTCTTGTATATTTTTTCTGTTGCCGTTAAGTAGTTAAAGTTGAATAATGATTTAATTTATTTATTTTGAGCTATTTGCAAACATTTTGAGTTACTCTTGGCGGACATGACATTTTGAGTTTACTCCAATAAAACAGAGCCACATTGGCGGTGCCTAGTGGTATCTTCGGTGGGTTGTGTGCCTATCACTCATATCGGATGGCAACACATATCGTCAGTCCATATCAACATAACATACCGTGTGGCATGCCATTTGACGGTCACGCAATAGTCAGTCAAGTCCATGATTGATTGTTGAATCGATATACTAATTCCTTCAGTCAGGGTTTGTAGAAAAGTTGCGATAAGTCATCAATGAAATATTTTTTTCTTATCAATATTAAAATGACATTAGCCGTTCAAGTTTTGCTTTATGTCACTAATTGATGTCATGACATACAGTGTTTAAACAATTTGGTTGTCAATCTAGATCTAAGACCCCTTACACACTGCGACTTTTAGCATTGAAGCAGTCGCGCGATTTGAAAACGCACTTCAGCATCGTGACTCCACAATGAACACATTTAATTTAGCATCGATGCAGTCACGCGTTAGTATCGATGCAGTCGCCAAAATACAGTACATACATAATTTGTCAATTTCCAGCTCCTGCATCGCGACTGCATTGGTGCTAAAAGTCGCAGTTTGTAAAGGGTCTAAGACCCCTTACACACTGCGACTTTTAGTGTGTCACGTGGTGTCACTTTACGTGCGACGGCATTGCGAATCACACATTAAACAGATTTTGGCATCAATGGGTTCGCGCGTTCACCCTTCGTTAGTATCTTATACGATTATGTGATGATAATCATGATGACCGTGTGTCTATAACTAATATTTTTACCCAAAAGAAGGAGGTAATCAATTCAATGAGTATGTATGTGATATTGTTGAAATTTGGTAATATTTGAGTATGTTAATCTGTATTAAAGGCCAAACACGTGTTCGAAATTTCGTAAGCATATGCATGTTTGTATATTTGTATGTTTGTCCACGGATTTCTCGAAAACAAAAAGTCCTAGCGAGATGATTGATGATGTGATGAGATGACGACCTCCGTGGTCGAGTGGCTAGGACACTGGCTTCAAGCGTCGCCATCTCGTGAGGTTCCGGGTTCGATTCCCGCTCGGGTCAATGTAGAAAACGATCTCTTCTATATTGTCTCGGGTCTGGGTGTTGTAGTACCACCATTGTGACTGATTTCGAAAAATATTGACAGCTGATTTTCATCTTTTACTCGAATTTGATTGACAGTTCCTGTTTCAAATTATGAAATGCACCAAAAAGGATCCATATAAATTTATAAAAACATAAATTTATTACAAAGCCACATCTCAATTTCAAGAAATCCGCATCAAAAAGCTTGATCCCTAGACACTTTTGATGTGTGTATTAGTAATTTGCCCTGTGGGACACTTTTTATTTTAGAGCACGGCCACCTTACCACCCTTCAAAGCTGAGAGCCTCAATCGCTGCATGTCGCGTCGTCGTTTGTTTGAAGTGAATAAATGAATGACGCCTGTATCTTGTATTGTGTGGCAGACACATCTACCGAACCATGTGTTTCTGATTTTTAAAGAATGATGGAAGATCCAGATGATGGAGATGGATTTTATCTGATTTGACTGTTCAAAATATTTTTTACGGATTATTTACGAAGTATAGTAATAGACGACCCGTCTGGTGTAGTGGTCGAGAAATCGCCTACTACGCAGCGGGTGCGGGTTCGATCCCCGCACAATACAAACATTTGTGTGCATGAACATGTCTGTTTGTATTGGTCTGGGTGTTTTCTATGTATATCATGTATGTATTTACAAAAAAAAAAAGTATTTAAGTATAATATCCGTTGTCTGGCACCCATAACACAAGCTTTGAGTAGCTTACTTTGGGGCTAGATGGCGATGTGTGGGAATGTCCAAAGGATATATAAAGGATAATATTATGACTGATTGATTACATTAATTTACCCACAACAACCTACGATGTTCTCGACTATGCGCTACAAAGTTCCAGACCGAGCCATGTCCGCCATATCGTAGCATAGCACATTCATACGACCACACAAATATTTTTATGAGTACCTACTAAGCGGTCCTGGTGAATTTCGTTTCCCCTATCCCCAAAAGTAAAAAATATCTAAATCAATAACCTTTCACAACACGGTCCTTACATCAGTACATGATTGCGTGAACGCCTAAGAGGTATTATGGAAATATTTCAGACCTGTGATATGCTTTAGGTATTAGTTACATTCTAATCTGACGTTTGGATTATCCTAGACTATAATTGTTACAGATAAATTATTGATAACTGTGGCAACCTAAAGCCTCAGGATTAGCACTGAGTTTGCAAATAACAAAAACAGATTTGGCTAGCAGTAATAGGCGTATCGATAAAATAACTAGATTTATTTCTAATATTTTTTTGAGTTAGAATAATAGTACATTGTTGTTGGAAATAATTAAGTACAATCTCTGTTGAGTGTTAACTCAAGTATACAACGAGTAATGTTAATTGCGCTTAACCTAATACATCCCAAATGAGTATTAATTCAATTGATCTAATTTAAAAAAGTTAAAAGTTTTATGTGGTGTTTTAGTTTTACTGGCACTTCTGATAATTGCTTTAGAATGTTTTAACACTCAGTGTCATATGTTATATTCATAAGATTAAATAAGAAATCAAAAATTGCGCATGGGCGGGACTCGAACCAGCAACTTTCTTGCTAACTTCTGAGAATTTCTTGCGTCTGCAGACGACGGTCTACCGAGAGAAGAGTCAGTAGGTCTGCATTAAAATCAAAACATAATCATGTAATCTCTCATTGAGAATTTCACGTGATGCTTAATAAGGTTTGTCCTTCTTTGTTTCCCCTATTAGAATCTCTGTTAGTTAATTATAATTAAGAGAAAATCAACAAAAAAGTAACAATTAACTAATATTTATAGTAACAAATAAACCTACTTAAATTACTGCAACAACATATTTTATATTCAATAAATATACTTAAACTTACACAAAATAAATACAATATATAAAAATATACATAAATACACAGTCTGGCCATAAATACTGTTACAATTAAAAATATGAAAGATATTACATTTAAATTGGGAATCTGTCTTTTTCATACGATTGCTCATTGTGGTTTCTAATTTTGGCGCCAATACATTTTATTATATTTTGCGATATTAAAATGGAGTGGGGTGACAAAGAGAACAGAATCGCTGTGATTGCATTACACAAAGTTGGTATGGAGCCAAATGCAGTTTTTAAAATTCTCCATACGCTTGGTATTAGTCAAATATTTGTGTACCGGGCTATCAATAGGTACAATGAGACCTCCTCTGTTTGTGACAGAAAAAGATCTGGCCGTCCACGTAGTCTTCGTACAAAAAAGGTGGTCAAAGCAGTAAGGGAAAGAATTCGCAGAAATCCTGTCCGAAAGCAAAAAAAAATATCTCGGGAGATGAAGATAGCACACAGAACCATGTCACGAATTTTAAAAGATGACTTAGGACTTGCAGCCTATAAGAAACGCACTGGTCATTTCTTAACTGATAATTTAAAAAATAATAGGGTGGTAAAACCGAAAAAACTGCTGAAGCGGTACGCAAAGGGAGGTCACAGAAAAAAATTGTTTAAGGATGAGAAAATCTTTACTACTGAGCAACATTTTAACAAACAAAATGACCGTATTTATGCTCAGACCTCTAAAGAAGCTTCCCAATTGTTCGGCAGAGTGCAACGTGGGCATTACCCGACTTCAGTGATGGTTTTGTGGGGTGTTAGCAATGAAGGAGTGACTGTGCCATATTTCTGTAAAAATCGGCATTCTTGAGAAGGTAGTTAAGCCCCTTAACAACACCCTGTTCAATAACCAAGCATGGTCTTTCCAATAAGACTCGGCGCCGGGTCATAAAGCTCGGTCCACGCAGTCTTGGTTAGAAGCGAACGTTTCGGACTTCATCAGAGCTAAAGACTGGCCGTCGTCTAGTCCCGATCTTAATCCGCTGGATTATGATTTATGGTCAGTTTTAGAGAGTACGGCTTGCTCTAAACGCCATGATAATTTGGAGTCTCTAAAACAATCCATACGATTGGCAGTGAAGAATTTTCCCATGGAAAGAGTGCGTGCTTCTATTGATAACTGACCTCAACGTTTAAAGGACTGTATTGCAGCCAAGGGAGACCACTTCGAATAAGCTTTTTACATTTGAAATTGTTTTATATTTATGTATCAAACTAACACACTGTAAAAGTAATAAATATTATTTGCATTAAAAAAAATCTTTGTGACAATATTTATGGCAAGACTAGGTAATATCTACATGTAATAAATAAATATTATTTTACAATTATCTATTCTTTAAGACATTGACGGACTTTCCTCTTGAATGATACCTTCGACTCGGCCTTCCTGACATCCAAAGGAAGAGAGTTCCACAGTCGTGTTGCCGTGACTGAAAATGACTTGGAGACGTACGTGGAGCGGTGTGCCAGCGTACCCAGCCGGAGATTGTCGGGGGAACGGAGAGACCGATCGTGAGTTTGGCATAAAAACGGGAACATATCTTTAAGATAAGAAGGCGAAGACGGGTTATTAAGAATAGCATGTAGAATGCAAAGGATTCGAGAGTCTTTACGTTGATGGATAGGGAGCCAGTTAAGCTGTGCTTTAAAACTGGAGACATGGTCATATTTACGGAGGCCGAAGATGAATCTGATGCTATTGTTGAGGAGACGTTCAGGCTTTTCGATAAGGGCTTCAGTGAGATTAGTGCAGCAAGCTCTTGCCACTATTAACGTTCCTTCCACATTGGAACCATGTGGTTTGGTCCGTGATGATGGCAGGATACCCGATGGCCTCACGCTAATTCCCTGAGAACGGGGTCGGGCCATAGTTTGGAATGCAACTTGTGTCGATACTTTGGCCCTCTCACATCCTATAGAATCAGCCTTTAAAGCTGGTGCAGCAGCAGAGTTGGCTGAAAACGCCAAGCGTCGCAAGTACGTCACACTTGCAAGTGATTATGTGTTTGCGCCGTTTGGCGTTGAAACGTTTGAGTCGTGGGAACCCTCTGCAAAATTGCTATTTAGAAAAATTGTGCCACAATTAAATTCTGTAACAGCCAATAATAAAGCTGACTGGTTCCTAGCTCAAATAATTAGCATAGCTATCCAACGCGGCAACGCAGCCAGCATTATAGCCTCCTTGCTGCAAGGAAATGGTTTTATTTCTTTCTTGTTTGTTATTAATAAAGACCTTGTTATTAAGTGAAAGTGTTCCCAGCGTATGTTACTTTTGGTAGTTGTTGTTTTAAGATCACCGCTGAACCTACAGATACCAATTTTGATATTAAATGAAAGCTTATTACATTTACTACAAATGAATTACTATAATATTTGTTGACGTTTACTTTTTGAAAAATGATGCATACTTTCAATGAACTGTATCGTGGGAAAATAATGGCTTTATAGAGCTCGCTCTAATGTATACAAAATATTTATACTGGTCAGTCCCTTCCGTTACTAGGATATTGAGCAAAAACTGGAAACAGACTGAAAGTTACATGCTTTTATGAGCACGGCACGCTCGCACAGGACTTTGGAAGTTGCAAATCTGGTATTTTAATATTCGTTTAGGCTTTAATAACATACAAAAATCCAAATGATCGGACCATTTGCAAGCATGACCCCTTTTCATGTTTAGTTTTATTGAATACAGAAATGTATTTTTATAATCGCTCCTGAGATAAGCGCGTTCAAAAAAACAAAACTCAAAAAATACTAGTTCAGTCAGATACAGTCTCTTCCAGCAGCTACTAAAGCATCCCTTCCTATGGAAGGGCAAACAGGTATTTTAAGTATATTCATTTTATTCTGTTTGTGTGACCAGTACAATCACATAAATATAATCAAAACATGTGTGCTATTACTGTAGAGGAAGATTACCACCAACCAATGCATTAAAATTTTGGATGCAATTTTAAGTCAAAATGATGTTATCTTGACATCACTATATTTTCATGGATTAACTTAAGATAACCATTTGCAATAAATACGGCAGCATAAAGTTTTCCAAGCAAATACTTAGAATTTCAATAATGAAGTTCTTAGTAGTTCTCTCGGTGTTCGTGGCTCGTAAGTACCAGGCTTACAATACATTTTCACCAGTTTATGATAAAACGACAAAGTTTACGTAATAAATCGGTTTGTTTTCAGTGTCCGCTGGCGTCCCAATTCCTGAGGATATTCCCCAGGACAATAGCCACTATGTGGAGGGAGTAAGCCGCTACGTGTGGATGCCCGATGGCGAGGAAAAACTGCATCTGGTGGACCTCGAGGAGCCGGTAGACGAGATGGCACTCGCCGAGGCCAGGAATGGCGCTCGCAATGAGTACTGGCTCTTCTCAAGGTACAGTAATAATAATAATAATAAACTCGCAGGGCAGCTTGTGGCGAGCTGTTGGGCAGTAGCGACCCCACGTAACACGCAGGGCAGCTTGTGGCGAGCTGTTGGGCAGTAGTAGTACCTAATTGCTCCTGGGAGAACCCCTATTCTTCATCTCTGTCTTGCCTTCACTGGCCGGGCAGAGTGAACGCTGACGAGGGACAGGATCTCCCACCTCTTGCTTGCCTTCATTGGCTGGCTTGAGTGGAGACTCGCTAGAGTTCGAAGATGCATGCAGTGTTTATGTGCAAATACAAAAATATGTTACGTGTCTGCTCCACATTACCAGATATACTTTTCTGTCGGCAGGCAAAACCGAAACAACAGACAAATCCTCCGCCACAATGACATCAACAGTGTCAGGAACTCCAACTACCGCGCCAACCGCGGCCTTGTCGTCATCGTTCACGGCTGGAACAGCAATGGAGATTCTCGCGTGAACCCCGCCGTCCGCGACGCCTACCTCGATGTCATGGATGTCAACGTCATCGTGGTCGACTGGCGTCGCTACGCCAACTACAACTACATCACGGCTTCCAACGCCGTGCCCAGTGTCGGACAACATCTTGGAGACTTTTTGCAATGGCTGATCAACAACGCTGGAGGCAACTGGAACAACGTTCACTTAGTCGGATTCAGTTTAGGTGCTCACGTTGTTGGCAATGCCGGACGACGGGCTGGTGGCAGACCCTCAAGAGTTACTGGTAAAATTAACACTGAAAAGACTAAGTTTTAAAATAACTGATACCTTTAAAACCAATAAACTTATAAGCAATTATTTCTTAGGTCTCGACCCCGCTGGCCCTCGCTTCGGAGGCAATTCCAACCGTCTGCAACGCAACGCTGGTCGCTACGTGGAGGCTATTCACACTGACGGACGCGCTCTCGGCATCATGGACCCCAGTGGCGACACAGACTTTTACCCCAACGGAGGCAGGCACCCCCAGCCTGGTTGCCGAGGCGGAGTAAGCCAAACAAGCTGCTCTCACAGTCGTGCTCCTGAACTATTTGCTGCCAGTATCAGATACAACAGATTCGATGGTCGTCGCTGCAACGACCTCAGACAAGCTGAAGCTGTCAACTGCAGTGGTGGATCGTTGCGCATGGGCAATGGAGCTTTCAATAAGAGCGGGTGAGTAGTTAGAACGAAACGTTAATAAATATAAGGAAACCCAAGTACTCAAACATTGAAAAAGAGTCTAATTATATTGTTTAATTTCCAGGGCTGCGGGTCTCTATGCATTGAGGACTGGAAGCGACTGGCCTTTCTAAAGAATGCACATGAAAAATACCAACTGTGAAGAATAAAAAATAAAGCGCATTATCAAAGTTCTGAGTTTTAATTGACATTTATTTTTCATAATATTAATATGTGTTATATGGGATAATCGACTACAATCTGATTGAAACATTCTGAGGTTGTATTCAAGTAATATACATTCTTAGAAATGTCATAATTAATATACATACAGAGTGACTTGCAAAGTATTACCAAATATAATCAGGTGAATGAGATTATACCTTCGACTTTTACCTACTATTTTCCGTTAAAAATAAGTCAATAACCGGCTTCACAATGCTCTTGACTGAAAAGGAAATAAGGGATTCCATTTTAGTCGAACAATTTCTTTTGGGAGTCGGTGCTAACGCATTGGCCTCCTGAGGCATCATCTATCAGGGCACCGACTTCAAAAATATATTTTCGCCTAAAATGTAGTGTTTTCTTTGAAAGAGTCAAGAGTCTATGCGAGACTTTTAGTGAATTTTATTATTGTAGACGGTTTTTTTTTTCGTAAAACTTTTATTTGTAAACTTTTTTAATGCGGTCCCTCGCGACTTCGTCCACGAGTCTTGAGTTTTCTTTCTTCCCATCCGACGCAGCCTAATAAAGCCTTCCTCAATAAATAAGCTATCCAACACAAAAATAATGTTTCAAATTGATCCAGTAGTTCCTGAGATTAGCACGTTTAAACAAACCAACTCTTCAAAAGCGCAGCGTGGGACGTCCACCGACATTGGTGGACGGACGAAATTGTTAAGATCTTGGGATCACACTGGATGCAGACCACTTGTGATCGGTCGCTGTGGAAAACCGTAAGGGAGGCATATGTTCAGAAGTGAACGTCCTTTGGCTGATAATGATGAAGTGAGAGGCCAGCCACCATATCGCAAGCTAGCGGTATAGGTACTTTATTGTAGAACTGTTTTTGCAGAATAATCTCGTCATACATGATTTTTATGTAACTTAAACGGTTTCCACAGAGTACGCAGCGGAAGTTTTCAAAAGGAATATTTTTCCCCCGTTTTCGCAACATTTTTCGTTGCGGCACTGGACTTAGAAGTCGTATCTTCATGCTATATAGCTTTAAGCCTTCCTCGATTAATGGGTTATCTAACATTAGTATGTAACAAAAGATTTTTTCAAATGGGTCCAGTATTTTCTGAGATTAGCGCGTTCAAACAAACAAACAAACTCTCCAGCTGTATAATCTTCTATCTATCTATCTTCTATTAATATATAAAATTCTCGTGTCACAGTTTTCGTTGCCATACTCCTCCGAAACGGTTTGACCGATTTTGATGATTTTTTTTGTGCTTATCCGGTATCTATGAGAATCGGCCAACATCTATTTTTCATCCCCCTAAATGTTAGGGGTAGTCCACCCCAATTTTTTTTTATTTATATTTTAGACAAAATTTTTAAATTCTATTTTTTATGATACGTCATACAAAAATACATACAATCCTCAATTTTCACCCTTCTGCGATCAACCCTTATTTTTTAATAGCCATTTTAGTAATTTAAGGGTGAAACAAAATTCGCTGGGTCCGCTGGTGGTATGGTGGTATAAGTTTATATGCAATATTTATTCACTAACTTTTAAATAAATGACAACGTTTCATGTCTGTAGGATGTGGGTAATTTTTGACCTCGTTCTTCATCTTCACTTCTATACTAAAATTATACAGAGGAAACATTTGATTGTTGTAGAATCCTACAAATCTTTGATGAATATGGGCTTTACATATAACTAGAGATGGGCCGAGTGCTCGGTTAATACTCGGTACTCGGTGGGTTTTTGGTAACCGGCCAAGTAACTCGACTTAATGCCGAATATACTCGGTTTAAGTAAAGCAGTATATTTAGGTATATATCCTCTCATCAACAGGGGAAATCTTTCTCAATCTCAATTATGATAATTAATGAGTGGTAATGAAACAAAATGAGGAGAACTAATGAAAGAAAAAAAACAAAATGTGAAATGTATTATGAATGTGAATTATTAAGTAAAATTATGATGCAGTAACGTTCTGGTAACAGCGAATGACTATAAACGGGCTGCATCCAGTTTGATGCTGCGATCTTTACAAGGTCGTCTGGCCATCTTGTCGGTGGACGTCCCACGCCGCGTCTTTTGTCGAATGATCTCCAATGTAGAACTTTTATGCCCCAACGACCTATATTACTTCGCGCAAGGTGCCCTGCTCATTGCCATTTGAGTTTACTGATTCTAACCGCTGAGCAATGGGGAGATACGTAAAAGAATTAATCTTCTACGTATATCCTCATTTCTGATTTGATCTCGTAAAGAAACACTGAGATTACCCCTAGTGGGTAGACTTCGTCTTTCTAGCGGGCAGATCCCCACACATAACTCGTCTCTTGACTACGGCGGCAAGTATGCAGCTTAATACTTTTCGCACTGATTCCCCTAAGCGTTCAGGAGTTCATCAGCTAATCTCAACACAATGTTGACTATCACACGCAACAACATGTCAACATAAAGATTCTAGTAAAAAAACACTATACGAGCCTTTAACATTTGAGTGATTCCCTCGATTGCACCAAGATCCCATCATCAGATCCCGACTTGGCAAAAATGGGACCAACTAAAAGGTTATTACCTATAGATATACCTCTAGGTAATCACAAAATTCAAATCGGTCAATGACTGTGATATGAGGTAACGCAGCTACAAAAAAACATACAGTCGAATTCGTAACCTCCTCTTTTTTAAGTCAGTTAAAAAATAGTTGTTATGTTTAGGCTTTGATATTTCAAATTTGGTCTGAGTTTTTTTTCAATTTAGTTTGTTTAAATTTCAGATTAAATAGGCTATAAAACAAGGCTTATTTTAATGTGTAGGTGTCTTAACTGAAAGTTAATAGAATTTTAGTTATTTAGGTTTAATTGAAATATCCCTAGACCATGCTGATTGAAATTCACAGACGATTGACAGACCCTAATATTTCAAACCTGTAATATATGTTCTTTATGATGATTTCTTTTAGTTGCCGGAAACTTAATTTTTATAAACTTTCTAAGCTTTCAAAAGTGGTACACTCTTTATACTCCATGAACCTTGAAATCTCTCGGTGGCCATCTAAACCTTTTAACACCATTGATTGCAAAATTAATTATCATTAATTTTCATAAAAAACATTAATCCTTCAAGTATTTAACATTCTCTAAAATTTCATATTATATTTAGTTTTAAAGTTGCGAATATGCGTTCTTAATTATTTGCAGCCGACGAACTGATTAAATGATTCTTAATTCCATGTACACCACTGTATGTGACCAGTGTCACTGAAATAAAATTGAAATAAATTTACGGAAAAATACATGTTTTAAAAAATAATTTATATTTTTTTATCACTAGACGTTTCACTTAATTCTGGGCGAAGGGTGGAGCGAAGTTGGTGGAGAATGTGTATACGCCAGCACCGCTGCAACAAAGAATCGCATTGATTAATAACTAATTTACGTTTTAAATAAACTTATCAATAAAATAAACATTTTCAAAACAGTGGTAATAACAAACAATATGAGATTTGGGGGACACTAGATCAAATTAACCTATAACTAAAGATATTAAACGAATGAATTCATTCCAAATGTTCAAAACCTCCACAACTATTAATTACATATTTAGTAGAAAAAACATATGGTAACAATGCAATGAAACATACATACAGTTATTGGAATAATAAATCGGCTTTGCGGAAAAAGAAAAATGATTAAAAACATTGTTTTTCATTCGCTTACCTGGTCTTGGTTGCAACTCCACCGAAAGTCGCGTCTCTCTCTCCAGAGCATCCGTTGGCAAGGGCCTGTACGTAGTCGTCGCATTTAGTGCCCACAAACTTGGGGCCGTCATTAAAATCAGCCCTGACGGACTCTCCGTAGAAGATGTACGCAAACTCGTGGGAGCAGCTAATACTGGTGCCGCAAGTGGGCTGGTTCGTGCCACCATTGGCGTAGAAGTTCAAGCTGCCCAGAGGCTTGTCGTAGCCAAGGCTACCAGCGTTAGTGACAAGGACCTCGACGACAGTTGCGTCTGTAGGCTTAAGGCGGTCGGGGTGGTGCGTCCAGCCGTGGAAAGAGGGGTCTAGGGCTGAAATGATAAAAAAACTCCATTTTATTTAAATGTTATTGTTGTTTTCTGGTGTGAAATTGTCAGTGGCTAGTGCCGTACATGAGTGTAACTAATAGGCTCTTTAGACGTAGCAAGTTTACAGCGGATCCAGTTAACACTTTATGTATGATATTAGCCCATTCTACAATATCAAAGAGCTAGAACCTCTAAGTTGTGGTAAACAACAAGTAAGGTACTTATTTAAATCAGGGGGTCAATTCTAGTGCAATTCATATACGAAAAAAGCTCGGCGATCGAATTTTCTTTGTCGAAGAAAAAAAAGATGTTGATGTCTCAGGGTCACGATTTCTATGTATTTAGATTTTGTTCGCGCGATAGTTTTTTAGGTGTAGATATTTTACTTGATTTTTTAGGTAAAATGAAGATTAATTCGAGTAATGTTAATATTTTTGTTGTAAAGTTTTTGGCAGTATCTTTCTCTGCGATAGTTGTACGTGAAATTTGTCAACGCTATGTTTTCATATTGCAAAGGTATCATAATTATTACCGTCTAACACGTACCAACAATGTGGGGGATAGTCCCAGTAACATGCCTAGCAGCAATGCCGGCGATGTGGCCTCCTAACCCGTGTCCAATAATGCGGAAGTTGGCCGGAGGTATGCTGAGATTGTTCATGATCATGTTGATGAAATTAGCGATAATCTGACCGCACTGAGGGGCTTGGGAGAGACCCTCGCTGTACATGGAAGAGCCAGCAGACCAGTCGACGAGGAAGACGTTCACATCTTCAGATTCAACGTGAGCTGTAATTTAGAAAGTACATTTTTCATGAGTGCTTCAGCAGGTTATGTTTTTAATGGAAGATATTTTTAGCTTTGTCTTTTTTATCTGGGTGCTCAATGCTCATGCTATTAAGCTTGACACGGCGCGGGAAATTAGGGACCTTCATCCATAATCGACCACGGATACACACATATTGCGTACTACCGTGCTGTATTTGGGTAATTGGGTCTTTTGAATCACATCTATAAAAGTTATTGCATTAACTTTGACTGTACGAGTATGTATATTAGCCTTGCAACATCGGGTAAAAGTTACTTACGAGTACAGAGGATCTAAGTTAGTTAACTCCAATTTAAAGACTCGTTTGTACTATCATACATCGGATGGAGAGCAATTTAGTAATAATCTTTGTGCAATCGAGCCTTAATAATGTAAAACGTTGCTTAACATGTAAAAGTCTTCTACTTTTACTTACCGCTCACAAAGTGGGCTCCAAACTGCCATAACAATTCTCCATGGGTGTGGATGCCGAAGACTATGGGGTTTAACGGCGAGAAGAACTGAGAGTTTAGCAGTGATTCGAAACTAGGCAGTACTGGCACACTCTGCGCTGGATTCGACCTGAAAATGGAAACAAAAATGTAAAATAATAATGGGTATATTATTCAACCACTCCTTCGCAAAGTGGGAGAAATTGCCCCCTCGTAGATGCTAAAGGACCGAAACATAATTGAGGTTGGGGTGTGGATATATACATATATCGATCAATAAATCGTATGAGAATATAATTACCTTAATTAAATAATAGCTACTCATTAGGTAGGTACTTACTGCGTGAATAAGTGGAAAACCACGTCCGTAGGCCCTAGGCTAAAGCCTGAAGCTGTAATTAAAAAATAAAATAAAATACGATTAGAGTAGTTTGTGGTGGTGGTTATATAGTGAAAACCGTGTGATTACAATTTTAAGGTTTTGAATATGTTAGATTATAATCTTCGATGTATTGACGAGGCACTGGGCAAAGTCGTGGGACAGGGACGGAGAAACGGAGGAACGAAGCGCCTTTAAAAGCACTTTAAAATTATATCACACACGACAAATTTCTGAAGATTTTTGAAAAAAATATTAAATTGCGGTTTTTTCTTTAAAATAGGACTCGTACGCCGTCCACTGTCTGTGATAACGTATGATAATTTATGATTCTAGATAAATACAAAAAAAGATAAAGGTGGAGTCTATGCGCAAAGGGAACCGGTGTGGGATTAGAGCGTCATACTTTTATATATTTACATATTAAAATTTTCTTCTTTTTTCTTCTACTTTTACCTCGTGGTTAGGTCTGTAATGATGGCAAGAGATCCGACCTAAGTTTAGGATGCAAACTTAGTCGATACTTTGGCCCTCTCCCATCTCAGATAGTCCAGGCCTTAAAGCTAGAGCTGCACTGGAGTTGGATCGAAACGCCAAGCGTCGCAAGTACGTCTCACTTGCAAGTGATTTTATGTGTTTACGCCGTTTGGCGTTGAAACATTCGGGCCGTGGGGCATACTACTAAATTGCTGTTTATACAATTGTTTTAAAACTAAATTCTGTTAAGGCCAAATATAAACCTGGATGGTTCCTAGCTCAAAGGATAAGCAGAGTTATCCAACGCAGCCAGCATCATACCATTGAAAACCAGCGTCAGGTCCTCTAGAGGAGCAGGCTTTTGCTGAGACCGACACACACACGCACTGCTTGGCTGGTATTTGAGTATTAAGAAAGTGTAACGTTGTTATTATCAAAAACAGTAGTTTTTGAGATATTTTAAAATATAAGTAATGAGTAAAAAAATTAAAACGCCTTAAAAAAAACTGTCTGAAAAGCTTAAAACAACGCATTCGTATTCTATTTAGGAGAAACAAATTACTTTAGAGTCAGTGTATGGTGTGTGTGGATACGCGGTGTTGTTACGGTGTTCGGCTTGGATTTCGGCTAGATTTTCTATTAATTTTCAAATCAATGTCGCAGTTTGATCGGATGTCGATACGTCAGTTGGGTAACAAATATAATAAAAGATCGAAATAAAATATTTGCATCGGTTAAATCCTCCTTATTACCTATTCGAATTCGAATTCGAATCGTAACCGAATCCGGAACCCAATGGTTCTGAATCGGGGGGCAGGTCGCTTCTTTGTAACCTACTATCTACGGCGTATTATTTCCGTTACGTGCGAACTACGCGCGAGGGTTCGAGTTTCCCCATCCCTTTCTTTTCTAAATGTTACGAAGGGGTTTTCTTTTATAAAACTTTTTTTTAGAATAATCATAGCTCAGACCATCATTTTTGAGTTGGATGTCACTGACCAAAACAACACCCTGTACTGTTGGTGAAGCTTGACATCATGCATCGACTTCAAAAGAATTTGTTTCTACTAAATAGAATACGAATGCGTTATTGTAAATATTTTTAGTCCGATTTTGAAGGCGGTATTTTTTAAGTTGCATGTCTTAGTTGGATTTTAATTTATATTTTCATGGTTGTTTTCATAAATTTTAGATATGAGTTATTTAATAAGAATATCAGACTATTTCATCCCATGTTTTTTGTTGTTTTCCTATGATTTAAGGTCATAAATCATGACAAAAAACGTTCAAATCCCTCTCCCGTTCCCATTCTGCACCGACTCTATCATTTAGTTAAACTAGTTTCACTTAAAATCCATGCACCTACCTGCAATTGCAACACTCAGCAGCAAAACGCACTTCAGCGCAGCGTACATGTTGTCAGAATCAACTAAAAATATCTAACCAATATCACTTTATATAAACTTTAATTTATTCCTAATCAAAAAAACCAATCAAGTCATTTTATACGTAAATATAGATTGTTATCAATTCGGCCAATATGATTATATCTGATTACATATTTAAGCGTTTCCTTGGCTCTTTCATCATTATTATTATTAGATAGTAAAACTACGTAGATAATGCTCATACATTTCATGTTTGTATTGATAGACTAGTGGTCCCCCGCGACTTCGTCCACGCGTTTTAAGTTTGCTCCCTCCCCTCCCGTTGCAGCGTGGTGTTTTGTAGCCTTAAGCTTTGCTCGATAAATAAGCAATCCAACACAAAAATATTTTTTCAAATCGGTCTAGTAGTTCCTGAGATTTGCGCAAACAAACAAACTCTTCAGCTTTATCATATCACCTAAACCAATCAACCAACCAATCGCTACTAAATAAAAGTAAAAAAAAAAAACCGGTCAAGTGCGAGTCGGACTCGCGCACTGAGGGTTCCGTGCCAACGTTAACTGAATTAGGCAATCCACTTACTTTCACTTAGTAAAATACCACAATATTTTGTTGACAGCAAACATAACTTTGTTTTTATAGTGTTTGTATGAAGAACAAAGTTATGTTTGCGGTTGTTGAAAATGTACTATATCTCAAAAACTTCTCGTTCGATTCCGTCCAAACCAATTTACGTTGAAAGTATTTGTTATGATCTACATTACATATTTTTTTCAAAATTTACACTCGCTTAGTTTAGAAGTTAGATGGGGGGGACGCCCATTTTTCCACTTTGGAAGCGTCTAGCTAAGAAACGTTAGACTTTAAAAGAAAACGGTTTTAAGAACCTCTATGTCATTTTAAAATACCTATCTATAGACACCCCACACGCATAGGTTTGACTAAAAAAATATTTTTCGGTTTTAGTTTCATGTATGGAAGCCCCCCCTTAAATATCATTATTTTTTATTTTTTGTATAAGAATCGTAAAGCGGTTAATAGGACACATCTCCCTACCAAATTTCAACAGTGTGATGCTTATAGTTACAGAATAAATTGGCTGTGACATACGGACGGACAGACAGACAGACAGACTTGACGAAACTATAAGGGTTCCGTTTTTTGCCATTCGGCTACGGAACCCTAAAAAAAGGCTTTTGAAAGTTTTACTGAAATAAACCAATAACCTTTATACCTTAGATTATAATAAAATCTAATAACGTACTCTAATTGAATCGTAAAATAGGCAAGTATTAACTAGGTAAATAATGAATTGAGATTGAGGTTTTTGTGCTGTCTGTAGAACCACCTAGTTAATTTTATTACTACAAGCGGACACGCGCGACTTCGTCCGTGCGATTTGAGTTTGCTCCCTCCCCTCCTGCCGTTAAACCCCTTCTCGATAAATAAGGCATCCAACACAAAATATATTTTTTTAATCGGTCTAGTAGTCCCTGAGATAAGCGCGATCAAACAAACAATTTCTTCAGCTTTATAATATTAGGAATAGATTTTCAGTTCCTTTTTATACTTACCTACTGAAAGAGATAACTTGGGGTATTGAAGAATATTCTTATTTCATAACAAAGTTACTAATTATATAATAGTCAATGCAGTAAGTAAAATTACGCGGGACAATTCCACAACAATCAAACTAATGTCAAACACAATCTATCTGACAGGTCTAGTGCTGTCCATAAGTCCTAGTATTGCCTATCATAGTAATGTCACAATCGATTATCCGTCTAACACTACCGTATTTTAAAATAAACATTTACGAAAAAAAACAAACAAAAAATCAATAGAAATGCACGTTTAATGCAATATCTTTTTCATTTTAATAAATAAATAGATGTGTATCTGGAATTACGGATTAATAAATCAGCTAATTTCTTCACATTCGTTGATTGGCTTCATGTTTATTGAGGTAGAATTGACTTGGCTGGCTTCCTGTAAATGAAATGTAGTTTATTTATGATTCATTCACTTATTCAATCAAACTAACTAATGCGACTTTTGCTTGTCCGCTTTTCTCTTATGACTTTTAAATTTGATTCAGTTTTTCAAAACTTCCTACCCTAATCTTTAGCTACTGCTGATGTTATGACCAAAAACGAACCAACCGTTACGTAAGCGTAAGCTATAACGACAGGTCGGTACTTACTTTATTATTTCCGTAAGCTCTAATAAAGGGTTCTTCGGCTGGATGCGGAGGGTCCCTATACAGCCTTCTCAATTGTGGCGCCAACAGTTTGGGTGCCGGGGGTACGTATGCCTTTCCTCGGACTCGGTTTACGCGGGAGACAGCTGCGCCTACGCATATGGTCATCACTGCCCCCGCTAGCGTGTACCACATGTACGAGACACGTAGCAACGGATTTACTTCTTCGCTGTAAAAACAAGAAATGGCCAGTGTCAAAGCTGCCAAAGAAGGTGTTATTTCTTTCAGAATTCAAAGAGGTTACGTCCAAAATAAACGAAATGTACCGTTACCATGAGTTTACTTTGATTTTACTTGCTAGCGACGACGTAAAAAAAAGTGTATTGAAAATTTTAATTCTACAAGTGACCGCTAGAGACGCTGTGCAAGTTTTCCATAGACTTTTTAATGGTCATTGCTATTAATCAAAATAAAAGAAAATATATATTCCATGTGTACAACTATTAGCAACTACATATTTAAAAGGAATACATTTCATGACCTCCGTGGTCGAGTGGCTAGTACGCTGGTTTTAAGCGTTGCCATCTCGTGAGGTTTTGGGTTCGATTCCCGGTCGGGTCAATGTGGAAAACGATCTCTTCTCTATTGTCTCAGGTCTGGGTGTTGTGGTAACACCGTTGTTTCCGATTTCCATAACACAAGTGCTTTAGCTACTTAGCTTGGGATCGGAGCAATGTATGTGATGTTGTCAAATATTTATTTATTTATATTTGCACTTACATTTCATCTGGCGCTAGGTGGACTGTCTCTACAACAGTAAA
Organism: Pyrausta purpuralis; assembly: GCA_963924145.1. NCBI lineage: Eukaryota > Metazoa > Arthropoda > Insecta > Lepidoptera > Crambidae > Pyrausta > Pyrausta purpuralis. The sequence continues at coordinate 18,319,280 of OZ001659.1, forward strand.
GTTATACGTGCAGCCATCGACAGTCAAGTCTTTATGTGGGTGATGTATCTGGCCCCGGGCGATGGCCATCTGGGCTGTCAGACACCACCAGGACATGGTCGCTAAACCACTCACTCCACCTACCAAGGCACCCTTAAAGAAGAAAACAATTTGAAAAACATTTGACAACAAGTGACTCAACACTATAACTCTTATTAATCTGTGAACGATAAAAAATCAACAATATAACTATAAAGCACCAAGGATAGAAGTTTGAAGGCCTGAAAGCACGTACTACAATTATTGATTTTTAATACATTTGTGTTTGAACTGGTGGTCAATCATTTAAATAGAGTCAACACAGGGAGGCATTTCTCGTGCAATTGGTATACGAAAAAAGTTCACCGATCGAATTTCATTTGTCGAACAAAAAGTAGTTTTTGATTTCTCAGGGTCACTTTACTATGTATTAAGATTTTGTTTGTACGATAGTTTTTTATTAAGTTATACGGTTAAACTCGCAATCGAATTACCACACGAAAAAAGTTCGATTGCCGCGAGAATCGGCCTCCTTGAGGCCTCCTGGAGGCCGATTTTCGCGGCACACCCACGAGTAATATGCACAAGTTTTTCTAAAATAACTCACAGTGGCATCAACCCACGGCATCAATATGCCCATTGTAAAGACTCCAAGTTGCGGGCCCATCGTCATAGCTTCCAAAGTCATGGTCAGCTGCAAAATTGTGCCCATCTTCTCTACTACAAACACCAATCCTGAAATATACCATCTATCATCATATCATCGGTGGTCAAATCTTAGTGCTGAAATGGCGTGGTTCTGCTAGTTTACTTTTGACGTTTACGCATCAAATCTTATGATCAACTTACTAGGCATCATTCTCTAAGTGTTAAACATTAACTTCCCAACTCTTTGAAAATGGTAAAGCTCAGATCAAATTTTTGACGCAAGCTGATGCAGTGTTAGAATTTCAAAGAACAGTGTGTGTGTCACCTACTATTTACCTACACAAAGGAAGCCCAGGATAACCACAACGCCTCTCATCAGCCAGTTGGCTTGGCTATCTGAGAGTTCTTTTTTGAAGAACGGCTTGTAGAAGTCTTCAAGGACCACAGCTGACATGGAGTTCAAACTTGTGGATAGCGAACTGCAACCATTTTAAAATTACTTTTAAATAAATACTGACTCATCCATCATGTCAGACAGACAAGACCAAAGCGCTATCCACGCTCTAGAAAGAGTCCAAATCATTGTGTTTAGAGAACACTTCAGCGAGTAATGAATTCCATCTCTTAACACTTTGGTGCATATTTTATAACCTCCGACGAAGCAGAGACAAATAGTACAGAAATTATTATACTACCTCAATGCAGCACTGAAGATTCCTGCGACGAAAACACCGGGAAGACCTGGTATGTCACCGAGTACGTCCATGACAAGAAGTGGCAGAAGTTGATCCTTGGCTTTAGCTAGCTAAAAACAGTTCATTTTTTTAATAATAGAGTCATATATTTAATGAATTAATCTGATAAAGTATCTCTCTGCATGACCTCAAGTTATGACTGAGATAGAATGCTATTAGCATTTAGTCCACCTTTTTACATTTTTATTTGTGTTTTTAAATAAATAAATAAACAAGAGGAGACTCACTTTAGTCTGCAATGGATCGCAGTCATAGAAACGGGCATATATCAGCAGCCCACAGTATAAACAGAAGCAGTAAAGTATTGATATCCCAATGCAGAACAGGATTACTGCACTGCAAAATGAAAAAACTATCAAAATATTCGCATGCACCATGTTATGGGTGACCCGCACATAGCTGGGCCGAATCAGCCAATGCAGACGTTATGAAATTAAACACCGACCGGCAGAAATGGCATTGCACAGAATACTGATACTGCTACATCAGCTAATTCGGCTTAAGAATGTAGGTGTTCCCTATTTAAATGAAAAAATAAATAAAGTCTAAAATTTATAGCCAAAAGTCATAACAAAAAGAAACAGGAAACCGTACCACTTAGCACCACGGAGGGTAGGCAACGCAAGATACCGTTGCACCATAGTTTGGTTAACTGAGTTTGCCTGTAACCAGTAGACCAGCCCACCTATCACGAGGTTCCAAATCGTATGTCTAGCCAACGGGTTTGGATCCCAGCTGAAAAAAACAAAATTACTTCTAGCAACTACCTACTCGTAAGCCAAGCAGTAATTTCGAGACTATTTTCCATTGATAAAACTGATAACATGATACAATCGGATACGATAATGTTAATTGGGTACTTCCAGGTAAAGACTTATTGTTTACTTTACTACAGTAAATTGGTTCTAATTTTGCATATTAGTTGCTGCATATAATTTATGTACATACATACAAACCAAAATTTACAAATATGTCTAGACTAGCTGAATCGCTCATTTAAATATGAAAAATAATAATTAACCAACCAACTTATAATATTCATATTCATTTATTCACTTCATAATATAACATTACAGCAGACAATATATAACATATAGGCAAAAGATGGTTATTTTGTTACATTATGACCTCAACGAGGTATTTGTGAATTCAAGTTATTAAATTCAATAAATTACAATTAAATCAATTCTTCATTAAAATAGTAATGTCAATAAGTATTTTGTCAAATTGTTAGTATGTCAAATATAAAGTCATTTCTATCTATCTAAATAATAATAATGCGGTCATGTTAAATTCAAATTAAAAGAAAAAAAATACAATCAAATCATGTCAATTTTCAATTTAAATCACAGATTAGTAAGAGTTTAAATTATATAATGTCATATCTAAATATATTGAAATTTATCATTGAAATATTCATTTATATTATAATATGCCTTTTTAACTAAAAACTTCTTTAATTCTCTATCAAATTTAATACCTTGGAGGGCTTTAATAAATATAACCCAATTAATCGCGAAAACAGAATAATCATTTATTGCGCATGAGTGTGTGCGTGTGTAGTAACGAAAAATGTGGCTTATTTTCTTCTACATAAATGTGTGATTTCGACAGCGATTGCATTGAAATTTAATATAAGCATTGTTCTCATATAAGTGACCTAGTTAAAGTCTTAGTGAGAATATAGATACGAGAGAAGATAGACTACACCAGACGACCCGTCTGGTGTAGTGGTCGAGAAATCGCCTACTACGCAGCGGATGCGGGTTCGATCCCCGCACAACACAAACATTTGTGTGCATGAACATGTCTGTTTGTATTGGTCTGGGTGTTTTCTATGTATATCATGTATGTATTTACAAACAAAAAAGTATTTAAGTATTATATCCGTTGTCTGGCACCCATAACACAAGCTTTGAGTAGCTTACTTTGGGACTAGATGGCGATGTGTGGGAATGTCCAAAGGATATTTATTATTATTATTATTATTATAGATCTTGAAACCTAACCTTAACGTACAACTTTACCTACAGCTTCAATAGACCCGTAGTGGCTTGGTTACTATAACTATACTTATTTATATATTTATATTAATTACTATAACTTAATCGTTAGGTACACGTGTTTTTTTGTTAATAGTTTGATAATAAAATAAAATAGTGCAGTGGACCTTAAGTGCCTGTTTCAGGCCGTAAGGACTACTTACGGCCTTCTTTATTACGAGATATAGGTATAGGCTAGATAAATCTCAGATTTACGGCGCCCCTCACATACCTCTCTCATGATACGGCCCGCAGCCGCACCGTGGCGCTGTACACTAGTGTACACTGACATTGCATTTGTTATTATCATGAACCGGGGAATATTTTTTGAACACTTTCAATCATTAAAATCATCAAATTCGTCATCATCAAATAGCAGCGGCTTGGGACAAATAATTTTGATAACGTATATTAGTGCCACTCGATCTTGAATTGCGATGCATTATTGAAAAATAATGTACTAATGATCGCTTATCTACTACGCTACCTAATTAATGCGATATATTTTGCAGTAAATTATCAAATTAACTCTGATCCACTATATATAGATTGCGAAAATTTTACAACAAATTTTTTTATGAAAAGTATCTCTTGCGGTAGATTATAAAATTGTGTCTTTAACAAGACAACAATTGTGTAGGATTAGACTGGTCTTCCGCCGTGCTAGGTCATATTTGTATGACCTTACCAACCTGACGCTTACCAAACAATTTACTTATAGAAGTAACTCGCACTTGGCTGTTTTTTATAATATGCAACAAAAATAGTTTTGTTAGTACGGACGGACAGACAGACAGACAGACAGACAGGCTGACTTGACCAAACTATAAGGGTTCCGTTTTTTGCCATTCAGCTACGAAACCCTAAAAAAATTTGGGGGTCAAAATGAAGATCCCAGAGGTATCTAAAAGTTACGGGAAGGACTGACTTAAATTCAAGTACACCTAAATAAACAAAAATGAAATCTCCTATGTGCGTTATTATTATATGTCCTTCTAATATTCATTATATTATATTTTACATAATCGTAGACATTTAATTCTACATTTAGATAAGAGTCAATAAGTATTGTATGTACATAGAACAAAAACAATAATACACACAAAAGTACGGAATATTAACTACTCAATCCTTTCGGTTGTCTTTTATTCTTACTAGTTTTTTTTCCGGCGCTATCGCCCTTAAACTAAAGTTTACTTACTTCGGCAACTCTATTCTTCCGCTGTCCATATTCCTCTGCCAAACCACTCCGATACCGCCAACATCTATGGTTCCTTTGATGGCAACGAGCGCCATCGCGCCGAACATAGCAGTGATTTGTATCACGTCTGTCCATACCACTGCTTGGAGACCACCCTGAAAGAATAAATGTTTGTGTACCTATTTATAGATTCAAAAAACCGGCCAAGTGCGACTCGAAATCGCGCACCGAGGGTTCCGTGCCAACTTTAACTGAATTAGGAAATCCACTTACTTCCACTTAGTAAAATACCACAATATTTTGTTGACAGCAAATATTACTTTGTTTTTCATAGTGTTTGTATGAAGAACAAAGTTATGTTTGCGGTTGCTGAAAATGTTTTATATCTCAAAAATTTCAACGAAAATTGGTTTGGACGAGATCGAACGAGTACGAGAACGAGATCGTTATTTGTTTCGATCTACATTATGTATTTTTTTCAAAATTTACACTCCCTTAGTTTCGAAGTTAGATGGGGGGACGCCCATTTTACCACTTTGGAAGCGGATAGCTATGAATCTTTAGACTTTAAAAGAAAATGGTTTTAGAAAACACGGAGCCACGGAACCTTAAAAACACAGTATGGCTAGTTTGTGTGCTAAGTGCCCCAATACGTATTGAAAGGCAAGTAGATACTGCTTGGTATAAACATGACGTTTTTATCTTAGCCTCGCTATTTCTAGTGAAACCTGAATACTTATTGCACTTTAGTTAGTTACTTAAATGTGCAAATAAAGATAATATCTAAGGCATGTGAACTTTATTAAATCTTTCGCCCTTCCTTATGAAAACAGACAATCCAAAAATAAACATTTCACAGTATTTCTTAGACACAAGTCAAATAGAAATGTTACCTACTACTACCAGGGCCCCAATTCTCACGCAGTTCTTATTCGAAAAAAGTTCACCAACCTAATTTTCTCTTTGAACAAACAACAGTTTCAGCTTTAACAGTGTCACGATTTCTGCGCATTTTGATTTTTCACGTGTTGATATATAATTGTTTTTTTTTCGTAAAACGGTGAAACTCGTATTCGAATTGCCACACAGAAAAAGTTGATTGATGTGAGAATCAGGGCCCGGGTCTTACGCCCCGATTAAAACCCACCAAAACCCAAGACCTATGTAATCATGATGGATGGAATAAGGTAAAGCTAATTATTACAGATTGAGATAATTAGGTATTTAAAGACTTACAGCGCTCGTATAAAATATGCAGACTAGGCAAACTATTGGTGTAATTACATGAATATTGACACCAGTAACTGTAACAAAACATCAATATGGATATCTCGCAAACATGAAAACAACAAATCATTAGATTTTTCGTAAAAAAAATACTTGCCTTGATTAAAAGCCAAAGCCGGAACGTAAATCACTATCGGTAGCCAGCCTATCTAAAAATATAAAAGACGGTTACACACAAAACAATAGAATAACAACTAAGGCCTACTATCAAATAAGCCTAGTTAGGTACTTTGAGAGAAACTCACCAAAGTAAATGCAAATAAAATGGACCCAAAAAGTCGCACCCTGTTGTCGAATCTCATAGATAAGTACTGAAAATAACAATATTAAAAAATGTAAATAAAAATCACTTTGCATTGTAACTTCAGAGTTTCTTATTAAAATCATCTTCGGAAAGTATGATGATGATTCATGATTCTTTCTAAATGACCATAAAAAGAACGTCCAGGCAATACATTTAAAAAAATGTGGTTACCATTGGAAGTTGTTCATTTATCCGAAGAGAACATATGGAATATGAGGTATTGTATTGAGTTCTGTAATTCTTCATTGGTATGTTGCTGACATTACATTCATGTACTAGGAAGATAGTAGACAGATATTCTTTATTGCCCAAATCACAAGAACACAAAACAATAAAAAGGCACATTTTTTAGTACAATTTCTATTTAGTTGAGTAAGCAGTTTTATAGTCTTATTCCAGGGAGATATATTTTAAAGACGTTGGGTAAGGGAAACAATGTTAAAAGATATGAACACGAAAGTATGGTATGTTAAGATCAAACATGAAGGTCGACTATGCCCAGTGACATGAAGGTTCTCCATATTTATAAACAGCCTAGCGGTTCCCCGCGACTGCGTCCGCGCGTTTTGAGTTTGTTCTCTCTCCTCCCGTCGCAGCGTGATGTTATGCCTTCCTCAATAAATATGCTATCCAACGCAAAAATACTTTTTCAAATCGGTTCGGGGGTTCCTAAGATTAGCGCGTTTAAAACAAACAAACTCCTTAGCTTTATAATATTAACTAATATACTTAATATAGATATGTTACAACTGGCTGCAGCACAAAAAAAGTTCAATATTTTGTCACAGCAGGGATTCTCCTGCAGTTCGTATACGAAAAAAATTCACCGATCGAATTTTCTTTGATGACAAAAAAATAGTTCTTATTTTTCTGGGTCACTATTTCGGTTATTTCGATATACATTTCTTCCATGCGGTAGTTTTTATTACATGTGGACATATTACTTGTTTTTTTATAGGTAAAACGGTAAAAATGGTAATCGAAATACCATACGGAAAAAAACCATTGACGAGAGAATCGCCCGGAGTGTAAGAGAAGGGCGAAAAGAAGAGAAGTACGGAAGAAACTTCATAGACATGAGCCAACTCTTTAATTTAAAATGGTGGATAAAGGAAAAAAAGCGGGTTAGAAGTACTTAGTTGATCTGAGCGTCGTCTTAAAAGGAGAAGCAAGGAATTTAAGAAGTAGTAAATCCCTATGGTAAGTACCATTACCTCATAATTAGATGTGATCTTAAGGTCATGAAAAACAGGCAGGTAAACGAGCGTCATGACAAAAGACATGAGGAATATTCCTCCCATTATAAAGGCGTATTGCGTTCCATACATGTAAACTTCTGTAGGTGACCCCAACAAAGTTATTCCTGACACAAAACTGAGGATAGAAAAAAACATTTTACTTAGGTAATCGTTAAGTAGTAATGTGACAATAAAGCCGAATGTTAATAGTAATTAACTCACCTTGCTACGAGGGACATAGCTACTGGAACTACTTTCATATTTCTACCGCCTAAAAGGTAATCATTTTGCGTGGTCTGTTTCTTCATGAAACCCCAGTAAACGCCCACAACTGCACTGATCGCCAGCATGAACACAAACACCACATAGTCCACCCATGAAAACCTTTGCATCTGATGCACCATCTCATTGACCTCCCCAGATTCCCCCATTTTTGGTGAACCAGTTGCACTAATATATCATCACGTAAGGCGACGCCTAAGAGGCACCCAGTGTACGAATGGCCAAGCCACGAAGCAAGCTCAATCTGTACAATGAAACAATTACGATAACTCGCAATTTAAAAGAGGATGTTGCGAGATCCCCCCAATGGCAGCAACGAATCGGGAACTGACTAATACTCGAGTGCTTGGGAAAAGTACGTCGACGAACAAGGATTGTTCGTTTTTCGTCTATACATTCATTGCATGCATAACTTGTATCTGAATCTTGTGGGTAGACTTTATTGAGGAGAGCTTAAGAGTTTGTGCCAAGGTCTAATGTCGCAGAACCTTGTTAATACGAGGGTCAAACTGAAAGTTCTTAGAAAATCAAAAACTGATTACATTAGCCAGTTATTAGTTTTATTATATCTTTTCAAAATATTGTCCATTGACGTCAATACACCGCTGCATGCGATGGAACCACTGGGAAAAGCACTTTGCCCACTCGTCCTTAGGGGTCTCTTCAATGGCATCGCGATACGCAGCCACCGCTTCTTCAGCATTCATAAACCGCTTTCCTTTAAGTTTTTCTTTAATTTTTGGAAATAAATAAAAATCACAAGGCGCGAGGTCGGGGCTATACGGCGGGTGACCCAGTAATGCAATGTTTGATGTCGCCAAATAGTCGATCGCTCGCTTGGCGGTGTGCGACGAGGCGTTGTCGTGGTGAAGGAGGATCCTACTGCGAGGTCGTTTCTCTCGAACTTTTTTCAAGACAAGTGGCAAACAATTGGTAGTGTACCATTCTGCAGAAACTGTTTTTTGATCCTCTAACACAATTGTTGCGAAATGACCTATCCTTCCAAAGAACGAGGCCACCATTTTTTTTCCCGCACTTCGATCTCTCTTCACTTTAGTTGGCAACTCCTCGAAAGGAAACACCCACTGAGCAGATTGTCTTTTGGTTTCAGGATCATAACAGTAAATCCAGCTTTCGTCACCTGTTAGTATGTCGAACACAGCATTTGAGTCACCTCAGTTAAATCTTTCAATCATTTTACGGCACCAATCCACACGATGGAGTTTTTGAGCCTTAGTCAAATTATGAGGTATCCACCGGGCGCAAAGCTTCCTGACTGCTAAATGTTCGTGGAGGATTTTGTGCACTTGACTCATACCGATGCCTAAGCTTGTCCGAATCTGCTGATAGGTCACTCTTTTGTCAGTCTCTATCATACGCCGCACAACACAGATGTTATTTTCAGTCGTCGCCGTAGAAGGCCGTCCCTCACGTACATCATCAGTGAGATTAGTGCGACCACGTTTAAACTCATTAAACCAGTTGTAAACAGTCGCACGAGATGGGGCTTCATCGTGAAAGGCCAATCGTAGTCTATCATAACTTTCTTGTTGACTTAAATGACATCGAAAGTCATAAAAAATCATTGCACGAAAATTTTCTCGTGTTAAATTCATGTTGACGTGACACAGACAATTTTCAATTTGCCGCCAAATCGTAAAACAAATGACAAATGAATGAAATATATACTCAGTAATATTGGCAAAGAGTTCTATTTTCAAATTTTAGAATATTTTTTTTTATTATATTGTTTATAAGTAGCCAGTTCTAAGAACTTTCAGTTTGACCCTCGTATTAAACCTAATAGCTAAACGCTTACTCGTACTTTACTTACCTACACGACTATAACTACTTTAAAAAACTTGTAAGGAAAGTTGGAAGAAAATTCTTTAGATTTTCGATTACTATTTCAAATTTCACCGGGAGTTTTAAGTTGTTTAATTAAAATGGGGTAAAGATGTCTGCAGTTCCGCGCCTTATGTAGATACCGGTACGGTACCAATAAGTATATCGCTACCTAAATAAGATGCGTACTGTTTTTCTTATTTTTATACAGCAATAAATGATAAATAGGATAATAATGATAAAAAAGTATCTGCAATTTTGGATTTTGTTATTACATTTTCTAATTTCTAATAAAACTCTTCAAATCAATCGATCTGTACAAAAAGTTAACATACTATCGAATTGGTAAAATGGTAAAGCAATCATCAATTTAATTCATTAATTTTACTCGTACTTGAGCGAGAAAGAACACCATCAAACGTCAAAATAAAAGTTTGTCCTTTAATCACGTAATGGTTATCTCATCGGGTATCCTGAAGGTATCGATCAACTTGTAAATTATTGAGCCCTATCTTTTTGCACGGGTACACGCAATGGTATACCTACATGCATAAACTACTATAATTAAGTTATTCTTTGTCAACTCTACTACCAGTAGAAGTCTCGAGCAGGGGCCCTATTTTTGAATCACTCGCTTCAAGATGGCGAGTGATTTTCGTTCGAAGATGAATTAAAAGTCATAGAAAGAACCTCGCTGTCGAACGGAAATCCATGATCAATCGACGATTCAAAATAGGGCCCCAGGCCTATCGGGGTCAGTATTTAGAGCAGGGTCAGTAATAAACATACATGTCCTAAATTGAACAAGCAACTTCTATCGGGATTGTCGGGAACGTTAAGAATTTTGTCCACTGGCAGGCATGGGCAGTACGAGGGCAGCACTGTCTCAGTTCTATGGCATTGACAGTTCGTTCGTGATTCGAATCGCTATCCTCGTGCTAAACTTTCTTGTTGAGTTAGATGGTTAGTAATCAACACACGGGATTTAATGCAACGATACACTTATTTAATAATATAAGGTAAAAATCTACAGACGAATAAAGCAGAACATCTGCTCAATGCTAATACATCGCGCACCAGCAGACGACGCCGAGCTGCTTCAGTCACCCCGGGACCATGACTCGTGTAACCGAGTCGAAACGTCGGGAAGGTAAATACGATGTTGACCTTATAAATAAGTGTATCGTTGCATTAAATCCCGTGTGTTGATTAGTAAAGTACAAAATGCAACAAAGTTTTAAATCATATATTAGATGGTTAGGCTGGTGATACAGGATGGCCCAAACACTGACGTCCAAAATATTTTTTTTGTAAGCCTTACATCCAGGTTTATCTAAATATATCCTATGTATGTTAGCCGAATTTTTGTAGTTTTTTTTTTCGCAAACTTTATGAATTCTCAAACAAATAATGCCTCCTCTTTTGATGGTGCTATCCCGTTATTTTTTAATGCAATATGATCCTTATAAATTAAGTTTACTTAGATAAAATTATTAGCCAGCTCAAACTAAGACTAACAAAAGTTTCCAAAAAATAAAAATAAAAAGCCTCGCAATCTACAAAAATTTGGCTATCATAAATATAGTCCCACTAGCTGATTTTGACTACGGTGGCCAGTCACAACGACTAACCGACTGCGCGGGACATATTAAAGTGCACAAGTGTGTGCGCAAATACAGGTGCACTCTCTATTCCTTTCACTCTCCTAGCCCGATGGGACAGCAATCTGACACGATCGGAGAGAGTTCAGGCGCAGGGCCAACGGCTGTACGTGCTTTTCCGAGGCACGGGGGTGAAACACTGCCAACTTCGAAACCTCGGGCTACCCTAAGAATTTCTGAACAGAAAAACTCAGGTATATATTTTTGGCCTGACCCGGGGATCGAACCCGGGACCTCTGGCGCAGCCGTCGCTTTAAAGTGCGACCCTTCTACCGCTGCGCCACCGAGGCAGTTATCATAAATATGGTATATTTAGACAGTCCTGGATAAAAAACATCGAAAAAAATTTTTTGAACGTCACTGTTTGGGCCCGCCTGTATAATAATGATATAATTTTTGAATTTATACCACTAAAATCTTGTCTGTATGGCTTAGATCCAAAGACATTAAACTTGTATATAAATGGTTTGACAGCTGTCACAATGTGACATTGACATTGTGTAAAGCACAGATTATTAAAGTGTGTAAGAAGTAAACAAACAAAACATCGACGAGCGTGGAAGTACACAGAAACAATATTTTTCTTAATACTTCCCAATTCATTAATAGTTACTACAAGCAAGATAAATAAACTAAACTTTTCAATGGCGGGCCTGTTGCTTAGTCCAACAGAGAAAGTATTCATTCTTCATGGAGTTCAGGTAATTCAGATGTAAAACATAACCTATACCCTTCCCTTTTATTGCTCCTGATTATTATTTACAATTGTTATAAATCTAAAATTTAAAACAACCATTCTGTTATTTATATCGTTATACTTGAGCAGAATAGAAACAACATAATCGTAAATATTTTAAAATAGAATAATTATTTATTTTAAATTTTCAGGATGATTATCGTTCAGATGGCAGATCAAACATCGACTACAGACCTATGGAACTGGAGACAGATGTAGTCAGTCATGCGAGTGGATCGGCCAGACTTCGATTGGCCAACACGGACATTCTTGTTGGCGTTAAAACAGAAATAGATGTACCAAAACCAGACAAGCCTGATTCTGGGAAAATAGAATTCTTTGTAGACTGGTATGATTCTTACGTACTTCCTTTTTCTACAATTAGCTTCTTAAGGCCTACCTAAGACATCAAAATTTATTTCCAGTATCTTTTCCCAATGAATGCAAATAAAAGTACTTTATTCCATTTACCTTTTCTGGCTCCTTCAAAAATATTTTTTATTACTTTCAGTTCAGCAAATGCTACTCCTGAATTTGAAGGTCGTGGTGGTGAACAGTTAGCCAGTAGCATTTCAAATCTGATGCAGAGGGCATATCACTCTTCACAAGCCTTCAACCTGAAACAACTTTGTATATTTGAGGGGAAGCAATGTTGGAAATTGTACATTGATATCTTGGTAAGCATGTTTGTTTTATAAAGCTAATAACTGGCAGATGTTTAATGTTTCATCCACATCCAATATCTAAATCAAAAATCAAAATCATATCATCATATATCAAATCTAAGGAATTGCATTGACTTGTAATAAATAAAACTATAGTGTGTCTTATCTATTTTTATTTAACTTAGAATTTATCTTTTATTTCAGATTTTGGAATGTGGTGGCAATTTATGTGATGCAGTATCCCTGGCAGTCAAAGCAGCACTCTTTAACACAAGAATACCATTTGTAAAAGCTGCTCTTATGGACGGTGGAAATGTGGACCTGCAGCTGTCTGATGATCCATTTGACAGCAAACTGTTGGACGTTGGATCTGCACCCTTATTGGTAGGTTTAAAACCTCTTCTAGGTTCCAACATAACAAAAAACCTAAATCAAAAAAGGCACGGACCAAAGAGTCTGTGGACTGTAGTTTTAGTAATAAAAAAAAAAAAAAAAAACCTCTTCTAGGATGTGTTTTAATAATAATGTTCAATTTGTAATTTTTATTTTATTTATTCTTAGTTGTTCCATAACTTTCAGACAAAAAGTGATTTAATTACTCCACATGGTTCTTAGTTGTGTTTCTGATAATGTTCCAGGTCACACTGTGTAAAATAGGCGAAAAATGTGTTGTTGATCCATCAGCAGAAGAAGAGAGTTGCAGTGTTATCTCACTAATAGTTGGCGTAACAGGCAACCAACTATATTATTCTCGGAACATTGACATAGATGAACAACCTATGGACAGTAAATGTACCACAATAGCCATGAATGGAGCCGGCAGTGTAGCCCCAAAGACTTTGAAGGAAGCCATCAACCAAGGAATGTATGTATTAGCTTTCAGTAAATTAATAAATGTAACAATGTCACCTCGCACTTTATTTAAAGTGATACACACACTGCATACACGGCGCTGGTCATGGTTAGTGATGTGCCGTTCCCGGGAATATTCCATAGTATGTTTCTGGGAATATTCCCAAAACTGGAAATATTTCTTAATGTAAATTAATATCCTATTAATGTATGTTTGCTGTAAATTCCGAAAATTCACAATATTCCAGTAAATTACCAGTAAATTTGAAATGAAATGATAACAAAGTAACAGCCATCACAATGGAATTGTTATAGACATATAGAAACCCGCAAGACGTAGCATAAATGCCCTCAGTGTAACCTACAGTGACATACTTGGACGCAATCCCTAACGCTGAAGCGGTTTACAGATGTGGATATCCCTGTCAGAACTAACGGATTATCTCGTTCACAGCTGAAAAAGGCTAAAATAGTAACACTTACCAGCCGAAAAATGACAAGCTCGCAGCCATACACGAAGCGCAAGGGCAAACGTTTGAGCATGTGGTAATAGCGCGAGTAATTCCGAAATATGTACATATTTATTTCAATAAATGGTAAATCCAGCTTTATAACTTGAATGTGAAAACAGAAGTGAAAACTTGAATATCAACGTTGTGCATTTTTGATTTTTTGGAATAGTTACTATCGATATAAAAGTACTATCATTTTTGTGATAGAATACAATAATAATAATAATAATACAATAATAATAATAATAATACAATAATAATAATATATTTTTATAGTATACAATATTTATTTATTGCGCTATCGTACACAAACATTACAATTTATATTATATTAAATTGCATTAAAAAGTTTATCTCTCGTAAAAATCAACTTACATCCATAATTTCGCCAACCGTCTTATGGTTTTTCGATCAGCCCACGTGTCCTGACGCGAGTTTCACATTTTTCCCCCATCCCACAAAAGTGCTCAACGCCGCTAAAGAAGTTTTCACTTCAATAACTCAAATTCATTTAAAATTTGCTGTAATTTGTGTTTTAAACACGAATCATTACATTTTTAATCTTGGCAGTTGGCCGATCTAGTTCGCGCCTTAGTCTTGCGCGCACATCGGTATATCGCGTCAAGAAAAAAAAACAACGCGGCGCCATTTTTCGTAAATAATTGTTGGCTGCGACGAAGTTAACGATAATGTCTACTTCAAGTAAAGAAAAGGAAGAAATAATTTTTCATCGCCGACATTTACCCAAGAGAATGAAATAATTAACAGCTTTACACAAACCGTAATGCGAAACAAAACTGTTCAGTACCGTTTTGAAAATTGTACTTTTACTAACTGTTTTAATTAAAAACTTACTTAATGAAGGGTCGTGTTTTTTCCTCGCAAGTATATTGAAAAACGTCGTATGTAACACGTGTGCCTGTGACCATAATATACGCGGCTTTCTTATGGCGCACTCGCTTTCGCACACAATATTACCTTGTGTATATATAATGGTCAACTTAGCACACTTGTATCATAATGTACTATTAGTAAAGTCATTGGAAACTTTATTAAAGTTCCCGGGAGCATTGGGATATTTCCAGTAATTTACCGTCAATAAATTACTAGAAATTGGGAACATCTCCGAGGCCATCACACATTCCATCACATTAATCGAGGAAAAACTACATTATATTGCTCAGAATCATATTTTTTTATTAATTATGTATTAAATAATGTGTTACAGAATGGCAGCCAAATCACTAGATGCAGCCTTAGGGCAGGCCCTGTTGAGAGAACAAGTGGAAAGTGACAACTTCAAGAAGCACTCCTATGGATTCCTAAAATAAACAGATAATAAGAAATCATCTGCTTTCTATCTACTTAGTTACATTTAAAAAAACGGATTTTTTTTTTAATAGACCTAACATCATGGATAGTCATCTATAAATATTATAGGTACACCATTAGAAAACATACAATTTACCTTGCTAGAAACATCTTAAATAATATTTTTTTGGCTCAATCGATTATAGTCATTCGTTTTATATCACATACATTTAAATCTTATATTAGTTTTCATTTATTTGCATTACGTACTTAGCGATGTTTACGTTATGTTTATCTAGTATAATTTGAACCGACAAGCTTTGAAACTCCGACGAAACACTTCGAGAAAAGTTGCCCAGACGTTCCGCTCGACTCTGCTTTGGTGGGCCACTACCGTGGCCCAAGATGTTTAAGAGTGGTCAAAGTTCGTGTTCGAGTCAGCAAAATGGATTTGAATGCCTTCTGTTTCATTAATTTTGTTAACTTAATAAACCATTCAAAATCCAGGTTCGCATAGTTTAATAACAATACGTCGTTGCATGCAAGTGTCTCATAGTCATGCAAACTGCTGCAAGTTACAATCTTTCTCTTGTCAAAATGAAACTAAAAACTCAAAAAAATAATTATTTGTCTTTACATTATTAAAACCATCACGGAGAACAGGGAGTAAGCTCTTTGTCGCATTATTTCGACCACAACGGCAATTTTCAACTAAGATTTGTCATCAGCGCGGGTCCTATTTCTACAAATTTGGGAAAAATACATGATTTTGGTTTTAACGCGATCGATTTAATAGTTTTTGAGATAAAACACATTCTTAAAGGATGAAATAAGAAAGTGCGCAGGAATGGGACTTGAACCTGCAACTTCTGGCTAACCGGGCCAACGCTCTGCTGTAAAAACAGTCGGGTAGACGGCGCGTAATGACGTCGTATACTTAACAAATAAGATTGACCTCGTAATTACCACCCGCTCCCCCTCCCTTTGTCGTTGCCCTTTTCCCAAAATCGTAAAAACGTATAAAATTTTCGTACTATTTTGCCTACCAAGTCATCCCTTCGACAGTCTGGCCTTGTAACCCTGATCAGTTGGTTTGCGGCGTCCAGTTGAGAAAGTAATCACAGTGATGCAAAAACTCCGGGAGATCTACTGATTTTGGCTTCTCTTCCATTCCGATATCCCGGTTTGGCAACCCAATCTCCTGATTTTTATAAAGTAATGAAAAAAAAAATATAAGCACTGGCGGTCCTCCGCGACTGCGTCCACGCGTTTGAGTTTGCTCCCTCCCCTCCCGTCGTAGCGTGATGTTTATGTGCCTAGTCTTACTCGATAAATAAGCTTTACAACACAAAAATGTTTTTTATCGGTTCAGCATTTCCTGAGATAAGCGCGTATTTTATTGTAACACAGTCTCTGCCTCACCCAATGGTTGACTGGTAGAGAATGCTTTATAGCATTAAGTCCGCCATTTGTACCTACTTCATTTTGTTTGTGCAATAAAGAATATATAAATAAATAAATAACATCCAGTTCGTGCAGCAAGCTGCTACGAGGGGTTATCGAAAGTATGAACCTGTCAAACATTTTACGTACCTACCTACCGCTTCCCCGCTCACCCACCCGTGTTCCATTTCGTTTCGGTAGGTACCTACTGTACATTTTTGCAAACTTCCCTAGCCGTGCAGTGACATTTCCAATCATTCCATATACATTGACAGGCCAATTCTTTAATAACCAGGTAGTAACGTGTCTGTGCCATCACCTGTCTGTGAAGGTTTTTTTTATTATTTAAACCCATTGAGTTATTGATCAAAATCACACAACGAGCGATGGAGAGGGCCATGCTCGGTGTTTCCCTACGAGATCGAATCAGAAACGGACATATCCATACGAATCAGTGAGAACAAGTGGCAGTAGGCTGGGCACATAGCGCGAAGAATTGATAGCTGTTGGGGCAGAAAAGTTCTAGATTGGAGACCCTTCGACTAAAAGCGCAGCGTGGGACCACCGACAAGATGGACGGCCGACCTTGTAATGATCGCAGGATCAAACTGGATTCAGACCGCTAGTGATCGGTTGCTAGTGGACGTCCTTCAGCTGATAATGATGATGATGATATATTATAGATATCATTATATTATAGTGATCGATATGGTTTGTAAAAAAGTCGCAGCTTGTCTTGGTTGCGTCGCACCAACATCTCAATAACTCTAAGAAAATAATTCAAAACACAAGTGGATGTATGAGAAGGATGGATAAAAACACTCATAGCATACCCTTAACCTTTATTGAAATTTTAGATATTTCTACCATACATAAAATATTACTAATACTATAGTATCACACAGTCATTCCAAATATCACATACTTTATTGTAACCATTTACTTCAACTGGATACAAACTTCAGGAGTTCTTCATTTTGTAACATAATAAAATTGGACAGATTTAAACACAAATGTAAAAATGAAAATAATATTTGGAAATAAAAATATAATAAACAAGAAATTGAGAAATGCACAAGTACTTATCAGTTACAATATTAGCATCTAGCAAGGACATGCGCTTAAATATACTATACTATACTATATTTCGTTATAGGTTCATAATAATAAGGTACATAATAATAGTAAGGTAATATGTCGTGGATATATCATTATCACATACTAAAATCTTTTCCTAGTCTAAGTCTAGCAGTAACCCACTACCTACCATTAGGAATTATATACGAGTAAAAGCATGATACCGTAAATATGTATTTCTAATTTAAATGTGACAAGTACAAGTCACTCAATTATAATGATGAATGTTTCAAAGTCGAGTTAATAAATTCGTGAATTAATACCTAAATAGATCCTTTCCAGACAGTATTAGAATGAAAAGAAAAGTAATAAGCGTCGATCATCTACAAATAGATATCCATTCCATGCAAAGTCCTAACTAGACACATGCTTCGTTCAAGTGATGGTTTCTAAAAATTCGCTTATGAAATAGAGACAAACTTGTATAAAGTGGTATACGCGTCATTGGATGCAAAACTTGAGATAATGCCACTTTTGTAGACTTCATGATGTAGTTGATCGAAGATAGTATCTGTTTATTTACGCTTAGGAGTGACAGGGGTCAGCAAATCGAGCACGGCTGCGATGTTGCCATCTTTGCTTTCAAGTAGTTGGGTGAGCCAGCCCCCTTCGTTGGTGAAACCCATGGCCAGCATATGTTTGATGGCGATGTCAATGTGCGGTTCTGTGGACGAAAGAAACTTGTGAGAGGCGATTTAATTGTACTAATAAAAGGCACCAACAGTCTGACACACATTCAGCTCGCTATAGCAACCCGTGCTATATTGCCTATGTTTATCACCTAGTGAATTCCACTTTAAACATGTTCATCATTGTCATAACATACTGCAAAAGTGCAAAGGATGGTTGGATGGAGTTCTTCAGACAATCATCACCCATGATATAGTCGTTGTGGCAAAGACGCTGGATGATCTTGGCACTATGCTCGAAGCATAGAGAAATTGTATTTATTCAAGTGTAGTAAGTAGGCGATAAAGCCCCAATAACAAAAACATTAAAGCGAAATAGATTAATAGGTAGTCCGGTTATTTCCTCTGATAAGGGTTCTTATCAATGAGTCATTCAATAAATCACCTGATAAATAAATGACTCACTGATTTCTTTTGTTTGTTAATGTTTTAATAGCAGTGCATATATTTTTAGCTTTTCGTGCATGTATTATCGAGTACTGTGCTGTATTACAAAAACAATGTTTAAAATGGTTTCGTTTTTGAATAGGTAGACTTTAAGTTATTTTTTTTATGTAGCATGTCTTAGTTTTATTTTTTCTTTCAAAACAATGTGGAGTAAAGGTAACTTTTGGCCTTAGAATTGATTGTAACGGGATTGCTACCATGTACCTTATTATTTTTGAGTTTCCGATATTTCGGCACTGTTGTAAGTGCCATTGGTCACGCAGTTACGCCGCAATCAATTCTAATGTTAATGACCATGTAAGTTTAAATCAATATATTAATTTTTGGCCGCTTTGCCAGATTATGAGTCCAAATATCAGAAGGATACTTTATATATCTGTCTTTTGGTTTAATAACATCCAAAACTAATGAAAATCAGGCCGCCTGTACGTAGTTAATTCAACACATATTATAACTCCAAGTGGCAATGGGCAGGGCAGGGCCTATAGCGCGAAAGAACTTATGGCCGTTGGGCCAGAGCCAAGTGGCCAAGTTCTAGATTGGAGATTCCCTGCGACCAAAAGCGCAGCGTAAAGCGTCCACCCAAAAAATTGGTTAAATCAGCCCGTTAATATAATGCCTAGGGCCAGCGAAACTTAGTGTGTTCCTCAGAACCCTGGGGTTCCGCGATAATAAAGGTTTCACAATAATTTAAACAAAAAAAACACACTCTGGTCGACCGTTCTGACGCATCGTTTCATATTATTATGCCGCCAATACCAAATTACCAACTTATGTTCGTCAGTATCTAATTTAATAAATTGACTACACAACGCTCACCCTTTAAACGGATGCGCGTTTAATAAACTGCCTAGAAATTCAATTAACTGGCTGACTTAACCAAATAGCTGCGACAGAGACGGATAGACTACCTTGTAAATATTGCAGGATAACACTGAATGTAGACCGCATTCAACCTGTCGCTGTGGAAAACCTTGGATTATGTCCAGCAGAGGACGTTCTTTGGCTGATAATGAAGAAGATGATTTAATGTCAACTTACTCGGGTGATATGTCTGAGGTTGCGGCAACACTGTAGGCTTAGCGAGCGCCGCGGCGGGTTGTGGGGCGACTGTTGGGACGAGGGGTACTGCAGGGTGCGCTGGCTGGACCATTGGCGCCCACACAGGCTGAGGGAACGTCTGGGCCCAAGGATACAACTGCCCTGGCTGAGGCATTATCGGCTGCTGAGGTGCAATCGGCTGCTGAGGGGTCATCGGCTGCGGCACTGGTTTGGAATAAGTGTTGTTAGAAATCTTATTAATAAAAATATGATACCACGGCTACTTGAAACTCTGCTCAGCACATTTGTGGCCAATCGTTATAACTTTACGCCGGTACACAATAAATAAGTTGTCTAAAAGTTTTTTTATGGACCAGTAGTTCTAGAGAATAGCGTGTTGTCATTCAAATAAACAAACACTTCGACTTTATAAATATAATAAATATTCTTTATTGCACACCATAGACAATTAATTATTACAGAAAACATCTTAAACATAACGTAGGCGTACCATTTAGGCGGTCTTATTGCTTGACGCAAGTAGTTCCAGACAACCTTAAGGTGTGGAAAAACAAAGATTATATTTCGAAATTAAAAACTTTTTTCTTAAATCTAACTTTAACAGTCTCTATGGTCCATTCGTTTCTATGTGAAAAATATCAAAATTAGAAGTTGAGCGTGAAGACGGAAAATAAAAAAAATGAGTGAATTACACGTCATGATTTTGCAATGAACAAGAATGTGTTACATGTCAAATATTATGATTTTTTGAATATTGTATTTCTTTTCATATAATTGCTAAAAAAGCACATAGACTTAGTATCTTTACCGGCTAGCTAAGCTATATTTACCGGCAGCAGCAGTACTTCCAGGCTTTGGAGTTGCTTGTGGTGCCTCGCTAACATTCACGTGGGCTTCAAACTCTTTAGGTAAGTTGAAACCGACGGGGATAGCCGGTTCAGTTGGAGCGGTCGGCTTGTCAATAGCATCGGCCAAATCTGTAATGGTTTGGGTTGATAAAACATCTATTTATCAATAAACCGAATAAAATTTAATTAATGAATTAAACTAGACTTTAATAGATTTCAACATTAAAATATGTTGTCGAAATATTTATTATTTAACACTCATATTTTATATTCTTAAAGACAAGAATCTGCAACTTCTGGCTAACTGGGTCAAACGCTAATCCAATTGAGCTACCGTGCTGTCGGTCCAACGGTCCAAAATTTATGTACTCTGTGTACTCTTTTAAGGCAGATAATGCTTTAACAATGATAAGGCTTTAAAATTAGTTCTGACAACGGCACAAATAACATTTACAACATATGTTGTAAAGGTTGTATTTATATAAAAACCGACTTCAAAACCAAAATGCACTAAAAAGTATTAAATAAACTCTTCACCATTAAAAGGAAAGGAATCAGTCAGGTGACACATAAAAATATTTTTTAAACATCATACCTTTTTCCTTATTTATCAAAGTCCAACCATCAACCTTGTCCGGTGACGCGTCTCTCCCCGCTTCGGCGGACGTAGAAGCCGTCGCCGGTGGTGAGCTCTCTTTCACAGGCTCTTCGGCCTTCTTGCTACCCTCAGCCATCTCCACGTCGTTTTCCTTCAAGTCTGATGACGTCACATCCGGGTTAGACGCTGTAGGAGTAGCCTCAGCTGTAGGAGCTGTAGTATTTTGTTGATGTTGCTGAACAAACTGCTCGATCAATGATCCGTTCAAGCACATCTGCACTAGTTTTGATATTTCCTCAGGAATCACGGGAACCTCCCCCGCTCCAGAAGCGCGGCTCTCCGTTTGAGGTTGCTGAGAATCTGTCGTCTTCGCTTCGTCTTTCTTCTCTGGTTCCGGATCACCGGCTAGGTTGACGAACTCGTTGACGTAAGTGCCGAAGGTCTCGAGCCAGCTGTTGCGCGGGCGGCCGTGGTGGTGCCCGCGGTGGTGGTCCCCGCGGTGATGGTTGCCATGGTGACGCCTCTCGCCGCTCCTGTCGCGCCTGTGCCGCTTGTGGTGGCCGGACTCGTCGACCATGGCTGAGGCGACCGACTTCAGCAAATGGCGAGACCTCTTGATTACGGTCTTCATCAGATCACGCTAAAAGGTGATAGCGAATATATAATTGTAAGAATCTTAAAATGTTTTTTTACACTCACAGTGTCATATTTTATATTCCTAAAGATGAAATTAAGTAACCAAAAAATGCGCACGGGCGGGACTTGAACCTGCAACTTCTGGCCAACCAGACCAACATGCCAAATTTCTGGTCTCTTATGGATACGTCATCATGATGCGTGACGTCAGCACTATCTACACAACTGTTTTACAACAGCAGTGGGCCAAGTAGTTATTGATTACATCTTTAGGAATTAACAAATATGGTTAAATCATGATTGTTATTTAGTCTTCAAAAAGTTTTGCTGGGATAAATATTGCTTTTTACTCGATTATGTACTTTGTTTGGTTAGTATGCGGGAGCTGTTGTTGTAGTAGGTACTATCGAGGACTCCGATGCCTAACCACCTTGAGAGCCAAAACCGCTTGTACCTTCTGGCTTCTATTTCTTATGACCATGATTTCATTTTTTTTATATGGGACACCAATCACAGCCAAAGGACGTCCACTGCTGAACATAGGCCTCCCCCACGGCTTTCCATAGCGACCGATCACTAGCGGGCTGCATCCAGTTTGATCCTGCGATCTTTATAAGGTCGTCTGTCCATCTTGTTGGTGTCAATCACATACATTGCTCTGATCCCAAAGTAAGTAGCCAATGCACTTGTGTTATGGAAATCAGACACAACGATGGTACCACAACACCCAGACCCGAGACAATACAGAAAATATCGTTTTCTACATTGACCCGACCGGGAATCGAACCCGAAACCTCACGAGATGGCGACGCTTGAAACCAGCGTGCTAGCCACTCGACCACGGAGATCGTCTATTGTCTGTGTGAAAGCAATTTTCGTTTGAAAGTGGTTAGTTAAGCGGAAGAGACCTCGACCATAATACCCTAATGTAAAATTACCCTATCGGTTTAATGAATTTTGTACTTTTGTCACACAAACAAGGCAAACATAACAAATGACTATGCTTCTATACTTACTGGCATAGCCGGGGACGGCACCCGAACCATGCAGTGTTCAGAATGAGCGCCAGCAGCTTCACATTTGGAGCACAGATCGAAGTCATCGCACGAAATGCACTTGTAGCGGAAACCAACCACTGGTGCATCGCAACCATCGCATGTTACCCCAAAGTGAGGAAGGTTGCACGACTGCCCACCTGTTTATAACATACTAAATAAATCACACTGAAATTATGCCTCACACTATTAAAATTTTGATAAATAGATTTTGGTAAAAACATGTTACAGATTAATACCCATTACACTGCAACTTTTCGCATCGATGTAGTCGCGCGTTTTGAAATTCAAATGAAATGAAATGTCGTGACATCATCGTGAATTACGCAATGAACAGATTTTGGCATCAATACTAACGCGCTTAGCATCGATGTGGCATCGCGTTTACATGGAAGCTAACGCGCGTTTGTGTCGATCCAGACGCGCGTCTGCATCGTTACTTAGTATCGCAGGTGCGCGCGTATTAAGAACGCGCGTCATCGCCGCTGATTGTTCCGTTTACATTGATGATACAAGTGTGTCTACTCGCGTTTGAAGCGATACAAACACTCGTACATTAGAGCGGAGAGGGCATCGTAACGTTTGCTTAGGTTACAAAGTTTGGTTCGAATCAAACCCGCTTTGCATAGCTTGTATCGTTTGATCCGCTTCAAACGCGCGTATCATCTTGTATCATCAATATAAACGCAACAATCAGCGTCTACAACCGAAGCGTGTCATCGGCGCCGAAGACGTCGTCTGCGCGTTAAAATACCCGTGTGCTTGCGCTATAACATTTAGAGTTCGATATAAATTTTGTTTTGTGTTTCTTACAATATTGGCTGCAATGATACATAAAATAGATTTATCTAGCTTCTAGCAAGATAGATATCTTTAATGCTTCAACACCGAGCGGTTGCAGGCAACCGCATAACAATAGAATTTGCATTGTGTCTCATTCACATACGCTTGAGGGATTAAAATATATAAAATAGCAGAAATACACAATAATAATAGTCATTGAAGAACAAAATGTGAAAATCATATAAATAGGCATATTGATTTCACAAGAAACCTTGGAATTTTAATAAGTGTGTCCATGAAGTAACCTGATGTGTACAAGTAGTGTCTGCAAGTTGCAGAGTTTATTATTTTTGTGCAATAAAATTATTCATAGACCCAGAAAACTGTGCTAGGAGGAGCTGCTCACATTTAACAGTGACTAGAAATCAGATAAACAAAATCTACAAGAGTAGAGAAACGGTCAGGAGTCCTTTGCGCTGCAGTGGGATCATTCATATTAAAAATAAAATTATTTATAATTACAATAATGTGATTAATCCTATAAAATATTATTTAACTGCATATAAAACAAACAAAATATTATTATATAGGTACAATACCTACACATTTTACAAAAGAACAAAACATTTGACAAGTTTAAATAGTGATAAAGTTTTATGATTAAGTAAGGTTGTAAATACTTAAATAGACATAATGAGTCACTCATTATTTTTTGTATATCAATTATGCAAAGCACTTGTGTAAATTAACCTTAAGTTATAAATAAATAATGATACAAGTTTCTTGCAGCACCTTAATTTAAACCTGCCTTATTTATGCCAATAAATAAACCAAACAACATACCAGTGGTATTCTCAGTAACAGCAGTGATGATAGCATCAATTTCTTCATCCTTTCCTTCAGCTTCCTTTGCAACATAGATATTCAGCTTGATGAGGTTTTCACGCCCACACAAAACAGAGAGAGCAGTCACCATTTCTTCATCAGAGGAAATTGTAATAGTGTCCCCTTCTTCATCTGAATTCATAATTATCTATGTTACAGTCCATGTTACAAGTAAGAACAACATAGGAATAAAAGCCAGACTAATAATCATGCAAATTAATGCATACAGAAACAAGCTATACAAGCCATAAGTAGATCAAAAAAGTGATGAATTCAACTTTTTCATCTGTAACACAATAACAGACATGATTGCATCATGCTTTACCTTTCCATGTCACACAGTATTTCTTTGTCTTCAGCCCAGGGAAAACATCTTGGAGCTTTGCATTCAGGTAATGAAAACTTGTCACAGTGGACTTTTCAACCCCAAACCTCCTTACTTCTGCTTGGGAGTCCTCATCCCAGTAGGTAAATATTTTGAATGGTACTTGGTCTTCCATGGCTGAACAAATATTCCAACAAATATCATCAGTATTTTTTCTGTTTTAAGTAAATTTGAGGCAGTAAAATTAACTAGGTATTTGTTTATTAGTAGCAGGATGGAATACAGATTACTACACTTATAGAATATGTCCTTTAAGAAAATATTTTAATCAATTACAATATGTATTCACATCCTGGATTTCAGTCATTCAAGCAAATCAATACAATGGGTAAAATGTTGTTGGTAGATAACAAACAAGTAAAGAAATGTATAAAATTGTATAGCTTAAATGCAGCCGATTCTTGGTAAAGAACAGGATTCAGTAACTTACAATCGTTTTGTTATCGGTTCTGCTAATCAATTTACACGCATTTCAGAGTTATCATTAACTATAATAATAAACGCATTCACATCCATGCAAATTTCTTACCGACAATATGTAGTATCACAATGTTACACAAAAATCACGTCCGATCCACAACACTTAGGCAATGCTAAATGATGCTTTTACGCGTCGACTCTCAATATATGCAACCGGTTTAATATTATGATTCATCAACAGAACATTGGAGAAAATGATTTTGTTTGTCTGTCTGCAGCAAGAGTTGTGCAACAAACAACCAACATGTCAAAAGATTCGAATCGAAAAGTCATAATCAGCCATGTTGTGATCATGCTGTCAAAACCACTCCATTACACATAAAAATTAGATATCAACGAACAAAATAAATAAGGATCGCTGTGTCGGAGCCTTAGTGTAAGCACGTGCTTTAAAGGTTATCGAGTTATTTGTGTTCTGTTTAGTGGCTTTTCCTTTGTGTACTAATCCATTTTGTGTATATCGTTACTGGCAACAGGTAAGAGTCATGACTCCTTCAACCCCTGATCCTCCGGACCCCCCAGACATAGATATAGCCCCTCGGGCTACATTTACCACCCAGGATGATACTAATTTGTCACCTCCCTTATTCTCTCAACCCGGCACCAAACGCCGAATGGGTCCTGAGTCTGACTCGGAACCAGCGAAGAGAGCCGTCATTGACTCGTCATTGAGTAACCTAGACATTTTCACCCATCCATCTTTGGTAATATCCCCCAAATCATACAGCCCCGAAGACAACGGACCATTCATAATTCATGTATCCCGAATGGAATCAGAATCTTCATCTTCTACTTACATTCATCCAATGAGGTTCGGTCAACTACTCTATAAAAACAAAGTAGGCGGTATTTTAAAAGACGGAATCAAGAAAATAGGTAGAAACCGGGTGTCAATCGAGCTAAAAACCGCAGCAGATGCAAACAACCTACTAAACAATGATCTGCTAACCTCCCATCAGTACATTCCAACCATTCCCTCATTCAATATTACTCGTATGGGCCTAGTCAAGGGTATTCCTGTTGACTGGTCAATGAGCGACCTGGCAGAGTCCATTGAGACCCCAGAGGGTTGCGGTATCCTCTTAAAAGCTAGGCGTCTTAACAGGAAAGTGATTGTAGATGGCAAAGCATCATGGACCCCAACTCAAGCCGTAGTGTTGACCTTTAAAGGACAAGTTCTCCCCACACGGATTTACTGCTGCCATACGTCTTTACCAGTGGACACTTATCAACTCCCGTCAATCCAATGCCTCAACTGTTGCCGATTTGGACACGTGAAGGCACAGTGTAGATCTAAACCTCGTTGCTTCCGCTGTACTCAACCCCACCCCGGCTCAAACTGTGAAGTCAGTGAGAGCAATGCAACTTGCATTCTCTGTTTAGGATCCCACTCGGCTCTCAGTAAATCATGCCCTGAACATTCGAGACAAAAATCCATTAAAATTCTCATGGCTCAGGAAAACATCCCCTATTCAGAGGCCTCCACCCAGTTCCCAACAGTGCGCAAATCCTATGCAGATACTGCTAAAACCCCTGTCTCTCAGCCATTGTTCACTCCCCAATCAATTACCTCAAAAACATTTTCCCCGTCAAACTCGTACCGAAAGACAATCACACGCCCTTCTCGTCCCCCAACTCCCTTAACCAAAGGGTACGACAAACAGGCCCACCAGGCAATTATAGGTAATTGTCCATCATCCCTCCCCAACGGTTGTGCTCCGGGGAATAATAACAATAATGATAATGATGATGAAGAAAAAAACACAATGCCATCCTCAACTGAAAACCTCCTAGATTACCTTCTTTCTATGTTACTTTGTTTACTATCATCTCATGCCAACTCCCTACCGAACAATGTCGCTAAAAAACTTACCCAAATCGGCAATCTAGCTAACCCTCATGGCTCCTACAGCAGTTCTGCAATGGAACTGTAAAAGCATCCGTAGGAGAAAACATGAAGTGTCTCATATAATAAGAAAACACTCTCCATCTATCCTTGCCGTCTCGGAGACTTGGTTGGTTCCGGACTCACATTTTAGGGTTCCGGGCTTTTCGTGTCTTCGAGACGACAGGGATGATGGATATGCAGGATGTGCCTTATTGGTAAGGCGGTCTTCTTCTTTTTCCCAACTTCCTCTTCCTCCTCATAGTCAGAACATAAATGTTGTGGCTATTCGAGCGCATAACATTTCCTTTTTATCTGTATATATCCCCAGACCTAACAATACAGTTCTTTCCGAACTTCGGACTATAATTTCCTCTCTGCCTCCTCCTTTTCTAGTCATGGGTGACCTTAACTGTCACCACACTACCTGGGGATGTCATCTCACAGACCCTCCAGGCTCGTCTCTCCTTGGGCTTCTAGATGACTATAACCTTTGCCTTCTTAATGATGGATCAATAACTAGGAGATGCTCCCCATCCCAAAATCCTGCCTCAGCAGTTGACGTTTCATTTTGTTCCCCAATTTTGTCTTCTATGGTTTCCTGGAGTGTCCTTAATAGCACTTTCGGCAGCGACCACTTCCCTATCTTAATTTCATTTTCAAACCCTTCTCCTGCCTCTAACCCTCCTGCTCCCTTACTCAAATATAAATTAAACCAAGCCGATTGGTCGGCCTTTTCCACTGCAGTTGATGATAAATTAGAATCACTTCCAACCGTAAATTCTATCAACTCATCCTCCTGCTTTGCCGAGTTTGTAGGAGTTCTGACCTCTGCTGCTGATGCTTCCATACCAGTTAAAAAACCCCGTTGGAAAATTCCCTCACCTCCCTGGTGGGACGCTGAATGCACTGCCGCGATTCGCAAGCGTAAGGAAGCAGAAAAGGCCTACAACCGTTCAATGACGCTTGACAACTATTTAATATACAGCGTACAGCTGCCCAGACCCAAAAAATTCTATCGCAGAAAAAAATTAGGGTGGATAAAGTTTTGCGAAAATATGTCTCCCAGAACCCCTTCATCAGTGGTTTGGCAACAACTTAAACGCTTTAGACAATCTGTAAATTTTGTGAATATCTCGGCCAACGATCCATCGATCTGGCTTCCAGATTTTATAAATAAATTAGCCCCTCCTTTCGTACCATTCATCGATAGTTTCCCGTCCGATTTAAATTCTTATTTCGTTTCCAATACTACCTTAGACAAACCCTTCTCTATCGACGAGCTCCTATTTGTCCTTGGCGGCCTCGCTGACTCTTCTCCAGGTATAGACGGAGTTCCATACTCATTCCTATGCAGATCCTCTATGAGGGCAAAGACATACTTCCTCCACTTAGTTAATTGTTTCTTTGACAGCGGATCTTTACCAGAAACTTGGAAGTAACAAATCGTTATCCCAATTCTTAAACCAGGCAAAAATCCATTGGACCACAACTCCTACAGACCGATTGCACT
The DNA here is from genome assembly GCA_963924145.1 of Pyrausta purpuralis. NCBI lineage: Eukaryota > Metazoa > Arthropoda > Insecta > Lepidoptera > Crambidae > Pyrausta > Pyrausta purpuralis. The sequence goes on from OZ001659.1 coordinate 18,348,483, forward strand.
CTCTTCTGTGTTACTAAAAGTCACTGAACACTTGATCAAAAATCGTCTGGAATGGTTTGTGGAATCTAAAAACATCATTGCTAGTTCTCAGTTTGGTTTCAGAAAAGGCTACAGCACCCTAGATAGCCTGAGTCTCTTAACCACAGAAATTCGCCTGGCCTTCAAAAATAAAGAGTTCCTTGTGGGTGCCTTCTTAGATGTCTCTGCAGCTTACGATAACGTGCTCCTTCCAGTACTCAGAGAAAAACTTCTACAGCTGAGTATCTCGCCGAAGATGGTCCGTTTTATCTGTAACGCATTGATGTCTAGATCAATTGTTATCAAATTTCAAGAGTTCCTGTCTCCCTCCAGCCTCGTTTGGAAAGGATTACCCCAAGGCTCTGTACTCAGTCCCCTGCTCTACAGCATATACACTTCAGATCTTGAAAAAACGGTCCTGCCCTTTGCTAACATCCTCCAGTTCGCTGACGACTTAGCTCTTTACGTTAATGCTAAATCGATCCCTGACGCATCTTCTCGTTTGAACTCTGCCTTATCCTACTTGAGCAATTGGCTTGAAGACCATGGCCTAAGTCTCTCAACGCAGAAGTGCTCTACGGTAGTTTTCACCAAGAATCGTAATTTTCCCGACCCCGACCTACATCTGAACGGTGAGCTTATTCCACAAAAAACCAGGTGAAGTTTCTGGGTTTGATCCTAGACAGTAAACTATCCGGTACTCCCCACTTCGATTACGTGGTCGACGAAGCGGAAAAGGGAGTAAACATCCTCCGCTCTCTCTCTGGTGTCCGATGGGGCGCACACCCTTACTCACAAAAACTTTTATACAACGCAATTGTTCGGAGCCACTTAGACTACGCCTCATTCCTTTTGGATCCATGTAATAAAGCTGCCCTAGATAAACTAAAGAAGGTACAATCCAAATATCTTCGCATAATATTAGGAGCCATGAAATCATCTCCTATAAACGGTCTACAGATCGAGTGTGTAGAACCTCCTCTATATTTGCGAAGACAATACCTTAGCGACAGGTTCCTTTCCAAAATCCTTCAAAACTCGTCTCACCCTCTCTTAGCTAAACTCCAAACCTTATCTGAGGCCTTTAATCCTGCTCATAAACTCCCTTGTATCTTGCACGCATTTCAAAAATTTTCACGTCTTCCTGCTCCAATAGAAAAATTCTCTATAAATCCTCTCTTCTTAACTTTGAGTCGTTAACTTTTAAACCAAATGTAATTTTGACCCTGGGTATCCAAAAACACTCTCCATCAGCTCTTCAAGACTTCTTAGACTTACTTTCCAAACGCTGGCCGGGCTGGAACTACTTTTACACTGATGCCTCTAAACAATCGGATGGAGGTTGCGTAGGCTCCGCTGTATGGTTCCCTGTGTACAAAATTGCTTTACTATTTAAATGCCCACCTCCTACTTCCATTTTCACTGGGGAATCTCTAGCGATTCTCCAAGCTATCTCATATATAGAATCCCATAGTCTTAATAACTCAATCATCTTTACCGACTCTTTAAGTTGTCTTCAAGCTATAATTTCTAACCCTTTCAAAACCAAAATAAAATTCCCATATATCCTCCGAATTCGAGAAAACCTCTTTGTCTGCAAACAAAAAAACCTAAATGTAACACTGGCCTGGATCCCTAGTCATAGCGGCATCCCGGGCAATGAAACAGTGGATTCATTTGCTAAAAACGCAATTACCACTGGTACCTTAGATCACTATAAATACTTTTCCCACGACATCACCAGTTTAGCTCGCACTCACCTCTACATTTCTTGGAACACCGATTGGAGGAACTCTAGATTGATGGCAGGCACATATAACCAACAGGAAATTCCCCACAGACCTTGGTTCTTCCGCCATCCCAATATTCCTAAATCTGTAGTTTCCACAATCTGTAGACTCCGTTTAGGACATGCATGCACCCCTGTCCATCTTGCCAAAATAAGAGTCAAGGACAGCTCTCTTTGCGAATGTGGTCTGGACGAAGGCTCCGTGGACCATATATTTTTCAATTGTCCCATAGTTGGCGCTTCATTGTATGATATTTTACCTAATTACATTCCCCGCCCCTGCAACTTTAAATCTCTTCTCGGCCTAGTCAACTCTCCTTTCATTGAAATACTTTCTAAATTTATCTCGTGTAACAAAATTAAACTTTAAACTTTCTATTTTACCCTATTCTTATCTGCATATATTAGTAGTGTACTCTGTGTTCTTCCTCCATATTCCTGCTTTCTTGTATATAAATTGTACCTACCTATGCCATTCGTATTATGTATGTCGCTTAAATTCATTTTAAATATATTCATTGTGATGTCCTATATTTTTAATGTAACTTTTTTAGATTTTACTAACAACACAGAACCACATTGGCTCATTCCCCACAACAGTGCATAACAACTATACTCACGCGACACTGGCGAATGTGGCAACACAGATTAGCCATTAAAAGAGAAGAAGAAGAAGAACAAAATAAATAATTAATGGAACAAGTATTCTAAGGCCTGATTTTTCCAACGTCAGATAATAGATAATGAACAAACATCAAATAAAACATAATACACCTCATTTGACTATTTATTATTTAACTTGAGTGAGCGTGAGTTTGTTTCCTCTTTCTAAACTTTTTATATGAAAATACTGGGTAAATACCAATTTTGGGAAAATATAGAGCCGAGTAAATTCCCAAATCATGGGTCAAAACGATTATTTGTTATTATTGGGAGATGACAGACCTGAATTCGATATTTTAAGCTTATTTGTGGTTCTTCAAAATACTATTAGATGGTGTGAGGAACTTAATTTCGCTTCACATATTCTTCACTAGATGCTAATTCTGACACGTCATGTTGTAGGACAGCTTGCAAAAAAAAATTTGTGCAAGGGTGGTCGGAGGGGGACTTTCAGAATAAATTATTTATAAATGCGTCGCCTTAAGGCATGTTATATTACTATTTTAATATCATATTATATGCCACAAACACTATGTCAGGGCAGTCTGCCTTTTGTAGTGGTTGTGCAATAATACTAAATATTTAATCTTACAATAAAATATTTATTGATATAAACATAGAATATTGTACAGAATTAACATAAAATTGCAAGTAAAAAACTTTTAAATACTAGTCTAGTCTTGGTGTGGCTTTTCATTATTTTTTCTTAATCTATTTTCATTGAGTACCTCATCAACAAACTTTGGTGGTCCTCCTAACTGTGTTGTTTCTGGCACACTTAACTCTTCATTCAGTTTTTTAGCAAGGAAGTATATTTCTGCAAGTGCTATCACTAGAGCACACATGACACCAAGAAGCAATCGGAAGCCAAAATCTAAGTTGCCAACCATCCATTCAACACCTCTAAAGCCAAAAAGGAATCCAGCGAAGATTGATATTATAAATTGAAGTATAGCAATCAACTGCCTATTCATTTGTTTTACTGAAACAAAAAAAAAAACATTTCATAAATGGTAAAAATCACTCGATAAATTATTTCACATAGTTTTCACACTTAAAAACACTTACATTGATATGCAATAGTTTCTTCAGGAAATCTCATCCTGACATTGTCTACACCTTTAGTCATTTTCCTGTACTCTCTAGCTTCTTGCTGTGCTCTGAGTTTTACACATCTTGCTTCTAAATCTGGATTCCTTTTCAAAACTTGGTTTTCTGGTAATTCTACTTGGGAACCTATGAGAAGTTCATGTATGTATGGAATATCTTTATGTTGGCTCCTCTTTTCTTTTAGGTATATATACAACCATTCAATGTCTGATGTAGATAGAAAAGGGCCTTCCGCTTTGACTTTGTTTTCAATATCATCTCCTTTTGGTGATGCAGTCTCATCATTTGTGGTTTCTGAATCTTTATTCTCATCACTCTCTGATTCTTGTTCTAGGGTTTCAATACTTTCACTTTTGGTATTTCCATTTTTAGCTTCATCATGCATACTATTTGTAATTTGATTTATGATTTCGATATCTTTATTATTAAGACTCACATCAACAGGTTTTGGTTTTTCTTGGGTGCCAGTCTTCTCCTTAAAACTCTGACTATTGGAAATTATTGCTATGTTTAATGGAACAGTCTGTGTGAAAATGTGATCCTTCAGAAAATTCAGTAAACTTTCTGATGGATATATTTTTAAATTAGTATCAACAAGGCTTCCAGTAAGATCCATATTTAATTATTGGCAATGTTTAACTTGTGGTTCAAATCAGCATACAAATCTCTCAATTCTTCTTCTTTTTCTTCAAATGCGTTATCAATTCTTTTGCATTTAAAATTCATATCATCAATAAATTGGTCCCATTCTTTTTGCCTTTTTTCACGATTTTTGAGTCTTTTTTTCTCTGAATCCTAAAATTCAAAAGTAAAATGAATGCAAAAAAATCAAAATCAAAAATAATTTATTCAATTTAGGACACAAAATGCCACTTATGAATGTCAATAATTAGTGTAATATCAATCAATTTTGGCCCGTATGGGGCAAGAACATGTCTCCTTATCTTTTGGGCCCTACTAGCGCTTCGAGACAAAACACAGACAATTTGGCAAGTGCTGAGAAGAAACCCTGGAACAAACTCAGTCACCACTAGCTGCCTCAAAAATGATACAAATCAAAATAAACAGGTAGGTACATCAGTTTGGTGCAGGCTGGACTGTCGCTGGAATGCATAAATAGATTGAATTTTCTAATTAGTCCAGAAAGCAAAGTGTGTTTACATACTTGATGGACCTCTAAATATTCCTTTTCAATATTTTTACACAGCTGTAGTGCTTGTTCAAGCTTCTCACTCAGAACTGGTAAAGAGCTCTCAGCACTTTTGTTGATTTTCTCCACTTGGCTGTCTTTTATTTCTGTCAGTTTTTCAAGAATAGAAAACAAGTTTTCAACTTCACGATCTCCTCGTTTTTCCTGAAAAATAAAAGTAGTTTGAATATTTTTTGTAGGTACAGGGTCTGTTGAAAACACAATTTTTCTTTGGACCTAAGGTAAATTTGGAAGATAATGCCATCCGGCGTATTTTTTTATTTTTAAAACAAGTTTTTAATTTATCATCATGTGGTTACGGCGAGTGTGTAAAAGGCCAGAAGTATTCTAGTAAAAAACGGCGACCTTTTTCGATCGTGGTGCCGACCTGTCGTTCTTCAGATAAATTGGGGCCACTATACCTACCTCAAATTCTTTTAGCATAAACTTAATTTCACCGTTCAGGAACGGACGATGGTCAAAAAGCCTGGCCCAGACTTCTCCAACTTCTGTAAGAACACGAAAACAAGGATTTCATGAATTATTTATTGAAAATTTAATCCATTGCTTTCTCTCCAACTTCAAACTGACTTCTTACAAAAGATAAGAGAAACTCGAACAGCAAGCAAACAACTCTGGCAAACACGAAAGTACAATGTTCATACACAATAAATAGCTCGCGTCTTGAAAAAACAATAGGTAGTTACCTAAGTATTCATCTAGGAAGTTATCATCGAAAAACGATTAAAAAATTTATCACAAACCTCGTGACAGTTCCGTCATTTTTTATGTTTTTTTTCGCTCTTCTTCACTCAGTCCATGGCAGGGCTGCCAGGTGCAAAAATTGTGTGATCGTACCACAACTATAAAAAAATCGTATACCAAGGGAATTTTGAAATGAATAGATCGTACATCCTAAAACTACAAAGTTTTTATTAAAAATATCAAAAAAAACGTTTGGTTTTAGACACGATACAACAATATCAATTAAAAAACGATTTATTAGATTTATAAAAAATCTGTGGTCATATTGTTTAACATTTCTTTTGTCGGTTTAATCTTCGTGCAATTTCCCTAATAATGTTCCCTTAAGTGTTTCATTCGATAAACTGTTTCTAAGTTTTGTTTTAATAATGTTGACTTCACTGAATGCTCTTTCGCAATCTGCACTAGAATGGGGCAAACATAACCAATTTTAGGCAAATTGAGCCAGTGTTTTATAATTCCCAAAGGTTTTCTGATGTTGCCCAAAAACTCGTCGATATTCAAAGTCAAAAGTGCAAACAATGAACCTGAAAAGACTATGACTCTGAAATGACTCTGAAAAGAGTCTTCATTCAAGTGAAAGATCTACGCCGAAACCCCGAAAACTACCCCGAAACTCATACTTGCCAGTTAAGGACGTTCGTTTTTTTATAATTTGGCACGCATGGCTTTGAATGCGAGTCCATTAGCCGTAGTAGGACGTTCGTTTCATTATGAAATGTTGCCAGGTATATAAAATCGTACATTTACTGAATGATCTCAGTCTAGCGATCGTACATGAGTAAAAATGCTAAAAAAACGTAGGAGTACGATTCAAATCGTACATCCGGCAGCCCTGGTCCATAGACACAGGATTCGCGTTTGCACAGATTCAATCATTCATTCATTTCTATTTCCGCATAAAAGTGTTGCCTATATCAAAAAACGTATTCCGCAATTATTGTGCGTTTTAACCGACTTCAAAATAGGAGAAGTTATCAATTCGACTGTATGTTTTTTTGTGGCCGTGTTACCTCATGTCGCAGTAATTTGTGGGCAGATTTGAATATTTTTTTCGCCTTCCTAGAGGTTATACCTTTTAGTTGGTCCCATTGTTGCCCAGTCAGGGTCTGATAATGAAAACCTTCAAATTTTAAAGGCAAACACCATTTTTTGAAAATCAAAACCGATTGTCTAAAATTTGCCGTCAAATTTGGCTTAAGTTTCTTTGAATGGATATGTTGTTATTTTTTTAATCACAAATAATGGTATTCCTTGTAATGGTAGGTTTTTGGTCAAAACCTTAATATTTGAAAGTTTGTCGTCAGGCGGCCATGAACTTCCGGAGGCCAGAAAAGGCACGAATAACTTAAAGTGGGCTACACACGACCCTAAAATCAGACCCGATATCGGGGAAGTGGTGGGGAGGACCCTAGATCGTAGGTACCGTAAATCGCCTCGTGTATTGGCAAATCGGAAGCCTAATTTTATTATTTGTAAATCATTTCAACTATCATTGACCCGATATCGGGTCTGATTTTAGGGTCGTGTGTAGCCCACTTTACTTGATAAAAAGAATCATATGTTTAGTGCTAGTGTTTTTAGGCTTGCAACCATAGAGTATAGTAAATATACCAAAAGGACTTGCAACACGTTGATAGAATTTATGGTTGCTATGGCTCTCTCATTGATTCATTCCATAAAATTAATATTTCCAAAGGGATAATAATTTTATGATTCATTCTCTTCTCTTCGGTCCACTCATAGGCAAAGAAAACAGAAACTACAGAAGCGGAAACAGAAGTTGGTTTAAGTATGTAGGATTCGCTCTGTAAATTTATATTCCTTTTTCCGCTTCTCATCGATTTTCTCATTCCAATTACTTACCTGTTATCACTCCTGTCGTAGCGAAACGCAATCCGCGAAAGCCAAAAACAACAAAAAAAAAAAACTATCATTCGTTCATTTTTCGTTCCTTTTCAGTTCCCATTCCATCCCATTCTCATTCTCAATCAATTTCAGTAAATTCATTCATCATTGTCGAGATGGCCGTATAATTTGTGTCGAACGCAGAATCCTGTTTAAGTGATATTGTTTTTATTTTCGCACTTGTGTTATCCTTATCATCCGGGAGGATGTGTTCGATTATTTCCGTATCGTTCGTTTACTGTTAAGTGTTATACAACAATTAATATCGAATGTCCTGGGATTCTTAATTGTGCAAATTTGTGTGTGTAGTGTTAATCATGCCGGGTCTAATAGGTATCGGTGAATTTATTGAGGAAACTCGAGAAGACTACAGTTCACCAACCACATCGACGTTTGTTTCTCGTATGCCACAATGTAGACAGACAATCAACGCTTTGGAAGAGGTAATGTAATATGTTGTGCTTTGATTCCAAATAAACAGTCCAGTATAGTTTTAAATCATTCAGCATTTGTAACTCGGCCAGAAGGCATGATTTCTACCTTCATTTAGTTTATAATCACCATTATTGATATTGTATCTAAGATAATAATAATAGAGGGAAGTAGTAAATAATATACGGTTCTGAAAACTAGCTCTAGGCTAGAGATTCCGCGCGAGTTTGCCTGCGCTGAAAACGCAAGTTTCAGTTGTTTAACTGTAAAAAGTTTAATTGGAGTGTAGGACCTTCTCTTAAATCTAATATATAAAATTCTCGTGTCACAGTTTTCGTTGCCATACTCCTCCGAAACGGCTTGACCGATTTTGATGAATTTTTTTGTGCTAATCCGGTATCTATGAGAATCGGCCAACATCTATTTTTCATTCCCTAAATGTTAGGGGTAGTCCACCCCTAAATTTTTATTTTTATTTTTTAGACAATTTTTTTTGTTTATATTTTTTTTATAATGTGGCATTAAAAATACATACAACACTAAATTTTTACTTTTTTGTCACCTACCCTTATTTTTTTATAGCCATTTTAGTAATTTAAGGGCGAAACAAAATTTGCTGGGAATGCTTAACTTTTAAAATTGCGGGACTCGGCGGGACGGGGCTGGGGGTGAAACAAAGTTTGCTGGGTCCGCTTGTATTAATATATATGTTGTTAGTATATTTTTACACAACTTAAAAAAAAAACATCTTACCTACCAAAGGTTGTATTTTTTATTATTTTTACTTAATGCTTCAACACCCGAGCGGTTGCAGGCAACTGCATAACAATAGAATTTGCATTGTGTCTCGTTCACATACGCTTGAGGGATTTATTTACTTTTAGGAACAAAGATAATATCATAGAGAGATGGTGTAGATTTTATTCATTGCCAGCAATTAAAAATTCTCGCATTTGCATTGTGTCTCGTTCACATACGCTTGAGGGATTTATTTACTTTTAGGAACAAAGATAATATCATAGAGAGATGGTGTAGATTTTATTCATTGCCAGCAATTAAAAATTCTCTGATTATTTAAATTCTAAATTGATGGATTGGACTCCAATGAGTTTTATAAACTTCTTGAATGCAAACCTAAGTGGTTTACTGTTAGAGAATTCCCTTAGCTCTAAGCTATTAATGCCACAATTTGTACAACTCAGTGCAAGAGTAGTCAGTGCAGTAGAACCTCAACAGTACCTTATTTTATGTCGGTCTCTACAACTTGAAGTATGTTTCATACATTTGTTCCCTATTTAATACATTTTGCCACTTGTAGGCTCTTTCTGGATGAATCTTGACATGATTGATGAAAAAAATGGTCTAAAAAGACTGTCTGATAGTCCAAAATAGAATCATAATTTCTACTTTCTAATCAATTCTGTCTATATTTCTACTAATATTGTGTACTTTTGTAAATTTTGTAATATTCTGTATTTCAGTTTTGGTAATTTATCTGTACTTATTGGGATAAGTTGAAAAAGTGTTAAGTTGTGGAAGATTAAGATAAGATATGATATATTTATTTACAAAAACATATGTGCAGTTACATAGTAAGTATTCATATACACAGTAGTAGTAGGAGTTAACTTAAGTAATTACATTTTATTGGTATCAACATGTCTGATCAAACTTCACCATGTAAATATGGGTATAACAAAACTAATGATTGACCACCAGCGGGGGGTATCTATACATCATACTGATCACACTTACCAAATCTATACTTATTTTAGAAAATCACTAATTTTAAAGTAATTGTCAAATTTTGTCTTGATTGAAAAGCAGCAAGTAATATTTTATGATGATGTAAGTATCTTTTATACTACAATGAGTTCATAAATATGTATAAATATTGATTCTGTTATGTAAATAATTTATTTTCCCTGTTCCATAGGTCCCCTTAGGCTTATAATGATTTCCCTATTATAACACATTTTTTGCTGGGTCTCGACAGAATCATACTTGAATTGAATTCAATTTAATTGAACATAGTACTCTGTTATTGTAAATAACACTTCTGATAGTATGAAAAGTGTGGGACACAACTGTATCAGTATTTGTAATATTCAATTAAACTCACAAATTTTGCTATATACAGGGTTACATGTTAGTTAACCTAAATATTTTTTCGTTTTATTATTTCAAACACTAAAATTGCAAGTAACTGTATCAACTGAGTTGTAGTACACAATCGATTGTTAAAAAAAAAACTTGTTCTTATAAGTATTTTTTCTTTATGGGATATAAAAAAAAAGTCTTTGACAATTGTGCTGCAGATGTGCGGTAAATATTTACGGTTTTTCAGCTTTCTGATGAGGTATAATATTGATAGTGCTACCAGGTAGTAGTAAAAATAACGAAAGTTATAGTCAAATGTTATATTGAGTTTGAAAACAAAATAAAATAATCCAAATAGGTAACAAATTAGGTTTATTTATCTTTTACACAACACATTCTACATGTCCGCCACTGTTTGGCAAACATTCACGCATTCTGTGTTTTAGGCCACTTTTTACCACACCAGTAGTTAATCCCCTTCTTATTTCGTTAGCGGCATCAATTATTTTGTCTCAACACATAAAATTGGGTTCGTTTCGTTGTACACCACACTTTTCATATAAAACCGGCCAAGTGCGAGTCGGACTCGTGCACTGAGGGTTCCGTGCCAACTTTAACTGAATTTAGGAATCCACTTACTGCCACTTAGTAAAATCCACAATATTTTGTTGACAGCAAATATAACTTTGTTTTTCATAGTGTTTGTATGAAGTACAAAGTTATGTTTGCGGTTGTTGAAAATGTGCTATATCTCAAAAAAATTTAGTTCGATTCCGTCCGAACCAATTTTCGTTGAAAGTATTTGTTAAGATCTACATTCTATGTTTTTTTTTAAATTTAAACCAGCTTAGTTTAGAAGTTAGATGGAGGGGGGGAGGCCATTTTACCACTTTGGAAGCGTCTAGCTATGAAACGTTAGACTTGAAAAGAAAATGGTTTTAGGAACCTTGGTGTCATTTTAAAAGACTTATCTTTAGACACCCCACACGTATTGGTTTGGCTAAAAATTTTTTTTTGGTTTTAGTTTCATGTATGGGAGCCCCCCCTTAAATGACATTTTTTTTTATTTTTTGTATGAGAATCGTAAAGCGATTAACAGCATACATACTTCTACCAAATTTCAACAGTGTGATGCTTATAGTTACAGAATAAAATGGCTGTGACATACGGACGGACAGACAGACAGACAGACAGACTTGACGAAACTAAAAGGGTTCCGTTTTTTTGCCATTCGGCTACGGAACCCTAATCAAAATCCTTGGGGGTCAAGTCTGAACTCCTAGCTCGCCATAGTGTAGGTACTCCTCTCCCGATCCACTTATTGGGATAGTTAGTGTCTAGCCACTCTCTGGCACTTCTTCTGAAGTGCGCGGGACACCTATCGTGTTGAAACCACATGTCTTGAATGAAGTTTAATGGAATATCGTCGAGCAAATCAGATAATGCTTTACAGGATACATCTACCTACTAAGTTACAACTGTGTAATGCTAATAGTTTCAGAATAAAGTGGCTGTGACATACGGACCTACACACAGAGACGGACTTGACGAAACTATAAGGGTTCCGTTTTTTGCCATTCGACTACAGAACCCTTAAAAAAGGGGGAAATAGACAATAAATCGGGAATTTTATAAAAAACCAAAGACCGATAACTTGAGAACGGTAAAGTTCGGGATATGGGGTTAGTAACTAGTATATATTGAAGAATTTAGGGCGACTGAACCTGTAATCCTGTATATACTTGCGTTAATAATTTTGTACCTGGAACGCTGATTTCGGCGACGTCCGATTTCTTGGAGAAAAGTCTTAGGTTTAATAGTAAGCAAAATTTCAGTTGTGTAAAATTTCAAGTGCTGTAGTTTATCCATTACATTGACCAAGGCAAACTTTAAAAATTATACTCATACCTTCAATTTAGGTACAATGTCACGATATAATAGTAATATGTACATACTATTGTAACAATGGGACATCTTAACAGCTGCGTCAGCAGCACCTACCTTACATAGATGAAAGTAGAATTAAGCTTAAGTACCTATACTCTAATTGGTAGCTCGCGTGGTCACCCATCAGGGTACGGAATATAAGCTATCTTACCTACGTATGGCACTGAAAAACATTTTGTTTAGGGTTCTAGTTAGCAGAAAATATATTTATTTTTAAAACCTCACCTTCTTTCAGTATCAGCACTGGGTCAGGTACCTGCCGAATATTTTTCTCTTATAATAATAAGTGTATCATACTGCATCCTATAAGCAGGTTTTACCCTACTTTGTTAGTAGTTAGCAAGCTAGAAATCCGCCTATGTCACGTGGAGCTTGGTTATAAATATCTCAAAATGTAGGCCGCAGCATGGTTTTCAGTTTCCTGCTGGGCCCGATACCGTTACGCCGGAACATCCGCTAACAACTTTACAAACTGCAGCATAAACTACATGCTAACTACTGCTGCTGTTCAAAAAATACGTGGAAAACTGCTTTGTGCTGGAATTAATAACCAACTTACATAGTTAACCACCGAGACATGATTTCTCTGAAATAGGTCCATTTAGGGTCATTAAAAAAATGTATTGAATAGGTATTACAAAGGCATCGTATCGTATTTGGACCAATACTACTAGCGGTCCCCCGCGACTGCGTCCGCGCGTTGTGAGTTTGCTCCCTCCCTCCCGTCCCAGCGAAACATCTCGCTGCGTATACTATAAAGCTTTTTCAATAAATAAGCTATTCAACACATTATAATTTTTCAAGTCGGTCCACTTATTCCTGAGATTTAATTTAAGTTAAGAGATTAATGGGCCGTGAAATAAATTTCGTTTTTGAGCCAACAAACAACTTAAATAATTACTTACTAATATCGAAAACACACCACATACACTTACAAACTAAATGCAAATATCCGCCCAGAATATAACATAGATTTCTGCTTCCGACTGAAAAAATATCAAAGAATAGCTGATAACTCCACATTCTGACATTATCTTGTAGTGCAATGTAAATGTTTGCAGGCTTCATTTTATGGACAAGGTGGCTGTTGCCTGGCCATTAGTTGCAACAGGAGATGAATCAACATGACATCGTGTTTATACGGACCGATAAATAAAGATTAGCAGATAACGTTGCGGTAAAACGTGACGGTGAAAGATTGAACAATAATGTTTATATTGTATGTTTTCTACTTTGAGGTAGCTTAATACCTAATTATCATTTTATCAGCCAAAGGACGTATACTGCGGAATTTAAGCCTCTCCCACGGTTTTCCACAGCTGATCACAAGTGGTCTGCATCCAGTTTGATCCTGCGAACTTTACAAGGTCGACAGGTCGTTCAGCGTCTTTGCCACACCGAGTATATCATCGGCAAACCGGAGGTGTGTGAAGTATTCGCCATTGACTTTGATTCTGAATCCTTTTCATTTCAGAAGTTTTAAGGCGTCTTCCAATGCCGCTGTAAATAGTTTCGGATGTCTCCCTATTTTACACCTCTTCGCAGTGGAATATGACGACCTCCGTGGTCGAGTGGCTAGCACGCTGGTTTCAAGCGTCGCCATCTCGTGAGGTTCCGGGTTCGATTCCCGGTTGGATCAATGTAGAAAACGATCTTTTCTATATTGTCTCGGGTATACTATATTTCCATAACAATATTATAAAGCTGAAGAGTTTGTTTGTTTGTTTGTTTGTTTGAACGCGCTTATCTCAGAAACTACTGGCCCGATTTGAAAAAATATTTTTACGTTGGATAGTCCATTTATCGAGGAAGGCTTTAGGCTATAAAACATAAAGATACGACTCATAATACCACAGCAGCAATGAAAAATGTTGCGAAAACGGGAGAACGATATTCCTTTTGAGAGCTTCCGCTGCGTACGCTGCGAAAACCGCTTAAGTTACACAAAAATCATGTATGACAGGATTTTCAGCATTAAGAGTTCTATAATAAAGTCCGCGACAGCATATGTCTATCTTTTATCGTTGACTTACTACAACCTTTTTTATGTTAATAAATTTGTAAAAAAATCATGCATTATTTTTAGAGGTGTATTATACACACAGGTATTTATTCTTATCAAAATAAATACATTTATCATCACGAGCATTTCATTTAGAACAAAGTTGCCCTTTATATCATTTAAATTCAATAAATATCTTAGAAGCTATCACAGTTTTAACATAACTCCGCACCAAAATAATGTTCGCAGCTTAAGTACGACGTGCGCTTGCGCTAATCTATACTAATATTATAAAGCTGAAGAGTTTGTTTGTTTGAACGCGCTTATCTCAGGAACTGCTAGACCGATTTGAAAAAATATTTTCGGTTTTGGATAGCTTATTTATCGAGAGAGGCTTTAGGGTATAAAACATCACGCTGCGACGGAAGGGGAGGGAGCAAACTGAAAACGCGCGGACGAAGTCGCGGGGGACCGCTAGTATTTCCATAACACAATTGGCTTCTTACTTTGGGATCAGAGTATCAATGTATGTGATTGGTGTCCAAATTTGGAAAAAAAAGCCATCGTATTCTGTTCCTGTAGTAGGACTGACATAGTGGCGTTGTTACAAGGACACCTCTTTACAACGTTTGATGTTAAATGCGCAAAAACTCAGACACTCCACATGATATTTAATTTCATTAACCTTAAATTCTTATGAAACGTATGTTCTTTTGTATCTATGAAATGTGCCTAAAAAAGCAGTCGGTTTCCCTATTTTTTGTGACATAACACTTTCCGTATTTTTAGGGATTGCGCTCGTGATGGCTTGTCTTAAAAGGGCATAATTTTCATGAACTTTTTTTTAAAAAAAATGACCCATACTTATAAAAAAACCGGCCAAGTGCGAGTCGGACTCGCGCACTGAAGGTTCCGTGCCAACTTTAACTGAATTAGAGAACCCACTTTCTTCTACTAAAATAAAATAAAAGTTTTTTTTTAGTTTCATGTATGGGAGCCCCCCCTTAAATGACATTATTTTTTATTTTTTGTATGAGAATCGGTAAGCGGTTATCAGGATACTACATCTTCCTACCAAATTTCAACAGTGTGATGTTTATAATTACATAATAAATGGCTGTGACATACGGACGGACAGACAGACAGACAGACAGACTTGACGAAACTATAAGGGTTCCGTTTTTTGCCATTCGGCTACGGAACCCTAAAAATGGCTCTACTGATTCTCCTCGTTATTCTAATTAAACTATATTGAGGTTTGGCGCATTTAACTTTACACGTTGTAATTGTATACCTATGGTCTATGTGGCACCGCTGAAGAGACTGGAGCACCGCCCGAGTTTCGACCGAATCAAAGGCCTTCTCATAGTCCACTCCTCCATCCATTAAACTCCTCGAATTTCTGTATAATTTGCTTAAGCGTATGGATGTAATATGGTACTATAGGCTGATGTCCGGGATGTCTTCGGTGTAGTGTCGGGTCAGGATAGCTCTTGGGTCTCTGGTCGAGCTAGCAGCGGGTCTGGCAACTGAGGTTGTACAACTGCCCATAGAACTTCTCGATCTCCCTCTAAAACTCTGCTTTCGTCGACGCTACATTGCCGTCCGCCGTCTTAAGCTTCGTCAACAGGCTTTGCCCAATAGACATGTCCCTTGCAAACACTTTGGAGCCTTGGTTCCTCCCTATCGTTTCTTTAACACTGTTCGTGTTATAGGAACAAATGTCGTGTAACAGGGACTTCCATATTCGTCTATTAAGCTGCCTGTAGTTTTCAGCATTGCCATAGAACGACGTTCTGCGTCGAGGTCGAGAGTGTGGAACGAGAGCTTTGAGGTCTTTTTTTACGGGAAGGCCTTAAAAACTACAACCCTACCGTTTGGACAGTTTTTACCAACCCGTTGCTTATTTCGTCCACTGAAACGCAGTTATCTAAGCCGTGTGCCTCGAACTATTCCGTGATAGCTGCCGGTTTTCACCTGTTGATCACGGAGACATCACTGAATAACCATCTCTTGGAGGTCAAAATGAAGTCTATCTCATTTCTCTTGAAGCCATCGGAATTCAACCAGGCCAACTTCCTTTGATTAGTTAAAGTTGTCACGGAACCCTCGGTATGCGAGTTTTTATTTATTTATTGAAATTGATTAAAATTTATACTTTTTTAAAGGAACAAAACTTTCGAAAGCTAGTTAGCGAATGCAACTATCTGGCCATTAGATTTGGCGCCGCGCCACGGGCACCGGGAACAAATTGAATAAACGAATAGTTAGTAGTTTGTCACTGTCAGTGGTAGTCGGCTTGGATTCCAAAAGAAAACTGACAAAGGAAAAATGTATTCTATGTTGGATTGTAACAGTCTGTTCATAATGGCAAATAAAACTTCCAAAAGAAGCATGAAATCTGCTTGTAGTTTTCGACATGTCCATAAAATGTACTTGACGTGTTCCTGGTGCATTCCGTATTTATACCAAATGGTACTATTAGTTTAAATTAGATTACTATCAATTTATTTAGTTAGGTAAATTAAGTTATCACTACAGACAACAAGTTGATAGGGCAAGTGTTAGAGAAACATTCATTTACTGATTACTTGACAGCTACTGATATTAGTGTGTGTTATCGTCATCAACGCCTGCTGCCTACGTTAAAGTTCTTGTGGGTCAACAACCAGTGAGTCATACATTCAAAATGCAAGACCACACGGTTGCATGCACAAAGAAGAGGCATTTTGGGTCGCGCAATCGTAATACTTGGTGCCGGAACCCTTGCTATGTTTCTTTCAGTAGGTCTTATAAACCAGTTTGTTTTTACTTTCGCTTATAAATTATGCCAGAAATCGTTTTGCACATAAGCACCATAGAAGCTTTTTTATATCAGAGTAATTATGTAATAATGACATGGAGTTGGTTGGACCTACCAGCGATTCTTGTGTAGTCTAAGTACCTATACATTTATTGACCATAATTATCTGTCTAAAGTTTATCTAAAGTTTACTAATTTTTTAGGGTTCCGTAGCCGAATGGCAAAAAACGGAACCCTTATAGTTTCGTCAAGTCTCTCTGTCTATCTGTCTGTCCGTCCGTATGTCACAGCCATTTTATTTTGTAACTATATGCATCACACTGTTGAAATTTGGTAGGAGTATTAATCCTGTTAACCGCTTTACGATTCTTAAACAAAAAATATAAAATAATGACATTTAAGGGGGGGCTCCCATACATGAAAATAAAACCAAAAAATAATTTTTTAGTCAAACCTATACGAGTGGGGTGTCTATGGATAGGTCTTTTAAAATGACATAGAGGTTCCTGAAACCATTTTCTTTTAAAGTCGACCGTTTCATAGCTAGATGCTTCCAAAGTGGTAAAATGGGCGTCCCCCCCATCTAACTTCTAAACTAAGCAAGTGTAAATTTTGAAAAAAATATATCATGTAGATCTTAACAAATACTTTCAACGAAAATTGGTTCGGACGGAATCGAACTAAATTTTTTTGAGATATAGCACATTTTCAACAGCCGCAAACATAACTTTGTACTTCATACAAACACTATGAAAAACAATATTATATTTGCTGTTAACAAAATATTGTGGTATTTTACTAAGTGAAAGTAAGTGGATTCCCAAATTCAGTTAAAGTTGGCACGGAACCCTCAGTGCGCGAGGCCAACTCGCACTTGGCCGGTTTTTATTGAAGTTTAGTGTTTGTAAGAGCACTCTTGTCTGACAACTTCACTTTCAAACTTTTCAAACTTAGGATCTGCGGTCGAAGTCTGAAGCAAAATATGACATTTCGCGTCGACAATTCAAATTTTCTGTTTCATCAAATATCATGATATGTACACGGACGTAAAAAAAATACGGACGTAACCTCGTCTCATCATGAGTGAAGCATAATAATGGCCGCCCGTTTAGGCTGTGTGAGTGATTTGAGGGTTGCTATATAAATAATCAATTTCCCTACTGTTTGGTGGAACCAATCGACCCCAGTTAAATCATGTAATTGGCATATATATTTTTTAACAGAAATATAAACGGTTAACCTATGTTGACCTATCAAACATAATTTTTATGACCTCTGTGATAGAAAATAAAACACATGTTACGTATAAAGAAATGTATTTTTACACAATATCATATTATTAGTGATTAGGCTATGACTATCTATAACCTGCCTCGGTGGCGCAGCAGCAAGAGGGTCGCACTTTAAAGAGACACCTGCGCCAGAGGTCCCGGGTTTGATCCCCGAGTCAGGTCAAAAATATATACCTGAGTTTTTCTGTTCAGAAATTCTTAGGGTAGCCCGGAGTTTGGAAGTTGGCGGTGTTTCACCACCCCGTGCTGCCTCGGAATAGCACGTAAAGTCGTTGTCCTGCGCCTGAACTCTCTCTGACATTGCTGTCACATCGGGCTATGAGAGTGAAAGGAATAGAGAGTGCACCTGTGTTTGCGCACGCACACACTTGTGCACTATAATATGTCCCGCGCATTCGGTTAGTCGTTGTGACTGGCCACCGTAGCCGAAATCGGTTAGGTGGACTACTACTATCTATAGAATAAACCCCTTAAAATCGAAAACACGTTTAAATCACGTATCACATGCTATAATAATAATAATGTTTAGAATGTATATTTTTATTATAATTTATAAAGACGCGCTAAAATCCTGTATGTTGTGTCAACTTTTTGTACACTTGTCTTTAGGAAACCTATGAAAACGATGTTAAATATATTTTATATTAGAAATATGGGATCTTTTATTTTACTTTTGAAAAACGGCACCCAAACACTGACGAAATATGAATATACAGAGTCACATAGTTTGTTGCATACAATAAAAGTGCATATATAGATTTCCCCATCTTTAGGGAATTTTCCCCGTAAATAAAGTGACAACACCGTTGCATTTTACGTCTGGAATTCTCGTCAATGTTTAAAAAACATTATTAAAAAAAATATCATGAATCGTAATAAGTTATGTATGATAGGTGATTCCATGCGACTTTTTACGTTTACTCATGTAGTTTTTACATGATTTCACAACACAAGACGGCATTTTTGCAAAATAAATCGTGGACGCAACGAACGCACTACTACGTGTCATCGGCGCTGTCACTCAGGACGAAATGGCAGCGGGTTGTCGGACCTAGTGTGTATGTGTGAGTGTAGAGCATGTACTACAAACGAAATTGTAGTAGCTTGCATGCTTCACATTTTTTGAGTGTAATGTTACGTCCGTATTTTTTTTACGTCCGTGGATATGTAATGGTATGTCATATTTATCTACTAATTTTTTGAAATTATTTGAGTTACGTTTCATCTCTGTAGGACGTGGGGAATTTTGAACCTCCCTCTTCAGTTTGTGCATTATTTTACTAAAAACTTATTACTAAGAATTTACTTTAAAACTCAATCATGAATGTAGTCCAGATAAGCGAAAGTACCTACCTACTTACCATGTGTTTGTGCACGTTTTGTAATGGACTTTCTCTTTTAATTAAATTGATAGTGTGTGCGTCTTTTTGATAGTCATAAAATTTACAATAAATAATAAAATTGATTTTAATTTTCTCAAATGAAATCGTTCAGTTCGCCAGTGATTCATTTACACTAAAATACATGCAAGGCACTGAGAACCTCGAAAGGTTGGTTACTATATTTAAACAAAGTACTAAGCAGTGACGTTCTATTTTTTGCAACGGTATTTTATAGCGGATACCTATTTGATGGCTAAACAAATTGCCTAGTAAAAGTGACCCCGTAAGAAACAGGTTTACTCGTATTTATCTAAAAGGTTACTGTAAATTGGTGGTTAGAATGTCTTTGCGTGGTATGTTTGATGGCGTGGTGTGATGGTCGCAGTAATGTTGTATACCGCAACTTGTCACAGATTTTAATGAGATTCCACACAATGCTTTAGTAATTTTAATGAAATCGCGGAAGATAAGAACTACTAAACTACACTAACACCTACATTCACACATTCTTATTATATGCCTGAATACACGCAGGTACCTTACAGGATGCCAACAGGTTATCGTTTTATTTTATATAAACAATAACTAACTTATAAAATTGGTTATGTATACTGACAATAGCGACCGAAGACCCGCTTGGTGCTTTCGATGGCGCCTCAGGTTGGTACAACAAGGTCAACCGCTTTCGCTGTCACACACTCAGTAGCAGAACAACTTTTTGCGACCCTCCGGCTGGTCAGATCATCCCAAGGTGCTAATATAAAAGATTTCGGAAAGAAAAATTAGCATCTATTCACTAAGTTACTGAATGGCTATTACTTGTTTTCTTTCTTTATGACGCACACTGTAGTCATACTTACTTGAATGAGATGAGTCACCATCAATTCACCATCTTCATTCTCTTGAAGTACGTTATGTGAACGGTATGACAGATTTATGGGAAGCAAAATTTGTTATCATTATTCTAAAGTTATTTAGATCACGTTGCGATCGTAAAAGGAAGTAGAGAACATCTGTTGACACTTAAAACAGGTTAAGAGTTCCAGTTACAACAGCTGTTGTTACTTTTTTGAGCTGTTAACTTGAGTAAACATTCTCATTGATAAAATTGTTTATAAATAAATCTCAAATCGGAAACTAAAAGTCTCGGTTTTGTATGTAATGCACAGAACAATAGTTAACATAAGACAAGTAATTGTTTAGTTGCGTATTTTTTTAAGGTCACCGTAGCATTATTATTGACCCCATGATAAAATGAATAAATATATACACGGCCAAACTAAAACCCCGTCATTAAACGATTTTATAAAAAAAAAAAACATTTATTATTCGGCCCTGAAGAAAAATGCCGTCTATTCTTGTGATCAGTAGTATTTTTACAAAAAAAAAACAATACTAATGTGTACAGATAGGTAGGTTCCAGCAGTCATGAAAATACCTAGCACTTATACTTACCGTCCACCTAGAATTGCGTGCGGATTCTTTATTACATAATCATAAAAGCAAATGAAAGTTTCTGCAAGATTATTGATAGATAAACGAAGTAGTGCCATATTTACATAAATGCAAGTATTCGCATAATTAACACGCCTTGGTAGGTCATAATGTTTTGTAATGAGTTGAACAATTATTCCTGAATGATAGTTTTGCACGGGCAAAACACAATGAAAGCTCGTAAAATGCGTATTTAGATGACGAAACAGTCCATCGTGGAAATATAAAACAATGCGACGAGTGTTATATTTATACTGTCATCGTAACTGTTACAGTAATGGCCCTTGTGAATTGTAAATACATCTGGTAAACGCTTCTTGAGCACGATTTTACGCAAGATTGTATTGCGTCGCTTGGTACGACGGAGAAAGCGAATCTGTATTCATCATCATCATTATCAGCCAAAGGACGTCCACTGCTGAACATAAGCCTCCCGCACGGCTTTCCACAGCGACCGATTACTAGCGGTCTGCATCCAGTTTGATCCTGCAATCTTTATAAGGTCGTCTGTCCATCTTGTTGGTGGACGTCCTACACTGCGTCTTTGGTCAAAGGGTCTCCAATCGAGAACTTTCCTGCCCCAACGGCCATCAGTTCTTCGCGCTATGTGCCCTGCCCATTGCCACTTGAGCTTACTGATTCTCAAGGCTATGTCCGTTACCTTAGTCCTTCTACGTATCTCCTCATTTCTGATTCGATCACGTAGACGTAGAGAAACACCGAGCATAGCCCTCTCCATCGCTCGTTGTGTGACTTTGAGCTTCTTTATAAGGCCCATAGTTAGAGACCATGTTTCGGATCCGTATGTCATCACTGGTAACACACACTAATTTCTGAATCTGTATTCGTTTAATTAAAAAACATCTGCATTCAATGCAGTTGCACACAATTTTAATAAAGGCATTTTTATATGGCCTGCCTATTGCTCGTTTAATCGAGGGCTCTGGTTTGCAAAAACAAAATGCGGCATTTGACCTACTTGCGTAACTAGAACGCTTTTTTGAACTGTTCCACTACGGAAGAGTTGTGTGGATAATTTATTTAAGTACGTTTCTGAATGCAACAATGAATCTACTTTGAGCTCATTTTAATAAATGTATTTGGACTAGGTAACTACATATAAAGTAGTCTTAAGTAGCACAATTAAGTCGGAATAATTACGCTAAGATATGAGTATATTTTGAAGACGAACAAAAACACATCGAATGTGGGTGAGCTCGTTTAAGTCGTCACATGAGTTCTGCTAGGGTAGGATTGTCCTTAAAAAAGAAATAGATTTTTTATTACCAGAGTTTATAAAATTTTAGAGTTATTTGCGAACGATACATGCATTTTGAATCCACTGCACTGGCTGGAACACGGTGCAACCATGTCTAGGTGCACATCGCAGCTCTCGTGCGGAAAACTTAATCGCGGCACGCGCGCACTGCACTCGACAGCTTAAATTTTTGAAAGCCTCGCTATTACTATAGAATTTAATGTTATGCGAAATTACATCCTCGAAAAAAATTGTTGTTTTTATATTGACTTTGTTCAACTTATATTTTGCGGAAAGACGTTTGAAATCATTGACTCAAGAGAGTTTTCGTATCTCAGATAATTTAATTAAAGCTCGGCTTACATCTTGGTGCCCGGAGGCGTTCTATCTCGTGCTGGTCAAGTAATTCGTTTAGCAAATTGATTGAACTGTTACGCTTAGAATTTGTTCAAAAGTTGGTATTCGGATAGCTTCGTGCTTATTTTGGGTCGCTCGCTGTTTAATTCAGAGGGGGAATTGATTAATCGGCGACCGGGGCGGCAGATGTTCAGCGGGCTGTATTGTATGGCTCGTGGCAGCTATTGTCTGTCACACACACAAAAAAAACTTGGCAAAACCGCTGGTACGGTTCAAAGTAGAAACGAATCTATTTAGCAGAAAATTGACCATATGCATTTTTAAGGAGATCTTACCGTGGAATTTTGTTTTGTTACAGACATTGGATTTCGACCGAGACGGCCTCACCAAACTAAAGAAAGCAATAAAGGCGATACACAATTCTGGAAATGGTACGTGACCAATCTGATTTACAGCAAAAATATCGTAATTTTCAATAAAGGTTTGATAAACCCACAAAAGTCGTAGTAGTACCTACGTTGACTGTATACGTGTGATGTCATACAAAATATTGTGAACGTTCATATTGATCGGTCCATTTATATTCTCGCTTCGCTTCGACTTATCCAGGCGACACGAGAAACGAGACCTGCCTTAAAATAGATGTGGAGGAAGTATTCGTGAATAGATCAGACTGGAATAGACCAAATTCCTGGTGCATATTTAAATGTGTTCGAGCGCGTGCGCTTTGAAAGGCCACGCGTGTTGCGACTGCAACTGATAATACTGATATGTACATTTTTTTTAAACCACCACAGAACAGAGAACACCTGAATAATACTTACTAAAAAGCCGTGTGTGCTCCATAATATTTTCTGCAATCATCGCTGATCTCTAAAGAGATGGTTTCCGATCATCATCACCCGCAATATCGACCCCTAACAGTCCTTCTTCAGTTTAATTAGGGATATTATTGCAATATCACGTTTGATCCTCCCGTGATTGTCAACACTAACTAACTGTTACTAATTCTAAAGCTATTGATTTCCTTTGTTCCGTCGATGTTAATGCAATGTTGAAAATTGTTCTGTTTTATAGCTACTGCAATTTTCTATTGTTTTCTTAAGACCTTTCAAGACTTTGCTTTCCTCAAACTACATTTTGTGGATAAGATGAGTGTTTTTACTTATTGCCAGTTACTTTCATTGGTACTAATAAAGAAACAAATCACTAAAAACTGGTGAATTCTCCATTAGCAATTGAATGAAGTGCCATTTATTTTGTTGTACTATCTGGGTAAAAACAATGTTCCCCTATCATCATGATCATTAAAAATTGAATCATGCAGCATGTATCTTGCGATTTAAAACGAGTGGTGTTTAACGTTGCCATCATCACATTATTGATATCTTATTCGATGCACCGTGTGACAAAGCGTGCAGTTTTTTCAAACAACACATCGGACGTGTTTTATAGGCTTGTAATTTGCGGCTGACTGCAGGCGAAAGGCTAAATTACTTCATATAACTAAGTAGTGTTACATGTTCAACGTAGAACCGGCTCTAGGACGAGAGGTCGTTCAACTCACTGAACAAGAATGACCTAAATATCGCAACAATGATGCCCGTGGATAGACACCGAAGATTATTTGTAAACCCCTAAAACAATTTCTGAACAATCAAATGTGGTTGGACTAAACAATAGAACACATTCTTGACTATTTTTGGAATGTTAGCACAAACACAACAAAGTGATTGGAGCGTTGCTAACCACGATCACGAAACAGTGTTTCATCTCTTATACGGTCAGTAAGTAAGCGTTTTCCGAAGGGATCTGCTGCGACGCAAGCAATTTTCAACACAGACAGAACCATTTCTGAGAAAAGATGATGTGTGAAAAATGAGAACACGCGATGACTATTAAAATCCCAAAAAAAACATGCTCTCAATATAGATGGAAATTCCACTCTCTATCTAAGAAAAATAGTGAAGCAATTTCGCCAGGACCGCGGTCAATGCCAGCAAATACGGAGACTTAGAATGCAACTTCCCGCTTGTCTTCGAGGAGTTACTTGCTCTAGCGAGACTATTTCTACGTTGTAATAAGGACAATGATCAATATCAATCTCGCATGCCTCTATCACTTTCTGTAGACCGTAGAGGCGTCCAGTTAGTGGATACTAGCGACCGTTATTCAAAGTAAAAAACGACACAACGCAACCGCTACAAAATGTAATACTATATTCATGCATGTTCATATAAAACAACGATTTTGAATACAGACGCTGCTAGACCGTTTGCGGTCACGAGAGAATTTCCCTTGTGCGACTTGTCAACGAAAGTGGGTCGAATGTCTGGTTTCGCTCGCCAGAGCGCTATAGCTAGACATATTAGATTATTGTTTCCGATTTCAAATATTGAGGGCGACTCCGCGACACCTGCTGTGCCCACAATCACATCTGAAGCCCTTATTTAGCAGATTAGTAAATTATTTGTAACCATTACTTTCTGATATTAATATTAACGGAGGCCTTCGAAGTTTACAACTGTATAGCTCATAATTTTTGCATCAGTTTTTACACCGGATTTGATAAGATAAAACTCATAAAGATATTACGTGTACTTTCATGATAATGAAATAAAGTCATCAGAGATAAGTGCATTCGAACTTGGCAGTCGATTTTATAGCATGAACTAGGACATTTTTTTGATGATTGTGTGGTATCCAGAACATGCAATACTGGCAGGTTTGCGGCAGGCAATGCAATTCCATCGCGTGCGAAGGTTTGTTTATTGCACGCTGCGCCCGCGCAGCCCGCAGCTCGGAACTGGTCGCACGGGTTTATATTGCGCGCAGCCGCGGCCGGCAAGGTCGTGCGTGCGCCTGCAAAAACAACCAATCAGCGGGCCTGAATACAATACATGACGAACAAATTTAGATCCTCAAACGCTCAGTATACAATACTTCCTTGATCGGCTGCACCCACTTGAGCTGCAGTTGTTGTTTATAGTTCCTTTACATTTAAAAAAACATTTTGATTCTCCACAACAATAAAAATTCTCACTTAAAAAATTATTTATATCCTACATACCTTTGCGATTCTGCGAAGTATTAACTGAAGGACGTGACTTGACCTTTCGAATATCTGATTTTATGGGTAAAATGGCGTGATGGAATCGTTTTAGTCACAATACCCTACAATTGGATCATTTCCAAGAGCAAATGGTCGGCTTATTTATTGATATATCTTCATTGTATGTGCGTGACTAGTTAGTTTTCTTTAATAGGTTTTGACCAAATAACAATGGTCAACGTTTCATTCGTCGCCATGACGTCACACAGCTGTAGTCTTGCTGATGAAAGCTCGGAGACTTCATTTACCCCATACAAAGTGGAGTCAAACGATGAGACTATGTACAAATTGAAAGGCTCATTGCTCTGCCATTTAATATGCAGAGAGCGTCGGCGGGATTGAGCTAGCTAAAGTGGGCCGCGACACGGATCTCTGACGCCTCTTTCAACTATTCGCCGACTATTTTTCTTTGTATTGAACAATATATTTTTTGCAAGAAGGATGAACATAAGTATATCCAAAAACCCCTTGACATCCGCAGCACAAGCCTGGAATAATAATTCTGGAATTTCTAGTAAACAGAGTAAAAACATGAATTATAATAACACCGGATCTGACACAATTACACTGGCAGAAGTAAATACTTAAATAAATGGATCCCATTTCACCAAATTACTGTTCGAAGTTGAAGTGACACGGTTAATAGTTACGGACTATCTCCCTCCTCCACAACTTAGGCAAGACTTAATTCAACTAGGAAA
Source organism: Pyrausta purpuralis (assembly GCA_963924145.1). Lineage (NCBI taxonomy): Eukaryota > Metazoa > Arthropoda > Insecta > Lepidoptera > Crambidae > Pyrausta > Pyrausta purpuralis. Next base: position 18,374,805 of record OZ001659.1, read on the forward strand.
CTAATTAAATATCCGTTAGCGAGCAAAAGGAACAAATTCGCCCCAGTGAGCGTTTCGTCTATAAAAGAAAGAACTAAAAATTTAATATCAAGAAACGCTGCACTGCGCTCTACAGAGTGTTAAGGAATTCTGACATTCACAAGAACTTTTTTTGTTTACAAAGAAAGAGAACTTGTTGTAACTTAATTAAGTTTGCCAAACTATTACCCATTTTCAGAATTTAGAAAGGAATGTAGTATTTATAATTTTTTCAATATTTACTTATTTCTTGCATGCATTACCCTGGATTGTATAGTAATTTTACCTAAGGACAAGAAATTCCACTGATGAACCCCAAAAAATATAAGATCAAACCAAGCTCTAATTTTCTGTAAGAAAATATAATTAATATAGGCATGAGTTGAGTGCTTTTCCAATAGTCAAACTCATTAGAAAGATGGAGGTAACATATTCTTACACAAATGAAATGTAACATCTCTCCAATAAAATAGTTCAAGTAATCTGTGTTGTGCCTTTTTTCTGTGAACTAACTTTCCATTATCCTTTGTTCAGCTCACGTTGACAACGAGATGTACCTATCCCGGGCCCTCGAGCGGCTCGGAGGGAACGCTCTCAGCAGAGACTCCGAGCCTGACATTGGAGCTGCATTCTTCAAGTTCGCCGTCGTCACGAAGGAATTGTCAGCTCTCATGAAGACCCTGGTGAGTTAAATAAGACAACAGCGTCAGACAGCGACGCTAAATAACTTAATTGGTGTGACCAAAACTAAAAGTCGGTTAGTCACAGTCACGTAGTTTACCGTCCGTGAGCACCGTGACGAGAACTACTGTTCGGAAATACATATGCATCTATGTTTTATTCTACACCAACTAAATAGATATTCTAAAAGCTGTTAATTTCTTAGTAATTTCAATATTTCAAAGCTAGATGCTTCATGATTTTGCACAAAACGCTCACTGAGGATGTCGATATTAAAATAATTTGTCAGATAGAAATCTAGAATTAAATTAAACATTTTTAATCGGAAACTATAAACTTTTTATCACACGACCTGAGTTAAAATAGGTTCATCCTCATTTCTCGTTCATTAAATTAAGACGCGGCACGGTCTACATTATTTTATGCGTCGTGGGTCGGGACAAGCTACGGAGTGTGAAATGAAACGAGCGTATCAAACATACCCTCCTGGCTAATGTAATCTGAAGCCGTCGCAATAGCAAACGGAAATTATGCTATTGAGGGAGCACCGAGGGAGCTTGCGGCGGATGTCTACAGATCTCGGCGAAGCAAACGACCGCGCTTAATGCAATGAAATAAATCGGAATTCACACAGAACAGATTCTTATTGCGTCTCCGCAATCTGATAGATAAGAGATTAAGTCGGCTTTACAGTTGCAACAAGAAGAGAAGCAATCTTGGAAGATTTGATTGAAAAAGTTTTCCATTTCTACTTCGATAGCACCTTTTCTACGGCCTCGAAGAAATGCAACTACTTTTTGATGATATTATCTATATCAATTTATTGATGACCGCATTTCTGCATGGACCTTTTATATGTTTATTGAGATCATCAGCAATATGAAATCCCAAGTCTGTGGAAGCTTGCATGTTATTTTTTGTTTTATGTATCGTCCTTCTCGGAAAACTGGAGGCATAAACATAATATACCGTGCGAACATTAAAGCCGTTTGACGTGTGCAAGAATGAGTGGGTGCACCGCAGATTTGCTTAAATGTGTCAGGGTGATGATTTGACGAGCCAACCTCACGAACGACGCTAGAACAGTTACTGTAGAAAAGATTGGGTGTATGTAATTAACAGACACGACACGAAAACTGAGAGTGTAGCTGATGTATTCGATACTCGTCCGAAGAAAGTATCGAGAACTCGTTTGCTTGTAAACATGTTAGAAAAGCAAATTAACCGGTTTGAAGCAAATACTATAGTAGTCATAGCAATTCTGCTCAACATACAGCTATCGATAACTGCTTAAAGTTTTTTAGGAAAGAGAAATCATTAAGTACCTCTCTGTCCTTCATTCCCCTTTTCCTCTGAAGTACGTAAAGAAAAGTTATTTATATTTTAGCTTATACTAAACTAGCAGATTGTCATAGAGAATGCAAGCAAAGATCTTAAGTGTTCTTGTCCTAATTAGAGTCCTTTGTTTACCACTTAATTTCTCAAAACAAAACTGTAAGTGATGACTGGCTATAATTTGTTCTCCGCCGTTTTTTGACAAATGTGAAGGCAGTGAACAGTAACTTGAGTCCTCTCGAAGCAACAGCGTGTATAACCTCGCCCTGGTTCTGATGCCTATTCTACAAGCAACCCTCCGTATTTGCAGATCTAGCTGTCTTATTCACTCACGGCGTATGCAGGCGAAAATGAGGGAGATGGCACGAAAAACTTTTGGAAGTTGTCATACATATTGGAGTCTCAGGGACCTCGGGACGGGCCCCTGTTGGACCCGGCGGCTTTGCGCAGAATCCTTGGCCTGCCCTTGACACGGCTTGCAATTCTTTGTTACCACGTGCAAGGGATTTTCTTATGCTCACCAAATTGGATCTTCCAGCTTCATGCATTCAATGTTTTTGTTTCATGGGTCATGAAATGAAACAACGAGTAGCTTACAACGTTAGTAAATAACTTATTTAATGTTAAACTTTGTTAAATCATTGTAATATTTTGTTAGGTTGTAAAACTACCTACAATCTGTGCCTTAAACCAAACTACAACTATTTACTTGTATTTGCAATCTCGTCGCACACACGACTACTATAATATAACCGACTACCTACCTATGTAAAACATTGACCATATTGCCGAAATAATCTGGTTGTATATCGTTCCATACAACTATAAATGATAAATGATTGATAGAAAAAACGTAGATTTAATTGATATAAGTAATTTTCTAACGATAATGATTGCTGTTTGCGGACTGAAGTAACATGCAGGATCAGGTAAAATTGGTACTAAGGCGTTTTAGGTGAGTTAGTAATGCTGAATGGACAAAATGTACGAGTGTTGCACCGTACACTGGTTGTTCCGTTATTTTTATTCCAAGTTTCTCAGAAGTCACTACTGTTTTGCTTGACGGAGCGCGCTCTATGCGGCCGTTTCCGTCATCATTTTGTCAGATACGGCCCGGCTCTAATTAGGGTAGGAGCAAACAAAATCGCTTTTAGAAGTGTCGCTTCGACCCTATTTCATAATTAGATTTACCTGTTGCCGTGCGTAAAAAAATCCCGGTGTGCGTAACTGGACATCCTAATGGCTTAGAATATTATATTTTTAAAGTAGTAACTGTACATCTGTTCTATTGGTAATACTTGTAGTTTATTCAGAAACTCATTAAACGAGTTTCTGATTACTTATAAACCACAGATCGACACATGAACGTCTAATTGACTAACTAAAGCATATTAATAATGAACAAGATTCCCCGTTAATTTAGGCAAACACCAAAGTTTACTAAGTGTTTCATCACGTCCTCGCGTTCCACTCATTAAGCTGCGAATTTGCCTCGTCGCAAGGCTTTCTTTCAATATTTAATGTGGGAATCTCCCTACCCCAGATCCTGGTTAAACATTTATACCAAACGGTCCTTTAAATGAAATCCCCTTTACTGTTTACACATGCTGATGAATTTTAAATGAGATTTCTAATGACTAAGGTTAGCACCATTACAAATCATATCATAGAACTTTATTCCGACACCGTTTATTCTTAATACTCGTACTTACACCCAAATGTCGATAAGGTTTATTCAAGTTTACCAAAAAATGAACATTTTTTCTATGTTTGGACTTACTGCAGCAAGGTAAATCCAAAAGTGCCATAATATCTCAAGTACCAGTTGACCTGAGAGACTAGATAGAGCTCTCATAACTCATTTCATTTTCATTGTGAAGTAGTTATCTAAACAAAACTACGGAGAACGGAACGGGAAACTTTGGTCGGCGGGGAACAGCAATCCAGCGGCAGAGGCAATCTTCTCGCGAAAATGTGAATTTATTTTAGCACATAAATTATGCTTATTTCAATAGCGTACCAAATGCTTATTCTGAAGTTCGCATACCTTCCCGAATTCTGTTGGCTTTAACTAAATTAGACTTTGATGATTTTCAAACACGTATGATGCCTGAAGTCTTATTAATATGTGCAAGACCAAACCGCTGACCTGATTCAACTAATGGAAACACTAAGTGAATTTGATTGCAGCGATTCAGTAGAGGTGAGAATATCACATTACGCTCACACAACAATAGAGCAACTTACCGTACAAGTTGCATACAATTCAGCGTGTTTTATCGCGTGACAAGCAATTTGCACACAATAGCGACGCATAAAGCTCGCACGTGCTCTTGATCCAAACAACAAGTAACTTACCCACGTTAAAAAAATATGAAATATACTAATTTGTTAGCAGGTAAGTATTTAGAAAGTGTACAAGTCGCCAAATACTGTTTTTAAAACTTGACAATAAAGTTGAAATTTTTCTCCCAATAACCGTGACTTGTAACCATATTTTAACACTTTTGAGCAAATTGTTGCACCTGTTTGGAAGATCATAACAAATAAAACTAAGCTAGATTATGGTTTAAGACATTAATTTCTCAAAACAGAAACCAAATTTACTTATCATAAAAATACTAGTTTACAAGGTACTTAAATTATACGCGAAGCATAATATCTGGAGCAGTTAAAAATTACATTTCCAGCAGTAAAGGTAAACACAAAATAGTAAGTATAATTGTTTACAAAAAGTAATATTATTTATAAGTTAGCAGTGCAGCTGACCCATGACATGTCTATTTCGTTAAATTACAACTGGATTGATAATTATAATATAACTACGAGTTTACTGAATAATTATTGAATAAATTCAAATTCAAATCAACTATTGCCATTAATACAAATGAAACAGTTAGGTATAGGTGTACATTTCCACAGATAAGCTTCTAGCAGGCTAGACTATGTAGAGCTTGTGTAGAACTTTAGGAGCTCTTACGGTTTTAAAAATAAATGATGGCTGACTATTTTAGTACAGTTTTTCCTGTGATTGCAGTCATTTGGCATTACAGAAGGGTCAGTTGATGATTAATCTTCAGACTATAAACCGAGTGAGCATGAGGTCTCCGCTGAAACTCATGATGAAGCATATCAGAGCCACAACACAAATAAACTTATTACAAACAGTTTCTTGGCCGAGCTTAACTACAGTCAATAGTACACTGTACTGTTTAGCTATTTAACAGTTTCCTGTCATAATATTTATTCGCCGTTTTACGTCGTTTACAAGGCAAATCCGCAAGACTCCGTTAATGGCAGTCGTAGAATGGCAGAGCTGGCTGACAACTAAAGGTTCTTTAAAATCTCTGCATACTATCTACTACTGTGTATCAAGTAACAACTTGAGACACGTTTTTTTACGCTAAACCACTCTGCTTTGTTCCAACAACTAAAAAAAGAACACTTAGCCCTCGAGTTGTGAAGTGGAAAAAGAAGCTGTACAATAGAAAGTGCTTGTAATAGGGCTATTAATTCCGCGGTGAGGTAATTAGTTAGTAGTGCGCTCAATGGCTCGCTGCTACAATGTCCAGGAAGGGTTTCATTATGTACTTCAACCCTTTATATGTCTCGCGCTCCCCCCGTTCTCCGAGACTCGTCTTTCAAGCTTGTTTTCCCTCCATTTACTTCAAGACCGTCATAATGCGGACAGCATTTTATGAATTTTATCACACTATCATAGAACTTAAATTATTTATTTTGCAATACATAATATTTCGACAAAATCGAATTGGGCTAATATGTTACCAACACAGCAACATTGAAAATATATTTTTCTTTATCCTTGTAAAATCATTTTTGAGATGGGTATTATACGTATGTAGTATGATATACGCTAGGATAATATTTACAAATATAAAAACTGTTACTGTGGCTCCTGCCAATTCAAATTATGACCGAGAGGTGTATGTGAAAAAAAAACTCAACTGAAAAGTCTTCATTTGTTTTATGCATGCATGCGTGTTTTAGGTGTAAAATTGTACAGCCTTGGCGTAAGAGTAACCTCAGAGAACTCTATATTCTCTACACCGAGTACAAAACCCAACTCTATAAATAGACGCGGTAAAAGCGTTCCCATAATATTCAAATATTATCGAACGTGCCGGGCCCGGCAATATAATCTACTCTCCTGAGCCGAACATCTGGTTCCCGGGCGTTCTACTCTTGCCCATTCTTGATATAACACGTAGTTTCCAGGCCACGGTCGTCGTATAAGCCTCTTTTGCCAGTAATGCATATCGTAACTACAGTTTACAATGTACGGGTACGGACAACAGCACGTCATGGTAAATACTGCGGTATATTAGTCAGTTGTAATAAGGGCTAATTTTCAACAAAAGTGGGTATCCTATGTGCCGGCCACTGTACATGTACATTAAGGTTGCCCAATTGGCATCGCTATTCACTACGCAGCGGTTGGCGCCTATTCGGGCGGTGCATTTGCAACTGTTGAGCCGTTGTCTGTCGGAATGATGCTGGTGAGGCAACAACACCGAGCGCAGCCAAACTCGCCTTCGGAATGTACGTTTTGCAACCTACTGGCGTTATACGACGCTTTTGTGCACTCTAAAACTGTATTGTTTCCGTATGTTTTAGTTATGTAACATGCAGCGTGTTATGTAGGTTACCTACCATTTGATATTAAGATAGCTTGAAGCGCAACGTGCAACAGGTTGTTCAAGAAATTTGAGCTTCCACACGGCTTTCATGTTTCTATGGCTGCTCGCCTCAAATGAACCGTGATGCAGTCTAATGTTTCACAGGCAATTGTACTCTCCTTTTGCAATATTCGGCGCGTATATTCGCTAACGTGAACGCTTTTGTCCCCAGATGCAAAACATAAACAACATCGTGATGTTCCCGGTTGACAGCGTTCTCAAGGGTGATCTCAGGGGAGTGAAGGGTGATTTGAAGAGGCCCTTCGACAAAGCATCCAAAGACTACGAGTCCAAGTACCTGAAGATAGAGAAAGAGAAAAAGTCTCAAGCGAAAGAAGCCGGCTTGATCAGGAGTGAAGTAACGCCGGCGGAGATAGCCGATGAGATGGAGAAGGAACGAAGACTGTTCCAGCTTCAAATGTGCGAGGTATGCTAGTTTCATTATTATGTTATTACTTTTAATAATAGCAAATGACTGATCGGTGGTATTAAGCGAAGTTATTAAAATACAAAAATAGAAAAATCATAGTTATTAGGTAAAATACAAACATAGAAAAAATATAGTTATTAGGCAATATAATCTGAGTTGTAGAGCTTGATTATAAATTGGGTTGGGAGTTATAAAAACAAAAGGTTTTTAATCAGCGTGCCTACTTTTCACTCCCTTCTTTTAAACCACGTTATTCAAAAGGTTTCAATAAATGTTTTATGAAATCTGAAAAGAAAAAAAAAACTGCCAGATTTTGAGTGTACAAACCCGTTTGCAGAATTTAAATTTTAAAAAGCATCCTTTGTATGTCTTTACTTTATGTCTGTTTTCTTGTCTGGGTAAAAATTATCATAATTAAACTTTAAAGACGAGTAGATATTTTCAATGTATTCGCTGTGTGCGAAGTAGGTGGTGGAAACCTGAATCAATGACAGCGCTCGCATTGACGAAATAATTAAAAACGTTGGACTTCTGTCACAATTTTCCCGGCAAGTTAAGTAAAAATCGTTATAAAAAATCATAAAAGTCATTTATTTATGCAAATAGGCAAAATTTATGCAAAATTGAGGACACTTTTACACGTCCTGATATAAACCCGACCAAAGCTTCGGGACAATTGTGGGCTAGTGCTGAGAAGAAGCTGCGCAAGAAACTCAGTCACTATTGTCAATGCCTCTTTTCGAAAGGTTTACAATGTTTGTAGTGATCATGCAAGTCTATGCATTACTTATCTACTACTAATCTTTGAAATAATAATCTACTTTATAATACCCTTTTGTCATTAGGGTATCTTTTATGAAAGTTTTAAATTTATTGACACTATAATTTAACGCAATTGAACAGAATAAATGTATAAAAAAGTTTTCATTAAAATTACTTTGGTTTAATTACTTTTCGTTATGATAGTCCGCCAAATAGTTTGTGACGCTGTCGTCGCGCACTTGCCTTATACGATACGATACCTTTACGAAAAATATTAATAAATGTCGGTTCCATTAAGCTTGCTAGGAGGATGTTTATCTTATAAAACAAACTTTCCTATGGCTAACTCAAAGTTAATAAGCTTTAACGATAACAACTTTGGATTTGTTTATGTGAACGCGGACACATTTATTTACTCTAGCATTTACTCTAGCCAGTTAATAAGTAAAATGCTACTACATTTATTTTGAAATAAATAAAGAAAACGCTGCATGGCTTTGGTCTTTAATTTTTATAAGACGTGGTCCATGTAAGAGGGTTTTGGCTCGGTGCCGAGAGCGCTGTGCCCAAAGGTTGGTTATTAATTGCGAATGGGCAATTAGCGGCGCCGGCTAAAGTAGTAACCGGTAACCAGAGACCTGTTGTACGCGTAATTACTTCACCCTAGATGGTTTTATGCAAATCCTAGCAGATTTAGAGACTCTAAAATGTGAATTAGGGGAGTTTACTTAAGATTTTATGCGTAAAAGCAAGGATACTTACTTAGTAGTATAAATCAAGTTTAATTTATGCTGAAATCTGAATAGTCTTCCCCAGTATCTCAGCTTAATTTCAGGTAGTTATTAATTTTAGCAGATTGATTTCATATTTACAATCTTTCGAAATAAAAGATCAAAAAGGTATGTAAAATGATCAAAAGTCATACGACATTAATAAAAAGTATGTGCATTACCAAGCGGTTGACAGGTAGAGAATGACATAAGGTATTAAGTTCACCAACTGTACAATTAACAGTGCAATTAAGTTAAATAAAGGTATCATTGGGTAGAGCATTACAGAGTATATAACGCGAGCACTTTCTTTAATGTGTATGAGTGTTCGTTTAATGTGATTTCTAAAGATGAAGCTCAAGTTGAGTGCACGTGGCTTCCTTAATTGACTCCCGGGAAAGTGATTTAACAAGTACGCCCACTTGATGCCAATTACGTTTTCAAAAGTAACTACCTACCTACATTTATAAATAGAAAGTAGATTGCTTGTTCGTAATGTAGGTAACACATCATAATACCTTATTTTTATTATTCACTTAAGTGTGCTGTTTTGGATTGTATTCGGTGAATATAATATTTAGCATCGATGCAGTCGCCAAAATACAGTGCATATTTTGTCAATTTCTAGCTTCTGCATCGCGATTGCATCGATGTTCACGCGCGTTAGCATCGCGAGACTGCATCGTTGCCAAAAGTGGCGCAGTGTGTAAAGGTTGACATTTTGCGACTGTATCGATGCTGCAACGAGATTGCATCGATGCTAAAAGTCGCAGTGTGTAAGGGGTCTTAGAGTCTAACTGTTGATAAAAAAATATCAAAGGAAATATATTTATAACTGTACTGAAAGTCTTGCGTATTACATACATTTATTATAGTGCTCAAGAGCCTCGTTAAGTTCTCCATCAGCTGTTTCAAATTCAAACTACATATATGTGGCGATTTGTTACTGGGCTTTAATTATCGATCATTAGGATTACCGGATAATCTTTTCCTTCCTTTATAATATTGTACTCGTGTCTTCAATAAGGTTTATTAAAAGGTTTAATACCTATTTATAAACTTTATAAAATTAGATTAATTCCCAAAATTGATTCGTTGCAAAAACAAATATTTTTTGGCAGGAACGTAGTACATACTTCAATCTTCTGTGGCAGAGAGTTCAGTTATGGACATATTGGTAGGCAATAATTAAGTCGCAATTAAAGTAAAATACTAACAAAGAGCAACTTACAGCGTGGCATGTGTGCAAAAAAAGTATGTAAATTGTAAATGATATTTTCCGATAATTGAGCAAAGAAATATGACTGCGCGCGTGTGACTCGTGTGAACGACCGACCTTACAGACAATATACTTGTGCTTGCTACCAGTTAACTTACACAACACGTTTATTACTGTTTACAATAAGCTAACATTGTAATTATCAGCGTTTTGTACAAAAATATGCATCACACTGCAAGATTGTGCGATAAGCTAAGATTTGGCACAATTTTTATTGTTTGTGTTAGAGATATAGTTCACAATATAAAAATAATCAACTGCTATGATGGAAATAATATATAAAATTAATGTATTACAGAGTATTACATTAACATCACTTAAAAGTACATATTTCCGAACCGAGACCGCTATATTTAGGTTTACGTGCTCTATCATATTGTCATCGCTTCTCATCAAAACTTGATGGTTCGTCGTACTAAAAGAAATAATAAACTTACAAGTTTAGGACCGATGCCGCAATATGACGGTAAAAGGTTCGTGATTCGTTAATATTCTAAAGCTTTCGTAAAGTTATGTAATATTTGACTTTTCCTGAAAGTCATAACAAAAATAGCACTACAATTGAACCTCTTAGTTTAAAAGCCTCCAAGATAAGCAAACGTATAGGTAGAGCTTTTATTACAATCAAAGCAATCGTTTCAAATATATTTGTAGTCATTATCACATAGCATTTAGTTATTGTGATAATAGTGTGAATGAATATTTATCTGTAATGGAGCCATGTGTTTCACATTACGGACAGGAATGCAATTAGCACTGAGTAACAATGTCTGCCCGTGGCAGCTATTGTACAGCTGTTTCCCTGACAAGTGCCTTTGTGGTCAACCGCGTATTTACACACCTATTGTATTGGGATAGATATGTAATTTTCAATTGACAACCTCCCTTGCCTATGTTATCTATCGTAACGTCTATCTCTTTGATTGTCGGAAACACAAAACAACATATAATCGTGTAGATGTAGCACGAAAATGAATACAAGAATTTACACGTAATACTTTTATAAAAGACTAGCGGTCCCCCGCGACTTCGTCCGCGCGTTTTGAGTTTGCTCCCTCCCCTCCCGTCGCAGCGTGATGTTTTATATCCTAAAGCCTCTCTCAATAAATAAGCTATCTAACACAGAAATATTTTTTCAAATCAGTTCAGCAGTTCCTGAGATAAGCGCATTTAAACCAACAAACTCTTCAGCTTTATAATATAATTAGCGCAAGCGCACGTTGTACTTAAGCTGCGAACATTATTTTGGTGCGGAGGTATGTTAAAAAACTGTGATAGCTCCTAACATATTTATTGGAATCAAATGATATAAAGGGCAACTTTGTTCTAAATGAAATGCTCGTGATGATGAATGTATTTATTTTGATAAGAATAAATACCTGTGTGTAAAATACACCTCTTAAAATGATGCATTATTTTTTTACAAATTTATTAACATAAAAAAGGTTGTAAAAAACGTCGTATCTTTATGTTATATAGCTTAAAGCCTTCCTCGATAAATGGACTATCCAACATAAAAATAATTTTTCAAATCGGGCCAGTAGTTTCTGAGATTAGCGCGTTCAAACAAACAAACAAACAAACAAACAAACAAACAAACAAACAAACTCTTCAGCTTTATAATATTAGTATAGATTATTCGCGGAAGAAATATGATGACGACTGCAAACAAATGATATAACGTTAAGTATTATATATAATAGAAATAACAATGAATGATATTAGATTCCAACGCGCATGAGAAATCAGATAATGCGAAGGTCAAGACTCATGAGTGTATTGGCAGTGACACTGGCAAAGAACAGTTATACGTTTTTGATAATGCGAGTGCCAGATTCGTGATTCGTGACGCTGCGTCTATTGGGGCCGCATAATATTATTACTGTGGCTGTGCCAAATATACTCGTATGTCGTCCGCTATCTGTCGTCATGCAATGTCTGTGCATGGTCTGAAATTTCATGCAACTTATCATTTCAAAGTATCGTTCTTACAAAAAAGCTATGCTCTTCGACTCTGCTGGAACGTGCAACGGATTTGATTGCGGTTTTAACTGTCAATGACATATACCTATATCATAGCTTATATTAAAAAGACATCAGTATATTAAATCACCCATCCGAAGCAGCAGTTTGTAGTACTCATATGGTAAATAACTAAATGAATAAAACTCCACGCCACAACATGACCTCTTATTTTATATTTACAATTAGCTGTTGGTAACGTGTCCTTTTTCTCCCATGCGACGTATAAGTGCTTTGTACTGCTGCCAAGTGTCTGCATATTGCGCCCTAGCCACTTGCTAGTGATGTGAAACATGTGATTATCAATGAAGATTCTGACTTCTTCTCTTTCATAGTTTAAGAACATTTGGTTTACCTGGAGGTTTTATTTATGAACGAAGGAGTGCTTTAAAAGATTTTTGGTTAGGTTTCTCTGTTATTGTAAGCGATGTTTTTTTTTCCTAATAATTGTGCTTTATGTGTCATTAGGGCTATTTTATGTCCCGCGGCCCACCAATCACCATTAGAATGATTCCACAATAAGCCGACTTTATCAGCGCAATGGTCGCGCGTCAGTCGCGCTGCTGATAATTTCATACATAAATGACAGTAGTAAGCCTTACAAATCAGAGCGAGAGGGCTGCTGTCGATGTGCAGACTCACTTATAGTAGCAGTACATCACCAACAGGAGGTACGCGTGTCTACCTCCATATGTCTTGGTTCTCAACGAATTTTAGTCTACTCTGCATGTACATCACTAGTCCTAGTACTCAATATTGAGTGTAATGCCAAATGGCAGGGAGTTCACGGCCGAGTTGCACAAACCCCGCCGCCGGATTGATGAGACCAGTTACAGTTAAGGGCCCTCTTTAAAGACCACATACAATACAGCTTGCTTCATACAGCGGCGGCTTACATTCATGTGTTACCAATTTGTATGCCTGTAAGTACCATAAATAAAATACGAAGAACTTGGTTCTACTAAAATGCTTCCGGCTCGATTGCAGTGTTTTGATTCTTCTCTATTTCTTCGATGGGTAATTTTCATTACAACTACATTTACTTATAGCACAGTGTTTTTCCTGGATCTACAGGTGTTACGCTATCTTTTTAGTTAGTGTCAGACATTTGTTTGTAACATCCATCACACTACCGGACGGATTGATTGCAAAATCAATTAAACTTTTTGTAGCGTTTATTTTCTCACTATTGTTGTGATAACTCTTGATTTATTTTTAAATCCTATATCCTGGACGTTGCTATCAAACAAATTTAACGAAAGTGAGTTAGATCAAGATTGACACGCATTGTTCTGCGAACTAGATGTGTGGTGAGGTCATTGTTTCATCGGATGGGTTTGTTTTGTTTGCCCGCAAGCTCATTGTTGTCCTGCAACCTGAGAGGTCAAATGCCGGTGCGCTGATTTCATTTCACAAGTGGTTCGGACCAAGTGGGCATGCGAGTGGGTAGCTTGCACTTTGAAAGTTAGCCGCGAATGAAATCCAATTTAAAATTAGAGCGACTTTCAGATTTAGAATTCGAGAGCAGCTCTATCAATCTATCTATTTACAGCAATAGTTTTCTTTCAAATGTACTCCTATTTAAAATGTACTCCTATAGTTGTTTGGCCAGATACCGAATACCGGATGTTCGGCCTGACCACCAGCCGAATGTTCGGTATCCGGCCGCCGAATATTCGGCCGGCGGCATTTTGAGTTTCGTAGGTGTATGTCGCGCACCGGCACGTTGCGCTGTTGTTTTTATACATCATTATTTACCTTTGGTGGATTTCCAATATTAAATTAATTAATATTACTATTACTTACTAGTTACAAATAAATACATTTTTTAACTATCAGTATTATCACAAAGTTACTTTAAATAATTGGTTTATTATAAAAAGTTAAAGTTGTTTAAAATAATAAAAAGCTTCAATTACAACTGTGTCTTTATTTAGATTCTCTTTATAAAATCTACCAAGTTTACTATCCGGTATCCGGCCAGATAGTACATTACCATCTGGTATCCGGCCGGATAGTAAAAATGGGCCGGATAAGCCGGATACCGGATAGGAACCGAATATTCGGTGCATCTCTAATTATTACATTTGAATGACTGATTACGTAATCGAACTGAAGCTAGACTAAACTTATTGTTATAATTAGAAACCCATCTACTCATCAATTTATTATTGCTTTTTCGTCTAGCCATATAAACGCAACGGAAGCCTATCTCTCAATAAATATTAGCTATAAATATGTAGTAATATATATTTAGATGCTATAAAAATAATGATTTTAATGCCCCCTTCAAATTCAAATTATACCCTTACATACTTAAAGGCTTATAAAAAGCTTTAATCCGTTTCAAGTAGCAACACCTAACCTAACCTAACTCGAGACTAATCAAACAAAACAACAGAAAGTTGCAGCCAAAAAGGTCGGTGCAGTACCCTCGAAGCGCGGTCAGGTTGTCGACCTTGCGCGCTGGTCTTCACGACAGTTGCAACAGTTGTGGTGGCTTGTTCATCTGCATCATCGACCACATAACCATTAGACACCGTCGAGCGTTGTCTGACAATGTATCTAATAAATCAGATAACACGCTGCCGTGTGCTGTTTCGACCACTTCCGTGAACCATAAATACTATTGCGATAGCGAATGGGCTATCACGAGCGGAAAATGAGCAATCAGGAGCCTGGTCGCAACACTTTTCCTCAAGTCGTGACATGAATTTAAATCAAACATTCATCAGGTACCTATCCGTCCAGTGGGTATGCGGTCTATGATTTGCCAAAATGAACGGGTTGCATTATAAACAAAAGAAAGCTTTGTATTTGGAGCCCTACTGTAGTGCGGTACCGGGCCGACGCGCGTCGGGTCGTCGACCGGCCTTGCGCAGGGCTCCGCGGCTTGACCCTCGCGCTTTGTTCCACCTCAGGTGTCTCGGGACGAAACAATCATCGGTATACCGGATTCATGCGGCAGCAAACTCTGAGAACTTAATATAACTTGTAATTTAGAAACCCCTGCCCGGTATAGGTAAAAATATAGACGGCTGTATATTTCAGTAGCAATCAAGTTGTTTCACATCACAACACAATAACTTACCATAATATTTACTGTGAGTTTTGTGCAATAAAGATACCCGTATGAGTCTCATCGCAATTATTATTGGCTCTATTAGTCGCAGGGCAAACAAGATTGCTAAGACGCACCTCATTATACACACATACATACAGCTTGATAAGTACGTTACGTCCCACGCGAGAGCATGTACTGCCTATCTTGTTAGCGTTACGGATATAATAAATTTAGGTCCGACACGCACAAGGGCAAGGTATTGAGATCACGATTTATGAGCCGTGAATAAGCTTATTATTGCAACTCAAAAAATAAGGATATAACCAATATAAGATAATAACACAAACGAAAACAGTAGGCACTTTGCCAAGAAAGTTGTGCAAGGTCGCGCACCGCGCCACGCCTCATTATTATTGCACAACTTCGCAAGACAAATCGGGATCCACTACAAACGCGCTCGTGCGTCATCGGGCGTAATTTTAACTCGCGGAAGGGCACCATTTAATATTTGAGCTTTTCAACAGTACTGGCCGGGCGCCGTTCGCGTATGTTTTGGCGCGTTCCATTAGCTCCGGTCCCTGATGGAGTAATAAGCGTGGTGCCCACGAGCATTTTCGGCGTCGCCCTGTCTGATTGTACAACTGGCTCCATTCCATGTTTGTATCCCAAACAGTAAGGAACTGGAGTCTGGACTCACGATCTTTTGTATTGTTCTAGTACCTGATAAAGTTCAACGAGATAAAAACGAAGAAAGGAATCGAACTGCTGCAACATCTAGTGGAATACTATCATGCGCAGACCAACTACTTTCAAGATGGTCTGAAGACCATCGAACATTTTGGTGTCTACGTAGCTGATCTCAGTGTGCAACTTCAGAAGATCCGGCAGCAGCAAGACGACGAAAGGAGAAGGTTACTAGAGTTGAGGAACATGTTAAGAGCAGCGGCACCACAAGATAGAGAGGTAAGGATAAATTTCTTTCCAAACTTTTGTGCGTATTACATGAATACATATTGTTATTATTAACGTAATGGAGTGATCTGTTTCTTTTACAACATATGCTAGTCTTGGCACGATTCTGATGTTTTGTACATGTGTTGAATTTTTGTACACTGATATTTGTTTATGTATGGTCCAACAGCGGATCGATGTGAACAGGTGCAAGCTTCCAAGAAAAGATTATTGTCTTTTACTAATACTGCATCTGTTTCTATTCTAGGTGTCATCGTCTATAGGTGGCTACTCCCTCCACCAGTTACAAGGGGACAAACAGCATGGGTCGACGAGGAGTGGGTATCTTCTTAAGAAGTCAGAGGGCAAAGTTAGGCGAGTGTGGCAGAAGCGCCGGTGCCGGGTCACGGCAGAAGGGTTCCTTGACATCTTCCATGCGGATGAGAACAAACCTCCGGCAAGGGTTAATCTGCTGACGTGTCAGATAAAAGTTGCAGCAGAGGATAAGAGGGCGTTTGATCTAGTCTCATGTTAGTATCTAGAAAATCCCTTCGTAATTTATAGTTCTAATTAGAAGCTGTTTTTTTTTAAATATTAAATACATATAAGTGTAGCAAAAGTATTTATATTCTTATGGAAAATATTCAATGTGTTTCGTGTCAATGCTCAAGATTGTTATTTTTTCCCCGTTTATTTATGTAAATAGATTTCAATGATATCATTTGATAAATCTGTTGTTTATTTATACAGAGAATTCGTTGGATCCGAATCCAGCCAAATCAGACCTAGTACTATCAACACCACAGATCAACACCCATCAGTATAACAATCGAATATGTTCTTACAGACAACCGTACCTACCACTTCCAAGCGGAAGACGAGAACGAGCAGCGGGCGTGGACATCAGTTCTGGTCAACTGCAAGGAGGGTGCTCTGATGAGGGCGTTTCACCAGCAAGCTGGCGAGAGCAACGACTCGGGGCACTCTCTCTTAGACCTGCAGCGGTCTATCATCAGAGCCGTCAGAGCGATGCCCGGGAACCAAGTCTGCGCCGACTGCGGCTCGAGTAATGGTAAGATTAGAAATTTTAAGTTATACATACATTTAAGTTATGTTAGCCTGTGACATCCCACTGCTGGGCAAAGGCCTTACCTCAACTATGAGGTAGTTTGAGCCATACTCCACCACGCGAGCTCAGTGCGGGTTGGTGGAGGGGTATTTGCAAGCGACTGACCCTGCTGTCAGATGTTATCAAGCCGCCCATAAGGCCTCTGACTAAGCTTAACTTCTAATATCAGTCGATATTAGCCGGGACCAAAGGCTTAACGTGCATTCCGAAGCACGGAAATGCTCGTGATGTGCGTCACTTATATGGTCCGAATGGTCACCCATCGAAACACGACCGCGCCGTAGGTTGCTTGACTTCGGTAACACTACCAAAGCGCTGCTACCACTGCGCTACGAGCACCTCTCAAAAAAACATATATTGACATTTAAGTAAAAAATAACAATCTATGTACAAGGCTACTACGAAAATTATGTGCATGCGTATGCAATGTCAAGTTCATTATTTTCTGAAATATTTATTTTTATCTATCAGCAACATTGACACTGTATTTACATTTGCTAGACAGAAACAGGACGCTCTTCCCGTTTAGATAAATGTAACGCATTACAACCATGCATACCAACTGTGTGACATCCATTAGGGCAATAATTGAACTTAACTGAGTACCTACGTACGCGTGTGTAAACTAACATCTAAACAAGACGTTGGCGCCTGCGTTCAATGTTATCAGGTTAATTAGCTGTTTGTTTCTATTTTAATTGTGGCGATTGTCTATGTTGACAGCTATATAATTAGTGTAACGTAATAGTCATCGTGAGATGTTGTTAAGCAAGTTGTATTATTTATAACCGCAAGATTGCAGTTTTTTTTTATTTGTTAACAATGATGTTTGTATTCAGTCCAATCAGCATATCCATCAGAATTGAAAAATATGTCCATGGGGGAATGATTTTCACATAATAGTAATTAGCGGTTGATTTAATTAATAGTATGTAGTTTTGTACTGACTGGTACTGATAAGGATAGTCCCAAAGGCAGCCCGCACCAAAAAATACATAAAGTCCGTTTTTCTTTGCTTGGCGAATATTGTAAATAATATTGACATTCCATTTTAACAAAATTGTCAATTACGAAATTAGATAAATACAAAAGTCACGAGGGGTAAATATATCGTTTAACGTTGAGATCTTTTTTATTGTTAATATATATTGCTAATACTTTATTAATAACAAACAAGAAAAAAAAACTAAGACATGCAACATAAAAAATAACTTAATATCTACCTATTCAAAAACGATACCATTTCCTTGCGGCAAGGAGGTTATGATGCTGGCTGCGTTGCCGCGTTGGATAGCTATGCTGATCCTTTGAGCTAGGAACCAGCCAGCTTTATTATTGGCTGTTAAAAAAAATAATTTTTAATTTTGCTAATTAATTATACACATACATTATATTAAAAATATTGTTTACAATAATCGCCAAGCAAAGAAAAATGGACTTGACATCTAGTGTTATTATGTAAAGCGATATTATTGTTTATTTTAAAAACCTTACCATACCTTTTCAGACCCCACTTGGCTATCAACAAACTTCGGCGTGATAGTCTGCATAGAGTGTTCGGGCAGTCACCGAGAGTTGGGAGTACACATATCCAGGATACAGTCCCTGACCTTGGACAGGCTGAGTACATCACAACTCCTGCTGGCCAGGCATATGGGGAATCAGATGTTCAATGAGGTCATGGAGAACACGTTGGATGAAAGAGATAAGCTTACTCCGGAGAGTACCATGTAAGTTTTTATGCGGTGTCAAAGATAGTTTTGCTTAAATTTGTATTCGGAAATTTAAATATTTAAAATATAAAAGATATGTATCCCCGTTATTGTTTGAACTGGTTGTATGTTGTAAATGACCCTATGGTATGCAGAGTAAGAATGCTGGCACATTAAAGAAAGTGTGCTACATAATATTCGAGCACAAATATTTATAATTCTTTTATAAACAGACCATTAAGACGCGTGTCTCGCAGACAAAACTCGTTTTTATAATAAAATTTAAATGACGACAATCCTACAATTCTTGATAAATTCGTCTTGGTCTATTCAGGTCCAGTTTCACACTCGACAAATAAGCACTTACCAACGGATATTTGAATATGGAATGTTATTTCGTATGAATTAATGGATAGGTAACGTAATTGGTTACTTATTAGGATATTGTGACACAGGCAGTAAGGTGATTTTGTATCCATGTGTTATATTGGCTCCGCTCATACAAAAAGTGATTATTAAGAAGACAGTGTATTTTACAAAAGCTACGCTCCCTGCTGTAATGGTTGATGGTGCTGGTTCAGTAATATGTAACTGTTTGGTGGCGCAGTGGTTAATGGGTTGCACTTTAAAGGACGGCTGCGCCAAAAGGTCCCGGTTTCGATCCCCGTGTCGGGCCAAAAATATAAACCTGTGATTTTCTGTTTAGAAATTCTCAGGGTAGCCCGGAGTTTGGATGTTGGCGGTGGTTTCACCTGTGCCTCGGAAAGTACGTAAAAATGTTGTTCCTGCACCTGATCTCTCCCCGGTCGTGTCAGATTGCTGTCCCATCGGGCTATGAGAGTGAAAGGAATAGATAGTGCCAGTAGCGGCTGTACCTTAAGTGCGCTCGTGCGCTGAACCACCAATTCAAAAGATTTAAAAATTACAAAGTATTAAGTACTTCATTTTTATTTTTAAATTACCATTTTAATAGGTTTTTTTAAACATACAAAAATGTATTAAAGATAAAATCTCCAGTTATGGTGAAACAGTTGGAGCGCTTTACTAAACTATTAAGACTTATTTTCCTGTAAAGACAAATTCTCGTGTGCTTCGGCGAGTGCACGAGGACCGCTAATATAACTTGTATGAGATATGAGTTAATACGCCTGACGCGTGAAACAAAAGATAGTTCATAGAAATGTACCGAGTAATGAGTGGGTTTTCGAGCGCCGCACGTGCGAACCAAGGATTGCCGAGAGCGCCCAATGTTTGACGAATTGGCCGGCCGGCTGGGCGCGAGGCGACGACGGCAGCCATGATTGACATCTCGTTACCAGACTACCAGTATAGTTTCACTGTATGTGTGACGCATTAATGATTGTTTATTTATTTACCGTATTTTTTTTTAGTTTTTGTTTAGATTTTCTTTAAGTTCCCAGTTCGATAACCCACCAGCCGCCACTGGATAGTGCACTTGTGTACTATAATATGACCCTCGCAGTCGGTTAGTCGTTGTGACTGGACACCGTAGTCGAAATCGGCTAGGGGGACTATTATGTGACGTCACTGGCAGGGGCGTGCATAAAAAAATTAATGGAGTAGGCATATACAATGGCATATACTAATTTTGAGTCCTAACTTCGGCACAAATTCAATATGGATCTTGGATTTTGTGTCTAGTAAAGAGCTATATGAAAATGATGGTGTAATAACAGCAAATAATAACTTACCTAGTTTTTTCTGTGCCATTTATGAAGGAAGCATACAAACTGTGTTTGCGATTATTTAACACCACACACAAGTATCGAGGAAATGAATGATTTTCTAATGACATGCCATTTAACTGATACCCATAGTGGATATGCTACGATTTTGACCTTCCTTATTCACAAGCAAACGTCAAGACGTCAAGACTAAAGGCAAGCCTTTAGTTAGGGGATCAGCGCACAGTTAAAACTTTCAAAACAAAACGAATCTTCTTTCGAACCCTCATCACACACAATACCACTTTTATGGTACACAAAGTAACACTGCAATTTCACTATCGTTTCAAATGCAAAATATACAAACTCCGAAAACACTTTCATTCTATCGAAATACAATTGTATACTTGAAATTTAAGATTTCTTACACTCTCGGAAAGCAAGCGAAAAGCAAAACAAGAACTCCATAGATAAAAATGGCTGACGCAAACTTTTAAAGAATGTTTGCATTACTTTTAAACCAAAACTTTAGCTGGGTTGACTTACTTGCATAAGAAAAATCATTTAAAATAAAATTACGGACTTTCCTGCGTTCATAATATCACTAGTATGAGATTTATTTAAGATTATAAATTAGGAAAATAGCGCAGGAAAATGGAACATCGCGCCATCTAGTATCGGGTAGACGAGTAACGACGAAATTCCCGGTTGCACACAATTATTTCTTTTAATTAATGTTACATTAGTTTATCAATATCATAATCACTTTAAAATAAAACCATGGTTTATTAATATAAAACCATGTTTCTACCCTAATTTAAAATTAAAGTTTCTCATAAGAGATGTATTTTGATTAGACTCCGAAGAATTTTACGTCATTTGCGCGCGAGTAGGACAAAACACTCTCCAGTAGGGAACTGATAGAGAAAGAAGATAGTATGCATGCCTACTTTAGGAGTCTATGATGCGAATATCCTCTGCCACCTTGAATTGTATGAACAGAGCGTCATTTTCAATTTAGTCGGGTTTATATCATCATTGTGTGACATTGTAGGTACGAGGGGCGATTGCAAGAGTGTGCGTGTATTTAGCAAGCAGCCGCTGGGCAGCCTACTACCTAAATATTTTCGTTTCAAAGTTGAGCGTTAGTAGATACTTAATGTATGTAAGTTGATAATAAAATTGATTTTAGTTTAAGCTTAGTTTATATATATATTGTAATATTGATTTGGCATTATAATGACGAGGTAGGCACTGCTTAACTACCTATATGAAATGCACGCCCTTGGTCACTGGGCACTGCGCACTTTACAGGGAGGAGCGCCTGCGCTTCATCCGCGACAAGTACGTGTACCGCTGTTGGGCGGCGCGCACGTGCTGCGACGCGGCCGAGCGGCTGTCGGAGGTGGAGCACGCCGTCAACAACGCGCACCTGCCCAACCTGCTGCAGGCGTACGCCGAGGGCGCCGACCTCGCCGCGCCGCTGCCTCGCTCGGTATGTTCTCTATGGAGGAGCGTCTGCGCTTCATCCGCGACAAGTACGTGTACCGCTGTTGGGCGGCGCGCACGTGCTGCGACGCGGCCGAGCGGCTGTCGGAGGTGGAGCACGCCGTCAACAACGCGCACCTGCCCAACCTGCTGCAGGCGTACGCCGAGGGCGCCGACCTCGCCGCGCCGCTGCCTCGCTCGGTATGTTCTCTATGGAGGAGCGTCTGCGCTTCATCCGCGACAAGTACGTGTACCGCTGTTGGGCGGCGCGCACGTGCTGCGACGCGGCCGAGCGGCTGTCGGAGGTGGAGCACGCCGTCAACAACGCGCACCTGCCCAACCTGCTGCAGGCGTACGCCGAGGGCGCCGACCTCGCCGCGCCGCTGCTGAGCTCGGTATGTCATCAATATTATCAATCAGTTAAAGTTCGCGTTGACATCATTATTATTACTGCTGGACATCAGTCTGTGTTACTCTGTGACCTTTAAAAGGGTCGCCTTTGGTAAAAGTGTCTATAATCGAAAACTTTTATGCCCTAACGCGGCCATACGTACTTTGCGCTATGCGCCTGGCCCATGCTTTAGAGCTTACAGATCGTAATGACTGTGTCCGTTACCTGAATTATTCTACGTATCTCGTTATTTCTGAATACATTTTGTAGGAAAACGCCGAGCAAAGCCCTCTCCGTCGCTCATTTATAAGCTTCTTTATCTAAGTTAAATACCATGCTTCGGATCCGTATATCATCCACCACCGGTATAACACACTCACTCATTTTTTTCGTATCATCTTATGATACAGAAAAAATACTTTATAATGACAAAACAGCTTTAGAATAGCTCTTGTGTCTATCATCAATCTACATCGATAAACTTTTGTGTTGACCATTTACACCACCACGTTATATCGTGGCCAAGTCTGACATTGCGTATAGAAAAGAAAAATGCTTACTCAGTCTAATTTGATTGTGATGAAATGAACACATGAACAAATATAGTCTGACCACATGTGATGCAAGTATTTTACCATAGATATACTTTCTTTTCAGGATTGCGGCGAAACAGCGCTCCACTTAGCCATATCGCGGGAGCTCGGCGACGGGTCGTGCCTCCACATAGTCGATTTTCTAGTCCAAAACGGCGGATCCTCAATATTAGACAAGACCACGTCTAGTGGGATGACCGCCTTACATCTGTGCGCCGCCACAGATAGAACTGAACCTATGAAGTTGTTGCTCAAAGCCGGCGCCGATCCGACGCTGAAGGATGGCAGTGGAAGGACAGCTTTGCAGATCGCGAAGCAGATGGGACACCATGCGTGCCAAGAGTTGGTAAGTTTATTTTCATTTATTTTAGTTTCAGATCGCATAATGAAGAGATGGACCCTAACTCGCTTACTCAAGCGGAACAGTGTCGCCCAAATTTTGTATCTACTCGTTACTAGGAACCTGTTGTAAGTACGATATCACACGCAACGTCACAATAAGCGTGATATAGAGTCGGAACGTATTTACCATACCAGGTTTACAAACCTAGTATTTGCTTCAAAGTACGTATACCAGGTACGGGCTCAAAATACTTCTAAAGACCATGAAAGTATTTTACTTATCAGCGAGCGGAACCCCACAAGCCCCACATCGCCTAAATACTTTCAAAAGAGCCGTAGTATTGAAATTAAACCGCACATACAAAAGAGGTCTAAAATTGCGACAAATAAAAAATACTCGCAACATTAAAAAGTATTTTTCTTGCTAGCGTGATTTTGCGCTTTATACGTATCGAAATAAGGATGAATTTTCTATCAAATACTTTCAACGTATTTTAGTAGGCACTAGGCAGCCGGCGCGCGCCGCCGTACCAGGGCGCCCGATAGAAACTCGAATCTAAGATAGTCTCAGTCTAATATAAGAACGAAAAGTATTTCCTTAAAAAGTATTATGTTCTCTATTGCTAAGCAAATAAAGATGAAGTTTGAATAAAATATTTTCAGTATTTTGTGGATGCAAGATGGAACGATATATGTGTTTCATTCGGTTACGTGAGTTATGTTAAGTAAAAGGAATCTTAAACCAATTTGAATGCGGCATGAAATTCAAAAGCTACATCCAAACTTGACCCCGAGACGCAGGTGCCTTTTTGCAAATATAATTGGCGTTCGCTCTTAGTTTTATTACTGAGGAATAAGGATCACTTTCGCGTGTGCTATAGTTCTTTAAATAATTGTTGGTTTTGGTGGCACGTGCTGCGTGCATCTTTTTGAAACGGTTTTATTAAGCTCACCCCGTTTGTTTTATTTATTATTCTTGGGTCAAATTTAGTAATTCAAATTTCACCCTCTTCCTGTCAACCGATTAATCTGAAATTTTGTATACACTTTGGATTTTAGTGACAATACAATTATGTTTATTCATTATCATTATAAATTCAAGATTGCCGCCGCTACAAAATGGCGGATAATTTATGTTTTATTAATCCCATCAATATGGGTATCAAATGAAAAGGCTCAACAAGCAGAATACAATATACTATAAAAAATTAAAATCCAAGATGGCGGCCTCTACAAAATGGCGGATAACTTAGGTTTTATCAATCCCATCAACATGGGTATCAAATGAAAGGTCTCAACAAGTAGAATACAATTTACTATGCAAAATTGAAATCTAAGATGGCCGCCGCTACCAAATGGCTGATAACAATTTTTTATCAATCCCACCAATATGGGTATCAAATAAAAGGGCTTGACAAGAAGAATACAGTGCACTATACAACCTCAATATTTAAGATGGGCGCAGCCACCAAATGGCTTATAATAATAAGATTTAAATTTAGAAATTGAATCTGTAATTTAGGTATCTGATTAATCCAGCCTGAATCCACCACCCAAGTCAAGATTTTGTATCGTGTTGAGGACTGTGTGGCGTTAGGGTGGCTAAAATGATACGTCGTTAGCGGTATATTTGCGAATAATGAGGCAACAATGGCATCAGACAGAATTTTTGATTTTCGACGAGATTTCCATGGTGTCTTATCAAATGTTATGCATGATGGACGCTAGATTAAGGCAAATTAAGAACTATGAAAATGAGTTTTTTGGAGGAGTAAACGTATTACTTTTCGGTGATCTTTTACAACTGCCTCCTATAAAACGATCAGGAACACCTGTTTTCAAACAGCCAGAACATTTCCAACCAGCTACACATCTCTGGCGTTTATTCACGCTGTGTAAATTAACTAAAAATATGCGTCAGCAAGGTGACCAGACTTTTATTGATATTTTGAATGCTTTGAGAGTCGGTGAGCTAACAACCCAACATTTTAGTATTTTAATGGGAAGACTTCTTCATACACGAGTGATGAGTTTGCAATAGACAAAGCGTTAAGGGTATACCCCACAAATTAACAAGTTCACGACCACAACTCTGCTGTATTGAATTTGTACTGAAATAATGGTGCTCGCATTTACAAAATAAAAGCGCAGGATCAGCTAGTACACGCCACACGAAATGCAGACAATGTGGATATAGCTACTATAATACCAGCTGATATCAACAAAACTGGGGGTTTACCAGGGAACTGCAAATATTTGTGGGCAAAAGTCATGCTACGGTCCAATATTGACGTTTCAAAGGGCTTAGTAAATGGCGCTATAGGCTACATCAACGAAATCGTTTGGCCTCAATTTCGTCGAACTCAGATGTATGCAACAGATGTACCTTCCGTCCGAATTGATCTCGCAAGAGACGGAGTACATCTTATACACCCGAAAGCCATACAGTTTCCAGCTAAGTACAATTACGGGACGGCTGAAAGAAGAATGTTGCCTTTAATACTATCATGGGCTTCTACAATACATAAAATGCAGGGCAGCACTGTGGATCACGCAGTCGTATACTTAGGTGCGATACTGTTTGGAGAAGGTCAAGCCTACGTGGCTCTTAGTAGAGTAAGATCTTTGCAAGGACTACGTATAGAGGAGTTGGACTGCAATAAACTAACGGGCAAGAAACCTTGCAATAATGAAGCATTAATGAATTAAACAGAATGCGAAATAAAAATTAAAAACTAGAAAATAAAAATAGGTAAAAAAACTTTTTAAGTTAAACGGTTTTATGTTAAACATACATTGCAATGTTTAAGATAAATGTACTTAAAACCAAAAAATAATAAAATAGATACAGTCGTGGGAATTATAAACATATGCATAGACTAGACTTAAATAAAACCGTAGGGCACGTCAATTGTCTACAAATTATCGACTTAATGTGCGATAGAAGAATCGTTTAATTCGTCGTTAAAATAGGCAGTTGGCCCGCAGATGGTGAGGAAATTACTTACTATTTTCTTGCTCATGGAAATTCCAATAGTTATACACTCCATGTAAATAAAAGAGATGTTTCAACTAGTTTATCGTTGGACATTCACACTGCTGGCTGGCGAGGAATCGTTTCACTGCTCGTAGTTTGTCTTTAATCGACAAAACATATGATAAAAGTACTACTCGCTCACCACTATGAAACCCTAAAACTCGCTTATAATCGAGCTTGCTAGCTAGTTTCCACATTCTAGCCCTACTTATCACACGTCCGTCGTTGTCGGTTGAACAACTGCCTAATTATAGTGTAACATTACAAAACAAACATTTTAATCAACGATTGTAGACAATTGACGTGCCCCACGGTTTTATTTTAGTCTAGTCTATGCATATGTTTATAATTCCCACGACTGTATCTATTTTATTATTTTTTGATTTTTTATACATTTATCTTAAACATTGCAATGTATGTTTAACATAAAACCGTTTAACTTAAAAAAGTTTTTTTACTTACCTATTTTTTTTCGTCTTTAGTTGATTGATAGTAGATGTTTGTTGACAAATGAGTAAATCGCGGAAGAGATTGACCTAGATTTCAATCATCAAACAAAAGTGTTTTGTAAATAAGGTTTTTTGTGCTCCGTATTTGTGTTCAGTTAAATGTGTAATTGTGTATATTTTCTAATGGAATTACGTAAAAATAATGTCTAGGTAAGTCCTTGTATTTTGACAAAACTTTGTGCCGGTAATTTAGGTTAAAAACAGTCAGGAATTTGTTGTTTCAATTAATAACACTTTCCTTTATTTGCATTCTGTTTGTTTGCAAGTAGTGTGATATTTAGAGATGATTTTATCCAGTATGTATGTGGTATTTATCTTCCAACTATATTATAACACGATTAAAAAACGATGCACGTAATGTATTTCGCAATTGAAACGCTATTACGCGAAAGTGTTCCTTATGGCAATGAAAAGAAGGTTCAGTTTTCAACGTCTTTAAAAAAATACTTGCACGTATTTTATACCTGGTTTTCAGCCCTGGTGCTGATTTAGGGACGTACTTTAAAGCCCTGGTACTTGAATCAGCAAGTACGACCCATGCCTAGCGTGATATAAAACGCGCACTGAAATGCGTCTACGCCCTATAGGGCGACCGATAGAGAGGCAACGAGTTTATCTCGCTCTCACAGTGACCGCATCGAGCCGTCAATTCATTAGTCGCATAGTGTACTTGCTCAGCTTGTCAGTATTAAATATTTATTGTAATTAATGCGGGTAAAACACCACATTTATTTGTTCTAATAATGTTCAAAATGGCGGGTCCTATATTTAATAGAAAAAGTTCCTATAGTTTTTAAAGTTTTCGTATCGTTGAGATAAAAATGACATCTTCAAACATTTCAGCTTCTAGGTGTAAAATTAATGAGAGTAAGCTAATAAAGGTCGTTTTTCTATTACAGTTAGAAAACGTTGACAAACGAGAAAAGAGTATGTTTGAAAACATAAATATAGACTGGAATCTATCGCATGACGACGGGTCAACGGATTTCTCTGACGACGACACTGTTATTGACGAAAGAGTAAGTTATTTGCAGTTGTATCAGTAACTTTAGGTAAACCGCGAAATTGAAGCGATTCTGGTGACACTTTTGACGTCTTCCATTTTCAATTTATTTATTCCAATATGAATCGTCGTAAGATCGTTGAATTCAAAAGAATGCTATAATATAGAGTACATTAATGATGAAGAAAAGACATGAATATGAAACGTGCGTCAGAATCGTGTCAATTTATCAATACCTATAATTCTGTTCATCGCTGTCGAATAGTAAAGTGAAAAGGGTTAGTTCTTAATCTTTGTATGTTAAACATATTTTATTAATACAGGCTCGAACTGTAGTTAGTTTATTTATTGATTTGTATTGTATGCTGATACTGGCCGTCAAGAAAAGGAAAACGTGTTATTTTTTATATCTAATACTTTTTATTTAAATTCAAATAACACTGGCCGCTTAGAACTAGTATGAACTGTTTTTGCTCCTCTAGCAAAACGGCAGCGTGATCATACTTTTTTAATTATATTCAAATAACACTGGACGCTTAGAAATTGCATAAACTTTTTTTCAGCAAAACGGCAGCGTGACGCCCGAGAAGAAGTGTCCGCGCTCCCGACCTCCTTCATACGTGGGCGGTGCTCTATACCCGTCCTCGAACGCGCTGGGCGCTGGCGGAGGGGGAGGGGGCGGGGCCGAGCGGGCAGCGGGCGGGGACTCGCCCGTGCTGCGCTCGCGCTCCTCCACTTGTGATTCGCTGCATCACGCCCCGCCCACGCCTACTACGTTGCCGAGGAAGCCTAATGTCTGTGAGTGTCTAGTAATTTCTTTTTCGTAACTTCTTTTTCTTAATTTCTTTTTTATGATCCGGCTACACATAAATGGTTATTATTTAGGTGCCCAGAATAAATATCTTACAGACAAACTTATATACATACAATTATTCGATGTAGGGTACAACTGGTCAAGCCTAAAATATGTGTCGATTCGTCAAGCGCGCTTTTACCTCTAATTTTATTGTAAATTCGTCAAGTAATAAAATATTGTTAATTCGACAAGTCATATGTAAGTATGTATTGGTCAAGTCTGTTCATTGGGTCAATTCGTCAAATCCTAGAAAAGTGCTAATTCGTCAAATTTTCAATAATAAGGAATAAAGCCAACAAATTAATGTGCTAATCAACCATTTCGGTTTCTTTAGTCAAATATTTTTGCACTCTTTTGTTTCCGAAAAATATATTTAGTTCGTTTTTTTTATTTTCAAGTCTTGTAAACTTAAAAAATGTGCAAAAATATTTGACTAAAGAAAGCGAAATAAACAGATTTAGTTTAGTAGTAACAGCTTAGTTAAGTAATATTTGAAAGGTAAAATAACTGTTAAAAATGTCTAAATTCAATGAGGCGTTTAAATTTTAAACGCTAAGGAATAAAAAATACTATGGTATATGATGTTTTATTCTTATCCTTTTTTATGTGTTGATAAATGTTCTTTGAATTTGATATTTAGTAATAAACGTAAAACACTAAGAATTGGTATAATTGTGTTGCAAACATTATGTACAATGAATGGTTGATTAGCACATTAATTTGTTGGCTTTATTCATTATTATTGAAAATTTGACGAATTAGCACTTTTCTAGGATTTGACGAATTGACCCAATGAACAGACTTGACCAATACATACTTACATATGACTTGTCGAATTAACAATATTTTATTACTTGACGAATTTACAATAAAATTAGAGGTAAAAGCGCGCTTGACGAATCGACACATATTTTAGGCTTGACCAGTTGTACCCTACATCAATTATTCGTCTGAACTAATACTCAACGCGGTGACGGCTCGTGTTGTTAGTTGCCTGCACCGACGTCGCTTAGCGGAAATATAATGTATTTCCGCAAAGTAACGCCTGATTCCATTAATTATCTAAAATTTCTAATGTTACCTCTATATCTACTATAAGCCGGCGTAGTTTTTCGCAACGTCGTGTCAGACGAACGAATCACTTGTAAAGGTTAAAAGAATATACTCGCAATGTGAGCGTATGCGATTTACGTTATAATAATTCATAAATAATGAACGGAAAATACCGAGCCAAACCAATAAAAAATGAATTCCTCACGGATCAACAGTCTTTTATTACGCTTTTGTTTATGCGACCGCCGACGGCCTTCTGATCCGTGAGCGTCTACTAAATAAATGTTAATATTTTCAGACAACATCGGAAGCTTAAAAAAACGAGCTGCGCCTTTGCCGCCGGCCGTGGCGTTATCACATCCTCCGCCGCACCCGCGCTCCACGCCCTCGCCCTCAGCGGACAGCGCGCGCTCGCTACACGGTAAATATTTTAGTGGCTAGGTACGCTGGTTTGAAGGCGACTACGAGGTCCCGGGTTCGATTCCCGGTCGGGTCAATATAGAAATTTTCTGTATTGTCTTGAGTCTGGGTGTTGTGATACCACCGTTGTATCTGATTTCCATAACACAAGTGCATTAGCTACTTACTTTGGAATCAGGGAAATGTATGTGATTGGTGCCTAATAAATATCTTAAATATCTTATTTCGTAGCTGTAGCCACCATGCGTCGTTATTACTTACTTATCCCCTAGTTTGATGCAGGTTTCGAGACCTGCAGCTAATCTTCTGGTACGTGTCATTATATGAATCGATATTTTTTTGATAATAAACTGTTAACGATGACACTAGGTCAGATGCCGTTCACTGCTACGAACCTCTAAAATAGCGCTCGGTAAACATTTTGTACCTAGCAGTTTAAGTAGCCACCATGCGTTGTTATTACCTACTTATAGATATATTTTTTTCATTTCGTTAACATTTTTCTTTCCGAAACCGTTTAACACATCATAAATGCTTTGGTAAATCAGTATACATGCACTTTGAAGGTCGCGTTTTCCGAACTATTCAACTTCACTTAGGAGATGGTGTTGATTGTTTCAATATAAATATTTATAACAAGTTTACTATCTTAGAGACGGCTGCTTCGATTTTGCTTCTATAACTTTAAAAAAATGCGTTCATTTCTACCGGACGCGAATTATTAGTTTTGGAGCTATAGTGCCACAAAAGATGCAAAAACTCACAGACAGATGTTAACAATAAGTCTTTTTGTGTCGAAGGTCAATAATAAAACAAATTTTAGCCTATTCAGGATCGCGCTACGTCCGCGGCAGTTGTCTGCAAATTTAATAAAACTTTTTTTACATTCGTACTCATCTGAATCCACGATAAGGGAGCAAGATCCTGTAAACAACTAGAATTTGCATGTGTCTGAATTTTACGCAAATATTATTCATCGAAATAAAACACTTTTTTACGGATTAACTTCTCGCGAGTTTATTAATTTTATCTCGACGTTTCGTACACTTTACAGCATTCGTGGTCACGGGTAGACTTAGATGTATTTTTTTTTTTTTTCTTTTATTTGTCTGAGGGTTTTTTCGATGACGAAAATGACACCCTCGTCATTACATTCACAAAAAAAAAAACGTTAACAATTAAATCATCTATGCGACAATGCTAGCTTAACCAAACCATACAGTGTTCTGGCCTTATCCGAGAGGGGAGAGGCCAAAAGGCTGTTACTAATACCAACATTCATATCTTTCCCCATTAAAACTTTTCTTTCAGCTTCGACCCGACGACACTCCTCCAAAACGTGATAAACATCTTCTGTGACCCCGCACAACTCGCAATTAGGACTGTCCACTTTATGCATCATAAATGCGAAGCTGTTTAGAGGAATGTGGCCGCTTCGAAGCCTCATCGCTAGTACAATTTCTTGTCTACCCATGTCAGCCTCATTGAACCACAGAGAACGAGGAAGAGCTGGCTGTATAGTTTTATACCAGATGCCTTTAGATAAGGACCTTTCATTAAAGTATTCGGACCACGTGTCAAAACACATATTTTTTAGGTCTCCTAAAACATCGGTGTACCATGGTAAATGTTGATAGTGTTCTCCATGGGATGCGGCCTCTTTTGCCAGTTTATCTACTTCCTCATTACCCTGTAATCCAACGTGAGATGGCACCCACTGAATCACAACATTTTTATTACTATACAGACAAAGATTTTTAATCGTATTTACAATATTATATGCTATAGGAAGCCCTCTAAAACCTGTAGTACATCGAATTTAATGCATCAATGACCTTTTGGAATCTGAAAATATAACAATATTTTTGTGTTCTGGGGAAATAGAAGCAATATAAGACAAGGCTTCGGCTATAGCAATCAGTTCTAGCTGCATTATAGAAACATTTACGGATATATGAAATTTCATGTATAGATTTGTTTGAATGTCCAAAAAAGCCGCACCCCGGCCATTATCGTGCTTAGACCCGTCAGTGTAGATTTGATAAAAACTTTTATATTGTGTATTTAAAAAAGCACAACAATTAACCTTTAAAGTGTGTGGGTTATAACTCCTTTTAGGCTTATTTAATACTCTGATGTCGGGTATTACAGCTTGACTTAGATCAATATTGGTCATCCATGTATCCAAGGAAAACATTTCCATTTGTTTACTACTATATATTACCTTTTGTTTTAGAATATTATGAACGTTTACTAATAAAGGGTGTTTTTTGTTACGCCAATATAGATTAGCACACAAATCTGATAATGTGTTCAGCAGTTCGATAATAGTACTATCCGTAAATGATCTGGCTTTCAACCATAATTTACCAGCTAGGAAACGTCTGCGGACAGCTAAAGGTGGTAAAAATAGCTCTGATTCCATTGTGTGAATTGGTGTGCTTCTAATAAAACCACCTATTAATCGTAGGCACATATTTTGAATTTTGTCCAACTTACCTAGATGACTAGTACAACTAGAATCATACAAGAAACTAGCGTAGTCTATTCTGCTTCTAATTAAAGAGATGTATAAGCGTCTAAGGTGCATTGGATGAACTCCCCAACCTGGACCTACTAGAACTTTGAATATTTTTATAAATTTCAATAGTTTGTCTTTGAGTTCATTGATATGTTTACCCCATCGTAAACCTCTGTCATGCCACAGACCCAAGTATCTGACATTATCCACTATTTCCACTGATGTCCCGTTGATTTTAATGTTTATAGTTTCTCTTCGAAATCCTCTTTTAAATATACAAATTTTAGTCTTGCTTGGTGAAATTTCTAATCCTATATTTTGTAATAGTTTATTAATTTTGTTTAGTGAATTTTGCATAGTTGTCTGGCCTTCATGAGTTGACTTACAATTTAAGTAAATAACAAAATCATCTGCATACTGTGAAATATAAATGCCATTTTCTAATCGTTTGCAAATACTGATAGTTACTATATTAAACAACAGAGGAGATAATGGATCGCCTTGAGCTAAACCACATCCAGTTAAACGGCTTATGTATTGGTCGTTAGTTTTAATTTTTAGTGACCTCTCCCGTAAGAAATTCCATAAGTACAAGCAAATTTTTGGTCCAACCTGCATCTCGTCCAACACTGATTGAAGAGAAATATTATTTACATTATACCGAAAAACCTGACTGAATTCTACTAGTAAGACAGCTTAAGCTGTCCAAGCATGACTGACATCGTCGAAAGCCTACAACATTCTTTGAAAACAGATTATTCTTTTCAAAGTACCATTCTATTCTTTTATAAAGTATGTAATGAAAAATTTTACATAAACAGGATATAAGGGAAATCGGTCGCCACGATGTGGTACTCCCATGACCTATTTTAGGAATCGGCACAATGCATATATTCCTCCATTGTTGAGGCACAAAACCAGTATTTAAAATATTGTTGTATATGCAAAGAAGATTTCTTTTTCCAATAACCGGTAGATTTTTAATCATAGAGTATGATATATCGTCAAATCCAGGAGATGTATCCTTCTTTTTAATACATTTCTCTAGCTCCTGTAAAGAGATAGGTAACTCTAATGAATCATTTAGGTTCGAAAAAGTAGGAGTTAGTGGCATAGTCTAGTCCGGTGTTAGAGAGCTCAAAAGTTTTTCAGCTTCCAGCGGAGATATATGACACCTAGGAGATCTGTGCCCTTTTAGCCATCGCATCTTGCGCCACATATCTGCGCTACTAGTGGACTTATCTACTGACGACCAAGTCTCCTGATAACCCTGCATTTTAGCCTTACGTATATCTCTTTGAGCCGCGCTAATTTTACTTTTTAATGTGTTAAGATTATTAGGTGTAGGGTTACGTCTGAAACGGGCCAGTGCTAACCTTCGTTGTGCTACTGCTTGCGACAAGCTTGGTTTCCAATAAGGTCTTGGCTTAAAGTTTGAATTGGGATTTTGGTTATATTTAGTCAGAGGAATGTTTGCGTCAGCAGCTTCATAGAGAGTACGTATAAAAGCATCATACGACCCTTGTACATCAGACGATACCTCAAAGTGTTGAAAAGCCGAATCTAAATAATTTGAATACCCTAGCCAATCTGCCTGCCGAAAGTTACGTTTATCTATTCCTGGGTTGGTCTGTAAATAATTTGTTGATAATTTAATAACAAGGTGATCGCTACCTAGAGTTTCGTTGAGTACAACCCAATGCCAGTGCAATGAAACATCTACAGTTGCTAGGGAAACGTCGGGAGATGATTGTTGCAGGTTGCCGCCGACTAAACTTAGGCGAGTATTGCTACCATCGTTAAGTGCCACATAGTTACTGTCGAGCATTGAGTCAAAAAGTAACCTCCCTCTCTGGTTTGTTCTGTTTGACCAACTACTGTGATGTGCATTTAGATCTCCCAAGATAAGAGTGTTGGACGAGAATGTAGATAGGACTGAATCCCAGTCATTTTTATTTACTATTGCTCGAGGTGGACAATAAATACATATTATATACTTCAGAGGTGCACAATTAAATAATTCTATACATACCAATTCTATGTCACTATTTGCAATCCGCAAACGCCTCCGCTGAGATTTCACTGAGTTACGTACAAAAACAGCCACACCGCCGTATGAGTCATCCCTGTCTTGCCGGTAAACTGTGTATCCATTGATGTTAAGTTGGCTATCGGGTTCTAGCCACGTTTCACTCAATACGGAGATGTGTATCTGTTCTTGACGTAAGAGCTCAATGAATGAAGTAAGCTTAGGACGAATACTTTGTGCATTCCATTGCATTATGTTTAACTTAACCTTATTATTCTTTTTATAAGCCATTATATATTTTTAAAAACAAGCTCTAATACGTCTTTTAAATAGGGCCAGTCTGAAAGATTACCAATAAAATAAGTTACAAACCACTTAAAACACAAACTAAAAGCCCGTACACATTTTGTTTTAAAACTTAAGTCTTTTAAGAAAACTATTTCTTTTAGCCGATTCACCAACTCGCTAAAACTATATTTATGATTATGTTGAAAGTCTTCATCGCAGCTGTCTTCACCTTTATCGTCACTTCTGTCTCCTTCTGACTTTTCATCAGCGTCCATGGATGTCCAGAAGTCCTCGTTTACGTTTGTTTTAACTTTTTGTCTCTTTCTTAAAGGCAATATTTTGGTTCGACCTTTCGTTGTTTTGGGTGTAGAATTTTCCTCGATGTTGTGTACTAAAGCTTGGGTCTTAAGAGCCTCCGCATATGACGGTGTGCCCTGAAAGGTTACCTCTTCTATATGCCGATATTTACCTAGCGAATCGTCTGCCCCAGTTTCTACAATCTGCTTACCATTTATGGTACTTTTAGGTACGTCTGACACTACTGGAGGGACGTAAAGGGTCAACGCTTTCCTGTAGGTACATCCAGCTTCAGCCATTATCTCCCTTATCTTCTTTTCCTTTATAAAAGCTGGGCAAGATCTGTCAAGGGCCATATGATGACCTTTGCAATTGGTACACTTGAATTGTTTGGTATCACAATTTTCATGGCTTTGTCCACATTTGGGGCATACTATTTTTTTTGAAGGACACATCTTACGTGTATGGCCCAGCCGCCAACAGTTTGAGCACTGGGACACTTGGTATACGTATGGCTCAACTGCAATCCTCATTCCCCAAATGCAAACAAAAGAAGGTACAGTAGCTCCCTTAAAACATATACGGACAGATTCGCTTGAGCACCAACCACCTTCGTCTCTGTTGCGTTTATTTAGCCTTTTGATTGATATAATTTGTGTATTATCTGGGCACTGTATATTATCCAGTAAATCTTTTTCGGGTACATTTAAATCAATGTCCTTGATGACTCCGTAACAATACGATACTTCCATGGCTTTATTGATTATCCAGCCTTTCTCCTTTAGAGCATCGCAGTTGAAAAGTTTTGTCGCCGACGTTTCATCATCAAATTGCAAACGAATTTTAAAAGGGCTCAAATATTTCACGTGACGAATACTGTTTATTTCCAATTCTTGAAACATTCGCGCTAACGCAAATTGTTTTGGGAGGTGCTCCTTGTGAGATATATAAATATCATATTTTTCTTTTTCTTCCCGCCTTTTCTTCCCCTTATTTTTGATTGTAATCCATTCCCCTTCGTCTATTTGTTCCTGCCCACTAGACGTCGAATCTCCTCTCTGCAATTGTCTTTTCAATGGTATAGTCTCATTCTTCTCCAAAACATGGGTTTCTAATATTGCATTCATAGTATTTGGTGTAACATCCATCACAACATACCGACTCGTGTTATTTACGTATTCAGATAAATATTGGCTCGGCGAAGGTGTGCGTAGATCTCGCTCACAATCATCTTGTTTGTCACTCATATTGCTATCTTCATAAAAGCGCTCGAACAATAGAACGCCGGGCGAGCCGGGAATGACTCACGCACGCACGCATGAACTATGTTCTTATCAGCTAGTTGGTCGCTTCAACAATAACCGAATAAACAGGTGACGCGTCTTTCCCGTACGAGTACCGACACGAGACTGTGTAGACTTAGATGTTATTTGTCATTTACAGAGTTTGGAAAAATTAGACTATCGTCACTCAATAACATTAATTAACATTTATCCACGCGGAAGGAGCTAACTGTGTCTTGTGACCTTGCAGTGAGTGGTCTAGCTTGGGTCCTAATTTGAACTGGATCCCATGCTGGTGAACGTCGGGATAAAATTAATAAACTCGCGAAACGTTATACACAGTGTCATATTTTATATTCATAAAGATGAAATAAGAAACCAAAAATTTGCGCACGGGCGGGACTTGAACTAGCAACTTCTTGGCTGACCGGGCCAAACGCTCTTACGAATTGAGCTACCGTGCTGTCAGTCCGACCTTGCGAAATTTGTGGTCTCTTATGGATACGTCATTGCGTGACGCTTGGCGCCATCTAGCCGTCTATTTATAAAACAGTCGGCCCAAGCAGATAAATTCGACTTGGAAATTGATGACTGTTTTTAACACTCACAGTGTCATATTTTATATTCATAAAGATGAAATAAGAAACCAAAAATTTTTGCGCACAGGCGGGACTTGAACCAGCAACCTCTTGGCTGACCGGGCCAAACGCTCTTACGAACGCTCTTACAAACGCTTCTTACGCCCACTGTTTCATGAACAGACGGCTAGATGGCGCTAAGCGTCACGCAATGACGTATCCATAAGATACCACAAATTTCGCAAGGTTGGACTGACAGCACGGTATCTCAATTCGTAAGAGCGTTAAGACCGGTCAGCCAAGAGGTTGCTGGTTCAAGTCCCCCCAAATTTTTGGTTTCATATTTCATCTTTATGAATGTTTTATTTCAACTAGCATTTGGTTCGACAGCAGTAAGCAGCGCCACCGCGGCGGTTCCGAAGCATCGTCCCGCGCAGCCGCCTCCCACGCCCCCCGCGCCCCTCGCCCCCGCAGCCCCCGCGCTGCACAACGGCGCCGCGCACCGAGACGAGCCCACGCCCCCGCCGAGGAAGGTAACTGAACATCTTACGTGTACTTATAAACCATAGGCTGCTCTGCAACTGCCTCGGTGGCGCAGCGGTAGCAGGGTCGCACTTTAAAGCGGCTGCCCCAGAGGTCCCGGGTTCGATCCCCGGGTTGGGTAAAAAAATATACAGGGTGTTGTTTTGGTCAGCGACGAGCGAATCAGGGGTGGCTGTACAAACGATACTCATGCCAAAATAAATATAAAATAAAACATATATTTTTAAAATGGAAACAATCCACAAAATCAATTTATTGATGCGATACAGCGATCGAATCAAAACTACCAACACCAGGTAGCCTCTTCGTAGCTCAGTAGGTACGGCTTATTATTTCGTAGATACGCGCTAGCTACGCGCGAGGGTGCGAGTTTCCCCATTCGTTTTGCCATTTTTTTAAATGTTATGAAGAGGTTTTCATGTATAAAACTTTTTTATTTAAATAAGTATAACTCATATTATCATCCCTGAGTTGGATGACACTGACCAAAACAACAACCTTTATACATGAGTTTTTCCGTTCAGAAATTCTTAGTGAAGAAATTCTAACTCTCGGAAAAACACGTAAAGCCGTTGGTCCTGCGCCTGAACTCTCTCCGATCGTTTCAGATTGCTGTCCAATCGGGCTATGAGAGTGAAAGGAATAGAGATTGCACCTGTGTTTACGCACACACTTGTGCACTATTATATGTCCCGCGCAGTCGGTTAGTCGTTGTGACTGGCCACCGTAGTCGAAATCGTCTAGGGAGACGATTATCATACCATAGGCTGGTTGACCTTTCAAAATATAGATAATACTTTACAGTATTAAATATGTTAATAAAAATACGCTAGTTATTTGCAAAAAAAAATATTAATTTATGATGTGAAAATTTCAATTTGATGCGGTTCGCTCGAACAGTCATGATGATGTCACAGTATACTATGAAGAATTGTCATTACAGCAAATAAAGCCCGCCATCGCGTAAGGTGTGACGCAAGGTCCTCTGATAGGTGTTTACGGTCACGTGAGCAAATGCGTGAATTTTAGGCAAAAAACCCAATTCAAATCTTATATAATGAAACGTAACTCAGATCAATATCAATATATCCGATATCGGTGCTCATCAAAACTAATTTACTATATTTTCGAAACACTATATTGCTTTATCGGTGAGATACGATACACCTTAGATCGCGCTCAATATTTATGATTTATATCATGTGTAGGATATCAAGCCATGCGATACAGGTTATCAGGTTTAGGCACTTGCGCGTCGTAGCACAGATACGAATGAAAAAGTATGTGTGTGAGTGAAACGGCAATACTTGGGTATTCGTAGGATGTCAAACCTTGAGCATATAGCAAAAATAATTACATTTTTTTGTTGTATGCACATTTTAATTGCCCTTATTTTATCAAGAATATGAAGCATGTTAATAATTTCTTGAAATCATAGCTCTATTATTTCTTATTCTATTTTTGAATTAATTAAAAAGACTGATAAAACAGATAAGGTACACTTAAAGAAAGTACCTATTTAAATCTAAACAGATTTGAGAAACAAGTTACATAAGGTTTAATGTTACGAATACACATAGGTACACCAATATAAATTTTCAGAAATATATAGTTTCAATATCCCATATCGCCGATATATTGTATTAAGTAAATGATAAAAATTGCCGATTGCCAAAGCTGCTGGAAATATAAGCGTTTTATATCAATGCAACAATACACCACGATTTGCACAATTCAACCAGTCCGACACGACTTCGGTGCGGCATTTAGGGCTTTGCCCGTATCTTTGGATATATCCATTCCTTTCACTTGTAAGATCATGATGGCTCGGGCGAGAGGGCATTGTGTTCAAGACTAAAGGCTCGTGAAACGAACCTATTGCGCTCTTCTTGTTAACTAGTCATCAGCAAAAGCAAAGAGAATAGTATATAAAGTAGTTTGAAACCAGGCCGAATCCATTTAAAATCTTGAGAGCGAATACTATTATAGTGCCTACATACTCTTTTCAATTTTGGTCCATTATGTATCTGGGGTAATTTCAGTCAACATTTGATACTATTTACTTGCTATGTAAATAAGCCAGCAAAAAAGTACTGTGTAACTCTACATGCTGCTCTTATTTGCAAGCGTGTGTATCCGGAATATCATTAGGCAGAGGCGCCTTTTACTGACGTGTAAATAATGTAGCAAAGTAGCGACTAACATGGAGAACGAAGTACAGAGTTATATTTGTTTTTGCTTCAGAAGAAAAATAGATTGCACCTGGAAAAGGCGGTCAAAGCGAAACTGAGAAGGGTAAACAAAGTCTGAGAGCGAAACTAGTGTACTTACACGCTTACCCTTGTTTGAGTTACGCCCTTTATTAATATTATTTTTGTCTGTGGACTCGATTATCATGTCAAGAGATGAATTCCAAAATTTTCGTCAAAACAGTAACAGTTGCAGTTGCTAGTCAATTATTTCTGAACCGTTGTTTTGAAACTACCAACTCCAAAAATGTGTTATTACTTACTTTTCCCCGCTTTATTTATCAATCAATAGTAGAAATATGTAGCTTTCACTGAGCTGTATTTTGGCAAACATTGGCAATCTCTAAAAAACTCTTGACAAACGATTTCTTAGACGAGCCATAAAGTATGCATAACCTACTTCCATGCATAGCTTATGGATGGCTAACCTCGATATTTGCATGCCTTTCTAACAGCTTTCGGCTTAGTTGTGGATAATCAAGCGATATCTTTCGTCATAGCACAACCTATTAAAATGGTTTTAATTTCATTTCATTGTAACGGTGCGAATAATAAATCATGATAAGAAATATTACGCATACATATATTTACCATGAACCATGAATAATCAAATCGTTCTATTGTTTCTAACTAGGGTGACTTGTTTGATTGAAGTGATATAATATTTTGCATGAATGATTTTGTAAATGTACTACTATTATTTGTTGTATGTATTACTATTATTTGTTGGTACAGATCTTAATTATCTGATTACATTTCTTTAATAGATTTAAGATGTTATGTTTCGTCAATATTAATCACTCTGTCTTAAATTTCTATCAATCGCGTCTTTTTAATTAATAATAGCCAATGTTAAAAGATATTTCGCACTGTATTCTTTCAAGACAATTAGCATGTCTTACACGCAAAATAGAGCTTCTTATAGTAATAGTTTCCTCAATTAGCTCTATTAGAAATGTCCATATCACGACATGGTCCGTGTCTTAATTTATTTTTTATTCAATAGGAGTGTTCTAGTCAAGATTCGTCGCTGGAGTTGTGCGACATGTCGGACTCGTGCCTGGACGACAGCCGGCTGCAGTCGGCGCTGTCGTGCGACAGTAGCCGGTCGCGCGACCGATCGCGGCGCAGCGACAGCCGCTCGCTCGACGTGTCCGACACGTCCAGCGTGCATTCGCGCTCGCCGTCCGCCTCCATTACTATGGTGAGACTGGTTGTTTACTAGAGTGTGATGTTTCGAATTTGGAGTGGCTGGAAGAGCCGCTCGCTCGACGTGTTCGACGCGTCCAGCGTGCATTCGCGCTCGCCGTCCGCCTCCATTACTATGGTGAGACTGGTTCTTTGCTCGAGTGTGAAGTGTCGAATTTGTAGTGACTGGAAGATAAATGGCTGTTATTGTCAGTTATATTGACAATTTTACAGTGCATTCGTTGTACTCGACCACTGCAAGATTA
This sequence comes from Pyrausta purpuralis, assembly GCA_963924145.1. NCBI lineage: Eukaryota > Metazoa > Arthropoda > Insecta > Lepidoptera > Crambidae > Pyrausta > Pyrausta purpuralis. The sequence goes on from OZ001659.1 coordinate 18,416,274, forward strand.
ACGGCATGTTTCACAGTGCCCTACTTAGGGTTATCAGTCCAATACTTCATATTAAATGACAAAAAATATTAGAACAATTCGTTGGTTGATGTTTATTTGTCGATGGTAAAATAGGCTCTTAAAGTAATATTGCATAACTAATCACTAAAAAAATTGAAAATAATAAGTAAGGGGTTTATATTTATCACTAAGTGTTCCAGAGTTGGCATTCAAATACTTGAGGTAAAACTTAAAGTCCGCCGAAATACCTTAACTAATGGTCAATAAAATTGCCATTCTGACTTTTGATTAAGGTATCTTTTCTTCAAAATACACACAATCTTAAAAATTTTACTTAAAAATTCTATTCTACTGGTAACGACATTTTACCATTGATATCAATGAAGAAATTGGGCCTAAATAGAACGCATGTAGACAACTCTGTTTTGTTTGTATGATGACTGAGACTAACAAACTTGTTACGCATTTTTGTCATGCAGTAGTACTAACAACTTTGTATGGATCACATTTTGGTCTGAAATAATTTTATTTATTTATTATATATATTATTATTATTAGTATGGTGCACATGATTCACGCATTCTTTTCATGCAATATTTTATAAAGTGCATGATTAGTTAAAACTTTCTTTACCATTCCAGATGGGCGGCCTCCGACGGTGTCGTGCCCTATACGACTGTTCCGCAGACAACGAAGACGAGCTGTCATTCCGCGAGGGCGAAGTCATAGTGGTCATCAACGAACGCACCGAAGACGACAACTGGATGGAAGGGCAGGTCGAAGGCACGGCCAGACGGGGCATGTTCCCGGTGTCGTTCGTTCATATGCTGCCTGACTAAAGCCGATGCTACCGAGGCAGTAGACAACACCAGCGTGACGGGGTGTAAGAACCAGTGAGTTGTTATTACTATGTATAGAGATGGTATGTCAAGCGAAAAATGTATCGCAAATACGACGGCACAATGGAGACGTATTTGGAAATTCGAATATGAAACCATTTGTATGAGTTGATGACAAGTGGCGTCAATTCATGGAGACACGAAATTTATTTGTGGTGTCAGTTCCATACGCTAGTAATAGTAGTTCAATGGTAAAAACAGAGTACAGATGTTTAATCTCACTCGATGTCAGTATACAGTGAGTTTTGGAGCGCTCAACGGCCACTTAATGCCAGGCAGGTTACTAGCGATTTTTGGTTCGCTATAATAATAATTGTATAGTCGTTTCAGAACACCAACTAAGGCTTGTGGGCGCTTATGTGATAAATATACTTTATCCGTTTGAGATTTTTTTTACACTCTGTTTATCTGCCAACGTTGGCACAATAATGAGACAGAGTGCCTACGCCTAGTTTAGAACTGAAATTCAATCTTGGATGATAATGAATTGCGTATCGTTTTACAGGTAAAAGGATTCTTTCAAACGAGCGATGTTAGTAGGTACTTTCACAGTTATTTGCGTTATTTCAACGATTATCTAAGGATTAATTGAAAACGTTGTAACGTAACATTATAATAATTCAGTAAAATACCATCAAACAAAATTGGAACGGTATTCGTGTAGGTATCAGTTTATCATGTTTGAAGTGTTTACTACCTCTTAGTATTGCTAAGGTAATTAACAAATGTTGAATTACAAGCACAAATTGATAAGCAAGTTCTCAGTTATCGTACGGCGAATTTAAGTACATTATATCTGTAGACTTCTTATAATGGCAGTAAGATTCGAAACAAAAACATTTGGAAAGGTATGCATGAGGACGAATTATAAAAAGGATTCAGTGTTCAGTTCTAATTAATAATATAACGTGACGGTTGGAGAATTTGTCATGTTTATTTTGGCCTAAAGCTTCCGGCGATCACTCAGAGGGGCCATGAGCTTATCTACTCTAGGGTTTATAAAGTTTGATGTTTATTACTTATACAAAACGCTTACATCTACACACGCAACCACGTTTATTCAGGTCAATAAAAAGCAATAATATAACTTGCGGACTGTATTACTATGTTGCTGCATAATTATTTGCAGTGAAAAATTTAGCAATGTCAATGGACCAGATCTATTTGAAAGAGACTCCGTTTTGAACAGCTCTCAAAGCTGTTAATTGTTTTAGAAAAAATTAACAAGCCTTTGAATGTCGCGTTTTAAAAGTGACAATGGTTATCAATCAGTGTAAAATATTGTTTTTATACAACATCTTTCATACTCACGCAATTTATCCATTCCAAATATACTGTATACAATGTTTGGCATATTCAGAAAGTTTATAGACTTTTAAAAGAGTTTAAAATCTTTAGAAAAGTCAGGTTTTTGCTGTAGTTTTGGTAGTGCTGCAATTATGACACCAATAATGTAATATTGTGCCAGTAGCTAGTCCGTCCCGTCGCGGATTTTTACATTTTATTGTGTAAACGTTTCTTAGAAATGCTTTTAGTTAGAGAGATGCTCATTCTTTCTTATTCCCTGGTATTATAGTGCTCGTAGGAATTAAAGAAAAACTAAGAAAAAAATACAATTTTATTATGCCTTCCATTATTATTAGCTTTTGGTATTAAATTGTTTTCGAGTGTTTAATACATTTGCACAAATCTGCCGTCTCGTCCAATATTTTCTTCCCTAATATTGTATTAATTTCTAAAAAAAGGATTGTAAACTTGTCTTATTGATCTCTAATTTAATTAAAATTGGACGTTCATCAAGTAGGAAATTAAGCAAGGTCGTTTTATATAGTGTCTGAGATTGATTGAGTCTTATAGCATGTATGTATTAAGATGTAAGCTGGGATATTTCTTGTAAATTATATTTAGTGAGTTTATGAATATGGGTGTCATTTACTACAGAGTGCAAGTATTTGCTTGTGCTAGATGGTGTAATTGGTATATAATACTCTTAATATGAGATCGTTATTTATATATAAGATTTCCCTTACAGCAGTATTTATCTAAAATACTCAATTAAAATCAAAAGCTATAAAATATTTGTGACACGTATTCTTGCCGCTGTATCAGTCCAAATATCAATTAGAAATGCGTAAAATAATACAAAATACTTAAAGCCTGTTTCGTGCATTCATAAGTAACTAATATCATTATGTTTTATCTCCTTTTAGCTTCCTGAATATGTAATTAAAATTGCGTATCCCAGTCTTACCTACTTGTCTCCCATTGTCATCTGTAGAATAGTGTTTATAGGGTACACAGTTCAGATAAAAAGTATAAATATAATATTCACAAGGAGAGTTGCCATATATAAGCATAACATAGGCACTAGACATGTCTTAGGACAGATAGCGATTTGCCAAAAAAACAATGTGATCAGTAGAAAAAAAAAGAGTTTAATTATCAGCGACAAACTATCGGACCAGTGGCTGTTTGTTGTCTAGTTTGTTCTCGTAGTTGATATTGAGGTGTCTTAGATTGTTGGTGCATGCTGTCTATAGAGATTATTTTCTCGGGCCAAAGCAATGGGCAAGCTGTTAGCAGGCCTCGTATTCGATTAAAAGCTGCAAAATATATTTATCTTATCGAAAAAAATTGTTGTGGCCTGTAATGTATACTAACTGACAACTTATTGGCGTATTTTTTTTTTCTACTCCCTTCGACATGGACCAAAGAGTTTATATTACTGAATGGAATTAGGCTAAAAACAGCGTGACCATGGCTTTGGCTTTACTCGAGATACAGAACTTTGAATCTTGTTATTACATGTTAAATTTTAACATTTTCCATGTTTAATAGACGAAATACCAATAATGTATGCATAAATTTAGCGATAGCAATAGTGTTCCTCGCAAAGGAATGATGTCGAACAATAATTTAGTAGATTGTCAAACTCTGTACAAATTCATACATTGAACATAATTATAGTCCTAATTCAACTTATCTTCACATTCCCAATATTAAGTTTAAGTTGTATGTATATTGCGTTTAATAAAGGTCCCATTCTATTCATAGGCTATAACATTAACATTTAATCCATTATAGTTACCTGTATACTGCGCGCGTTGCCATAAATTAGTGTAACATAGTTTTTATAGTATTTCTCAAAACCTCTTAATGCAGCAAAACACTTGAAATGTACCATTTACCAGCAATATAAAAATTTGTTATCATAATCAATAGTACGAGTATTAAAGTCGCGTTAATACAGCACTGTTTTTTACAATGTATGCCTACGTGTAACGTTGCGACACCGATTATGTAAATAAGAATCTTTTAGTAATTAGTGCGTACATTAGACTTGTAGGAGAAACGAACCTTAATTTATTGAAACTTATAAAATAGATTGCATCAGAAAAGTGATTAAGTACGGAAGTACCAAATACTTACGCACTTTTCTTATCCAAAACATAAAACATATTTATTATTTAATATATTGTGTAAATATAATTGTGATGAGATATTTTAATGCCATTTTAGCCTGTCAGTATGTTACTTATTAAAAGTTATGTAACCAAATGATGCTAATAGAGTGTAAGATGTTTTATTCTTTATGAAGTTGTAGGTGAAATAGTCTTTTCTATTGTGTATTGTATGTGAACGAAAATCTGTATGAATTTATTAATACATCACTTTGATGTCTATTTTGGTTTTTATTTCTGCTATAATTTAATTTCCCTTACCATACCTAACTTCAATGAAGAACGTTGACAAAACATGTCTTGCTTTTAATAATCCAAGGTACTTCGAAACGAGATTCGGGATGGAAAGGACGAATGCCAAGTAAGGAAGAAGAGACCATTTGCCGTCTTAAGCGATTTTACGGGAAAGTCAAATCCCGTCGTTGGGAATATTTTTTTTTATCTACAATATCGAAATGTCAATGTGGAAAATGTTGTAAAAACTAGGATCTCATTCTAATTGTATTACATAATATTTCGCCGTTTTAGAGTCTAGTATCACTAGTCAGACATGATCCATCCATGTATCCTATTCACTCTCTACTTGAACTCATCCATATCAAAGTGGCTAGGAAACACTTCTGCCGGCAGCGCATCCCACTCCCTAGCCGCGCGTATGAAAACCGTAGATCGAAATCTATTAGTGCGTGTTGCTGGTATGTCTACGACGCAAGGGTGCAATCCGCGCCCGCGTTTTGTTTTTTTTCTGGTGAAAGGGGCTGGTGGAATTAGGTCGTGCACTTCTCGCACACACTCCGAAATGCAACCTGAAGTTGACAGAAAGACTCGCGACTTTACGTCTATGCTCTAGGCTTAGAAGCTTACGTTAAAAAAGTTCAGTGTCTCCAATGATCCGTAGTCAATTTTAATAATATGAAATCAGGAAATCTTTTAGTTCTGCAATGCCATCCATCTGTCCGTCCGCCCGCAGTTTAACTTAACCTTATTTAAGTACTAGAAAACTGTTATTTGGCACACGCACCCCCGTGGCACACAGACAAAACGAAATCTTCTTATTCCCCCTAGACCTGCTCCCATTTACTTGGAGTCCGCATTCTCAATTTAGCATGGTCTTGTGCTGCGTCCCTATCTAAGTAAGTCTCCTGCACATCTTTTTCGATCGTCGTCATCCAAACGGTGGGTGCTCTTCCACTAGTGCGTTTCGTCGCTGGTAAATAAGGCAAGCCTTACCATATGGTTCTTTTGGCACCTTTGGACGTGACCGTGCCACCGCTAGCGTTTCTCTTTAACCTTATCGACTACTACTTTTACTATTCTGAATCTCCCCCTGATGTCCTCATTTCGGATTTTGTCCAGTGTGACTACCACTGACCAGCGCAGCATTCGCGTTTCGGTTGTGTGTAGTTTGTTAAGATGCTGCTTGGTAGTAGCCTAGCATTCTATGATATACAAAACAGCTGGTTATTTGGCTGTTTTGATTGGCCCTTTGATTTTAAGAGGCATTATCACCACTTTATCCATCCGGTAATAGTTCTGTGAGTAAGATCATTGTCTATTTTGCCGTCGCTACTAAGTACTGAGCACAGATATTTAAATTTGGTAACAGCAGGTATAAATGTAATTTTATACACGCATGGGGGCTTGTTACACCATCGAAAACGCATGAATATGCTCTGACTGATTCTAAGGCCGTTTGTTTCTAGTGCCTCACCAGGAATTGAAATTTGACTGGAGATCTTTTATATTGTCTGAAATCAGAACGACGTCATCGGCGTAGAGGATGTTCTAAGGCAGAGACTTTTGGCAGTGTTTTGTGATATGATCCATGGTCGTATTGAAAAGCAGTGGGCTTTCACCCTTACCTGCTGGGCTCAAAGCTTGTATTGTAACTGTTCTATACGTGGATGATATATATCTTGGATGATGCTGAAGTAATACTCTGGTATAAGTTGTTTTCTAAAAGCTTACCAGATAAGGTCACGTGGGACGAGGTCAAATGCCTTCTCCAAGTTTTTAAAAATCATAGGGATATTGGTTTTACTGGTTTCAGTTTCAGGTCTACAGCAGCTATAGTTTCTAGGGTGAGACACGTTCAGAGGGTGTTGATAATACTCAGTCCATCTGTTCCTAATATCTTTATCTTCTGTTAGTAACCCATTATTATTGTCATTTATGTATTTAACGGTTGTGATGTTTTCAATGTTGTTATAATGGATTTTTGCAATTTTGTGAATATGCAATTTCGTCCTTGATGACTCTTAATTTATCATAAAATTCTTGGTTTGTTTCTGCTGTCGATATTGCAACCTGTCTCTTCGCTTGCCTTTTGGCATCCTTATACCTTTCAGTCATTTAAATCATTGGTAGACTGCCACAGATTAAGGGAACACTCCGAATGGACCCGGATCACATACCCAGGCAGGCTCTGGACTGGAACCCCCAAGGGAGGCGCAAACGTGGTCGCCCCAAACAAACTTGGCGGCGCACTGTAGCAGACGAGGAAAAGAATAGGCAAGACGTGGAGTGAAATAAAGCGCGAAGCTCAAAATCGAACGCGATGGAGGACTGTTGTGGACGCCCTCTGCCCCATCTAGGCGACATAAGACCATAAGTCAAGTAAGTCAATTCGATTGCGATTTGTGCTTTAACCTATTTACCTTAAAAAAATAAGTAAAATATATACACCTATAGAAACTGTCACACAAACAAAATCAAAATAGGTACATAGAAATAGTGACCCTAAAAAGCAAAAACTATTTTTTCTTCGATAGAAAAAATTCGATCGGTAAACTTTTTTCGTAAACGAATTGCACGAGATTGCCCCTGTTGTTCGTTCATGAAGTCACCATTCTTTTATTTTAGATTTGTCAGTTTCTTGCTGTGCTAGGTAGGTACTGTACTGACTTAAGCCTTCTGTGTTCTTAGTATTAGGAAAAATAAAATCCTAGAGGTAATCAACTTAAAAAGGGGAGATGAAGTAGGCTAGGCACAGAGGTTTACCATACAACCTCAATGAACTTCGCAACAACCACCAACAATTTTTCTTCCTTATTTCCCATCCCACTTTATAATAATAATATGTAGTACACATGACAAAGTTAAATATATTTTTATTTATAAATTGCTTCACTACACAGACTTAATACTCCTTGCTTATATAGGATTCAACAATTTTTTTATTGTTTTGCAAACAAAATTAAAATTAAATTGAAGACAGTCAAAAGAGGAGTTTTGTGTTGGAAACGAAAAGGAAAGAACGGACCTTTTTCTTCGTTTTAGTAGGTAATTGTTTTTCTCGGGTCAATTATTGCGATTGTGCGGTGGAATTCTCATGATAATTTGTGCTTTTGAAGAAAACACTGCAATGGGAAATAAGTGAAGCGAGCTCTAAATGCTATAATCGCACCGTCTCACCCGGATCGCTGTTCCTGCGCTGAGCTTTCTTTCCTTGTGAGCATTGAAATGCGAACCTAATCTTTGATGTGAACCACCTCAATGAGTCATTAGGTTAACGATGTAAGATAGGCTAGTTTACAGATATAAATAAGTGTTAAAAAATATATTTCACTAGAGCATTGTCTGTATGGCGTAGAGCTGAAGACGTTAAACTTGTATAAAAAAAGAACTGAAACTTGTTGACTTTTGACCACAGATTAGTAAGAGTACCTATAATTTTATTTTTTAATCTGTGATTTCCCTCTAATAAATCTTAATCAAAACAAAGTCTAAAAGTGTTATTCGTAATCGTAAAACTTTTTGCCGTAATGTGTAATTTATTCAGTACTTTAATTACGTAATAAACCCTTCTGATGATCCAAAAATCGCCTCAATATGATTCAGTCTGCGTAAATTGTAATAAATGTTTTTAAATATAGTCGTTTTGTATCGGCTCATATCTTGTAAAGATAACAGTAATGATAACGTTGGCAGATAAATGTTTTGAGTTTATAAATAAAATAATTGCTATAGAACACTCGGAGTTAACTACACTTTTCACGATCCACATTGACCATGGCTTCACGCAAAAGAGTTTTTGACTTACTTCGCACTATCGACAGAGCTTCGTAAGTAAAATAATTTCTTGAGTAAGGTACACAATTGCACTTTGCTTAAAATATATCATAAATACACCTCCTGGGTGGTGGTGTAGATCCCGGCCCCTAGTCAGATATGAAATGAATAGGTATGCCAATTTTCTTGTCCGCAAATTGATATTACCGTAATACCTAACTGGCACTTCAGTAGCTGGCCAGCTTATCCCATGTTAATCATTAATCTTTAACCTCAAGATAACTCATTGTGAATTTCATTAATGTTACCTGTACAATTGGCTTTTTCAGTTGTCAATGTCCTGCGCATAGTTATAGAGGGAATTTTCAAGTATCAAATGCAACACCAGTTTTAGATTATGCATTTGAGGTGAGTGAATTAAGCACCTTTAAAAGTTTTGGTATAATCAAATTGTCAATAAGAATATTTTGAATTTTGAATATTTTGTATTTGCACTTTTATAATTAATACCTCAACACCCGAGCGGTCGCATGCGACCGCATAACAATAGAATACCTATTGTGTCTCGTTCACATACGCTTGAGGGATTAAAGACAGTAACAAGAAATCCTATCATATTTATGCATAGAACTCGTCTCTTCATTAATATTGATTTTGAACTGACAGAATGATATCCTCTACCCTTATAGTGGACTGCATTCAAGTCCAATTTTAAGGAAAAACTGCAAATCAATGTACAGGTTTGCTGTTTGGCACACACATACTAGAGGTCAAAAGAATATTTTTGACCCATAGTGCCATCTCCTACCGATGGTCGGTAGGAGAGAGGAGCTGGTTCACCAAATATTTTGTATGGGAAATTTAAAATTAGACTTCAGGAATCTATTGTGTGTGATATCATTTGAAAGGGCATTTAAGGCGCTTCTAAAAATATTGCAGATAATAACATTTCAGCCATTTTTCATTCATAAAAATTAAACTCATTTTCCAACCTCTCTCCAGGGCTCTTCCTGTTGCAATATCTGTGTTTTTTTGGCACAATTTACCACAAATGATCCTTAATGTCCACATTTCTAAACTCAAGAAAGGCCTATTGCACCACTTTCCTAACCTTATCCTTCCGTTGGTTTTGTGTCCATACAGTACTTTTGCACCCTTTTCTCACACACTTCACAGCACAGTGCACAGTGACAGTCAGAGGTCCATTCTAATGCATGTGTAGACTAAAAAGTCCATCACTGGTTTTTGAGTTTCAGTTATTTAAACACACATTATTGAACTATCAAAAAAATTTTTACAGATTAAAAACTCAACAGTCAGGTATGGAGTGGGTGTAACCCGCGAAGTGGGCCAAGATCTAGTCAACTTTGGTGCTAAGAATGTCTGTGTGATGACAGACCCAAACCTTGTATCATTAAAACCTGTCAAAGACGTTCTGGAGTCCCTTACTAAGAATGGAGTAAACTATAAGGTGTATGATAAAGTGCGAGTGGAACCTACAGATACTAGGTACGTAAGTAAACAACCTCTTCTGCATAAGTCTATATGGTATAAGTCTAGTCTGTAATTTATCTCTGGCGGTGCGCGCCGTCGTACACCGTGTCACGGTGCGGCGCGTCATTGACAATATTATAATAGCTCGGTGGGTAAAACAGGCCAGCCCTGAACGTAAAGTCTGGGGTTCAAATTCTGGTGCTGTATCTTTTTTACTATAATTTTGTTTTATTAATATATTATTGCTGTTTGATTAGTGTTTTGAACGTTTAGCCCTTTTAAAAAATATGTTATAATTATCTACCTAGTATAGTTGATGCAATGTCATTGCGGCAAGTTTCTTACTGCACTGCACCGCAGTCCGGCGCCGCGCCGTGGCCTGGTACGGCGTCGCGCCGCGCTACGGCTGCGTTGCACCTTGTACCGGTAGTGGCACCGTACCAAGGCACGGTGTCATCATCATCATCATCATTATCAGCCAAAGGACGTCCACTGCTGAACATAGGCCTCCCCCACGGATTTCCACAGCGACCGATCACTAGCGGTCTGCATCCAGTTTGATCCTGCGATCTTTATAAGGTCGTCTGTCCATCTTGTTGGTGGACGTCCCACGCTGCGTCTCTGGTCGAAGGGTCTCCAATCTAGAACTTTCCTGCCCCAACGGCCATCAGTTCTTCGCGCTATGTGCCCTGCCCATTGCCACTTGAGCTTACTGATTCTCAAGGCTATGTCCGTTACCTTAGTTCTTCTACGTATCTCCTCATTTCTGATTCGATCCCGTAGAGAAACACCCAGCATAGCCCTTTCCATCGCTCGTTGTGTGATTTTGAGCTTCATTATAAGGCCCATAGTAAGAGACCATGTTTCGGATCCGTATGTCATCACTGGTAACACACACTGGTTGAAGACTTTCGTCTTCAGACACTGAGGTAGATGAGATGAGAAGACACTCTTGCGCAATTTCCCGAACGCTGCCCAGCCGAGTTGGATTCGTCGATTGACCTCTTTCTCGAAGTTGGACCTACCCAATTGGATCACTTGTCCCAGGTAGACGTACTCGTCGACAACTTCGAGAGTTGAGTTCCCAACGGATACTGGAGTGGGTACGACAAGGGAGTTCGACATAATTTTCGTCTTTTCCATGTTCATTTTAAGACCCACTTGTTGGGATACTCGGTCAAGGTCTTCGAGCATAGTGCCAAGATCGTCCAGCGTCTTTGCCACAACAACTATATCATCGGCAAATCGGAGGTGTGTGATGTATTCGCCATTAACATTGATGCCGATTCCTTCCCATTCCAGAAGTTTGAAGGCGTCTTCCAATGCCGCTGTGAACAGTTTCGGAGATATGACATCTCCCTGTCTCACACCTCTCCGCAATGGAATCGCCTTCGTGTTCTGCTCCTGTACTCGGACCGACATGGTGGCGTTATTGTAAAGGCACCTTAACACCTCTATATACCTATAGTCTATGTGGCACCGCTGCAGAGATTGAAGCACCGCCCAAGTTTCGATCGAATCAAAGGCCTTCTCATAGTCCACAAACGCTAAGCATAGAGGCATATTATACTCCTCAGACTTCTGTATAATTTGCCTAAGCGTATGAATGTGGTCTATGGTACTATAGCCTTTTCGGAAACCGGCTTGTTCGGGAGGCTGGAAGTCATCAAACCTACGTGCGAGACGATTCGTGATAACCCTTGAAAACAGCTTGTAGACATGGCTCAGGAGTGAGATGGGTCTGTAGTTCTTCAATAAGGTTTTGTCTCCTTTTTTGAAGAACAACACCACCACACTCCTGTTCCATGCCTCAGGCGTGATGCCCTCTAGCAGCACGGAATTAAAGAGTCTCTGAAGGACTTTAAGTACCGGTGTTCCACCCGCCTTCAGAAGCTCTGCTGTGATTCCGTCCTCGCCAGGTGCCTTGTTGTTTTTGAGCTGTTTAAGGGCCATCCTAATCTCGTAGAGGCTGATGTCCGGGATATCTTCGGTGTAGTGACGGGTCAGGATAGCTCGTGGGTCTCTGGCCGAGCTATCAACGGGTTTGGCTACTGAGGTGTACAACTGCCCATAGAACCTTTCGATCTCCCTCAAAACCTCTGCTTTCGTCGACGCTACACTGCCGTCCTCCGTCTTAAGCTTCGTCAACAGGCTTTGCCCAATAGACATGTCCCTTGCAAACACTTTGGAGCCTTGGTTCCGCTCTATCGTTTCTTTAACACTATTAGTGTTAAAGCAACGAATGTCGTGTCGCAGGGACTTCCATATTTGTCTATTGAGCTGCCTGTAGTTTTCAGCATTAACGGAGGTCTGCAGTGCCACAGATCGACGTTTTGCCATAAGGTCGAGAGTGTGGACCGACAGTTTTTGAGGTCTATTTTTACGGCCAGGCCTAAAATACTTGGACCCCACCGTTTGAACAGTTTCCACAAACCCGTTATTAATTTCGTCCACTGTAACGCAATTTTCTAGGCAATCAAAGCGGTTTGACAACTCGAGTTGAAAGCTCTCGGGATTTTGGCACGGTGTACCTTGACACAACACCGTAGACATTTGGCCGCGGCCTAATGTATATAAAAATGATACACAGATTCTATCACATCATTTGATACATAAGTGTCCGTAATAATCTTAAAAAAGATTATACATTTACATATTACATAACTCTTGCTATCTGTATTCAAATATACTAACTTTGTACCCCCCATAATGACTCAGCACCCGAGCGGTCGCATGAGACCGCATAACAATAGAATATCTATTGTGTCTCGTTCACATACGCTTGAGGGATTAATCTTACCTTGATAAGATGTTTTAGTTGGAGTTCGAAAGTCATGAGCCGTTATGTGTTTATTATAAACATGTCTGTTTATAAGTACTTTTTTTGAACTTGTCATTGTTTTGATTATGAATATGTACTATTATTCTGAAGGAATTACAGAAAAGAAGAGTAGCAGAACTTGCATTGGGTACAATTTTCAAAAAAAAAAGTTCTTAGTTTTAAGGATGCAGTGGATTTCGCGAAGAAAGGCAACTTCGATAGCTTCGTGGCGGTGGGCGGGGGCTCTGTGATGGACACCTGCAAAGCTGCCAACCTTTACTACTCGGACCCTGACGCTGACTTCTTGGATTATGTGAACGCTCCCGTCGGGAAGGGGAAACCTGTTAATGTCAGGTTGAAGCCTATGATTGCGTGTTAGTATTTTGTTGTAGTACCAAATCATCCTTTATTATTATTAATGCGAAAGTTTGTGTGGATGGATGTTTGTTAATCTTCACGCTAAGACTGAATGGATGTTGATAAAATTTTGCTACAATATAGCTTATACTATCTTAAGGTGCGCTTACACGGGCAACTAAAATTGCTCAATTCCAGTCAATACTCGTCAACTATGACGTCACGACTACATCAAGCAATTTACGGCAACGGCAACAATCATCAATTCTGCGCAATACAATATTGAGCGCTATGGCGCAACTTCATCAACTAGGCAATACTGTCCTACACGAGCATTTCAGTGGCGCAACTTCATTAGGGCAATACTGTCCTACACGAGCATTTTAGTATTCGTCGCTATGGACGACATCGTTTATGCCATAGAAAAAATGAATAAGGTTAGAATGGCCCCGGTCAGTGCGGCAGCGAGCTTAATTGTAGGCATATGCCTGCATTGAGCCGTAGCTACTTCAGTCGCGTGACAAGAGCGTTGCATTATTTTTTGTCAAAAACGCCGTCTTTTGCTATAATTACTTAAAGAGCGTGAAGCCAGGTCATAAAAAATGAGAGAGGAAGTGTATTTTTACACCAATGAGTAATAATACGTAGTTATTTCGACATTATTTGCAAAAAAACACTTTTAATTATGATATTTCAAATGATAGCGGTTTTCTTGCACTAAGTTCAAAAAAAAATATTCATTGATGACTGTCCACGCATATTTTTAACAAATCTGCTATCTTAACACGCAATGTATCGCGTCCAATTTGCTTCGTTCGCTTGTATACGCATCACTAGGGATGTAGCTCACAGCACAGTAAAATTATCGATAAATGGAAATTATTCCCTACTGATGTATTTAAAGATAAAAATAAGTTTTGTTTATTAATTATTTGAAACATAACAATGATAAAATAAATACAATAAAGTTGAAGAGTTCATATGCTGGAACGCGCTTATCTCAGGAACTACTACAGCTATTTCAAAAAAAAACATGAATTATATTCTAATTCGTGCTACCAAAATAACGTATTCCTGCAATAAAAATATAACTCAGCAAAAACGCACTGCTTAATCCTCAACTTTTCTACTTTCGCTGTTATTATCTTCGATTTTAATTTATTGTTTGGTCTATTTATTTGTTAAATAGGGTACGAGTGATACCGAAGTTAAACAACTTACGGCGCGATCGTGTTTTAATGAGTGACCATACCGACCATATTTAAGTGACCTAAACAACAAGCATCTCCGTGCTTCATGAAGCACGTTAAGCTAGTAAGCTAGTATCGGTTGATATTTTCTTGCAGCATCTAAAAGCATTCGGTATTAATTTTATCATAATTTCGAAATCTCGTTTTGCTACAAAAACTTAAAAAGAAAATTTCCTTAAAAATGGTTGACTTTTGGAAAGTATATTCTGGGATCAAGATTGTCCCAAATGAGCTCCCTCATCAACTCTTAAAAGGATCCGGTCATATTATCAATAACCCTGCATACAAATATTTTGGTAAGAGTTATTTGTAGTCAGCTATATACTTATTGTAAGTTTGTGTATAATTTTGTAATTTAACAAACCTCTGCAATACCCCTTGGGTGATGTGATTTAAATGCGAACAAAAGCACTGTAAGGTTAACTGTTGTATAATGCAGCTGTACATTTCTTTAACTTAACCACCATACTAACTTGGGTCATATTTATTTATTGAAAACTTGCACATGCACGAAACATAAAATTGTACATGTTGCGGACTTAATGCCAAAACTATTCTATACCGGTCAACCATACGTCTATAGGTATATTGTATTATTTTAATTGTAATCTTAACTATTTTTGATTTGAGTTTGTTCTCTCCCCTTCCGTCCCTGCGTAAAGTTCAAGCCTAAAGTCTTTCTCGATAAATTAGACATCCAACACAAAAACTTTTTTTTAATTGGTCCAGTAGTTCCTGAGATTAGCGCGATTAAACACTTACAAGCTCTTCGGCTTTATGGTATTAGCTAAGAATACAAATGAATAAATAGCATGGTAAGATATAATACCTGAATAATGTAGACCATGGCCTTTATGCTTTTATACCTTTAAACTTTTTTCCTTAAATTGGAATCTATTTGTCGTGTATAAGTAATATTACTTATTCTTAATACAAAGAATGATTCAATTCTACTAATAGATCTATTTTTAGAAACTAATGTTCAAAGGTGTAAGTTACTCTATTTCAAGTAACGTTTAGCAACTCATTTTTTCTTCTATTGTTTTTACCGAAAGGCAATAGTAGTACCCTTTGTTGCGATCAAATGAGCTGTTAAATTATTCAAATTATTTCAAACTTAAATCACTTACTTCGCTGGCTCAGCGACCCGAAGTGGATCTTGGCCTCCGACATTAAAGTGCGCCATTCTTTCCTATTATGTGCCAAATCTGACCAGTCGGACACTTCTAGCTCTTTCAGGTCTTTGGCGACTTCATCCTTCCAGCGATATCTTGGGCGCCCCACCGGCCGGCGCCCGGAAGGTTGACCAAGATACGCTCTCTTTACGGCTCGATCCTCTCCCATCCTTTCCACATGTCCCAGCCAGCGAAGTCGGGAAGATTTTATTTCTCCGATGATGTTCGGCTCAGACACTAGCTCCTCTATCTCTCGGTTGTACCTCCGCCTCCATGCGCCATCTTCTCCTCTTGTTGGTCCCAGAATCTTCCGCAATATCTTACGTTCCGCCACTAAGAGTTTGTTCTCCTCCTTCAAAGTTAGCGTCCAGGTTTCGCACCCGTACATTAAAATCGCGTACCCGTACCGTAACCCGTACATTAATAACAAGTAAAATGCGGGTTAGAATTGGAGGGGAACTGACTGAAGAGTTTGAAGTGGTTACCGGGCTAAAGCAGGGGGACGCCCTTTCGCCTGTTCTGTTCAATTTGGCTCTCGAACACATCATCCGAAAAGTCCTACTGATTGATGGGGGAGTAGAATTGAACGGAAAGCACAAAATTGTGGGATATGCCGACGACCTTGCGATCCTTGGACAATGTGAACAGGAGGTAGTCAAAATGACTGAGAAACTGGAGGAGGAAGGAAAGCGTGTGGGTCTCAGAATCAGCCGTGAGAAGACTGAATATCTTCTCATGAAGCGGTACAAAGGCATCAGGGCCAGGAGAAAAGATCTTCATGTGAATAATACAACTTATAAGGGTGTCGACAAGTTCAAATATCTCGGGTGTACGATTACTGACACAAATCAGAGGGAGGACGAAATCGACATCCGCATAGTCAAGGCCCTAAGATGTACAGCAGCCCTTCACAAAGTGTTAGTGTCCAAGTTGATAAGCAGAACTACTAAAATTCGGATTTATAAAACAGTCGTTAGGCCGATTTTTTAATTTTAAACTTAAATCCTACATGTTTATTCACAAAGAGAAACAACATCGGTAATTGAATTTATAATAATCGAGCTTTACCTCATCACTAGTATTTTGACATAAAAGAACGAACGTAACTGAATGATGATTGGAGGTTTCACCGCTAGAAGCTCTGTGATTGGTAGTTGGTTTCAAGTACTAATTACACCAATCACAGAGTTCCTAGCGGAAATTGTGATTGGTTTGTAATATTGGTGCGTTAATTCATTGATTGGTACTTTTATCACTGCAGCAACAGCGCGGTAACTCCCACCGGCGACAGAGGTTCCCATACAAACGAAGGATCAAAACCATTCTAACCTTATTCATTTTTTCTATGGTTTATGCTGAGGTTTTTTTAATATTCATCAAAAACAAAAAAGAAAGAAAAGGAATAGGCGTATCTGGGTGCGATCGTTTTTGGCAAAAAGGCCGCAATTTTCATTGTGTAAAGAATTAGATGAGATATTATTCAAAAACTTTACTAGAATGAACTTTACTTTACTTTACGCTATCCTACTTCCACCCGACCTCTCGCTCTCCCCGCGGAAGCAAGACGGCAAGCCGCAAAACTTACAAGTGCGAACGAGATGCATACAAAAATTGCCTATAATTTCCAAGCCCATTGGATATTCGTCAATTCGTATCTGCGACATTGAGCGATATGAAATATCTGGAGCAATTAGAAGCAAAATTGCTGAAATAATTCCCGCAATTTATTTATTTTGCTCCATATTGCTCCTTATTGCTCCACTAATTGCTCCAGATCGGTCCATTCGTGTCGCCGAGCAATTATTGCCCTCGTGTAAGCGCACCTTTAGGTAGGTATAGCACAATAAATGCACATAGCCTAAGTGATATGCGCGGATTATTAAGCTGCGGGAAAGTGCTAGTTATCTATTATTTCCTATTGCTATACCCAGTGACTTGTTATTAGGTCAATTTTGCTACTAAATAGTTTGCGAATACATAAATTGAAATAAGAAACCAAAAATTATACGGCATGGTAGCTCAATTGGAAAAGCGTTTGGCCCTGTGAGCCAGAAAGTTGCTGGTTCGAGTCCTGCCCGTGAGCAATTAAACTATTAGTTTGCGTAAAGCGGACAAAGATTACAACAGTGAAATGCTAATAATTTTATTTTACTGAATACTCTTATCTAAACCCTCTACTTATACTTACACTGTGAGTGAATGCTTTTAGCATTTAGTACACCGTTATCTACCATGCATTAATCTTATGCAATAAAATCTGTTAATAAATACAATGTCAAGCAAAGGGTTTCTAACTTTGTTTATGATTTGAAATTATTAGGTACCTACTCATTGTCCTTACAAAATATTTTCAGTACCAACAACCAGTGGAACCGGCAGCGAGACGACAGGCACATGCATTTTCGACTTCGAAGAGATACACACCAAGACAGGCATATCGCACAACGCGCTTCGCCCCATCTTAGCCATCATAGACCCTCTCCACACACTCTCCGTACCAGAGACCGTTGCCATCTATTCTGGTTTTGACGTGTTCTGTCATGCGTTGGAGAGTTTCACGGCGATTCCGTATAATGAGAGAGGCCCGGCGCCGGCGAACCCAGCGTTGAGACCAGCGTATCAGGGCAGCAATCCGATATCAGACGTTTGGGCTCGATTCTGCTTACAGGTAAATACATGATAGTGCTAAACTGTATATTTCTAATTCTATCGATGATTACAGAACCATTACAGAAGAAAACTTATAACCATAAAGCTAGTTTTAATCGTCCTTACTGGATAGATTGGAACATATTCTTGATATACAGGGTAGCCCAAACAGTGAAGTCCATAATTTTTTTTTGGAAACCTTACATCCAGGGTTATCCGAATCCCTATCATATCCCTATGTAGGTTAGCCGTATTTTCGTAGTTTTCGACACATTAACTTTGAGAATTTTCGAATAAATAATTCCTCCACTTTTTATGTCGGTTTATTTTATTGCAGTATGATCCATATCAATTAAATTTACTAATATAAAATTATAAGCTGGCTAAAACTAAGATTGATAAAAGTTAAAAAAAAAACAATTTGGCTATCTTAAATATCCGCTCGGCAGTCCAATGGCACTACAGTGCCATTTTCTTTTTTACGGTAAACTGTCCGTGGTACTACAGTGCCCACCACTTGAAAATTATGTATTAAGTATAGTATATATATAAATTAAGTATGGTATATATTATAGTATAGTAAGTGTATTAGATTTTCATTTTTTTATATATTTATAACTATTACCTATCTACCAGTATTTTTGTTTTCGTAATCACAACTATACTTTTCTTTATATAATCGTTTTTATCGCGCGACAAGTCGCGCGATTTTTATCATGCAACCGTCGCGCGATATCGTCGGACAGTTTTCCCACATCATAGTCTGACAGCGCGGACAGTCGAGTGGATATGGTATATTTGAATGGCCCTGAATGTTAATAATCCAAAAAAATTTATTTGGACGTCACTATTCAAGACACCCTGTAGATCTATTCCCTCTTTCCCAGACCATACACAGATACTTCACCCGCTCCGTGTACAACGCGGACGACATCGACGCGCGCTCGTACATGCATCTCGCGGCCACAATGGCCGGCGTCGGCATCGGCAACGCGGGCGTGCACCTCTGCCACGGGCTCGCATACCCCATCGCT
Source organism: Pyrausta purpuralis (assembly GCA_963924145.1). NCBI lineage: Eukaryota > Metazoa > Arthropoda > Insecta > Lepidoptera > Crambidae > Pyrausta > Pyrausta purpuralis. Next base: position 18,435,425 of record OZ001659.1, read on the forward strand.
GGGAACGCTAAGACCTTCGTGCCGAAGGATTATGGGTCAGTTTTCTGCTTGTATTGAATGTAGTATCTGAATTGCAATGATACCGAGGAATTTATCAAAATAGCAATCACACTCCTACTCACTCAAACACATACACACACGCGCTTATACACAGAAACGTGTGCGTTACTGGGGCGGCATGTCGACTCGAATCGAGATGAGAATATATAGAAAATTTAGAGCCCTATATCCCATAAATGTGCCCCAAAAATCAAATCAGTGCCCATTAAGGTCTCCGAGTTATTTTAGAAAATAAGATGCCGCTGGAGTAACGTCTGAAAACGTTACTGCAGCGGCACGCTTTTTACCTATTGGCCCTAGCCAAATTTAAAGTAGCCTGAAGGGTAGCTTATATATGTGCCCTCTCTTGGCCGAGTAGCGGCATTTGTGCCCTTTGTGGATTTGATGTAATTGCAAATGCCGCTGGAGTAACGTTTGGCGGATTTCCATATCTGCGGAACGGCTTGACGAACAGATATGATTTTTTGTCAGCTAGTTTGTTGTTATTTGTGCCTTAAGTGCCCCAGAAATTTTTCCAAAAAAATGCACGGTTTATAAATAGGACGCGTTTCTCTGAAAATCGAAAATAGCCTCTAGTTCTTAAACTACATAAAATGGTGTGCTGTAATTGCAGTGCCCTATGCCTTTTAGGCATATGGATGGTCTGACAAAATTTCAAAACTCTAAGTCTAATATTCGTCGAAATAAATGTTTTTTTCTGTGAAAGTGGTTTTGCTTATTTCAGACCTAAAAAAAGAGCATTGTGAACAAGATAATAACAAAACATGATTTGCCCATAAATAGAGCCCATATTCAAATAAAGGCACACAGAACTTCAGCTTTCTACACCTTATAATAACCCTGAAATATATTAAACAATGTAACGAGAATTATTTTAAAACTATCCGACCAAATGCGAAAGGTAGTTAAAAAGCGGCCATTCAGTACTTCAAGTCAGCATTCTCAAATTGGTAGCCTTGTCATTTTCGATAACAGGTACAGTCACGGAAACAAGTTTTGGTGTGAAATTGTTAAAGTAGGTAACTCATCATATACAAATTACCTATTCCCACACTGTGTTGCAAACGTGTTCTAGCCGTGGGTCGTGGCCCATTATTTGCAACGACATAAGCACATTAAAGACTCGTGCACTCACACACAACACCACAAAAATCATTGAACTATTCATACATTAATTAATCATCATGCCTGATTACGTCCGTCTTGATGTAATGTAGCGTTGTTATAAACAAGCCGGCTGCCCGGTATAACAAAGAGTGAACAAATAGTTACTTTTACTTGCCTATGTATGCGCACCATCTATGCGCACACAAATATTACTATTGCATTTACTAATAAGGTTCAGATTGCATTGTTTCGACTGTTATGCAGTCGACTATAGTAGGCACGCCTCGGCTTCCTCTTTCTTACACGCTTGCACACCAACAGCAACAGGATCTGCGGCACATTTAAATACAGACCGTATTGCTGCGCTATAAGAGTTTTTTTTTCTTACAACGACGATTCGTTACAAACGTTTTGTTTCTCATAAAATAATTTTATGGGAATCAGTTCTAAAATACCCATCTATTTTTATAATAAAGTTTAGGAAAGTCATAAAAACTTTTAAATTGAAACTCATAACACAATTAAATAACCCGTTTATAAGTAATACGTATTTATTAAGTTTATTTATACTTACTACCTATCAGCCTACTGTTTTTTTTAATTTTATTTGTTACAATTATTATATTCTTATTATTTTATTTATGAAATATATATTTTTTGTTTTTATTTTGTAATATAGGGTGACTTTGTTATCACTACCGTAATTTTGTGCGAAGACTCCACTGATGAATATGAACAACTTTTACTATGGGGGCAATAGTGAAATCGAGAAAAAAAATTCCAATGAAAAAAAAAAATGTTCCATACAAAAGTTCAATTGGCGCGCGGTCAAAATGTATGGAACAGCTGATTTTTTTTCTCGATTTCACTATTGCCCCCATAGTAAAAGTTGTTCATATTCATCAGTGGAGTCTTTACACAAAATTTGGGTACTGATAACAAAGTCACCCTGTATATACTCTCGGTCATGACGATGGAAACCCTTACTGAGTGCAGTCTAACAGTAAGAAATTGAATATTAACTGATTATAGCAAAAAATTAAAATTATCAAAACAGCTTTTCCGCACCATTGTACAGACATAAAAGAAATGTATTAGACAAATTAAGGAGGTAAGGTGAATGTTTCCAACGTCCGCTTTTTAACTACCTTTCGCATTTGGTCGGATAGTTTTTAAATAATTCTCGTTACATTGTTTTATATATTTCAGGGTTATTATAAGGTGTAGAAAGCTGAAGTTCTGTGTGCCTTTATTTGAATATGGGCTCTATTTATGGGCAAATCATGTTTTGTTATTATCTTGTTCACAATGCTCTTTTTTTAGGTCTGAAATAAGCAAAACCACTTTCACAGAAAAAAACATTTATTTCGACGAATATTAGACTTAGAGTTTTGAAATTTTGTCAGACCATCCATATGCCTAAAAGGCATAGGGCACTGCAATTACAGCACACCATTTTATGTAGTTTAAGAACTAGAGGCTATTTTCGATTTTCAGATAAACGCGTCCTATTTATAAACCATGCATTTTTTTGGAAAAAATTCTGGGGCACTTAAGGCACAAATAACAACAAACTAGCTGACAAAAAATCATATCTGTTCGTCAAGCCGTTCCGCAGATATGGAAATCCGCCAAACGTTACTCCAGCGGCATTTGCAATTACATCAAATCCACAAAGGGCACAAATGCCGCTACTCGGCCAAGAGAGGGCACATATATAAGCTACCCTTCAGGCTACTTTAAATTTGGCTAGGGCCAATAGTTAAAAAGCATGCCGCTGCAGTAACGTTTTCAGACGTTACTCCAGCGGCATCTTATTTTCTAAAATAACTCGGTGACCTTAATGGGCACTGATTTGATTTTTGGGGCACATTTATAGGATATAGGGCTCTAAATTTTCTATATATTCTCATCTCGATTCGAGTCGACATGCCGCCCCAGTAACGCACACCACAGAAACACACACATATCGGACGGGTTTGTGTGAATGTTCTTTTTTTAGAATCTTATTATTATTTAAATTTTAATTATAAATATTTGCATGCTATTTGTCAATGGCTTAATGGGCCGGACATTAAATTGATTGTATGCCTTCTGTGTACCCTGTCCGTACAACCGAACCGACCGTCCAACAGTTTAAAGCAAATAAATGAATCTGAATCTTGGTGCAGACGGTTAGAAGACAGAGCTTTTCATCCGAACCGTGTGCCACGATTAACCAACACAATTAAAGCTTGCTTATAACTTATAGCATTAAAAATATTTTGAGATTTATTGTCAAGATTGCATCATTACATGTTTATTATAAAAAATCGGTTCAATATAAAAATAACATACGTATGTATTTACTATGAACTTTGGATCCTTAACATCTCCTCTTATTATTTCCAGTGAAAAGCCAATGATACCGCACGGCCTATCCGTCGTCGTAACAGCGCCAGCCGTGTTCCGTTTCACGGCAGGCAGTGATCCAGACAAGCACCTCGAAGCAGCCAGCCTTCTCGGCGCTGACATCAATGGAAAGAAGAAAGCGGACGCTGGCAATGTCTTAGCTGACACCATCATCAAATACATGGACAAGATGAAGATACAGAACGGACTCAGCGAACTGGGGTACAAGAGGGAAGATATACCAAAGCTAGTCAAGGGAGCATTGCCGCAGGTAAAGTCCGTTTCTTGTTCTTTTTGTTTGTCGAATATTGTAAACAATCATATTTCTTTAAACCGAAATGATTCATTTTAAAATAAGAGAAGCACAGTCAAATTTTCATCACTAGTGAAGATTTTTTTTTAGCGTGGATAATTGGTATAACCGCCTATAGGAGATTTGCTGCTGCTAGCTTATTATTTCATATGCAGTGGTAAATTCCCACCCCTGTCGTGTAAATCGTGATGCTATGTGTATCACTCCTATCTCATTTTAAAGAGTTTCCTATTATAAAGATTTTATTTGTAAAGATTTGGTTTGTTTCAGGAACGTTTGCTGAAACTGACCCCCCTGCCTCAGTCTGAAGAAGATTTATCGAAACTATTAGAAGACTCATTAACTGTTTATTAAAGGTTTTTATTCTAATATAATTATACAAATATTTTTATGCAATATAATGTTGATTGATTATATTTAGCGTAAGTTGTTGAATTTGATCATTTTAATAAAATTATTCCTATATATTTTAAAGTTAGTTTTATTCATAAAAAAACATGATACTGATATTAAGTATTCGATTTCACATTATTCTTCCGTTTACAAAGTTTGGACTTAGGCGGTTAATTAAAACGACAATGTAGTTGTTTAATTTTTAAAATTTTAAGTACATAAAATAAACCTATCAACTAATTTGTATAATATATAATAATATGTATATCTTAAATTAATTTGTTGTAATTTGACTTCATTTTGTTACTTTATAATCAAGACGCGCTAGATACAAAACATTGGTCGTAGTATTGTTCGAAACGATTCGTTTAAAGGCACTGTACTATGAAATGTTGAATCCGAGTAGATCGTGTCGTGACTAGCGCCGTCCATCTATCACTTACTGCTTGTGGGAGTTGACGCAGCTGTTAATGTGTAAGTCGCCCGCTCACACCGCCTCGGGCACGATGTTGCTGTGGTGGAAGGGACTGCTCTCGTACGACATGTTGGAGGCGACCGTGACGCTGGGCAGCGGCTGGTAGCGGCTCAGCTTGGGCGTGGCCGGGCCCGTCAGCTCCTCCGACAGCTGCTGGTACACCAGCCCGCAGTCCTTCTTTGTGCGCCCCGGGTGGCTCATCGCGGCGATTATGGCACTGTTGTATCTTATCTGCTTATTCCTCCTGCCGCACACGACTATCACCACCTTCGCGGTCACGATCAGCAGCAGCAGCGCGCTCAGCACGGCGATCAGGATCGGCCACAGGTAGTCGTATTGGCCGTGCTCCTCCTCGACCGACGCGCCCACGTATACCTCGCGTTCCAGATCGTACGTGCTGTCGTTCTCGAGCAGGTCGATGGCCATCTTCACGCCGATCTCCTTGTCGGCCGCCGCGGTCGTCGGCCTGGCCGTGCTCGACGTTTTCTCGAGCAGTTTCACTTTGAGGTTAACGTCGTCGTCGCCGTCCTCGTCGGACGTGTAGTCCTCGGACGCGTCGTCGTCGTCCTCATCCTCGTCGTCCTCGTCCTCGTCGTCGGCATCGTCGTCCGCTTCGTCGTCATCATCGTCGTTGAAATTGTCGTCGATGGGTTTGCCGTCCGCTTTGCTATCGGCGACCTTGCCGTCGTCCAGCGTATTCTTCAGGTCGAAGTTGCCCTCGGCGTCCTCGTCGATCCTCTCCCATATCTCCTCGTCGGAGACGGCGGGCAGGGGCTCAACCGGGTGGACGGTGGCTTTGCCGCATGTTTTGAGGGTCAAGAATTCCCAGCTGTAGGGCTGTTCCTCCTCCTTGGCGTCCGTCGCCATGTTGGCGATGCGCGCGGTGTTCGCGTCCGGCGAAACCTTACGCTTGCTCAGCCAGGTCATGAGGTTTTCGAATTCGCGGTTGCATACCAATGGGTTGTTGCTGATGTCGAGTGACCTCAGACGGTTTAAGGTGTCGAGCTGATTCTGTTTGATTTCGGTGATGTGATTTTGTGACACGTTTAAGAACGTCAAGTTGCTAAGCAGCGTATCGAGGTGGTTCTTACTCGGTTTCCATAATGATGTTAATTCGGTATTACTCATATCGAGCCAGGTTAGCAGTGGCGTGTGAATGAACACTTCCGCAGATAACACCTTCAGTGGATTGCCTTGAAGGTATAGTTTACCGAGTTCATTATTCTTTTCGAACACTTTGACATCGAGAGTCGTCAGCATATTGTCGGCTAGGTTGACTTCGACGAGTTTCGGGCAGACGGAGAAAACTTTACTGTTTAAAGATTTTATGTTGTTTCCAGACAGATTGATCACAGATAATGCGGTGAATGTTTTCAGTGAATCGTCATAGATTTCTTCTAACCCGCAGTTGGACGCATCAAACAAGTAAATGTTGAATAGTTCGGCGGAGCAGTTAAATCCTTCTACGGGCAGATGTCTTAGTAGCGGATTGTTAGAAATTTTGAAAATGTCTAATTCTATGTTCTCTTTGATAAGAATGCTGGAGATAAAGGTGAGATTGTTGTAGGAGAGATCGAGGTAATTCAGTTCGACTAGTTTATGGAAAGCCTGATTGTGTATTTGCTCCATGTTGTTGCCGCTAAGGTTGAGGTTAGCAATAAATTTCATGCCATTGAACATGGAAGGTCCGACAAATTTGATGTTAGTCTGACCAGCGTTCAGAGTGAGCAGGTCTGAGATATTCAATCCGTAGACTGATTCAATAGGATTTCTCTGAATATGGAGCGTAGCGAGCTCATTGTTCTCCGAGAATATATCGTCGGGCAGCGATTTGATGTTGTTATCGCTCAGGTCGAGTTCTTCCAAGTCTAGAAGTTTCTTGAACGTGTCAGGGTCCATATCACTGAGGTTGTTTCCAGCGACATTCAGGTACATAAGACCCGGCATATGTTCAAATGTGTTGGCGGTTATATATTTCATGTTGCAGTATGAAATATCCAGTTCCTGCACAGTCGTGGCATTGAGGAAGTATCTATCTGAGCCGTATTCGGGGAACTTAAGTGGGTTGTTTGCCAGCGTGAGTAGCAATAGTTTCTTGTTGTTAGCGAAAGTCTCAGGATGTAGGCTCTTCAGTTTGTTGTTGGACAAGTTAACTGCGTATAGCTCTGATAAGCCGTGGAATGCACTAGGACTGACATAGTCGATTGTGCTGTTTACAATTTTCACGGTTGCGATTTTGTGCAGACCGAGTTTCTTGAAAATATTGTCTGTGAGCTGGATACGCATATCGGGGCCGGCATTTTCGACCACGAGATCGGTGATGTCATCTCCGAACTTCTGCGTGTTGACTTCGAGACGATTGCACTTTGCTATTTTGTATCCTTGATACAGAGTGCAGATGCAGTCTCTCGGGCACGGCCTGTCCTCGTTGAAGAGCACCTCTTGGTCGTCTCCATAGTCCTCGTACTGGTCTACGAGTGTGTTTGACGACACGTCCTTTGTAGAGTTAGCGGCCAAACTGTGTGCGACCGCACAAACTGCCAGGAGCAGAAATAACTCCCGGGACCTCGCCCCCATCTCGTATCAGCGAACTCTGGAAAGAGGAAACAAGGAAGCATTAGTCATCACTCCTTTGCAAATTTGTTTTGTTTGCTGCAAAAAGTTATGTCAATTATGAAATTTTCTCGAAACAAGTCCAATCACCGTTAAGCTAACAGTAGTGTTAAACAATGGGGTGCAAAACGTTACTCTTTTTTTAACCCTGGAAACTAACAATGGTCTAAAATGGCACGTTTTCGTACACAAACCATGTGCGCGTGAACCGTTCTTAGAATAGTAATCATTCATTGTTGTGGGCTCTACATAAATATAAATACGATACGTGTTTGCTGTTTGTGCTTATTTGGCTTGCAAACATTTTAACGTAATTTTCATTGTACCCAACTTGAAATAACTGCAAAGCATGATTAATTTTGTTTTATTTTAAATGGATTGCTGCCCAGACAATGTAGGTGAACACGGGTTGACCACAATGGATGTCACATAATACAAGTGCGCACCTCTTATAAACAGATGCCGGCTGCATGATTGTTCCGGTGAAATCTTATCTAGGTATTGTCCACATGTCGACGGGCTTGCCGCGAATGAACGCGTTATGTCTGTCACTCTTTTGTGAGATACTGCCACACTTCGTAACGCCAGACTTAGAATGTACTTAGGCATTTAGGTGTTCCTATTTCATTGAGCACATGGCGTGACCTAGTAAATAATGTTTAATGGTCGTAGTTCACATTAGGATTTTGGGTGACTATAATAGTTATATTAAAAAAAAAATGTTTGGTCATTCTTCGGTGATTCGGTGGCATTGTAGTGCCCAAGTGCCACCAACTTGTTAAAAGAATTGCCAAAAATGGAACTACAGTTGTCACTTTAAAAATGTCATTGCTGCCGGTACAAGTCAGTGTGACCATTATTGAAATTCAAGAATTCTCGGAAGCAATATTTATGAATTATCAACTACTAAGAAACGATAGCGAGGACACTCGTATTACTAAATCATTTTAATTTGAATAATTAACTTGATAATAGTTTTTGTCTGATACTTATACCAAACATCGGCTATTGTCGTATATAATATGTAAAATATTATTAAGTTAGTCCATTTCTTGATCTACCATATTATTTTTATAGCGAGCAAGGAGACAAACATTAAACTAGCCCTCATTTGTATTTTTTTAGCCTTAACCAACGTATAAGCAGTAGAGAATGCCATTTGGCGTTCATTCCATCTTTGGTTGTGCAATAAATTTAAAATAAATACTTGTTTTAAATTATTCATCACGTAAATACGTCGAGTATTAAAAAGCCAAACGTATTTATGATTTTATATACAAAGGATAAGCCCTTAGACAAGACCCGTCGATCGTTGCGCCATTCTGTCATTCTTTCGTCTATTCGTCAGATAAGTTGGTGGCTCTGTAGTAAGCTCTTTCTCTATGTTTCAAACACACTTTACTGAATGACATTGTATTTCTATACTTATTCTATCTAAAGCGGTGTAGGTTTTCTATCCGCGTGGTTAGCGGAGGATTTATTATAGAAAGTGAGCTTTCACACTTGAACCAACAATACGGTATGATACAAGACAAGGCTATTGTCCTATCGAGGCAAGACAGATTAGGCCGCGATAAGGATCAGGCAAACATTGGGTGCCTCATGTTTCTCGTTACTGAATATTTTTGGGCGTGTTCCGTCACGTATTCAACCAAGTTGTTAGTATTGAACTGCGTAAGATGTACTTGGGTTTATCTGCTGAAATGACGTCATCAGTTACGAGTAGGTTTCGGTAGACAACAATACATTTAGTTCCAAGGTTCTAGAAAGAAGGACTTAGTTTTAGGGTCAGTGTATAACGGAATTGCATTTTATTTATTTATACTTTATTGCGAAACCAAAATTTGTTCAAAAGGTGGATATCACGGAATATGGCGTTCTCTACCAGTCATACCTTTGGGCTAAGCAGAAATGAATGCAATAGCTTGTATATTATTTCAATACATTTACTCAGTCAATATTCAACAAATCGTTTGGATGGGCATTTTAGGTGCGTAGTCGCACAGTGTTTAACTATGGTAATTGGCATGGTCTTTCATTTTAGCCGCCTTAGCTCATGCTGCGACGTAACATCATATTATTAGTAAGCATAAGCCCTAAGATATTATATTTACTGCCGACTCGGTCGGTGTCGTGTGGCAGAACCGGTCTTGCAACGCGACATGCACACAGATAACGCGAGTAAATTGGATAAGCCTCGATCCTTTATCTAAAATGTTATTAGCTCAGGAAAGGAAGGATACTAGAGGGAATCGCTTGGAACAGTGTTCCACGTAACTTTGTTTGCACTAGTTTACATATGAAAAATCCTAGCCCGTACTTCTTGAGCTGGAAGAAAAGTTTTTTTTTTGTATTAAAAGCGTTTTTTTTGTATTCGTCGTAGCGACATTGAAACCTTGAACAAATTAAATGCTTTTAAGGTTTTCTGCAAATTTTATTCTGTCAAGTTTTCAACCGACTTCAAAAAAAGAGGTTATCGATTGTTTAGTCCAAACAAAGTTACGAAGCCAAAAATCGTGTTCCTTGAAATTATCTCTATGTGGTTTAACGATACCTATTTGACTAGATTATATAATAATTTAAGTTTGTGCAGATAAATATATAATGAGTAGTTGTTCTTATTACAACCTTTACAAGGATAATCTGCTAGGGTTTGTAAACTAATAAGTGAAATATGTAGAAAATTTGTCTTCAACTAGTTAGGTAAGGTAAAAAAGAAGCATCGTGGAAGCTATTCGGGGTGATTCAATGGAAAATCTTCATAAATTAGATATGTCTTAATTTTCTTTTAATCTTAAAAAAGTTATTTAATTTATAAGTATGCTCGTTTCTTATTCAATCAGCTTTTGGTATTTTAAAGATCTTAATATTCTCTCAAAAGGTGCTTGTAACAGTAGAATCTCTAGGAAGAGATTAATGAAACGCACTTATTGTGAACTAGCGGTCCCCCGCGACTTCGTCCGCGCGTTTTGAGTTTGCTCCCTCCCCTCCCGTCGCAGCGTGATGTTTTATATCCTAAAGCCTTTCTCAATAACTAAGCGATCTAACACAGTTTTTTTTTTCAAATCGGTTCAGCAGTTCCTGAGATAAGCGCGTTCAAACCAACAAACTCTTCAGCTTTATAATATAATTAGCGCAAGCGCACGTTGTACTTAAGCTGCGAACATTATTTTGATGCGGAGTTATGTTAAAACTGAGATAGCTCCTAAGATATTTATTGGAATCAAATGATATAAAGGGCAACTTTGTTCTAAATGAAATGCTCGTGATGATAAATGTATTTATTTTGATAAGAATAAATACCTGTGTGTATAATGCACCTCTAAAAATGATGCATTATTTTTTTACAAATTTATTAACATAAAAAAGGTTGTAGTAAGTCAACCATAATAGATAGACCTATGCTGTCGCGGACTTTATTATAGAACTCTTAATGCTGAACAATCCTGTCATACATGATTTTTGTGTAACTTAAGCGGTTTCCGCAGCGTACGCAGCGGAAGCTCTCAAAAGGAATATCTTTCTCCCGTTTTCGCAACATTTTTCATTGCTGCTGTGGTCTTGTGAGTCGTATCTTTATGTTATATAGCTTAAAGCCTTCCTCGATAAATAAACTATCCAACGTGAAAAGAATTTTTCAAATCGGGCCAGTAGTTTCTGAGATTAGCGCGTTCAAACAAACAAACAAACAAACAAACAAACTCTTCAGCTTTATAATATTAGTATAGATTTGTATTTTTTTTGTATAGCACAATTCAAAAAACGCGTTACTAACTAGGAATACCGATGCTATGATATTTTGCTGGCGTGTTTACATTGTGAGGTTGTGTGTTCACTGTTCATGCCGTAAAGAGAGCTGGTTATCAACTTATCTATGTGGTTCGATAAGATAAGATGTTAATAAGCTATATTTGTCTACTATGTGCTTGAATCTGGACCTTTTACAATGGTTCTAGAGATTAAAATCGTTTAATCACAACCTTTGTCCTGTAGCAACTGAATCATTCTTTATTTTTTGACACCGTTTCGTTAGAATTTCTCAATTCCGGACTAATACGACTACCTATTAAACATGAATAATTTTGTAACGGCAAAGAATTGTGGAGGCACTAAATTTTATTCCAAAAGAAAGTGGCATTATCTACTATACCACGACACTATGTTAAAGCAAATTATGTTTTTCAAACTAAAAAGGTCTATGTATGGCTAACCTTTGTATCTCCAGTGACAATTTGTGGTACCTATACAGGTAGAGAATCTAACATCTGTTAATAAATTTAATTAAATCCTATCCGTGGGTGTTCTGATGTTCTCATATGCGGTATGAGACGGGCCTTAGATGAAATAATGTGCATATTAGCATACAATTGACATTGGAGACCTATATTGGTGAGGTGCGTGCAGAAATGCATATCGGGTGACATCGAAACGTGGTTCGTTGGCTAATGGTAAGCCCGGATAGTCTGGCCTCGTTGCAATGTAAGCGATTGATTCACAACTTTTTGTGACTTAAACACACTTGCGATATAATTTCTACAAGGGTTGTCATTCCCGTTAGAAGTTAGCGTTAAATATACATAATTATTACATATTTCAGAATCTTTAGGTAATGCAAAAAATATTAGATTAGTTAGGTTCTATTATTTCGACAACAATAAATACTGAATAAACTAAAAGTCTACGTGCAAAATATCCAACGAAGCTACTAATTAAATCTCAGGTAGGCAACGAGAATATTGCATGTGATTTCCTCATTATGGTAATGGTTATTTATAATTATGTTAATAATTTTACGTTTAATTTAAGTATTTGCCTCATGATGATAGGTAAACTGATTCAATATACACACCTATGACCTTGTCCAGCCACTCGGTAACTCCTAGACTTGAAATTAATCTGTAACAAAAACAAACAATAATTATTAAAAATCATGTCAAAAACCCGAAGCAAAAACTAATTTGAGAATAGAGAATAAAAGAGAAAATATAAATAACTTCACAGTTATTTTTTGTTTAAAACTCACACACAGACAAGAACAACACATGAAATTAGTTTCCTTCGAAGCTAATTACAAGATGATGCTGTTTTCAAAATAAAATGTTATTATCCTGCCTACTTTCAAAAACAAGGGGATGGTAGAGTCGACCTTTAGAACTTACGACGTAAAAGTTTTCTTAAGTATCTCTACATATTAGAATGTGCATATAATGCACATTTGAATGTAAATAAAGTACTTAGTATTTCAATAATTATAGAATTAACGTGTAAGTGATAGTCTAATCGTGCTTTAATTTTCAATCGGTACAACACAAACAGAACAGAACGATTTATCACGTATAAACATCGGAAAGATAGAATTGAAACAGATGGCAGGTCACTGGCCAAATGATGAACGTTCCATATCTGCTGCGATTATGTATCGATTCAACATTCGCATATTATCGATAAAGCGGTACCTACATCGAGGTATAATAGTGAGCACAGGATGGGCGGGGCGAGAGACTGGTTACACACGAGACTGGTTTGGTCTGAACTATGAGTTAGTACTCATGAGCCCAGTGAAAGACCTAGGTTCTATACAATCTAGGATGAGTTTAGGTCATATTAAACCCGAAACTTAATTCGAAATGTTTATCTCTTTGTCTTATAGTTTTTCTATTCTTATCGTCAGTCAGACTGATGATGTTTTCATCCGTCTTCTATTTTAAATGTAAAGTAGGTTCCATGAAAGATCACGTAAATTCGTATGTGATGTTAGGTGTTGTATAAATGGGTGATTCTATAAGTAGTAGTAAAATTTTACTGCTAAAAACACTCGTAAAATATTAAAAGTCAATGCATAAAATTATTAAAACGATCTCAAGATCGAGGAAGAATTAATTCAATTCATTAAATTTTGATTTTATCTCTCGTCCGAAACTAATCGAAACTTGTCTAAAATTTTATATTCTTTTATCGTATGCAAATAAAACTGTAACACAATGAGCTATAAACTTGCATGACATACAAAGCCAAAATGGTAACCGATACAGGAAACTGAAAGTGTTACGGGATTAATGATTCACAGTGGAAATAACTAACACATTTTAAAGTCGGTGACATCAATGGTGAATCAACTTACATTGTTAGAAAATTGACAATAATTGCAACGTCGCAGTTACTTTTTTATTATTTTTTCAATTGCGAAAGTCATGATTAGGAAATAAGGACTCCATAATAAAAGTTAAGGAAAATAGCGAAATTAAATGTAAACTTTCATCAACGTCATAAAATTATTATTAAATTGATTTTTATTTGATCAATATTAAATATCGATAATGAATTTTATTTAATCAATATTTAATGATGGATACTACATAGATATAAACATTATAAATTAATTGAATAATGTATTATACTTCACTCCTCACACACAAAGTTAAGTTTGAACTTAAATAAGGTTTCTAGGCAGTCTTTTATTTCTAAGGTCTTCTTCTTTTATTCTTAAGTTCTAGGCGTAAAACGACTGAAGGCAATTTTTTTCAATATTGAGCTATCCTAAAATTTATCCTTATTTTTAGAGAAGTTCTAATTAATTACTAATAATTCTTTGTCACGTGCGCTGGCCGAAATCGGCCGGTAAGCGCCTTCTCGGTTAAATCTCAAATGTACTTATAATCATAGCACTACTACCACCAGCTAGACTTTTGTCTAGAATAAACTCATTTATTTTAATGAAGTAAATTTTCTTTTGTAGATAAAGTTATGAATTAAAATGATAATAATACCGCAGTAAGAATTAGCATAATCTGCTTCTTAAATTTAAGAGCTTCACTCTTGTCGGTGGAGTAATCGCCATTCTTTTCTTTTATTTGCCTTTTCCTTGACCTCCTGGTACGACATGACATTTACTTTTTCCTTCACTTGGTCGAAATAACTTCTCCTAGGTCTTCCTCTTCCCCTCTTTCCTTCTACTTTGCCTTCCATTATATTTACTAAGAACCTCTTATGTCGCATCAGGTGTCCTTTCATGTTGCCTCGTTAGCATAATATGTTATAATAATTCAGTGATATCGAATATTTTTCATGAATAGCGTTGCGTCTAAAAAATCATACTTTTTTTTTGCTAATGTGTATTCTCGGCGTTTTTTTTGCCTGAGATAAGGTTTCTCTATAATGTGTATCTAGAGAAATAGGTATGAGTTTTTTGATACTTATTACATGAAAGACCAATTTAGTCCATATAATTCGTGACTTATTAATCATAGACACAAGATTAAAAATCTTAGTTACGTTAAAAGTGCCGCTATCGTAATAAAGTGCAATACTCATAAATAGTTTACAGGTAGGCCAATAGTACTAAAAATCTACAATCTGATAGCTGATGAACAGCTCTTTCTTTCTTTTATTTTCTAGTCATAATGATAAAATTCATTATTATTGTAATAGGTATTTTCTGTTCCAATGGTCGTGTTTGTTGATCGCTTTAAAACGATATTGGTGGTAATAACAATATACTCGTATATTGTCTGTAGACAAACTGAAATGGAAGTGCCGATGGTACTGCTAATAACGTAGAATAGTAGTAACGGAAAAAAAATACTAAAATACCTGATAGTATCCCAAGTAACACATGACAGCAGTATATCGACCGACTTACAGCATTAATGTATCGTTGAAGCATTTTGAGTTAGCATTATAGTAGCATTGTAAACGTATATAGGGCTAATATCGTGCTAATTTGGGCACAAATTATACGGCTTTAGATCGTAAATAAGCATTATTAAAGCCAAAAAAAATGTCAATTGCACTAAAAAAACATTATTATGGTCAACGAAAATGCCAATAGCATTCTAGAAGCATTATTACGATCAATGAAGATGTCAACTGCATTACATAAGCATTATATTAGCATTCTTTTAATAAGAAAAATGTTTACAGCATTACAGTAGCATGAAAATATGCTGAAAACATTATACGAGCTATTTAAGTGTTTACAGTTGGTATATCAATAAACATTTCATCATTGCAAAAACAACTCTAATGCCATGGCACTATGATAGAAATATAAAAATGACATTATTTTTATGAAGTTCGTTTTTTACTATGATAGCTTTGACAAATGAACGAAGGAACGGAGAAGCAACAACAAAATTATTTTAATTACCGGAAAGGTTTTGGTTCTTATTTTACTCATAACTCCAAATATTACTACGCGATGAAGTTTACTGTGAATGTCTATATAGTTTTCATTGATATTTTTCACGCGCTTTCGATATATTGTGTTTTTGTTATAAAATAAAAGAAAACGATATGTGTGCAATAATCAAATCACAAGTGTATAACTAGAAAAGAGTGTATTTTGTATAATTAACACAATGGTAACAGATAGGCATTGTAAAATTGTGTTAATCATGAATATTTAAGACACTTGATCTAATTAATAGATTAGAATCACACAATTTTTAGGTTATAAAATGTTAACAAAATGGTGTCATTCTATAGCAGCACGGTGAGCCATATTAATGCTACCGGCAAAATAAATATTCACATGTGAACAGTTATCATGCCAGAGGCCAGTTAGAAGACTTTGTGTGAACTATTGTAGTGTCATTGGCAATAAAGAAGCCCTATATAGATTCACCGGGACACCAGTACCCTCGATGTAGACTGATATAGTGCCATTACTTTACAATTTTAGGGATCCTTGAGCAAACCAATAAAACCCATTTCGGACTGCAATCATATTGGCACTCAGAGCATTTTATATTCTCACTAGATGGCGTTGGCGACTCTGTAGGAAGGAATAATTATTTAAAACGCGTATTTATTTATATTTGTATGTAAGAAGATATTATTTTAAGTCATTTAAAAAATCATTATTCTCACCAAAATGGCTGACAAGTTGACAACATCTTAGTTTTACGAATATACCAAAACTAACGTAATATACTGCTAAATGCATTAGTATAACTCACTTGTATTTTAATAAAGTGCTGTTAGCAGTACAACAGCACTGAGGTGACCTTTAAAAATGCAACCATTTCACTGGTTCACGTCCATGCTGTTCAACGGCGTTAGGCTTTTACTTACTGTCTTATAGTGCTATTATACAACAAAAAGCATTCAAGACTGCTCAAAGCTGTATAACGGTTTTTAAGTGCATTATACTGGCACAAATTAATGTACTTATACAGCATTAGGCATTCTCATGGTTCACGTTGATGCTATTTAAGTGCATTAAGCATTTTTCTACGTCTTAAAGTGCTATTATAAGTTTAAGTGCACTGAAAATTGCTGATAGTTGTACAACGACATTGTGGCTGGCTGTATTAATGCTAAAAGCTTTATTATAGCACTTTTATATGCTATTAAATAATCGTTATACAGCGTTAAGCATAGTTTTGGTTTTGAAATGCCAATATCGTGCGTCAAGTTGCACGGTGAACATATATACGAGTTTATACGGATCTTGAGTTGTAAATGAAGTCAACATTTGTCTCTTATAATTTATAATGCTATCTGTGTTACTTGGGATATCGCTTCCCGGCAAGAAAAGTGTCATAATACAAAAATAATAATATTTTTTGTTCATTTAAACGTCAATAATTTTAAAACTATAATAGTCAGATAATTTTAATTTAATGTGTAAATAGCTTATATTAATAGGGTAGATAAAATTTTTGACGTTTAAATGAACAAAAAACTATTAAAGTTTCATTTTCTCGAAACAGCTAGTTTTGAATTATGACACTTTTCTTGCCGGAAAGCGATAAGTATGTCTTTATTATAAACTGTCACGAAGCAAAAGTACCCATCGCATCGTAATAAAGGCATGTCCAATGATTATTGTTCTGAAATAGTTAAGTCTAGTATTAGTTAGTAGATACTAAAATTTGTTACAACTATAAGCTCACAAAACCTGATCTTTGGCGTTTGACGCATTTGCTAGATGACGTTTTTTAATACACATCAACGTCCACCCGAATTTATAATAACATAATGTCGAACTTTTTGTACAAAAACGAGCTGTTTAATATTTTCCAAACTATCAAATTACATATTGGCCACCTGGTCCTTCGATATTCTACTTTTACATACCTGCATGGTATTTGATATACGTGAATATGTAGCCGGTCTGTTTGTTGTGTTCGTTAGCATCACATTATGCAGGCCTCGTTTTCACGGTCCTGTTATTTATAATAATGGCCACTGCATTTTGCATTTTGAGAATTGGATTACTTTTGTGGAAGACCATTAACGCACAAATGTTGGAAACTAACTATTTTTAATGAACAGTGAGTAATTATAGAAATCAGTAAATTTGAGTTTTTTTAGAGTTCGCAAAATTTCGTACTGAATTGAGGATTTAAATAACACCTAGAAAGTCAGCCGGCAAAGATCGACAATTTTAAAATATTTGATCTCTCAAGCTGTACTATCTCTACCCAATCTCTACCGTTCAAATAATGTTTAATTCCTTGAAACGACCAACATTTGTCAATAGCAGACGATATTATCACAATCATTGATCTTGTGGGTTTTCATTATTAACACCTACTAAGTGGCAGGAGCGGCAGTCAACACGATCGTTTAGCAACAGTTGCCTTATCTCGAAAAACTGCTACTTACACTAATAATCGTGTCACACTGCACATACGACTTAAATGGCTAGCCTTGTGCTTAATTTCTAAGAAAACAGCGTGCTACGTTAGGCGAAAAAATTGTAATGCCAGGTGGTTGTATTTACTATAGACACAGAAACAACAGCTGTGTGGAAACCAGTTTGCGGTGAATTCGGCGCAGGCGCAGATGAGGCGAGTCAGGTGCGCGTGCGACTCTTAGTACGTGTAGTTTCACCGTTTCGGACTCTTTAATTGAACAAGTTTTAGCAGAGGCGATTAATACACCAATTAATCATAATTGTGGCGATGCTGCCACACACTTAACAAACTTCATTTGTAAAAGTTTACAAGTCGAATTGCTTATTTACGTAGCAAGTTCCAACAGAAGAGTTTTTTTTTTCAAAACCTAAATCACTAATGCAAGAAAAGTACCAAAAATGTCAAGAAAATTGTATATGTACAATAACATTATAAGAAAAAACAAGTTGGGTAACCATTTATCAACACTTTTTGCTGGGAACTTCTTTGGTGGGAACGGAACTTGTACCGGCAGCTTCATAGCGAACCACTAACCACTGGGTAAATAAGACGTTGCGCAGGATATCCCCGGATGCTGGTAACTATTTTGTACGTTGTTTTGGATATGGATTGAGTTACCTACTCTTTGTCGAATAAGGGCCGGTTTTAACCCTCACTTGATAAGCTTAATCATCATTGCATTCTAAATTTGCGAAAGTATTTCAGGATTACAAAAGTTTGCCAAAACATTATATTTATTATTTGATTCATTGACTGACAATTTTGAACACTGTAGGTAGTAGGTGCCTAGCTCTACGTTCCACGGTTACATCATCAATAAAACATTGTTAAGAAGACTTTCATAAAAAATCATACCTAGGTACCTAAAATATTTGTAATTACGAAGAGACTATGGGAATGAGGAACTTAATTGGAAATTTACAGATAAATAACAATTATACATGGCGTTAAATGTTGTTATTTGGGTTACAAAAGCAATATTTCACATACTAACATGTGAACATAAACCCGATTGCAATTAAAACCGGTATCTTCAGTTAAAACAACTAACCGAATGATACAATGTGATACAACTACTTACGGAAGTAATCAAATGTTTTCAAAATAAAATCATAACACATGTTGTTCTTTGGTGAAGATATCACCATTGATGGTGCACTGATGAGCAGTGTAAAAAAATATTTTTATGAAGTAATTGATAATATTTCTTTAATTATCACGCATAAAAATTAACGCTATGTTTATGAATAATTTTTATCACACCTACAAAACTTTGATGTAAGAACTTCAATCACGTACCTACGTGTAACACGTGTAGGTAGTTATTATTAGTTCTTACATAAGATAATTTGTCGATTTTGTATAATTACGGCGCACAAAAAAGTGCGAAGGTATTTGATAAGTGTAATAAAAAAATAACAGAATAGATCATTACGTCAAAGTCGTTTCTTTGATAGTTCACAAAAAAATAAGCAAATTATTCCACTACGATAGTCCGCCTATGGCTTGAAACTTTTTGTTGCCGTTTACATGGTAGCATTGATATTAATTTTAGAATATTACTTATCGTAATACCTAAAAAGTGTTACAAATTGATTAAACAGCATTCTTTAAAAAAATAACTTTAAAAAAGTAAACACGAATCAAAACCAAAATGCACTAAAAAGTCTTGACTAGTACTAGACCTAAATATTATAATATTACTTTGTCAAGACTTTTAAACCTTACTATAAACTATAAACTTTTGACCCTTGAAATGAAAGGAAGCTATTTTAGGCAAAAAATATCGTTTTGGAGTCGGTGCTCTGATAGCTGATGCTTGATGGCCAAAGTGATGGCACCGACTCCAAAAAGAAATTGTTTGCCTAAAATGGCTTCCTTTTATTTCAAGGGACAAGAGTTTATTTAAGATTTTTTAATGCATTTTGGTTTTGAAGTCGGTTTTTAATTTTTTAAAGTATATTTTATTTCTTCATTTTAAGTGATTAGAGGAGGGGGGGGGGGGGGGGAGTTGCACTTTATGACTCTGTTATTTAAGAAGCCACAAACTACCAATCATAAGTTCTGTCATTATAATTACTGAACTCCTAAGCGTTAAGGAGTTCCACTATCAGCTCAGCTCCACAAAATGTTGACCATCAGACGTAACAACACGTCAACATTAAGATTCCAGTAAGAAAACACTATATGTGCCTTCAAAATTTGAGGGTTTTCCTCGATTACACGAAGATCCCATTTATCATATCCTAAATTGACAAAAACTAGTAGTAACTAGACCTTTAGTTGGTTACTAAGTGGACGAAAAAATTTTCCGAATCGGTCAAGAATTGACTGAGATATGAGGTAACATAGATACAAAAAAAACATACAGTCGAATTAATAACCTCCTTCTTTTTTGAAGTCGTTTAAAAGATGAACGCATTTTATGAAAGTATGTAATTTGGATACGTCTATGCTTTCGCCTCCTATCATTTTAATCGCTCATCCCTGTCCCCGCCTTGGACCAAAATATAAATAA
The DNA here is from genome assembly GCA_963924145.1 of Pyrausta purpuralis. Classification (NCBI taxonomy): domain Eukaryota; kingdom Metazoa; phylum Arthropoda; class Insecta; order Lepidoptera; family Crambidae; genus Pyrausta; species Pyrausta purpuralis. The sequence goes on from OZ001659.1 coordinate 18,455,938, forward strand.
TATTGTTAAATCCTTGCTATGTAACTGCTGGTATTTTTGCTTTAAATATTGTAGGCACTGCCCGTTGCCTAGGTAAAGAGGAAATTCTGTTAAGCCCCATACAAAGTTCTAGCAAACCGTGCGGGTAACTAAATATACCCTGTTTGGTACATGGTTTGCCGTTTGTTATTGACTTCGAATGTGCAAACACTATCGCTAGCTATTCCCTTTATGATTTCCTGCGCAGGATATACACGGATCAGATTCCTGGTAGCAATTACGGCTGCGCACAGGCAGCTGCGGCAATTACTTGAAGTGCGCAAGAAATTAAACTTTATTTTCTCTTCGAGGCGGAAAGAGAAAAAGTTAGTTGCGCAAGCGTGCGATCCGATTAATTAAAGCTATAGCGACCTAAAAGTTATAAGATCATTTTGTAGCTTGGTTAAATTTTCTTTAAAAAAAATGTAAGAAAACCACCATCTTTATTTAGCTGAATTTTACAACAGTGTTCAAATGCTTTAAATTTCGTAAGCGGCATAAGTACACACTCGTACTTAAGAATGGTTACATTTTGTTTAAGAAAATAGTAGGAAAACCACCATCTTTTTTACTGTATTTTGGAACAGTGTTTAAATGGTTTGAATTTCGTAAGCGGCTTAAGCACACTAGCATTTAAGAATATACAGAAAAACAAAGAGCAAAGCTTATAGCTTTAAAACAATAAATTACCGCATACATCACAAGTTTAATGTAAAAACTTTTAAACAATCACGTATTCCCCTATAATCTAATTTTACGACGGGCCGACTGAATGGCATTGTGTCTATAAATGCCATGGCATCATAAATCGTGGGGCATGAAGCGACATTGTAGTCTGTAGTACACCATACACTATTCTATAGTCTGATAAAGAGCGGTGTATTGACCTATATCAGATAGGGCCTTTAGTGATGCCTCACGTTAGATGGGTACCAGGGTGTTTGAGTTGATAAATCAGCTTTTCGGAGTTTACTTCTCCCATTATTCTGTTTTCCAGTTGTGAAATATTATATTCACAAATATGTTGACAAGAATTGACGACTGTTACTACCATCAAAGAATAAGGCAACTGTTTATTTAAGGCAACTGTGTATTTTGTTAATACAAATTAATTCAGTTTAATTTATACGGTATTTCATGAAAATTATGACGTAAACTTTTACAATAATATTTTTTTGCCATTTAAGTGCGCCAGGATCAATTAAAAAGTACTTCCTAACACAAAACTTGCAAGTAATTTCTTCTAGGTATTTTTTAATTGGGCGGCAGTTTTTACATCGACATTTTCCGACATGCAACCTGAGAAATAATGTAAGTTATTAGTACAGTTATTGTTATGAACGATAATGTAGGTCAAGTGATCCGATAAACATGACGTCCCTATTTGCAAATTAAAATTATGAATTGAGAAACCTTCATTTTTGAAGGTATATGAAAAATAAACTCTGGTAGGTTAAGGATTTTATTTACGTAGTCTAATTAAAAAAATATTATGAAAAGGTAAAGTTCTGGATTTTTGGAGCTAATCTGTGAAACTATTTAATCGATTTTGTAAATTAAGTGCTAATTTTTATTTTATTACTGTCATGTCACTCAGTTGCACTCGTAACAAGGCCGAGGTTTGATTTAAAACAGCCAAAATGTCCCATGCAATATAAAAACAAAAAAAAATATTTACACAATAAGCTGTTTTTAATATTAACTTTAGTGAAATAAACATCATCATCATTTGGGGTCCTTTTCTGCTGTCCCGAATTATAGCTCTATCTTTACTTTATGTGTGTTCCACAGACAGCACTAGATAAACGGGTTAACGATGGCCACATAAACATTGTTTAGTTTCGCAGCCAATATTAGATGTTTTGCTGACTTTTAGCTCAGGTTCCCTATTTCTGAATCACTCGCGTCATGATGGCGAGTGATATTCATTAATTATTGTCCGATTTTCCAATGAAAATTAGTATAATTCCACACAGGATTGATTTAAAAAATATCACTCAAATTTGTGAGTACTAATGTCTATTTTAATCGTATAATTATCAGTGCAAAAACCCGTTTGCACAACCTAAAGTTAGGATGTTAATTCGAAGTTAAAATTGTCAGTCGACATTAAAGTAACTGACCGTATAAAAGAAATTTAACTGTCATGCTATCGCGCAAACGAGAATAGGGCCTTCGGAATAGGAAAACCTTCTATAAGCACACACGAAAATATGTGACATCATTTGAATTTCAGCATGTATTTGTAAGTTAATAAGGGACGGTAAATAACGCTAGGTGCGCAAACACAACCTCGTCGCACGACGTGTGAAGGACAACTACTGCTTTTCTTATTTGGTAGGACTGGATAATTTTATCGGTTATTCACAATTGAAATTTGTAAGTACATATTGTATGATGCAGTGATGAGATAATTGCTTTGTAATCATTAAAAATATTACATGTAAGAATACGGTTTGCTTATTTTTAAATATCAAATATCCATCTGTAGTCAATCGGCGTCTAATAAAAGTGCACGGATTGGTGCACGCTTTGTAGGGAGATCTAAGCTCAACTTCCAAAATACAAGTCTAAGACCCCTTACACATAAAATTTTAGCATCGATGCAGACGCGCGTTTTTAAAACGCGCTTTGGCATCGCGACTCACGCAATGAACAGATTTAATTTAACATCGATGCAGTCGCGCGTTAGTATCGATGCAGAAGTGCGACTGTATCTATGCCAACGTGCGTTAGCATCGCGACTGCATCGATGCTTAAAGTAGCGCAGTGTGTAAAGATTGACATTTTGCGACTGCATCGATGCTAATGCGCGTTAGCATCGATGCAGTGATAGATCGCAGTGTGTAAAGGATCTAAGTCTGGATGGTATACAAATGGAAATACCAAAACTAGAAAGATCCCCGCTGTGTGATTGTTTACGATTGTTGTAATAAATTGCGTACTTATTTACAACCATCTGACGGACAAATACAGAATATTAATAAATAATGAAAATGTAAATTACTGTTTTCTGGTGTTCTATTGTATTGGAACACTTGCTATAATAATTTACATGAAATAAACTGTTTGCTAACGTAACTTGATTGTGGTACCTCATAACTAACTAATCAATTAATTAATTTATAAATAAAATTCCCATTACATTATTTATCGTTATCAAGCAGGCAGTAAGTAACAAAAACAAAAATAAATAATGCTTTTTGTAATTAATTTGTGCTCACTTTATACATAATGGATATCCACAAGATTGATGGATGACCAACTAAATAGGAACGCCGCCATGCTTGATTTAAATCAAAAGGCGCCAAAATGACATCCGTAATTCGGACGGCCCGTAAATCTTCGTATGCGCGTGAGTCGAATCCGCTGCCTGGTTTTCATGGCCGATTTGTTCTGTATGCCGAACAAAGTAAAGATGGTTCTTTACAAAGCACGTCACAGTCTGGTGATCAGTGCCACCCAGTGTCATTCATTTTGTTACCAATGCAAAAAATCATTAGATACCTAATGATTTACTTTGATAGACGCGTTTGTTAAAATAAAGCGTCGATTGATTGATTGACGCTTTATTTTGATTTCTTGCCCGATTAATATTTATCAATCTGTATATATGTTTCTGGTGTTCATGAACTCCAATCGAGGTCGTATTCCAAAAGAGTTGAAAAAGTACCTAATATAATTGAAGGAAGGAAATATTATTCATTGGGCCGGATGGATCAACAAAGAAAATTCTGGTTTAATATCCTTGTTCATTCTGTTGTCGCACTGTTTTTGTAACTGAAGGCGAATTAATACATTTTCTGCAATTTGCAAATACAGTGACGGAGTATTTGCATTTTATAGGGTGATTAACAACCAATTTATACATTTTGTTACTCATTAAGCCCAGTTAGTACCTACACTCCGTGCGAGTCGTTAAGCCTAGTTAATATTTTGCTACATCTCTAATACTTAGTATAACAATTACAATCACTATCGTCTATGAGTTTCAGTAAGACATTTGCTGTGTCTCTTCAATGTTCGATCTCTTCCTAAATCCTCCGATTGGTTAACGTGGTAGAAACTATCAGCAAAAACGTACGTAAAGGTCTCTAAATTACACAAAAGGCAATTTGAAAGTACTATTTCTCACATAAAACCCTTTTGTCTGGACGAATCGTTCATTCACAGCAGTAATCTATTCACGAAGGTCCCTTTAGTTAGGCTTTTAATGGCGATGGTATATAGCCCGTCATCGACTAAAATAAAATCACCGGTGAAGTAACGGCTAGGCTGGTTTCACACGAATACTTTTTGCAGTACATATCCACTTAAGTAGGCAGAGGACAGTTGTTTTGAAGGTTAATTTCTTAGATCGATAAAAAAGGAATTGGATCAAGTTACAAATTGGGTGTTCTTTAAAAATATGACGCATATCGTGAGAAAGACTCGTTCGAACTAAAATTGTACGCTATTTTATTTTCATCGAACTTCAGGATAATACTTAACACAATTGTGAAACATGATACATGCTTTTTAAAAACAATGAGCTGCTCTTGTAAATTACGTAACGAATGAGTTACCTTTTGGTATGGATTGACAACTGTTTGAACCAAGCTTTACATATTAAACCGAGATTAGCACGGCACTATGATGTAATGCCTGCCATACAGTTTGCTTCTTTTATACCTACATACATTTTGCATAAATGAGAATTGAATTCGGTTGTGACAGACATAATTCTTGCGACTGTTACTAGTGGGCAGTAGAATAAAACGTTTTTGTTCAAAATTGTAACCGTCCATTAAAAAAGAACAGTTTATTTTATTTGACTCACGCTTAAGAAAAAATGTAACGGAAAAATATCACTGTGTGAATCAGTAGCATATTTCACGGTAATTCGTTTAGCCTACAGGTAATACCTGCCTAGTAAATAAGGTCATAATTCATGCACCCGATTAACCGATTGGAGCAAGTGCGGAATTGCCACACAGCAGTCAGGTACAGGCTGCACATCAGCTACATATTTAAAAAAATCTTATGCATTGGTAACAGGGGACATTTTGCAATAAAATGGTGTGAATAATTGTAGGGTCGCGACTGTATACTAGCATTAATAACTTTATAGAGGAAGGAAAAACCAGATCACGTCGTAACGTTAGTACTATGTTAGTCATTTGAATAGTTGTGATAAAGCAAAACTGATCCATTTCTTATTAAGGAAAATCTGTGCTAAAATTGATATCAGTGCAGTATTTATTGTTTGTTTACTTTTTCTGTAACAATTAGTTGATGTGTGTGATTTAAATACATCTCAAAAGGTAAAAATTGGTAAAAATACCGTAAGAGCAAATGTAACTGCTCCCAAATTCTTATTCACTAAAAAAAACAATTAGTTTCATAATTTTAATAAATGTTGCAATATGCAACTTTATGAACCTAATCTTTAACTATTGACGACTTCCGTAGTGTAGTAGCTAAGCACGCTGGTTTCAAGGCGTCGCCGCTCCGAGGTCCCGGTTTCGATTCCTGGTCGGGTAAATATGTATGTATAGAAATCAAAATGTTCTATATTGTCTCGGAGTCTTGTAGGACCATTGTTGTGTCTGATTTCATAACACAAGTGCAATTAGTTACTTACTTCGGATTTAGAGCAATGTATGTGATTGGTGTCCAATATTGATTTATTTTATTGTTATCGCGTTAGTTATCATCAAACCAAAGAACAGGGCACTTAGCCCAGGAGTACCTATGTATATCGTGTATATTTAATTAATGTCATACAGACTAATAATATAACTATAATCTGGATTACCTATGTCATCTATACAAAAAAAAGAATTTCTGTTCGTTAGTCTCACTAAAACTCGAGAACGGCTGAACGGATTTATCTTATCTTAGTCTTGAAATGTTCCTGGAGGTCTAGGGAAGGTTTAAAAGGCGAGAAAAAATCGAAAAACGCGCGGACGAAGTCGCGGGGGACCACTAGTACATAATATAAAAGTATTAAGAAATAAAAAGAAAATGATATACTTGAGTAAATGAGGATCCATCGACGATTCTTCTAATATCACTGTGCGAATCAGTTTATAATATCGTTAAAAGCAAGATTTATGCATATTTTTTCTTATTAATAAACTAACTTCTCTTACAATGTAAATACGAACTTCTCTAACTAATTAAAAGTCGACTGAGAATTTCTGAACGCTGTGTTTATATTCATCAGCCGAAGAAGGCGCGAGAAAGCCAAACAAAATTACCGTTCGATGTTTGCCCGATAAGCCCTTAGCTTTCCCAAAGTTCCCGTTATCGGCGACATTTGCCACAGAGATGCGATTAGCGACCAATATGGATTTGTGATATTAATTTAATGCAGTTTGTTTGGACAAAGCTAAAGAGTCAAACTACGCCAGTGTTTCCAAATGAATATTATAATGATAAAAATCTTTCAAATTGGAGTGGATGTTTTTTTTCTTGGTGAGCTTGCACTATGGTCGACTGTGTCCCACAAACCAAATTTTAATCCAAATTTAAAATGAATAACATTTGCATTCATGATCTTAAAATGCAAAATAAAAGGTACACCTTCCTATTTAAACAACTTGTTTCTACGACGTTTAATACGAAAAGTATGTACCTGTACGGACTTAGTAAAGGTAATTTGTTTTCGGTTTAAGTTTATGTTTTTTTTATTGTTTCATTACTTATACTTCTTTAAGCGCTAGTTTTTGTTGTTAATATAAGTATCTTAGAACAATAAATAACTTTTGTCTTTTTATTTTGTGTTTAAGTGACTTTCCTTAGTGCATGCTGTGTTCGCCTGTAAGCACAATTTTCTTAAGTTTATTATTCTCTTGTGAGTATCAATGAACAAGTTGTAGGTGAACATGATTAAAAATAAAATAAACAAAAGACCGGTATAAGTAAATTGAGATGTCTGTAAAACCATATCGATCGTCGAACTTAGACTTTATGACAAGACACACAGCCTGATAAAAATTATCTCTACGTGGACTAAGACAGATATACGATAAGCAAAGAGATAGATGTAACGGGTTGACAGTAAGTTTTTAACAGTTACAAATTGATACATGTAGATTGCATTAAAAATTGAGAAATCATGAAGAGATAACCAGAAACTTCACAATGTTGTGTCTAATACTCCTTCAAATAATCATTTAGAATAGAGTCTACCTGCATGAAATAAAAGTCGGATCTTAGTGGCGTTTTCCTGTCAAGCCCCAGATTAAATAATAGTTAGTGTTACATTACCCCAGGCGTTATCTGAACTATTTTAACTTCGCACTTAGCGCTTCCCTACTAAGAAGTAATTACTGAACTATAAAAGTTTCCGAAGAGGGGAAGTTCATGGGGAATAGAATGTGCCTTGATAAAGTTTGGGAGGTGTTTATTTGTATTTACAGATAAAATTGGGTAGGCTGTTAAGTAGTTTTACCTCGTTACGATGTAGAGTGTGAAATGAACTGTTAATTACGATAGATATGGTAAAAGCAATCGCCATTCACAATTTTAAACAATATAGGTCTATAGCATTTATACATTATAGAATAGATTAACATAAAGATGCCAATTATTTCAAAATTCTAGGGCAGACAATTTAATTACTTAAAGGAATAAAAAAACTACCTAAGACCCCTTACACATTGCGACTTTTAGCATCGCGACTCGAGTAATGAACAGATTTAATTTAGCATCGAAGTCGCGCGATAACATCGATGAAGAAGCGCGACTGCATCGATGCTAACGCGCGTTAGAATCGAAGCAGTCGCCACAATTCAGTACATATTTTTGACAATTTCCAGCTTCTGCACCGCGACTGTATCGATGCTACCGCGCGTTAGCATCGCGACTGCATCGATGCTATAGGTCGCAGTGTGTAAAGGGTTCAAGCTGTAAATAATTAACATATTTTATAGCTTAGGTGCACAGAAAATTAACAAAGTCTGGAGAGTGGACATTCTTTCCATAAATTTTGTCTCAAAATTGAAAGCGTCAAAATATCCCCTGAGCGGCTAAACTTTTAGTTCTTCCACATTTTTGTTCAAGTTTATATTATCTATTCATACGTTATTACTTTTCCAAAACTGTTTGTTTTTAACAATTTAACATGGAAATTATATTGAAGACATTGAGTACGTTGTTATCATTGTTGGTTGATGATAGTTTATCAGTACCTTCCTATGCGATATCATTCTAATACTGTTTATTTTGTTTCTAATCAGAGATTATTTTGTAGCGTCTGTTCTGAACCATTACTTAACTCAGTGTTCATAAATAAATAAATGGGCGCCAGGCAACACACCCATTGCCGTGGTTTCAAAATAAGGATTTTTATTCCTTACGTTACGAATACCAAACAATAATTATTAATGGGACGTCCACGTCTCTCATACATACTTTAATACACATAAACATCCATGAATTAGGTACAAATGTTTGTGCTCATTCATCACACAAACATTTGCCCCTTGCGGGATTCGAATCCGCGACATCATATTAGTCAGGAGCAGCGTAATAGTGATGATTAGCGACCACTGCACCAAACGCGCCGTCAGTGTTGTCTCAATTCTCATGCTTATCTTATATTGGTGTTTGTCACAAGAAATTGGTCAATATCTTTCCACGAACTGATTATGTTATTATGAAAGAATTAGTTTCTTACTCTTTCAGTACTGCAGGAAAATGATAAAAAAAACAAACCGAATTCGATAGAAATTGAAAGAGGATTCGTTTGAATCGAGTAGAAACCTCAAGTGCACGACTCAGTCGGCCTCTATTGCTCAATGTTTACCTTATTACTTATTGCCGCCGAGGCGTACAGAAATAAAAACAAACGCCTACACTATTAAACGGACAAATTAAAAAGGCCCGTTCCTAAATAACAACCAATGTTAAAAGAGCCTCCTTAATTTTGCCGTGAAACTTAGTATGAATGCTGGGGGACCGCAAGCCGTGTGCTTACAAATTGTAATGTCTATGAATGGTGCTTAGACGCACTTTTCGTCTCGCTTTCTCGTGCTCAATAACGTGAGATGGGATGGAAGAGAGACGCTGGGGAGCATACAAAGAGTGAATTTTTATGAAAGTAGGCAAGATGCAGAACTTTGAAGGTCTAAGAGTTTACTTTGTGATGTTGAACAAAGGGAGAGCACGTCTCGTATGACTTTTCTGTAGATAGGATACTGTAGGATATCTTATTATCTGAGTGATTGATGCTCTACAAATACTAAAGTAAGTCGATTGTTTTAATTTGTCTTATTTGACTTTGTAAAACAACATTCTGACAGAAAATATTTCGATTTTATTTGTCCGCAAAAGTGTCTTGGCTAACGATCGAATTCATTGTGTGAGACAGGCAGGGAATCTGATAGAGAAATAATAGAGTATCGGCGAATGTCTTTTGTTTTGCGGACGTCAGTTTGCCGAAACAAGATAAAATCGCAGAAACAGCACACACGCACAACGAGTACATTGGGTATTCAACCCCCAACCCTAAGGTTGCTATGACGACGGATTCCGTTCGGAATAGCATTACAAACGAACGCATCACAAGCGTGACAGCGCCATTGATAATGGATTCCTTGAAATGCCTCGTAAGAAACCAATGAGGTACCAACTCAGATAATTGATCAATCAACGTAATAAAACCTCTTATGTGTGATTTGTAATCAATCGGTGAAGAACGCCAATGAATTGAATTGAAAGATATCCGAGAAATGTAATCTACCCCGCGAACAATGTTGAAAAAGTTGAGACAAAGTGGACGCGTTTTAGATATCACTATCATTAGAAGTTTTGAACTAACAGTCCAGTAATACACCCAACAGGTGAAAATCGGTTTTTAATTAAAGATGTTTGTAAAAATAATTATCTTCGTCAAAATGTAGAATCGCGAACTCTCGAAAGAGGAATACATGGGGGCACTTGAAAACATACCTATTTTTATGTTACAATTTTAAAAGTGGTTTCTGAATCTGTTTACTAAGACCTACTGTTATCTTGTATATTCATAGAACACTCAGGATCAAAACATCTTTGTTTTTCTAGCGCTTCAATGTTTAACGAACACATTCTTTAGAGATAACACTGCCATCGTCGGCTTTTTAATGACTTACTATCTTTTGGATAATCACTTTATCTTTCTCTTAAAAACTAAGTAAAGACAATTTTCACAACATTGTTTTCTTGAATATGTAAGTTGCACAAAAAACTTAGCGTTGGTGTGTAAATAAGCGTAGTTTCCACCAAAACGCAAATACAATGGCTCAACTCTTAGCACATTTCGTGGCGACACATATTGATAAGAATTTCAAATACTAAACAAAGAATTGAGGTAGATACGCAACAAATTATTTGTGCTGAAAGACAATAGGATGAAATGTTCAAAATATTGCGAGCCTTATCAGGTGTTCTGTGTTTATTTCATACTGACCTAACAAATTATGCTTTATAATTATGTACTTAAATGAATATGATGACGATAGTATATAAGCTTTACCTACTTGCTATAACAAACCCTGTACTATAGAATAAATACCCTTTGCACACAGTTCACAAAGAGACAAAACAAATTGCACACCTCCGCTAAATTATTCATCAGAAATATATCTCAGACGCCATTAAAGCACATCATTTGCATCAAATATACCAATCAGAATGAATAGATTCAGCATCCGACGACGATAAATTGCAAGGTGTGGCGCCAAGTGTGACGTCACCGGTGATATAAAAATAAAATGACATCTTTATAAACTATAACTAAGGTCAAGATGTTGGCAGGGTTTCAGCGTGTGGGTAAACACAGAGGTTGTTGACGTCGCGACTTCTATTGTTGTTGTGATAAAGATTTGGGTTATCGGAAATCAACGCTAGGAAATGGTTGAAAATTGCAGGTGACGCTGACTGTGCGCGAAGTTACAATATGTTTGTAGTTTCAAACATACTGTCACAAGATTATTTGCTTGCAATGAGCTATTTGTTGTGAATATGGTTTAGTTTATTAGTTTAGATATGTAGATAATAAATTTATCAGAAATCAGAATCCGAATTCAGCAAGAAATCAACGGGGACTCAACAAGGAATCGAGGCTACAATATGAAGCTAAGCTTGACATTTGCTTTATACAATATTGCCTGCTTATAGGGTCTTTTCTTTGTGAGGAATCGAAGCCGTTTAAGGCGCAAGTAGATATCAGATTAAAGATACGAGGAATGTCATGGTGGCATCATTTGGTCGGTCTAGATTCGTCATTCTCAATTCTTCATACGTAAACTATATTTAGATAGGATACATGTTGTTGATTTATTCTCAATTATGTAAGCAATCGGTAACCAGCCAGAGCCATCGACATAACTAATGTTTATATTTAGCCGCCGAAACTCATTGACTGGCTACTAACCGAACATATTGTTCCTTCACTAAATCAATTTTATGCTGAGGTTACACAGTCAAAAACGACGGAACGGGTGTTCGTATCGTTTCAAGGTTTCCACGAGCAGACAGCATCGGCAGTAGCTCAGTAAAACAAAAATCTGGGTTAGAATTATTTAGAGCTCGACCTGAATATTAAAATAATAATCTAGATTTCTTCCAAGATGTGAAATATTTTCCGTCTTTGCAGAGATAGGTTTGCAATGTTATAAAAACAACTCTCAAAACGAAGACACACAACAAATTTCAGTTCACACGGATAGATGATTGAAACTGATTGAAATGAATGCTACGAACGCGCCGGCAGATAAATAAATTCAGATGTTTTAACACCGTTGCAGATATCGGGATTATGTTGTTCTGTTTTACCACATACGTCATTCAGCCCCGAGAGCGGGTTTGTTAAATTCTTTTAATACTAGTACCTACCTTTCCCAGGCGACTTCTGAATGGATGACTCATGCATGCGGGTAGATAGTGCGTGTTCTTATATAGTTAGCCAACATTTTGTAATCCATTCGAAAACCTGTTACTTTGCACGTAAGAGGATGTCGGATGAAACTTTTTATGATTCTTTTCTGAGAATAATCTGAGCTTCATTACGGCGAAGAAGTGAAAATGGCCTTTGAACCGGTATTATTCGTAGTATCCTTGATATTATGCTTGTTTGTAAAGCACAGTTGATACAACATCAGTAACAATCAGTAAAGCAATTTATATTTCCATAAGATATTAGAAATTCGTATTCATACAGCTCTGTGTTAAACTCTATTCAAAGAAATGTAATATAATATTAAGTATTTGCATGTATTTGAAATTATGTATTACCTTCTACTGTCCATAAGAAACTGACTCATATTCTTGGCCTTGCGAAAGCTGTCTAATACGAACATGGTCTTCATACGTTCGACTTTGTTTTACAAAACAGTAGGCAGTAGCAAGGCTTGAGATAAAACACGTTTTATTTGATACGAGTAGAGCCGCCAACTTCAAACATTGCACGGAATTTTAAATAGTATGAAAATTTCGAAAGCATCCAAGTATTCGCATTGACGACAATTTGTGACGACAGTATTTTAGTAGACTGTTTTTATTCAGACACAGATAATATCTTTAGAGAGCTATGGTATATTAATAGAAACAATAATAGTTGAGAAGAATACATGCTCAGTATAAATGTCACCGCAGCCACACAGTAACAATTGCCTGCGCAAGTTGTAGTTGACAAGTTTATTTTGGGCAAATTGTAAGTAAATTTGTTCAAGTTAAAACTGTGCGCTATTAATCATTAAAGGTATAGTTATTAACGTACGAAAATGTTGTGTTATTTATCAGATAACACATGTCATCTATCATGTTCTCCATCCACCTTGATTAGCTGACCCAGAATCGTTAAGCAGGATGTTATTTATGCTTCTTTCATAACTGATTTCTGAAATTTCATTGCAGTTACCTTAATATTTAACACAGTACCTATTTCAAATGAAAATATTGGAAACATGCATATAGCGGTTAATTAGTTCGTGTGATGTGACTTATGTCGAATACACATTCTCATTTTCTGGCATACCGAAACAATTTATCAGTGGAACCGATTCAATTGTAGAAGTGAGGGATTTATAGTTGTTTTTGAACTTGTAACTTTATGACAAAGTGTTGAAGTTTATTTTGAAGCATCCGTTTATAGAGGAAACTAGTATTAGACAAATAATTTGAGTCTGGGTGATAATTAAGCTGAAACGACTCGTGTCGTGACGGGTGACGTCATATTTGCAGACAAACATATGGCTAGGTTGATTGCCTAATAAAGTTAGGGCCGGGAATTGTTGATTGAGCGAGTGTTATTCGAACTAATTTAAGGTTATTTTAGTAAGCCAAATTTGTACTGACTAAAATGTAGTCTAAGACACGAGAAAATAAAAGTACAGTCACGATATTTTACTTGATTTCATCTAAGGTGAAATCGTTATTGACAAAATTTAGATGTGACTATAATGTTAGAAGCTTAGAAATATAATATTTAACTTGTTTTTGACACAAAACAGTCATTTTAATATTCAAACAACATTCCGAGAAAAAGGGTCTTAAAGAATTGGTGATTTGGGGATCACCAATAATGGACGAGGTGCGTTGTTTATCATTGGTGATTAGGAAATTGGTATTATTTATATATCACTCATTGATGTATCAATGCTTCAGTCAGTGCCTTACCAAGATTTTCTAGGTCTAGAAGTCAAGACCAATCTACTAGATAACCACAAGTGACCAAATGAAAATTTGTAGGGTTTTTGAATCACTGGTTTTTATGTTTGACTAGCGGTCACTTCGATTAACCCGATAACTTCCCATTCGGGACGCCAACAAAGTAAAAATCATGGAAATCAGTCCACCCGTTCTAGAGTTAAAGTGGTGTTACGTAACAAACTCGACTTTCTTTTATGTATATGTATAGAAGATGATGTCAACACAAGTCAACAAAATATGCAATCAACACATCATGCAAGCAAGTAGGTATTGGTATGTGTCAGAGGTATTGGGGCGTTTCACATCAAAAACAAAATTCAGACCTCAGAGCCAATCGCACAATTGCTATTTTAGAACAGAGTGGTTTAGCGGTGCAGGAAATGGGAAGCATTTCAAAAGATACTTTGAACGAATTGCACCACCACTCCATTGGGCAGTGCGAATAAGTGCTTTCTGAAACAGCACTTGGGCGATTCGCACCATGGTCCGAAAATCTTGTGGTACGAAACCCCCAATACCCTGTATCAGTCAATACTATGTATTGTTCGGCGTAAAATAATAAGTAATTCATTTTTATTGAGGTTTGGTGTTTCGAAAAGATATGTTTTACTGGAAATTCTTGATATCTCGTTAGATAGTGATATGTAGAATGCTCAAAGTTGTACGTGTGTTTGTATAACACATACGTAGTTGTATCTAAATAGGTATTGCAAAACCAACTTTCATTTTATATCACGTCGACTTTTTAAGGGTACTTGATAGCGATGATAGTAGCAACTAGGTATGCTGGCTGCATCACGCATTCACTAATGAAAAACAAAGCATGTGCCTAAATGATATGCTTGAGACTTGAGAAAAAAATTTCAACAATATATTATATATTTCAGAAGTGACTTACTAATAAGGGTTTTCCATATCTGGTATTTTAATATAAAAAAAAATGAATGACCGGTCCTTTTGCAAGCACGATCCCTTTCATGTTTATTTGACTGCATTATTAAATGCATATAAGCAAGAAAAACATATACATACTTTTTCAGTGCGGTCTAATACAAATAAATGTAACGGAAACGGAACTAGCTCCAATCATCGATGACGGAAATGCTTCGGTGCGCTTGCGCATTTCAAGGTTCATCTTTTGTCAACACCCTTGTATCAATTGTCATTTGTATTTTTTTAACATTAACAGTATCAGAAAAAGTAACATAATAAAAGGATCAATGTGTTGTTTGAAAACAGTTTTTTGTTTTCTTTATCTTTTGCTGTTTTACGTTTTTAATTGATTACGTCGCTCAATGTGGGTAATGCAAATACGAAAGTTTTAAAGTTTTATTAAACTGTTGTGTCTTGCTTACTGCAATTACAAATCTACCATTAATTCATAAGATGGCCAATTCAATTCATTTAGTTATGGCAACTCGGATATGTCGCCATAATTTTTATGGGGTCTATACTTTGATGATATTGATATGAGATTTTTATTTATTTTTTATTCGGCAACACATTAACTAATATTGTCACAGTAAGGGAGTTTATAACTTTCTTTATTCTACATTACCGTCCATTTATTGTTGTCAATACAATGTCACATTGATCTAGCCATTGGGCTTCTTGAAGCAAGGCACAGAAAATATCAGTGTTTTTCTACAATGCAAGAAAAGCTATTTTGAAATAACTTCCTCGATTTAACAAAGGTAGGTAAAATGCCGGAACTAAATGTCATTCGTATTAAGCAAAATGCAAAGACATAATGGTTGGTTCTCATTATTATTCTAAAACGATTAGTTTTGCCAACTGTTGGTTAAATGGTATGGTTACACCGGTATACAAAATTTCCACTTGGGACTAATATCTGTTTGGTACATTTCTGCTATGGCTATCTAACAATGCAGTTCGGTTTAATATCGAGATCTTCAATTTTTGCGATTCGTAAATAAGTATAACGAGTGAAGAGTCGTTTCGAAAATACCGAAGCCTTCGAATACGGAATGAACGATTCGTTCTCGGAACGCCAGTCCTGCTGAATGCCTGTCTGGCCTGCGCGTGCGCCGGAAAGGGCAGCGTACAATTGTGAAACGGTTTTACTGCCTAACTGTGATTTTATTGTTGTACATTGCGCATACGATCCCCTTGCTTGCTTGACTTATATTTAGGCTCACATGCACAATACATTACTAGTATTTTAGTAACTATGGGTTAAAACAAAACTTTGCTGCATTGAGACGATGTCAGAAAACAATGGTGATATAACATCAAGGTCCTGAGTTTGGCTCTTTGTTAATTGATCTTAAGGAAAAATCCCCTACATATAGATACAGGACTTTACCTTCAACAGCATTGCCAAATCAAGGATTTTCGTCGTTTATCTATAAAAAAGAGTATAGTTGGCAAGGTACCTATATAAGTACGTCCTTTATTGCTTGTATGAATGGACCTAACATCACCGTGAAGTTAGTTTAATCGCAGTTCGCCTAATACGACCGAGCGTGACGTCACTAAAGTAATTATGATTCTAGAGTTAGCTAACATTGTCTTGGCTCATTACGAACGACACTGACAGTAACGACCCCTGTCAAGTAGTAAACTTGTTCAATCCGAAGATTTAGCATGTTTTTTTATAACATCCTATGTATGACGTGACCGCATGTATCTAAATATACCAGAAACGATTCTCTAAACGATTGTATGCCGGCGTTATAGGAATACTCTGACTTCCATTTCTGTCTCATCACATAAGGCTTGGACTCCATATGCGTTTATGTGGGTTAGTACTCAGCTCAGCATGAAATGAATGATGTCTGATCATAAACAGTTGGCGAATCAAAATAAATATCCCAAGTTTATAAGGAGTTCGACCTAGTTTCCCTAGATGTTGATTAACCTACGTTTACGGAGTCGCAATACGTAGTTTTGCCAACAGGGTTTACCTACCGTAGTTGTTTTGTAAACTAAAGAGTTTGGGTAACTAACCTAATTAAAGCTGTAAACAAGAAGCGAAGGCAGAAACTGAATTGCGACACTGTTTTGGAAACCTAAGTTAACTCATTTGCTTCTTGAAGTTGTGAGCAGTGAAACACGAAACAGTTCAGTCAGGCGATATGCTCGATTCTCTGAAGAGCCGACAAAGATGGCGTTCTTGGAAGTTCGACCTGAAGGCGCACAAAAGATACAAAAGCAAATTCGATGTTAAATAAATTCGGGGCTGGATTAGGCGATTACCTCCTAAAAGAAGATGAATGATACTTTTGAAGATTTCAGACATAGATTAACTTATTTAATTTGCACCTCGACGAAACAATGCTTTGTATCCATTAGATAAGTAACTGTGCTAACTTGGTCGTAAAACAATTAACAAATTATCGCATACAAACACAACAATTTAAAACTTATAATTTAACAAAGTGCTAATGTGTGTAAAAACCATATCAGTTGATCAATGACTAACAAATATGGAATTGAAGTTACTGGCAGGCAAGAAAAGCATTCGCTTCGCCCGCTGTTGATCACATGACTGCGTTTTTGCAAGCAGCGCGCGCGCAGAGGCCTTGTTTTTGCGCAGCGGCTAGGGCTGCCATTATGTGTGGCATGCCAACCATTACCCGTGGTCTGAATATCATTTCCTGAGCTCAGCAGACCGTCATAGGAAGTTTTAGTGGCTAAATTCCGAGGAGAATGATCGCTTCTTCAGCAATCGTCTCTAATGCAGTCAGTTTGTGTTGCCGGTCTTGCTTGCATAGACTTCTAGATAATCTTTCATTTATTTTGTGGGTTTACTAAAATATTTGTTTAGTTCCATTAATAACATCATGATCACAAGAGCATTATTTCAATATAATATAAATTAACATTTGTACCTGTTGTCTCAACAAATCGAGTTTAGTGGGTATTATAATTTTAGTCATCATCATCAGAAGTTCATAACACATGTCAGCAAAGTCATAGGTCAAGCGCCAGCCATGCCAGATATTCAATTGTCGTGGAACTAACATCTACAACCAACTAAGAGTCTATAGCAAATTCGTCTGACATCACGTTCCTCTCGCTAACTGCAATTTTAATAGGTTCAATTAGGTCAATCAGTCAGTCGATCAAACAATTAGTCGGTTTTACATGTTTTGTTTCAATTTACTGCTAAATTAACGAGATCTAGAAGCTTAACTATCTCCTAGAAATTTTAAAAATCCTATTTGTTCCTCGTCGTGTCTGCTTAGGAATAGTAATCATTAGGTTTAATTTGCTACGTATACTGTAAAAATGACTCGAAAAAGAAGTATTATTATAATGTAGTTCAGCAATTGGAAATAAATCATTTTGCTTGGGTAACACACGCAGTTTAAACAATGATTTTAGCGTCAGTCTTTGGAAAGTAAACGATATTATGTGTAACTGATCAATCACTTTTCTTTTAACTCGAATAATAGTGTACAACCTACCTGTAAACGAAATAGACAAATAGTTCATGCTAACAAAGGGGTCTTGCTGTTTGCCAGCCTGTGACAGAATGTGGCTACTAAAACAAATGATTTAGATGGCTTCGTCTCCTTATTTATTACTTTATTGTTCTATGGTTATAGCAAGGTACGCTTAAAAGGAAACTAGCAAACGACTCTGCCTGCTAGAGCAAGATGGTCTTATTGCTATTCATGTAAAGAATGAGATGAATACGGAGAATCTTGCCGAGGCTACTCGTGTTATGAAAATGTATAAAGATGGTGATTGAGCTCTGAATTTTTATGAAACCTTGTTTTCCTTTACACATAATAAGAGTATAAGAGTGATAACAAAAACGGGCGCTGGATGAATAATATTTAGAGTTAAAAGGATTAACAGTGATCGCCTTTGTAGGTGTATCATTAACAGATGAAAGTATCTTCACGAGAGCACTTATGTTGAAAAATATCAAAGAACGTATTGAAGCACCTACCTAAATTATAATAATGCTTATCTCAAAGCAATATCCTTTACAAGAGTGACGTTATCTTTGCAAACTATTAACTTACTGAGTTCGGTCTAGATGTTACTACTTTGTATTTGAAAGTAGGTATCTATACATAGTAAAGGTAATCAATAATGAAAATTGGTAGTATCTTATCAATGGCAGTCAACATTTGGTGCGTGGCAAATATAATAGAACTTTGAAATGATCACCACGTATTTAATCGAATATAAATTGATATCAAGCATGAATCAGAATTATTTGGAGCACGACCCCAAGTAAGAGAAAAGGCTGAGTCACATTGGTAGTCAATTAGGATTTCTTTCTGGATGCTGAGCTAGCCTCATAAATCATATTGTGATAATGGCCGAAACGGAGACGGCTATTGCGAGTGTATCTCCAAACATCAAATCGAAGGCCAGGACAGGAGATCTGTTATACATACAGTCTGCTATACAATAACATCGGACGGCGCGTGTCGTCAGCGCAGGTAACCTCAAAACGAGTAACGCAAAGTCTGACTAGGTAAAATGTATATGAACCTACAACGAATATCATTGATATTTTACCTGGGTATTTTCCTTTTGGTAGGGCAGTAAACAGCGAGATGGATTGCGAAAGGTTTTAGAACTAGATAAGACAAGTCATTACTCCTGGTTGTAACTATTTGAGTATGTGCCCTGAATTTCAATTATTTCTGACAGTCTATTTGAAAGTTTGTCTGTAATGAAACTTTACATCGAGTGATGTGAAAGCTTAAACTGCAATTTCACGCTTATGCAATAAACTTGAGCTGGAGGATTATGACCAGATATGATCGGATGTACCACATTATTGATAAATTTATCATCTGAATTAAATACTATCATCAACCCATCAATTAATACCAGTAACAAGTTTAATATTACGGTATAGCAAAAAGATGACAATTGAATCTAAACAATGAAGTTAATGAAGAGTGGTATCTGTATTTTTTTGTATTAGTGGCAAGGTTACAGCTGGTTTAGTAAAATATCGATGAGTGTATTGTGGCAAGACTCAACCGAGGAATACATTAGATACTTACTAAACAAGCTCTATCTTAGGGGCACAACAAAAATATGTGTGGTATTTTACGTGGAAATTGATAATTAGCAGGTTAATAATTGAATAGGTACATGTCATTGATTCTAGTAGATGCAAAGCTACAAAAACTTGAAATAGTTATTGTTACATTTGATAATGCACACCTAGTCAAGTACAAGATAAGAATTTCAATCTTTTACGATTACCTAAGTCGTCAATATTATTATGCGTCAGAGCACACAGTTCAACACACAAAGAAACGACTAGTGACTTTGTTTCCTCCAAACCAACTTCAGTAAATACAGTTGGTTCATAAACAAAACAATACACGGCACTAACAAAGAACACAGTCACGGGATCACAGAATGAACACGCACGATTTGACCAAATTTGTCACAATTCAAAGTATCTTTATGAGTAGAGATATAGGCTGCGCAGGCGGCGAAGGCAGCGCCGCTCTCCTCGCCTCGCCCGCGAGCCTCCGATTCACTTATATGCACACCGCCCTCAGTAAATTCCTTGCATAAATAAGTTAGAAAGCTCTAGACACACAGTTTCATCTTTTCACATACACTTTGTCACCTGCACTGTATCCGAAACAACATAAAAAACGAACTTCCTTACCTTACACTGCGCAGTATTGATGGAAACACGATCGGCGACGGAAAAACAAGCGAAAAGCAGACACAGTCACGATGGTACCAACACTTCCAGAGTAATGGCGGTTCGTTCGTTCCAACTCGTCGAATGTCTCACAAACTCGGAAAGCAAGGCTTGTTTGCTTAGTGACGCGAGGCTCGTCCCTCCTGTCTCTTTCTACACTGAGCGGCTAACTGCGCCACAGAAAGAGTAAGGTGTATGCGGAGTAGGTTCGTCTTTAAATACTTTTGATACCTGCGGAGCGGTGCAGCAACCTACATCACCGTACGTCGGACAATGTCATGTCTCATGTTTGCTGTTCGTCTCAAAAATCTGCAAAATATTTATCTGAAAGGTTGATGTCTTGCTTCAGGAGTTTGCTTTGCACATAACTGACCCACATTTTCATTATGGCTCGATGAAAAATCATAATAAGCAAACAAAACTTAAGCTCAGAACAAGCAGTAGGTAAGTTTTGGAGAAGTTATGAAAGAAAACCTGAGGAAAGTAAAATAAACCCGACAAACTGTTTTTTTATTCAATTAATCAAATCATATTATCGTCCTGATGAATGATTATGATACAAATGATCAAATTTACGAAAGGATTTTAAACGAAATATGAAAGATACATAGAACATCGATACGTTTAATATATTTTATAATAAAACTGACCTGGAATTTTAGGATGAGGATAAGGAATTTAAAACATTTCCTGATAAGATCCGAATGAAATTAAACCGAAGGTCACTAGCTGACATCTAGTGTTGAGCTCTAAATATACTCCTACCTTCAGACGAGTATGCTGAAATAAGCACCTACGACGTTTCTACAATCATCGAGCAACAATACGGCGGGTTCAACGATTAAGTTACCAGTGCCATAAGTAGATGGCGCTGACTAAAATAATTGCTGTAAATTCTAGTTTTTGAAACTGATATTATATTTCACAACATGATAGTAGCTTACAGCAAAGTGATTTGCAGGTTTGATGATAGAGCCTTTCCACCTTGGAGGCTTAGCTCAAAGCTCACGTTTATACAAAATATTAGTGAGCTATTATCATTGGATTGATACCAATGATAATAGCTCACTAAGGAACACCCCAGGGGGGTCTATTTTCACTCATACTTTAAACATCAAAAAGCGTAAAGAAAGACTTTGTTATTACATTAGAATCTACTCAGTAAACACCTTTCACATTTAGAGATGTAAAATTCATCATCACATCATTTATGCAAGCAGTTTCGATGAGATCGTTTATTAAAAATATTTTGGCAGATATTAATTTTTTTGACCCATCCATTTTAAAAATGGAAAGTTGGTTTTCGTTAAGATAGTTAATCTTTAGATTGTCTTAAGAGCTGATGAATACATGGGGCATTCAAAAAGATATGCGACACAAAAAAAAGTTCTACAGATACATATATTTTTATGAAACCTTTTCAAAGTACTCTCCACCAGCCTCTGTACAAAGATTCATGCGTCTGAACCAGTTTTCAAAACACATTTTCCAGTCCAACGCAGACACCTCGTTTACACCTCCTCGAACGCAGTCAGCGCATTTTCCAGCGACGAAAATTGTATTCCTTTGAGCTGAATTTTATTAATGCAAATAAAAAGAGGTCACACGATCTAGATCAGGGCTGTAAGGAAGGTGACCCAGGAGTTTGACTGGCGTGCTGTCTAGAAAGTCCGTCGTTTTTTGCGCGGTGTGTGCAGGCGCATTGTCGTGGTGGAGCAATAGTCCGCGGAGCCCAGTATTTGGTCGCTTGTTGCTCACAGCATAGAAAACTTTGGGTAAACATTTGATAGTATACCATTCAACGTTGATCCTTCTTTGATTTCGTTAGGGAATTGAAGCCAGGCAAATTAAAAAAGCTGGCGATCAAAATCAACCCCCCGCTCCGAAATCGGTATTCACTTTGGTAGGCGTTGATTCATTTTGAAACACCCAAACGTAGTATTATATTATCTGGGCCCAAATTATCGTCATGCGCTTGGTTTCTGGATCGTATAGATAAATCCAGGACTCATCACCTGTAACGATATCGTAAACAGTACAAGACAAACCTGCTTCAAACATTAGCATATCAAGCACGTTTTCTTTCGTAATAGCTGTCAAAGGGCGACCGCTTCGTTCTTCATCCCCCAAGGTTGGTCGACCGCGCTTTAATTCGTTATGCCAACGATACACGGTGGCATTGGAGGGGCCTTCATCCATAAATGCCATTTGAAGTCTATCGAACGATTCTTCCGGTTTCAGGCGACACTTGAAATCGTAAAAAAACATAGCTCTATAATGTTCCTGGCGCAAATTTATTTTTCAGTCAGACACGATATTTTGAATTGGCTCGCAAAAAATGACCACACCTTATTTTAACTTACAAATAATCATATTTTCGAAAAAGATTCTAGCCGGACAGTCTCCTATATAAAAACTTTTTTCGCAATACTTTCTGGATGGCCTAGTATAAATACGATGAAAATATTTTTTGATGCAAAGGTAAAACCAAGTAATTTACGAGTTGCGATTCCGAAAATCTAATACGAAATACTTATTGTACTCTGTATTGATTCTACGATAAATTATATTTTTTGTTATACAAATAATTTTGTAGTTCTCTAAAAATATTCTAGATCAGCAATATTTCGTACCTAACAATTTAGTGTTATTACCTATCGTTATCAACCCGTTAGGGCGATTAGCCTCATTGCTCGGATCTTTTAGTCACATGTCAGGGATATTTTTGAATCACTCGCTTCGAAATGGCGAGTGATTTTCGTTCGACAACGAGTTTTTTTCTATGACTTTTAATTCATTTTCGAACAAAATCAGTCGCCATCTTGAAGCGAGTGAATTGCGTTTGAAAACCAATTAAAAATCAATGGAAATCACGCAAAATATAGACATAGGTACTTACAAAAATCAGTTATGTGTTTTCAAATCACTTACACGTGTTATTATACTAATTTTCATAGGAAAATCGGACATATTGTTTAATGTAATATCACAAGCCATCTTGACGCGAGTGATTCAAAAATAGGGGCCCTGGTCTCTTTATTATTATTTATTATTTCCTACACTATATTTACGTGAACATCTAATTACGTGCCGTTATCTAGGCGAAAGTTTTGCCAAATTGCTGGTCAATATGCAAGTAGATCAGTTACTTTGGAGATCCTAACAGTATCCTGGTTACACTTATCAGAAGCGTTAAAGCAATTTGGGTCATACAATAAAGCTGAGATTTTTATGAAAATTTCAATCTATAAAAGTTAGAAATTCTCATGATGCAGTGTGCAACCACAAACAATTTTAAAATGTTACTTAAGTGCAAAAAAGTGCTAAACCTAATTAATCATAGAGATGAGGTTTAGCACTTTTTTGCATTTTCATTGGACGAGTTTTTGCGAGTGTTAGTTTTTGTAATGCTATAAATTTTCAACAGTTTGAAACGTAGCAAATTTCAGAATCAGAACTAATTTCACGGTCTGAACAAAGACACTGGAACTAAGGCAACTTCTATGTCGTCCCGGAAGAATTAACGTAGGTACCTACTTAGTCTAAGGTAATCAATTTGTGGACGTATTGTATTAAGGTATAGCCTAAGCCGATAGTAGGTATTTGGGCCCAATTTCTTCATCGATAATTATGGTAACCTTAAATGTTTACAATTGTGTGAAAAAATATCTTAACTACATGTCAAAATGGCTATTTGAGTGACCATTGGTAAAGTTTGTTCTTTTAAACGACCACAATCGTGAATGAACATTCACGATTGTGGTAACCGCTGGTAACAACATATTACCATTACCTTTAATGAGAGAATGAGGCCTAAGTAACGTATTGTAAGTGCTGCATTGCGAAATTATCAACATATTTGCTGTGATATAATATGTCATTTATCATGTTTGGTGCTTACAGCTCTTGCTTTGATTTGATTGCTCTTGATTTTTACAAGCATTGGGCTGCATAAGATGTAGGTTTATAAATCTTGTCGGTTTCCACAATAGTTTCCTGCAATATCTACTAGTTTCTGCGTAATATTTACATTTGCCTAATTTGGTATGTCCTTCCAGTCAAGCTCGTTATGTCGTTTGCTGCAACTAGATAATTATGGCGTAATGCAGAAGAAAAAAACATGTTTGTGCAGTACTTTATAAAATAAATTAACGTCATCATTTTTATCATTCGTATTTTATTAATTTATCTTGACTGGCTTTAAATATGACTTCTTTTTAATACACAAAATATTTTAATTTTACAGAATCAACACGTCAGTATTCATTTGAGTCTTCATAGTTGTAAATATTCGTAGTTGTTTAATGTTGATACAAAACATAGATGGTTGAACGTGCAAGGTGCAGTAGATGCTGCAAGTGCATTCATCTCAGATGCTTTTGTTCGGGCGCCTATGAACTGTGAAGGTTGGATGCTAATTGCTAATAGTGACGTGTTTCTACTGCCGCACAGTCACCGACCACTGCGTTTATGTTCAACAAAATCACATGTCACTTTTCAAGCTATTGATGTAACAATAAACAACTAAATTGTTCCAGATAAACATAATTTCATGACACAATTGTCAAAAAACAAAGATTCTGCCGAAATTACTGTGGCTCTTACTAAATTGAAATTATAGGTATTTTCGGATTATATAAAAAAGTTTCTCTTAAAGTCCGTTTCTCTTTGCTAGTCGAACAATGTCAACATTCTTTTAACAACTTTTAATATAATATCAGTGCATAAAATTAATAAACTTTTTGATTTGAAAAATCTCAGTGTTTAACAATGATTTCTTATTATGTTTTGAGTTTTATGTTTATCTTATTTTGAAATGATTTATTTCGTAAAAAAGGAATGTCAAGATTGTTTACAATATTTGACTAGCAAAGAAAAATAGACCTTAAAATTATTGGAAGTATTACTGATTATATGTAGAGTACGGTAGGTAAGACTAATCAGGGTGTTTTTATATTTTCTGTAGTCTCGAGATAAATTCAAAACTTCAAAATTCAAAATTAATTCATTTTGTACATAGGCTATTGCTAGCACTTATACACGTCCCAACATTGGCCCTACCACAGCTTCGGGACAATTATGGGCTAGTGCTGAGAAGAAGCTGCGCAACAAACTCAGTCACTATTGTCAATGCCTCTTTTAAAAATATTACAATTTAAATGTTCTTACAAGCTAGACCATACATTGTTATCGTTCATATAATTATTTATTCTATAATATCCTTTAGTCATTAAACATTGTTTAACAATCGATTTGAATTTATATAAAGGTAATTCAATTATATTTTGAGGCCATTTATTAAAGAAAGTAATACATCTTACAATAAACGAGTGATTAACTTTCTGAAGTCTGAAGTTTGGAAGCAATAGGATTGCAGTCTTGTTTACTATCAAACTCTAGCAACAGTTATCAGGACCGTTTGTACGCGACTGTCCAATGCACGCGCGGCGCAAGCGCATCCTGCCGACGTGTTTGGTAAATATCGCGTGAACTCCGTGACCCTTGCACGTGGACACTGCAGGGATGCTGAGATGAAACTGCACCGGCACCTGGGTACTTGGATATGCGAATGCTAGATGCATCTTGTTTACTGTATTTGCAACACTTGAAAGGGTATTGCTATCATCTCACGTCGTATTAACCGACGTGATAGAGTCAAGATAGCGCGTGCTGATGTAAGTGACCACTGATTATTGACCAAAGCTATTTGGCGACAAGGAATATCCCCTTTTATTTCCATATTACAAATACAATAGTAAAATCAAATGCGTCACCTGCCTTGAATGTACAGGATACGATTGTATTTCTTATTGTCTTGTGTCGTGAATATTATTTT
Source organism: Pyrausta purpuralis (assembly GCA_963924145.1). Taxonomy (NCBI): domain Eukaryota; kingdom Metazoa; phylum Arthropoda; class Insecta; order Lepidoptera; family Crambidae; genus Pyrausta; species Pyrausta purpuralis. Next base: position 18,482,133 of record OZ001659.1, read on the forward strand.
GTGATCTCATCTGGACTTAACTTTTTAGCATATTTCGTATAAGATCTTTGTTATTGCATTTGCAATATGGTCAACATTGTTTCGAACTAGAAAGTTCTGTTGGGTTTCTACTGTATCTACCTAAATGTGGACATCCCAGTTTCTACGGTAAACATTGCTACATTGTTGCTCCAGTGAAAACTTTTATTGTACAAATACACTTGCAATGAAATTAGTGTTACCTGTAATTTAATTTCATCGTTTGAATACGATGACAGACATTAAAGCTAGAGGTAGGTGGTCATTATGGCTTCACTGCGACCAGCAGCTCTATTTTTGAATCACTCGCGCCAAAATGCCGTGTGATATTCATTTATTAATGTCCGATTATCGATTGAAAAACAATTTGATTCCAAACAGGAGTGATTAAAAAATATAACTCAATATTGTAAGTATCTACGTATATATTTTGCTCGGTTTTCTTGGAAATTTAGTTTGGTTTCGAACGAAAATCACACGCCATATCTAAGCGAGTGATTCAAAAATTGAGCTCCAGCTCTCAAAGGAATCGGTTATGATGTGCGCATAGAAATTAATGACTTTTATTGATTTCCAATGGAAATCACAGCGGGATAATAATTCTTTTCGTCAGAATTATTAGTTGTTGAGATCATTTAAATAATATCACTAGCTATGATAATAAAATTAAGGAGCAAGGTAAGGAAGTGCAGTAAAAGCCCTATTACACTACGCGGTATTCAGGCAGTCTTAGTACGACTGTCTTAATGCTAACTCATTTGCAAAGCGTACGTAGTTGGTGACGGTTGTCGCGCGATGGGAAAACTTTCAAAGCACCAGAAAATCGCCATAGCTTTTGCCGCGTCTATTAATTTAAATACAAAAAAGAAAAGAAAAATATGGGTGAAAGAGTATTTACTTTTGATAGAAAAATTTATAATCTTACATATAACTTGCTAGCACTTATTACATTAAGCTAAATCTTTGTAAGACTGTCTGAATACTGCATAGTGTAATAAGCCCTTAAGTCGTAGAGTAAAGTAAGAAAGTAGAATTAAAATCGACTTCTCTCTGCTCATCGGTTTTTTTGATTACCAAAATAAGTGCAATATTTTTGCTTTTATAAAGTTTCGACGAGGTACAATATACAATTTATGTATGTTCAAAGTATGTGTGTAAAACAAGAAGTCAAGGAAATCATGCGCGTCTGAGATACGTGCATCGTTTACGAATTAAATGACTAGACAATGACATGATAATGTCCCCACAATAATTATGGATAGAACGCCTATTATGTTTACTGCTAATCAGATTAGACTGAGTTATAAAACCCGTTTGTCAGTCTGTCATACGTAACGAGGGTGGACCACCCGGACTCAAGATTAGGACCTTTGTCTACAATGGTATCTTGGTCCAATAAAAATATATCTCAAAATTGGACGCGTAACTGCATTTCATTTTAGCTGCGACTGTAGAGACGTATGATAGATAACATTGTGAGTTGAATAATGCCAGACATAAAAATGATAGGCAAATAGTATAAATAGTTAATTATTTACTTGGCAGACCATCATAGTTACGAGACGACTTTATTTCAGTAATATAAATAAATATAAATATGGACATCAATCACATACATTGCTCTGATCCCAAAGTAAGTAACCTTTGCACTTGTGTTTTGGAAATCAGACACAACGGTGGTCGCATCAACACTCAGACCCGAGATAATGTAGAACATCTTGATTTCTATATTGACCCGACCGGGATCCGAACCCGGGACCTCGGAGCGGCGACGCCTTAAAATCCAGCGTATTTAGCCACTACACCACGGAGGTCGACTAAATGAGTAGTATTTTTTATATTTAGGCCAACAATTCCCTTAAATTCAATCCATTTTAGCTTAAATTCACTTAAAAGTAACCATCCTATATAAAACCTAAAAAAACATGTAATCTCGCCAATAGAGTATGGAGAGCATTTCATTTAGCGACACAGCTAACAGATTAGTTTATAATTTGCCAACACGGGTCCAGTGTTGTAATCGATTCCGATCTGGCCATGATTGGTTTAAAGAAAGCGTTATTCGAATACAGGGAACGACTCGATTCTGGGTTCGCGGGAAACGCGATGATCCGATTACATGCCAACATTCTTGCACAATGCATGTAAATGCGTCTGGCTGGATCGAACTTGAGTGATTTGTGCCATTATTGATATGACAGAGTACAGGTTGAACCGACTCGGTGAGTTATACCGACAACTTGTAAGTTATATTCTTACCAATATTAATATATAAAGTAATTCATAAATAAATAAAAATGCAAAACGTGACATTAGCAAAACAATGAGCTCATGGTGGTAAACTTGTATTTGCATGTCATAAAATTAAGAAGAAGTATGTTGTAGCATGTACCTTAGCCTGATAGCTGATGCAGTGGAAGAGACTAAAAAATGTGGAAGCGTTGTTTCGAATGCAAATAAATATTTCTTGTATGGAAAAGAAAATTTTGAAGAATTAATATCTTCAAAGTGACTAACTAATGTATGTTTTTCTTTGCTAGTCGAATATTGCACCTTAACAATCATGTCATTGCTTTTTAACAAAATGATTCATAAGAAAAACATAAAACTCAAAACCTACAAAGGCAATTAATCGTTAAACACTGAGATCTTTAGAAATTAAATAGAAAATTATATAATAAAAAGAGTATTTCAGTGATATTATTATATGTGTATAAAATATGAAAAGATTGTTTACAATATTGGAATAGCAAAGAAAAGCGGGCTTTACTTAATAAGCGATTGTAAATATTTGCATAGTTATTTTGGTGGACTACGCTTATATTCATTGATATAATTGACTATTCTGTAGTCTTAATATAAAAGACAAGCGGTGCATCTATGTACGAGTATGTATGTATGTATGTCTAAAACAAACCGACATCTAGATGCAGTTGTGTTTCATGTACGATTGTTTGAGGCCACATGAAAATGTTGCATCTGATTGTGTACAAAATTAATGTGGTCGGACGCCTGTCGAAATTAAACAATAAGAAAGGTTGGTCCGCTTCCGTCTTTGGTATTCATACACAGTCTTTTGTCCTCCCTTCCTGTCGTTATTATGACTTTTTTTGGAGGATCGATTCAAAGGTTAAACAAGTTGTCTATGGTCACGTTATGAGTGTCTATATTTTGTATCAAGAGTTGCGTTCAACTCTTTGCAGATTTGTTTTTTTGATAAAAAATATATACATATAGGTAACTAGTTAGGTTCAGAAATCATACATGATTTTATTTGACTTATTTGCAATGTTGGTATTTAACACTTTTGACTTTTCTAAGACAAACGTTTCTAATACACCGTAGACCCCTTACACACTGCGACTTTTAGCATCGTTTCATATGCAGACGCGCGTTTTGAAAACGCGCTTTAGCATCGCGACTCCCACAATGAACAGATTTAATTTTGCAACGATGCAGTCGCTGAAAATTCAGTAGGCACATAATTTGACAATTGCCAGCTTCTACATCGCGACTATATCGTTGCTAACGCATGTTAGAATCGCGACTGTACCGATGCTAAAATTAGCGAAGTATGTAAAGGTTCACATTTTGCGACTGTATCGATGCTAACGCGCGTTAGCATCGCGACTGCATCGCTGTTAAAAGTCGCAGTGTGTAAAGGGTCTTAGATTTACCCGCGTTATCAATAAGTAGTATATAAACCTTTGCTATTACTATATTATACAATAGTTTTCAATTTTTTTTTTCTACAGAGTAAACAATGGCGTCATTTCAAAATCAACGATATCGCTTGTCACTTTAATGCCGTCACTTTTTGTGTCTGTAGAGGCAAATTGAGTTGTCATACTTTTTTACTTTTATCTGAGCGATAAATGAAGCGAATAGCTGTGTTATCGCGATTCGCCGAGTTCTATACAAATATTGTTCGTGAAATAACAGTCGTACGTATAGTTTGCATGTGATAAAATAGCGGCGATTGCGCTGGGTGACGTGTTATTTTAGTAAAAACATCCGTTTCTTCTACATAATATTGAGTGAATTTGAATTTGATCTATAACGGATTGTAAGACTGTTATTTCTAGTCTCGAAATTTCGCTCTGTAAACAACACTTCGATCGATGTGCTCTTGCAAATAGAGCTAGTGCTTTTGCAGTTCTTTTTAGAACTTTTTAAAAAATTTAAAACTTTAGAAATTTATAGGTATATCATCATTATGATGTGTCAACCACACTTGGATTGCATGTGCAGTTTGTCACAAACAGAGTCAGCCCAGAGTACAGACCTTCGATAAAGGCAGGTAGGAGGTTACTATTTAATTATTCTATGATCAATGGAAACAGTTCCTGCTTATCTTCGTCTCTTCAAAATTTGATAATCTAGTGATATTACAATAACAGATAGAGACTGACGCAGATACCAAAACTTAAAATTCTGATACTGTTATTCGAAAAAATGCAATTCGGGAAAGTCGCTCCCGATACGTTATCGAGTGAGTAACGTCCGGTACTCCTGCGCATAGGAACCGCTTGTAACTTTGTCGCCGCAGTGACGCATGCGGTGTCCTCCAACAACTGATAATATTTTTTTTCTCAAATTCTTATTTCCCATGTGAGTGTTTTGCAAACTATAAGTGCGTTCAAGGTACATTTAGTGTAACGAATTATTTTGCAGGTACTCAAATATGAAATCAGTTACTAAGTAATTTTATGACCCTAGGAAAAATAAGTTTGTAAGATAATTTTATTTTTTAGACGCTTAGTAAACTAATGACCACGGTACACCAGTGTGCCATTGCACTCAATTTGCGGAACCCTATGACGACTGACTAACCAAAATAATTTTGAAAATCATTGAAGATTTTCATTGCATATAGGCAACTTCCTCAACTTTGCAGGTTAAAAATAAAAATTAACTCATTTGTTTAATTTATGGGATAAAGCAAATCGATTTACTATAGTCTATTTATTTTATGATGATGAAATTTCAGCACTCATCATTAAAACAAACTTTTTACTTACTAATAAATTATAGCTAACAAATAGGTGACGTTTACGTATTAGGCGTTTTGCAAGTATTGTATTCGACGAATATTCCTAATCTTACATTAATAAAATCAGCAGGCGAAGTCTGATGCAAAAAAATTGACATTTCGCGTAGACAATTTCAATTTTATGATTTTCTCATTCATCAAATATCCATTAAGATGAAATAAGAAACCAAAAATTTGCGCACGGGCGGGACTTGAACCAGCAACCTTTTGGCAGACCGGGCCAAACGCTCTTACCAATTGAGCTACCGTGCTGTCAGTCCGACCCTGCAAAATTTGTGGTCTCTTATGAAAACGTCAATTGGGTGACGCTCGATCGACGACGAGTGATCAAATAAATCATTTTAACTTATGTAGATTGTATATTTTTAAAATTTAAAAAAAAAAAAAAATTTTAAACTTCATTCGAAAATTCTTCTCAATCAATTAATACACGAAAACACCAATTTTGTTTCAGCATTTTTCGAGCGCCATCTGGTGGTTTTACAGGGAACTATGTCGAGACTTCCGACACATGACTTAGTAACATTACCTCTCTTTAAAATTAAGTGTTAATATCAGCAAAACCTATCGCGAGTTTGTCAATTATTTTGTTTCCTTCTTGCCATTTGTTGTATTACCTTCTGTATTAAGAAGGTAGTAAGTTTATGAGTTCGTAAAAATAAATTGATATCATTATTTCCCGAAACTTGATATGTGTTAATTACACAACAATCACACGACTTATAATAAAATAAAATTGAAGGTTAAAAACAAATATTTCAAATTAAACCTTCATGTCAACTGTGAAACCGCAAACATTTAACCACAAATGATAAGTTTAATTCAGCATAATGCAATAAACAAAGCGTCATTTAAATACGTACGTGTATACATGTAAGACCTGTACATACTGCGACTTGTATCAGCGATGAAGTGGCGATGCTAACGCGCGCTAGTATCGATGCAGTCGCAAAATGTTAACCCTTACACACTGCGCTACTTTTAGCATTGATACAGTCGCTATGTAGAAGCTGGAAATTTTCAAAATATGAATACTACTGAATAATGAATTTTGGCGACTGCATCGATAATAACACGTGACTGCATCGATGCTAAAAGTCGCAGTGTGTAAGGGGTCTAAATAACGTCACTACGAACGAAGTACTACTCGTACTTGTACATACTCTCAATTTTTCAAAAAATTTAACAACCTAACAATAACCTGAGCTGAATTTTATCAACATTATGAATATCCCCTAATGAGGAAATGCCTTATAATATGTATAAGTTATTTTAATACGAGTGGTACCTACTAATTTGATGTTGATAGGTTACGAAAGTTACACACAAGCTACGAGGACAATAAATTATTTCATTAAAAAATCAATAATTAAAAACGACTAATGACAAGTAACTGTGTCTGTTTGTTTGTTGTAACTCGATAAACACTGTCCAAAAAATAATGTGACAATACTATGTACTTATGTAATACAAAGAATTGGATTTAAATTAAAGTTCAAATTTTTCTTCATAGTTTGCTGTTGCTTTTCTTGGAAAATTTCTGGTAAAAATCGTATGTTTAACAAAGTACACATCATTTTGGCCATCTAAACCGCAATCATACATAATGTTCTCACAGGGTAAACGACCCATTATCGGACGCCATTGACAGTGCAAGTATTGTGCTCGTTGTGATATGATATATGACTCATGAAAATTGTGTCAGTATTCGCCAAATATCCGTGATGTCATATTTTGTATTTACTTGTTTACCCTATAGGTTTTATTTGCATTGTATTGTAAGTGTGTATATTGTTGTATTTTTTAATCCCACAATCGTATGTAAACGAGAGACAATAGAAATTCTATTGTTATGTGGTTGCATGCAACCGCTTTTGTGTTGAAGCGTGAAGTATTTATGTAGGTAGGTATGTAGTTCATTCTAAATTATGTAAGTTTTTTTATCTTTTACACCGACTCAAGTGTTTCTGCCTCACCCAATGGTTGACTGGTAAAAAATGCTTTAAAGCATTAAGTTCACCATTTGTACTTAATTTTGTTTGTGAAATAAAGAATATATATATATAGAAGTGACCTAAAAAAAAGCTGGCTTACATCTTGAAGTTTTATTATTGCAAAATTAAGGTGCAACACGTAGCATTTCCTGGCTCAAAAGGATTTTTTCAAGTACAAAAAATTTCAGCTGAAAAATAAAGAGTATAGGTAATTTTGCTTTTATAAAGCATTCAACTAAGATCTATAGATACTACTGCATGCACAGTTTTCTGAATCTTCATACAAGTACTGCTATTTTATCTAGGTTTCAAATAGACAGTAATGAAATAATCCATTTAGCCCACAGCCATGGTATCCTACTGCGAGGCCACTTAGCCAGATGTGATGACCTCTTTTCTTGTTCTCAAAGTATTTGTTAGCTTTGTACTTTATTTCGATGTCCTATAGGGCCTTACCAGATGGCGAGAGAGAAGCTGTATGTACTTTTTCTAAAAATATTTGTAAAATCGGGAAGATTCTCACTAATTGTGCCTAAAAACCTACTTTAATGCTTCAACACCCGAGCGGTTGCAGGCAACCGCATAACAATAGAATTTGCATTGTGTCTCGTTCACATACGCTTGAGGGATTAATATTAGTAGTCCTTTTCCACTGTTCAATGAAATTCCTATCTAGTCAGCTTTAAAAGAGTAAAATATAACGTCGTTAACTACAAATTGTGATTCATAAAAGGTAGACCTCGATGCCTCCGAAAAAGCTGCCCTGACATACGTTGATGACACTTTGAGCTTTAAAAGCTGTTTATTCACGTGCCAGGCGTTGAAGCATTTTGAGCTCTCTTTGTCATAAAGTTTTACATTTTAAGCAATATTACTAAGAACCCTTACTTCGACTGCGAACCGTTACCCCTACCTTACACACTCCAAATTTTAGCATCGAGGCACTCACACGTTTTGAAAACGCGATTCAGCATGGCGACTCTTGGTATGAACAGATTTAATTTAGCATCGATGCAGTCGCGCGTTTTGAAAAGCGCTTCAGCATTACGACTTACGCAATGAACAGATTTAATTTAGCATCGACGCAGTCGCCAAAATTCAGTACATAATTTGACTATTTCCAGCTTTGCATCGCGACTGCATAGATGCTAAAAGTAGCGCAGTGTGTAAAGGTTGACATTTTGCGACTGCATCGATGCTGCATTGCGACAGCATCGCTGCTAAAAGTCGCAGTGTGTAACTGTTCGCAGTCGCAGTAAGGGTTCTTAGTAATGTTGCTTAAAATGTAAAACTTCTTGACAAAGAAAGCTCAAAATGCTTTAACACCAGGCAGGCACGTGAATAAATGACACAGCGTTGAAAGCTCAAAGTGTCATCAACATATATGTCAGAACAGCTTTTTCGGAGGCATTGTGGTCTACCTTTTATGAATTTGTAGTTAACGACGTTATATTTATCTCTTTATAAGCTGGCTAAATATGAATTTCGTTGAACAGTGGAAAGGGAGTACGGAAGGGGTTTAAGAGAAAATGTCCAATATCGCGCATTCTTACACACTCTTACGCACTCGTTCACTTTACAAATGTACCGCTCTGACGTCTCCCCGCGCTGTTTAGTGACAGGAGGTGGCACTACTCGTAATGTATGCACATAGGCCGCTTGCAGACATAACAACTCGGTTTCCTCCGATAAAAACCTCGTGCTTGCATGTCTGGGTAAATTGATATTTATTAGATTAGTCTGCGTCCGTGCTTTCTCGGTTAGGTAGTGTGAAGACATGAGCTATGATTATGGTAACGTGTCGAACATTATTATTCCAAAATATTTGTATGGTTTCATCTGTTTGGTTTGGCCTTAACAATCGTGTATGCATGCTGGCAAGATGGTGGCTGTAGTACATATCTGTTATCGTTTAAATGTGCACTATACATATAGGCATATAAGAAATTAATGAGCTTACCATATCCGTGTCAAGTTAAGACCGAGAAACTCTTTCTTTTTGATCCAGCTCAGATTTAAAATATTTATTTTGTCACAACCAATTAACACAAGTTCACTTACATAGAAAACTTTGCAAATATTAAACAAATATAAATAAAAAACATAGCATTACATCTTACTTCCGTACAAACACAGAACTGTAAACATCGGATCAAAACAATGTTTAAAATAATATATTTTTTTCACCTCCCATTTGGCACACTTTTTTGTGTTTCGTATACGGGACAGACAAATTTGCGCCCTGCCTAAGGTTGTCGCTGTATGTAATGTATGACGTCGGATATTATGTTGAAAGAGACTTGTATGATTAAACTGCTGAATCCTGTTATTCCATCTTGGTCAAATCATGATTTGACCATATCAGAGACAAAATCTAAATTTGATCATTAGATTTGTATAGGTACCTTAATTACTTGAGGTGATCAATTTTCCAATTTATTTTTAGACACCTGTGATTAATACAAGTTTAGTTCATGGAATATAATTGCGTTCTCTGTAGCTGAGTTTAGTTTTCGTATCACGTAGGAAATGTAAACAATTACTTGAGCACCAAAAATCTACGACCCACTACTAAACCTAAATGTTTAAAATTAATTGTAAAAAAACAAAAAATAAAGCTGTATCTACAACTCTGGGACCGCGTCGTTAAAAGTGATAAATTAAAATTAATTCCCAGTATTTACTGTTTTGATAATCCCGCCACAGGAAAAAAGTAGGCTCTATTTCTAATGGGTTACGGGTAGATTTGTGGGTATTAAAGAATGTATTAGCCTATGATAAATGCTCCATTAACATTCCAAAGGAGAGTAGCGTGTGGCGAGATGATCTGAGGCTGTATTGGTGAGTGATCACTAGGAAATTGTACAAAAATCGATTTTATTCGTATCGCATTACGAACTTGAACGGAATCGTCTTTGGAGTGACTTTTTTAAATAAAATCCCTTAACATCAGTTTTTTTTTAAAATGAGGGATCAGGAGTTTTGACATTTTGATTTTAGCCACCTTGAAAAAAAACCACAAGTGTTTTTTTTAGCGGTTTATCCGTTTGTGAGGAAGGACTTAGAATATTGTATAAAAAATGATAAATATTTTTACCCTATCAAAGTATGGATAAGTAGATAGTGGTAATTGGCAAACCTGTGGCCCCTTAGACACTGCATCTTTTAGCATCGATGCAGAAGCGCGACTACATCGATGCTAACGCGCGTTAATATCGATGCAGTCGCTAATATATATATATAATAAATAATTTGACAAAGTCCAGCCTCTTCATAGCGACTGCACCGATACTAACGCACGTTAGCATCGCGGTTGTATCGATGCTAAAAGCGAGTGTGTAAGGTTGACATTTTGCGATTGCGCGACTGCTTAAAGTCGCGGTGTGCAAGGGTCTTTGACCCTTTACATTCGCGCTACTGCATCGATGCTAACGCGCGACTGCATCGATGCTAAATTAAATCTGTTCATTGCGTAAGTCATAATGCGGAAGCGCGATTTCAAAACGCGCGACTGCATGGATGCCAAAAGTCACAGTGTGTAAGGGGTCTTAGATCGCATCACATACGTCATATATCTATGTATGAAAAATAAAGAATGTGGAAACCATCAAAATAATTTGTTTTTAATTAACCTGGCAATAAAAGAAAAGTATATTTATGGTAACACAAGTAAGTAAAATATTTATACTGAGGGCCATAAGTTGAGTATTACGATAAAAGGAAATTATTTTCTCTAATCTGTCGGAAGGTGATTTATTAACTCGAACGACATACAGAGTTATAAAAATACCTCTACATAGTTACAGATAAAATTTGTAATAACAGCTTTAGTGGCAGCTATAGTACTAATATTGTACAAGATAAATCAAATGGCAGTTACGATTTTACTGACTATTTTCTAAGTACCTAGTTGTAAGTTGAAGGGATTCAATCGAATCAATTAAGTATGATTTGGGTACGATCGATAAAGAGTATATTTTCATATTCACATGACTTGGGCACCACTTTAATTCCTTAAATAGGAGTCTGCTTTTAATTGCGAGCAAATTAATTAAGTTTACGAAACTTCTTCTTTATTGCCGATTTCCTAAAAAGTCTTACTTTTATGGCACCACAGAATTAACGAAATTGCGGCTAGTATTTCGCACCTTTCAAACTCACATCAAAGTAACACAGGACACGCAAAGAAGCCCAGATAACAAAAAAGTTTGAGGATTCAGCAGTTTGTATGCTTAATGTACGTTTAATCGCAGTATTCAGGAAGTCAAGGGGAGCAAATGTGAAATTAAATTACAAATAATAAACGTACGAATAAATCGTCTTTCATCTGAGCAATCTATAATGTCACGTCAATGCGTGCTTGGATTGTAGAATCAGCTACTTTTTGAAGGGTCCAAGTAATTTAATGATTAAACTATGTACAGGGAGTGGCGTAACCGTAAATGGCCTGAAGTCTTTATCCTACGGTGATTAGTTTACCCTACCCACTAAACTAATGTTCTCCGCGTACCCTATGTCTGTAGATTTAGAGGTCATAATAGTACACCTGAAGTATGGCATACTGTTTGAACTGACCGCGAAAGTTGTCCATTTAGCAGGCTGACTGCTTTTTCATAAATAAAGCTTGATTGATGGGAGGTCTCAGTTAGATGCTCCATCAAGTGACCAGAGAAAGGCAAGGAAAGTGATTTGCAATGAAACCGATGTTTAGCGAAAGTGTTCGTCCGATCCTTGTTAATGAAGTTGCTTATGATCACGTCATCCGATGATCAGTCTGACCTGGCTGGGAACAAGTTAATTAGTCTTATTTGCGGAAAAAACGAAAGCTCAGAGATTAATGGTCTGTTATTGCCAATTAAGACCCGCGAAATTGCAACGTGTTTTCGCAATTTCTAGCGAAGATGCAGTTTAGGTTCGTTAACACTGATAGGTACTTAAGGTGTACATGTTTATGGTAGTTCTTCTGAAGTTTCATAATAAGCAAAAGTCAATAACAAACGGAAGAAAGTTGAGAAACAGCATAGAATCACGATATTAGTTGTAGAAGCTAATAACACCTTTGGCGCCAAGAAATGCTTGAAAGATTGGCTTTGAAGAATGGCTTTGATGGTTATAATTATCCTTCAATTTACTAGGTATCCTCTCTCGTTTAGGCGAAATAAAAACAATCCTTACATCAAAATCAAAACATGAGGATTGTTTAGACCTCATTAGTTTATTCGGTTTATCTAATAGGTAGTTCTAGAATAAATGATTTGAATGTATGATGGGGTAGTGTACTTCTAGGTTAAACTAGCAATTTCGGATAAAAAGTTCTCATGGAATGGAACATATACATATTAATAATTTTACAATATTACTGCAGACAACTCTCAATAAGGTAACCTACCTACTCGCTTGCGATGTTCTTATGACTGATATCATATCTTAAGTTTTTTTTTGATGCCCTTGCGGGTTTAAATATTCAATTTTAGCAGCGTTTTGCGATACCTATGTTATATGATATGTTGTCTGGCGCATATTTAAATACGTAAAATTAAATACATAAACATAAGATCAGCCAATTTCATTAGGTACTTAATATCATTTAAAAAAAAATAACTACACAGTTATCTACTTCTTACTCTCTTATCCAATGAAACGAAACGAAAGCTCAGAGATTAATGGTCTGTTAACATAAAATATAATCTGTTTTCCTTAGGGTATCTATTTGTAGTTTATAAATACAACTTTATCACTATGTTTTTGTTATGTTTTAAAATCGAATATATCGTTTTATCCAACCAAAGGCCGCATAGAGTCACGACACGAGAACTTACGTGATAGATAAGAGGTGTAAAATAATTAATTATTTTGTTAATAATATCTTTCACAAACAACCTGCTTCAAGGATACACATTGTTATGTAATTAAAACTACTATCATGTACTAAAAACATAAATATTTTTTTATAATGACAATCATATAATTGAGGTTGAAATAATACGAGGATAAATTGCATTCGAGATATAAAAACACTAAAATGACAAAAACATACTACTTGGCTTTGTCGGTGGAGCATTTTCCAAAATAGTCTAAATTAAAATGCACTGGTGCCAAACAGTTAATTTTTTATGATTCGAATATGCGTTGAGTATTAATTTTAAGTAAGTTAGTATTTGTTACGACTGAAAATAGTATAGCTTTCAGTCGTAACGTTATCAGCACTTTACTTTCTTTTATTCTCCGGGATTCTTTTCGAGTTATTATCATGGAATGTTATTCCACATAAAATCTTCATTTCTAAAGGTTTTGTCGCACTCCGTGGTCGCACTGGATGATTTCGGCTTCGGCCGGACAGAGGTATTGACTAGACCGCTGAACGAGTTCAGTGTGTCAAAACCTTTAAAGTTCCAATCAAGTGCTTCGTTTATTTACTGCATTAGTTTGTGTAAGTCACATGTTGTCAGCACGTGTCCCCGATTCCCTTGCACTTGCTGTGTTCCTTTCTGCATATATCAATCCTTAACTGGACAATTTCGGCTCTATTCTTCGATCCTTAAGGCCGCCGATCCTCAGCAGGCGATATGGGCCACTGTACTAATTGTTCTTAGAAGCAATAAGTGCATGTGTTCGAAGACTTCGAAGGGATACTGATAATGTGGAACTAATGTTCGGATCTCTAGTGACGCCAGGCGCAAACAAAAAACTGTTTTGTTAATGCCAAGTTTTTTAACCGTGCTAAGGGATACCAACCTGCTGAACCCCGGTGATGCATCCCTTTAGCTCCAATTGTTGTAATGACTTATGCCACATATTAGGCTAGGTACAATAGCGTAGTTTATCATGAAAAAAAAAAACAACAACATATATTTGTACTTGCTATTAAAACTGACTTGATCCATATTGCTGAATTTAAACATTCCACAGCAACACAACATAAATTATCTAGACACAAGTAATGGACGGTAAAATCACAGTGGAACAATTTAATTATAAATTAAATCGTAACGACTTTTTATTGAAACGATTCTGGTATCAGTTTACGCCCCTGCCCCTGAGCGTTCTCCGTGGCATGACCCCTTTGCCAATATTACTAAATGAATGCACCGCCTGACTCTGATTAATTATGCACTTAAGAGTGATTTTATGTAACAGCATAGGTATGAAGGTTGCATTATTACAGCAATGCACATTGGCGTGCCATAAATTGTATACCTTTTACACTTTCTCCTCTTCATAATATACCTACTTGTTATTGATAGTATTAAGTACGAGGAAAGTGACAAATAATTTGGTGTGGTGTACCAAAGAACACTTTACTACCTAATTCTAAAAGAGGTAGTACGAAATTGTCAGTAAAGTAAGAAATAGAATAAGCGATATAACAACTGACAATCTGCAAAAAAGTGAACGAATCGTCTTTTATCCACAGATGTCAATCAATGACTTACGTTATGACTACAGAAGAGTAGGTTTATGTTTACAGACAGTAGCTAGTCATGTTTTTGCCTCATTTCAGGGTCAACAGTCGTTACTTACTTATGTTTTCCGAATTAAGTCTACATTGACGAATGTTGCTAAATTACCAAGTACAAAATATCGGAAGAAATCGCAGGAGGTCACCCACTGTACAACGAAGTCGCCGCGTTTACATACAGATTTCAGGACATTTCGACAGTGGCGATAAATCAAAACAAATAAGGAGTCGACAGTATTGGTTTTTGTTGCTGCCATTGACATTTAGTAGTAAGATGAGATCGCTTTTCGGATAATGGTGTATAATGCGAAATAACAAGGTTGCCGTTTAAATAATATGAGTCACAGTTTTTTACCTTAAAGGATGAACAGTATTTTGATGCAATTTAAGCGATGCTGATTGAAATTTAATAGAAGGTTGAACATGCACAATCAGCTTCACATTAAAAATGGTCCTGATGGTCTTGAATAATCGACTTATTTTCGTTTCATAAATCAGCTCAGCTGTGATAATGATGATAACCTAATGGTCCAAGTTTGTATACGGTTGATTCGTGTACATAGTCAATGGCTGCCCAGATAGTAGTAGTTAGTTAGTTTTGCTGGGCATTTTCTGCACTTAGCCGCTCAATTGGGACATTGTGCAAAAATGTTGTAGTAATTTCAGCGTTTGCTCGCCGCGTCTAAGTAACTCAGTGCGAAACCAGGACATGTCCAGTTCCGTTCACACCGAACACCAGGTCAAGACGAAGGCGCCCGCCCGAGCGGAACGCAACCCGACACCGTCGCCGTCCTCTGATTACAACGTATTGAAGACAGCACTTAAGGTTGTACCTACACTGCCGCATCTTATCTAGTTGCAATAAGGACTAATTTTCAACGAAAGATAGCCTGATACGCTAGTGTTTGTACTTCTGTGCTGCAGATGAAATCGCTGCTTGGAATGTTACGGACTGCATTGTTTGCATATTGTAAGCTTTTTTTATATCATTCGCTCATTAACATCATCAATTAAAGGGATGTGCTCTGGATTAGTAGAAAATATCTTTCTACCTCACTGATAAACGTTGTTTCCTCTACCCAATGGTTGTCTAGAAGAGATCGCTTCCAGCGATAAGACCGCCAATATTGTACGAATGATTTGCCTGTATTGTTATTGTTTCTTGTATCCTTACTTGTGCAATAAAGAATATTTATTATTATCATTAAAATACATATAATAAAGTACATTTGTTTGTTGATTCAGAATCGCTAGGTCGCAAAACTCTACCTTGCAATAAGGTGTACTAGATAGTAGGCGTAGTTTTGGAAAATCATTCACTACAATACTGTAACAGCCAATAATAAAGCTGGCTGGTTACTAGCTCAAAGTATTAGCATAGTTATCCAAAGCGGCAACGCAGCCTTGCCGTTACGAAATGGTTTTGTTTTTGAATTGGTAGATTTTAAGATTATTTTTTATGTTGCAGTTTTTTTTTTATTATTAATAAAGATATCAAGATTCAATTCACTACATTTTGTAAATAATTATATTATTCTTACAAATTGTGAGTAAAAAGTAGTGCTAAAGGTACCTAAGTAAGGTTACGGATGAACGAATTTCCTACCTATTTACCTTCTTGTAGATTGCATAGCCTTCAACTTTATGTAAGAAACAAAGTTGTTGCACCTATTTGATCATCAACATCATTGTAACTTGACGACGAAATAATTCAGTCCTAATTACTTAGTCAAGCTATATGAGGCTTAGTGTTTGCATAATAATATAATTTCGTAGGAAGCATACCCGATTCAGTGTCTAGTAGAAGATATTCCTCATAGATCAAATTGCGTCCATTAATGTTTTAGTTTTAGTGCTAATTTTTTGACTAAATCCAATCAAGGGATGATTTTGGTGTCCAATATTTATAATATATATATTTTGTACATAGAATCCCTTAATGATGCAAGTGAACACCACGAAAGTTTTTTTTTTTCAGAAACACACCCTTAAGGGGGTGAAACGGGGTTTCAAAGTTTGTATGAAACTTTTTATTGTGTGATTGGATTCACTTGAAAATTTGTACAAAGGTTTCTTAAATGATGAAGATCAGCACTACGAAAGGACTTTTCAGGATAAACAGTAATTGTGCCGCGTATACCATTAATCCCAAACAACCTACCGTTTGAATTTAAAAGATTTCAGTTTCTAATCAAGGTGTGCATCGTCATGACTATCAATCACAGGGACAAATATTGAAATTTGCTGGGATTGATTTGCGTCAAGACTGTTTCTTCAATGGACAGTTTTACATGGCAAGCTCACGCGTGAGCTCTAAAACTGGCCTTGTTGTTTTAGTGCCCTCTTCTGAATTAGTGAAAAACATTTGAAATTTTGTGATTTAAATTTCAATCAATAGGTTATACCTGGGAATGAAGAGAGGGGTGTAGTCTGTATGGGGAACCTCAAAAATTTAAAACTGTCCCTTACGCCAACGCAACAGACAGGATTTAATGAAACTCTAGAATAAAATACATCGCCCATTGCAATATCACATACTCAGGTACAATAGGTAAACCATTAATAGGTTGGCATTTAGGTATAACTAAGGGATAAAAAATGTATCGGGAAATCAGAAGTTTACGCGGGCGAAGCCGCGGGCAACCGCTATTATATTATAAATTAAAACCATTCAGCATAGATTACTGGTTACTCAAAGGGCCTATATTTTAATTTTTGCCCCTATTACAGGCCACACATTGTATATTACTAGAAGGAATACTATACTGGAAGGTTTTAAGCGATTTGAAATTTATTAAGCAATACCTACATATTCGTGTTATCACATACAAAACAAAACACTTAGGCACGTAGAGCCTCTACAACTCCACTTCATATAGGTTATGGAACCTTCCGAAGATATATTGAAGCCGTCCTCGATCAGAAGTTCAATATCGCTGGCTAGCAGCCAACTTTCCAAGCCTTTTGTTTTTTATACCCAGCCGTCAAAAGCTCCGAACTTATTGACCTGGAAGAATGGATATATTGAATTGAAATGTAATATTGAACATGCTTATGTTACCGATTTCATACTTAGAAGGGGAAACCATTTTGACATTACATTGATGTTCCTTTCTTTAGGTTCTAGGTCGGTAAGTGTGCAGGGAGGTTTAATAAAATTATTTTTCGTCTCGTTGCACTATTGATTCTGCTAGTTGAGGAGCGATATATGCTCTTTAAAAATGGATTTAAGGTACATAATATAATGTTATAATAGTGCTCTTGAAAAGCGTAGTTTACATTTTATTATCTAATTTATTGATCAAACAAAATCACAACCAATTTTTTTAGGTTGTCCTGATAATTTTGACAGGTTGTCTAGTATTTTGGTACATTGCTCACTAGAGTGAAAGCATGATATGTAAGACACGACATTTTAAGGATGGCTGGAAATGCCGAGAGAAAGGTTAACGTCTAGACTTGGAACTAGTGTGGTCACGAATTAGAAAAGAAGGGTACACTCCTTTCAAGGGCGAGGAGAAATTACCATTACAAATAGTCGCGTGTTTGTTTGAAGACCACCCGTGATGATTTTACAAACTCATTTGTCACCGACATAGATGTTACTTGATTTATATTTGGTCGGTTCTGTGCCCTGGTAATAAGGTTTTGATTTATTCAATAGTTGTTCGGACACATCAAAGCGACTACATTACGTGTTACTTTATGTAAGTAGAAATCGAGAGGATCATAGGAAGAAAGGAATTTTATTTTCGATGACATCATTCATAATGTTATTAAGCGGAACAAGAGTTCAAATTTAAACCCAAATAAAAACTTTCTAATCATATCGCGAATAATAAATGCAAACGCCATTACTTTAGATACAATCAGTTCTTGCGGGAAGTACCTACTTGCGTACTACTTGGTAGGTACCCATTAATTCGAATAAATCAGTCAGCTGTATAAGTTTTAAGCGATTTTTGATGATAACGTTAATGTAAAATTCATAAGAGCGAAAGTATTATGAAAATGTTATAAACAAATTGTAGCTTTATTAGTGCTGCATTGAGCTTTATGATTCAGAGTGACGGGAGCTTTTTGCTTAAACATGTTAAAGTTTCATGGGTGTAATCAATCAAAAGGTTTGTTTATGCCCGCTAACATCGACATTTTAGATATGCATGTAATGTGTTATTGATTAAAGTAGTAAAAGGAAAAAAAACTGTTTAGCATAAGTTACGTACAACATTTTAACACCTCTGTCAAGCTATATTCATGTAGATCGCTTTTAAAAAAAACATATTAATAAAAATAGCAATTTGCTGATTATAATACTAACCCATTTTTTTCGATAGTTTGAACCTACTTACTTAGATTTGCTTTGTCATTATTTATTTGTTTATTTTTCTCAGCTACTTCGAATTCGGAGAAACCGTGTCAAGATCGTGGCAGGCCTGAAAGAAATGAGGAAAACATTACTCGCATCGACTAAGATCAATATAGGTACCCATTAAGATGATAATCTGACTTTTTAATCACGCAGCTTTGTGCTTCGGTTAAAGCATAAATGAAAACAGTTTAAAGATTGACTGATCTTTACCGACTTTATGAAGCCAGTTTATAAAACAGGTTAACAATTTTCCAGAATAAATAAATAAAATACATAAATATTTGACAACATCACATACATTGGTCCGATCCCAAGCTAAGTAGCTAAAGCACTTGTGTTATGGAAATCGGAAACAATTGTGGTACCAAAACACCCAGACCCGAGACAATATTGAAAAGATCGTTTTCTACATTGACCCAACCGGCAATCGAACTCGGAACCTCACGAGATGGCGACGCTTGAAACCAGCGTGCTAGCCACTCGACCACGGAGGTCGTCGACAAGTATCATATATTAATTTGCTTATTCGTGGTTTATTATATTATCCATAAGATTTTTGGTTTTTAGAACTGAAGATACACGCTTTAGATTATGCTACAGGCTATTAACTATATACATTGCTTGTTATCAAATTACTTTATGGCTTCCACTTTCAACATAATCGAACGCTTATTCCTCCCTCCTGTAGATAAATTAATTTAAAAAAAACATGTAAGTATTCTGTTATTTAGTCCTATGAATCGGTAAGCTCAAGGGACAATGGGCAGGGCATAAGATGCGAAGAACTGATAGTCGTTAGAGCCGAAAAGTTCTAGGTTGGAGACGTTTTGACCAAAGACGCAGTGTAGGACTACCACGAATGTTATTTTATCATATGTATTTCCTAACATGCCAACCAGGCTAGACAAAATTATCTCAAACGAAAACTTGATAGAAGGTCTACAGTTCTACCCTTAATACCGTTTTTTTTAAATTAGATAGCCAGAAATTTGAAGACGATTGCACCTGATGTTAAGTGATAATGCAGCCTAGGATGGACCATGTCTGCCTAGTAACAGTCTATTAAAGAAAGTTCTTTAATAGGCTGAAGAAGAAGCAAGTGCTTCTTCTTCAGCAATAGCCAAATCTATTCTAAATCTGAATGTCAGTGAATGTAATTCTCAACTGCACTTTAGGCATGTAGGACCTGAAGTAATAATAAAAACATTTTTAGAGTTGAATATGAAAAAAAACGAAGGATCTATGGGGACTATCTGTGCATATTATTAAGTCAATTATTAACATAATAGCCCCTGAATTAGCGTTAATTTTTAACAACTGTATTGATGACGGCCAGTTTCCTTGTTTGATGAACAACAGTAAAATAATACCGCTTTTCAAAGAGGGTGACAAAAGTGACCCCTCAAACTTCCGGCCAATATCGATTCTGCCAGTCTTGAGTAAAATATATGAAAAGATTATATTCAATCAAATTTTAGCATACTTTTCATCGAACAAGTTATTACATAACAAACAATTCAGTTTTACTAAAAGAAGAAGCACCACGGATGCCGGTGTTGCTCTTTTAACACATGTTGATGCTTATGATAATAGGCATGATACTTAAGGGATTTTCTGTGATCTATCGAAAGCGTTTGATTATGTGGATCATGAAACATTACTCATAAAAATATGTCACTATGGGGCATCATTGAACTCGTTAAACTTAATTAATTCATATCTCTCAGGTTGAATGCAAGAAGTATGTATAAACGGAACTAAGTCTTTTGGAGCACCTCTAACAATGGGTGTGCCCCAGGAATCTATATTAGGACCTCTTTTATTTTTAATATATATATAAATGACCTCCCGCATTTTGTAGGAAATCTTTGTGATATAGTATTGTTTGTAGATGATACTTCGCTTATATTTAAAATTCCTAGAGGTGAAGGAAATTTTGACGATGTAAATAATACTCTTTCACAAGTATTACATTGGTTTACTGTTAACAATCTCCTTCTTAATGGAAGTAAAACTAAATGTGTAAAGTTTACGATTCCTAATGTCCGACAGGCATCAACTCAGGTTAAGATAAAAGACAAACCGCTTGATACTATGGAATCACTTTAGACTCCAAACTACAATGGGGTCCTCATATAGAGGCCTCGTCAGGGAAACTAAGCTCAGCTACTTTTGCCGCAAGGAAGATTAGACGTTTGACTGATGTAGAAACAGCTAGGTTAGTTTATTTTAGTTATTTCCAAAGCTTGATGTCCTACGGCATTTTACTGTGGGGCGCGGCTGCTGATGTAGAAACAAATTTTGTGTTACAGAAAAGAGCCGTGCGAGCAATTCATAATCTTAAACCTCAAGATTCCTTACGAAAGGTGTTTAAAGAAATTAGAATATTAACTCTAGCCTCTCAGAATATTTACGAAAATTACGTACATACATTATTTGTACGGAAAAAAATACATTCATTCACGAAAAATAGTGACATACACAAATATAATTCAAGGAATGAGAATAAGCTTGCTATTCCACAATTTAGGCTTCGAAAGGTTTGTAATTCTTTCATGGGGAAAGGTATAAAAAAATTTAATGAGCTACCAGAACACATTATTTACCGGTTAATAAATTTAAAACTGTTTTTAAAGAAACCCTTATGACGAAAGGGTATTATAAAGAAGATGATTATTTAAAAGATAATAATGTATGGACTTGCTCACTACAAACATTGTAAACCTTTTGAAAAGAGGCATTGACAATAGTGAATGAGTTTGTTGCGCAGCTTCTTCTCAGCACTAGCCCACAATTGTCCCGAAGCTGTGGTAGGGTTTATATTGGGACGTGTAAAAGTGCCCCCAGTGGGCCTATTTGCATAAATAAATTACTGTTATGACTTTCTTATGTTTTTATTCACTCTTTTCTTGAAAACGTCCTAATTATAAACATATATTTATTTTATTACGATATATATATATATGGATATATACGTTATCTCAATATATATGTATGTATATTTATTGTATTTAGTTAATTATTATTATTTAAAAAATATGAAAACATTGTAACTTTTATTTTCTGTAATTTAATTTAGCACTGCCGATAACCGCAAATATTACAATTCCAACACCTATGGGTTGGCTGGAAGAGATCTCTTTTAGGGATAAGCCCACCTTTGTTCACATTGTGACTTCATGTATTTCCTACACAACTTTTAAGTGCAATAAAGAATATATTGTAGTTGACAGGGAACACTTCTGCCGGCAGCGAATTGCACTCCCTAACGACACGCATAAAGAAATGTGGACCGAAATCGTTGGGTGCCTATTAATAGGATCTCTACGATATAGTGGTGGAATCAAGTCATTCAATTCCTGCGCATCGCTCTCCGAAATGTAACCTGTAGAACACCGACAGACATGCTACTCTTCGCCTATGCTCAAGACTCAACAATTTATTTTCGAAGAGTGCATCGTCTCTGATAATTCTCTTTGCTAGGTTTTCTATTGAGTCTAAGACCCCTTATACACTGCGAATCTTAGCATTGATGCAGTCGCGCGTTTTGAAAACGCGCTTCAGCAACGCGACTCACACAATAAAAATATTTAATTTTAGCATCGATACAGTCACGCGTAAGCATCAATGAAGAAGTCCACTGCATCGATGCTAACGCGCGGTCGTATCGATGTAGCCGCCAAAATTCAGTACCTAATTTGACAATTTACAGCTTCTGCATCGCGACTGCATCGCTGCTAAAAGTTGAAGTGTGTAAAGGTTCTATAGCAGCCAGCTAATATTTGGCAGAACCTTCCCACACGTGCCAATAGTAGTTTGTGATCACTAGCATAAGCTGTTTTTTAAAAATGTAACTGTATCAAAAAGCATATTTGTTGTCTGTTTTCTTAAAATATAAGAACCATTATAATAACAATAATATGTCATGATAATTTTCCGTAACAAAAATATTTATATTTTACAAAGTGATCGCAAACTTTTTTATGTGTGAGGTTTCAGCACTGGACGTCATTTGGCTGTTAATAATGATGATAATTTATTTAGGACTGTGTAACATTATTTTCTGATAAATAGTAAAATACATCCCATTATATAATTCTAACAGCATATAACTGTTAGAATACGAAAGCTGGAAGTGTGGTGGGTAAATTTCTGTCTTTTTATGCGTGAGAAATCTATTAAAATCTCCAATAAATATATTTCGTAGTGAAAGAATATTTATTTAATAAATCAACTACTAAAAGGGTTCGTTGCGCTGTAATGTGTATAAAATTAATTAGCTCTACTCGTGCGCCGCTCAAACCAGAGCGTTCACTTTTCCGTCGTGATGCAACACACGTCAGCCGGCGTTTATGAGTGCATAGGCTTCTGCAATGTGTCAGCTATAAGACGCTTAGTGCACCGCAAGAAGTCACAAGCACAAGTGCGAGAGCCATATCGAGGCGGGTGGTGATCAAAATCTTCCATTGCGTACCCAAAATGTAAAAACGGTGGCTTATTCCATTTGGGAGCATACTTCTACTAGCATTACTTTGGCGTGTTATTCAGACCATTAAAATGTTTTTTTTTACAATGATATTATATTTTTTTATTACTACATTTTTTTTCATGGAATTGTGCTTTAGTGGTAATAAGTTAAAAAAATGTGTTCATCTTAGATTACAAACTATTACTACATTATATCACAACACAACACAAAATGCCTCAAACTTAGGTTATTTTGTTCAAAAGTGTACTTTACATTGCGATAATTCGCAAAATTCAGTTTGATAGTTTTGGTTGCACAAAGTGGCAACATATCAAAGATAAAGACTCTCTCACTGCACAACACAGCTTAAACTATCAATAACTTATAAACTATGCTATTTAAACGACAACTTCCTCTGTATGATATGTTTAACGAGAGCTATAGAAGTATTATTCAAAGTATATCGTCAGGAATACGGTGTATAGCAATTATTTAGTGTAGTTGGTGTACCACTAGTTCGTAAATTAATCGTGAGTGGTTATGGTTTATTTTGAAATGCACAAAAACCAATGTGTTGCCATATATTTATAATATTTCGGTTGTGCGCCCCTTACATGTACCAACGAATTTTCAATGCATCGCTTTTACTGAGTAAGAAGCTTAACTTGAGTAAGAAGCGGCCCATTTCACACGACTTACCGCTGCACCACGCATACGAAATGCGCGAGCGCATTAGAGCGCACTAAAGCCTACTAGTGTATATCTATATTCAAACTATCGATAGATTATGAGTGGATGTACCGTGCTCTTTAGAAGAGTAAAATAACCTAGAAAGAATTCTACTATTTTCTTGACATCATATGAGTCAGTCACATACCTACAGTTTAGATGTAGTAACTATCAATATTTTTGAGCCATTACACCTAAATAAAAACACTGTGAGTAACTAAATTCTCTACTCCGTATTTTTTGTTTAAATACAGCTATCGATAAAACCCATTCATCGACAACCGGTTTTCCCTAAGACAACCATTAGTGTACTTTACCGATTTTCTCTCAATTTACTTCGATATTCCACTGATTGGAGAGCTCCTATGACTCACAATATATTACCTCCATTTATTATACGGAATAAAGCGTGTGCAATATTCATTTTATAACCCTAGCACTAAATTGTGAAATGCGTTATAACTGTTAAACATGAGAAAACTGTGTTAAGGGCTAGTTTATTATTTATTTTACTATATTTAATATCGGACTATCAAAGTGAGCAAGCAAACACTTTAATAATCTTGCCGTTTATTATAACAAAAACATTTATATTATAAAATCAATAGCTGCAGCTAACATATACATATGTTGAGTACTATTACAGTTATGCATTTCAAGAAAATGATTAAATAATTAATATAAATTGCACTTGTAAAAAGCACCTGTGTCAGACGAGGAATCGAACCCCGTGTTTTAAACTGTCCAGGCGTATACCTATTTATAAATTATTTATTATTATTTATAAGTGTTGAAGACAAGTAAAACCAGGACTCTTAATGTAGCAAGGTGAAGTTTATTTTTCCGACTGGTATAAAAAACAAATGTTTGATAGATTATAAAAATACTGATAATTTTGAATTAGGAAGGCCGAGAAAGAAGGATTATAACTAATAATGGTGATGCTGGTCACCAACAATAGGCATATGCCCGGATAGCGTAAGACACGGGTTTCAATTCCTCGTGTGATAAAGTTGCTTTTTACTATTGCAATTTATATATTAAGTTCGTATAGAGACAAAACACTATAAATATAAAATTGTTATAATAAAACAATTCATAAACTTATTATACATGCGTTTTCTAGACCCAGCATATAATTTTATTAGTACCAATGAAATCAACATGGTTTCAATTCCTACGAAAAGTGATTTATTTGCAAATGAGAAGAATAATTAAAAGATGTTTAATTATCATCAATTGATTTGCAATAATAAATAATAAATTTACAGTTTCCCATGCACATTAACAATCTTAATAGTTTTTGTTATTAAAGACATTAATTACTATCATCGCTAGGCCATCCATAGTTTATTTTCTAACTGGAAACTTATACTATACAGTGGCCGAAAACTCACCCAAAAACAAAAGAAATACGAAGCCTCATTACGCTTGATTCGTATCTGCCATTTGCTGACACAACGCAGTTTGGAACCGTTTTATTATTTAAGAGCTTGAACAAAATCAGCAATGGACGTGAAAGTTGAAGTAAGGTCGTTTCTTATAGTAGTCGACGTAGACACGTCTACCGTCAGTCTAGTCGGTAAGAAGTCAATGGCAGGCCTACTTTCTCAGACAGTATCGCGTCATGTAATTTTTTGGCCGTTTCTTTATCTAACTGGCCTAGTATTGTTGTAGGTGGTTATTATTTCCGCTGTAGGTTAATTATATTCCCTGGGCATTCGATCTGGTTTTGAATCGGTGTGGTCTGATCGATATCTAGACATGCAGATGGCGGGTTTGCTAAGATTATGATTTGTTTGCGGTCTCTGGAAAGATGTCGCGGCTTCGTTTTCTATTTTACTGGTTTTGGTCCGTCTTCTTGTTGAGAGATTACATGAAAAACGTCAAAACTACCGTAAGACATTGTTAAAATATTTATTATAAATACGAAGAGTGAAATTATCTTATGTTACACATATCTTTCGGCTTCCATACTAACAGCTAACTTCACGGAAGACCAAAAATGCTTATTGAATAGATCTAAAAGGAAGATAGACCCACATCTGTGTTTCCAACAGTCTACAACCGTATTTTTTTTAAAAAAAAGAGGGAACAGGCTTCTTCCTTGTTAATGCCACGACTGGTGTAGTATGGAGATAAGAGCAAACCCATCTCATGTAAAAAAAAATAGAGTTCGAGTCGTTGAAACCGCAATTAAAGACTTGCGATGATGAAGTGGTTCCTGAATAATGAGTAAGACAGGTTTAAGCATAGGCGTAGACGTATAAGCGGATTCTTTCACCGACTGGTCATTGGGGTCGGCATGGTCGAAAGGAGCTCAAACTCATAATATCATTAAGGCAATCTGAACGCCGATCGCTTGTCGGAAGTGCTTACAACGGAGATTACTTTTGTTACGCATATTGAGTGTAGAAACTTTCTGAAACAATATCTGGGGAACAAGCTATGAAAAGATTGGGAGACGCAAATAATAGTTTTAATAGTTTTTTTATTCGAGTTCTTTTTTAAATAAACCATAAGCTTAATCTTAAAACCAATGGAACTATTGACTACAGGCAGAGTCAATTTTCCGACGATCTTTTCCCTAGATATGTAGACTGTAGATTCCAAATAAAACACTCCTTTTTGAGATCGGTGACCGTGAGAGCGCGTACGATCTGGCCCACTCACAGCCCTTTATTTATACAAAAATACACGTCTGACTTATCGACTAATACAGATTAGTTACAAACAAGGACGGACACATAACAACATCTGCGTATTCCTTCTTACGTTTTTGTAACCTACCTAAATTAATCGTCATAAAATTCCCATTCGCAACAATCCACTCTATGGGTTTCCTACCTACCCTCAGAAAGTGCGATATGGGGGACAGGAAATTCGAAGGCTTTACCGGCCTCGCTCCACCTGAGCGAGACAGCCTACTAGGGTCTCCCTCGCCCCTGTACCAAACTACCTACATATTTCTTAATATTTCCTAGCTAGTTAATTGTTACCCTACCTGCCTACCTAATTTGCAAATGGGAATTCCTAACTAACAGGTTTCTTATTATTGAAATAAAACGACCCCTAAGCTAATACAATGCTTACTCACTATGGCCCTAACAAAAAATCATATTTATTTTCATCAAAAATCCTTATAAATAAACATAATTAAACTTATTACTAATACATGATTGGGTGTCCGTAACAGGAACAGTCATACTACTCAATGAATTTTGCCCGATTTCTCTATTAAATCAACCCAATTTTTCGCCATAAATCGAGTTAGCTGAAAATTGGATCCATCGCACATCGATCTAGCACAACAGACAATTAGCGATTTGCGAACTATCTCAGTAATTGGCAGAGCATTGGCCTGTGTCAATTTTTTCTGCGGGCAATAGGTCAGTGTAATTCACCCGCATAGTCGTTATATGTCGTTGTATGTGGTAGACTGCGGGAATCGGAACGGAGAATTTGATTCAATTGGTAACCCTTTGATCCTTTACACAGTGCGACGTCAGCATCGATGCAGTCGCAAAACGACAACCTTTACACACTGCGCTATTTTAAGCATAGATACAGTCGTGATGCAAAAGCTGGATTGTCAAATTATGAACTGTACTTTGGCGACTGCATCGATAATAACGCGCGTTAGCATCGATATAGTCACGCTTCTGTATCGATGCTAACGCGCGACTGCATCGATGCTAAATTAAATCTGTTCATTTCGTGAGCCGCGATGCTGAAGCGCTTTGCAAAACGCGCGACTGCATCGGTGCTAAAAGTCGCAGTGTGTAAGGGGTCTCGAATAGAAGAGTTGGAGATAGACTTGTATAAAAATATATATATTAGTAAGTAGTAGCTTATACTTTACACGAAGGCGATTTGCTCTTAGAACACATTTTTAACTTAGTAATAAATGCATAACATACATGCATAATAAATACATAACTTAATAACAAAGGCTAATTCTCACAAAAATGCTACTCAAACACAAAAACTATGATTGACGTATTGACGAATTTGGTTTTTCGTAGTAGACCTTCTGATTTCTTTGCGTAATGTGCTTCCGTATGGTTGATGCCTGGTTGATGTCAATACGTTCCCTTTACGCGCGGTTATATCGCCCCCAACCTTACGAGTAAGTGTGTCTCCGTGCGTTTTACTTTGGTTAGCTAAATCACTCACGTGTTGCCAGTTCCATACATAGCCCAATGGCGTAAGCGCCACTTAGCCGTCAATCAAGCCTTTCCTTCGGGACGCGTCCAAGGAAGCACGTGCTGACTTCCCTCGCTCCAGGAAGATGCCCAAGGTCGCTGCCGACCGTACCGATGATTGCTGCGGCAGGAGCGTCAGCAGAAATCCGAAGATTTAGTGGGCAAATTGACGCGTTAAGTGCAACGCAAATTGGTGCACCGGGCGATGCATCCTGCAATTACTGTGTAGGGTCTAAGGCGTTAGAGTGTTTGACACGGAAAATCTTACTGATGCAGATCTTCTTTTCTTAAAAATCCAGGTTTCGAGTGCTAAACAATAGTGAAGGTTTTGAGGCTTTTAGTTTCAGTCAGTTTATTGTCTGCGTTGGCATCTATCTATTAATTGATATATGAGTATTCTAGTAAGTAATTGTTGTTATCGTTTTAATCATTTTTATTGGTCCATTTTCACTATTTACGAAATACCAAGTGATTGGAATTGAAAAATTTTATTGTCACCTACGAAATATTTGTAACAGTATTTCCCAGTTCTCAGGGTGGAATGTTTTGATCATCAAATCAATGTAGCTATGTTTTTTGCTCACTGTACTTAAGGAAGTCGAACTTTATGCATTGAGATTGATGTTCTCGCTCGGGATTACTTTGTCCACAAACAATCCATCTGGTGAGGTCCGAGGTGACGTCGCGCCGACTTAGGATGTCCTTATTGGTTTAAAGGGACTGGCTTGGGGTCACTTTCGGCAAGACGATGACATCACATATTGTATACTGCGATTGACATCTGGGAAAATGCGCAGAAGCTGTTTTGAGTGGCTGCTTCAAAGTTATTTAGTATTTATATCGAATGTAATATACAGGGTGGACAAAACAGTGATGTACATACCTTTTTTTTTGAAGCCGCGCTATCTGAATATATGTTAGCCGAATTATTGTAGGTTCCGAGATATGTTTCTTTTCGCAAATAATTCTCCACTTTTCATTTATAAGGATCATATTGCAATAAAAAAATACGACATAACACTGTTGTGCTAAGTCGTTTTTTTTTGAAAAAAAAAACCTCTGAAACTACAAAAATTTGGCTATCATAAATATGGTATATTTGGATAGCTCTGGATGTAAGGCTTCCAAAAATAAAATTTTGCACGTCACTCTTTTGGCACAATTGCACTTATTAAAAGCAACTACAATTTCAGATGAGGAATCGTTTCTGTCTCTTACGATATCCGGGTATAAGAATGCTTTCGGCAGTGCTCGGCGCGCAACACTATAAAGATAAAATCTAATTACAAAGTAATAGTCGTCGTAGTTATGAAATAAAACTAGGGTGAATGGTGATACACAGTACGGTGCATCTTTGGCCCATTAGGAATATAAATAAGCAATTAGTGTTCTTGTTCTAAGAATGCGTGTGAAAAGACACCAAACTTCCTTTGAAGTAATAATAAACGCATCATCGTTTGTTGACACTTTTGTGTGACTATATCATTATAAACAAAATGTTATTTTCGTTTGTTGCCCAATTGTTTGTAGTCAGTCACCTTTATTTTGATATCAGTCGGAACGTTCGGCATAACTTTTGGGTAACCGAAACAAACACATGCTCCAAAACAAAGCAATGAAATCAGATTTTTACAAAAATTAGATTTCTAAATTGACATCTAAATTAGATAAAATTATCTGCTCTGTGCAAGAAAAAGTATACATTACACCTAAATAAAAAAGCCATCTTAAGGTTTATCAATCAACATTAGTAATAAAACTTATAATCCAGATGCAAATTACGATGCCTAAAGCCTTATAGATTTAAAAAATAATTAAATGATGCGTTTAGTGTATTATCACAACATCAATTAAACACGTCCATTACACCCGGTCTGTTTATGTAAATCTGGTGGCACATAACAATTAATTAGAATATTGCTAGAGCTTCAGTGAGCGAGGCATTTATGTAAATGGTGATTATTATATTAAACCTAAGATTACGGAGAAAGTGAGCATAATTAACACGAGTCTCACGTTCCCTTGCCGAGTTACAGGCCCTTAGGGAAGCGGTCGACAACCTTTAGTTATTCTAGATTCAATATTGTAAAAACAGCAGTAGCTTCAATATAAACAAAATTTTTGGTATTTGTAAGACATTTATGACGACCTCCGTGGTGTAGTGACTAAGAAGCTGGTTTCAAGGCGTCGTCGCTCCGAGGTCCCAGGTTCGATTCTTGGTCGAGTCAATATAGAAATAAAAATTATGTATATTGTCTCGGGTCTGGGTGATGTGGTACCACCGTTGTGTCTGATTTCCATAACAAATGTGCATTAGCTACTTAATTTGGAATCAGAGCAATGTATGTGATTGGTGTCCAATATTTATTATATTTCTTTTAAGATTAGACATGTCTTCATATATTAAATTTAAGTATCCTTTGGACATTCCCACACATCGCCATCTAGTCCTAAAGTAAGCTACTCAAAGCTTGTGTTATGGGTGCCAGACAACGGATATAATACTTAAATACTTTTTGTTTGTAAATACATACATGATATACATATAAAACACCCAGACCAATACAAACAGACATGTTCATGCAAACAATTGTTGTATTGTGCGGGGATCGAACCCGCACGCGCTGCGTAGTAGGCGATTTCTCAACCACTACACCAGACAGGTCGTCAAAAGTATGTAACGGAGCACTTGAAAAATAGTTTGATTAAATATGAAATTGCGTAAATGTTTGTTATTTGGTAACCTTTTTTATTTATAAATCAAGTATTATACCCTTCCATTTACATTTAAAATATGAAACACTTTTGTATAGCTTAGATATTTCAGTTTATTTACCAAAATGTTTGCAACCCCTGCCCTAGGACTTTCTGCTATGTAACCGCTTTCAGTTCAGCCGCAGAGTCATGTAAATTGTTCAAGTTCGGTATTTAGATGAAAGACACGATAATCTATACCGAGAAACATAGTGGCTAGTTGTAGACCGAGATACGCTAAAGTGCCAATTGATTTACCGAAACGGAATGCCACTTTCGATGCGATATGCCTATTTTGTTTGAGCTGTAAAAGCTTGGTTTAGTAATCCGTCGAGGGTCAATAAATACTCATACTTATAAGAGGAAGAGCGCGGATAAGCTAATTCGACCAAGTGAAGCAGAAAGTCAATGTCATGTCTTAACAGGAAATCAAGATAAAAGCAGGCAGAAGAAAATATTGTTAATTACTACACCGTTAAGAGCGTGACTCTTAAATCAATAAGGACTTATAACAATGCTAATATTAAGTGTCCTAAGCTGATTGCAAGTTCTAATAGGGAAACATATCATCGACTTAACTTTTCTTCAAGAACCTACCATGTTAGTACACCTTATTTGAAAGCTTTTGATTATCTGAAATAAATAAAATTAAACAAATTTTATTTATTTATACTCTATGTACATGGTTGTGCAACAGGTGAACTTTGCGACATATGGCATTGCTATGTTTGCTCGAACAAAAATAAACTGTTTTAAATAAATCTACTTTTTTAATAGGTAGGTACGTCCCTACCTATTTAGTAGGGCAATGCAGTTACATCCATAATAGTTTATTTATTAAAAATCTGTGGTTTAAAGGGCTCCCCGAATTTTTGACGCGCACACTAGCGCCACTTTATTTAAAATAATAATTATTCATTAAATACAAAAACAATCAAAAATCTGGTAGACACAATTGAAATACAGGTTCAATAGTTTATTTAGTAGGTTTAAATTGTTTAAAAACTAGTTTACTGTAGTTAGAGTTAGAAAAAATTTTTTCTACAATCAATTTGCTACAATCGCATCAATCAGATTTTCGATTGGTATTTTATTTAACGAGTTATGATTTTTCTACTTAAGTGGCGCTACTGTGCCCGTCAAAAATTCGGGGAGCCCCTCAACTTGCAAAATTAGAATTTTCCTTTCTTACATCTGAATACACTTTTTTTGATTCTGATTTTTGAAAATTTTGAAATTGATAGCATCAAAAATTTAAAACGGATTCTACGCCATATTTTTGATTAGAATGGATTCTAATGTACATTAGGGGTCATTGAGGTCAAACTTTTCCCCTCTATTACAATTAATCCCGACATTTGGCAGACGGGATGCCGTTGTCACCGCCGGCAATGGATCGGGACGTATCTGTCAAACGCACCGCAGGATTTATTGGCACTGAACCGGGTCCTGAACTCACCTGACCCCAGAAAGTACTTAAGTTACCCACGATCTAACTAACCAAATAAAAATTAGGTTGTTTTTCCATTCTTATTATTAACCATAACGATACCGTAGCCTATGGTTTCATGAAGTGACACTTGACTGCCTTGGAAAAAGAAATAATTGGGTAGATATAGGTATCTCGAATGTACTACCAGGGATTTGATATTTGTACAGAATGTTTTATTATTCCGCCAGCCTCTCAATAAGGAATCGTTTTGGAAAGCTTTTGAAATAAATGGGTTCGATTGGATTAGCATTACCCAATAAATGTTCCAATGGTAGGTACGTTTGTCATCGAATATGGGCATCGTCGATATAAGCCGTACTCATAAGTGATCTAGGTACTTAATTCAATTCGAAAGCGTGAGAAATGAACGATAATGTTTAGTACAGAGATGCGGCTAGTTTCAATATTAAGCTTATGCGGCTATAAAATTAACATAGCATTTAAAATCTGTACAGTTATTGGTAGTTGTAAGCTCATTTGAAGATTTTGTCCTATGTCTTAGATGACCTTTCAAAGGCTTGATATTTACTTCTTGTTGAAATATAATAATTTTCGAAATATTTGACGCTGGCATGATTTATTTATCTTACTAAACATGTTTTTAGTATCACAGAAAAAATGCTAGTGCCGACATCAAAATTACTGTTTCATCTTATCAATGAAATATTCCAAATTCCCCTGATTCAAATATGTGTCATCTATAAGTGGATTTGCAATTGATGAGTAATATATTATGTCTATTTGGTGAATTTTAAGCGATATTCAATGAACGCTACAGCCTGTCATCTGCGGTATTTATAGTTGACTGTTTTGATAGTTTCAAACCGACACCTTGCGCTGCGCGCGCGCCGATTCGCCCACAGCTCCAATCTCGATGACGATTTATTTGCCGGTTTACACAAATGCATATCTAGGTAGGGTGATCAATTATGATTATTATATGATATTTTGAATCCAGGGCAATTCTGAAAGGTTTTGTATTCTATAGAATAGAGTATAGATCACTGAAATCAACTTTAAAATGGACGTTTTAACGTTTCTACGTTTATTGACCGTTACGTTTTCAGTTTTCATTATTATCTTATCTTCTGATAAGATAATAATGAAAACTGAAAACTAAGCAGCTACGAGTACGGGCTACGAAATACGTAGTAGTTGATCGGAAGCTTTGAAAGTTGACCTTTAAAAACTGCATTTATATTCGTTTTCTATTTACGGAAAGTTAACGTTTTATCGTTAACTATCTACCTATATAAGATGTTACTGAAAAATAGATTTCACAATTGATATGCGCTTAGGTTAATTTTGGGCTCTGGATTTAAGTTTTTGAGTTAGGTACGAGTATGTTAATATTTTGGCCTCTCACAATGCAGACGTTGAAGTGCCAACTATCAGGCATTCCTGCTTATTCTATCTGAGTATACCTAAGGTTTCTATCTAGGTGTACCTTAGGATCAGTCGCCCACGGCAAGGGCTGGTTTATGATCGTGCGCATTTGTTGTCGCCGACATCCGCTGATTTACTGCGCTCGGTTCGTTTAACGAATACCGTTTCCCGTTAAAGGGCACATCCGTGAATACTTATCAGGTGACAGTGAGTTTATAGGTAATAGTTAGGTAAGGATTGTAGGTTTTTGTCATTGTGATTGGTTATGAGAGTACTGTACCGACTATCGACTGTCCTGACTGTACCGTGTTGAAAAGTATTGTCGAAGAAAGCCGGGAAATTCGATGCTACATGGCTTATTGAATCCATTTATAAACAACAACAAAAAAAAAAACACGAGGAACGCCATGAATCAGGCTATGAAAAATAATTTTGTAAGTTTGAAACATTATATGCGTAAAGAAAGTAAAAGTCAAATAATATTGTAATTTATTTATCGAGACATCTCTGTTAAACAGTAAAGGGTGTGGCCATACAAGCCTAAATAAAATATATTTAAAATGAATTACATACACAGACTTTTAGTACCAACACTCACAATTTTATATTGCAACATGTTGGATCTTAAATACCAAGATGCATGAAGCGAAAATAATCTTGTTGCGAGTAAGCCGGGTTCATTTAAAAATCCCAGTTTGGTTAGCAGATCGTGGCCTGTGCCTTGTTCAGCTTCTCCTTTAATAAGCTTTTACACACTATGAAATATAAGCAGTAGAGGCGAGATGAGCGGATTGTATGAATAAGAATACCTTAACCAATGGTCCTTAAAAATAGCCATTCTGAAATTCGGTTAAGATATTTTTTTTTCCAAACACACAAAATCGTAAAAATTCAACCGTATCGATCACGCAACTGAGATCAAATGTCCGAATGGCTCTTTTAATGACCACTAGTATTTTGTCTTTAAAACACACACCATGATAATAAATATTGAACCGCTGGAAACGTCGTTTTTCCATTACTAACGATGCGGAAATTAGGAAAGCGTCGCTTTAAACATTATTGTACGCGTAAATTTGACTTTATCTGTACTGAACATAGCTTTTTTGGATTCACGTTCATAGACACAGTGACAAATTAAAGGAAATTATGAAGAGTTTTTTTCGTCAAAAAGTTAATGTTTAGGTTCGCATATTTACTGAATCATTTTTTTAATCAAAACGAACGAGCATAGCTTTTTAAAATATCTCAAACATGAAAAAATATATGTAAAAATCGTACATAGTTTGAGCGATGAAAAATGTTATCAATTTGCGTATGAAAGCTCGCGCTCAATCTATCATTTTATCGATGAAAGAGAATTTTATAATTAACACTAACAAAAATACTCCTCTTTGAAAGAAATGTGTGTAAGTATATATGGGCCTCGAAAGGGCCCACAAAATCGCTGTCGCTTATGTATGGGCGTCATTTAGAAAGCCAAAGGCTGATGCGTAAAACCTTTAATTGAATGTCTTGGTCACCGGTAAGCCACTATGAATAGGTAATTAATCTACACTTCATTTTCTTTTGAACTCATCAATGGGATTTGGTTATAACTCTCTTGATATTGGAAATGTTTATTTAACCTATCGGATGCCATTATGGAATGTTCTTCGGACTACTATATC
This sequence comes from Pyrausta purpuralis, assembly GCA_963924145.1. Lineage (NCBI taxonomy): Eukaryota > Metazoa > Arthropoda > Insecta > Lepidoptera > Crambidae > Pyrausta > Pyrausta purpuralis. The sequence goes on from OZ001659.1 coordinate 18,517,733, forward strand.
AAATAATGTTACTTTTATGTGCTTTAGCCTTAAAAATTATCAGCATAGTTAACGTTCAGAAGCGTCATGAATTCATTTATTTTCTTTTCGTAACTAAGCAGTTTAAATTGACGACTTAAATTACTCGATCCAATAGTTACAAGCAGTTTACAGCTTAAAATAAAACTCTTTTACAGCTTAAAACACGCTGTTAAAGCAATGTATCTTACACCTCATTATTGGATTTCAATAAAATATAATAGCTTGTTATTCAATCCAGGCAAACGATTGAAGCAAAGAACGCGTGACCAGGTTTACATACTAAACACTTATTTTAAATTTGATAGCCAGACATTTGATCACGATTGCACCTGAAGTTTAGTGACAATGCAGCCTAAGATGGACCATGTCTGCTTAATAACAGCCTTTACACTCTTTTCCTGAAAACGTCCAAATTGTAGTTAACAGTGAAAACTTCTGCTGGCAGCGAATTCCACTTCCTAGCGGTACGCAAAAGAAATGTGGACTGAAATCATTGAGTGCGTATTGTTGACTGAACATACATTTACCGACGCGTCATAGGTTTTATAGAAGGTACAGATCTAAGCTATTTTCGTGGTGCAAAATCAACAGGTTCCAACAGTGGTTATCAAGTTTATGGTAGCACTTTCACCCAACATGCGAGTTTAGTGCCAACTAAATTACGATCAGTTTCATAAAACTAATATAAAGAGTACTAAATGTGAAATAAAAAATAACAACGTGATCGCAGGTCCAAATTGGTTGCATTTGCACGAAATACGAGAGTGTCCGTAATATTGGTGTGTACTTGTATCTTTGTATGTCATTTGCCCATTTTGTATGTTTTTCTATTTATGTGTGGCTATTAAAGGAATGGATCTATTAAATTAGCTATTTTATTTAGTTTTATAAGTAATTTTCAGAAATAAAATTAGGTTCAAATGAAAGGTAACTAAGTTATTTTACAATTAGGACAACAGATCTGAACGCGGTAATCGAATTGATCGCTAAGTGGTACTTATTTCATTAACATTTTCACGGTCGGCCGCGTCTTGGATAGGGGCGAGAGATTTATAGGTCTTGTTCTACGCACGCTCCTAGTGTGGACATACAGACCAATAGGACATAAAGACAAACATCAAAGTCTCTCTTTAGTGCCGTACAGTTTTTAATAGAAAATACTCTACGCATTTGATCAATCCCATTGGGGCTTAAGGAATATGTATCCTACTAAAAACTAAACATTCGGTCTTATGGTGCTATTTATTTGAGGAGCAGTGGGTAATCGCAGTGTTCTTACGTTCTAGATATTCTATTAAAATAAGGTTTTGGACTCCGTCAACTCTCTTTACTCCATCTTATACTAGATGAGATAACAGTGGCAGTGACATCTCATTATAATATTTATATCAGCGGTTTTGTGACAAATCTTCAACTTTCTTCAAATTATGTTCTCCAATTATAAGATGAGTATTCATGTCAGTAGGAGGATTTCCACTGCCACTTCGGGCCATTTCCCACGGCAGTCCAGTTCTGTGGGATCATTGCAGTTTTTTATAGGTACGGTTATCCATCAACTAAGTCCTGACAAATCTTACGGCATCCTGCAGAAAGCAGTACCTGCATAATAAGGGAAACTGCTCCGTGGGAAACGGCCCTAACGCACTGTTAGGCATTAAAATTTAATTTTGTTCTATGTGTTTTGTTTGTCATATCAGCTGATCTTGTCCGTTACCTTAGTATCTACTTATTCATATTATATGGATCTCTTATAAATACAATGCATTGTCCGCCAAAGTGTGGCGTCTATGGTACTAAGTTCTCTGCTCGTAGAAACTACAATATTAGGGAGACACAATTTATTTGTAGAAAGGGGAACTTGATGTACGTGCTGTACACAACATTTCTTTTATTGGTTACGCTGTATTTATAACCGATAAATTAAAGTAATTACCGATATGGTTGTTTACATCAATGTGTGTAACATTGGCCTATAACGATGAGGTCAAAACGTACATAAAGACAGTTTTTACGATATCTTTGTAATAGAATATAAAATAATAACACAAATGAATGTATTAATGTTATCTAAAATTAACATTTTACTTTCGTTATTGGTAACAAAAGTTATCTCGATTCGATGACTAAATATGAATATGTCAGTAACAATATCTAGTAACTGGTACAGTCGCCGTCAAATATATTGGAGCAGACAAGGTGATCAAATACTTCTGAACAGTTTAAAATATCAATAAGTTCCATACACTACAAGTTACTATTAATATCAGAACATTAATTACTTCATTAATATCTGAGCAGAAGCTAGTCAATAACTCTTATACACACAACTAACCAATAATACCTAAACACTCATAATGTCAAATGTATCTACATGGTCGGTCTTAAATAACTGAACCATCGAGGAAAATTGCAGAAGGAAGTGCTTCCAACTTATCTATAAATACTATTTAAAAAATAGGAACTCTTTTCATAGTTTATTTTATCGTAATATGACGCTGGTAGTTTGTAACGCTTTGTAGTTTCGTATTGTCATCGCTGTCATGAAAGTGTCAAGCAATAAATCAATTCAGGCAAGTGAGTGTTCAGATATTATTAGTTAGTTGTGTGTATAGAAGTTATTGACTTATATCTGCTCAGATATTAATGAAGTAATGAATGTTCTGATATTAATGGTAACTTGTAGTGTAAGGAACTTATTGACATTTTAAACTGTTCAGAAGTATTTGGTCACTTTGTCTGCTCCAATATATCTGACGGCGACTGTACAGATTCGTACCCTGTGTTCTATTGTGACGATGGATTGTCTGTCTGTCGCACCATTACTGTGAATCTTTTTCTGAACGTAACAAATTAAACTTTATACCAAAGAAATAAGGATCTGTGTGAAGGCACATTTACACGATTCATTAGGTAGTGTGTTTGTAAGTAGGTAGTCGCCTGAAAACGATACTGGTGTTAGGTAATAACGTCTTCAGTTCTTTTGTGTGTGGAGCGATTGAGACGGTGTGCTATCATTCGATATAATAATTGTGTTGTGACACGGTGATAACGAGGAGTATATTTGTTGGGTTTGTAACTATGTAAGAGTTAAGATATACTGTCAAATCAAGCAATTCAAGAGGAAAGATATGCTATATCTTCCGTTGCAAAGTTGCACGAATAAAAAGGAATTAATAAAGGATAGTTACATACTTATGTTAAGTACTTTAACGGAATATAAAATGGGATATAGTTTAGGTGCTTCGTTGTATTTTATATTTATTTAAGTTATGAAATTTTTGCAAACAATATGAATGTGTGAAGCGAGGAAAGTTTACGTGTTAACTTTAGCATTTTAAAAGAACATATAAAATCAAGATAAATCAATCGACTTCGCAAACCAAATACATACGTGAAATACCTAACAGCTATTACCCTAGCTAGGCGTTTCCACAAAATCAACCATTATCTCAATAGGTGTGTCCAAACGCTAAAACGCGGACGTCAATTGTGAGAAGTGGGGCAACTAACTAACTAACTAGAGCACTAAGCAGTTCGTCCAATTGTTACTCCACCAGCTACTTGCATTATCTTGCACTTGCACATGTTACTTGCCCGCGTAAAACCTTTATCGTTCATTGACTTTAACGCGATGAGCTCAAGCAATCACGCTTTCTTGTAGGCTGACATATATTTCTTATCGTGTATTAGGAGCAAAGTTTATTGGGTTTTCGATTTGGTTCAAGGCTGTTCGGTTTCTAAGGGATAATACGGCTTACGCTTTATCCTGAAGAGAAGTTTAAATTTAATTCCAGTTTTTTCGAAATCACATGAAAAGAAAAAGATACGAGTAGTGGCCAAAGGAGAAGCAACACATACCAAGTAAAAATTAACCGCCCAAAAACTGACTAAAAAGCAACGCATTTGTCTCTGTTGAGGAGAAACAAATTATTTTGGAGCCGGTGCATGATGTGTGTAGCTTGTTGGTGTATGTAAGCGACTTGTTGTTTGAAGGCGGTATTACTATCCATTATCTCAAAAAATACTAGATCAATTTTGATGTAACTCATATTGTACCCTAATAATCATCTCGCTATTTCTTGTTTTCGAGAAATTCGTGGACAAACACACTAATATAGAAACATACACACACTTACGAAATTATGCACACGTTTTTGGAAGCCGTACTAAGCCAACATACTCAAATATCCTAGAACTCTTAAGATATCACATACACACGCATGGAACTGATTACCTCCTTTTTTTAAGTCAGTAAAATATATAAGTTTTCAAATTCAAAGCATATTTGTAAACATGTCTGAAGTATATGCATAGAATATGAAGATAATGACGCTTATTCAGAAAATTAAGTATTTTTCTTAAAATAAGACCAGACTAAGAAGCTACGAGATAATTATTAGTACTTTATTGAGCTATGTCAGGGTTTGGTAAGGATTAATCAAAATTTCGTTGTGCTAAGGATATGAATAAAAATAGTTATGTGTGGTGTGCGTAAATGGAAAATGCAATGTATTGAGTACTCGCATATTTTTATCTGATCTGCTTTAAGTAATGCTGCAAAAATTTAGACGATTTTTTTTAATATGTTGAACGTAAAAGTTCTTAAGTCTCACTATCTTGCACTATTTTTTTAACAAATGGCTAGATATTTGGACATGACCTACTCGTAAGCTGATAGCAAGTGATGATGCGGCCGCAGATGGATTATCTCTCTGACTATTAATAGCATTGATATACATTTATCTCAATGATGAATTGTCTATTCGCCACTCTCTTATTTATTGTTAACTTTAAAATCACATAGAGGAAACACTACTAGCAGCGAATAGCAACTGATTTCTTTTAAGTAAATGACTGAATAATGTGAAGCAATTGTCATTGCAACGACATTCTTGCTATTACTTCAATACTTATTAGCATTTTCATTACAAAACAGACCACCAAGGTGTTACGGTGGAGGCCGTCACAACATCATCATTATAATATATTTATCACTGAAATTAATCTTAATTTGCTTTGAACATGTACTAATTATGTGAAATTAACGACACTTTAAGAACGCATTACCTGTCGTAGTTGAAGAGGGTGGAATACTCATTAACTTGCCTTTTAATTTGTTTGAAGCCGTTCAAATGGTGCTACTGTGACCAAAATAACAAAAAAATACGTTGTCATGAAAATACTGCTTAAAGAATAAAGTAAATCGTTAACTTGTTATGCTTCTTTAAGTTGAGTGCTTGACCAGCGGGACTAAGATGCTCGCCTATTTATCATTTATCGCGGCAATCGATAAATTTCATTTTAACCATACTTAAATAGGTTCTAACTTAAATGGATTAATTTGTTTTTAAAAGCAATTAGGATTACCTTACAAGTGAAAAAATGTGAGAAAAATTCTGTTTAGGAAATAAAATTAATTTATCGACTCGATAAACGGTATCGAGGCGTGCATGTTAGGCCTACTGCGGCCATAGTTTCAAAGCACACGAAGCGTCAATTTTTTGTCATTTTACCTCGATAAGTTCGGTCGTCTGATTTTCTCCTGCGTCAAACATTAATTTATGTACACTTATCTATAAAAAATAAACTTTTTAGGACTTAATTTAAATAAAAATCTTAGCCAATAAATAAATAAAAAATAGTTTTTTTTTCTAGCGCCACCGGGAGATTCAACAGAAAAATTATGTAATTAGACTTCCACAATGAAATGCCATCATTAGTTTTTAGAATTGGTGAACAAAAGCCAACCTATATTTATTTAAGTTTGCGGTATTTCGCGATAAGTTTAACTTGTAAAATGATGATTCATTTATCTCCTCTCTGAAGACAATGGACCCTCGTTGAGTAATGAGGAGTGCTTATGAACACAATACATTTTACTTTTGACGATGCTCTACGTTCTCTGACGTCAGTTCGGCGTAAAATACTTCAAAATATTTTCATTGCTTGAGTTTGAGTTGTTGTTTATATTTTCCAATCACCAATAACAACTTTCATACAACCAAAGTCGTATTTCTAGATAAGTAGAAACCGTGTCAAGTTTAAAATCTAAAAATGAATTCAACCAAATAGGACGATTCTTGCGGCAATGGATCATTTTTTCGTGTGGTAATTCGATTGCGAGTTTAACCGTTTCAACCAAAAAATCAAGTGAAATATCTTCACGTAATAAAACTATTGCACGAACAAAACCTAAGTAATTAACATAGAAATCGTGACCCTGAGATATCCAAAACATTTTTTTTTCTTTGAAAAAGAAAATTCGATTGCTGAACTTTGTTCGTATACGAATTGCACGAGATTGTTCCTCGGGTGCCAATTCTCATGCAGTTTGAATTCTGAAATGTTCACTTATAGAACTTTCTTTTTTGAAGGAAAAACTGGTTAATTGGTTGTATATTCATAATCATTTCATAAATTATGAATATACAACTGATCTTTTTCGTTTTAATGGTCAAACTTGTAATTGATTTGCCACATGATACAAGTTCGATTGATACAAAAATCGTGGCCCAGAAATGTGACGAAGTTATTGAAGACATATTTTTAACTTATTTAAATTATTATAACTAATCAATTGGAAAAAGGTCATACTTATTTGTGTCCTTGGGTGACTCTGTAACGTCGCTGTAAACAAGACACAGTTGGAATTCCGCACTTCATAACACAGTTTAGATAATTAACTTACGTAATAATCGTTTTGTCGGTTATCTACAAAAGACAAATGTCAGCCTAGATAGATAAGTGTACAAGAAATTGAAAATCTGTTCCAAATTCTTTGGTTTAGGTTGTCTTTTAATACGGAGCATCCTTAATTACACCGCATTAGTTAACGATTCTCTTGACCGAGATGTCGCGAGCCTTGTTTTTAAGCTAAGCCGTGTTTTGATCAGGACTGATCGATACGCTAGTGACGAGGAGAAGAAAAATATCGATATCGGCATTAAAAATTTGTCACAAGCTTCGGTAAAGTCTTAAACAAGTTAGCGTTAGTAAGCTCGCTTAGCTCAGGCCTTAGTACTAAGAAGAAACGGACTTATTCGTTTCATAAAAATATATCTATACTAATATTATAAAGCTGAAGAGTTTGTTTGTTTGTTTGAACGCGCTAATCTCAAAAACTACTGGCCCGATTTGAAAAATTATTTTTACGTTGGATAGTCCATTTATCGAGGAAGGCTTTAGGCTATATAACATAAAGATACGACTCACAAGACCACAGCAGAAATGAAAAATGTTGCGAAAACGGGAGAAAGATATTCCTTTTGAGAGCTTCCGCTGCATACGCTGCGGAAACCGCTTAAGTTACACAAAAATCATGTATGACAAGATTGTTCAAAATTAAGAGTTCTATAATAAAATCCGCGACAGCATAAGTCTATCTTTTATGGTTGACTTACTACAACCTTTTTTATGTTAATAAATTTGTAAAAAAATAATGCATTATTTTTAGAGGTGTATTATACACACAGGTATTTATTCTTATCAAAATAAATACATTCATCATCACGAGAATTTCATTTAGAACCAAGTTGCCCTTTATATCATTTGATTTCAATAAATATCTTAAGAGCTATCACAGTTTTAACATAACTCCGCACCAAAATAATGTTCGCAGCTTAAGTACAACGTGCCCTTGCGCTAATATATTATAAAGCTGAAGAGTTTGTTTGTTTGAACGCGCTTATCTCGGGAACTGCTGGACCGATTTGAAAAAATATTTCTGTGTTGGATAGCTTATTTATCGAGAAAGGCTTAAGGATATAAAACATGACGCTGCGACGGGAGGGGAGGGAGCAAACTCAAAACGCGCGGACGAAGTCGCGGGGGACCGCTAGTTTTATTAATATTTTAGTAGGGTTTTACGCCTGTTCGGTTAAACCCGGTATTAAGGACTAACTCTGTTTTCTTGTAATAAGAGTATGTGCTCTTGATCTAAAATCTTTTGATCTAAATGAGGATATTAAACTATCACTGGCATAATAGGATATTCAACTTATCACCACAGATGTAAACTATAGTGACAAGTTTAATATCCTTAATCGCAATCGACATTTGTAGGATGGCATCCTTGTCTACAAAAAAGTATTATGCCGCTTAAGTGGCTCTAAAAGGCTGATCATTAAGATACGTCATTACCAGGGTCACTAAGATACATCCACGCTTGTGTTAAAACGGTGAAAGTTGTCGAATTTGTTATTGGTAATTAAAGTATGTTAAACCAGCAATTAGCGTTGTCAGTGTATGCGTTATGGGTAAGGTCACGATTTAACCTAAGCAAAAGACGAAGAAATGGATTTAATCCCTCAAGCGTATGTGAACGAGACACAATGCAAATTCTATTGTTATGCGGTTGCCTGCAACCGCTCGGGTGTTGAAGCATTAAAAAAAATACACTTTAACTATGGTGCTGAAAATTTAACGGGTCCGAATCTCTTTTTTTGACGACCTCCGTGGTATAGTGGCTAAGCACGCTGGGTTTCAAGGCGTCGCCACTCCGAGGTCCCGGGTTCGATTCCCTGTCGGGTCAATATAGAAATCATTTTTTTTTATATTGTCTCGGGTCTGGGTGTTGTGGTACGAACGACCGTTGTGTCTGATTTCCATAACACAAGTGCATTTGCTACTTAATTTGGGATAATAGCAATTTATGTGTGAAATGGTGTCTTTTATTATCTTAAGGGTTCGTTTAAGGTGATGAATATAGAAAGTTTGTATGCGTAGCGTAAGTATTCGATGTCTGAATGAAGAAGTTGCGTCTATGTGATGATAACATTTACATTTTTATTATTATTTCACTAACCTGCTAATATTCGGTGGCCTCAATGCAGTTCGCGCATTTTGCACATTCGAGATCGCATGCGCAGCGAAATATAAAACATAACACAATTTGCGAAATACGACGCGTGCACAAAATTATACAGGGTTTCTTGAAAATGAAGAATATTCCTGTTACTGCACACCAACAGTTTCTTTTTGGAGTCGGTACTCTGATAGATGATGCTTGAGTTGGTCGAACTGATGGCACCGACTCCAAAAATAAATTGTTTGCCTAAAATGGATTCCTTTCATTTAAAGATTCAAGAGCTAATCTCATACTTTTTGTGCGTTTTGAAGTCGGTTTTTACTTTTTTGTAATAGTTATTTTTTTAGTGATTATAGAAGGGGGTAAGGAGTTGCACTACTTGAATCTGTTCTTTAAGAAGCTAAAAATTACCTATTATAAGTTATGTCATTATAATCACTAAACTCCTAAGCGTTAAAGAGTTTCACCAATAGCTCAGCTTCATACAATGTTGACTTTCAGACGTAACAACATGTTACTATAGTGGTATGGTCAGCTTCTTCCTTTCTAGCAATCCATATTCATACTCACTCTTTTAGTTACATGACTTTCTTCCCTCCTCATTACATGGCCGTTCCAAGACAGACGATTTGCGACCATCTTCTCGGTTACCGGGGCCACGTTCAGACTTCCACGTATGTACTCATTCCTTATCTTGTCCATTCTTGTAAATCCACACATCCATCTCAACATACTCATCTCTGCTACATGTACTCTCTTCTCCTCAGTCTTTTTAGCAGACCAGCAATCTAATCCGTACAATAAAACAGGTCTAATAACGGATTTGTAAATTTTGCCTTTTAATCGTAAGGGCATCCGAAGATCGCATGTTGTTGCGGTGACCTGTCTCATCATCATCTGTCATGCAGCCTGTGTTGATTCGGTTCCTGACGTCACGATCAACATTGCTATCATTCTGTATGAGAGATCAGAGGTACCGAAAACTGGAACATACTGGTAAGGACATTCCATCAAGTTTTATGGGTAAAGAACTGGAGAGACCGCCAAAGTTACAGAACAGATGTTCTGTTTTGGTTCTACTGACTTTCAAGCTAACGTTCTCCATTTGACAAAATTCCTCCAGACTGCCCTGGAGGCCGATTCTCGCGGCAAACGAACTTTTTTCGTTTGTTAATTCGATTGCGAGTTTAACCGTTTTACCTAAAAAATCAAGTGAAATATTTAGATGTAAAAAACTATAGCACGAACAAAATCTAAATACATAGAAATCATGACTACATGATCTAAAAATGCACAGATGCATGACTACATCATGAAACTGTGCATTTTTTTAAAACAGTTTTGTCAAAAAGGCCATTGTCTAAGATGCCTCAGTCATTGTTGAGTTTAATAAAGAAAACAAGCCTTGAAAAAGTCAACATTTTTGTGGAAATGCCATGACATTTATTGAGCGTAAACGCAATTAAAAAACAAAATAAAAGTGTGGGTATCTCGAAAAGGGTGGAGACTGTTACATGTTTTTTTTGTCATATAAATACCATAATGTGACCTATTTGCAGGATTATTCTTAATGTTTGCGACACCCTGTATACGCAGACATGTCTATTATATTTTCAAGTCATCAAAATTACAATTTCATAAATTTTTTATTTCCACTTTTATACTAGCACCACTTACTCTTTATATACAAGCATTCGCATTCGCCGTCGAATACTCAGAAAGTAATCTGTATTGTTAGATGATTCCCTATCTCAAATATAAGAGGGTCTCCTCTAACTAGTAGTTAATTTGACAATTTGTTGTAGGTAACTGTGTCCATTTACAATGAAAAACGGCATCGACAGGAAAAACTAATATATAAAAAATCTTACTTCCTTTAAGCATTGTAGAAACTGACGTTCGTCTCTCGATTTCAATTGGCGATATATAAAAAAAGTGAGTACAAGAATCACGCAACGCGCCCGATACGTTTGTGCAAAAAATATTTTGAACGGTAATAGTTGCAAACGGTGCGGTCGCGGTGGCGTGACCATCGTACGATACTACTGCTGCAAGTTGCTACAGACAGCTGTTTCGGTTTTCCATCTATAGACACTGTGTCATCATTTCATTTCGTAGGTGTGGGTAATACAACCTACTACGTAAAGATCATAGTGTTTTCAGTTAGCTTCATTGACTGCCGTTTCTCAAGATTTTGTGAAAATGAAGTACAATCAATTCTTATCGTTAGCGCTTATCATAGATCATGAATTTTATGTTATCGATAAAATTATATACCTAATCTCAGAGGTATTCCTAATCCGTACCAGATGTTTATACATGAGCATAGGAATCAGAACGTTTATGTAGGTATGAATATTACGTTTATGAGCGGTATATTTTTTGTTCCAACTTTACTAATTTTTAAAAATAATTTATGTATGGACTGTTTATCATCTATCTGAATTCCAAGCTATTCCCATTAGAAATATCCTTGCTAGTCACAGTCTACCCCAATAATCGAGAGCCCGAGCCCGACCCCCTGCCGCATCCATAGAACACACAGAACAGTGTCTATCAGAAACTGCGTTCCGAAGTTCCAATGCTGTGGCACCAGGCGGCCGGCGACCGACTAGACGAACCACTCAGCCAGTTGCACCCGAGCCGTCGCCCTGCAAGCACGCCGCGGCGCGCACGACGCTGCCGTGAACTCAACACCCGTGCAATCAGTGACAGTGCGACCCCAAGTGCCGATTCAGTGACCTCTCCGCTGGACTCCACTTTTAACAACTTCAGCGAACGAAACGAGACGAATTCACAGTAATTTGCACAATATACTCGGTAAGTTAATCTCGTAAACTATCTTTGCAATCACGGAAAACTTGACGCAGGCTACGAAAGTTGATTTAAAATTCACCGGGTCTACGCTTGACCACTACCGACATTTGAGTCGAAAATTGAAACTTTGGACGTTAGTCGAATGGTTAAAGTAGATTTAATTTATTTGCATCTAATGATTTTTATGACGGCACCGTCGGCATCGGCTGACAACAAGTACCCACATTTGGTGTTAATGAAAAACGTGTTTTCAAGGTTCATGTCGTGTTGTATCGTGACGTTTACTATTATTTTAGACAATTAGGTAACTCTTCTGAATGAATTTGTATAGCCACGTTTTTTACTTGCGTGAACATGTCAATCATCCCAACACGTAAAGATTTTAATTTAGGTACCATATCTAAATAAAATATTAGAGAAGAATATAGTTATTACATTTTATAGATATTATTGCCACATACTATTAATCTTGGCACAATTACGACGATAAGGCGACGAAAAACGATAAAACTAATCAAATGATTCCCCTTTGGTTTAATTGTAAGTGAATTGTTAAACAATTATTTTCTCGTACTTATCATTTGCTCCATAAAAAATGGGATCGAAAATTTTTCAGACAAAAAAATACCGGGTAAACATTTAGAGATATCCAGCAACCTCAATTCGTCTTTGTAAATATGTTGTTGTTTGCACTCTGAAAACAATCATTCTCGAATTCAATATCATGCTTGTTTGCTCTTTTAGAGGAGGAGAAATTTAAAATATTTGGAGTTGCTATAACATCAATTGAATTGACTAACAACCGGACTAAAATCACCTTAGGCTACTGGTAATGATCAATTCATCTCTGCAGCCAAACACCAAAAGATATCTAACTGGACAATGTATTCGATTGTCCAACTCTTTGAATTCAGATGTGACAAACATATGGAATCAAAACGCACTGTTTTAACATGAACTGATCTCAATGAATGAATCACCAACGAAATCTCAATAAACTTGAGCAATTCAATAATACCAAAATATCTTAAATATAATTACTGGTGTTCGTAACGGACTGGGCAGACCGATTTCAGTAGAGGTAATTGTGAAGATGATGAAGCATAACCGTGTTAAAACGTTCAGCTTGGTATAGACAGCGTGGAGGCTGCGCCGGCGCAGTCGCGGCTATTACCGTAATGGAGCGCGATTAGCGAGTGTTTTCGATTAACCTTGCGACCACCAGCACTGACTTACCCACCGCTTCATTTTCTTAAACTCGTGTGCCAAAGAACACAAACTAGTCTTCTTTTCAAGTGATAAGTATGGAAATTGTGCGTATCTGCGTGCCAAGTTGCTGATTAAGAGGTTCAATAATTAGGTTAAGTTTATCAGTAAATGTTAAGTTGTGCGAGTTAAATTACTCTTATATTCTTTTTTTTTCGTTTTGGCACAAACAGTCATAATAATCTTAAAAATATAATAGAAAACGAGTGCCGAAAGAGTACATATGTAATTTACATGTTCCTAGTAAGATAAGCTGTCAAATCGAAAACAGATCGATTTATTGAAAAACAACAATTCGTTGATGCGAGTTGGGAAGCACCCCGGTGACAGTAATTACAAAAAAAAGAAGTTCATGAGTTACACGAATGCCTGCATATTTGGATACTATACTCATTGGAATATTTGGCTGCACAAATACGCAATACACATTTTTTACATTACTTATCGGCATATTCGAAAATGTGCCGATAACTTGTATTATTAATTTCATCGTAATCTTTGAATATGGTATTTTTCTAACTTGGCTGGCAGAGGTATATTATGCACAAACATCATCTGTAAGTACACATTTATAAATCATGTATATCAGTGCTCGTCACTATATGTTTGACTCCGTTCAAGAGTAGTCTCGATTACTTTACGAATTATTGCTTCAAAGCTACAGATAATTATTGTTCTTATCAGTCTGTTACATCGGCCTGTTTGCTAAATATATCCAATCTGAAAATGAGAACAAAACAAGGCCATTAAAATAGCCATTTATTGTTTTCGTCATCACATGTGGAGCACAAAACATCTGCCTGGTTTCACAAAAAGACGTTGCAGAACACACAGGACCCACTGTAGGTCTTGACAATTTACAATGTCGAAACAAGTGGGCAGCACATTGCAACCGAGTGCAGGAACTCTTACACAAAATCTACAGATGTCCTTGCATTGCGACCCAAATTGGCATTAGAGTTCTTACAAAGGACTTCACGTTATACGTCATATCCAGAATGATAGTAAAAAAAGTAAACAGACATGCTGTGCGAGTGTGAAGGGTAGACAGGATTCTATTGTATATGAATAAAAAGGATGTTGTAGCCCCAGCGTCCCAATCAACGCATTTGTCAACCTTTTACCTCCACATTTATTTTCTTTGAGATGTAAATTCGTTTCCGTCTCTACATAATTACCATACGTTTTTTTGCGTTTTACTTTGATTAAAGTATTTACGTAAGAAACAAGTAATACGATATTTAAATATAAACTCTTCGAAAATGTCAATGGCCGGGATATTCAAGCTTCCAAATCTCGCCATCGGCATTTTTGCAATTTTATTCGACATAGTGAAAGTACCTACCTACTTTCACCCCTCTTGAAATAATTCGGTTCGCAAATCTGTATCAACACTTGCGCGTGGACTGCGCAAAAAATTGGTGCCATTAGGTCTTCAACCAATGAGTAATGTTGTGATTTAGACTACCATTTGTTGGGCTCCATGTAGCGGGGATTTAAACACCGCATTTGTCTTGCTAATCTAATGTATGTAATATCTTTAGTGAACTTGAGATATATTCAAATAGTACTTTCTCTAATTTTGATGGCCGTATCATGTCTAGATGCTGGTTCAATATTTATGAATGCAAGCTGTCTTGTGTTGGACGCGCACTGAAAAAAATAAATAACAAAACTGTTTGGGTTAATGCCTTTTTAGTTAGTTGACAACGAACTTAATTTAAAATAATAAAAGTACTTTATTTACGAAGCACAAAACTGGTTTCGTTATTTTCAGTTCGGTTATTTAAAATCAAAGTTTTAGTTATAAATAACCCTAATGAAGACAACAAATCAGATTGGTAAAGTGTTACAAAACTAGTTAGCTTAAATTATGCTAATTCTTGGACTATTCATTACTGAAGGCACGCTTTACTATCAAACAATTATTATTGTTAAACACTAAAGAAACATATTGCTACTATTATCTTAATAAAGTTTATTATTTTAACACTTATGGTTGAATGAAACAGCCTATTTTTGTAGTTATATAAAATAAAACTGCTATTCAACAAAACTTATGTAATTAACAGCATAGTAATCTTTTAAGCTAGACATAACGTTATCTAATAATAACCGTATTTTGATCTTATGTAAACAAACATTTTTGTCTATGCGTTGTCGCACTAGTTACCCACGCCTCGCCTCGTGCGAGTGATTGACGCCACGAAGACGACCCACCGCGTGCGCGTGCAAGTTGATTCCTTCATTTTGTCGCTTGAGGTTACCGTGGTACACTGTCTCCGTTTCAATTTGTAACAGCATATTTTCCATCAAAATATCAATCATTTAAAATTTCAGTAATAAGTGTCGTGCGTGTTTTATTTATGTAAAACTATTAGTGAATTCGCGAGAGGGAACCATGGCCGAGCAGGACCCAGATCTTCTTGAAGATTACCTGCGGCAATGGGGGCTTGAAATGTACAGTGCAACATTCAAAAGTAAGTATGTCTATAGAAATAGTAAGTATACCAATGAACAGTATCTGAATACCTCTACAACTATTAGGCGACCTATTTTCTTATACCTTTAGAGACATCGCACTCGAGTGGATAACATACATTTTTCCTCTTTTTTAGATATCTGAAGATCAGTCGACTCAACCAAATACGTCACAGGGTACAAGGTACGTCCTACAGCCAGTGGATGAAACATTATATGATTTGGAAAATATCCAGCAGCCAGACACAAACCCTGATTTAAATTGTTAGATGACGCTGTTTTAAAATTTAAGAATAAATAATAATAAATATTTTTGTGATAATTAATATGTTAGATTTAATTTGACATGACTTTAATAGAGTAAGAATTAATCCAGATACAATAAAACAATTACATTTGTAAAAATGCATTTAATTTAACTACCGTTTAATTAGCTCTTTAATATTATTATAATTATAGTCTGAGCGTTTTAGCATGGCAATAAGCGGTCATTTTCCTTTTGTGAATGTTTCAGAGAAATATTTAGGTACAAAAGGGCAATGACGCTATTGCCATGCTAAAACGCTCAGACTGTAATAGTTTTATCAAAAAACTGCAGCTAAAACAAGCCATTAGTTTTGTTGCTAATAGTCAAACTGTTTTGTAAACGGTAACAAATAATATGATCTAAATTAAACTATTAATAAGGATAAAAGTAAAGTAAAAATCTTGTTACACAATACCGATCTAGCTGAGTTAATAGCAGCAAAACGAATTGGCTAAGGTAAACAAAGAATTGGCTTACTAGATGCATATAAATAGGCCTACATATTACTAAAAGTTTAGCACGAAATAACAAAAAAATTGGCTAAGCTGAACTAAACACCTTTGTAAGAGTTAGATAGAATAGTGTTCATATTATTACAAAAGAGTTAAGTTAAAAAATAACCCAACAAAATTTGGTTACGTATTGCTTTAGTTTTGTAGTCACTTTTTCTATGTTATACGTAAACGAAAGTTTAGCTACGAACAACGTAAGTTTTTTTTCAGTGCGGTTTTGTTGCCTTGTTTGGTACCATCTGATTCATAACTTGATATCCTTGGAAAGTTGTAGCCAGATGAATGAACTGCTGTCACCTTTAAATCGATTTATATTTATTGTATATTTTTTTACAATTCACTTCGATGATTTCAATTATGATTCCGAATGTAACAAAGGCATTAACAATTTGTATTCATATCATATCACTGAAGTGTGCCTGTGTTTGATAGATAATAGTTCAATGTTTGCTATAATAGTTAATGCATCAAAGCACACCTAAAATATTATTATGTGTCATCATGACCGAGTCCATAGAGCGTTACTTTGTAAGTATATACCGTAGCGTTACGATCACTAATAAACTAACACAATATTATTTACTGGGTTCAGATAAATATAGGAAAAATGGTCATATTTTGTTTATTGTTCCTAGAGCATATAAATACTTATTAGGGCAAGGTCAAACCTTTTTCGTTTTTATCGCCTCATACATTAGGATTTTTATTTTATGGATTGGGCACTTATTTTTAGCCCATATCATGATTTATTTCATTCTTATAAAGCCGTACATTTAAATGAGTTGCAACGATTGGCAATACAAGTAAGCGTGCATCGATGTGTAATATTTTCTAGTTATCTCTATTCTGTTTATAAATTTACAAACCTTTGAACTTGCAACGCGTGAATACATCAAGCTGTGGAGTCGCCCAAATAGGTCACTTGTGGTAAAGGTGCGTCCACATTATTGGGTCAGAGGGCAGCACGCTGATACTGATCAGTCACAGAAGCATAGCCATTGTAATTGCCGCTCTATTGTGTGGCGAACGTTGACATAACTATTAAACATGGTTCGTTTCTGGGCGTAGACGCAGCAACTTCATCATCAAGGATAAATAATGCCGATCATCGCTAAAAACGGCAATCTGCTGATGTATTTACTATTATACCGGACATTCAGCTAAAGCTATTGTTTTTCATACTCATATCGATAGTATTGGCTTACGTCATTATCAACATTAATGAGTACCAGAATATTGCACTTCTCAGAAAAGAATAACATTTCAAGCAACGATTGCTTTTAGCTCACAACTTGCGAAATTTTATTACAACTGCTTATAATAAAATCATGGAATTAATCTATTGGAGCAAATCCTGACAGTTGACAAGCAATTTATCATGCAATCGACATTGGAGAAAGAAAAACGGCGCATAAATCAAAGAGTTATATCCATGACATCCGGATCTAGATCACACATTAGTGACAAACAAGTCATTTAACGAGATGTTACTAATTGAATCAATTACTAAGCATGAGAACGTTAAACCAATTAAGAGGGGCGGTTATCGAGTATCGATAACTTGAGATAGGCGACGATGCAGTTAAGATAAGAAGCTAATTTTTTCGATGAACTGCACTTGAGGTGACATGTGAGGTTCATAAAAAGTACATGATGTTTGTGTTTAAACATCAACGAGAGTATTTAAAATGTAACAAATGTTGATAGAAGTAATTCAAAAGATAAAGGAAATAAAGGTATAAAAGCAGATGTTATTACTCTCATTGAAGAAAAATGCGCAAGGGCAGGACTCGAACCCGCAACTTCTGGCTAACAAGACCATATTATAAAAATAAAACTGAGTGTTAAATCATTCTAAACCATTGAAATATAGCTCAGTAATAACCCTGATAATCACGCAGACCTAGTTCTTACGTGTGTTCTAGACCTTTGGATTGCGGAAGAAGAGTCGGATTGTAATAAACTTATTTGCTTTATCTACGAGGTAAACACAATACTATGCAATCAAGAGCAATTAACTTTCTGAACCCGCCGGGTTTACGTATACACGAGAATTCAATCAATGTGCTTTGTCATTAAACGTAATAGGGGATTATTAATTTTATTTTGACAACTTTAGAATCGCTTGTTTGTTTATGGAATGCTGGTCACACATGCCTATTTTTAACTCGCATTATATGTTTGTCATCTTTAAATTAATGTCTTATGTTTGTTTATACGTTAGATACTTGCTATCGTGAAGCAATATTTTCCCAGGACAACATACAATGTCTTTTATTCATGGTCCAGCATCTGGTTCATCGTATCAACAAAAAACCGAACAAAGACTCACTTCAACAGACAGACAGACATCTCCACTTTCTAAACCAATAACTTCTAATGTTACTGCTGATGTTTGTATAACGACAACCATATTTTTTACCATTACTCTTATCTGAAGATTTTGGATTTATGGCTCTAATACTTTCACGGTTTATAGGGGTCTTAAAATGAAGTACAACTAAGAAACTGATCTTGGTTCACTAGTTTTTTACAAGCGTTTTTACAATTTTGTCTTATTTACTTTTTTATCGAATGAGGTGGCTAATCTTTAGTTGTAGGATTAATTCATTAAAATGGTTACGTAAAGTTTTAATCACAGCACGTGATGATGATATCAAGTTCGTCATTTTAATTAACATTAAGATAGATAGCTTGTTATATGCTAGGTTTGGAAATATTTTTCAAGAGGCGTATGCCTATTAAAACAAAGTTTTCAAGAATTTGCTACCTACTTACAAGAACGGAGTGCGACAACAAGCACATATAAACATTAGCAAACAACACACAGTTATGTCACACAGAAGGCTCTTGTGATGCAAATGTATGAAAACGCGCTCCACTGCAGAATGATGCTAACTGGCAATTACTTTAACCCTGCTTCGTAGATGCAGATGTACAGTAGATAGCACGTCACGTTATGTACATTTTTGTTGAAAACTGTCCCTTATTAAAACTGTATAAGGTGCCTCCGTGTTTACTTTGACGTGCTGTTGTCGTTCGTAGAGTTTCGTTCTTGCTTGTTGACGACTTTGTCTTGTTTTTGGTCAGTTAGGAAGGTAGAAATTTGACTTTACAAACTTCAAATCAGTGGGTCAAGTCTAGGTCTTCTGGAATAAATGAAGCATTTAATTTTTTAAAGACTTTGAAATAGTAAACGCGCTGGGAAAGGTAGTAATATCTAACATCTTATTTCCCTCAGTTAGATCAAATAAATCCACATAATCACAAAATATGTCTTAATTACTAGTCATAATTGCAAATATTTAATCTTCTCGTTCGTTACTAATCACCGTTAAAACTTGTTGTATCCAAATCTGGCGTTATCTATCTGGCCAGTGTAAAAACGGTACTTCTCCGTGTCACTTTAACATTCCTGCCATTCTCGCAAGCTATTTCCCCTTGTTGCCTATCTCTTCTAAGAGCGACTCGCCACTGAATATCCTAGTCTGACCTTATAAGGACCCGACTGCCTCTTCCTTTGAACTCATTTAAAATTCAAAGTTGTGTAACGGCGATGGCTAGGTAAGAACAAGAAGCGTCACATTTTTTTGGATGTTTTAACATTTTATTTATAAATTTGCTAGATTTAGCATTAGGATTGGCCTATGTTATTTAATGATATTATTTTTAGAATAGCCAATTCCAAAATGTTTAGAGTCAAGATAAGGTACGTTTATTTGATACAACGTTACTTTGTATTTTATAGACAATTTGCTATGGAAAAAAGACAACCACTTAGAAACGTGGACATAAAATGGTCCCATGCACGACCCTTTGGTATGGCCGGGCATTAGACCGGCTCCAACAAGGACAAATACTTCGTTTCTTGTCGGGATCGCATTTTCAAAGACGGAATTAGAAAATAAATCTAATTACAAAGTTACTCCCTATAGATTTTAAGCTTAAATGATAATGAAATACGGTAGTTTAGTTAACTAGTGAATAAAATTACCTGTCTTCCAAAAATTTACCATGACATATTAATAATGTGTAAGCAATTAAAGAATCACTTACTGTTTTACAATTATTATATAAATGCTTCCTCTACGAAAAATATTTATTCTACTCCTTGTGTGCTTCCATGGTGCAATCAAACAAATAAAATATGAGGGTTGAAAAATAAACAAACATAAGCAGGAAACATTTCATGCGGGTCTAATCCATTGCAGTTTTGACATTCAAATGTGGGAAAAGAAATCAAGAAAGAGTTCGATGTAAACATAATTTTACGAAAGATACAACTCAAGTCCATAACTTATGAATGCATTCAATGATTCCAGGAAGGGAGGCCTATCTATCCTGCAATATACTCGTATTGTCAGGTTTTATTTATGTGATGCAATATTACCACACGAAAAGAAATTTGATATTTTATTCCATTAGAATCGCGAGGGTGGCAATTGACTGTTTCTATTTACATGATAAAGAAACCTTGCAAGTGATGTGAACGCTAATTTATTCGTTTAGTGCAAAAAGCTTTTTAAATAATGTTTAATCAATAAAAGTACTCAAGGATTTCATTCCCTTGGTTCTCCATTATCTTTAGTAACGTCGATAAGCAGATAGTTCTACTGTATACAATATATTTTCAGCGTATACTTGATTAAAAACGACGTTCCACTAATAATTAACATTGCATGATGAAAAAGGTTAATAAATATTTCGAAATGATCAGTTTTATTCTGGTTTCAATTTTTTAATAAAGTTACGTAGTGAAGCTTATAATCCGAAATACTGATTTCGGATTATAACCGTGAAAGTCTGCAGCTACTGAGCTGCAGACTTTCACGGTTATGATACTTGTAAATTAATGGTTCTGACTTGAACTGTATCGACGAGTTAATTGAGTATAAAGGTATGATTCCGAACTCGGCAGCAAGCAGCAGTGCTGTCGCTGCAGTGCTGCCGCGCCACTACTGGTCCCCATACAATTTCTATAAGCTTATATGAGATTACATTCCGAGCTAGGCAGCAATGTCGCGGCAGCAATGCAGCGGCAGCACTGCTGCGCAACAGTGTCGCCCTGCCGCCGCGACAGACCAGTGTACGGGGACCAGTAGTGTCGCGGCAGCACTGCTGGGCAGCACCTTAGTGGCAGCACTGCAGCGACAGCACTGCTGCTTGCTGCCGAGTTCGGAATCATACCTTAAATCTCCGAGAGAGGCTGCTACATCTCGATAAAATGCTACTTTTTCAATATTGTATAATATTATACGCCTCTACAGACTTAAATTTATATACTATTTTCCAAGGTTTGTTTAGGTTTCGCCCTTTACACGTGGTTTGGTATTTACGCGTGCTTCATTATAATAAACAATAGGATAGTTTATAGAAATATCTGGCTTCCCTTCTGTAATGGTTAATCATCAACTAATCTTAGCGATTGTTTACAAATTCCTGCTAAATAGTATTTTGGTAGATAGGCCTGCTTTTAGTATCTGCCAATTATCTGCTAACTGATTTGTGGTTTAAAATATCACATTCACGGTAAAATAGAAGACCATGATTCTTATCTTACACCTTTGTTTATTATATTGATTTGGAATTTCTTAGATCTAGCAATTTCAGAAAAAAATGCAATTAGTCAATTCTTATAGCTACTTAACTCGGACAGTAATTAAAATATTTACCATTACGTTACCATATTAGCTAACATATTTACTTCCAGCTATATTTGGGACGAAAGTACAGTACCTTATGCCACAAGTTTACAGAGAGATCATTGCACAGGCATCACACCTTTTACTGCCCTTAATCCAAGAAGTTTATGCGTAACCATTATTATTCCTCCCATAGATGTCTTGCGAATAATGAGATATCGTTTCCGTTAGCGTAGGGTTTCACCAACAAGGGTTTACGCTCTCGGGTGATCACGAAGCCGATGCCAGCGTGGGCGAGCTGGACCGAGCCCATAAATCTAGGTACAACCGTACTGGCCCTTAACTATAGGTTGGGTGGTAGTCCTGTAGCAGAAGCCGAATGGAAAGTCCCGATATCGATATACATTTGTATCAAAACAGACGCCCTTAAAAATGTTTTCAATACTCAAAAATCGATTGTAGTATGTGACTATGATATCATACTACGATCACTGTTGGTTTTATCAAAAGCAAGACCTTTAAATCTTCTTACTAAACCTTTTTTATTTAAACGTCTCATGAAACCGTTTGATATGTCTCATGGATATGATGTCATATTTTTTATCGTCCGTTAGAGGACGTACGCTCGAAAATATCGATACTTCGCCTATCGATACCGTTGCAAACCTTGAAGGGATCCAGTTAGGTAGCTTCTGCAGTTTCCAACATATTTTTAAATTGTACAAGCGGTGTTTATCAGCAATTTACTAGTAACCTCGATAGCTCGTATTTGTCGTCTCGATAATGGCCTGTATGCTTTTACGGAAGCCCAGTGTCTGACAAGATGAAAAGGCGAGGAAAGCCGCTCTTTTCATTAAATGAGACTTATTGATAATTATACTTTTATCCGGGAACAAAGTGAAAATGAGGCTTGTGAAATTAGTATTGTGAATTTATGTGCAATTGACCTCGAGGACGATTTACCTTCAGAATACTAATGCGGGTGAATTGACGATGCTAAAACTAGTGTCATAGTCCTTGTTGTAAGTAAAGTATCAGAGATATCATTGCAGTAAGTACTGTTTTCTATTAAACTAACCTAAGCGTACAATCGTTAAGCCTAGACCTTCATTAGGCAACTTCAGTTCCTCCCACACAAACTGGAGAACCTCAGCTTTCCAATAACTCGTATCGGATGGAAAACTCGAGCTATAAACCATTCGATTATCCTATAAGAATTCGTTTTTAGTAGGCACTAAACGGTTTTACTGTCTCTTTCGTTTTAATATTATTGACCATGTTATTAAAGAGTGTTAGACAGGGTAAGTAACGTATTGAAAGTGGTGAAAAGGTGTTATACAAAATGTGTATAGTTGCTGAAATATACTATTATATAATTTTAATGTGTTAAATAAAGTTACAACCAATTTAATTTTAAAACCTTTCATGTTCCAGTATCAATATAGCAATGAAATTGTAAAAAATCAAGAGGTATTATTTCTGTAGGGATATAGTAGAACGAAATACATTTTATGCAGACGCTGACGTGTGTGGCCTTCTTGTTTCATAATATACTTGTTTGAAAAACAATTACTTGCTTTTGTAATAAGCCAATTTACTTTCAATTTGTATTTTCGTGTTTCTAAGAATGAAAATTATCTCTCAATATAAATTGTTCATAAATGTCTATTGTTTTTGTGTTCATTTGTAAGTTTACATGCGTAACTACTTCTACAAATTTTCAAAAGTGAAATAGTTAAACTAACTTATCAAAAATAAGTTTTTCAGTGCAAACTGTGAGATATAATTAAGAAGATAAAAATAAAGTGATAATCCTAACAGATTTTGCCAAATTAATTCATGCTCACCAAGAAACGCACTAAAACAACATAATGTCTTTGAAACGCTAAAAAACTGTTAACAGAAAAGAATTAAGCTATTCCAAGAATTCTATAACACATTCACACGATAGTTATTTTTTGTGGCAAACATATTGCGGGAAATCGCTCTTCGTAAGTGACATTTCCAAAATCCCGTTGGATTTGCCAAGCTATCATAAAGATATTACTTCGTATTTTTTTGAAAATAATAATAATATATATTTTTAACTGGTGCTGATTGCCTTTCGATTTATCTATTTGTTCCACAAAGTACGATCAATTTCGATATCTGGTAAAAAAGTTCCATTCACGTTGCATTCATTGCAATTTATGCCTGCAATCAGAAAGCACGGAGTCATATCCTACTTAATACGTAAATGGTAAAAAATGCCCATTTCCCCCAGTGAGTTGCGGAGGAACGTTAGCGGTGTCACCAAAAAGAAATATCTTTACTAATTAGGTGGTCAAACGAGCCGCTGTCTCAAGACGAGATGCACCATTACTCCTATAAACCATCAGTTATAGCTGTACTTCAAAGTCACCAAACATTAATATCCTTATGATTAAGAAACAGAACTTAGAATTTAACGAATTTGATGAAATTCACAATTGACTACAAAAAAGACTTTCTTACACTTCAGAAAAAATTGAAATCGGTAGAATACATACTAAGAATTTAAGGGCAGACCGAAACTAACCACTATTTTTTTTTTAAACTTCAAAAGCTTAACCGAAATTATTATATGACATGAAAGATAAGTACTACGTTTAGTGTTTTTGGAAATTATAATTAAAAACTGTGGTTAGTAATCTAGATTAAAGCTATTTAGCTATTTGAGCTAGGTATCGAATGGACACAGAAAATGTTACTCTTCATTATTCCTAGCATTTCTTCTTACCTTAATGGCTTTGGTTAAGTAAAAACGAAAAAACCGCTAATTATTTAAATCATCATGTTCTGTTTCTGAATGCGAAATTGCCGTAAATGACAATCTGATGCTTGTGCCATGAATGAAAGTGTCTTCTTGATTTTGGTCGGAATCAATGGAATGTCTGATGCCTTGTCTCAATGTATTGCTGCCGATTTACGATTGCTTTTCATTTTCTAGCGGTGTAAAGTTTCTTTCGGGTAAATGGAAAGGTTTGCGATAGACTGGCCGTCAGGCGGCTCATTATGCCCTGCGCCGTGTTGCGGCTTCCAGGGTCATAAAATAGCTATTACTGACTAGATTACTCGTCGCGAACGAACAGGCCTTGGAGGACCGGACCGCCGCGCCTCGGGCCGCGTTTTGATGACTGTCCAAGAGAGTACTGATAAATGTTTTTGTGAATTCCCTAGGTTTAACTTAATGGGGTTTTAGAAAACGGTGCGTGCGTAGGAAGAGAAATGTATAATATATAAAAGAAATGTATAGGTGGTGGGAGTATCGGTCGTTTATAGGTACACTACTTTTAACTTTGGACCAAAATACATTACGTCTGTGCAATATTAATTCAAAGTAGTGATTGAATATACATTGTTAGGCTGACAAAAAGTGCTCAAACAATTCGGCAGTAGTACATACAATGACATACATATGTGTCGTGAGCATCATCGACATATTGTTTCAACACACGCCGAATAAATTAAAACTTCCGTTCGATATTATGAAGTGGTCGTTTGAATCGAAATTGTAGTGAAGCAGTCGAATTACAACGCTTGAAAACTGCGGACATAGAGTAAATAGAAGAGCCAGTGCTAATCACGTCCAGTGAGTTATTACTATTACGTATAGAGAAGCTATGAGAGGCAAAAAATGTGTCACAAATTCGTCAATATTGTGACGATTTCCTTGAAATTTGAATTTCGTATTATGAACCCTGACTATGAGTTGATACCATGTTGCCAATTCATGGAGTACGCAATATGTTCGTGGTGTTCCATTCGCTAGTAATACCTAGTAGTTTAAAGGTCACGTCACGTCAGTTTACGTTTGGTTCATGACCAAGACATGTAAACGATTTAATAAATTGTATTACCGATGTAAAGTGTACTGTTTTTGCATTATTTACTTATTACCACTGAACAGTGTTCGGTCAAGGTGATAAAGTTTTATACATAGTAATATAAATTAGTTCCTACTAATATGTTGGCGAAAACAATGCTCGAGAAATGTACATTTAAAGCTACTTAATTATTGATTTGTTACTATAACAATTCAATTTTTTTAGTGTTTTAAATCTGGTATTTTCGTTTACAGTTATTAACACAGTGTAAAATACTGCTTCAGCACAGACCGGTAAAAAATACGGTCATTATAGAAATGTATGTCAGTGCAAAACACAATACATTCTCTAAAACAATACTCTGCTCTACTCAAATATATTTAAAAAGCTACGTGGGCTACTTAACCAGTCAAAAAAACTTTAGTGACTTTAGACGAAATTGAAAAATACCTTTATAAAATTAGGTTACCAAATAAGTATACCGTTCTATTTGGTCTGCATAATTGTTTAGTGATGACCGGCGGCGATTCAACGCGTGATCCGCATAATTGCATATTGGGACATTCGATTATTGATTTATAAATATGGCTTCATCTAATTGTAATGTGCAATCGGATAGCCGTGCATTCCGATCTCTTCTAGTTAACTTGTTTTAAAGTGTTAAAAGCAGGACCTGAAATAGATTTAATCTTACAACATAATACTAATATAATACCAATTAATTATATTTAACTTTTAATTGTTATATACCTGTGTATATTATTTCATAGATGTGTATTTTAGTTTAAATTTTGTTTTAAATATTAATATAGTTCACTAATTACTTAATAAAATAAAGAGATATGCATTTAGATTTAACATATAAATTAGTTTTCGCAATAAAATATAATCTGATATTTGGTGGCTATTATTGGGTTAGTTATTTGTCTTTACATTACTAAGGGTTGATTTTAGCAACGTCAAATAAGACTTATCCAGCTGAATCAGTAGAAAATTACTTACATTTATATGATTCCTGACAAATTAGGTAACGTTTTAAATAAAACGATTTGGATTATTTTCGATGAGTATTCCGTATCTGGCGTTGGTAAAATCGATACTTAGAATATTAATTTCATAGTAAAGTATTTTTACCGAAACATGTTTTTGGGTTTTTAACAACTTCTCACTCACTTCTTTTAAAATAATATATTTTTTTTGCTATTAAGATCCTTAATTTCTACAATGTTATTAATGACTAGTTTTCTATATATACACTTCCGTTCTGATTTGGTCGTATTCTACTAGCCAGACGGCTACAGTCAGCCCCCAGA
The DNA here is from genome assembly GCA_963924145.1 of Pyrausta purpuralis. Classification (NCBI taxonomy): domain Eukaryota; kingdom Metazoa; phylum Arthropoda; class Insecta; order Lepidoptera; family Crambidae; genus Pyrausta; species Pyrausta purpuralis. Next base: position 18,544,743 of record OZ001659.1, read on the forward strand.
CTCAAATTAATATTTTAAAATATCCTAATCGCCGTCATTAGTAGTAAAATAATTCTAGAAAAATTTGGCGACGACTGTACAAACTTGTATGCAAGGAAGTCATAATTTAGGAGAAAAACAAGCAATTTAGTTCATCTTTATCTCCTTTCAATTTAATTTAACGGTGTAGACATTTTAATTTATAACACTGTATCTTAGGAACCAAGAATGTCGTTTTTTAATTAAATAAAGCGCTCTTGACCTTAATTGATGACAAAAAGGTTTTAATAAAACTAGCGGAAGTTTGCCTAAAATAAACTAGAGTGCTATCTAATGTCATACCGAAGAACGCATGTCATAAACGCAATTGCCCCCTTAGTATACTTCTTAAAGCACAAAACACAGTTTAAACATATTCCGGTGACCCAACCATGTTTATTTGATAAAAGCCTTACGTATGGAGGTTCAAATTAATATTGCAGGACCTTCTTTGTCCCAACAAAAAATAGTTTCTGTTTATAACCAAGGACGTAACAAACAATGGAGAGTAGCTCATGCTACGGTGAAGTATAGATTAGATAACGGTTTCACGGTCAGCCCGCGCAAAGAAAGTGGTGTTCATAAGAAGTAAAAGTACGAAATTTAAAAAAAAACGCTTTTAAAAACTGTCAAAAGCGCTTAAAATAACGTATTTGCCCTCTACTTATGAGAAACGATTTGGAATCTGTGCATGATGAGTCCAGAGTTATACTGTTGGTGTAGGTAAGCCTGACTTCATGCGCTGACTCCAAATGAATGTGTTTCCCCTTAAGAAGACAAATGAGTTATTTCAAGCTTTTGAGTCGGTTTTTGTAAGCGGTTTTATTTTTTTAACTATGTTATATTTAATTTTTTTTGAAGTATACCCATAGTTTAAAAACTGTTGGACCGAATTTGATGAAACTTATTCTGAATACTTAATTGAAATATAACTCAAAACACAAGCCAAAACACCTTAAAAGAATCATCTAGCTATGATTTCTTGTTTTCGATAAATCCGTGGGCAAACATACAAAATTACAAATATACAAACATAAATACAATACGTGTTTGGAAGCCTTTACAGATCAACATACTTAAATATTATTTAATTCCAACAATATCACATCACAAGTCTCTAAAAATATTATTTCCTTATTTTCCCAACAAGCTTCAGGTTTATTGCTAAAAGGCTTGCAGTTAAATTAATGATCGCAGCCACTAAATTCATCATGAAACACGAACGTGTCTATGAATAAAATATTAGAGACATTTAGAACCTTAGGTACCAATGGTTCTCAGTGCATTTGCACGTCACTGTTACATAATGACTAACATTTAGATACTAGCCGAAGAGCCTTTCCATGTTCATTATTACATTAAGTTCTGACCATAGTAAATAGAGCGTAGACAATTAAAACTATGTGAGGACAATGCACTCTTCCAAGTGAGACCGACCGACTGATGTTTGTCACTGTATGTTTAGCGGTATATGTATACTTATCTCGCAGTTATTTTGCTATTTGTGAGATGTTCCATTAGAAGGTCTATTAAAATGCGTATATTTTAGATTTTTAAGCTGAAGAAATAGTACTTACATCAGGAAAGGTTTTTGATTGAGTACTAAGAGGCATGAAACCAACATACTATCCCCACTAATTTGGAGCTTTTATGGAATGTACACTACCAAAAAGAGAGAGGACAATCATTCATCGTCATTAAATTAAAGCTTTTTAATTTGATGACGATGAATGATTGTCCTTAATATTATGGTTCAAACCGTGTGTTTAGGTAGGGGGTAAATATCACGTGCTGATGTTTGCCAAATTTTAAATAAACAACCGCAAAAAGTTCTATATCCTCCACAAAGGTACTTAAGTAGTTACTGCTAGTTAACGTGCATGCAACACAGTCACGTATGTGAGCTTGTCCTTATTTGAGCAAACAGTGGACTCGAGATAACACCGTTTGCACTCATACATAAGTAATCGCGATAATATCTAGCACTCCGCTAGCTTGTGCTTCCCAAACAATTACGGGATAGGAATTAAAATGACGCAATTAGTGTTGTTTTATTGCGTATTTTATCTTTTTGCACTGTTATGCGCAGAATTTGGCCTGTCATTATAAAATGTAGGCATGTTTTTTTACCGCAATATACTTAAGTGTATTTGAAATGTATCTGATTTAAGTTGTTGTCACTAAAGTGCTCATAAAACAGCCCCTAAACAATATCTTAAGTATGAGGATTCCAAAACATTCATAGGTTTGAGTGCCGTTGAATTAGAGAAACCCCTACCTGAGAGCGTCGCCGGCAGATACGGAATCGTCTACAAAAAATCGTTTCCCTTACATTCTGTTTACAAGACCTCCGACACCGCTTTTGTGCTTGCCCGGGTCTTACGGACCCTTTTTTGCCCGCATACTTGGCCGGTCTAGTTGGCAAGCTTATGTTCATTAGCAGTGTCCTTTACATAATCCTCAAAACCTTTATCTGTTTTGCATGCAAAGGCGGCGCCACTAAACTTGTGCTAAAAACTTTTGAACTTGACCTTGCATGCTTCAATGACTGGCCGCCAATAATGTAAATTAAATGTTTAGTAATAATGTTCTCGTTACGTAAGATCGTTCAAATGCATTTTATCAGAAACTTACCGTCACCAAAAAACACGTGAGACACCAATTTACAAATCTGACGTCATTGTGTTAAACAGACGCTAAACCTATCGTCAACACTGTCCGGATAACACATATTCACGGTCACATTTATTCTTAAAAATCATATTCATGAGTGTCACCAAAATAGACACGTCTGATGTAGGAAACAAAAATGTGAATCAACAATGCACTCCCACCAAACTGATGTCACATTATTCTGTGAAAATAATGATTTGGCATGACCTAAAAGCAACTTGGTCAAAATAGAGGAAAATCTTGAAGGAAAGTATAGTTTAAGACATGTTTGAGGATATATACATCATCAACATAATGTTACTCATTAGCAACGATAATTATGACGCCGGCAATAGCATTATCTTCTGTAAACGTTTTAAAAACCAGTTAGTTAATTGGCAATGTGAAGATTCTCACGTAGGCATAGTCCATCGGTGATGACAGCAAAGTTAAGTACGCCGTTAAATATATAGTACAATTTCGCGTATTTTATCCTATGTCTGAGTGTAGTTACATGAAACGATAGAAGCCTCCGTTAACACGATGAGACATAGGATACTGATGTCTACTTTTTGTCAAATGAGAGACAAGGCCAGCTCTAGGTCTCATAATCTGCCCTCAACGGATGATTGAATTATCTCACGTTTCGTTTTCCTTTTCTTGTTAGCTTTAATACACGTTCGGACTTTGGTTTACATAACCGTTTATATATTGGAAAATATCCCGCAAATGTCGTTGTAAGAGACATTGCAATATAAAACTTGACATTGTGCCACTTCAGAATTTGAGTTTTTGTATTGCACAAGAATACCGCTTGCAATAATTTCTGAAAATAAAACTTTTCTACAAAGGTCCTTGGTGAGTGTATCAACAAGCGTATAGCTTAGTTTCATTGTGCCTCATATCAGGTCGCCCCATGCAAACTTCATGCCCAATGACAACAGCGTGTCGCGTCACCCCTTCGACCTTGTTTCTATCCAAACACGCTTATCAGAAAGTATTTTGTGTTGGCTTTTCACATTGCGATAAGTGTATAACGTCCACACATTCTACGATAAATCTATCAATATTGCTCGTCCACCACACGACTAGAAATCGCTGATAAAATTAGTCTCAAAAATTTAGAAAATTCGTTGAGTAAGAATCTTGTCCTATTAATAGTCTCAGGGGAAGACAGGTCTAATGGAGGTTAAAAGTAAATGTTGACTATTCCGACCCAACATCGAGACGTTCCCAAAATATATTTAAAGCCAAATTGAGATCATCAAGAGCATTTGACAGTTTAACGAGATCCCGAAACAAAATAAAATATAGGATTAGTTTGAGAGTCTATGTTGTAAAAACGTGTCTGCTGCTGTGTTTTATGAAGCAGTAGGGTTTCAATGCAAAGATAATATTGATTTAAAATACAGATGTTATTATTTATCTAATTTCCCACGGCGCTGGCAGGGCTAGTGCGTTGCGTGCAAAGTAATGGGCGTTAGCCATATGAGATTACACTATTCAGTTGCAATTTACGCACCAGTGGGTAACTACAGTCGACCGCAAACGCATCTAATCACAGTTAGCATCCTTGCAAGAATGAAGAAATATAAGTGTTGCGTGTTTTTACCAAATAATAACGAACCAGAAGTTTAGCTGCAAAAAATGCTTAAACACCCTAGCCAAATTAGCAAAAACAAGTGTTTCATGGGAGAGTTTGATACATCTTAGACCCCTTACATATTGCGACTTTTGACGACCCGTGTGGTGTAGTGGTCGCGAAATCGCCTACTACGCAGCGGGTTGCGGGTTCGATCCCCGCACAATTCAAACATTTGTGTGCATGAACATGTCTGTTTGTATTGGTCTGGGTGTTTTCTATGTATATCATGTATGTATTTACAAACAAAAAAGTATTTAAGTATTATATCCGTTGTTTGGCACCCATAACACAAGCTTTGAGTAGCTTACTACTTACTTTGGGACTAGATGGCGATGTGTGGGAATGTTCAAAGGATATTTATTATTTATTTATTACTTTTAGTATCGATGCAGGCGCGCGTTAGCATCTATGCAGGAGCGCGACTGCATCAATACTCACGCGCGTTAGTATCGATGCAGTCGAAAGATGACAACCTTTACACACTGCGTTACTTTCAGCGATCGATGTAGCTGGAAATTGACAAATTATGTACTGAATTTTGGCGACTGCATAGATGCTGCAAAAAGTCGCAGTATGTAAAGGGTCTTTCACACCCTCTGTCATTTTGATGAAGCGTGAAAGCTAAATGGAATGATCCTGATGCTTCATTTACTGTCCCAAAAAAGTTCGGTGACTGTCTTAAAGTTGATTTATACATTCTATTCGGTGTTAGATGACATAAAATTTTAATTGGGGACGAGTCGGTGTTAGAGGGTTGTTGATTTAAAACTTTCTTATAAATGTTTGTTTCAGTTCTTATTGAAAAAGCGATTTGGGATAGTTGTTTGTGAAAGATGTTATTCGGATTATCCGCTTCCTTGTCGCCTGTAACATTGCGTGTTTCTTCAATAGACAATTAGCTTTACATTTCATTCACATTAGTTACTATTCATGCCTCGTCATTTATCTCGTCAATGGCGGGAGAAATCGTTTGCTAATAACTTTCGGTGATACATTCATTAGCTGTGAGCTAGTCGTGATCTGTTTAGCGAACGGTTTCGCGAATGCCACCCACAATCTTATTATTTGCTAACTCTTCTACTTTCACATTCGCACCTTAATGTCATTGACGAATGCTAGGTCTTTTCTATTTGGCAACCGGGATTTAAATTAGTAAGCGTTTAAAACCGTGACTGATACTTATCATATGACGACAGCAATCTTAAAGAAACCAATTGCTTTTAAGGTTTGCACATTTCAGTAGATACATAGGTTACGTATTTAATAATATAAATATTGGACACCAATTACATACATTGCTTTGATTCCAAAGTAAGCTTGTGTTATGGAAATCAGACACAACGGTGGTACCACAACACCCAGACCCGAGAAATGAGGAAATTTTTGATTTCTATATTGACCCGACCGGGAAACGAACCCGGGACCTCGGAGAGGCATTGTACACAGTGGTTATTTTGTGTTTTATACACTGTATTTATGAGGTATTTGTATAAAAGGTAATAATTTTGCATTAAAATGAAATAAATCGAAATTTTGAGTTTAAGGTTCACAGAAAAGATTAATTTATTGCATTTTTTACAGTCCTATACTTATTGCTGCCAATTTCAAACAGCCTTGCAGCGTAACGGCAATAAACGGGAAATAAGTATTATGGTTATGAGCGGATGACGTCGTTTTTGTCATTTTGGCCTTATCACGAAACTCCAAGGCTGAGCCGAATTGTTACAAGTCTCCAAATTGTTTCTTAGTATCTAGGAAACGGGGACACAGATGTTGCTTAGTGTACTGTCACGATATCTCCGCGTACATATTCTATGTGAAATATGAATACTTAATTTGAGATACGTGTCATTGCATAGACCTTATCAATGTGGCGGATATCTTCACTCCGGAGTGTAGACAAGTGAGGAAATAAAACTTTATCGTTGACATGGTAGTTTATTATACTAGTAGTATCGAATACATTGTCTATTGTAGTTATCACTACAGTAATCTCATATGGCTAACGCCCAATACTTAGCACGCAACGCACTAGCCCTGCCAGTGCCGTGGGAAATTATATAAATAATAACATCTGTATTTTAAATCAATATTATCTTTGCATTGAAACCCTACTGCTTCATAAAACACAGCAGCAGACACGTTTTTACAACATAGACTCTCAAACTAATCCTATATTTTATTTTGTACTGGTTGTAGTAGTAGTAGTAGTGCTGTAATAAAGTACGCAAGTTTACATTGTTGGAGATACCTTACCGCTTAGCTCAGGGTTTGTTAACCTGGAGTCTGTGGTAATTCTGACACTTTATTGAAGACAATGTTAGACGAGTTGATAACAAAAGGTGACGACAGTACGACGACATCAAAATTGCTACAGAAAGAGGTGCTAAGCATCTGGAAACGTTGCAAGCAGACGTCTTTATAAGGTTTTTTTAGTTCAGAATTGCTTAAAAAGGAAGGTACGAGTAAGTTCGGGTGAAAAGAAATGGGGGGTCCGTGAAATTGCTTAACTTTTTAAAGGGGTTCATAACTGCAAAAAGGTTAAGAAACCCTGGCTAAGCTATAGGTTGTAACTTAGACTTACTTATAAGCGACTACTACTAAGTATATATAGATGTTAGACGAGAAGTTAGTACCTACTTAACTAAACTTTGTGTTTATTAAATGATGCACCATTGTAAGTGGATTTAAAATACGGCTTATTAGAAACAATGTTAATCTGAAAAAACTGAGAGTAATAATTAAGCAGTCTAGAGTCTAGTGGAACTGAAGCTGAAACATGAATAAAATCCTAATTTGGCAAAATCTTAGAACTACTTTTGGAACTCCCGTACGGTATTCGCAGCGGTTTGCGTTCACCGTTATCTTAATAGCCGCATAGCCAGCCATAACTCAGAGTTATATCTGTAACAACACTTGTCTTTTGACTTAAATTATGTGATAATAATTAAATGAAGTCGGACTACTGATCATGCGACAGCAACAGACAATTAAATGCAATTTGAATTGCAAAGCGACTTTGAAATCTTGTTAGTTTAACTTGAAATTCGAAATTAGATTATAAATTGACTTTTAGTTATCTATTATACCAGACAACAGCGTTTCTTACACAAATTCTACAGAACAAGTAATTTGCTATTAACCTCTTAACAGAATCTATGACGAGGTGAATTTTAAACTGTTCGTAAGACAGCTTATAGAAAAATAAAAAATAAAGAACCTAAAATCACTTTTGCACCTACTACCTTTATTTGAATTAAGTCAAAACATTAAACGAAGAAAGTTTCAAGTAATTTCAAGTAACGTCGTTTGTTTATACAACAGGGCCTGTAGTCAGTCATAGTTTTTATTAGTATAAAGTAAAGAAATGACGTGTTTATGAATTACAACTGCCCACCGAGGTCCTCTGATAAACATACAATGATATTGTGCAGTCTGACAAGATATTACATATGATATTAGGTCACTGAAGTAGTGTGCGTAGGTACGCGTGAATTACAATGCTTCGCAGAGTCAGTTTACTTAGATATGTATGTAGTCAGCATTCGTTATAAGGTTGTTGCTAAGCTTTGGATGCAGTTATGAATTTTGAGTGAAGTGCGTCACTGACTTAAAATCAATTTAATAATAGAATAGGTACTATCTATACTAATATTTATAAAGCTGAAGAGTTTGTTTGTTTGAACGCGCTAATCTCAGGATTTACTGGACAGAATTGAAAAATATTTCTTCTATCGGATAGCATTTTTATCGAAGAAGACTCAAGGCTATAAAACATCACCCTGCAACGGAAAGGGAGGGTACAAACTTAAAACGCGCGGATGAAGTCGCGGGGACCGCTACTCATATATTAGTTATTGAACCGTGCAAGTCAGATAGTTTTTGAGTACTAATAATTTACTGTGTTTTAGCACAGCAAAGTAATTCTACTAACTTAATAATACAATTTTATCATATAAATATATTCAGATGGGTAAACAAGAAATTATCTTTTATAATATCTATCATCTTAATCAGAAACCCTGGGCACCCTTTAAAAATTTTCTGCCCTTTGATTTCTTGTTTGACAAGGTGAGAAAATGCTCTAACATTAAGTCCGCCTTTTGTACACTTTTATTTGTGCAATACAATTTTTAAATAAAATTGATAAATGTTTGTACTGCCTCATGATAAAAGATTGACACCGATGACTTCACAAAGTCATTATATTATAATAACAAAAAGTAATAAAAATATTTTCGGTTTTACTAAGTATGACATTGTCTGCTAAAACAATGCATACCAATTTAAATTCAAACATTTAAACATAAAGAGCAATGCCCTGATAGAAGGCCGTTATTTGAATTTGAGTCCATATTATTTGGATACCTAGCAGTTCCATTTATTTTTATTAGGAGTATCAAATTTCATAATATTTGGAATAAATTTCATAAGACAAAAAGCTAAATAACGGATTATTTCACCAGTTGAAGCTAGACGTATCATCATACTAAAGGTCATGAAATCATAGGTTCCTTTTCACATTTATTTCCATATACATCTTGTCATGTAGTAATACCCAGATTCTATAGCACCTCGTGTATGAAAGAATATATATTTTTTTATCAGCCAAGTCTTTATTACCTAAAAATTTAATTGCATCGAGTCAAATCAAAGTCAAAGTCTAGCGTTATCTCTGTTGGGCAAGCATATCTGTAACCTTGTTTTATCATATTAGTAAGTTGTTAATGGATTGTGTTAAACATTTTATTTTACGATGTTACTCACGTAAACTCTGTATATCGGTATCTTCTAACATAATAGTTTAAGCTGCTGTCGTTCAATTTTTACCTTATGTAGCCTTATAATGTTAAGTATTATACCTGCTTACTGGTACATAATGAAATCATCATCTAATTTAGAACAATGAGCAAAGGTATGGACTTAGTCTTATTCAAATTAACTACTAGTTAAAGCAGCGACACCAAATATAATCACTTGAAGGAATCACGTCCTGACTACAGTACAACTTGTCCGGCTTATGTTCTCATCAGAATGCATTATGATTGATCGTATATAAATATACTATCATTTTACGGTAATTTATGCAAATAAAAGTGAGTTGCTTGTAAATTAAGTCATAATTATAAGTCGGGACTCAATATAGCTCCTTGTGGCATTCTGCATCGTTCGATAGCAGAGTTACATTGCATTCCAACTGATCGATAACCCCTGAACTGCCATTAGAGCTTTAATGACAAACAGTGATTTTATTGGCATCGTTCAAGATCAAGACTGGGTCAATAAAGATTCTTATTTCATCAGTCATATTAGTTTTGGTGGTGTGAGTGAAATGAAGCTTAGTTATCAAATCTTTGAATGTAATTTTAGGTACTAAATAGCGCGTTATCAATTGTGGAATTAATCTGGACAGTTTGAAAAAAAAAAGGAACGGTTTATTATTACGAAACCGTTATTTTGATTGAAAAATTCGGGTGGATGAGTTCAAATTGTACGATTTTTTACCTGCACAAGTAATAATAGCATCGCGCTCGAAACAGCTGTTTCGGGGTTGGGCATTGAACCAATAATATTGTATAATACTCGATTTATTCTCTTTCGCGCCGTCTTTGATGTCCCTGGGCATTCCTTTGCCTTATTATTCTTGCAGCTGCTTCCCTTGCCGGTAACCTATTATATCTTCATCGAGATTATTTTGCGCATATCTTTTTATTAAATTGATTTTATTTTGTTTCAGAAGTGCAAATGGGATGTCGTTGCTGATTGCTACTTTTGAAAGGTGAGACAAAAATATATTTATACTTTTGGACCCAGCGAACTATGTTTCGCCCCCGTCCCCATAATTTGACGGTGACGAATTTGACAAAGTAAAAATCAGTTCAGCCGCTCAATTTCCTAATTATTTCTTTATAAGAACCGTCTCTTGAAAATAAATTGCGAAATCGGTCCAGCCGTATACGTGCGATGTGGTAACCAAGGGAGAAAAGGATTCATTTTTATCTAAGTGATAAAACTCCCGGATCTGATAGTTTGACGTGACATCCTATTGTAGAAAGTATTTATCAGTTCCGTGAAATATTGAGTATTTAACAAGCAGGGCATCGATTTACTTTACACTTATTTTATCTTTGTATTAAAATTGATCCTACGAAATGCTGATAAGAAAAATATTTATCAGTACATTTCAATGACGCTATTTCCACTGAAGCTGGTTATTTATAACCTATAACATTGCAAATAAATGGTTGCCAATAAATGTAAAGACCACGTAATCGGTTCAAACAGAGCGGAATGTACTTTATACCACGTTATGAAGTCATCTAAATACATAGTCCACTTGGTTGTACTGTATCCTAATTTGCTTGTATTTTACCAACCTCATAACTTAGACTGATCTACTACTACTACTAGACTTAGACTGATTACTATACGTATTTTTTTATAAATTTTACGTACCGTTTTTTACGGTTCCCACGATGCGAAAAGTCTTTAAAGTGGTCAGTCAGATTCGAAGTAGTACTGTACTATATATTTTCTACAATAGGTATTTCATCTTTCCGTTTAAAAGATCTATTTTCTATTCGATATGTTCTGTGTGACAACTACGAGTAAACGCAGTGCTGCAGAAAGGGTCTTAATTAGTTTCAAAACATCCAATTCGTTCAATTGCTCCTCATCAAACTGTCTCGTGAATTGATTCTCAATTGTTTTCAAACTTTATTAGATTTTTGTTTTTCGAACTTATGTTTGTTATATTTTTCTCTCGTACATATATACTCGTATTAGCATCCTTCTTTTTAATTTTACCTCAGAAATATGGTTGCAATCCCAAGCACACTTGATTACGATTTTTTTTTATTTTAATGGTATTTTTACAACGCTTAGTAATCACAGTGTGACGTAACGAAGGTTACCAAATCTTATCAAGCTAGATAAGGCTGTGATGCTAAATTCCAATTCTAGTACATTACGATAATATCTGCGCCTGGCCTGGATATTAGTGCAATATCATTTATTTTACGCATCTTTTGACTCTAATTTAAAGCACGAATACGTAGACGAACAAACGACGACGAAGTTGTTTGTTACTTTTATTTTCAGAATCATAACATCTTTGTGGTATCTAAGCTACGTGTACGAGTAAAAGCTAAGTTAACAGTTCGTTTATCTAGCAATTTTTTAATACCTGCACTTATAAAGCTTATAAACCTGCTCATAGCTCAAGTAGGTACTTGTGACGACGTGCGCTTGCGCCAGCCGCTATGGTCGCTTCAATGGCATCTGCGAGCTATCGAGATCACCGCCGCCTAACCATCTCAAGAACCAAAATGCTTGCACCACGGATCGATAATAAGCAAGCAACGACCTCCGTGGTCGAGTGGCTAGCACGCTGGTTTCAAGCGTCGCCATCTCGTGAGGTTCCGGGTTCTATTCCCGGTGTCAATGTAGAAAACGATATTTTCTATATTGTCTCGGGTCTGGGTGTTGTGGTACAACCGTTGTGTCTGATTTCCATAACACAAGTGCATTGGCTACTTACTTTGGGATCAGAGGAATGTATGTGATTGGTGTCCAATATTTATATTTATTTTATTTATCGTCTTCTGCTTGAAGTGACGCTCGTTTTTGTGTGGTGTGTGCAAGCGATTTTCGTTGTGCAAGTGTTTTTTTTAAGTGTGTGTGTTTTTACGAGGTTTCACTATACTCGTGGAGCTATCGGATTACTTTGCGAGCAAAGATGAGGAGTGATTTGGTTTTTGGTTGATTTGGAACATAAAATATGACACTGTGAGTGTTAAAAACATTTTAAGCCATTAGATAGCTAAGCGTCATCAACTTCCCAGTCGAATTTATTCTGTAAGGAATAACTACTTCGCCGACTGTTGCATAAACAGACGGGTAGATGGCGCTGGGCGTCACGCTTGATGACGTATCCCTAAGAAACCACAAATTTCGCAGGTTCCGACGACAGCACGGTAGCTCAATTGGTAGAGCGTTTGGCCCGGTAAGCCAAAAAGTGCTGGTTCAAGTCCCGCCCGTGCGCAAATTTTTGGTTTCTTATTTCATCTTTATGAACTGAGACAAGTGGTTAGGCCAAAGAGACCTCGACTGTACTTACTATGAAAGTAGTACTCATTTTTTTTTAATTACTTCTGACTATTACTTTTGTCTATTACTTTTGTAACATGGTTGAAATTGGCCTTCATTATACACGGGTTATCTTTCATTGACAGTTCAGCTTACAGTGGTTTGGCTAGATTAACTTGTCCTGCAACCAGGAGGCAGGTGTTAAAATTGCCAGATGCTAAAACTCGTTTCGATCATCATTACCATTGTCTTGAAGTTTATTTTTGATTCGAGTACGTCTGTAGAGGTATTTATGCACTCATTTTTAATTTTAATTTTTCTTCTGTATCAGCAAGATCGGAGCAGATTCAAATTGAATTATTATTATATTAACGTGCCAACAATTGCTCTTAAATCATCATTTACCCGCTAATATAACGCTTCAAGTTGCTAATAAAACTATGAGCTTAATTTTAAGCTGAAAACAGTGCATTCACGGTCTATGAACCGTATTAAATCCTAATTATACACGGTCACTGACCAAATTTAGCACTAATTAAAGAATTATTTGGACTGCCTTAACCACTCTTTAAAAAAAACTTAGTCTTAATACACAGCATTTGCCTTGACCTAGCTGATATAAATAGTTCCACTTCGTAGTGAATAGCTAATTTAATACAACTAGGAAACTCTTGGAACTGAAACTAATGAAAGTAATTAAATTCCCGAATTTTAAAGTACTGCAACTAGCAAATCGTTCAAATGGCGACCATAAAAAACCGAAATTAGACCAAGGAATTTGCAAACAGCTTTGCGAGCCGACTGTTGGCTACGCTCTGTCTGAGAAACAAATTATTTTGCTCGTACGTACAACTTATTTATCGAGGAAGACTTAGAGCGCTTTCACATTTAGGCGACTTTAGCAGCGCGCCAGCAGTGCGACTTACGCGCGACAGTCGCGCTGCCAATGATTTCATAGTCTACACGGAGCGCGGCAGTAGCGGCACGTAAGTCACGCGGGTCCGTCCCACTATACCCATTGCAGTAGTAATACTATCATTAGCACTGAAATGGGTAATGGGTGTAGTGGGACCGACTCACTCGCGCGACCGTCGCGCTGCTAATGTAAGTAAAGGCATCCGCTGCTGCCGCGCTGCGCTTTTGTTGTTATTTTTTGGCTATTTGTTTCGGTTTTGTTATCGCTATGGAGAATAAGCGCAAACGTACTGAAAATTTCACAAATAATGAAAAGGCATTAATTACGGAATTGGTAGTGAAGCATCAATCACTAGTAGAAAATAAAAGAACGGACGCTACCACTAATGCTGAAAAAGCAAAGGGTTGGCAATATCTTTGTGAAGAATTTAATTCTATTAGCAGTCACTGCTACCGTAATGCCGACAGTTTAAAAACATGCTGGGAAAACATTAAGAGACAAACCAAAAAACAGTCAGCCAGCCGAAAACGGGAGCATTTCATGACTGGTGAGCATTATTTGGTTATTTTTTATCTAATCTCGAAACTAAGATATTATACATAGATCACCTATATCATAAATGTTATTTTTAGGTGGCGGCAGACCACCTCCACCTCCTCCCAATACTGGGGCTGAGAGCATCATAGGCGCAATTTTGGGACCTGCTTTGGAAGGGTTGGAAAATCCATATGATAGTGATGCTCTTGATTCCAATGTAAGTGCTGAAATGTTTTGTGAGGTTTCTTAAAGTGTTCATCGTGATAAATAAAACTTGAAAAACCCTTAAAATACCATATCTTTTCTTTCAGAATAAAGAAAACAATGTACCAGAATCGTCAATGTGTGATAATGTTGAGATTCAATTAGAGGTATGTTTTCTATTTTAATAATTTATCAATAAACATAGTGAGTGACCTACCTCAGGCAGGCTTCAAACAAATTTCTAAAGTGCACAGATACAAAGCGTTTAATTTTCATGCCAGGACCAGTAGATAAACTAGATAAACTTGTACAACATACATCAAATTTATTGCATTTTTTTAAAGAATGTGTTAGAATATTTCAAATCTATGTGCCTGATTTATGAGCCTATGATTCACAATATTTTTTTACTATTTGACTTGGTTGTGACTTGTTTCCAATAAATAAAATTGTTTCAGTTTGACATTGGAAACACTTTTGAAACAATGGAGGAGGAGCCAAATCGTGAGCCAGAGAAGAGTATTCAGCATGATTATGTGAAACCTCAGGCTTCAAGTTCAAAGAAAAAGTGTGATGTGAGCATTTTAGGAATGTTTTACACATGATTGATCTATGTTCATTAATCATAATTTCTTTATTAGTAACTACTGCTGTTAATTTACAATGTATTGTATATAATAACTACAAATACACATCTTGTTGCAGGATGATACTTTAAAATGGGAAGGGTGGACCCCTAATTCTTTAAAGAGACCAGTATCAGAGTGTTTGAAGAATAAAGATAATGCTTGGCTACGAAGACGCAGACCAGAAAAAGAAAATTTGGGAGATCAGTTAATAAGAGAAAAGATCAATCTCGTTAAAACACTGATTAGTAATGCTCAAAATGAATCAGAAAAGCGATTGCTGATATTGGAAGAGCAATTAAAGCAGGAGAAAATTAAAACAAATAAATTAGAAAATGATACCTAGTTATAGATAAATGTGTTCATAATAAATATTTTAACATATTATATTTCATTTTATTTATTTAGCACCTGTAGCAATTAATTTATTTACGTATGTAAGTTACATTTAATAAGAGAATAAACAGAAAAACTAGGTTCTTATCTTGTATTATCATTTTATTTATAAAAAGAAAGTTGTTTAAATGTTCAATCATGTTGTTATTACTTCATAGTGAACTAAAATAATTGTTAATTAACTGTCTTCTTGTTGGGTTAATATCTAATGTCTGGCCTTGATCTTCACCAGTATATTGTTGCCTTATGCTGCCTTGCTCTAAGATAGTCTCCCATGGTGCAGGCAGTTGCAATTCAGGGTCATCAAGAGGTAATTCCTCTCCCTTTAATTGCAATATGTTGTGTAATACACCAGTGGCAACAATTATGGGAAGACTGTTTTTTAAATTAACATTCATGCCCAATGCTAGAACTGGAAACCGTCTCTTCCATATTCCAAATAACCGTTCTATCGGATTCCTTGTTCTTATTTGGGACTCATTGTATAAAGATTCCTCATGAGCCTGAACTGTAGCAAGAGGCATCATAATGTAACTTCTGTTCATGTAACCACTGTCTGCGACAAGAACAGAGTCATTGTATGTTCCTAATTCAAACAGTGCATTTCTTCTTGATGCACTGAAAATCCGTTCATCATGGGTACTGCCTGGCCATCTAGCTACGAGGTCGGTGAATAAAAGCCTGGCATTGCATACTGCCTGTACATTAATTGACATGTACCCTTTACGATTCCTAAAGGTCTCTGCATGGTTGCCTCCAGGGGAAATAATTTTAATGTGCGTGCAATCCAGTGACCCTATTACTTTAGGGAACTTGGCAATATTGTAAAAATCCAATTGAGTGTATCGAATTTCGTCTGAAGTTTCAGGAAATCGTATGAATTCCTTGTGAAGTGAAGCAATTGCTGCAGTCACTCGATGTATCGTCCTATTTGCAGTAGATCTACTTACACCAGAAAAGTCTCCAATTGTTAATTGCTGACTTCCTGTCGCATAGTACCGCAAAGTAAGTAGCAGCTGATTTATAGGCGACAAAGAGTTGTTCCTGAAAAAAGATTTACCTTCGTTACATATTCATAAAATTAGAGCAAATAACAACAGGAATGATGATGTTGATGTAAAAAAAAGAGTATGGAAAATCAAGTTTTACCTGTCGCTCGGGTATTCCAAATTACTTTCAACTATTTCAAGAACCTCGATGGCACTCTTTTTTGACAAACGAAATCTTGTTTGGAATGCTTTCTCATCATATTCCTCATAGTAATTGCGCCGTATTTGAAGTAGGCGTGGTGCACGTAAAACATTTTCAAGCTGTTCATAATTTTCTAAAACATTATCTTCTTCAAAAATGTAATTCATGGCATCTTCCATTTTTACAAACAAACAAGTTTACTTCAATCACAGTCACAAACAGGCACAAAGAAAGAGGATCACACAACACAATAGAAATGTCAATGTTAACACGCTAACCGATGTTTAAACCAAGATGGCTACCTCGTTTAAGTTAAACACTTGATTATAGCACCTAATCATTGGTTAGTGAGTGGTGAACAGCAAAATATTTTTAAACAGTCGTTTAAGACATAACCGACTGTTTAAAATGTAACCATCTGTTGGTGCACTCGGGCCTAAGGCGCTCTAAGGCGCACATAAGGCTATAAAACATCATCACGCTGCTACGGGAGGGGAGGGAACATCTCAAAACGCGCGGCCGCAAGCGCGCTGGACTGCTAGTTTCTTTTAAATGAACAGTTCGTAGCCAGAAATTGTCCATTGTCCAGACTGTTTTGTTTGAGCTCGATTTTTCCAACGACAGAATAGGAATATTCGTCGAAAAAAGTACATGACGCTTAAGAGTCGATTTCATTAACGCTAGAATAAGGAAACAAAACGCGTAATTCAAAAACAATGTGACATTTCAAAATTGGACGTTTTATACTTATTCGGTCGGATACGTCCTATCTGACGTTGATAAAATCGACTTTTAATTTGAAAACGTCTCCGTCTATTTCTCAGTAATTATTTATGTAAACGTCATTTTAAAATCGGCAATTTAGACGACATAAGTAATGTCGTCTGATAAGTCTTACAGACGTTCGTAATATCAGCCCTTAGATAGTTTAAATTTTCTTCTCCTTGCCTCACTTATAGCCAGAGATGTTTTTTTTTTTGCTTAAATCTGGATATTGCCAGTGTCTAGCAGCAGTCAAAAGCCTGCACAAGAGAAAGGTCTACTTCACCATCCGGCTTAAGATTTATTTATTTTTTAAACTAGATCTGCCTGGTATGGCCAGTGTTCGGTTTAGCAACGTCATTCTTGATTTAAGTTGTTGTGCAAACTTACAAAATATCTATCAAATTTATCATATTTATTCAAAATGAAATCTAGAACTATTAAATAAATGAAGATATTATTTTTTGACATATTAAATTGATTGATCGATCTTATATTAGTGTTGTGTAAATTTAATAAATAAGAGAGATCTGCCCAATTTCGTAGCGATGGCCAAATTTAACGGTATTTTTTGTAGCATTTATAGTAAATTGGTTACGCCCCACAAGTTTCTAAGTAACAGTCTTGTTATACGCAATATTTGATTTAAAATGGTGCAGCCAATTTTTATGATAAACTAAAGTCATGGTAGGTATACTATTATTTTAACTACCAGTGCGTAAGCCACGCCTACTTAATTCATAACTTTTTTTGCAATACTCGTAAATTAGATAATGTGTTTTTCTATTTAGAAACTGTACCTACAGTTATGTTTAAGTTTATGGTAGGTACTACCAGATAAACTTCCAGATATTTAAGTATTTATTTAAGTATATAAGTGGCTTAAAATTTATTTGTTGCTCTTTTGTCTTCTTTAACGCCGCCCCAATCGTTTCTGCTTCACTCAGTGGTTGACTTTTAGAGAGTGTTTTAAGCATTAAGACCGATATTGTACTTAATTTTATCAGTGCAATAAAGAACAAAATAAAAAAGCGATATTTTTATACCTAATAGGTTAACTGTAAACTTTATTTCCTTTTAGCTTTTACTTCTGACAGCTGTTTAGTTTGACGTTTCTAAATTTATTTATTTAGAAGAGAAAAAGATATTTCACTTTAGTTTAGTTTTGGACGGTGCATCACTAGAATTAAGCCTACTTATCCTTTTGGTGTACGAAATATATGATTTCCTAAAATACATAGACACAATATGTTAATAGATTCGTTTCCTTATTATCATAGGTGTACCGGTAAAACGGTTTATATCGACCGGGCCTAAGTTTGGTTTGCAAAAAAGTTTGTTTGACGCAATTGCTGACGACAGAGAATCGTTGAACATACGCTACCTTTGAATAACAAATTGTGAACATAACAGGATAGAACTTATACTGGCCATCATATAAACGTAAACAAAATTTATTTACGTCGAGAAGATTAGTAGCACCTTGATTATTCAGTTTGAGGTACCTGTCATATTTTATTACTGAAATTTTCCTTTAAATACGTACGTACACTGTTACGTATTTACGGATAAAGGCTAATTTTACCATCGTCTGGTGAGACTTATCCGATGAAATAGATATTAAATGACCGATTTTGAAATGACATTCAAACAGATGATTGCTTAAAAGATTTGAAATTAGGCGTGTTGGATTTTATTCGTCGAATACTTCATAACTCACGTTGGAAAATTCAGGTCTGAAAAGATACAGATTCGCAGTATTAATATAATCATAAATAATACGTGTTACATAATTGTTCTTGATTTGATTCCATACAATTTTAATGTCATAAATTCTTTACGTAAATCGTGAAGAAGTTTCAAAGTCTCCAAGGATGAGGTTAGCACTTTGTTTACAAACGCGATAGTACAAAATCATTCACGACAAGACACACCTACGAGGTTTGCCGTATCGTATGACATAATGTACCAATTTTAACCGAAGCGGATGACAATCTATCCATCGACATCCACGTGGCTTGTAAAATAGAGCGATCGTTTTCAAAATTGTTTCATTTGGACATCGTCCAGTGGCGGACAATAACGTCCACATCACCTTGGGCGCAAATAAAATGTTTCACTTCACTTCCACTGCGTTCGGAGAAAAGTCACTTTTGCGTCGCGCGAGTGAAACCGGAGTGATTGTTTGGAATACTCGGATTGTTGCGAGTGCTTGTGCAGTTTTATGTGCATACAGTCTTTTGTTTTCGACTGTTGGTTGCCGGTCGTCAGAGCTGAGACAGTCGTGAACAGGTGAGATGCCGGTGCATCGGAGGCGAAATCTGTTACTATGTGCAGTGCTGTTTGATTCTTCTTTACTTTCGCCATATTTATCTAATGTATGATTTTATTGTAGTGTATAGTTTGAAAACTTGAGTTTTAACATCCCTAAAAAACATGGGTCCTTTTCGAGCCGGGTATAGAAATAAAAAAAAACTTCTCTACGGTTTCTCCACTAGTTAAAGAAAGCTTCAAAAAGTGGTTTGTTAATTATAAATTATCGACAGTGAATCAGTCCAAAATAAGTAAACTCTAATCATTAATTAAATAAAAGCCGGTGTAAATTAGCTGTTTGCATAGATAGTTATTTGCCTTCACTTCTGACTATGGCATAGTATTTAATTAACCTAATGAGACCCGCCCAGTGGTAACGATCCGACCACGACCGCGATCCACAGATCTGTGTTTACTGACATGATTTTTATTAACTGCTTTCGCGTGTCATACTTGTATTACGAATTTGAACACTGTATTAAAAATGTAAATTAAAAATGTGTTCGTGACTTATAACTGTTCCTATCACAAAGCACTTACTTACAAATTTGAAAATTAAGATTTCTTCATGGACCCGACCGGGAATCGAACTCGGGACCTCGAGCGGTGACGCCTTGAAACCCGGCGTAGGTATTTCTCCACACCACGGAGGCCGTCACTTATACCTTTGTTGATCACCCAAGTTTTGCAAATCCTTTTGTTAAACTATCCTCGAATCAACGTTAAATCCAACACACCATCAGAACTAATTACTGAACCGTTATTTCCCTTTACGTGACTTCAAACATCTTGCAAATCCTATTGTAATCGAATTCTCATCAAATGAACTAAGTGCTTACACAGTAATCAGCTTAAATTGGAATCGTATTGGTGTGGACATTAGCATGTCAAGCTTAACACTGCGGGATCTTATGCAGTTGACGCAAGTGTTATTTTTCAACAAAGATATACTTCTATAGTCGGTCTGCTGAGGCTATACCTATTTTACCTCGTGCACCATCCACCCCTTTAAAATGCAAACGGTTTTACGATGGCGCACGCGCATAAAATGCACTCTTAAATCGAAAATAGAGGGGCGTTTGATTGGTTACTTTATGGTTCACAGAAACACGGGCATTATTAGGCCCTATTCGTAACTCAATCGATTGGATCACATTTTTATTTAACCACTCAATTTTTTACTCAGTTTAGTTATTGTAACCTTTCACAGTAAGAATTGTTAGAATAGTGAAATAAATAAGAGTTTTTGTCTGAAGTACTAAATTCCTTGTAATTTATAAGCAATTCCTCTGACCAAGTCATCCACATCATTGTTCCGAAGTTGCAATATTTACTAACTGACAGATCGATGAAAAAGTCAACTGGATAGTTTAAAAAAAACTTCCAATTCTGCTATTGTCCCAGCCAGGTAAACAAATGTTTACTTATTTCTGTACTATAATATGTTACTTAACTATTGTGACAGCGGTTGAAGTCTGAAGCAAAATTTTTGACATTTCGCGTCGACAATGTCAATTTTCAGATTTTCTGTTTCATCAAATGTAATTTATACTTACGTAGCTATATCTTTAATAATCCTAAAATATCAATGTATTTCTTTAAGCTTCATTGAAAAATTCTTCTCAAACAATAAATACATGAAAGCACCAATTTTGTCTCAGCGTTATTTACGCATAATGTCAAAAAATTTGCTTCAGACAACACCCGTAGGGCGGCGATTCTCACGTTAATCGAACTTTTTTCGTGTGGTAATTTGATTGCGGGTTTAACTGTTTGACCTATAAAAAGTAGTTAAATATCTACACGAAAAAAATCGCACGAAAGAAATCGAAATGCCTAGAAATCGTGCCCCTAAAAATATAAACTATTTATTCTTCGACAAAGAAGATTCGATCAGTGAACTTTTTTCGTATATGAATTGCACGAGAATCTGCCGACCTTTTCCACCTTTCTATAATACGTAAAGTTCCAGACATGAAAGCTTAGAATTATTTCTTTTAACTTATAAATCCGCTAACAATATCCAGATTTGATAAATAGACCTTATACAGGATGTTGTGTTGGTCTGTGAGATCCAACTGGGAGATTATAATATGAATTAAGCTTATTCTAAAAGAAAATATTTTTCAATTACATGCAAGTTTTATAGAAGAAATTTATTGTGAAGAGGGAACAACATAAAATGACGAAAACGAATGGGGATACTCGCACCCTCGCGCGTAGTTTGCGCGTATTTAAGAAAAACACTACGCTGTAGCTAGTAAGCTACGAAGTAGTTACCTGGTGTTGGTAGTTTTGACCAGATCGCTGTTTCGCAGTAATAAATAGAATTGTTGAGAATTTTCCTTTAAAAAATATTATATATATGTATATATTTTTTCACATCAGTATTGTTTGTACAGTCACCCCCGAGTCGCTCGTCTTTGACCAAAACAACATCCTGTATTGAAAGGCTGCTACAAAACAAAGGATTCATGATTGCAATCAGTCCCATGGTGTCTAAATTAGCGACATCGTCATAGTATCACGACCAATATTCTGTATATAGTGAATGTTTGTTATCTGCTTCACCGATTCATATCACATTGATCGATGAAGCGTATTCAGAACATTTGAAGTGGGTTAGGAAAAAAACAAGTACCAGGTCAAATCGTTTTAAGTGATAATATTTTACTTGTGTCCTTGTAAACATCAAAGAAACAGGATATTTTTTTTTTGGAAAAACGAGATATATATTTTTATTTTCTCTAACAAAGAAAAAATAATTTTTTAACAGCATGCCTTGACGATTATAATTTTGTTTACGTCATCGGCTTTGACTCTCTCAATTCAATGTTCAATCCTTCATTTTCACTTATCATAACCTTAATAAATAAAAAATAAAAATCGGATAAAAATAATTACCTGAATATCAAATTTTCTCAAAATTTAGCGTAAAAAACCGGCCAAGTGCGAGTCGGACTCGCGCACTGAGGGTTCCGTGCCAACTTTAACTGAATTAGGGAATCCACTTACTTCTACTTAGTAAAATACCACAATATTTTGTTGACTGCACATGTAACTTTGTTTTTCATAGTGTTTGTATGAAGTACAAAGTTATGTTTGCGGTTGTTGCTAACATGCTATATCTCAAAAACTATTCGTTCGATCTCGTTCAAACCAATTTTCGTTGAAAGTATTTGTTACGATCTATATTATATATTTTTTTCAAAATTTACACTCTCTTGGTTTAGAAGTTAGATGGGGGGGGGGGGGGGGACACGCCCATTTTACCACTTTGGAAGCGGATAGCTATGACATGTTAGACTTTAAAAGAAAATGGTTTTAGAAACCTCAATATCATTTTAAAAGACCTATCTATAGACACCCCACACGCATAGGTTTGACTAAAAAAAATTTTTTTGGTTTTAGTTTCATGTATGGGAGCCCCCCCATACATGAAACTAAAACCATTAACCAAATGACATTACTTTTATTTTTTGTATGAGAATCGGTAAGCGGTTAACAGGATACATCTTCCTACCAAATTTCAACAGTGTAATGCTTATAGTTACAAAATAAAATGGCTGTGACATACGGACGGACAGACAGACAGACAGACAGACAGACAGACAAACAGACAGACAAACAGACAGACTTGACGAAACTATAAGGGTTCCGTTTTTTGCCATTCGGCTACGGAACACTAAAAACCTTAAGTGTTTCATTCAAAAGTAAAAACCGACTTCAGAACCAAAATGCACTAAAAAGTCTTAAATAAACTCTTCACCATTGATGAAAGGAATCCGTTTCAGCCAAACAATTTCTTTTTGGAGTCGGTGCTGTGATATTTGATGCTTGGTGGTCAAAGTGATGGCACCGACTCCAAAAAGAAATTGTTTACCTAAAACGGATTCCTTTCATCAATGGTGAAGAGTTTATTTAAGACTTTTTAGTGCATTTTGGTTTTGAAGTCGGTTTTTACTTTTTTTAAAGTTTATTTTATTTCTTCATTTTTAGTGATTACATAAGAAGGGGGGGGGGGGGGGGAATTGCACCTTATGATTCAATTTTTTAAGAAGCTACAAATTACCTATCATAAGTTCCGTCATTATAATTACTGAACTCCTAAGCGTTAAGGAGTTCTACCATCAGCTCAGCCCTACAAGATGTTGACTATCAGACGTAACAACACGTCAACATTAAGATTCTAGTAAAGAAACACTATACGTGCCTTTAAAATTTGAGGGTTTCCCTCGATTACACCAAGATCCCATCATCAGATCCCAAAATGGAAAAAATGGGACCAACTAGAAGGTACACCCTCTAAGTAGGTGAAAAAATTTTTCGATTCGGTCGACAAACGACTGAGAGATGAGGTAACATACATACAAAAAAATAAAAATAAAAAAAAACATACAGTCAAATTGATAACCTCCTCCTTTTTTGAAGTCGGTAAAAAAATGATTCATTTATTGTGCGGTAATGGCCCTTTAAATATTATCACTTCTAACGGGGTGACATAATTAATATTCACTCTTTGCCATGAAAGTATTACTATCTTAAGCAAGAGTTTATGAAAGAAGTACTCGTAAGTAATCTCAAGAAATGATCATCATTTAATAAGCAGACTTGTCCAAGGTGGATGGTTTTGAGATTTATGTTTTGAATCGCAGACCTTTCTGAATGCGATTACCTATTAGATTTACAATTCAAATGTAATCCAGTGTAATGTCTATTATGCTCAGGAATCGAATCGCACTTCCTTAATAAATGTTCGAATATCGGAGTGATAGTCGAATAATTCGCACTCCATCCTGTGTTTATCTATGAATTTATTGCGTTTATACCCACGCGTTTGTTAATGGATCCAGCTTTTTCAGGGTTGATAGGATTGTGTGTTGATACATACTTATTAATGAAAATAAAATACAATATCCAAGCTAAATGATGCCGATGTTAGTTAAAACGACTTCAAAAAAAGGAGGTTCTCATTTTCACCTGTATGTTTGTACGTAAACATGTTCGTCCGCGAATATATCGCGTTTGGCTGGACCGATTTTGATGCGGTTTTCATTAAAGTTTGTCACACTAAAAAGAAGGATATAACAACTATTTTAGTTAAATCAGGTACATTGTAACTTAAACAATAACTAAAAACGACGAAAAATAAACGAGGTACACAAAATGTTTTACAATTAACTTTGTGCAATTAACAAATAAAATGCAAATATTAATTTGATAATAATATGACATAATGCTGTAAAGTAAATAAAATTTAATTGTAATTTAATTGGTTTCAAATGTTGAAAACACGATGTTTTTTTACAATTAACCGTTACCTTCGATCTACTGAATTGCAGCAGCCCTACTATCTCTAGTATAACTAACTAAATAATAAACATTTCTCAGGTTCAAGTGCGCTATAGTTTACTTGTATTTTATTATGATTATATAAAATAACCGAGGTCAGTTTCGGAAGCAGATCTCTCCTCAGAAATAGAAGTGTAATTTTTACTGCTGTGTGTTTACCTTCTTACATGTAGCTGAGATTTATTTGACAGGTTTCGATGTGGTTTATGTTTGACGCAATACGCGCCTAGTGTTTTGGGTGTTTGAGATATTTTATATGTCTTAAAATCTATAGGCGCATACAAAACTTTGGCGATGAAAGTGACATTCAATTTCATGAAGAAAAGTCGGATTTTTATACCTTTGTAAGCTTCGTTAACTTGTAAAACTTATAAACTCTCATGGTAGCTTTATTAACATTACAATAGTTGGTTGAGGAATAACAATACTATTAACTATGTCATGTCTTTGTGTTTGTGAATATTTAAGCAGGTACAGTCGCCAAAACATCAGGTTACCCGCTTTTATTGCAAATTAACCCTTATTACAACTGCATAAGATACCGCAGTGTATACCTTGACGTGCTGTTGTCCGTACTATTACATTTCAATCACCCACGATCACGAAGATACTGAGGTTCTTACAGGGAAATGTTTCGGGCAATTCGTATCAAACCTAATACTGTATTTGTTTTTGTTTACTATCCGCTAAAGGGGGCGTTGTTTCGTAACTCGCGTAATGCAATCAAGCCGAGCGGTATAAAGCACGCATTGTGGGTGCTCATTGCGCGCAAGTTCCCAGGTTCGCGGCCCGGCGCGCGCGATCTGGTTCGTTCGCTGTTCACTGCACATTGCCATTAGTAGTGAAACTAACGATATATCGATACTTTTGCGTTCTATAAAAAGCGATTTCAATAGTCATACATGACTTGTGACCTATGTAATCTATGTGGCTGAACTTTGTAATGTGCTATAAAAAGTTATCTTTTCTTATGATATGGTTTTCAATCTCAATAATAATTATTTTTTTGTTTTTATAGTGTTTTGTCACTAAACAAACTTAATTATATAAATTACACTTGTAAAAAGCAACTGTGGCTGTTAGACAGACGAGGAAACGAACCTCGTGTCTTACGCTATCTGGGCGTATGCCTGTACTACTCGGCCACCGTCACATTAGCAAGCCTGTTGAATTTTGCAAGCGCTTACTTTAACGCGTAGGCTGCGTGACGTTATCAATGTTGCGAGATTGTTCTCACAATATCCGAAGGAAATATTTCCTCGTCTGTCACACAGACAAAGTTGCTTTTTACAAATGCAATTTATAATCTCAATAATATTTGGAAAGGTGGTATAGAATATGTGATTAGTAGAAATATGTTAAATTGTTAAGAAATATTTTCGACGACCTCCGTGGTCGAGTGGCTAGCGCGCTGGTTTCAAGCGTCGCCATCTCGTGAGGTTCCGGGTTCGATTCCCGGTCGGGTCAATGTAGAAAACGATCTTTTCTATATTGTCTCGGGTCTGGGTGTTGTGGTACCACCGTTGTGTCTGATTTTCATAACACAAGTGCATTGGCTACTTACTTTGGGATCAGAGCAATGTATGTGATTGGTGTCCAATATTTATTATTATTATTATTATTTATTATTTTTTTTAATACTTTCATTAAGATCCTATCAATTTATCAATTAAAAAGAGTTTGGATGGAAATAATGTCGGTAAGCTTACACATAATACAACTCACAAACTTTAACTCAATTAAAAAAAACTTTATCGATATTTACATACTATCGACCGATTTGCTAGGCTGTTACGATTCTAGTTGCGCGAATCCACTCTTGCGCACTTAAAGCTGGCTGCGCTGAAACAAAAGATTTTTATTTAATTACAACAACCAGCAATGTAATTAAGATAATCGCACTAACTATTTGACCTAGTTATTCAGTAAAATTAAATAATAAATTATCAGGTAAGCAGACAACTAGTACACTATGATGCTCATGACGATATTATAATAATACCAGCGGTACGCGCGACTTGGGCCGTCTGCGCGATTTGATTATGTCTCATTCGCGTTCTTTAAAGTGTGAAGCAAAACAAAAATTCCTACTCAGGGATTTTTATACTTCAACTTACTCATATTCGATTTATAACTTGCACGAAATTTCCCCAAACAGATAAACACCTAGCCCGTAGCGCGGCGCCTTTATACGTGCAGCGAAAATACACAATAAATATAACCCTCTAAAATGCCAATGATTCATAGGTTTTATGAATTGTCCGTAGATTTATCAAGGACCAGTGTGGTTCCCCGCTACTTTGTCCGCGTGTTTTGAGTTTGCTCCCTCTCGTCCCGTCACAGCGCGATGTTTTATAGCCAAAATAATATTTTTTATTCATATACATATAAAGATACAGAAATATAAAGTATCTTAAGTATAGAAATAGACTATAACTATTAATATGAGGGCACAGTATGTTCCAAATATAATAAAGTGAAAGAGGGTTAAACTGAGTGTGTTAGTGATTTTTGCTTAGGACAAACGATATCATCGAATATTAGTTAAGTTAGTTCTACAAAGTATTTATACAGTGACAAACACAAATATAAGTTCAACTGGTTCAATGAAAGTAATTTAAGTTGATCAGCCAAAATTTGAAATACATCTGTTTTGAATTTGGCTATACTACATGAAAATATTTCCAAAGAAGGTTGTTTGGTAGCCAATTGTCCAATGTCTCATTATTTAAACGGCACATCCTAGAGATAGGGTTGAAGAATGATGTGTTATTCCTATAGGTTTAAAGGGATATAAGTGTAGATGTACTTTCTAATATTAGTATAGATTTAAAAAAGATACTAAATAACTGATTCTTTTGGACTTAGCCGCAGCCACAGACGGGGTAAAAACTTAATACCTACTTACTCACCTACCCAAACCCCCCTACTTACGCTGCGCGCTGCTATAATCATACTCGTAAGTGGAGAACTTGGGGCCTATTGCGATCTTGCTTAATCCGTTCAAGTTCCTGGCAGGTCAATTCCTACTCAGAGAAACCAGATATTATCAACACAATTATATTTATCGATATAATGCGAAATCGCTTTGCTAATCCGTTCAAAAGCAGAGCTGCTTAACTATCAAAGCAACATCGCAATACGCACTCTGGAGACTCGGTTCACGCACGATATGCATCCAGTTAAAGCGAGCTTACATAAAGTTTATATTACAAATAAGTCCTTACATCGTTGGAAAGAAGTTAATGAAAGAGGGCAGTGGGGCGGTCGCCAATCGGCTTCTTAAAACACGAGAAATAACGCCTTATCGCGTTCGGTCAAAGAAGTTATTCAACAGCAGATATGTATCTGAAGCAGATATTTCACCGGGATAGGGCTGTCGACAGATTTGGGAGACCATAAAACTTGTTGATTAACTATTAAGATTGAATTTAAGAGGATACTGCATTGTATTGACCTTCTTTACACCAACAAAAAAATCTCATGAATTGGTTCTTCAACCAACGTATAGCCGAACCTTACAGTAACTGATTGAATAAGTCAAAGTCATTTATTCCTTAACAAAAAAAATATTGTGTAGGAAACCACAAAATAAAATAAATTAGACATTAAAGATACACATCAAAATATAATTGCAAATCACATAGAATTAGATTAAACTAATATATTACAATACAATTGAATTAATATTACTAAAATTATCAATTAACTATGTCAACAACTATAAGGACTTTTTAGACTCCCGAAACAAATTATGAAATTGTATGGTATAGCGTACACTAGGGACTTTTTAGGGAATAAATAGCATATCTACAATACTTCTCAATACGGCACAAGAACAACTATAGTTTAATAAGATGCAGTTGTAGAATTTCTACGTCGTCGTGGTGTTGAATGTGCGTGAGTGAATTTGGCATATTTCAAGCCTCTAATGACTAACAACATCATAATTTTCTAAAATCCAATTTGACATTGCATCTACAGTAACAGACAAATCTAAGCATTCCGTCTTATCAAACATTATCACGGAACATAACTAAAGACCGTCAATATCTGAAGTAGCCCTAGATCAGGCGGTAATATCTTAAAGAAGTGACATTACGGGCACACGGCCAGCCAGTCCGCAGGAAGCCTTGTGACTCACGCGTTTCGTCACTGTTTGGTCAACCCTTAGCCTTAATTATTTTTATTTGTGGCACGAAAACATATCATTACATCATATGAACACATTTATCCATTCAGAGTACCTTCCAACAAGTTCCAGCCAAGCCAGCTACGATGTAGGTATGTAGGAATGGTTATGGTGGATAAAGTTTAGCTGATTTTAAAACATGTATAACGTTTTCTGAAACATTTTATTTTTTTATAAGTATAATAACATTTTTGTTTTATAGTGTTTTGTACTATACAAACATAATAATATAAATTGCAGTTTTAAACCTAAGTAGTTATTTTTATAAGTATAATAACATTTTTGTTTTATAATGTTTTGTACTAAACAAACATAATATCTTTCCTTTGGACATTCCCACACATCGCCATCTAGTCCCAAAGTAAGCTACTCAAAGCTTGTGTTATGGGTGCCAGACAACGGATATAATACTTAAATACTTTTTGTTTGTAAATACATACATGATATACATAGAAAACACCCAGACCAATACAAACAGACATGTTCATGCACACAAATGTTTGTATTGTGCGGGGATCGAACCCGCACCCGCTGCGTAGTAGGCGATTTCTCGACCACTACACCAGACGGGTCGTCAATAATAATATAAATTGCAGCTGTAAGTAGTTATGATCTCGGAATGAATAACAAAAACTTTGACCACGATATTTTTCAAATTGGCCAATGATGCTTTTTATGGATACATCAAGATCTAGCTTTATTTTTAGCACTAATATTTTTTTGCGCATTAAATTGTCTGCGACTGTTAAATTTTAATGACAGACATTAAGTGAAACAAAGCCTGTATTTTATGACTCATGATTGCAACTTAGACGAGTCCGAATCAGGTGATCATAATAAGCTAGCTAGATGTTAAAAAATCATGTAATAGGTATTAATTGACTCATCGAACAGTACTGGGTCGATAACCTTACTGGTTTTAGATTTACTATTTAGTATGGCAGAAATTGGTCTGTAAGGCAATACTTCGCTTATATGCCTTAGCAAACCAAATTGAAAGGGATTTAAAATTCGTAAAATCTCGTCACGTACTTTCATTACTGCGTGTTCGTGTATTTATTTACCTAAGGTTACGAGTATTTAAAATCTTCCACTACATTCTTCCAGTACTCCGTACCAGACCAGACACGCCTTTTCTGTATCCTTCAAGTTGTAGTTACTACGCCTCCACACGAACGAGGTGCCGCCACACCGTCACATTTGCAAATTGGTAACTACCATCTTCCTGCCGCTAACATTGAACCAGCGGCCCTGACAGACGGCCAAGTGCACGAGGATGTTGTTTGGACCGAAATAGAACTTTTTTATTATGTGCCCACACGCCGATGTGGGAATTGGGCGAACAATCTTAAAGAAACGTAAACAGATCGGTTGCTTTATTGCTTGTTTGAGTGAAATGCGCTCGTGTGTTGCAAGCGAGTTGACACTCATTTTCGTGAGAGAGATTTTTTTTGTAGGATGATGTGCATAGCATTAACATCTGTAAATACATCTAGACAGGAGCAACCAGGTTCTTGATCACCTATAAACTGATTTATTTTATTTGGTTGATGTAGATCCAAAAGTTATCATTTATTTTCTTGTGATAAACGATGGCTTTGGAATGATAATAATTATAATCGCATTACTATAACATTATTTAATTCTTCTGGAAAGAAAAAAAAACAGTTATTGTAAAAGTCTCTCACGAAATGAACTTAGGTTATGATATGAACTATAATAAAATGTAATAGTTTTTTTTTATTTCAAAACATAATGACAAGTAACGTATTGTAAGCATTATTTTCTATGCCTTTAACCGTGAATGTTTTATCAAACACGGTTCTTCGCGAAATAAAACTTATTTTGAATAGTTTTTTTCGCAAGTGATTCAAAACTGAAGCTCCTGTTCTTCATGTCTAGTATGTACTACTAACTCGCAATACGAAAGAAGAAAACCTTATATATCAAGCAGTCATGTTTCATTCAATACACGTGAAGTCACAAACCGTCAAAGGAGTCCATCTCCTTTTGTATATTCAAGACGTCTAAACTTGGCTAGAGCCAGCCGCAGGAAGTCGGCAGATTCAAATTGCCGTGTGCTGCAGTTGCAATAATTGGTGAGGTGAACGCGTAATAGCTCGCGGGGGAGCGCTCGTATATTCTGCCCTATATTTAGACTACAGATCATAAGGATGTTGTGATTTATTTAATCACTGGATCGTTACGCGAGAGCTGCCACTGTATGATTTTTGTAACCATCCGTGAACAGGAGGTCCACTCAATGAAATGGGTTGTCCATGCAGCTAAAGTTAACTTTGTTTTTATTTTGAAGGTAATAATTACGATGAACAATCACAAAACCATGTGTTGTTGTTTGCGGGATAAACATGATATAGCCACTAACCGCGAACAGATTAGCGATAAATGAGCATGGACGTAATTTACCTTGCGTCATTGAAGCGTCAGTACTGATACGCCCATTTGTTAATCAAAAGCTAAGTCGATCGCTGCTATCAGGTTTTAATTGGATTTGTTTCTTTCCATTTCAGGTGCTGAGTTCAATACAAGATGCGGCTGTTCTCGTACACCTTGGCAGTGTGCCTGCTGCTGGCGCCGAGCCTTGCCGGCGTCTGCCCCGACGGCTGCATGTGCCGCACCACCCGCGACGGCCTCCATCGCGCCACCTGCAGTAATCTCGCCCAACTATACAAGTTCACCCTCCGCCAGAAACATCACAACATCAACATCCTAGATCTCTCACACAACAATATTACCAAACTGTCCCATGAACTCGACCGACTCACCGAAGTTGTCACTCTAGATCTGTCTACTAACGGCATCACGAACCTAAATAAGTTCTTGCACAATGCGAAAAAGTTAGTTCATCTCAGCTTAGCGAACAACAGAATACAAACGATTTCTCTTGCTCATTTGCCGACAAGTGTTAGTTCACTAGATTTAACTAACAATCTGTTGAAAGATGTGCCTTCGGATCTGGGACACTTAACTGGTCTTGAGCATTTAGAATTAGAGGGAAACCCTCTGAACTGTTCTTGTAAGAACATCATGGCGCGAGATCGCTTACTTCTTGCACACGTTTTAATTGATACAG
Source organism: Pyrausta purpuralis (assembly GCA_963924145.1). Taxonomy (NCBI): domain Eukaryota; kingdom Metazoa; phylum Arthropoda; class Insecta; order Lepidoptera; family Crambidae; genus Pyrausta; species Pyrausta purpuralis. Next base: position 18,576,729 of record OZ001659.1, read on the forward strand.
TCAAATGCGCCTCTCCAGCAAAGGTGAAGGGTCGCTCTTGGCTTGAACTAAAGACAAAAGACATTTGTAAAATTCCGAGCAAAGAACCAAATTATCTCGATATGATGATGGGTGATCAACCAGTCGATGCTGTTCTGATTGGCGAACAGTCTACAGCCTTAAAATCTATGCCTCTTGTAGCAAATAGTGATTTAGATGACGGAGAAGTGATTCATAATACTAATACAGCTGAAGATGATGATAGCAAAATGTTCATGAGAGTGGATCATTCTACGGCATCACCACCTTTAGATGCTATTGAAGGGTCAGGTGATTATGATACAGCTACACTACCAAATCTTATTGAGGCTACTGCTAGTGTCAGACATGTTGCAGATGTATTAAGATCTGATGATATAATCACTACCAACAATGAGCACAATACAGAGGACCCATTAGAAGGATCTGGTCAAGGATCGGGTTCAGGTGAAATTCCCCTGATTTTTTCAGATGTAAGTGAAGAAGAAATGGAATCAGTCACAGAATCAATGGCAACTGCTACAACTACACCCCTAAAAGACTTAGAACCTGGTCCAATTACTAGGCTTTTTGATAACGATTTTAATGATAGTTCTTCGGAATTTCCTATGCCTGAAATGCCTTCAGTCTACAAAGGCGACCCTAATTGGTACATGAACACTGATCCACCAGCTGTAAAAGAGGATCATGTGACTCCGCAAATATCACGTGACACAACAGTATCAGAACATATACGAGTAACGCAGGCATCGGAAAACCTCGGTGCAGCTCCAACTACAACAGATAAGGTAGCACCGCACAAAACGGGCACATACGTATGTATTGCAATAATTGTAGTTCTACTTGTAGGTTTAATAGGATTTGCTATTGTCAAAGGACAAATGAGGAAACGAAGGGATAGGAGGCTGCTTAGACAGCAAAAGCGAGATGTCGAAAAGGCTTCAAAAGAAATGGTTGATATGAACAAATCTCTATTAGGCAAACCTGCTGGCTTAGAAGCTCCAATTGAACGGAAAGTCAATGGAAAATACGAGTTAGTACCAACCCATGAAGTACACCAAAAGAAAAGTGAAAACGGAGATCTAAAAAATGGTATTAAATACGGTGAGAACAATGACATAAGAACTGATAGCCCAAGAGATACAAATCAGAATAAGAGCAGTTCAAAAGACAATAACTTGGTAGATGATACACCGGTTCCCCAACAGGAAACGTCATTTGAGTCAGATCCAGCATCTCCCGACTCCCGCAAAGATACAAACTCTCTTTCTAGTGAGGATATATTTGTACCTATAAATGACGAAGATACTCCTCGTCTGAACGGCAACCTAGATTCAGATGTGTCTCGTCCTTTGATCAATGGAGATCAAATGTTGACAGATTCTGATTTCTTGTCACCGTCCCGTGAATACGTTCCAGTGTACTCGCCTGACATGGGCAGGGTTCGCATTAAGCTATCAGAAACTCCTAAACCGAAGACGCCAGTCCTAGTCACCAGAAGTAGGTCCAACGCTGGAGACATCATCATCACACCTGCGGATGTGAGCACACGTAAATCCACCACCTGAGACTGAGATAGGGTCGTCACCTGACGGACTATACTTAGTGTTACACGGTGTTAATCAATAACTACTTCACTATTGGCGAAATTCTGTGATTATTTTATAAGCATATTCCAGGGAACTCGAGTACGATGGACTGATTTTGGTATGAGTGCTACGTCAAAAAACTTTGCTGCCAAAGTGTGTTTGTAGTCGACAGTGCCTTTATTTTAAACATTTAGTGGTATAAATATTTATGAGAGTATATTGCGCAATAAGTAAACATATTTTTATACGTGTAGAAATGTTGCCATGTTCATGATAGTATAATGGTTTCGTTTTAGTAAATCCACTTCGTAAATATTACGATACGACCAACGCATGTTGTACAATAGTTGATTGTATTCTAATAGTCTATTATAGTTATCTCTGTTTTCGATATGAATGGTAAAATTTCAATGGTTGTGTACTTATCCGCAAACAAATAGAAAGTTTAAGAACAACGAAGAAATTTCTGGCTATGTTTGTTTCTCATTTTCTTGTAGAGATTCACTCTATGGTCTGGCTAAGCATAAGTTCCTTTTGTAATGTTATTATTGTGTAGTTTTAAGAAAGTGATACCATTTATTATAAGATACACATGCTACTTCACATTGTGTAAATATGATTGAAATTTGGTTTTAGTGTACATTTGTTTAGTTCAATTTTATTTGTGAAATTATTTTATTTTGTAATTATTAACTATGCTTTTCTATAGTTATACTGTATTAATTTTCGCTTTGCATCTCCTTGATTTTTGTAGGTACGTTTAAGTAATTTATGAATGCTAAAATATTTTGAAACCTACTGAATCTTGTGTGTGAAAACGAAGGAACAAATAGAGAACAATAATGGTTCAGTACGAAGATTTATCAAAATGATGTATTTTATTTCGAACTATACGATATAAATGGTTGAATCAAGTGATTTGTTTTCTTTTAACTTAAACACACCTTTAATGGATTTGAATTTTGAAAACATGTGATATTCAGTTTTTAATATACATAGTTCGCGTTATAATAGTCAGTTTTAGTTGAATTAACAAATCAGCAATAAAATAAAAATTTTCAGCAACTTATATTTACAAAATTCAAAAACATAGACACTTTACACACTTCGACTTATAGCAGCCATGCAGTCGCGATGCTAACGTGCGTTAGCATCGATGCAGTCGCAAAATGTCAACCTGTACACACTGCGCTACTTTTAGCATCGATACAGTCGCTATGCTAACGCGCGTTAGCATCGATACGTCGCGATGCAGAAGCTGGAAATTTTCTAATTGTGTATTGAAATTTGGCGACTGCATCGATGCTAAATTAAATCTGTTCATTGCGTGAGTCACGATGCTGAAGCGCGTGACTGTATCGATGCTAAAAGTCGCAGTGTGTAAGGGGTCTTATACCCTTGACACACTGCAACTTTTAGCAGCTATGTAGTCGCTAACTCATGTTAGCATCGATGCAGTCTCAAAATGTCAACCTTAACACACTGCGCTACTTTCAGCATCGATATACTCGCTAACGCGCGTTAGCATCGATACGTCGCGATGCAGAAGCTGGAAATTGTCAAATTATAAACTGAATTTTGGGAACTGCATGGATACGAACGCGCGACTGCATTGATGCTAAAAGTGGCAGTGTGTAAGGGTCTTAGGTATCTATTCGCTGCAAAAGTTGATCTTACTGGTCCGAATCCAGAATTTGCAGTTAAAGCAAGTGTGAAAAGGCTGTGCCGTGAAAATTATTTAAAAAAATGCTGATTTACAGTAGTGATAGCCTGAGATGTGATAGATATGTCTAGAGTTAAGAGTAGGACTTTATAAGTGGGTAAGTATTTTATTTTAGGACATCAGCGCAGCATAAGTGGTTTCGTATGTCCCTGATGCCTACCCAGATCATCATCTCATAAATAAGGCCCTAAGAGGGATCTAAATAAAAGTACATTTATTTTAGCACGTTGACTAACTGGGCTCTCATAAAAAATGTTAATTACATAAACCGTTAGAAGCATAACTTTTGGTAACACGTCAGGTAGTGACGACAGGTAATAAAATTTTTTTTCATAGTAAAACATTGAATAAAGCTCAAAATAACGCATTTGCCCTCTGTGTTTAGGAGAAACAAGAGTCGGTGCATGATGCACGTAGAATATTGATGTACGTAAGGTATTATATTATCTGGGACGTAAGCATGAGATCATGCACTAAAGCTTTTTTTTATTTCATGTTTAAAATAGATAAATAAAAAACATTTTAGTAATGAGAAGCCATAGATAGCGAGATGATTCTTTTTCAGTTCGATCAGGTATATTTCCAATTTAGCATACAGTGATTGTTTCATCAAAATCGGTCCAGTACTGAACCCATTTTGAGGAAACTTTTACAGCAGGCAAGTACTTCGCGTTTTCGAGAAATCCGTGGACAAACGTAAAAATATGCAAGCATAGATCATACGTGCACTTAGGAACATTAACTTACGTGTTTGGAAGTGTTAATAAATCAACATACTCAAATACTATAGAATTCTAACGGTATCACATACACATTGATGATTTAACCTCCTTTAGTACAAGGGCCTGTAATGTGAGGCATGAAATTGATAAAAAAGGTATCCATTTTAATAACAAAATTCAATCTTCCTTGTTACAAAATAATAAAGCACCAGGTTTAAACCAAGACTAAAGTTACCCAAACATTTAAAAAAGTATACCTCCATTATTGAATGTTATCATTAAGAAAATATGATATAATATTAAAATTGCGGGGGCAATTAATGATAAGTTGATAAACAACAATTATGTTAGACAATATAAACTACTAGTGCCATCTATGAGCTCGTTACGTAACTAATTTGTACAAGTGACTGGTCAGCAAGTCAATATGTCTTCATAAGTGTTTGCTCAAGTCAAACATAGATGGATCTTAGCAATAATTAATGGTATCTACTTTATTTTTAGGTAATGATTAAACAATGCTGCCGGCAGGTCAAAATAATAAAACTGAAATTCGTGAATTTAAATTTAGATGTATGATTAGTGGTAGCATTTTGTTTTCAATTGTTTTCTTTGTAATAACTTTTTACAAGATGGCGCTAGCAGCGGGTGACATCAAAGGTTATGGTTAGATAATAAATACAAATAGCAATATTGCTCAGATTGTTATTAATAGTGAATGTATAGATATAAGATGTTTTGATTAAAAGAAAAAACGCGCTTTTTCAAGCTTGTTTATTAAATACCTATAGGAAGTTCTATGATATGAACGTGTCAATAACAATAGTTAGTCAATTATTAATAGTAGTTTATCATTTTCAGCAAAACGTAAAGCAATAAATAAGCTACGTAGTCTAATATAAAACACACAACATACAAACTTATTTTATGAAACATTATCGTTTTGAGTGTGCTCCTCCCCTCCCGTCGCAAGCCTTACTTGATTAATAAGCTATCTAACACAAAAAATATATTTTATTTTTTCATTTATAGTGAGTGCAGGAGGGGTCTACACTTTAAAAAAAGGGAAAACTGATTGCAAAACCAAAATGCACTAAAAAGTCTTAAATAAACAATTGACCCTTTAAAGGAAAGGACTCCATTTCAGGCTTCACAAAAAGAGCAGGTAGTCTTTAACAGAAAATAAGTTAGTCTAAAGATTACTTTCTCTAGAATCATTATCATCACTAGAGTATCGTCGATTTCGGGGGCGAAGAGGTCTTTCTAATTCTGCTTCTATCTCGACCGTCACAGAATCCCCTGCGACTCCGTATTCTGACAAACGCCGTCTACGAGCTCCTGGTGAATGGTCCAATTCAGCTATTTCATGACTCCCGAATCGCCTCGGAGGTCTTCGACGTCGTCTTCTGTTATCGTCAGGCGTTTCACTTAATTCTGTATCTTCTAACACCGGTACATCACCGTTGCGCTCAGTCTCATCCAACAAATCTCCACTTGACTTAGTTTTTCTACGACCTCTTCGTCTTTTAGTCTTACCAGTTCCTGTATCGTTCAGTGAATGTGTAGACATGTTAAGCTTCGGCATTGAAAGTGCTTCATCATATGAAGGCGGGGCAATCAAATCACGAGGATCGGGTGCGTTTAACGATTCTTGCTCAGCAGCCATTCTCAGTTGCCTTAGCCTCTCTCTGGCTTCTTCCACTTGCCTCTCCCTTTCAGCTTGGATTGCTCTTAGTCGACGCTTCATGGAATTTCTAATACAATTTACCAACAGTATACATACGGCTAATCCAATTATCATAACGATGATAAACCATATTAAGCCGTCAGCATTTGCTACATTTTGGGCTGGATACCATGTGAAGTAACAAGCTTCTAACCAAGTTTGACCGATAACGTTCACTGGACTGCTGCACACAAGATTATAAGACTCTTCTTTTTTGAACGGTTCCAACGTTACAAATTCATAAAAATCATACATGTTAGAATCTTTGCAATCACACCTCCACATGTTGTCGCTCAAGTCCAATCTTTCTAGGTAAGGGTTTGAATCAAAATACGCCTTGTTCCAAACATTGCTGAATCTATTTCCGACTACAGATAGTCCTGTTAAGCGGGGAAGCATAAAAAATGTGAAATTGTTAACCATAGAAAGTCTGTTGTAGTTCAAGTTCAAAAACTTCAGCGTATTAGATGAAATGCTGTCAGGAATGTGCGATAGTAAATTTCGAGATAGATCTAGGTCTATGAGTGATGGTAGCCCTTCTAATGAATCTTTACCTATAGTATTAATTTCACAAGAGCTTACATCCAATATAGATAGTGATGATGACTTCATATGTCCAACTCGTGAGAGATAATTTCTCGCTAACTTCAGTTGAGTTAATGATGGCATTTCTATTAACGTTCCTTCTGGTATTGTCGCTATTTCATTCCATGCTAGATCTAAATATTTCAGCAAACCCAGTCCTCGAAATGTATCAACTTTTAAGGACCCAATGTTATTATATGATAAGTCTAAATACTCTAATTTGGTATTATTTATAAACTCGTAGCTTCGTAAGAATCTTATCATATTGTGATGAACAATAGCTTTTTTCAAATTTGGAAACCCGTTCAAATTGGGTCTCAAAATGTTGCAGTAAGAAATATCTAGGAATCTTAGTGAAGCTGAATATAAAACTGAAAGTTCTAGACGGTAGTTATGGGACATAAGCAGATGAACCAAAGAAGGCAAATACGCTAGTTCATTAACGTCCATTGTAATAAGCTGACAATTGGTCACATAAAGACTTCGTAGGGAAGATGAAATAAGTCCTTGAAGTCTGAACAATGGGTTGTAATTGAGTTTTAAGACTCGTAAATTATTTAAACCACTTAGTATAGATTTTCCGGATATAGCTTCAATCTCGCAATTTTCTAGTATTAACGTCTCTAGCGAAGGGCTTATTAGTAGTTCTGCCTGTGCTAAACTATCCATGCTCTTAAATCTATTGTATGACAGATCAAGCATTTTCAAATTAACTGCAGGAGCTAATACATCATTTGGGTTCAAATCCAGCCAATTTTCAAAGTTATTTCTAGATAAATTAAGCACTTCCAGTGCTGTAAGGTTGAAAAGCGCATTTTTTGATAATCCTGTTAGTCTGTTGCCACTTATGTCCAATTTTATCAGGTTGTAGAGTTTACCAAAACTTTCTGGAAATATTGTGATTTCATTGTTTGAAATGTTCAGCTTTTTCACCTGTAAAATCAAAACAAAATATAAGCATAATGACGTGTCAAATAAAATATAGTTATAGATACAACAATTCCATATGTAACCTAAAACAGGCATGCGTCTTACACTACACTGTTGAATGACTAAGGCCGGGAGCATTTATTCACTATTAATAATAAATGTATGTAACTTAAAGAACTGTTGTTGTGTTTGTATAACTATTTACCTTTTCATCAAGGCCATCTGGAAGATCAAGCAGTGCTCTCCGGGAACAGTCTACTTCCGTCCTTTCCCCCTTACAAGAACAAATGTAGCACAAATCATTGGGGTTTCTGTCCTCAAAATCCAGGTAATCAGCTTCCACTGCCCATGCCCACAGTAAAAGAAATACCGTGCGTAAAAAAATCATAACGTTTTTTTCGCATTACTATCTGAAATAAAATAAATGTTTTGAGTTTTTTGCGAAGCACTCAGATACGTTTTGTACACGTAATAAGGTCAACTGTTGAGCCTTTTTAGTTTGAACACCTGCATCATAAGACCGTACGGGAAAATATTTTCCTGTCACGTATCCCATACATTGAACATAGAGTTCTGGGACTCAAGGCACACCTTAAAATAAAGTCTGTATTGTCTATGTATAGCATACACAATTTTATCTTTGTTATCATTTATTGATAACAGTGTTGTAGGTTGTGGTACCTTAATTTGGGTCGTTCCAACCATACGTTATCTAAACCATGAAACAAATGGACTAAAAGAACATTCAAAGAGATGAAATACATACCACAAGTTAACAAGGTATTTAAAAGTTTGACAGAGGGCACATCACATATGTTGAATAAACATTAAGAAAATCAATGAACACGTGCCTACATCTATAAAACTTTAACCTACGACCGCAATATCACCTCTTAGATAATAGTTACCATAGTTTGACGACCTCCATGGTGAAGTGGCTAATGGAGGTCCCGGGTTCGTTTCCCGGCCGGGTGTATAATGTAGAAATCAGAACTTTCTACATTATCTCGGGTCTTGGTGTTGTGGTATCACCGTTATTTCTAACTTCCATAACACAGTTCCTTTAGCTACTTACTTTGAGATCAGAGCAATGTATGTGATCGGTGTCCAATATTTATTTATAAATAATTATATTTTTGTGTAAATTTAATTAAATTATTAATTAAAAAGCTACAAGTAACTTATTTCCATCCATGATGGTAACATGTAATTAAACAAAAATAAAATAGAAATAAAAATTCTGAACAGTGTAACTAATCATGAGATCATCTTAAAAAAATGATAAGGGTCGGATTTGTCATATTATCGAAATAAATCATTGATTACTTTGGATAACTTTATACATTTAAGACACTGATACGTACCTGTTTTATTCACCTTATTGCTTCAATAAAGTTATGTAGTTAAACATTAAAAAAAATTTTTGACAATTGCTGTTACAACTAATGAGTCATTGAGTCTATCTATTGCAAAAACTGTGGCCATCCAGTTCTGATAACCATTAATAAACACTTAACACCAAGCACCAATATTAGACCATGTTTCCAAATATTTAAATCAATTAACAACTATTTTCACAATCTAATGTGTGTGCAGTTTAGACGTCCAAACCACTGTGTACCAGTACATTGTATGAGGCAGAATGGAATTATGACGCGTTATCATTAGATAATGATAAGGAATGGCGAAAGTGATGTTAGTAATCTGATACTTGACTTGTGCTAAATAGGACTAAATATTTTTTTAATAATTTTAGCACTTGTTTACGTGATTACAATAGGGTACATCCAATTAATGCGTTGCTTATTTAAAATTGTCTGCTATAATATTTGAATTAGCGAGTAGGTACTTAATATTTTAGTAATAATATAAAAATAAATATGCATTAATGCTTAGTATTCTAATGAACCTAAATATATACTTAACTGACTTCCCTTTCATACAAAAGTCCACGACTGATTGCAGCGACCTCTGTTAGAAAGTTCAAAAAGGTTTTCGCACTTCACGAAGTCGTATTTAAAGTAAAGAAACGTTCATCGTAGCACTTGTATTTACTTGAAACTAAATGTAGGTGGCGGTACCAGTTCATATTATAAAGTTAACATTGGTACCTACTTTGTTCTCGTTACATATAATAATTGGCAATAACCAATGTGGGCAAAAAAGTATATATGTAATGAAAAGAAACGATTTGCTTAGCACTACTGTTTATTTACACATATGTTATTTTTGTTATTTGTAAATACTTAAAACTATTCTATAACTATTATAGGAAGTATTTAAAGTCACTGAAGTCTGTACCCACTTTAAAAAAACAGCAAATTAAAGGTCAACCGTATTATTAGGGGCCGCGAGTATCTGAAGGGTGCGCCGGGTGGAGCGTCTGTCGTGTGTCCGAGGACGAGTTTCAGTTAGGTCTCCGATAGACCTTGACCTTCGATAAGACATATGAGTCATCTCTACTTCCTCCTCTTCATCCACAAAGTCAGGGAGTGAATGGAACGAACTCCGCAGTCGAGGCATCAGCAGGGCATCCTCATAGCTTGGGGGAAGGTCTTCCTCACGAAGAGGCACCCGAAGCACCACAGTTTCCGCCGCCGGCTGCGCTGCACCGTTGAGATTCAGGACAGTCGTCTGAGTGGTTTGCCTCGGTGGCGGCGGAGAGCCACTCACAGCCATAAACCCTCGACAAATACAAGACGTCAGTACCACACCTATTATTATGCCTATGAACACCGCAAATGAAGTGTACGATACTGTAGAACCCTCATTCGGATGCCACGTCCGTATATACGCCTGCTGCCACGTCATCTGCGTGACGTTGGCTGGTGAATAGCACATCAAAGAAGTCTTGTCCTGTATCTTGGTCGGTTCTCTGGTCAGATACTCATAAGTAAGAAGAAGGTTTAGACTGAAGCCTTCACAGCTCCACCGGTTACCTTTCACATGAATCTCCCTCAAAAATGGGTTTGAGGCGAAATGTGAGGTAGACCAAACCTCCTTAAAATTGTTGCCCCTCAAATTCAATACCGCCAAATGCGGTAGTGACGCGAAGGTGTAGTCTGTGATTGTAAAGATGTCATTAAAACTCAAATCTAGCTCTTGTAACGTATTTGATGCAAAATTATCTGGGATTGATTCAATCTGATTCATGGAAAGATGTAATTCTACTAGAGAAGACATGCCAGCCAGTGAGTCCATGTCTATGCTTGTAATCTGACAGGCGTTTAGGTATAAAGTTTTTAGAGAATTTGAGTGGAACCTTGGAAGCGTTGAAAAGTAGTTCCGGCATATGTGTACTATCTCCAAGGAGTTTGTGTCGGCAAATATCTGTGATGGTAGGTCATTGATCCTATTTTCTGTCAAGTCCAGGTACCGTAACTGCGGCATTCTGGAGAATGCGGCCTCATCGATGTTGTTAATTTTATTCCGTGATAGGTCTAATTTTTTGATACTGTATGTTCGGCCTGTGTCTACCCAGACACCATAGTTGTTGTTGGATAAATTGAGCGTGATCAAGTTGTCGAAATTCGAAAAATAACTAGGCAGTGGGCTGTTCAGATGGTTGACTGATAAGTCCAGAGTTTCTATCTGTGTGAATCTTTCCAGTTGCGTTGGAAATGATCCAAAATTGTTGCTTGAAAGCAGCAAAACATGAGCCTGAAAGGGAAAAAAGCAGTCAGATTTTCACAGAATAATAAAAAGAGAAAAAAAAAGCAATTCTATTGTTTATTGTGACTTACATCATAGTTGAGATCCTCAGGCAGTTCTGTCAACTCTCGATCCGAGCAGTCGACGTGAATCTTAGAGTTCAAAGTGTAAGTACGACAAGGAGGTATCTCTGTATCCTCTTCCTCTCGTATCCGCCTTATTAGCCCACCCTGTATCGAAGGCAGTAGCCATATCGAGATTGCGAGTGATATGAATTCACCTGAAAAAGATAATACAAGAATTCTTTAAAGGTATGTTAGGTCATTATCAAACAAACGTGGAATAATTTTATCTTGTGATAAAACTCACAAAATGCATACTCAGCCCAAATAGGCTGGATGAATATAAACATTGAAGAAAGAGTTAGAGTAAACATTGTTAATGTGAAGCTTTTACACTAAAATTTTCAAGACTAGAAAAATGTGTAATGTACGACTGTAGCCTGTAGTTAAAAACAATAAGTTAAAACAATGGCCCAAAGACAAACAAAATTATTATTAATTTGTTGTAAATAGCACGGCGAGTAACTGTTTCCTCAGAAGGCGTATGCCATTCACACATCATTTTAAAATAAACATTACCATGCATGACTCATATCATAATGGGGCTTCTTTCTGTCACAAGTAAAGAAAATACCTATTTAAGAGTTTATATCGTACAAATCACGAACAAAAATATGTATCTTATTTACTCGTAGGTATAAACTTCATTGTTATTTGAACACCGCCATAGGTGCTCTACTAAAAATTATAAAATTAAATTAACTACTTACCGGGACCCATGACATCCGCTATCTGTTGCACATTTTACGTCAATATTCGTGTACACACACTACTTTTAAAACTACTAATAGTCTCCATACAATTCAAACCACACAACAGGTTTGCTTATGTTCACATCGAATATGGAGATAGTAAACTTAGTATAAGCGTGCGAGGTTGGTCCTCTAAGATAGTCCTGATACAGGCTGTTTAAAACTCAACAGTCATACATCTAAAATCATACTTCAATTTCTTATCACTGTGAGTAATTTGTTATCAAAACGGGGGATTATTATTGTATTTGTTTAAATTACCGTTATCAGGATTTTTTTGGCCCATTCTATACTGAAGTCTTTCTTAATGTCACCAAGATCGATATACCTAATCATTGGGTTGGTAACAATCAACTTTAAAATAAATATAATTGAAAAAATATGAAAGTGTAGAACTGTTAAATATGTAAATTGATGAACTGACTGTCTTTAAAGATATGATAACGGCAACCTAGGTCGCGTATCCTAACATTTTCCTCGTTTTTTTCTCTTAAATTGTATAACAACCTGTACATCAGCTCAGCGTTATCGACACAGTTTTATCGCTGATTACGTATCGACTTATCACCGAACCCAAAGAAATATATCTGTCACTATCAGTACAAAAATACGTGAGTGGGTTACTGTACCACCGGTTCTAACCCACATTTGAAGAGCTCATAATTTAATAATGATTATGTATTATTTAAAATACATGTATAGAGATTTTCGTATCTTCATTCCGCTTAACTACAGCATGTCACTTTTACTTAATCCTTAATAAAATCGATGAATTAAACGCAATCTTTGTTAAGAAAAATAATAATAAAAAGAATTTTAGAAATAATCTGTTCTGTATCATTAAAACATAGACCGAGTGCTTTCCTCAGTAATATTGGCAGCTTCATAAATGGCCAAGACATTTTTTCACATAAATCCGTAAGCTCTCGAATTCCATGGAAAATCCTAAGTGCCCTAGGATTATAAAGCCAGGTGTCGGGTTTTAGTGTGATGACACGTCAACGCGCGTTCGAGCGTCACGCTTGTCTGAATTCGTTAGTGCTTGTGACCTATTTAGCCCCCACCCCGGCGGAGGAGGTGGGGGTAAGACGCCGTGATAAGCCCCGTCGATTAAAATTCGATGCGAAGCTGAACTCTTTGTTATTGATTTGTGAGATGTTTTACAATGAGTGAATTTCGAGTGAATTAGCCATTTGTTGTTGCACTTCTTATTAAAATAGTTATTGTTTTAAATACACACAAACTACGTATCAGAGGTACCTCGTACAACCTGATAATAAATGCTGGTTGTTAAGTAGTAAAGCAATCCGTTTAGTTGGTATTTCTGTTATTATATGTCTACAACTCTATGTTTGACGATCTCAGTGACAAACCAATGAAGTCGCAGTAACATTTTTGAATCCGTTCCTCAAAACTAAGCTCAATTTTGCTAAAAGCTCTATATCTGCATTCGACGGTCATCTCTGATAAAACATTGACTTCCGTTCCTGGGTGGGCCATCCAATTTGCTTTTTAAACGCCTCGGTCATAGTTAAGCATTACGGAGAAGCGAACTTAAAATTTGTATCGGCACGATTTCGCCTAGCGACTTCAATAAATAAGGATAAAGCCCATTAGAGTCGGTCCGGCAAATCTCCGGACGCCGAACACCACTTACTTAGACTTAAAGTGTTCCGACCGCTATTTTGTTAAAGATTTGGGATTGCGACGCCCGTTTTGAGATATTTTGTGAGTAATGGCGAAGATGCTGCTGATGTGTTTTTGCCCGAAAGCAAAGTCAGGAAGGCTAAGTAAGAAAAAATAATAAATTCATAGATACCCCGGATTCCAAAGTAAAAAGCTAATAAACTTTATTTTTACATCAAGACGGGTGATCTTCCACTCTAATCCCAAAAACTAACCAACGGTATTTAATTACACTCTTAAAAATCGTCCTATTTCGAACCAAATCATAAGTTTCAGTATACTTAGTCCCAGAAACAACTTATTTTGCTTTCTAATTCTTCTCAAAGTACTAGGAGTGCAGGAGTGTAAAGCAGGTTTTTTAAGCTTAATTGTTTAATGGCAGGTTAAATTTAGCTTCTAAAATTGGGATATACAGGGCGTTGATTTGGTCAGCGACTCAGGGGTGGTTGTACAAACAACACTGATGCCAAAAAATATATATTTTGTTTAAAATGGAACACACCCACAAAATTAGTTTATTATTTCGAAACTAGCGAGCGAGTCAAAACCACCAACGCCAGGGTCGCCTCTTCGTTCCTACTATTTAAAACCACATACAAAAACATATTTTTACTGACTGTACCGAATCATAGTAAATGGTAGTTTACCACATTTTGAGATTAGTTTATGAGTGGTACTCGTTATGAATGAACGATTTCTATAAGTGTAATGAAATATACATGTCTTTTGTGATGACACATTTTGTGATTAGAGTCAAAGACGGTGTGGTAGTACCGTGAAAATTTACAGGTGATACCTACATAAAAGAATTCGATTTTTTATGGTATGCATTATCATAGAATATCATTAAACACCAACATGCTAAGGTTCCGATTACGCCCAATACTATATGTACCCTTAGTCCATGCAAATTACAGGCAGAACGCATTTCTGATCCGTAGTTGTAAAAGTTTTTCCAAATTATCTATCGATATTGACCTGTTCTTTACAAGCACTACCTCTATTAAGCGATTTATGACCAAATCATATTTTGAGATTCTCAATCTTCGTGATAAATTGGACTAACACCATTGTTCCTTAGATATATATTTTTTACTGTGTTTTTTTTTGTATTAAGAGATTATTGTTTCTTTCCTTTGGATTGTAGTTGCCCCAATCGGACCTTATCTTGATATCTGACTACTCATATGTGGAGATTTATTATTAGTATTGATGTTAGAATTAAGTTATTTAGATATAGTGATTATTAAAACTGTAAATCTTCCTAAGAATATATAAATAAATAAATAGATGAGCTTGTATTACTAAGTAGGAACCCGTATTAGACGTCGTTTTTACAGTGTTTAGAGAATATAGTAAAACGGAGTTTTTAATACTATACAGCCTGTCTGCAGCGAAGCGGCTTAATAAAATTGGTGGATCAATATTTATAGCATTCATTTGTAAAAAAAAACGTTGTTTTGGTATATTATGACGACCCGTCTGGTGTAGTGGTCGAGAAATCGCCTACTACGCAGCGGGTGCGGGTTCGATCCCCGCACAATACAAACATTTGTGTGCATGAACATGTCTGTTTGTATTGGTCTGGGTGTTTTCTATGTATATCATGTATGTATTTACAAAAAAAAAAAATATTTAAGTATTATATCCGTTGTCTGGCACCCATAACACAAGCTTTGAGTAGCTTACTTTGGGGCTAGATGGCGATGTGTGGGAATGTCCAAAGGATATTTATTTATTTATTATAATTTATTCTTAAAAAATTGGTTGTTATATTGAGGAGCTTGCTTTTTCTTCCAAGAAACAATAGGTAAAAAACTTAACCCGCCAATTTAGCGATATTGGTATTACGGACCACGCAATCTACTGACCCCTGCAGATCAATTCCCAGGGATCAGGGAATATATCATACAACGGTCTATAAAATGAGGAAAAACCTAGAAGGATCTCCAAATATTGCCTTCCCATGAATTACCCTCACATTAATCATGAGTGTACTAATTGAGAGGTAAAATTCAGTACATTAAGAAAGACTTGCAAATTTTCTCTTGACTGATTAAAAATAAAAAAATAATTCTGATGCAACGTTATCTTTAAGACCCTTTGTACACTGCGACTTTAAGTAGCGATGCAGTCGCAAATTGTCAGCCTTTCTTTAAACACTTTCTAACACACTGTGTCGATGCTAAAAGTATAGCAGCGACACAGTCGCGATGCTAACGCGCGTTAGTATCGATTCAGTCGCGATGCAGAAGTTGGACATTGACCAATTACGATTATGACCTACTGAATATTGGCGACTGCATCGATTGTAACACGCGACAGCATTGATCCCAAATTAAATCTGTTCATTGCGTGAGTTGCGATGCTGTAACGTGTTTCCAAAATGCGCACTGTGTAAGGGGTATAATTTGTATTTTTTTTTTAAGTAATTACTGCTACATAGCAGTTCATTCACATCTTATAGAGAATCTTCTGTTTCGAGAAGAAAAATCCAAAGAGTTTCTTTGCTTTTTCGGGTGTCTATAAAAGGAACCTTATTTATTTGTGCCCAGTAAGGATTTACCCTTCATAAGTTAAGCCGCCCGAACGAGATGACAACAAATACGACAATTTTCTCGATTGACTCCATGATCTGACTTGATAGTTCGGCCAAATAAGTTTTTCGGCAATTCGATTTAAATAGGATTATGTGTGGTCAAGCGGTTTTGGTTGTTGATACGTAAATAATCTATTTGAAGTATATTTCACCTGTTTTACATAAATAATAAAAGCTAATGAACTTGACAAATTTGTATTAATCGATAATGCACATGTACTCTTTGTGTATTTTCGACTTTTATCGTCAGTATTTTAACTAATTATAAATTTATAGAGCAAAAGAGCTACAATAACGAGGTATCTGAGTTATTTTAGTATTATCATCAAAAGAGCTCAATCAGCCATAATAATTATTAAGAAGCATTAAAACATCTTATTTCAAAGCTCCAACTCCAAATCTGCTTCAATTGAAAGATTTCAATCGCGAAACAAGACCGAACTATTATTGGGGGCCATTTATCAAATACGCTTGTGTACAAAGCCGAATCTTATAGCCCATCTGAAATTCATATTCGACTCGATCGCATGAAGTCGGGTACATACGGGTCTAGATAAACCGATCCATTTCCATTTTTTTCTGAGCTGTAGTAGTTCTAACAGGTCTTTGGATAGCAGTTCAGAGTATTGCGGTTCTGTGTAGGTTGACGTCAGAGTAAGATACACATAGGGTTGTCCCGCGGGAGGCGCTCTGAAAGGCCGCGAGCGATAGCACTCATCGGGGGTATAAGCCTGTTTCCCGACGACGGGGTTTAGGGCTGCGACGACTCAATGCTGTTTTATTCTGCTGCCATCAATACTTAATATGCTGAACGGTTTAGTGACGGGTTACGTTTTATTGCAGAAGCAGTTAAGCAGACGCTGGAATGGATTTCTGGGCAGGTCTTTTCTGGTTTGTTTGAGTAGTAAATAACTGATATAATGCTGGGACGTGGAATACTATTGAAAAAAAGTATTACAGCATACAATTTAGATATTTCAAAATTAAGCAATCAAGGTTTGGGCAGGAGAAACTTAATCCAAATAGGTGTCGTGTACGTACCTGTAACTTAAGTATAATTTTGTGCAAGCGACTAGAAACTACGAGTATGTTTTAATATGTTTAAGTTTTGTTGCCTACGTAAATGACAATGGAAAACATATAACATAGTATAAAATATTTAACTTTAACAAATATCGATACCAGCTATCGATAAAAGTCCCATACCTCATAAAAGGATTGACATCCGAGGCCGCAAGCGAACAAAGTAGCGGATTCGAAAGACAAAGTCGCCCACGCACACTTTTGGGGCAAATCAACCGATATTCAAATCTTTCAGTCTCTCATTCGATTGCCATTGATGTCAGCAACCTACACTAAGCCGCGCTAAAGTCTTAACATAAATTTATATAAATATGATCGAGACTCTACTTACTTATATTGTTTATTGAAAAAGGCTTTGCCGTCTTTCATTAGGTACATGATAGGCATTAGAAAAAGGTTTACAAGTGAATAAGTGGTTAGTTAGTATATGAAAATGATCTTTATTGTCTGAAAGTGAAAATTAGTGTCAAATTGTTATGCCTGGGTTTTACGAACGCTATGCTAACGAACAAGGGGCGTATTGCGATCAAATTTACCCGTTCAATTTCCATGCAGCTCAATTGAACACATTGTAAACGAATATTATCAATATTATAAAATACTGCAATGGTTCAAATATTTATATTTATGTTATTTTATTGTAATTATATTATAAATATCATCCGAAATCGCCATACAAATTGCCTATTTGACAGTAAAGCTGCTGCTTACCTATCAAAACTGCATCGCGTGTATTGCGAAAACGCGCAACGCGGTTACGCAGTAAACGCGGTAAGCAGTAGTGACTTTCGTAATGATTTGTAGAGAGCTTAGCATAGTGTTATTAGATTGGTGACACAAGATTTTCCACCCTTGCTAAAAAACAACAAACTCATCAACGATATTCTATTGCGCATATCAAATTAGAAATGTAAAAGCTTCCAACATCCGAATGTTCTTCAAATATTTTAACTTATAGTAAAACGTACAGTAACGAGACGCACCGACCGTAAAAGTTGATCACCGCACTGCGTCCGTCAGCGGAGAAGTCATAACGAAAATTAAATACGCTTTGATAAATTTTTGCTGGAAGCCACGTCTTACTTCCGAGCTCCTGTATAAGTTTTCATGAAGTTATAGTTTCTCAAAGCCCGTCTCGAAACTGCGGAACATTCCATAAAATGAGGAAGCAAAGCATCCGAGTGAAACGAAGGCGCCGGCTGAGGCGGAATAAAGTTGACATTTTTGCAAAGCTACGTTAGAATTTCAACAAAATTAAATGTGGCACTACACGAAATGAAAATAGTGTGAGCGGGAGTCCCGACTCGTCGCGTGTCTATTATTTTTGTTGCGAATTTCCAGACGCCTGCGTTTCTCGTTCTGATTCGAGAACGAATACAGTTTTAGATTTTCTATTTTGCATGTAAGATCGACTATATTAATATTTATATTCATCATGGCAGAATGTAATTTTTCAGTTGCTCATTAATTTTAATGATTTTCTGTTCCTACTAATAATAGTTTCAATCAGCGGTACTAAGAATAATAAAAAAATTGGTAGCCAATAAAGACATGTTGTGCTTATCGGGGTTAACTACCTCGGGTTTAGTCTTTATTTTACCGACTACAACATGTATTATAGGCTACATAAATTTAAAATATTCCCTGAATCCTATATAAAGCATTTCAATATTCTGAAACTTCCGTTTTTTATCTGAAAAAAGAAGAAACTCGTAAATTATTCTATAAGTTTAGGAAAATTCAATCACAATGAGATAAGTCTAGTAAATAAATATTTTTTTGGAAACATTCATTTAAAATTTTGTGAATATGACTGTACCTACGTATGTACTAATCTACATTATACTTTTTAAAAGACGAATATCTACATAAACCGTCCACATTACCATTCCTTTCAGCGAGCACGTCCCAACTTTAACGTAAGCTATTTGATCGGAGTTCTAAATAAACCGGGCGCAATGCAGAATGCAAACGAGGTGCAGCGGCACATTAGCGCAACGAATAACCTCTGTGGCGGCGACTATCGCGCGCGACATAAACTACCGCGCACATTACCGACGAGTGACACACGGGTGACAAGAAAAGACGGCAGTTGTTCAAGTAAATATGAATATTATGTTTTCATAGAAGGAATGTTTAAAAAATGCCAACATCATGATCATTTTCTCTTCAAATAGTTTTAAAAACAATAAAATTGACTATATTAAATCTCAGTGTGAAAATGCAATATAGCTAGACGGCCCGAGTGGTGTCACTGGTTCTAAAACCAAGCTACTCGTATCTAAAGTCCGTTTCTTTGCTAGTCAAAAATTGTAAACAATCTTGACATTCCTTTTTAAGAAAATGATTCATTTTAAAATAAGATAAACACAACATTCAAACAAAACTACATAGGAAATTAGTCGTTAAACACTGTGATCTTTTTAAATTAAATAGTAAATTAGTTTTTTTTTCACAGTATTATCATAAAAAATATGAAAATATTGTTAACAATATTGGACTAGCTAAGAAAAACGGACCGGAAAACCTGTTAATAAAACTGGAGCTATCATTGTCAATGTCGTTATAAATGACATCGACCTCATCTTTATATTTTCCATACAAAATGCAATCTAATGTAGGAAAAAAATAACTCATTATAGGCCGTTGGGGAATCAGCTAATTGACTGACAACTTTTTAATTACTGTGAGTTTCTTTGATGTTATAGGCTATATCCAAATGTTGTGCTAACTTGCAATCGTCTGATTGGACCCAAGAATACTTTTCTAGTAATACACCTTTTGATGCTATTTTGTTCGATAATCGCTCCGTTTGTATATCCCCCGCACCCATCAAGACTGCAGTATCGTAAGGCTAACGTGCTCTGATCGTAGCTAACGAATTTCAGTGCTTTTCATTGTATGTATGGTTTTTGTAATATATCTAGAAGTTGAGGAAAACAAACATTTGTTCATTTTCTTCGTTCATTCTTTGATTTAGTTACGATTTCTCATTACTATCATTATCAGCCAAAAAGCGTCTACTAACTGGACGAAGGCCTCCGCACGGCTTTCCACAATGACCAGTTGCAAGCAGACCACATCAACTAGATCAAACCATCCACTGCGATCCTTTTTTTCTAAGCGGAGGCAATGCGTTGCGCAACCTACTACCCTGAACATCGTGACAATCTTTACAGGCCGTATGCCCATCTGAACGACCTACGCTGTGGCATACCTTATCTGGTTAACGTTCAAAAACCGAGTAGAATGAACCTGAAAACTTCTGGATCGTAATAAAAACCCCTAGCGCGTCATTAGTCGTCATCGCCGCGCCAGTGGTGTATCTGCGCCATTTATCGGCGTAGCCCGCTGGATGCTGACCGTAATTGGCACAACTCCATCTGCAGGCAATTAGGAGGCGTGCCGCTTTAAAAGATCCATATTTATTCGGGTGTACTTGCCAGTTGGTGGCGAGAGTTTGGCGATGATTACGCAGGCATTTATTTGGTGTGTGTACCCTAGTATTTTTGTAGACTATTCAATCTTCTTTTTAAAGGGAAGCTTGTTTATTGTACCCATGTCGATATTGTTAAATGAAAATAAGCAATTTTATGCAATAAAACATGACTGTGATGGTGCGTTTGAAAACCAATCATTTCTCTTAGGAGCTACCTAAATGTATTAAAAGCTTAAAATAAAGGATTAGAAGTAGGCTTTTTACCCATAACTTTTTCTGCCTTTTACTTGTACGTACTAACAAACAAAACTCAAAACCGTTTCTTTATGCTTCGTTCCTTTTACTTATTTGGATTTCCAAGGATCACGACTGGTTTAAACGTTTACGGCCTAATACTCGTCTCGAAGCAGCCATGTTGAATTATAAGCCCTCAAATTTTCCGAACTCAAAAGCTCTATACCGCTTTCTGGATGATAATGACCCCTTGCTTGTGGCCAGTAACTTAGGCAAACTTGTATATGACTTAGCAAAATCTACCTTATCATTAGAAAAGGCTATCATCATCTTATGATCTTGGTAGTAAGATTGAAAATTGAGAGTTAAATTTTGAAGTGGCCGCAGTACTAAGTTTGTGGCTCTTTGTAGGACGTTAGAGGCACAATGCACTAATAATATCAGTATCTTAGAAAGCCCCTAACCAGCCCCTTAACAGTTTTCCACGGTATCGAAGGAGCATTAGTGCATTTCCGGGTAATGCTTCTAAAGACGGTTGGCGCACGATGACCAAAGAGGTCGGTCAGTGACACTGTTCGGTTTAGTTAACGTCAGTAAAAATATATTTGGGGACTGATTTCTCTATTGACCCTGTTTAACTACAGATCCAGATTCATTTATTTACATAAAACGGTACGGTTGGTTGGATCTTTAAAAAAATATAGTTGCCAAAGTCTCGCCACAATTATGGCATGTAAATTATTTTTCATAAGATAACATTCATTATTTTAATAAAATACACATTACTACACTTCTTACAAATGACAAATTATTATTATAAATGAATTATCTAAAAAAATCATAATGCTATAGAAATTTTTATTTAATAGCCATGATTATAGCTGGCTTTTGAAGAGGCTTGGCCTTAAGGCTTTTATAGACTCTGGTATCTTATTGTAGATTTTTAGGCACATTTAAAAAAAATAGTTTCTTATATAATAATAATAATTTTTTATTTTTTTCTGAACCTTGAGAAGCTGTCAGTCTGTCACCGACGCATGGTTGTGGCAGCTTTTAGAACGGATTCGTGATCACTGGTGAAATCAGGCCTAAAGGTATTTTCCTACTGAAGCGGATCATACCATGATCGTGCTAAGAACATATCAGGATGAAAAGCAACACCTCGCCCACTGTACCCGTACACAACTCGTATGATGTCAGTATGCAGCGCATATGATATCCGTATCCGATACCTGTATGATACCCGTATAAAACCGGTCATCATACGCGGTTGTAACCTATATGCTCACCGATCTAGCAACGTAGCATGTTATGTACGGAGCGTGTCAGAACCGGCAAAATATGCACCGTGTAGTCAAACGTTAAAAGTAAGTTTAAGTGCCATGCACAGAGCGTATTTGACGTATTTAAGCGTCGGTGACGGAATGGTCTCGTGGGCAAGGTGTCATAGTTAACAATACAAAGAAATACTTTTACCGGATACCTTCCTAGCACGCTCATGGTATGCTACGGTGTACTGGGCAAAGAGTTTTAAGGTGCTTAAATAACGTATTAACATAAAGTTTAAAATCAGGAACATTCCTACAGAATGAGTTTCAATGTTGAGACAGCAATGTTGAAATATTGAGTCAACTTTTCTTTTTATACGTAGTCATGCAATCGTCTACATAATATAACGTATAAAATATTAACGCATAACGTAACCTAAGGGTGAACTGAGAATTACTACTATAATTTAAGCTAGACGTCGATTTTAAACATAAGTTAACGGCGCTTTCACGTCCGTCTACGGTGCAACCGACCAGGGCTAATTTCAAACTATCGGCCGGCAAAGTGCCTTCCCCATGTCTTGTCCACAAAGATGGGCAACTTGCACCAACCTCTTGGCATGTGAGCCACTCTGGGCGGAATTCAATTTATGCATACAACATATTATTCTGATTATAAACCACTGATTGCTCTGAACGCCGCATTTAACATTTCAGTTGCTCATAATTTTGAGTTCAGATTTTTAAAATCTTGGTAACGTTTGGGTTATAGGACAGTAACTGTTAGCTAAATCACCATTGTGTTGGTTGATTAAGGGACGATTTAGTAACGTCAGATAGGACTTGTTAATATAAAACGACCAAGTTCTAAATGACATTTACATCTAAGATTGCTGCCAAATAGGTAACGTTTTCAAATTAGGCTTATTGTATTTTATTCGATGAATTCGAATGATTTAATGATCGTAAGAATCTAAACCATATATATAACAAACTTAGTATCTTTCGTCATTTTACACCTTTTATCAAAGTACAAACCTAATGAATAAAACTAAAGAAAATAAATCTTTATTCAATTTGCAAGTTTGGATACTTAAAATCAATTCTTAAATTAAAATGTTTTCAGTGACAATATATTACCTAGTTCTTCTTTCGGGTTTACAGTTATGATAAATAATGCGAAAGTTAGTTATCTAAACTGAACTCGTAAATAACGTGAGAAACGTTGTTTTTTAAATAATTGAATGGGACTGAATCAGGCTGAGTACTTGTTAATCCACCCTTGTAACAAGTATGTGAGATCTCAAAATATTTTCAATATTGGAATCAGATTGCAAGTACCCAATAACCGTTACCAGTACCTCTAACCAAACAATAGTCGACACCTCTAAGATAAGTACTCCGTCTTAAGGTAGTAGCAACTAGTGTCGTGTTAGGGCAACTACTAATATCCCCTAATTGCCAAATATCGTCTCGCAAAATGGATCCGTCTCCACTAAACCGTTAAAAGGATCTTCTAAGTGCTGGATCGGGGTTCGATTCCCCGTTTGTAATTCGATTCGGGCCAATTAAGAGTTTAGTTGTAGTCGGTCGGACGCCGATGTCTTAGAGGTAAGACGAACATTATGTATAATACAAGTATAGTAAAGTGAAGTCCATTTGCACCCTTTGAGATTTAAGGTTCAGGGGTCTGGATTTAAATTGCCGTAATTAACAAAGATTGCTCGAGAGTATCAATCATGAATTTGAAAGCGCTACTTTAGAATTAAATGCAGAATCGATAATGTCTAGGGCTACGGGAGTAGGCTCCGCCAAAACCGAGCTACAGAAAGCGCAAAGACACTCTATCTACCTTTTCTCGAAATGTTTTGTTGATTTTTGAACGCCTATAACTTCGGTTCTAATTATAACTGAAGAAGAATTTTGCTGGAGTTCTTTGAGTAGTAATGGTTTCTAGGTATACATTCAGCTACGATTCCGAATGTATACTATCCGTGTATGGAATCCGAGCCGAATGGCAAAAAATATAGTTTTGTCAAGTCTGTCTGTCTGTCGTCCGTAATAAGCATCACACTGTTGACATTTGGTAGGAAGATGAATCCTGTTCCTGTTACGATTCTTATACATAAAATATAAGAATCGTAAAGATATGATAAACATTACAATATTTTTGGCACGCTGCTCTCATATACGAAACTAAAATCGAAAATATATATTTTTGTCAAACCTATGCGTGTGGAGTGTCTATAGATAGGTCTTTTAAAATGACATAGAGTTACCTAAAATCATTTTAAAGTGTAACGTTTGATAGATAGACGCTTTCAAAGTGGTAAAATGGGCGAGTGTAAATTTGGAAAAATATATGTAATGTAGATCTTAACAAATGGTTTCAACAAAAATTGGTTTGGACTGGATCGAACAAGTAGTTTTTGAGATGTAACACATTTTCAAACATAACTTTGTTCTTCACACAAACACTATCAAAAACAAAGTTATATTTGCTGTCAACAAAATATTATGACTTTTTAGCTGAATGGAAGTAAGTTGATTCCCTAATTCAGTTAAAGTTGGAACGAAACCCCTCAGTGCGCGAGTCCGACTCGCACTTGGCCAGTCATTTTTATTTTTTCTTAAGTGCAGAGCAATAGTATCGTATTACTATACATAATTCCACAAGCTTTCAATGTGAAACAAGTAGTAGCTCCATCTGGTAATTTCATAATCAACTTAGTCCTGAAATCCTAAATCTCAAAGCAGCGGCATTACTCGTACCTACAGTTACAGAAATACATTCCCAAGTTCCGTCACGAAACACATTTACACGGATTCCGACCAACAGAAACGGCGCAAAGAAATCACAGATCCGTGACTGGGCGGCGCTAGGCGTGGCGCGGATTTAGCGTATCCGCGCCACAATATCCGCGGGGGGATGAGCTGGGCGGATCAGCCAACAGGTGGGGATCATCGCTGATACGCCCACCGCGCCACGTGGCGATGCTTTTTTGTTTTAGTTTTCAGCTCGTAGCTGCCAGTATTTTATTCCGGCTACGGTTGTAAACTTTTTGGTGTAGTTCGTAGTCGGTGCGAGCGTCGTAGACTTTCGTAGCATCTCGTAGTCACATGACGTCATGTGTAGACGCGGAATAGATCGGGAGAGTTTTAAATTAATGAGGTGTTCATCGAAGTTGAGAACGGAGGATTAGGGCTCTCTTGTTTCTTATTTGATTCGATGCAATTCACTAAGGCTCGGTTGCGTGATGGATAGTTAACTCAACTAACGGTTAAATGTCGTTACCAGTGGTTGAATATTTACGATTGTGCTTGTTTTTGTTTTGTTTTCTTCAAAACATACACATTCGTAAATATCCAACCGCTGGTCTAAATTTAACCATTAGTTGAGTTAAATTTTGATCACACAACCGGAATAAAGAAAGTAATAGATCGTCCTAACTTCTAGGTAATATGTATTCCTCACAGTAGGTTAAATGGAATAACTTATGAAGTTCTTTTATTTTACGGGAGTATTATCATTTTATTTTTGATTTAAACCTTATTTAGTAGCACCCATCAACCATAAACCGTAAGACCATTTAATAAATAAAGCATACTCAAATGGGATTTCTCGTCACATAAATAAACTAAATTACCAAAACTGTTAAATAGCAATCCGAATTTAAGCGAGTTGAATTTATTGTTACACTTTAGTATTTTAATGTGAGAAATTGACGAAATTAGTCGTTATTGAAGCGAAAACTTCGGTTAGGTGTCATTATAATCGAATCAATCAGGGTAATACCCGGGGGGCTACTCTGGAACACATTATCCTCATTGCGAAAATAGATTTATGTTACATATTTATGATGCTTACTTTAAGTACTAAGGTATTTTAAGCATCATACCTAACATAAATATTGATTGTACACTAACTATACCAATTTGAGATTAGCTTTAGATAACAAAAACTAGAAGATACTTCTATCATTAATTTCCATATTTTTATGAAATACAAAAACCATCCATCAGTTAAAATATTATGGAGTAAATTATAGGGTTGAAATTTATCAAACAGCGGTAGCAGCGCTTTGGTAGTGATATCAAAGTAAAGCAACCTACGGCGCGGTCGAGTTTGGATGGGTGACCATTCCGACCATATAAGTGACGAATATAACGAGCATCTCCGTGCTTCGGAAGGCACGTTAAGCCATTGGTCCCGGATAATATCGGTTGATATTAGTAGTTAAACCTAGTCAGAGGCCTTATGGGCGGCTTGATAACATCTGACAGCAGGGTCAGTCGCTTGCCTTGCAAACACCCCTCCACTAACCCGCACTAGTAGGGCCCAAAAGATAAGGAGACATGTTATAGCCCCATATGGGCCATAATTGATTGATATTACACTAATTATTGACGTTCATAAGTCGCATTTTGTGTCCTAAATTGAATAAATTATTTTTGACTTTGACTTTGACACTGAGCTCGCGTGGTGGAATATGGCTCAAACTACTTCACAGTTAAGGTAAGGCCTTTGCCCAGCAGTGGGACGTTACAGGCTAACTTTACTAAATTTAAACAGTAATTCCTTAATAAAAAAAGCACTTATTTTGCTTCTTTTTATTTAATTTGTATGAAGTTAAAACTCATACAATTTTGAGAAGACTACAGGGTGTTTTTTGGGCAGCGACAAGCGACTCAAGGGTGGTTGTACAAACGATACAGATGCCAAAAAAACCTTTTTTTAATGAAAAATCCCCACAAAATCAACTTATTATATCAATGCTAGCGAGCAAGTCAAAACTACCAACACCAGGCACCTCTTCATAGCTAATATATATAAAATGATTCTGATTCTGATTCTGATACAAAGAGACGTAGTTGGTTTTATTTTACAAAACTGGCATGTCTGCCATACATAATTTTCTAAAAAAATGAAATTTTAAGAAAATATTTTTTTGTGAATAAGTATAACTCATATTATCATTCCTGAGTAGGATATAACTGACCAAATCAACACCTTGTATAGAATTTAGCTAAGTTCACTTTTTCAAATAGTCAGAAATCTGTCATAAGGAACGAGGACTATACAGCCGAGAAACACGAGTATCTTTCGCAACTCAGTAAGTACTTAGTTACGCCTTAAGTCATTTTAAGGTACACATACGTCGTTATTTCTCTGAGCTCGTCCGCAGAGCCAAATTAATAGCGCAAAGTTGTCGGATCGCGCCTCACACCAACTTATACAATTAATTTATCGGCCAACTTTACTTTCCATTCTTTACCTTACCACTTATACGTCTTGGGGTTGCCATGATTTTTTAAACATGTCACGGGAAATATTTTCAGCAATTCAACGAGTTAGTGCTGCGAACCTTATCAGCACTATAGTTGGCGTGTTATCAACTAACCCTATTCTTCCTAACAACGCAAACAGTCTAATAAACTTGGTTTAACTATTACACTGTTATGGCGCTTTCATGATTTTACAGAAAGTGATAAAACAGTGTTATAGCTAAAATAGGTTTATTAGACTGATTGGGTTATTATGAATAAGACTGTGCCTTGTCAGTGTCATGTCTCACTCACAGGCTGATAAAGCGGCGTGCTATTTATTCCTATCTTTACTGAAGTAGAGCCCATAGAAAAATCATTTTTTCTATGGTAGAGCCTCACCACTCAGTTCATAATATGCTGATTATCTATGATCTATTTGCTATTGTATGCAAACAAATTTTTAACTTAATGGTGTCACAAACCACAAACTGCCACAAATTGGCGTAATTTTCCTACGTGGCAACACTTTCCAAAGCTCACGCCTACGCTCGCGATAACCGCTCCGAGATTTATTCGGCGAACTTGTTTAAACTTCATAATTTGCGCATTATCGACAGCGTGTGTGTTATCTGATTATTATTTGTTACTTAGCGAACTTGGAGTTTATTTATGGATTTAGGCTAGAATGGTTTACTTTTTCTCTTATGCTTACTTCATATCTACCTATGTAATGTAAAGGCACGCCTTACCTTCAAAGTTAACCTATAGTCCATTGAATAAAAAGTTCTAGAGTGCGTGAGCTAGTAACGTAAGATGTTTCTTCGGAAACATGTCAAGAGTCCCTAGGTAATAAACATACTAAAACCCCGGGACACTAGGAGGAGCCCCGGAGTGGGGGGAGGGGGGGAAAGGGTCCATTTTTTTACTTTTCGCTTAAATCTCAAAAACGGTACATGTTAGAGAAAAACTTTCAAGGAAAAGTTAAAAGGCCATAAAATTATCTACAAGTTGTACCTAGATCATTTTTTCCTATATCCTACTATTTCTGAGTTACACGCAGTAAAAAATTATTTTGGCTCAAACAATTTCCCCATACTACATACCCATGTTTATCACATCAATCGATCAAAAAATTTTTCTTTCTTCCAAAAAACTCAAATGTGCAACTTGTGACCGGTACTGATAGATTGCTCTTAATTAGGTCTATAATTGGTAAAATAAACACATTCCTCCATGGAAGCCTTTAGGAGGATTCGATTGTCAAAATATTATATTACGGTAGTTTGAGTTACTGAACTTGATCTTTTTATTTTTTTCTTCCAAAAGACTCAAAAGTGCAACTTGTGACCAGTACAGATAGATTGCTCATAATTAGGTCTATCATTGGTAAAATAAACATATTCCTCCATAGAAGCCTTTAGGAGGAATCGATTGTCAAAATATTATATTACGGTAGTTTGAGTTACTGAACTTGATCTTTTTATTTTTTTCTTCCAAAAAACTCAAAAGTGCAACTTGTGACCAGTACAGATAGATTGCTCATAATTAGGTCTATCATTGATAAAAATACCAGATTCCACCACGGAGGCGTTTACGGGGAATTGAATTTTATTAGGGTAGTTACGATACTTGAACTTTTTATTTTTTTTCTTCCAAAAAGCTCAAAAGTGCAACTTGTGATCGGTACTGATAGATTGCTATTAATTGGGTCTATCATTGGTAAAAAAAACACATTCCTCCATGGAAGCCTTTAGGAGGAATCGATTGTCAAAATATTATATTAGGGTAGTTACGCAACTTGACCTTTTTATTTTTTTTCTTCCAAAAAGCTCAAAAGTGCAACTTGTGACCGGTACCGATAGAATGCTCATAATTAGGTCTATCATTGATAAAAAAAACCAGATTCCACCATGGAGGCGTTTAGGAGGAATTGAATTTTATTAGGGTAGTTACGATACTTGAACTTTTTATTTTTTTTCCTCTAGTGCCTCTCATTTGACATCAATGTCCCAACATTATCCGTTGTTCTGATTTTTCCGATGAAGTTTCACACGTAGCATGGGAAGGGGTCCGCCCTCGTTAAGCTTATGCTAAAGTTTGCTTATGTTTTCGAATTTTTCACCTTTCATGGGATGTTGCTTGAAAACGGCTGCTAATAGAAAAAAATGATTTAGGTACAACTTGTAGATAATTTTATGGCCTTTCAACTTTTCCTTGAAAGTTTTTCTCTAACATGTACCGTTTTGGAGATTTAAGCGAAAAATGAAAAAATGGACCCTTTCCCCCCCTCCCCCCACTCCGGGGCTCCTCCTAGTGTCCCGGGGTTTTAGTATGTTTATAACCTAGGGACTCTTGACATGTTTCCGAAGAAACATCTTACGTTACTAACTCACGCACTCTAGACCCCCCTTGGAGGGACTCATTCAATGGACTACTATGACAATCCACTGCTGGGCAAAAGCCTTACCTCAACTATGCAAACGGGTCAAACTACATTTGACCCATACTCCACCACGCGGGCTCAGTGCGGGTTGGTGGAGGGGTGTTTGCAAGGCAAGCGACTAACCCTGCTGTCAGATGTTATCAAGCCGCCCATAAGGCCTCTGACTAGGCTAAACGACTAATATCAGCTGATATCTGCCGGGACCAACGTCTTAACGTACCTACCGAAGAACGGAGATGCTCGTAGAGTAGGTACGTCACTTATATGGTCGGAATGGTCACCCATTCAAACACGACCGCGCCGGTTGCTTGACTTTGGTAACACTACCAAAGCGCTTCTACCACTGCGCTACGAGCACCTCCACACCCTACCTTACTTTAAAAAAATACAGCCTTCAAAACAGACTTACAAGCTCAAAGTGACGCATTTCTCTAATATTTAGGAGAAACAAATTCTTTTGAAGTCAGTGCATGATGTGCGTAGACTGTTCGTGTACGTCGCTTGCACGGTACTTCTAAAGTTTTTTTTTTAATTTCATATTTTTTAATTATTATTTATATATGAAAACTACTTAAATGATTTTGATGAAACTTACACTGTACCCTAAGTTAAAAGAACCTGATTGAACAAAAAAAGAACCATTTCGCTATCACTTCTCGTTTTCGAGAAATCCTGAGACAAACATACAAATATACAAACACGATATATTGCACACGTGTTACTAAAATGTTATCCAATTTTGACAATGTTTCACAAACAAAATCATTACCTCCTTTTATTTGAAGGTCGATAAAAAATTTTATTGCATTTGACTAAAAAAACGAAAAGGTTTTTAAAGCAAATAAACATTGCAGAACTTGTGCCAGTACCTAGCACGCTTAGCTTACTGTAAGTTAGTTTAGAATGTTCTTAACATTCACAGTGCCATATTTTATATTCATAAAGATGAAATAAAAAAACAAAAATTTGAACACAGGCGGGACTCGACCCAGCATCTACTTGGTTAATTGAGCCAAATTTCGCAAGATCGGACCGACAGCACGGTAGCTCAATTGGTTGAGCGTTTGGCCCGTTTAGCCAAGAAGTTGCTGGTTCGAGTCCCGCCGTGCGCAAATTTTTGGTTCCTTATTTCATCTTTATGAATTACTGTAAGTTACTAACTAGTGAGTATCCCACCTATGCACTCGTTGTATAACATATACAACGTGTTACGTTAAATGCACGAAACCTCAAAATAAGTTAATAGGAATAACAAGCAGAATCTATTGAACCACTTTTTGATATGGGTTTCATTTAAAAAAAAAAAGTTTTCCTATCTATTCATTAATAAGACAAGCCGACACGTGCTCAAACCCGCCAAAATACATGGACAAGCAATGGTTACTTCTTTATGAGCGTCAGCGCGGCGCAGCGGCCCGGTGAATATCTACCGAATCCTCTCTCGACAGAGCGTCGTCCGCTAAACAAGAAATGATCAGGGTGACAATTCTCGTAGAGTTCGCATTCGAAAAAAGATCCGCTATCGAATATTACTATTACTATATTACTTGATTGTTTAGTAAAAAACGGTGAAACTCATAATCGAATTACCATTTTTCGTCGACAAAGAAAATTCGATCTGTGAACTTTTTTCGTATACGAATTGCACGAGAATTGCCACCCAGAAGTGCCAGTAAAACTAAAAACTCATTTAAAATCTCAATTATTTTTTAATGATAGGTTTTTCTAGGATTTTGTCAATTAAATTAAAAATCGTTTGAGGTTTTGCGCATTTAACATTAAACGTTGTATACTCGTCTACTGTAGTCTTTCTAATCACTAGTTAAACGCAACAAAAAATAGTATTTGACACATAAACCACCATTCACACTCCACTCGAAGCAATTGCTGCCATCAACAAAACACGCAGTTAAGGCAATCCAAGGCGCAATTCTAATTAGCCCTTCCTTATTTATGATTCATAAGCCGAAACACAATAAATTCCCGGAATCTTTGCTACACATGTGCCAGTAAGCCGAGGTATTAACGAATGTTGAATGTACGTTCCTAATAAGAGGCGGGATGTAAGGAATCGCACTGATTACTATATTATTTATTACTCTACGTGCGGGCCGTGTAAACGCTTCCTAATATCGCCAGTTATGCCGCGTCTTGGAACCTTGTCTCAGCAAAACGTCTTCATTTTCCTTTAGGGCTCGTGAGGGAAAATTTGTCTAGAATTACTGTGAAAAGGTTGCAAGATTTTAAAGGTAAGTCGCAATGAATCATGCGGCCTAACGATTAAGTGAGTGGGAGCCGAGGCACCTATGAGATTTTTAATTATTGCCAGTATTAAGACGAGATAAATGGTTTACGGGGTGCCTTGTGTTTTAACTTGTTTCTTGTTAATGCTCAGGATTAGAATTTTAATAAGATGAAATATTTTGTGCCTTTTCTATGAAGCGAGCATAAATTGCAGGTATTGTAATTATCTCTTTGTTGACGGTTTGTGTGGATTTTTATATCCATTATTTGCACCCTTGAGTATTAAATATGATGAATGATTAAGTGTAGGAAACTAAATGTTTTTTAAAGTACTATCATAGAACATTCACCTAGTCAAATGTATTTCATAACTCAATCAAAAAAAATAAAAGAAATCGACGTAAGTTAAATCTCAATTAATAAAAAAATGTACATTTCCCAAGCATGTGCATGAACTTTGTAGAGTAAACATTTTAATAACCTTTGCGATTCGATAATAATCACCTTATCCTGAGTTCTTAACGCCTTCGCCAGCTAAACAAAGTAAAGTAAAAGCGCAACGCAAACAATATAAATATTCATTAAAATTACACGCGTGGTGAAGCGAGCCGTAAGAGCCGCGGTTCTGATATTGTTGTTGGAGCTAGAGGTGTGATATTTCGGATTCGGGTATGTGACGCAAATGTCTCAAATTCGGTCAAACGCGAATTAATTTCGACTCCAAAGGTTTGTTGTTGCTAGAGGTGTGATATTTCAGATTCGGGAATGTGATACAAATATGTTAAATTCGGCCAGACGCGAATTAAGTTAGACTACAAGGGTTTGTTGGCGCTAGAGGTGTGATATTTCGGATTCGGGTATGGGATAAAAATGTGTTAAATTCGGCCATGTGCGAATTTAGTTCGACTAGGGTTATATACAAACACATAAATAGGTATACATAATAAGTAAGGAATACATATTGATATTTTTTTACCTACATTATCTTTTTTTATAATTATTATTTTGTTTTTATAGTGTTTTGTCACTATACAAACTTAATAATATAAATAGCAAATTGCACTTGTAAAAAGCGACTTTGGCTGCTTTGGCATACGCCCGGATTGCGTAAGACACGGGGTTCGTTTCCTCGTCTGTCACACCAGCCAAAGTTGCTTTTTACAAGTGCAATTTGCTATTTATCTTTTTTTATGTTTAGCCAGTAGACAATTTATACAGAAATACTTAATTTAGGTAATCGCTATCTTATAATATAAAATGCACTTATATTATTAACACTTTTACGGACAGTACTCCAGACACAATAGAAATTTTATTGTTATCCCGCCTATAGGCGGTCACTGTCCGTGAAAGAGTTAAGTTTGTATAGTGACAAAACACAAAAATGTAATCACTATCTTATCTTTTGAACTTTTATTACAGAAAGACCATAAAAATTATCTCGTATTGTAGTAAACATAATCGTATAGCTCTGAATTGAATGGCAATTATCAAGCGGCTCGTTGGTCTAGGGGTATGATTTTCGCTTAGGGTGCGAGAGGTCCCGGGTTCAAATCCCGGACGAGCCCTTTCTTTTTTATAAATTATTATTTAAAAAATACAGTTTCAGTTATATTTTTTTTACAATAATCAGTAATTACTAAGGTTTCTCACCCACTTTTGTTGCACTAGCCCTTATTACAACTGCATAAGATACCGCAGTGACCTTTACGTGCTGTTGTCCATTGTACATTCATTTAAACCTATATTTTTTTACCCCAGATTCGGTTACGCAGTAACATCCCTAACCTATACTTTATCCCCTTAGGCAATAATCAGGAAGATACGGGGATATATAGCAGTCATTATTCAAGACGCTTTGTCAACATGCGGTTGATAAATTTGCATTAGCTACGAGAAAACACATCATCATTTTTTAAATAGATGAACTTAGGTTTGAGGTAAAGATATTCAAATTGAAGGGGCTAACCGTTAAGGGGCAAAACATCACTTTAATACGTATCATTTAAATGTAATTTTACAGAAGATTTACTTATATATTTTTAGTAACTAATATTTTGTTAGTTTTGAGTGTTCCCTCCCCTCCCGTCGCAGCGTGACATTTTGTAGCCTAAAGCGCTAAAGTTTTCATCGATGAATAAGCCAAATCAGGCCAGGAGCTCTATTTTTGAAGTGATTTTTGTTTGAAGATGAATTAAAAGTCATAGAGAAAAACTCGATGTCGAACGAAAATCACTCGCCATTTCGAAGCGAGTGATTCAAAAATAGGGCCCCAGTAGTTCCTGAGATTAGCGCGTTCAAACAAACGAACGAAATATTCAGCTTTATAATTTCAGTATAGAATTATTTAATGCAATTTTTGTTAATTATATTGTCTCAATAATAGTTCCGTACCCATAAACTTATAGTGTGTAATAATTCTTGTCAATAACCACGGTGTAATTATTGATCGATGTTTAATTGTAATTAGTGATGAGACAATTAAATCAAATCAAGTTACATCTGTAAAGTTAACCTTAAAAATTCAAAGTAATGTTTTCTTTTCACAAAAAGATACCCATGAAAATGCTATTATTACGTTAAAACTTGGCAACTCCACTCGCTCTCAATCAGACACCGTGAGAGGCCGTGCATCATCCTTACCTAACCGTAATCTACGAGCCACTGAATTATTATTTATACGGTAATTACAAAAACACTCGCACGCTATCTCACTCGCGTAATGTTATTTATGCGGGGATAAAGGGAGATGGGTAATTTTTGCATATCGTCCCCTAATATCGCGGAATTGAATGATAAGCTCGCAACGGAATGAGCCGGTTGAATTATTGTGTATTGATACAACGAGTATACGGGAATCTGGGTGATCTTGATTCGCTTTTATGTTTAAAGATAGCTTTCTTGACGATGTTGTTATATTTTCTTACTCAACTTTGAGCGTGACACTAGCACCAAATATTAGTTTTTCAAATACTTAAAAGCGCACCTTAGAATTTAATAATGTTTAACTAAAATATAGAGATGCTTTAAAATAAATATATTTTTCAGTAAAGATGACTTACGCCACCATTACTCTGGATAGTCTGGTTTCTAGTGGATAGGCTATCTCTCTACAAAAAACCTACTTAAATGTAGTTTAAAACTCAACCGAAATTTAATAAAGAGTTTTTAAAATATTTTTTCAAGAAGACAATATATGTAAGTACCTATTAATCTACTATACCTTTGCAATAGAATGTGAGAGCTAAATACTACTTTAATATCGCCGTATGAATTGTTTAGGTTGAAAAAATAATCAGGTGTCTATTATAAAGTTTTATTTTCAATCCAAGATTCATCTTCTCAAGTGTTCAAAGTTGGGTAGTATGCAAATATCATCTCGCGCTAACCGACGTATCCGAAGTTGTTTCGCACTTTAGCCGCGATAGCGCTGCACTCGCGAAAACTTCCTGAGTTATGGCTTCGAATCCAGACGTACAAAGTAAATAACTAAAGACTTAATGGCTAGGTTAAGTATTTATTCAGCCCTTTTTTCATAAAACTGAAGATACTTGTAAGCTACAAAGTCTATTGCCATTTGAGGGCGTCTTTGGCGATCACTATTGAAAACGCATAATATGCTTAATATTTTCCAGAAACGATATGTGAGGTGATGAGAATGAATTAAATTAATTTCTTTTTCATCTATCTGAAAACCCCACTTATTATTTATTTTTTTTTTAAATTAATAATTAGGCGTTTGACCATGGTTACACCTGGTGGTACGTTATGACGTGGTCGAGGATGTATTTCGTCCAGGCCAGTAACAGCCTATTTACTCTTTTTTTTAAATAGTAGTATTTATAACCTGTTTAATTTCAAATCCATTCTACTACAAATGTATAACGTATACAGTAGGTATACACTTCCATTCAATCATCCTAAAAATTAAATGAATATTTTGTTTACAAAATAAATGTGCACCAAAAGTATTTGCATCATTCATTTGAAAAATCGCTATCATAAGTCGTGCCCCATAATAGCCGTTCGACACTCCAATGGAACTATATCCACTTCTTAAAGAAAATCATATTCATGACGCCGATAAATTCTCAGCGCTACCTCTTTAACCGACCTGTATTATTTTAATATACGTAAACTCAGCTCTATCACCGTCCCTTTCACACGTATCATCCAATCTTGTTGTCCCATCCCGTTCTATTTTCGGAGGATATCTTAATAAGATTCATGAAAGGACGCCATATTTTATATCCGAGTCTGTCCTCTATCTCCTTATATTATCCTGGTGGAACGCCTTTGAAATATGTGCTTGCTTGGGAATTTCCAATCTTTCAATTACCTCTTTGTTGGGAAGTTGTGATATTTCTGAACTTGCCGGGATAAAGTTGGGGCACATGTGTTAGCTTACCCCGTTTTCAAGATGACACGTCAATTAGAACTTTTGCTGAGACTTTATGGAAAGAGTTTGGAAGTAGATACCATCATTGTGTGGAGCACAGTATCTTTGAAAAGTTATGCTACCAGTATCTGGGTACAGTATTATTTAGGCTTTATTTCTACGAGGTGGTTGGATGTTTGAAATGAAGTAGCCATTTGTCTAAATTGTGTAAAATATTTTGAAAAAAAAGCGCTAAAGAAAATTGTAATATCAAAAACGATTAGTTTTTCTGTGATTTCTTCGTTTAGAATGCTATTACGAAGGAAATAGTTGTTTTGCTACCACACGCAATAAAATTTTCCCTCTTTTTAGTTACAGTTTTGTGTATTTATTTTGCCTTATTAAAATGAAATTGACTAGGCAACCAAGTTAATAAAAAACGTGTTGTCTGCTAAGCAATATAGTAAAAAGTGGCTTAAAAGTTTGCTCAACGTATGCGGTGAACCCGATATTAAATAAAGTTGCAGCTATAAATATTCCTACAGCTCACGCTGAAATTGTGTAAAAACGATATGAATCTTGTATGAATCTTATCGCGGAAATCATCTGAGTTTGAATAATCACGAAGACAGCATAGATGATACTCGTGCATTAGACTTCGCGGGGAGAGGGATTTATAATAATGAACGTAGATAAGAACGTAAGAACATTTTTAACACTCATAGTGTCATATTTTATATGAAATAAGAAACCAAAAATTTGCGCACGGGCGGGACTTGAAACAGCAGCTTCGGTAGCTCTATTGGTAGAGCGTTTGGCCCGGTTAGACAAGAAGTTGCTGGTTCAAGTCCCGCCCGTGCGCAAATTTTTGGTTTCTTATTTCATCTCCGTAAGAAAATTATCTTTAAATCTTGGTACTAGGCATAGAAATCTGATGCTAGGTATATACTAATACTAGGTAAAGATAGGTGATACATCCTTTTTCATAAAAATACTATGCACTGATAAAAGTTAAGTATCATATTTAACGTGCATAACATCATTATTTTACTTATTAATAGTTCCTTGCATGTAATTGGAGTTATTAATTGCTCAATACAGAAAGCATAAAAAGTAACTGGTTGAAAATTCTGACTTATTTTCCACACGAACTACACACGCCCTTTGAGACATTAGGCACGCGCCCTTACGCAAACCTTTCCTCGCATGCAAACTTTTTTCATAGACTCATGGTAAGCTTATTTCGCGGGGGCACATAATTCCTTCGGTCGTAAATCTTAACTTTAAGAGAAGCGCAGGGGGGATTAAAGATCAGTAATCTAAGGCTGGGATGAGTTATGGCGACACCGCGATCGCCTTTATTGTGACTTTAAGAAACTAAGGAGATTTTGTTAAACGTTCGAAATTAATTTAGATAATGATTAATGGTATCTCCTGTAAGCAGGAAAGCGGTATTTGCATAATTTGAGATACGCGCTTTTGCGGTAAGACGCCGTTTGGGTATGTTTGCATAGTTATTATTTAGATTCCGCGTTCTACCTGTTTTAAGCTTGTTACACACCTTTGCTGTATACATGCACAAATAAAAATTAAAATAGTTTTACATTTAAAATATTACTATTAGAATATAATTCTGGATACTTAGTGTGTATTTTAAGGATAAATGTGATACATTAAGCTGAACAAAAAATCCTGTGCGACGAAATCAATGTGAGTAAACTCCGTTTTTCTTGGCTAGTCCAATAATGTAAACAATCTGTACATAACTTTTAAAATAATATCAGCTTGGAATAATACAATAATATTTGATTTAAAAAAAAAACAGAATAAAACGATGAATTACCCATGTAATTTGTCAGTTTGTGTTTATCTCATTTTAAAATTGATCATTTAGTTAAAAAGGAATGTCACGATTGTTTACAATATAAGACTTGCAAAGAAAAACACACTCTAAAAGTGTGCTTATCAATGACATAAATTTCAGAACGAAGATAAGAATAAATGGGAGTGGAAATGAAGTGTGTTATTAAAATCATGATTGATTTGTGGACAGTGCATTAAAGGATTAAAAGTTGATTTCATAATCATTATATATTTTTTACGTTAATGTATTGATTATATGAGAAGATGTAAACTATAAGTTAGTCAGTAAGTAATTTTTAAAACTCTTTTAAAAAAATAAGTAAGTAAGAATCATAATTCCTTAATTGACGACGCGTTTGGTGTATTGGTGATTACACCGGTCGTCTCGGGTTCGAATCCCGCAAGGGGCAAATGTTTGTGTGACGAGCACGAATATTTGTACCTGAGTCATGGATGTTAAATATGTATTTAAGTATTTATGGGAGACGCCCCCGTCATAATCGTTGTCTGGTATTCGTAACACAAGGAAAAAAACCTTACTTCGAAACCACGACAATTGGTGTGTTGTCTGGCGCGTATACAGGTTGACTTTGTTATCTACTGATACTATGTTTCCACTGATGAATATGAACAACTTTTACTATGGGGGCAATAGTGAAATCGAGAAAAAAATCAGCTGTTCCATACATTTTGACCGCGCGCCAATTGAATTTTTGTATGGAACAGCTGTTTTTTTTTCTCGATTTCACCATTGCCCCATAGTAAAAGTTGTTCATATTCATCAGTGGAAACTTTACACAAAATTTCAGTACTGAAAACAAAGTCACCTGTATATTAATTTTATATATTTTTTTTTTTTTAATTTGAAAAACGATACAGGTATCATTCAAAACATATACAAAAAAAACGAATAACTGATTTAACTAGAGTAATACCCTAAAATAGTTTTGACAACATGATTTGCATGCAGTAGTGTTTTTTTAATAAAAAAAAATCTTCAAAAGTTAAGTCAGTAAGCATCATAAGAAAAAATAGTAACACAAGAATGGATTGCTACTGAATTAAAGTAGTAAATTCAACTTTTATCCTTGTAAGTACAAAAACTTTATAATGAAAATATCTCAAATTTGATCCAATAAAATTTTCTCAACTATCACTATGATTAACTGAAATTTTGACACCACGTAGACGTCAAAGTACTGTCAATTTCTATACAAAATACTATTGACGATTGTAGTTAGGCGAAGCAACAGAAGCGTGAGACCCACATATTTCCCTGTTAGTGGATTTAAGTCGCAGGCGCCGATTAAACAATGGAACCCAAGAAATTAGTCAAAGCGTTATCGCCACCAATCATCCGCGTACAAACGGGCTTATTCATAAATCTGGTGCCATTATTCTCGAGGTGAAACAACAAACATTACTAACATAAATCTGAAACGTATCTCGCTCGAGTTATACGGCCAAAGAAAATACAGGCGAAAAGACTGGGCAGCGAAGGGAAGGATCTTCAGTGAAGGGAAGAAGGCGAGTGAATTCGTTTTTTACGAAACTTTTTTTCATAAAAATTGAACCGCTTTCAAAAACAAACACTAAAAGGACAAGAAACAAAACTCATTTGAAGTCGATGCATGATGTGCGTAGGTACGTAGACTGCTGCTGTCCGTTAAGCTTCATATCATGCTCCTTTTTTTGAAGTCAGAAATATTATCACGTTTATCCATCCTTGTTTTCATTGCATATATTTCTTGCTGACTTGATTCCTATGATTAAAGTAGATATTATTTTCGGTTGCAAAATGTTTTTGAACGACATTTATTTGATCTATAACAATTTGTTTTAGCGTTTTTAGTCAATATGAAAGATAGATTTTTCTTTATTTGAAGCAAGGTTGTTTGTTACCTCCTTTATATAAGGTGCTTTACGGCTGGTTTCGTGACCGATAGTTTACTCAACTTATGGTTAAAAGTTGTTACCAGCGGTTGAATAATCGCGATTGTTTATGTTTATTTTAAGCTTTTGTCAGTTTTTGTAGACGGTTAAATTTTTTAAATGATTAAATCTTTACAGCAGTGTGTACCACTTTTTATCTCGCACCGTCGCGCCATAAGACAATAGTAACGCAATAATAAAAATGTTGAATAGCCCCCGTAATGATATTGCCACCACGATAGCGGATAAACTGTACCCAGTAGACGCGCACCGGTGAGCTATGGCGCTTATCTTCAGATGCCGTATATTTATTCGGATATTACCACTCATAAGGAGCACAGTGCAGTAGAGGTGTTAACGACAGCGATTTCTTAACCCAATTTTATCTCCGCACATAGCGGCGATTTTTTTTGTACTATCTATTTTATTTATAATATCTACCTATTCAAAAACGAAACCATTTCCTTGCGGCAAGGAGGCTATGATGCTGGCTGCGTTGCCACGTTGGATAGCTATGCTGATCCTTTGAGTTAGGAACCAGCCAGCTTTATTATTGGCTGTTAAAGAATTTAATTTTGGCGCAATTTTTTTAAACAGCTATTAAGCAGAGTGTCCCCACGGCCCAAATGTTTCAACGCCAAACGGCGCAAACACATAATCACTTGCAAGTGAAACGTACTTGCGA
The DNA here is from genome assembly GCA_963924145.1 of Pyrausta purpuralis. Lineage (NCBI taxonomy): Eukaryota > Metazoa > Arthropoda > Insecta > Lepidoptera > Crambidae > Pyrausta > Pyrausta purpuralis. Next base: position 18,617,669 of record OZ001659.1, read on the forward strand.
CGCTTGGCGTTTTCAGCCAACTCCGCTGCTGCTCCAGCTTTAAGGGCTGATTCTCAGATGGGAGGGGGCTATTTTATCTCCTAGAATGTATATGCCATTGACGTACGCTAAGCTCGTAATAAGATGATGATGATGATGGGCTAGTTAATATATTAAATAAAATAGGTCAAAAGAAGAAACTTGTTGATTATGATAAAATTTATTACTGAAAGATTTTTACTGATCATATTTGTCCCACTGCTGGGCAATGGCCTCCCCCAAAGTTTCGGTAACCGAGATAAAATATTTATGGATAAAAAATGTACTTTGCTGCTTCTGTGCGAAGCTCTATAAACTTATATCATAGACCATAGCCAATTTAGGTTCATTCTATCTCAATTTTATTTATTTACTGTAAGTTAAATTTTCCTAGTATAACAAAGAAGATAACTTTCTCGGTTTCGCCCCCATAAATCCATTACACATCAAATAACAGAACTTCCAAACAAGTTGTCGAATTTTCTCGCGCCATCAAGATTTCTTTCAAATTTTCCCGAAGCTCCGCGTACATTTCCACCGTTTATTATCCAACGTTACTTATCGCGAGTGTATTGTTAGAAAAACATGATGACTTAGGAACTGAAAGTCCCATTAAGTAGGCGTCTCTATTCATGTGGTAACTCGACGGAAGGTCCCCCCGCACCCTCCGGTGTAAATACAAAATAAAGAAGTGGCTTGTTTAAAAATGGAACAAGCGGTATTCGCGGAGATAAGGCTGGTTTCCGCTGTGGGCCGCGGGGGGGCGTCACATTGGAATTATTTCAGCGTTTCGACGCCGAAACCCGGTGTCGTGTCGCTGTCGCATTCAACACTGTATCTTTAAAAATGGCTAGTGATGTGCGGAAAATATAAAAAAATATCGAGCTTTTGCTACGTGATTAAATTTTACCTTAATTGGCTATCAAATAGGCATTTTAAGTAAGGTCACATCAAGTTCATAAGCTTTTGAATGTTGAAATGAAAAACCCAGTCATTTGAATAAATAATTATTCCAAATCTAAACCAAAGAGAAAATATGCTATACCTACGCTAAAGTTTTATGTATAAAAGCTGGAACATTTTTGATACTTCTCGAAATGATGTTTGACGTAGGCAAGTTACCAAACGACTATGGATGGTTCAGGGCTCCTTTTTGAATCACTTGCTTGGATATGACGTGTGATTTTCGTTCTAAAACGAATCAAATATCAACAAAAATCACGTAAAATATGTGAGTGCTTACAAAACTGAGCTTTCTTTTTTTAAATTCTTTTTGTGTGGTATTTGGCATGAAGCCAAATTCGGACTTAAATAAATAAAAACACACTCGCTATCTTGACTCCAATGATTCAAATATAGGGCCCCAGGTTTTTATACTAATAGCCTATTCCATATAATATCCTTACTATCCTTACAATTACTATCCATACTATCTTTACAATTTAATTACGTGAAAAATCAACTGCTTAGCCGTACCAAGATGGCTGTAAAAACGTGTGTAGACGATGTTCAACTCTAATTTATTTCATATACATATAACATATCGATGTTGCTATTTACATATACTTTATTTCATCGATATACTCTAAAAAGTGTTATTTACCCCCATCCCTAGTGACAGATCTCAAGAGCGTCGTGTCAGAGATGCCCGCTGCTGTTTCTTAATTTCCTCTCGCGCAGATAAGATTGGCTTTTAGCTTTTTATTGAATTTTCTGTTACACGAGCACTTTACAACTTGCTCGGTGACGCTTTATGTATTTGTCGGAGATAATGATGTTAACGCAAGATTTGAAAGAAAGAAAGAAGAAAGAAAAAACGTTTATTGGCCTACATCACAAACACACACATTCACAACATTACACATAATAATCAAACGAAATCCGAAGATCGAGAGAGAAAAAAAAGAAAGTTAACACATAAGAGTTACAAAAATCAATGTGGGACCGTCCATGACAAAGTGTTATACCGACACCATACCAGACCAACAAATGTGCGTCCGTGTGCGCGCGTGCGTGTGTGTGTGTGTGTGTGTGTGTGTGTGTGTGTGTGTGTGTGTGTGTGTGTGTGTGTGTGTGTGTGTGTGTGTGTGTGATGCCTATACCCAAAAGGAGCCTCACTCAGCATAAGCCAGGTCCCCTGGAGAACCTGACGCTGGTTTTCAGTGGGCCCCTGCTGAGTGAGGCACACAGAAATTGGCGCCAACAGCACGCATATAAATGTCTTAATCAAAAACAATATACGAGGGTATGAAAATTATTATTTAAAAAAATAAAATTAAAAAAAAAAAACCAGCTGCGCAACCCATTAATGCCTGAAACTGCAAAAATCATAGCATCGCTTGGGCGTCATCACGAGTCACAGCGAACCCGAGCGCGGGCAACTGCGCACGGCGTACTCACCTTCAGTAAACCAGATAAATAAATTGTTGTATGTCTCAACCTTACATCAACGACAATTAACGAAAGTCTGCAGCCGCGTCCAGAGGTGCGATGAAAATTAACATTTTATTACTCTCCTTGTCTACTTCCGATGTCTCGACTCAGTTTGTAAGTTATTTTGAGTTTTTCTTTTGTTCACTTAAAATCAATTGTTTGTAGGATTTTTTAAACGTAAAGATTGTTTTTCCTAGACACCGTAATGGAGGTGGAAGATCGTTCCAGCACTTAGACGCGGCGAACTTAAAGCATCCCTTGAATGCGACGGTTCGATGAGGCGGCAGGACCAGGGAAAAGCTGAAGCGACGAGTTCTGTGCGACTGCACATTGCGCCGCCACTCCAGCCGCTCCACTAGATACGTTGGAAAGTTGTTTTTTATTATGCCGAACAATAGCGTACCGTAATGCAGTTTCCTGCGAGCATTCATTTTCAATATATTGGCACCGTTTATGTATGGGGTCACATGTGAACGGGGAGGTACTTCAAAACAGAACCTAGCACATGCATTCTGAACACGTTGGATGGCATTTTGAGTTTTAACAAGCAACCTTGGACCATAAACTACATCCATGTAATTAAATCTAGAGAGAACTAATAAGTCGCAAAGCATTATTCGGTTTTTTAAGCTTAAGAATTTCCTAATTTGGTACAAAACTTTTAATCGATAAAAACAGTTGCTTATAATTGTATTAATATGAGTTTCGAAACGTAGGCTTTCGTCCATGACAAGGCCTAAATTTCTTGCTTCTGATACACGCTCCACGATTTGACCCTCAATCACCACATTCACCCCTTCTTCAGCAATTTTCTTGACCTGATCCTTTGAGCCCAAGACAAGAAATTTGGATTTATTTCCATTGAGGACCAGAGAATTAGCTTTTGCCCACTTCGCTATTCGGTCTAGATCTTCATTCAGATATTTAGTGGCCATTGCTGTGTCCTGGGGCTTATGTGAGATATACACCTGTATATCATCGGCATAAATGTGATACTTACAGTTACGAATATGTGCCGTTACGTCTGCGCTGTATATTATAAATAAAATAGGTCCCAAAATTGATCCTTGAGGAACACCACGGCTGACTGGTCTGGTTTCCGAAGTTTTGATATTCCCCCCTTCATCCCTGATCTCAACCCTTTGCCTCCTACGTTGAAAATAACTATGAAACCACTTTATTGCAAGTGCGCTAAAACCATAGTAAGCAAGCTTCGATAGCAGTATCGGCACATTTATGCAATCGAAGGCCCTGGAGAAGTCAAGAAGTGCAAGCAGAGTGCCTTCACCACGATCTTGAGCCGTAAGAATATCATCTACGACACATAGCAAAGCTGTGGAAGTGCTATGTGATTTCCTAAAGCCCGATTGATTTTGCGGCAGAATCCTGCTATTTTCTAAATAGGTTCTAAGTTGTTCAGCTACTATATGCTCCAGGACTTTTGACAAGCACGGCAAGATGCTCACGGGTCGCAGGTCAGCCAGCGATGTGGGCAGATTTTTTTTCGGAATCGGTTTTATAAGTGCCTCCTGCCACACTTCGGGATACGATCCAGAAAGAATAGACATATTCATTATTGCCGTTATCGCAGACAGGGAGTGTGGTAAGGTCATCATTAGCATATTTAAAGATATACCGTCTAGTCCAGTAGCATTTGATTTTAGGCACTGCAGAATTTTAAGGACTTTGTCCTCCCCAACAGTTTGGATACTAAATGAGTCATTAACATTAACAGCACGATTATGTTCGAAGTACGTTAAATTTGATATACTAATGTCCTGACTTCCCGGTATATTAAGAAAGTGCTCGTTGATCTTATCTGGGTCAGTAAAAATGTGTCCCGGTAATTCTGGCTTATTTTTTATTCGTACATGTTGTTTTATGTGTGTCCAGATAGTACGGGGATGATTAGAGTTGTTGTTTACAAAGTGATCGAAGTAAGCCCGCTTCTCTCTATATAAAGCTTGATCGACACAACGCTTTAGATCTTTATAGTATTCTTTGTGTGCGATTATCCCTGTTTTACGAGCCCTGACGTAAGCCTCATCTCTTTTTTTCATTAGCATCTGCATATTATACGTAACCCAAGGGTACTGACGGTCCCTTACGTATTTATATATCAGAGGAGCATGAATGTCAAATACACCTAGAACGTAACTATTAAATAAAGATACCATAGCATTTGCATCCGTGAGCCCTTCAATGCGACGCCAGTCTAGTCCCATCATATGACTTTGAAAAAGTTTTTCGTCAATGCTCTTTAACGATCGGCTAAGCATTTTCGTGGGAGTCAGCTTATACTTGGGAATGTTCACACTACACACAATAAACGCATGCCGACTAAGATGGTGTACATAATCTACTAAAACTGTGCAACCTTGTAAGTCTGTGCAAATCAAATCTAGCATTTTTTCACTGTGCGATGTGAAGTGAGTTGGTGTATCTACGTATTGAGCGAGTCGGTAGTGTAGTAAAAAATCGTTAAGTCTCTTTATATGATCGCTAGTGGTTAAATTAAAATCACCTGACAACAACACATTATCGCACCAAGCAAACGCCTCCAAGGACGCAGATAATGCTTCAAAGAACAAGTCCACATTCAACCACTGCGGCCTGTATGCAGTACCTATAGCTATCTTTCTCCCTCCTGCCGTAATGCATAGCCACATCTGCTCAAGATTATCTGCGGGAGGATGAGAAATGCTTCGCGCGGTTATTCCTTTACGAACATAAAAGCCCACCCCACCACCGCGCCCGCGCACACTGCGCGACCGAGGAACGTGCCGCAGTCTATAGCCGGGAACAGCGGGAGCCCGACCCTCCTCGCCCTCATGCAACCACGTTTCGTTTATCGCGAGAATATCGACATCGTGCCGCAAAACCGCAACAATAAACTCATCATGTCGCGTTCCGAGTGAACCCTTGTTAAGAAGTCCTAACTTAAGCTTTGTATGTTTAGCTGCGCCTTTGCTTTGGCATGTAGTAGTAATGAATGAAAATTACAAGATATTTGATGTGCTCCCTCTGTACTTGAATTAAATAATGCTGGCGCATTATACACTCTCAGCTTAACTCGTGGCTTATGGCTTCTTTGCTAAAATAATTGACTCCTGAATGCCGACCGATTTCGTTCATGTTTGCTCGTAAATACTGTGGAAAAATGTGTTGCCGTACTGTGTTTAAGTATAATGTGAAAAGAAAATAATACTCGTGTGCTAGATACATAGTTTTGAAATGATAAAATACATAAATTACAATTCTATATAAATGTGCTTTTGACATATAAGTGTAGCACTGGCTGGTATGGCTGGTACAAGATACACAAAAGACATTTATAACTACCATAAATACTAAACTTAACAATTTGTTCGACAAGGAGCTTACTCTAGGCTTTGTGGACGAACCATCTCGCGACCAAAAACCCTTTCCAGGTCTTCTTTGCTTCTGATGCGCATGGCCAACGCTCCGTGGTCTTGACGCACATAAACTCGACCTTCACGGGTCCACACGAAGCGCCAGCTCAGCTTCCTGGCAATTTCTCTTGCCTGGTTGAAAAGCTGCCGGTTGGTTCTCGTCAACCGCTCGTTCACATAGACCGGTCGCGGCTCGGTGCGCAGTCCCAGTCCTTCTGTGCTGAGGCCCCGTCGGACCCTGGCCGCCTTGATAAGCTGATCTCTTGTGCAGCGACGTGCTAGCCGCACTGTTATGGTTCGTGGTCTTGGAGCTTCAGCTGATGCTGCCTTTCTAATTCCCACGCGCTTGCAGCTGACAATGTCCACGTCATCCAACTTGACTCCTAATTTTGTCCCGATGGCGAAAACAAGATGCTGGACACTTTCGTTTTCCTCCTCTGAAATACCAGCAATGTCCACATCATTGAGAAGCATCTCCTGGTCCCTTTCTTCCAAATCTAGCCTCAGCTGCTGCACAGTTGCCTGCAAGGCCTTACTAACTACTTCTTCTTCGCGGGCATTGTTACCAAAAAGCTTTTCTATATTTTCCACTTTCTGCTCCAACTTGTCCAACCGCTCTCCCATCTTGCTCATTAAAAAACGTAGCCCTGAAACCTCTTCCCTCCATGCCCTGCACTCACTGACTGCTAGCTTCATCTCCTCACGAAAGGTTCTTATGTCCTGGTAGAGATCAGGCATCTCCAAGGTAGTATCTGTCGCCGCGGAACTCTTTGACTCATCAGCCATTGACGTGTCCATTATGTCATAGGTCGCGCTTGATCCCTTAATTGGGGTGCAGTCTGCATTAATTCTAGGCCTTCTGGCCTTGCAGTCGGGGCACTGCCAAGTAGCAGGCACCAAAGCTCCTTGCGGGATGTTGACACATCCCCTATGGCACGTAGCGCTGCATTTACCGCAGGTCACCGCCTCAGCTGCTGCCAGAAACCTCCCACAAGCATTACATTTTGGTGCCATTATATTATATTTAATGTTAGTTCAAAATTACCAAAATTCGAATGTACTTTTTTTTCCGCTAAATTGCGGGTATCAGCGTAAGCACCGAAATAAATCTGATCGGATTAAACCACTAAATTCAAGTTTTTCTTTACCGACAATTATCACTCCACAACATGTGTACACTATATAAGTGAATCAGTACGCGAGCAACAACTTGATCGAGGTAAGTCAGTGTTTATGAATATTATTCGCGCAGCGATAGCATAATGTAGTGCTAGCGACAACGTCCGTGACGTCACTCTTTTTGTTTCTGACGAACGTAATTCACTTTGTTTTTAAAATTTAATTAGGTCTGAGACAAAACGGAATGTTTCATTTGTTTTAGGGTACTTTTGTTACGTACATTTTATGTCTTTACATGACTTAACATTGGTAATGACTGTAGAAATTATATTTTATAAAAAAATACTTAAAAAGGTGTTGATACTTTGCATTTTATATTGTTAACAATTTCTTCGTTTATAGTCGTATGAACAATACTAAATCATAATCTGTTTGTGAAGAAAGTAAAAAAAGGTGAGGTGGAGACTTTATACTCCTTCTATTTAACTAACGGTGCAGTTGACAATTAACATTTTCAAGTGCAATTCGGTTACAACTGCCGATGCGGCAGACCCAAACAATGTCTGTCATAATTTGTGTTTACGGTCAGATATAAAGATGTGCATCAGACATTTTCATTCGTTTTATCTAAGACGTTTGTGGGATCCAACGCCCCCTACGAGTATAATGCGTTTCTTTATATCTTCGGTTTCCGTTGAACCAATAATCGTATTGCAAATACTTGTTAGATAAAAGCTGTGTTTGGTTATGATCAGCATCAGAACGTATTTTTAGCAAAGATTAGACTTCTACTCTTAAATGTGTAGAATTTTTATTATTTTTATTACGAGGAATCTGAGGAATGAAAAACATGTTCTTTTTTTACGTAAAATTACAGCGGTAAATCGCATTATATCTAACATGCCGTTAATTACGGGTAAAATTGAAAGAATATCCCTTAATATCTCAAGTTGCAGTCACAACAAAGGAGAGGAATAGCAATATTTCGTTTATTAATTATGAAATATTCATAAAATATTAGAAATTTTATCTTTCATCAACAGAAGATGAACTCGCAAAGTGAATCAAGACAAAAGATTTTCCGGCAATCCCCGTAAGAGCGCTCCGTTCCACGCAAAAAACAAAACAAACGAAATAATATTCTTTTTTAAATCATCACCGCGTATTGTCCTACGAATTAACAGACGTTGAGACTGAATTGAGATAATCGTCTGTCACCTCACTGAAGTGTTGGGGGAGTTTTTTAAAGAGATAATTTCCTGAGGTTGCAATCTTGGAGGGTTGTTTTATGTCAGTGATGTTCCTCAAACGGTTGATTAGCCCCGTTTCGTTTCACGCTTAGCTGTCCCTTTGGGATGTAATTAAACAATTTTGATGAGGGCTCGTTAAAAATTAACTTGTTTTGTCTTAAATGCCTCTAAAGACCGGAGAGCTGCGCAGTAAAATTTAAGCTTATTTACTATTTAGGATTGTAAAGCGTGGCTTAATTTTTGGTACCAATTAAGATAAAAATAATTAAGGGAAATTTAAATTCATTTTTTTTCTAAATAAAAATTAAACCGCCTGCTAAAAAGTGCCTTAAAAGCTAAAAATAACACATTTGCACAACTCTAAAGTGCGTAGTAGAATATTGATGATACGTTCATGCCTGCCTGTTCAAGCCTGAGAACATCCACCGTCTCCAAATGACTGTCTTGAACAGAGGAAAAATGAGTTTTATTAGTTAAATAGTTTTTTAAGGCGGTTTTTTTTGGGACGTAAGGGAGCTTAACCAAGACCCAAAGCTCCAAGCCAACCTCACCTTCACGCGGTGCGTCCTGTTTCAACAGACGAGGCTCTGGCGACCTACCGATGGTGGGATAACCATCCAACAAAAGGCGCAGTAAAATGTTGAGCTGTGATGGGCAGCAGCGTCACACTTAAAAGATACTGCGCCTCTGCGCTCGCCAACCCGCCTGCCAAGCGTGGCGAGTACTGGCAAATACCCCCCTATATGGTAGGACACAAAAAAACCAGGCCCCCAGTCTCCGGCAGCCCCGCTATTCCTGATTCCGGTAGCGGTCACGGTGACGGCGGGGCAGGGGGTGCTAAGAATCCCCGGAGGCGATCTCGCTACCACCCCCAACGACAACTGGCCCTGGTAACTTATAACGCGTGCACACTGAGGACAGACGAGAAGTTGCTCGAACTGGAGGAAGAATTGAGCAGGTTACACCGGGACATAGTGGGTTTATCAGAAGTCCGTAGAGAGGGCGAGGACACGATAACTCTCAAGTCTGGCAACCTGCTCTTCTACCGGGAGGGTGACCAAAAGTCCCAAGGTGGTGTTGGGTTTCTTGTCCACAGGTCCCTCGTAAACAACATCGTAACCATCGAGAGTGTGTCGAACAGGGTGATATACCTTATACTCAGAATAACCGAAAAGTATTCGCTGAAGGTCATACAGGTATATGCACCGACCTCGAACCACCCGGATGAAGAGGTGGAGGAAATGTATGAGGACGTAAGTAGAGCCATACACACTTCCAAAACCTATTTCACTGTTGTTATGGGGGACTTCAACGCAAAACTCGGCAAGCGAGGCGAGGATGAGTTGAAAGTGGGACCTTTTGGATATGGTCAAAGGAACGCCAGGGGAAATAGGCGGCCAGCTTTCTGGAGAAGGAGGGATTCTTTGCGATGAACTCTTTCTTCCAAAAGCCGCCTCAAAGGAAATGGACCTGGCTGAGTCCGGATGGCAAGACGAGAAATGAGATAGACTTCATCATGACCACCAAGAGACGGTTATTCAATGATGTCTCCGTGATCAACAGGGTAAAAACCGGTAGTGATCACCGTATGGTCCGTGGCATATTGAATATAAATGTCAAATTGGAAAGGTCCCGCTTGATGAAGTCCACGCTCCGACCTACTCGTGCCCATATCCAAAATCCCGAGAGCTTTTAACTCGAGTTGTCAAACCGCTTTGATTGCCTAGAGAATTGCGTATCAGTGGACGAAATAAACAACGGGTTTGTGGAAACTGTCCAAACGGTCGGATCTAAGTTTTTTAGACCTGGCCGTAAAAATAGACCTCAAAAACTCTCGGTCCACACTCTCGACCTTATGGCAGAACGTCGATCTATGGCACTGCGGACCTCCGTTAATGCTCAAACCTACAGGCAGCTTAATAGACGAATAATGAAATCTCTGCGACATGACATTCGTTCCTTTAACACGAATAGTGTTAAAGAAACAATAGAGCGAAACCAAGGCTCCAAAGTGTTTGCAAGGGACATGTCTATTGGGCAAAGCCTGTTGACGAAGCTTAAGACGGAGGACGGCAGTGTAGCGTCGACGAAAGCAGAGGTTTTGAGGGAGATCGAAAGGTTTTATGGACAGTTGTACACCTCAGTAGCCAAACCCGTTGATAGCTCGACCGGAGACCCACGATCTATCCTGACCCGACACTACACTGAAGACATCCCGGACATCAGCCTCTACGAGATTAGGATGGCCCTGAAACAGCTTAAAAACAATAAGGCACCTGGCGAGGACGGAATCACAGCAGATCTCCTGAAAGCGGGTGGAACACCGGTACTTAAAGTCCTTCAGAGACTCTTTAATTCCGTTCTGCTAGAGGGCATCACGCCTGAGGCATGGAACAGGAGTGTGGTGGTGTTGTTTTTCAAAAAAGGAGACAAAACCTTATTGAAGAACTATAGACCCATCTCACTCCTGAGCCATGTCTACAAGCTGTTCTCAAGGGTCATCACGAATCGTCTCGCACGTAGGTTTGATGACTTCCAGCCTCCCGAACAAGCCGGATTCCGAAAAGGCTACAGTACCATAGACCACATTCATACGCTAAGGCAAATTATACAGAAGTCCGAGGAGTATAATATGCCTCTATGTTTAGCTTTTGTGGACTATGAGAAGGCCTTTGATTCGATCGAAACTTGGGCGGTGCTTCGGTCTCTTCAGCGGTGTCACATAGACTATAGGTATATAGAGGTGTTAAAGTGTCTATATAACAACGCCACCATGTCGGTCCGAGTACAGGAACAGAATACGAGGGCGATTCCATTGCGAAGAGGTGTAAGACAGGGCGATGTTATATCTCCGAAACTGTTTACAGCGGCATTGGAAGACGCCTTCAAGCTCCTGGAATGGGAAGGATTCGGCATCTCCGTCAATGGCGAATACATAACACACCTTCGGTTTGCCGATGACATAGTCGTTGTGGCAAAGACGCTGGATGATCTAGGCACTATGCTCGAAGACCTCGACCGAGTATCCCAACAAGTGGGTCTTAAAATGAACATGGAGAAGACGAAAATTATGTCGAGTTCCCTTGTTGTACCCACTCCAGTATCCATTGGGAACTCAACTCTCGAAGTTGTCGACGAGTACGTCTACCTGGGACAAGTGATCCAATTGGGTAGGTCCAACTTCGAGAAAGAGGTCTATCGACGAATCCAGCTCGGCTGGGCAGCGTTCGGGAAACTGCGCAAGAGCGTCTTCTCGTCTCAATTACCTCAGTGTCTGAAGACGAAAGTCAATCAGTGTGTGTTACCAGTGATGACATACGGATCCGAAACGTGGTCTCTTACTATGGGCCTTATAATGAAGCTCAAAATTACACAACGAGCGATGGAGCGGGTTATGCTCGGTGTTTCTCTACGAGATCGAATCAGAAACGAAGAGATACGTAGAAGAACCAAGGTAACGGACATAGCCTTGAGAATCAGTAAGCTTAAGTGGCAGTGGGCAGGGCACATAGCGCGAAGAACTGATGGCCGTTGGGGCAGGAAAGTTCTAGATTGGAGACCCTTCGACCAAAGACACAGCGTAGGACGTCCACCAACAAGATGGACAGACGACCTTAAAAAGATCGCAGGATCAAACTGGATGCAGACCGCTAGTGATCGGTCGCTGTGGAAAGCCGTGGGGGAGGCCTATGTTCAGCAGTGGACGTCCTTTGGCTGATTATGATGATGATGATGATGTTTTTTTTTGTATTTCATTATTTTCAGTTTTTACCCATATTTCAAAAACTCCTGTACTGATTTTGATGAAATTTACACTGTAGATACCCTAAGTTGAAATATACCTGATTAAATAAATAAAAAAACATCTCTCTATGACTTCTCGTTTTCGAGTAAACCGTGGACACATACAAATATATATACACTATTGAGATTTTGCACACGTATTTGGAAGCCTTAATAGATTAGCATACTTAAATATTATCAAATCCTAACGATATCACATACATTCACTTTGATAATCGGTAACCTCATTTTTTTTTGAGGTCGGCAAAAATCAAAATACTTCAAACCCGAGGAATGAAGGAAAATGTTTATCACAGATTTATGCTTTATCTTTACTCTGCTTGTAGTACATAAGTATAAAAAATATGATATCTGCTTTGTATTGCTTAGTTTATTCACAACTATAGGTATCGTCCACTCAGATAATGATAAAATGGCGGTTACATTAGTCGGACGGTTGTATTAACATATTGTGACACGCGGGGATGGCGGGCAAACAGTTAAGCCAGCTGCAGACGGTGGGTGAGCGTGGGATCTTTTCACCTGAGGCCGCGGTAAATACCACACGTAGGAAAATTACTAGGATTTGTATAGAGTTGGTACAACCGCCAATAACTGTAACAGAAACGCTAAAGCATTTGAAAATAATACACGTGTTGTGATTGTGATTCACCTTGAAGTACTGTTTTTATCTAGTTTCCACAAGAAGAGCACCATTTTGTTTCCACAAGCGTCAAAAAAAATCATAACGTGAGAACATGGCTGACACTTATTGTAGTTTTAGCATCGCGACTGTATGTAGCGCAAGTGTGTAAAGGTTGACATTTTGCGACTGCATCCGACGGTATCGCTGCTAAAAGTCGCAGTGTACAAATTGGTCTAATTATTAATAATATAAACGAAATCAATTCTTAAAAAATATACTTATGTGCAATGGGTTAGCTCTTGCCTCTAGACTATACCTTGGCAACCTGACAGTAGTCAGGAGCATTGAAATTTAAATGACATACCATAAAAATAGCATTATATCAAAGCGTCATTAACCTTCAAAAAGGCCTGCCGCTTCAAAAAGGCCTGTACATTTTCACACACAGGCGAAATCAAATCATAGTGGTATTATCAGCTCCATACAAATAATGTACGAGATGCATAAGTGCGATTTAGCGAATGTCAGAGTGGGCGACGTTACTCATGCGTTAATTTTCGCGAGACAAATTAATTCGGGCACAGATTTAGATGCGAATGAAATTTACTTGCGCTATAATTATGACCTGTGTATGCAATTTGAAAGGCCTTTGTTTTAGAAGACCTCTTCTACTTTATAAGTTAGGAGATTTTTAACCATGGAAATGAAATTTAATTTAATTTAATTAGAATCAATCTGGCTACAATATGAACTACATTAAGCAATATATGTCCATATTATATAAACCTTATGTAATAACATAAATACTTGTATTATGTCAGTTACTATAAAATTGAACATAATTTTTAAACAGTAAACACTAGTCTTAATTACCATATAATTTGGACTTCAATTATTTGGTGTCGTCGCTCCTATTTCGTTTACTTTGTTGCTCAATATAATACGACGCCGACTGAAAAAGAGTTTGGCGCAGTGGTTAGAGCTCCTGACTACTATCCAGAGTTCGCAGCTGTTGCGTGTTCGAATCCCGTAAGAATCAAATTCTTATGTAATGAGATCGAACATTTAACCTAAGTCAATTACGTTCATATGTATTTAAGTTTAAAGAAGACGCACTCGTCATAATCATTATCTAGTATTTGTAAAACAAAGGAAAAATCGTTACTTCGAAACTAGGCAATTAGTGTGTTGTCTAGCTCATATTTAATATTTTATTAATTAACTAATCACAACGAGTCATGGGACAAATTCTACTCCTACGTGAATAAAATGTAACTTACCTATTGATTATTTGATCACTCGTATGGACTCACTGAAACGCATCAAATTCTCTTTCCACGATCAAATATAAAAACTACACTATGTACATTTCAGAGTAAAAACAAATTCAAAAGTACCCAATTTCTTCCAATTGAAAAACCTAATCTGAAATGAGATTAAGCGCAAACAATCGTGCCTGTCACCCCGATTACACCTGGCCAGGCGAGTCCCCAATCAGTAGGCCGAATGAATAAAAAATAAGCCCCAAAAAGATGGGGGAGTAAAAAAATAATATTATCCCGTGAAAATGAATTAAGCAACTCTCAGATACTGCGCTCAAGATATGGCGAAACCATGGTTGAAAAGGTAGGAAGTGGCTTTTGAAATTCACAACTTTCTTGAGCATTACATACGTGGGTTGAGAGCTTTTTAACCGTTTCTAAAATTAAAAATATGTGTCCGAGTACAATATAGTTTATGTGGTATGTAAAATAATTATAACGTAGGAACTTACCCGGTCAAGAAATAAGATCCATGGTAAGTACCTACCTATAATAATAATAATAATAAATATTCTTTATTGCACAAATAAGGACACAAGTAACAATAACAATACAGGCAAATCATTTGTACAATATTGGCGGTCTTATCGCTGGAAGCGATCTCTTCCAGACAACCATTGGGTAGAGGAAACAACGTTAATCAGTGAGGTAGAAACGGTGTGCAAAAATATAGCTAGAATTTTAATATCATACTTTAAAGATAATTACATAATAGAAGTAAGAACAAAAATATATAACTAATAGACTTATATCACAAATAAAATAAAATAAAACAAATTAATAAATACATATAATTAATAAATACATATAATATACGTGCATACTACGATAGATCCATTATAGAAAATTTTCCGTCAATTTTTAAAGCGAAAGGAAATGCGCTTTTACCCTAGATTTGAACACCGGAAGGGACTGGGATTGTCGGATATGCAGTGGTAGTGAATTCCACAGTCGAACGGACTGAACCTATTATGATATGCAGGCAACGATCGATCGTGGAATTACTTTTTATTAATTTTATTTTAGTGAGTCGTCATGGTAAACTATATTGTTCATTTTTTTATGATGATCAATGAGATATTTCTTGACATGACACATTTCCCGGTTTCTCGCATACTACATTCCGAGACCGTAAATATTATTTTACAAAGTAAATAGGATAAAAAATATACCTATCCATCGTAAATGATTTGTAATTTTCTTTTCTGATAAAAATATCAAAAACTAGCGGTCCCCCGCGACTTCGTCCGCGCGTTTTGAGTTTGCTCCCTCCCCTCCCGTCGTAGCGTGATGTTTTATATCCTAAAGCTTTTCTCAATAAATAAGCTATCTAACACAGAAATATTTTTTCAAATCGGTTCAGCAGTTCCTGAGATAAGCGGGTTCAAACCAACAATCTCTTCAGCTTTATAATATATTAGCGCAAGCGCACGTTGTACTTAAGCTGCGAACATTATTTTGGTGCGGAGTTACCTATGTTAAAACTGTGATAGCTCTTAAGATATTTATTGGAATCAAATGATATAAAGGGCAACTTTGTTCTAAATGAAATGCTCGTGATGATGAATGTATTTATTTTGATAAGAATAAATACTTGTGTGTATAATACACCTCTAAAAATGATGCATTATTTTTTTACAAATTTATTAACATAAAAAAGGTTGTAGTAAGTCAACCATAAAAGATAGACTTATGCTGTCGCGGACTTTATTATAGAACTCTTAATGCTGAACAATCTTGTCATACATGATTTTTGTGTAACTTTAGCGGTTTCCGCAGCGTACGCAGCGGAAGCTCTCAAAAGGAATATCTTTCTCCCGTTTTCGCAACATTTTTCATTGCTGCTGTGGTCTTGTGAGTTGTATCTTTATGTTATATAGCTTAAAGCCTTCCTCGATAAATGGACTATCTAACATAAAAATAATTTTTCAAATCGGGCCAGTAGTTTCTGAGATTAGCGCGTTCAAACAAACAAACAAACAAACTCTTCAGCTTTATAATATTATAGATTAGCGCAAGCGCACGTTGTACTTAAGCTGCGAACATTATTTCGGTGCGGAGTTATGTTAAAACTGTGATAGCTCCTAAGATATTATTGAAATCAAATGATATAAAGGGCAACTTGGTTCTAAATGAAATGCTCGTGATGATGAATGTATTTATTTTGATAAGAATAAATACCTGTGTGTATATTACACCTCTAAAAAAAATGCATTATTTTTTTACAAATTTATGAACTTAAAAAAGGTTGTAGTAAGTCAACCATAAAAGATAGACATATGCTGTCGCGGACTTTATTATAGAACTCTTAATGCTGAACAATCCTGTCATACATGATTTTTGTGTAACTTAAGCGGTTTCCGCAGCGTATGCAGCGGAAGCTCTCAAAAAGAATATCTTTCTCCCGTTTTCGCAACATTTTTCATTTCTGCTGTGGTCTTATGAGTCGTATCTTTATGTTATATAGCCTAAAGCCTTCCTCGATAAATGGACTATCCAACGTAAAAATAATTTTTCAAATCGGGCTAGTAGTTTTTGAGATTAGCGCGTTCAAACAAACAAACAAACAAACAAACTCTTCAGCTTTATAATATTAGTATAGATTATGCGTGGTCCGGAACTCGAACTATAATAGGGATTGACAACACATAATTGGTGCACAATTGTGTACGTCCGAATAATCGGTATGACTGTAATAATTAATCATTACATTTATTGATCAAAATATGGTCACTATCGATTAACAGACTAATTTATTTAAATAAATAGTATCTAATACTCCAGCAATTACTACAGTCAGCAAAAACAAGTAGGTAGGATACGTTATCCTATTAGTAGTAGTACTTTTTTTCTACTTGTTTCGACAGAATGACAAATGACAAAAGTCAAGAAGGTAAACAATAATATGAGGTCTTGCCTTGAGCTTGAATAAGGCTTGAAATATATGCACAATATAAAACAATTAATTACAAAATAAAAACGTTAGACACTAATCGAAGTTTTTCTACGAAAATATTGGTTAAATTTTATTGGGTTACATCACTAATTGTCGATATGACAACGCCTCGGTAATCTTTTTAGGCAAAATCAACACCGGCATTAAAAAAATACACAGTCTGGCCATAAATACTGTTACAATTAAAAATAAGAAAGATATTACATTTGAATTTGGAATCTGTCATTTTTATACGATTGCTCATTGTGTTTTCTAATTTTGGCGCCAATACATTTTATAATATTTTGCGATATTAAAATGGAGTCAGGTGATAAATAGAACCGAATCGCTGTGATTGCATTACACAAATTTGGTATGGAGCCAAATGCAATTTTTAAAACTCTTCATACGCTTGGTATTAGTCAAATGTTTGTGTACCGGGCTATCAATAGGTACAATCTTCTGTTTGTGACAGAAAAAGATCTAGCCGTCCACGTAGTGTTCGTACGAAAAAGGTGGTCAAAGCAGTAAGGGAAAGAATTCGCAGAAATGGTCGTTTTTTAACTGATAATTTAAAAAAAGAATAGGATGGTAAAATCGAAAAAACTACTGAAGCGGTACGCAAAAGGAGGTCACAGATAAATTTTGTTTACGGATGAGAAAATCTTTACAATTGAGCATATATTGCTCAATTGTAAAGATTTTAACAAACAAATGACCGTATTTATACTCAATCCTCTAAGGAAGCTTCCCAATTAGTTGGCAGAGTGCAACGTGGACATTTCTCCATTTCAGTGATGGTTTGGTGGGTGTTAGCTATGAAGGAGTGACTGAGCCATATTTTTGTGAAAAAGGTATCAAAACATCGACACAAGTGTATCAAGATACCATTCTTGAGAAGGTAGTTAAGCCCATTAACAACACCATGTTTAATAACCAAGCATTGTCTTTCCAACAAGACTCGGCGCCGGGTCATAAAGCTTGGTCCACGCTGTCTTGGTTAGAAGCGAACGTTTCGGACTACATCAGAGCTGAAGACTGGCCGTCGTCTAGTCCCAATCTTAATCCGCTGGATTATGATTTATGGTCAGCTTTAGAGAGTACGGCTTGCTCTAAACGCCATGATAATTTGGAGTCCCTAAAACAATCCATACGATTGACAGTGAAGAATTTTCCCATGGAAAGAGTGGGTGCTTCTATTGATAACTGGCCTCAACGTTTTTAAAGGACTTTATTGCAGCCAATGGAGACCACTTCGAATAAGCTTTTTATATTTTAAATTGTTTTTCATTTATGTATAAAACTAACACACTGTAAAAGTATTTTTTTTTAATGCAAATGCATTATTTTTTTTTTCTTCTTTGTGACAATATTTATGGCAAGACTAGGTATAATATAAGAAGGCCCTTCGGGCACTTTACAAGGAAGAGATATCAAACTTGTCTCAATGACTGATATTTTTCCATTACCATTAGTAATATTATTATGTGTATGTTTATTATTCCATAATTATGTATTAATGTATTCTGTACTTATGTAATACGTAGTAGTATATGTTTATTTTTTGTTTTTAATACCTATTGTAGTTTTAATCGTCAAGATCTTTCTATCACTTCCCTCGCGCCGCCAGCATTTTCTCGGTATACATCTATGGTTGACTGGTAGAGAATGCTTTTAGCATTAAGTCCGCCATATCTACCTTTTCTTTGCGCATGAAGTGTTTTAAATAAATGAAATATAACGTCATCTCTTTGGTTGGCTTCGGCTGTTAAATACTTTTGAGTTCAATCATATTTTCTTAATTCAACGTTTACAAAAAAAGCTCACTCCATATAATCTTACCCCGAAGTCTCCCGATCCTTTCCGGGGTAAGTAGGGAATAAAATTAACCGAGGATGATCGCTAATGAAAATAAATTGGCAGCGGGAGATTCGAGATTACACCGACCGCGGCGAGCTGGGACTAGCGAGAAAAAACAAGTTGTGTGTGTACGGACTGGGATGCTGTGTTTACTTTGTGTATGTTTACAGTGTGTGCTATATGTACTGCCCTTCGCACTCAATACAATAATGCATTCAGGATGCTGATGGGACTGCGACGTTATTGTAGTGCTTCGAGGATGCTGGCCGAAGCAGGTTGATAGTTTTGCGGCTATTGTGCGAAACCGCATAGCGTCCTTGATCCACAGGGTACGTGGCAGCTCCAACAGTCTGCTGCAGAGTGTCACGGCGAGGCTGGACGTGGACAGTGCCATCATGCAGCACTGGACACGCTAAATTATTTTAATTTTTAATTTTTAAATTTATTTTTATATTTGAATTCCAATGTACTATCATAGTTTATAAGACATAATTGTTACTAACTCTTTATGGGCAATGCCTGAAATAAATATTTTTTTCTCTGTATAATAACACGCACGAAAAAAAATTCGAACTGTAAAATTAATGATGTAAAAATACTTTGGCGATTATTATACGGCATAAGAAGATAGTAAGACAAATATATACCTTTTGTTTTTTGTGCGACACCGTCGTTGCAGTTATAATATTTTATGATTTTTTTGTCGTAAAATAAATTAATTGAGATCGATTGATTGCAATCAGGAAGGGAATCAGAGTTGAGTCATTAAAACGAAAAACGATAAAAAAGTTATATAATGTTTTTTTTCTTTTTCGTGCCTGCGCCCTTGCTTGCCAGAGTGTGATGTGGAAGTTACATACTGGATTGATTAAAATATTTAAATGTTACCGCCATTTATATCCACATACTACGCGAAATCGTCAGTATTAATTAATAAGGAGTATTTTGGAAACATCTACTTTTAATTAAAGCATACAGTATGAGGAAAGAGTTGCATCACGTAGCCATGTGTGTACAATCATTTGGTTATAAGAGGATGGTATGTACTACACAACATATCCAAGGGTTTCTGTCTTCTTAAGTCAATGCGGGGATCAGCCTGAGTTATGGCGTCGCAGTTATTACAGGAGCTGTCTCTGCCTGGCCTGAGATAGCTGGGAAAGAAAACCCATTTTGGAAATTACTTAACACTACCTAGATAAGGTTTCTACTAACCTCAGCTACTCCTTTCTGTAATTAAGGTTTAGTAAAAGAAAGTCAAGTAAATATTTTTTTTATATTATATGCAAGTTTTATTTAAGAATACCTCTTCACAACATTTAAAAAATCAAATCGACTAGGAAAACTCGCACCCATGCGCGTAGATCGCGCGTTATTATGAAATACTACGCCGTAGCTAGTAAGCTACGAAGAGGCGACCTCGCGTTAGTAGTTTTGACGCGCTCGCTAGTATCGCAACAAAAAATAGATTTTTGGGTTTTTCCATTAATAAAATATACATCTATTTTTGGCATCATTTGAATCGTTTGTACAACCACCCCTTAGTCGGGCGTCGCTGACCAAAACAACACTCTGTCTAAATACAAGTATGATACAGAATCAAATAACAAACAACTACATAGATTTCCGACAAAGCTGAAAACAAACGCTAGACAAGCTTTCGTTCTTAATTCAAAATCGTAAGGCGAGCGAGGCAATTCTCGTAGCACAGCGCTACGAAAATATTTTCACGCGAAATCTTATTGATGTCTTGTATGTTTTCAATATGCGTGTAAGTTTACTCTGAATTGCATTAAGGAGTACATTGTACATTGTAAGCACTGCTGCTGATTAAATAATATGATATTTGGTCTCACCTTAAATTATTAATTCATACTTATAAGTTTAATTTAGTTTTACTGGCACGTCTCATCATTTCATGCACTGCGGACGACGCTATGTCAAGAGAGGAGTCGATAGTTATTTATATCACCGGGCAGCTGCGCCGTGCTGACATTATTATTATTACTATCAACTTTCATAAAGAACTAACCATTGCTTTACGTATTTTGGCGGGTTTGCGCACATGATGGCTTGTCTGATTAATAAATAGACAGGACAACATTTATATGAAGATTTTTGAAAAATGTGACATACATTAAAAAGTTGTTTAATTGATTATACTCGATATTCCAATCAAAAATTTCCAGGTTTTTCGCATTTAACGATACACGTTGTTTTAAATCAGCATCAGCAGCAGTTCAAACTGTAATGTATTTTTGTAAACAAAAAAAAAAGAGTTTTATCAGAACGAAAAACATTTACACTATTTTGAAGATTCCTGAATTTATAGTCATTCAACTTTAAGCTTTATGCCTTTAGTTCCTTTCACGCAAACAGCTTTCTTACCAACAGGATTACTAGTCTAAAATCGATAGCAACTATCAATCGAATCTGTATCTAGTTCCAGTTAGACGTGTTGTTTACGTAGATGCAGCCAAGAGGCTTACTCTATGAGTCCATATTTATATTTATTTTCGACTACTTTGTCCTGCTCGCTCAAGGTTACAATCTAATGTGAGAGATGAGACGCATAGAGTCTAATATGGAAAACTTTTTAAAGAATAAGGCCCCTGTACGGACAGTAAAACTCTTAAGCCCCATTGCCTAGCGGAAGATTTACTCGAGCAACTTAATACAGAGTAATATCGTTGTCTAAGACGAGATTTTTATTGCAGCTGCAAGGGTGAACGAATCTTATACTGAGAGAAAAAATACGAGTACATCGCAGATTTTCTGCTAAATGATTTTTACAAACTAGTGTGTTGGTCTCAATCTTAAGTACATTTTTTGATGATGATGAAACAGTACCAACTTAATTAAATATGCTTGAAGTTATTATCATTTTGTTACCTGCAATATATACAGGATGGAAAAAGTACGAGCCAAATTCAATTGTTTGTTAATCGAGTTTAGAATACAGTTTTTTAAATTGACATTTAAATAAAATTCAAGATTTTATTTTTATTTTTTTATGTATTCTAGGCTTGACACTTTATTTTGTGGATCCATGGACCTCATATATTCTATCTACTCTTTTTCTTTCTTATACAA
The DNA here is from genome assembly GCA_963924145.1 of Pyrausta purpuralis. NCBI lineage: Eukaryota > Metazoa > Arthropoda > Insecta > Lepidoptera > Crambidae > Pyrausta > Pyrausta purpuralis. The sequence continues at coordinate 18,639,541 of OZ001659.1, forward strand.
TACACGGCGTAAAAAAGGCCGAGAAAAATTCAAGGCGTTGATGCTTGAATACATAAATTGACATCTTATAATTTTCTTTAAAAAATAACCTATTGTAACAGTTATTTCATTACTAAACAATCATAGGTTAAATTGATAAATAAAACTTACATAATCTATTTGGACAAAAAAACCATTAAACAATGAACACCTATCACATACATTGCTCTGATCCCAAAGTAAGTAGCCAATGCACTTGGGTTATGGAAATCATACACAACGGTAATACCCATCACCAATTTACTCATTGAGAGCTTTTGAAACCTACGTGAGTTGAATAACGAAAGAGAGAGAGTTTTAGTTTTACCTTTTTTTTACCCAACTTCTGACGGTAATGTTTTATAAGGCATATAGGTACGTGTTTGTGTTCCTCCATTGTTTTAACGAATGTTCTCGTAACATCGCTCGCGTAACATTCGCATCTGCAGTCCCCTAAGAATTTAAGAAGCTATCTGGAAGCCCGGGCCTTAGTTATGATATAACAAGGAGCCAGCTAAGCCGAGGCTTACGGTAGATTTTATTAATTGACATGTCATTTTTTGCCCTCCACTTTAACGGAAAATGAGATGTTGCGGATTTGCGGCAAAGCGTAAACATTGGCTTTTATCTGACTTACAGACTAAATAGCTTACAAGTCTAAGCGTAATTATGAGCATTTGCATTGAATTACCAACTAACCATGGAACCTTCTCAAATTAAATTTAAAGAATATGATATCTGCCTGAATATAATGCTACAGAAAGACTGCGAAGTACATAGATTTAGTTTAACTTCGTTATTAACTCTCATTTAGTAATGACGTATAGATAATCATCTTGAAGTTCTTTAAAATATTCGTTTTTAATTGAAATTTACTGATGTGAGTAGTTACGTACTCATTGTCCAATTAATTAAAATGAATCTTCTGCCTAAGCACTACCTGAAGACGCATCAGGTTTTACTTGATAATGAATTGCTTTATTACGACCAACGTCATAATCCACGCTTAACTAACATATACCCGGCTTCGTTCGCCAGACACTTTGTTTAGATTAAAACTTAATGCCTTAACTGATATTAATAAGACAGCAGCGATATTTTATGCTTTATACTTTTTCTTGAAAAGAATATCTGCAAAAGTTTTGTAAAACACCAGACAAAATACTTTATTAGATATTTCTTTTAGCAGGACCTTGTAAGTGCGCTAACTATAGTTAATTTATCATAAGTAAAATTTCTTTTTTTACAAAAGCGTATTTATTATTGTTTATTATTTTTGATTGTGATACCCTATAGCTAAAAATAGTAAAATTCAAACTCATTCGCCTGATGTACTTTTGTGAGCAAAATTTCATAAGCGCTCATCTTCACAAATAAACAGGCGCATTAAAATGTTCTAAAAACGGATAAGCACGGAGTGAGAGCATTCTAAGATCAAAGCAGACTTCTTCGAAGTTAAAATCTCCTTTAATTGGTATAATCCGTCTCACATCGAGTCTGTATCGTGGGATGTGCACTCAAGACGTCTGTTGGTAGGTATGTTAGGCTTACAGCTACTTGAGAATAATTAACGTCAGATATCTTTCAACTTTTAAAGTACCATCAAGCTAAAAATGCTTTTGTTTGTTGCAAGATTATTATGGATTCTTATTTAAAATAACAAAATAATCTAAGACACGAAATAATGAGTAATGGCATCAAAATGAACAACGTTGCTGATATTTTACAATCAGGCTTCATGTACTAAGTCCGTTTGTTTACAAATTTGTTATTAGTCGTCATGTTAATACTTACTTTACATTTGTCGAATTAATATAAATATTTGAACTTATATTCTTGAGTAAGTACCTTATCTATCTTTCTGTAAATGTCAGGCAATTAAGTCCACTAATTAAGTGATGACGTTAGTAGATTCTTTTACCCCATCATCACTCCTTAGCTACAAAAGTTAGCTTTCCTGCGGTCGAAGTCTGAAGCAATCTTTGACATTTAGGGTAGGCAATTTCAATGTTCTGTTTTATTTATTGAATTAAATATCCTTTTAACTAACGTAGCTTTATTATTAATTAATCTTAAAAAGTATTTGTAATTTTTGAAGCTTCATTCAAAAATCTTCTCAATCAATAAAGAAACGTTTCAGCTTTTCACGTCTCAGCGTTTTTCTAGCGCCACCTAATTGGTGGTATGTAGAGACTTTAGCTACTGCTTGGCAATTAATAGCTTTTTCAGGACAGTCCATGCCCCCGAATCCGCAAGTCACCCACATTCCTCGTCCGAAAACAGATCGAATTCCACACAGCCGTCTGCAGACAGACCTTAGGCAGTGACAGTGACGGGGGTGTCCCGCCGGCCGTTTCCGTCGCCGCCACCGATGGAGCTATTGACATGTAGTGTTTGACAGGTTGAAACTATTAGCTCTTATCGGCGAGCGATAGTCTGGGGATATCTTGGGGAAGTCACAAGTTGGGCGCCAAGTTTTAAGGTACGAATCTTGGCTGGTTTCATGGTTTTCGCGCAGTTACATTTAAATGCAAACAGCTGAAACTTTACTCAATGGTAAGGACCTGCTTCACTTTCGGCAAATAAGATAACGCTAATGGAAACTTATTCAGCATTGTGAAACTGGCCGTAAGAGTGAATTTTTATCACTGTATCGTGAAAGACATTTGATCACAAATTTTATATGTATAGAGGCATCGCAATTTATTGAAGTTCTACATTACATCGTAGTGTTGGGAATGCTTTAATATTTATTTTATTTTATTTATAGTTTGGTAGCTTCGCTTAATAACAATGAGAAGAATGACAAGGTTAGTGGTAAAAGCGAAACCCTAAAAACAACAGTAATTTTCTTACAAGGATTTGAGAAACAACTGTATTTGAGTATTTATGGTGTTATTTTGTACATTATTTTGTAAGGATAGGAGCTGGTATGGGCGTTAACATGATCAATATTGGAAATTGATTCAATTAGTTCGCATCGCCATACGACGCTACGCTGAAGGTGAAGTTCTTGTAGTAGGTAACTAAGAATTTTAAAAAAATAGTAACAAAACATTATTGGGTTCCCTTAATTTAAATCATTTTACATTATTAGGTTTATTCTTTTGGTAATAAGTAGGTACCTATATCATTTACAGGACAGATTTTACGTTTATATATGATATGTCATGCGTAATTTTACTGCTGATCTACAACGTTAAAGGCAAAAATAAAAGAGAACACGCTTTTCATATATTCAATTTAATTTCCGTTTATATAATTGATTCGAATAAACATTTAGCCAATATCTTCATTACCTAAGCGGTAAATAGTAACTGTTGTGTGAGCGTAGTGACACAGCTGTGTCACTACGCTCACACAACAGTTATTACCACACCCTATTAACTTTAATAAAATATTTACAATATTTGGAAATTTCATCACAGCTTTACAAAACAAGCATAACATGGGATAACAAAACAATCGTATGTTAAAACTAGTGACCTAGATGCCTCGATCGGTAAATGCTTAAATACTGCAACTTAATATTTGTTGGAAACAAGTCTCACTGCGACAAATAAACATAAATAACGTAAAAATACATTCTGCCCGTATTTTCCTCAAAAACAATATCAAGTTCAAAGCATTTCATTTCAAATTAGATAAACACCAGCCAGACATTATTATTTTCTTTAAAAAAATGACAATAAGATTAAAATATTACTTTTTTGGCACAAGTAAGTTTTTCACTTACCAAACGTTATGGAAAATCTTTAAAAAACGTTTTAACTGCAAAAAATTATGAATTTAACATATTCTTTTGCTAAAACACTATATTTCCATATTAACTTTTATATTTTTGGCACGAACAACCTTATGGTACATAATGAATATCCTGATTTGACGATCATAATGATCTATTCTAAGACAATGTTCCAGATATTTTAGTCGTGTAGTAAGACAAGTCCCTTACAAAAAATATTGTGAGCGGTTTGATTATCTACATGTGTACTATATAACACTAACCAATCTTTGGATTGAGGAAGTATTACTAAAACATGGAATGTGCGTTATCAATCTATTAATTATGAATCTACTGAACAAAGTCGGTCGTATAACCATTAACTAAGTATTAGCAAATTTTTAATGCTCTACTATTATGTGCAATAATATCAGTACTATCACTATATGACTTAATTACACAAACAATGTACAATTTAATATAACATTGAATACCATTCTAACATTAATCTCAACTAATTAACTACATCTAAAGATAATTTAAGTGGAACTTTTATTTGAGTATCCATTTAAAATTACGTACCTATGGAATTGTAACAGATATCATTTTACAGCTACAGTAGAGTCAAATAAATAAAATTGAGTCATAATTCTTATTTTATATACATACGGAGTACATATGAGATTCCTTCTCAATTTGTGACAAGTTTAATAGCTTTATACACTTATGTACTTAACACGAATATTGAAAACTTTTTACCATAAAAGAGTTCCTTTGGAGAAGCTTACCAAAAGCTAAAACTAGACTGTACTTAAAGTACTAAAAGTCCTTTGAATAATACGAACTGTAATAATAATGACACCGCCGCGATATTAATACTAACATGGCACTACACACCATTAAACGATTCGAATTCAGTCTTTCGTTTTAATTTTCTGACGTCACGACACGCCTTCTTGGAGACCTTGTAATCATTTCACTACAATTTCAATTGCGGTCATTTGTTTCACTTCGCACTTCACACCAATTTGCGCTCTGTAATAGCATGGGGATGTCCGGGATGGGAGTAGTGCGACGGAGACGATGGCTCATAAAGGGACATCTTCAATCGCTTGCATTTCGCTCTTCGGTTTTTGAACCAAAATTGCACGTTTTTTGACTCGAGTCGCGGAAACTTTTGCCTGTACGGCATTCTATTAAGTTCCTCTGTATACTTGAGAATCAAATTATGCGATGGGTGCGTGTTCATTGAGAACCACTGCTCGAGGACTGGCACTTCGGATACTGGATCGATAAAGGTGCGGTTACGCTTGCGGCGCTCATCAGAAGCTCCTGCTAAAGCGAGGTTTAAACCACTGGCACCCTCTCCCGGAACAGCACCCACGCCAGGGAAGCCACTCATGTACTGACTCATATACATGATTCCATGACCGAACATAGGATGATTCGGCACCATAGGGAATGGCAAGCGGTCCATATGCGGAGAACTTGGTCTGTAGTGCCGCTCCTGTACAACTTCATCATCGGATACGTCGTGATCGTCTACATTACCGTTTTCCTCTTCATTGTTATTATTATTGTTATTGTGAGAGCTATCGCTGTTTTTGGCGGGAGATCGTTGTGGAGAATTATTGGTCTGCTCAGGTTTACTCAAATCCTTTGGCTCTTGCTTGATGTCGTGTACCTGCGACAAGACAGAATGCTTCATTAAATACATAAAATTACACCGTCATTTTGTAAAGTGTTATAAGTGAGTTAGCACAATTAATAAATATTTACCTTAATTATGTCAGGTGGCTTTGGTGATTCTTGGGGCCTATCTTCGGCATCATTATTGTTCTTCTTAGTAGTAATCAAAGAAAGTGGTGCATCCGGGCTATCCTGCCTATCATCAGGATTTAAATCACCGCCATCTTCTTCAAGATCCGAACCTCCATTTGATAAATTGTCCTCAGACATGACGGACATAGGATACCTTCCAGGGCTACCAGACATTTGCAATGGGCTTTTCATTGAGTGCTGGTCGTGAGATGTGTAGCTATCGTTGCCAGTCATCATGGAACCATTAGTAGGACTGTGACTTCGGCTGTTAAAGCCATTGACTCCGAGGTGACAGCCCAAGCCTCCGATGTTTCTCAGTTCAGCGCGTTTTTGAGCTGCGCGGGCATTCTTGAACCAGTATACAACATTATTGACATCGAGTGGTTTCCGACCACGTCTCGATTCCAAATTGTTCAACTCTCGAACATATTGTTGAATCTGTTGTCGACTCGGGTGTTGATTTTCAGAAAACCATCGTTGTAACTTTGGCAGTTCTAATTCAGGATCGAAACTCGTTCGCATTCTTGTCTTTTGGGTAGGATATTGGCTTTGGACTGTTTGTAGCGCTGGGTGTAAATGGTCTGGGATAGAGTTAAGCGTTGGCGAACGATTTTTCGGTCCCGGGGAAGGATATCGTCGAGGACTGAACGGAGGTGGTCGCGGAGAAACCTGTGCGCTCCACCAAGATTCGAATTTGCGACGCATCTCTTCTGATGGCTCATGAAAAGTGTGAGGTCCGGGTGTCCTATCTTGTCCTCTGCATATCTGCGCTAATGTCACCTGCAACAACAAAAAACATTACGACATTAAACCCGTGACGAGCTGTTACTAAAGTAAATAAAAAACAAGATACCGCAAACAACATTTAGACGGTTTTAAGGAGGTCACTCTAACCAGTAACAGATACAGAGATAATTGTTAGTATAAACACGGAGCATTGTTTCACAGAACATCGCCATTAGATTATGAAAATATTAGGTCGGCTGTTAATGCATGTGTCATGCGCGCGCGGCTCTGTGAGTGTTTGCTCGGCGGTTAGACCGGCACTCCCGCGCCGCCGAAACTTCAATCATGGTCTGCTCTAAAACAATGAGCGGGAAGGGCGTTTTACCAATTAGCATCCACCCACTGCGCTTTCAACAAGCGCCAGTTCTAGTTAAGTGCCTCTACTAAAATGCCTTAGCGTTACCCATTATAGACGCCGCTCTCGCGCCGATCTATTTAGGCAACGAATAAGCAGCTCGATTTGAAAATTATTCCATTACATGTTTGAATTTCACAATTATTTGCTCTGATAACATAACCGCTTGTTTGGATTGGTATTATTAGCGCAACAAGTAGTCATTCATGAAAGAACTCGTCGGATTATAGCTTCGCCACCGAGTTTACCCAGCTTGACATTATGCAATTAAGATCTGCCCATATCGCTAGATTACACAGAACAATGCCAGCTTACGCCGTCAAGCGAGTGTCAAGAAGTGCGTTTCAACTGTTGCTAAATCAAATGTTAAATGAAGTGTGAGCGTAACACATCGAGATTGTGGCTATAAATCATGTCGTGTGGAATTAGCGCCGAGCGCGAGTGATACGTTAATCTGCTTCTTTGTTTTATATTTTTAAATAGTGAGGCCATATTTGCTTTCAGATATTGTCTGTTTCAGCTCCAAGGAAGATTTACGAGGCGCCTGCGTTGATAACTCGTGTCACGTGTAATCCGCCTAAGTACGTAATTTGGTGTGTATTGCGAACATTTCTTGATACGCGTGTTAGAAAGGACAACTTAGAACACAATAGGCTTAGTCTTATCTGATGTTATTTGTAATGATACAAGTTAATTAGGTGCGTAGGCACCTAAACCTGCCTGTTATAATAACACCAGCCTTATTTCAGCTAAACATTTTCTGCAGTCTTATAGATAAGTAGGTACTTAAAGATACATTTTTGATTAAGTTTTTAATACGATCGCTTTTAGGGGGCAGTTTAAAGATTTATAGCATTAAATTAATCCTGCACTGTCGCTTTGAGAACCCTTCTAAAAAGTGTTCAATAAGCGTCCAAAGTTTGCTCAAAGTTGGAATCGAAGTGGCGCAAATTGGCGTACGATAAATTACCATAACTCGCAGAGCCGAGTTCATCTGACGTTTAGCTACTAACTTCCCTGTTAAAGTTGTTTGATTATCTTGCTCTTGTATTCCTTTGCCTCATTTGAAACTTCGACAATCATTTTATGTCTTTCCGCTTCTACCTTCTCAACTCTGTAAAATGTCGAAATAGTTCGTGGCACACTTAACTGTGTCAATGAAGAGTCTAAATTGAAATCGCAAGCCGACAGTTAAGCCTCGGAGGGCGCTTCGAGCGCTAACCTCGCATTTAATAAGATTATAAAGCATTATTTTATGGTATTAATAAGATCAAAAGCGTTCGTACATCTAAAACTCCTTTTAGCCCTCTTTCAAGGCTCGAGTTGGTAAGATGAGGGTGTCCCCGTTGACGGAGCGCTCGGATATTTTGAAAATATAATAAACCTAGCGAGGATGAGTTGCGATTCAATTAAATTTATTATGTATGGAGATCCCGCGTGTGAGACAGGTGCCGACAAATTGCTGTATCTATCTTCTGATATGGAGATTTAAACCTTTATAACTGGGTAAAGATTTTATGAAAATGAATACGCCTGGAGCGCTGTATCAACGGGAAATTTGAATAAAAGTACCTAATTTGAGCGTACCTGCTTCAGGACTTGTATTTCGTAATTCATGGTTTTAAGATTTAAAGATTTGTAACTAGGTAATAAAGCTTGAAAGTGAATCGCCGAAAGCGTTGTGTCGACTTTTTTAAAGTAGATACTTAACTTTAGTGTAGATACCTGTTTAAGGTTTTGTAAAATTTGGTTTACTTACGAAGTAAGTTCCTTTCCATATGAGATTCATCCAGTTAAAGACAACATTTTGTTATTTCTAATTAATTTTATCTTGTTTCTTAATATATCTTACTTATAAAACTTTTATACAAAAAAAGTTGCGTAAATGCTCTAAGCAAGGTAATTTACATAATTAAAAGTCCAAAATCATTATAATGAGAAAGTTGTAAGAAGCGATAAACTCCCACCGTATAAACACATAATCTGGAACTGCGCAAGTCCTCAAACACAACGAGTATAAACATTCAAACCGTAGATTTCTATTAGCCGTGTTCCTTTTGTTACGTTAACAGCCGCAACATCAAAACAAATGCTTCCTTAATTCTTCGGCGATGATCCTTATTAGCAGGGACTTAGGCGTAACCTCGCAAATTATAACGACCTCCCAAATTCTACGACGCGTCTACTTAACGAGTTTCGTACAGTCAGTTTAATTATTTTTTTATAAAATAATTTCAAAAATTAAACCACTTTACCCAAAAAAAATCATTTGGAGTCTGTGCATGATGTGCGCAGACTATTGATGAACTTAAGCTTGAGATCATACACCGACTGCAAATGTTTTTTTTTCTCATAAACGAAATATTTTTGTAAATCTATACTATGCAATTCGTATGAAATATCTGGCAAATAACTAAAACGTATTTAGTCGCAGTGAAACAAGCCGTTAATTTAAAATTATGAAAATATATTACGAATAATTTCCAGATATGCCCGAAGCCGAGTGTACCGAGGAGTTGTTCAAATCCGGCCGGAGTGACGGCTCGTCGGGTGTTGATGTGACGTCTACGTTATCTGCGGATCCGGGGCGGGGTGTGTGGATGTACCCCGTTATGTGATGTGCGGATTGCGCTTTTTAGATAAGCGTCGTAACAAAGTGCTTATTGTTACCTAAGGGTTTTCACTCTAGTGCCGACTTTTTTGATTTTTCAGCTTCGAAATCTAATTTTAGAGCTTTGCAGAAAAAATGTTATCAAGTATTATCAACCCATTGTTCTACGTGACATCTAATATTAAAATGTATATTTTGGTCCGTAAATATATGTGTATATATCATTTTTTTTCATTATTGGTCAAGATTTTTTTTAGACTGACCACAACATTGCTCTATTTAAGGGTAAATCCCTTCACATTGCATTACGAATATCCTTTATATTTCTAACCAAGTACTAGTACTTCCGTAGTCAATCTAAAAAATATAATAATAAATCATAACAGTCTCGCTATTTCATAAGCAAAAGCACTTAACGTTATAAATCCTTCGAATACCTACCTAACAGAACCGAAACGGCTTGGTAACTACGCAATAAATTTCAATTGGAGCGCGCATCCAGGGTTTAAATATGGGAAACAATGCGTTCCCGATAATAAGGGGTAAGGTTTAGTATACAGGCTCATTGTGACACGGGGAGGGTTACAAGGTGTTAGTTAGGCCTTTTGTCCATTTGGAGAGCTAAGCTAGGCGATTCGATCGCGTTTAGATTCGCGGAAGTAACTCTTATACCCACCGAGTTGCGTGAAATAAGAGCTAATTTAAGTATAACGTAATGACGTCCTCTTGCCATATTATATGATTTGCGTCATTATGTCAGATTGTTTTGTCGAATTGAAAAAAAATACAGTTACTTTCCCACGGTATAATATGACATTGTTTATTTTAGGATTTTACTTTCAGGCCATACTGCTCTGGTGCAGCATTGATTTTCCACAGTTCAATCATTCATACTGAATCGAGTTTGGTACTTCCTATTACAATTTACTTTTATAAAAACGACTTTGAGTTTTTAGAGTACAAATTCGAGGAACAAAATTATCTTTCGAAAAGTTTCGCACGTGCAAGCCTAAATTTGGTCGAATTTAACCTTAAAATAAAAAATATATGATATGTATGTGCTATTAAATATTCATTAAAAAAAATAGAATTTTATCGTTAATAGATTTAAGTAGACCTATTAAGCTGATAATGGCCGTGATATAAATAATTCTACAACGGATATTTTCAACTCTGTGTTATGAAAGTTACTATTAGTTACAGAAAATAACAAATAATCGCATTTTCTCAATTTTTTATTGTTCTGCTGATAGTTGTGTACCTACATCAAAACACAGAATCGCTTGTCAACACTCAATAGACATGCGTCCTTATGCCAAAGTCTAATTGTACCCAGAGCAGGGGTTACAGAGCATTATAGAACATTACAGGGACATTGTGAACGTTGGTTTAGCTCGCTCTACCGAACGCGTTTCGTCAACCACATGAATGAATCCGGATTTTAATACCTCGTTATTCGGTTTGACAGGTGTTTTGGGCATAGATTTACAACAGAATAATTCGTCATTTCAATAGAAACATTAAATAAACCTGTTCGATAACGATGTTATTAACGAGTAAATATATGAATGTATGTTTTAATCTGATTATACTTTTTAGGTATAAGCGGCTACATTTGTAATTCAGTATCAAATGATTTAATAGTATCAGAAAAATTATACGGATTGCCTACATACCTAAATTGTCCTAAAAGACAGTCGTAATAACATTTGAGATTGTATTAATTGCGGTAAAGCTGCATTTTTGATATGTTGTTTAAGTCTACCTGGATAGAATAGACCCAGATTTGGAGCTTTCTAAAATGTGAGCGCTCTGAGTTATTGCAGAAATATCGAAAAATGTATTGTCATATTATAATTTTGTAAGACTCTGACGATGAAGGTCACTATGACGTTATTAAAGATCACAATATTTCTAACCGTTTGAACCCTTGTTGTCTTGATAGGCAAGGAAGTACTTCTAATATTTTTTAACGAACAAGAACCTGAAGAAAGTAAAAATAAAATAAAATAAATACCCTCGGTTTAATAAGTTACAGTCTTCAATAAGTGGGCGTTTTTTAAATGTATGAACTTCTATATCATCGCCAATTGTGCACATATGTATCTTAAAACTTATTTATTTGTTAGAAAGGGTATTCTTCAAAAATATTACTACGATAACCATGTCACGATATGCTCATACAAACTTAGGATAATCGAGGGAAACTGCAGAATTTTACACATATTTTGCCGTCCCAGTCGTAGTTCAAATTTAACTGCTTTTCTACACTTTGTATTTTACTTTATAACTAATAGTACGAGGGTCAAACTGAAAGTTCTTAGAAAATCAAAAACTGATTACATTAGCCAGTTATTAGTTTTATTATATCTTTTCAAAATATTGTCCATTGACGTCAATACACCGCTGCATGCGATGGAACCACTGGGAAAAGCACTTTGCCCACTCGTCCTTAGGGGTCTCTTCAATGGCATCGCGATACGCAGCCACCGCTTCTTCAGCATTCATAAACCGCTTTCCTTTAAGTTTTTCTTTAATTTTTGGAAATAAATAAAAATCACAAGGCGCGAGGTCGGGGCTATACGGCGGGTGACCCAGTAATTCAACGTTTGATGTCGCCAAATAGTCGATCGTTCGCTTGGCGGTGTGCGACGAGGCGTTGTCGTGGTGAAGGAGGATCCTACTGCGAGGTCGTTTTTCTCGAACTTTTTCCAAGACAAGTGGCAATCAATTGGTAGTGTACCATTCTGCAGAAACTGTTTTTTGATCCTCTCATTGTTGCGAAATGACCTATCCTTCCAAAGAACGAGGCCACCATTTTTTTTCCCGCACTTCGATCTATCTTCACTTTAGTTGGCAACTCCTCGAAAGGAAACACCCACTGAGCAGATTGTCTTTTGGTTTCAGGATCATAACAGTAAATCCAGCTTTCGTCACCTGTTAGTATGTCGAACACAGCATTTGAGTCACCTCCGTTAAATCTTTCAATCATTTTACGGCACCAATCCACACGATGGAGTTTTTGAGCCTTAGTCAAATTATGAGGTATCCACCGGCCGCAAAGCTTCCTGACCGCTAAATGTTCGTGGAGGATTTTGTGCACTTGACTCATACCGATGCCTAAGCTTGTCCGAATCTGCTGATAGGTCACTCTTTTGTCAGTCTCTATCATACGCCGCACAACACAGATGTTATTTTCAGTCGTCGCCGTAGAAGGCCGTCCCTCACGTACATCATCAGTGAGATTAGTGCGACCACGTTTAAACTCATTAAACCAGTTGTAAACAGTCGCACGAGATGGGGCTTCATCGTGAAAGGCCAATCGTAGTCTATCATAACTTTCTTGTTGACTTAAATGACATCGAAAGTCATAAAAAATCATTGCACGAAAATTTTCTCGTGTTAAATTCATGTTGACGTGACACAGACAATTTTCAATTTGCCGCCAAATCGTAAAACAAATGACAAATGAATGAAATATATACTCAGTAATATTGGCAAAGAGTTCTATTTTCAAATTTTAGAATATTTTTTTTATTATATTGTTTATAAGTGGCCAGTTCTAAGAACTTTCAGTTTGACCCTCGTATTCCTCAATAAACAAGCTATCTAACACAATAAAAACTTTTAAAATAGTAGTAAACGTAAGCGGATTTAACCAAACAAATATACCTTATTACACAAATATGAAGAGTTTTTATAGTTAAACGGGCATATTTCTGGCACTACTGACTGACATCCTGCTGCTATCGAAATAAAATTAAACCAAATCGGGCGGCTGAAGTCGCGAGACCACGAAATGTGTATAAAGTTCAAGAGATTCCCTCGATTATCCTAAATTTACATAATCAGATCGTGACATGGTTACAATAATACTATATTTAAAAAATATTCTTTTGGGAAAATAAGTCATTTTAAAATCTCAGTACAATTGGCGAAGATATAAACGGACATACGACTACATTAAAAAAAGTCTTCCAGTTTTATTTCGGTAATTTGGTAACCCAAAGACCGAATTTTTAAGGTTTTGAAAAAGATTAGAATTGCTTTAAGAACAAGGCAATATTTAATACAAGCCCGGCCATTGTATTTTGCCTTTTCAGTTTTTTCACTTTTAAAGAAAAAATTGGGAAATTGTAAGGCATGTATGTCAGAAGTAGTAAGATCTAAAGCATTCGATAAGTGCTTAAATAATAGAAAAATTTGGGGACTTTAAAACATCATAGTAACCTATCTCGTCATAGTCTTTCTTGGCCACTTTTTTCCTACTAAACTAAAAACGACGAAAGTTTTTCGGCTTTCCTGTAATATCCCGGAGCGCTTACTTTTAAGAGAGCTGCAAAGCTAAATACTATCCAGATGAACCAAAACAACGTACCAAAAATGCAGGTTTACCGCAACAATTGCAACCTGAGCGTACATTTTTGTTCAATATGACTAGCCTAAAATAAGACGTTACATTAGCCAAGCGTCGCAAGAAGGTACGTCTCATTTGCAAGTGATTATGAGTTTGCACCGTTAGGCGTTGAAACATTTGGGCCATGGGGACCTTCTGCTATATTACTGTCTAGAAAAATTACTCCTAAACTAAATTCTACGACCAATAATAAAGCTGGCTGGTTCCTAGCTCATAGTATTACCATAGCTATCTAACGCGGCAACGCAGCCAGCATCATAGCCGCCTCGACGCAAGAAAATGGTTACGTTTTCGAATAGGTAGGTTTTATGTTTATTTTTTTTTTGTTTCATGTCTTAGTTTTAATTTTTTCTTGTTTTTTTTTTAATAAAAAATATGTAGCTGAGCGTAATATCCACTATCTAAAAAATCTTTCAGTGATAAGACGACGCGAATGTCCTGTAGCGGAGTGAGCCAAGGTTAACACCTGGATACGGTACGCCATGTATATGCATAATTTTTAAGGTTGGTTCAGGTTACCTCATCCAATGGGCAGCCAGTGGACATCAGCAGTGGTCTGCTCTGGACCAGTAGCAGCCTGAGCAGTTTGTCCTTGATGTCCTGGAGTGGAGTGGGACGCGGTCTTAACAGCTGGATGCGCAACGTCGCCACCGTTGTCAGCTCGCCGAGAACTTCTCCGACGGTGGCTAGAGGCCCATCAGAGATCCTTTCGAAAGGCAGCGGCTTCCAGTTGTTTATGACCACTGAACCTGTCAAAAAAGACGATAATTATCAATATACTGTCACTTCAATGTCTTCCCTATAATGTCTATACTCTGTTTTTTTTTAAATTCGAAATGGGTTTGCTCTTGACTTTCGCCTAAACCTAATTGGGCTTAGACGAGCTCACCCATAAGAAGCCTGTTCACTCTGCCTCTAAAAGTTTTTGGGTTATATTTCTGTACTGTTTGAGAACAGATGATGATCCACGAGGACCATCGTACACAGCAGCAGCGCTACGTTATTAGCCCAATAAGCAAAGGACTTGGTTCATAAGCTAGAACGAAATGTAGGGAGGGTTTTAGGAGTTGCTAAGGTTTAACATGTGTAACAAAAGCTCATTATGGCGGCGGGACCAAGTCATGGAAGTCGGTGGGTAATGGTATAATGACGAAACTATCGGTTATCACCACCGCCCCGAGGCACCAGGCACCTTCTTCGAGAGTCGATGCAGTTCCTACCTCGCAGGAAACTCCGCCTCATCATGTGGTGGCGGAGATCAGGTCGTGGAATACGGTAGCTGATGGTGTAATGACGTAGCTGTCGGTCTCTACAATCACTCTACAGCACCAGGCCCTTTCCTCTAGAGATGAAGCCGGCTCTAACTTGCAGTATACTGGTTTAAATTACCTTTAGCCGAAGAAGCCAACTCTAGTGGATACCCGAGCCTCATCATGGCGGCAGGGACCAGATTGTGGAAGGCGGTGGCAGACGGGATTATGACGTAGCTGTCAGTCTCTACAACCACTCTAGGTAACCAGGCACCTTCACTTAGTGATGAGACTACTCTTAATTTGCAATATACTGGTTAAACTCACCTTTTGCCGAAGAAGCCAACTCTTGTGGATACCCGAGTCTCATCATGGCGGCAGGGACCAGGTCGTGAAAAGCGGTGGCAGAGGGGATGATGACGTAGCTGTCAGTCTCTACAACAGCTCTACGGCGCCATGTGCCTTCCTCCAGTGACGACACCGCTTCGATCACGCAGTGGACTGGCAGGGTTTTTCCTGAGACAAGAAGGGAGATAGATTAGTTTAGATTGCAAACATTTTATTATTATTTCTTCTTTATTTATGTTAAACAATTTACATGAAAAACAACGTATTTCAATACCAACAAAAACCTATATATTAAGGTAGGTCTTTAGTAATGATTGATATTGTGATCCCTGATAATATAATTATAAAGAATATATACACCACAACGTAAGGTTTCACTGGATTTTACCGTAAAGTGGTTTCTATTAACTTTGGTGCGGTCTTTAAACGTTAAAGGAATCCGTTATAAATGCATAATTTTTCAAAGTAAGGCCTTAAAATCGTCATGGTATATTTCTATTAAAAAACTATGAAAGGTAAATATAGAGGCTTCATATCTCTTCCTTTTTCGCCAAAATGGATATCATTTTGGTGATACTTAAATCCCGGTAAAAGAAAGCAATCGACGTTTCACAACACTTAACGTCCATAGTCGTATTTAACACAAAGAACTCTAATAGGCCGGAAAACTTCGTCGCTGAAAAATCGCCACTTTAGGGGTAGACGTCGAAACGAAAAATGTTTTAATTATGTAGCGTCTTCAGACGACTGAGCATCGCTCCTGACTTGGCGGCAAAAAACCAAAAGCAATGTTAAAATAATAATTAATCCTTGTCTGTCTTGCGCGCTCAAAATCGCTTTGTCGGTGCTCTCAGGCACTTTCTTTGTGCAAAATCTTTAGCGCTATATTAAATAGTTTTTGCTTCCTTGGTGCACTTTTTTTACGTCTAAGTGCGTCTGCTTTATTGTACTTTGAGTTGCTGTGCTGCAAGCCTTTGAGAGGGAGAAAAGTAGGACGTCGTAATACCTATTATACCTTCAGTAGTAATTTTGTTTCCATTTCATCAACGACATCGACAAATATAGCTAAGCGTTTACTATAGCATTCTTTTACCTTCATTATATGAACTTTGTTAGTAAATTACTTACAAAATATATTATTATAGTCCATTGCTCAAAACCAATATAAATGAAACTAAATATTAATTAAGCGATAGCTATTTCAAACAAAGTAAAGTGATTTCCAATTGAAAACAAAGGGTACACTTGGGCCAGCCAGTTATTGAATTTACATAATACTGGTACTATCCCGGTTCGGAGCGAAACAGTCGTTTTGGAGAAATTATAAATTTCGCCATACAGTAATCTCTTAATAATACTCGGGTGGGTTGTATCGCGTTGCATTAGCGGTTTTTATTACCACAGAGTTGCGACAATATATTTTTAACGATTTGAAACTTAGATTTTAGTTGATTTGCTAAAACTTGTATAGCTTTGAAAACGCTTTTTTTGTAGCTCTTACCGTTATACATGTGTGGTACGATTTTAGTAAAATTATCGAAAAAAACAGTGCGATGAATGTTCTTCATGAATTATTATATGTGTGTACAAATTTAGTAAAACTTTTGATAAGCATAATAAAATGCATTTAGATAGTCAACTAAGACAATGGTCGTCATGAATGCATCTAGACTGAAAACTTTAATCGCGACAAATCGCAACACTGCGGCGCTCGGAAGCTTACATTAAAACACCTGAAATTCCGGCAGCGTATAATCGTTTAAGTAACTTTCAATAGTTTGTGTAAGTTCTTTGGTGGGTTAGCGCCTAGCCACCTATGGTTAATACGGAGCGCGGATTAGATGGGCTCAGTCGCCGCCCGTCCTTTGGTCAGTTAAATCCCCCAGTTATGAAACTGCGGAACTCTAGTTTGTTTAATATACCTGTTGGGTGGACTCCAATTATCTTGGGTAATAATAGTGTTGGCGAATCGTGATTGTGTATGTATAATACAGGTCACTGCTACGGTCACTTCGGTAGTTATTTTATGGAGTAAAATATTTTGGCAAACTGTAAAAAATAGTATATTTAATTATGTTTTTGGAACCTATGTACAGCTGAAGAAAAAGAGGTACTTTAAGGAAGAAGACTTAGGGAAAGTTATTATTTTTGAGGGGGTAATTTTCGTGTAGTTCTTACAGGAAGAAAATTCACCGATCGAATTTTCTTTGTCTAAGAAAAAATTGTTTTTGATTCCGCATGGTCACGATTTATATGCGTTTCGAACTCTTGCGTGTAGTCGTTTTTTACGTGTGGATTCACTGCTTGCTTTTTTCTATGAAACGGTCAAACTCGTAATCGCATTACTATACGAAAAAAGTTCGATTGACTAGAAAGTCGAAGCCCAGTTGAACGCAACGAATTGGTCGATTAGTGTTTTGTCATGTGATTAACGGCCCAAAGGCAATAACGTTTGTTCAAAGGTAGAAAAGACAAAAGCCTTGTGATTTCATGGT
Source organism: Pyrausta purpuralis (assembly GCA_963924145.1). NCBI lineage: Eukaryota > Metazoa > Arthropoda > Insecta > Lepidoptera > Crambidae > Pyrausta > Pyrausta purpuralis. Next base: position 18,657,366 of record OZ001659.1, read on the forward strand.
GGTGTCTAAATAGGGCACTTTTTGAAATTTATTTGATGTAATGTACAAATACGAAGTTACTGAAAATCTTGTGGCCAATATTTAATGGCTGAAATACTGAATGCTCGCTTAAATTTTGCAATATATTGGTTCCTTATACTTGGTTTAATCTCTTATCAGCTTGTAGCTTATAATTTTTCGCCGCCTTGAGCGCATATCTTGCACTGTCCTGCAACGCCTGCGCATACGACTCAGCCGCGGGATTATTATCGCCAAGCCGGCATAAAATTAAATCGCGTTAGTATGTGTGCAAAATCACCCGAAACTTACGCGTTGTTTGGTCACTAAAATATATTAACTGTTTTTTATCCATAACAATAAAATTACAAAATGGAGGATCCAGTTCTTAAGTCGGTGCCGGCGATATCTTAGTATTTCTTGGCATATGTTATTTTATTTTACAAGATGGATTTAAAACAGAGGCCGGATTGATAGATATGCAATCTGTTAAGGTTAACATGAAGACTTTCAATCATATAGAAGTAGGGTTTTATTTTTGTAGCAAATTATATTCAATACAAGATGAGAGCAAGCGGTGTTTTATAGCAAATCTTCGTAAATTGGGGTAAAGTTGCATTCATGGGTGCACAACATTAAAAAGCAATTAGAGAATACACGAGCGAAGACAGGGGTTTAGCCGATCTTAACTCAGATAGGAAAGATTTTGAGGTCGCTATGCAATCGCCTTAGTTTAACATATTTGTAAACAATTTAAAAATGCTAATAATTAGTAATAAAAATCTTGCTATTTAAATTATACATGACATAATATCACAGACACAGAATGTTTCAGATGAGGTGGATATAAGGCATTTACAGAGTCTATTAAAAAATAAATAAATAACTGAAATTATTAATAAATAACTTAGACTATATGTTCTTTAAGTTGATACGTAAGAACAATGTAGATATGTTCTGCCAAAGCTAAACTTATCATGTAGGTCCGAAAGTCTCGACAAAGTTCCATGTAAAACAATCGGGTAGCGCTTGGAAAACTCTGACGAAATTGGTGTTTACACGTATTTATTGATTGAGAAGAATTCATGATTCAAGAAGATTCAGATTCTTTAATCTGGGTTCATAAGTTAAAAGGATATTTGATGCAGCAGAAAATCAGAAAATTGAAATTGTCTACGCGAAAGGTCAAAAATTGTGCTTTGATTTACTTGTGATTGTCAAAAACGTTGACCGCATGCCCGAGACATGACTTTCCCCATAAACCTATAGCATTCATCAGACTCAAAAACAAATCACCCAGCAAATAAAGGGCGAATCTTTAGCATTAATACACTGTAAGAGGCTGTCCCAAGACTTCCGTCGGCTTATTCCTGTTAGTCTAAAGTTTTAATTCCCCGCACTGGCGGCTCCTTGACGTCATTTGTTCAACTCTTTCGAGTGGCTCGGATCGGCTAAGCTTGCGTCTTCTGCCCTCTACACAGTTTGTTTTTTTATACCTAAGTCATGGATGTGTTTATATGTATTTATGTGTGACGCGCTCCCGTCATAATCACTGTCTGATATTGGAGACACAACTCTTACTTAAGAAAATTTCTTACCTCTAGAGTCAATACTTATTATCTACGCGAAACGTCAAAACATTTTCATTTCTAGTCCCTTCGGCCACTGGCTATGCTCTGTTATATTTTTTCAAAATTGAAACTTAACCCTATTTGCTACCCGTATGCAATAAATTACAAAGATTTACTGGGTAGAAAGTAGTGATTTATTTAACTTAAGGGGCTACCCGGATTTTTAGCGCACTTACTAGCGCCACTTTAGTAAAAAAAACATAACTCGTTAAATAAAAGACCAATCAAAAACCTGGTAGATACGATTGTAGTACAGGTTCTATAGTTTATTTAGTACGTTTAAATTGTTTCTAAAGTAGTTAACTGTAGTTAGAGTTAGAAAAACTGCTAAATATGGCCACTTTTAGCATTTTTGCTAACTGTAACTGCTTGCTAAAGTGTTTAATTGAACTTAAACATTGTGTCTAAACCACATAATCAGAGCTACATTCGTATCTACCAGATTTTTGATTGGTCTTTTATTTAACGAGTTATGATTTTTCTTGTAAAGTGGCGCTAGTGTGCGCGGTAAAAATCCGGGTAGCGCCTTAACAAACTGACTTAATTCACTTATATTTAACTCTGGCGCTTGAAACTTGATTCTACAACCACTACAAACCACAAACAGGGAGAGTTAGTGGTTTTTACTCTCTCTCTCTCTTTTAAATGTCAAAAAAAAGATACAAAGTTATTTCTCCAATATTTTTTTGTTTTTTTTTTCACAGAATATGTATTTAACCCATAGTATGCGCACGGATTAAAAAACCGATGAGCGGCAGCTAGTGAAAGGACGTGCAAACTCACCGGAGTCCGGACGAGATGTTTGGCTTAACTGCTGTAACATGCGGAATCGAATTTGCCGCTTTTCACAAGCCCTCGTACGCCCCAGCCCTAATGTTGTACATAGTGCAACTAGAAGTGGCAGAATTATCTCTGCAATGGTTTAAGTACACCTGGGCGCTTTGCTTTTGTTTTTATGAGTTTAATTTTAGTTGTTTTTGATTTGTTTTAATTTATATAATGTAATGTATTTGTGTGTGTCAAATAAATAAAAATTCTATTCTATTCTATTAAGTGATGAACAGTGATTAGAATAGGGTTTATTAGCCTTAACTTCAGAGAGCTGAGACAAAAATAGGAGACTCCTTTACTACAAAAATAAATTCAGGAACGTCTGCCTCAAGATTTGGTCCATAAAACTTTATATCTATTCGACTGGATATTATGTAGTGCTATATAAATGAATTAACTATTTATTCTAATATAAATTTTATAGAAAATCGCTAGTAAGCGCTAAAAATTTGGTGCTTACGAGTACTTGTTATGAAGATAATGATTTTACAACTTACAAAAGACTATTATACTTTGATACGTTTAAAAAGTCCTACCAATACTAGTTTTTACTGTTTAAAGCAAATGTTTTCACGTTCACGTTCACGTTCCACGCAAATCACGTTATATTTAAACATAAAAAATACCAATTTTCAAACGGTGTTAAACAAGTTGCCATTTGATATCAAATTTTATTTCAAGTTTCAAACGAATCGTCATATATTTAAGCTTAACGTTGCAAGAATTTTATATTTTATAAAATATATTTCTAAGTCACTTCCAGGCAAACCGTGTACTATTCGACGCGGTATTAACAATGAACTGTGAGAGACGTATGTACTTAGCGCGGAGTTTGCATGAGCATTCTAAAAGTCTCATCCGAAGCTCTGCAAGAATAGACGGGACTTAATTGGGTTACGTGTAAGCCCCAACTTGTTTGCGCGATTTGGACGCCGATGTGGTTAATCTACTTTGAAATTTTATTCTAATGCTGTACTCTTGATGATAGTCTAGAGTATTTAAAAATAAAGTTCGGAACATTGATGAATTATTGAGACAATTTAAGTGCTACTTATTATAGAGGTATGTACAGACAACAGCACGTAAACACTGCGGTATCTTATGCAGTTGTAATAAGAGGTAGTTTGCAACGTAAGTGGGCAACCTGATGTGCTGACGACTGTACATAGGTATATGTTTTACAACTGTTATTTATGTGTACCAGTTTATTAACAAAAATTGTTCAACGATATTTTGCTTTAGTATAAATAATTAAGATATATTTTAATCAGATATTGTTTTACAAATTAATTCACTATTGTTTCATTGTGACCTTGTATAGGTGTGCTATTTATAAAGTATATATTACATGCAAACTATCCATTGTATAATAACGACAGGGCTATTGGATTCGCGTGTGGTTCGCTATTCGTGAGCGATGATCTGTTTAGATCGGATAAGTCATGGCGTGACCGCGGCCGGATGCTGAAACCTAATAAGTACGTGTCGTCGGAATCAGTGCTGCTTGTTTTCATATTTTTGTTTACATTATGTATAACTCATATAGAAGCGGGTAGGCCTAACGCTCGCTAGATTACGATATAATTGAATCTTCAGAAAAGCACTAGATTACAACCGCCAACAACAGGGAGAAATTGAGGCTCCAATAGCCTCAATTTCTATATATATGAATATATGATATACCCGAATATAATATACCCGAAAGGAGTCGTGACATGAATGTAACTTTTCATATCCTGAAATAATAACTCATATACTCACCCGTTTAATTTTGTCTACCAGTTCAGACACCTTCAAGGTTTTTAAAACATCCATGACACATGTACAATGTTCAGTTCTCAGCACACTACCTAAAATATCTAACGAGTCCTCAATTGAAGGTTTTCCAGTCTAGTGCACGAACATCAAAACCAAGACAGTCAACTTTGAAGTCGAGGTCTTTTTTTCAGTTTTTTATTTATTCATATAAATAACAAACTTAATTCTTATAATACGCAGTATTCGGTCTGTTATCGCCTTACTTAGTAAGTCGAGACTAGTAAAACTGGACTTAACCCCTACGCCGTCTGGCGCAAGTTGGTTCCTGTAAAGGGATTACCAGGCGAGGTGAGGTGCCAGGAGTCGCCACTTTTCGTTAGACTGCATTCAAAAACTATGCAGGACTCTTGGAATTAACAAAGCGGTTATTTATTAACGTCAGACGTTATTGCTTAGGATTAGAAGAACGTTTAAGTGAACAAACAGAAAAGGAGCCAGCGTAATTACTATAGGCGATTTGTCAAATGTATTATCTGCACTTTGTAGTAGGTATACCATACCATATACCATAGCGGCTAGTAAGTTTTCATAACTGATAAATACTTTTTATTACAACAAACAACACCGAGATGATATTTCGTTGCTTTTATAAATTACTTATTGGACAGACAGTATACTTGTTTCATAATACTAATACACCTAATATTAAATACATAAAGACACCTCAATATACAAGTACCATTTATTTCATATTGACTAACTCAGCGTAAAATCTAGCTACTATTAGTACACGTCCTTAATAATATATTCCTAATTCAAGCCAGGTATCGACTGACCGTCTAGGAAGGTAACAAGACACCTAGGTCTTAGACCGCACAGGCTTACGCCTAAGCCCCAGGTTTTATTATGCCCCAGTTTAGTGCTCAGATTTAACGGATGCTATGAGTTAGTGTTTCTAGTTAGTATATCTAAGGTCTTCTTATGTATTTTTCATCGGATATAAGATATTATTTTTTAATGTTACGTAGAAGAAACTTTAAAAAACTTTGTTAGTATTTTAGTATCCAGTAATGATGAAAAGTATGGCACGAATCTCAATATACTCTAAATAAAGTAGGTTAAATGATGATGATCTAAGTGTATATTCAATCCCCTTCAACACAAGCAGATAATTTCAAACATACAATACGCGGAGATAACAGCAATAATTGTTAAGGCGTTACGTCTGTCAGGGGCGTGTTTGCGGTTTTAATGAAGACATCTCATCTCCGACGTTGGCCGATTGTTAGGCGGACTTAGCCGATCGCGTTCACGAGCGATTATTGTGTATTCCATAGGGAAAATTTGACCGACATACGAGGGGTTAAGATTCTGAGATTTGATTCGCGAATGGTCCCCAGGCCCTTCATTCTGACACTTTTTTCTTCAAGATGACCACTTACATGTGAAATAATAAAAATATGAAACATAAAATTAAGATGCGATTTTCATTAAAAAAACAACATGGTTGATCAAAGATTTTTTGGTAGGAAAATACAATAATAAAATAAAGAACTTTTAAAACTATTTCAACCAATATTCAGATCATCAAATGTAACAAAGCTGTCGATTTACAAAGCAACAAGTTTTATAGAAGTAACATTAAATTGGAATATAAGTAACATATAAACCTTTTAATTAAAACACAAATATGTATCCCCATTTACAACAAACAACTTACATTCGAAATGAATACGAAACGGGCGAACCGATTTGTATCATACTTAATAAACGCGGGCTTGTAATTAATTCATATGACACTCAAAGGGGATGTCTGTAGGAAACATCATTATCTTAGCCGTCGTTGTGGCAACTCGTGCTGAATGTGTCGTGGTCCTTTGTGCCCCCGTCAATGGTTAACACATTTACCTACTTACTGAGTGAAAACTTGCAAAACGTACCATTGTGGATCTCAACAATGTGCCGTCGCGTTATCGAGCCGCGCGTCAAAGAAGTCAAAAGCTCGGTTTAGACACCCCTATCTCTCCATCGTTTGTCAGTTTTCGCCAGCGGCGGTGATTGTGTTAAATAAATGGCCTTTTTGAAGCGCCCTCGTTTGTTACCGTTTTAATTGACATCGAATATTATTCGGAATTTCTCGCACGTGCAAGATGGCACGCTTCGAATGTTATTGAATTAGGCGGTTGCGTCACCAACCTCAACCGTAAAGTGATTTGCACACATCACAATCATTACAGCCACTTTCAAAAATCTAATTAAATATGTTATTTACAGTCCTACTTTTAAGAGACTACATAATTAGAATAAAACATTGAACTTAATAAGCCTCAGAGTTTTTCGTAGCACTATACTACGAACTTGCTACGAAGGCCGTGCTAGCCTAGTGCTAGCTTTCCATTTTCGACGCTATTTTCAATTACATGAAAACGCTACGAGATCTGTCACCGCGCATGTTGTCAACGGTGAGCCTAAACTCTAAACCGACCCCATTTCAGTAATGTTTATTAATCTCATTTGTGTAATAAAATCTGCGTTAGTCGTTAGAGAAGCGTGATCCGGCCCTGAAATGCGCGCCTCCGCCGATAATCCTGTTAGGTTAAGAAGGTTTCTACATATTACGTGCTTTGCTACGCCTTAAGGATTAAGGCGCCGTGTACGCATAACTCGATACGTATTGTTAGGGAAGACCGAGCCCGCTTATGCTTATACGGTTGCCGAGATTTGTGCTAATCACCTTAAGACATATTTCTAGAACTGGACGTTACAATGAACGCGTTTTCAGTTACAATGTTGGAGGAAATACTTTCGTTTATACATTATGGCATTTTAAAACTAATATTTGTTCTATTACAGTAAGATTTTTGCCTGCTGTATGAAATGCTTGCTACAATGTTAACATCAGAACATGATTTAATGGGATCGTATGGTGAGCCTCGTTATTAAAATACCTGTACACGATTGCCAACGCCCTAATCCTGGTCTTACGAATAGTCGTCGAATATTAGACGCCATCACAAAACTATTCAGTGAAATAATTTATAGATTCATTATTCGGTAACCTAGCGGACGGACTTAAGCGATTTAGCGGCAAAGATGCAGCGAGGTTTAGCGCAAAGCCCGTCCATGACAAGGTGGTCATCACAAGCCCCAGATCTTCTGGACAATGAAGACAAAGGAGCGTTAAATTATTCAGGCAGAGCAAAAGCAACCTTATCACGTGGGGCGTAGTTGCGATTTGTTAATATTTAAGTTGTCGTAATTTTGTATTAAGACGAGTAGTTTGCATGGAGCGGAGTCGTGGCGTCTGGACTAAACCGGGGGTGGGTGGGGCCATAAATAATTAATCTGCAGCGATGTGCGTCGCTGGCCGGCGGTTTACTAAATCCTGGTCAGATTACGCGCCGTACGAAGTTGACGGACGTCTTAGTTTCGGGACGAGGGGTTCGGGCTCGCTTGTACTATCTAGAAACCTCCGAGTCTGCTGCACTGTAGGTGTGTCTTAATTAAACCTTGTCGAGCACGACGCTATAAACTACTGATCATGAACTTAGAGCAGTGATGTTTTCTTTTCTGATGAAACTATGTTAATCGCAGAAAAAAAACAATAATATTGATTTCAAGAGTATTTCTCATGTTGAAACGTAAGAGCTAGAATTAAGTTATTTATAATGCAATTACTTAGGAAAAATTGCTCATTAGTAGTAATAAGATTTTCTGTAGAATCGAAGTCTTTGTTTTTATTCTGATTCCAGTATCTATTGCAGTTCTCGCCATCTTTATACTTTAGTCCCACTCAACTCCTGAAATTATTAACGTATCAACATGGAAAAAATTCCTTATTGCGTAATGCTTTGCTTACGTAAACTGCATCCATCCTTATTTTCGCTAATGAAAGTACATTTATATCATATGAAAATCTTTTAGATCATTATGATGTTGACCATATACTAAGTATGCAGGCTGCCACAGAAACTCATCCCTATTTCAATGATCCTATAAACATCACTCCACACCGCACGCTTTTTCTTTCATCCTAAGCGGAAACCCTAGGACGAAGCAACAAGCGTCTTGTGGCGCGATGGATCGGGCTGGATTAGGGCAGCTTTGCCGCAAGAAACACAGCCATGCTGCAAATAGCACGCGCCGACTTGCTTGTACACGCATCGTATCTAAACCGTGATTTGTCAAGGCAAGCAACAAAGTGGATACGAACTTTTCCTATATGAAATGTGCAAAAATTACGTCCGTAACATGTAGAAGCATCACAGCTTTTCGAACGAGATCATATTATCGAAGTTAAAATAAGCTAGAGGAAAGTTACTTTTAAAACTTATATTGTGGATCTAGAAGTCAAATCTTCAATTACTCAGAAAACAATAGTCTAAACTAATACCGAAATAAAGAATAGTCCGTCGCAAAACGAAATGAAGGTGTTTCTATACTGGAAACAATGCAACATTCAAAATTAGACGTGCTAGTGCTGTCTAGCAAAACTATATCGAAATGACGCATTCCCATAAGCGTGTGTATAAATTAATTAGGCTTCTAATGCCTAAAACACAGTTAAAGCCTCCCTAAAAAGTTGGCAGTGAGCGCTGAGCTCTAATCGGGCCCGGTTGAAAACTCAATTGAGTGAGAAGCCTACTCGCTGGCTGATATTGGATTAGAAACAATTTTGTGTCTAACTTTCACATCAAAATGAGAAGTGCCCCTTAAATCACTTTGGAGACTAATTCGCAGGATAGACAAATGGTACTGGAGGCCTAATACGAAAAACGAAATTCTTCAATACGATCATCGTTTTGCGGGTCCGAAGCATTTTTATTGCGCAATCCTAACTAAGACACACACAATGAGGTAGTACATCCTTAAATAAGAAAAAAAATTAGGATGGAAAAATATGACAGGCATGTAAGAAATGGATTTATGATGTTTAGATACACATAACTTTACAACCCCCCACAAATCCCCTGCCGAACATGACCTTAAAAGTGAAAAAATAAAATTACATGTCATTTGTTACCGATATCTAAGTCCTTTTAAAATCACGTTAGTGCAAATCCAGAATAATCCCGGCTCTAAATTAAGCACATTGAAATGTTTTTATTGAATCCCGATAAGCCGTGATTACTAAACAACGCATTAACAAATTGCGGATTACCATCAATATTACTAATGTAACATTAAATGAGCTGTATACTGTTTAATATTTTGTATTAAAGAAGTTTTAATCTAAAACTGTTTACATAAAAGGCGTTTGCCGTGATATGTCAAGTACATTTCAAACGCAGTAATAATTCTTAGAAAAAATATATATATATAATTATACTTAACGTTTCAGCAATGCTATATTACTGAAAAATATCTCTTTTATACAACGTGTAATGTTAAATTCAACGAAACCAAAACCTCAGACGATTTTTGATTCAATTGACCTAATTCTGAAGAACATTTTTTTTTAGTTTTACTGGCACTTCTGATCATTTCTTGCTCTGCGGACGGTCTGTCGAAAATCGCTGGGACGCCAGGTCTCCGCCGCGTTGTCATTATTATTATTACTATCTACGCTTATAAACACAAACGATTGCATAGGTATTTGGCGGGTTTGAGCACCTATTGGATAATCATATTTATAAACAGACAGGGCGACAATTTATTAAAGATTTTTTTTAAAATGTGACGTATATTGAAAAGTGGTTTATTTGATTCTGCTCGTTATTCTAATCAAACTATTTCCAGATTTTGCCTATTTAACGTTACACGTTGTATATGCTTTTATTTTTGTGTGCACCTTTGCATGGTTTGCTTTTTTCCTTATAAGATAAAATAATTGAGGACACGGAAGGAAAATTGAACTGTAAGTCATTGGCTTTAAGTTTTTTTTTGAAGGCAATCTGAGATATCATACGTGTAAAATACGATACGGCTTACCAATCGATACGAGTAGGTACCACAACGTGCCAAAATTATTTTAGAATGTTATCAATTTTGCTTAAGCCTTAAACCGATATACCCGTCACTCCCTTAATGCTAATGTCTCTCAATCATCACCAAATCCAAATGATATCGGCGGTGAATGAGCGCATTTGAAAAGTTAAAAGCGTTAGGGCGGGCGAACGCTACTAATAAAGCGCAATGCTGCCGGACTCTGGGGCATTATCGGCGTTGTTCTAATGTTTAGTTGTGGCATCATTATACGGAACCGTGCCATTTTATTGGAGATCAGTTCGTGCAATTTGTGGTTAGATATTAGGGAACATTAGTAAGCGCGATTGTAGAGCCTAACCTCTAAGCTTTGGGCACTTGTTTGTGTTATCACCATTGTAAATACCGTATCGATATGTACAGATAGTAAGGAAAAATAACAAACTTATACAAAGGAAAAATAAGTGTAACAAAATTATAGAAAAAGTGGTAAGTAAATACAGAGGTTTAAAAAATTTCAAGGTAGGGTTTACACATACAGTGCCTAAGGAGCAAAATATGTAGGAATAACAGTCAATTATAGCTACTGATACAAATAACTAGATGTTTAAAGATGAACTTAGTCGGGGACAATAATTACACAATATTCAATGCAGTCTTTTAATAAATGCGCCGGACTAAACAATTATAATTATACTTTATGTATGTGGGTATAGGCATCACACACACACACACACACACACACACACACACACACACACACACACACGCACGCACACACACGCACGCACACACACGCACGTGCGCACACGGACGCACATTTGTTGGCCTGGTATGGTGTCGGTATAACACTTTGTCATGGACGGTTCCACATTGATTTTTCTCTCTCGATCTTTGGATTTCGTTTGATTATTATGTGTAATGTTGTGAATGTGTGTGTTTGTGATGTAGGCCAATAAACGTTTTTTCTTTCTTTCTTTCTTTCTTTAATTTATAATCAATATGTATCAAATGTCAAACACGATCTATCTGACAGCTCTAGTGCTAGTTTTGTCCATGTGCTAGCGTTGTCTACCATAGTTAAACCATCGATTATTCGACTAACACTGTTGTTATAAGAATGAATGTTATTATTTTTTACATAAAATCATACAACGAAGCCCAACGACATTAAATTAAAAATAAATATGGCACATCAAAGACCCTCAATACAATGTTACGCGAATGAAAACGAGATAGGTACACCATTAATCGAATGCGCCAACCGGAATTGTGCAAACATTAAATAGTCTTTGAAATGAATCATACACAGCGCTAGAGTCGATTTACTAATTAATTTTACCGCGCGAAGTACTCTAAATGCACTAGAAACTATAATCCTCATTAAAATGGGAAATAGGCGACTATTCACTTTGCCATCAAATATAATTTTGGCTTCTAAACGCGAACGTAATTACGTATTTTGGCAAATCCGATGCGCGGGCTGGCACAAATGTATGTAGGTACTCTTTCAAATTGTACCCATTAGTACGTTTCAATACCCGAATTAAATATGCAACTGCACTCAAAGACTCAGAACACTCAATTTCACCAATTTTCTATTTAAGTGTTCACGTTAGAATCTTTTAAATGAAATCGTATTTCGTGCTAGCGTTTTTTTAATTTAAATTATGGTAACTGTTAATAAGTAGGTATTATGATACCAAGGTACCTACTCATCAACTCATAGATTACACGAAACGAAAACAAAACACGGCACACCATTGCATTGGACTGAGCCTCTGATTGATTCGCATCAAAATGAATGATGAGTTATAATATACGGCACGCCGGAGCATTTCGAGACCACAATGCATTTTCTGGATGACAATCCGACGAAATAAAATAATACGAGGCCATCATTTTCATTTGCTCCCGAGCGCTCAATTTTTCGCATAACGCACTACCCAATGAAAACACAAATTAATCTCCTCATTTTTTGCTTTTACGTACAATTTTATATCATTGAGCCCAAATATCCGAAAGCGATGCATTTCGCGACGCGTAATCCCGTGTCACAATGATTCTCGTAGTTATGGATTACTTTTGTTTCGATTCAATTATTTCATCATAATAAAAGTGTATTATTGTGTTACGATACTGAATGGTATTACGGGAGATAATCCTCAAAGGTTGGCGATTGCTTTGTTTACGCGTAAAGTTCAGTGAAGGTGAGGTATAAAACCGAAATCAATATAGAGACAAGAGTGCGGACGAGGCCTGTGTTGACGCGATATCCAACATGGGTCGGGATTAAGCGACGTCAAATCCGGGATTAAACGGGCGCGGGATAAAGCGGAGGCGGGCGCTCGGGTCAGCGGGATTTTGCCGGGCAATAAAAGTGTCTGCAGCCGATTTAGGCTGAGCCCACAGGCAATTCGGCCACGCTACCAATTGCTAGGTAATTTCGGCTGCGAACGCGATCTGTCCGCACAAAGCCGTCCTAATGCCCGCCAATGGGATTAGCCTAGTGTCGCGCTGCCCTTACAATTTATTGGACGGAATCAGACGTCTAAATTAAGAGTTGATGTGGATTTCCTTGAAGCGTCGTAAGACTTTGATTCGCATCTTATGAAAATAGTCCCCAATAATAAACTTCAAAACTTGCACCTGTTGCAGGGTTAATAGTAGTACATCAAACCGATACTAAGCTCCATAATGTCAATATATTAGTATAATATAAAGCTCATACAAAAGAATATCGTTCTTTTAACTTCATCGTTGTGAATGTCGTGGCAGCCTATAAGTAAGGCAACACTGTAAAACTGTGTTTTTATCTTAAATATGTAAATATGTGGTGTATGCTTTGTTGGTTTGTTGGCCTTACTACACAAATAATGCATTGGCAGCAACGATTTATGGCATGTAAAATTTTATCTTAGCTTTAAGTATCGTCTTCATTCAGTCAGTCAATGTTTCGCCGATGATCACATAGATAAAAGGGCGTAAAACAACAACCCTCATCGAAAGCCGATATGCACTCGACTAATCAAAGTTTTTCTAAAGCAAACCCCGGCCGCGCGGTCGCCAGGCCATTATAGGCCCCTCGCTAATCCGGATTGGAGATTCATTACGGCGAGATTATACTCTATTGAAATCTGGCTTAAGCGAGAGCACGAGCGGAACAAATCGAAGAGTTGCGAAATATGCGGCTGACACACGACCGGACTGATGTACTATTTGAACATGATTTGTAGTATCGCTAATTGGTATAGAGGTTTTTAAAATTTTAATCAACAACTTTCACTTATATATTTTAATACAGTTAAGTACAAACAACAATGTATATATATAAAATGTATACAGTGCAAATAAAGATTATTATTATTATTATTCTAAAAACATAAAGGTACAAAGTCCTATTCGAAAAATATTCGTAGGTACTCAGAGGAACAGTCTATTTGACAGTCTTTCTTTAAGATTTAATGGGATATCAATACATTATGTGGGAATACCGTGTTACCTCGATAACAATTTTGTATTTATTAGTGTGTATGTTTCCGGGGGTTAATACAATATGTCAAAGGAAAGGCACAATGTCCCAACAGGGGTACGTTGTGTAGCATTAACCTTATTGGATAAGTCGAATACATCAAACGGGCACAAACAAAAAGCAAATATTTCCCGCGTGGAAAGGTTTGCGTAATTACTATCATATTTCAGAAGATGCTCATCTGTAGTGTTTGGAAATATGGGGATATGTGTAATTAATGTGATGGATTTAATAAATAGGATGTACGTATATGAAACGGTTTGTGATAAACAGCTGCAAAACAGTCTTTGACTACTGCGGTTGTTACCGCACGAAAGTTCCTGTTATACTTCATATGTATGTGTTGAAATTCATTATTGAAATTATTGAAAATATAAGGCTCCTAAATCGAGTTGTAATTGAACTGCAAATATGTAATCAAGAATGTTCTTAAAATTCACTCAAATACATGCTGATAGAATAGAAGGTTCTATAGCTTCTCAAACCGGTTTCACTTAGTGTGTTGATCTTTTGTTACATAAAGTGCTTCAATTATGTCTTTCCAAAACATTTCAATTGCTAACAAAACTACCAGCTCAAAACATGCAGTATTTAAATAAAAATCAACGTACAAATCGCTCGGCAAAATATGAAATCGTACAAAAACTCGTCAGTTAATCGTACTAGGGGCTTATCTCTTTTTGTAGCCCGTACGGATTATTCGCTGGACGGGTTTTATCCGAAATAAAATATTTATATCCAACGTAACGAGCCACCAGACGAACGGATTGGTGGCTACGTATATCAACGCTTTGGATTAAATTACCACTGTATGTTTCCAAATTAAAGTATTCTAGTGATCATTCTGAAAAAAGTCTTAGTAAGGTTTTGGTTCTGAAAAAAGATTTTAATTTGACTTGCCTATGCAAGATAAACTGACATTATTCGCATAAGATTTATTTACTTATTTAGTAGGCAAAGTCAAAGTATTTATGAAAAGGAAATAATTAATTGGTAAGATAATTTACAATACCTTAATATTTTTTAAAAATTTTAGTTACATAGTAAGTAGGTAAAAATAATATGACGTTACTTAATCCTACTTTATGGATAACCCAATGTGTTCATTAAAGCAGAAGCGCATATGTATAATTTAGTAGTACTAAAAATTATCAAAATCGTTTGTTGTGCACACAGCCGTGAACTTGGCATCATGAATACTAATTGTGACAACCCTTGTGAAGAATTAATCGGTTACTTTAAAGTACACTCACACTTATTTTTTCCAATATTTTTTTTATAAAGTACCTTATCTTAACGATCATATCCAAAACATTTCTTCCTAAGCCCTAAAAAGAAGGAATTAAGATATGCAATCAAAAACTTAATTTAAAACACCCCCCTAGGATCATCTCACTAATGGTAAGCCCTGCGATTGCGGAACTCAATACCCTTAACACTCAAACAAATCGTCATAAAAAACCTAATCTCGAAGGAAGCGATTCTAACACACAAAGTAGAGCGTGATTCTACGCAAAAAGTAAAGAATCAACGCGAGTGTAATGACAACGCATCAATGCTACAACCCCTGCCGTAGGTCGCGGTTACACCCAAGTTCATTGACTATCGCATCCACCCTTACTTTATATCCCAACGCAACCTTCAACCTTCACACCAGCTTATAAAACCCACATTTGATTGAATTAGGTAATCTCGCAGCTTTCTAGTGCAAGCCGAAGATAAGCCGAACGGATTAGTGCGGCGGTACGGAAAAAAAGAATAAAAAACGCAAACTCCGACGCTGATTGGGTTTAGTACTTTTGTATGCATCGAAATAATCTGTTGAATGGCTGTCGCGTTCTGACGTATCACTTTCAAAGCTGTACTATAAGTACACATATTATATATATATATATATATATATACGTCGGTACTATAATTTTTCAGATATTTTTACACAAGAATATTATTTCCCAGGGTATCAATTGAATCAATAAATGTTCAGTTCTTGGTAATTTGAATAAAATACTGATTATGCATTCAAACTGTAATAATTTTTACTTGTTATAGCAAAATCATGTAGGTAGGCTGAATTATAAACAAAAATATACGTAGTAAAAGGGCCAAGCGAGAAAATCCCGAAAAGGGCCGGCATGTGGCGATCCCGGATTTCGGGATTCCGTTCATCCCGTCTTACCGTAATCCCGCATACAAAATAAGTACATACACCTTTCACGACGAAAATATTTTTTCAAGTATGCTCTTCTCTCTTTAATGGCTTACTTTGCATGTTTTATTGGCTCTAATAAAATAGTTTACCCACTAATCTTACGTATTTGAGACATTTAGTGGTTCAACACTATGCCAAGGACTTACAATTTCTTTATGCTCCTTTATAGTAACTTTCTTTATTATATTATATCGGTTTAAGAATTAATTTGTATTTTGATGATTGCTTGACAGTTTTATTTAACTCTAATATTATACCAATAAGATTCATATTCAAATTCAATGTTACCATCACAGAAGTCAGGCTGAGCGTCGTCCATCTTTACAGCACACACGTGACCATCGCGGTCCGTCTCGACAGAGATAATCCCCATTGTCCATCCTGCTCTCACGCATGCATGTTGCGCGCAAATCCTCGCGTCGTCTCGCTCTAATCCCTTATTTGAATCTTATCAGATCTCAGGAGATACACCGGGGCTTGTAGTCCGGCTGGTGTGTAGTTGCGGATTTGGAGTTAGGGTTGGTCGGATTTAAATTTTTGGATTTTAGAAGCTAAGCTTTAAGTGCTCTATATACTTTTTCTTAATGTAAAGATAAAAAAAAATGCTTTTTGAAGCTTCAAAGTTTCAGTAGTGCTGATAGTTTAATGTTTTCTCACCAAACAAAGTCAATTGTTTATTATCAATATATTTTTACTATAAGTGTGAACATTATTGTTCTTATTGGAAAATAAAGATAACCAGTTGGAAAAATACGAGCTAAGTGATATCGTCCATCTGATTTCATTCAACTCCCTGACATTTTAAATGAAGGCCGAAATAAGAAGAAGTTCGATGTTATATATATTGAGTATTTATTTATAATATATCAACAGTAATAATAATCAGGTGCAGCCCTAATCGCCGCATACATTAAAGGTGCGTCCATACAGAATCCGCGATTAATGGCTTTGAAGTGCGATTGAAGCTAAATTTATGTTTCATCGCGTCACGGGGCTACAAGATGTGGACAGCTGCTTTCATCTGTCAGGCTGAATCGTCTAGTACTATAACTAACTCTAATACAAGCCTAAGTATGGTTGTCTGAACTATGTATTATTTTCAATAAAAATAATTACAATTCTTTCTTTCGAGTAAGAACCTATACCTACTCTGCCATTAGATAGTTTTTTTTTGTTTAGAAGAATCACTGTCAAATACAAAAATCTAACGCTGTATTCATTATTTTCCATTCATATGCGATATTATTCCACAAGGAATACATTGTGTAAAAACGAGGCCTTTTCGATGAATTAGCAAAGCACTGTTAAATTACGAAAAACAAAACAATCATTGCAATTACAGTAATACTGAAAATCATACGCCCCTCAAGAAAAATGGTAAGAATTTATTGCGTCACAATAACTGTCAAAGCTCTAAACACGGAACACAATGGCGATCTTTCCGCCGTATTTTATAAAGGGAGCTCGAATTAAAGGCTTATTTCTTGCGAGTGTAATAAGATAATATTACTAACCCTTTGTAGGGATTAAGATTTTGTTAAGGGCGGGTTCCGTAAGCCAGACGGGACGATTAGGGCCAAGACCCTGCCTCACTTCTAAGGTTTTTACCCGCGCTTCGAGCGTTTGTATTTATGTATATTTTGCTCTTGAATGAGCGAGGGAAATTATTAAAACAATTGGGAAAGTAAATGTTTTGTAATATTATGATAATTGTATAAAACAAAATTATGCTTATAGCTTCTTAATCGTGACTGCACATTACTGGTTAAAGTTTGATTGCAATTTTAGGAACAGGTACAATGTTATAAAGTATGTTAGAGTAGGTACACAAAAATATGTGTATGGTTTTTCTTTTATTACTTATTGTATGTTCTTCCTGTCTTGCGTTTCGATTGACTTTAAAGAGTTAGTAAAGAATTATAAGAACCTTAAACACTATAGTTAAAGTGTCATAAGGTACATATAGCGGATAGTATTTCAAATTAAAATCGCGATATTTCCGCGAGCTTTATAAAGGTGGGCGCACACTCGCCTCAGAAGTACACGCACGACAGCACGCTCGCCACCGCCCATAAGCCTAATCTTGACAAATGGTGCGGATCATCCGCCAGTGTGCACCGGCCACGCTTATTTGTCCACATGACTCGCTCGGCTCGATTTTTTATCGATTGATCAGAGGCTCAGCTGATTGCCTCTCTCTGTTGTTGCCGACAGATTAAATACACACACCGTACGACGCACGCACACAACCAAAAAGCGAATTAAAGTATAGCACAAAAGAATAATCATAAAAGATTTGCATTATGATACGCACACGTACTTTGAATCGTTGTTGATTCTCAATTTAAACTTTACCCGCATTTGTAAAAGAGCGAGTTTTAATTGTTCGGTTTTGATAGTGGCGTGTATACGTGTGCGTCTTCGTTAAGCCGAGAGAGTCTTAGGAGGATAATCTTCAAGTGATTGATGGACCTTCCTCTGCCCGCACCACGTAGTCAAATATCGCATCGATTTAAATTAGAAACATTTCATCTTCAATCTTTGATGTTGTACTTCTTCAAGTAAAACACAAGTCTTCAAATGAACTAGAAAGTTTACCGATTTAAAGGTAAAACATACTAAAACCTTTTTCCAGATAGAGACCGCTCGTAAATACCTAGTTGGATAAGTAGTTAGTTAGTCAATTAATAATGTAAAATCTGTATCAAATATGAAGATTATATATTTCGGATCACTTTTCGTCAACAATCAAATACGCTGCTGGCATTATTTTGTAATTGTTGAACTGCAACTTATTTTCTCACTCAAATTGAGATTTTTCCTGACTGTATATTAAAATCATATTTTATCAGCCACAGCTGTTACACCATACATGTAACATAACCAGGATACCGGTTATAACACGAATCCCCGGCGAGTTATTCAACAAAATCCGGATTGCAATAATCCCCCAGGAGATGTATCCGGACGGTGGGCAGCCGCCGGCGCCTAATCCGGACTTATCCGGATCGGGGCTTACTTAGCCGCGCGTGTGTGTGTGCACTACGTACGGTGAGGTGGCAGCTCCAGTTATGGTTAAAACTTTTTGTAGATTCTTGACGAAATTTTTGATTGTCATCTAATCTAAATGGACTGATTTTGAAGACAATAATTAAAACAGATGTTTGATTGGTACAAAGAAATGTGCACTTCACTATATACAATATTAATGTATAATCATCAAGCAAATAAATCGTCACCATCTTAAATACTAATAATTCTACTGTCTGTCTGTGTTAGTAGCTAATTCTCCATATCGTCGACATAACATTGAGGCTGGATGTTACGATACAACTAAGGTAAATCATGGCTACATCGTCAAAATCCAATCATTTGACATATTGAACGACTATTACAGTACTATTATATTTGCTCAATAATAAAGAAGATGTCCTCAAAAGTTCCATGTCCATCACTGGTACCGTCACCTACATCCCTCACTCAGCTCTTTGTTAGGGGCGCTCAGAAGTACTCTCAGCTCCTTAGTTAGAAGAAAACGTCACTTGTATGGGCATCCCTTTTCCGACTGGCCGGACTTAGTCCCTAGTTTTGTATCTAGATAAAAAGTATAAGATTACGGAGGTGCTAAAATGGAGCTTAGAATTAAGGGAACGTGTCACATATCTTGCTTGTGTATGTAAAAAAAAACACAGTTTGCTTTTAGGTCCTTATGTTTTTAAATTAAAACTCTCAGTGAATTTGAAGATGAAAAGCCTTATATTAATTATAAGTTCCAGTGCTTTAGAATGTTTTTAACACTTACAGTGTCATATTTTATATCTGTTTCATAAACAGACGGCTAGATGGCGCTACGCGTCACGCAATTGACGTTTTCATAAGAAACCACAAATTTCGCAGGGTCGGACTAACAGCACGGTAGCTCAATTGGTAACAGCGTTTGGCCCGGTCTGCCAAAAGGTTGCTGGTTCAAGTCCCGTCCGTGCGCAAATTTTTGGTTTCTTATTTAATCTTTATGAATATAAGTTCCAGGTTCCCTTTCATCATCTTAGAATAAATTACCCTCCATGTTGAACCGCCGCCAATTATAGCAAAACATATTATCTTTAACAGAGTGACTACTGGCTTTAACAAAAACATGTAGACTCATTTACTGCGAGATCAAATCATTTTAAGAAATATATTAACCTATCCGGCTTGGTATGACTTTTTATCTGATTTTGTTCATCGAACATGTTTAAGTGCATTATTATGTCTTATATCAATTGTTGTGTACTGATGTGTACGATACGTTCTATTAGTGAAAACTCGATAGGCATATTAGTTTTATATCTCCCGTTAACATTATACATGTAATATATTGCTATTCGTTTTCAACAAGTAAAAATAAATATCAAACAAAATTTGCTAAATCATTATCAAATGTGAATTTCCGAAACGAGATTTTAATGTAAACATTGACCAGTAGCATCATGAATTTAAAGTGGTGACCACCCAGCCATTCATATCCACAAAATTGATGTTTAGTGGCGGTTGCGTCATTACGAACTCGTTTTCTCTAATACTGGACAAATAACTATCATCCTAATTTCTAATGATAGATGTTAATCGCAGTTTATTGCTTAGCTGGGTTAACGAGGTTATCGCGAATAGATTCCATGGAAATTAATATTAAGAAATGTTTCTTATTTTTCATATATGAATGGGATCTATAATCTGACCAGGTGATTCAAGAAATATTTCTAGACAGTCTTTTTAAATGTTGAATTTTGAAATAAACATGTAGTTCTTAAATAAATTTGCTTTAAAAAAAGTGTGACATATACTGCACTTTAAAAAAACTACCAAAATGGCTCGACTATTGGTAGCAAACGCGTCGCTCAGTTTCAGCCCTCCTAACACAAGTATCAAGACATTTTAAGATTATAATGTTTAAAAACCTATTCCTACAGCAAATTCTCTCTCCTAAGGTTTAGTGAGTGAAATCTTGTAGCTCTAAGGCGGTAGTACAATACACATCCAGCTCCCAGGTACCCGGATCAGCGGTAAGCCGGATTACTCGGATCTGGATCTGAGGTCGGGAATATTATGCCCGGAGTATCCCTACGTGCACTGAAACTGTCGATGTCGGGTTGATGAATCAAAACAATGAAATAGTTAAACGAGTTATTAAAGGAGTTTATTTCAAATTAAGAGAAAAAAAACGTATTTGTTATTGTATTTTTATCTACAGATTGATTATTTTTAATTTTAGTGAAATATAATCAGAGAAAAAGACATCCTTTAAAACCCATAAAATAAAACTCTACCTTTTGGCAACTTTTTTGTTTAAGTTCACATAGTGAAACGATTTTTCATAAAATTATGATATACATGTAGGTATACCTCGGTCGGGCTACGCTCGGCGTTCGAATCAGAAATGAGGAGATACGTAGAAGAACTAAGGTAATGGACATAGCCCTGAGAATCAGTAAGCTCAAGTGGCAATGGGCAGGGCACAAAGCGCGAAGAATTGATAGCTGTTGGGGCAGAAAAGTTCCAGATTGAAGACCCTTCGATCAAAACGTAGTCCACCGACAAGATGAACAGACGAGCAGCAGTGGACGTCCTTTGGCTGAAAATGATGATTTATAGGTATATCTATCTAGCACACCCCTAAAATCAATAAATACACATAAAAATACGAAATCAATGTCCCAACACATTTTCAAATCACTTATAGTTTTAGATTCGTTTTTTGCACAAGTTCGGAAGAAAATATAACATCACAAATAGGATTTGACCCTTAAACAAAAACACACAATTAAATCGATAGCGACACACGTACACACACAGCAGCGCGGGATCGCGCGATCATCCGGATCATCCGGGCCGGATCAGCCCCGTGTCGCCCGGAGATAAAGCCGAACTACCCCCGCGGCCGGGTGTGCACGGGTTAATACATAACGCGCAAGCTATCTCAAATTTGCATTGCGATTGCAAATGCAGGTGTAAGAAGCGCTCGCAAATATGTTAATTCGTGGTTAATGGTTATCCATAAGGATTTAATTTGTTAGCCCTGTCAAGTGGCAGTAATTACTCTTACATCGAGTCGAAATTTAAAAGTACCGTCCATCATTTATTCACATTGCAATGCTACAGAAATTTTGATAGATAATAACCCATACGGTTCATGCAAGCACTCCAAGTTCGAATTTAAACTGTATACGCGCGCTTGCCTGTTGTTCCTAATTTGAATTAGATAGTGTATTTTTTTGTTTTCTTTTTAATAATAATACTCTTAAATGCCAGTCTTACTATCAACTCTCTCTAACAACTCTGTCTTACAACAACTATCAACTAAAAATAAATAAAAATTGATTGCTTTTGTAGGCACAAAAGTGTGATCAGTTTTCAATTCGGTGATTTTGATGCAAATCTTCTGTCAAAGTTAAATTGTTGTCTAATCAAACAGCAATGTTTTTAATCAAAATGGAAATATGATACGTAATTTTAGAAGAAATTTTAATCTACTGCTATACAAATATTGCCATTTACTTAATCGGCTATAGCACGTTAGGATCGTGTATTAAAGGTTATTTACATTCAACTTTTAAATCTACCGTTGATTTTGGCAATAAAGCTATGCTTTACTACTTGGGTTATGTCTTATACACAAAATTAAAAAAATACGATACAATAAAAAACATAAATCGGCTTATCTTTATAAAACCGGCTTATTCGTACAGTGTAGAGTCAGCAAGGTAAGTTCCATAAGGTCTCTCTAGCATAATTATTTAATGATCTTTATCTAATGAGAGCTCAATCAATATTTGGTTTACAATTTGATCGGATAGTGGAAATATAACTTTACGTACACTGCCAGAAAAAAGCCTAAAAACCTGTACAAATAGCAAACGATTAATGATAAATTGGAACCAAATAAATAAATATCTCATGACGCATTGTCATAACATATAGTTTTTTCATAAATTAGTTATTTTTAAGTATTGTATTGAACCCATCACATAACATAATCTTACAGTGACTTTTTAAAAAAAAATATATTTAGCTTTTATCTTGCTGACGGTACTCAGGTACGAATTGACAAAAAGATATATCTCCGCCGTCGTCCGTAATCCGTCGAGCATTGTGCAACGGCTAATCGCTGGATCGGTTCAAATTAATAATGATTTATAACGGCCGATTAGACGTTAGGCACTAACCGACGCACCGGGCTTTAAGACTTTGGTTAAGATAGCGTTTGTGAAGTCGCAGATTTTACAATACATTTTGTACTAAGATTTGAATTGACCTAGAAGTCAGTTTTTAATCACATTAGGTTTTTTGTGTAAAATGGTACTTCGTCTATTTATAGACTTTTATCATCTGACTTTTGTATTATGATTTCGTCTTATATATAAACCTCTTATATTTGTCATAGCGTCTACGTTGAATACATAAAAAAAATGATAGCATTGGTTTTGGGACTAATAATGAGTTAGCAGTGCTTCACGCTTCTCCACCTTAAAGTTATCAGAAACGCTGAAATTAATAGTGATTTATAACGGATTGGACATGAAGCACTAAGTCAGACTTATGACTCCACAGATTCAGTGAAGAAAGCGCAAACCCAAACACAGTTTAAGAAATTGAGGTGTTTTTAAAATATTGAATTTAAAATTTACGTTTCCGTCCCTCTAATTAAACAATTTTTAAAATACCAATAGTAAAATAAAATTATTTCTATCCATTACCTAATGAAACTTTAGTTTCAGAGTCCTGCCCGATCAAGATTTACATAAAATTTCAAAGCCACATATAACCAGTTACCATTAAAATGTTTCATACTCCTTGATGAACGCAAGGCAAAAAACAATCGATTAAAATTTAATACGGCACTCACACAGCATTGCATCGAAAGGGACATTGCGTAGGTACTTACGCCAGACGGGATGTCCCGGATTAGATTAAAGGGGTAAAAGAATCAGAAAGGGACAACACCATGGACACTCGCGAGGGGGACAAGGACAGACGACCGGCAGAGATTTAGAGATTATGATTCATAAAGAGTAGAGGATGAATGGAAAATTATTACGGAGGGATAAAGCGGGTATTATAGTCTATGGGAAGCCGATGGTTGGTACCGATTCAAAGACAAACTGGTCGTGAAATTAGGTTCACGGATTTAGGGGTCTCATTCATTAGAGCACTAGGGATTTTGGATTAATTATGCTCGAAGCACCATAATCGCAATCGTTTCACTATTTCAAGTATCTGGAAATATAATCTAATTGGATGAGAGTTATGTTTCAAAATAAATTTGTCTAGACATTTATAAACATTGATTTTCTATCAAAACAGCTGTTCTACGAAAAAACTTTTAGTTAAAGTGATTGTTATTCATGATAATTGAATATGAGCAAAAGTACTTCAAGGATGATAATAAAGTTATAAATCGTCCTGAATGTGTTCAAAAAGAAATTCGTCATCATAGTGAAAGTTTCGAACATAAAATTATAAAACAAGCACTCAAATAGTATGACACAAACATAAATTTACAAAACGCTTGCGTGATTGAATGCAAGTGCAAAATAAAATTGTCATAGAAAACTATTGATGTATGCGGCATGTCTTTGACGCGTATCGCGAGTTTAGAATCAATAAATCGTTTTATTGCTGTAATAATCACCGTTTTATCTTTGAATCCAAGCGATTCTGCCTGGATGTAAGGTTTTTGTACACAGCAACGCAATTTTTTTGCTAGATACCTTTCTAGTACTCATAGTGTCGGGCAGAGTTTTATTCTTGGTTTTATCATCATTAAAATCAATTTGAAGATAGTTGATCATAACTAGGTAGGACCATAAAGAGGTCACAAACTTCTGTGATACCATTTTATTATTACAGTTCAAACATAATAATTATTCACGTACGTTAAAGTTAAGGTAACAAGGCACAAAATTGTAGCATCGAATCAAAGTTAACACAACGCAATTTCAGGTCAAAGCTACACTTACATTAAAAGCTGTATCCACCGACTCGGAGCAATCGAATTAGCTTCCCGCTCGCATCATTAGGTGTGTGATCGGGCTATACTCCGAGATATCGGTAAATCAATTATGGCATCAGATTACGGAGATGAGCGCAGACAAAAGGGCGCGAAAGGAGGGGCCGCGCGTGACTCCGAATAATGTCGACTTGTTGAACGCACCGGAACTTTTGCGTTGCCGTAGATTGAAAAGGTTGGCATGTTTATGATGGTTGGGGAAACTGAAGAAAAGCTTTGATGAAACTAACCGCCGCTTGTTGGCATACACCATAGCAGAAACAGTTCTTTTATATAAAACAATTTTAAGCTTTCTTTCTGATTAAGGAGGGAGGTTTAATTCCTAAGCTCGACACGGACATGCGTATCAAGATATACATTTGTTTTTCTACGATAGAACTGCACACTTGACCAGTTTTCCGATTTTATTTTTCTTTTTGATCAAAATAGGCCAAGTATTTAGATTATCTTTTGGCCAGATAATTCTTATCAGCCAGTACTCACCCGTGATGCCTTTATTCAGCAGGTTGTTGAAAGCTTCCTTCTTCGGCGAGAGGTGCGGCGTGTGGGGCGCCCTCTCGTGGTGGACCGGCGCGGAGGGCGGGCGAGGCACGGCCCTTTCCTCCGGCGAGCGGCGCGGAGGCGTCTTGCTCCTGCGCAGCTCGGATGAGAAGTTCTGAAAAGAGGTAGAACGTTTAAAAAAAGAACGTTATGTGGTCTATGTTTTACCGAGATTTAAGGCGCTAACTAACAGATCGGTAGAAATATCCGTGTATTACGTGAACACGCGAGATAAAAAAAGCACGCTAGGTGCATACAACTGGTTCTTTGGCTTGGTGTCTATGATAGTACCTTAGTACCTATCAATAGGTACTTATATTTCGTATTTAACAAACTCTTGTGTAAGTGGAATAATAAAGTAATTTAAATCACTTACTAAACCTCTGACATCTAAGTTACAATGTTGCTCTTCATTTACTAAATCGAATCTATTAAACATATAATTATGTTATTTTAATATTTTATTATTTTAAGGTATAATATCAAAGAAGAGATATATTCTTGAATATTATAATTTTATGATTACCGAGTGATTATTAATTTGTTATTTCTTTGTCTATCTAACAAGCATAAAGTAGGTATGTAAAACGTATTTGAGTAATTTATAGCAAGTGCGTGATACCATGTTTTATAGAGTCATAATAAGTCAGTCTTGAAATATGGCAATTCTCAACAGCGCATTCCATAAGTGCATCCATCGTCTATTTAGAATGTCGGCCACGTCTGTCAATACACAAAGGAAGCTATACAATTAAACTAACTGAATAAAGGATTAGAATTTTATTGGTCCAGAACCAATTCTTATGTAAATAGAGGTTTTACATGGAGTGATAAAGTTAGCGGTGCAGGCAATATCGCTGGTTAGGAGTTAATCCACGTATAGCGTGTCTGTCTATATGGCCTGGTGCTGTGACCGAGTTGGATCATCTATGCACTTGTATGTGTATTGTTTTTGTAATATACAAGTTCTAGGACTGCTAGATGATTTATACGTGCATTGTTAATCAATAAGAATCATCTGCCGTTTAATTTTAAAATTACAATCTATTAAATTACCGTAAGACGGCTGAATTTAAATAATGAATCATCGTTATCATTATGACATTAGATTTCAAACGACCGTCTTATAGTTTTCGTGTATTTTTTTTATAAAAGAAATTGCTGTTGGTAATTTAACAGTGCAATTGATTAAATTGATTATATTTCTATTTGCGACTTCACATATCAGGAGGAGACCGATCACTAAAAAATAAGCAAGGGTTGATCATGAAAACTTTATTATTCCGAAGGCAGTTAATTCCAGACAGTCCAAGGCTCAGGAATATAATAATGAATTATTCCTATCGCTAGTGCACTTGCATACAGCGATGCGTATGCGCAGCGTGGGACGTGCCACACATGCCGAGCAAACCTGAACACCGTTTTTCATTATTTTTATAATGTAACTGTTTTTTTTTGTTTCAGTCTTTCCTTATTTGAATTGGGAGTTCAATGATCCAATTGACAGAGCATAAGGGCACGTAGAATAAATGGCGTGAACTTGTGCGCGAACTCTGTTACTACTGTCAACTAGTGATACAGATTCGCTTACAAAATAAGATTGTCTGTATGGCTTAGCCAAAAGATTGGCTCAATAAGATATGATCGGATCATGGTTTGATGACTTTCTTATTAAGAATAGCTACTTTTATTACGTAATCTAATCATTGGATTCGTGTTTCGTTTCTGGCTTAAACGCTCACGGATCAAAAGATCACCGGCGGTCGGGTAAACAAAAGTATAACAAAAGACTGATGATAAACACATTCGTGTTAAAGAAATGTATCTACTTATATGAATGAGCTGATAAATAAATTAGATCACTTTCCTCTTCTGAATTCGCGTTAGGTGAAAAAATATATATTTAAAATTATATTGACAGCGGGCAAATATAACATCGTTATGCAACAGATTTTACTCCTGTTTGTAATGCCTAGGTATTAACCAAATCAGAACGGTCATTCTTCTTTTAATTATCATCCACTTACCACCTGGGTCTCCACGACTAAATATAAATATTCGTTCTATTTTTACACGCAATGTCAATTGGCAGCTACGTCACGATTTTCATACGGTGTCATTTGCAAATTGCTAATGTCTACGAGATGTGTCAATGGAAACAATGTACATGTTAAAATTTATATAAAACACACCCTAAAATAGGAGATAAAATTAGCACCACTAATAAAAATACGTCATAAATAACGATCAATATCGTGCATTGTATAACCATATTGAAAAACAAATCAAACTAGCCACGCACACCCGATAATTTTGATGAATTCGCCTCTATCTTTCAATGACCTTTATTAATAAACGTAATTCTGCCTTGGTACACTACCTGTACATCTGTTTAGCAAGTATTTAGAAGAGTGACAATGTGCATCCTTAAATACTCTGTTTGACAATCAAGCTCTGCATGTGCTCTACATACGAGTGAAAATAAACATGTCAATAAATAACATTTATTATAATCTATCGATCATATTTTTTATACAAACATGTTTTGCTTTGAGTCAACTAACAACAGATATTCTGCTGTAATTTCAAAACTTATACGTTGTGCCCTTAAAAGGTTACAATGCATCAAACTTTATATTATTACAACCAATACCTCTTTCTGGCCTACTTTATTAAACGGTTTAGATTAGAATATTATATTGTTACTTATATCATCTTTAAGGGTATTTTATTAAAGTTTGCTTTATGAAGCTAAAATGTGACTGCTTTATAAATACGGGTCTAAGAAAAGTCGAACCACTTAAGAGGAGTCGAGATTCAAATTGGACACATGGGCATTGCGTCAGTCGCCGCTAACCGCTCATGAGCCACTGATTACACTCATTGAATATTGTTACCATACGATGAGTCTTGACTTGAATCTCGGACGAAATGATACTTGTTTAACATGGTTAGCGAAGTGCAATGGCAACAAATTATACGCGACAGAACAAATTGGAAGGTATTTTCGCGGGTTGACCTTTGTGCTAGGACTTTGACTTTGTCTATTTTCAAATGTCGGTCATGATTGGAATACACCCCTTAAGAATTCAGGTTAAGTAATTTTGCATCTTTAATTTTAATTGTATTTTATTTTTATCAAGACAACCAACAGCTTAACAATTAGTGTTTATATCAAGTAGTTAGTTCTTATAGGAATTTAAGTCAATAACAGGTTTTCCTATATTTGCAATTGGTTTATCTTTGATGCGAAAATGAAAAAAAAATGAGTATAATTTTATTTCTTTGGTACGATTTGTAAATTCTGTTTAGAATCCCTAGTTTTCGTTCATCATCATCATTATTAGCCGAAGAACATCCACTGCTGAACGGCCTTCCCCCACAGTTATCCACAGCGACGATCACGGTCTGGACCCAGTTTGATCCTGTTATCTTTCAAGGTCGTCTGTCCAACTTTTCGGTGGACCTCCTACGCCGCGTCTTTGTTCGACGGGTCTCCAATCTAGAACTTTTCTGAACTAAAGGCCATCAGTTCTTCGTGCTATCAGTTTACTTTCGCTAAAGAGATTACTTTTCCTGTGGAGCCTTCTTGGTTCATCATCATCATCATCATTATCAGCCAAAGGACGTCCACTGCTGAACATAGGCCTCCCCCACGGTTTTCCACAGCGACCGATTACTAGTGGTCTGCATCCAGTTTGATCCTGCAATCTTTATACGGTCGTCTGTCCATATTGTTGGTGGACGTCCCACGCTGCGTCTTTGGTCGAAGGGTTTCCAATCTAGAACTTTCCTGCCCCAACGGCCATCAGTTCTTCGCGCTATGTGCCCTGCCCATTGCCACTTAAGCTTACTGATTCTCAAGGCTATGTCCGTTACCTTAGTTCTTCACGTTTCTCGTCGTCGTTCTTCTTGGTTCGTATTTCTTATCAATTTAGCAAAAAACAATTCGCGGTGGTTAATGGTAATAATGATTACAAGCGAATGCCCTATCACATTTAAACTCAATTGTGACTAATGTTATGGTCAAAAATTTAATAGTCATGACAATGATATCACTGTCTTTATCTGATTTTATCAACTTCATTTGAAGCAAATTGATTGGCGTTTTCGAGCACTGGCACGGTAATTTTTGAATCGAGATTTTTCCGCATCTTCACGAATACTCTATCTACGTAGATTCTGTTGCACTGAGCATGACTTTTCTAACACTTAGTCATCTTATCCTTTGCAAATTAATTTAAACGCAATTGAATAATTGTACGACGATTTAGACGATACCCGTATTTCTGAAACC
Organism: Pyrausta purpuralis; assembly: GCA_963924145.1. NCBI lineage: Eukaryota > Metazoa > Arthropoda > Insecta > Lepidoptera > Crambidae > Pyrausta > Pyrausta purpuralis. The sequence continues at coordinate 18,687,132 of OZ001659.1, forward strand.
GTTCCACTTAGATCTCGAGTTCGCTCATGCTGACTTCTAGTCGTAGCTCATAGTTGGCTGGAGAGCCGCGAGGGATTGATCATGTTCAAAGAAACCATACAGACATTTCAAGTCTTACCCACATCGAAACAGCTTCTATTCCCGCAACTGAAGGCATAAAACGAGCGTTCGCACCAATACGCGACCAATAAACCAGTGCGCACCGTCCATAGAATCGCTGATTCGCGCCACAGATACGTCTAATATCGTATTGGAATTTGTGATGCCGGTTGACCCTTGTTAACCCAGATTACACTCGGCGCCTGATTCGTCCTCCGGCTGATTGTGTTGTGACACAAACTGTAATGTATTATGTGTTAACTCTTGCTGCAATCACGGCAGAATGTACAATTACAATGGATATGTGCTACTAACTTACAATTTGTGGAGATGGAACGGCTTTCGTCGAGGGCGCTTTGGTTTTAAGTAAGCTTTTCAATGAGAAAACATCTAGTGACAGTAGATACTTACATAGTTTAAACAGTCAGTTATATCTTATAATTTCTATGCTTATATGATATACATGGTTATAAATGAGCCGACAACACCGAAATGTTGCCGGCAACATTTCCGTAAAAGTATGGAAGGAACATTACAACAATTATCACCATTATTTGTTTGAAATGAGAATATTTATGATTAATATTTTAATGCAAATATCGTTAACTATGTTTCTAACATTGTCAAATTTGGCGGCTGTTTCAGCTGTGTTATCTAAATATTCCTTTCGATGGCACGGGAATTTCACTAGTAGAGGCACATCTACATATAGGCGTAGTTTTAGTTTAAGTTTATTAGTGTAGCCTATACGCTGAAATTAATACTAATATTTAATCTATGATAAACTTTAATGCGAAAACAACTCCTGTGGAGGAGCTTTAGGGTAAGCTTGAGCTTGCTTTGCTTTTTTATGGTTATATCAACTTTTGTCTCAAACATTGAACTGTTTTGAATTGAGAGTGACTCGATGACGTACAATTGGGACGGACCGACCAAACAAGCATTTATCTATATTGATAACGCTAATACACTTCCGTACGACAATATTTGAACTATTCTGTGAGAATATTTTTGTTTTATCAATGAACGTGCTGTGTTCATTTAAAAGTTAATCATTATGTTACTTACGTTATTATTTGATGTTATATACAAATTGGGTAGAGTGTTATAAATATCAATGAAACTCATAATTAAATCAATGATCACGATTCACGGTTTGTGCACAATTATTGTTTCTTTTTTCTTATTAATATGCACTTGCTAGATACTCTCTGTACATATGACTATTAGATAAAACTGATTACAAGATCAGCAAATAATGCTATTACGACAATATCAATAGATAAACGGCTCAACGCCTGACAGCTACCATTTCCATTATACTTGCTAATTATATTTACAATGGTGTCGTAGTGCCGTTCCCATTACGTCTTGATGTTTAATCTGTACTTAGATTTGTCTTAGTCTTTCTTGATGTAATAAGGGCTCCGTCACACCACCTCAAGCGTGTTTCATAACAATTGCACTTCGGTGTTCGTTTATAGCACCATGTGATTGCACCCTTATCCAATGCCTGGTGTTTTTCCGCGTCATCTTTTTAATAATGTGGAGTATAATAGTGCCCCTAGCCGATTTCGACTACGGTGGCTAGTCACAACGACTAACCGACTGCGCGAGATATATTATAGTGCCCAAGTGCGTGGGCAAACACAGGTGCACTCTCTCTTCCTTTCACTCTCATAGCCTGATGGGACAGCAATATGACACAACCGGAGAGAGATCAGGCGCAGGACCAACGTCTTTACGTGCTTTCTGAGGCACGGGGGTGAAACACCGCACTTCCAACTCCGGGCTACCCTGAGAATTTCCGCGCAGAAAAACACAAGTACACATTTTTGCCCGGGGATCGAACCCGGACTCTCTAACCGCTGCGCCATCGAGCAGCTGAGTATAACTTATATGACTATCAAACCAAGTGACACTACGTTTCTCAAAAGATTATTTCTGCAGAATTTAGTAGGTAATAAAATATCACTGTTTTATCAATTCCCAGTAAAAAAACAAAAGCTATATTTCGTATCTTCATCTTGTCAAATGAACAACAAATTACGGGGCACGATAAAAACTGTTATTCTACTCATAATCCGAGTAACAGAGGCCACGGCAAGTAATGGTGACGCGCAAACATTGTCGGAAACCTCGATAGTAACATTTGCCGTGGCATTACCCGTTTTCTACCGCAGTAAGCCCTGATTATTTATGCCACTATTTGCTCGAGATAACACTCAAAACGTCTCATATTTGTTCATCAACGCTTATCTCTTAAATCTTGAGCTGTCAAGAGGACATGCCCGGGTTTTTCCGAATTAAAGAAATGGTAGCACTTTTCATGAGGTAACAAAAGAGGCGGAACAGCAATGCTCGTAGTTTAGGTTCAACTGAAAACGCATGGTTATTTAAGGCCGTATATTTTACTACCATACATAGAGTAATAAATAAACTAACTAATCTTGCTCTTTATACACATACATATTTGGAAAACGTCGTCAGTTGTCTTATAGTTCTTTCCCACATTCTAGAAATGGTTGCCTGGTGTAAAATTCTTTGGCCTTTGATGAAGCATTAAATCAACAATACAAAAAAAACGCCTTATTTGTAGCAATTAAGCGCATACTTTTAATTTCTTCAATTACTAGTGATAACGTGCTCAAAACATATTTCATCTCAGTTTATTAAATTATGATAATGGCTCTTTTAACATAATTTAATAAGCCGATATGATTCGGAGTACAAAGAATTGCATCTGTCCTCGCATTTTTTTTCTCTCAAACTATGAATGAATAACTCATACAACGTGTTATTATCATTAATATTCAACACCTTGGGGATCTGCAAACATTTCAGAACTTAATCATCAGGTGGCCTTGGAAAAGCTCAACAATTTTAGTACGGCTATTTTTAAATTTTCTTTAAATTTGATTTTGTCAACATATCGATGTTACTCGTACCTTACTTAAAATATCCAACAAATAGTAGCATGCAAAAAATATATAGGTACACTTAATTTCATAAGTACGTAGATTAAGAACAAGATTCATCGTATCTGCAAAAAGATTAATTCAGATTGTTAATAAAGATACTAGATATTATGTCAGTATATTCAGTGCCTACTTATTACGTAGCTGACGTATTTAAAAAACAAATCTTCTAAGATTAAGAAGATGTACGTTCATCTGAGTTAAGTACACGAATTATAAGGATCATAATAAAAAGTGTTTAAATCACGATAATTTTTATAATAAAGTTCTTAAAATCGACCTAAAATAAAAATACTTAGTAAATTTTTCATCCATAATTCAAATGAAAAATTAACTAAGTATTGCCATAGTCATGACTATATCTCTATCTATATTGAAAGATTACAAATTATCACAGTTTCCATGTCAAAAATTGCCTTGTATACTAGTTGTCTGTTTAGACAAGTTGCATTGTTAAAATTCTATAATTTTACTTTTGAAAAGGTTTAGGTATCATATTTTAAATAGCAACACAAAGAAAATATATCCTTAAATTACATTTCGATCGCATAAAACGCGAAATTGGTTCTTCCGATAAGCGATTGGTCACGTGTATTGCAAAATCGCCCGCTCGTCTAAATAGGGATTGAAAAGATTCGGCGCAATATACTTTTTTATCATTAACACCACCAATCGGACAGTGCCACGGTCGTGACCCTCTGTTTGTAAGCAGATCGCCTATAGCCCGATGATTATCGGATAAGGTCTCTAAATTTATTTCGGGTCAAGATGATTCGAATCATCAGTGGAAATTAACCAAATTGTGTCGAAAATGATTAACTAATGAAGCAACGAGGTTGTTGCGAGGCGGCTACGCTGAAAGTGTAATAAGAATTTGTACCTACTCGGATCATCATGTGAACAGAAATTTTGTTGATTGAAAATCTCGAATTGTTTTGTATGGGTTTTAAAACGTTTTCTGAGATATTGCTTTTCAAAAAACTTTATTTTTGATACCTACTTTATTCATACTCACCACTTTATACTTACTTGCCTAAGCTATCAATATTTTGGACGGCGCGTATGCTATTATCTAAAAAAACGAAATAGGTACCCAGTTTTGCAATCATAGCGTAGGTTGCCAGCGTCACGGGGTCGTTGATGACGTTCATTGTTTACAATTAAATAACAAAGTAAAAACATTGTGTAAAGTTCCAATATCTCATCATTCGATCATTTTCCACTATCATCATGAGTAGCCTGTAGGATACGAAGATATCTAGAGTAGGAATAGTAAGCAGCGCATAGAAAAAAGTAAAAAGCATTTTATAAACAAAATAGTTAACGTTATTTCCTCTACCCAATGGTTGTCTGGAAGAGATCGCTTCCAGCGATAAGACCGCCAATATTGTACAAATGATTTGCCTGTATTGTTATTGTTACTTGTGTCCTTATTTGTGCAATAAAGAATATTTATTATTATTATTATTATTTATTAGTTTTTTATAAAGCACTATCAGTATGAGTTACCAGTATCACACCGTAGCAAGCTTATATGACTAAAAAGACGTATTTTTTCTTGACATTCTTTTTTCAAAAGTTGTATTACACAATCTCAAGTTGCCAGCATCACATCGTGTACGAGTATGACAACAGCGGCGCCTGAGCGAGTGTGTTTGCTGACTACTGCTCGGGAGCGCGGCTTAGCGTCCTTAATCCATACAGGGACCGCTCTTATCCACGTTTGCTTACGATTCGGGGATTTGTACGCATTCCCGGACTAACCGACGGCATTCTGTCACCTGTCTTATAACATGTTTTTAAAAAAAACAAGAGAAGCTCTTGATGATTTAACTTAAATGCCTGACAGTAAAATAACGGTATAGTAAGTACATATCTTTATTTACTCTTTTGAGTCCGAATATATGTAATGAATGGTTAAATAATAACACTGACAACACCAGCCATTTTTCAAAGAAAAATAAACACACCGACAGGCACATAAGAGTCATTGGTATCTTTCATAAAGATTAAAGTAAACTCCTTTTTAGCGGTATATGAATATGAAGTATATATATTCCTAAAATACAACTCGAATTCAAATAACAATCGATTAGGTAGGAGGCTTGTTTAACCGCAATAGATATGTAATCAATTATTAAAACATTCCCACGTTTCAAAAATTATTATTCCATATAATATTTATCGAGGAAGTGGTTGACAGTTATCGCCATTTATATCAAAAATAAATATTTTTGTGTGGTTTAGTTTCGTTTTAATAGAGCCAATTAGTCCGTAAGCCTACAGCAAATAATCATAAACATAGATTCTCAAAGCTCAGATCGTGTTGGGTTTACTCAAACTTTACTTAAAATAATGTCGCGAAAATCACTAGAACGTCACTGAAATATTGCACTGACTTAATGAAAAGTGCACAATTTAAAAAACCAATAAATGTTTTTAATGTCACAAACGACGATTGTAATGTCACAAACGACGTTATGAAGCAGCGTCCTTTAAAATCAAAGGCAGATTCCACGGCCTAATTCTTACTCAAACAGATATCGGTAGCTTTTTTCTTTCAAACCCGATATGTGGTTTAGTTGATTCTTGCGTGTGCGGAATCAATTATCACTAGTCTGTCATCGGCGTAATTAGTGTCGTTTGCACTATTTTTGGACGGGATAAACATAGAACACTTGTCGGGTTCACAAATAAGAAACAAATGGTTTTTAGGACCGAACGTGCTAACTTAATTTGGCCGGCTTTCGCTAACGTGTGAGCAATCAGCCCGGATCGCTCACAGAGGCATCTATTGCCACACGTATTTGGTTCAAATTCCTTACTCTGTGATGCCCATATTTTACAATCTATACGATACTATTGCTCACGCCAGAACGGTCTTACGAGTAAAAGCGATGGCTACATCCGAAAATATAGCTAATTCTTACAGAGTACACTCTCAGATTTACCGTTAACTCGGACAGATAAAATTGTTGTCGAATCTAACCAATGCGATCCATAGTCAAAAGTTCAATTTCTCAATTTAAAACCAAATAATATAAAAAACACAGATATGATTGAAAAAAAAAACAAATAAGCAGTGCTCGTCATGATTAAGACAGTTAAAACACATTGAAAACCAAAACGAGAGTTGATCCTACAGTTTTATTTCGAATGAAATAGTATACCTACATAACACTATTCAAACAAAATCTCTTTATAACTTTTTACAGTTTGCAGCATTATATCGAGGTTTACCTAAAAAAACTCGAAAACAAAACATGACATTTCAGATAAGAAAATTGTGAAATCTTTTGATTAGCGCGTATCACTTTTAAATCTGTTCGCTCAATCGGTGCCGCCGACGGACATAGAGCGATAACAACGAAACAAATCTGTGCGATAATCCTTAGCTGCGATATGTCGTTTAAGTACATCATTATCACACCTTATCAGCCTTACTGGATTATCCAGCCGTGTCTTATCTGCAAAACGTGTTTATTAAAATATATCAAATTGCGTTACGCTTTATTTCCATTTCAAGTTACCGGTGTTTTTAACGAAACACAAAAGTAATCGTATTATAAAGAATTTAATAACTGTATCTTCAATAGCAATATAGTGATAAAACTAGTACCCCGTATATCATATTAATAATTGATAAATTATAATTACCTACTTCATAGAATTTTTGTTTCATTTATCTAGGAAACGATACAAAACACTCGAGATAATAGCACCACTCAAGAATAAACCTGTCAGTAATCGAGGCGAAGATTATTTTCCGTCGTGATTATCGCTAATTAATACTCAAGTAGTACACGATTTAAATGGAATAACCCAGTTAAACCACTCGACGGCGAATAGAGATATCACGGAACACTGCCGCTGTTGAATAATCAAACTATTGTTTTGATAGATGTGTCATAAATTATGCAATATTGCAGCGGTGAATAAGGCGCCGTCTAGTTCGCTATAAAGGACTTTGGGAACGTAATATGAACAAAAAAGCTATCAATGGGACCGCAGCGGTTCGCACAGCACATTAGATATTGTTGACAAAACTTCCTCTTCAATTAATATGCATCGGCAGGTAATGTCGGGACGTGCGGCCGCGCCGCCGCCGCACTCCACTTTTTCGCATGCGCGACGCATCCATGCAAAATTTTAGGCGGGATGCGTTTGCTTACGTAACAGACGCAGTAAAAGTAGCTTTCCACCTCTTTGTCTTCGCCGTTCGTTACCCTTGAGTTAGACAGGGAGGCAGCGCCCCGGTGCGTGTGGACAACGCATAACGCATTCGGTAAAAGCTGGTTTTGACGACCGCCGGCGCGCATTCCCATGCAAGGTATGCCCGCGGGAGCTATGTCGGCAATTTAAATATTACGGCTACTCAAAAACGTGAGATATAGGTAGCAAGAAACCCCGTGTGGGCTCCCATCTCGCCGAAATTCGGATACACTGAATCCGAGCGAAAGAAACATAATTAAGAAAGCATTTTTTCGTAATTAAATTGTTGCTTTTTATCTTTCTCCTGCGCAGCAAATATAATTAGTAATATGTGCCTTGATTTTTGCGAGGAGTTTTCTGTTAATGTGGAGGTATAATGTGCGTTAACATACTGAGATTATGCGCTATAAAAATTCTGTTGGTTTTGCGTGGAAATTTTCCTGATGTCGGTACTGATGAGTATGTACGAGTAAGTGCGTATGCATCGTGGGTGTGTGCAGTGTTGCCCGGGATGGGCAGTGCCATTCTGATGTCGGTGCCGAAAAAAATATTCAAATGGATTCACGCGCGCGCCTCCGTCCGAATTTTGCGTCGCGTTTGAAGACTGCCGATTCTGGCAAATCCGTCTGGTCGGAAGTGCGTGGCGCGCGCCGCTGACGCCGTTGTCGATGTGTCGATATGCCCGCTTGGTCGTTGACCTCGATCAGGACCTTCGATAGGACTCATCTGATAGACCGTTATTGGTTAGATCAAGAAGCCGCCCGAGATCTTCGGTCAGGCGACGTGGTATTTGCAATTGCTTAACCTGCGTGGCATTTTATCGGTGTTGCGGAAAAAAGAAGTAAAACTTTGGCAACCAAAAAGCTCATTACTTTACAAACTTGAAATTGCATTGTGTTGCATGTTTTTTACATCTTCATCATATTTGCAAATCGCTAACTTAAAGGAATTTCATAAAACTAAAAATATCTAATTTAGTTCAATTATGTATCTACAATGTGTTTATCTCAAACCAACACAAGTTTATTTTGATTTAATGATCAAATTTATCATGGCGACATAATCACTTTAATATTCCCTGCACCTCCAGCGCATAATTTAAGAAAGTGCAAAATTTCGATCGTCAATTTCATCGCGCGATTCATCGACATTAGCGATTCCCCTCACTAATCCGTGTGTGCGTATACGGTCACACAATGCACTTATTATTCGACAGTTCAACTTCTAAGTAAACTGCATACGGACTGAATACTGTTTTTGATGCGGCTGTGGGTACGTCTGGCCTTACAATGACTGCAGTATTGAGTAACTTTTTAAAGTCATCAAGAACTCCATAAAGATATGCTGTCTGAGGATTGATTAGTGCTGGCCACTGAGATTTAAATTAATACTTCATTATCATCATCATTGCAAGCCAATGGACATCCACTGCTAAACATAGGCTATTGGTATTTATAATTGTACTTAGTAATAAACAAAAATACGTCAAGCCTATATATACAACGGTTTAGGTACAATTTTTAAATTGTTAGGGATGTCAGAGTTACGAGTTGTCATCATCATCATCATTCTCTTGCCATGTTTTTAGTTTAAGTGGGTAGTTAGTTATACGAGCTAATTCTTATATACATATTTTGTAGTTAAACAAGTTATTTAATTCACACTGAAATAATTGGTTTGAACGGGAGACCCGTTCGCATCACAAAACATAATTTTAAATACAATTTTAAATTTTGATATCCTTCACTCGGATTTCTCAAACGCCCAAGAATCCAAGATTTCAATAGGCCGGTCGTGGTGTTAAGCAAAAAACATAGCCTTTAGACTAAACTTGTCAGATTTATTGACTTATTATCCCGAGACGCTTTAAAATTGGGCGCTGTTTAAAAGATTTAAATGGCCCTTAAATCTGTTAAGGCAATTAAGGGGTTTTTCTTGTAACTGAGGTAGCCGTACCTGCTCTTTACGACACCTCTACAATGAACAAATCCCTGTTCTTTGTTTATCCCATTACGTCAAATAATTCACAAACAGGATCATCAGTGTAACGGAATTCAATGTTCACAGGTAGATATTTGATGGTATTTTGGAGTTTTACGTTTAGAAAGTCGGGATATTGATTTAGAAGACAAATAGAAATGTTGACTACCTTGATTTGGGCAGTAAACTTTTCGACCCTTTACACACTGTGCTACTTTTAGCATCGATGCAGTCGCATTCCGCATCGATGCTAAAGCGCGACTGCATCGATGCTAAATTAAATCTGTTCATTGCATATGTCGAGAAGCTGAAACGCGTTTTCAAAACGCGTGACTGCATCGATGCTAAAAGTCGCAGTGTGTAAGGGGTCTTCAGTACATAATGTGCTGCATTCTAAAGTTTTCTTGCATTCTTAAGTCAACTAAAGTTTTCATATTTTTTATGGTTTCTTGTGGTTACAACAAGATTCTAAATCGTGATGCCAATTTGGAATCATATTGATGATTAGCAATTCTAAAATGGAAGCGCATTACCAAATGGCCCATAAAAGAAGCGTAAAGCCGAAAACAATGCGTCAAAGGCGCCGAACGTCGCGGTTCGAATTAAAATTTGGATTACACTGTCTATTACTCCAACTTATCTATCTAGACGGTAATAGAATATATAGTAGGATCTAGTTGGGCACTGTCAAAATAAAAGAGAACGTGCAAGCCTGCAAATAATAACACTAGCGGTCCCCTGCGACTGCGTCCGCGCGTTTTGAGTTTGCTCCCTCCCCTGATGTAGTCTAAAACCTACGTCGATAAATAAGCTATCCAACACAAAAGGAGTTGTTTAAATCGGTTCAGTAGGTCCTGAACCGATAAGCAGGTTTAAAAAAACAAACAAACAAACGAACTCTACAGCTTTACAATATTAGTATAGATAGCGGGCTGTGCGTGTAGCATTTATCATGAGTCGACATGTTCTTGCAGTGATTCAAAAATGTTTAAACCTTTTTAGGCCAATTTTCTTATCTTATATGGTGACCACTAATCTTATTGATTCAGGACTGAAGTTTTGATATTTAAGAATAATATCATCAAACATCAATTTGACACATTTTTCGTCTGGAATATTCTATCCACACGTTACAACACGTTTAAACAATTCTAATTTCTTTTACTAGTGAGAGTTCACGACAAGTCCAGCATCAATCACAAAGGGTTCAAGGTGACAGTGCGTTCGGAAATCAATAGCTGGAGTTCATTAAACGTCAGTCTATCTGCGCGTGCTCAACGATCGGCTCTGGAGCTGCCACAAAACACAGATTAGAGTTCGTTCACACAGGATTTTATTCCTCTGCACCGGTATCGATGCGTACGCGCATATCGGTGCACTTACTCATTTGTTGTTGTAATTGTAAAAGGGATGGCGGATGAGATAAGTGGGTCGATGACATTTGGCTCCGGCACCCGATTACTATGATTATGCACTTTGTGTGTTGAACTTTACTACGAGCTTTGATAGCTTTCATGCCTACTGATGCTGCGCTGAGATTCTGAATAATAACAGTGCTATCGTTGTCACAACAACTGTATTGTTATTTAAGTTTAAATAATTATAACATCTTGTAAATAATATGTCAATGAGCTTTTTTTGGCAGGAAATAAACCAGTGAGTATGATATAATGACAAAATATACGATAACAGTAATGCAATGTGCAAACACGTTTGCAGATTCAATTATTAACCATTATACGTACCATTTTTTTCGGTTTTAGTGTTGTTAATACAAACTTGTAAATCTACGTACGTATAGGTACAGTAACTTTGTTCCCTGTTCATGAGATAAAAATGTGTTAGTCACTTACGTCCTCTAAAAGTTAAGCCAGCTAAAAAGTAACCAGCCAACAATGTCGATGTTTCCCTATAATTCCCATGCAGGATCAGGCGATAGTCACCACTATTACCGCTATCGCATCCGCCTAGCCACGATAACCGGCGATGCAGCCTGTAATCTATTGTTCTAACCCGCAAATAGACGTTTAACGGCTAACTAGTGGTCAGAGTAGGAGCAGGGAAATTGGTTGGATTGCACGTACCACTTTTTGATGTAACATATCGATTTGTGTTCAAAATGTGATTGATTGTATTGATATGTGGCCAGTGGGTGTTTTGATTAGTTCACAAACAGAAAGTAAGGCATAATCCTATCCGAAAAAACATTACTACAATCCCATTTTAGTTGTTTGTTCAAAAGCTCAGGCTTATTTTTATACAAAAAGTCACTAAATAACGTCTGTCTGACTCTGCTCCTAATGGTTTTTGAGCTTATTTCATCTTACATCATATCTGAGGACTAAGATCCCTTGCCGGATATTTAAATATCACAATAAAATACCAACTTATTATGCAAAAGTTTACTATAGTAAGTCGGCTTATGCGACTTTTTATTGCTTAGATTCTAAGCAATGAAACGGCGTTGTTCTTTTACACAGCCATTTAGGCTAAGGCGTCTTTAGCCAATAAAGATTGAGCGTGACGTCACACGATGGCAGATAGTCCTAAGCCCGGGGTTACGGTGTCAATTGTTGACGGTTTTAGAGGCGTAGGAATTAATCAGGGCTGAGATTCTAAATATAGGTTCTTATGCCGCGCTGATGTCAGCACACATTGAGTTAGAAAACTAATCGAGATCAAGGAATTGAGCGGTTAATTGAAACCGGCGAATCTGGCTAACGAATCAGGCTCTGAAATGTCACACTGAAATGTGACATTTGCTTAATGACAGTTTTAAATGGTAATTAGAGAATGATAAAGTAGGTTATATAATAGTCTTTCTGTAATTTGAACTAATGTACTGAATTTAATGAGTTACTTGTATTTACAGAAGACATAAAAAAACGTGAGTAACAATCCTTAAGCGGGTTTGTATCTTAATTCGCGGTATAATCTAGTTAAAGTAAATTGTTTCGTATAAGTAATCTCTTGTGATCCAAAAATACAGTATGCGTAAAATAAACGATACAAAACGATGATTTTTAATGATCAATGAATTTCAAATAACACAATTAAAAATAATCGTAATGTTATTGGTCAACGTAAACATGATTATCATACAGTTTTAACAATTACGTATTCAGATACTATATCGTAGGAAAAAATAATGTGAGCATCCTGACAAAAACGCGTTCGTGACTGAGTTCCATCGATAATAACAAGGGTAAGTGCTGTGTAAGTGAAAATTAGGTGGACGTAAAATGTGCAATTACATCGATACCTCAGCGAGATATCAATGCACAATTACAGACACCTTGTACGGAACGTGTACGGTTGGAACCTCATAGACTGTTTGTTCATTAGGATGTAATCTGTTCCCTTTACGTTTGAAAAATACGCAGCATAATTGATTTATTTATTTAGATGGTCATTAACAATATGCTGCTTGATAAATAATATTTATTTAAGTTTAATCTTAGCTGTCTTACGCAATGTTTTTTTTTTTACTACACAGCTAATCTCATCGCTTATCAACTTTAAAATGACATTGGATAGATTGCTGACAAATAGGTGACGTTTTCTCATATGGCGTATTGTATTTTATTCGACAAATATTCCTTATCTGACGTTGGTAAAATCAAACCTCAGTCGGATAACTCTTCTAATACTACGATAATCAACACTAAGGTTCAATTTCTTCATATATAGTAATGGTAAACTGTCGTTACCAGCGGTTGAATTTTTACGATTGTGAGTGTTTTGAAGACTAAAAAACTTTCTTCTTTATCGTTCAGTCAATGCTGACTGCCTTCTCCAGATTTTGACAACCAAAAATTAATTGGGCCTAAATCACGTTTCTAATTGACAAATTATGTTTGGGCACCTAGCTTCACGAAAACAAAAGCTATCGAGTGCTCAAATATGCAATAATTCGTTTCATAATTCATTTCAACGCTGCAATAAACAGCGACAAATTAAAAACGTTTCTCGATCGAGTCGATTTGTTTGTAGATTATCACTCCCATTACCTATTCAGCGACGATCAAGATAATGGCAATGTGGGGTTTAAAATATTTTTATTGTGCAAAAACCCGTTGCGTTTCAGTTCCCATAAACGATTAAGTATTGGAGTGAAATTTTAATATTTAGTGGCATTCACGTTTTATTGTCCACCGGCTGTCTAGCGGCGTGTGTCGCCGGATCCACGGATATGCGAGCAGGGGCGGACTGAATGTATTGGATCTAGTTGTAGCTTGTTAAGACTTAGAATAAACTTGAATGAAAACAGGATTGTCTTCATTTGTTTTTCATTTAAGCAGATGAATGATTTATCTGTTTTAATGAGCAAAAAAGCCTCCTAAATGGTTTCTACTTCATGTTTTTGAGTTGACATACACAATGAGGGCATTTTGGTTCACTCTTTCAGTCTAACAAATGGGTACACTTAAACAGCGTTTTCTACTCATAGACCTAATAACGTTACGTTTGCTTATTGAGGCTAACACATGCAAATTATTCAGTGTCAGGTAATGCAATTTTCTACCATAATTTAATAATAACAATAATATTAAGCCACGATCTTCGCATTCTAGATATTGAAACTAGATCACATATTTTCATCTATTAAAGTCATTACTGAAAAACAACTTTAGCATCTCATTACATGCTTAAGTTGTTTTTCAGAAGATTGTAAAAACTTAGGAACATGTTCAAGATACTCTGTACTTTATTTAGCTCATTAATCGAATGCATTAGAAATAGAACATTTCAAGTTTTTTTAAGCGCTTTCACAACTCCTTCAACACTTACCTAAGTAATGTTTTACGTACGTTTCAAGATCTACATGTCACAAGCAACTCTACCACCTACAAATTTAAACAAAAATTCGGTAACTCTGCGCGATTTTTTTTTACAGCAAAGCGTATGATTAGAATTTACTATTAATTTACAATATTAGTCTCTCATACAAGGTGCAATCGTCACTTAACTAGTAAAATCATTTTTTTATCAAGAAGAAAAATATGATAACATAGCTATGACACTTATTAGTATTTGTAACAATGATAGTTACCTTGACAAAAAAATGACAATACAGTTTGTTTCATACCTTGCGTCTTACTTAATGACTCTGTGCTCTAAGTCACGTAGTTTGCTACAGGACTCACAAATATATGACGGGGTAGCAATCCAGCCTTATTCTATTCTAATGGCATCATCATAATAAAATAGTAAATTTTGAACACCATATCACATACACTGCTCTGATCCCAAAGTTAGTAGCCATTGCACTTCTGTTAAGGAAATCAGACACAACGGTGGCACCACAGAACCCATACCAGAAAATTGTGATTTCTACATTGACCCGACCGGGAAGATGGAACCCATGTCACGGAAGTCGTCCTCATGGTTGTTAAGAACTGCATAATCCAAAGCTAGCCCAAGTCCGGCCCTGTCCACGCACACAAGGCCGTTTCGCGTACAGCGAGGGTGCGTGCACGCACTCCATGTGGGTAGGTTAATGATAGCGAGCTTCCGCCGCGTCACACCTGAGAGCGCGTAACCGACGAGCATAGGTACACCCCTCACCCCTTAATGCGAAAGATCGGATATGCATAGAGCTGATCTTATGACGACGTGACGTTCTTTAGTTTCGGAATGCTTTTTTATTACTCCGATGTTTGTTTTGTAAGTGTTTGGCGCGAATGTGCTCTGTAGCGATTCAACGCCCATCTGGTAGCCGCAACTGTGATGTGAAAACGCTGCATCGTATAGAGGTCCACAAAAGCAAAGAATAATTGAGCTACTTATTTAAAAAAAAATCAAAATAGTTTGCTCTTGACGCCAGAAAATTCAAAACGTGTTTAAATTGTTTTTACAATGCTTCTTAGTTAGGAGTAATAAATTAACTAATCACTTACTGAGTCGGTAGCATATCTATCTATCTGTATGTCATTTAAATTGTTATTGTTATCTAATCTAATGATATTTGCGCTTTGAGTGGATTCTTATAATCTATCCCAAGGATAAATATTGTAAGTATGCTGATTTCTTAATGCCCAACAAAATTAATATACTTAAGACGTATTTATGAAAGATTCAAAATCTTTTAGATTAAGTATTAAATGGTGAAATAAATATGTAACATTCGGATCCTTTAAAAATAACAATGATAACGAGTTATCAAAGTAATTCTTGTTACATAAATAGAAAAAATCAAATGGTTCAAAGTGTAAATTTCAATACTCTATACACGTAAAAAAATGCATTTTCTTCAATGCACAAATATTAGGAACTAAATTGCTTTTCAATTTTCTCAACTCTATATGATTCCCGGGTTGACATGTCAAGCGAATTACGCGCTCGCACAAAGGAGTTCCGAATTAAAAGGAAAAAGTTATTAATCCTAATTTGCTCGAAGATTAAGTCGACGATAACTATTCGCTAAGAACCCTTTACTTCCCGGGTCCTTGCGTTCCGTAAGCCGCTTAAAAAGCCCGTTTGACAAACAAGGGTTAAAGAATAGCGGCGGAGTGCATCGGTTCGATTTGAGAGTGCTGAGCGTTAGACAATGCCAATATTAAGTCGATGGATGTTATTGTTCAGAATTATATTTATTTGAAAAAAGATCAACCAACCAATTTGTTAAAGCTATCAACGATTGAAATCAGTTCTGTAATGAACACTATTTACACAAGTACAACTTAACCAACGGGTTTGTATTACAAAAACTAGATCAAAAAACAACAACAAACACAACAAATCAGATAGATGTAAACACGGCACTTATCCGTTTATGGGATAAGAATGAGAGAAAGTCAGACGCTAGGAAACGCTACAAAAACACACCTGTCAATAGATCGATCAACCTTAAGCAGCACTGAGTATTCCAGTGACAATGAACGCTCTCCCATGTGGAAACGGGCTTTTTGTTGCGACTCAACATGCAAAACAACATTGAAATAATTTCCTTCTTAATTAGTAGAGAATTTGCATAAACAAGTGCCTCTATCCCATACTAGGACGATCATTATTATAATTGTGGCTTTTTTCTCGCGAAAACTTACGCGGTGTAACGGTTACTGCGGCCGATAGCCATCGGCTACCGGCCGATACTTCGATAAACAAGTCGCGCGACTGTGACGGGTTTCCCAACTACCCGCAAATTATAATGGTACAGCTTCATTGTTATGACTCCTATTCGAACGTAGAAACGCGTGAACTCTAGGTTGTGTAATTTGCATGCATCGATTTATTGATTGGAAAATATTTTTCTTGGATGCGTTAATTGTAGTGTCTTAAGACGGAGGGTCTCATCTACCCTTCAAAGTATGGGAATTGGACGCCCATGTGAGATTCTTGAATCCCGTTCTGGAATGAGCGTCTACATTTTATTTTTTACATAGATAGTCTGATCGTTTAGATAAGGTATGTAATAAAATTAGAATCAGAGACAACTTGATCCTTATACTCACGAAGATAAAATCAAATAATACAAAATAAAAAGAAGAATATCTCTCAATTTTGCCAATTATTTTGTAAAGTGTGTGTGTGAACGCCCAGTATTTAATGCAATTTTCATAGCGAAAGGGCTTTGTTCGATTTTTTTAATATCCTATGAGAGAATTTTATGAAGATCGTCGGTAGATACCGCGGGGCGGTTGCTAATTACTTAATTCCGATGCGTGTGCGGCGATTTCTAACGCAACGTCGGTAATTAAGTTTTTTCGTACACTAGATAATATTTTTCGATTTGAGAGCTTATCTGTGTATGTGTTCAGAAATCGTAACGCATGCGATTTCGCACGAATATCACACGCGCTTTGGAGCAACTAAGTGCAGGTTTTTGTAAACAACCATTATTTTTTATAAGCTTTTGCTATGATTTAGGAGTCTATATAAGATATTGGAACGACACAGTACCTATGCTATGGTTGAGGTATCATGGTATAGGTATGATCAATCAAGTTTGACGGTACCAACTCATAAATGTATTAAGTAAATATATAAAGAAGTATAACATGAATAAGTTTTTAGACCGATATAAGTATAAAGAAGTTTCTAGATTTGCGGTAAATAAGTATATTGTTCATTTTAGATATATGTAAGTAATATACAGTAGCAATATTCTAATTCCCACGATAATAAATTCAATTGCTTCTACAAAACAGTTTTTCAAACGATGGTCAAGTTAACCAAGTTGTTCATTTCAATAAATAATTATAAATATTATTATAACTGATCAAAAGATGGCGGAAGACAGCAAAACTACATTTCATAAATTTACCAAAATAAAAGCAGAATATCCAAAATAGCGCTCCTATCAATGCCATTCTAGTAAAGGGCGGTTACGATAATACGATTAATATCGGGTGAAAAGTAGGTATGATGAACGCTTAAAAGCTGTAATAAATAATCTGGTCCAACAGTAAATTTTTCAGTAAATTATAATAAATATATTATACAGCTATATTTTTGCACACCGTTTCTACCTCACTGATTAACGTTGTTTCCTCTACCCAATGGTTGTCTAGAAGAGATCGCTTCCAGCGATAAGACCGCCAATATTGTACAAATGATTTGCCTGTATTGTTATTGTTTCTTGTGTCCTTACTTGTGCAATAAAGAATATTTATTATTATTATTATAAATAAATAGAAATACATAAAAATTAGGCATTTATTAAAACTTTACATCATAACAAAAAAGCTCTACAAATTAAATCGTCACTGCGTCATCGCAAACTTGCGTTCTACAGTGCATTCCACGCGCACCTGCTTTGTAACTGAAATGTCCATTTTTTTAACTCCACAACAAATTGTTCGTTTTTGACACAATAAAAATTGTACATCGCGTGAACCGAACCTGTAGCCCAATCCGCAACTTCCTTTGACCAACAATTATTTTCACAAAAAAAGTGCGTGCGAGTGCGTGACAACTGGCAACAGCACTTGCTTCTTTGTTTCACTCACATTAATTTCACTCGATCGTATCACACACATTAAATTCATTAGCCGAAAATTAGATAAGCAATGGCAATTTTTATTATTCAATTCATGATCGCGATCACCCTTCTAGAGAACGCAAAAACTAAAAAACTGTTGCACAACGTATCTATAATGCATTTATATTTGCATAGGCATGTGTTAACAATGGATTACGGGTATCGGTACATTGTCATTGTGTGTTTGTGTGTGTGTGCCTTTGTTGACGTTAGGTCAGAAGAAGACTGACATTATTACTTACATCAAAATTAATTAATTATGCGTTAATTAATATAATTATGACATAGAGAGTTATAAACTCTACAAAATATATCTCCATCCATAAGAGACCACAAATTCGCAAGGTCGGGCCGACAGCACGGTAGCTCAATTGGTAGAGCGTTTGGCCAAGAAGTTGCTGGTTCGAGTCCCGCCGGTGCGCAAAGTTTTTGGTTTCTTATTTCATCATTGTGAATATAAAATATGACACTGTGAGTGTTAAAAACAATCTAAACCATTAGATAGCGAGGCGTCATCAATTTCCAAGTTGAATTTATTCTCTAAAGAATAACTACTTGGGCCACTGTTGCATAAACTGACGGCTAGATGGCGCTAAACGTTACGCGTAATGACGAATCCTTAGGAGACCTTAAATTTTGCAAGGTCGGACCGACAGCACGGTAGCTCAATTGGTAGAGCGTTTGGCCCGGTTAGCCAAGCAGTTGCTGGTTCGAGTCCCACAGGTGTGCACAGTTTTTGGTTTCTTATTTCATCATTGTTAATATAAAATATGACACTGAGTGTTTAGAACATTCTTAACCATAACAGAATCATTACCTAATGAAAAGGTGGACAAGACATTTGAATGACAACTAAAAACATTTTTCCAATTTCCATTTACTAAGTTGATTTATCACTAAAAATATGTAATAGAATAACACAATACTATTTTTACATTACACAGAATCAACAGAACATCGAGGAGAAGATAATCTACCCGTCTGCCCTCGGCCTACGCTACAGCTGTGTGCGTTTCCGTAATTTCCCTCGGTGGTGCGCAGGAGTCGTCGATCGCAATGATTGTTCACGCGTTTCGCACCGCTCACCCCCACCCTGCCCCGACTCGTTCTCACAACATTTACATATGCATATGCATGTTTTTTCGCGCTAAAACGATAATCTTCTTGGTAATAGACAGATGATTCGCAGCATAATCATGGATAATTTATATCGTAAGTGTATAAGAATTTGCCGTCACGCTACGATAGCAAATAGCAACCGATACTTAATGTATAATGTAGCTGTGAAAATTGTAGGAATGGCATTAAACATAACACAAGTTTAATTAAAATAATCGTTCTCACGAGTACCAATGAGATGACGTTTACTTCCAACTGGAGTAAAAATTAAAACCCATTTAGGTATTATTTATCTATACTAGGAACATTCACTGTGTGTGTATGTGTGCTTGAAATTGTCGCGGTAAAAAGTTCAAAATCAAATCGATGTCGTAGTTGGCTACTTGTAACGCTGGGCTAACGCTAAAACCGCTCGAGATTTTCCATCCGAATCGTCAATCCGAATACGCACTCAATATCCTCGTGTATAATAAGTGAAACACAATTAAAACTAACCGCCGGCTCGCACATGGTCTGGGCGTGTCGTTACACACCACTGCATTCGCCCCATTGTTTATCCCACGATTAAAACCAATTCAAACACTAACTCGCACTCGAAAATTAAACTCGAGTGGTGGTACTGCCTTTGTTTTAGCCACAATACGAGCACCGCTGTGCGACCCTGTACTCTGCGGCTCTGCTAAGCTTCTACGCTTACGCTTTTGCTAAAAAAAAGGGGTGGTTTTGTAGGTCAGCGCGGTTCAAGAGGAGATCGCGTTGTTTGCTTGTCTGATAGGGGTTAAATGCATGAGTGTTGTAATCAGGATATAATGAGAATTTTCGTAGGCAGCCACGTCCTACATTCGACTGTATTGTTTCTTTCTTCAGACAAGACCTTAAAACCGCTTTTCAATTCATAGATATTGTCCGTTGCAAGCCACAAATAGATTCAAAAATACATAACAATCCAAAAACTGTTAAAGCACACTGATCAAGAAGGCTTTTTCTGCGTGAGTGCACTTCACCGTCGTTTCTTTCTCAACTACTGTTGACTTTCTCTAGCTAGAGTCGTTCATGTTTATACGTTTTCCAACAAACTAAAACAGATTTAACATATTATACATGTTCTTGAATGTACAACATATTAAAAATAAGAAAAAACCCCTAACACCCAAATCAACACCCCAGTCCGCAGTTTTCGCAGTCTCCAAAATTCGCTAAGCGTGGATTACAGGGGCGCCGACGCCGAGTCCTGCGCACGCGGCGACAGCTGACGAACGAGAGCTTTTTACTAATTAAAGCCCTATTTGAACCTCCATTGTGCCCTTATTGCCGACGTGTTGATCGTTATCAGGGTCTTTCAATAGCTACACGTAAGAGTATTGCGATATTTCTAGAGATTTATTTGCTGATTTGGGCTAAACCCTTTTAAACAGTTTTTGGGTAGAGTTCACGTCGCATACTTGTAACTTTAGAGGCATGTAGTGCGATCCCACATACCTAATATATATTAATTTTGACAACACACACGAATGCTTGATTAACTAAAAGTATGAATAAATGTAAAAATATCACATTCATTTAAAAAATATGTGACATTTTATTTAAACATGACATAAATTAAACAGTGACACATTGATTGGCATCGTATAATTTCTTTTTGTTTTGTAGCTAATAATAACAAAGTAACCACTAGTCTTGCTCCGCGAATCCGTATTCAGGAAAAACAGTTTACTACAAAGGCAATGGCAGTTAATTAGCATGTTTTTTTATGGACATTCGTAAAAAAACCTCATCAGGGTTCATCAACTGCTCGCCCTACTACATCTAGGCCTTATATAGAAAAAAATATGTAGTTGCGTATGCAAATGAAAGAGTGTAACGTAGTAGCCACCAAGCGCTAGGGCTGGGAGTTAATCGAGTTAGTACCAAGATTGAAATATCGTTACTCGGTTCAAATCAACACCTGTCACTACTCGTACACTAATTTACGTTATCAATGGTTTTTTTAACACTGTGTACTGTGTGTTCGTTTAAAATATCGTAAAAACGCTTAAAGCGTGATTATATTGACAGAATTATTCAAACTTAATTTAAGATTTATTTTACCTTGTAACTCGCCTATAATGCTATAAAACATAAGTTCGTCATTAATAATATTGTCAATCATAACCTATATAACCATAACCATGTAGTCAAAGCGATATATCAATTTGCAGTCACTAAATCACATAATTAATGCAAATGATTAGAAGTCAATAACCTGGTACTTATCTGCACTTTAACAAAGTAGATAACAATACTATGACTCGGATGGACATCACATCTATCTTTAAATACTATTATAAAGCTTTCAGTGTCATATAACTCTCATATCAGCATCCGGAGCTCGGGTCCTAGGTCTGGCAGCCCTACCTACAGCATAGTTTACACGGCCCGATTGATATCAGACCATCCGTCAGAAACAATCTGCGTGCGGTGAGCACTGTAGACAGCTCTTTAGATAAACATAAACACTACTCTGAATATTTTTTTACTACAAGACGCCAATTATATTGCGTTTTATGACTACGGGTAGATAATTTTAAGAATTGAAATGAATTAATAATTCGAGCCTGATATACGATTAGAATTTTTAGTTGAAGTCATCCTGATATTCTTGCAGAAAGGTTAAAAAAAAAGTAAGTTCTATGCACGGAAGTGTATCCACTATAGCAAATAGTATTTTTGAACTTGTTAATCTAAAAGTGGAAACCAGGTTACAAAATCTTATGAAACGGTACAGGTCATGCTTATCCGTTTCCAAATAAGAATTAATTGATGTTTTATCACAAAACACACGGTGATGATCACCAAGTGAAATGCTTAATCTGAATGCACGATTTTCCCATTCAATCGCGCCAGAAAAATCACTCGTACCACTATAAATCCAGCATTCCGACATGATGCTGCCAGCGTATAATCACAACGGGCATTACGAATACCTACTTTATCGTCAATCAATAATTAATATCTGCAGGCCTGTGAGACGCTCCCGAATTTCGCCGAGAATGATGAGCCGATCGCGTTCGCGTAATCGAACCGACAAAAAATAAAAAATGAAGCAAATACGAAATACTCCATTACCGGACTGGACAACGGAAGCTGTGGAGCGCCTCAACCAAAATAAATTTGGCACCTATTATACGCCCTAAAAAAGCATTCTTGATACAGTTTCGCAAAGTTGAGTTTGCCACCTAACTTTGGTTGTGATAGTATGTCGCACACAAGTTTAGATCATAGTTTGAATCTTTCTCAATAATAAATTAAATGTAAAATAATGCACAATGACCTATTGGGATAGTCATAGAATCGTTATTAATTAAACATAAATATCTATGAGTTTAGTTCCTAAAGTCAAGTACCTACCCTTTATTATAGAATCTTAACTACAGAATAAAGACTCTAATACAAATACTTTACAATAGTATTTATAAATCTCAGCGACTAATAAAAACTATTTACATGAATATTTCAATAAAAAGACGATTGTAATCTTTATTAAAAAGCAGATTATGCAAGAGAAACACAAAAGGTAGCATTAACAATAAATAAGTATAATAAGTTTATCAAAATATAAGTGTTAATGTTAGATAGTTCTACAATACAATAGGTAATCAATTGTCTCCGCTAATGATGGGAAGACGCATGAACACTTGTACACACCTACATGTCATCGCCATGAATAACAAGGTGTCATTTTTTTATGCTGATGAGGCAAATAAATTATAATTATAATCATTGTTTTAATGGCAAAATTGATCTCGTTTGATTGGTAGAGTCAGGAAGACTGAGCAATCTAATTATAGTAATTTAAATAACAATATAAATAACGAGTAATTCCTTTTCCGTTCGATTTACCTAACAATTGCTATTTCAATTATTCTTTAATTGAAAATACTCTACAAGCTACTGTATCAAAGATTATCTAACAGTGTTTTATCTTTAGTAATCATGTTCAAAATAGGCACCGATAATTTTATGTAACCTAAGCTTGTCAAGATACACCTGTATTGGTCAACTTGCTCTCAAAAAGAATATATAAGCGACTCCACGCCACGTTGTCCTGCGCAAGCGCATTGTGTATGCAGGGCGCGCCCGCCCGCGGCCACGTCAGCTATTTGCCCGTGTCCAGAGGCTAAGCCATTCAAGGCTAAGGCGCTGGGGCCAGTTTTTGGCTGTTCCCGACTTGATCCCAGTACAGAAGCAGTTTTTGACAGTAACGAGTTTAGTGTCCATGATTGATTCGGAAACTCATCAGTGCCACTTGATGGGTTATTGTGATGAATTGTTCGCTCGAGATGTTTATTTTGACGGTATTTTAGTTCGCCTTTGAATAACATTACTTTTTAAATCAACACTAAATTATTAAGAAATACATAATATACATATTTAAAGAATATATTTACATAGGCGTTTCAATAATGTGAGCTAAGGTGATAATTACAGAGTGTGTTTCTAGAGCTTTGTATACGAGTAACCTAACTAACCGGAATTCTATAAAAACATTACATCCGATTTTGAGCTTCAAGCTCAAAATCACACAACGAGCGATGGAAAGGGCTATGCTGGGTTTTTCTCTACGGGATCAAATAAGAAATAAGGAGATACGTAGAAGAACTAAGGTAACGGACATAGCCTTGAGATCATCAGTAAGCTCAAGTGGCAATGGGCAGAGCACATAGCGCGCAGAACTGTGATGGCTGTTGGGGTAGGAAAGTTCTAGATTGGAGACCCTTCGACCAAAGACGCAGCGTAGGACGTCCACCAACTAGATGGACAGACGACCTTACAAAGTGCAAGACCGTGCAAATTGAATGCAGACCGCTAGTGTTCGGTCACTGTGGAAAGCCGTGGGGGAAGCCTATGTTCAGCAGTAGACGTCCTTTGGCTGATAATGATGATGATGATGATGATTACATCCGAACTTTAAAGATGTTTTAATCTTTGGTTTAACGATAGCTGAATATTTTTTTATTTTTTTTTGTAAAGTTCCTAAAAATTACGTCGTTTCTGGTCCTTCCACGTCGCGACGAGATGTCTGCTCTGAGGTTTGGTTTGTTTCGGGAAAGGGACGTTATAATTAGCAAAACGATATATAGACAGCCTGCAATTTTCGTTTTAACTTAATTGGAATAAGTAAACATCATGATCGCTGCAGACTTATTTAACTTGACTGCTGATTTCGACCTATTACCTTTGAAAGGTTTCGAAAGCTCTTTACATATCACAGATGGTTATATTATTTTCTTGAAATAATTATTATTTGACTTCGATAATAATTCATGGGTTTTCGACAGCACTGTAGGTAGTAGATAGAGGTAGTTAGTCGAAAATAGTCTAACATCATGACAGTTTCACAATCGATAGTTACTGCTATCTAAGTCCCCAATTTGATTCCTATGAGTAAAAATTTGAAAAATCATAAATTAAAGTACTTCTTCTATGTGTCTTAAATAAATAAATATTGGACACCAATCACATACATTGCTCTGATCCCAAAGTAAGTAGCCAATGCACTTGTGTTATGGAAATCAGACACAACGGTGGTACCACAACACCCAGACCTAAGACAATATAGAAAAGATCGTTTTCTACATTGACCCGACCGGCAATCAAACCCGGAACCTCCCGAGATGGCGACGCTTGAAACCAGCGTTCTAGCCACTCGACCACGGAGGTCGTCAACGTCTTACTTTCAACTTTTCACTTTTATTTTAAATTATAATAGCGAAATATATCTAAAGGGACATATCGAGACAGATTACCTTCCTACTTTAAAACAATCTCCCAACTTAAGAGCCCCAAGTTTCAAATACGACATCGGATATCAACCCTCTCCGTATTAAGACGGCAAGGAAATGCATGTCTCAGGTCTGCGGTGCCTTAATAAGGATAATCTCCGCATGAGGAGTGCAATTAATAATGAACGGGCTCAAGATCTGTGTAAATGCGCCCTAAGGTTTGTGTAAAGTCGTCCTAAGATTTGCAGGGAGTCTTCGATTAGGCGAATGGGGATAATGTATCATGGTTAATACATTGTGTAACTATTGCATAAGTTGGCACGGCAGATGTGTCTCAGGTTTTGAGCGTACGTAGATGTATATGTCACCGTGATATTGTTAATTACGCATGATTACAACTTAATTATTTAAGATCCGTAAGATTTTAATTTATCGATTTATTGTTTATTTTGTTAAAAATTCAAAGTTTGCATGTAATATTGTACTACAGTTTCATTATTTGTTTCAAATTATTTTCTCGATTGCTTTTGTTATTTCTTTTTCTTTTATGTAAATCAAATGTTTACTTTTTTAAGATAAAAAAGAATACTTCCTGGCACAGGAATATTTCTTTCCTAAAAGGGAGTTTACGTCCACAAGTAAGCGGAACTGTTTTAAGTGGAATAAATGATTTATATATTGATTTATTTTTTGTAAAAAAGCTCGAGGAGGTTTAGCATTTATGCTTTTTTTTGGTACTTACATGTCAACAGGAAGACTATAGGTCGAAGCTCACTAATCAACCCTTCACGGTGACAGAACCGTATCAATTCGAGGCATTCAGTATTCTTTGTATGAAACTCCATACTTCAACGCACATCTATTAACTTCGTAACGTCATTACCTCGGATCGAGACTAACTCGGGACCCACCAGCGGCGCATGCGTTGTGAAGCTTATGGCGCGTCGCCCGCTGGTTGACGACTATCCGTCCACCCTGTCATACGGGATGTCATTCACAAGAAGAACTGTCATAAGTTGTGGCAAACACGATCCGAGGCGAGGCGTCCGCTATCCGGTGCCGATCCCATCCGAGGCGTTGCTGTTCCCTTTACGTTACGTGCTTACGTATGGCTGACGCCTGGTTGGTGCTGTTCCCGTGCCGGGTGGGTAGATTAGGAGTACCTTAGGTAAACGGGGTTTCGCTTTGCTCACTCCGTTTATCCTTGAACTAACCTGTCCCATTACATGCCCAGTAATCAATGACAGTGAAGTTACAATGTATGAAGTTTGATTAAGTTCACAATAAATCGTCATATAACAATCTAACGGATTTTAAACAGTTGGATTGTAATCACGCGGTTTTTACAATAGAACGGTGACATATTCATAGCTACATATAATTGTGTGTCAGTTCACAGTGTATATAGAATTCAAGCCTGTAAAAAGGACGCTTAATTTGAAATACGTATTCGTAAACTTAACTCTCCTTCTGAATTGATTTGAAAATATTTTAAAATGTCTTCCCAGTGAAAAAGAGAATTGAGTCAACAACAATCCTCATTAACCAATCTAATGCTACGGCTCAATTTTAACAAATCGTTACACCCAGCTTTTAATATTTCAGACCAAACAGGTGGCATTGCACCCAACGCAATTGAAAATTCAATTTGCTGACAAGAATGGAATCTATCAGAGGTTGATTGCAACAAAATGAATGTGCAACTTGCATGCTCCGGCTTAAGTAACTTGCGAAAGTATAATATCTTAGATTAGAAACCTTTAACCTCATTTGCACTGCAAACTGTATCTGAATGTTAAGCAATAACGTATTAGAACTAAACAACGTCCATTGTTGAAGAAACGAGCGTGTCGTTTCAATTACTACACATAAACAGTTTTACTGTGCCAATTGTGGTAATGGACCTTTCCTTTTCAACGGATTAAGTAACAAAATATACCTAGTTTAATTTCAAAACTAGTTGAGAAATCGAAATTAAAAATTACATTGGGTGAGAGCATGGTGTCAAGCGATCGCGTGCGCGGGCGCGACAAGCGAGTCAAGAGGAAGCAGGTTTGCTACGAATCTAGGTAACGTGGATTTTTATTAATCAAAACAGTTATAATTCGAGTGTCATTGATGGCACAACTTCTTGATTCTATTTACCGACTTCAAAAAAGGAGGTCTATCTCTTTTTTACATTATTATAATATGCATATAAAAGTGTAAATATTCTTTTAATAATGTTATCGTCCATTTATTAAGAAATAATGTCGAACCGCCTACAATCATTTCTGCTTAGCCTAAAGGTATGACTGGTAGAGAATGCCATATGGCGTTAAGTCCACCTTTTGTAAAAAAAAATCGTTGTGCAATAAAGTATAAATAAAAAGTAAAATAAAATCGTTACTTTTTAAAAAAACAAACCGGTTCACAATACTTTTTTCCGCGACATATATTCTACGATGTGCCATTATGTGCTTAACATCAGTAATCTGTAGGTGTAATATCGAATATGGAAGATAGATTGCAAGTCAATTGCATGTTATGTTAAACTGAAATATTTTAGATGTAATCTAGCCAGATTTTTC
This sequence comes from Pyrausta purpuralis, assembly GCA_963924145.1. Classification (NCBI taxonomy): domain Eukaryota; kingdom Metazoa; phylum Arthropoda; class Insecta; order Lepidoptera; family Crambidae; genus Pyrausta; species Pyrausta purpuralis. The sequence continues at coordinate 18,714,835 of OZ001659.1, forward strand.
AATTCCCAAAGTTCTAAATCCCTGTTATATCCAACTACGTTCTTAAAAATACGTGTTGGCAACGCTGGGTAATTGCTCGGCGGCGCGCGCGCAGATTATCAGAAGCAAGTGCGTTCGATAACGCATGCGCACGAACGCGTGTTATTAAATTTATTCCTTTTTCGCCAGAATCTGCATAATGAGGGGGCAAAAAAGCAGTAATCGCTAGCGCACTGCCTTCCCCGGAGAAAGGCGGGCACGTTTGTATGTTCAAGTACGATGAATATTAAATTTAAAGTATTCGGACATTGCTATTTTATTTTTTTGTTATTATGCGAACGCCAGACGATTACGACCGATTATTTCTTGTCAAACCGTGGCATCGTTTTTAAAATGTCCGCATGTAACATAACTTAGTTGTTAATGGGTCGATTTAATATCCCTTACTTTGTAAGTCGATGTATGAAATTAATTTTGTGTACAAGCAAATAAGCATAAGGTTAGGGATATTAAGCCCCTGAAAAGACTTGAATATTATGTAGTACTATTGAAAATATTTATTTTAGTCTGTTACTAAAGACGATTATTTAAAAATAATTTACACCTATACCTACCGAAACATTCAATACTCCAGAGCTATTTTATCACTGCAACTCCAATATAATCTTTGTAATATACTAAGTTGAAATTAACATACCTATTAGCTATTATACAAGCTGAAGAAAAGTACAAGCCAAGTTCAAGGTGAATGTTATCAATAGAGTTTAGAATACAAGTGTTTTTTTAATTAAACTTTAAGTTATTTTTCCTGAATTCTACACTTGACCATTAACCCTCTCCTAGAATTTGGCTCGTACTTTTATACTACCTGCTTAGAATTTTGGGGATCCGTGGACATTTAATCTTTAATCGAATCATTTTTTCTTATACAGAATGCACAAAAAAAGGACGAGCCAAATAAATTAAGGGGTAAGAGTCAAGTTTTTTAACAGAAACAAATATCAAATCTTGTATAATTTAAAAAAGTCTTTGTTTTTCCTGTACTCATATATCGGTTCTCCTAGTTGTCGTAAACTCGACTGATAACCACCCCCTTGAATTTTGCTTGTACTTCTTGGTTACAATCTGTATTTTCTTGGTTACTAACTCCATGTGCTCACTTAAAAGAACATTCTAAACGCCCGAAAGACACACGACAGAATTGCACTATGTGATTTCACACATTAATTTATTTTCACGCAATGATACTTTTTGTAAATGAGATGGAAAACTCAGACCATTAGTAATAGTTAGTATTCTTTGCTATTTGTGAGTTGGATTCGTGTTTAACTATGAGCGTTCTCATGAAAAGTTGCAGCTTTTTGATCAAGATCGTAATGTGAACTGTTTTAGACGACAATTTCAATGCAAGCCTACAAAAAGCAGAAAAGTGTGAACTAAGTAATGTGTTCATATCATTTTATAATGCGACAACGCTTTCACATGAAATCGTTCATCGGCCGTTCGTAAATCTCGGAGCTCATTATTCCGAGCAATCTCTCAAAGATATGCCCTCATGAGCTGATGTTCGTGAGAAATTTACGTTGTAACAGGATCGCTGGTTCGGCAAAAAAGTTCCGCGCGTGTCGTCGGCCGTCCGGCAAGTAGCCAGTAATTTATGGTTAGTTTTTGGCTGCTCCCGACTCCCGCGCAATGCGGCCTCGCTGCTTTTCGCCCGCCCCTCCCCTCGCCTCCCCGCGGTCACAGACCCCGGTCATTCCGTCAATCTCAACTACTTATCCGTCCGAGCCGATCCCTTATATTAATCATTTTTTTTCACCCAAAAAAGACACGAGTAATAAAGATCCTATCGATTCGCCCGGGAGCGCTGCGAGCCCGACTTTCGAAACTACAGAATTGACAAACAAATATCGCAACCTGATACTTATTAAGACGTGTATTATTGACTATAAACTGGTTCATTGTGACGCCGAAATTAATCTCCGGGCTTAGCTGCGTCACAAAAGCGACGTGCCGGCGCGTACGGTGGCTATTACGGGTACCACATTTAATTACCTTTTTAAATTGTTTTTTCAGTCGGTGTCCATATTAAAACGTCAATGTAAATAACTTGTTAGCCGCAATCTCATTTCTGGGCGATTGGATATTACAATAGTGTACGTGATTTGAGAAAGGTAACGGTGTCGCCGCTTTATCCGCGAGATGGAGCCTATTACCGCCGCGGCACGCGCGCGCTCGCGCTACTCGCTCGGCATGCACTTAGATCATTTTATTATGCGAACAAAAAAGATATCTAATCAAACGCTCCTGACAGCAGACATAATAGTCTCAGCTTCGCATGGAGATCTGATAATATCAATCGATCTGAGTAATGAACTTTCACGGATAATAAAAAGCATACGGACGAGTAGCCGGATGATATTTTGTTGAAATGATATTTGGGGACGGCTAAAGAATTGTCCGGATCCGTAGCGGGTGGTAATGGGTGGACAAAGGGCGGTCTCGCGGGTCGTAATTACGATCACTGTGCGGCCGCGAATCGAGCACGGCGTATTTCACCTGACGCGTCGTACGTGTCTAATTGCACGGATTATTTATACACTATAAACTTTTTTGTGGCCCGATCTTGGCACGAGCCTACTTTCTACGTACAATTTGGAAGATGTAATTGAGCTTATACCCTTTTTTATTTCGGTTTCGAAACATCAAAGTCATCATTTAGAATCGGTAACGGTGCCGACACGTTTCGCGGCGGGGTTTGTTAAGTATCGTGATACAGGCACAGGCGTTATGGTAATTACGGAGGCGCTGAATACGAATACAATAACCGTGTGAAAACTAACTTTATGACGTAATGAGTAGTTAGTAAGTAGGTATCTAAATAAACCACGCAATTAGAAAACATACTGCAGTTATCGAGGACGCAGCCTCTTCCTTGAAAAACTTTTTTATTGGAAACATGCTACGGAGTGGTATAAAAAGGTAAACGTATCCTCTACTGTAATTGCTACTATAAGCTGTTGCTGTATTGATTATGTAATTAAAACCACAGTAAGTTTTATGAAGTTTCAAAGCTTTCAAGTCTTGAAGTCGTTAGTTCCCTATATCATAGCTCATTATATCTAGACATTACACATGAAGTATATCTGCAAAGTTCGAAAAGAAAGTGCATTCTGTTTTAAATTATTGAGTAGTCGCCCACTTTCACATCTAATCGCTGACTAAGCTTCTGATTACAGAAAAAGTACAATGATTAGAGAAACTCACAAAAACTACCGATTGCAGTGTTTTGCGTTCGTTTTGTAAACCGATCATTCAATAGTTTATTTTTGTCTTATAAAAAGTATTGAGGTGTTATCTTTTTCCAAATAAGGTGTAATATTTAAAGGGGATTAACAAATCTGCATACTTTTGCGCCTACATTAAGTTATATTCACTCTTTTGCGATACTTTATTTCATTGTTGTGCTTTGTATTTTTCATCGAAGGTAGTACTAGACTTCTGATTTCGATCTATGTATGGCATACTTCTATATGTTTTCAACTTATGGTTGTTAGTTTTATCTAATATTCTCTTTTTTTGCAATTGCCATCGCATTATGTCCTGTAGGCCTAACAGCATTCGTTAATACCGCTTATCGCGACGAAAAAATATTTTTGTGTCCTTAACGACATGTTCTCCCTCATGTTTAACAAGTAAAACAATAATTATTGCTTTAAAAAAACCAAATAGTACGATTAAGTTACTAAAAACTTTTTAATATGATAAAAAAAAATACGTGAAAACTTATCGATTGCCGTGATAAACGATAAGAACTATGTATCAAACGATATAACACCCTTCCATTGCATACAAAATCTGCATGATCCACAGCCGAGTACTCGAATCATTTCATCCGTGTTTAATTCAATGCTGGATTCATTTTAAAAACCCCTTAAAACGTGTGTCAAATTCAAATAAAATTTAAATGGTGACAAACGTGTTCATTACTTCGCGCTCATAAACGTCACATTTAAAATCAGTTCACGGTTTTCAGAAACGGCTCAATCACGGCTGTTATCAGCAATAGTGCGGCAATAATCGAGTTATCAGAGTAATCCGCGATAGTGGATTAGCGGCGAGGGATTATTTGTAAATACCGCTATCGGTGACTTGCCATCGATTAGTTGACACGTTTTCGGTGCATTGCGTTTCGATTTGCAGAGGATTGACACTGATTTATGGAAAATAATGGTTTTGTTAACCTATATCGTTTTAGACCCGGTAACCATTAGTTTAGTTAACTATCGATCACGAATCCAAGTCTTAGTTGCGAAATTTAGGATTAAATTCATTGAGTATCAATGAATTTAATCTTAAATTTCGCAACAAATTAAAAGTGAGGATTGTTTATTCGAATTCATATTTCGTATCAATAGTGATATAACTATGGTGATGGCTCGAAATACCTCATAGTTGAGGTAAGGCCATTGCCCAGCAGTGGGATTTTACAGGCTAACTTTACTTTTAATAATATAACAAAGAAGTAGGTACTAAGGTGGACTTGCGCATAATGATTAAACCGAGCAATACGCTAATCCTGGATTAAATCTTCATCCTGTCTCTGTCAACATAAAATAAACTGACCGACACGGAATGATGATTTAATCCAGAATTAGCGTAATCCCAGGTTAGATCATCATGCGCAAGAGGACCTAAGAGAGATCATAATACTAGTAGACTCGCCAGACGATATCCTGTCCGGATCTTGTCGTAAAATGTGCTCCATTTTATGTAAGTAAGTATAGGTCCATTCATATGAAAAATAAAACTTGTCAACTTTTATATAAGAAACACGAATGCAAAATCAAAACAGTTTCCATAGTTTGTTTTTTACGTAATCATTTCTAACTCGATGTGTCAAGTACCAAGGCGATCGTTTCCAATAAAAAAGATATGGGACTTCTTTTAAAATGATAACGCGTCTAACTGGGAACCCCACTTGTAACGTTTCATTAACCACTGCACTGTCCCCTCGCACAGCCGCGAGCCGTAACCGACTACCTGACTACACGACAATATGTCCAAACATACCTGGTTGAAACGTAGTAAACAATAATACCTACGGAAATCTTTTTTCCGGGATAAGACCTTTTGCGCAATTTATTTTTAGAAAAATATGAATTTCTTATTAAGGACCTTGTAAAAGTGGATGTTTGTACTTTTTATTATTGCGAAGGTTAGAATTGGATCTAGAGGCCTATTTTTGAATCACTTGCTTGGATACGAGCGAACTTAAAATCAACGAAAACCAAGCAAAATATATACCTACGCGAATAATCACAAAATTTAGTAATCTTTTTTAAACTTCTGTTTGGAACAAAACTGATTTTCATTAATTAATCGGACATTAATCAATGAATATCAAACGCCATTTTGACGCGAGTGATTTAAAAAAGGGCCCCTGGTGACATGCTACTGCTAATACAAATTATTGACATCTTCTCACCAGTACGATATTGTGCAAAAACAGGTTTTAACTAATATTTTGGAAAAAAAAACTTAATCCTAATTTTAAATCTAATTGCTCAGAAAGAATCGAGAGACCAATGGGGTGGACAACCCTACGCAAAGTCTGAATTACGCTAACTTGAAAAAATCTTTACTGACAAAAGGTGCCTTAAATAAATGCTACGTTGATGAAGGGGAACAGAAGACAAAAATAGTTTCATTTTAATACTCATATAGATATTATCATTATTAAAAACTTTTCTTCCAAACCAAAACATAAATACAACCAAAATATCTTTAGATCGTTAACTGGCAATTATTTAAATAAAGACGTCAACTTTGGTGTAATAATTAATTATTATCATGCATCTCTTGATGATATAGGTAAGCTAATTCGCAAAATCTCAACCACAAGAAAACAGGAAGACAATCGGTTTTGCAGTTAAAACTCAATTAGTATGAATATTAATGCGTATGTAAGTGAACCAGTTGCTCCTTGATAAAGTAAATAAAAGTACTTACTAAGTTTTTTTGAACAATAATGGGTTATTCTGATGAATCTTAAAAAATGCGTTCAGCTTAGGTAAATGATAGGCCATTACAAACAAACATATTTGTGGTAGTCGGTTTTGACGATGTTTTATTGCGCAAAAGAAACAATTATCAAAAGAATCTGCTTGCAGCTAAGATTTTTTTTAATATACCTAAAATCCTAGCCAAAGTTGATTGTTCTTAACCATTTCTAGTATTCTAAAAATATTAATACAGTAGAAAATCTTTAAATTACTAACTATAAGCCAAGGTAAATGCATTTCTTGGCATGGATCTTATTCTGTGTTAGGCAGGGAAAAAAACGAATGGAGAAATATTGAAGAAAGAAAGAAATTTCTTAAAATAAATAGAAAATAGACGAGGCAATACAAAACAATAAACCATTTGACTTGGGTTTTGGCTAGATTTTCTATTATTTTTAAATTAATGTCGTTGTTTGAAAGGATGTCGTTACGTCAGTTCGGTAACAAATATAATAAAAAAACAAAATAAAATAGTTGCATAGGAAAAATCTACGATACTATGATTTTATTAAGAGATGAAAGTTATCGAAACGTAACCGAATCCGTAACCGAATGGTTCTGAATCGGGGGCTGATGCAACATGACTGTTTTTTTTTTAAATATTATAAACGGAAAAGTAGAAGGAAAGAGGAGAAGAGGAAGACCTAGGAGAAGTTATTTCGCCCAAGTGAAGGAAAAACTAAATGTCATGCCATACCAGGAGCTCAAGTAAAAGGCAAACAAAACAAAAGAATGGCGATTACTTTACCGACAACATAAAAGCTCGTAAGTTTAAGAATTAATAAAAAATTCCAAATATATTTTTTATGGAACGAACACATGTTTTTCTTAGTATGATACAAGACGATAAGTAATAATGATAACATGTTCTCATCTTATTTTACCAAAATATTTATAAATCTTACGAACAAACAATTTGTTTTTCAATCATTTGTATTTGTTAATCAATAGCTAATGGCTGTGAATTTTTGTGGCCGCCTGAGTGGCTAGCAAAGTCCACCGCGTCAGGTTAAATAGCTCGAGCTGGGTAATTATGAAGTAAACTAATTACACACATCATTAGCACGTAAGTGCAGCTTAATAAACACCGATAAATTACCCGATAATAGATTAGACAACAGATAATCTCTTAATTCTTATCCACAACACTATTATCGGCGGCACATCTTTTAAGTATCAGCTAAATGACCAAAATTTCAAGATTTTTTGTATATAAATATGTTTAATCTAATTGTAATCGTGATTACATAAGGATGTGAAATCTTTAATTTCTTGATTATCAAGCCGATTCGAGGAGGAGAATCTAAATAAAAAAAATGTTTAATTATTGTTTCAGCATGCTACCATTGAGGGTATTAAAACATTTTCAAACGCCAATTGACTGAAAATTACTTCTTTTTTAATCCCGCCCTTCGTATGGCCAGTCTTTGTCAGAAAAAAATATTCTTCTTCATCTGATTTAGATAATAATTAGCATCGTTTGTTTTGGTATCTCGTCGCCGACAAAATACATTCAGTATCTCATTCTTTTGACCTTGCCTGAAATATCGATTGTCCATTATCACAGACCCAGTTTGGGGTGTACATAATTTTAATTCAAGACAAAGTTATCAAGATAACGAGTCGTTATTGTGCAGTGCGCTAATAAGGTATGTCGCGACACCCTGTATTTTTGTTTAATTCTTACAGACAGCAAGCTTTTTGTTTAGGTCGAACTTACAAAACATGTTTTTGTAGTGTGTAAAGGCGAACCCATCTATTTGTATGAATTTCTTAATTAGTACATTAACAATTAATGGGGTAGACTGTCAATTTCTTGTTTTATATGCGAAAAGAAAGTATTTTTTTAATTCTTTTGACGTCATTGTTTACGAACATTTATAATTTAATTTTGCTTCGGATGCGTTGAACAATTCACATTCGAAGGAAATATACGTAATAATTTTCAGATTTTTTTCGTCCTGAAATATCTTATACACTTTTTAGTCTTATAAATAAGTTATACAAAAAAATAAATGTGACATTGTTTTTTTTTTCAACGTAAAATAAAACCAATAATAGTTTCTCACCTGTGACAAATCGTTCGGCACCTCTGACTTGACCGTGTTGGCCGCAGCCCATGCCTCGGCGAAGGTTTCCATCGCACTCTGAAAGTCCATTTTGCTACGACTCACGACGACATTGACATGCCGAAAATTCACACAACGTGCACGGTAGCGCGACCGACAGAAGCCCGAGACGCGTGCGTGCGGGCCGGCCGGCGGCGCGGTACTGCCGCTATGCCCCGCCCAGCGAACCGCCCGCGTCGAGAAAAACCGATACCACCCGAGCGAGCCTTCCCGTTTCAGCGCTTTTCTTTTTTAAGCCGCTATTTTAACGAGTTTCTTTTTTTCTCGCAAAGCCCAGCCCCGCGGTGGTGGTTGGGCGTTCGGATTATTTACACTTGTAATTCACAGATTGCTGCGATTAATTTGTTGTGCCGGGGTGTAGGCGCGCGATTAGGTTGTAAGCGCTGTTTTCGATTAGCAATTCGCGTCACACATTCGGTAACTCGATGCGCCTTTGTTATCGCTAGTCAAACTACTAGTCTAGACTGCGTAGTAAGGTAGCACTGTAATAAAATAATGCTAATCAAAAGTTATTACTACTCATCATAAATGCATGATGTGCCTAATAATTTGCTTAAATAAGTTGGTACTTATTAACTGACATACCTTAAGGTATTAATCTAGAATATTAAAGGTAAAATGCACTTAATACCTATATAATTCACTTGGTCATAATATTATTTGTAAAATATAGGAAATATACCTATCTTTCTTAATAAGGATATGTAGGTTATTCTTAAAGATGAAATAACGCACACAACGTCCCGTTCGTGCACAAGTTTTGGTTTATTTTTTCATTTCAATGAATATAAAATATGACACTGCGAGTCAAAACATTCTTTACCACAAGTAGGTAACATATCCACCAAAAATGTAAGTCGACTACTTAAAAATAACTTTGAATATTTTAAAAATTGGTATCTAGAAGTTCGAACGTATTTGCATCTAACAAATTCATTGTTTGCCAATTTAATTACAATTAAGTACGTATCTTCAATCAAAATCTTAATCATCGTAAGCCTTCATTAGGGCGTATTCTTCGCAAATTTTAAAAAAGCTATCAAGGTGGCTAATTGTAATATCCCTGCAAAATGGCCGCCTCATGGTCCTAGGAAGCATTTTTATTCATTATATAAATCACAGAGGCTTCCCGGCTCTTCCCAGTGCAGGAAAAAATTGTCACGGCTTCACATAATTTTGTACGTGCCCGTTTAGCAATATTACCGGCGCGGAGGTTAATTTTTCTTAATTTCTTCCTTTCCGCGGTGTATAACAAATTGGCTGATTTAATACGAGTTGCGTGTCGGCGTGAATGGTTATGTCGTTAAGATGATAATCAAGACGTGTCTTGAGATTATTAAAAAAAATATTTTTAACTGTGCGTTAGCGATTTAGCGGTCGGATTTATTTACAAGATTGATGACAGCCCAGATTAATGACACAGCTGAGTGCAACACAAATAGAGCTATTACATTTTGATTTATTTCTCTGCTCTGTAATGACTTTAATTATTACATCATATTCTTTAATTACATAAAAAATAATACTTATTACAATTATTTTCAATATTTTACAAAAAAAAAACACATGCTACCGCTATCTCTTTTTAACTCGACAGGCCAAAATAATCCACCAAAACAGTCGCAAAAGAAAGCTTAATTCATTTAACCCTTTGACTGTACCGACTAAATTCTCAAAACAATACCTCAACACCGTTATTTCAAAGATTATCTTTACAAAATGGAATATAAATAGAACCTTTCCTTCGGTCGTTCAAAGCACAATATGAAACTGGGGCAGCGTAGGTAGCCGACAGATATTGTTCACTCGTTGTGGTAAAACAAAAGCGGTCTCTTCAATGGTTATTCATTCTTCAGACGCCTTTTCGATCGCCAGCCTTAATAAGTTGATAAGAGTGCTTAAGTATCCAATTTTGTTTCTGATTTTCTAATTTAGGAAATCTCTACAAAATGACTCAGATTCTGGTCAATTTAACATCGGAATTGATCGAAGTCGAAAGGGTAGTCAATCGATTTTACTAAGCTTTTTTAGTTTAAAAAAGAATTCAAAACCTGGAACTTATCTATTCTCGGTAATAATGGTCAAACTATACTGAATGTAGGTATATCTTGTGTTTTGTCAAAAGATACGAATATAAACTTCTTTTTGTAACAAACAAAAGGCAAGTGATAACCCTATCACTTGTCAGATCATAATGTGAATGTAAATTGCTAAGGGCTGATTTTTCAATAGCCAGATAAGAAATATTCGTCGAACAAAATACAATATGGCTAATTTGAAAACGTCACCAAATTGTCAGCAATCATACGTAACAGTCATTTTTTTTAATCTGTCGCTTTATGATTTATCAGTCTGATAAGTTTTATCTGACCATTGAAAAATCGGCCCTAAAACTATCTACCAAATTAGCTTATTTTAAAAAAAAACTAAAATATGTGCATTGATATAAATATTGTATTAAACTACCGGATTCTTTTATATCAGAAAATATATAAACAGGTGCATTTAAGCAGTTGATTGTGGAATGGGTATTAAAAAAATGATTTTATAGTGATAAGGAATTTATCAACTTTAAATTTTGATACCTAAATAAAATCATTAATGGTGTAACTAATTACTATTCGATGGCATTGTAATTTATTATTTGTTTTAATTTTAAATTCTATACAATATGTATGCACCCGAAAAGGTAGATCCAAGAGAAACCTGTGTTAGAAATAAGAGCTTTTTAAGCCTTGTGTCTATGCAATAAGTTTCAAACAAAAAACATAATAATAGGGAGGTACACCTAGACATCAGTGGCCGTTGACAAAGTTGCATCGTTTTATCAAGGTATCGAAGTTCGCCATTGCCTTACTATGAGAGTGGTACTTGTAAAAATGCCTTGCTCATTTAGAGGAACGTCAAATTAAGATTTTACGAAAGGTTTTTGTAATATAATTTCGTTATATATCTAAATTGGTACTTTAATCGTGTGCCAATATAGGTCATATTTACAGCTTAATTGGAATCCAAAAGCCAATCTTAGTTACGTATTGCATGATAATAAGCTATGCAAAATAATTATTATAGTAGGTAGCTATAATTGTAGATGATGCTCAATTTTGACAGACAAAACTGGTCATTAACTGTCATAAATATTTTGTCATTTTAATTTTATTAATATTTTATTACTTCTTTTGGTTCTGCGTATACGGGATTAGTCGAAATCGATCGGTCATCGGTCAGTCGGTTTACATCTTATTTCAACCTTAATGACACGCTTTTAGAGTCTAGCTTAGCGTTATAGGAGTTATACAAAATGTTGATATATTTTTGGTTGTCTGAATCCGGCAAATATTATTATTTAAAGATCAAATGTTTTATGTACAACACGTGACATAAAGTGACTGCAGCTAAAGTCTGAAGCTCAATAAATGTAAAGTTTTTGACAGTTTGCGTAGATAATTTCAATTTTCTGATTTTCTGCTGCATTATTTATTAAGCTTACGTATTATATTAGTAAATAAATAGTAAAAAAATCTTTGTAGTTTTTAACCTTAATTCAAAAATACTTCTTGATCAATAAATCCACAAAAAACACCAATTTTGTCTCAGCGTTTTTCGAGTTCTACGGTGTAAACAATCTCGAGACTAGTTGTAAGTAATATATAATAAAACTCAGTAATCAAGCCTAAGGATTTGTTAGTGAATATAATAAGAAAATCATATTAAGTATGTAATAACAACTTCTTCACATAACGACACCATACGTGAAATTTAGATTAATAGTTCATCACATGCGGTCAAACTGACTGCATTTGACATCCTGTATTTTACCGGTAATTTAAACTTTATGACAATTGTGACTGGTTAGATTAGTCATTTTAAAGACATGACTAGATGCAGTCTATTTTACAACTCTCTACACGCGCAGCCTGTAGCTTTCTTACGCGCAAAAACAATACTCTGTCATACGAGTTCAGTACAATAATGCTATTATGATGCTGATGGGGATGCCTGGATACTAAAGTGCTTCTGGGATGTTAGCTAACGCGAGGGTGATCTGTTTTAATGCGAAAGAGGTGTATATCCTTAGTACGCAGGGTACGGGATAACTCTAGCAGCATCCTCAAAGCATTATCCCATAGGTTAGAACGGCACTACATGAACCACTGCAGCATGGTTTTTGTGGTGGCAATTATTTTTTTATACTTACATTAGGCTAACATACAGTAACTAACATTAAGAAGTAAATATTAAAATATCAATATTGGGTGTTACGGTATGTTAGGAACATATGAGTGAAACATTGATACTAGAAAAAGTATGTGGTACTGCACTCACATAAACAAGTAAATTCATTTATTCCGACCAACAATAAGGATTTGTTAGTTACAAAAATATTTTTGTATAGTATCGTATTTGTATTTGCATACGTGAATTATTTATAACGAAAGTATTTTCTAGTATCAACGATTCACTCACATGCTCCTTACATACCGAAATACCCAATTTATTTTTGAATATGTACTTCTTCTGTCTTTGGCTTACTACTGGAAAAGTATAATACGTACTAACCACTGTACACACAAATAAAGCAAACAAACTCTATAACTGTCATCAATTCACACCTGAATGAAGTCTTTTATCTTTTTAGCGCAGTTCCAATTTAGTCAGTAGCTGAGGTTTATGTTCCACGTTACACCATCAACTTTAATCATTGCAATTTCAGCCTTATTTTTATAAAGCTAAAGGTGGACTTAGTTGACAACCGAGCAGTATTCCTATAGTGTAAAAACATTGCCTATTACGGCATGGAACACTTTAATCCTGTAAACACATTTTTTGTCGACCCTAGTCGCTAAAAAGGCTCGACGTTTATCACCAAGTATCGCATGTAGGAGCCAGTTTTTTCTAACCACTTATAAAGGAGGCACTACTTTTTTACTAAAGTAATTTGTATCGACAAGCGTATCAGTTTACACGAGCTGGCTCTTGACTCTTGTTTTTCACACTTTCTCATTATTTTCTTTGATACCTAGTTCAAATCACCTCTGACATTTACGTATTCAATTTCCGGATCGCTTTTTCAAAACACTACAATTGATCTTATGATAATTTAATTAAAATAATAAGTTCACACCCTATTTAAATAACTATAGTTTAATAGAAGTTTCTTACTAATAAAAAGATTAAGATAACGTATTATTAAAAACAAAAACAATCGATAGCAGAAAGTAACGGTCATTTTCTTTTAGATCTAAGGTTTTAATCAAACTACGAGTATTACAGAGCTCTTAATATTTTTTTAGGTTTGAAAAATATATATATATTGGAGGTATGTAGTTAAAGATGATACGTTTCATATTATAGTAAACCTGATAGGCCAGGTCTTTCCCAAAACCTAGAAAACCACATTCATAACACCCATTTACAAAGATGGTCTGCTACCATTGTTGTCTCCTAGTAACTATCGCCCAATTTCTCTACTAGGTGCTTTCTCCAAAATTTTAGAAAGAATCGTTAATAAGAGGCTATCAAATTTCTTAGAGGCGCATAATCTCTTAAGTCCACGTCAATTTGGTTTTAGACGAGGAAAATCTACCGAACAGTCAGTCTTTTGACAAATGCTATAGTAGACAGCCTAGACAAAGGTAATGCATGTATTGGGGTTTTCTTAGATCTTGCCAAAGCCTTTGATTCAGTATCCGTGTCTATACTTTTTACCAAATTGAACTTAATGGGAGTAAAAGGCATCGCTTTAGACTGGTTCAGAAGCTACTTAAGCGAAAGACAGCAATATGTTAAAATAGATAAATACACAAGCAGCTCTGAACACATTACCTTCGGTGGTCCACAAGGCAGCATACTCGGCCCCACGCTATTTTTGACATATATCAATGACATTACAACACTCGGTTTAAGAAATGCAGAAATCTTCTGTCATGCCGATGACACTGTAATAATTTTTCAAAACAAAACTTAGGAAAGCGTGCATCGTAGTGCAGAATTAGGCATGTCAACCGTGTTCAAGTGGCTAAACAATAATTTGCTTTCTTTGAACACTTGTAAAACTAAATTCTTTTTTTTTTTGAAACAATAGCATCAGCGCCAATTAGGTACTACAAAAGAAATAAAAATCCATTCCAGTTTTTGCCCAAACATCCCTCAGCTCTTAAACAATAACAATTCTCATTATGCACATGCAATACTATAAGCAGAACTGACACTTTAAAATATCTCGGTATCTTAATAGATGAAAAACTTAATTTCAAAAAACACATCACAGAAATCGTATCTGCCAGAGTTCGGAAGCTAACAGGTATGTTTAGGTTGTTAAAATTCTTTGCTGATCTGGACCTACTCTTGAAAGTATATAAAGCGTTATGTCAGTCAGTGATCACATACTGTATAACAGTTTGGGGTGGAGCAGCAACTACTCATCTGATACAACTAGAGAGATCACAACGCTCACTCTTAAAGATAATTCTTTCCGAAAACCGCACTTTTCCAACAACTCTTCTTCACCAAAAGTGCAACACACTCAGCGTAAGGCAACTCTTCATCTATAACATCTATATAACAACCCATTAAACAATACTTAGCTCTGACGATTACAGCAGACTGTACCAAAAACGAATATTCGATATCCCAGTTCCGCGTACTCAAACATCCTTCGCACAGCAACATAACGAATTCCTTAGAGCATATTTATATAATAAAGCAGCCAAAAATTGTGACTTAAGAAACAGCTCGGTTGGAGAAGCCAAACGCAATATTCGATCGTGGTTATCTTCAATTAACTACCAGGATACAGAAAATATTTTAAAAGTAGTCTTATAAAATCAGTCATTTAGCAAGGTTTGCTAAACAATCTCTGAACTAAGAATCTCTTAAAAACTTTATCGCAAGACACACTCCTATTACTAGATACTCATTCAAAAATTTCTTAATTCTATGTTACTTTTTTTTTGTTACTAGTCTTTATTTCTTTCCTCGCATTGTGTTTAAAAACTAAAATTCTATATTCCTATTCTATTGGCCTCGACGACACAGGCGTGGCCTAGTATGAGCCCAAAGCAAATATTTTCACTTATATGTTTTGTAAATTATTATGATGTTACTTGTTACAAGTATAAAACTCAGAAAAGCTTAGTGAACAAGTCAATGTATATCACCATATATATGTTATATGTATATTACCACCGTAAATAAATAATTTAATTTATTTATTCTGTATGACTTATCGCGAAAAACGATAAAATCGTCTTTTTTATCGTATTAAGAAAAAGGTTATTACTGACTTTAAAGCACTTAAATGTTTTATAAAAGCAATATGAATTGTCTTACCACTTCAAACATGTGGGATAACATGTCGTTTGGAAAAGAAAATTATTTTATCGACGCGATAAACAACATCAAGACTCGTATTTAACTGAGCGGTTTATTGACCACCATGCCAAATAACAATAAATAATAAGTAGTTGTAGTCTTCAGGGTAATCCAAACGAAAAATTTTGTGGTTACGTGGGTCAAGAAACAATTAAATAAAGTTATATCAATTAGAATCTTCGTTATATCAGATTAAATTAGAAATCATACTAACAGCCGGATTCACAATGTCCTAATTAGTTCTGCTGAGGCTTATTCGTCTAATACTTCATATAAAATGATGTTCTATATTGAATTATGCATTTGTGCTAATTTATTGATCGTGAAATCGGCCCTAAGATAACCTTCCATGTCAAGAACCTATCATCAAAAAGAATACCACCCAGCATAAGAAATAGCAAGAAGACGCGGAACATGACTTTAGAACAACCAAACCGTTGAGGCTTTGCAAAGTGAACTAAAGTCCAACGGGACTTTCTGTAACGTGTCACAGTGCTCATGGTGCAGTCAGAGCCATGATACGCGATTGAGCAATGTCACGACCATCAAATGTCATGTGACCACACTTTTATTAAGTTTTCCGCGACTTCGTTCCCGATTGATTTTACTCCGATCATAGAGGTCGTTTCGATCACAGCAAGCTGTTTAGCCTTCCTCGATAAATTGTCTAACATAGTTCTTTTTCAACGTTACATTAGCAGGTTCAAACAGCAAACACATCAATGAATATATTGGTTTATTTATGGGATAAGTTTCTTTTTCTGAAACCAGGTCATTGAATGACGCTCAGGCTCAAGGTTATTTTGATAATGAAAAATTTGCCTATGAACACGGATACTATAAAGCATTTGAATCGAGAGGATATTTAACAATTGAAAAAAAAGTCCACGAAATATATCCGTAAATGGTTTAATCCATCAAATATTGATTTATTCGTATTTTCCTTGAAGATTAACCAAACCAATTACTATATAACTATAGACGACCTCCGTGGTGTAGTGGCTAAGCACGCTGAGTTTCAATGCGTCACCGCTCCGAGGTCCCGGGTTCGATTCCCAGTCGGATCAATATAGAAATAAATAAAAAACTATATTGTCTCGGGTCTTAGTGTTGTGGTACCACCGTTATGTCTGAATTCCATAACACAAGTGCATTAGCTATTTAATTTGGGATCAGAGCAATGTATGTGATTGGTGTCCAATATTTATAACATTTACTATGGCAATCGATTAAACTCGAAAGGTTGATAAGAAAAGTATCCGTTACTTACTTAAACCTATTATATACACAGGCTTATAATATAAAGGGAACACGTTATTTTGAGCCTCATTCACTTATCTTTTCTATTAAAAACGAATTTCAAATTCATAGCCTGGAAAAGGGTCAAATTACATCACAACTTTCAAATTAAGAATTATTTAAGTATCTTACGCGGTAACAATGACATATCTATATAATAATTTGGACGAACGCAATTAAAATTAGATGTTTGAATTATTTAAACAAACTCAAGCATATATAAAATCATGGTTACCCCAGTCACAGCCAACACGATCAAGTATTGTATTCCCGAACTCAGTAGATACTCTACGAAACATTGTAATAACGTCAGGCTAGTCTGCTCCATACGATTGTAATGACAAACCGGCAGTTACAGCGATCCATTGTCTCATAACTTTGTAGTCTGTGACAAGGGAAGTTACAAGACCTTGAACTGTTTTGTCCAGAGCGATCTTTACATATTTTGTAGAGTAAGCCTTTTATTATGGATTTATAAAGAATGTGGCCTGTAATAGGAGCAAATATTTATTGTTTTTATTAAAACTTTATTGCACTGTTGGTTGTACTATTGACGGACTTAATGCCAAGTGGCAATCTCTACCAGTCAACCACCTGGCAATGCAGAGTTTAATCAGTGGCGGAATATTAATAATAAGTGAAAAGAATATCAAATATATAGTCTAAATGGTTTTAATTTATTATGTATAATGAACAACAACGTTTTTCTAAGAAACCAAATGGAACCAGCAATGTATTGTGAACAAATGCCCAGTCCAGTCATAGAATTTAATATTGTTGTTTACAAGCGATTTTCATATACATTAATTGGCTATTAAGACTTTGGATTTATCTCGGATTTAAATCATTTTTAGAGCACTATGACCAGGTCAAGTTAACTACGTATACTCTTTATAATCATTGATAAAATTTTGTGCTCCTAATACAGTCCACAAGCTATGCTGCATAGTGGTATTCACACTAGTGTTATTTTGAATCCACTTTTTTATATATCAAAACTAGCGGACCCAGCCCCGTCCCGCCGAGTCCCGTAATTGTAAAAGTTAAGCATTCCCGGCGAATTTTGTTTCACCCGTAAATTACAAATTGGCTATAAAAAAACATAGGGGTTGGTGATAAAAAAGTAAAATTTAGAGTTGTATGTATTTCTGTATGGGACCGTTCAAGTTTTACGTAAGCAGATTTATGACAATTATTTACCCCCTCCTCCCCCTTGTCAGCAAAAGTAAGCAAAGCTCTTACTCCCCCTTCCCCTGCTTACGTAAACGCTGTACCTAATAATAATGAATAAGCAAAAATTAAGCAAAGCTACCGCAAAAACCTTCTTTATTTTTACCAGCTACTACACGAGCGAAGCAAGCGATGTCAAATACCGCATACCAATTGTTTAAGATTGATTTATGACGGCGAGTATAAATTTAAGACTAAAACGTCAAAAACCAAAGGATAATACGCGAGCGAAGCGAGCCCGAAAATTTCTTTAAACTTTACTAAAAATCTGTTAACTTTTCCTTTACCAGCAGTAATATTATCATTGAAATGTTTGAGGGAGTATATTTGAGGACAGGTTACAGGATCTTAACGTATTCATAATTTATAAGTATCCCCGAAAATGGGTATGGTTTTCAAACAAAGACAATGTGTGGGTTGCCAATATGAAAAAAAAACTACTGCCGGTCTGCTGACGTAATCACCATCCCGACCCCCCCCGACCCCCATGTCATTAAAAATAAGCAAAGCAAAGACCCCCCTGCCCCCCTATAGTGCTTACGTAATACTTGAACGGCCCCTATGTTGTATCATAAAAAAATAGAAATTAAAAATTTTGTCTAAAAAATAAATAAAAAAAATTAGGGGTGGACTACCCCTAAAATTTAGGGGGATGAAAAATAGATGTTGGCCGATTCTCATGGATACCGGATAAGCACAAAAAATTTCATCAAAATCGTTCAAGCCGTTTCGGAGGAGTATGGCAACGAAAACTATGACACGAGAATTTTATATATAAGATAACGTCTTATAACTAACTGTCTAGCTAATTCACCACGTGCCTTCCATTTAGCATTCGTTCCTATCCATTTACCAGTCTACTCCCGTCGACTTACGATACTGTACT
Organism: Pyrausta purpuralis; assembly: GCA_963924145.1. Taxonomy (NCBI): domain Eukaryota; kingdom Metazoa; phylum Arthropoda; class Insecta; order Lepidoptera; family Crambidae; genus Pyrausta; species Pyrausta purpuralis. The sequence goes on from OZ001659.1 coordinate 18,733,797, forward strand.
AAGACATTACGTCACTTCGCCCGCGGCCTTAGCGCCGCGAACACGCCTGCACCGCACATGGCTTTCCATATCCTGGCTCTACCTAATCCGCCTCTAAGATCATACCAATAGCGCGCTAGGCGTTAACAATCGGAAAACCTCCTCCACTCGGGTTAGGTTTATCCGTTATCCGGAGATTAGGTGGTCTCTGTCGCGCTCGGTGGGCGTGGCCGGACCCCGCCCCCCCGGTCGATGCGAGCGCCGTTATCTATCCGTGCTCTCATCCGGCCGTCAGAGTAAAGATAACCGGAGCTCTCGACGTCTGAGTCTGAGCTGGTTCGGGCTATTTTTGTATGCGGCTTTTTGCGGACTGTATATGTGTATGCAAATCGTAGCGGGAATGCTAACGGGATGGAGACGCTGCTTGGCTGTTTCAATTGATGTATTTTTGTTTGCGTTTACGTTTGGCACCATTTTTTGTTTGATCTCTTAAAACAATAGCTATACAAGAGAATGTTCAGTAGGTTCGACTCGAAACGAATTTTAGAAAGGCTATGCAAATATGTTATTAGATATCTTAAAACTGTTTGATTTCGTAATTTAAATTTGGTATTTTCTGAGCGTTTTGTTATACCTGTAATTCTAGAAACGTATACATTGATTAGATTGCATGTTGGTCGACCCACTTTGTGATTCGTTTTTTAATTGTTTTATCTTATCCTTAATTAAATTTGATATTAGGACAGTAGCTTTGTTTAGTCATTGTTGTAAATAGGAAGATGTCACCTACCTAAGTTAAAATTTTCACGCCATCCTCTTAGTAATAATTAAATAGATATTAATAATATTTGAAGATAAAATTATTTGTTGAAATTTTTTTGTTTGGCTATTAGCTATTATAAATGTTAGAAGATTGTGTAAGGTGTTCAAAGTCTTCGTGTAAGGTGTTTAAGGTGTTCTTTTAAAATTACACCGAGAAGTATAAAGGGATCGAATTCGTTGTGGTTGAATTTGTTTAGGTGATCGATAAGTACTTTTATTAGAGTATCGCGCTTTTGTTGTAACCATACAAAGATAGAAATCGTTTACTGGATAACTTAATTAATTTGAACGTAAGTTTTAGCGTCTACAATAACAAACTATTATATTAATGATTAAAGCAGATCTAATAAACATGTAAGAACTACAATCAATCCGTATCAATCAATCAATATCTTGATTGTTCTAAGCAAGGTTGCATAAAATTACTCCACTGCTAAGCAGTAAATAATAATAACTAACTCCTCTTAACCAAGTACACGCGATCGTATCACTGTGACAGTCACGCGATACAAAAGATCGCTAGTACGGGGTCCTACTGTGTATTTGTCACTAGAATAAGTGTTCTTCTGAACGTAAGTTTTGCTTCCAAAGTAATTATGTAAAGAATAAACGTCCTACAGTGAAATCTTTATTTTTAGAGTTTAAAAGATTCAGATTCATTTTTATTTCAAGTCACAAGTGGGTTATGAGATGGTACATGCGTGATATTAGTAAAGTTCAAGTGACGCCCTGCAAGGGCACAGCAAATGAGAACATGAGAAAGTAGAGTCAAACGTGTTTTCATATTGATCACATCGTAATTTCTTTATTATCTCTAATTATTCTAATTTTAATTTATCTAATGTTTTTTAGTTGTCAGCAAAACTCGCTGTTGAATCTAAAATTTGATATATAACCTAGAAGATGATCACCGCATTTTCAGTACTTGCTGTCCGACTCATTCTACTCGTATCTAGTCAATAGCCAATACTATTTGAGAGTTAAGTAGATTGAAAATAGTTTAAGTACCGATAGCTTCTTTCACAGTAAGATCTCAGGTACATAGAAGATTGCGTGAGACAATTTGTAGGCCGGTGGGCGGTGGGAGGCCTCCCAGTAAAGGGGGGTGATACAAATTTGTTATCTCGAGTAATACGACGTGGAGATTAATTTACGCGGCATGCTAATATTTTGGTTCATCTTGTAGAGGTTGTTTGGGAAATTCAGAGCTTTCATCTTGATGACGAGGAATTAATATTACTTGGAACAGGCAGATATTAATTTTATAGGTAATATTCTTATTGAACCTTATCATAGCGGCTGGAGCATAGCATTCCATGTCTGTTCCGAAATAGCTGTACATTTTGAATGACTGCTTAACTCAGTGGATTTTTTATATTGTTCTAATCTGATTCCGTATTTTTAATGATTATGCATTGTATGATGCGTCATCAAAAACTAAATATACCATAAAACTTCACCATAATATGGATCTGTAATTTACTTACCAACTTAACAACCTTACAAAGGTTCACCTTAAGAAGATGTTGTCCAACATCAAAATTATCGCAAAACCGACATGAGTATTGCAAGAAACTGAATCTATGGTCTTTTAAAGCCATCCTTTTATCGCATCATAATCGGATAATCAATAATCCTTAAAGTCACAGAAAGCAGATTTCCAACAATGGTTATGACCATCAACATATCTCTCTTATCCCAAACCAATTGTCAATCTTAATATTGACATATTAAGGCTCAAATTGTAAAACTTTGTAGAGCTAAACATTGCAACCCGCTGCGATTGAAAGATTCTATAGGCCTACAAAAAAAATGTAGCCTTTGGGATTATAATTAATGAAATGTCATACGATACTGAATATCTACCTGCAGTAAGATTCAAATTGGAAGACGAGCATTAGACGTTAAAATACAAGACAAAGAAAAACAGTTCTACTATTCTGATACGGCTAGATATAACTAGAATAATTAATTCCGGGAATAACATCATACAATATAAGGGCTTACATAGTTCTACCGTCACTTCTACCTAAACAGCAACAATGGATAAAGCAGCGCTAATTCAGATAGAATATGTTATTATATATCTTAAAACTGTTTGATTTCGTAATTCAAATTTGTGTTATTCTAGAAAGGGATAAATTGATTAGATTGAACTTTGGTCGACCCTATTTGTAATTCATTTTTTAATTGTTTTATTTTGTTTTATCTTATCCTTAATTAGAGTTGATATTAGGACAGTAGCTTTGTTTAGTCATTGTTGTAAATAGGAAGATGTCATAATATACAATAGCAAGATGATCATCAATAAATATAAGGGCTTACCTAGTTCTACCGTCACTTCTACCTAAACAGCAACAATGGATAAACCAGCGCTACCTGAATAGTAGCTCTTTGTTCCTCTTCTAGATCTCTGACACAAACCTATATTTGGGTTAAAACCTATTAAGTCTCAGAACACGTCATTAAAGATTTTATCTAGTATCTTTATCGGCTCACATGAAGTCGCATTAAGCAGCATGCTTTTACTTAAAAACCAGACGACAATTTTAAAGCGGCGATACGAACTGTTCTCAAAATCTAATCGAGAATCAATTTCTGAGTACAAAACGGTTAACGAAAACACCGTGACCGATACGGGGCCGAGAATGCGACGAATTTGACAAGTCACCGATTTTTTATCATCCGAACAGATTATCTGCTTTCTTACCCCACTCGATCAATCTTATCGACCGACTGTGGCATCTTCCAATATCTAACCTCACAATTTTGACACCACATTTTGTACCGTGAGGACTACAGAATTGAGTTCTAATTGGCTTGTGCATAGTTAATGGATATCAAACAGTGACGGACGAAGTCGCCGGATCATCGCAGGATTCCGAGAAATTCGCCCCGCGTGAATACCTGCCTTTACAGGTAAGCGATTAGCGGCTAAGAATAGTTAGACATGACTACATTATAACTCCACTATCAAATACAAAAAAAAACAAGCTGGTTGAAAAAAAAACAACTATCAAACCTAAGAAGTACCTATTAAATTTGTAAAGTGGAAAATATAATAAAAACAAATTAAAGTTATGTATTTCAGACCATCATCAATACAGGTAACAATTTATTTATTCTTATCTATCTAAGATGTAAGCCAAGTAATAGTCACGACACGCATTTGATTGATGTTGGCGGAACAGGGAGACCATGATGGTAAAATTTATGTTGTAAACCACAACAAAGAAGAAGAAGCAATGAGCTGTACTGCAGTACCATACTAACAACTATAATATTCCTCAACGTTATTGGATTACTTCAATTGACTAGACATTCATAATTCTAGAATAAATCCATTTTAAAGAAAATTAACCTCCTCACTTGCCAAAAATCTACGTTTCATTATCTTAGCCTAGCTAGAGCCATACATGCCGCCTCTACGCGTTGCTAAGTCTATGACAGCATGAGTTGCTGTTTGCACAGTCGCACAGTAGATTATTTGACTTGAAAAACGGTCATCGTTATATTTGACCCAAAACCGCAAGTTTAGTTCTAAACTGAGCCAGGACGAGCACCCTCGAATGATAAAAATATCTAGATTTTTTGTAAAAAATGTTTTCATTTTACAATAAAGTCTCCGGAAAATAAACGGAAATCCTCATAGTATTTTTTGTTTGAGATTCAACGATGTGTTTGGTTGATATATGTATTCATTCACTTAGAAATATTATTTTACTAGCAGTTCAATTATTTTAATCATTATACCTACGAAAAATTCGTTGAAATGTGATTTTTCTTTAAAAAAATATTTCTCCTATGTTATGGAATTGGAGGATTCATTTTATATCTAGAAATGAAGATACATGTGTACCATATTTACTTATTTTATTGCAAACTTCTACGGTGTAGGATTGTTGAATTATTTGATTTTTAATTTTTTTCTTAGGGCTACCAAAAAAAAAATCCGCGGATGTTATGTTTTCGTGCCTACAATAATCCGAACTAATTTTCTTTGCGCATAAACCTCTCAAATGAAATGTTACACATACAAACGTGTATTAAGTCTTACTTATTCATAATTCAATTGAATAAATAAATAAATAAAGTTATCGCTGCCAGATACCGTAATAAAACAAAACACCGGCAATTAGTACAACAGATGAATCTGCACATTTCAATAATAATATTATTGAAGATTATAACGACGATGATGAAGACCCCGTAGAATTTTTAATCACGCCGATTCTGTTTATTACATTTAATAAGTTATTATCTTGTAATTTCTATAGTATATACAATATACCAATCTATACTTATATTGTATAGCTGAAGAGTTTTTTTGTTTGTTTGTTTGAACGCGCTACTCCCAAAAATTACATGAAGACAGATTCGATTTGAAGCAAACTCAAAACGAGCGGGCGCAGTTGCGGGGGACCGTTAGTTACTTTCTAAAACTAAAAGTGTTTGTTTGTTTATTCGCGCTAATCTCAAATCATGTGTTAGACAGTTTATAATATACTAAGAAAGTTTTATGGTACAATATATAACAACGACTTTTTTTAAAAGATAATTGATTGTACGTTACTAACTGCAGGAGTCTGCTAGTCTTTAATCATTTTGTAAATACTATGTGTTACTCTAATTATATCGAATTGGTCACCCCAAATTTGGAATAGTTTTTTTTATATTTCGCAAAACATAATTCGATAATGTTGACAACCCTTGTAGCGGAAATTCTTGTACAAAACGGAAAATCAAATAACTCAGCAATCCCGCGGTTTTGGTTACCACAAAAAATCTTACATATAGATGATATTCAGCACTATAAGTCTCTATTTAAATCTAATCCTCGAAACAACAAATACGATTGAAAAAAATATTATAAGATAAATCACAAAAAAATAAGAATCTCTATAATGGTATCAATTATAAAACAAAATTTGTATGTTAAATATGAGCACTTGCTAAATCTACAATATTCTGTTATAAGATTTATATAATTCAGTTTCGTTAAAGAGTTTTGACCGATTTCCCAATATTTTTATTTAAAAAATCAACTTTTTGGATGTTGTTTATAAAATAAAATAAAACATTTTTGTTCCATGAGGGTGATTGTCTTGGCTTAGTCTTGATGTAGACTTACGGTTTCTTGTAAAATATGGCGATGGCCGATTTTTGGGTCTAAAAATCTACTGTGAGTCGTTCTGCCGTGCCGCCCGCCCATAGCTTAAACAAACACTGGTCATGCGAATATCACAAATTAATACCAACCTTTATATTCCGAGAAATTATGGGATAATAATACTAGTGTTAAACTTCTTGAAACAAGGTGTGTTCTTCTTTAAAGCGTCACTATCACTCAGTGAGTTGTTATTATAAAGAATCTACAAGCACAAATTGTGTCGCTTCTACATGACGAGATTGTAACATATTCCTTGAAATTTCAATGTCGAATTGAAAATGATTCAAACATATTGTTTGCGTTGATGGCAAGTGGCGTCAAACCATAGCTCAAGCAATTTGTTCGTGGTGTCAGTTCCATACGCTAGTGATAGTAGATCAATGCTTTTACTACACCTTCAGGGGCTCCCCGAATTTTTAACGCGCACACTAGCGCCACTTTAGTAGAAAAATCATAACTCGTTAAATAAAAGACCAATCGAAAATCTGATTGATGCGATTGTAGCTCTGGTTATGCGGTTTAGATACAATGTTTAAGTTCAATAAAACAGAGCTATCTGCAGTTACATAATAGCCATATATAGCAGTGTCTCTAACTCTAACTACAGTAAACTACTTTTGATACAATTTAAACGTACTAAATAAACTGTAGAACCTGTACTATAATCGTGTCAACCAGATTTTTGATTGTTTTTGTATTTAAGGGAACGTACCCATACTACGTAACCCATTCAGGGGGGGGGGAGGTCTTAAAAATACTACGATCAGTCACAGGAGTGTGGGGGGGGGGTGGCTTAGATTTTTGTCACGTAGTCGATTTCGCCGAGAGAAACGTCGCGCTTTTTTGGACTATCTTTAAATGTGGCGCGCAATGTTGGGTGCTTCTTAAACTCACAGTTGGTGGCGCTGACGCAGGTGTGTTAAACCTTCAGCTGATTGAAAACAGGCACTGTTTGTGAGGCAGTTTGTAGTTTGGTGAAGTTGTCAAGCAAGTCGAAGAGAGTTCATGCTATACAATAATGTCACTGTACGATCGACTGTACAAAGCTTTTATAAAATGTTACAAGGATTCCTTGTCAATGCAAGCCATACAGAAAAAAACCAATGAATTTTGGGTGCCATTAAAAAATGAGCACAAAAAAAATCAGAAAGAGCTAGAGCGTCTGACATTGTTAAAAATTGAAGAACTTGGTCAGGTCGCGACTAAGAAAAATGCTCGTCTTCTTAATTATTTCTTGAAGGTGAGTGTCTGAGCGCATTTTGTTGAATGTTTAAAACAGTTTATGATACTTGTATGTTTTTGAAAGTTGGTTGGAGATTATAATACGGTAGCAATATGTTTTTACATAAGTTTTTCTTCTTCATAATTTTTAATTTAATATTTAATTTACTAGTATTTATAAGCATTCATGTAGTCTTTTGTAATCAAGGGCGTATTAATAAACGTAAATATGAGTCAAATTATTTTCATTTGCTACACTTTCTCCTCACAAAATGATTGAAAATCATTCTTGCCAATACTACGTAAAAACTTGAAGGGGGGGGGGGGGGGAAGGGGTCTTGGCATATACTACGCGTGGTTACCGAGGGGAGGGAGGGGTCAAAAAATCTTAAAAAATAGGTCACGTAGTATGGGTACGTTCCCTAAGGAGCAATAATTATTTTAAATAGAGTGGCGCTAGTGTGCGCGTCAAAAATTCGGGTAGCCCCTTAAGTTAAATTTCCTACTTACTTAACTTTATGGTCGACTCAAAAATAAATCTAATAATCAGTGACCCCAATATAACTAAGTACATGGATTTGACTCCTCTAGAAAAGCAAAGAAACCTACTAGAAAGCCCCCCAAATTGGCAAATGAAACCTTTTATAAAAAAATCCTTACTGATGTTCTGTCTTACTAATTAATTAATACTTAATCTCATTTGAAAAGGGTCTAAAAGACCAAGATAAAATTTGCCTAGAATTAAAATGTGAGCTTTCTCTATTTATTATAAAGACCGTATTCCAAATTCACAAATTACAAGCTCCTTAACGAGTGTATCATGCGAGTGAGTACACACCTGAATTTTTGCGTAGGTACATACGTTTCTCGTATTCTATTTGCAATACATTTCGCCTAATACACTTTATTACTCTTCATTCGCGTATCTCCCATACGAATTGCGTTTAAACGCAAGTTTATTATTTGAGAGCGGGCGCAGGTGCGGACTCGGAATAATTTGCAGATACCGCGTTCCTATGAACTGATATCGTAGCGCAAATTGCTGAGCAAGCTCATTCAAAACCAATTAATATGTTAAAAAAACTACTTTATGAAGTAAAAAAAGACAAACACGTCAAACTACGCGGACGTCAAACAAAGCAAAGTTCGTTTTCTTTAAATAAATAAATAAATCTTTATTGTCAGGTAAATTACACCCATAGACTAATATTACACTCAATTATTCAATTAAAATTAAATTAAATGTCAGAAGTTTAAATTATAAATTTAGATACAAATGTCATTATATTCCAAACGCAAATTATATTATTATTACAAGCAATTAATGTTGTTGATTGAATTATAAAATTTATATATCATACTAACCTAAAAAAGCACGGACTAAAACATTCTTTTTGGCATCGGGACAGTGCAATGCCGTTCACAGCAATGTCGTATAGAGCAAGAGTCCATTCTTGAGGCTATCATCGCCAGGACGGTGTTGGAGCTGGCCCAGACTCTGCGTACTACTCTTCTTTGCTTGTCGAATATTGTTCTAAACAATCTTGACATTCCATTTTTAAAGTATTTATTTTAAAATTAGGCAAACACAAAACTCACAAATTGCATAGGTTAATCGACGTTTAAACTCATACCTTTTGTAATAAAATAGTTTACTAATTTTATTTACTGATTTTTTTATGTTTTAAAAGATTGTTTACTATATTCAACAAGCAAAGAAAAACGGAGTTTACGCATTAATTAGAAAGTCGACCGAGAATCGAACCCGGGACTTCGGAGCGGCGACGCCTTGAAACCCAGCGTGCGTAGTCACTACACCACGGAGGTCGTTAGTGTCTATTCACCAAACAATTTAAAGATAAGTATGGCTAACACTTTTCGTCTTTAAACGTCACTAATTTCAGTATTAAATAGAGAGTGTTCCATGTAAACAATGTTACAATTGTTTCACAATTTCCTGAATTTTATGTATTACTTACTTATATACCTTACTGTTCTATTCTATCTGTGGCGATTACGAAATAAGTATTGCGGTTTACTCGTTTGGAGACAGATGGGAAACGCGCGGCCACTCATTCTTGCGGCATTACAATCTGGAAATATTCCCGTTTTATATGAATTTCATTCACAATAACTATGAATGTAAGCTCAGGTAATACTTTGGAAACCCATACAGGGAATATTCGTGTTTGGTACTGAGCTTTAGATGATTTTTGGTTATAAATATAAAAAATACTTGTATTATAAAGCCGAAAAGTCTGTTAGACCGCGAATATCAGGGACTACTGTATCGTTTTTTTTTTTGTTAATTTATCAAGGCTTTAGACAGCCATACTATACTTGACCTACGGCCGCCGGCGTAACCTAAGTCCCCATGCGAGGCTCGTTAGGAATCTTAGCATGAAAGGGAAAACGTGGATCTAAATTTTCGCGCTGTCTACGCTCGCGTTCACAATATAGTTTCACGGCTCTAAGGCATTATAGGCATTATAAATAAATCGAACCAGCAATTTACTGCAAACAAATGTGTCCAGTCATTGACATTTACTACACCGAGGTCAACATTTTGATGTACTCGTACATTGATTGGGGATTTTAACTTAGGATTAATATCTCTGAGATATAGCATTTTTAGAGACTTCTCTGTAGAATCATTATTTTTTTGTTCCTATTACAGAGAATAAATCAGTGTAAAATACCTCCTTACGATAAAAGTAAATAGTTGATACAATATAATGTCGTAAAGGTTGCACCTAAATAGAAATGAACAAAAGCTCCATTGCTAATCATAATTCTACTACTAAGCATACCCTATGGCAAATAGAACTAATACCTTACTAAACATAAACACAAAAATCAAAACACAAACCGAGCTATCAAAGCTACATTAGCTGTTCATTAGGTATCTTCCTCAAAAATCGGCATCGGACCATAAAACGGTTATTACCGAAACGTTCCAACTAAGTATTTTTAAGCGGGAACCGAGGCAGAAATACGTAATACTCCGATTGATCAGACGACGGCACTCAAAGGAAATAATCTTCGGGTGCATTAAAATATATAAATATGATCGTTAGCAAATCATTAGCCTCACGGTTCCCTCTGTGGGATCGGCGCAAATAGACCGAGATTTTATCGACTGCAGAAAAATGGAGCAAGCTGAGTTGAGAGTAAATATTCGGAGTAATTACCCTGCTCTGTTTATAAATTATGAACAGTAGGTACTTGTTTGGGTTATATAAATGATGATATAATACATACTTGTACAGAAGTAAAGAATGGCAATTGCGATTTTCAATGATAGAGCATGGAGTTCAAAAAAGTTTTAGAGTTGTACTCAACGTAAAATTATAGGTTATTTCTAAATTTTTTTATATACTTATTTAAACTTTATTGCACTGGAAGTTGTAAAAAAAATTGCTGTAAAAATATGGATTTTGGTTTTATGGTTTCTCTTGCATGCCTTTTACATGTCATTTATCGGATTAGGTACTTTTACTGTTTAAAAAACAGGGCCCGTCCGGGATTTGAACCCGGGACCTCTCACACCCAAAGCGAGAATCATACCACTAGACCAACGAGCCGCTTGAAAGGTTCTATAAAATGTCTGTACTGAAAATGCGTTTAAATAAAAAAATACAGAACACCTGTGTAAACAAACTACGTACAGCAGTCAAATTCAATATAATCATTTATCTCTCCAAATATAATAAATAGTAGTATCCCTGGCCGATTTCGTCTACGGTTGTCGCGGTTGACTACGCGATCAAAGAACATATTTTAATAACTAACCAGTTTTTAACCAGGCGTCCGCCATAAGAAAGCACGTTACGTAATGAGAATAGCAACACTTTCGCATGGGATAGGCACTGCATCAGGAACGCCTCGCCTCGGATCACGTTTGCTATAACTTATGACAGATCTTCTTGTGAATGACAGCCCGTTTGACAGGATGGGCTAAAAGTTGACAACCATAGGGCGACTCGCCGTTAGCGCGTTACAACGGATGCGCCGCTGGTCGCGAGGGAGTCCCGAGTTGATCTTGATCCGAGGTGGTGACGTTACGAAATTGAATACCTTGAAATATGCAGTTTCATACTAAGAATTCAGAACGCCTCAAATTGATAACGTTGTCCCCGTAACGGGTTGATAGATTTGCTTTACGTACACATATATAACCTTTGGACCAGTGCAGTCTCTAGGAATAAAGTGAAAGGAATTTAACTCTTATAGCCCGATGGGACAGCAATCTGACACGACCGGAAAGAGATCAGGCAAGACCAACATCATCAAGCTAAACACCGTCAATTCAAAACTCCGGGCTGCCCTGAAATTTTTTAAACAGAAAAACTCAGGTACATATTTTTGACCCCACCCGGGCTCGAACCCGGGACCTCTGGCGCAGCCGTGTCGCTTTAAAGTGCGACCCTATAACTGCTGCGCAACCGAGGCAGGCTCCAAATATAAAAGAAACAGTGATGCTAAAAGTACCTATGTTATACAGAAGAAACATCGTAATAAGTGTAGATTGATGAAGATGATGATTATATGATAGAAGCATTAAATTGGCTCTAGACTCTATGTTATATTAATAATAGATAGTAGACTCCTCTGCAGCTTACTGTTCTATTTGGTTCGAGAGCACCTATATTCAAATCCGAAAAGCACGCTGTTTTAACATTACAAAAACAATCTATTCCGAAAATTGCAATCTCCTGGAATCGTCTTTAAATTTATAACCACAACTTTAAGGGTCTTCGCGGACATTTGAATGTTTTAACATGACTTAAGTCGTACTGTTCGTTCCACGGAGGGAACGGAATCATCTTAATGCCGGTAATTATACGGATTCACAGAATTACTCGGTCATAAGTAAACAAACGAAATGCCCTATTTACAATCGTAAATTTCGAGCAGCAAACCCTCGCTGGCTCGCTGCGATGGAGATGCTTGGTTGTTATTATTGAGGCACTTTTATTTTTATGCTTCTTTAGCAAGCTATGTACACGAGTATACACGAATGAGTAGAGCAGAAGGAGTATGTAGTCTTCAAGGTAAACGATAATTTACTTGACACGGTTATTGAAATCAGTTTACATAGGTAAACTAATTGAAGATTTAAGGAAACTGGTAACAATAAAGACAATAAAAAATGGCTATAGTATACCTAGAATTAGAATTAGCAACACTCCTCTACTTCAGTCAAGGCTTAGCAAACGTTGTGAAGGTCTTTTTTATGCTCGGATCATTCTACTTTCACTGCACTTTGTATTAATTAAATAGGTCTACATCTATATCTTTAGCACATCAAGTATCGCAAAAAATATGTCAAAGTGACTTCCAAAAATATCAATCACACTTCTAAGAACAAGGTTTATGTTGACATTAAAAATTTTAATTAAAAAGGACATCAATCAAACGGATTTCCGAGTGGAGTGATAACAATGGCTCTTTGAGCCCTGTTTTTCTTTGGATGGAAAAAATAATACCTTTCTTAACAATAACTGACATATACAAGCAACTTTATATAGTGTAACACTTCATACAAATAGACTGAGAGAAGTCACACACATCGCGAGAAATTAAGCGAATAAACGAATACCTATTGTAACGAACATGTATTCATATTATGCAATACCTCATAGCCTCTTTTAGGTTATTCAAGAGAGTCTTTAGTTTATATTTTTTAACAAAATGAATGCAAGCTCCAAGTAAATAATATCGAACAATCAGGTCCATCGTTCCAGCAGATTTTCTCCATTCCGCTCCCACACAACGACAAACGGTTTTGTCGCTTTTAATTATAACAGGCAAAAGGAAGAGCAACTCAAACATAAACAGATCCAGTATCTGCCATGAGCGGTACAATTCCGTCGTATTTACAGCAGCACGAGTGACGTAAGGGTGCGGACTGAGAAGAGAGAGAGAGAGAGAGAAGAAGAGCGTGTAGGTTCACCGGTGAATCGAGACCTCCTTTTACAGCAGATCGCGATGAACTGCCGTTCATCCTTGATCTCCTCTTTTAAGTAAGTAGGTGTATTAAACTTATGTACAGCCTCTAGAAGCATATACACTTACAGGGTATACATCGACAGCCCAATACCTTCGTTTACGACGGCTAGGCTATATCGCTTCATGTTAAAGTTTATCACAAACTAGCCACAGAAGAAAATTTCTCCGGAATAGGGTCTTTCAATAACTAGATCTTATCAAGATTTTAATCGAAGATATGAGTCTGTGAAAGAAATAGTGACACACCGCTGTATAAGTAAGTTTTTTTTTTCGGTTACCTACCAGATATAATGGACTGTAATGAATGGAGTTTATAGTGGAAAAAACTCCGCCGATGAGAGCTATGCTCTTAAATTAGATGATGATGACCTACCAGATTGGTTGCAGACAAAGTTCATGGTGTCAATGTCCTAACAATCCAGATATGAGTGTAGGTTTTCAATTAGCGGACCTCAGTCGCTCGTAACATCACTGTAACCTCAGTCCGCTGGCTCTGTAGCTTGCAAGCTAAATGGCTGCGCCCGACTCGCGGCTGGCTAATGAAATAAGATCCCGGCTCCGAGCTAAGGAATGGCGGAATTAAAACTACATAAATGGCGGACGGCACACTCCAAATGGGAAATTTTAAAGCGCCTCGCTGGTATAATTCCCAGAGCTTTTGCGGCGGATCGATCCGGAAAATTCTGTAGTGATCATGATATTTCTGCAGTGTTCTAGTAATGTATTTCTGAATAAAAAAGTTCAAAGAGTAATTATTTTAGAAAACAACTATACGTTTTGGCAGTGCGTTAGCTTGTTCGTGCAATATAAGAAGACAAGCCTAACTGGATGGACGTTATTAGTTTGTAAAGCAAAACAGGGCCCGTCCGGGATTTGAACCCGGGACCTCTCACACCCAAAGCGAGAATCATACCACTAGAGCAACGAGCCGCTTGGTCGTTCTTTCAGTTTACTTCAACTGTTCATGTGTATTTACTTAGCGCACATACCAAAAAACACTTGTCCAAATAAAGCAAGTAATCAAACTGTCGCAACCACATACTTATCAGACTCTGAGTCCCCGGACATTAGTACACAAGTATATTTATTCGTAAAAGAATTCACAATCGTTTAATCAATAAAACATTTTAAACATGGGTAAATAGCAGCAACAGACTAGCATCATTATCGTCATCACTTACTCAAACAAAAGTCATTGTATTCAAAAGATTGGCGGTACACAAAAAAGTGTATTAACACGTTCTCTCGCATAATTGCGTACCGGAAGATGAAAGTGAGGGCTTAGAAGCCTTGAAGGCCTTCGGAGTCATCTGACCACTTGATTGATGGCCCGCGCAGATTTATTATGTTAATTCAGTGTCGTTTTGGTAAGAACATCAAACGTGGTTTGGGCGAAAAAGGACGTTTCGACGCAGTTTCGCAAAAAGGCTCTTAGTATGAAGACAAGATTTCACATATCTAGGAAATATAAACCGAAGACTTTCAAACTCAGAGTTAACAGGCTTCTTCTGGATGAGCTCGCTCCATCGTCGACTCTCTCTAAGCCCATTTAGGTCTAGGCTAGAGTCAAGAGCATACCCATTAAGAATAAAAAAGGGTTATTTATCCATATTTCATAAATGCGAAAGTGTTTATGTGTCTTTTTGGTAGCCATACATAAAACGGCTAAACGGATTTAGATGAAAACACAGTAACATGGACGATGTAGACAAAATAAAATAACGTCACAAACACAAACGAACTAAATCTATACAACGTGTAATGTTGAATGCGCAAAACCTCAGACGCCCTAAACGATTTTAATTCCATTGTCCTTAAACTAAAAGAAAAAAGCTAATTAAAAAATAATTTAAGGTTTAATGTGGTGTTTTACTGGCACTCATCACTTCATCACAGAGATGAAGAATTTTCAAAACCGGTGACCCATACTAAAAAGTGGTTCAATAAATTCTGATCGTTATTTTAATCAAACTTTTTTCAGGTTTTTGCGCATTTAACGTTATACGTTGTATAATTTACCCTTTGCTACAGAAACTTGATTCGGGATGGCATCGAAAATAACGCATTTTCAACTTAAACTTATTCATACCTAACTCATTAATTACTACAGGTATGAGGGTCCAATTAAGGCAAGTATCTTAAGTGGTTCCTCATACCTGTTATAGTATGAAGTCATTTCACTCCTCATAATTATCCGCTTTCATCCGCACCCCAGCCTATCAGTAACTGAAGTTGAATGACGATTCTTTTGGGCTCTTAAAAAGCACATCAAGGTAAACTTGTTAAGGTACGATTGGGTACTACTTATATCAAGCAGAAGAATTATTTGATAGCAAACTTGAATACTTACAAGTAATTATTTTAATAGTTACTGATTAAACTCTCTGCATTCCTAAGCGATTTACTGTTAAAGAATACTTTTGTACAACTAATTGCAATAAAGTTTTAAAATATATATATAATTAATAATGTAAACTTCCTAATCAGTGTTGTAAAATTACTATATCGAACCAGTCACATTTGTCATAAACCATATACGACCAGTCAAATTTAGTCAAATTGACCGTATGAAAAAAAAATCACTAAATCACATTTTGTGGCGATGTGTGAATTAGTTGTGATTACTTTTTATGACTTTTTGTTGTATTTATTAAAGAACATTGTCTTCTAAAATTCAGAAAGAAGAAATTTACAGATTCCAGAAAATTATCAAAGAACTTGTATAGCACTAAACTAGGCTTTAATAGTGAATGAGTAAGGTTGAAATAAGATGTAAAGAACGGGGCTTCACAGAACTGCACGAAAATCACGAGAGCGATCGGATTCGACCAATCGCGTACGCACAACGGGAAAAAGTAATAAAATATTACTGAACACAACATAACTGAATATGACCATTTATGACCATTTTTGACTGTTTTTGACCGACTTGACCGTAAATAACCGTCAGTCAAATTCAGTCACCATAGTAATTTTCAGTACTATTCCTGATACGTTTATTCCCATTAGATTTAAGTTTAGTCACCAAATTTTTATGTTATTAGTCTCTATTTCGTCTCGAATAAAAAGAGAAAATAAATAATTGTAAGCCTACATTATTAAATAATTCAAATCCACTAATTTTATAGAGGTAAACCGGCACACATCTCGGTACCAACCACCACACGTACACTTCACAACTTATCTAACTTAAGCCGAACTTGGTATTTAGTTAAACCTAAGCACCGCGTGTTTACACTCGCCAAGTGGCTGTTTGATTGTTTTAGGCCAGGTACGAAGCCCCCGTGAAATATGTCTCTACTTACTGTTTAAGCCATGTTACAAGCGGGCTTAAGTTTTACAACTTAGATATGGTGCATGTGAGCACTTGAGACATTAGTTAGCTTGTTTTCTACTGAACTACGTATCGAACTGAGATAAATTGCATTTGGATATGAGCTCGAAGTTACTATCAGTTCGGGGTGGGCTACAAGTTGAACGATTAGAATATCTTATGAAACTTTTATGTTGAAGTGCGTATTGTATATTCGTATCTTCAGATTGTATATTATGTAGTATGTGTGGATTTTACTTGATCATGAAAGTTATTGACAATATTCATTTTGGACTATAAACTAGTATTAAGCTCTCGTAACTAGCGTGACACAGGTATGGGGTCAATTCTCGCGCAATTCGTATACGAAAAAAGTTCACCGAATTTTCTTTGTCGAAGAAAAAATAGTTTTTGATTTCTCAGGGTCACGATTCTTATGCATTTAGATTTTGTTTGTGTGAAAGTTTTTTACGTGTAGATATTTAACTTGATTTTAAGGGTAAAACTGGTAAACTCGCAATCGAATTACTACACGAAAAAAGTTCAATTGCCTCGAGAATCGGCCTTCAGGGGGACAATTCTCGCGCAATTGGTATACGAAAAAAGTTCACCGATCGAATTTTCTTTGTCGAAGAAAAAATATTTTTTGTTTTCTGAGGGTCATGATTTCTATGTGTTTAGGTTTTGTTCGTGCGATAGTTTTTTTTACGTGTGCATATTTTACTTGATTTTTTTGGCGAAACGGTTAAACTCGCAATCTAATTACCACACGAAAAAAGTTCGATTGCATCGGCCTCCTGATCAAGAGCAACAAGTAAAAAAGTTGCTCTTAAGGGCAAGTATTTTTCAAAACTTTAAATTATACTTTTCCTATATAACTGAATACAATAAGATAGTCTCCAAGCTGATATTTCTATCATCTAAATCATCGCACACTTCCCAATGGCTTCGCAGTGTTCACTCTCAAGTTGTAGAAGCGCGTATTGTGTCTGACGATAACTTTGTCGTCGCAACCACCGTTTTATCGTATCGATTCGTGTTCGACGAATAAAACGAATGCGACACGCCGCATAAAACTCTGCTTAGTACTTATAACGGAACATGTTAGCGCTTATTCTGGTGAACAAAAAAGTATTTTTTTATTAGCGCATAGCTGGGTGTGCAAAGTGTCGCAGATTTATTCAAATATAAATTTACTATTTTCTGTCCTAAAGCTTCTAAGGTTAACTGCTAATAGATAAAAGACGGTCTGTTTTACTGCTGCTTTATTGTGGTTTAACCATAACCACAGGGTGAAGGCCTCTATTTATGGTCATGGTGCATGCTACAACTACTCAACAAGGATTTCAAAGAAAGTGACTGCATATGCTACTAAATATATAAATTAAATTTCCTATTGGCAATCTCATATAGTTAACCCGTTGGCTTTTGTTACTTTTTGCTCAAATCATTTAATTTGAATACTCATGGTGTTGCAACAATCCACATTATAGATTTCAGAATCCTCCCGGCTTCGAACCAGTCGATTGCCAATAAGTAAACACGGCGGGCAAAGTCGGAGTATTTAACTTAATTTTTGTGCTTCCAGAGAGTTAATTGGGAGAGGCGCAGCGGAATGTCGTCACAAAAGAAGCACTTAAATGAATGATGGCACTCCACGGCTCAAAATAAACTTATCTCCAGCGGGCAAGGGTTAAAATGATTTTAAAGCGAGTAATTGTAGGTGGGTGCTTGGGGCTGTGGTTGATTCAATCAGGCGCCACTGTTCCGCTAATAATGTTATTTATCGAGTTTTTATTAGAACAGGATGCCGCTAGCTTAGTGTGTGCGAGAGTGTTTTCTTCATCTATATGAAATTCGTTTGCAACGCTAGTTGCTCAGGAACAAGATGCTTCAGCTGTAGTTTAGTTTTTCATGTAAAAATTTGAGGTATGCGTTAAAATAGTCACCGTTGCACATCCTCTTCTTACATTACATGTGCATGTGCTTATGTTAATGCTTTGTTATGTGCTCATGTAAGTATTTCAGACTTGTCTTTTCAACATGAAAATATCTTGTGTGGGATAAAAATTAAACATAAAACCAAAACAAACGTCTCGTCTTCATATAACGAATTCATATTAAAAAGCGTAAAAAATTTCAAACATCAAGTTTGCTGGAAGACATTGCAGAATTCGTTAATTAAGACGCTTTTAATTATGGGCATTTGTAAGACAAAGCGCGACTTACGACGTGAACTTACTTAAACATTTAATTAAGATATCGACTGACTTCTTTGAGGCAGGTAAATGGCTCCTTATCTATCGATCGTAAAGGGGATTATTTTTTATGAGATAACATTATATAATAATAAACACTCATTACGTTTCTTTTTTTCATTGAATCTGAAATTTACACATCTCCAGCATCGAAACGCTGTTAAATTAATACTCTACTTGTACTTATTATTATAATAATAATAAATAAAATTATTTATTTCGGTTGCTTAGTCCTATTAGTTTGCACATACGTATGATAAAATTAAAATGAATGAAGCGTAAACTAAAATTAACTAATAAATTTAAATAAAAACACATTAGACATTCAAAAATACATAATGACTCATATCTAATAGGCCTATCTCAGACATAATATACCTACCGCCGAATCGCCTTCCGGTGAATTTCGAGCCAATGCCTGTAAATAGTATTCCAATACATATCCTTATTGATAGCCATCACAGTATCCAATTATGGGAACAACGTAGTCGATTCCAAAATGACACAATCCTTTGTCGCACTACAGCAAAAAAGTCGGACACTCTCAGAGGCACTACGGTATCTCTCTACGGCAACTCCATGAAGATGCAGTGGGCATCATTATTCTGCACACTCAAAGTGCTTAAAGATGACTTTTTGTACTTTACCCACAGACGTGTAAAAGCTCTGACAGTACGCCCTAAATAGGATCTTTTTGGCTTCCACACTGCACATGGCGATCATGCGGGCAAGCATGTTACACCGAATCGAGAGTTCCCTTCTTTCTCGCTCAATGTCCTGTTCATCCTTAAGTTCTTCCGTAAGAATGTGTCACAAAGATCATTATATTTTTTTAAAGATCTTTGTGACTGTGTTCTCGCAAATAAAGACTTGTTTACTTACTTAGATACCGGAAGGTGGTACCCACCCAAACCGCCACGCCGTCAAGCCGCTTACTAATACTTATTGTATTATAAAAACAGTCTTAAGATCTCATTAAATAAGATAATCAAGGTTTATCTACCGCTACTCCTTGTAAATTATGTGCCTATCGACTGTCACATTAACTAGCTTAGGTAGGAATAACAGACAAATACAATTGTTTAAGACGCACTTGCTAAGACTCAAAATACTACCGTAATTATGCGATGGCACTCTACTAATCCGCTGAATAAATTAATAGTACATTAAGCATCAATCCTGGAATCGCATTAATAAGTTTATGCAGCGCGATCGCCAAATTGGTCCCCACCCACCCCGCAATTTATTTAAGAATGTTATGTAAATTTGAACACGAGTCTTTGATCGTGTCGAAAGTCCAAACAAAAAGTTCATAAAAAAGCGGCGGGCTTAAGAAAAATAATGATTTAATCTCGGCCTCCTTCGCCGCGCATATAAAGGCGGGCGGAGGGTGGCCACAACGTTTTTAATCTTTGCTTTGTGAAGGTGATTATGAGGGATTATAGGTTTGGAAGTATGCCTGAAATTTCGTGGCTGAAGGCTCTCGTTCTGCTATTTTTTGGGCGGCAGGTGGGGCTGCGGTCGACACCCCCACTTTTGAACTTTTCCGTATTCTCCGACTCAAAGGAAGGCTTTATTGCGTTTTGTTTCGATAGATATCGCGCCCACTTAGATGAACGGCGATTCTAATACTGTTTAGTGAAGCGAATTACTTATTGTTCTATATTATTAACTTGTATTATGTCAATTCTGTTATATAATAATTGCAAGTACGTAGATAAGCCTCTCAACTCAGACAACGGGGCTGGTTTGATGTCACCACACACACCATGTGTCTTGCCTTTGCTGTTTTGCGAACTTGGCTGACAAACGGCCGTGCGTAGCATACTACCACCCAACACGACTGGCTTGCTGGAACTTATTATCTTACGATTTACCACCAGATTTCTCATTTTAACACCCACTGCGTATTTCCAACGAACAATTTTTAAAAGGTAGAACATAAGGAAGGTGTTACAAAGTAGGTATGTACATTACCTACCCGGAGGCGAGCTCTCATTCGCCAGATCCACGCGAAGCCGGGGCGGATGGCTGCAGTTTTGTCATTTTTCATTACGTGACCAGATCAGCTTTGTCATCGAAGAGTGCCCGCGATCTCGCCTCGCCTCTCTGCTAGCCTTTACCTGCTTCTTAGCAACTTCATCTATCACGCCAGCAACCTACACAGAAAGTAGAACCCTTACGTATCACGTTTAGGTCGAGAATTCTTTCTAAAAATGTCAGTTGAAGCTCTTTTTATTTCGCACAGCCGCTCGAGTAAAGCTTCTCTTGGTAGATGAAGACTGGTGCCCGTATAAGACTTGGACTGTTACTATGAATACGTAAACGTTGGATAAATCCTTTAGTGCCAGTGTTCGCTTTCAGCACGTGACGGCGGAGCTACACGCCGTATTAAAAGTTCCAGCTACTTAGACTCGGGGAGATTTGCATGATAACATGCAGGTTGCTACGCCGTAGCACCGTAGCGCGTAGCGTGTAGCGCGCCGTTGTGTTACCGCTTTGATGTTGCGAAAGATTTTGCTCTTTTATCGACATTAACAGTTAAGAACTCCGAGAAGCTTGTTGATTCATCATATAAGTAAATCATAGAAATTGGAGACGTATCATTAAGAGATGTAACAACATTGATTGACAAAATTAGACTCAGATAATAAGCTTGAGGTACCATAAGTAGGTGGATGTAACGTTAACGGTCGACTTAATTATATTGCTTGATCTTACGGGCGGGGTGGCGGGGGTCGTCTCATCTCAATCGCAAATCGGCCATCTTGCTACACCGCCTCCCTCCCGCCCCCCCGTCCATTATACTTTTTAAGCTCCAATCTCGTTCATTTAAACGGTTGGCTTTAGATGGCAATCGCATTTTTCCACTGCAGGTCACGTCTCGACCCGTCTCCCGACTGGAGGCTTAAATCAACAAAAGAAAATAATAAGATTCGTTCAAATTAAAAGTGTAATGTCGCGAAAGTGGGGGGCGGCTCTAATCCCGCGGCTCCTTCATTAGGCGGGCGGTTCTCTAAGCCTCGACGCTTAAAAACGTCGCGAGGAATTTTTCTTTATTCATAACGGAGATTAAGAGAAATGCAAATGAAGCGCGGCGTCGCGGGGCTACTTAGCTGTGTCAACAGCGTTTCGAGCATTCGCCAGATCGGTGTTTTTTCTTCCGATTCGATAGCGCGCGGTGCCGGTGACGCAAGCTTTTCAGATTCCCTCGCTTTAGTCAATTAAGTACATTGTAGTTCTATGGTATTTTAGAAGACAGAAATTGAGGCTTGAATGTTCGTTGTGAACAAAATACGACATAATACATGACGTTTATATAACGCCTCACTCAAAACTTTTCAAATATATTGTTATATGCTTCTCTTGATCCAATAAAAAAGATTATTTTGTTTTGTATCGAACTACAACCGAAGTTCAATTTGCAAATTAAATTTAACACAAATGTTGCACTCGGTAATTATTAGATTTGAAATAATATATAATTTTTATTACCAATTAAATCCATTGTTATTTTAAAGATTACGAATGCTTCAAACATAATCTCCGTTCAATTCCAAGTGCTCTTACATCTGAAACATAGAAAACGCCATTTAAAACAATGGCGGAGAAACAAAAGCCGCCGATAATAAAGGGCAAGTAGGTATTGTGGGGAATTGTATTATTTCGTATTGATCGGCCTCTTCATTTATTTGTTCATCCGGCCTTAAAGTTTATGCTGGCAACTCTTTCGCGGGCCTTACTTATAGGGATGGGACAGAAGGAAGATAATATTTTTGTTGTTATTTTTTTGTAAGCTACGACAGATGTGAAGTATTTTTTTTACTTGGTTAGAGCTTAAGGATGATGTTGATTTATACGTTGGGCCTCCCAAGGCCTCCCAAGGCTAAGTACTAGCCCCCCTTCCCACCTGTCGCAGCGTAATGGTTTATACTTAAAAGCTTTTTTTGATAAATAAGCTATTTAAAACAAGAATATTTTTTCAAATCGGTCGGAGTAGTTCCTGAGATTAGCGCTTTTATAGATACAAACTTTTCAGCTTTATGATATTAGTAAACACATTCGTGTCGACGAAGATGCATTTACCAAATGTAAGCAACCCTTTGTAGACTCTTCTAAAATTTGGTACTATCGACAAAAGAAAAACCAATTCGCATCTCTACGCTGGAAACGAGCCGAGTATTTTTATTCTGAATTTATATATCTGGCGGCGAATCCCACATTATTGTCTTGGGCATTTATTTTCTGATGGGCATTAAAACAGACCCCTTTTTCTTCGAAGCGATTTCATTTTAGCTGGGTTTAGGAAATTTGAGGTTCGCCAAAGCCGGTCTTAGAGACGCTGTGGCAGCAGCGGGCGGAATAATTAATTTATTATTATTGTTTTTCGCCATCACTTAATGCGGCATGATAATAAATCTTATTGCTATAAGATGACTTAATTGAGATTCTGGCAAGATTATGCTGTGCTGGTAAGCTGAGGCAATCCGGTTTGAGATGTTGAGCGACTCACCTGGTGGTAACGAGGGTCTTGCGCTAAATAAAGAATGGTTTTAGAGATAGATAGGAGATGAATATATAGAAGATAAGGAGACATGTTCTTGACCCATATGAGACATAATTGATTGATATAAACTAATTATTGACGTTCATAAGTTGCCACTTATGAACGTCAATAATAAGTTTTTGTGTCTTAAATTGAATAAAATGTTTTTGACTTGGATTTTGATATAGAGACAAAGATTTTCTGTATTTTGTGTTGTATAAAGTAATATTTAAAATGTATTGACCTTCATATCCTAAATCTTAATACAAACTCATTTTCACCATGCTCAGGGCATGCACGTAAGCAATCGTGTTGTATGAATTAGTAAATTAGAAACGCATATTCAAGTACTTAAATTTATTTATTTGTTTATTCATTCAATTTGTTTAATACTACATATCCACATTAGGTTAATTAAATTGCGATGTGTAATAATTTTTCCGCACCGGGCCGAGAGTCGACGGCTGCAGTCGGGCCCTCAAACTGTTTGTCCACTCGTTCATATCCCGCAACGCAATGAAATCGCCCGAATATCCCATCCAGCACTTAGTATGGAGAGCGACTTTGAAACCATTTCACTATTTGAAAAGGTTGGAAACTAAAATTTTAGTCTGAGCAGTTCATTTGGTTTAACCCTTAACTAACTGTATGTATCTTAGCGCAAAATTAATAGAGAACCCAGATAGCTAGGCCGACTTAATCTGTGTACAATAAAAAAGGCAAAGTTTCGAATGCAGATATTGTACCTACAAAAAGATAATAAATCAGGTCTTCGTGACCTCTCGCGAGTCTCCTCATCAATATAGCTTATTTAGGAAAATACATAGTAACTAAAGCACAAGAGGCAGCTTGCCTTTACGAAAGCCATAAATACAATGATAGATAAACCACTATAAATCCGCAGTTACTAAAAACCATACCCAAGAAATAGGACCTTCATATTATGTTACATGATGTTAAGTTTTTCAAAAGCAGTGTCCACGTTAATATATCCCAGTATCCCGTGCTTAATTTGATTAGTGACCGCAAACCGTAGAGTGCGCTCGAGCTCCGTCGGTAAACTTCGGCGACACCCTGTATTAGCCGCCGGTTTTAATCGAAATAATTTACTACCCTCACTAATCAATCCGCATAATTAGAGAAAGCACGGCATAAGTCGTCCTCGTCGTTGTTATAAGTAATCGTATAAGGCATATTTACTCACAAAATAATGATTGTGATAAGTTATAAGAAATTTACTACATTTTCATTATAGAATAGCCATTTTCTATGAGCAATACTAATTTGTTTAAATAGACGATTTAAAAAAAGGATATTCATTTTATTCTGAAAAACCAATAGCCAGAAGTTAAGACTATTAAAGAGATGATTTAGAATATTTCATATGTGTAAAATTTGGTTGGAATGAATTACTATAAAATTGAACCTTTTGGTTTAAGTTATCTGAAAACGGAACCCTAGGCTGTTGTGAAATAAAACTTGAAGCGCCATCTTGTTTTGTCTTAGTAAGCCATTCAGAAAATAAGAGCCATCTGTTAGCGTTTGATGAAGTTGTACAGCGCCATCTATTAATGTGGATAGAAAAATACAGCGACACCTATCGCGTTTATGTACAACTATGTTGTCATGAAAAAACGAACAGATAACAATAACAGTCACTAGATGGCGATAGGTACTTTATAAATTCGTTTTATTATTAGTGTAAGTGTATGTAATGTAGTAGTATATGACTACGATTTTGCTACGAAACTCTAAAATCATCTCTTCTAGGTTTGCTATGCAAATCTTCTTGATTGAAACAAATATTCGGCTAACTATAATGTGTTTAAAGAAATTTTGTTTAAAATCCTATTTAAATTTCCAACCGATCCGTTTTATAATATAATATTCTGTACCTGCTTTTGTTTTGCTATTTGTTACCAATGATAACGATATCTGCAAACATTTATTGGCGTGAGATGCTGGGAGCAGTTACCTGAACATGAGATCTCAGGTACACAACGTTCTTGTGACCTATGATAGTATTCCGCTCCAAACCAGATTTTCTGTCGTAATAATAATAACTTATCAGTAAAAGAAGTGGTTAAATTCGATTATTTCTAGAGCACTGGTTTATACCAGCTCTGCCTATCAATACTGTTGTGAACCTGACCTGGGAATGAGTAGTCTGAATGATGATAACATATTGTTCCTAATACCTGCATATGTATTATACTTAAACTGAATTACACATAGGTGCACCATACTTTATCTGAAGTTAATGAGTGCGTGAGTCAGGTGATACTAACATGTGGCTACACTTGTAGAATGATTGATAATGTAGGAAGAGATGGTTATATGTTCCGTAGCCGAATGTCAAAAAACAGAACCCTTATAGTTTGTCAAGTCTGTCTGTCTGTCTGTCCGTCCGTATGTCACAGCCACTTTATTCTGTACCTATAAGCAACACAATGTTGAAATTTAATAGGGAGATGTATCCTGTTAACCGCTTTTAGATTCTTATACAAAAAATAAAAATTTATGATATTTAAGGAAGGGTTCCCATACATGAAACAAAATCCGAAAAATTGTTTTTTACTCAAACCTATGCGTGGGGGGTATCAATAGATAGGTCTTTAAAATTACATTAAGGTTTCTAAAACCATTTTCTTTTAAAGTGTAACGTTTGATACCCTCCAAAGTGGTAAAATGGGCGTCCCCCCTCCCCATCTAACTTCTAAACTAAGCGAGTGTAAAGTTTGAAAAAAAATGTAATGTAGATCTTAACAAATGCTTTCAATGAAAAATGATTTGAAGGAGATCGAACTGGTAGTTTTTGAGATATAGCTCATTTTTAACAACCGCAAACATAACTTTGTTATTCATACAAACACTATGAAAAACAAAGTTATATTTGCTGTCAACAAAATACTGTGGTATTTTAGCTAAGTGAATTCCTTAAATCAGGTAAAGTTGGTACGGAACCCTTAGTACGCGAGTCCGACTCGCACTTAACCGGTTTTTTAACTTAAGAAAGTGACTTGATACACTTGGTACAGAAAAGTGCGTTCTACAATGATAACTGCAGGATTCTATATTCAATTTAATAAAAAATATATTAAGAACACTAATAATGGGCGTGCGATCTTGTTTGTAAATAAAATTATCATCGATGTATGCATTTAATTCATTCCAAATATTAATGGCACTAGACAGAGTATTTCAAGCGCCAGCCAACACGCTCTTTAAAATAAACATTAGAAATAGATTCTTATGTTATTATATTAGTATAATTATGCCTGTTATTTTATTCAGAACCACGGCGTTTGTGACGTAAATATGACGTTTGGACTGCTTCGAGAAGGATCGCAACTGCGACACTGGCATGGGCATGGCAATTATTTAATAGCTAGTAATACAGGTACGCGAGTATCGATCTTGGCAACTTCTAACCGTAACATTCATAGAAAAAAAGACATTGAAACAAACTACAAGCAAAAGAAAGATTAAGAAAGCAATTTCATGAGAAAGGGTAGTTTAATCCTTTAAAAATACCCTTAGATAGACCTAGATAAACCCACTTAAGAATTCTACATCTTACTTAACTCTCATCGTAATATTAACAGTTGCAATATAATAAAATGAGTGTAATTTCCAGAACTTCTCGTAAAAATTAAAACACTTAAAATAAGTTTCTGTGTCCTATTACTAAGAAGACAGGTACGCTTAACTTTCATAAGTAGTACAGGTAACCTAACCACTAACTAAATAGCATTTCTATCTATCGCAAAACGCAAATATTGTCATAACAATAAATTTAACGCACTTTTTCCAGTTAAGTTATCCGATAACTGAAAGGTCAAGGCACGTTTAAGTCATTCAAGCATCATGCGGCGTCAGTCAACTACTACCGCGTGTTTTGAACACGAAGCGCTGTTTGACTTTGGCCGCTGAATAACATATCCCACCAAAACATTACATGTGAAGTAAGATGCTTTGACTGACAAACACTTTACTATTGTATGAAGATCACGTACAGCCAAGTTCGTAACTTTTCAAACTGAGGAGCGTCTTCAGTTTTTACTCTTATATTAGTATAAATTTATTTTACTTATTTTACTCCAAAAAAAAAACATACAAAGACATTGGTTTTTTTTTCTAAAAAAAAACTGAAAATATAATTCTAGCTTACAATAATGAATATTGTCAAATACAGCGTGTA